>OZ007588.1:27950687-30483787 GCA_963931845.1 Maratus michaelseni | reverse complement strand
GTACAGTTCACTAATGTACAACATTTTTTTTTGTCTGACTAATGTACAACATTTTTTTTTTGTCTGACTAATGTACAACATTTTTTTTTGTCTGACAAATGTGCAATTCACTAATGTACAACATTTTTTTTTTTTTTTTTTTTTGTCTGACTAATGTACAACATTTAGTGGTTTCTGTAGTTCAGTATTTTATGATTTGATTTTATTGGACTTATTAAATTTTTGTAACAAAAACCCTTTGCACGTTATCTGAAATTTATCTTTGATTAAGATGGCATATATCGAGTAATAAATAAACCTTGTACTTTATACAAAATGCCAGGATGAAGTTCCATAATTTTACATGGATTTTAGAAAAGATTAGAAATTGTGAGTTACCAATGTTTTATACCCGAGCCCTTCAATTGCATCATAGTTACGTATGTTAGTAGCTGTAGATTTTATTTTATTGGATTTATTAAATTTTAGTAACAAAAACCCTTTGCACATAATCTGAAACTTATCTTTGATTAGTCGATGGCATATATCGAGTAATAAATAATAAACCTTGTACTTTATAAAGAATGCCAGGATGAGGCTCCATAATTTTACACGGATTTTAGAAAATATTAAAAATTGTCAGTTACCGTTTTACACCCGAGCCCTTCTATTGCATCATAGTAGCTGATTTTAGTAGCTGTAGATTTTATTTTATTGGACTTAATAAAAATTTAGTAACAAAAACCCTTTGCACATAATCTAAAATTTATCTTTGATTAAGGTGGCAAATTTATAGAGTACTAAACCTTATACTTTATAAAGAATGCCAGGATATTTTAGAAAATATTAAAAATTGTCAGCTATCAATGTTTTACACACGAGACCTTCAATTGCATCGTAGTACCCCCCCCCCCCCTCTTTTTCTTTTCAGGGCCCCGAGATTCCCTTCCACATGTCCCTCTTCTCTGCGCCGCTGAAGATGGACAGACATGTGGGAGATACTGGTACAAATCACCGGTAGGCCATGTGGGGGACCGGTATAAATTACCGGTAATTTGTACCGGCTCTATCTCCTCTCTGCGGCTTTGCGCCCTCTTTCCTCTCCCTTCGCTGTGACAGTGTATTATTAAAAAGCAAAGACAATGAAATATATCGGCAATTGTTTTCAATTTGTCACGGAGACTTATTCGAAAAAAAAAAGATTTTATTTCCATACGGTCTGTTTCAAATAGAGTTGGAAACATATTGGTCAACCGTGCATGACGCCACTTCCGCCAACAAACTGTTGACCAGTCGCTCCGTCCAAACTCCAAACGGTCGTCATGGTAACCGTAGGGAGGATAAACTGGAGGGGGGTGCTTACTGTTTTTTCTCTCGTCGGCAAAAATTCGAAGTCATGGACAGAGATCTGGCGCGTAAAACATACCGCAGCTGAGGACACTGACCAACAAGTAAGTGTCTGATCATTTTTCAATTTTTTTTTTTTAATTCTTTAAATGCACATTTATTTTTATATATTCTTATGATTAAATAAAAATATTTGTCAGATTTTTTTTTAAGCAGGACCTCGAATCGTATATATATTTTTTTCTGGTAGTTGTTCTAGTTAAAATAAATAAATAAATAACTTCTTTTCTGTTCCGTTTTTTGCTTCCTTAACCCCTTCATAACGGGCGTCTTTTAACGACGTTTTAATTTTTAATACCACTAATTACTCATAGTATTTTTTGTTTAAGGATTCTAAGATTAGAAGACAAAGATTACGACTGAAATATCCTGGTTACTAAAAAATAAGAAAACATACGCGCACTTTATATGGAACGTATACGGGATACAAACTTTCACTTTTATTAATTATAAATATTTTTTACTCGGCTTTTTTTCTTGAAATGTATATTTATAAGTACATTCCTTTCCAAATATATATATTTTGGTTTTCTTTCTGTTTTGATATTTCTTGGGTTTCATTTTGATATGTTATAAGGGGCATAATATTGTCAGTTTTAAGCTTAATTCTGGTAATATTAAAGGAAATAACAGACCGTTGCTATGAATTATATTTATGATGCTCCTCTGACGAATCCATAAGTCATTCATAGTATTTCATATTTGATTTTCATCTTCTTGGGTTTAATTTTGTGATATCATTTCATTTGAATGTTATAGTGTTTCTTTTTTAGTTTTTCATACATGTGATTTCATTTTAACTATATATATAATATATATATATATATATATATATATATATATATATATATATATATATATATATATATATATTGAAAAAATTTTGAATTTAATTTTAAAAAATTTTAAATTTTTGCCTGGTGTAAAATTTGATATGTCTTCTGAAATAATTTCTTTTCTTTTTCTTTTTCTTTTTTTTTTTTTTTTTTTTTCATACTTTTCTTTAATTTTTGTATACAGGAAAGAAAAAATATTAATTTGCCAACGGGATTTACAAGAACATTTATTTAAAAAAAAATAATGATCTTCAAAGAAAAAAAATACCCTTTTTTGTGAGTACTTTTTACTACGAGAATCACATTTTCACAATTTTCTTTCCAGACAAAAAAGTTCTGAAGGCAATTTAATCGATGCATAACTGAAAATAATTGCACGAAGCATCATAACTTTACCCTGCATAAATAATTAGGTGTATCAATTTAAATAAAACGAATATTTAAAAAATTCATTCTGAGATATAAGATTTATTAAATTCTCAGATATGTAGTCTTTTAGTACTTCTTACACAACCACATACAGTACGGTATAAAAGTAATTCTATCTTTTTATCATATTATTGTATATACAGACAACTTGCGTCATTTTATTCTAAAAGTACTGGAATCTTTTTAAGTAAAAAAATTAAAAAATGGGATATTTTCAGGCGTTTATGTTGATGTTTTTGTTATGGCCGATTATCTACACTATATGGATATAGACCGAGGGGGGGGGGGAGGAACCATCCCTGGGGAGTCTTTTAAAGAAAACCTAACCCGAATTTATGCAAGCTAAGCAGGGTTCGAAAAAAACTCCGAACGGTGAGGCTGACGAGCGTGACATGGGTCCGAACCCAACACCCCCCTCTTTTAAAATACAGATGCAACACAACAAGTTTCTGCATAGCTAATTTAATATAAATATTTTAATTTGATTTTTTTGAAGCGTTAAAAGTGTGATGTTCCCTCAACTTATTATTTCATGTGTATTTTAACACGTTGACGGACACTTGCGGCTATAGCCGTCAAAGCGAGGTTCACTATCTGGCATGACGGCAATAGCCGTCCAAAACGAAACGGTCGTTTTTAGACACTGCGGCTATAGCAGCACAAATGTGCATTTACCGGCGTACAAGTAGAAGCCCAGTGTCATGTTTTGGAAACAATTTTTTAGGTTAAGTTCGTTTTCCACCTATTATACAAGTTGCAGCTTCATGTATGCACGTGCAGGATGGATAGTGGTCAGGGAAAAATACAGTAAAAAAAAAATATATATATATAATTACCAGTATATTCTTATAGAAAAATTCAAATTGATTATTTGATCGAATTATCAACATAAATTTTTCTATAAGAATATACTGGTGTTTATCACTTATTTTTACTGTATTTTTCCCTGACCACTAGCCACCCTGACGTGGTTGTGAAGGGAGTAGTGCAACCTAATTAAAGGTGCTGAATTAATCAAAATTAAGTTTATTTAAGCAGAAAGAGTAAAATTATACTTCTAAAAATTACAAAAACATATAGTGTCAATTTTCGAACTTCACTTGTTCCTACTGTCCGTCAATGTGTTAACAAAATAAACCTACATATTTTATTCATACTGCTTTGAGATAAAGTATCACATTAATATGTTGCGATTAAATGAAAAAAAAATACAATTATTTTATGCGCTATCGAATGATAATAATTAAAACATTTTAGAGTTTGCGTAAGTTGTATATTGAAATTTGTAGAAAATATATAACGTCCTTAAAGGGGGTTGGTTAATCAGATCCAGTGGTGAATTCAGAGGATGGCTCGAGAGGGGGGGCGGACCCCCCTGTAGCATAAAAATGTCCCCACAGGAAAATTTGAGATTTTGCATTTGGTAATTGTTTAAAGGAATAAATTCTCCCCCGGAATTGCAAAATGTCTCCCCCTGGGCCGGAAAGGTACCCTATCGAAGAAAAATGACTAAATTCAACACTGGGCAGATCTCCAAATCCCCTCGCTAATGTTAAACCTATGGGAATAGAATGCATTCTTATTTTTTAAATATCTCCCCGGAAAATTAATATGTTTGACTTCTTTTTTTTCTTTTTTTTCTATGCACTGTTCTTAAAGGATGTCTCTTTTTTTTCCTTAGTTGTAAGAATATTTCTAAAATCTATGCTTAATTTAATATTTATGTATTAAAATAGTACGAGCTCTGATTAAGATTTTAACACTTCATATAAAATTAAGCATAGATTCTAGAAATATTTTTACAACTAATTAAAAAAGAAACAGCTTAAAGAGTTCTTTAAGAACAGTGCACAGAAAGAAAGAAGTCAAAAATATTAATTTCCAAATGAGATATTTTAAAAATAAGAATGTATTCCACTCTTATAGATTTAACTTTAGAGAGGGGAATTTGAGATCTGACTGACCAATCGTTTGGGAAATCATTTTTTTCTGAAGCATATACCACCGGAAAGTATAATTTTTATTATATTTTTTTTCGAGCTCGCAAAAGATTAAATAAAAAATGGGGGGGGGCGGATAAAATGATCTATTTTGTTCAAATGACCACCATTTTGTCAAAAATCAACTTTTAAAGCTAAATGTTGATATAAGCTCCAGAGAATCGAATGCCGTTTCATAATTTGGTGACTTAATTTATTTCAGACGCTTGTGATCGGAGAAAAATGATTGGAATTTTCATGGCGCGCACCTGCTCGTACTCCCCGTAGCAAAGCCGTGTTATTATTATTATTATTATTATTTACACACACCAAAATTTGCATATATAAGTGGGTATATTACAAAAAAAACTCAGTAACGGTTCTACATTACATATATGGTAATTGTCCTCTAATGAGATATGCTTTCAATTTTAATAAAAATGTCACAGTGAGATAAAATCTGAATAGAACTCTGTTTGATCTTTTAAACTATGATAAACTAAAAGAAAATTACAACATTCTGAATAAACATTTCTCCTTTATTAAAAATGATTTATGATCCGTTTTCCTACATTTATAAAGTACTTTTTAATAGAATATATTTTGTTTTTCTGATTTGTATTTTATAGTTCACATACTGATCACATATCTGTACTTATACTGTTCCTATTTTAGTTTACTGTTTGAACCATGTAAAATTACTATTTGTGTTATGATTAAGTATTATTTTCACAGATTTTCTAATTACTTTCTTTTATACTTTTTCTTATATCTTTTTTTTTTTTTTTTAATATTAAGAAATGTTGTGATCTGAACCAGTATTGTAAAAACAAACTTTGTACTAATTTTGTTTTAATCTCTAATGCAATATTCAACATCTGTATTCTAAAATATGAATTTTCAATAAACATTTCCCCTCGTGGAGAAAAGTTCCTATGCTTAACGGCTGGATCTCCACGAGAGGTTGACTTCATTTCATTTCATTTCATATATAAGTGGAATGTCAATAAATTGAATGCAAAAAGTCCTATTGTAATATCTAATTTCTTTGTAATTGGGAAAAAAAATCGTAAAAATCTCGTGAATTTTAGGCTAAAGAAGTAGAAGGAAAATAAACCATATTTGTCATCCTTAGTTAGCAATCGTCTGCGTCGTCCAATAACCCTCACAGGAAAAAAATATAAAAAGAATAATTCGTAAAACCAGCTTAAATAATTGATTACGCTATGAGGGCGATTTCCGATTAATAATTCTATGAAAAACGTAGGGTGCGTTGGCACACGCCCAATTCATAACTTCCCAGACGTAATTAAGACTGGACATCACGTCCCTTTCCCTAACTATTGTTGGCCAACAATTTAGAGTTATCTTGGTCAAATCTTTTAGGTTTCTTCGAATGTATTCAATTTACTACATCGTTCTGGAATTTTCAAATTAGAGTTTTACCTTATTTTATTTCATTTCATTTTTTAATACCGTGAAACTCATCAAAAATTAACATAAACTTTTTATGGTAAAAATAGGAAATGTTAGAATAATTCGGAGTAATTCTCCAAAAATAACTTAATTGTTTTAAAAATTGTACCATTTCAATGAGATATTGTCATGGGTGTTGGTAATGGGGGGAGGGGCAGAGTCTAGGGAGGGTCAATGCCACTCTCTAGATTTAGAATTTTAATTAATTAATTAATTTTTACCGCTGATGAATTAGAAAAAATACCAAAAATTATTTTTTCCAAGTGGCTTAAAACAATTAAACATTAAGAAGTTTTCTTCACGGGGGGGGAGGGGGGGTAAAGCACCCCTGAACCCTTGTTTAAGATCATTTTAAAAAACATAAACGTAAATTTAAAAAAAAAAAGACAGAATTTTAAAAATGTCAAAATTGTCTTGACCAAGGGTTAATGGGGAGGGCATCCGGACCTTTCGGGCTCCCGAAAAAACTGATTCAGTTTTTCATTTTTGAAAAATCTGGTAGATTTTATTATTATTATTATTATTATTATTATTATTATTGTATTTGTAATGTGTCTTAATTTGTTATATATCT
Source organism: Maratus michaelseni (assembly GCA_963931845.1). NCBI lineage: Eukaryota > Metazoa > Arthropoda > Arachnida > Araneae > Salticidae > Maratus > Maratus michaelseni. Next base: position 30,477,107 of record OZ007588.1, on the reverse strand, counting down.
GTGTTTGTTTTCATTCATAAAAATTATTTTTATTGCTTAAAAAGTATATTGCACAAGGTGTCATGGCAAAAAATTCTTAATTTATTTTATTAAATATTTATATTCATCATTAACAAGTAATATAAAAAAAAAAATATTAAAGTCAATTCCTACTTAGGTCAACAAAGAAAAATTTTATTTTTGTTACTTTTTATTAAATAATTACAATTAATATAAATATGTATATACATATGACAGAATCACAATATTAAGTGGCAAAATAGAAAGCGAATTTCCTTGCAATTTTCCATTTTAATAAATAATATAAGAATGACCCGGATAATACGTAAGTACCAAAAATAATATGAAAAAGTATAGAAAATAACATTAAAACATAATCACGAGTCAACAGCTACCATGTCAACAGTTTCATGTAGTAGCGACTCTTTCGAAGAGTGGAACCTAATGAAGTGTTTTTGCTCATTTATCTTCGAGTTTTGAATGCTAGTAGTTTGGTTATTTAATTTAATTATTTAATTAATATTTGAAAATACTGTTTTAACATCAAGTGTCATCCACTACAAGTTTAAAAAAAATGTATTTGAACTTGAGTGGATGAATAAAAAGTATTTTATTAACGATTGAAAATTTGAAAGAAAAATAATTTGAGCATTTGAATTTGAATTTTACTTTTTAATCATAAATATATAAAATAAACCCATGCTGCATTAATGTCCCACGTTATCTTTATTGAACATTTTTTTATAATCATCGTTGCGGTATTCTATTTTTGTGGCATCACTTATTTGAGGAAAATCTTTCATTTCATTTATGAAAACAATGGGAGACATTTTTTTTCTCCCATATAAAACTAAAATTAATTAATTGAATTTAATTAATGAATAAATATTTGAAAAAACTGTATTAACATGAAGTGTCATCCACTAAGAGTTAAAAAAAATGTATTTGAACTCGAGTGTATGAATAAAAAGTATTTTATTAACGATTGAAAATTTGAACATGATATATAAATATAGAGAGAGTGTGAGCTAATAGTAGGAACAAGTAATGTAAAAAAAAAAATTTAAGTCAATTCCTACTTTTTAATCATAAATATATAAAATAAACCCGTGCAGCATTCATGTCCCACGTTATCTTTATTGAACATTATTTTATAATCATCGTTGCAATATTTTATTTCTGTGGCATCACTCATTTGAGATAAATCTTTCATTTCATTTATGAAAACAATGGGAGGATTTTTTTTTCCCATTTAAAACTAAAATTAATTAATTAAATTTAATTAATGAATTAATATTTGAAAAAACTGTATTAACATCCAGTGTCATCCACTACAAGTTAAAAAAAATTTATTTGAACTTGAGTGGAGGAATAGAAAGTATTTTATTAACGATTGAAAATTTGAACAAGATATATATAGAGAGAGTGTGAGCTAATAGTAGGAATTTAATAATGAAAAAAAAAAATACGATGTAGGTTGCGGAGAACAATCACATCTGATCTAAAATCTTGCTTCTTATTGGATTTTGTTCTACCGGCGGCCATGATTATTGTATCTAATTACAATCACTACTGTTAAATGAAAAATTAACATTTCAGTTATTTTCTTTATTAGTATTTTGAATTACAGTTGACAAATGTGCAAACTAAAAAGGTAAAATTTTAATCTCTTTTGTATATAATAAAGCACAAACGTGTCCGTCATTAACGTTAAGCACGAAAGTGGTACTATATGCCGCAAACCGCGCTTTTGACTTCTCTTTCATCGCAAATGTCATCGTTTCTGTAGAATAATTTCAATCGTAAAAAAAAATCGAATAGAACAAATAAAGTACTTCTAAAAAAAAGCTTGAATAAAAACTTTAACTGAATTCGCTGGATTTTGTTACTTTTAAATGCTTTTCAAGTATAAAATTTTCTAATCTCTCAACACATATAACAATAAACATGCGTTTGCTAGAATAATGTCAAATAATATAATTAAATATAGAATTCCAATAAAATATGCAAAGACTGGCGATCTTTATTGTCCAATTCGATCGATATTGCCCATGATCTCCAGTCTTTTCAAATTTCAAACTTTTACAGAAATAACTATATTGACTTAAATGGTTTAGATGAAAAGAACAGAAGATTCCTTTTAAGAAAATGAAGAACATATTTTCAACTAGAAATATACTTCTAAAACAAATGGTTCACGAATTAGCTCCTGGAAAAATATAACAGGGGACACCCTGTATATAAACATTAACGTAACTAAAATTTAAAAAAATGTGGTGTTAACACCCCTTCCACACACACACACACACACAAACACAAACACATGAATGAAATGGCTCTCATTCTCATGGAACAAGTTGGAAATTGTACGTTAAACGTGACATAGGAGGTGCGTTCGTTTTATAACTATAGTTTCACAATGTAAAAAAAATCATCCTTATTATTTCAGTAAAATGAATTATATCGTCTGCTGTGAGCGAAATGAGCATGTCTTTTTTTTTTTTTTAAATATATATATATATATATATAATTACGTATGCCACGTTTACAAATGCGAATTTTTTTCTCTACACCAGACAGCGCTGCAAAATTCACCATGGAGATCTTGCTTTGCGAATGATATCTCCATGGTTTAATATTTTTATGACTTATAATGAACGATTCTCCTGTCTTTATTGACTCTAATGGATTGAGATATTCGACTGTTAACCTAATTTCTACTGAAGTTATCCCACAATCTATACATCTTTTAATGTAACTCATCTCTAAAGTAAACAATTTTTTGAACGATCTTTCTAAAAATGTAACGTTTATGCAATTTGATTCGAAAAAATAATTTTGAATAAAAATGGCCGCCTGGCATGTGAAAAAAGAAGTGGTTAGCCCGTATTTGTTTTCCTTAGTCACATGACTTACGCTTTTATTATATAGATTACGTACGATAGGATTTAACATAATAAAGAAAACTTTTATTAATATCTTTTAAAGTTTTGATCCGATTTTCATAAAATTTGAAACTACTTGACAAAATTCTGCAACGATACGATAATTATATATTAAATTTCAAACCATTCGGTTGGATAGTTTTTGCGCTGTTATAGGCAGACGGACGGACCAGACGACGACTATAGGTGCTATGTATTTATATAATTACGAAGGCACCTAAAAACCCATCATTTTTAAGAAAATAAAAGCCGGAACCAAACCGAAATATTCCCCTTTAACTGAACCGGAAGGATAACCGGAAAAATGTGTACGGTTCTAAAATTCATGTTATTTTCACCCTATATAAAGGCACAGATTAATATTCCAAACTTCTGATAGGAAAAGAAATAGAAGGAGATGACGCGCGTAAGTGCGGCTTCCGTGCCCGAATGGTTCAGTGGCAGACAAACTTGTTTTAAAGGCAGGGGAAGGTATAGCAAGAAAAAAATAGTTTAAGCTGATCCGGGTTACAAAATTTCCCATTCTTTGATTATAATTTTTTTATTAGTTCGTTTCTTGAAATCTCTATACGTACTTGTGTGAATATTTCTTGTCGAATGTAAATTCATTAAAAATAAATAAAAATTTTAAAATTTTTCCATGTTTAAAAATCGATATATACAACTTTCTAAGCGATTTTTTCCCGTATTTTTCCGTTTCCCAAAAACAATTTAAATTGTTTGTAGACAAAAATATTTTTTAACAGAATTATATTTTAAGACAGATGTAAAATAAAGAGATATTGAAGGTATTTTAGAAACAAACAAGGAAACAGAACTTAAATTAACATTATTTTTACGAATATTTTTATAAAAATACAGGAAAGCCCTCATACGCTCAGAGGGCTTTCTTTTTTGCGTGCTATTTTCATTTCTGAATAACAGAGTACAATAAATATTAATTTGTCTTCGGGAATTAAAATATATTTAGTTTAAAAAAGCTTAATATTTAAAAAAAAAAAAAGGTGAAATAAACTTATATATCTTTATTAGTTATACCTGGCGATATCCAACCAGGTTTAAAGGTAACCAATATACTGCCTGGTGTACAGAACCTTGATGAAAATCGCTTTTAATTGAAAATTATAATAGATGTTTACGTTTAGCATATTTTAATAGATTGCCCAACAACTACACCCCCCCCCCAAAAAAAAAAAAGAAAAAAAAAACAAAAACATTTTTAGTACTTTCGTATAAGCCGCATGTTAGTAGTTAATAGCGGAAAATTTCACCATTTAAAATAACTAAACATATTAAGTCTCAATCAGAATTTTGAAATTAAAAATACATCTAAAATCAGATATTTAATAAAACTTTAAAAAAAAAACATCAACAAGATCGAAAAATCATGCGTTAACCATAGATTATGAAACACTTTCAAACACATCCAGAAAACTGTAACGGATCTTCACTCTTAAATAAGGTGAAAGAAGATATGTAGTAAACAGTTTAGAAAACATGTAACGCATTTAAAAATCCAGTTTTAGCAATTACCTTCCATAGTAAAAAAGAAAAAATAGTTGAATTATTTTGTGCAGCCCTGTATATGATCTATAGATTTGTGTATATAGTACATAGTATGATAGAGAAAATTCATATTTAGCAATTTTAGGCAATCGATGGAAATGCTCTCAAAATCTTTTGTACAGTCCTGTATATAAATAAAGACTTTTGTACGCATCACATATTAATCTAAAATTTAATTCATGTAAAAAACGCATAAGTTTTCTTATAATTCACTTCCAAGAATTACCAACCATAAACAATAATGTATCTTGTTCTTTGTATAGCCCTGTATATGAATTTATTTATATTCCACAAAATTCTATTAGTGTACTAAATATAGTTCAGCAGAAAAATGCGTAATACGATTAAAAATAAAGCTATTCACTTCGTCAGTAATACTTACGAATTCCTTTGTGTAGACCTGTATATGATCAACAGAATTTATGCACACCACGTACAAAACAAAAATTTAGTTAAACTTAAAAACGCAAACCAAAGTTGAAAACGTACATATTATTACATATTAAGACTGTAACCGAATTCTTTTGTGTGTCCCTGTAAATGAACGATAAACGCAATGCACACCGTACTTTTCAGTGGGCAATTTATAGTGCACCTTAGTAATGCATATAAATTTCATTATGCTTGAAAACGTGAAACATTGTTAAATTACACTGCGAACGATTTTCCTCCGTAGAACATTGTGTAACAGAATTGTTTTGTGTGACCCTGTAAATGAATAATAAATGCTTTGCACACCCTATTCTACAAAAAGCATGTTTTAGTGCGCTTCATAATTGTATACCAATTTCATCCTGTTTCAAATGGCGTAACATCATCAAAATGCACTTGAAAGTATTTTCTCCCGTTAACTTTAATGTCACTGAATACTTTTGACTGTCCCTGTAAATAAACTAAAAATGCTACACATTTTGAATAGGGATCATGCTATAGTAAACGTCAATAACGTACAAAAATCTCAGGGAAATCCGAGTATATTTGCGAGAGTTATAGTACCGACGGACGGACAGACGAAGAGACAAACCAAAGTCATAAACACTTTTGAGCTAAGGTTGGAAAGTGTTAATATCCCGTAATAAAATCTATTACAGTAGACGTTTCAAGCTTTATACAAAACTCTTCGTGGTTTTCGATAGATATTTCTACTGATGAGGAGCTTGTGTAAAACTTGAAACATCTACTTTAGTTGATTTTATTATGTGATATTAATGTGTTATTTTTAGAGAGCTAATGTGCCCGTCGCTTCTGTATGTACGTAACGCAATAACTCTTGATAGAAATATCCGTTTTGCTTCAAATTTTGTATATAGGTTCATTGTGATAAGGCGAGATTCCCTGATTAGTTTTGGGGGGTTCATTGATTAAGTATAAAGGGGGGGGGGGCGGGGGCTATTCCCCCCGTAATTTATATAAATGGATTTTTCATGCATAATTATCCGATTTGCTTCAAATTTTGTATATGTTCATTGTGATAAGGCGCTTCCCCGATTAGTTTTGGGGGTTCATTGGTTAAGTATAAAGAGGGGAGAACGTGTGAGCTAATCCCCTTCAATTTATTGTCGATTTCTTTATTTTTTGAGGGGCATTATTCTTTGAAATAAGAGTCTAATATACAATTAGTGTGAATAGCCTGTGATCTCAACGCCATCAGTTTAAGGGTGTATTCAAATCCAAACTGCTTATTTTGAGAGATATTCGTAAATTCATTTTTGCTCTAAAATGCATCCAATTGGCAGGTTCTCTTATTCAGAAACTTTATAATGTCCGTATTGTCTCGATTTTTTGATAAAGGCAGAATATATTTCAAAAAATGCTGTCAAAGTGGACATTTTGAACCGAATTTCCTGAAGCGATAGCGCTGGAAACAAAAAAAAAATATCGTACTGTGAAAATAATTGCTTGTAAATCAATTTCTAATTAATTGAACGAAAAATAAAAACATGCGGCCCTTATAAATGACTTCATAAATCACGCCGCCAAGTTTCATGTTTTTATTTTAAAAAATGAGTCTGTAAATGTGTCTCAAAATTTTGAGTTGTTGAGCGTGGAAAAAAATTATTTTGAATACCGCCTTAACTGGGTACTTTTCTTTTTTATTATTTATAGTTTGTTTGTTGTTCTGTCAACAATAACAGAAAAACATTGCACAAATTGCCGTGACTTCATCTTTCATAAAAAAAAAAAATTAGATATAGTATTTTAAATATGACAAGTCTTGAAATAAAAAAATATATTCTGAGATAAATGTCTTTGACTTCTCGTAGAAAGCTCGACAACCATAGACACGTTACAGTAAGTACTACAGCACAAAAAACGTGATATATTTTGATCTAATTATCGTATTAACATACGGAATCCGTCACTTTATTTTAAAAGTCTTACAGTTTATTTTTAGTTTATATGTGCGTTCTTAATTACATAAATACGTAGCATCTATAGTCGTCGTCTGGTCCGTCCGTCCGTCTGCATATAACAGCGCAAAAACTACCCAACCGAATGGTTTGAAATTTAATCTATACATAATTGTTGCAGAATTTTGTCGAGTTATTTTAAATTTTATGAAAATTGAATCAAAACTTAAAAAGGTATTAATACAAGTTTTCTTCCTTCTATTAAATCCTATCCTACGTAATCTATATAATAAAAGCACAAGTCATGTGACCGAGGAAAACAATTACGGGCTGACCACTTCTTTTTTCCTATTCCAGACGGCATATACCATTTTTAATCAAATTTTTTTTTTTTTTTTTTTTTTTTAAATAAAATTGGTATAAAAGTTACATTTTTAGAAAGATCGTTCATAAAAGTTATTTGCTTGAGATATGAGTTACATTCACATATGTATAGATTCTGAGATAACTTCAGTGGAAATTAGGTTGATAGCCCAATATCTCAATCCAAATAAACACAATATAACACAAGTCGTTCATCGTGAAACATAAAGATATTAAACCATGGAGGTAATCATTCGCAAAGCAAGATCTCTACAGTAAATTTTGCAGCGCTGTCTGTGTCGGAAAAAAAATTCGCATCTGTAAACGTGGCATCCTCTTTAATAAGAAGCTATGTGCTGCTGACGACTGGGATTTTCGATAATCGTTGCCACAGATTAAACTCGGAAAATGAAACATTTGAAGTTACTGAAAAAATTAAGAACAGCCTAGAAATCCAACCCAGAAGTGACAGGTGAATTTTGACCAGTTTAAGAGAAAAAAAAAAGTGGAGAATCCATTCTTCGCAATAAATTTTGATGCTAAAAATTAATAAAACTAAACATTCAAACATTAATAATTTTTGAATGTGTAGTTTTGTTAATTTTTAGCATCAAAATTTATTGCAAGGAATGGATTCTCCACTTTTTTTTCTCTTAAACTGGTCAAAATTCACCTGTCACTTCTGGGTTGGATTTCACGGCTGTGATCCCCTTCCTTAAAACGTTTGGATTTGTTTTGAACTTCCGGACATTACTCTTGTCCTGGTCTCTAACTGAATGAGTTTTGAGGACAGCTTTATTGGTTTTAAGGCAGGGGTAGGAAAAACTAATTTTTTATTGTAATGAACTACAACTAAAACTACTTTATCGAAAATGTAGTTAACTAAAACTACAACTACATGTTTTAAAAAGTAGCGACTACAAACTATACTTTTCAAAAGTAGTCACTATTTCGCTACTTTCAGATTTTGTCAAAGGATTCAATTTGCACTTGAAATTGAAGACACAGATTAAATAATAAAGCGACCCCTCGTTATATCGCGTCTCCTGGGATACAATTAAATAAATGCGACATAACCGAGGGCATTAAAAATTTGAGAATAATAACATATAAGAAAATGCTTTGTGTTTGTCTCCAAAATGTTAGTTTATACAAACATTACAAATTCCATAGCAAAATTAAGAAAGATATTATTATTATCTAGATCTAGAAAATTACAGAAAAGGAACTCTAAATGCAAACAGTATATAAATCCGTAAATAAGACAATTCCGAGTATTAAGAAACTCGGCATTAAAACATGAAGACCTAATAACGAGTAAATAGACAAGTGTTGCCGGCAGAAAATAATAATAATAATAATAATAATAATAAAATAATAATAATTCTTTTGTGGGTTAGTCCTTGATTTTAGCAGCAAGTGTCGATGGGGAAAATCTATGACATCATGTGATGCGTTGCTATACACTGCAACTAAGATTCGAAAATTGTTTAGCAGAACAAATTTTGCACAAAAGAAGTGATTTGCAGAATGGCACATTTTTGTTATCCTGAAGTAGTTGTAAAAGTAGCGTTGGTTCTCGCTACAAGCTACTGACTTTTTGTATCGCGCTACTCACTTACATTGCTCAAAATGTAGCTCGCTACGCTAGAAACTACTATAAAAAGTAGCGACTACTGTAGTTTCGCTATTTGTAGCGCACTTACTTCCGATCCCTGTTTTAAGGCCTAGTTTTAAATCATGCCTTAAGATGCATAAAATCTCAACATTTGTACCACTCTTTTCGTAACCTAAAAATGAAAGAAAGAAGCCTGTATGATTGTAGTATAGAGAGGGACCTGTATTCTCTTAATTAACATTTTAAGTTCAACAATAGGGGTGATAAAGCCGCATCTACAGGCTTTGGTATAAAAACATTCAAAAAACGAAAATACTTTTGATACAGCCTAATATATTTGTATATTTTTATTCGTTTCGATAATGTTTCCGTTAGAGCCAAAACATGTCAACAGACTAATAAAAGTTATTTCACTGTTTATAAAGTTTTATTTTACACCTTTTAGCAATTAAAAAAAGTATATTATTACAAGGTGTTATAATTTGTTAAATATTAGCTATTTTTACTTTTATATTTATTTAAATTGCTTATTAAGATATCTCATTTCATTGCATTGAAAAATAGAATTTCTTTATGATAGTCTGTCAATGTTGGAAAGTGTTTTACAGTCTATGCATGATGCATGATGTTTCGTCCATTATTAATCCTATGTAAAAGGGCTCATTTCCCTTCGCCCTGAACTGTAATGAACAGATGTCGTGACTAATATATCGACAAGCATGTGTCGATCGTTTTTCCCGATAGAAATCTTTGACCGTTTTATGTCTTTAAGCAAATGGTTTTCGAGGTATTGACACTAATCGTGTCTCTTTTAAGCCGCTTTTCCCTGAAAGAAGGCGTATTGTTGATTTTCTTTGTTGCTGCTTGGGATACCAATTAATAATGCATTTTCAGGTAATAGGCGAACGGCTTTTGTACCCTTTCAAACGAATATTAAAAAAGGGATACTGTATTGCATTGTTTCTTATTTTTACAGCCTTTTATTAGGTGCGTCCGTAATTATATAAATACGTACCACCTATGTCGTCGTCTGGTCCGTCCGTCTGTCCGCATATAACAGCGCCAAAACCACCCAACCGAATGGTTTGAAATTTAATATATATATATAATCGTTGTACACTGTAAAAAAATTTTCATGGAAAAAAAAAACGGAAATTGTACTGGCAATCGAGACGTCAGTACTATTTCCGTATTTTAACGGAAAAAATAATTCCGTAAATTCCAGGAAATTTTCCGTGATTTCTGAAATATCCGTTTTTAAATTTCCGTTGTATAACAGATATATTGCGTATTTTTTAGATATTTTTATATCGTTAAAATAAATTTTATAGGACAAAATAATATTTCGCAAGGAACATCTTATAAGGGATATACACTTTATGTATTTTTTCTTGCATTTCTGTGCGAGTTTTCAGTAAATAACCAACACTTGCCACGAAGAGGATCGAACGCGGAATCTTCCGTGTAGTAAACTGGCGGGCTGGACCACTACACTAAGATCGGACACTGCGTCTTCTCAAATGTAGTTACTTATTTTAGATGCTTTTAATGATGCAAAAATTTGAAGGTTTCATAGTTAGATGGGTTTTTTTCATAATTTTTAATATCTTGCTTTATTATTTGATGTTTTATAACAGATAAATTTTAGCTTTTTATGTATTATATGCGTAAAACATTGTATTAAGACTAATGACTGCTTCTTTTTGCAATAGTACAAATACTATTTAAAATTATTTGTCTGTTGATCTATTTATCAATTCCAGTAAAAACAATTATTATCTTAAGTAGACGTATTCATTACATGCTATTAAAGTAAGTTTTCTTAACTCTTATTTTAAAAACTTATGTGAATAAGCAATTTTATAATAAATTAAATTATTATATTTAATCTTTGCTGAGAGCTTTTGTGTACGATTCTGTTAAACTGAATAATTAAAAAATAAATAAAAATAAAATAGATTTTTAGAGAAAATTTTGAAATTAATGACCTTAGAATAGGTAAGTTTAAATTTGGACTTAATAATTTAGTTTAATTTATAAAATTATAAACTAACGAAATAAATTATAAACTTTATAAAATTATAAACTAACAAAATAAATTATAAACTTCATTTTTATAAAAGTAAACAAAAAGTTATTAATTATTTTTTATAAATTTAAAGAAAAAATATGATCTTCGTAAAATTATAATTTATAAAATAATAAATTTCAGTTTAATTCACAAATTTATAAGACAAATCAGCTTAGTTTAACACCTACATGCCGATAATTTGCAAAAATATTATTTTATGAAACCTTAAAAATATTAAACAAAAAAAATAAAAATAAAATAGATTTTTAGAGAAAATTTTGAAATTAATGACCTTGGGATAGGTATGTTTAAATTTGGACTTATTAATTTAGTCTAAATTAATTTAGTTTAACAAATCAGTTTTGTTCATTACCGATAATTTGCAAAAATATTATTTCATGAAACCTTAAAAATATTAAAACAAAAAATAGATTTTTAGAGAAAATTTTGAAATCAATGACCTTGGGATAGGTATGTTTAAATTTGGATTTATTAATTTAGTCTAAATTAATTTAGTTTAATTTATAAAATTATAAACTAACTAAATATATTATAAACTTTATAAAATTATAAATTTCATTTTTATAAAAGTAAAGAAAAAAATATTAATTATTTTTATAAATTTAAAGAAAAAAATATAAACTTTCTAAAATTATAATTTATAAAATAATAAATTTTAGTTTAATTCACAAATTTATAAGACAAATCAGTTTTGTTCAATACCAATAATTTGCAAAGATATTATTTTAGGAAACCTTTAATAACCTAATACTGCCTCACGTTAATAAAATTAAAATAATATTTTAAAATGTCAGCGAAAAAATTCATAATTTGAAGCACTATAAAGAAAAAAAAGTAGATTAAAAAAAATATTTTTCGGTAATTTATATAAATAAAATAAATGTCTAAAGATTTCACTAAAAAATAAAAAATATCATTATTATTTTCACAAAAAATTACTGTCCAGACACGGGCCCGGTTAGAATGAGCTCCAGGATTGGCTCGAGTCTAATGACAGAAAATAAGCCCACGGGTAGGACCGGTCCAAGCCTGGATCCTAGAAGACCCTGGACCCTAGTAAATACAACAATCTTAATTCGCATTTCAAACAAGGCGATATCTGTATGCAAACCTCTGAACGTTATTTACGGAAATGACACTGTTTTGGAAGAAATACGGACATTGCACTGTTTTGAGAAAAATTCATCAAATTTACGGAAAATTTTCTGCATATCTACGGATTTGAAATCTCCTTTACGGAACTAATGTCATTTACGGAAATTGTACTGTTGTTTTGGAAAAATGAAACTTCTCCGTAGAATTTTACGGAAAATCTCTTGTATTTTCACGGATTTTTTTTTTTTTTTTTTTTTTTTTTTTTTTTTTTTTTTTTTTTTTTACAGTGTAGAATTTTGTCGAGTCATTTCACATTTTATGACAATCGAATCCAAACTTAAACAAGAACGAAAAATCATGCGTCAAGCATAGATTATGTAACACTTTCCAATGCTTCCAAAATAATTTTACAAATCATACCGTTTAATAAGCTAAAAGATAACATCTAAGTAATCCGAATACTTTTATTCCGCCCTGTATAGGATCTATAGATTTGTATATATACTACATAGGATGCTAAATTTTAGTTCAGTTAGGAAACGCGTAGCACAGTTTAAAATTCTCCGTCTGGAGTTAAATAATACAGAAATGTGTTCGCGAACTTTTGTGCGTCCCTGTAAATGAACGATGACTGCTGTACACACACTATTCTGTAGTAAGCCTCTTGAAATACACCTTAGTGATATATATATAAATTTCAATGCGTTTAAAATAGGGAAACATTATTTAAATAAACCGCAGACGATTTTTCTCCATAGACGTAATGTAACAGAATTCTTTTGACTGTCCCTGTAAAGTAACTATAAGTGCTATGCACACCCTATTCTACATTAAGCTTCTTCTAATGCACCTTAGTGATATATATAAATTTCAATGCGTTTAAAATAGTGAAACATTATTTAAATAAACCGTCAATGATTTTTCCCCATAGACCGCAATGTAACGGAATTCTTTTGAGTGTCCCTGTAAAAAAACTATCAGTGCTACACACTTCCGTTGAAATAGGGAACATGCTATAGATAACGACTATAACATATAAAAATTGCAGAGCAATCCGAGCATATTTACGGGAGTTAGAGCACGGACAGACGGCAGACGGCCATACGGCCAGACAAACCGAAGTCATAAACACTTTTCAACTAGGTTGGAAAGTGTTAAAAAGATATTAATAAAAGTTTTCCTCATTCAATTAAATACTGTCATACGTCATTAATTCAATGTTTGTTTGGCTGCCATCTATGTTCTTATTGAGATAGTGTATTCATAATTACTAGATGGAACTCGTCAAAACTTGACGGCAAACAAATTGATAGTACCATAAACATAAAATTCATAGCTGTTTTAAAAAGTTTGAAATTTTTGAAGAATAATACAAATAAATAAGAAAAATCATTCTCTCCATAGAGGGGATCGAACCTACACGATAATCGGAACAGAGAAATAACGCGCTTTATACCACACGGCCACCGTTTTAGCAATTGAGTGTGCTCTAAAACTGGTTAGGTTCTAGATTTAAGTTTACGCATGCGTAAATGGGGCAAATTCGTTTGAAAAATGAATTTGACGGATATCCCGTTTCGTTTTAATATATAAGATAATTAAAAAAATTTCATTTGGATTAATTTATTCAAGGATAAAGTGTTTCGAAAGGAATATTAAACAAAGCTCTTTGTACGATCTTCGATCACACTTACCCACTTGTTTACATTGTCTTGTATTGGATATTTGCGCATAGTATAATTTTAATGTAACAGAATTGTAATGACTTGTTTGTAAAAGTGTATTGAAACTTAATTTCATAAAATAAAATGAAAATCTATAACATGAAAATCTGCACGTAAAATAAATTTTGTATTCATGCATTTTTACATAAGAGTGCAACAGCTATTGCACCAAGATCTGAATATTTATTAAACTAGTTACCTTTAGTATATTTATAAAACTACTGACCTTAAATTGAAAAAAATATATATCCAAGCTTATTAAAGCTTTATTGTCATTAGCATTTAGTTATACATAGAGTTAGAATATGAATCTAACGTTAATAGGTATTTATGAAAAAGTCATTCCTTTCTAAACATTGAAAATATGAATTACATATACGTATAAGCACGGTAAAAGAAATCCGTTAAAATTTTCGCATTTTTGCGAAAATTTCTTTTTTGATGAAAATAATTTCGTAACTGTGTCAGGAAGTAGCGAATATGAGAATAATATTCTTACAGATAACAGTGCTAAAAATCGATTTTGACAGATAATGGTGCTAAAACTTTAGTTAGATTGCCATTTTCAGTACAGCAGGGTGATTCATTTTCACTTTCACACTACGAAAATCCGTAAAAATCCGAAAACTGTACCGTCATTTTCTCCCATTCGAAAAGGATAAAGTCTCTGAATCTCATGTGGGACTTTTGTGGAAAAAAAAAAAAAAAAAAAAAAAAGAAAAAGAAAAGAAAAAAAAAAGCCGGGAAGATCTACGCAAATTTTCATTGTTCCATTTCCAAATCGTTTGGCACATTTCCAAACACCATGCATACAAATAAAAATATATTTTTTATTAAATTGTAATGAAAAAATGGCATCAACAAATGCATAATCATAAACTAAACCCAATGGACAATATTCCCGTGACGTCACAATAAATATTAATTTTTATTCGCTTATAAAAATAAGTGCACGCAGATAAATATTTTTACCGAAATTTAACTTGAAAATAGAAAAATTCGGCCTAAAAGCCACGTGTGTCTTTAATATTTATTATTTCTCTTTTATCCTCGCAAACAGTGGAAAGAAAAAAAAAGCCGGGAAGATCTACGCGGATTTGTATTGGTCCATTTCCAAATCGTTTGGCACATTTCCAAATCGTTACTTTTTTTAAATAATAGATTGATATTCACGAAAAAAATTGATATTTAGTGGTAAAAGTGCTGGTAAGAAGAAATTTTCTTGTTTTTTCACGTACATTTGGATATTTTTAGTATTAGGCAATAGATGACAGCACTAACGATTCAATCAGAAGGTCTATTTTAAATTTTTATCCCCTCTTCGTTTCAAATAATGATTTTCATTATCGTTATATTTTATTTTAATGTTTCATAAACTATAAACAAAAAGTTTTTTCTAGTATTACTTAAAGTTATAGATTGTGAAGCCAATTTTTTTTAATTTAAATATTTTTAATACAAATATTTTTTATTTATATTACATTTTTAATATAAATTTAATTTGTAAAAAATTGTTGGGTATTAAACTTTACTAAATTCAAAAGCATTCGAATACAAAAAAAAAAAAAAAAAAAAAAAAAAAAAAAAATACACATAACATTTTTTCCTGAAAATGTGACAGTAATTGAAATGAATTACAGCCAAAATTAATGCAGAAATCATTCTGTCGGAAACGGGATTCGAACCCACTTTCTTTGCAGAGAGACAGAGCTTAAACTAAACGTCTTAGACCACTCAGATAAGCTGATCATGTTTAAGTGTATCTTAAAACTAAACAGGTTTTAGATTTAATCTCACGCATGCGCAAAAACATCGAATTTGCGATGAAATTTTTAGCTTGTAGCTTTAATATATAGGATGGCCAGACTTTAGGCGGTGGTTTGACGCGAGCAATTTATGTATGATTTTCTTGAGGGAAAGCGTCCTATGGATTGCCCGCAAGGTCTTCGGAAATTAATTCAATAGAGCCTGTTTGGGACGATCTAGAAAGAACTATGACATAAGAAGAGCTCTTCCAGGACTTAAAATTCTTGTTTTTAGATGAGTGGTATTCATTGCCATAAGCTTTCACCAACAACACTATTATGTATAAAATTTCATTGCAATAAGCTATAATACAGGTGTCCAAAATTAAGGTCACAAGAACAAACACAAAATCTGTGATAAAATTTTTAGCTTTGAGCAGAAACCATTAATTTTCCAGGAATAAATTTTTTTTCCTTCTTTTTTATCCTTACTTGTTTAATGTTAAAAACAAATTTCCGTTTTAAAAATTTTATCAGAGATTTTGTGTTTGTTCTTGTGCCCTTAATTTTGGACACCTGTATTTCGATTCATCCACTAAGAGTCATGTCACTGGACATATTAATATAATAATGTGACGTTGTGCTACATTGCACAACACAACATGCTTTATGCTAAAAAAAAAATCTTTCATGTCCTTTAAGGAAGAAGCCATGGGATGTGCAGCTTCGAAAGCCGCTGCTGCCTCGCCTCCACCTAATACAGAAAGTGGTGAGTCTATCTTTTATTTCTTCATGTGAGTAATGTCCACTCCGCCAAGTTCCTAGCATGCTGGCCATAAAATGAGGGGCTACGGCCTATATTCGCGGGTTCTATACCAGCGCGGTCTAGTGTCCTAGCATGCTGGCCACAAAATCAGGGGCTACGGCCTATGTTCGCGAGTTCTATACCAGCGCGGTCTAGTGTCCTAGCATGCTCGTCACAAAATCAGGGGCTACGGCCTATGTTCGCGAGTTCTATACCAGCGCGGTCTAGTGTCCTAGCATGCTGGCCACAAAATCAGGGGCTACGGCCTATGTTCGCGAGTTCTATACCAGCGCGGTCTAGTGTCCTAGCATGCTCGTCACAAAATCAGAGGCTACGGCCTATGTTCGCGAGTTCTATACCAGCGTGGTCTAGTGCCCTAGCAGGCTGGCCAGAAAATCAGGAGCTACGGCCTATGTTTGCTGGTTCTATACCAGCGCGGTCTAGAAGGGGAAATTGTGTAAGCATTTCAAGGTTTTCTTTGCACAAGAACGATAATTCAGGTCACTTCTCCAAAAGTCCTTTCTGTTGGCATCCTTTCTATAACAATACCTTATAGCCGATGCTTAACAAAAATCCCATCCGATCATTTGAATAATTCATTAAATTATTCCGATGATAGGATTTGTATCCAGTGCTGAATTCAGACACTTTTCTCCAGGAGGGATTTCTGTGGCTCCAGGGGGGACATTATAGAGTTACGGGGGGGGGGGGGGATTCCACATTTTGACCATTGAAAGTAAAAAAATCTCATATGTTCCGGGGGGATGTACCCCCACCGGACCACCCCCTGAATTCAACACTGCCCGACTCTATTCCTAAAGATCCGAACTTCCGATTGAAATCTAACCTCCGATTCCGACTATGGCTTGTCCTGAATCGTGTTGGGTAATCTGATTTCACCCCGATTTTAATCTTTTAATCCGGTTCGGGTTTGATCCGGTTGCCTCTAATTTTCTGTTTCCGGTTATGTTCGAGTTGCATTAATTATTATTATTATTATTATTATTATTATTATTATTATTATTATTATTATTATTATTATTATTTTGCTGCTGGAGAAACAGAAAAGTTCGTTTTTAGTGCTTGAAAACTCTAATAATTCGCAAATTTCAAAATATCATAACTCGGTAAGTTTGGGTCATAACAAAAAGAATTGTATCTTTATTTTACTTGTTAGAGCGTGGAAAATGTTTTTCTAAATGCAACTTACAGGATACAGGAACGGTATAAAAATTTAAATTTAGTAACTTTTAGAAAATAATTATTTTTGATGGCTGGATTTTAACATCGTGAAAGACAAAATTAGAAACATTTTTGCAATTGGAAGTATATGCATCTATAACTAACAGTTTAAAAATTACCTTTTGATAGGTGATAAGACGAGACTATACACTGTTTTTTTTTTTTAAAAAAGCCCTTTGAAACGGAAAATGTATATATTTTCTCCGTTTTCTCGCAAAATTTCCGTTCTGACGACGGAACATCTCCATCATTCAAGACGGTAAATTTCTGTTTTTAGAAATAAATATAAGCAATAGCGCAATATTAGAAAATAATCTATATATAATAATTATATACACTGATGCACAGGTACTTATTTGTATTGAATATTATCACGCACGGTTTTTTTTATCGCCTTACCTTCATCGGGATTCGAACTCGACCTCCGGTACGCACCGTTAGAGGATAAATGTTCTGTCCCCTTCATCATCTGGTCACATACAACGACTTGGTTATACGCCAAAACATCAATTACTAAAAATGTAACAGGATATTTCACGTTTTTCTCTCATTTGAAAAAAAATTAATTCAGTTTATTTGTCTTGGAAAGAACATTTTTGTTTTTAACATTAAACGAGTAAAGATGAAAAAAATAAAATAAATAAATAAAAAGAAAACTCCCCAGTTAAACTGATGGCATTGAAACTCTCAGGCTATTCACACTACTTGTATATTATACTCTTATTTCAAAGAATAATGCCCCTCTACAAATAAAGAAATCGACAATAAATTAAGGAGGAGGATTAACCCTTGTTTCCCCCCTTTATACTTAAACAATGAACCCCCAAAACTAATCAGGAAAGCGCCTTATCACAATGAACCTTTATACAAAATTTGAAGCAAATCGGTTAATTCTGCATGAAAAACCCATTTATCTAAATTATGGGGAGATTAGCCCCCCGTTCCCTTTATACTTAAACAATGAACTCCCAAAACTAATCAGGGAAGCGCCTTATCACAATGAACATGTAAACAAAATTTGAAGCAAAACGGATATTTCACGTTTTGCTTCAACGGAGTTTCTACCAGAATTAACGGTGAATTAAATTCGGACTCACCTTCGACAATTACGCCTAAATCTAATATTATTTTTATCTCGGCTTTTAAAATGTAAACGGTAAAGATTTCTAAAAGTATATTGGAAATATTTCGGAGTGTTACATAACCTATGCTTAACGAATGATTTTTTTTTTTTTTTTTTTTTTTTTTTTTTTTTTTTTTTTACAGTGTACACAATTAAATATTTTATGACTGTTTCGTTGTATGTTTGTGTGTCTTTAAATCGTATTTTAACTAAAATAATCTCATTACTTATTTAAATGTTTTCTTCACTATAGTGAAGACATTAACACTTGCACCTTTTAATGATAATACCTACCATTTGAAAGAAATTTTACATATAAAACGTGAACGACTTTCTGTCACACCGCATCCAACTGGATTATGTTTGTAGTTGTTTTGCACAAGGTCGCGGAACGTTTTTGTTGCCTTATCAACGATATAGCTGTCGATACAACAACGCTTTCAAAGAATACAGAAAATCAATGAACCTTACTGACTGAGATATGGAAACACGGTGGCATAGAAATATTGTAAAAGGTTTTCTTGCTTTAATAAACAATACTTGGAAATAAAGGAGATTTTTCGCAATAAATCTACTAGAAAAACGCTAGAAATATAACTTTAAATGTTTATTTAACACGGTTTTAATCGGTTTTCTTTAATACGGAACATAAGTTTTTCGCTCGCTATCCATTCTCGTGTAAACATTTTCATGTTCAACAAACATGTGTCACAGACAAACATGGTAAACTAACAGCATTAACATAAATATTAAAAGCAGTTAAGCCGTCGAAAATATTTAATTGAGAATTGATAGCATCCTGAAATTCGATATTCCAGTTTGATAAAACTGAATAAAGCAATCTAAAAATACTCGGAAACGTTTCCAAAAATCAGTGGGAGGAAAACAAACTTTGTTTTTATGCATGTTTCTTTAAATCTCTAAAACATACTGGCTTCTGTAAGAGAAAGAATGTTGTCCACTTGTTTTATTGATAGAACTTTACAGAAATCACCCACTCGTGGACAGCCAACGGTGAGATATAGGCTCAAAAAGTCCGCGAGAGGAAAAAAAAATTCTACCACTTACCGGACCACAGACAGAAGACCGGACCCAGGAAGTAACGGGGAAAAGAATACCCCCCAATCCGACCTCGCCAGACTTCCGAGAGAGTCTGAGAGGTAAACGGTTGGTCTTTGTTCCGATGACGAAATTAAATTGAATGTAAAGATATATACAATAATAATCACATGCGCTGTCCAATTCGCCTATGGCTGGGCGAGCGAAATTGTAAGTTGCACAAAGATCTTGCTCTAAGATTTCAATTTTCTGATACAAATTATATTAGAAAAGCTATAGTTAATAAGCATTTACACAGTATTTACCAATTAAAAAAATATATATACTAAAGTTTCTACCAATGGTTGCAAAGTATAACATATTTGCATAACATGAATATTCAAAGGCAAATAGCTTTTTACAAAATTGCTGAGATGTGTATGAGTTGATATCAATAACAATTCATTTGTACATAGAGCAGCAAGAGATTTTAAAGACAAATGAAATTAATTATAGTGATATTCACAAGCAACTACACTTGTACTACATCAAACATTAATATCAATATTCTTCAAAATTAACAAATTCAGTATTTATATTTCAATATTCTAACTCTAAGTTTTAACAATCACGTTAACTACATTTAAACTATCCAGAAAAATTATACTGAAATTTTCATTTAAGATTTTTCAAAAGTTAGAAGCAGAATTATTGTGCAGAATGAAAAGGCAATAGTATCTAAAATTAACAGAGAATCAAATGAATTTGCATTTTATAGGTTTTTGAAATATGTAATAGTTTATGACAGTTCTTATAAACTTTTAGAGATATATGAAAAGTTTTTGTTTAGAATATTATAGTTCTCTGTGAGCTTAATATAATTGATTGGATCCAACAGAGTTCTTTGTAAATTCTTTCTGAGTGTTTTATTTTTGTTGAATTTGAATTGAAATTTCATTAGTGGACAGTTTCCTAAGATATAATGAATTGATAAGAAGTTCTGTTTGCCTCCTTCTTGTACAGAGGACAAGTACAAGAAAACAATATTACTGATGAATGCATTATGCAACAAATAGCTATTATTATGTACTTTTAAATAGTAACATAGTAACTGTCTATTTTATAACATCTCAAAAAAAGTAAAAGTTATTTCATGGACAACAGTGATATTTTATTGACTTCTTCTGTTCATTTGAATTAGTAAAGTATGCATATCACTGCTGTATGCATATCTGTATATCACTGCAAACATATAAAAGTAAAAAAAAAAAAAGTGTAAAAATAAAAATAATTTTTAGCCATTGATAACGATATCATTAAGGGGGTGAGGAATGATAACGTATGATATCGTAAGTAGGGGAAGAGGTCCAAAATTACCAAAAAGTTGATAACGTTATATATTTACACCCCCTTATCAAAAGTAGTCGCTACTTCGCCATTTTCAGATTTTGTCAAAAGATTCAATCTACACTTGAAATTGGAGACATGTAATATAACGGCCCCTCGTTATATCGCGTTTGCCAGGGATACAATAAAAAAAAATGCGATAAAACAGAGTGCATTAAAAAATTAAGATAAGATACAAGAAAATGTTTTGTGGTTGTTCTCCAAAATGTTAGTTTAGGCACATATTACACGTTATATGCCGACCAGGGCAATTGCAATATTAATATGGCAGAGATTATTTTTCCAAAAGTGGGACGAATGGATTAAAAGAGTAGTCACTGGGACGTACGGTGTCCCAACGCCATAATCAAAAGATTAAATCCATTTTTATGGACCAAGTTCTCTCTGTTAACAATATATTACATAATTGCATATTTTGTAATATTGTTTTTTTACTCTCTTTTAATCAAAATACCAGTATTGTTAAATTCTTATCTATACTAATAAAAGAAAGTTGTTTGTCTGTGTACGATTGCTAGCAAAATCTAGCGCACCTAGAAGTCTGATTTAGGTGAGGGTAATCCAAGGCCTGATACTCCTAAAGGCTCCTGATGCATCTGAGTCTTAGAATTTTAATATTTTGAAAATTAACCTAACTAGTAAATCTGCAGATCAGGAGCCTCAACGTCAGCTCTGCAAGTCATTTGTTTTTTAACTCTCATTTTTTATATCATTTAACATCGTACAATCCGCAATTATTATTATTATTTTTTTGCAATTGCATGCATATTTATAAGCATATAAAATTCTTCGATTATTCCAGAAATTAGAATCATTAAATTAAACCCGATATTATACAATGATATTCTGAAATTCTGATGAACTGCTTATTCTTTTAATTTTTTAAAATAAACAGGCATTCATCCCCCCCCCCCCCCTCAGTCTCATTAAATTTACATTCGTTTTCATAAAAAAAAAAAAAAAAAAAAAAAAAAAAAAAAAAAAGAGATATTTCATCAAAATAGTGTGAGTTTCCTGAATTTTATTATTTTGCACTCTTTGAAATACTGTTGCTAAGCAACGGATAAATGAAAGTGGAAAGTAAAAATAAACGCTTTTAAAAATTGTAGAAAATATGAAAAAAATAGATATATTTCCCGAAGAGATGCAAAAACATTTTCAAATATTTTAAGCAAATAATTTCTAATTTCTATTAAATTTATCGGCAAAATTTTAAAACTATTGGAATTCCATATAGATAATTTAGCATTCATAATTTTATGTCTGTCTAAATCCATTATGCAAATATTCCATTTTCATTTCAGATAAGAATGAAATTTGAAAAATCGTCTGTATCCCCATAGGAAAGCATTATGACCTAAAATAAAATGTTCTATATTTTCCGAACGAATGAACCAAATTTAACAAAAAACTATACAGCTAATTCCGGATACCTCGTCAATATACATACCAAAAATCAACCTAATCGGACCATTTTTACGGCAGTTATCGCGGAACAGACAGACAAACAGACAGACAGAAACCAAAAACTTTTCGCGTCTCCACAGGGAGCCTCAACTGACGTTTCGGCAAATATTAATTAAAAACCCTTTAAGCATCGCATCAGAAAACCGTTAAAATGCGCTTCGAAAATGGCTATTTTTTATCGTAAGCACAAAAGAAATTACTATTTTGATAATTCCAGACAACGAAATATTCTCATATTTACTTATCATTGAATATTAAAATAAAAGAAAACTGCCCAGTTAAACTGACGGCATTGAGCTCACAGGCTATTCACACTAACTGTAAATTATATTCTTATTTCAAAGAATTTGAAATAAGCCCTCGAAAAATGAAGAAATCGACAATATATTAAGAGTGGGGAACCATCCCCCGTTTCTTCTTCTTATAATTAACCAATGAACCCATAAAACTAATCAGAGAAGCGCCTTACCACAATGAACCTATATATAAAATTTGAAGAAAATCGGATAATTCTGCTTAAAAAACCCATTTATCTATATCAAGGGGGGTTAGTCCCCCCCGTTCCCCCCTTTATACTTTACCAGTGAACCCCCAAAACTAATCAGGGAAGTGTCTTACCACAATGAGCCTATATACAAAATTTGGAGTAAATTGGATAATTCTGCATGAAAAACCCATTTATCAAAATTAAGGGGGGGGGGTAGCCCCCGTTTCCCTCCTTTACACTTCACCAATGAACCCCCAAAACTAATCAGGGAAGCCCCTTACCACAATGAGCCCATATAGAAAGTTTGAAGAAAATCGGATAACTCTGCATGAAAAAAATCATTTATCTAAAATAAGGGGGGAGGATTAACCCCCCGTTACCCCCTTTATACTTAACCTATGAACCCCCAAAACTAATCAGGAAAGAACCTTATCACAATGAACCTATATACAAAATTTGAAGAAAATTGGATAATTCTGCATGAAAAAACCATTTATCCAAATTAAGGGGGGTTAGCCACCCGTTCCCCCCCCCTTTATAATTAACCAATCAATTCCCAAAACTAATCAGGGAAGCGCCTTATCACAAGGAACCTATAAACAAAAGTGGAAGAAAATCGGATAACTCTGCATGAAAAATTCATTTATCTAAATTAAGGGGGAGGATCCCCCCCCGTTAGCCCCTTTATACTTAACCTGTGAACCCCCAAAACTAATCAGGAAAGAGCCTTATCACAATGAACCTTACAAAATTTGAAGAAAATTGGACAATTCTGCATGAAAAAAACATTTATCTTAATTAAGGGAGATTAGCCCCCCCGTTCCCCCCTTTATAGTTAAACAATCAATCCCCAAAACTAATCAGGGAAGCGCCTTATCACAAGGAACCTATAAACAAAATTGGAAGCAAAACGGTTATTTCTGTCAAGAGTTATCGCGTTACGTACGTACATACGTACATACATACATACATACATATTACAGAACGGGCGGACACATAAGCTCTCAGGCTTTGATAGCCTGTGAGCTAAAAACTATTTGAGGTATCGATTCGAAACTCACAGTATATACGTAGTTGATTTTTCTGATTCCAAAAATACAAATTTTGTGAAAATCGGACTGAAACTTTCTTTATTTCGGCGAAAAACTGACCAGACGCAAATCAAATTGACTCAGACGGAAAAGAGGTTACTGTAAATGGGGGGTACCCAGATGAAAAAACAATTCCCAGTTTTGTGGACCTATTCAAATAAATAAAACTATATTACGTTTATCGATCGAATGGGAATATTTGTAATTTTTTTTTAAATCCCGGAAATAGGGAGGGGGGTGGCGGATTTTTAATAAATATCGCATTTAATGAACCGTGCCCCCTAGCGACGGGTTTATTGTTATTTGACACCATTTTTAATATATACATATCTAATGACCCGATTTCAACAGAACTAATTCAATTTAACAAATTTAACTGTTTTAGGTTCATCCGTAGCGTTTAATTGCTATGATGTATAGATAATTACGATTATTTTCGAATAGTAACTTCAGCAATTTTTTTTAAGTTCCAAGCTTTTCTACGATTCTCAGTCTTTGAACAAGTAGTCCGGTAATCTTAATTAGCTGTTTGACAAAAAGCAGTCTCATCTCCCCTCCCCCTTCCCCTTTCAATGTTTTTTTTTCTCCAACTCCTAGTTTCCGTTTCCATAACTCAGCAACTAACTTTCCAATTTTAACGGAACTGATTCCAAACATTATAATTAACTTAATAATCACCCTCTATAACATTAAAGTGAACTTACGAGTTACATATACTACTCTTTTCGAATAATAACTTCGGATATTTTTTATTTCATTTCATCGTATCCCGGGTTCTACGGGCTTGATTACGACGGGGTTTGCCTCATCTGACTTGATTTCGATAGCCTTACAGATTTCAGTCATGTTTGTATAGAACAGATTGTTATTATCACGGGCCCGGGCAACGCCGGGCGGGTCAGCTAGCAATAAATAAATCAAAGAAATTCTCGTGGTGCGCAAGAAATGATTACAATTTTTTAATAGAATTTTTTCGCTGTATTTAATCGCGGGAAAATATTATAAATTCTGATATCAAACAAAGGCGGTTACCAATTATGCGATTTAAATATTAAATAGAAATTTTCTAATCAGAAACAGTGGTTGCCAGATTCCTTGGAAGTTCCAAGGCACATTGAATTCTATTTTTGCAAAGTGTGTCTGTGTGTGTGTGTGGAAGGGGGGGGGGGCGTTAATTGAATTAGTATTTGAAAAGGTGAACGCTGACCCCAAAAAAGGTTGGGAATCTCTCATCTCACGGCTGTTAACCGTTTGACTCTAGCCGTTCTCCTCTATGAATATTTCAGTAATTCCGCGAACTGTTATTTTCTATCCTTTTTCCAATGCAAGAAATGAGAGAGCTCCATTCCGATAATCCGGCTGGACTAGAACATCCGTGCGTGACGGCGGGACGGTCGTTGCCCCGGGAAACTCATCGAATTACAAACAGACGGACAACAGGGGGGCGCTCTACCCCCTCTCCTCCGCCAGTTCACGAGAAAAATCGCCGATTTTTGAATTCATATAACGGAATGATTGCTTCGCATACATACGATTATGTTTATTTTTTAATGGAACGTTTTGCTAGCGCACGCAAGGCATTGGTTAAATAATAGACATGTTGGCGTCATCAAAGGAGTGAGGTACAGACGGGTCTATTCTTCGAAATAATTGAATGATCCGATTTACTTAGTAATCTATCGGTTAGACGCAGTGTAAGTTCAAGGTAAAATAAAACGAAATGGTGTCAATGTTATATACTTAGAAAACGGTATACACATAAGATATTAAATCGGGATTTATTTCTTCCGTATTTTTAAATTTTCAACACTAAATTGTAACTTATTACTCTAAATCGGGTCTGAATTCGGGCAAATATATATAGATATACAGGATCGTAACCAGTTGGCAAAGTCAGAGAGGCGCTGAAGTTGTTTGGTGGGCCTAATATTCATTCCATCTTTTTTACTTACCTATCATACGTAGTATAAGGTAAGTCTTGTGACCGTTTTAAAAATCGAAAAAAAATTTTTTGACGGATTTACACATTGAAATTTGGTATGTACTTAGTATGTAATAATGAGAAGAAGCCTATTGAATTTCAGTAACCTCGATGATCCGGAACTATTTTTTTCGGACTCTCGAACTATTCGTTCTGATAAAAGGTATATAGTCCAGTAGAAATAGCGCAAAAAAGGGCCTTGCCTTGCAAAAATTCGGGTAACTCTGATTTTTGGGTATGTTGTAAAGGTTGACGTTCTAATAAAAAAAAAACCAAGTTTTCGACTTTCTAGACCTTGTGCGTTTTTCACAATATTGGAAAAAAAAAAAAAAACAATATTTTTCGGCACTTTTTTCGATTTTTCTTAAATAACTCTGTTTCAGTGTTTTATGGAAAAAGCACTTTCACCATTTTGTAGAGGATAAAATTCTCTACAACATGCACTATTCATGTTTGTAAATTGTCCAAATAGGGGGTGAGATACGGAGCCGGGAAAATGGGGTAAAATTTGCAAAAAGTGCAAAAATCCACAAATGACGTTAATTTTTGCTTAATAACCCACTTTTAGTGCGTTTTAGAGACAGATGTGTCATAATGAAGTTTGTAAAGCATGAAGTAGTCTATAAGTTTTATTTATTAAATCATTAAATATCTATAATAGACTCTAAAAATCAAAACAACACGATTTATGGTTAAAACAGAAAATACCGACTGACAAGTCACTAATTTAAAAACGAGCTTTTATTTTTGATAGTGACTAAACGATGCAATTAATTAATTATAGTATAAAAGGTAACTGTTGAATAGTTGAGGGGGGGGGGCGAAGTTAACCAAAAAACCTAGTCGGTAGATATAGGCGCGGCAAAGAGGTTGGGCCAAGAATTCCAAGTCGAAAGTAAAATTAATAGCTGGGAATAATGTAAAAAAATACTTGAAAGAAAAATAAGTTATAATTTAGAAAATTTAAAAGGGAAAGGGAGTATCTAAACGCCGAATTCATTCAAATTTCAATTAGTTATATTTTAATTGGAAATAAGACGCTTCATCCGACGCAATAAACCGTTAGTTAATAGGATTAATCATTTCTGGAGTTATAAGAATGTTTCTTTTACACAATTCAGTAATACAGCAGCATTTAAAGTTCATGAAGTCATCAAGCCACGATTTTATTTGAATTGCGATGCATTTATGCACATGTTATATTTTCTTATATTATGCATATTCATGGAGGGTACGTATTACGGTGACCCTCAACGACTAGGGTTTTTTTTCTGCGCTTTAAGGATCTCAAATTCCCTTCGCTAATGCTAAACCTATGGGAATGAAATGCATTCGTAATTTTAAAATATCGTTTCGGGAAATTAATATTTCTAACTTATTATTATTTTTTTTTTGTGTACTTTTCTTAAAGGTTTTCCTGTGTACCTTTTTTGAGTTTTCACATTATTTCTACAATATAGGCTTAATTTTATCAGAAGTGTTAAAATCTTACTCACAGCTCGTATGATTTTAACGTATTAAATTATAAATTAAGTATATACGTATTTTAGAAATATTTTGACAACTTAAAAAAAAAAAAAGAAACATCCTTTAAGAAGTGTACACAGAAAACAGAAGTTAAAAATGTTAATTTCCTGAGGAGATATTTTAAATATACGAATGCATTTTTTCCACGGCCAATAGGTTTAATATTATAGCCAGGGAAATTTCAAATCTCACGAGCCAACACCCTTATTAATCTTAAATAAATATAGACATAAGTATAGGGCAAGTCCCACTGTCACAAAGATTTTGATCACAAAGTATAAGTTTTAAATGCAATATAGATGCTATTACTATTAAAAGATTATGAAATCTAAGAGAGGGCTCAAGGAGTTGCTTGGGTGGGGGTGGGATGACCCCTCTTGTTATGGCCCTGTATATATACAGGAAATTGTGTGCCCGGTACCAGACCTCTCTTACACTGTTAAAAAAAACCTGAATATTCAGGAAATAATTTTCTGATTTTAACAGAAAATTTCCGCAAACATTCAATAACGGAAATTTTCTCTAAGGAAAAGGAAAATTCCCGTAAGTAATGAATCAGTATGTTGAAAACGGAAACTTTCCATCCGTATGGTTACCATACGTGGTGTTACTGATTTAGAATTGGCGATGTTTCACACAATTTTGATATATTTTTTATATGAATTTTCTTATAAAATTTGCTTGAATATTACGGCAAAATCAACTTCCTTGAAGTTCCAACATTAGAAAAGATGACATTATTAACTGTTTCTTGTTTAAAAATATTTATATATATATATATATATATATATTTTTTTTTTTTTTTTTTTTTTTTTGGTATAGCTTACATATTGCTGTGTTTAGCATATGTCATTCCAATTTTAGAGACTCAATAAAACATTGTAACAATTTTATTCATAAGATTATTTTCAAAGGCTACTAAAATTTAATTTTTACGTGTACGTAATGCGGCAGACTTTGTACCGAAAAACAAACACCCGTCATTATAGAAGGAAAATCGGAATAAAATCGAAGACCGTTATTTTCTAAGGTACTGAAAAAATCAGAAGAAAAACAAAATATTTTAATTAAACTAAAAACTAAATTATTTTGCTTTCGCGCGACGTTGCGTTTTTCTTCAGCTTTTTCAGCTTTCGCCAAGTAACCCTGGATGAATGCCAAGAGAGCCGCCAAAGTCAAGGACGCTTGGATTTTGACCGAGTCATTCTGATTTCTTTGTCTTCTTAATGCGTCTGTTAAAACTAGTTTTTAAATTATACTGCCTTTACCTCACCAATTATTATAAGGTAAGTGTACTATTTTATACATTTATTATTTTAACTATTGTCATTGTAACCTTTTAACAGAAGTAGCAATTTATTTATTTTTAATCCCAAAAATCTTACAGAATAACGCTGTCAAAAGTGACGGCATAAAGAACACTGTCACGAGTAATACTAACTGAAATAGTCTTTGTTTTTTCGCAGTGATAGTACCGATTTATATATAAGTAAATATTAAGTAAGAATTGAATATATTTTAGGAATGCATTTCAGTAACTGAGCACTTTCAGAAGTTAGTCTTTGGTACTTATGTTGTTAACCAAATTCATTAAAGATTTTAGATAACATTTAGCATTTGGTTCATATTATGTTGAAATCAGTCTTAAACTTTTAATGTTTTCATAAACCGTGTTTTATTAAGGTTTTTTTTTTAGCTAATTTTCTGAACTTAGCCACATTAATGTCACGGCACATTCTGACGGGCACATTAATGTCAAACCGAAAGCTAAATTTAAATACCCAGTGCGGAAAATCTTTCGTTTTTCACCGGATTTCCGCTTTATTATTATTACATCCAATTTCTCCTTACCCTACCAAAAATTTTGTTTCCCTGAGCACATGATGCTCTAAAACTGAATTTTTTAAAACCTTTCATACTTTAATAATAATATATAAATACTAAAAAATATATAAATACTATAATACATAAATACTATAATATATAAATACTAAATAGCAGGTCATTATAAATGCCTCTCTGAAATTACCAGATTGACCTTCTTTCGGTATTGAGCACACAAAGTTTAATTTAAATTTTTTTTTTTTCTGTCCTATACTTTTCCTTTCCTACACTGTAATAACAGTAAATAAATAATGAATTGTATAAAATTACTCATTCAACCCCAAATTTCTGCTTCTCCGGCAACCCCCCTCCCCTCCAAACTTACAAAGTTAAAAATGCATAAAAACTGTTATTTTTTATTTTAAAGAATCTTGCTGCACTATTTATTACTTCTTCTTTTTTTTTTTTTGTAACAATAATTAAATTAAATAATTATCTGAATACTCCAAGGGCGGATTTTCGCTTTCCCCAACACACACGCACCAAACTTGATTTAAAAAATAACGTCCGTCCCATTTATTTGTTACAACAATAAATAAATACACAATGATTTAAATCCCCCCCCCCCCCCCCACACACACACACCAAAAAAAAAAAAAAAAAAAAAGGATGGAGAAGAATTCTAGAAATGGAGTTCTTTTTTTTTTGGCATTTGGACTGTTCTGTCTTTAGTTGAAATAGAATAATATAAATTTCCTGATCCCGCCCCTGTCTCTTTTACAGAGTTATCTCAGTATATTTTCATACAACATTTTAATTTAAAAAAATCGTCATAAATGTTTTAAATTTTGAATTTCTCGAGTTCTATCAGGCGTAGAGAGTTGTTTGAGCCCTCATTTTAAAGAGAATTTCATAAGGTTTAATTTGATATGCAAGTTGACTATGCTTGGTTTAAAAAAAATCATTTAATTTAAAAATTATGAAAAAAATTATGTGTTTTTTGTAATATTATAAACTTTAAATCCTGAAAGGTTTAGGTTTTCTCAATGGGATCAGCAGTTATGTTAAAAAAAAAAACAATGTTAAACACCAGTTGGGTCTGGTATTTAATGTTGGCATTTAATTCAATATTTTTTTAACCGAGCATAGTCATCTTGCATTTCAAATTAAACCTTATAAAATTTTCTTTAAAATGAGGGGTAAAACAACTCTCTACACTTGATAGAACTTGAGAAATTCAAAATTGCACACATTTGGGTCATTCCATGCCAAATCAACCAGTGATTCAACCTGACCATTTCAGATTTTGATGAAACTTACAGGGATCATTCTCCCTGATGATATAAATCAGAACATACTTTTATAATTTTTTATCTCAGTAAATTTTCATACAGTTAATTTTTTTGATTAAAAAAATCATCATTTTTTGGCTTGTATAAATAATGTTTTCAATTTTTAATTTCTCAAGTTCTATCAGGTGTAGAGAGTTGTTTGACCTCTTTATTTTAAAGAGAATTTCATAAGGTTTAATTTGATATGCAAGTTGACTATGCTTGATTCAAAAATATATATATGGTGTTTTTTAAAAAATTTGAAAAATGTATATGTTTTTGTAATACTATAAACTTTAAATCCTGAAAGTTTTAGAGTGGGATCTCAATGGGATCAGCAGTTATGTTAAAAAAACCAATGTTAAACATCAGTTGAGGCTGGTATTTAAAGTTGGCACCTCGCCAACTTTATGATTGTCTTTAAAATATTGTCTTATTAATTTTAAACTTTTTTTTTTTTTTTCATTACTGCTGATCCGTTGAGATCCCACTCAAAAGCTTTCAGGATTTAAAGTTTATATTATTACAAAAAACACATTTTTTCAAAATTTTTAAAAAACACTATAATTTAAAAATTTAATTTTTTTTTTTTTTTTTTAATCAAGCATAGTCAATTTGCATATCAAATCAAACCTTATGAAATTAAAATGAGGGGTCAAACAACTCTCTACACTTGATTTAACTTGAGAAATTCAAAATTTAAAACATTTACAAGAGCCAAATTTTGATGATTTTTATAAATTTCAAAATTTAATTTTATGAAAATTTACTGAGATAAATATATATTTATATATAAATGTATATTATCATTTATATATCACCAGGGAAAATTATCCCTATTAAAATCTGAAGTGGTCAGGTTTAATATTGAAAATTTTTGGTTGATTTGACGTGGAATGACCCAAACCCTGAATAATTGTATAATTAAAATGCACTAAGATAATTTATACAGACTTTTGCTATTATACTGAATTGTTTAAATTTTTATCTGTATTTGTTATGTATTTTTTATGGAATTAAAAAATAAAATTATGAAGTTTTTGAAAAACAGAAATTTGTTGCAAAGCCAGCGGATGTTTTTTGAGTTATCCAAAAAAAAAATTGTCTAATGTAGAAAAAAAAAATAATAATGCAGTTTAGTATTATAAATAAAATTCAATTTCTTTAATAATCATCTGATCAAGTTGTTGAAATAATAGAATATTTTATATTTTGTTTACCTGTGTTCTTTCTATTATCAGCAAATAATTTGATTTTTTACATCAATACACAAGTTAAAGTTCGAATGAGATATGTTCATAATATTTTAGCTATGCAGTATATGCAGATTAGATATGACATGGTTTATAAGAACATCAATAAAAAATATGAAAATATGTAATAATTATAAAAGAACCATCAGTAATTTTGGTTGCTATACTAACCAAAATTAACATAGCCACTTCCATGCATCAATTTTTGTTTCACAGTACTCTCCAAATCTTTAGTTGCAACTTTCAAGCAATCGGCATTTCTTGTTCAGTCAACAATTGATTTATTTTGTTAGATATTTCATCAATTTTACAGCAAAATATTCCATAAAAAACTAACATGTAATAAACATGTGTGGATTTATTAGATTATGATCAATAAGCAACATTTCTTTTTCAATGAAATGATTAATTAAAAAATATATTTTTATTATTAATATAAATAGGTAGGAACACAATTGTGTTATGTCATGGCTCAAGACAATAATTTATATGCCAGACATGTGTAAAATTGGTAGATTTTAACTTTGTCTAGTATTCCAGATTTTTTACATAAACATGGACAAAATTAAAATCTTTCTTCTTGCTTTCACATTTTTTGATTAAAATACTTTAAAATTAAAAATATATAGTAATATTTTTAAAACGTTTCAGGGCGGGATTCGCGCCAAAAATTTTGAAATCACGCCCAAAAAATGATCGTGGGCGTGAGCCTCCCGCCCAAAAACTTACACCATTTTCAGAGAAATTTGCGTTATTTAATTTACCTGCAACCGAACGATAAATTTCGTGATTTTTTTTCCCACACCACGAACTTTGCGTTTTTTCCGTGACTGATCGACGAACTTTGCGTTTTTTTCCGCGACAGATCGACGAACTTTGCGGTTTTTTCCGTGACAGATCGACGAACTTTGCATTTTTTAAGCGACTGATCGACGAACGTTGCAATTTTTAAGCGACTGATCGACGAACGTTGCATTTTTTAAGCGACTGATCAACGAACGTTGCATTTTTTAAGCGACTTATCGAGGAACTTTTCGTTTTTTAAGCGACTGATCGACAAACTGTGTGTTTTTTCCCGCGAGAGATCGATGAACTTTGCGTTTTTTCTGCGGTGTATCAACAAAATTCGTGTTTTTCCCATGATCGATCGACGAAATTCACGTGATTTCTCTTTTTTTTTTTTTTTTTTTTTTCGACAGCTTGACAAAGTTCGTAATTTTTTTTTACCTTTGTCTGATTGACAAATTTAGATTTTCTTCTCTGCGTTCGCCTGATGAATTTCATGATTTATCCCCGCGACTGATTGACGAATTTCGCAATATTTTCTGATGAGCAATCAACGAACTTCCTGTTTTTTTCCTTGACTGAATGACGAACTTGGCAAATTTTTTCGTAACCAATTGGTGAATTATTCGGTTTCTTCTGGTGACAGATTGATGAAATTCACTATTTTTTTTTTCTCGCGCCTCACTGAAAAATTTTAAGTTTTTTCCCGCAAATGACCGACGAATTTTGTGTTATTTTCTTGCGACCGATTAACAAACTTTGCCATTTTTTCCCGAGATTGATCGACGAACTTAGCGATTTTTTTTCTATGAACATAGACATAGATAAGGATTTCTGATAAAATAGCCTTTTGAATAAGAACATCGTTTCTTGAAAAATGTTTCAAATACAATGTCTGTGTAGAACAGTTGTATTAGTTCATCTACCTCTTCAAATCGTCTGCTTGACAGCCATCGTCTGGTAGGTATAATAGATTTATTCTATGGTATTTATCCGCATTGTTGTTTGTAGGTGGCGTTACCTTAGCACGATTGTACACTGGCTGCCATGAAGTCCCAATGTCGCAAATTGATATTAACACTATTTCATTAGAAATCCTTCTTCTTTTCTGTTCATGCGTAAGACGAATTTCATTATCTTATTCCCTCAACCAATTGACTAAATCCACAATTTTTTCGAACGACAAATAGACGTATTTAAAGATTTTTTTTTTTCCTGCGACTGAAAAGAGGGAAAAGAACAAAAAAGGGCATTAACAGCCACCGGTCACTGCACCCTGTTAAATTGGCCTACAGTCAGCACTAAACAAAAATGAGATTTGAAGAGCTGCAAAGATCTTATTACTTTTACTCCTTGAGGTAAAGGAGTAAACCTTTTTAACTCTTGTGAAAGAGTTAAACTGTACTATGTGAAAGCTTCAGCACCCCTCAATCAAATAAAATCTAAATTTAGAAATTTATTTAACAACCTAATTGTTAAGGGTCCCTAACACATTTAATGGAACTTGAAAAATACTCTGCATATATAAAACTTAACTTTCTTCCTTTTTTTATAATAAAAATAAACATTTTACATAATCATTCTCATTTGACTTAATTTTTTCAATGGTATTTTGTCATGTCTGCATTAATGTAATTCTTTAAATAACACGTAAAATAATAGTGGGGTTTAAAGGGTTTTTTTTCTACCTCCCAAACATTACAACTCCCCTCCATTTAAAAATGTTGGTAGGGAGACCTTGGAAAAATTTAATTTCAAGCCCTGCGTTTCATATAATCAGATGTAAAATGCGTATTTTTTGCTTTATTTATTTTATTTTTTTAAACTAATTTATTTATTTGTTTGTT
The DNA here is from genome assembly GCA_963931845.1 of Maratus michaelseni. Lineage (NCBI taxonomy): Eukaryota > Metazoa > Arthropoda > Arachnida > Araneae > Salticidae > Maratus > Maratus michaelseni. Next base: position 30,442,399 of record OZ007588.1, on the reverse strand, counting down.
TATTTATTTATTTATTTATTTATTTTTTTTTTTTTTAGAATTTTTTTATAAAATATCTGCAACTTCTTTTCCTCTCATGATTTGATCAAAAAATGACCCCAGTAAAGAAAGTATTTAATTGCAAAATTTGCAATGAAAGTTTTTCCACTTTAAAATTTTACTCATCTCATCTCAGACTCCACAAAAACTTAAGTAAAGTACAATTTCCCTGTGGCAGTATAGGATGTAGCAGAAAATTTTCCAGGTATTCATCATATAAAGCCCACCTTTCACGAGATCATCCAAAAACACCTGTAAAGTACTATCCACCTGCTATCACTCTAAAGTGTAATATTGATATGTGCCAAGAAAAATGTACCGATAAATCAGCCATCATCTCACATCTTAAAAAACATATTACCCAGTCTCAAAGAATTACTTGCCCTTTTGATAAATGCCAGCATAGTTTTGAAAACAAATCCTCATTCAGTTCCCACATATCTCGAAAACATTCGTATGGAAAGCATTGCACACTAAAATCATCATGTATTGAAAATACAGTTTCTATTGAAAATGAAACTTTTAATATTGAAAATGTAAATGAATTTGAATCAAATTCAGAACATTTGAATCTTTCCCTAAAGCATATGAATAACTCAGTTGCATTGTTTTGTTTAAAACTAATGGCAAAACACCATGTATCTGCTGCTGTAGTGGGTATGATAATAAATGAAATTGGCTCTTTGCATGAAATAAATCAACAGCACATAATTCAAACTGTAATAAGTAATCTTAATGGTAAGATCAGTGACAGTTTGAAAAATGATTTGTTATTATCTGTACATAAAGAAGATTTTTTATCCCAATCATGTTCCAGTGAAGGGCAATTAAGCACTGATTATTTGAGGAAGAATTTTTTTAAATCTCAATTTCAATACATAGAGCCTATTGCTATAAATTTGGGAAGAGACAAAAATAATAAAATTCGCAGTTTTCATTATGTGCCTATTTTAAAAAGTCTGGATTCTTTTATTCAAAATCAATCGGTGAAAGTACAACTGGAAAATCCCCTTAAAAATTTAAATGAAGAAATCCTCGCTGATTTTACCGATGGATTAATATGCAAAAGGCATAGTCATTTTAAGGAAAAAAATTTCATCAATATACTGCTTTATCAGGACAGCTTTGAAATAGTGAATCCTCTTGGATCAGCTAAGAAAAAACACAAGATCTTTGCCGTATACTATACATTAGGGAATCTGTATCCTTGGAACAGATCTAAAATAGACCCATTACAACTTGTCATATTATGCAGGCAGGTCGATTTTGACAGGTTTGGTCATGAAGCAGTTTTTCGACCATTACTTAATGACCTCAAAACTTTGGAAACTGGTTTTAGAGGAAGTATACCGATTAAAGGGTCAATTTTTTCAATTATAGCAGACAATCTAGGAAGTCATACTATTGGAGGCTTTTTAGAAAACTTCAGTTCATGCAAATACCACTGCCGTTACTGCTTAGCAGAAAAAGATAAGATGTTTGAAGGTGCATTTTTTTTTAAAGAATTTGAAAAAAGAACAAAAGAAAATTATGAAAGAGCTGTCAATGCCATTGATGCAAATACGCCTCATAGTAAAGGAATAAAATTCAATTCTCTTTTTAACGAATTGTCATTTTTTCATGTATGCCAACCAGGTTTACCACCATGTCTTGGACATGACATATTTGAAGGAGTTTTGGCATACGATGTTTTTCTATTCATGAAGCATTTAATAAAGCAGGAAAAACTTTTTTCTGTTGAATTCTTAAATAATAGAATAAATTCTTTTGATTATGAAAGCGGTGAGGGAAGGGATAAACCTGCTGAAATCAACTTAAAAGCAAATAAGCTTTCAGGCCATGCTATGCAGAATTGGGCTTTTTTACGTTTATTCCCTCTTATGTTTTTTAGTTATTTGCAAACAGACAATGTTACTTTAAAGCTAATTGTCATGCTGCATGAAATAGTTGAACTCATCTGTGCACCTCAAATATCTCATCAACAAATTTTTTACCTTAATAATGTAATTGAAGAATATTTAGAACTGCGTAGAGATACGTTTATAAACACCCCCTTGCGTCCAAAGCACCACTTTCTGCAACATTACCCAAAATTAATATTTGAATTTGGGCCATTAATGAAAATGTGGACTATGCGATTTGAATCTAAACATTCTTATTTTCGCAAATGTGCTCGTTCCTCTCAGAACTTTATAAACATTACCAAAACATTGAGTGAAAGGCATCAGTTGTTGCAATCATATTTAACAACTGGATCCATCTTCAATGAATTAGAATATGATTCAGCAACTCAATTTTACATATCTTTTTATGAAAGTTCTATAAAAAATGCCATAGTAAATTCTGTTGGGAATGCTCACACGGAAGCAGCTATAGCTGATAAAGTTGTCTTTCGAGGAATTGCGTACAAAAAAGATATGTTTGTTCCTGTTTCAAGATGTGAAAGCAGTTTATTGCTAGGAAAAATCTTATTTATGTTAATAATAAAACAGAATGTTTATTTCATTGTACATATTTTTAAATTTAATCATTGTTCACAAGCTAATGTTTATATACAAGAGCATGATGAACAACAGGTACAGTGCTTGGCAGTCAATTGTCTATTGGATTTTTATCCCCTGATTTCACATAAATATGGCACAAATACACTAATAGTTCTGAAGCATGCTATTATTGACAACTATCATTAGAATTTGGATTATATTAAGTTGGCATAATCATTATCTGATTAAAATTTAAATATTACCGTTTGATTTTTATGTACAGTAGACCACTAATCTACATAACTTGGTTCCAAGCATTTTGCGGATTTGAGACTTTTTGCAGATTACATGTCATGTCTATTTAATCTTTGTTTACGCTTTTTGTTATTCCTATTTCGGGCAAATTTTGATTCTTACTGCTCAAAAATAAATAAATTACACATTTAAACTTATGAATTAAGAATAATTTATTGTAAATACATGTATTAGTATTAAATATGAATTTATTGCTATTTATATTTATTAACATTGATTTAAGGAATTAATTGCTTTGTTTCTGTATAAACTATTTTATCTTCAATTAAGTTTAATTGATGTTGGATACATATGTTCATATACAAAATTAAAGCTTTGGGAAAAGTAAAAAATTCTTGCCATTGAGAAATTATTTTTTAAGAATTAAAATTCTTTGTTTACATTCATTTATACAGTACAGATTACAGTCAATTGTGAATTACAGGTTTTCAGATTAGCTGTACTCTACTGTATCAATATTCATTAATGTAGCATCAGTATTATCTAGTGTTTAATTGTTTAATATCAATCGGCAGTTCAATAATATTTACTTGTATAAGAAAAAATATATCTATATTATTTTTCATTTATTGTACATTAATCTAAAATCAGTATTAATATTCATTAGTGTAGTGGCTGTGTTTATTTTAGCAATGTGATGAATATCCTGGTTTTTTTTTTTTTTTTCAAGAATAATCGGCTTGCCAAATGCTTTGGCTAAATACTGCTAGATATCTCCCTGACTAAATTCAGGATTTTTTTTTTTGCAATTATTTTCTTCAATTTAAACTGGCTATTTACTGTAACATTCATGAAGTCATTTAAATTTTTAATTACACAAAATGTACAGTTGTTCAGATTCTGAAAAATCTTACAGGATTTCTCTATTTCCTATAAAAGTTAAGGATCTTTTAGAAAATGTTGTCCAAATGAGAGACGCAACTGTCACACACACAATGATAAATTGCAACTCATGACTTAAATAACTCTTATAGAAAATGAAATACTGTTTGATTACTAAAATACTCAAATATTCATTTTAATGTCTGCAAATTTCATGCATGTGTAAAAAGGGCTTTATTAATGTATAAAAAAGATTTATTTGCAATGTTCAACATTTTTAGGGAACATTTAAAAATGTATTTAATACAAAATATTGCAATATAGCAGCATGTTACTGAAAAAAGTTGATGAACACTAACTCATTTTTATTTTGTTTATAAGTTCAGATTTTATTATGTTTAAATTCTACGTAAAACTGTATTAAAATAAAACGAGCAAAACTGGGAAATTTCATTAGTTTCCAGTCGTAATAGTTTCTTAATGGGCCATTTTTTATTTAAAAGTGCTAGACAATAAACTTTTGTTAATATTTCTATTTACTATAATTTGAAAATTAAATAGACCAAATAAATGTGTTACTAATTAGCATATAGCAATCAGCAAAAGTAGAATCATTTATGGAAAGCAAGGACAGTTTATTCTCTCCTTGCAGGAAAGGTGGCCTGTGCTAATTTTGCCTTTTATGCACAAAAGATACTTAAATAAAAATAATTTTAAACATTGCACATAGCAAGCATAGCAGCTATAATTAATAAACTGTAAATGCATTCCACATTTCAAATTTAAATTTAGAATATAAATTTCTTTTCACCCTCTGAACCAATAAAAATATGCTATTATGATGTAGGTTTATTAAAAATTGTTTTTTTATTCGCATCAAAGTGTTTTAAATATTACAAGAAATATATCAAAGAAACTATTAAATTTTAAACACGTAAATAATAAAGTATCAATTTGTGTTTAATTCTTTTTCCATTTTAAAATTAAATTTATATATACACATATATATGTATAATATAAATTCAAAAGTTGTTATCCTTAATTTCGGAAAAAAAAGTTGATATTTGGCCGAGTATTTGGCAATTCAGCCAAAATAGTGTTCATCACATCCCTAGTTTATTTGTATAGTAGCAGTGATGTTATTTTTATTTATTAGCATTCATATAATTCCTGTTTTAGTACTAATAATAATTGAAGTGCGAAAACATACTGTAATGCTAAATTAGTAAGAAGGAGATGTATTTTTAATGAAGGACTTGTTCATGGAGATAAATTAACTTTCTGATGTCACAGGGTTATGAAAAAAAATTGTCCAGCTAAATGGCCTATCTAACTTTCCTGAGATCCTCAGAAAAATAAAAACTGAACTAAAATACAACTCAGTTCTCGAACTTGTTAACTACTTCCAGAAAATGTATGAGGAAATGATAGCACAATTAAAGTCCATAAATAAAGTTAGCTTTTCTTTAGTGAGGAAAAGTCTAAAATCTTGTATATTTTCTTTGTATCACCTTTGTATATAGCTTTATTTAATGTCAAGAAAATTTTGTAAATACTTTTTTTATCTCTAATATTTTTATAAGAAAACTTTTAATTATTATGTAAAATGTATAATTTCTGAAAAGACTTTTCTTTTTTCGAGTGGGGCTCTGTTTTGATTAATTGTTTGTATGACTTGTCTCCAACATGGTTGCTATTTTGTCCACTTTTTTGTAAAAAGTCTGGGACACCGGAAGAAATTGGACGAAATAGAATGAATGGACAAAATGAAAATCTGCTGATTTTCCATATGTTTGAGATATAAAATTGTTATGATGTAATAGAATTGTATCCCTACATTATTTATTAATAATAGAATATATTTTTTTCAATTAATCATTTAATTAAAATAGAATGACTGAACATTAATCATAATCTAATAAATCCACAAAGAAAATGTTAATTACATGTTGGTACAATTAGTTTTAAAAAACTTGAACAGAAATTAAAAACCAAAACTAAAGAAGCTGAATTTAAACTTAGGCTCTCTTATTCATAATGAATTTTATCAGCGGTAGAGTTGTCTGTTATTTTAGCCTATAGTTATGTATAAGAATTCCAGTCATCACGTAGCTAAAGGGTTTCTGAATTCTTATGGGGGTGTAATGCCTCAGCTTCCTAACGAAACTCTGAACAGTCACATTAAATGCTTGGAGATGGAGATGTATGTGTAAAACAAACCTGTTTTCTTGAAAATTATTGATGAACATAAAGAAGAATACATTACAAACATAAGGAATGTAATTAACAATATTGCTTTATATAAAGAACAGAAACATGTAATCAGTCCGTTGAAACCCATCAGTATTTCACTGGATGTGCTACAGAGAAATTCCTCTACTATTGCAGATGTAACTAATGAATTCTAGGCACTTTTAAATCTGAAAAACTTGGAATTTATAATAAATCTTTACAGAAAAGATTTTATGACTGTATCACGCCAGCTCACATTTTATCATACATGCTTCATCCAAAATACATGGGTGAGGGACTTACAGAAGACAAGAAGAAATAGCAAGGAAATGGGTGAATGATATTGATAAAAATGTTTTGTCATTGATTGTTAAATTTTCTGTTAAGGCATCTCCATTTCCTGTTACATATTTTTCTGTTGCAATTATAAATAATCTATTACTAGCAGAATGGTGGGAATAGTTGAAAAGACAGTGACTTAGAAAATATTTCAAATTTTGCATGTCATATTTTTCATTGCGTAGCCTTGTCAGCAAGCATGGAACGAATTTTTTCAAATTCAGCACGATTCAAACCAAACTTAGAAATAGGCTTGGATTACAAACTGCTAAAAAAAAATTTTAATGGCTTATAAAATGTTAAAATTCTAAAGACAAACAACTTGTTCCTGATCCTGAAGCATTTGACGACTATTAAATATTTTACAACCTTTATGTTATCTTGAAAAGAAAAATTTTATCGTTACATTTTTCTACTTCTTGATGTTCCCCCGATAGTAAAATGTGTATATACTGAATGTTTTTATGCATATATTAAATTATTAATGTCATTACAAGCACAGGTTTCATTTCAATGTAACATTTTCTTAATTAACATTAACTTGTTATTTCATCATATGACTTCTTTTTTTAATAAGATTTGAGGCTGTCAAACATTTAAAAAAATTTTATTTCTATTTTTAATTTTGTAAACTGATTATTAATTGCAGTGGAAGTGCCATATGACAGATAAACAAGTTAAAATTTACTGCAAATGTACATGTTTTACAATTTGATATTTAATACATTATGGCTTAATATTAATATACATTTTATTTATAAACATGTTTGCATAAAAAAGCTTCTAGAGGAACTGAACATAGTTTTCCATTTTCACGCAAAATATTTCACATACTGTTGTGTATATAAATATGTATGTATGATATTTTGATGTAATAGTTGTTTCTTGAATGGGAAGAATCAATATTTTTATTTATTATTGTTAAATTCTGTATTTTTTATTTTCAATTATTAAAAGTGAACAAAATTATATTTTGTCCGGGGTGGTTTTTTCTGCCAGTTCTTTCCAGAGTGGAAAAAACCGGACAACCCTCGTCTCCAATCAATTGAAAATTGCCAGCTTCTGACAACATGGTTGCAGTTGTCAAGTCCATAGAGATTTCTCACCACCTGGTAATGACCATATGAGTTACTATCCACCACTGTCTGCTTGCCAGCAGCAAGATGCTTTATCAATTCTGCCTAAAGATACTGCAACTTCTGCCTAGATAGTTTAGTTTCGAAGCAAAGTACACACAAACATTAAGACTTGCATAGGCACTTTGCACCAATTAGACAATTACAGAGTTTTATGACGGAACAAGAACTGCTGACTGTTTGCAGATTGCAGAAAGAGATTTTAAAATGTAAAGTGAATGTTATCAAACTTAAGATCACATGTTTAAAATTTGAATTTATAATATTGTAACATTAATTAAAATTTATCAAGATTTATTAGTTTTTAATGAATTATTTGTATTTTCTTTAGATATATTGATTTTTATTGACATTTATATATAACATAAAACTATTCTTGTAAGGCTTAAAAATGTAAACATCTAATATCTGCAAAGCTATTGCTTCCAAGCTGTGTAGATTTTTCAGGCAGTATTAGGGTAGTCGGAGCAATAAATGAACACTCAAGCACATGTTTTTTTTTTTTTTTTAATTATAATATTTTAATAAACAGTACTTTTTGTTGTCTGACAGTGTAAATATTGGTATACAAATAATTAAAAAATAATAAAAGGAAGTTTATATTTCATTTGATGAGATGTTAGGGTTGTCTTAATAAACAGCTATTAAAAAAACCAAGTAAATGCAGCAATTTAAAAACACTTAAATTTCATACTGTTATTTATTTTACAACTTGTACAAATAACTTTTTTCCACTTTTTTACTGAATTTCGGGCTTTTTAAACCCAGCTTGATCATTAACTAATGGGGAATTTTTCAAACCTTATTCTATTAAAATATTTACTAATCTTTCATTTACTGGGGACTGTTCACTTACTGGTCGGACTACCCTATGTTAAATATGTGTATATATTTTAGGAAATGCTTTTGTAATTTATGCCTTTACTTTATCAGTATTTTTTTTTTCCCCTAAGGAAATGGAGAGTTTTATAACTGCAGCTTTACCAGGAATAGATGAAACTACCATCGAAAAGCTAAATTCAAGGCTAGAAGAAATCGGAGTTCTGAATATAGAAGATTTGAAGTTTGTAGAGGAGGAGTACATAAAAGATATTTTAAAGCCTATACAAGCAAAAAAATTCCTGCACCACTGCAAAAGTTTGGAGGTAATTCCTGCTGAAACAGCAGAAATCCCCACTGTCTTTGTAGAACAACCTGTAATATGCCAAGAAACAAGTAAAATCTGTCATAAGGTGGTCGACAACTGGGCAGAGTGCTTTACTATTCCCTTTGAAGCCTTCCCTAAGGAAATAGAAGAAGCTTCAGATAATAATATTAGACCCTTAAAAGTTCATATAAATGAAATGGTCAGGTCCATTGTGACGAAGATTACGAACGTTACCGAGACGCCTGGCCGAAAAAATTTAAGAATTATAGCTGGGAAAGTTATACAACGATATCCTGGCATTTTTCAAGATCGATGGGGTGATTCAGTTGTAGGAGATGGGATGACCACCCTTATGAAAAGACTTGAAAATTGTTTGGACAATAGAAAGAGAACCAGGTCAACAATCGAAGATTGTTTCGCAAATGGTGGAAAGAGGCGAAAAACATTGCGCAAAAGTTATGGATGTGTGCAATGGCAGCCTCTAGATATTCCAGACGGTGAAACAACCGAAAAACTTCTGGAATATCAAGAATGTTTAAAACAGGAGTTCCTAAAAGAAGAGAAAGACACTGAAAAAATTCACCATATGATGAATTCTTGTTATGGTGTGCAAAGATATCACATAAATAACATATCTAGCTGTGCTTCGTCTATCCAAAAAGAATGGCCCTTCCTCTTGGAAGAGAATTATATTCTTTCTCACTGTGCTGTTTTATTAAATAAAGATGTAAAACAAATATTTTTGGACGAAATGCCACTCAAGGCAAAGAAAATTTACGACTTCATGAAGACAAAAACAAAGTTTCCAAAAGTAGCAAATGCTATAAGGAAAATAGAACAGGCAAAAAATGAAGTTGGAAATCTAACGCCAGAATTTATAGGAGCATTTCCTCTGCTCATGGCATTTTTCAATGAAGAGGAGTCTCTTCTTTTTAAAGAAAAAATAGTGAGTATATATCTTTTTCCTTCTTCATAATTTAGTAAAGGATTTGTAAATTATTTTAATGTAATATCTAAAATATAGTACTTAAATTTTGAATAATATTACATACTTTGGTTATCCAAAAATGCTACTTTGACACATTTCTGAATTGAGTTTTAATATTTTAAATTAAATTAGCAAACAATAGTATTTTAAATGAAATGAATGCAATATGAATATGGCATGGTCATTTATCACCTGTGCCCAGCTAACATAAAAATACCCAAATAATATCAGCAGTCATACCTGCAAGCTTAGAAATGTGTCAGAAAATTTATTTTTGTTGAAAATATATTGCAGACCCAATGCCCCCCCACCCCCTCCAAAAAAAAAGTAAGGATTTGGCAACAATCAATGCCAGCCCAGCATTTATTTTTTTTTTCTAATAAAATAGCCAAAACTCTGATGTTAATTGACAATCCTTCTGTTAATTTTAAAGGAAGAATAATATTTTTATGAGTATAATTTGATAAAATTACAATATAAACCATGATAACTTAGAGTTATCTTTCCCCATCCATCTACCTTCCAAAGGAAAAAAAAATCCAGCTGTCACATTTTACAAAAAAAATATTTTTGCACCCACCGAACATCTTTCAAAAGTTTGACATTGATTGTATATTATATCACATATTTATAATTATTTGTTTTTTCTTCTTCAAGTGGGACTTAATTGTGAGATTTAATTTTTTTTTATTCTTTAGTTAGGAGGATTGAGTTATATGAGCAGGGGCAGAAAATTACATCACTTTACTCGCTGCTGGCGAGTGGATTTTCTGACAGTTAGTCAATTGTTAAGCAGTCTAAAAAACTCATTATTATTGCAGACTACAGAATATATGTTTTTTACTTCTTAGGTATATTTTGAAACTCTCCACATTACCACAATGTAAATATAATACTAGGTTCTATCCTATACTAAACTTTCCCCTGTCGTATTATATTTCATAATTTTATAGAAAAATGAAAATGTATTGTAGCAACAGTAATGAATTATTTTTTTAATTTGCGTAAATTCTGACATAAGTTTTAAACTGTACATTGCTTCTTGCTGGCTGGTAAAATAAATGCTTGGTAAGATTTTCTGAAAATTCCCCACCTTTGTATATGAGAATACATGGTAAGAAGTTAATTTGTTTTATCATGTGAATTTTCTCTAACAAGTTTTTGTTTTTATAGGGTCCAGATGATATTAAGGCAGAAACCCTGTTAACTCCTTATTTGGTAACATTTGGTAAGTAATTTTCTGATTTTTACATGGTAAGCTTTCAACATAAGCCGACTTATTTTTCCTAGCACACAAAATGAAGTCTTAAAACTGTTTAATTCTTAATTTTTTATTTTTCCTATTTATAATTTTTAGTAACTATAAATAATTAATTGCCTAACTTCCTATCTTTTCTCCCATAAAATTTCTGCTTGACCACAACTTTTCAGTTCTGTTTGTTTTGTTATTGTATATATATTTATCATTTATCTGAATTCCTCCTCTTACTGTCCCCCGCCCCTCCAAAATTTTCTACTTTCCATATCTCTAGAAAGTTCCTCAAAGTTAAAAAACTTTGAAGTTTTTTTTCTGTTCTATATTTGTAATTGTATAGTAATGATACGTAATTAATGATCTAATCAACTCTCCACCCTCCTCCATTCAAAAAATAATAATAATAATAATAATGCTAGTTTGTTTCTCTCTTTTTATTTGTATTAGTTTACAGAATTAATAATAAACTATTTCTTCAAGTTTGAATTCATTAAGTACTATTTGTACTGTGCATTTAATCACTTATCAGGGCTTGAATTTCATGGTGGGATTCACGGCCAAAAAATTTCACCATTTTCTTAAAAATTTTGCTTTTTGAAACGATGATCAAGTCCCAAGACCGACTAACGAATTCGGCGATACTTTTTTGCAACCAATCAACAAATTTTGTGGGGGTTTTCCCACGACAGATCAACGAATTTCACAATATTTCCCGTGATCAATTGGCAAATTTCGCAATATTTTATGTGACTGATTGGTGAGTTTTATGATTTCTTCTTATGACAGATTTGCAAAATTTATGATTTTTCCCTGGGTCGAACTGATTAATATCGTGATTTTCTCTGCGACCATTTGACGAATTTTGCAATATTCTGTGACCTTTTGATGAATTTTGCTAAATTTTCACGTGAACAATTGTTAAACTTTGTGTTTTTTTGTTTTGTTTTTTTCTCCATGACCAGTTGGTAAATTTCGCGTTTATTTCCCTGCGACAGAATTGAATTTCAAGCCCTGCTCATTTAACAAGCATTTTACAAATACATTAAAATTGCTTGCATTTGGCAAGGAAAAAGTGTTGCTAGACAAATCGTGCCTTTTTGCACCAAATACTAGAAAGTATTTTTTTTTTTTTTTAGATTTTTTCTACCGGAATTCCGCAGCTAAATTTGACTGTTCCTTTATAATAGACATGAGTATTTTCATTAGCAATTGTTTCAAAATATTCTGCTTTAAGGAGACCTTCTTTGCTAGATTTCACAGTTGGAGTTGGCTTGTACAGTTGGTATGAAAGAATTCAATTTGAAAAAAATTTTAAGGCTAGAATTTATATGAGTGGTACATTGATCAATGTATAAATTAATTTTCTGGTTTTGTAGACCCATTCTTCTATCCAATTGCTTCAAAAATAGCTCTTTTCATCCAAGATTTCTTGTTTGCATCATGCATATTCTCTTCATTTTCTAAACACTGTGGTTTTCTACTCTAATTTTTACTGATAAGCAACAGAATTAGTGTTCACCTTCTTCTGCAGTAACACACACCAAGACAGTTAACTATATTTTTGACATGCTTCCACCATTGCACAGCTCTCCTTTCAAATTTAAAGTTTCATCAGACAGAAGAGAGAAAAAGATGCCAGTTTCATCAGCATTAGAAATGCCTTTTGACAAGTAATTTTCCATTAAAGATGGCAAACTGCTGTTCTATTTTTGAATCTTCACGTTATCAATACTCGCAAATTCTCCGAAAAGTGATTTGTATGTTAAATTGTGTATTTCTGGAACCTATCTAACCATCCATTAGAAGCAGTTAAATCCTTGAAGCCAAGACGTGAGAAAATTTCTAATGCTGTTTCCTTCACGATTGTTCCACTGATGACATTACACAAACAAGCTTACATGAACCACTCAAACAGAACCTTTTCTAGTTTGCATATATATAATATATATATATATGTGGTGAAGTCTTCAAAATCTGTCTTTTTTGCAGATATTCCTAATTTTTCCTATTTTGGTTCCTTGGAGCTATTCCAAGGTTTTTCACAAGTTGGACTTTTTGATTTTTCAATTATTGATGCCTTTTTGGCAACAGAAAAACACTTGCATTTAGCAGTCGCTATCACAGTATATGTGCTACCACACAGCAGAGGCTGAAAACACATGGTCAAAGGCTTAGCCTTTTGATTTTGCATTGTTCTGCACCACTGGCAGTTAGGCTTCCCACAAGCATGTCTATAGTATGTGAATCAGCGATGGGTTCTAACTAACAGTAAAGAAAATGCATCTGTTTGTCACAAGTAAATTCCTGGACACCTACACTGCGATTGCTACTCCACTCTTTTGTTTGAAAATAATGCCTTTACTTACTTATTTCTTATTCTATACTCTACAGAATGTGCGAATGAAAAGATTTCTGAATGTCAAGAAATCAACAATGAAACAAGAGCTGTTCAAGGAACTGACACTTGAAAAAAACATCAGTAAACAAATGAAATACCTAAAATAAAACATAACGGGAAAACCTTATTTAAGGAAATGTTGGAAGCCAAAAAAAAAAAAAAAAAATTAACATTTATTGAGATATAGATTTTAAGGGAACAGAGTTAAATGTGGGAAATGTAAAATCCCTACTGTTATTAATGTCAATTGTTTCAAGTTTTTAACTATTTCTTTCCCTATTTATTTCAGGATGCAACCTTTTTAATGCAGAAGAATATGCCTTAGTCATTGATGGACAAATAACAACGCATATGAAAGGCTTTCCAACTGCTTTAGCTGTTTTATTTTCCACATATTTCATGCTAAACATCGAATATAATGCAGATACAGCATTAACACTGGAGTTCATCCAAAGGTATTAATACTTCCTTTTTACAAAAGTTGTTTTGGCATAGTAACATAAAAACAGTTAGGGTGCAAATTTAATTTCTTCTCCTCCCAAAAATAATGAAAATGTTCATATAAAATATATTTTTGGTCTTTTGCAGTATTATTACAGTGTGTGCATAAATATGATTATAAACAGGAATAGTCCCTTGTTATATCGGTCGTTCAAATATATAGTTCTGTTCTCCCACCCCCAAAAAATTTAGCTGTAATTTTGTCACATTATTATAACTGCTGCTGAACTGTGCTTTTCATGATTTACATGATAGGTATATCTCTTGCATCTGCTGAATAAAATTCCTCCACACTTCATATACAGTTAAATTATGACATAAGAAAGTTATGTGGCATATTTTATGTTTTGAAGTTATTAATTATGTAATATATATTGGTCGAATTTCATATTTAAATACCTAATAGGGAGTTTCTGAACTGTACCTTTTTTATTCACTGATTACTGTAACTCCAAGTTTAAAAATATATACTATATTTCATAATTGATGGCTTGTAACAGTGCTAAGGGTGTCAACGATTTAAATCAGATGATTTAAATTAGTGATTAAATCATGATTTAAATCAACTGATTTTTTAAAACAATCATTGATTTAAATCAAGCTGATTTTTTTTAATCATTGATTTAAATCATACAATTTTTTTTTTTAAATCATAAATTTTCTAAATGTTTAAAGTGACAAAAAAAAAAAAAAAAATCTAAGATGAACATAATTTGGAAAGTTTCTATGGATAATTTACCTCATGAATAAACAAAAAAAAGCTTTGAATAATTGTTTCTAAGCTTAATTCCTTAGGCTTCTAGTGCAGTAAGTTTGTAAAAAGCAAGTTTTTATTGGCATTAAAAGCATTTTATTTAAAATTGATATTTAAATTGAATATAATTTGCAATGTCATAATTTCTATTAAATAATCAAAGTATCCCTTCTTATACATAAAATAAGAATATCAAGTATAACAAATTTCTACTAGTAAAAGAATAAATAGCCTGTACCTTATTTTTACAATAATAAATTTATAGCAAATTAGAAGTAGGGGAGACCGGTACACACTGGACCTATGGGCACAGTGGACCACCCCCTAATATTTTATTTATTTAAAAGATTTTTAAGCTTCTCTTCTAGCCTAATAGACAACAGCAATGGACTGATTATTTATAGCCTTCAAAAAATATGTTTAGCTCAGATTGAACTATTTTATACTGATTGGTTGTTTTAATTAAATGTTGTAGATAAATAAGATAAAACAGCTTTTTAGCAAAGCTAAGACACTTGTTTTTATTTAACTGTAAAGTTAATATGTTTAAAAGAAAGCTATAAACAATATTAGTATGATTATTTATTGAACTTCAACATGGGGCAGAGTGGACCACCCACTCCTGGAGTACAGTGGTCCACAATCCACTCTGCTCCTGTAATCCAGAATGTTCAAAATATTTAATAATTGCTTATTTTCTATAAAGAAATATTGTTTTAAAGTGGTTATTTAACTAAAATAAAGTAAAATAAACATAGTAAGAAATATTTTGTTTTGTATTTACTACCTTTGATAAATACAACTGTAGTCTAATTGATGATGATTCTATTCAAGAAAGATTCATGAGATGCAAATTGAATGGAAATCAGATTATTTTTCTCGAAACAGTATGTGAATCTGTTGTTGATGTCAATTATTTCATAATGTTACTTGCTCCCAGACCCAAAAGTATTTCAAGAAAATTCCAGGATCAATCTTACTCATAAGTATTTTGAAATTTCATTTGCAAATGTTAATGTGCGATGATTTTTTTTGTACTTAAGTAGTAATGTAATAACTTCATCTAAATTGCAATTGTTCCTGTATTAATCTGTTATTATTTTCAAAATATAATTATTTTTTTTGTTGTTTTTGTTTCAAAGTGTTACTTGTAAATTTATATTACTAGGTTATTTTGGTGGTCAAGGGGAGATAAAGAAGAATTAGATTAATGAAAAATAGATTTATATTGTATTTCAGATAATACCTAATAGTGGTCCACTGTGTCCCACTTCTGGGGCACACTGGTCCACTTTACGAGTGCATATAATTTTTTTTTTTTTTTTTAAGTTTATGGAAAACTATGTTCTGAGAAAATTATGATGAATGTATAAAGATTTAAGGAATATTCAAAAATATTTTCATGCAGATCAGTTTATCCATTAAAGAGAAAAAAAAAATTAACTGAAAAAGTGGTCCACTGTGTACCAGTCTCCCCTAAAGAAAAATGAAAGAATGACATCTGCTTAATGGCCATTGTGAAACAATATACACAAGAGAAAAATATCTAATTGGTATAAAAATGTTAAGCACAGCAACAGCTTCTTCATTAGCAATTGAATATTTTTTTTTTTTTCACTTTTAAACTCATATACACTAAATAGAGAAATTAGTTAGGGATTTAAAAGGGAGCCATCCTTTTTTTTTTTTTTTTTTTTTTTTTAATTTAAAAGACTGAATGCTAATAATCCCCACTGAGCAGTAACAGTGCTTCTATTTAATATTTTGAACATTTCAGAACTGGCTATTCTTAAATTTACTCTGTATCTGTATGTGTGCAGGAATGAGTAACTCATTTTCATACTTTTTTCATCATACACACACATGTGTGCGAGTTTAGATTTAGGCGATTAACAGTTACAAATGCAAAACAAGTTGTACATAATTATTTGGTTGTTTTGTTATTTGTACTACTAACTAATGAAATTACTTGCAGTTTTTATTAATTTTGTAATCTACTGTTCCCTCTAAGCCATTTTTTAAGGACGCAGCACCCTATCATTTTATAAATTAAATTGGCAAAATGCATTATGCTTTTTAAAATAAAAATAGTGAAATTCATCTTTATTTGTACCCAGAGATTTCTTGTAAAAAAACTTTTCCATACCACAGTATTCCGAAACCCATGTGCTGAAGACCTTGCACAAATATTGAACTTTATTTACAAAAACAGGAAGTTATTAAATCATGATGTAAATTAATTATATTTTTCAATATGTAATTCATAAAAATCTTTAAAAATTAATGTCTATTTATCATATTAAAAAATTATGTACTTTTTTCTCCTTTTATTGTTATTAAACATATTATTAATATATTTCTTCATGAAAAAATGCCCTTTTTCTGCTGAACTAATGCCCTTTTTTGGGAACTAGCACCATGCCACTTTTTCTTTGTAGACTGAACACTAAATTATTAATTATCATTTTAGTAATTAAAGCATAAAAATTTATTTTCTTTTCTTAATAAGAGTTAATTATTTAATAATTATTAATTTTAAGCAGTGCTAACAATTTGATATTGAAGCCGTTATTAATAATTTTAATAACTATAAATATCAATAGTATTTAATATAGTTTTACATAATTATTACAAAGTGTTAATGTACATAACATGTATGGTACTAACTAATGAAATTACTAATTTGTAGTTTTTATAATTTCTGAAATTACTAACTAATAATTATAATTTTATTAATTAAAAAATAAAAACATAGGTAAAGTTACTAATAAGAGGTTAAATGTTTTGGAAAGCTGAAATTCTTGGTAGCTATTCTGTATTTTAATGCAGGGGAAAAAAAATCATAAACATCCAATTTAAATTTTAAAAAAATCAGACTTCTTTGATTTTTTTACATCTTAGCTCTAAAGGATGTTTGTCGTTTAAATTTAATGTGATATAACACAATATCTTAACATTAATGAATTAAATATGGAGTATAATGTAAAGTAAAGCTGTTTTAGATTGCATTCAATAGTTTTTAAATAAATTAAGTTAATTAAATGTCCATTCAAGTATATCATATCTGCATAAAGTTTAAATCAGGGGTGGTGCCAGAATTTGCTCGATGGGTGGGGTTATTGTATCCCTGACGGAGGGGTGAAATTGATGATATATATTAGAGGTCTACATGTCTCAGGCTGTCCCGAACCCCGAGCTCGGGGAAATTTTCTTTAAGATTTTTTTCGGGCTATGCTCAAGGTCAACTTTATTTTTTGAAAACTTGGGCTGGGGATAAACTAGAGTCCTGTATCAGGTCAGATAACTCGTTTTACCTCAAACCTGACCTGCGGTTCATGTCAGGACGACTCTATATTTTTTTAGATCAGGTAGGTTGACTTCACCTTTTTGCTGCCGTTTGGGTCGACTTTCATTCTTTAGAGTTGGGCTTTGACTTTTACGAGCCAGTTTCGTGTTGAACCGATTTTTCAAATGAATGTCCAAAATGTTTTTTCAGATTAAAAAAAAAATCTGTATACAATAATATTCTCTATAACGGACACTTCTGATTAGTGGACACTCCTGATTAGTGGACACCTCTATTTAGCGAACAGTTTAATTTCTAGAACTTATATATTTGTACTCTTTTATCTCTTAACACACACACACACACACAGTGGCACCTCCTACTGCATACTTCATGAATGTCATAAAACAGTGAAATTGAAGTTGTGGACTAGCTTCAGATATAAAAATTGCTGATGAAGAGATTTGGACATCCTTAAAAAAATAAAAAATAATAATTAAATAAATAAATGACCCTTTTCTTATTGGATGGCTGAATCCACTCCTAACTGTTTCAGAATAATTTATATGCCATTCTTTATCTGGATTTTATTTCTCAAAATGTTTTTTAAAATTCCATTTTAATATTAAGCTGTATTTTTTATAAATATATGTATATTTAATATATACGCTTTATTTTTAATACACTAGTGTGCAAAACTTAAGCAACAAAGTCATTTTTCAGCATAAGCCATGAAACTAGAAAAGAGGTTTTTTACGATTACTACAATGAAAAGCGAACTCAGTACAAAAGTGATCCATATGCAAATATCAGGATGCTGACATCAGAGGGGGCACAATGGCATGCAAAACACTTGGTGACTGGTATATAACGTAACTAAGAGGGAAATATAAATGGGGAAAATAGGGAAAAATACTTAAGATTCGGTTTTCGGGATTGACTTTTCAAATCATTCGGAGGAAGGGAGGGTGAATAGGGAAAAATTTGCGTTCTGATACATAAACCAAACACTTAGCACGCACAGTGCAAGGCAACTAAAAATGGAAGAGGAAAGGTGCAAGTTAAAGTGAAATCACACATTCAATATGGCTACAAGAAACCATCAGGATGCTTTTACACATGTGGTAGAATGATCGATAAGCTTGAAGAGGGGCATAGTTTGGAATTGACAAAAGTGCCGTTTCATGTGCTTGGAATGCCTTCTAAAGAACAGGTACAGTTGTAAGAAAAGTTGGTGATGGTCGACCAAGGAAAACAATGGCAAGTGAAGACCAGTATATCGTCATGCAGGCGAAAAGAAACCTGAACCAGACAGCAGGACCCATTGCTCAGCAGCTGCATATGGCAACCAGACGATGGGTATCCCAGTTTACTGTAGCCAGATGCTACAGTAAATTGGGGCGAATAAGGAGGTGAATAGGCCTCCTTAATAAAGAAGGCTTATTCGGCGGTTATCCAGAACACTGCATATCATTAACAGCAGCCCTTCAGCGACACCGTTTACAGTGGTTTAAAGCACATAAATACTGGACATATGAATGGAGTCATGTTCTTTGTACTGATGAGAATCATTTCAGTCTGAGCAATGATTCTCAGTGCCAGTTAATATGGAGAAAGGTAGGAAGACGGTTTCATACCACTAACATCAGGGAAAGAGGCCTTTGCGGTGGTCCTGGCACACTTGTGTGGAGAGGCATGTTGAATGGAAGAATGAAGCTATTATCATCCCCCATGTCTGTCTGTTCTGAGGCGCCATTGGTCCAGTTTGTTTTTATGGACGACAGTGCCCTTCCACAAATGTCCAGTGCAGCTGAGGAGCTTCTAGAAAGTGAAGATATCTGCAGAATGGATTGGTCAGCATTCCCCCTTTATTTAAATCCCATCCATCGAACATGTGTGGTATGCTTTGGTGTCTGGCAGCATGATCGTGTCCCTGGATAACACCAGATAGCTCAAAAAAAAAAATGCTCATTGAGGAATGGAGACTCACCTCAAGAACTGTTTAATAATTTGATGTTGACTATGGACAGATGGTGTCAGGCAACCATTACAGTTAGGGGAGGTCATATCCCTTACTAAGGGACTTAATTTTGTTGTTTTTCCTTGTGCCAAACAATGTCAATAAAGCCTTTTTTTGCTCTATGATCCTTTAAGCTTCTGTATTGTGCCTCTGTACTGTGAATTTCATGTTACACAAATGATTTTGGGGGGAGGAATTACAACAAAATCAGAAAAGTTGTTTAAGTTTTGTGCACCAGTTAGTGTATATGATTTATGCGATTTCTCTATCCATCTTCCTTAACTTATTTATGGTATAATTTTGTATGTTTTATCTTTTATAGATGCATAATGGAGATAAACCCCAGTAGGGGAACGAAAGTGTCCAAAAAGGAAAGGGTGAAGCATTCATCTATCACTCAGAAAGTAACAAAACTTGCAACGGAAATTAATGAATTCGAAAGAGTGTTTAAAGTAAAATTGTAAATTTATATATGTATTTTTTTAATAAAGCTGAATAGTTATTGCTGAGTATTTGTTCTCTTCATATCACTTTTGTTCTGAATGAAAAAAAAAAAAAAAATCTATACGTGTGTATGTGTGTATATATATCTGTCATGAAAAGTTTAAGTATGTGAAATACTTCTTAGGGGGGGAGGGGGAGAAAAAACTTTGTCTTTGTTATTTTGTTAAAATAAAATAACTTTTAATAGGCAAATAATATTTGAAATCTTTTATCACACAAGTTGAACTTTATTTCTGTTTTGTAAAATACGCCAAACAACAAAACATGAATAGGATGTGAGATGAATATGATTAAGAAATACTTTGAGATTTCTATATTCGTTTATTATTATTAGTATTTTAAATTGAAAAGTTACTCTTCTGGCTACAAGTAAGTGAACCTGTAATTGATGATAATTATTCTCATTTTTAATAATTGCTATTGCTAACAGTGAGTAGATATCTCCATTAAAAATACATTAGAAATTACTTTACTTCCGAAAATTTCAATAGCAAGCAATTGTCAGGGGTAGTACTTGTCCTGAAATTCCTTAAAAAAGTCCTGAAATGTCCAAAATATGGTAGTCTGCCCTAATATTCCTGAAATTTTATGAGTTTTGTTTTATATCGGCATTTGAAATCATCAAACAGGAGGTAGGTGTACCTTTTTACTGATGCAAAATGATCACAAAAGTCGCAATTTTCTTCAGTCTATCGTTAAAAATAGTGATTTTTGTCGATTTGCACCAAAAGTCTCAATATTTGGTGATCAATTACCAAAAATCACAATTTTTATCGATTAGTCATTAAAAAAAAGTTTGCTATTTTCGTCTGTCAGTCACAAAAAAAAATCACAATTTTTACCAGTCAGTTATAAAAAAGAAAATCTTTTGCAATTTTCATCGATCAGTGAGGGAAAAAAATCGAGATTTTCATTTTTCAGTAATGCAAAAATCACAGTTTTTTGGCAGCTTTGTGTCAAAGAGTTCTGGTAAAATTACTTTTCTTTTAAATGTATACTTTTACAAAAAAAAAAAAATGTGTACTATTTATGATAATAAAATGTATTGAACATGGAGTTAAGGGTTTTTCGGTTCGGTTTTCAAGCAAATGTGTCCTGAAATATCTCCTGGGCTAGTACTACTCCTGAATTGTATGATAGCAACTGTACTTGAAGTTTTGTCAATGGAGGGGGGGAAGGTGGCATATATACAGGTCCCACATTCACCTTTCAGTGTTAACAATAGTACAAACAATAATTTGTATGTTAATTCAAATTTAATTTTTTTAATGAAAATTGTACTCTTGTAACTTTAAATAAATTAGTATTGAAATTTGATCTTGGCTTTTTGGCAGGGGATTTTCAACTAAAAAAAGAACAAGTCGAAAATTGTATGTCAAATGAGATGCGTTTGTACTATTATTATTTCAGTGAAGTTAATTATATCGTCTGTTATTATGATATGATTAATATCTGTAATAAAGTAAGTACATTTTTAAGTTGGCGACGTTTTATCTTTTGTTGACATTGACTGAAAATTTCAATGGGAAACTTGAACCTAAAAAAAAAAAACTTGAACGAAAATTTCAAAACTTGAAATCCATATTTAGAGTCTTTTTTCATTAAATATATATTTCTCTTGAAACATTATCCAAAAAACTGTTGGCAGATTATAGAATTGCTATAATTAAACAATCTTTAGTATACAAATAGGGTTTTTAAATTCAGTAATATAGAAATAATATGATGTAATCACCATGACAACCTAGAATCATTACTTATGGGATATTGAATTAATCATGTATATGATAGGATTTAATAGAATGAAGAATGTGATTTGGTCATACAAATTATAAGATGTGATATATGTCAGATAATTTGGCGATGCATCTCGGTCGCATGATGATTAATTCTTGGAAGCTGCTATAACAAAGAAGTACCTATTAAAAAAAAAAAAAAAAAAAATTCTTAATAAAAAATCTTTTATTAATATCTTCTTAAGTTTTGATTCGATTTTCCTAAAATTTGAAATGACTTGACATAATTCTGCAACGATTATATATATTAAATTTAAAACTAAACACAGAACAAGTTGAAAATTTTATGTCAAATGATGAGCGTTGGATCGCTCTTTATTGACATACTGTACTGTACAATAATACTGTACTATTATTATTACAGTAAAGTTAATTATATCATCTGTTATGATGATATAATTAATATTTGTAATAAAATATAAGTACATTTTAAGTTGGCAATGTTGGCACTAGAGTTTTGCATTCGGTTGGGTAGATTTTACACTGTTACATGTGGACGAACAAGATTATAACTATAGGTGCTAAGTATTTATATAATTACAAACACACCTTAAAAAGGGTGGGGGGGAGGGTTGACTCTCATCTCTTTTTTGTTGCATCTGTTCTGTACTGAGCCTCAAGTATGGAAAAGGCGGGGCTGAATGTATGTTAAGTAATTTTATAGGAGGGTTTCAGTGTGTATTATAGAATTATTTTGATATTTGTGAACTGGGGCATTGAAAAATAAAACTGCAACAATATTTAAAGATAAAATTTTAAAGGAAAAAAATATATATTTATCTATGTCATTCTGAATGTACTAATAAGAAAATTATGTTGTAGTATTGATTAGAAAAATTGTAAGCTTATTACTGTTAATCATACTAATTTTAGTGTATGTATATAAATTTCATTATTGCTTTAAAACAAATGTGAAATTTGATTTTTTTTTCCCTCAAAATTTTTATGTTATAATAAATTTTCAATTAAAAGCAAGTATCGTAATAAAGAAGTTAAGTAAGGGTGTCAAAGAGCAGAAAAATATATAATGAATAATTATCCTTTTTGATGAGATTCTTTCATTTATTAATAATTAATTATAAAAGAACCGGCATTTTATATAGAAATATGAAAACATCATAAACAAGATGCCGCTAAGAGGTGCTTATTTTTGGATATCGCTACTTCGGAGTAGTAATTTATTCTGAGATAGCGGTATTCCAAAATGAGCACGTCAATGCATCTTGATTAAGGAATTTGAGAAAACTATAAATAGTAAAATCAAAAACGAAATTCTAGTGTAAACACAGGAGGTTCAAAAAGTGGAACTTCTGTGAAAATCCAGAAAAAGAAAAAACGAAACTTCTGTGAAAACCCGGAAAATTCGAAAACGGAACTTCTGTGAAAACCTGGAAGAATCGAAAACGGAAAAACTAAAAAAAAAAAACAGAAAAATCAAAAACGGAACTTCTGTGAAAACTCAGAAGAATCGAAAACGGAAAAACTAAAAACGGAAAAATCAAAAACGGAACTTCTGTGAAAACCTGGAAGAATCGAAAACGGAAAAACTAAAAACGGAAAAATCAAAAACGGAACTTCTGTGAAAACCTGGAAGAATTAAAAACGGAAAAACTAAAAACGGAAATTTCAAAAATGGAATTTCTGTGAAAAAGCAGAAAAATGATTAACGAAACGGAAAATGCCCGGCAACTCTGCTGCCAGTACTTTTCCCGTGATTTCACAGAATTCTTTTTAACAGTGTAGATTCGGACATAAGATTTTTTTTTCCAAGTCAAATAAACATAATTTGAACCAAAAAATTATTTCACGAAATTTTTCCAGTTTACATGGAATTTTAATTTGCTTTTATTATTTAATACAATTTCTGGTTTTAATTGATTTGAAAAAATATCCTATTTCATTCATAATATTACAGTTTCCAACCTTCCGGGTTTTTTTTATTATTATTTGTTTCAGTTTATTATATATAATTCAAATGAAATCACATGTGTGAAAATAAAAGATAAAATGATATTAAATGAGAGAGTAAAAAACAAAAATTAAAAAATACATGAATATGATATTATAATACCAAAATTTTCCGGAATTGCTTTTTTCCGGATGTCTGCAACAGCTAGCTCCTTAATTTTGTAATGATAAGCTATCTAAAAGAGTGGATGTTGTATACATTAACAACATATCCTAAATTTCGTGTTGATGGGCCAATTTCTAAAAAAAGCTTAGAAAGTAAAAAAGAAAAAAAAATGTATTTCGGTGAAATTAATATGGGACCACCATACGATTCATTGAAAAAAGATAATTCAAAAGTTAATCGTAAAATAAAAAGAAAAAATATATACGAACAGTGCTGCTGATTTAGCGGAATTTTTTATTCGAAATATCTATCAGAATTTTTGAATTGTAAATCTCCAGTTTATTTTGATTTTTTTTTAATAAACAAATCTGCTAAATCGGCAACAACAATGCATACAAACGAATTGTATATTATAATATGTATTGTCTTTTGTTAGAAGTCCAGCCTTTCAATAAATCCGATTTCATATTTTACCAAAACGTCAGTTTTATCCAAAATCGACGAAAATAACAGAACAATATAAATTCCAAATTGGACGAAGTAATTAGAGAAATCTATTTCTCCATACGCGAATTGCGTGATTTGAATATATTTACATTCTTAAATTCATTTTCTCTTGATTATTAAATGCGTGAATGATTTTGTTAAATTATTGATGGATTTAATTTATATATACTTTTCTTTTCTAGTTCCAAAGCCCGTCGCTTTCGAAATTCCAGTCGACGAGGCCGATGCTAACAAAGAGAAAAAACTACCACCCCAGCTCCAGCAGGTATACATACCTTCATTTTAAATGTTTTTACAAGCTTTTTATTTGACTTGCTTCGTCTGTCCGTCCGGCTCAAATCTTGCAATCCAATTTTAACATACTTCCTGTGTCACAACCTAATTTTTGTTTCTGTGACGTATTCCCGGTAACAATACAATGTTCTAATAATAATAATAATAATAATAATAATAATAATAAATAAAATTTGCCTCTGCCATTTCTCAGGAGGCAAAAAACATGAGTCCAATAAGGGTACGTAAATTCCATTGATTGCTTTAGAAATAAGCTGGTGTTCTTCGACTGAACCGTGGCATGATTGGTAGATACGCCATATTTCACTTTCACCCAGTGTGTGAATGGGTTTGGGTTCGATCCTCATGCGAACGTTGATCGATTTTTTCCCTTGCCAAGAGGCTGGATTTAAAATTGTATATCCTATCCATTTTATTTTTTTTAAAACAAGCTGATTAAAAAAACACTTGCAGTTTGATTTATTTTTTTTTAAATTGGTATTTATTCCAAACAATTGTCTTTCAACATTTCCCCCCCTCTTTAGTATATAATTATAATAAAAGTTTGTGTTTAACATATTTTTTTACTTATAATTTATTCTCTTAAACTTTCTTCCATATTTCAAGTTTTTTAAACAAAAATATTTTATTTATTATCAGTTTAAGGAAAAAAAAAGTATCTTTTTGATCTAAAAAAAAATTAACTGACGCTGCCGCCGTAAATGAATTTTTTGTGACCGGAGGTCTTTCTTCGCTAATTCGAATAAAATCCTGGCTTGATGACGTCATAAACTTTGAATGCTGTTATTTCTGAATTGCGTAAAAGAAACATCATCATAACTCCAAAAATGATAATCCTATTAACTAACAGTTTACTGCGTCGGATGAAGCGTCTCATTTCCAATTGAAATATATATTTGAATAATAAAATACAGGGTCCTGAAAAATCGAAGCGTGTGGAAAATGGGATTACAAATATCTCGGCAACTCATTACCCGATCGACTTCATTCTTTATGCAAAATTTATGTTTTTTTATTGTATTTTATGTTCACTCTTTAAAATAAACAATTTCGTACCTTTTATCAGAACGAATATTTCGAGAGTCAGAAAAAATAGTTCCGGATGATCGAGGTTACTGAAATTCAATAAGCTTCTTCTCATTATTACGTACTAAGTACATACCAAATTCCAAGTCTCTATTTCAATTTGTTCGGGAGATAGAGCGTTTACAGATACACATGCACACAGACAGACGGACGGCAATTTTTTTTTCTTCTAAAAATATGTTTTTCGGAATCTTCAGTGTCTGAAACGTGTAAATCCGCCAAAAAAGATTTTTCGATTTTTAAAACGATTACAATACTTACCTTATAACTACATATGATGGGTAAGTAATACTTACCCTATACTACGTATGATGGCTATAAGTAATATGAAAATTGGTAGTTGTATAGATAAATGTTTGATAAAAATGCTGAAACAGATAGTTTTTTAATCGAAGAATTATTTTAAACGCTATTTAATGTTAAAATTGGTCAAAGTAGTTCAGAAGTATAAGTTTTATAGGATCAAAAATTTTGCATAAGCAATTTAACCATCTTTTGCAAGGTGATACCAGACTAGGTTGGGGGTGTGCAATATCCAATCATTTTTTTTAAATTTACCTAATTTTCGTTCAAAATTTCAGTATTTTAATAGCGATTTATTTCATATTTAGAAAAAGTCATTTTGTTATCTATTGTTGCCAAATATTAAAAAAGCGCAAATAATATTTCCAAATATTTTACAATTGAAAAATATATTTACACGTAAATATTAGAAGAAAGAGAAAATAAAAAACTTTAAAATAATTAAATTATTACGTGCGAAAAAAATTAAATAGGGGTAAATTACGTCATAAAAGCCAAAATAATGTGTCCAAACACTTGTCTATAGATAAATATATTTACGAGTGAATATTAAAAAAGAAAGAAAACATTAAAACAAAAATAATATTTAATAATATTTTACGTCATAAAGGCCAAAATAATAATATTTCCAAACACTTGTCCGTTGATAAATATATAGTTACATGTGAATATCAACAAAGAAAGAAAACATCAAATAAATTTATACACAAATTAAAAACATTTTTTACTTAAGCAAGGTGTCAAATACATGTAAAACAAAATATCCAAACTTGACATGTTTCAGTTTAAAGTATAAAACCATAATCATAAGTACACATACATCGTCAAAATCAAACCCGAATGACACTGGACGCTACAATATACACAAAACACAATTAGAGAACCTGGACATAGTAAGAGAAACGTCATGAGTTTAAATACGCATGCTCAGTGGAAGAAAAATGGCGGCTGGATGAAATTCTCGTCCAAATTGTAGAAAACCCGATTTTCCACGCTTGGCGCGTATTCGCGCTTTGGTTATTTTTATTATTATTTTAATGCGCGTTCTTTAGAAACGAAACAAGGTAAACAAAACAATTTTTCTTCTTTTTTATGACGAATCTGTTGTAAAAAGTGGATAAATTTCTGTTTTTGTCGCTATTATGTCAAAAGTTTCACTAAGTGCAATTTACCTATTTATAACACATTTAATATTTTAATTAAATTGGTTATATAGAATATAACAATAAATATTTATTTATTAGTTTTCTAACTAAACTTTTTTGTAAAAGAATAACGAATGAAATGAAATCGCTTATCTCATTGCATTGCACCGCTGAAATTACTGTGCATTTGCGGATGAATTTAACTTCGAGAATATGTTAGGAAGTAATCAGTTTGAATTTGTTAGCTACCTTCAAAATTTCTTAGAGGGGGAAAAAGTTATGAAATATTTAGAAAATTGCGGGGGGGGGAGCAGTTGTATTTTATTTATTTTGGTTGTCTCCACCATTAATTTACTTCTTCGGCTCTCAAAAAAAATATTTCTCACCTCTGAACAACGCGAAAATTTCCTGACA
Source organism: Maratus michaelseni (assembly GCA_963931845.1). Classification (NCBI taxonomy): domain Eukaryota; kingdom Metazoa; phylum Arthropoda; class Arachnida; order Araneae; family Salticidae; genus Maratus; species Maratus michaelseni. Next base: position 30,414,561 of record OZ007588.1, on the reverse strand, counting down.
CATTTTCTGACTCATTTTTAAGCATAAAAACATTATACTTGGAGGCATGGTTAATGATTTGTAATAGAACAGTTTTTATTAACGATAAATGAATTGCATCTGGAGTTATAAACGATAGGTTTTGTTTTTGTTTTTTTACTTTTCTGCGGTGTCGCATCAGGAAATTCAGTTCAATGCATGAACTTTGACAGCATTTTCTAAAAATCTCCTGCCTTTACCGAAAAACGAAAAATCAGTTCGATTACATAGTTTCTGAATAAGACAACCTGCCAATTTGATACGTTTGCAAACAAAAATGGATTTAAAAATGTGTCAGAAAGTAGCCAGTTTGAATTTGAGAAAAGCCTAGGCTTAAGCATACCAAAGTGAGAGGCAAGTAATTCACTGAACATAAAATACTTAAAAATACATAATAGATATTACACCAATTTTGACAACTATTTTTATTTTTACCATTTTTAAAAACTCTGCAATTAAATTAATTTTTAATAAATTTTGAAATAGCCAAATATAACTTTGCTCATGCAAACAATTTTCTAATATTCCTTGCGTTTATGGAAGGATAGAAACACGCATTTTTATTCAGGAAACGTTTAACCTTTATTCTAAATACGATTGCTTACTTTGAATTTAGCACTTAATAAAAACAATACTATAAATATTATCTAATCATATAATAAATTTGAATTTCTTTTTTTCCAAACAATTGAAAAATTTTAATTTATTTCCTACATTCCTGAAATGCATAAGGAAAAAAAAAAATAAAAAAAAATAAGTGTGTAAGTGTGATTGGAGATCGCTCAAAGGGTTTCGTTTAATATTCCTTTCTTTAATAAATTCATTTTTATACATAAATGCGTGATATTTGCAAATAAGCATGCATGAAATTTTATTTTCCAGCTCTTTACAATCGAACAGCGTTTTTCGTTTGCCTGTAAATATACTACATTTTAAATTATAATGACGGCTGATGCAGAAATTTATTTGTTGAATGGGGAGGACGAATTCAATTCTTTTTTTCTTTTTTTTTTAGCTGTAACATTTTTTTTTTTTAATTGCTCTATTTGGAATTGTGCAGTAACAATATATATATTCTTCTAAATTAGCACTCCCCAAAATTTCCACCTTTAATCCTCTCAGACACCTCCTCCAGTCCCCTCCTCCAGCATCACTTATAATTAAAAATTATAAAATCCTAACTTAATATACATATATACCCATCTTCCCCATATTCTTTTGAATTTGTATGCGTATTTTGTGTATGAAGTATCAAACTTTATTTTATAAAAATGAATACTTTAATAAGTTCTTTCTGGTAATTAGATAATTTTATGCTATTAACGTTACAACATGAAAATATTTTTAATGTAATTTTATTTGATGTTATAATTGCATTAAAATATATGTTTAATTTTAATTATTATAATATAGCCCTTATATATTAAATATTAAAACTTAGTTTCATTAATCTATTTAAAAAATTCAAAGTAACTTATAATAAATAAATAAATAATAATATATAATAATAATAATTCATAATAATTTTTAAAAAGAATAAAATAAAATATTATAATTTAGTTTCATTAACAAGAATCTATTGGAAAAAATAAGAGTATGCAATCATAAGAAATGAATAAAAATCGAAAAAAAAAATTCTAAAATGTTAAAAAATAAAATAACGAGCATCGAACCCGCAATCTCTGCCGTGACAAATGCATGCTTCTGACCACTACACCATATAATCTTACTAACAAACAGCGAAACTACTGTATTAGATTCAAAGCAAGTCATACGAGAATTTGGCGCGATCTCAATCCTCGCCAACACCAATTTTGAACACTGACAGCGGAAAAATATTAATATAAAATACTTGTGATGCGATTCCACAAAAATAACGCAGGATATATATACACTATGCTTATAGAAATAAAATTAATCCACGTTTTTCTTATGTATATTAAAATATAATGAGAAAAAGAAATAATAATGCTCGTGCTGACTGGGTGAAAACGAGACTTCAGGAGGAAAAAAGTATTTTTTACAGAAAATTGCGAAATTCCTAGAAAAACTTTTGTTTATATCCATAATATAAACATCCCTGAACCTGAAAATTGGCGTTAAAAATTTAAACAAACATGAAAATATTATGAATGATATGGATTTATAAACTCTGTATTTTCGTCCTGTATAAAGTCTATGGTAGCGCTGCAGTCGATAGCCCGCGGCGGTTGAAAAGAGCTTTGGACGAATCAGAGTCTATTGCCACTAATGACGCTTCTCTTACTTGTCCAGGTTCTCTAAACACAATACAACAAACACGCCATCTACAATCAAACAAACAAAGTAAAAGAACAGAAAAACATTAATCATCAAATCAATCTTGTATACACAATTGCCATCCTCTATTCGAATTAGCCCCACAACATTTATTTAAAAGCTCTAACCATAAAGGTGGAATAATAAAAGAGAAAGTATCATTACAGATTAAACCTTTCCGCAAATAAATTTCAATGGATTCTCTTATAAGGGACTTGCGGTGATAATTCGAAATAAAAATCAATTTAATATCTTCAAATAAAATTTTAATCCCCCTCTCCAAATATAACCTAGACAAAGCTGTTTTCATGCGGCCAACATAGCCGCATGAAAACAGCCGGGCCTTAAATATTACTATTTCAGAAATTTAGTAGCAATCAAATAATCTGAATAATTAATAACAATAATAAAAGTATAGCAGACTCGATACATTGTAAACGAACCAAATTGAACATGTTTTGTTCAATTTGGCTGTGAAGTTTATTTTAATTTTTTCTTCTGTCAATCAATCATTTATTCTCATTATAGCACTCACTTAAGACTTGATCAAATTTGTATAATCTTAAATTTTTGTTTTCCTTTCCAGCGCCTCGAAGAACAAAATAACCAAAGTAATCTGACAGTGGAAGAAATTCGAGAAAAACAACAAAAGGCAGAAGAAAGAAGACTAACGGTGAGTATCGAGTTTTTATTTATTTGAATAGAAATTTATGTTTAAATAGGAAAATGGAATTTCTAGATCTATAGTGAAATTATTACAGTCAAATACAATTTGGCGATAATTATTAAACTGACACTGTTCAGCGTGTTGTGTAGCGCGATCTGATTGCGAAAATGGAGACAATTTTTGTAGAATGATTAACGAAGACGGGGGATGAAGGATTCCGGAAAAAAAACAGCGCCACACATCTTCGTAACGGTGGCTTTTGGAACTAATTTATGCGGAATCCTTCGCCCCGCCCCCTTACCCCTGTTGTTTAACTATCCTACGAAATTTGACTCCATTCTCGCCATTAGATCGGGTACAGAGCACGCTGAGTACTGGCAGGTTAATTATGCCCCCCCCCCTTTGTATATACTACACAAGTGAGAACGCGCTTGTCGATTTTCAGAAAAAGGAATGCGTTTTCGATGAGTTTTAATTAATATCTCGGCTAATTATCAAAAACTTAAAAATGTTCGTCTCAGGTGCATCAGGACTATCCTCACACAAATCCCCAGTATTCTATTTGCGGTAGATTTCGCTAGCCATCGCCGCCACACAGAGCGAAACTTTCTTGTATTAGTATAGGTGATACATTTAAAATGTGATATTTAAAACTGTTTTCTTATAGCGTCTAAAAAAAACCGTTCCTTCTAGACGTTATAATAGTCTGGGAGGCCACGACATTTTCTAATTAAACCTTTTACACAAGCTGATTTTCAACTATGTAATTGATCTTACATAATCAGTCACGAAAACAGCCGTCAGCTGGAATGGCAACGTTATTACAGAAGATCATCAGTGGCCATGATAATGTGAAGTCCGTTTCTTGCAATCTTTCATAATCGAACAATCTTTTTAAAACAGAACAAATTAGCGTGTTTTTAGAGCCTGCTAGGCCTTGGGCGGGGTTGGAGAGTGTAGCTCGTAGGTGGCATAGTCCCCTAAATAAAAAATGAAGATTGTATTAATTTTCTTTGAATACTTTTTTTTTTCTATCGCTTAGATATTGGAAGAGAAGAAGAGAATTGCTCAGCAGGCTCAGAAAATGTTCACTAAAGGAGACACGCCAAATGGCGAACATAAAGAGGAAAAACAAGAAGAGATTGAAGGGAGCTGAAGGTATAATTTTTCATAAATAGTTTTTTCCTCTATCTGTTTAACGCAGTAAAACTGCTCTAACCCGATTAAAGGAGTTGGCCAATCAGATCTCAAATGCCACTCGCTAATGATAAACCCATGGAAGTGGAATGCATTCTTATTTTTTAAATAATTTCCTCGGGAAATTAATATTGCTGTACTTCTTGAAAGATGTTTCTTTTTTTCTCAGCTTTCAAAATATTTCTAAAATATAGGCTTAATTTAATATTTTATGCGTTAAAATCGTACGCTCTGTGAGTAAGATGTTAACATTTCAGATAAAATTAAGCATATATTTTAGAAATATTTTAACAAGTGAGAAAAAAAAAGCGACATCTTTTAAAAAGAGTACACAGAAAAAAGAAGTACAACAATATTAATTTCATTACGAAAATATCGTGATATTCGTCATGTGGTTATTCGTCAGTGGTATATTAGTCAAATGATAGCGCTTTCGGAAGTACCGTTTGTAAGCTATTGTGTTTACTCAAACACACACATACATCATAATTATAATATTTTCTATACACTACGTGTTCGGAAACTAATATGTTGTAACAAAAAACAAACACAGTGGTGCTGTTGCACCAAACCACTCATTAAAACACGTCAACAAGCGTGCCCCTGACAACACATGACATCCTCAAAACTAGAGATTGACCGAAACAGGTTTTTAAGACCGAAACCGAAACCGAATTTCGGTGATCTTCCCAATTTCGGCCGAAACCGAAACCAAAACCGAAAGTGTAAAAAATTTGAAAAACTGATTAATACATACATGACTGCATTAATTAATTAATAACAAACTAATTAAGACAACATTTTAAGCTTAGAAATTATTAATTATATGAACTTTATTTTCCATTTCAATATTCTAAAAGTGAGACATGTTTAACATTATTTTGTACTTTAGCTAATTTTAAGTATATATATAAGGATAAAAATGTAACAGTTGTCAATTTTCTTTTAGGATGTGCACAATGCACAATAAGATCAAAATAAATCTTTGCTCACTCACCGCCTCCCCCCCCCTACCACCACCAAATAAAAAAATAAATAAATAAATAAAATAAAAAACTTTGCCACTCCCTGCTTCTCTAAGAAAGTATTGAAATGGCACACCTGTTTGAAAATTTTATCTCCGGGGCCAAGTTGACTCTGTGCCTCTATACAAAACTATTTGTTTTCATTTAAAATAAAAAATAATTAATTTATCAATAAAACAGAAATAGTTTCCAATTATATGAATTTCATCTAATAAATTTTTTTTTAAATATACATACCTCGACATATCTTTTGTAATAAATTTTGTAAACCTCCATATGTTTTAACACCTTTCTCATAAAGCATTCGAAACAATCTGGAGTTTCAAAGTAAAAATTTTCTATTACTGTTAAGTTTGCAGCTTTTAAACATCAAGTGATCAGCTTCTTTTAAATTTAGTCATATATGCATTGTTTGTTTTATAATTTACACTCGCATCATGAATCAGTCATGACGGATAATGATAAATAGTGGAGTTCACAGAAATAAGCAGTCTCATTGGAGCCGATACAACTCATATCAATGAGTAAAGTTGAAAATTTCCGAAAGCAAGCACGAGATTTTGAAATACAGATAGGTCAGGCCGAAATTTTCGCACCAACTCCGATTTTGCGCCGAAACTGAAATTTCGGTCGATCTCTACTCAAAACATACAGTGGATATCATATGTAGGATAACCAATACTCTCTGGATGGTTTAAATAGCCCTGCAAACAGCCACTGGATAGTCTGTGGTTGTCAAAATGTCACACCTATAGACGTTCTGCATATGAGTTTTTATGACGTTTCTTGGACAATTATATGATGAAGGAAGGCAGAAAAAAATTAAAAAATCAGTTTAATATGCATGTGCGTCCAATAAGAGAATCCACAGGCTTTTCGAAGGAGAAAGTAATTGGATAATTCATTCTCTGTACCCCTGGATATCTAGTGGATAATTCTCATAGGATATGACAAGTATAGGATCTGTAGGAGCACTATAGGATGACCGGAAAACAATCGAAGTTGTATGGGGTAAATTTAAAATTAGGTTTAAGAAACAAATAACTTAATCGGTTTTATTATTTTTGAATTACTTGTTTTTTTTTTAATCTTAATTTTATATTCTTTTTTTTTTCCAGATTCATTCTACTTTTTCCAGGAAGAGTGGAGTATCGCTTTTTCTACCCATGTGCCTTCAATGGAATCTACAATAGGTCTACAAAAATGCTCGAACGTACTGTCTGCTTCCGCTCAATGATTTCGCTGCGTCCAATAACGGTACAACATTTTATCCGAATTTTAAACCACTGTGTTGCAGCAAAGTTATAACCAACCGTTGGAATGCCAACTAGCACTGTGAAACTTTTTTACGTTGAGGAAGTTTATGTAATTCTCGCAAAAAGAAGACAACTTAAATAAGTGTGTGACACAAAAGGCTTCTAATTATTAAAAAAAAAAAAAAAAAAAAAAAAAAAAAACTCGCGAGCTAAGCGTTAAATTCTTGTGCTGTACAGACTGCTCTGTAACATACAATTTTTCTGTGTAGGAAAGCAAGCTCGGAATCCCTTTATTCAGTCAAAAATACAGAGTGTTCCACTCAAACGAAACGTGTATTTCTGTTAACTTTGAGAAACGACAATTTAAAGTGACTTGGCTTTCTTTTTTTCCAACCAGACAAGTACTGCAAAAGCACAGCATTGCAACCAGAAATACTGCATGTACAATAACATTCCAAAATGTAGACCGTTCATTTCATGCTTTTCGTACACCATCGTAATTTTTACACGCGTTTTACCTTATTATGCAGAAATCAACATATAAAATAATTACGACGGTGTTACGAACCCTTCCTATCTAAATAAAATCAAATTGATATAATTTTAATCAGACATTCTGATTCTAGAAAGGGAACTTATCTTAAAAATGAACTTTTCAGGACACACAAAAAACGTTTTTCTGAGAAATGTAAAGGCACTTTTTTTTTAAGTGTCTACCTTGAGTTACAATAAAAATTAGTTGACATTAGTTGACATTGTGGAAGTTTCTTTATGATATAGATATATAAATGATGCAATAAAAATAAAATTAATTTGGAACGAGTGCACTTTCTATAAAGAAATAAGGATAAATTATATTTAAAAAAAAAAGGTAGTTTGACTTAAAATAGATAGAATATTACATATTACAAAACTTACAGAAAATATATATTATAAAAGATACAAATATTGAGATACATTGATTGATGCATAATGTGAGAAATGGAAAAACTATGTTGTAATTACTTTTTTATTATTCATCAACATGTTGTTCAACTTCATTGAATGGCCATAATGAAATATCTTCACAAAATCTTTTAAATTCGTCAGTAATATAGTCCTTAATCTTTTTTACATTAGTGGGGGCTGGTCCTTCATTTTTCATGATGTTTAACTCATTAATGTATTCTGTTGTAGCGGCAATGATCGGACTGTCAGATGTATACTCAAAGAGCATAAAAAAAGCTTGCTGAAATCCTGGTTTAGGATTTTTTTAAACATTTCTCCCTCTTGATTCTTCTGAAATGTCTTCTCTTTTGTACAGCAGGGATGGCCACCAACTAACAAAATTTAATATATCGTCCGTCTGAACAAGAGTATAGATATATAATAGTGTATAGATATATAATAGTGTATCAGAGCAATTTCTTATATTCGTATAAATTTTGTTATAAAACTAGTAAACAAAAATATTACACACAATTTAACGAAAAAGTTATTTCTGAAAGGACACATGTCCATGGACAACCTTTTTCAATACTGATAGTTGTCTTCCTCGTCCTTGAAAGATAGGGAAATAATATCCAGAGAACGGACTGGTGCATTTTCCTTCTGGGGAAAAGTATCATATTCTGCAATAAAACCATTTTTTACAATTTTGGACTGGTGTCCTTTTTAGAATGACTGATTCAATTGAAATAACATTAGATTTTTTCTAAAAAAAAACCTATGTTTCTAATCTTGTACAAAAAGTTTAAACAATCTTCAAACAAAAATTCATCAGAGAGGTGATAAATACACATCCTAAATTGTACTAAAACAGTTAAAATATCTTAGAAAAAAAGGATTTTTTTTTTAATTTGACCAAATCGGAGGAGGAAGGAGGGCGGGGATCAATGCTTACATAACCACATCTTTTTTATTTACAATATCTTCCAAGGTATTATCGTAAATCAGAGTTCCGTTTGAGTGGAACATCTTGTTTTTATGACTGAATTAGTGAACTGCGAACCCATGTTCTATTTATTATAAAATAACTTGTATGTTTGGCCTTGGCCTATCCTCGACGTTTGTCTAAGGACTTTTGAGTGATCGTGTATATGTCAAGACAATGTAAGTATTTCCACTAAAGCAATTTAAAGAAGAAAATGAATGTTATCACATGTTGCAAACTTTTCTTAGAACAAAAGAGTATATTTTCCAAAGGAAAAAATAAAATATATTTTTGAAAATACAAAATCAAGGAATGTATCAATAAGACCTCTCTCTGTAAATAAATTCTTCTAAGAAAGTATTAAAAGAATTGACTGATCAGTGCTCGATAAACGATTATGTATTCAGTTTTAAAGACTACGTTGCAGCTTTTGAGACAAAAGAAATATATCAGTATTTCTTTTATTATATGTTTATTGATAGAAAAAGAAAACTTGTTCTAATCTCCTTTGCTCAAATCGTTACATTAACATTTTAGTTCTATAGTGAAGAGTGAAAAATCCAGTAAATACATTTGTACAGAAATATATATAAACTGTGAATGACAAAAATCTCATTATGCGGATTTTATATATGTTGCCGCTATTTCTGAAACGAACATGAAAAAGCAACAATACACTGTAAAAAGAGATTACGTGGTGGAAAAGCCCGTCAGCAATGATTGTCCATTAAAAAATTGGACTTGCTCTTAGATAAACGGGTTTTGTCCGTAGAAACAGTCTAGTATTTCAAATTATATTCAAGGATACCATATAATTTTATAGGACATGCCACTTTTTCAAGCTAAACGTTAAATCCCATAAATTTACGTCATAAAAGGATACCATATAATTTTATAGGACCCTTTTTCAAGCTAAACGTTAAATCCCATAAATTTACGTCCTAAAAGTTATGACGTAAATTTATGAGATTTAACGTTTAGCTTGAAAAAATGGCATGTCCAATAAAATTATATGGTATTCTTGAATATATCCTTGAATTTATATATCGCTAAATTTACATGATTTTTTTTTTAACAGTGTATTGTCTTTAACAAAAGATAAAGTATTTTTGCAAGATCAATAAATTTTCAAAATAGGATTCATGTTTCTGTATTGACGAAAAATATACAGGGTGGCCGAGAAATATCGTTACACGTTTAGAATTTTTTAAAAAAGATATACACTAGTTATGTACTTACGAGTACAACTTTTTGTATTAAATAAAAAATAATCGATTTCGTTTTTACATTGTTTAGAATTATTTAATGTGTCTGTACTAAATGTCGCAAAGAACACATTTAGCATCGACTTCATGAATTTGCCAATCTATTCGGCTTATGCCATTTAATGCTCCACAAGTGGGATCTCCTGGCTTTGTACCTCTCTCCCAATCACTGACTTTACATGCAGGTCGGTAACATCTACACGACGCCAACAACAACGTGGTGTTTCATCTTCCAAAATACTTCCTTCCACGCATGATTTTGCTTAACTTCAGTTGTTCTGATGGGAACCAGTTCTTTACTGCATTGTGTGCCGTTACATCGCATGCAATAAATATATAGAGTCAATAAGCAATGGACTTTGTGCACACGACCTCAGGTCGAGGCTAAAATTCGTCAACTTAGCGGTATTTACTTTTTAGTATTAGCATAGTACTCTATGGGATATGTGCTATTAATGTTTATTTGTTAAAAATTCCGGAAAATATTCATTGTTGTAGCATTAGATACTTAATACATCGTAATATAAATTCAAAATGTTGTTCTGAATCCGAGAACATCTGCTAAATTTGCACAATTTTGGTGAAACTTTATGCACACAACCTAGGTCAAAGTTAAAAGTCGTCGCCTGGCGGTATTTGCGGATGCGCATACTGGCATTTTGGCGAAACAGTGGCTAGAATAACGGATTAAAATACTGCCAGCTCTGGTGTGTGAAGACACGTCCATAAAGTTCATTCTTAACCAGATTTTGTGAAGCCAAAACCGAAGCGAGGACGATGCGAGCGGTGACCCAGTACTAGACACCAAATTTGATAAGCACATCATTTGCAACTATTGATACCCCATGATTGATAGATATGTAAACAAAACCTTTTGCACCAGGGGCCAAAAAGAGTTGTTGTGTGAAACGCTGGAAAATCAACAGTCTAAATAGCCACCGTGATTCGACTACATCAAGAATTGAGAATTGATGTATCCCCAGAAAAAAATCCAAAGCCGTGGTATCTGGAGATTTAAAAGGCTTTGGACATCTTCTAGTAATCTGGTGCTATCGTTGTCACTTCGTTAAAGCAGATAAATAAATAAAATCATTATTAATATCTTTACTAAATGGGGAAAAAAAAAACGTAATTTTTTTTTTTTTTAGGCCACCCTATATTTTTACAATATGTTGACCAAGAAATGGACAAAACTTTTGTTACAGCGGATACTACTTAATGAAATCATTTTTGTTTTACAAAATTCAATTAATTGCTTGATTTCAATATATAGCAAAAATGCCATTAAAGATCTCTCTTTTTTTGTTATAATTTGATTCATAAAACGATCGATTCTTTTAACCAGTCATTCCTATAAGCGGTTCTGCGTCATTTCGTCGCGCACAATTCATCACAGCGTCAATGCGTCGTAGCGACAATTCGTCAAGGTATCAATTCGTCGCGACATCAATTCTTCGCAACGAAACTGTTTTTGAAAGCTATGATGATAAAATAAAGACAATTTTGTAAAATTATTTAATGATAATTAGTTTTTTAGATATCGAGAATTATAACTAACAATTTACAGATCATTAAATAATTTTACTAAATTATCTTTATTTTATCATCATAGCCTTCAAAAACATTTTCGTTGCGACAAATTAACGTCGGGGCGAATTGTGCGCGATGAATTGTTCCGCGATAACTTGTGCGCGATGAATTGTTCCGCGATAACTTGTGCGCGATGAATTGTTCCGCGATAACTTGTGCGCGATGAATTGTTCCGCGATAACTTGTGCGCGACACCCCTATAAGCAGAATTTATTGGTTAAGCAAATTGGTTATGCAAGAATGATGCAGAATAAACATAATTTCAGTGTGCCGTGATATATATATATAAAAGTTGTGAATAATACTGCTGATGCAAAAAGTTAATACAGTAAAATCTGTGAAAACGGAACCTGTCTATAACAGAATCCTACCTTAAGTGAGCAACAACTCTTGCAAAATTCGAGGCAGAACAGCTGATATTAAGCTACCCTTTTCCCGGGAAGCGATTTCAATGCTTTTTAAAAACTAGCTTTCGGAGTAGATAAACTGTAAATAATTCAACAGTCACGTGATTTTGAAAACAAAATATTCTAGAGGTTTTTATTAAACTAGCGTTAATGAAAACGAATTGATTTTCAAGAAAATCAAAATGATCGAAATATAGTTAATTATAATACCAACATATTAAATAAATATGTACGTATATTGGAATCGCTCCAGTAGCTCTCGAGATACAATATATGGCCAATGATGACCGGTCACATGCGATTTTAGACGTTTTGTTAAGTACCTACAAAAATACATAAGGAATTGTCCTGAAACTTTAGGCGTGTAAACAGCATAGTTGACGTCGTGTATTTCAGCGAAGATTTTTTCCCGAAACCCCATAGGGGGCCGTCAATAAATTGGAGAAAAACAAATATTTTTTGGATAACCCTGTAAAAACTAATAAAGAGGCTTCTTTTAATAAACTATGTTCATTTTTATGAAACTAGCATGTATACTCGTGGAGAAATTAAGATTTTTATAAAAACAATCCCAAATTTCAGCAAGTGTTTTGCTTATAATATTCAGAGTTTTTAATATAAAAGAATGTTCTTTTCAGGAACGATGACACACAACATTATATATAATAGCCTGTAATCAGAATTAAAAAGTAATAAATATTGGATGAAAAATGAGCAGGTTTACTAAATATTTTTTCACTGCGCATGCGCGAATTCAATCAAATTATACTGTGCATAATATATTAGCTAAATGTATGGACAAACTTTTGTGAAAGTCTCAAAAACATAGCTTGAAAATTCTGATAGTAATCGTCGATAGAATAAGCTCGAAATTTGCTGTTACTAAAAGGAAGCAAAAAGATGAGGGGTTGTATCAAATATACAATGAGAGACACTTGATTCTTATTATGTCAACTTTCATAAGCATGTGCTACCGTTTCAACGCTTTTGCAATATTAGTTTTTACAGGGTTATCCAAAAGATATTCGTTTTTCTTCAATTTGTTGACAGCTGGTTATGGGGTTTCGGGAAAAAATCTTCGCGGAAATGTATGACGTCTATCATTTTGTTTACACTCCTGAAGTTTCAGGATAATTCCTCAAGTATCTTTCCAGATATTTAACAAAACGTCTAAAATTGCAAGTGACCGGTCATCATTGGCCATATAGTGAACGTCTATATCAGCTGTTTGCCATAAAATATCGCATTTGTTGTTGCCTCCTTAAACAATTTCATAATCCTGATGAAAAATAAAGAAATACAATCGGACCTCTATTTAACGAACCTCTATTTTGCGAATTCTCTATTTTACGAACTTCATCTTTACACCAAGAAGGTTTTACGAATTTCTTTGTAAAATAACCTCCTCTCTATTTGAGAAACTTTTCTTGAGATCTAAAATTTCATCCTGCCTTTATCTCAAAATATTTGTGGACATTTTATAGTCTTTTTTTCTTTTTTTACACATTTTTATGATGCTCAACATGAACTAGTTTTTTAGAGCACTGCAAATGTGCGAGACGTATTATATGAGAGAAAATGCTTTTTTCAAAATTAACAGACTTTTCAGTAATTAAATTGAAGAACGCATGTTGCAATATATTGTTAGAATGAATACGATAATATCATAAAAAAATAATTCATTAATTTTAAATATAAAATTATTTTTTTTAATTTAAAAATGCAATATATTTCTGGACAGTGATGTTGTTTTATTCTTGTTTTTTTCTTTCTACAAATATATATTTTTAATGAATAACATAAATGCATAAAACAAATGCATATAATTTATAAAAAAGTATAATTAATTACTCTTTTATATGAAACTTTGTGTTTACGAATTTAAAAAGTGAATCTGTACTGAAAGAATTTTCCACATAACGAACTATTTTGCTGGATTTAGCGATTTTGTTATACAGAGGTGCGGTTGTACAATACAATTATAACAGATGTCCTGATGGCAATTGCATCTTAACAGATTTTACTGTAATAATTTCATATGCTAATTCAACTGTTATTATATGTAAAATGTAAATATGTATTTGGAAAATAAACTTTTTCTGCATTGAATGACGCTAGTTGGTTATTGAAATTCATAAATGTTATTTGCTGTCTTTGTTTTCTGAAAATTTTTATTTCTGCACAAATTATAAATGATCAATATAATAACTTTTAACAGTAAAATATTACAAAGCATCTCTTATAAATATGGTACCGTTCTCTTTATTAGTTATAGATATTTTGAATTCATAAATTATGATAGTCAAGGGTATTCCAATCTAATCAGGATGCATACGGTTATGCACATATAAACATAGGTAGTACACATATGTTTATAGGTGTACTTACATTTGAATACCAAAATTTCAGAATAATAACCATAATCTTATTTAATTGCAAAATTCTGTGATTAAATAAGTCGAAGATTACTATTAGAAAACAGTGGTACTCAAAAATCCGAATCTCTACGCATCCTGTCAGTATTATGACAATCGTGGAGGATCAATTTGAAAACAAAGTATTTTTAAAAAAAAAAATGAATTATTAAAAATCATACATCTAACCGCCAATTTTTTTTTTTAAATATGTTTATATATGTGTGTATTTTATTATTTTATCCCTTTAAATTTATTGGTTTTTTCCCTAAAATTCCCATATGCTTTTATGTCAACAAATTAGGACTAACACAAGAATTCAGATTTTATTTCCCTGACTTAATACAAATCTATATATTTAAAACGCTAAGCGTTTTGTTTCGACAATCCGTGAGAACAAACTACTACATCAAATTACATCATTCTTTTTTTTAATGAAAGATATTTGGTCACAGATTTGTTATCGTACATTCGTTTGTTCGAAAATTTAATTAATTAGCCGTAATCTTAAATTAAAATTTTACTTCTGCTTATAACGTCATAAAGTCGGAAATCGGATTAACGCCCACTGTTGCGACGTACAGAGTATATTTTCTGAACTCAATGATTGCGAGCATAAAAAATAAATATTAAATATTAAAAGCACGTGACTTTTAGGCCGAATTTTTTAATTTGTAAGTAAAATATAGTTAAAATGTTTAAGTATTTCGGTAAAAATATTTATCCATGTGTTTGATAAGCAAATAAAAATTCATATTTACTGTGACGTCACGGAAATATTGTCCATTGGGTTCATTTTAACATTAAGCATTATAACTTTGTTGATGCCATTTTTTCATTACAATTAAATGCAAAATATATTTTTATTTGTATGCATGGTGCTTAAGCATAAATGTACGTGTGAAAAGTTTGTACCGGTGAAAATGACGTTATGCTTAGCTTGAAATGCATTTTAACATTGATAAAACTAAAAAGAAAAAATTATATGATTGTGTCAACATGACGTAATATTAACTGATATTTCAATTTTTAATTTTAAAGATTAGAACTGGAGCCTTTATTGGTTGCTTCATCTTGATTGCATACCTTGATTACATGTTACCAATTACTTCTTTTAAATTTTAGGATTAAGTTATAGGAATTATAGGATTTAAACCAGAGGGCCCGTGCGAGGATTTCGCACTGAAATCTAATATTTTCTAGGTACTTCTCTATTATCCCGTCGACCACTTTCATAACAAAAAACTACCGCCAAACTGTAAGATTAAACGCCAAAAATACAGTCCCATTTACTTGACGTCAGAAGCATTATATGTGTTTGTTACGTCATCAAGTGGTTATTAATTCGACATTTGCGTGTATTTTTCATTATGTTTTACTCATTTATTAGTTATTTCATTAATTAAAATAACAATTGTGTCCTTAACTTCTTATATTTTATTTATTTATTTATTTTGATATTCCAATGAAAACGTTCTCCCGTTTATTTGCCGATAGTTTTTTGTTATGAAAAGTGGTCGACGCGATAATAGAGAAGTACCATTTTTTATCATTATGTAATATTTATTAGATGCAGGCTTAAACTTCTACAGAAAAAGTAAGGACAAAAATATCAGCAAACAACATTTAGTTTTCAATCAAGCCAGAATATCATCTAATTTATTCCATCAAAGTTAGAGTAAAAACTGATCCAAGATTGCAAAAGACACGCGCGAGAAAAAAAAAAATAACAATCGTATTTTAACTGCATTAGAAAATGACGTCATCCGCTTCGGGAAATACATGGGACGTAGAAATATAAATTTAAACATTTCAATTTCAATTTCGCTTTTTAATCATAAATACAAAATAAACCCGTGCGGAAGTTCTTTATAATAATTGCTGAGCATCATATAATGTGGTATTTTAGTTTTTTGGCAACAATAATTTGAGGGAAACCTTTCATTTCTTTTATGAAAACAATGCCGATTTAATTTTTAATTAACAGCAATTTTTAATCAAAAAACAGGTTTTAACGAAATGTTAAGTGGGCTATGTCAGAAGCCTGTTCAAAATCCTTTCATGTGGTACATCTTTCGTCGTTCTGCGTTTCGTATATTTTTAGAAAAAGGGATGTTGACAGGATAAATAATACATATTATTATTTAATAGACATTATTAGATTTCCTTTTTTAATAAAAAAAATTCACAAAAGTAAAGAATTTCAGGAAAAAAAACTTGAAATAATGATTACATTTTTAGCTAGAATAAACAATGTAAGGCTAATATTTTATAGGAATTATTTTGGTAGGTTTGTTAGAAGTTCATTTAACAGTTCCTTATTAGCGGCAAAGTCTTATTTCTTTCACTGTGAATTTTTCTTTCGATGTCAAAAAATGGTAGTCTACTTTTGGACGCCAACCAAAACACAATGGCAATATTTAGAAATGTATAACGGTTGTGACAACAAAAGGCACTATCGCTTTAGCTTTCATCGCGCTTGCTTGCATCACTTCTAAATACTAAAAATTTAATTTTTTTACTACATTTTACAATTTTAATTCTTACATCCTCAATTAGAAAAAAAATTAGAATTTTATTAAAAAATTGAAATTTATTTGAAATCTGCCGCTTAATTTAACGACTTTAAATAATTTTCAAGCATGAAATATTTTTCAATTCTATCTCAACAATGACCATCCGTTTGTTTTAATAATGTAAAATAGCCCCTTGGAAAGTTGCAACAATTGAAAATAGGTATCCCTAACCTTCATGAAAAGTGAAAAAAAAAATAATAAAAACCTGATAAATCATAAGATCAGATTATCCATAAGATAGGTGCTAATATAAAATCTGTCAAAAGAGAAAAAAAACTATTTTTAGTTTATGATTAACATAAAATTAATATGTTGAATTCGTTGATGTATATGTTGAATCAGAATATGCTAGGAACTGTTATTTATTATCTTTTTTTAAAGATCCATTGGATATTTAACTGTATAAGAGACCGACTGTGATGGAAAAGGAATAATCATCCTGATTATGTAAAGGGATAGGAGAAACCATACAAATAAATTACAATTGAAAACATTAAAATTCTCCCTCATCTGCATATTAATTTATTATTTTTAACAAAAATTCTTCATTTTTACATAAAAATTGATTAGCTTAAAACAATGGATGCGTTTTAGAAGATATGGATTTGAAACGAACAATGATTAAAGAGGACATTTTAAAACTTTTAATTTAAACATTTTAAAACTTTTTTTAACGTCGAATTTCAACGGTGCCTTTGGGCAGATGCAATACATATGCGCATAGAAGCTCATTCGATTGCATTATCACAGCGGGGGGGGGGGGGGGGTGCTTATACTATGTTCTTTTATTTACTGAATATGAGATGAAAGTAGGAAATTTGTATGATACTTTATGATAGGACTATTTGTATGATACTTTATAGGTCCATGACCTTTTTTTTTTGTCGTGGGGAATATGGTGGTAATGTCAAACTGATTTGCATTACACATTTGTTTACGGAGTGTTCATTTGGAGTTTGCATCGGAAATAGCATTTCACTGGGGGGGGGGGGGGGATTTTTTAAAATAAAATATTTGAAAGACTGTTTCATACGAAGTCTTACTTAAATAATAAAGAAGCTTATTTTACTGATATTGTTATAGTATTTTTCCGTCACGTTTTGACGGGTTCCATCTAGTATATATTATAAGTCAATAGACAGAACTTATAACATAAACATGATAATCGAACATTTATCTATCATTATGTGCACTCATAACAGTTAATACATAAATAATAGTTGATTATATATATTTTTTTCTAATCTTAAAAACATTTAGAAATTATTTAGCTTATACAAACTATTTCTTCTGAAACATTTTGTAATTTGTCAGAAATTTTAGTATGTTATAGGGTGCGTAATAAATTTCATAGATCATATTTTGTGCCATGCCCAAAAGAGTACAAACTAATTTACCAAGGAAGGGCCGGATTTGCTAGAAATGCGTTTACAAGTGTATTGTTTTTCAGCTAAACTAAATTTTACTATGCAATGTGATATGAGTATAATATAAATAAATTCATATACAGTGCTGCCTAAAAGGATATGGACATTGTGAAACTCTGACACCAATCATCAAAGGACATGAAAAAATAAGTATTTCTATATTAACTAAAGATTATTGCCGAAACGTCAGTTGAGGCTCACTACGGAGACCCGAAAGGATTTAGGTTTTTGTTTATCTGTCTGTTTGTTTGTCTGTAATGTCCAATGCATTTTTTCCCCCTTTCTTTCGTTAATTGGTTGCCAAGCAACGTATTTCAGTATTTCAAAGAACATAAAAAAAAGAAAAGAAAATTCGAGTAAATCGCATTACTTTGATGCAAAATTTTATTCACAAAATAGCTAATTTTCGGGTGATTTTAGTTTTTAATATGCTATATTTCTAATGAAATAGATGAGGATTTATTTTAACTACTAAAAGAATTTACCAAATCGGTTTTCCAAACGAAAATTATAAAAACATTGAATGTGTAAATTGAATATAAGTCTCATAACAGGAATTTACATTTGTATAAGTATATTTAAGTACACGAAATTGTATCAATTTTAGCAACATATGGTGATCCTTAGTGGTTTAAAAGTAAGTGTTCATTTAAGGATAGGATATACAATCTCCCGTACAAGATGATTAATCTAACGAAATTACAATAATAGTAAATGCATTCATACATATTCTCGAATAATAAAATAGCACAATTACCGGAAATCGAAAACTTAAGATTAAAGCGACAACGGTGGTTTCAGAGGGACAGAGCCCCCCCGGAAGAAATGTATTCTTATTCTGAAAAAAAAAATAAGATAAGTAGTTTATCATATTATTACATAAAATTGTGATACTTCTAAAATTTCCGAAAGTTTCGATAAATAACTTAACCAAAATTGAATTTTACAATATCAAATATTATGCAGATTATAATAAAAATTAGTGAGATTAATGAACAATGATTTGTAGCTCTGACGTTGAGGCCTCTGATCTGTAGATTTGCTAGTATAACTAAATTATATACTAGTATAACTAAATATACTAAATTATAACTTCAGTATTAATTATTTCAGTTTTTGCCAATTAATCCTTGCCTTGCTCAACTTCTCTTCTTCATCTCGTATTTCTGTCTATAGATGGTGACGGTAATTGCCAGAAAAGCATTTTTAACACCTTCCAACATAGTCGGAAACAGTTTACAAATTCCGTTTGCCTGGCCGTTCTCTAACTCACGTAAATGTAGTCGGATTGCCATGTAATTATCGTATATATTATTTCTGTTGTCAACATCTCTTTTTCTAAGCAAATAAAAAATGTAGAACGATGAATGAGATGCTATATGAAAGGATTTTGAATCTTCTTCTGACATGGTACACTCACATTTCTTTAAAACATGTAATTTTATTAAAAATTGCAGTTCATTGAAAATTAAATCGGCATTGGTTTCATAAATGAAATGTTTTCCTCCAATGAGTGTTGCCACACAAATAAAATACCGCAACAATGATTATAAAAAAAAAGTTCAATAAAGATAAAATGGGACGTTGTTGCTGCACGGGTTTATTTTATGATTAAAAAGCAAAAGTTAAATTCAAATGCTCAATTTATTTTTCTTTATCCCATGGTGTTTTTTTTCCCCCCGAAACAGATTATGTCACCCTCTAATGCAGCTAAAATACGATTGATATTATTATTATTATTTTGCGTTTGCTATCTTAGGTCAGTTTTTACTGTCACTTTGATGGAATAAATGAGATGATATTCTGGCTTGACTAATGTTTGCAGATATTTTAAGTCCTTATTTTTTTTTTTTTTTTTTTTTTTTTGAAGTTTAAACCTGCATCTAAAAAGTATTAGATTGCAGTGCGAAATCTTAGCACGAGTCCACTGGTAAAATATATTTTCCTTAACGAAAGTTACCTAAACGTTATTAATTAACACGTTGATATTTAAACGAATGAAGAAAACTTTAATTAATATCTTTTTAAGTTTTGATTCGATTTCCATAAAATTTTGAAATGACTCGACAAAATTCTGCAACGATTCTATATATTAAATTTCAAACCATTTGGTTGGGTAGTTTTTCCGCTGTTATACGCAGAGAGACCAGGCGTCCACTGTAGGGGCTACATATTTATATAATGACGAACGCACCTAAAAATGAAGTTTTACTACAATATTCTAATTGTGTTGGAGTGGAGCGATTTATTAAGGATGTCGGTCAGTCAGGTGACCAGTATACTAACCACTGGACTGAGTGGGGCCCACTGATAGTGTTAGAAAGTATTTCATAAACTATGCGTAGTGCATGCTTTTTCTATATTATTTCCTTTTCCCGACTTTCCTTTATTTTCTAGACTGCATTACTTCATCGCTAAAAATAAATTTTTGTAGACTTTGTGATAACATTTCGGCATTGTTATGTTTACTCCATGACAACGGCCGTTTCACCTTCTTTTAAGAGGCTCATGTTTCTATTACACTTGACATACTCGAGAAAGAAATAAGGTTAATTAAAATCCGAAAGAGGTCTGCACTGTACTATACACTCGTAAATAAAAAGACGGCACGCAAGAAAACCTTTCTCTACAGGTAATGGCCCAGCCATAAACGATCTTAAGCACAAATTCAAGACATTTTCATTGTCAACCGATTTTTTCTTCTCAAAGTGATCAATAGCGCAATGGCATGAATCGCTGGTACATTAACCACTCAATAAAAGAGCTCTTGAGCGATTCATTATTCAAATAAAATTTGATATTGTTTTTTATTGCGTGAAACTCGTATGATATACAGACGACTCTCCAGTTTGGATAATTGGAAATTTTAATATACACAGAGTGTCCGTAAATTAAACGACCTTATTTTAAAGTTTTCTACAGACAGGCGTTTTTTAATGAATTACACATTTAACGTACATTTAGGATAGTTTACAAATTTTATCACAACAATAAAAGGCAAACAACTTTTGGCGAGTTCCCTGGCGAGTATTCGCCAAACTTCGCGAACACTCGCTAAATTTGGCGACCAAAATTTAGCCTAAATAAATGAAGCCAACTTGGCTATATTTGACTAATTTAGGGAATTTCTTATTCGAATTCAGTATTAACGAATCTTCTGTAATTGGGTTCTTTGCATTAGCATTTAGTTTGCAGTTTTTGAGTTATATTAGCTAAAATTTTAAAACAAAGATGTAGGAAAGCTACCTTTTCCTCTCGGTACAGGCTGGAAGGATTTTTTTCCTTCCATTTCCCCCCCCCCCTCCCCCCGTACTTTTCATGTATCTGTGTAGAAGAAATCCAGCCTTGTTAATAACTGTTTCTGGAATTAACCATAAAGTTATTTGGTCGATTTTTCACTACAGTAATTTTGGAAGTTTTACTGCAAGTTCATATAGCATTTCCTTATAAATTTATTTGTTATTCCATCGAATTTCTAATTCTCATTATTTTTTAATACAGTAAAACCTGCCTGAAACAGAAAATTTCATGGTCCCGATGAACATTATACAATAGTAAATAAAAATAAGATCTAAACCGGATTTTTTTTTCCCTAGTCCTTCACGATTGTGTCTTAGATGTTTTAATGTAAAATACGCAGGGTTGTAGCCGCCTATATTTCTTATATATTCGCTACCACTATTCCCAAACAATAATTCTGTGGTACATTCTTATTCCGCATGTTAAAAAAAAACGACCACTAAAGTTATTGTATCGAAATAATGGTAGCGAATATATAGAATAAATTAGGATGCTGCGATCCCTGTATACAATATTGCTAAACTAAAAGTTTTTAATTTTACAAATACTTTAAATGAAATTTCTGGAAAAGATAAGAGAAAATCAATGGGAAAAAAAAAAAATTATTTACAAACACAATTATCTTTCTTCCCTATTGGAACGTCAACCTTGATTGCATCGATTTCGATTCTATAGGAAAAAGCTTTAAGAATTTTTTTTTTCTTTTCTATGTTCTGAACTAGCAGTTGGAAATAAAGATGCAAAAACCCCTGGAATTTTGAAATTAAGGTATAAACATGAGAATTTCAGAAATTTTGACGGAAGGGGGCTGTGCATATATAACGTTATCACTTTAGGGGGAAGGGGGGGGGTCGAGCACTTGATATCATAAGATATTTCAAGAGGGAGGGGGGGGGGTTGTATTTGATGTCGTTATCATATTTGATCCAATCAAAATTTTCTTTTTTGTAACCTTTTCTTTATATCAAAAAAGTCTGTTATTATTATTATTATTTTAAGTCTTATCTATCTTTATGAAAATACAAAGTTATTATTAAAGTCATTAAATGATTTTAAAATAATTTCATTCCAAAATGTGAAATACCCCCAACGTTCGGCATTTCTGTTCGTCTGTCAAATGCGCATATAATTCGCAGTTGAAGAAAACAGGTGCGAAATATGGTTGGAATGATACTTGTTGTGTTTACTAGTAAAGAAAGAGAAAGAATGTTGTCCAATTATTTTGTTGATAAGAAGTTGTGCTTTCATCTTCCTCGTGCAGGGGGCAAGTACTAGAAGGCAATATCACTGCATTATGTAAGACTAAGTTGTTATTAAATACAATCAAAACTCGTTAACACGAACACGCCTAACGCAAATTACTTTTAGTATGAACTACTTCCGATTGCCCCGTCTAATTGTATGTAATGTATAACATGTCTGATAACACGAACTACTTTTAACACGAACAAAAAAAGTTTCCCCTTGAGTGTTCGTGTTAATGAGGTTCGACTGTACTTTTAAATAACAACTATCTATTTTATATATTATTTGATATAAAGTTAATTATTTCATGTATAATAGTGAT
Organism: Maratus michaelseni; assembly: GCA_963931845.1. Taxonomy (NCBI): domain Eukaryota; kingdom Metazoa; phylum Arthropoda; class Arachnida; order Araneae; family Salticidae; genus Maratus; species Maratus michaelseni. The sequence goes on along the minus strand of OZ007588.1, from coordinate 30,391,642 downwards.
ATTTTATTGACTTCTCTTTATTTGAATCCGTAAAGTATGCCAATAATAAATGTATAACAATATATCTTTATATCACTGCAAACTTGTAAGAAAAACAATATTGTAAAAATAAAAATAATTTTTAGATATTGATAACGATATCATAAGGAGGGTCGAGGAATGATAACGTATGATATCGTAAAGGGGGGAGGGGGTCCAAAATTACCAAAATGTTGATAACGTTATATATGTACAGCCCCAAAGAAACTAATATAATTAATGTTTATATTTAATTTCATTTAAAGGTAAATATTACGTTTCAATACATTATAAGAATACTTTTTCTTTCTAAATTCCAAGCGGGGTTAAATTTTAAATAATCTCTCTATATGTATGAGTTATTTATAAACCTTTTGCTTCATAGTCTATTTAAAACAGACAAACACTAATATTAAGTCTGCAAATCATTAAAGTGAGCCAACTTAATTAAATAATTTATTAAAATAACAATAAAAATCCTGTTATTAGAAATTGTTATTACAAGAAAGAAAAATAATTATCTGCTATTTGGATTAAACATTTCCAGCACTAATTCAATAGCTATAGATTATAAATACTTCCAATTACAAAAATCGGTACTTCTGGGTTATAGCGGCCCCCATGATTACGACTATGCCAAGATTGTAGTTACGATTTCGCTAAGATCATCGAAAAGATTATATGTTCATTATATATACGCATATATACACTCCAAACGGACATATATGTATCATATATACACATGTCATATATACACTCCAAACGGACATATATACACATGTCATATATACGTCATATATGACTGTAACTGTGCCATATGCGTCACGAAATGTTATGTACATCATAATATTTTTATAATGTCATATATGCTATATAATTTGGCGATAAATCTTGGTCGCTTGGCGATTCATACTCCGGAGCCACTATAACCCAAAAAATACTAAAAAATCTGAAAATTTGCAAAATCCTAAATATGTAAACATATTTCAAAATTCCCATGTATCAGAAATTTTCAAAATTCTCAGTCCAAATAGCTTGGGGTTTTTTTTTTTTTTTTTTTGGTTTAGTCTGATTTTTTTTACCCTCTCGCAACATTAGCTGCAAGAACACTTAATAACCAAATTTTTATTTACAAACACAATTTTCTTTCCAATTATACGTCCCATCTTCATATTTTTCTTTCTTCCATATTGGAACGTCTTCTTTGATTGCATCAATCCCATAGGAAACTGCTTCTAGGGCTTCTTTCCTATGCACTGAAATAGCAGCCACCAGAACACTTACTTCAGTCACGGGTACAGTGCCTATTCTATGAACTAGAACCACATTTGTCAGAGGCCACTTCTTTTTCATGGCTTCACAAACTGCATGAAGTTCTTTCACCGCCATGCTGTGATAAGTTTCATATTCTAAATGAACTACTTTTTTGCCCTCAAAAGTATCTCTTGTCGTTCCAATAAAACAAGCTGTGCCACCAGAAGCTGCGTTTTTTGTTTGTGATAGAATACGGCCGACGTCAATTTCGTCTTCTGTTATTTCTATTACATCCATTGCTTATAAGTTAAAGCTTTTAAAATCATAAAGGCATGATTGTCTACCAAATACAGGGATTTGACAGTTAATATCACGCCGTGTTCTTGAAAGTACTATAAAGACCTAAAATAGAAAATAACAATCAGTTTTTTTAGAAAACTGTGCCAAAAACTTATGTAACAGCTATATTATATGTTACAGTTATATAAATTAATATTTTTTGGATATCGACAGGGCCCGATTAACCTCTGAATCTAAGGAAAGCACATCATTTTGGGGTCCCCCTTTCATATGGCATAAGTTTTCTAAATTTTACATAAGTAGAAATTCATAAATGCTGCTAATATTATTCCCGGGAGTGGATAATATAAGACATATATTTCATTAAACAGAATTGTCATGCTCCCTGCACATACTTCAGATAAATTTAGTGCATATATTTGTTGTACGCTCAATTATCCGACTGCTTTCTAACCAGCACCCCAGGATCAGGATATAGAATTGGTTGGAAGCCTACTGATGACACAGTTATATTTCCCGGTTAGATAAGTTTTCTGAAGTAGCGTGCATTTTCTCTTGAATTACGCAAAGTTTTACTTCCAAATATATATATATATATTTGGATAATATATATGTAGGGTTTATCCTTTCATATATATATATATATATTGTTTATGAGTAGGTAGTCCCAAAATCATATTCTTTAGGAATGTTATGGCTAATAGGATGATGAAACACTCATTTTATTTGTGGTATTTAGGCATTTGGAACTTGATAATTCTTTCTAAATTCCACAAATTTCATTCAATAATTCAATTTCTTCTTTTAAATAAGTTTTTGGTATCTATATTCATAGTGTTGGGGAATACTTTAATTGTCAACTAATTATTACATACTAAATCATAATTTCATAGTTTAAGTTGGTGTTATGGTAATGTTTCATTAATCTTTATATACATATATATATATATATATATATATATATATATGAAAGGATAAAAATAAAACGCTTTTTTAAAATTCAAAATTAAATTTAAAGTTCAAAATTTAAAAGTAAAAATTTCCAGCTCCTTTTCCAACTTTTAAGTCTTCTATTCAAAAAATCCTTTTCGCCCCTATTAACTTTGTTTCTCAGCCCAACATTTATTACCTCCCGACATCAATTTCGATCCATCTTTAAGATTAAAAGTGCTGACGTTTGTGCTTCTTTGCAGTCGTTTGTCGTTTGCACCATCTACGTCTTGGCCAAGCCTTGTTGTCATCATAAGACACTAGACATCAATCAAGAGCTAACTGACCAATTAAATTAAATTACCCTCCCAATTTGACACCTTCGCCCTCTGCTGGAAAATATCCTAAATGCTCAACAAAACTAGGCGTGCAACCCATCAAGAGCGGAGACTTTGCAGATTTGAGAAGCCTGTAAAAGTCACGACTATGTAGATTTTATAACATTAACGTTGACGGCTCGCGGAGCCTCCGATCGAACTCGCGACTCCAACTGTACGAGACAGAAGCAAATTAGAGAGTTCGATCCCAAAGCGAGGACCCGATATGAGAATTAGAGGGTTTTGGAGTCCTCTTCAATTTTAGAGGGGAAGATCGTGCTTCACGTGCCTTTTGGATGATCAGGCTCTGGATATCGGAACACAACTGCACAGTAAGTCTAATTAGAGATAAGATTGCTTCATTTGTTGGTGCTGCAGTCATAAAGGGTGCCTCAATTAGAATTCGAATCTAGTACAGGGCCGTAGCTAGGGGGGTGCCAGGGGGGGCTCAGCACCCCCTGAAAATTTTTGTGCCCCCCCCCCCCCCCCTGGGAAAGTTGCCAAATGAAATTTTGTTTCAAAAATCCAAATGAAACTCTGTTCAAAAATTGAACTTAGTTTTGGGGGCTCTTTACAGTTTTGCATAAATACTAAATTGTAGTATTTGTTTAAAAACTGCAAATAAATGTTTTAACAAGGCACGCATCCTATCTGCACTGCACATACTCAGAATTAGCAGCCTTTAGCTGAAGCAAACATTGACTTTTGCATTAGTTATATACTGAAATATTTCATTTTGAAGCGTTTTCCATTATTAGCATAAAACAAAGTTATTGTAATGAGTTATAGCCAATTTAAACACAAGTGGTTTTAGCTTTTGACTAGACACAAAAATAATTTTAAAATGCAAAATACACCCTTGATTATTCTAATGTTTTTTATCATATAATAACATAACTTTAGAATCCTGAAGGGCAGGGAATATTCAGAAAAAAAAAATTAAAGGTTGCAACTCTTTTGAAACAGGTGAACTGTCAGATTTTTATTTACTCATTGACATCATCACTTATTATTTCACTAGTATAATTATACACTGAAAATTTTCATTCTGCAGCCAGTGATGCAGTAGTAAAAAACCAGAGGGCATACGCTTTAGGCAGAGGGTATACCCTAAAAAGTATATGCTTATAGTGTTTTTGAGAAGATGGTATATGTATTCCTTAAAATAATCCAGAAGGTATTACATCCCTGTCTGCAGCTTTTACTTTTCTTAGCATCAAATAAAGTTATTATAAACAATTTAATAAGAAACATAGGGCCTACACTATGAATATGCACTAATTTACCGTTCTATATAATACTTTGATCATATATATCTGTGTTTGTGCGTGCATGTGTCAGAGAGAGTGTGTTTACTTCTAGCTACAGCCCTGATCCAGTAACTCTTGATGAAATAGCCGTCGTCCTAACCATTAGGTTAGACAAGCAAGAGGCCAATTAGAGAAAAGAATGCAATTCTAAATATATTTACAGTTTAATTTAAGTAATAATAATGATTGGTTTATAAAATGTATATTGCAAGAAAATGCACAAATTAAAAAATTACATTAATTTAGTACAGAATAATTTTATTTTGTTAATTTTGATAAATACTTTATTATTAATATTTAAAGAAACAAAGGGCATATTGTCAGCAGTCTGTTAAACTATCATATTGCTGATACACAAGACTAAATAGACATCATATGGACATTTGTTAAACTAGATTACTTACAAAAATATATAGTAATAGGTGAAAATAATGTATGATGTCATTGCATAGAAATTCATGAAGACAAATGGATAGGTTATCAAACTTGGTGATAGAATTCAAGAGGGTGTCAATCAGAAAATGTTTCTCAGTTTCTGCCATCTAGAGCAAAAAATGCCTTCCCCTCCAAAAAAAGAAAAATATATATCCGTTAGAAGTGTGAAAATACAATTAAGGATGCTTTTTGAAAATCACTCTATTCAAAGACATTCCTTTCCTAAATCATTTACTCATTACAATAGTAAGTCTTTTTTTTTTGCAGAGTGATCGATGACCTTATAAGGGGAATGAAATGGAATGTGAGAAATGGAGATGTCTGTTTTATTAGGATCAAGAATAACCTACCTTGCTAGCAAATAATAATAAAAAATGATATTGAAAAAATGCTAGTGAATAATATGAAACAAAAATACTTTTTAAAAATGTCAATCCATAAATGAAAAACAAGTTTCTGCCACGTTTATAAAATTTTCGAAAATATCGAATAGTATTACAAAAATTCCTGTTTATTGAAGGATAATCTTATTTCTAGCATGCTCTGAGTATTTTACACCCATTAAAATATTTAAATTTATTGTTAATAAAAATTGTAAAGAAAGACAACTGTTGAAGCAATTGCACAAAAAAACACAAAACATTTCATGAGATATATGCAGAAAATGGAGTCGGTCATATGGGATTCGGATGAAGAAAAGAAAACTGATATCTGACTGATCCATAGCCTGATTGGAATTTGGCATGTTGGCTTTTTGAATTCTGATAACCAAAAAATACTAATAAAATTAATTGGAGGTGGTGATACTGGTGGTGGATTACGTTCAATCCACGCTAAAACAATACTGAATTAGACTCTTCAATTTTTTTTAATTTTTAGACTTTGATATTAAAATAAAATGTTTTTGATTTTTTTTGGAACGTTAAAACATTTTTTTTAAATAACTATTTGTGATTTTTTTCGTTTTTGTATCTAAAAAAAAAGAGAGTTTTCACTAAGCTATACACATGTAATCAAAATTGCCTTTTCTATCTTTGGCACTTTAATGTTAGCTGGATGCAAATCTGGAATGGCTACAGAAATTGCGAAAAAATGTTTCCTAATTTTTCCCTGAATACCTTCATCAAGTGAAGACAAACATTTTCTGCACTGAAAACCAGCATCACAATCCACTTATTGAATCAAAAATACAGGTTTTTCACTACAAGTTGAACCCGAATTTTCATTCACAACTTTAACAACAATGGAGATATTTTAGCGAGATTTTCATCATATTAACTTTGGTTTGTATGAAATTTTTGGAAGTGACTGAATTTTAGTCAGTGACACAGTATGTATACTGTCAGCTGCATTGTGAATAATAAAAAAGTATAGCTTAGTGTTGTTTGCACTGCAATGGTGGCAATTTCTAGCACTTCTTGACATATTTCATATAGAACAGAGTAAGCCTGATGTTTGAATATATCATTAAAAAATCTTCATTATTGGTAAACGAAACTGCAAAATTCAAGTTGGAGTGAAATAACTGTATTTTTGAATAAGTGGATTGCGATCCTGGTTTCCCTTTCCCATACAAAAACTGTTTGTCTTGTTACTTATTATAAACCCTAAAAACTGTGTATTATCTTTGATTATGTTTAGAACCACCCTGTTGGGGAGAAGTAAATAATATTCAGGAATAGCATTTATGAATTATTAGTTCCTATGAACGTTGTCATAACCAGTTAATTTTCTTAATTGTTACTTTTCAAACAGGAAATAATGAAAAAGCAATCTCTATTATTTGAATAGGATTCTATTTTTGTAACTTTTATGAATAGCTTTATTTACTGCCAGTTAAAAATAAAATTTTTCCAAGGTTTTGAAAAATATTTTTAAAAACATTTTCTTTAAGTATTCAGTTTGGCTGAATAGTTTGATATTCGGCAGACCAAATAGTTTAATATTTGGCGAAGCTGACTATTCGACAAACCGAATAGTTTGATATTCGGCATAACTGAATATTCGGTAGTATGGCTGAATGTATACCGAATATTCAGTGCATCCCTAATTGTGACTCGCTATTTATTGAAAGCGAGTCACCTGCTGGGCAGGGCTAGTTGAGCTTAAGCCGAAAGGTAGGCCTCATGCCTGGTTTGACCTTGACCTTGAAACAAATAATTTTTTATTATTATTATTTAATTGTATCCATGCAAAACATCTTAATTTACTATTTTCAAATCGAAAATATTTTTTATTACTATATAATTTAGATTTTTTACTGACAATGACCATTTGGCAGTTACCTGATGGTGAGGAAGCTGCAACAAAATTGTTTCAGGGTCATGGAATTAATCATGAAGCAAGTTGTTTTGTGAGATGTCAGATACGAACATTTCACAATAAATCACAACTGTAATTTTGTTGCAACAAAAACTGGATGCCATACTCAACCTATTGAGAGATTATGGAGCATCACAGAATGACATAATATTATTATTTACAATCCAGCATTAGAACTCTTGTGGCGAGATCTTTATTCAAAAAATGAAATGTTTACTGCAATGCTAAGAGACATTTACAATTTTATGCATGAAATTTAAATTGAGTTTTATTTTATTATTTTATTGTATAATACTAGGGGAGCTCTGCCCCCTTGTTCGCAAAGCTCTCCAACCCCTCACATAATTGCTTTGCGATTCTGTTTGGTATCACACAGCAATCCCTATTTTCTAGAAGAAAAGAAAAGAAAAGAAAAAAAAGCCGAGAAGATCTACACAGATTTTCATTGGTCCATTTCCAAATCGTTACTTTATTTTAAATATAGAGAAACTTATTTGTTCTTTTAAGTATATATTTATATTGATAAATAAAATAGTTTAAAAAAAATCTGTAATTTTGAAATGTTATATTTTTTAAACGATCACTTTCACATCAACAATAACTTTTTTTCAAATGTTTCATTTGACACCAACTATTATGCTTGACGACAATGGTGTTGGTATAATAAAGTACTGAAAGTTCATTACACTCTAGTACTACTGAGATTTTCAACTTGCTGGTCAAAGAACTCTATTGGGTTGTCTTCAAAACGAAACTGGATATAATTTTATTGCTGTTGATTTCTAAAACATTTAAATTTGCTTTCTGTAAATAGTTAAGTAATTGACAGACAGACATATGAATTTACTCTGTATATTAATTAATAACAAGAAAGGAAATCAAACGAATATTTCACAAAACTTTTTGGCACAGTCCTTTTTCATTAATTAAGGAAATGTTAATGCTAAAACACCAATCTTATTTTCATAAAAGAATTCAATATCACAAATATAATAACTATTACACTTAGTTTTACTATAAAGTGTGGGTGTTGAAATGATTAGTTCACTTCTCACCTGAGATATAATGGATTTTTATTTGTTTATGCCTTAAGTTTTTTGGAAGAATATCCCACATACAAAAGATAAATGATACAGCTGTTGCAGATGCACTGGGGTATATTTTTGGTGCCAAAATGACAATTTTATGCCTAGGAAAAACCGGCAATTTTGGCGAGATTTTGCTTTGTATGGCAACCCAGCAGAGCAGATTCCATACGTTTTATATTAAATTAAATAATGGGCGCTTTATAATAAAATAAAAACTAACATGCTGTTTTAGCGATCTCCGAAAACGGTGTTTTCTCGCCAAACTGGCGCAAAATAAAAACCGCGCCAACCCCGGTGTATCTGCAACAGCTGTTTCGGATAAATTTATCAATGCGGACTGTTAATGCGAGCAGTTCTTTTGTAGAAGGGAGAGTAAGTAATTTTCTTCACTTTACTATACTATATGTAATTCCAATTTACTTTTCAAGGTGAGTTTCTCGGTCCTTATCTTAGGTTAATAATTATGGAATACCAAATTTGGCTGATTGACTGTCCTTTTTTCCCCACCCTACTTAAGATCAATACAAAACTTCGTCTTTTGTTCATTATAGCACTGGGAAGAACGGGATCAGGGGCTCAACGAAGAGATGAAGTGGGGAAGCCCTTGAGAAGCTCATTGAAATTCCATAGAATATAAACTCATAAGCTTCAATCTTCAAAAATTTCAAAGAAAGGTTCAAGAATCATAAGTAGTTTTCTCAGAAGTACTAAACATTCTTAGTAATAATAATAATAAAGAACTGCTCGCAGTAACAGTCCGGATTGATAAATTTGCCTTTTGTACATGGAATATTCTTACAAAAAACTTGCGGCGTAAACAAATAAAAACGCATAACACCTCAGGTGAGAGGAGGAAACTAATCGTTTCAACACCCACACGACATAGTAAAACTAAATTAAATTTACGTAACAGAAATAAAATTACTTTGAGTTTTGTTTCAAATCTTTATTACATAATTTGTACTAAAACGAAAACCTACCAGACTTTTTTCTGCTGCATTTGTTTACATTGTGGTCATTGGTTGTTGCCAACTTTCAATAAAACTTTTCAACTTAATCGATTGAAATTAAATCGAATTTTTTAATTTTTTAAATGGAAAAACAATTTTATGTAAAATTATTATAAAAAAGTTTTAAATAACAGATAAAATTATATATGACAAAATTGCATGTAGTAAAAGTTACATATTTTCAGAAATCTGAAAGTTAAAACCCTATGGTTAGTTCTTAACTGTTAACCATTTGAATAACAACATTTTTGCAAAATTCAATTTGTTTTTTGTGTAATGGAGTTTATTTAACCGAAATTCCTAATTATTACATGACAATATGTCATCCGGCAGAGTAAAGGTCCAAAATTCCATTCTTTTAAACATTTTATATGCTGTTTATCATTACACTTTTCGAATTTTATTAACCCTGTATTATCAGTTGTATAAATCATGTCATTCATGTTTCCTGACGCAGCTTCTGCACACTGTTTATTACGGAGTACTGTATTATTTGTTTGGATACAGGAGTAAATTGCAATGGAAAACTCACTGGCAGAGCCCAGTATGTCATGCTATCTTACAACGAAAGATGTTTATGTCCCAATCCAAGTCGGCTTTATCATGGGCGGTATACAACCTAGCTGTGGCCATACTTCTACTGTTTGACATGAACACTAGCATTATTTCGGGATCTTTTACTAGTTATGCAGATTTCATTTGGTATACAGAATTTTTAATTGTTTTCATCGTATCATGCAATGCTTGTACAGCTTTTGTACTTTACACTTGGTCGATATTTTCAAAACCAATGCCGATTTCACCTTTGCAACAGAAGTTATTTGGAATAAGTGAGAAAGATCCAGGTTTTGAGTTGAAAAAAGATTTTGGTGTCATTCAAGAAACCGAAGAGAAGCATTTGTTATTCAAGTCTCACGATTCAGCTCATGACGGTTCTTTCCTCTCAGTCACACCTCTTAATTATTCAGCTGAAAGCTGGGCTAGTACGCCATCTTTTTGTTTAGATTCTGCAAGCTCATCTTGGATTTTTCATCCATCTTCTCCCAAAGGTTACAGTTCAACGCCTAAATCTCAGCGTTCAAATGGTATTTCGAGCAGAAAATTAATACTGCCAGATTCACCGTTTGAACGATCCATCCGAAATAGCAAGCAGTTAGATGAATTTCTCAAGATATGTGAAGAAGAGGAGAAGAAAATGAAATCAATGTCGTTTGAAGAATCCATGACTAACGTTTCAGCTCTCGATAACAGTCCATTGTCTGTACTCAGCAAATGCAGGTATCAGAGAGCTTGTCGTCTGCCTAGTATTGAAACAGTCGAAAATGAATCTTCCGAAACACATTATAGTGATGGGCTGCATAAATTAAAAATCACCGAGAAAATGCTGTGCGTGTGGACCGAAAGATTGAGAAAATGGATATGCCAGACAATTCTCGTAAAATTGGTTGCCGAAATAGACGATATTAACAACACTTTGAGCCAAATGGGTCTCCCTGAATATCGCATTGGATCGGTAAACTTGTTTGCTTTGCATCAGATTGCTGTTACCAAGTTTCAACATATGACCACGTTGTCTTCCATTTTACCATACTTGGATATACATTTAAACCAAGAATATTTAATACAAAGGTTGAGAGATCTTGCGCGTGGTGGTTGCATGAGTGAATTCAAGTGGAATTCTGGTGGATCGTACGGGGATAAACAGTGGTGTGATGACTTACCCACCGATTCTGCCATCATTGTTCATGTGTTATGTTGTTATTTAGATGCATATCTACCTCCAGAACCGCATTTTCCAGAAGGCAAGCCATTTTCTTCCAAATACTTCAAGAAGACGCCTGAGAAAATTGTTCAAGATAAAGATACCCATTTTATTTATCAGTCCAGCATAAATACTCCCCATTTTAAAGTTGTTATTGGCCAGGACATTTACTCTCCTCAAAAAGGCCGCAATAATTTGTTTTATTCTCTGTTGATGTTTCTTCATTACTTAAAAACCAAAGAATGTGGTATGTTGGGACGACTTAATTTGGGACCCTCTGGTTTGAACATTTTATGGGTCATTGACTAAAATATTTAATTTTTTTTTGTCATGTATTTACATTCTAAATCATATTTTGTTATTGTTTATCATCATTTCATTGCCTTTTTATCATTATCGATTATGAATGTGAGGTTATGTTACAACATTAAGTTTTAAAATTACAGCTAATGTTTGGACTGTTGCTGTTCTGTTATTTGACTGAAATATTTCATTGCATTTTCATTTATTTTTATTCTGAATTGTTCCATACTATCATAATATCATTTGTTTGCATTGAATGAATTCTTGTGAATTTAAAAAGTATTTTACGTAAAGGAAATTAAAATTTGCAATAAATCATAAAAGTTGTGATTTGATGTGTTATATAATTTGTTCCGTATGTTACAAGTTTTATTCAATTGCATTGTGGTTATTTTAATTTTGAACAATTTTATTATTATTGTTAATTTTGTAAAGCTCTTCTCAGATATTAGGTTTCAGGTATACTTGCATTTTACATGGCTACAAATGTTGCAGACACACCAAAGTTTCTTTTTGGAGCCAAAATGGCTATTTTTTGCCTGGCATGATTACTCTGCTATTTTTGCTTCATATGGTAGCGTGATGTTTCATAATAAAATTAAATGTGTGTGCAATAAAATAACGTAATATAAAAATAATAAATAAACTAACATATTGTTTTTTCACACTATGTCTAACCGATGCATACGATATGTAGCAGACACTCTCATTTGCTTATAATGCATGTAGTCAATCACCAGAGGAAGCTTTAACCTTTCTGACTCGTCGTGAAAACCCTGAACCAAAACTGAGGTCTGACCAATATGTTATTTGAGCAGGGTGCAAATCAGGTGATTCAATGACAGTTTGGGCAGGTTTTATGCTAAACCATGTGGCTAAACCAGGCTATGCTTTTTACACATTTTTCAGCAAAATGAACTGGCCTTTCTTTAATTATGTAGGCTACAGCCTTAAAGGTAATCGAAAAAAGGGTTTCCTTGTTAAAATAACAGCAAAAAATAGTCTTCAACCCTGGTGTATCTGTGAGATCTGTTTATTTATGCTTAAAAATAGTATTAAGATAGTAGTAATAAAGTCCCTGAAAATTGTGAATCTCACTCACAAATTTTACAAAAGCAAGTGCAAAATTGATATCTCCCCCTCCCCACTTTTTTTTTTTTTTTTAACATCTTGGTTATTGTCTATTTCCCAAACCTTAATTCCTGTTATCAATCTCTTACTAATCACAAAAGCATTTGAGAGATGTTGGTTTGTTTTAGTTGCTGAGTTAGGAAGATAAAATCTAATGACAACCCATATATATTTATTTGCAGAATTGTTTGTCATATTTTCTAATATTAACACTGTCTTATTAAAAAAAACAGAGCTGTCATTTGCTGCTAAAATGCTACTATTTTCAGCTCCAGGTAACTATGGCAACTTTTTAAAGTGAAAAATGGTTTAAAATCAACTATTTTATGAAATGCGAGACTTTTTTTGAAAAAATTATGCAATCTTTCCTAATAGATGTTGCAATATCTGGGACAAGTATGAAACAATCCTTTAAAAAAATTGACCATTCTACATGTGTTAATGACAGCCCAGAAGTTCAAGACCTTCATCAAAGAGCCCTTTTCTTGTACTAAGAGACATTTTCATTGATTTTTCACTTAACTTCATCTTAATGTCGCCATTTTGTTTCATTTTGGGCAGAGTTGGCAAATTTCGTCCAATATGGAAAAAAAAAAAATGGAAGAAATAGGGGTTTTAAAATAATTTACTACACCTGTAATTTAATATTTTTGAGATGTAGCTAAATGTATTTTCTTATAGATAACCTTAACTAAATTTAATTAGGATTTTCAAATTTTAATTATGTGTGCTAAAGTTTTATTACACCAGTCTTTCATTAAGGCAATTAATTACATTTATCACTTAACGCTCAGCATCTTCATTTGAGGACAGATCTGTTAATTTTATTTAAAGTTTTAAGTACTTTTCCATTATCCCATCGACCACTTTTCATAACAAAAAACTATCGCCAAACTATTGATTTAACGTCAAAAATGCAATCCCATTCACTTGACGTCAGAAGCATTTCACGTGTTTATGTCCTCAAATGGTTTTTAGTTCAATATTTATCTGTATTTTTTGTTATGTTTTACTGATTTATTAGTTATTTCGTTATTTAAAATAACAATTGTGCCCTTAAGCAGCAGTGATATGATATTAAAAGAGAAAATGCATTGAAAAAAATGTTGCAACGCATAGTTACATGCAATAGATCAGTTTCAGCTCATGTCACAAATATTTATTCATCAGCCGAGAGACATAATTAAGAAAAATAATCTAAATAACTAAATATCCAAGATTATTTTTTTCTGTTTCATTAATGTATTGTTTTTTTGTTTAAACTACTGATACTACACTTTCGTGAGTGTGGTTTTTCCGAATTTCTTGTATTTTATTTATTTATTTATTTTGCTATTTCTATTGCAACACATTCTTCCATTTGTTTATTTGACATTACAGTTTGGCGATAGTATTTTGTTATGAAAGTGGTAGATGAGATAATGGAGGAGTACCAAATTTTATTTCCAGCACAGTTTTTTCCTTTAGAATCAACTAATTCCGGTTGGGCTGTAATTTTAAAACTAAAGGGTAGATTTTTTTTTTATTTCTCACGTAACTTACTCAGAATCATTTATATGTACTAAAATATATGACAAGTAATAATGTAATTCTATTATTAATTTGGGCATTATTGGGTATGGGTGAACTAACACTTTTCAATATGCAACTAGAAAAATTATACTAACTAAAATAAAAAGCCCATTAAAATTTTTTTATAGTTTTATGATTATGGAAAAATAGTCTACAATTGTATCTCTTCTCAATTTGATCTTTTTTTCTATGAAAATGAACACATATACACTCATTAATATTCAACCATTTAGTTTTGTACAGTTGAAAAATATTCAGGAGTTTCATTTGAAAAATCAGGTCAACCTGACCCGACAGCTTTTTTTTTTTTTTTTTTTTTTTTTTTTTTTAGACCGGCGACCAGGCCCTTACCTGCCAGGTTTCCCTAGCTTAAACGGGTTCAAAACCGACCCGTACCTGAAACATTTAAAGACAACCCAACCTACAACAAAAAATAGCGTCAGCCTGACTCGACCCGATCTGCTGGTCAGGTCGGGGTTAAATCATTTTAGCCGACCCGATGCAGGATTATATTGGTCATTTCACATTTAAATTTCCGTAACCATGAAGCAATTATTTGGGACTTCTGTAACTTTTACATTTTAAAAGAATAAATTTTAAATGTTTTCTGGAATTTTTCTCCCGAAACTTATTACAAATTAGGGTGCACATTTTACTTGAGAGCACGGCAGACACGGGAAAAAATAGTAATGTTGATTTAGATTTTAAACCTTTAAAATAAAATAGTACTTTAATTAAACATCTATTAAAAATAGTTGTTTTGTTGGAATAGTTCTCCATTAAACATGAGTAATATACATTTTTTATAAGTGATATAGTGGCATATTAGCAGTATTAACTCTATGAAGTAAAAAAAGAAAAGTGTTGTTTTAATAAGTATGGTAGTGACAACTTTACTACGTGACTGAAGATCTCATCTCAAACTTCAATTTCTCTTTCTTTATTTTCAAAATCGTCAAAACTTTATAAATTTTCATAGTATGAGAAATGTTGGTATCTAGAGGTTTTCAATTATCTAATACGTAAAATAAACTCTAAAAATTTTTAATAAAATATGCTAAGTGTATTTTTTTTTTTTTCAAAATTTAGTTGTTTTATTGCTGTGCAAATCTTGTTTTCTGTACACACAAAAAATATAGTATATGACTCCAGTTTACTGACATCTACTATACTGTCACACTTATCATCAGGGGTGGTAAAATGCATCATTTTACTCGCTACTAGCGAGTAGATTTTCTGACAGGGCGAGTGAATTTTTAGGCAGTCTTTGAAAAATTGCTGCCTAAGGAGATATTCCAAAAACTTCTATTTCTTTTTTACTAGTTAGCTATATTTTGCAACTTTACGCATTACCACCATATAAACATAATACTAAGTTCTGTCCCATACTAAAATTTCCGCTGTTATATATATATTTCTTAATTTTATAGAGAAAAAAATGAAAATGCATTGTGGTAATAGAAATTAACCATTCTTGCAGTTTTGAACATTTTGTCATAACAATTTCCAAATGTATGTTGCATCTTGCTGGCTGGTAACATTTCCTAAAAATTCCCCACCCCTGCTTATCATATAGGTGCCCCATCTGTGAAATAGGGCACGAGCCGCCACTGTATGTGCGTGTGATTTAATGGTTATTATTAACAAAAATTTTATTATATATATATTTGCTGACTCATTCGGCTTTGTCTGGGCCTGAGATGATAAACCTAAGTATATTTAAACAGAGTTTCCCTCAGACAGTTTCAGAAGGGCGCTGCGCCCTGCCTGCCCTTTGGTTAAACAAATAGCGCCCTTCTTGCCCCTCATTCAAAAAACAGCGCCCTTCTGCCCCTCGTTTTAAAAAATGACGCCCGTCTTGAACGTGCACCTGCAAGTTGTTTTCTCATTTACGCACCTAGGATTGCACGTTCACCTCCCATCTGTTCAAAGTCCACGATCGCGGTAGAATTAGAAATTCTCTGACGATAGCAAGAATGTATAAAGAACTGTTGAAGGTACTATAATCAGAGGCGTAGCGTCAAGGGGGGGGGGGGTGGCAGGATCACTTTACTACCAGTATTTTTATGTACTATATTTGGCCTTATTTAATTCATACCGTTCAAAGATTAAATAAGGCCAAATGTAGTACCGTAAATTTCGCGCTTATACGCCGCACCTCAGACAATCCGATTTCCTACCAGAATTTATTTTAAATAAAATGTGACTTACTTCTGCTTAACACTTATTTGACTTCTTATTTTCAATAAAATTTCCGGTTTGAAAAACACTTAACTAAGGCGCGGCGCATACGCGCGAAATTACGGTATATAATTATACTGGTAGTAAAATGATCGTGCCCCCCCTTCCCCCGATGCTACGCCACTGACTATAATAACCTGTTATGTTAACCAGAACTGGAGTATAGTTCCTGTAATACAGAACTGCCATCTCTCCAGTTTTTCGCGGGAGACTACCTTTTTTTATCACAATCTTCCGTTTTTATGCTTAAGTGTGAATGTCTCCAGTTTTTTACTGGGATTTTAAAATTCATTAAAACATACTTCTGAAAATAAGAAAATTGTTTTTTTCAATCTCATTAAATGACGCCTTAGTGTTGCTTGGTTCACTACATAGATGTCGACCTCCAAAAATACCAAATTTCTCTGTAACTATAGAATAAAATGTGTAGTACGGTAATTAAGTAAAAAATACAAAGACCTACCCCTACAAACACCTGCAAAATAAATAAAATAAAATAAAAAAATCCTGTGGCTTGCAAAGTTTCAGACTCTACAATATGATTTTTTCGAGAATTAGCAAAATTTCGCGGATACATTTTTTGCAGAATTCCGATAAATCAGTATTTTGGAATTATTAGATGCAAAGGAAACAATTTACCAGCCAAAAAATAAATCATATCTATTTATCATTAAGAAAAAAAGAAAGAAAAAATTCGAGTTTAGTCAATTGAGTACGATAATAAACATGGCGAATTTTGCTAATCAGTTGCGGGGGAAAATGATGTATTTCGTCTATCTCTCGTAGAACAAAAAAAATCATGAGTTTCAGGCAGGCGTGAGATTCTTCCGCTGATCCGCGATTTTCCGACTTCTTGTCATTTCCCTTTTATTTCTTTTAAATATTTTCTGCTTTGTTTTCATTTTCCAATAGATTTTTTTTTTTTTTTTTTTTGTGTATGTGTGTATGACTTTCGTTTTTTATTCTATTAAATCAAAATAGAGTGGTAAAATCAGACTTGCCAAGTCTCCCAATTTTTCGATCTTTCACTTTTTTTTTTTTCTTTTCTATATCTGAAAACTTTGACACGATGCCGTTTTAATAAGACGAATTTTTTTTTTTTAAATTTTACTGATGGAAGTAATGCGTTCAAAAATATTGCAGTAGTAGTTCGTGTATGACGAAATATTTTGTCATACCCAGTTAACAGGTTAAATTTGTAGGTCGTGAAATATTGAGAGATATTCTTAGAGGGAGACACAGGATATGGACATGTAATTCGTCCGTGAATTGTTAATTTATGGCCAAATTCTGCAAGATTAATTCATGGGGAAAAAAAAAAAAAAAAAGGATTTTGTTAAACGATTGCAGAAAAAAAAACAAAATGTCGTCAAGAGATCCATTAAAAAATCGTGAATTTCATAAATCATTTTTACATGCCTGTTCGACGACAATCGTGATTTTTACGTGCCTGATCGACATGATTTTTACGCACCCGTTCGAAAAAATTCATGATTTTTACGCTCCTGTTCGACAAAATTCATGATTTCCCCCCGCGCATAATCGACAAAATTCATGATTTTTATGTGGTTGATCGACGAAATTCATAATTTTTATGTGCCCAATCGACGAAATTAGTGATTTTTATGCACCCAATCTACCATATTCATGATTTTTCCGTACCCGATCGACGAAATTTATGATGTTTGCGCTCCCCAATGACGAAATTCATGATTTTTAGGCACCCGATCGGCGAAATTCATGATTTTTATGTGCGCGATCAACGAAATTCATAATTTTTGCGCTCCAAAATGATGATATTCATTATTTTTACGCACCCGATCGACGATATTCATGATTTTTACGTGCCCGGAAGGGAGCTAATCCCCCCTTAATTTAGATAAAGGGTTTTTCATGCAGAATTATCTGATTTGCTTCAAATTTGATAGACAGATTTATTCTGACAAGGTGCTTCCCCAATTAGTTTTGGGGATTTATTGGTTAAGTATAAAGGGGGACTAATGCCCCCCCCCCCCTCTTTCCATGCAGAATTATCCAATTTGCTTCAAATTTGGTATACAGGTTTGTTCTGATAAGACGCTTCCCTGATTACATTTGGAGGTTCATTGCTTAAGTATAAGGGGGAAATGGGGGCTAATCTCCCCTTAGTTTAGCTAAATGGGTATTTAATGCAGAATTATCCGATTTGCTTCAAAGTTGGCACACAGATTTATTCTCGATTTCTTTATTTTTTGAGGGGCATTATTCTTTGAAGTAAAAGTATAATTCCTATATTTCCTATAATTCCTATAAATTTTTAAAAGTTCCTATAATTCCTAGTTTTTCCTATAATTTTTGAAGGAGGTATGTAGTTGTCTTAAAGTTTAAGGTTTTGGATATTGCAATTTGAACGATAAGAGTCATTTTGCAATTAATGAAATCCGAAAGAACATACATAACTAGAACTACAAAACTGTGAAGTAACCCAATTAGTTTAACTTATTTCTAATTAGGTTACTTCGGAAAAACTCTGCCTTGAATACTGCATTGGGTTAGGTAAGCTAGTTTTACCTGAGCCCAATCTGACCCCATGTATTTGTTTAATTTTTATTTATTTACTTATTTTTTGCAATGGCTCAAGTTGACAAATTTTTTTGGGTTGTTTTTTGGATTTCGTACTGATCAGGTTCAGATATATACTATACTTACTTTTTCAGAAGAAAGACCAGAGTAATTGTTTTGGATGGCAAAGCTATATTTATACTTTTATAAGAATAAATAAATAAATATATTTATTGGTTGTCTCCTTGATAAAACAGCATTAGAGACATTATTATAGCTGCAAAAGCTGTTTCCTCATTTCATTAAAATATGGTACTACAGTTTGAAACCATTTGTCCAGAATCCTATTTCCAATCAATTAATTTTAGAATGTTTCCAGAAAAAAGTGCCTTATACAATGTCAGTTTGACATGTGCATTGTTAGAGACATCAAACATGCATGGCATAACTTGATGACAACATCTAGGATTGGAAATGGAACAATTTTGATGTAGGGTGTTTTTATTTTTATACAGAATTATTTTTTCTAAGGGATTCCCATAATTTTGTTAATCTTTAAACTGGTTAATGTAATAATTTGAAATAAGAACAATGACACAGTTATACAAATCTTATTGAATGAGTATTGCTTTGATTCCCAACAAGTTCTCTAAAAAGCTAGTTGGTTCCAACCACTTTGGATAAATAATATTATACTGCTTTGGTTTATACATCTAGTTCAACTGTAGGTGTTTTAGGTCGACTAAAATCACTTGTATACAATAAAATCTACTTTGTCATTATCTCGCGGCAATGAATATATTGAGCAAGATTCTCTATAAATGTTTTTTTTTTTAAAGAAAAGTTTAGAAGAAACTAAGACTAGTGAAAGATGTTGTTCACAGACATGAACGCATTTTAAACATTCCTATTAGAAATGAGTTTGATCCAACAATTTGAAATCTGAGCCTGAAAAATTTTGTATCATCAGAAAGTGCACAGTAGAAAATTGTTAATAACATTTTAAAATTGTTCAAAAAGGATTTTCTCATTTAAAAATCTTTTCATAGAATTAATTCTAAATATCCCCTTATTACAACGTTTTGTAATTTTCATGTCCCTGGAAATCTGTTTAAAATAGCAAATTTGTTATTTAAACCCACCCACTGGCAGAAATCAGAAAATTTCACAATTCTTATTTTTTCAAAATATCCAACTATGGCAGAAAGACACAAGTTCTGTTTTCCAGCAATTCTGAAAAATGACTTCACAGAAAGACAAGGGATATTCCATGGTTTCTGTATGGTGACAACACTGACTGTGCAAAGGCCTAGAAAGAATATTTCTCATTTTATCCTGTCACAATTCAGTTCCCTTTCAAACTGATTTTAAAGATTATAAAACACTTTAAGAAACTTCGGCTGTATTCTTATTTTTAAAATAACAAGTTTTTTCCCCCTTTTTCAAAGTGGGAATAAATAATATATTCACTTTGAGCTCGAGCTCTGGTATAAAAACAGAGGCCGTTTTTCAGGCCTGGGCTTGGGCTGAACTTGTCTGATCTCTAATTGCTCTTAGAGGAAAATTACTGAACTGTAACTAAAATTTTTTTTATATATAAAGAAGAAAAAAGGAACAAGAAGCTGTCGGACAACAAGCGTATGAAGATGTGTCCAATGAGAATTAAAACTTGGAAAAAATATAAAAGTAAATTAAAAAAAGGATAAAAATTTTTGTAAAATCATTGAAATACTGTATAATCCTTATTAAATGATGGCAATGGACATTCACAAAAGGACTTAAACAAAGATTTTTTAAAAAATGAGTAGGAATTGCTTCTTCAATGATTGTGTTTGATATCATTTGAATTTCAGCTAAAAAGCTTGCTCCTGAAGCTGAAGGGGGGGGGGGGGAATCAAAATTTAAATTCTGCTGCATAATTTCTTCCCTTAAAGATGATTTGGTCATTTTCCCAGCACATACTTTTAATTTGATCTTTCTCATCATCCATTCTGCTTTTATAATAGAACATCTATTTTTTTTTTTTTTTTTTTTATGAATATACAACTTCAATAAACTCTCCAATGAATAGAAATAATACACTTTTTCCACCAATAAATATAGAATTCTTGCTTGCTGAGTAAATTGTGTTGTTTAGATTCATTGTAATTGCATTTCGATCTTTTCTAATTTGAATGGATATTTTTTCTAAGAAATTAATCTGTAAACTGCTTATAGTAATTAAATTGATAAGATATTAAAGTATAAGTTGTTTGCATTGTATGTTAATGTGTCCATATTGTATGCATTATAATTAATGCATTTTATTATGTGCATGTATGTATTTATACACGTATAAAAATTCCTATAAAATTCCTATATATATTTTTTTTAAATTCCTATATTTCCTATAATATTTCCACAAAATGTCACTTCTAGGCCTGTATATAATAGCCTTAGAAATATTTATTGCTTGAATAGTAAAAGTTGACTTATTGACCTGTGTTTTGAAAGTGTGTTCTCCTTTAAATATTAAAGGTGCCCTTAAAAATTTTAAAAAGTGCCCTGAAGAATGTAAAAGTGCCCTTTCCTCATCAGCAGCACCCTGCCCTTTTTTAAACCTGGGGGAAACTCTGTATTTAAATATTGCTGAATTAAGACATTTTTCTCCAGTCACACATTTTCTGTTTTTATAACTCCATGGGAAACCTGCGATTTCAAAATGCAAAAAACACTGAACTTTTCCTTCATCTGCTTGAAGAATTGAGGAAAGTTCAGACACGTGCAGATACAATTGGTGGCACAGTATAAAAGCTCGTCATTTTCCAATGGTCATTAGGGATTTTAATTAATATATCAGCTAGTTATCAAAAAATTTAAAAAATGGCTTTGAGGTGCATAATTTCAGGCATACAGGTACCTTCCTGCCAAATCTTGTAGCTCTGTGCAGCAGTCTCTACAAAATATAGACACATATAAAAGACAGATACACAAACATCTATCTATCAATATATATATATAAAGAAAGAATTCAAGTGATTTTTTACCATTCTTTTGTTTAATTGTTAAAAGGTGTTATATAAAAAGAACAAAAATACACATTTAAAAAGTCTTTCCAAACTGTCTATATGTTTCGGTTCCACCGAAACTTTTCTACGATCTACTATGCAATATATAAAATTTATCTGAATGGCCTCTTGATTTAATCATGCAAGATTAAATCAAGAGGCCATTCAGATAAATTTCAATGAAAGCAAATTAATTTTTACTATTCATCCATTATAAGAAAAACTATCAAAATTGTTGCACATAAAAATACATTGTGTACTCACCCAACATATTTTACCTTGCCAAAACTGTGGCTACAATTACTGCAGGATAAACAGGGAAGAAATAGTAATGTGAAAAACTTGATGGTGCTTCAAAACAATGCATAAGATCATGCAATAAGTAGAATATTCACAGTTGTCTTGAGAAAAGCAATGGTGGAGCCAAAATGTAGAAAGTTTCAAAAAACCTTAATGTGTTTTTGTGGTTTTATATAACACCTTTTAGCAGGGTTGGCAAGTTTTTGCCATAAGTGGAAAAAACCTCTCGGCAAAAATAGGTTTTTGCAAAAAAGTGGCATAAATAAGTTATGTACTAAAATATCTGATGAAAGAAAAACACTATTCTACATTTATTTTTGAACTCTTAAGGAAAATAAGTATGATTATGCATTTTATGAAAAAATACTAACTTTTATATCAAAATTATAAATAAATAGAAAACTTAATTATTTATTATTGTTTATACAATAATTATTAATGATTATTTACACAATAAAAATGTGCAGACTGTAAATGTGTAAAGCGTTTATGTTTATAAGTGTAAGAAATTCCAATAAACATTTATATTCAAAATTCAAATTTTTTATATATAAATTTATAATTAAAGTAGAGCACATGGCTACATGCTATTTACTGAAAGTAAAGAATGTAACTTTTTGTTCCTTCCTTGGAGTGTAAGATGGAGGGGAAAAAAAAAATTCTAGTTTCCTAACAAGACAATACAGAGGGTATTTTCAATATATAATTTTCAATTTTATTTAATTACTTTTTTATTTCGAACAAACCAGTTTCATAGCTTGCAAAAACGTTAAAAAAAATAAAAGGCAAAAAAATGACACTTTTTGTTGAAAAGACTTTGTCAAAAATTAACTTTTAAAACTAAATATTGGTATAAGTTGCACAGAATTTAATGCCCTTTCATAATTTGGTGACCAAATTTATTTTAGATACTTGTGATCGGGAAAAAAAACGGTCATCCGATTGTAAATTCACAAGCTGCTCCTCGTCGTAATAATAGTTTTTTTATCGACAAACTTTAGATATGTAAGTGAAATAAATGTCAATAAATATAATGCAAAAAGTCCAAAGGTGACATCTCTTTTCTTTGTAACTAAAAAAAAAATCTTGTGAATTTTAGGCAAAGGAGAACTTTCCCTTAACCCTTCTTTGCATGAGTTTTTCTTTTACAATTGTGTTTTTTTATACATATATTAAATATTAGACACCAGAAATTGTAAGATAGATTTTTAACTTTGTTCAGCAACATAGTTCACGGGAAATTTACTGCATTAATATTTCTATATAAATATAGTGGTGGTGAAGAAGTTGATTTATTTATTAAAAGTTAAATAAACAGTGGTGGAAATTTACATCACTATGCAATTAAGGGTTAAATGTTTTATATACAACACGCATATTGTTTAATCTTTTAAAATTAATATTTTTTTTAGTCTGATTTAACCCTTTAACTGATAAAGCACTTCAATTGCTAAAATGTTGAAATAAATGATTGACACCGGAAATTATGAAAAAATTTATTTGTATATAATAAAAAAGCGATATTTCACGTACATAATAAATAGAAAACATTTCTATTAAAATTCTGCTGTCATTGTTCAATTTCGTAATTAAAATTTTGTGGTTTCATAGGGAAACCAATGTCCGTTAAAGGGTTAAAGGGGGAAAAACTATATCATAAAACAAAAACATGTGGGTTGAGTAATGCTGTCATATTGATGATGTCAACAACTTTAATAATTAATTCTGCTTTTTAGAAAATTTATTAACTTTTAAAACCACTCAATTACAATTTTGACACTGTCAAATAGAGAAAAAAAAAAATTACTTTCAAATACAATTTGTTTGTAAACTATCTCAATTTACTGATTTAGTATGATTTTTAAAATAATTTTCAAGCATGATTTTTTTTTTTTTTTTTAAATGTGTGCAGCCCAGTTATGGAATATTAACCCTTTTTCTCTTAAAACAATGTGAATAGTTCAGCCTTTATTTCAGGTAATGCTCCATAACAAAATTAAAACTTCACAAACAATAAATAAATAAAAAACAAGTTTAACTGATATATAATCGAACTTTCATTGAAATAAACCGAATCAAAAAGGCTGTTGTTCATAATGAAATCTTCAGTGATTTTTTGGCTACTAACCCCTAGCATGCAGTTAACACGAAAATACTGCATTTAATAGATTAAAAAAAATTATTTGAATACATAATTGATTTTTTTTTATATAAAATAGTTTTTTTTTTTGGTGTGTGTGGTGTTAGTTTACAATCTAAAAAATACCTTAATTTCCTGCCTATAATCCGCAGGTGTCAATTTCATGATATTTTGAAGAAAAACATTGTATAATCTCCAGGTGAAATTTTCACATTAAAAAAATTCACAAGATCTACAGGACTAACATTCTGCTATAAGTGGGAAAATATTTTAACTTTTGTATTTAATGTAACACTTGATAAATAAATAAATATTAAATAAAAAATTGAAAATTAAGTACAAAGATATTTGCAACTATTACACATAAGTAAGAAGATTTATATTACTTAGTTTAGAAATTATAATTAAGTAAGTTAATTACTTAAACAATTGTTTAAATAAAATATAAATCCTGGTACTAGTTTTTTTGTCTGATTTTAATATGATTCAGTCTTGATGAGTATATGCTTTTAACATCTGCAGTGATGGTGCCATCTACTGAACTATGAGAGAAATATCGAAAATCAAGCAATCATCATCCCAGAATACACTAATATTATATTTCCTGATTAAATAAAAATAAGAAACAAAACAATGTTTTAATTTAATCAAAAGACTTGCTTTAAAAATTAACACAGATTGCACTGTTTTTCATTTAATATTTATTCAAAAATTGTAATAATGAAGGCAAAAATATAAACAATACTTAATAATTTATTATATAGACACAAAAAATCGAATACTCTTAAATAATAAAATAATTTGTTTAAATTCATCAAAATCAGAAGAAGCAGTACATAAAAAATATACAAAAGGAAAAGATGTTTTAATTTAATGAAAGGACTTCATTTAAAAATTAATACAGATTTAATAAGTTGCATGGTAAAAATGTCTTGATCTTGCAGAAAGATATTTGTAAATTTGCTCAATAAAGTTATGTTTATTGACATTTGCAAAGATATTGAGTAGGAAAAAAATTCACAGATAATCCGCATTACAAGAAAAAATAAAGTTTTTTAATGTATAATCAACAGATTATAGGCAGAAAATTAGGGTATATTAAAACATAAAATAATCTATTACGTTTTCAATTAAAAATTTCACTTATGTTCTGCAATCTGGGTTTGATTCGCTAGTATTCACCAAGAAAAATACAATAAAACCCAGATAATACGTGTCATGTTATATCAAAGTATTGTATATATATATTTTTTAATTTGCTGCAAATCGAGACATTTAATTTTGATTTTTAACCTACCTAAAAGGAATTCTGTAAAATCTGAATAGGGCATGTAATGAAATTTTGTACCAAAGATGTCCTGCAAAAACAAGTCACCGTAGAAATCTATTTGCAGGTTCATGAATCGCTATTTAACGGAAGATAAAAACATAGGTATCAAAATTGTCGATTGAGTAAACTGATGATTATTAAGATGTAGGATAGAAAATTTTGAATGGTATTTATCCTGATTGAAAAGAAAATTAACAGTGGTTAGTTGTATATTACACTTATAAATTTCATTTTGACAACTGTGTTTTTACTATCCTTACGCTATCATTTTTCACACCTAGCTTTTAATTTTTTTTTATATTGCAAATTAGCTTTTTGCAACAAACTGTTTAGTCTTTATCTAAGTTGACCAAAAAAAAAAATCATATATAGGGTGAAACCCCCAGTTATTGACACCTAAGCAGTAACTGACACTTCAGCAAAAATCTAACTCAAATAAGCGTTTTCTTGTAAAATTCTGCAAAGTAATGTCATCTAGTAGTGATTTATTTGTCTTAACTGTTACATAACTTATTTTTCAGCTATTGGTTTTTCAAAAACGGGATTGTGTCAGTTACTGGAGATATTGACAATATATATGAAAAAAAAAAAAAAATTTAGTAATAGGGAAGTTGCAATCAGCTGATCAACCATTGTACTTTAACTGGAGGTTAAGGTAGTTCCGCCAATCAGAACTGCCGATTTGTAGTGCATGACCTCCAGCATCATGTCAATTGCAACTTCCCTATAAAAAGTATAATTTTTTCAAATTTTGTCAACAATAGTTTTTTAATGTATCTTTACTATACATTCAAAAACAAAGATAAGTATAAAATAGATTTAAAACTTTGTAATAGTGATTTGAACAAGAAAAAATCCTTAGTGTTAGTTACTGGGGGTTTCATCCTACATAACTTTAAACTGAAATAACTTCTCAGAGCCTTACTAGATGGCGGCATGAATACATGCAGTGAGAGAGGGCATAAAAAGAATTTTTTTTAGTGTCAGTTCCATGCAATTTTGAAAATGTCTCCCAAAGTATCATATTCAACTGAAGATCATATTTATGTGGTGAAAATGCAACACTATTTTTAGACGTCTTCTAGAGCAATGGCAAGAGATCTGATAAGAAAATTGGCTACCTTATTCCCCAGTTGTGATTTCTATCTTTTGGGGTCATATGAAAGATTTGGCTTACAAGAAGAAGCCGACAGACCTTATAAGCCTCAAAAGTTCCATAACTGACTCATTTTCAAGCATAAAAAAAGGAATGCTCGATTTTGTTACTGACAACTTTGTGACTAAGTTGCAGAATTATATCACCTCTGAAGGTTCTCACTTTGAAAACCTTTTTCATTAAATTACTTTTCCATGTTCTTTTCAATAAAAAAATGTTTAAAGTGCTATTTGCAATGACTCGGGAGTTAATTCAGTTAAAAGTTTTAGGTTAATTAAAAGTCATTCCGTATTTACTTTAAATGTACTTATCGGTTATTCTAAGTCACATTTTCTGTAACAAATAAGGCAATCTGAGATATTTGCATTTAATAATTAAGTTTGAAATTTAATAACATTATTATACCATCTGGAAGCTTTCTTTTTTCTTTTAGAAACATTATTAATAATCAAATATGTAAGATGCAATAGAAAGGAACAGATAGACAGTAGTCAAAAATATATCCTTGCTAAACTCCTAGAATATTTTTTCTTACCAAAAAAAGTCAAATGTGACTGGGCATGACCAACAAGTATATTTTTCTTAATTAAATATAAAGTGCCTTTCTTTTGCTTATTGTCATTACATAATAAAATACACATAAGCAAAAAAACTTTTAAAATTGCACCTGAATACAAAATTTAGGCAACAGAGGAAAAATGCTTCAATTGATGCGTAAGTTTTTAAGCTAAATTTCTAACCTTATGATAAAGATGTAGAATGGAAAATTTCAAATGATATCCCAATTGAAAGCACAGATGAAAGCTTAGTGTAGGTTAGAACTTAATGCTGTGTTTACATTACAGAAATTGGGAAAAGCACAAAATATGGCCAACAAATAAACGTTTTTAGTATACATTTTACAGACTGCAGTTGTAGTGTTTAATTCTCTTATAATTTACTCACCTGGGCAAAAAATCCGTTCGTCAGTGGCGAGTGGATTTATGTAACTCTCTACCTCTGATATATATGGGAGCAGTTCGGAAAGTATACCATCTGTTTGGCTATAAATAAAAAACCTGCATAGAAAAAAATATTTTATTATATACATCTTAAAACTACAGCTTTTCACTATTTTTCAACATAGTTGTCGTTTATGTTTAAGCATTCGTCATAGTGTTTTACAAATTGCTTCATAAAATTCAGCCCTCTGGGACCATAACTGTAGCCTTTCACGGCATTTTCTAGTCCTTCACCGTCATGGAAGTGCTGTGACGCAAGCCACTTTTTCAAAAAGATGAAAATCACTCAGCTCCAAGTTCGAGCTGTAAGGGGGATGATAAAAAACACCCCATTTGAATTGATTCAAAAATTCTTGAATTTTTTGAGCACTCAGAGAATGGATGATTTTCATCTTTTCACTCACATAAAGAAGTGGTGTAACACTTCAAAATGTCATGAAAGGGGGGGGGGGGGGCTAAGTAGCTAGGTGACAGAATTTTATGAAGGAATTTGTAAATTAGTGAAACGCTCTATGACAAATATTTAAATTTAAATGGCGACTATTGAAAAATAGTGGTTTTAAGATGCATATAATAAAATAATTTTTTTTCTATGCAGGTTTTTTATTTATAGCCAAACAGAGGTCACTTTTCAAACTACCCTGTCTCGTATTAATCTAATATTAAGCCAATTTGCTTGGATTATGTTTCAGAGTTTGGCTTGTTTCATAAAAGTTTAATAGACAGTTCATATTTTATTTTTAAGTAACAATTTACTACTTAAAACAGAAAACAACTTATTTCTTAAAATGTTAGACCAATAGTAAACAGCTATGAAACTTGCAGAAATGGTTGGAGGTAATCAGCTTAACATTGGTGTTGATCAGGTAATCTGCCATGATATCAGAAATCAGTTCTTAGCCATTATTTATAGTGCGGTGTTTGACAGAGTGCCATTTCCGAATTGTACATTCAACATGTGCCAAATTTCAATAGGTTTGACATTTTCATTTATTGAAAGTTTTATAATCATATTATGTGCCATCAAACTAGGTTCTTTGTGTTTATTCATAATGCTAGTACCTAAATAATTGACTGTATGAAGAATAAAGCAATCCCAAATGATTTTTTAGACTGTAAACAAATTATTGCCCTGAGAAATATAAAAATGTTTTATTGATATAAAAAAATCTCCTTTATATTTTATCCACCCTTGTCAAGGGCTGCGCTAAGATTTTCAAAATGCTAGCCAGTAAATTAGCCAGATTTATCTATAATTAGCCAAAAGTATATACCGTATATACTCGTGTATAAGCCGACCCCCAAAACCGAGATGCAAAAAAGTTTAGCACCAGAATAATTTTCTACGCCCTGCTTTATCTCATTTAATTGTGAATTATGTAAGACGAAGAACATTATTGTAAAATACTGGTATTAAACATGTTTTCATCAGGAATTTTGGGGTCGGCTTATACACGAGTATATACGGTAATACATTTTTTATCATTCACTCTTTCAGCCCTGACTTTATTGAAAGAGTAAAAAAGCATTTTCTCACTGCATTACATTTGCTGCGAGTCCAAAAATTGTGCCCATTTTTTTCTTTTAAATTTTTTTTTAGTTATACTCCATCCAAAAATAAAAGTGTTACCTTAAAGCATGGCTGCCAACTGTTCCAATTTTTGCATACCTCTAAAATTTAATAGAAATTTTTGCTTTACTTAATTGTCAAATTGCTGTGGTTAAATAAGGCAAAATTTTCTATTAAATTTTAGTGGTATCCAAAAATCGGAAGAGTTGGTAGCTGTGCCTTAAAGTAAAGATTAAAATTAAACTGTCGCTAACTAAAAAAAAAAAAAAAAAAAAACTGCTGATTAACTTTGAATTCAGTACCGTTTTATTATTGTTACTTTTGTGGGCATAGAATACATATTTTTCACTACAAACTTAAAAAAAAAAAAAAAATTCATCTGCATTTCAAAACATGATTACAACAACGAAAAGCTCCCGATAAATCATTCGCCAGTCTTTTCACCATAATAATTTTTTGTTCGCCAATTTCATGATGTATTCGTATTTGGCACATAGGCGAATGACAAGCGCAGCCCTTACTTGTATATATTACTTACCCATCATACATAAGTTTTGTAATTATTTTAAAAATCGAAAAAAAAATTTTTTGATTGATTTATACGTTTCAGACATTGGAGATTCCAAAAAACATATTTTTAGAAAAAAAAATTCTGCCGTCCCTCTGTGTGTCTGCAAATGCTCTATCTCCCGAACAAATTGAGATAGAGACTTGATATTCGGTATGTACACAGTATGTAATAATGGGAAGAAGCTTATTGAATTTCAGTCACCTCGATGATCCAGAACTATTTTTTTCGGACTCTCTAAATATTCGTTCTGATAAAAGGTATTATAAAAAAAAATCGAAATTGTTTATTTTAAGAAATGAATATAAAAGACAATAAAAAACCATAAATTTTGCATAAAGCATGAAGGCGATCGAATAATGAGTTGCTGACATATTTGCAATTCTATTTTCTACACTCTTAGATTTTTCATGACCCTGTATTTCATTCCAATTTCAATTCAAAGATATATTTTAATTGGAAATGAGACACTTAATCCGACGCAATAAACCATTAGTTAATATAATTATCATTTTTGGAGTTATAAGGATGTTTCTTTTACGCAATTCAGTAAATAGAGTATTTAAAGTTTATAACATTATCAAGCCACGTTTTTATTTGAGTTGCAATGCATTTTATAAACAGAGTTGTATAACATAGACGCACGCGTGCACACCGTGCACGGAAAAATTTCTGCAAAATTCGGAACTTTGCAGAAAAAAAAAAATATTTTTTTTATTTTATTTTATTTTTATTTTTTTTAAATACCAAAAAATTAAAAATATTCCTTTTTTTCGCAAATAATCCTTTTTGTGCAAAAATATTTACTGTGTGCGCACAATTTAAAATTTAAAGATGCAAAACATTGTTGTGACATTACAGACGCTTGCGAAGAGGTCAAAATATTAAGGATTGGGTTGTTTCTAAATGCATTGACAAAATAATTGATAAGAATTCAGTCCTATCATGGATTTTTAGCTTTATTATTATTTTTAACCAAAATAATTATTCTTTAATTAATATTAATTAATTTTAAATGGTAATTATTTTAAACTACTGTTTTTAATTTAGATTGTCAAAATAATAAAACACGTAATTTTATTAAACATTAAATTAATTTGCAGAAAGTTGTTGACTCAATATTTATGTGCGCAGAAAGTTTTTGGTTTTATTCAAGTCTGTTTATAAATAGTTTCCACATGTTTTATTTTCATATTTTATATTATGCCTATCCATGATGGGTAAGTATTACGGTGGCCCACAACCACTAGTTTTAGATTAGGGTGAAGTTACACAAAACATGTACATATCTGGGTTATGATATGCATTTTTAAATGTAACCAATTTTTTTGTATTATGACATGGTGTGTGCATAAATTCAACAGATCATATACAGAGCTGCATAAATAATTCAAGTACTACATTTCTGTTTATTGACAGAAATTGATGAAAGGGAATTTTCAACTGTATAATGTGCTTCCTAACTGAACTAAATTTTAGCATACTATGTACTATACAAGTCTATAGATCATATACAGGGTTAAAATGAATATAGATATTTTTTTGACTAGAACATTCTAATTGCTGAAATTGGGTTTTCAAATATGTCTATGTGTTATATGCATTTTCCAAAATGCTTATTTATATTTCACCCTATTAAACAGTAAAGTTTTGTTACAATATTCTGAATGTGTTGGAAAATTGTTTCACAATCTATGCTTGACACATGAATTTTCTTTCTTGTTTATTTTAAAAAAAGGTTTTTTCTAAAATTTAAAATATGGCATTAAGGTTTCAAACCTGTTACTTTTCAATGATTTTATCAACTTTTTTAGATCGGTATTTGAACAGCTGATATATTTATTTATCTTACATATTCGAAAAAAAAAAAAAAAAAGAATCAACATAGAGTTACCCAGTGTAATTACTGGTCATTCCATTTTTCATCTTTAAGAGGTGTTTTTAACTGAAATTTAAAACATTTAATTCTTCGAACCATTTACTTTCCAATGATTATATCAACTTTTCCATTGGAAGTTTAGAAAAAATATATATATTAAATTGCTAACTCAGGTTCAAAGAAAGGTATATTTATGCAAAGATCTTTCTACACTTTTGAGAAGTATTTAATTATTTTTTTTTGTAAATTTCAATTTTTAATAGTATAAAATTAGGAATATTGTATTTTATTTTCAATATTGTCATAATAAATACAATAAGGGAACTAAAGGTAAAAACTGCATACATATTAGGATTAGGACACTTATTGTTCTGATTACTTATTAGGAAAAATAACCCAAATCATCTGATTCAAAAACAAGAAAAATAGAAATCAAGTTCAGGAACTATCCCAATCGCAGTGTAATTCATGATCACTTAAAAATTTAAATTCTTCAAATCCTATTCAATTTCTGTACAAAATGAATATGCCAAAAAAAATCACATGAAAAGGCATCGTATTCACACCAAAATTTAAAATTGACCTTTTTTAGTAGTTCTTCAAATTTGCAATCCTAAAATCAGCACATCATTCCACATGTAAACAATGAAACTTGCAGTTAAGATGTAGGAGAAAAATTCAAGATTTTTTAAAAAATTATTATATTATTCCATGCATATTTTAATATTGTAATTCTGATTAATATGACTGAACACATGTTTTCTCATCAAGGAAGTATAACTTTATTTCTGAAAAAATTCATGACAGTGTTATAAGGTGAAAACTGGGAAATTGGGTTAGTGGCTGGTAGATTCAGTTTCATTAGTGGCCACTTTTTAAAGTGGCTGACTATAATGTTTCAAATTTTCTTGACATCTAGATAAAGTATAATCATCGTATATAAACATATTTTTGTATAAATCAGAGTTTTATACCAGCCAAGTATTCATGATAGGAATAGGGGAAAAAGTTAAACTTCCAGAAAGTCTATTATCACATTAATTTTTTTAGGATATGTTCAGGGATTATTTGTCAGGGGTGATTGTGTTCCAGTTATATACCAGAATTCCATTCTTTTCCAATATCTGAATGCCGTTTTTTTACCCCATACAGATCGGTCGTAGAGAAAAAAAACGCGAAATTCATCAAAAAAAAAAAAAACCCCGTAACTTTCGTCATTCGATCGCGGGAAGAATATCGCAATGTTCGTCAATTTGTTGCGGGAAAATATAGCTAAATTTGTTAATCATGTGAAAAAAATCGCGAAATTCTTTAGTTGGTCGCATGAAAAACCCCCGCGAATTTTACTAGTAAGCTGCAGAGAAAAAACACGTAAATTTGCCGATTGGTTGCAAGAAAACACCGCACAATTAGCCAATTGGTAGCATGAAAAAAAAATCAAGTAATTTGTCAATCGGGTAGCAGGGAAAATTTGAGAAATTTGTCAGTCGATCATAAGAAAAAAAATCTCGTTCACGAGGTGAAACTTGTCACTTGATCATGGAAAAAAAATCTCGCAATTTGTCGATTGATCATGGAATAAACCTGCGAAATTCGCCAGCCAGTCATGTGAAATTATCACAAAATTAGTGCTATTCGTCAATCAATGGGGGGGGGGGGAGATAATCGTGAAATTCTTAACACAAAAAATCGCAAAATTTGTTAGTCGCTCAAGGATTACAATGGAATGAGTAACTGGAAAGTGACCGTGCAAGGGTGGCGATCAATGACAATTTTTTAATCACCACATGGCGAGTGACGACTGCTAATTTTCACCGTGCTGATTGTAATCTTTTTACCAAATACATTGATGTATTAATCAAGCATTTTTTTATATTAATGCATGAAATAAAATTATCTAAGCATGAAATAAAACTTTTTTTATGATTTTTATATAAATTATTGGTGTACCTTTTATGAGGCAATTTTCATTGTATAGTTAAAAAATAATAATAATATCATCATTATTATGTCTATTTAGTTAATGCATTATTGTTTACTTGACCTTTAACATTTTAATCATGTCTTAAATTTTCTTAACTTTTATTATTTACTTAATTATTTTAATATTTTATTAAATTCCTACTATTAGCTCACACTCTCTCTATATATATCTTGTTGGAATTTTCAATCGTTAATAAAATATTTTCTATTCATCCATTCAAGTTCAAATAAATTTTTTTAAACTTGTACTGGATGACAATTGATGTTAATACAGTTTTTCAAATATTAATTCATTACGTAATTAAATTTAATTAATTAATTTTAATTTTTATATGGGAGAAAAAAATTTCTCCCATTGTTTTCATGAATGAAATGAAAGATTTATCTCAAATTAATGATGCCAACAAAAAATAAAATACCGCAATGATGATTATAAACTAATGTTCAATAAAGATAATGTGGGACATTAATGCTGCATGGGTTTATTTTATATATTTACGATTAAAAAGTAGGAATTGACTTTAAAAAAAAAAAAAAATTATATTACTTGTTTTATTGTAAGCATCAATTATAATTTCAAGTGCATTATTATACATTCAAATTACTGTAAAAAAGTAAACAAAACAGTGACAAGAAATCTGCAAAATTCTAAAATCTACACAACCTTTTGTTTCAAGCTATGCAGATTTGAGAGAGTCTACTGTATTATAAAACACTAGGTTGCCAAAGCAAAAATCACTGAGTTACCATGTCAGGCAAAAATCACCATTTTGGCACCAAGAAGAAACCTTGGTGTGTCTGTGACATTTGTACCTAAAGCTTTTGGTGATTGCACATTTTAAGTGTACAGAATAAATTAAAATCTTACATCTGTTCCAAATTTTAAATTGACAACCTGAAAATTGTCTAGATATCAATGTTAAAGTAACAATAACGAACCAAACTGACAGACATCATTTCAATACTAAATGATTATATTGTAAAAAATATTTATTTACATTAATATTACATATTTCAGCTTAAACTTGATGTAAATGAAATTATGTACAATATGGCAACAACGAAGACTGTGTCTTAGTCATAGTTTATACTATTTACAGGCTTCTGTGAGATATAATATTCATAAACACTTCTGTGCATATACCAAACAATAAAATCCACAAAGGAATCATAATGAAATACCAGCTGATATTATTATAGTACTGCAAGCGAACTGCCAGCAAAACTTCAAATGCAATTTTTAAGAGAACACAAAAAAAGTACCAACACTTTTTATGCATAGTAACAAACGATCTATCGTGCCCGTTTCGGCAATGAGTAATTATTCTGAACAAAATAAACATCAACAGTTTGAAATCAAATATCCACAAAGGAACGAAAATAATAAACCAGTCCCAATCCGTTTTGTCATCCAGTCGCAATGTTAACAATATTAAAAAGACTGCAACTAAGAACCAAGTTAACAAAGCTCTGTGTAACACCGCCATTCTATTAGTACTGAAATATCGTCAGTATATGAAATAACTTTCATTAACTATAATTCTGAAGATAATACAAAGTTAATGCAAGCTGCTGAGTAAATATTTTCATTTTACATTGATAAGGACATTGTTGTTGTTTTGACCCTATTGGGCCCGGTGAGCAGCTTTCTATTTATGTATAGCTGTCTTAATCCACATATAATGATAAGGACATCGTTCACAAAACTGTTCGTATATTAATATCCAACTTCACGAATCAACGCAAAAAAAAAACCCGACAATGTAAATGTAAATAAACACGAAATTGTTCGCAGAAGGATTATTCCTTTCTGTTATTGGCTTACTCAAACAAGCTACGGGAAGAAACAGCCGATTTCTGATTGGCTCGCTTACACATAAGAAATAAAACAACAAATAAAAGAGAGTGCTTTTATAAAATACGGCGTGACGAGAGGATTATTCACACAGGATTGTTTACAGGTGTATTCTAGGCGCTGCAACAGGAGGTAGAGTTGCAAAAAACCGGTTTATTTCCAATAGACCCGGTTTATGCCCAAGTTTATTCCCAAAAATCCTGGTTTATTTCCAAAAAGCCAAGTTTATTCCCAAAAACCCGGTTTATTCCCAGGTTTAAACCAGGATTTTTCTAGTATTTGCAACTCTAACAGGAGGTTGCAAAGTAGTGCAAAAGTTTAATTAGATTAACGATTAGATGTTTAATCATGATTAATTACTCATAGACTGATGATTAATTTAATTTCAATCCCTCTCTCCGATTAACGATTCAATCAAATCATTACTCAATATGATTAATGATTAAGAACGTCATGTTTTGTTCCAGCTTTGCCGTTTTATTTTCTTTAGTTTTTATTAAGTTTCTTCTGGTTTTAATCTCATGAGTTCGCAGTTAGAGTCTTGTATTTGGTCGGGTACCCCAATTTCACCTAACCCGACATGCGGATGGGCTTGGGAAGGGTTGACTTTAAATATTTCGTGTTTTGTTCTGTTTCGGGTTAGATTTTGACTTTTTGAGGTCAAGTTTGGATTGACCGATTTTTGGAAAAGAAAGTCCTGAATATTTATCAAATGAAACAAACTATATATTTGAAAATAACGAGTGTATATGGGCTCATTTTTTACAAAAATGATATAATTTATATTAGAGGTTTAATTGTAGACTTCTTTTCAACAACACTTTTTAAATGTAGATTAATTTTCTTTCACTTCGAGTTTGGGTTGTGTTCGGGTGTGATTCTACGAGTTTAGGTTGGGTTTCGGCTCGGATTCACTTTAACAAAAATTTAATGTTCAGGTACGATACAGTGTTGCCAGTGGGCTACTGTTTTAAAATTCAGATTGCTTGATTGGCACCACTTTTTGGAAATGGTAAATTTCGCCTAGTTTTCGTGTATTTTAACCTGTCATTAAATAAAATGAAATTTACTTTCTCAAAAAACTGGTGGTAATCAAGAAAACGGAATTTAAAAAAGTATCCCACTAGCAACATTTGTACGGTATGTGCACAACGGGACCAGTGTGTGAGTAATGAGTGAGCTCGAAGCCACTGGGGTCGTCTGATGCATTAAAAGTTCTAGTTCTGATTTAGTCCGCTGATTGGTATGCTTAAGTAAACGAAAATTACTTTTAAGTTTACCGGTGGAGTCTTCTGTGCTAACCCTTTTCCGACAGTTTCGAATAACAAAAAAAAGTGGGGGGGGGGGCTTTCTTACATTTAGACTACAATATTTAAAAAATTCATTGTTTAAGCTTTAATTTGGCAACAATTTCATCTCGAAACTTGGCGTGAAAGTACCGTCAAAATGACGATTTTCCTCCTCGTTCTGCTCATATCATACCAAGATATCACGAGGCAGACTGAAATATTTGCAGCGTACTGGTCAAGAGAGATTGAACGCTAAAGTTTCATGCCGTAACTAGAAAACCGGACAGTGTAGTTAAAATGTTAAAGTAACGAATTGGCGCCCCATTTTGTTCATATCGTACCAAGATATCAGGAGGCAGATTGAAAAATTTGTATTATACAAGTCAAGATATAAAATATGTTAAATATTCTTACCGTAAATCGATAACGGGATAGTTCCTTCAAACTCGCCAATTGGAGCTCCGTTCTGCTCATATCGTACCAAATATGCCGAAGTAGACAGGCAGTAGCGTAGCCAGGATTTCCTTTCGGGAGGGGTCCAGAATTTTTCTTCAGCTTATATATATAGTAATACTTGCCAAGATAATATCGCAAAGAGTGGTAAAAGTTTCCGTGTTAGACAGTTTTTCGTCTTCGCAAGTGTATGGAATTCTTTTCTATTTGACGAATGAATATTTCCGTTTAAGTCAGCATTTCGTTATAGGCAGGTTATGTTTCCACAGGAGTTGCTGTATATATAAAAATATAACTTATGTATGTAATATGTATATTAAAACCTATCTATAGCATATTCCTGTCTTAAACGGAAGCATTACATGGTCCTGATATGGATAACCATGCAATTAAATCTGCTGAAAACCTGCCTGAAGCGGGATTTTTCACCGTTCTTCTGTGATTCCAATTTCGTCTTCTCAGGTTTTACTCTACTTATAAATACAGTA
This sequence comes from Maratus michaelseni, assembly GCA_963931845.1. NCBI lineage: Eukaryota > Metazoa > Arthropoda > Arachnida > Araneae > Salticidae > Maratus > Maratus michaelseni. Next base: position 30,353,989 of record OZ007588.1, on the reverse strand, counting down.
AAGTCTATGAAAGCGGAAACTTTCTATAACGGAAAAGTTTCGGGATCCCGACGAAACGAACAATGCGTCTTATTGAAGTATAGTGTGACAGGATTGACTGTGTGTGTATATGCAATAGAAGTATTTCGAGTAACTTTAAGAATTTAGGTATTTCCTTATCAATTTCTTAATTTAAAAAAATTGCTTGTGTAAAATAAAGTAAGATAAATCTCTATAATTGCAGCTAATAATACTACGAAGTTATATTAATATTTAGCAAAGAAAAAGATTTTAGAAACAGTGTGATATAAAAAACTGAGCACATACTGAAGAGGATGCATTTCAAGTTTCATATAACAATTTCATATTTCAAGTTTCATAAGCAAATCAAGTTTCATATAACATAAGCATTTGATTACGTTAAAGTTATGATCAAATGGTTACGTTTATAACAGCATTTGGTTGAAATTGTTTTTTTAATTTTCATGTTTAATCTCTTGTCATTGAATTAAGAACTTGTGATGTAATAGGTATACTGAATAATGAGTAGACATAATTGCGAATGCTGTCAGCCGTTGATTCACCATGGGAATTTCTGAGAAAAGGTTTTCATTTTTAAGAAAAAAATCTTGTAATTTCGGCTACAGAAACTAGTAATGTAACAAACACACGCAACAAATATAGTTGATCTTGGGAAAAATAATTTTGTTACAATTGTCTAAAACAGGTATAATTATTTTTCAAGTTTCATCGCTTTTTATACTAAAATAAATATTCGACCCCAATAGTTATTTCCGATATCTGGTCGACTTAAAAGATGTTAAATTTTTGTAAAAAAAATTAATTATGATGGATTAGCACATCTAGGTAAGTATTAGATTGTGTAAAAAATATTGGTGGTTTCTGCTATTTTACTTTTCAACCAATTTATTTTAAGCAGTTGGAAACAATTTTCGAACGTTCTCTAAGTTCAGCAGCAATCATTCAGACTTTGGTACGTGGATTAGCTTCAACCTTTGTTTTCAATTTCTCATTGTTAATAACCGAATACCACCTACGACCTTCATATTCAAAATTCTCATTGCCATCATGAAATTTCTGAAAGCAATGTTAAACTGTGAGTTCACAAGTCGTACTTCGGTCAAATTAAATGTTGAATTCAGACATTTTTCTCCAGGAGGGATTTCTGGGGAGGGTGCCATTTTTCTCCGTAATAGGTACACTGTGGAGTTCAGGAAAGGGGAGAGATTGCCCTCCTAGACCATTAATATGCATAAAATCTCAAATCTTCCGAGGTGTCATTTCGATGCTATTGGGTGGATGCCCCACCCCCGCTCTCCTGAATTCAACGCTGTAGCGTGGTTTATATACAAGCCGTTTCCGCTGATTCTCGTATCATTTTGAATTAGTAAAAAAATCGTACGAAATTTCCCAAAGTTCTATAACTACTTTAAATATCCCTGTACAATAGCGAAAAATAAAATTATAATACTAAATAAGTAGGTAAAAACCTGCCCTTCAAAATAATATACAACAACTCCATATTCTATTAATAGTTTATTAAAAATTGCTCATGTTGAAAAGTTTAATAACAAGAATCATCATTATTTTATACAAACCCAGAAGAACATCAAAATCTTTCAATATTCCTCTGTTTTTTTCTTTAACGATTAACGAATAGCGAGATCAGAAATAAAAGGAGGAAGAAAATTGATTTCCCGAAATATTCTTCAGGTTTGACATTGAACCAAATGTATCTGATGGTCAACTTGACGAGGACTATGTGTGACTAAAGGAAACTGTGTCAGAGTTTTCTTTAGCAAAGGACTGTGCTCTCTTGAACAGGACAGAAAACTTTTGAACACCAGTTTCCTCTTCTTTGCTTACTGATTGACGTAAAGTTTCATAAAGCTGAAAAATGACATCATCAGCATGCTTTACAGCAGAAGACAAATCACATTCAGATGCAGGTATTTTGAAAGGGGCAATGTAATGTTGAATAAGAATTCACAAATATCTAGTCGAAGAATAAAGTTACTTTTTTTAAATTCTAGCCAGCATATTTAAAGTAAATGATAATATTGCTCGATATAAAATTATAAAATGAACAAAAATAAGGGTCGCCAAACTCTGATTAGTGTGCTGTTATTGCATTCGTGTAAACTCGTCTTTTCCCGTAAGTGTTGGTCCCATCGAAGTCTCTTTTGAAGAGTTGGGTTGATTTATGACGGCCAATTATCAACACGAGGGATATAGGCCCTAGGGAAGAGTGCCCTCCGTGGGGGTCTTTCTAAGGGATCCTAACCCGTATTTACAGCAAGGTTCGAAGAAAACCACGGAAAACTCCGAACGGTTAGGTCGACGAGCGCGACAGAGGTTTGAACCCAACACCTCCCGTCTACCAGCTTTGAGAGAAGAAGCTCTCAGCCACTGGTGGGGGCTCTCTTTTGAAGAAATTTTGCGTTTAATCTAGTTACATAAAATCTATGAAAACGGAATCGCCAGGTTTTGTTAAAACATTCCGTTGTAGATAGATTTCTGTCATATCAAGTATACTTGTATAGTTATCCTTCTGTTATCGAGACCATGAAACGTTTTCGTTTACGAGAGGATTCCGTGTTCACAGAAAACCTGCTAAGAAGGAATCACAACCAGAAAAAGTTCCATTTTAGATAGGTTTCAAATCTTTTCAGGTATAGATATGTAGTGTTGTTTTCGCTGAACCTTGAACTTTTGCTATTTAAGATAGCTGTCATCTTCACAGATTTTATTGTAATACATCTATGCTTTTCAGAAGTATACTATAGAGCGGATACGTTTTAACAGTTTTAGAGGATACCTGACAAAATGGGACGTGTCTATGACAACAACCTGTCTTAAACGAAAAAATTTCATAGCCCCGTTGAAAGACATACCTTTAAATATTACTTGTTAAGACAAACACTCGTCTAAAGCGGAATTTTTCATTGCTTCTTTGCGATTCCATCTTATCAGTTTTTAATGTTGTTGTATCTCTGATTCAGTAAACCAGGGGGTCCGAACCCCTGGAACCCCCCCCCCCCCAACCCTTGGCTACGCCCCTACAGGTCATTATTTCATCTATTTCTAATAATCTTGTCTTATATCACAATTTCATCTCGTAACTCGATGACTTAGTCATTTTTGTTGTTACAGTTCGTTCTTACAATATAGAGAAAACATTATCTAAATACTAGTAAATCTACAGATCAGGAGCCTCAACGTCAGCTCTGAAAGTCAATGTTTTTTTATCTCACTTTTCATAATATTTAACATCTTACAATCCGAAAATTAATTTTTTTAAATTACTACATACATATTTATACGCTTTTAAAATAATTTGAAGGTTTCAGCAATTAGAAACGTTTAATTAAACACCGTTTATGCAATAATATTCTGACATTCTTATGAACTTCTTATTCTATGTTTTAGATTAAAAAAATACATTTCTTCAGGGGGGGGGGGCAGAGCCCCCTGAACCCCCCCCCCCCTAATTTAACAAATTTATATTCGTGATTTACTATTGATTGTGTGAATGATTCTAGTATATCTTGGATTTCGTTCTACACAGTGGTTTTATTAGAATAAGCAAAATTTTCGAAAATAATTTCATGTTATCCTAATGCCTAAATAGCAATATTTACTTACCTGCCAACCACGAAACACTCGCATCTGATAAATAGGTTGAATAATATCTCGTGTACAAAAGCAACTTATGGAAATGTAAACTGAATCTTTTCCCTTATATCTATTTCAGAAATCTAGTGCTATTGCAACTTTTGTTTTGGAAAACAGTTTTGATGGTCATTCTATAATATTTCTTTTACCTAAGTACATCCTGATCTAACTCGATGGCAATAGCATACTAAAATCTCCCCAAAATAGGCTTATTTAGAAACTTTTAAACTTATTGGGTAATCATTCATAATCGTGCCCACTGCCAATTCACTAAATAGCAACCGTGGTTTGGCGCTATAAAGTATTTTTTGTGATAACTTTGTAGGATCTCAGTTTCCAGTAATAGTGCTATTTCAGGCTGTATGGATGCGTTTTACTAAGCTAATTTCTTTAGATTAACCATCTCGTTGTTCGAGATATTATATCCTATTTTAAAGTAATACTAATTTTGAACCACGAAAAATCCATATCTCTTCCAGAAAATGAATATCTCATGTGAAAATGTTTCGGTTATCATTCTATAGTAGTTAAAAGGTAACTTGTTTCAAAATAAATTCTCATTTATTTCAATAAAATATTAAAATCACTCAAAACTATTTTATTTTGCGAATAAAATATTGTAGCAAAATAGTTTGAGTTATTTGAATTTTATTATTTTGATTTTCTTTAAAATGTAGTTGCTAGGTTACGATTAAATTAAAGAGGAAAATAAAAATAAATACATTTTAAAATTTGCAAAAAATGATAGAATAAAATGTATTATATTATTAGAACAGATGTATAAAATTGCAGCAAACATTGTACACCTAATTTAAAAAATCTGACGAATGTATTAACAAAATTTCAAATTAATTTGAATAATTTAAGACCTGACTTGATAAATTTTAGCCTTCATAACTTACACATTAAATACATTAATCAAATGCGCCAATAATTTTCGGAGAGACTTAATCTCTCTCTCTCCAAGCATCAACTGACCACCGACCCTCTGCTCGTTCTTCCAGCCCCCTCACACCTCGCGGGGTGGCAGGAAACGAGGGATCCTTAACCTCGGACTGCATTCCTTTTCTTCGCTGGAACTTGGTGAATACGTTACAGCATCACCCCTCTGGTTCTGTCAGATTTTTATTTCTGAAGAAAAATCTAACTGCAAATCCCCAGCACTTATTCCAAACTTACAATAGGGGCTTACCACCATCCTTGTCTGTCATTAATTACATTTTAACATTTAAACAGCACATCATAATGATACTATAAATTTTACACACTTAAAAATACTGTTACAAAAATAAAAGAACTAAGAAAAAAATATCTATATACACATCATTATCTACTTTATCCTTATTTTTCTATACCCAACGCCGATATTCGATAGTGATGGAATTCAGTTTTCCCAGGTTTGTAACCGAAAGATTGCCTGTCATCTAGCGAATTTACTGATTTCCTGACAACTGGTAAATTTTCTCTAGAACTATCAGACAACTGCTTAATTGGGCCGAATTCACTTTCACTCTTGGAAAAATAATCAATAGAGGATCGCCTTTCAGTTTTTGCGAAGATCGCTTTACCCTCTTTTCTGTCGCGTTTTTCCCTCCTTCCTATATCAGATTCACGCCTGGGCTTTCCATAAATCACCCTATCTTTTTGGGCTAACTTTCCCTCGCTCTCTCGTAAACAGATAACTTCGTTTCCGGAGCTGTGCCCGCTCGTTTTGTCGGGGGGTCAAGCCGGTGTTGACCTGAGGTGGTTTTAAATTCTTTTTGTCCAGTTGCGCTTTATTCCCCCTCGAATAATGAGACATTTCCGTGCTCTTAGCTGTTAACGCGGGTTTCTTCTCAGCGCACTCAATTAACTCTGGTGGATTCTTCACTATTTTTTTGGCTCCACGACAAGAAGGGAAAATAGTCTCCTCACATATTTTTTCTATTTCGGAATCAAGTTTCGTTTTGCTCGGTAACTCAGGGTGTAGGCTATCATTATTCTGATCCCTTTTTTTATCTACGGTATTGTCGAACCGTGGGGCAATTCCAGTCTTATTCCCCTTTCTAACATTAGGATCGGAAAGACCCGATAATTTATACTGGTCATCCGCATTATCTTTTTCGATTCTCTGACGAATCTGCCTGTGGCGTGATTTGCAATTTAGTATCTCCACCCACATGCGTTTTTTTAACTTAACGAAATCGCGTACTTTCGATTTCATCGTTTTCCTATGTAATTTATCTCTTATCCAACGTTTTTTAGAAATCGTAACATTTGTCTCGCATTTCGGGAGAACAATCGGTTCAGGGTTTCCCTCACCAGGTGAAAAATGACACTCATCGTTATCAGCGTCCGGACCAACTGTGGACGTGGAACTTTTCACAAACTCTTTGAGATGTTTACTAAAGGGTTTTCTTTCTTTTTCCGCAATACAGGAGTGTGAGGAGGGAGTTTTAGTTTCGATATGTACGCTCGTTACGGGCCGCTCCCTAGTTCGGGTTAACACGGAGCTTATCAGTTAGGGTTTTGAATTGACTCGATCGATTAATATTTGGGTCTTATTTCCGAGTAAATAATAATCTATCTCCACGTTTTCGTCTACAATTCCTGCACGGGTCGTGACAGTTGTCCCGTCTTGTGTTTTCAAATTTATTCGTGCGATGGGTATGCGCTTCAAGGCATTTTCTAACGGTGACATCACATACACAAATTCTCCGGTATACTGGTCATTATTTACATAATTTGCACTTAGAAGGTCTCAGGTGCTTCCACTATCTCTAAAACAAATCATCTCTTTCCCATTTATAATTCCTCGGCTCAAATAAGGCGTGAGGCTTTCGTCGGTCTCTTCTAAATTTAGTAGCAGGTTCACGCTTTCGAATTTCTCATTACTTCTTTCTAATTCGGGGAAACTTGCTAACTGATTTACGCTCTCGGGTTTTTCATTAACTTTCTTTATTTCCGGGCAGTTGTAGCGTAGGTGGGAAAAACTTCCACATCGATAACAGGCTCTATCCCTTCTTTTATCAAAAATTTCGTCTCTGGAATGCTGGTCATTCTTATCGCGCCAATCTCTTTTTGCTTCTGGCCTCGGTAGTTCGGTATTCTGATTTTCTACAACTATACTCCTCTCTACTCTGTTCTCATTTACTGGATTTCTAACAGAGGGGGTGGGGGGCGGTCGTTTCACCGATTTACGTACCGACTCATAACTGTCCAACCTTTGGGTTAACTCTGCCGGCGTGATTATGTTGCTCCACGAATCGATAAAATGATTTTTAACATCTGGCGGTACTTTTCTTTTCAATTGGTCAGTGACAATGAGGTCTCTTAATTGTTTAAAATCGGTGACCTGAATGCCACTCAACCACTGATCGAAATAGTTTGTTATCTCGTACGCGAAATCTTTCCATAATTTACCTTCGGGGCGATTTGTATTCACGAACCTGATCCGGAAATCCTCCGCGGAAATTTTGAATCTTTCTAGCAGTTTGCTCTTAATATATTCATAATCATCACTTAGATCTAACGGCTCTCTCAGAATAATTTCTGCTAATTCAAACGGCAGTAGTCCCAATAAATTTGTCACCCACTGCGATTCGTCAATCTGGGCCTTAGTCGCCTGCCTTTCAAATAAGTTAAGGTATAACGATATTTCTGATTTGCCAGATTCAAATTTAGGGAGTACGTTTTTTAACAAAACCTTTTGTTCTCTTTCCCCTTGACTGGACGTCAATAACGAATCAGTCTCATGTTCGGCTCTTATTTTGGCTAATTCGTGTTCTTGATCACTTTTTTCTTTTCGGTCACGTTCAATTAATTTTAATTGAGCTACCGCCAGCGTTTCATCATACTCGGACGTCTCCGTGATTTTTTTTATTATTTTCGGAACAGTGTCATTTGGTAACACTTCTACATCGAATTCTACAGCCAACGTGGCCAAATCGCATTTCCGAAATCCGGCAATCCCTGCCATTTTTACTATTTTCAATTTTCCTACAAAATCCTACACTTCCCTTAACATAGATAACAATAATATTCCTCCCACTATAGGCATGCAAATTACACATAAAAACACAATATTAACCGCGACATAAAAATATACAATGTGCAACAATTCATAAATTTGAGACTTCTAACACTCTATCTTCCAGATATGTTTGTCTTCCCGGAAAACCAAATTCCACACATAACAAATCCTGTATTTCTTATTTTTTTTTATTACAACTCTGCATCTAGCCCATAAATAACAATTCATTCATGAATTCCTAAAAAAAAAAAAAAAACAATTAACAGTGCTTGGTTTATCTAGCAATTTCAATAACAAACAAATCTTAACAAAAGATTTTCTCTTCTCTTATTTTTCTTTTCAAACTCAAATTTATATTTTAAAGTTTTCCTTATCATTTCATCTGTGCAAAAAAACAATATTAACTTTAAACACATTTGGTTTCATATATCTAAATGATTTTAGTTTAATTCTTTCATTACTTTAAAAATTCGCTGAATTTCACAGAAATTTCACGCAATCAAAATAAAAAAAAAAATCATATTATACTAACAATAATAACAGACTAATTTTTTTTAACACTTTTAAGACTTTGTCACACACCTCAGCCCCTACTGTAAAATATTGAAACAGTGCTTACCTGGGGTGCAGCTGTACTTCGGTGGTCCAATCCTGGATTAGCGGGTGCTGAGTCATAGATGCTGTATTCGGCGGCTATTCTGGCCTTGCTTCAATTTTCTGGGTGCAGACTGGCTCTGATGCTCTACCTTTCTTTTATTTGGGGAGCAGCTGTGGTTCAGTCCTCGATTAGCGGATGCTGTTTCATAGATGCTGTATTCGGCGGCTCTCCTGACTCTGCTTCACTGTACTGGATGCGGCCTCCGGCTCTGATGCCCTGCCCTGAGCGGTGCGGCGGGTGTAGATTCTCAGCGTTGCCCTGCCCGATATGGCGGGTGTAGACTGCTCCTGGTTCCACTCCTCCGTTAGGCTCCTCTGCTATTTCCTTCAGTCTCTGTCTTTACTCGTACATTTATCCCACCGCTGCCACCATTTCTGTGCCAATTCGGCGGGATAGTAGATCTTATTTTGGTAGCTTACTGATTAATTTACCGAAATAAAGCACAGATTCTTTAGCCTATGAAAATTATATTTTATTCACAAATAAACATGTGAGAATAAATAGTCTAGTGCATAGGATAATAATTGAATTATAGTAAGTTAGAGTTCGTTGATACGGACAGATACTAAAAGAAGGTGGCAGCAGGAATCTAATTTGTTAGTCCGCTCTAAAACGGTTACAGCACAACACCTCCTCTGGGTCTCAAAACTAGGTAAGTCTTAGAAATATTGAATATGTCCTCATCGATTCCTAGGACACAAATACTAAGGAACAAAGGGGTTCTTTCTAATCTGCTCTTATAAACAAATCACTAGAGCTACTTCACTTCGCTCTCGGCAATTCTCAGGATGAGAATTTTCGGAGAGACTTAATCTCTCTCTCTCCAAGCATCAACTGACCACCGAACCTCTGCTCGTTCTTCCAGCCCCCTCACACCTCGCAGGGTGGCAGGAAACGAGGGGTCCTTAACCTTGGACTGCATTCCTTTTCTTCGCTGGAACTTGGTGAATACGTTACAATGCAAAAATCAGTAAAATGTGTCCCGACGCAACAATCAAAGGCGGATCCAGCCCTGCAATTAGACGGGGAGACATAGCTCCTTCTTCTTCTTCTTCTTTTTTTTTTTTTTTTCTCGGTCAATTTTAATGTTAGATGAATGGGACTTTTTTTGTCTTACTTGTTAGTGTCACAGTAATTTTTTACTAAATATCACTTATAGGACCGGGGTACCGTATAAAAATTTAAATTTCGTAATTTTTAAATAAATGTTCCTCTTGACCCAAATCGCTTTAAAAATAATTCTTTATCTTATTTAAACCATTTTTGTAATTGGAAGTATGCATCTAGGACCAACGGTTGCGAAAATAAAGGTCGGCCAGGTTATACGTGGACACCTTGTATACATTTAAAATGAATATTCAAAACATCAGTTCAAAGCCGCCATTGATGTTCTCCATGTTGGTTTAACGTTTTTAATGAACCATAAAATAATATTGAAACACTAAATCAGAAATTTGTTGAATTCATATAAAAGCCTTACCTGAGATATTGCAAAACTGCTCCAGAAATGGCTTAAATATGTAAATTAATATTACACGAATTTTGGCACGCTTATGGGAACTTAAACATGGGAAACCCCAACATCCTACTCCAGCAGCCATTTAAGCGACGTCATCACTTCGGTGGCGTATAGTGATGACATAACAATGTATGTTTGTATAACGTAAAAAAAAACATTATGTAATAAACTTCCATTCTTAAAGTCGTATTTCTAAAACGCTGACGTAACAATGTGCATAAAATTAACAAACAGTTTAATTGAAATGTATTATTAAAAGTAACAATAAGCAGCAGTGACAACAATGGTTATAATTTCATTGTTACAAAAGGTATAAAAGGCTCGATTTCCAGACTGTTTTCATCATTTCAATCTGCGACAGGTTGAGCGTCGTCTGCGTCTTTAAACTGTCAATCTCGAGCTATGGATTTAACATTGAACGAGTTTTGGCAATCATGGCAATGGGCTGCCATTGCAAGTGAATTGGAGACTATGATGGAGGCAGCACAAATGAACCCTCAAATGCCAGAAAATTTCTCGGCATTCGTGGCTGCTTGGAGAGAGATCAGTAGAGCAGGTCGTTCTCCCGATCTCTCTGATTTTATTCTTGGATTGAAACTGAGACTGGAACAGGTCAGGCCCATCAATCGCGAAACCGGTGTAAGAAGCTGGTTGAGCGAGAAGTGGAGTTCTGTAAACACGGATGAGTCTGCTAACGGCAGTACGGAAAACTGCAGTTCCGGAGATACCCGTGTATTTAGTATGCAAGAGATCGATACGTGCGCCGTCATCGCCACCAAATTGGAGAAGATGATGGTAACAGCACAGGAAATTCTTCGAATGCCTGATGACATCCAGGCATTCGTAACCACATGGAGAGAGATCAGTGAAGCAGACTGGTCTCCCAACATCTGTGATTTTCTTATCGGTCTTAAGCTAAGACTAGACCAGATTCAGGATAAATCCGATAAATCCGATAGCAAACACGAAGAACCTGCCATGCGCCAGAGCGCAAAAAGTGGCTGGTTGCGCGAGAAGTGGGGCAGATTGAAGGCGTGTTTGTGCTGCTGCTGCAAAACATCCGCAGATTAAAGAATAGACTATGCAAAAACCTTCCTGTTTCCAGTTTTCATTTTCGTGAAAAGTGGAAATGCAAAGAGGCGGATGCATGGACAACTGCCAATAACAACGGCAGTCAACAATTTTTAATCACGCCTAAAACAAACTTTGTTTTAGCCAGTCTAAGCCTGGATAAAGTGAGAAGGAAAACTGTTGCTCTAGGAATCAATCACATTACTTTTTTTGCAATCTTTACATTTTAAAATGTTCATTGTAGTTTCAAATTAAATAATCTTTATTTGAAATTTCATCGTATATACTGTTTATTAATAATTTGAAGGTTTTGACTTCCATTTTACACTATTTGATAGAATTGATCTAATTAAATGTTTCTGCTACAAGTTTGTTTCCTATTTTTTTTTTAAACATTATTGTACCTGACAGGTTTGGTTGATTCCCAGATTATAAAATATGCAGGTCACGGTTTTTAAAAACTTTAATTTCATTGCAACGTTAAACTTTTTATTAATTACATGAAATTAATTAAAAGCAGTTGTTTATATATATAAATGTTATTACATTCTGGTAAGTACAATATAAAAGTTAAATTAGACTGTTTAGCTGTTCATTTTAATTAAAAGATTTGAAGCATTAGGAACGTTACTGAGAGAAATTGCACTTTTAGAAATGTCCACATATAGGGATGTGCATTACTGGAAATAGACTAATTAAGCAATCCAGTAATGCAAAAAAAAAAAAAAAAAAAAAAAAAAAAATCCAGTACTGTACGCCCTTTGTTCCCGTAATGGACACTTTCTGTTCCAGTAAAGGACATCCTACACAAAGTAATAGATAATTTTTTTTATGATTGTATTTAGAACCAGAATTCATTGAAAGCATGCCGACTAATGAAACAAAATAGTATTTTCCAAATAAATTTTATAATTAGGATATCCGTAATACAATTAATAAAATATTTAAGCGAATATGTCATTGCCTATATTACTGTCATTATCACAGATATATATTTTAATTATTTTAGATAGAATATTTAAAACATTAAATTTCAAATATTACATTTATGAAACTATTGAGACAATGAGAAGTTTGAAAGTGTTAGTAAAAAATAAAATGTTTTGGAGTACTAGTGTTTTAAATCGCATTTCCTATTATTTTTAACGGTTAAACTTTTTGAAACTACTTGATATATTACTTGTAGTAATTTGCATTACAAATATGAAATAGGCGATATTGTGCTTTGAATGTTTTAAATACTAAATAAGATGATTTCAAAATAAAGCTGTACAATTGATATTTGATCTGCCGATTTACTAATTTCAGTACTGCTATAAATTTAATTAATATTATACTTTTTAATGTACATATATGTTTTGTCCGTTTGCCCTATATTGCCAGAGATGAATAATCAAACATTTAAGACAGAAAATGATAGAATATTAAATGTTGTGTAATTAAAATAATTGTCAATATTTAAATGGAGAAGACCAAATTTATGGTGTTTCAAATCAATTTTATTGTAAATAATCTTAATAGAATAAGAAATTAAAATTCCTAGATTCATTACACAACTTATGGTATGTTTTAAAAGTTCGTGCCACACTAGTTCATGTTTATTTAACATGATATTTGAGTCTGTCAAGTTAATTTTTACGAAGAAATTTCAATAATAATAATAATAATAATTATCCAACTTCAGTTCACATTTATTCTCAGTCTTTCATTTAAATGGGTGCATTACATATGTATATTCATACACTTCTCATTCACAGTTTTTGTAAAAATGTGATAATCTAAGATTAGGGCCAAAAATATTTTCTGTTGCCATGGCCCAAAATTTTGATGGTCAGGGTCTTTTCCGGATAAATAAGCTTTCTTCGAAAAATCTCTTTTTTAATACCAGCAAAAATTTAATTCAAAATCTTAGGAATAGTAAGCATTTCTTCTTGATCTCCCCCTTCCCTTCGTATACATGCTCCTGGGATTTTGATCAAACGTATGTGGCTATTAACCTTCAAGAATTATATGTTTAAAAAAAAAAAAAACTGTATTATAACTGTAAATAAATTTGTGAAGGAAGGGACAAGTTAAGAATTAATTGGAAACAAAACCTCAGATTTCCCTTTTTAAAAAAGAGTTAAAGTTATTGAATTATGGCTAACAATATTACTGGACTTAAAAAAAAAAACGGTAAGAAAATTTATTTTTAACCTGTGAATTTATTTACTGCTTCTTTTGTTAAATATTCCAAATGGTAAAAATGCCGATACTAAAGTGTGTCGTGTCAAAATAAGAGCGATTAGAAAAGAACACTATTCCTAATATTGTACTTTCATAGAAGAGTAATTAAGAATTTTGATCTTTTGCTGGTTCACTCGTGCACTGAAATATTGAAAAAGGCATCTTTCTCCCTGCTCATAAACGGGAAACTTTCTGACACATTTTTAAACTCAAAGGCATTAGACTGGTAGGCCTGACTATGGAAGAGACATGGAATCGAGATGAGTTTTCCATTTTTTGATAAATAGATTACTTGTCGAGTTATAAGTGATTCTGGTAACGTATTAACGACTCGTTTTTCGCGTTTCTCAGGCTGCCGTGTCGGGTATCCGATTCAAAACGCCAACTTGGATAGTGCTTGATGAAAGATTTTCTACATTTACAAAAAAAGAGGGGAAAACGTGTTTAGATTGCAAAGTTTCTGAATAAAAAGACCTGTGAATTTCATGCGTTTCCGAGCAAAAATGAATTAAAAAATATGTCATAAAGTAGCCAGTTTGTATTTGAGAACAGCCTTAAATCTGGAAAAGCACGTAACGTAAATAAAACTAGATCGCTAGTAAAAAGACCAGGAACAAACAAATCAACAGGAGATTTTTTTTTTAGTATTACTACTGGGCATCTTTAAAAGATCTTTATTAACCCCATCAGCCCCCTTACCCTGTTTATGCTGTGATGTCAATGCGGACTAATATAGACTAACGAGAATGGCTAATCCGCTGTATAACAGAAAAAAAAATTAGAAATTTATCTAAAAAAGAAAGAAAAAGTACTTTTTTCAATTTACTCTTGACAATTTCGGGGGGGGGGGGGTGCTGTAGCCCTGTCAGCCCACCCCTGGATACGCCACTGCCACATAGGGATGTCCACGGAAATAGACTAATTAAGCAATTCGGTAAAGGACACCCTACACAAAGTAATAGATAATTGTTTTTATGATTGTATTTACAACCAGAATTTAACGAAAGCATGTATACTAATGAAACAAAATAGTTTTTTTCAAATAAATTTTACAATTAGGATATCCGTATTACAATTAATAAAATATTTATGAGAATAATTCATTGCCTAAATTATTGTGATTATCACATATATATATTTTAATAATTTTAGATAGAATATTTAAAACATTAAATTTCAAAGTATTACAATTATGAAATTATTAAGACAATGAGAAGTTTGAAAATGTTAGTAAAAAATAAAATGTTTTGGAGTACTAGTGTTCTGAAATCGCATTTCCTATTATTCTTAACGGTTAAACTTTTTGAAACTACTTGATATATTACCTGTAGTAATTAGTATTACAAATATGAAATAGACGATATTGTGCGTTGAATGTTTTAAATACTAAATAAAATGATTTCAAAATAAAGCTGCACAATTGATATTTGATCTGCCGATTTACTAATTTCAGTACTGCTATAAATTTAATTAATATTATACTTTTTAATGTACATATATGTTTTGTCCGTTTGCCCTATATTGCCAGATATGAATAATCAAACATTTAAGATAGAAAATGACAAAATTTTATATGTTGTGTAATTAAATTAATTGTCAATATTTAAATGGAGAAGTCTTGATCCTCATGAGCCCCTTCTTTCTCTATGCCTTTAAACATTATTGTTTGCTTTCTGACTAGTTTGATTGATTCCCAGATCATAAAATATGCAGGTCACTGTTTTTAAAAAACTTTAATTTCATTGCAACGTTAAAATCTTTTATAAATTACACGGAATTAATTAAAAGCAGCTATTTATATATACAGTGCAACCTCTGAATAACGGTTACTCGTGGGACCAATGAATAGTGACCGCTCTTCAGTGGTGGATGTTATTCATAGGTTTCATTTAAAAAGAATCAAAACACATAAATTTAAATAGAAAGACAGACATTTTAATTAATCCACATTGTTTTAATACATTAAAAAAACTAGTCGTTGGGGGCCACCGTAATACTTATCCATCGTGGATATGCAAAATATAAAATATGAAAATAAAACATGTGTAAACTATTTTATAAATGCATTGCAATTCGAATAAAATCCTGGGTTGATTACGTCATACACTTTAAATGCTCTATTACTGAATTGCGTAAAAGAAACATCCTTATAACTCCAAAAATGATAATCCTATTAACCAACAGTTTACTGTGTCGGATTTGGCCTCTCATTTCCAATTAAAATAGATCTCTGAATTGAAATTTGAATGAAATACAGTGTCATGAAAAATCGAAGAGTGTGGAAAATATCTCGGCAACTCATTATACGATCGACTTTATTCTTGATGCAGAATTTATGTTTTTTTATTGTCTTTTATAGTCACTCCTTAAAATAAACAATTTCGAAAATCTTTATATACCTTTTATCAGAACGAATACTTCAAGAATCCAAAAAAATAGTTGCGGATCATCGAGATTACTGAAATTCAATAAGCTTCTTCCCATTATTACATACTAAGTACATACCCAATTTTAAGTCTCCTACTCAAATTTTCGGGAGATAGAGCGTTTACAGACACACAAACAGACACACGGACGCCAACATTTTTTCATTTTTTTTCTAAAAATATGTTTTTCGGGATCTGCAGTGTCTGAAACATGTAAAAAAAAAAAAAAAAAAAAAAAAAAAAACAACGATTTTTAAAACGATTACAAGACGTAATAGAGTAGTACAAGAATAATAGTGATTTGCAGTTGCTTTATTTTATTTTATTTTATTTTATTTTATTTTTGCTGTATATATCTTTCTCCAAAGAAATAACAATATGAGTTGTTTTGCTATACATCATCATTATGATTTTATGAAAAATTTTGGATTTTCCGAAGGTTCGTCAAAATTTTGGTATACGGATTAATATTGAAAATTTTGGAATTTTCGTTTCGTTTAGATCATCGTGATTTTCGACACGTAATAAAATGAATTTTTCTACGATAGTTGGCAACAATGTACGAAAAATCACGAACTAGTAAGAACGGTACTCTCAAGTTATACGTAGGAGCACAAATGAGACAGACTGCAGAAAAGTTTAACAAAAAAATGCCATTTATCTCAATGCCATTTACTTTTCAAACATTAAAAATTATTGAGGTTATTTAAATTATTAAGACTATTTAAATTATTAAAAATAGTGTCGCACATATTCAAGACTAAAAACAATCTTAGTATTTTATGTTTTTCATGCGATAGAATACATGATAAAACCTACAATACACCATGTAATGGATATTGATTTTTCCGAATATGATATCCTATGGATGTTTTTAGGATGTCAGTGTGTTGTCTGGTAACAATTCACGCCCCTGGTGATCACTCTGTAAATATGTGTAATGAAGAAAAACCAAATTAGAAAGAAATGTTATAAAACCCTAATCCATCAACTAACACTATTTTGGGGAAATGTAATATAACATGTTCTTCTTTCTACCAAGCTCTTTTGTCCAAAAGCTTTCATAAAAGATCATTCATGGGATATCTGTAGGCGTAACTTTTTGATATCTGGAGGATATCTTGCGACTGTCTACAGCACACCATTAAGAGGGTATCGGTTATATCGACTATGATATCCTATGGATGTTTTTCGGATGTCAGTGTGTTGTTTAATAACAATTCAGGCCCCTGGTAATCACACTGTGAATAGAGAAATAAAGAAACACGAATTAAGAAAGAATGTTTATAAAACCCTTATCCATAAAATAAAACATTTTTGGAGAAATGTAACAACACGTTCTTCCACTAAGCTCTTCAGTTGTCCAAACACTTTCATAAAAGATCATCCACAAGATATCTGTAGGTGTAACATTTTGATATTTGGAGGATATCCTGTGACTGCCTGCAGGACACCATCCAGAGGGTATTGGTTATCCCGAATATGATATCCTATTGATGTTTTTAGGATGTCAGTGTGTTATCTGATAACAATGCAGCCCCCGGTAATCGCACTGTGAATAGAGAAATGAAGAAACACCAATTGAGAAAGAAATGTTATTTATTTCCTCACAGAAAATCATTAACATGTCATGATATACATAGATAGCAAGTCTGCTTCTAGTGAACTACAGCAGCTTAAATTTTTTTTTCAGTGCAAAACAAAACAATGCATGTATAAAACTTGAATTGATGTTACACTGTGTTCATATTAACTGTAACTATAATATTTTACTATAATAAGGAACTAATTATGCAAAATATGAAATTATTATTTTTCTGGGTAATTTCTAGAGAAAGATGTCAACCAGTACTCGATATTATCACTGTAGAAACACTATTTCTCGTTCCTCCGCCAGTAGCAAAACCAGCGGGGGGGAGAGGGCACGAAGATTTTGGACTTGCTCTTTGAACGAGAAAACCCGTTCCTCCCTAAATCACGTATACATATACGATAAAACTGATAAGACGAAAATTCAAGTGCTACTATGAAGCATCCCGTTTTAGAGTGGTTTTTGTCTTTGCAAGTATAATTGTATGGCAATCTTTTAGTCGGGATCATGAAAAGTTTTCGTTTAAGACAAGATTCCATTTTAGAAATGTAGCGTTTTGACAGGTTTTATTGTAGATATTTTTGTATAAACACAAATATGTATATATATCTATATAAAAATTTTTTGGTCCCCTGCCGTCCCTTCCGAACAGAAATCCTGGCTACCCCTTGCTCGCGAAGCTTTGATTGCATAGTAAATGAACAAGGTGTTTATTGCATAGTTTATTATTGCATAGTCTTAGACAGAGCCGGCGCAACCATCGGGCAAACGGGGTGCCCAGGGTCTCGCGCCATTTAGAGTCCTGCTAGGGGCAGACGACTACGACATTGGGAGAGAGTTGTCGGAAAAATTCTACGGTAACTAATAAAGCAAACTTCGCGCCGCCAAAACTGCAATTGAATCGGCCATTTCAAAAACCACATAAATCACAGAATCAAAACTTTGCAGAAAAAAAAGCCTGTATAGGAACATATTTATGTTTTAATAGGGTATTGCATGTAAATGGTAATAGGGTAATGTAATAGGGTAACCGCATGTAATCTGATATTGCATGCAAAAACCACTTTAGTCGCTGACTTTATGTTGTTTAAGTAATGAACGAAAATTAGAAGGTATTGTTTAAAGAGGAAGGAATACATACTGATTTATGTGGCTATAACTTAGATCATGGCTCTACCTTTAAGGAAGTGAGAGTTTTTACAAAAATGTGTATTTAGAAAAAACTTGACTTATGGGGTTTATGAAATAAGCGATTCAATTATAATATTGTATTTTTTCAAAGTGAAATTCGTAAGTTTTTGAAAGAATTTTTAAACTTTCTTCACTATTTCATCCTTATATTAAATCATCCTTATATATATCATCCTTTGTATTTTAAAGTGCTTTTTTTTAAAAGACAAAGCTTCTATGTTAATAGCCCGATAAGTGGTTGCTGTTGTAAAATCAATAAATACGATTTTTGAAGAGAAATTTATCGGTTCTCTAACTTTTGCCTGCCCTACGTCTCGCAATCTAGAGCTCACCAAAAGTGGTTTCCTTGTCAATAGTACTAAAATATCCCCACTTTTTTTCATGTAATTGATGCCATGTTTAGGAGAAAACATAAATACCATAATTGCGTCCCATGGACGTATTTTCTATTGACTTCCGCGTACGCCAAGATTAAGAATTTTGATCTTTTTAAACCAAATGACACGTGGCTGCGTATGTTCCCATGCTTATATTATAAACAAGAGTGACTGTTACACATACATATACTAGTTCTAGTACTAGTTGGCATCTTTACATAATATCACAGTTAAACTTGTAAAACACAATCCTAAATGTGGATGCTAAAATATTAATCAACTAGCAGAATACATTCAGGGTTTCGTAATCTACTACTAAACATGATCAATTAATTTCTTGGCTTAGAAAAATTTCATCGATTCACTGAAATATATAACGCAGCAATGAAGTAACGAAATATAGATATCAGTGCATATTGAATATGAAAATATAATATATACATTCGAACAGATATTAAAGTACGATGTAAATGTGCAATATAACTTGTTCATCCGTAAGCTCTTATAAACATTTCTCAATTAAAATATTTAAAAAATAGTGGTTATATATTTACAGCATTAAATCATGTGATATGCAACAGATATTTATTTATGTCAGGTAGGAAATGACGTAATACACAGCAAATTAAGGTTTATTTTGGGAAGAGATTCACATTCTAGATAATAACTGTAAATGAAAAATTACTGAATACAAATAAAATGCATTTTTTTAAACAGTAATATAGCAAATGTAAAATTTACTTATGGAGGGAGGCTAAGAATGTATTTGATAATTGTATTTAAATTGAATTATTAAATCAACTTCATTCGCTAAAGTTTTTCTATTTCTACATTTGATGCACAAATCATGTTTTATTCATAGAACTGTACATAATCATAGAATAGTGATACAGAAATATAGACTAAATTCACAGATGAGAAAATAAACACAGAATAGAATACAATAAATTATAAAAATATGTATCCTTTGAACTGCTTATTTAATTTTGTTTGAAACAGTGTTTACGTTTTGACAGAAGTGAAGTAAATTTGAATTGATTTGGTTTTACAGCAAAATTTAATTTTTTTTTTAAACATAATATACCATAATAGACAATCAATATAATCAAATTCGAAATCCCACATATAAAAAGAATCAATCGACTGATTTTTGTCATTTAAACATTTCAAAAGATATATCTTTGACTAATTTCTTTTTCAGTGAGTTAGTCTAGTTTAGTTTTAATAAAATGTAGCACATCACTATAGTAGACAAAGTATATCGTCTGCGTTATACTCAAAACAAATAGCGGCAGACGATTTCATAGTTTATTATTGCAATGTTTACATTCTGTATTCTAAAGTAACGTGGAAGCTGATTTGCATTTGAAATTTTGAATTGAAAGAATAATTGAAATTGAAAATAGCAAAAGGGTGAAATTTAAGATTAGTAGGCATCATTTTAATCAAAGTAATTTTAATCATAGAACTGTAGCCTTAATGCGCCTGCATTTTTTTTAAAATGAGATTTCAGTATTAAGAAACTATAAAATCTTAAGGAATTAATTACATATCTTATGATGGCATTAGATATGTTTGGTAAAAAATAAATTGATTTATTATTTGTATAGAAATTATTTCAAAACTTCACCCAAACGAATCAATGCTGATTAAAATTTTAGATGAAAACATTAAAAAAAATTTCTCTGTTTGAAAAAAGAAAATATATGATTAAAGAACTTATGGTGAAATAATTAAATTTCCTTAAGATATAAACAGATACTGTGTAAAAATTTTAATGTACTGTACATTTAAGTACAATAATTATAAAAATATGTATCCTTTGAACTGTTTATCTAATTTTATTTGAAACAGTGTGTACGTTTTTACAGAAGTGAAGTAAATTTGGATTGATTTGGTTTTACAGCAAAATTAATTTAAAAAAAAATACAATATACCATAATAGACAATTAATATATAATCAAATTTGAAATCCCACATATAAAAAGAATCAATCATCAACTGATTTTTGACATTTAAAGATTTCAAAAGATATATTATTGAACAATTTATTTTTCAATGAGTTAGTCGAGTTTAGTTTCAATAAAATGTAGCACAGCACTATAGTACACAAAGTATATCGTCTGCGTTATACTCAAAACAACTAGCGGCAGACGATTTCATAATTTATTAATTACATTCCGTATTCTAAAGTAATGTGGAAGCTGTTTTGCATTTGAAATTTTGAATTGAAAGAATAATTGAAATTGAAAATAACTAAATGGTGAAATTTAAGATTAGTAAGCATCATTTTAATCAAAGTAATTTTAATCATATAACTGTAGCCTTAATGGGTCTGCATTTTGTTTATGAGATTTCAATATTAAGAAACTATCAGATCCCAAGGAATTAATTACATATTTTATGATGGCATTAGATATGTTTGATTAAAAAAAAATTTATTTATTATTTGTATAGAACTTATTTCAAAACTACATCCGAACGAATCAATGCTGATTAAATTTTTAGATGAAAACATTAAAAAAAAACCAATTATCTATGTTTGAAAAAAGAAAATATACGATTAAAGAACTTATGGTGAAAGGATAAAACTTTCTTAAGATATGAACAGAGCCTGTGCAAAAATTTTAATGCATGTACTGTACATTTAAGTACAATAATTATAAAAATATGTATCCTTTGAACTGTTTATTT
The DNA here is from genome assembly GCA_963931845.1 of Maratus michaelseni. NCBI lineage: Eukaryota > Metazoa > Arthropoda > Arachnida > Araneae > Salticidae > Maratus > Maratus michaelseni. The sequence goes on along the minus strand of OZ007588.1, from coordinate 30,332,549 downwards.
AATTTTATTTGAAATAGTGTGTACGTTTTGACAGACGTGAATTAAATTTGGATTGATTTGAATTTTCAGCAAAATTTTTATTTTATTTTATTTTTTTAATATAATATACTATAATAGACAACCAATATAATCAAATTCGAAATCCAACATATAAAAATAATCAATCATCAACTGATTTTTGACATATAAAGGTTTCAAAAGATATATCTTTGACAAATTTCTTTTTCAGTGAGTTAGACGAGTTTAGTTTCAATAAAATGTAGCTCAGCACTATAGTCACTATTAAAGATTAGGTGATTAAATACTTGATCATTGATCATTTAATTATTTAAGAAATTAAGTGTTTTCGCATATTACCCCCATTTACTGGGCGTTGTTTTTTTTTTTTTTTCTAAACAAACTAATTATAAATAATCTAAGTTCAGATATCTAATTTTTTGTATGAACAAAAACAAAATTTCTTAAGAATAGTCCGATAATGCATGATTTTTAATTTTAATTATTACTTTTTTTTAAACCGTGGGTGAGGGGTGTGTGTGTGTCTAAATAACCCTAATTTACTGTACTACCTTTGATTTCAAAACGTATTACTTTCGAAATGATTTGGAAACAAATGTGAATCTGTTCTCCATTAGAAAAAAAAAATCTAAATAAACGAATTGCATTGAAATAGGTTGCATCCGTTAACAATACAGATTACCGTACATACAGTTTACATACATCACTTTACCACCAGGGGCGCTATTTTGAGGTCGCTAGACGGGGAGGGGATTTTCCCCCTCAAGGAATTTGCTCTTGCAACATTCGAAATGCGAGATACACAGATGTGCTCAACAAAATCAAAAGACATTTTTGTTTCACCCAAACAAAAATTTGTTCCTCCCTCCAAGAAAGTGCTAAAATGGCGCCCCTGTTTACAACATTCAGTATACTGGGAACTTACACAATTTCTGGAGAATTTTTTTAAAACTCCCTGAGATGCTATTGAATTGGAAAAATTACATTTAGGAAATTTTGCAACTTTATATTTTTTTAATTTCGGAGGAATTTGGAAATAACAGAAACGTACGATTTCGTTTATGAATATAACTATTTCGCATTTAATTTTTAAGAATTAAAATTGAAAATACATACACACACACAACGAACAATACATAGAATACATACAATAAAAATACAAATAATATAATAACATGTTATACATAAAAAGATAAATTTTATACGACCTTTCCACACAGATATTTCTTTACAAATATGTAAATTGACGTAGATAGAAAATCATATTTAAGTTTGAATACATTAAAAGGAATAAAATATAGTAATATGAAATAATGATTTTAATTACGTTTTGTTTCGCATATAAAAAGCAATGTTTTGGAAATGTTTTACAAATAAAATAATTTTCTAACATTATGTCTGCTGATTGTTTTGTAACAATTTTAAAATTCATATAAAGCAAACCTATATTTTATTACTTTTACATACATAATTATATTTAACAAGCAACCCTTTTTTTTTAGGAATCCTTCTCAGAGAGTTTTTTCTTCCAAATAACATATATATACCATATTCTAAATACATAAATATACCATTATTTGTTAACCTTACAAAATAAAGGAACAAAGGATATGACAACATTTTTAATATTCACAATCACGTACTCGTCACGTGTGACACTTAATTTACAAAAGATCAAGACTCTAATCAGAGTACGAACGAAAAGTGAAAATTATAGAATGTTTAAAAGAAATATTGCATTTTCACTTATAAATCTGAAACAGTTTGTTACCATTATGTCACGATAGCAAATTTTTTACTAACTTTTACACTCTTTTCGTTTGAGATTAAGGCTCAGGGAGCCCTAAACTCTGATTGATTGAACGTTTCCATTAGTGAAAATGACGTCACGTTTGACACAAAATTGACAAACACGATGACAAAATTTTCACTAACTTTTTCATTTTTTCCGTTTGAGATTAATTCTCAGGGAGCCCTGAACTCAGATTGATTGAACGTTTCCATTAGTGAAAATGACGTCAAGTTTGACACAAAATTTACAAACACGATGACACAATTTTTCACTACCTTTTTCACTCTTTCCGTTTGAGATTAAGGCTCAGGAAGCCCTAACCTCAGATTGACTGAACGTTTCCATTAGTGAAAATGACGTCACGTTTAAAAGGAAACGTGTATTTTCGTCCACTGAAACATTTTCACATTAATTGTGTCAAAATAATGTCATTTTCACTGATTTCACACTTTGAGATTAGAGTCCTGAGATTACAACGAAAACATAAAAATTACAAAATATACGAAAAGTAAAGAAAAACATTTTTTTCCCTCATGTTATAACAAGCACCACAAAAGCAAACGCTTTTCACAAGAATATATTCATATCACGAATTTTACATACACATAGCTTAGGACTTCTCCATAGAATATTGGGCTTTGTTTAAACGAGATCGTTATCATAGGGGATCATTCATTAATTACGTCACGCTAATTTCGTGGGTATTTTTACTCCTCACTCTGTGTCACAGATTGTCACACTTGAGCAGGATTGCCGGATTTTCCCTTTGAGATTAAGGCACAGAGAGCCCTAAACTCGGATTGATTGAATGTTTTCATTAGTGAAAATGACGTCACGTTTGACACAAAATTTACAAACACGATGACAAAATTTTCACTAACTTTTTTATTCTTTTCGTTTGAGATTAAAGTGTTGAAAATCAGAAGTGAAGTTTTTGAAGCAAATTGAAATGAAAAACTGAGAAAAATTCTTGAAATTATTAAAAATCAGATATGTTTTTTAAAAAATGGAAGAAACCGTCGTAGGGATAGGTTTAAACGTACACAGTACAATAAGCCTGAAAAATGTACAACTTACGAAGAAAGCGTACAATTTTGAAACCTTAAAATTCAGTAACAGCCTCCCTCCTCCCCTTTTATGATATTATTATCACATTGTTTGCAACTATTAATTTAGAGCTAACTTTATGCAAAAAAAGTTAAAACTGTCAAGTTCTCGTGTACTTTTACTTCGAGCTATTGAAGTTCAAAGTAAAAGAAAAAAATATACCTAATAGTATATTAATTATAATAGTTAATAATAGTATATTATTACCTATTATATACCTAATAGTAAATATAATCAATAAAAATACATTTGCTTTAAATGAAAACTTTACTACTTGCAAATAATGCCTTACCTATAATTGTTTTCATATTTCAGACGTGACGTCACAAACTGTTAACCGAGGCTAACGAAAAAGACAGGCTACCGCGGTGCATTCCACTTATCTTTTTTTACAGACCGCTAGAGTGACGTGATGCTCTTTTCGTACACCTGCATTGGTGCATTCGAGCATCACGTGACTCCCGCGGTCTGTAAAGAAAGATACGCGTAAAGCACCGCGGTAGCCTTTCTTTTACGTTAGCCTCGTTGTTAACCCACACCCCTCCTCTTGTCACACATTATAGAGCCCCCTCTTAAAGTGTGACGTAATTAATGGACGACCTTTATTTTGTGACAAACCAACAACAGATCAAGCTTATTTAAGAAAAATATATAGAGTTTTTAGTGCAAAGAATACTGACAATATTGAAATATATTTCCAGTGATGTCTTTATTGCTCTTAACGGCCAGGTTCAATCTGTTTAAGGTTTTTGGTTAAATCCCCAAAAACTGCGAATTCGTAAAAATGAAAACGGTTTGGAAGTTTTTCCAAATTATGAATTTCTAGTGTAGAAAAATTTTACATTTAGAATATTACCAGGTCATTCAAAATAGATTTGTTATGGCAACTTATAAATAAACTTATAAAAGAAATACTTCCAATTAAAATAAATATATTCGATTACAGCTTTTTAGATATGACATTCCATATCTCTTAATGGCGATCGTAACATTATAACTTAAGATGCATAATAATATTCTACTTTGAATCACCCGATACCGTTTTCAATTAGAAACCTGTTTGATAAACGTTACTATTTAATTATCAGTATAAAATCGAACGAGAAAAAAAATAGTTTTTGGATAATACTTGAAAAGCATAGATTGATCGAGGCCATGAACTCGTATTCTATGAAGCGATATGTACTATTTTTACAACCGTGAAGAAAAATATGATTGCATAGCTGGTTGCTGAACACAGTATAGTGCATCTACTAGAGCAATTTTCAACTAACTTGCATAGAATGTAATTACATAGCGTGATACATGTAATGTTTGCTAAATATTCAGTTCATACATTATATATTTTTCAGTCATATTTAAAAATTTCCCCAATAGTATGGGAAGAATTGACTTTCGTTTTAAAGAACGAAAGATGATTGAAATGATTTAATATTTACAACAGTTCTCAATGAGTCTTCTGAAATCCTGAAAGTGTATTATTGCATGGTGTATAGTTGCTACAAATTCATGTTCTTGCACTCGATTGGATTAAAACTTCTGTTTAGATTGCAACTATATAAACTTCTAATCTACCTCTATACTGCATAACCAAGAAGAAAAACTACACTCGCCCAACATTGGCAAATATTGTATGTATCACTGACTGGTTATTTCGTAGTTTTAAAATATAGCAGAAATTTTAAGACATGTTGAACTTGAAAAATACTGAAAAAAAGTAAGATATTTGCGTGTTTTGCTAAAGGCATTTGGAACGAATTTTTTTTTTTTTGTAAAATCAATACTGCTACATAAAAATTTTATGTTTCTTTAAAAATAAATAATTAAGCCAATCGTCTGAAGAAAAAATAGTCTGCAAAGATTTATAAAACTGTTTTTACAAAAGACATTATCGTTGCCATCATTTTGTCAATAGAAATACTTCTGATGATCATGTACTATGTAAAGATACACATTGAGTTTTTTCTAGATTTGGCACTTCCCATTTGCAATAACAAATATTATATGTTAATTTTAATTGCACTGAAAAAGATTGAAAATAACATATATTCCAAAATCATTTACTCACCAAGTGAAGTTTATACTTAACCTGATATAGAAAATTAAATACTATCAATATAAATTTACACTTTTATTCTTAACTACACTTTTAATTTATTATACTCGTTATACTAAAATATAATATTTTTATACTAAAATATCGAACATTTCTTTTGATTTTTATTACACTTGGTTTACTGTATTTTAAATTTTAACTCAGTACCTAAACGTAACTTTAAAATTGTGCAAAAGCTTTTTCATCTATCCGCAGGGCCCGACTAGCAAGTTTTTGTGCCCAGGGCACTTTCAATTTTTCGTGCCCCCTTAGATTGGTTGATTTACTGATGCTAGATTTTTTTACATATTGCACGCTTATTCAAAAAGTGTCAACTCAAAAAATTACATTTTCCGGAAGATTAAAAAATGATTCCAAGAATGAAAATAAAATATTTTTTCTACTATTTATTGAAATGTTCTTGTAAACATAGATTGAGATGTGTTTTAGTCATTTCATCAAATGAATATCTCAAATATCACATTTTTTCGGTTGTGTCACTCAAATAAATGTGCAATATGATATTTGTAAACATAGATTGAGATGTGTTTTAGTCATTTCATCAAATGAATATCTCAAATATCACATTTTTTAGGTTGTGTCACTCAAATAAATGTGCAATATGATAAAATTAAATGGCTTGATAAATACAGTACACCAATTACTAGAAAATAATGATCAGAAGTCTACTTATTAATGATGTTATTGATATTAAATGATAAAACCAAACTGATACTGAGTGCAAACAAAGTTCTAAAAGAAATAAAAATGTTGGCACAATTATGATTTTTTAATGGAAATTTAGATGAAATTGTGAAAATTTTCATGCCCCTCAGTAATTTTGTGCCCAGGGCATGGGCCCTGGGTGCCCGTGCGATATACAGGGCCTGTCTATCCGTTTCATCTTATAAAACATAAGTAAATAATAATTGTTACTGTCTTCAAATAGGGCAATTTCTCGAATACGTTCGTATCGAAACACCGTGAAATACACTGCACAATATTTATCTATACTTCAACAATATTTAGCCAACGATGGACAAGATTATTTTACTTCAAGAGAGATTTAATGTCGATCCATACATTGGAATGTTTTAAGCATATCTTAAAACTAGGTTTTCTCAGAACACTAGACCTTACGTGCAGGCAATGAAAAAAAGAGGCTAATCCGAAATATTGTGAGACTGTTCTCAAATACTTTATTTTCTCTGTTCAACGATGCAGTTTTTTTCTGATAAAATCATAAGATTATTTTCATCCTTAAATGTATGAAATTTTAAGATTGTCACATGAAGACAAAGAGTTAAACAGTAGGTATTTTTCATCTCCCTCTCGTACACAGAGTGACAAGGACGTTGCTGTGACTTCCCTGCAAGTAAAGAGTGTCGCAGTGAGGTTACAGAACGTAATTTGTCACAAATGTCACAGTCACATTTTTGATAAATTTGCCACAAGATTTTGTTGCTTCTAGAGGTGATGTACGGGTATGAATACGATGCATTTTTAATAAAGCTTACTTGATAATGTTTCTTGCTTTTCAAGTAAACAAAATCGATTTTAGTGACAAACTTTGATAACAAATATTTTGAAAAATGCCTTATATATTAGTAAGGAAAAGAAAACAAAAACATCTGATTCTTTTCAATCTGAAATTAGAAGTGCTGAAAATTTTATGCATGTAAGAGATAAAAAAATATGCACGTTTCAGTCAGATTTGAGAACAGTCTTAAATTGTTTTAAAAACAAACAAACAAAAATACAGCTTATAGGCGAAAAAAAATCATTAGACATTTCTTAAAAATCAGATTAAAAGTGAAAAAACGAACATTACATACAATAAAATGTAACTAATCGTTATTAGTGACCAAAATATTTTGGTAGTCCCTTATTAAATATGATATTTATTTTGAAATAATAACATTATGCATCTAGTAACTATAATATGTCGTTGTTAGAGAGTTTCACATAGCTCACAATCTTAATGCTGTTGAGATGAAAACACTCTTTTACTGTTCTGCCTTATAATCTGAAAAAGAGAAAATAAATACATGAATTTACTTATTAACATTTACTACTAACTATTTACTTTATTTACTATTAACTAATTGAAATCGAAAGGAAAATCGAAAGAGAAAAAAAATGGGAGTTTTTGTATAATACTTGAAAAGCATACAGATTGATCGAGGCCATGAACTCGTATTCTATGAAGCGATATGTACTATTTTTACAACCGCGAATGAAAAATATGATTGTATAGCTGGTTGCTGAACACAGTATAGTGAATCTACTAGAGCAGGGGTTCTCAAACTTTTAGACCGACGTACCACTAAATCGAAGTTCATATTTCCGCGTACCACCAAGGTAACAAACATAAAGCTAATATAGAAAACCTGTATAAATCAACCTGTCTAAAACAAAATATATCTCCGGTCTTTTGTGTTTCTGTCATAGCAGGTTTTATTGTATCTAAAAATGAATGATCACATTAGTAAATTGGTAATTCGATTGACTGCTTTGTAATAACATTCAAGTAAAAAGTAGTAGCACCATTAAATTTTAATAATGCATACACCGATTCATATAGTCTTATAGTAGGCGGATTGCACTAATTTGCTTCTATCGCTAAAGAAAAAGGTGTACTTGTTTTATCAAGCACAGCTTCCGCATGTCTGGCTCAATATTAGGTAGTTTTAGTCATAAGTCCGATTCGATTTTAGTTTATACCTGTATTTGTTTTTCATATAACGAAGGGAGGAAAAATACATTCACAGAGATATGTTTTGCTAAATACAAGCAAACTTTGACGATATCAGACGGTACTCTGTTATTCTTGCCAATGAAAATTCTGTTAAATTCAACTTTTTGAATGTGGACTTCAGTAATCCATTACAGGAGAGCTGAATAGGTTCACTTCTTTCCTCTCTCATGAGATAGTGTCTCAAATTAGAAACGAATTTCTTATCCAAAGGTTAGTTTGCGCATTTAACATAGGCTCAATACAACTGTATTAATAATTTGCGTACCTTTAAATGCGACAATAATTTCAGGTAGTAGGCGAACACTTGCAAGTTTCTTCATACAGTTATGTATATATCACCTCAATAGGTGTGTAGAATGCCTTACTTTAAATCCTTACCGCATATGACCATTTTTTATTTTAAATTTTATATCGCATTTTAAATAATCTTACTCTGTTAAAAACTGATTTCCATAAAATATAAGGAAACTGTAAAAAGTTTTGTACAAGAGAAGAAAAATATTTCAATCAACAGAATGAATTAATTTATGAATTACGTTTGAAATAAAACTTTTATTTCAACACCTCCTAGAAGCTCTTCTAGTGCAAAGAGACAAATGGGTTATAAATTACACTTGGAATTTTACTTTTGTTTTAAATCCTCCTACTCACACAAACTTCTACTTCCAACCATCCAGACTTTACCTTCAGATAATTCAATTTATAAAGCATGTTTAAAAACAATTATTTCACTAATTAAAAATACTTCATTCATTAATTTTAAAATTAGGTCTTTATTAAAATATTCAATTTTTATCCATATAAATCTAATAGTTATGTTTTTAATTCTGGAAAACTGGTTGTATCATAAGCGGTGTGTGCAAATTTCAGCAAGTCTGCTATAACAAACATTTCTCGTAACAAAAAAATAGAAAACGCGTTTACAGATCATAAATCGCATTTGAAATTTTTTTGAAAATTTCCAAGTTAATAAAGACAGCCGTTTTTGATTCCATAATAATAAGCTGCATTCTGTACTTTATTCCCCGTACCAGTATAAGACTTTTGCGTACCAGTAGCCAGAGCTTCGCGTACCAGTAGTGGTACGCGTACCATAGTTTGAGAACCCCTGTACTAGAGCAATTTTCAACTCTAATTTGCATAGAATGTGGTTACATAGCGTGATACATGTAATGTTTGCTAAATATTTAGTTCATACATAATATATTTTTCAGTCATATTTAAAAATGTCCCCAATAGCATGGAAGAAATGACTTTTGTTTTAAAGTACGAAAGATGATTGAAATGATTTAATATTTACAACAGTTCTCAATGAGTCTTCTGAAATTCTGTAAGTATTATTCCATGGTGTATAGTTGCTATAAATTCATGATGTTCTTACACTAGATTTGATTACAACTAGTGCTCCCAACGCGATACGTATTTCAGTAATACGTTTAACCGATATACGTATAATACGTCGGTAGGAAATACGTATACCTTAAATGATACGTTTAAACGTGTCCGGATAAGTATAAGCGTATATCGATTAAACGTATAATTCAAGTATACGTATTTACTTTTAATGCCATTGGACCTTTATCACTCTTATACGTCACTGAACGGAGTATGACTTAGAAAGCGGCAGTGTTACCGTAACAATATCTGCATAATAGGTTTCATACATAGAATCTTGTTATTTTTCCGTATATTTTAATTTAATTTATGACTCTTCTAATTTTGATTGAAATAAATTTACTGGAACAGTTTTTAAATTGTTTTATATATATTTTTTTTCTGCCGCAGTGAACGAAAACCGTTTGTACGTTTAACCGCCGGGGTAAGTTCCGAATATACACTGTACCGTATATAGGTATATCTGTTTCTTGTAATCGCCTTGGCCTTATTATACACATCCAAAATTTGTACCCCGTTTAATACGTATTATACATATTCTCATATTCATAAAAACGTTTAATAGAGAGCACTAATTACAACTTCAATTTAGATTACAACTATATAAGCTTCTAATCTACCTCTATACTGTATAACAAAGCAGAAAAACTCGCCCAACATTGGAAAATATTGTATGTATCACTGACGGATTATTTCGCAGTTTAAAAATATATATAACAGAAATTTCAAGACATATTGAGTTTGAAAAATACTGAAAAAGAAAAAGTAAGATATTTGTGTATTTTGCTAGACGCATTTAGAACGAAAATTGCCTATAAAATCAATACTGCCACATAAAAACTTTTATATATATATTTTAAAAATAAATAATTAAGCCAATAGTGCGAAAACGTCTGAAAAAAAATAAAAGATATCGTCTGCAAAGATTTTTATAAAACTGAAAATTATTTTAATTAGTAACCGAATAAAAAAATATTCGTGTTATAATTATAATATAATAATAATATCGTGTTATAACAATAATTAGCAATATAAAAAAAGAGTAGTGTTGAAGTATAGTTCGAGGTCAAAAAGAAAATGAAAAGTTTGGTATTAAAAATTTAAAATACAGACAGCTTTTAGTGTTTAACTTACAAATAATATAAAAACATGAAATTTAGACGAACTGGTAGGTTGTTTCTGTTTCAATATGAAAATAGCAGTCTAAGCATACTGGATTAACCACGTATTATGCAAGACCTGGTCTCTCTCTGCTAAATTTGACAGCTAAATACTATGGAGATGTACAACTCAACCTTTTTTTTTTTTTAACTTATAAAAGAAATAAAATGAGAAATCAGTGTATTTATCTAAAGTTTTGAAAATCCAAATAAATAAATAGGTAAATAAAAATAAATTTAAAACTTCAAAACAGTAAAAGGAAGTATCGTTATGTATATTAGCAAAACGTAAGAAAATTTGGAATTGCTTTTTTCCCCCCTTTTCTTATCTTCATTCGGACTATATACTCCATTAAACCACATTTTCAGTTAGTTACTGAAGTATCCAAGTTCAAATTCAAATAAGTATCTAATTTCTTTTCAAAATTTCTTGTAAAGATGAATTATCTCTTAATATTTATCTTTTTCTTGAATATAAAAGTTTACAAGAGCGAAGTGTTTCTATAATTAGAAATGCACAAGCACTGAATAAAGCTCGTATTATCGTTAGGCTTATACTTAAGAATATGAAAGTTTTTTCAAGAGTTTTTGGGATGAATGGTTTATTTTAACTTGTTATTATGCAATACCCTTAATACTATTTTGAAGGACTTCTGTATGGCTCTTTTTAATAAATAAGTTTTATTAATAGATTTCATTTAGTATTACTTGTCGAAACACTTTTTCTGCACTCTATATGTAAATGGTATGTTGTCTTTACCTGCCCTTGAAAAAGTTAACACATTTTTGAAAATCGTTCAATTCTAAAAACCTCATAATGCGATTAAAAAATATTTTAATTAGAGATCGACCGAAATTTCGGTTTCGGCGCAAAATCGGAGTTTCGCCGAATATTCGTTTTCGGCGAAACTGCTGCCAAAATTTCGGCCGGACCGAAACTCGACCGAAACTATCTGTATTTCAAAATATCGTTCCTTCTTTCGGAAATTTTCACCTTTACTCATTGATATGAGTTGTATCGGCTCAAATGAGACACTGTTTATTACTGTGAACTCCACTGTTTATCATTATCCGCCATGACTGATTCATGATGCAAGTGTAAATTATGAAGCAAGCAATGCGTATATAACTAAACTTAAAAGACGCTTATCACGTGATCGTTAAAAGGTAACTTAACGGTAATAGAAATTTTTTACTGTGAAATTCCAGATTGTTTCGAATGCTTTATGAGAAAGGTATTGTTAAAACATATGAAGATTTACGAAATTTATTACAAAAGATATATCGAGGTATGTATACTTAAAATATTTTTTTTTTTATTAGATGAAATTCGTATAATCGGAAACTATTTCTGTCTTATTGATAAATTAATTACGTTTTATTTTATATGAAAATAAATAGTTTTGGATAGAGGCACAGAGAGTCAACTTGGCACCGGAGATAAAATATTTAAACAGGGGTGCCATTTCAATACTTTCTTAGGGAGGCAAGTGGCAAAGCTTTTTTTAAGTAAACATGTTATTTAAACATATGTATCATAAAAATGTTTGTACAAAATTTTAAATAATTAATAATAACATTCAGCAATATTTAAATATATATCTATGCTTAAGCGTCTATTAAATTAATAATATTTATAATTATAAAATTGTTAAAACATATTCAATGTTAATTTCCTAAAAAACAAACTTTTAAGTACTTTATTTCAATCAATTTAAATGCAAAATATTAACGAACTGAAAATATGAATATATTTAAAAATTAAATATTCATTATTGAATTTGTTTTACATTATTTAACTAGATTGTTAATTAATTATTGATAAACTAGCAAGCTATGCTCGCTACACTGGTCAATTTCTCTTAATCAAGTGAAATATTGACTTCTGAATTTGACCTTGTATTTTAAAACCCTATGGATGGATTTTTACTTGGAATGTCCTTCTGCATTTCTGAAAACGATACGAACGCTATTGCGTTATTACATTTTTAATGTGTCAGACAAAATTTGGGCTGTTAGGGACCAATTAGGCCAATTCTCTGTAGACTTTATTATGGAATAGGTCAGCATTAAAAAAATGAATAATTGTGTTAAATTATGGTGTCTATGGGGAAAAATCATTTCCGATGGATTCAAATTGGATTTGAATGAAGTTACAATTTACAATACTTTAAATATCATGAAATGGATATGCCTCAATGAGGTGGACAAAAATATGCTATTCGCCGAGAATTAAATAAAAATCTTGCACTCGCGACATCATAATTCACTTTTATATTTTAACAGAATAATAAGGCTACTATAATATGTGATTCGTGCTATAGTCAGTATATATATATATATGTCAGGCACATTGCCGTTATCATTATCTTTTTATGCGTGAAGATTTGCTATGGTACTCCATTGTAAAATATGGTAATTTTTGAAAATCAATATTTGAAAAACGGCATAATCATTAGATTTGAAATTTATATCAAGAAAAATATTTTTTTTTACCTTTCTAACGCAGTTTGTCTAACAACTTTCTGACAAATACTTTTCGAGCTATTAATTTTTTCAGTAACTACAAATGTTTCATTTTTCGAGATTAATCTGTGGCAACGATTAGCGAAAAACCCAGTCGTCAGCAACACATAGCTTTTTATTAAAGAGGATGCCTATAATTATTTATTGCTATAAAATAGTAAAATATAAAAGTTGTATTATATATGTTTCGTTTTTGTTTGAAACTTATACACACACATATATGTACGTTTGTTTGTTAGAAATATGGTTCAATACACGTATAATTAATAAATTAATTAGTAACGTAATTAGTTATTATTAAGTAATTATTATTTATTTGTTACTAATTAATTAATTAATTATATAATTAATAATTATATGCAGTTATGTATCTATTAATCAGCTTTTAAACTTTTTTGGCACTTTCGGTTTCGGCCGAAAGTGGGAAGGTCACCGAAATCCGGTTTCGGTTTCTGTTTCGGTCTTAAAAATCTGTTTCGGTCGATCTCTAATTTTAATACATAGGATATGGTTTCTCGGGGGCCGCCACTACATTGTATCTTCGAAGTGATTTTACAATCCATCATTGCTAGCGCGATTAAGAGCGATGTTGAATGTTGATTGGTCGATTGCACAACACATTGTATTGGGAGCTTAATGGACTTGAAGAGGATATTTTTATTTCGTTGAAAATTCATAAAAGCGTCTGCTTGTGACATATGAAACAGGTCGAGTTAACAATCAAATACTTCATTTCTTGTACGTATTGTCTTTTTTTTTTTTTTTTTTTTTAAGAAGAAAGAAAAAACTAATATTTTAACTGAAATGGTGAATGAAAAATAATTTAAATTTGTAGCAGCAACAAACAAAAATTTGCCTTTTTAATATTCCCGAATAATAAAAAGCATATTCGTCACCACAGAAAGGAAACTTTCATTAAAATAATGAGGCGAATATTTATTTTAAATATTCGATGTAGTAAAAATCCATGCCATATGAGAAAATGTATATTCCTGATGATATACTTTTTAATTCCCCCCCCCCCCCCAAGTGTCTAAGTAATCATGTTTCAGCCAATCATCATTTGGCATTGCTCTTAATCGCGTCGGCAACGATTGTTTGTAAAATCACAACTTCGAACTGGACAATAAACGAAGTTAGTCCTAGAAGAGAAGAGAGGTCCTGAGTCAAATTATTTTTAAACTGCTGTTATAACTCTCTCAAGAATTTTAATTTACTAAATAAACCCTAATTTATGAAAGAGGATGAATATAAATTTTATAGGAAGAAATTGCCGGTAATTGGAAATATTTGACATATATATGTATGTATATGTAGTTAAGAGGGAATCACATGTGTTCAAAACTAAGAAAGAAACAGTATAAAATTCAAATGAATTGATACTACAAAATTAAAGCCAATAAGATGAAAATCAGATATGAAATACTATGAATAACTTATGGATTCGTCAGAGGAACATCATAAATATAATTCATAGTAAATATATATTATTTCCACAAATATTGTTAGCATTAAACCTAAAAATGACAATATTATGCCCCTTATAACATATAAAAATGAAACCCGAGAAATATTAAAACAAGAAAAAAACCAAAATATAAGTAATTATCCATAAGCAATAGTTGAAAAAACCAAAGAATAGTAAACACAACTCACCAGTGGAAAAAAAAGAAAGGGTAGCAATGATTCAAACAGATGCAAAAAAAAACTTACAATGTATTACCCCAAACACTGCAAAAAGTTATGCTGATTTTCAAAAATAAGAAAAAATGGCAGTGCTGCCACCTATCACCAGAAAGCAGAGCAATATTCTGGAGATTAATTTATTATCTAAACTAATAAAAGAAAGTTTCGCTCTGTGTGTCTGTGTGTGTGTCTGTTGGCGATGGCTAGGAAAATCTGGCCCACCTAGAAGGCTGGAAATTTAGATTTAGGTAGTCCAAACCCTCTCCTGGTGCAGCCTCGGGTGCAACATTACTTCAGAATTTTAATATTTTAATTACTTTCTGAAATATTAATTAAAATGCACAAAGAACTCTCATAAAAAATTAAGCTTTTATTCTCTTGGGTTGGTTGGTTCACTGGTTGGTTGCATCGATTCTTCACAGAAATAATTAAATAAACCAGAGTAGTGATGCACAAATAAGGATTTCTAACTAAATAGTGTCAACATGGATTGAAGTTATTAGCGTAGAGGAGCCATGCGAATGTCACGCCACCTGTACATGACAAATTACACATACGTCCCACTGATTGAAATATTTTGCAGGCATATTTTTCTTCATGACAATTAGTCGGGTTTAAGTTTTTTTTTTACATGACATTTATTATTATGATGGAGATTGTTAATACAGAAAACTTTATTTAACAGATTCTTTTTTATATTTGCGGGAATTAAGAGGGACAAGGTTCTAATTACATTTAAGCTTCAAGGTGTATTTCTAGAAAGCAGTTACCAGAATTTCCGAATAGTAGTGTAAAAGTAGTAAGCCAAATTTCAAATTAAGTCCCTAGCTTAACCAAATGAATCAATCATTAAAGATGTATTGTGATACTCCTAATTAGTTATTTGCTGAAGGCCACTTAAACAACCCCCCACCCACCCCTCCCGGATCGTCCTTCAAGGTTTTTTCTCTAACTCTGCTCCGTTTCCATATCTCAGCAACTATCTTTCCGATTTCAACGCAAGGGATTTCAAACATTATAATTAATTTAATAGTCACCATTTATAACATTAAACTAAATTTATGAGTAGCGGTTACCACTATTTACGAATAACAGTTTAAGCCAAATATGTAATTAAATTCAAAGCTTAAGGAAACGAACGAATTTTGAAAGATGCATAGTGGTCCTCCTAATTAGTTATTTGCTGAAGGCCACTTGAACAACGCCTCCCCCCACCCCTCCCGGCCCGTCCTTCATGGTTTTTTTTCTCTAACTATGCTCCGTTTCCATATCTCAGCAACTATCTTTCCGATTTCAACACAAGTGATTCCAAACATTATAATTAACTTATTGTCACTCTTTATAACATTAAACTAAAATTATGAGTAGCGGTTACCACTATTTACGAATAATAGTTTAAGCCAAATTTGCAATTAAGTTCAAAGCTTTGCATAGTGGTCCTCCTAATTAGTCATTTGCTGAAGGACACTTGAACAACCCCTCCCACCCGGAACTCCTTTCAAGGTTTTTTTCTCTAACTATGCTCCGTTTTCATATCTCAGCAACTATCTTTCCGATTTCAACACAAGTGATTCCAAACATTATAATTAACTTAAATGTCACTCTTTATAACATTAAACTAAATTTATGAGTAGCGGTTACCACTATTTCCGAATAATTGGGTAAGCCAAATTTGTAATTAAGTTCCTAGCTTAAGCAAACGAACGAATTTCGAAAGATGCATAGTGCTCCTCTTAATTAGTCATTTGCTGAAGGGTACTTGAACAACCCTCCCCCCCCGGCCCCTCATTCAAGGTTTTTCTCTAACTATGCCCCGTTTCTATATATCGGCAACTATCTTTCCGATTTCAACGCAAGTGATTCCAAACATTATATTTAACTTAATAGTCACCATTTATAACATTAAACTAAATTTATGAGTAGCGGTTACCACTATTTACGAATAACAGTTTAAGCCAAATTTGTAATTAAATTCAAAGCTTAAGGAAACAAACGAATTTTGAAAGATGCATAGTGGTCCTCCTAATTAGTTATTTGCTGAAGGCCACTTGAACAACGCCTCCCCCCACCCCTCCCGGCCCGTCCTTCATGGTTTTTTTCTCTAACCATGCTCCGTTTCCATATCTCAGCAACTATCTTTCCGATTTCAACACAAGTGATTCCAAACATTATAATTAACTTATTGTCACTCTTTATAACATTAAACTAAAATTATGAGTAGCGGTTACCACTATTTACGAATAATAGTTTAAGCCAAATTTGCAATTAAGTTCAAAGCTTTGCATAGTGGTCCTCCTAATTAGTCATTTGCTGAAGGACACTTGAACAACCCCTCCCACCCGGCACTCCTTTCAAGGTTTTTTTCTCTAACTATGCTCCGTTTTCATATCTCAGCAACTATCTTTCCGATTTCAACACAAGTGATTCCAAACATTATATTTAACTTAATAGTCACTCTTTATAACATTAAACTAAATTTATGAGTAGCGGTTACCACTATTTCTGAATAATTGGGTAAGCCAAATTTGTAATTAAGTTCCTAGCTTAAGCAAACGAACGAATTTCGAAAGATGCATAGTGCTCCTCTTAATTAGTCATTTGCTGAAGGGTACTTGAACAACCCTCCCCCCCCCCCCCGGCCCCTCATTCAAGGTTTTTCTCTAACTATGCCCCGTTTCTATATATCAGCAACTATCTTTCCGATTTCAACGCAAGTGATTCCAAACATTATATTTAACTTAATAGTCACCCTTTATAACATTAAATTAAATTTATGAGTAGCGGTTACCACTATTTATAAATAAGAGTTTAAGCCAACTTTGTAATTAAGTTCCTAGCTTAACAAAACGAACGAATATTTATGCATGCATAGTGGGCCTCCTAATTAGTCATTTTCTGAAGGACACTCGAACATCTCCTCCCTTTGGCACCTCACTCACGGTTATTTTCTCTAACTGTGCCTTATTGCAATAACTGGGCTAATAATGTTCCAATCTTCTCGAAACCAGCTCAATTTTGTAGTGCGCCTACTATACAGTAAAGTAGGCAACGGGGACCTGTCTCAGAAGTTCGTTCGGAAAGAGGTTTGTTTATAACAGAATGCTCCCCTGGCGGTGGTAGGGGGAAATAAAAGATTTTCTAGAGCGTACGAGCATGCCTGGTATACGGTTCCGAAGCCATCGTAGAACGTGGCCATCGTTCCGTTTTTTAAGAGATTTAAGTTTATTACAATGGCTCGGGCAACGCCGGGCGGGTCAGCTAGATAAATATATGATTAATATATATATATATATATATATATATATATATATATTCCTCTGTGTAATAATTTATAATTCAGCCACTTAGCCACACAGACAAATCCTAAGCAACTGTCGTGTTACTTTTCACAATAGTACTGAAATGATGATAAAAGCTCGATCAATGCACATTGTGCCATTAACGACCTAAATGTCTTATTTACTGGAATTTAATTTAATTTTTTTTAAAGATTTATTTAATTTAATTTTATATTATTTACTTAAGAATAAATAGACAGAAATAGGTTAAATCTTTCTAAGTATCCATAAAATGCACACAATAAAATATTCACTCTTCTAGAGAACATACCCAACTGTTATTGAAGATGTTCCCTAGTGAATGTAAATAAAGCAGATCAATTGTAATTAATATCACCTTTTACAATCATCTGGGCCACAGAGAGATGTCTCCACCAATCTAGAAATTGAGATGATTCTTCTTTTTTCACAGAAGTTAAGGCAGTTCAGAAAAAAAGCAAGACTTCCATCACACAGCTGCATACTTTCGTCTTCTCTTTTCTGTCTTTCTTGTCGTAGTTATGGAGCTGGAAGTATCGGTATTAGCTCAGTTTTATTACAAGGATAGGCAAATACGTCGGCAGGCGAGACTCCAAAAAGGACAAAATCATGATTGTCAAAAACAAAAGGTATATATATCCCTCTCTTATACAATTTTCATTTCTGAAAATAGTCTATGAGATGAAGTTAAGGTTGCCCCCTTCTATTATCTCGCCGACCTAACCTGACAGTTATACCATGTTCACACCGCGATATTTAAGGCTGCCCGTTAGTAAACTTACCGATTCCCCTCGCTAATGTTAATCCTATGGGCGTAGGATGCATTCGTATATTTAAAATATCTCCCCAGGAAATTAATATGCGGCAAATACTCTTTTGTTTCTTAGTTGTCAAATTATTTCTAAAATATGTGCTTAATTTATAATTTTATGTGTTAAAATATTAGCAAAATTGAATAAGATTTTAAAACTTCACATGAAATTAAGTATACATGTTAGAAAAAATTTGACAATTAAGTTAAAAAAAAAAGGACATATTTTAAGAAAAGACACAGAAAACAGAAGTTAAAAATATTAATTTCCTGGGGAGATATTTTAAATATGTGAATGCATCCTACGCTCATAGGATTAACATTAGCGAGGGGAATCGGGAAGTTCACTGATGGCAGCCTGAAGTTAACTCAGACCAGTTCCACAAGCTAACTCAGTGAGTAGAGACAATCTATGGCTAGAGAAAGCCACTACCACTCACTCTCATTGTCTGTGGAGGTTAGCTTTAACTGATTGGGAGTTGAGGTTCGTTTTAACGCATGCGCACACTTCGATTTGTTCAGATCTCAGGCACAGTGAAGTGCAATGAGTTAACTAAGATTAGTTTTGAAGTGTGAACAAGCATTTCTAATTCCGGGAGTGTCACCTCCAAAATTATAGATAAGTTAACTTAAATTTGCGGTGTGAACTTAGTATTACGGTCAATGAAATGAAGCAATACTGATTATACTGGGAACGATTCTTGCACCAATATCGCATTCATCAGACATATTTCTAATGAAATGCCAATATTAGTCAAATACTGGTTTTGCACTGGAAATACTTTTAATGACATGGCGAAATATTTCTTGCCAAAATTGGCAAAATGTAAGCATTCTAATATTTCGTGTCAGTACTGGCCAAGATGCAGTCCATATACAAACGGTATTACCTCATCAGTGTTTCGCTACTATGGTGATATCACTAATGCATGTTGATTAAATTTAAAGCTAATTTCTTTGAAATATTAATCATAAGACAACAAAAAAGAATTATCTTTCGTTTTTGCTACGGAACAATCTTATTCATTTATGTAAAGAAATTTATTATTTTTATTTTTTTAATTCAAACATATGCTTCTATTTGATAAATTTTCTTTTCTGAGTCTATTTTGAGATAAGAACAAAATTCAATACAATCACACGTTAAGTAATTGTAAAGATTCGAGTTAAAAATGTTAGGCACAAGCACGTAACTATCGAAATATAATAGACGATGTTTTAACACCAGTCTCTGTATAAATCAGACATTTTAAATGTTATTGTACAAAATAGACTATTCCGGATATATACTCTGAAGTCGGTCCGAAACTAGACAGTTCTAAATCTCATTTTATAATAAACTTATTATTTTTCTTCGTCCTTTTATAATATTATTTTTTATATGCAAATCACCAGCTTGATTAAATAAAAACCTAGTTTTGTAAATATATCTGTTAATCGTTTGTGAATACAATTTGGCATCATTGTAAAAATGATTTCACAGTCCAAAGCTTCAATACAATAAGTCCTAATTCACATACCATAAAACCAAAGCGTTAAGGGTTTACGCTTATAGTCGTGTGGTAGGAAAAAAATGGCGTTTATTCATTTATTTTTTCATTATTGCCGAAACGTCAGTTGAGGCTCTCACTGTGGAGACCCGAAAAGTTTTTGGTTTCCGTCTGTCTGTCTGTTCCGCGATAACTGCGGCAAAAATAAACCGATTAGGTTTATTTTTTTGGTAGGTATATTGGCGAGGTACCCGGAATTAGCTGTATAGTTTTTAGTTACATTTGGTTCATTCGTTCGAAAAACATAGAACATTTCTTTTTAGGTCATAATGCTTTTCAATGGGAAGTCTGACGATTTTTTTTTTTAATTTTAACATTCACCGAAAAGAAAATGTTGCATTGGGATAATTGTATGGATGCTAAATTTTCGAAATGGAGATCTTAATTTAATCCTATCGATTTGAAAATTTGCCAATATATTTATTAGAATTTCGAGATTAATTGCATAATTTATTGGGAAATTTTATGCATTAATTTGAAATATATAAAACATTTTAATTTCTCATTTTTTACAAAAAATTTCAATTGCTTTTTTTTCTCTCTTTCATTAAATGGTTGCTAAGCAACTATATTTCAAAGAATATCATCAAGAAAAATTCAGAAGTTTTTAATATGCTTTTTTTAATGAAATAGATGAGAATATATTTTAACTACTAAAGAGTGAGGACCAAATTGGTTTTCCAAATGAAAATAATAAAAAGATTGAATGTGTACATTGAATATAGGTCACATAAGAGGAATTTACATTTGTATAAGTATATTTTATACACGAAATTTTATTCAATTTCAGCAACATATGGTATTTAGTAGTTGAAATATAAGTATTCTTTTAAGGATAGGATAAAATCTCTTGTACAAAGTTATGGTTATTCTAATGAAATTAAAATACTAAATTCATTCAGGCATATATACTCAAGAAATGAAATAGCACAATTACTGGAAATTGAGAATATATAATTAAAGCGACAACGGGGTGTTTAGGGGGCGGTACCCCCTTGAAGTAATGCATTGTTATTCTGAAAAAATACAGTAATAAATAGTTTATCCTATCATTGCATAATAGTGTGTTTAATGCGATACTTCTAAAAGTTCCGGAACTTTCGCTAAATTTTATATTCATATGAATGTATAAATAACTTTAAAAAATTGAATTTTAGGGTATGCAATATTATGCAGATAATGTTAAAAATGAGTGAGATTAATGAACAATGATTTGTTGAGCTGACGTTGAGGCCCCTGATCTGTAGATTTACTAGTGTATTTAATTTTTGTCTTTATTTTTATTTTATAACATAATACTTGAAGGCAAGTTTGATGTACTTTATTAATATATATGGAATACATTTAACGATACTTTATGATTATTTTACAATAACCGATATATATATATATATATATATATATATATATATATTTTCTGGTGCCTTGTGGTTATCATTGTAGCTTAAATTTGACTTATTTGAAATTAAAATAGTTACCGGTTTTAAGTAAATAAGGTTTATTCTAGTTATTGGACGTAGACGAAAAAAATTATGAAAACCTTTTTTTTTTTTTTTTTTTTTTCAAAATGGCAGTAGCCTGAAGAGAAAATTAAATTTTTACCTTAAAAAAGTACTGCTTTTTGATAATTAAAGAAAAAAAAAGAATTAATTGTTGTTCAAGCACTGCATAATTATATAAAGAAAAAGCTGACATAAATTAGAAGCGTGAATCGATTCAGTAGTTTTAGAATACTCGTGGCCACTGATTTGAAAAATACACTTTTGAGAAAAACTAGTTTAAAGTTTTGTGTTATAATTGCAGTACGATACTTATTATACTTAAATGAAATCTATTCTAATACCATAAAATAGTCCATACCCTCCTCCTATAGTACCACAACCTCTTCAGTTAATAAAACCTCTAAAACAATAATCGATTTTTCGAAATTTATGATACAAATAATGGGGATAAGTGAAACAGACAGGATAATGAATAATAATAATAATAATTTTTAAAAAAAGTAATTTTCTTGTATACTTTTGAATTACATAAATTATTTATCGTTAATATTAATTTGTATTAATAAAGCATAAAAATAAAATAAAAAATATTTGAGTAAATAACTAATATGTGTGATGAGGAAGATTTTTCCTCTTTCGAAATTTTTCTGTCCTTTCGTTAAGAAATCATCTAACTTTTCCGCTTACCTTCACTAACTAGCTCACTCCCATGACGTTTGCCTTCAAACTTATATCAAACTTTCGACACTTTTTTTCTTTATAAACTAGACGATAATTTTCCTAATGGGGACTCAACTGGTTATCAGAAAATTTAATTGAAATTCTTTTAGCTCGTCATAATCAGAATCGCCAGCTTCTTAATTTTCTCTATATTATTTGGCACATGCTGATATTTGACCGTTTTATAAACACTGTAATTATATATTTTAGGATTGAATAACTGAATTTCAATTTTACACTACTGTTTTATGTTTTATACTTCAATTTTATTGAATTACTGAATTTCGATTATACACTCCTATTTTATGTTCTATACTTCAATTTTATTGAATTACTGAATTTCGATTATACACTACTGTTTTATGTTTTATACTTCAATTTTATTGAATTACTGAATTTCGATTATACACTACTGTTTTATGTTCTATACTTCAATTTTATTGAATTACTGAATTTGGATTATACATTACTGTTTTATGTTTTATACTTCAATTTTATTGAATTACTGAATTTCGATTATACACTACTGTTTTATGTTTTGTACTTCAATTTTATTGAATTACTGAATTTCAATTTATAATTCTTATTATATTTTCTTCATTGAAAAAAGAAAAGAACGCGAAAAGAATTAAAACTATATTTTCAATGATTATTTATGACTAACATAACAGCTAATTTCTTTCGAATTACGAAACTAGATATAACAGCTGGTAGCTGATTAATCATCTTTCCCTCTTTATTTTCAAAGAGAAACAAATCTTGCAGATACTTGGGAATTGATTTGGCAAACAATGAGAATATTAATATTTTTGTAAAGAGCCACATAAATAATCTAATTAAATTAAAAATATCGTCTGCTTGCACGATCATTCTGTTAACTATTAAAAAACACAAGTGATCGTCATAAACAGAATAATATATACATAATTTTTAAATATGTATATATTATAAATTATATGTATATATTATAATTATTTTAGAGATTTTGTTTATTTCCTGATTAATTAGCTTTAAAATGAGTTATCTGTGAGGTATTTTTTGTTTTTTGAAAGTCAGGAAAATCGAACGAATTAAGAATATTGAAATTGATTAACAAGCTAAAATTTTGATTTAGTTTATGTTTAATTGAACTATGTGTAATTAAATGTTTATATTTACAAATACGTATATTTCTAAGTTCTTTAAAGCGCAGTTTAAAATATGCACATAATTTTTTTAAAAAGCAACGAGTAGTAATCTATTTTTTTTTTTTAAAGGCAACGATAGCACTACTTTTTTAAAAGCATCTTTGATTCCACCATTTTCCGTTGCATTTGAAGTTAAAAAAATGTCTAACAGAACTAAACATTCATTTTCCCAACGAAAAAGAAATACAATCTTTTACAATTAATATCCTGTGTGAGCCTGTTAACAAATTCAATACTAAACAATACTAAAAATACGTGGGAAAAAGTACAGTAGAGCAAAATAAATTTAAGAATCACCCGTAGCATCAGAGTATTTTTGAAAGTCTACTATCGATATATTTGAAAATGGTTGCTATAAGTGGATTTATGTTTTTTGCACTTTGCAAAAAGATTTTTTTTTTTATTATTATTTGTTGCAAAGAAATAAAACTTGAATTTATATATTTTTCTTATTAGTTTATTCATGTTTATTTATTTATTTTTTTAGACAGTAAAACCAGTTAAAATGGTGTCTGTATATACCGGTCTTAAACGGAAATTTACGGAAATTACGGGGAGGGGGGTTTGGGAATACAGCAGAACTAAATAGTCAGTGTGTATTTCTGAATTAGAAAGTAGAATATAATTAGATTTAGAACAAGAACGTGTATTTTTAAGTGAATGTTAACCAGAATTCTTTGAAATAGATTTATTAACTTTCACGAATATATCTCTTTATTCACGAAATGGTCATGAGTAAAAACATTCCAGTCTATTTATTGTGCCGAAATGACCCGACTCGCTCGGATTAAGACGGAATTAATTAAGTTCGAGGAGTATATTCGTAATTTCAAACAATATTTCTGAATCAGACTATATATTGTAATTTAAAATAGAATCTGTATTTTTTCTAATGGATATAATTAGAATACTAACTTTTTCCTGGAATGGATTTATTACTGTTTACGAGTATTTCCATTCATTAAAAATGTTTGAATCTATTATATCAGTGTTTCTCAAACTTTTCTTCATGCGATGGCCACTTTTAAATTCTAAGTACTCTGGGGGACCACGCTTCTACTACTTTTATGCTATTTTATTATTCTGAGATTTTCAGCTCTAACCACACTTCTACTACTTTTATGCCGTTTTATTATTTTGAGATTTTCAGCTATAACCACACTTCTACTATAACCACACTTCTACTACTTTTATGCTATTTTATTATTCTGAGATTTTCAGCTCTAACCACACTTCTACTACTTTTATGCCGTTTTATTATTTTGAGATTTTCAGCTATAACCACACTTCTACTATAACCACACTTCTACTACTTTTATGCTATTTTATTATTCTGAGATTTTCAGCTCTAACCACACTTCTACTACTTTTATGCCGTTTTATTATTTTGAGATTTTCAGCTATAACCACACTTCTACTATAACCACACTTCTACTACTTTTATGCTATTTTATTATTCTGAGATTTTCAGCTATAACCACACTTCTACTACTTTTATGCCGTTTTATTATTTTGAGATTTTCAGCTATAACCACACTTCTACTATAACCACACTTCTACTACTTTTATGCTATTTTATTATTCTGAGATTTTCAGCTCTAACCACACTTCTACTACTTTTATGCCGTTTTATTATTTTGAGATTTTCAGCTATAACCACACTTCTACTACTTTTATGCTATTTTATTATTCTGAGATTTTCAGCTATAGTGTGTGATGCTCAATGCATAATGCATTTGAATTAATTTTTTTCTGACTTTTTTGGATATACAAAAGCACCATAAGTATGTTTTTCACGAGAAAATTTAGTTCACATAATCGTTATTAATAATATCATTCTAGTCTATTTATTATACCAAAATGACCGACTCGTCTTGTTTAAGTCAGAACCAAAAATAAATTCCAGAATCATACAAAGTGTATTTCTAAATCAGAATGTAATTGTAATGTAGGATCCGTGTACTTTTGAAGCGTACATTATCAGAATGTTCGAGAACTTTAGTTTGAATGGATTTATTGCTTTTCACGAAAACATTTTGTTCACGTAATGGTCACCCACGAAACCATTCATGTCTATTATTTCCACAATAACCGACTCGCTCACCTTAAGGTAGAACTGGATACGTTCGCGAACCACTCGAAGTGTATTTCTGTATTGGAATGCACAGTGTCATTCAATGTAGGACCTGTGTATTTTTCAGTATATATTAACATAATATTAAAGAATTTCCCTTTGAATGAATTTATTGCTTTTCAAGAAACAATTTTATTCACATATCCTTCGTGATTAAAAAGGTTCGAGTCTCTTACAACGTAAAGACCATCTCCCCCAGTTTAAGGCTAAATAAGTTTGGGAATCACTCAATGTGTATTTATGAATTAGAATGTAGATAATAATTCAAATGTAATTTCTTTTTGGTGACCATGGATAGTTTACCAGATATTAAACGTTTTATTGTTTGTTTCATGACCACCG
This sequence comes from Maratus michaelseni, assembly GCA_963931845.1. NCBI lineage: Eukaryota > Metazoa > Arthropoda > Arachnida > Araneae > Salticidae > Maratus > Maratus michaelseni. The sequence goes on along the minus strand of OZ007588.1, from coordinate 30,306,449 downwards.
TTACCAATCAGGCAATGGCCACCGGCTTCAGAAGGGAGATTCCGATTCATTGTCTTGCTCCAAACTTTCCGATAATAGGATTAATTTCATTTTTATGGAATTTGTTATTTAAAGTTTGTCTAATATAAAGATGATTCCGTGTATTTTTCAGTGCTTGTTATCGGAATAATAGAGAGTTTTCCTTTGAAAGGGATAGATGATTTTTCCCGAAGAATTTCGTCCACATAGTTGGCATTATTAAAAACGTTCGAGTCTATTAGACCCACGTAACTTATCCCCAATCAGTTTAAGGGATAAAAATAAAAGGTGGGAAAAACTGCTATGGACCGATTGCTCGCACAGACTTCCTTTGCCTGCACCTAGTTTTTTTTTCCTGTAGCGTATAAAATGATTCACAAAAGTATTTTTTCTTTAACACTTGACTCGTCTGCTTTGCGTTCTCAGTTGAAGCACATTTCTGAATTAGTAAGCGTAATACAGTTTAATAAATATAGCATCAGTGTATTTATGAATGTCCAATCAGAATAATATAGAATAGAGCTTTACATTCCAGTCTATTATTTCCGTAAAGGCCGACTGTCCTAGTTTAATACCGAACAAAATAAATTTGTGAACCTTTCAAAGCATATTTCTGAATTAGAATGTATAATTTCAAGTAAGATCCGCGTTACATTTCAGTGATCAGAATATTTGAGAGATTTTCTCAGAAAAGAATGGATATGATTTTTCTTGACGAATTTTGTTCATTAAAAACGTTAGAGTCTTTTACATCGAGGTAACTGATTTTCATCCAGTTTAATGTTATAGATAAGTTATAGAACACTCAAGGAGTATTTCTGAATTAGATTGTAAAGTGGAATTTAATGTAAGGTCCGTGTATTTTTCAGTGTTCGGTAATGTTCGTGTATGTTCGCATGAGACATTTTCTTCGAAATGGATATATGATTTTTTACGAAGAATTTCCTCCATATAATTGGCATCACGAAAAACACTCGAGTGTTTTATACCGAAATGACCAATCCCCACCCAGTTTAAAGGGGCAAAAAAGGGGGGGAAAACTGCCAGGGATCGACTGCCTGCGCCGACTTCCTTTGCCAGCACCTGGTGTTGTTATTTTAAAAGAATCACACGAAAGTGTCCGTTGTCTCGTTTCACTTCACCCGTCCGCTCTGTGTCCTGAGTCGTGAAGTGCAGCTGGTCCGGCAGTCTTGCTGGGAGGTGGAGGGGGGAGGCTGCTGCTGGAGGGGAGCTTTGTTGCGCCGCCACCGCAGACACCTGGTGATGTAGTCCGGCCAGTTGTTGGGCAGGAGCACCAGGCAGAAACCGGTCATCGTCAGGACGACTCCCGCCAGTTTCATGCCTCGAAACACCACGTTGTAGAGGTGCACGTCCACCGCTTGAAATAAAACAAGAAAGGAACATTCATGAGTCACGCATAGATTATGAAATATTTTCCGATGTTATCAGAATACTTTTAAGAAATTTCATTTTTCATGAAATGAAATGCGATACATAAACAAACAATTAAAAAACAACACATAACGCAGTAAAAAAATTATTTTCGGCAGTTGCTGTCAATAGCCGGCGGTGTGTGCAAATTCTTCGTCAGTTATATGTTGGTCCAGCAGTGTGGTGTTGGACGGTGTATTTCCGGAGACAGGACCAAGACTTGTATTACTTTCATTACTTTAATGAAATGATCTTGATCAAAGATAAATTATACATTAAAAGGGGATTTAAAGACTACTTGTGTTTCAGTCTCGTGGCCCGTCATTACACTCGTTTAATGAGAGGATGTGATTGAGAATGGGACATGGAATGGTGTTGTCACACAATACGTGTGCACCTCAGTTTATAAGGTAACGGTGGCGCACTCGACATCGTTTAAAGACACAGAAATTATTGTCGTGTCAGCTCCATTTCATGTTATATCAGCTCCATTTTCACACAAAAGATTTTACGTCAGAGCAGAACTGCTGATCAGGACTTGCTATGGGCCCGCTGCTGTCATGCACCACTCTGTCGCATCTAGTCTGATAGCCGACATATATGATCTGTAAAATTTATACAGTGGAAAAAAGTTTTTCCCACTGATGATGACCGGGTTTCGGTTGAAAACGTTTTTGAATTTTTAAAAGGACTTTAATGTGCTTTTAAATGTTTTTATGTATGTTTTTACGCACCTTCAAGCAATATATTTACATTTAGTTGTATCTTAATGAATTTTAGAAAATAAGTAAACTTGCATAACTGGAAGAAATGTAAGAAATTTATTGAGCTCGCAGAATTTAACACAGATTACCTCACACAACCACACCCGCCAATGTCTTTAGTTTCACACACAAAGTGCTTGATTTCAAATAGGTTTCGCGGAGATCGCTCATTGGTTTTAAATATTTGTTATCACAAAATAGAAACAAATTAAAGCTATATAACTAGAAAACGTGACGTGACAGAGCATTTTTTACTACATTTTCTATTTCACCTTTAAAAGTATTTATTAAAAGACCATTGACTTCAAAAATCGTATAGACCAGTGTTATCCTTCAAAAGCTCGACTGCTGTAAAAGTAACTGGAACAGAATAAAAAATGCAACAGAAAAAACACAATAAAGTAGAAAAGTTTGATAGTATCACCATAGAAATTAATAAAATAATCAGTACAGCGCCGTTTCGGATCATATAAAGTTGGTCCTTCATCAGGTGTAAATCGAAAATCTGGTTAAAAAGTAATTACTCAATGCGTAGTAAAAAGGAAAATTAGGAAAGCCGAGAAAGGAGAGGAAGATTCAATTTAGGAATAAAGGTGAGAGATAAGAAGAAAGAAGGAATGTGTGAAGGGAGTTCAAGACAAAGCAAAGAATAAAGAAGGGAGGGCGATAAAAAAATCTAAAGCAAAGGGAAAAAAACGTATTTTTAAACGAATAAGTAATAAAATTATCAAATGCATTAATTACGCATTAATACAATTATATACTAGAAAAAATGAGGGCTACTTGAACCCAAATAAAACATGTTTCATGTAAGTTCTGGTTGTACCGTGTGACTAGTGATGTGTTTTTATCTGTAGAGTATTCGTGTCAATACTCTTAACATAGCAGATCTTGGATTGATTTAAAACACTTCTGTTTTGGGTTCAGGTAGAATTCCCCGGTATCCCCTTTACAACAAAATAGGGGTCAAATGCTTATAATGATTTAAAAATAACTATAAGATACTAAATCACTGCGATTTTGTTAATTTGAATGATCTCTGGTGTTCTACAGTTAGAAAATATCGACACTAAATCACTATGATTTTGTAATATTTGAAAATTTACTGATTAAAAAAGTAACCAAAATGTATTGCAGCATTTTGACTTCGTTTATATGCATCATCAATAGTATAGTAGATTAAAAAGAATCATTAAAATATGTTGAACCACAATGAATCGGATAATATGAATCACCAGAGGTTATACTGACCCAAGGATGTGGGGATGGCTAACATGAAGCCGAGTGTGAGGAACACTTCGTACGTCCACATGACTCCAAAGTTTCCCAACATGTTGGCCACTGTTGAGGAGAGATGGAAAAATAATTACAGCATAGGATAGATAATGTTTGTAATACAACTAACGCAGAATTAAGCATGTTTAATCATAGAAAAACATTAATAACACAAGATTTCTTTCACAGATTTTTATCTGGACATTTGCTTGATGAAACCATTCAATTTCACATGAAAGGGTACGGGCAGTGGTCGGAAAAACTACTTTATATTTGTAGCGAACTATCAACTACAACTACTTTATCAAAATGTAGTTAACTACAACTACTTTATCAAAAATGTAGTTAACTACAACTACAAGTATATCAAAAATGTAGTTTAGTAGTCAAATGCATATAACCACTCTATCAAAAAGGTAATTAGTAGTCAAATGTAATTAATTACAACTACAACTTACTTTATTAAAAATATAGTTAACTACTTGTATAACTACAGTAGTCGTATATAGTTAACTACAGTAGTCGCTACATCTCTACTTTAAGATTTTGTCAAGGTATTCAATCTACATTTGAAATTACGAACACGGATAAGTATAATACTACAATGGCCCTTCATTATATCGCGTTTGTCGGGATACAATCAAATAAATGCAATAAAACTGAAGGCAATAAAAAGTAAGAAAAATAGCATACAAAAAATGCTACTTTAAGCATATATTACTCGTTATATGCTGACTAGAGCAATTCAATCTTAATTTTCTGTTATAATGTCAAAATATAAAAAATCTGTAAAAAAAGGAATTCCAAAAGAAGAAACATAGCATTAAAACTTGAAGGTCTAACAATGTGTAACGTGTAAGTATAGAAGTGTTTCCAGCAAGAAAATCAATTTCTTTTATTTGTATTTTGGCGCTTGGATTTACCAGCAAGTGTCAATGGAAAAATCTATGATGTCGTACGAGGCATTGCTGAACGCTGCAGCTGAGTTGCAGAGATTCGAAAATTGTTGCGCAGAACACATTTTAATTAAAAGAAGCAAGTTACTATCGCGTGACTAAAAGAATGGCACAAATGCGCTGACAAGAAAACCAGATCGTTGTCTCTGGTTTTTATTAAAAACTAGATTATGATACTTACTAGTAGTGATTATCACCATAATTTACGAATAATGATAATCTAGATTCACGGAAATTAGTCTATACTTAGCGACAGCGATAAAGATTATCATGATTCGTTAAGTAAGTAGCAGAATCTAGTTTTTAATTAAAATAGCAGATTCAACCAGGGCTTCCCGAATTACAGAATACACTGCCCGGTGTACACAAAGTACTTTAGAAGTGCAGTAAAGGCAAGCTCACATAATATGAAGAGTGCGGCTCCTATTAAAGGTAGCCACGGTAGACGTAACCAGTGTATTGTCTCGAAACCGGCGAAGTAGAGGGCCAGGAAGAAAGGCCAGGAGAGCAAGATGCTGGACATGCCGACCAGGGAGAGGAAGAAAGACAGCTGACCCAGGCTCACGGCACCCACTACCTTCTTGAAGAGCACCTGGAAAAATTGGGGAAAAATTAACTGATAAGCTTGAATGGCGATACTGTAAAAGAAAACTCTTCATTATTAATTTAAATCTGTTCAGATTACAGATAGGACACTCCCGTGAACTCAGTGGTAAACAAATCGTGTTATTAAAGAGCCACTAGTAGTGTCAATCGTAAGCTTTTTAGGCGGTCCACCAGCTATTGTTAATCTTATGTGCATCGTAACTATATTTTAATTATACACAGGAATGTAGTTGACAAAATATAATGTTTGAGACATTGTGAAGTAATAACTTGCAAGAAAGGCATAGCCGAATAGAACATTTGTAAGAACAAAATGAAATACAATGTCAAAAAAACCTTCATTGTCAAACAAATCTGTCAGCCTGTTACAGTTCATAATTCCCACTTGTTCCCAAGTAGCGTTAGTATCACACTAACACGGGTTTCAGCTCCAGTGTCCTATCCTTGTGATAATATGTAGATCAGATTAAACTATTTAAGTGAGCTCAATCCATATGAGGAAGGTCCCAGAAACGATTTCTAATGATTTCAAGCAGCAGTCTGATTGGTATAGAAACATAGTTGTGCCCTGACTGACTGCTAAAAATAAAGCAAAAGATTGCAAGAGTGCATACATTCTCGACATAGAATGCTGCCTTCAGTAGAAAATTTAATGGCTTCGCACTGATTCAATATATGGGCATGCTTAAATATCTTATTTGTTCACATTTTAGCTCAATTTGAGCTGAGTTGAAACTTTTGGCAGTGTGAATTAGCTGTTTCGATTCCGGATGTACCAGCTAAAAAAAAACGAATTAAGGTGGTTCAAAAAATCTTGTCTGAATAGAGTATTAAGTCCACTGACGACAGTACAAAACTAAGCAACTAGCTAGTAATACAGAAAGTTGTAAAGTATGTGGGTTTCTTTGCACATTGACAATGAGTGGAATTTTATTTTAAGTTACTTTAAAAAATGTTTAATTGCGTCCATTTTGTCTTACAAACTTTTTAACTTTCAATTATACGAATGAAATAATTTTCTTTGTTCAGTGGTGAGTTTTACGTAACTAAAATATCAGTTATCTCTCGTAATATGCTTTACAGACTGGCTTATTTATGCCAGTTTAACTTGGACTTTCTAACTGAAAGATTCATAATTAAGAATGCTTATTTACATGCACTTCAAATATGTTGAGGTTCAGCTTTACATTTCTAAAATGAGTATAAAGAACATTGAATTAGTGGGGAGAGGTTAAAAGTTTCAGTTTGCTCATGCAGGGCCTGATTATTCAAAAGGCACGTAAATCACATGCTTCCCCTCAAAAATTTAAAAGGGCTCCCAAAATGACTGTGAAAAGAGGGCCCTCTAATTTCCAATATTATTTTTTTTACATTGTATTTTTAATTTATTCGGAAAAGAAAGTTTGCTTAATCGAAGAGGAAATCCATTAAATCATTACTGATTCCATTAAATATTGAATGTCATCAATAGGATGTTAATTAACAATATAGCATTTTGACGGGTCTGTTAGAAACCACCCGGAAAATTGAGCCGGGATATCATTGATGAGTTTTCAGGAATGAAAAATTAAGAAAACTTTTGCCAAATAAAAGGGATCCCCAAAATGACACTATGCTTCCCTTAGATTCAGAAGTTAATCGGGCCTTGTGCGCCCGATGTGTATGAACGTTTCGAAAATTTTTAACAGCTAACCAAAGCACAAGTAGTGGGTTCACCTAACAGACGGTTAAAGGAAATCATCTGAGATAAGTTCTGGTACCAGCTCAACAGGTTTGAGAGTATGAGCTAGTATAACATAGAGTGCCTTTATAAATAGAAGAGTGGCGACCGGCGACACACGCAAAAGGCACATGCTGAGAGTGGAAGGAAGTTTTTGTCCAAACTATGGCACCCCATATTACAGAACTTTATAATACTCGCCTGGTCAAGTTCGATTAGAAAAGTAAAAAGTAAAAAAACCATTAGCTTAGGTATAATGGTAGGCTCGTAAAGATTTTGTCTAAAATCCTCCGATTAAATTTTACTGCCCTTATGTCGCCATTCTCTTATTTATAAAAGCATTGTAGTATTACCTACTAATAACCACAGTAATAATTGTAATAATTTAATCTAAAGGTGTCCAGAATCTTGTGAAGTAAAAGCTGACGTGCTCGACACTGAGTTTGCGTGCATTGAGCTGTACATAAAACTGTGCAGGCTACTGAAGCTAATCTGTGCAGTATTATCGGTGCAATTTAGTGCTTAAGTGTTGATATATATATATATATATATATATATATATAAGCGATAGTGTCGTTGACTGCGTGAATGTCAGTTTAAATCACCGAGCTTCACAATAGAACGGTGCGTAACTCCCTATTCTATTACATTGAATGCAGCGTTCTGCTCATAAATACAAAATGCCATATATTTTGAGGAAATATTGTGGCAAAACACCGATTTCCTATCATAGGATATTACCGGAAAGATATCTTCAAATTCGATTTCCTTTTCTAAATATGACGAAGGTGCTACAATTTTCTATGATTTATATTTTTTATTTAAAAACTACAGGTTTTATTTAATTTCCTCGCAAATATATAATTTAATCCTATTTAAAAATAAGTTTTAATGTAAGCTCAACAAGAAACAATAATGTTAATAATGTTTTAAAAATGTTAAGTATTGCTCATAAAAATATGATAAAGGTGTGAAATAACTAAAAGTGATGGAAAAGATGTGGAAAAGTTTGAAAAAAAAATGCCGTTAATAATTATAAAAAGCGCAGTCTTTATTATTTGTGCGAAATAAAAGGATGATCCGTTCGCGCAGAAACCTCTGAGTTACCGTTCCGTTCTATTGTATAGTTCAGTGGTTTTTAAACAATTATAAACTATTGACTGACTCTACCTATCTAGTTATTTACAAGGCTTTTGTTAGATTGCGCTGTGATAGTGAAGGTATCAGTGGCGGGTCCTCAAGAGGTTCACAATCACTTTACTAGCGGGATTTTATTATATCAGGTTGAGTAAAAATTTTCCGCCAATTTGTTTTTTACTGTAAAATGATAAATACATACGAAGTCATCAAAGCTAATGAGGATAGTAATCTCTGTTTAAATCTGCAATCATTTGCCAACGTTTTAGCAACTTTTCAATCCCTTCTGCAAAAAATTGTGGCGTGGGCCATGTCGGGGCTGTATGTTGGATGTTGCATCAAATCCCACTCCAGCTTGCAGAGCGTCCATCCAATCATCGTACTAACGTGTGGCCGGGCGTTATCTTGATGAAAGAGAACCACCTTCCTTCTGAACCCGTTACTTCGTTTTTCGCGAATGGCATCGCGAACTTTGATTAGCATGTTGCTGTATATTGCACTGTTGATAGTCTGTCCGCTTTTCAGGTACTCTTTGTACAGAATTCCACGATAATCCCACCAGATGCAGAGGAGCACCTTCTTTTTAGATAAGGCACGTCTTGCAACTGAGCCAGCTGATTCCCCAGGTGATGACCACCCTCCTTTATGGCTTGTATTGTTGTAGTACACCTATTTTTCATCAAAGGTCACAATTCTGTCCAGAAATTTTTCTTTCCTTTGATCTCTGAGCAGAGCCAAACAACAGTTTTTTTCTCCTGCGCTTGTCTTCAGCAGTCAATTCGTGAGGCACCCAGCGGTTGAACTTAAACGCTAGGTTTATGCGTTTTAGAGCGTTAACTATTGCTTTTTGGCAAACGGTAAGCTTTGACGCAATAGTTCGTGTTGAAACATTTGTGTCTGGATCAATGATTTGCTTTAACTGCTCACAATCAACTTCAATAAGGCGGCCGGAACGTGGTTCATCTTTACTGTCAAAATTTCCAGCTTTAAACTTCCGAAACCAAACTTTGACTGTATCATAAGAAACAGTATTGATTTCTACACTTTCACACATATTTTTGTGGCATTCAGTCGCATTGAGTTTATTACGGAACTCATAGTAAATAATCGTTCTGATCTGCTGATGTGATAGCTCCATTTTAAAAATTTTTTTGAAGCACAAGATAATAAATGTTTAACAAACAAATTACACAGTCATGTAGTTCCTGTGCTCTGTTTTTGAATGCAAAAATTGGTTGGCTGAAAAGCTAACAACCGCACAAATGTTTGCGTGAAGGTATCTCCCTTTGGCGGGAAACTTTTTACTCAACGTAATATTAAATTTGACCTTATCTAATAGTCGAATGTTCTAAGATTAAACAACTAGAAATTTAGTTTATTAAAATGCTGATGGTACAGCGATTGTGAACCTCCTGATGCTACTGAAAGGTATCAACTATCAACTTAAGTTAAGATGTATCTATTAGAGTGCCTTTATAAGAAAAGTGCTACAATATGTACAAAGCACATACTCAGACTGGAAGTTTTTGTTTAAAGTATAGCAACCATCTATTGCAAAAAGTTCTAAAAAATGAATTCCATAAATGTTGAACGATGCTGAATAAATGCATATCGACTAAATGCTGAATATCGACGATGCTGAATATGATCGACTAAATGTCAATCGCAGCAACATCTGCTAGCTCAATCTTTTACGATTAAACGAACTCGAAGATGTCGCTGCGATCGACATTTATCGTTCAGCATCGTTCGACATTTATCGGATTCAACTTTTTAACACTTTTTAAACCATTACTCGAATAGAAAGTTGCCACACTATATCCTCTAGGCGCTATGTCCATATGTCCCCACTCCCTTATAAAGGAACTTTACACTATCTATTTATAGCATGCCTTACTATCCTTTTTTAAGGAATTGATTATTTATGTGATGAATGAGAAAGCTGGTGCAAACAAACGTTACAAAATCTAACGACCAACACATGCTATCTCTAAAATCCTAAGTAGGGTGGTGCATTATCATGCATGACCTTTGCTAAATTAAGCAAGGTTCTGTTTGCTGCAGTTATCGAACCAAAAAATTTGTAGAATATCAGAATACCTGCTAGCATTGATAGAAAAGGCCACCGGTTCACCTTGGCATTTCGCTCAAAAAAGTAAAGACCGATTGAAAAAGATCCCGTGGAGCAGCACCACAGTGTGGTACTCACTTGTACAACAAGCCTTCTTAAAGAAAAATTTATTGCGTCTGTGTGAATAATTTTGTTATGAATCAGCAAACGGGTGAGATGAACCTTGCAAAGTGTTTACAAGCTTTGCAGCAGCAGCATCAGTTGGATATGCTTATTATAATACATATTATGGAGAGTATGACAATAATTTACGTTTTATTTTCTTTAGCAAAGATTATACCGGGTGCTTCACAGTGTATAGCGAAACTCTTAGTTAAATAACTCTATAACGGGTAGAGTTAGTGACGTGAAATTGTGCACGCATGCGCAGGGACCCAAAGGAAACTTATTTACGGATTCTGGTTACTATCGAAGGATATTTTGTCTTCGCCAACAAAATGTACCGATATTCAATCGAAGAGCGTGTTTTTTTAGTGAAAACGTTTTAGTTTTGTGACCAGAGACTTGCCGAAACACCCAGAAAGTGGCCTAGTGACTTTAAAAATAGGCCAAAGCCATCCTCAAGCATGTTAAGAGCATTAATTGCCAAGTTTGAAAGAACAGGTTCAGTGGCTGATGAGAAAGTGGGCATGAAAACCAAATAAAAGACAACAAGGACGTCAGGAAACATCATCGCTGCCGAAACAATAATGGAGGAAGAGCCATCAACATCAACACGACACTTGGCAGCTTGACGCTTTGAATATGGACATTTTAGGCCTCCCCTAGAACCCTGACTTATCTCCACTAGACTTCTTTTTATGTGGTTATGTTAACGGTAAAATCTACAGAGATCGACCAAAACCATAGAAGAGCTGAAAACAGCGATAAAAAGAGCGATACGGTTGATTCCAACAGACGAGCTCAAGCAGCTTAAGTGGATTTCAAGCAAAGATTTCCTTTTGTTGTCTCCTCAGATGACCAATATTTTGAGAACCTCATATTTTAATTTCCTTTATTCTTATGTGTAAATCATGAAATTTTTAAATAAAAATCTTTTCCGTTCAAAAGTTATTCGATGTTTTATTTTTCTATACCCTGTGAAGCACCCTGTATATATTACGATTAAATTTTAAAATGCAGAAATCAGTTTAAATAGCTCAGGGAAACCAGTAACTCTTTTTAAAACTGACGACGCCGCGCGAATTATTATATAAATTTAGCTACAATTTTAGGAAATCATGAATATGCATACGAGAAATGCATAAATGGAAGATTTCTGTACTTTTGATGAGCTTCAAAACTTAAAAAAAAAAAAAAAAAAAAAAAAAAAATTCGTATTTATAACAGATGTACAACTGACGTGTTTTACATTTTTTTTGCTATAAGTTTAGACATTAAGCTAATTAAAAGTGATTTAAAGACTTGAATTTTGTGTAACAATTCTTAGCAGATGGTATTTTACATGATAAAATGTAAAATAGTAAAAAATAAAATAAAATAAAATAAAATAAAGTGTAGATAGACTGTTTAGATACAAAATTTTATATCTTTTTGGGTAATGTAAAATTTTAAACATTTAAGTATGTATACTTTTCAAATTGATAAATTTTTGAGTGAATTTTAATTGATCTGCGAATTTTCTGATTGACAATTATTGTTTTTTCTACCCATTCTCAAATACGATTACATTTTTATTCATCTTGAAATGTAAAGTGATCAATGAATGTCAATGATTGCAATTGTTACAAAATTGTTTCTAGATTTTTTTTTCCTAGATGATTATCATGCAGATAATTTCAGATCATATAGATCATGCCGCATACACCGCTGTCGCGACAGCTGACGACTGTTTTCGTGATTGATTAATATCTATCACACATTTAAAAATCGGCTTTGTTAAGTAAAAAATGTCGCTGCTTCTTGGACTTTATGATAGGTTTTCTTTCAGATGCTAGAAGAAAATCGTTTTAAATATGATGTTTTAAAGATGTTTAAATGTGACGTAATTTTCCCAAAAGAATGCTTTTCGCACATAATTTTTTTGTTTTAATGTTTTATTTCTGTTTTAATATTCACGTATAATATATTTTTCAATCGAAAAGTGTTTGGAAATAATATTATTCCACTTATTATTATAAGAACTTTCCACAAATTCTTGAATTTAGAAAAATGCATTACTTCTGCGTATAAATAATCACCAAATGCGACCGGATATTTAATCAGTAGATGAATTTTAGTTAAAATATTATATTTTGGTTCTAATAAAAATCTTTTTAAAATATGGGAACAGATTTATTAACTTGAGGACTACGGGCACATATTCTTTCGGGAAAACTCTAGAACGCTGTAGATTATTTCCTTATTATACCTATTTTAAAATTTGGTAAGGGTGTGTGTGAGAATGGGGGACCAGGGGATGAGCACTGAATCCCCTGGCACAAATCTATCTGTTTACCTATTTGGGCTGAATGCATTAACATTTTGTACTAACTATTTTATGTATTTAATTAATCTTTGTATGTTTTCATGAGATAATTAAATGTATGTTACCGCAATTTTCTTGTTCGCCGTTCTTCAAATATTTTATTTATTTATTTTTTCAACAAACAAGATATAGTTCGATTAATTCAGTAATTAAATATACCAAAGGTATGTTTTTATTTTCTCACTTTATACAACACTAATACAAAATAATTAGATTTAAATAAAATAAGTTGAAAACGATTTCATTTGTTTACTAAACTAACTTTCAAATAAAATTGTATTTTAAGCTACACATTGTGCAATATTAAAAATTAACTTAAGTACATTGTTTTACTATTAATAAAAAATCTGAAAAAAAAAATTACAAACATTATTTAAAAAAGAATAAAATATTATTGTTTAAAAAAATATGTTTTAAAGCTAGTATATTTATGTTATATGTTTATAATGTAATTTATAACATAACATATTATAAACGTAATATATTATATAATATAATTTAATTATATGTATAGTATTAAATAAATAAATATATAAAAGAAAAAAGAACAACGTCTAAATGCAATATCACAACTCATTGGAGTATTAAAGACTTCCGAGCCATGATCGTCATAGATGAGATCATTATTAGAATGATATCCTTTGGAAGTCCAGTTTTTAGGTAAGGTTTAGCGTAAATTGCTAATTACGTTTAATGAGACAAAGCAAAAGTGTTTCTCTGCTATGTTATTATGGTAAAGTCGGATGATGGTCATGTTAAGATGTTATACTATATATGACAACTACATATTGTTTGATTTTTGAAAAGAAAGTGCGGAATATTTTTTTATTGGAAATTTTTTTTCAAATATCAATGAGCGTATATATGTTTATTTTTTACAAAAAAAGATAACATTTATATCAGAAATATAACTGTAGACTATTTGCATAATTTTACTAAAACATGGATTATTTTTCTTTAACTGTGGTTTCGTCTTCGGGTTTGAATATTTCGGGTTCGGGAATGTGTCGGGTTCGGATGGGGTTACGGGTTGACGAAACTTTTGTCGGGTTTGGGGGTTGACTTTAAGCAGACTTTTCGGGTTCGGGTCGGGTCCCAATCCATGCAAGACTCTAGTAGAAACCTATGGCTAAAATTCGAGAACAAAGCAAGCGGCTCGCGCGGTAGGACTTTATACAGGCTTTAATTTTATAAAGTATTCATTATTGTACCTAATTTGACAATTTGAAATGAAATGAAATGTATGTTAATAATAGTAATAAAAAAACGCGTTATAATAATTTAAATTGTGTACATATTTGTTTAAGCGACCTGTATTTTGTTTAAAATAGGAAAATAACAAAGATTTCTTAAATTAATAGGAAATCAAATTAGTGATTTAAATGAGAAAAGTACGATTAACACTTAGGATTATTTTGTTACCTTGTATACTGCCGTACCGGCAGCTGCTGCAGCTGCTAACACAACACCTCCTAGAGTGGCTGCCCTCGACGACCCGTCCATATAGGCAAACAAGGCAATACCAGTGTTGCACAGAATGACGGCCACTATCTACAGGAGACAGAAATAAGCGAATAAATATACATTATATATGCAATTTACCCCTCAAAAGCGTCAATTAAAAAACATACAACAACAAAAAACTAGTCCTTGTTCCTCAATCCGAAGACTAGGTTAATTTCTTTATTTTTTTATGTTAAGATATACACATCAGTTTTAATGCAAATTAAATGAATTGATTTCACGCCAACCAAGTTCGATATTTTGGCGGAAAAGGTAATTTGCAGGGAAATTTGAAATTAAGACTCGCCAAATGTAATTGAATGGATATGAGACAATTGCATCAAAAATGCTAAAAATTTGTTGAAATCATCGTTTAAAAATTGCCCATAGTCTACAATATAACACAAACCATTCAATGAATGCCTCGAAAACTTTTGTGCGTCGTTATAAACGAACTATAAGAGCTACTTACTTGATTAACAAACACATGTAAGATACATGCAAGACCAATACACTGAAATTAGATTCGAATTGATTCAGCATTTCGCGCAGTACACATTTAAAAAGTTTTTAGCTTTTTGGGTGTTTTTGTAAGCAAACTATAAGAGCTATATATTTGATTAACGAACTAATCTCAGATCCTGTCAACATCAATACACTGTCCCAATTAGATTAGAATTGATTCCGTATTTCGGGCGTTATCTTGACGACAATTTTTGTACGGGTTTTGTTTTTGTGTGTCCCTGTAAGCAAACTATAAGAGCTACAAACTTAGTTAAAGAACTAATCTCAGATCCTGGCAAGATCAATAAACTATCTGAAATAGGTTCGAACTGGTTTAGTATATCTGATGTCACCGTGATGACACATTTTTTATTTTTTTACTTTTGTGTGTCTTTGTAAATAAACTATAAGAGGTTTACGAACTTATCAAAGATGTGAACGAGATCAATACACAGTCCCAATAGGTTGGAATCGGTTCAGTATTTCGGATGCTATCGTGATGACAAGATTTGCAGGATGTATACATACATACACATACACACACTTGAATATATATGTATATATATATATATATATATATAGAAACGAAGTGATTGCAGTAGGTCAATTTCCAAAGAAATCAACCCAAAAGACTGAATAACAATGGAATTAAATAGCAAGCGTGGAAATTTGTAAAATCTAGAATCCGTATTGGTTATATCTTGGCTAGATATTGGGTCATCAGCAAAAGAAAAATGGCATAAAATATTTACACAATATTCAAGTGTTTATATTTTATCAGGGATGGGAATTATGCGCAGGGCTCCTGCATTTTAATACCATAATTTTCAAGTTTTTACCTTAATTAATAGTGGAATTACTGACATTAAATAAGGGAAAAATTTCTATTCAATAAAAATGATATAAAATGAGAGTCCTGTGCAAAATTCTTATTCCTGCATTAAGGGGACAGAGGACTTCCAAAAATCACGAAATTCGACTAAAAAATCGATTTTTTTTTTTAATTTGGAGAATTATGAAACTAGATGCTTGTATTTCAGGGGGTTTTAGTCTTAAATTTGTGTGTATATGGAAATATAGCTACTTTTAAAAAAAAAGCAATTATAAAAATATTTTTTTTTCTGCTTCTATATTCAGTGAACTTTTACAATTCATGCCAACATATATTATTTTATATATTACCAATCCACTGTAATATATAAAAAAATATCTCATAAATAAATATTGTCATATTTTATGTAAAAGAAATGAACATGGGACATTTTAAAATATGACAATTATTCGTTATTTTAAAAATTTTAAACTATTAATTTAAAAACTTTTTATTATTTTAACACCAAATTTTGAATATAACTATTTGAGCTTGCCATTAAAAAGTATGGCAATTTTCAAATGAATCCATTGAAAATTGAAGGATTTCGTCTTTAATCTCCAGTGTCCCCTTAATTCAAGAAACATTCCGTCAGCGTAAAGCCAATAAAATTAACTGGTACTGCTTTCAATCTCTACAGATCATCGCAGGGGTTTTTGCTGAATGAACCAGTCGCTACGACAGCAACCCCGGCCACCGCAGTATAAAAAATGGCGCATTGAGAGGACGGGCAGGTTCGGTCCGTGAGATCTGACCGTGACATCCTCGTTTTGGGATATCTCTGGAGCCCACAAGAGCAACCAGAGACCCATAACTAGTCAGGGTCAACTCCCACGAATATTGCTTTCCCCCCGATGCTACCAGGACACCTACAAAGGTGCCCCTTTCCGTCCCGGGGGGATAAAGCCAATAAAACCAATATTTCTGCAATATTTAAGCTTTAAGATTTCCAGAATATTGACAATAAATTGGAAATATCTACAATGAATTCAATGTCGGAGTAACTCCGAGTCCGTATTGTTTTGCTACCAAAAGTGTAAGTTAACAGAAAGTTAGATGTAAATTGCTTTTTCAGTCGATACTGTAACTTTCGACGTTTATAAGCAAGAAAGTAATTCAGTAGAAAATATACAAAGATCAAGCCTCCGTAGTTGACCAATGAAATTATAGGAATGTTTAAGAGTGTGCCTGCATCTGTTATGCTCAATTCCGAAACAGGAGGTTTTACAAGTCTGCGGCTGATTTGAATAGTGACTGTCCAGCGATAGTGACTGCCTGCGGTGACTGACAGCAGCTGTCCTGAGACTGGATTGCCGCACATTAACTGAATGAGTAGCTGAACTTGTAAGAAATTTTACGCGATATTGAGTGAATAAAAGCTATTGGCGGCTCAAATCAAATGAGTTTTAAATTGAGGAAATAAGTGCTCTTAACTGATCCACTGACCATCCACCACTATTTCACATAATAAAGTAATTTCAACTACAATCGTGCTTTACTGAATACCTGTTAAAAATTTCGTGCTGGGTTGAACCAATAAATAAATTGGTGACGTCTCGTTACAACATCTGGAGCTCCAATTGAACCAAACTTCAAATGTTGGAACGAGATTTCACCATCCTATTGGAGCTACTGCAGCACCATAAATTGGTTCAACACCGAACAAATTTTTTAACAGTGTACTCGTTCCAACATTTGAAGCTCCAATTGAACCAAAGCTCCAAATGTTGGAACGAGATTTCACCACCTTACTGCAGCTAAATACAGCACAAAAAGTTAGTTCAACACCGAACACAGTTTTTAACAGTGTCCTCGTTCCAACATTTGAAACTCATATTGAACCAAAGCTTCAAATGTTGGAACGATATTTCACCACCTTACTGCAGCTACTACAGCACCAAAAGTTGGTTCAACACCGAACAAAGTTTTTAACAGTGTACTCGTTCCAACATTTGGAACTCCAATCGAACCAAAGCTCCAAATGTTGAAACGAGATTTCACCATCTTATTGCAACTACTGCAGCACCAAAAGTTGGTTCAACAGAAAACATAATTTTTAACAGTGTACTAGTAAGCAACAAGAGTAATCAAAAGCTTACCCGTATGCCGACGAACTGTTCCTGGAGCAGCACCCAAGACAGGAGGTAGACGAAACCGACGTTGGTCGTGTACAGGGCCACCACGTCCGTCGCGTCCAGTAAGGACAAGGATTGCACGAACATGTAGTTGGACACCGTCCATAGCACGGTGAAGAGCAACAGGCGGAACAGGAGCTGTGGGGCACCCCCCTCACCGAACGGGTGCACGCTCTCCCTGCGCGGAAAGAGATTAAAATAAAAATATAGAAAAATCAATACAGAAATTTAACAATTAAAAAATATTAAACACTAAAAACCAGCGTTTTTCATAAAACAGAGTTAAAACAGTAATTTACTTATTAAATTTTGTCAGGGGGGTTGCCCTCCTGAACTCCCTGTTTAAGACAGATTTTAAACGCATGAACGGAAACGAAAAATAGGATTAAAAAAATTACTTATAAAAAATGGTAACTATTTATCATTCGTTCCCACTGTTAATGAAACAATGTGAACAATGACCCATGTTAATGAAACAATGACCCATGTACAATAGTTGTAAGTAAAGTTGTAGTAGCATTGCTATCAAACAATTTTTACTGAATTTGCAAGAAAAACTGTATTGCATTCCTTTAGTAAAATTTACTAGAAAAATCTTGTATTATTTAACTTTGATAAGAAGATATTTAATTTTGGAAGAATTTGCTGCGCTATGAGGAATGAAAGAGGTTAGTATGAAATAAGTGCGTAGATATGTATCTTGGAACGCATTTGCTCATATATTATTTGCAATTTTGATTCCGGCAAATATTTAACGGAATTTAAAAATTGGAGGTTATTTAGCTATTAATAATCAATAATTTTAAATGCGAAATATTTATTAAAAATGCGCAATTAATAGTTAATAATAAAATTGAAAATCAATGAAGTAAAATAAATCTATGATATTGATATTTATTTTACAATTTAATAGAATTATTTTTAAATTTCTTTCATAAAAATTGAAGCAGAAAATAAACAATTTAGCAGAAAACAGTGATGACAAAGTGTATTCCATACAATACAAATAACAATAAATAAAAAAATAAAAATAAATAAATTAGAATGTCAACATGGAAATACTTTATTGCAATTTACTGACACAGAGACGTGGGATTTCACAGTTAACACAGAATAAACAAAAATCGTTTTACCAGTAAAACGACTTATTCTTGAAACAATGTAATTGTTATAAAGCATCGTTGTTTTATTTTTGCAAGTTTTATTCGACATATGTGTATTTTAGCTTTGTGTATCAGGCACTTAAGCACGTCCAGCCGAGTCGGCAGAAAATCTTGTGATGTTTTTGACGGCGGACGTAGATATTGGGAAAAATGTGTTTGCATAACAGCATGCGCTGAATAATAAGATAGCTGCATAATTAATAGATCAAACGCTATTTTAACAGCGTATTTATAAATATCGTTTTTATTTTCAATCGACGCATTAACTAATCCTATTGACTAAATAATATTTATTTAAATGCAGTATTCATTTTAATCAAACATTTATTTTAATGAAATATTCAGTTAAACAAATTCCCATTTTAATTAAATGCAGTAGATCTTCGATTAATCGAAATGATTGATACCAATGGTAGTTTGTATAATTGATTTAAGGCATAGTGATTTAGTTTTAATGTTCAGCGCGAAATTTTTTTTTTTCGAATTACTTTTATTTTCCAATGTTTTTCAATATATTTTTCTTTTGCCCTTAGTGATTTCAAAATTTTGCCCTAAGTGACGTCAGCTGCCCTTTCCTTATATAGCCGCAATTCCATAGAGCCAGTGATGGAACTCAAACTTTATAGAGGCACTCTACTTACGCCAGTTCCTTCTTGAGCGACATCTTCTCAGACGCTGGAGCACAGAACCTGGATGTCAGATATACAGGGAAGAAAAAGAGATTGAATGCCGTCAGCAGCCAGGCGGTGAAGAAAGGCGCGTTATAGAGCGGGAAAGGCTCGGCCCCTGCCCAGTCGGTGAAATTGCTGAGTCGGGCGTTGGCTGCCAGCGCCTGGACGTAGTCTAGGCGCAAGGCCCGCAGAAGGTGGGTGCCTCCGGCCCAGGCCAGGGCTACCAGGCATCCGAGAAGCAGGCCGCAGGCTACACGACGGCGGTGCTCCGATATACAGGGTCTCCTCGTCGTCACAGGAACGTGAGGAGAAGGCTCCAGCATAGCATCTCCTGCAAAATGGAATAAGACAGTTGCAGTTAGTTTGAAATACGAAAAAAAAAAATATATATATGGTAAACAAGTAAACAAGTTAGATCAATAACAGAAAAATAAAATACAGTCACAACTATACATCGTCGGCGACAGAATAAAATTCGAGGAAAGGGATATATATATATATATATATATATATATATATCCCTTTCCTTTGTATTTTATTTTTTTGTATATATGTGTTTTTTTTTTTTTTGAGAGAGTTTTGCGATAACTGATATTCTTCTCTCAATGCTTAATTATTTTAAGTCACCTTTAAATTTTCAGTTAAAGAAAACAGAGAAAAATTCATGGCTAATTTTGCACCTCTTTACCAGTGTCCATACAACAATATGCACTAGTGTACTAGAGTTTATATAACCAACGCATTTAACTAAAAATAATATAAATTAAAAAATATATCTCTTACTTTTATTCAACAAAAAAGCACTAAAAAATAAGATTTTTTTTCAATTATCGAGAAAAATGTAAAATTTTCTGTATCATTAATAAATTTTATGTATTTATACTTTATCATATATATTAAGGATTAAAGGCAGGGAACATATTTTTACTGTACACATGCTATGAGGTATATATTTTTTGATAAAATTCCTTCATTATTCCTTTTTAAAAGAATAAAACTCTAAATATATATACATATATATTTTTTTGTCAAAATTGTATAATAAAAATTTGCTTCCCTGCTTCTTATTCCTTATTAAGCATGACAAAATATCAATATATGAAAGTTATTAATGATATAGCAAATTTTACATTTTTCTCACTAATTAAAACAAAAAAAAACTTCTACATTTTAGTACGTTTTAGTTTAATAAAAAATATATATATATTATTTTCAGGTTTTTAAATTTTGAAAGCGAATTTAAACCAGATATCGTGGATATTTTAACACCTGAAATGTTTTATCCATTTTTTGTGAAAGGCAAATTTTTTATTATGTTTAAATATGCATGAATCTAATGCGTAAAAAAAAAACTTATTCTAGTTTTGAAACTGTAAACCATTTTAGAAAAGTATATATACCTAATTTTCCATTAAAAAAAAAAGTTATATTTTACAAAAAAAAAAAAAAAAAAAAAAAAAAAAAAAAAATTACACTGAAACAATGTTAACGAAGTATGAAAGAAAGAAAAAGATGCCAGAGCTTTTTTAATTTATATTGAAACGCTGCAAGTTTCCTGTAAAAAGTATGATAGATTCATATTAAATTTTAACACCATAAACGTAAATAAAATTAGTTTATTTTAGCAAATGAACTTGTATTTCAATAGAATACTGGTCATGACAAGGTAAATGATAAACTATAGTTTTGTTGAAATATTTTGAACTCGAATTCGAATTCTTATGTAGAAACAAAAAATAATTTTAACACATTTAATTATCCTATTTCCAAACAAGGGACATTTTAAGTACGAATTAGTTGTGTTGAATCCGTCAGACGTATTTTTAACTTGCATACGGCTGTTGTATGGTTTAAAAATACTGCTTTTTTAATCTTTAGTTATTCTATTTCTTGCTAGGTGGCGTAATCGGTCTTAACCCTTTCGCTACTAAACCATTCAAGACGCCCGACCAAGCAAACTACTGCCAGACAGCCCGAGCGCCTGAGAAACAGGTGTTGAATTTTCTTCCCCTCGGAAAAACCCAACTATTATCGCAAGTTCGGTGATAATTAAAATCATCAGGTGGGGATCCTTTTGTACGAGTGATCTTAGGGATGTTCTACTTTCTAAGATTTCTCATTGCATTGCTGACAAAAGGCAGGCAAAAGAAAGGGGGAGAAAAATATCTCGTAGCATATTTCAGCGCTCGGTCGTTTTCCGCATTTTGAATGCTATTGCGGTTTTAGACTTCTGTATTCAAAGGGTTAAAGATAGTTGAGATGAATCTGTACTATCCAATTCTAACTTGGGGTGTGGTAGAAAAAAAAATCATTTAAAATTTTAGTTATGTAATTTTCACAACAAAGACAAAACCTGCGTAAAATAACCTATAATGTAGACATTTTTATGAAAATATAAATCCAACTAATTAAATTCATGCGTGGAAAGTGAGTTTATTTTCCGAAGTTATGTAGTTATATAACACATGTATAAGCCGTAGTCATATAAAACATGTTCTAAAATACATTTAATAAAGTAAAATTTTTTTGAATATCCCATGACAGTGAAAAAAGACAACACATTTTGATGAAACGATTCATTTTTACTTTTCGGACACGTATAGTGAAAGTATAGAGAGTATTGTAATCATGACACATGTGCGTGTGACGCAGGGCTGAAATTTAGAGTGGGAGTGTATTTACTTTTTTTAAAATTTTTATTTTACAGATTCGAAATAATCTCCTATGAACTCGATACGTTTACATCGATCATGATGCAGATGTTCAAACATGCGGTGAAAGTCCTGAAGGGTACGGTCGGTCACAACGGATTAAACGTCATGAAAGTCATCAAATACTTCCCAAAACGCTGCAAAAAGAGCTGGAATATACAACAGAAGTCTTCTGAAACTATTCTTTCTTGCCACAAAAATATATTGTTTTACACCATGAACAAATTTTTCGCTGGTGCAATTTTTTTTAACTGCTCTGGCCGTTTCTTTACCAACGCCATGTTTCGTAGGAAAAAATCTATAGGTGATTCGTCTTTCACGGGGAAGCAATTTCGTATGTTTTCCTCCAAATTTGTATTTGTCCGAGAACTCACTAGCAGGGTCGGACGGGGCCAGGGAAAGGGCGCAGACCGTAGATTTTTAGATGGTGCAAAAATTTTAACGAACACAAGTCAATTCGACTTTCTTGTGTTAAATCGTATATGTTATTTCCATTGTCAACATCCATTTTCTGAGCAAATAAAAAACGCAGAACGATAAATGTGATACCATATGAAAGGATTTTGAACAGGCTTCTGACATAGTATACTCACATTTCGTTAAAACGAGTATTTTGATTAAAAATTGCTATTAATTAAAAATTAAATCGGCATTGTTTTCATAAATGAAATGAAAAAAGTTTTCCTCAAATGAGTGTTGCCACAAAAATTACTGCATTATGTGATGCTTAATTATGATTCTCCTCTTTAATAAAAAGCTATGCGTTGCTGAATACTGGGATTTTCGATAATCGTTGCCATAGATTAATCTCGGAAAATGAAACATTTGAAGTTGCTGACAAAATTAATAACTCCAAATGTATTTGTCAGAAAATTGTTAGACAAACTTCGTTAGAAAGGTAAAAAATTGTACTTTTCTTGATATAAATTTCAAATCTAATGCTTATGTCGTTTTCCAAATATTGAATTTCAAAAATTATCAAATTTCACAATGGAGTACCATAGCGAAATCTTCACGCGTAAAAAGATAATGATAACGGCCATGTGTCCTGACGTATACTGGCTATAGCACGAGTCACAAATTATAGTAGCCTTACTATTCTGTTAAAATATAAAAAAAAGTGAATTAGGATGCCACGAGTGCACGATTTTTATTTAATTTAATCTCTATAATAAAACTGTAAGTCATGTGACTGTCCTCAACAGTTCCGGGATGCCGCATCGCTTTTTCATATGCAAAGCGGCCATTTTTATTCAAAATTATTTTTTCGAATAAACTGCATAAAAGTTACATTTTAAGAAAGATCGTTCAAAATAAATTAATATTTGAGAGATGACTTGCGTTCAATTATGTATATATTCTGCAATAACTTCAGTCGAAAGATTCGCAGTTCAAATTCTCTATTCATAAAAGTAAACAAAAAAAAGATTGATTCGTCGTGAACATTTAAAATATTAAATCATGGAGGTAATCATTCGCAAAGCAAGTTCTCCGCGAATGAATTTTTGGACCGCTGCCTCGCGTCAAAAAAATAATTCGCACCAGTGAGACAATCAAAGTTTACCATAATTATGTGCTGTACAACTCAACTTTCGGACCTTTTCTTGACGTAAATTGAACTCATGTAATAATATTTAATGAATCAGATTTTTAGCATTTTTAAAATCGCTAATACAGCTTTTATTTATCGCGTGTACAAATTAGAAATGATACTTTGATTTTGAAATCAAATGTTTTGATTTATGATATTATTTCTTATTTATTTATTTATTTTCTCTTTTAAATGAAAAGTGTGAAGTATTTTAAATTTATGTAATATAAGCATTTTAGATTAAAGTTAAGTATTTTAAATGAAATGAGTGACAGGTTTATAATTTAAAATTAAATTAATTGTAGTATGAATGACGGTGATGGGAACGATATTTGGCGAATTATCATCTGCTCCCGGCTAACAAAAATACTCATAATTAAAAAGAAGAATAAAAATAAATCAATGATAGTTTGTTGTAAATAAATATTGATATACATATCAAAAATAATTTATAGAATTAAAATAAAAAATAAAAGTAAATAAACAACAATTTCCATAACAAAGTTTTCGCCAAATTGGCGGGGGAGGGGGGGGATAGCGCCAACGTGCGTATGTGACATTTGTGCCCAAAAAATATGCGAAATGCTACCATGATCGCAAAAGTTCATGATTTGTCTATTAGAATCTTCCGATTTGGCGAAGGATTAAGGGAAAATTAAATTATGAATAAATGTAACGTGTTGCAATGTTTAACATACATTTAAGGGAGACCAAACTGGTCGCCAGTGGCGGCTAGTTTTAATATAATCATCTTAGAAACAAGTTTTAGGAAATTTTTTTCGAATAGGACTAATAAATTGATAAATACTGTACATTATTTTGAGTTTAAAAGAGGAAAGGTGTGGGAGCGCTTTATATTGTTTAGGTTTCCTCACGAACTTTTGGTCAGAATTGAAAATTTAATATACCAACCCGTCAGAAATTAAATCGACATTAAATCGGTAATAACTACAACGACTGTCCTTCAGTTCGTTTGGATAGATTTAAAATCATTCGTTTGGATAGATTCGTTTGGATATCATTTAAAAATATAAAATCATTCAATATTGATTTTAGGTATTTTTAAGGTTATCATTACGAGCCCGGGCAACGCCGGGCATGTCAGCTAGTAAGAAAATAAATAGTACAACTGTGGCATACCTAATAAGAATACATTATTTACGTACACAGTGCGTAGAATACGTAATAAGTACAACAAGTATAAAGTGTGACGTCAGTGCACAGGTTTATTTTGTTTTTATGATTAAAAAGGAAAATTAAAATGTTTAGAAGAAAAAAACACTGTCGATCGATCGAAGTAAAATTGCAGTTAATTGCATTTTTTTTCGTAAAAGAAATGAAAGGTTTTTCTCAGTTTTCCCGAAGCGAGTGACGTTATCTTCTAATGCAGTTAAAATATTATTGTTAATTTTTTTTCTCGAGCGTGCCTTTTGCTAACTTCGATTAGTTTTTTTTATTATAACTTCGATTGAATAAATGAGACATATTCTGGATTCACTAATGTTGTTTGCGTTTAATGTTAATTTTAATTTTTATCCTTAATTTTTCTTTAAAAGTTTAAACCTGCATATAAAAAATATTAGATATTGCTAAAAAATATTAGTCTGCAGTGCAAAATCCTCGCGCGAGTGTACTGGTCTTAACATATTCCCATAGCACAAAATATGAAAATGAAAATGACGCAATTCATGGAAAAAAGTGCGCAATTCGTCGAACAATCATGAAATTCATTAATCGATAGTGGAAAAAAAATCGCTAAACTCGTCGAACAATCACGGAAACCATCATGAAATTCATTAATCGATAGCGGAAAAAAAAAGATAGCTAAATTCTTCTAGCGACAGTAGAAAAAATCGCCTTTTCCATTCAATCATTGCGGTTGGCAAGTGTGATTTTAGGTTTGGCCGGTGGTGGCAATAATGTCTAGCTGCAAATTTTCAGTATTACACTTCGATTGAGGAGTGGCGAGTGGCGAGTGCTAATTTTGTCCTATGTCTACTATTAAATTCTATTCATAAATTACTTCGAGGACTGTTTAGATCAGGGCGCGAAATTTCCGCTCGCCAGCTCGCCATTGGCGAGTAAATATTTAAGGTTGGAGAGTAAGTTTCGTATTTTAAAATGTTGTGCTTCAAATCAAACTATATACGCTCTGAATATCGTACCGCAATTCAGCGACAAGCGGAAGTGTTTTAAAATCAAGTGACGGCATTTGTCTTCTAAAAGTTGAAAAAATGCGGCGTCACTCACTTCCATTTCTCTCCTACGGAGGAACGAATTACCCCGTCTGCATTCGTCCCCGCACTTTCGCACCGCGCCAACGGCAAGGCCGCTTTTTTCGCTTCCAAGGCCGAATCTGATCGCTCTTCACTCCTTCACGAAGTGAATCAGATTTCGCCACAGAAACACAGTAAAAATTATTTGTTTCCTTCCAAATTCTTTGATTATTTTGGTTTAGAGTTTTTCTTTGTTCTGTGGTAGTTGGCGGTAATTAAAGTGGATTTTTAGTTTATGTTTTATTTATTGCCATGGAGAAAAGACAAAGCAATAATATAGAGTCCTTTTTTACTAAGAGTAATAAATACATCAAACGAAAAATGCGATAAAGATGCAGTCACAAATGTTGAAAGTGACACGTGCATCCTCAAATAATTTTTCAATTTCTACATTTTTTTATGATTTCGGTTACCAGAAATTTCTTCACGCTATATCAGTTAACATTTTTGAAAATTGCTCATATTTTTCATTAATGTAAAATATTCTGGATTTAACAGACAGTTCCTTCTAACAATGGTCAATTTAAATTCAGTTTGTCAGTAATATTTCATTTTCTGGGCAGGTGTGGGGGCCGACGTTGCTGCTGAATGAATGTAAAATAGTGGCGAGCAAAAATTTTAGTCTGGCGAGTACCATTTCAACTGAAATTTCATGCCCTGGTCTAGATATTACAAAATGCACGAACATTGATTTTTTCAAATGGTAACACCTACTTTTGACACCCTATTTAAGTTTCCTGGATCAAGGCAGGATCTTAAAAATGTACAGTTTATGTACTTTTCTTAAATCTTCACAGAGTTATAAAAGAACATGTATTAGGGGTGTTTTAGGGCCATAAATTTCGAAAAATCAAATTAAGATCGTAGTTAAAGTAAGTTAAAGTACCTAAAGCTCAAACTTACTCACCAGTAAAATTATACATAAATTTTAAATTTATAATAAACTTTCTTAAAAAGTAAATTCTACAAGATGTTTCTGGTAAGGATCCACTATCCCCCCCCTCCCCTGTGGATCCTTTGAAAGCAGAAGACTGTCTTCTTAGACTGTCGAAAGGTATAATATATCTATATCTCGAAAACTAATTATTAAAATGAACTGCAAAATTACACAGCGATGTTTTCGACGATTGTGGTTTGTTTTATGGAAAAATTAATGTAGGTTATAATTTTTAATATTTAAAATTAATTTATTAATCATTTTCATAATTAAATAAAAAATGTTTTTGAGTAGAAAAGAAGCCTGGAATATAGGGTTGCGTCTACTCAATGTCTATTTGTTTAAAAGATTAATACAAATTCAAGATGATTTTTATAAAGATATAAATTAAATTCTTCTAACAGTATGAAGATTTAATATACGGTATATGAACTGGACTTTTTTTCCGGGATGTTCAGATCCAAGTAACTCATTAGGCTGTCAAAAATGGGTGCTATTAAACAAGTTTGAAATGCTTAAATTCATCTTTGACAAATTAAAATAAAAGTACGCACAAATAAACATGTGATTCCGTTACCTAAAAGATGATAAACTTTAATTAGATTTTAAAACATTAAAATGAATCGAGTGCTTTCGGCTGTGAACCCACCCTTCATCAGGATTTATAATTAAGACTGGTGTTAAAACAAACGTCCAGATCGATCTGGACGTTTCTTTTAACACCAGTTTTAATTACAAATCCCGATGAAAGATGTGTTCACAACCGAAAGTGCTCGATTTATTTTAATGTTTTAAAATCTAATTAAAACTTTAGTCATCTTTTAGGTAATGGAATCACATGTTTATTTGTGCGTACTTTTATTTTAATGGGTGCTATTGTTTGAAAATTCAAAGTTGGTATAATTTTTAATACGTAGACGACTCCCGAAACATATTTTATGCATATCACTAATTAGTAGGCATTATTTCCAGTTAATTGGTACATATAAATTTTTTGCAATGATGTTTAGCGGAATTAGTAGGAGTGATTTTTTTTTTTTTTCTTTTTTTTCTTTTTTTTTTTTTTTTACAGGTATTGTAAATGAATATATTAATCTAATTTGATATATCCATAGTTGTGTACATTAACGTATTAAAAAAAATCTGACGATAATCTTGCTATGATTTATGACTTCACCCTTTTTCATCCAAAAGCATCTGCTCAAGCAACACAGAATTGCTGGCATATCATTAGGCCATTGCTTTCTAGCCTCCTTGGTTAACGATTGAGTTTGGCTGTCTCGCCTACATTGCCCAAACATTTGGCTGTTTCAGCTAATATTGTGTCTGAGCCAACGGAACTAAAGATATGATCTACCATTTGACCAACAGCTATATTTACTAGCAACAAAGCGTTAATAATAATAATAAAATATTCGAATAATTCATTATATTTTAATTAGAAACTTCAACTAGTTTGTTGATATTTTAGGAAAAATTAATGATGCTTCCAGAATTACCGGGTTAAAATTGCTTATAATTTTGTTTCTTTAGTTTCAGAAACGTGCTCTTTTTAAAAAATACATATCTTTAACTTAATATGAATTAGTTATCAAGTCAGTTATAAACGTTATAAAAGCAATTTCTGATATAATCTGACAGCAAATGCTGTTTATTTACTGCGGCTTTTTTTTTTTCTTTAGCAAAGTAGTATTTTAAAATGTGGTCTCTGCAGGTGTCTGCCTCATCACACACACAAAATTCACTATGCAAACTTCGTTGAAAAATATTTATACCTAAAACAAAAATGCACTTACTGTATAGAAATAGAAATTTTGAAAACTAAAGCTCATGCTTGTTTTATTCTTTTACAACAGTATCACATAGTGTAGGAGTATTTGAAAACTGAAGATCATGCTTGTTTTGTTCTTTTACAACAGTATCACATAGTATAGGAGTATTTGAAAACTGAAGCTCATGCTTGTTTTGTTCTTTTACAACAGTATCACATAGTATAGGAGTATTTGAAAACTGAAGCTCATGCTTGTTTTGTTCTTTTACAACAGTATCACATAGTATAGGAGTATTTGAAAACTGAAGCTCATGCTTGTTTTGTTCTTTTACAACAGTATCACATAGTATATGAGTATTTGAAAACTGAAGCTCATGCTTGTTTTGTTCTTTTACAACAGTATCACATAGTATAGGAGTATTTGAAAACTGAAGCTCATGCTTGTTTTGTACTTTTACAACAGTATCACATAGTATAGGAGTTCCACATAGCATAGGAGTATTTGAAAACTAAAGCTCATGCTTGTTTTGTGCTTTTACAACAGTACCACCTAGTATAGAAGTATTTGAAAGATGAAATATAAGCGTATTTGAATGAGAAAATAACAATTGGTTGTGAAAATATTATTATGCTGATAACATTTGGTATAAGGAGAGGCAGGAGAAAAAGCGGTATTTCGTATCCTTAAAAATGATTTTATGCATTCTTAGAATGCTGAATTGATATTGTACTATAAAAAAGGTTTCTACAGAAAAATTACACCAAAGATAATCTTTTTAGTAACCTTAAATCACTAGAATATTTGAGTAAATTTACTTTTTTGAGCACACTCTTACCACCCACGATTTGCAAAATTCTTATCATAGTTAGAGATCAAGGGAAATATTTAAATTTACATAATTGAGATAAGTCTCCCTGGTATTGTACTCAAAGATCTTGGGGTCAACGGGTTTTTGTTAAAAAACCTACCTTAATTTCTGAATAGTAATCATCGCTTTGTTTAATGGTCGATTTTTCCGTGAATAAATAAAACTATTCTACATTGAATATCAATTAATTAATGTAATTGACTACTTAAATAAGATGCACGAATGATTCATAGTAGATTTAATACACAAATAACAAAACATAACATAACAACAACTGCAACTACATTCAGAGGTTAATGCAGTAATACAAACATAGATGTCGCTTGAGGACAGACGACTTACAATTATTTTTGTGGTGCTGCCATCTAGAGTTTATTATTTGAAGTATAAACACCACAATTTCTTTAAAAATTTAAAATACATAACAAAATTTCCAAACAGATATTTAATTATGGAAAGTGTATCATTAAATAAAGCAAATATTACTATTTGAAATTTATAGTAGATTTTTGAATGAAAAAATTGCTGGCCGCGGAATACCGCATCTTGTAGGATTGCAATCCAGAAGTGTCATCAAAGTTGTATTTCTCGAAAAGAGAAACATGTTTTACAATCACCAACAAAATCCACACAAAACGTGTTTGCCTTCTAATATTTATTTATTTCCTTTCTCAAGTTATTTTCCAAAAAGCATGGTTTCAATTATATGTGCATCCAGGGCTGTCATTAAAAGTGAGAATGGTCGGGCGACCACTCTGGGTACTAACAGCTAAGGGGCAAAAATACGCAAAATATTTGATCTGAGGTTAAAACCTAAAAGACTTCATCCTAAGAAGCGATGAAAAAAATAACACTCGGGAATCGTGGCTACGGGTGCTGTTTCCTTTCTCAATCCTATACAAACATGTCCGCTTTGGTTTCTGATCCTGAAAATTCCTTTGATGCATATCCCATTTCTTTGTGATAATAAAAATCCCTCTCTTGTGCTGTCTGTCTATTAATCGATGATTATCTCTAATCGAATCCTCGAAATTTAGTATACTAATCACAATGTATGGTGTACAGTCCAGGGGAAAATATTGGTGAGGCTTAGGGGCGCGAAATTTTCCCTGGATGGGGGCACACTGGACCCCGGGCCGATTGGCTGGCAGGCCAGTCTGAGCCTCGCTCACTAAGCAGGGCTTTATAAATTTTACAAAATTTGATAGCCAGCGAAAAGTTCCACTTGCCAGTAAAAAATGTTTACCTATCCCCCTCCCCTGTCATTGATTAAAAAAAAAACACAAAAGTTTTTAATGATTTAATTGAGAAATTATAATAACAAGCAGGTTTTAGTTACATAGTTTGGAATAGTACATAATATAGAAGTAATATAATGTTTGTTTGCATCCAATTTTAGATGCCACAGAGGCTGGATTGACACTATTTCGTACTGTTTTATTGACAGCCCTCTCCCACATTCTAGTTATGTGACATCCTAGCTGGCTAGAGCGGAAAAGAATGGCGAGGAAGATCACTGTTTGCCCCGCACGAATACGGGTGGGGGATAGAAAAAAATGCCGTTTGTTCTGATGTCAATTTTAGTACAACCTCCCTCTTTTCCCTACCAGATTAAATAACTTGGTCGCCAGTGGCGACCTTGCGACTGCATTTGTAAAGCCCTGCTCACTAGACGTCCCATACGTTGCTCATCCGCCAGAGTTTCTGTTCCCTCTTTCATTTTTCAGAAACAACGGGAAATCCGTGAAAAGCAAACAAATTCATTACCGTAAACTTTCCGCACGTCTTGGTACGCTTCTGAGGCACTTTCTCTTAATTTGCAGTAAAATTCAATGACCACATTCTTTCATGACGCACACTCTGACGATGTTTATTTTCAAATTCGTAACCATAGATTATTTTATTTTTCCTTTCGTGTTTATTTCCAGACCCCGTCACCCACAGGTATAATAAGTAGAGTCCGAAAGAGGCGAATCTTTTTCGACGATAAACCAACTACTTTTAAAAGTTTGATATAAATCCCAAAAATTTTAAATACCAATCCCAAAACTTTCTTCTGTGTCATGCATGTTTCGCATACACTAAAAATAATTAGCACCCATTAATATCAAGGTCTAACTGAATCGAAAGTTTTATTAAATTCCGTGCATTACTTCTTGAGATAGGACTCTTGCTGAAATCGTGTAAATCCTGCAAAATATAGCATAGCAGCACCACCTGTTGGGAGATTTATACGAAAACCTAATCAACAACAACTTATGTCAACGTCTAACTGAATCTGAAGTTGGATGAAAATCCGTGCATTAGTTCTTGAGATATAGTTATCGTAAAAGCCATGAAAAAGGGGTATATAATATATACACCAAAATATATGGTGTATATATTGGAATATATACACCAAAACGTAATCAGCGTCTATTTATCTCGAGGTCTAACTGAATCTGTAGTTTGATAAAAATATGTGCATTAGTTTTTGAGATAAAGCAATTGCGGAAATCGCGAAAAATGCAGCATAGCAGCGCCACCTATTGGACGATTTTCACCAAAATCTAATCAGCACCCATTTATATCAGAGACTAACGGAATATAAAATTTTATTAAATTTGGTGCATTATTTCTTGAGATAGAGAGTCCACAAAGTTTTGATCACATATCCCATATAGCACATGTACTTCCCTAGGACATCCCCAGGAAGATTGCCATTCATCCTCCAGGCATCCCTGAGGATGCAAAAATTTGTCACCAGGAGGTCTTCAGGAACCGAAAATGTCCGCCTCATAGCATCCCGGGGAGCTCCCCAGGACCTCCTTCAGCTTCCTCCTCAGGTTGTTCTAGGGAAGATTTCAGGAAGTAATACCGGAGGAATTTGGGAGACTTCAGGGTCACTTAATGTGCATAAAAAACATCCGAAGTTATTATTATTCGATGTAATGTAAAAAGTTTTTTTTTTTTTTTTTTAATAAATACGGACATTATTTTTTAAAAATTTACATAACACATATAACAGACATCACTTTTATTAATCACGCACACAGAATTACATGAAAGTTATGATACAGATTTTACGGAATAAACTTTCTTACCGCCGACTGGATTTAAACCTGGGTACTTACGCATACGAGAAACACGCTCTAGTGATTACGCTACACGGCCGTTGTACCTGAATCGTTTATAAGGTATTCATGTATTTCTTTCTCTTCTTATGAAAGTCAGTAAATAGAGAACATGCATATTTTTACGCTTCGTATAGCATGAATTCTGTAACTTTTATTGCAAATAAAGATGGATACCCTTTGATATATATTCAATGCAATTTTAAATTGATACTAGAAAAAAAGCGTATCAATTATTTAAGGCTGATCTCAAATCCAAAGGAGCTGCTTTCTGACACATTTTTTAACTCGTTTTTGTTCGGAAATGCATTAAATTGGCAGGTGGTCTTATTTAGAAACTATGTAATACTAGAAAAACGTTTTTTTTTTTTTTTTTTTTTTTTTTTTTAGAAACGCAGATCTTTTAGAAAATACTGTGAAAGTCGTCGTTTTGTTGCAACAACATTGCGTTTTATCATTTTAGTTAGGAGCCACATATATCAGGGTCAGGGGTCTATGATAAGGGGGCCAATTAAATAAAAATATTTAAAATTAAATTATAAATTATAAATAATCACAATTAAACAAAGTAAGAGAAAAATTGACATTCTTATGAACCAAAAATTGAAAAACAAATTCAAAATGCACTTTTTTTTTATATATAGAAATATTATAATTTTAAATTTAGAATTAGAATAAGCAAAACTCAATTTGATTTCTAATATTGATATTACCATATTACAAGTTGTTAAACGATATACCTATAAAAGCTTTTCTGAGTTTATGCATGCTAGGCTGTTCTCAAATTCAAATTGGCTACTTTATGACATATTTTTTAGTTCATTTTTGTTTCGGAAACGCTTGAAATTGGCAGGTGTTCTTATTTACAAACTTTGTAATCAAAAGATGTTTTCCATTTTTTTGGTAAAGACAGAAGATCTTTCAGAAAATACCGTAAAAGTCGGTGTTTTGAGCTGAATTTCCGACGCCGTAGCACGAGAAAGGAGAAAAACGTGTCGACATGTAACATGAATCGCTTATAACCCGATAAGTAATTTATTTATCAAAAAATGGAAAATTTATTTCGATCTCAAATCAATTCAATAGTCAGGCCAGCCAATTTTATGTCTTTGCGTTTAAAAATAAGTCAAAAGATGTGTCAAAAAATTTCGCGTTGTTGAGCAGATCATTTGAGAAACACCCTAAGATACATAAATACATCGTTTAATTTTCAATTACCTACATAAAACTGCTGTTTAAAATGACAATAATATTTCTTTAGCTCTAAATTTTTAAAATATGGGCATTTCTATTCTATATCTGTAACTAGTTAAATATGAAAAAAAAGTACTGTTAATAAAATTTGTGTTTGTAACAAAAATATTTTTTTCTTATTGTAATAAATAAAACTAATTTACAATTAAATATCTATTTAGCGATCTTTTGAAATCCCGTGAAAACATTCAATACATAGAAATTTCATTCTGCACTATTTTTCATTGAAATATAAGCTAACAAAACTAATATTTCAGGAGATTTAAAATGCCTAAATGTGCGGATACCTTGACATAAAATATGAGTTCTTTGTTATGATTGTCAACGAAGTATTGTGTAAAAATTCTAAACAAGGAAATCCTTTAAAAGCAATACTTTTGTCTTTTATAGAATCATTGGTCGACTGCTTTACAGATTATTTTTCTATTGTACCGACAATTGTTTATTTTAGTTATCTCAAAGCTAAATATGAAATAGCTTACTCCTTATTCTGGGAAGAAGAACGTTTCTCTCCTTTCAACCATGGAACTAAGTTCCATGCTTTCAACTAACGATTTTCTTTGCAAGTATTGCAAGCATACATATCCATTCTTCATCCATCAAAAGGAATTGGTGGCGGCTCAGTACAATTCATGATCTTATTGTGGTTAAAATTCTACCCTAACCTGACTAAACATATTTCCATTATGGGACTTTTGCAGCTGATTATATAATCGTTCTTGACATCTGGATAGAAGTATTTCCTTGCTTAAACAGGAGTGAAGAATTTAATCTTTTATAAATATCCTAAACTAAAAAGTTTGCCAAATAGAAAATAGGTTTCTTAAATGAAAATTTTAACAAATAAAGCGAAACACAACTCAGTCTTAAATTCTGGAGAAATATTTGTTATTTAGAAAGATAAATATTTATTTATATTTTCTGAATCTGTATGTTGTTAATATTTCTTAAGTTCACTAAATTGAGATTTCACCTTCATTATTAAGAATTAAAAAATATATACCATGTATCGTAATTTGAAAGAGATAATAGAAAATAACTAATTTGTATTTAAAAAATAAAATAAAACTAAATATGGTAAAACCTCCAGAACAGACACTTCATAAAAATTCATACATAATTAAAAATTGACATCATTTAGCGAACATATGCTCATTACCAATACATATATAAAGTATATTAAATGAGACAAGTGGTATTGACCAGGTACGTGATAATAATCTGCACGAATTTATATCTTTAACCCGATTTTGTAAGAATGTATATTTTTAAATAAAAATCTTTCAAGCAAAAGTCCTTTTCAGGGGGGTTTGGGGGGGGGGGGGTATGTTTGTATTTCTTTAAACCAACTGTGTCATTTCAATAGAGCATGTAATCTCTTTAAGTTGGTGTTATAATTTAGACTTAAAAGTAAATTATTGATTTGATAATGACGATAAATATAAAATTATTAATTAGTTGAAAATGTAATAATAAAATACATAAATATATATGTAATTTTTAAAAAGATAAAACAAAATAAAATAATAGAAGAAGAATAAAAGTAAATATGCTCGATATGACTTAAACATGATTCAATTTTGAAACTTACATGAAAATTAACTTTTACAATCGAAATAAGATTTTTTAAAAATAGATTGTTTAATTAAAAAAATGCTTATCTCTAATCTATTAACTAGCAAATTCTGAATATATACAAATATGTAAATATATATTAAACTGTTGATAAAATCCTTATTTGTAACAAATTTTGGATTCCTTTTGATTTCTTACAATTACGAGGGAAAAAAAAAAACTCATTTATTAGGAATAATAAAAGAAATATATATATATATATATATATATATATATGATAATTTAAAATGGTCAGCGAAAAAAAAAATAAATCGAATTTATATTTTAAAATTAAATATTGATCCAAAAATTATTTATATTATATAATTCAAATTAATATGAAATGATTAATTATTTAATACAAATAATAATAATAATTCAATATATAAGACTATATTTAAAGGATCAGAAGAAATAATTCTTACTAGGTAACTTTAATCCTTAATTTATAAAATATGGTTATATACAAATATATAAATATATATTAAACTTCGTGTTTCGAAAAAAAATAATTCTGATTTCTTATAATTGAAAATAAAAATAATTTATTAGGAGAAAGTAAATCAATTTTATATTAAAATTAAATTATTTCTATAGAAACTAATAACGTATATAAGTGAAATCAATGTAAAATTATTAGTTAGATGAAAAAGTAATAGTAAAAATACATAAATATAAAAGTAATTGCTGAAAGTTCAGAAAAAAACAATTAATGAATGTAATGATAAAATGAATTAATATATAAGTTAATTTTTAAAAGATCAGAAATAAAATAAATAATAAATTTTCAATTTATATTTAAAGATTAATTTATTTTAATTATTAACTAGATGGAACCCGTCAAAATTTGACGGCAAAAAACTTGATAGTACCATAAAAATAAAATTCATAGCTGCCTTAAAATGTTTGAAACTTTTGCAGAATAATTCAAATAAATAAAAAACCCACTTTGAATTAAAGCTAGGTTGAAGAACAGCAATTGGCTAAGTTTCACTGGCGCATGTACTCGCGGAATTTCTTTCATCTGACACATTTAGCGCTGTTGTGCAAGTAAATGGTAAGTGCCCCCTTGGGGAGGGGGAAATGGCGGGATGGACCAAGGAGATGCATAAAATGAATAAGCAGTCAAAGACCTTTCAAACGATATGTAACATGAGGGGTGTGTGCAAAATTTTAAAAAGTACCCTCTTGGGGGGGGGGGGGTAAAGTAGGGGATGGACACGGAACATGCATAATATGATTAAGTGGTCACAGACCTTTCCAACGATATATAACATGAGGGTTGTGTGCAAAATTTAGAAAAGTACCTTTTTTTGGCGGGGGGGGGGCAAAGCGGGGAGATGGACATCAGAGATATGCATATGATTAAGCAGTCACAGACCTTTCCAACGATATATGACATGAGGGTTGTCTGCAAAATTTAGAAAAGTACCCCCTTGGGGGAGGGGGGGGCAAAGTGGAGAGATGGACATTGGAGATGCATAATATTATTAAGCGGTCACAGACCTTTCCAACAATATATGACATGAGGGGTGTCAACAAAATTTAGAAAATTGCCCCCCTTAAGGGGGGGGAAGTGGCGGGATGGACCCCGGAGATGCATAACATGAATAAGCAGTCAAAGACCTTTCCAACAATACGTAACATGAAGGGATTGTGCAAAATTTACAAAAGTACCCCCTTGGGGGGGGCAAAGTGGGGGGATGGACACCGGAGATGCATAATATGATTAAGCAGTCACAGACCTTTTTAACGATATATAACATGAGTGGTATGTGCAAAATTTAGAAAAGTGCCTCAATTGGCGGGGGGGGGGGGGGGGAGATGGACCACACAGATGCATAACATGAAAAGGCAGTCACAGGCCTTTCGAACGATATATCATATGAGTGGTGGCAACAAAGAAAAGTCTCCGCCCCGTGTAGGCAAAACATACTCCCCCCCGCCGCCATAATTATTGATGCGGACTCATTTTTTAAATTCGTTCGCACCCCTCTTCTCCTGCAAAATGTTGTGAATTTTAAAAACTCCACTTACGAATTTATTTATACCAAAAGCACTTATGTCCGTCGTCTGCATGCAGAGTTTTGTGCTTACAACGCCAGACACAAAAACACACACACAGACAGATGTTTACCGACATTAATAGTATAGATGATACTCAGTGCCTACACATTTCACCCTTTATAATTCAGCCAATGAGTTGACGGTTGTTCATTTCCAGAAACGAAACAATAATTTTTTAGGATGAATTTTGTTTGTTTGATACACCGTGGCAGAATGCGTGCAATGCAGCGACAGGCGTCACAAACTTTTTAGGGCACCTGCAGACTAAAAACATATAATCAATCTTCGCGGGAAAAAAATCCTAGATTTCGTCAAATGATCACGGGAAAAACACTAATTTCATCAAAGGATCATGTAAAACGTGAATTTTGTTAAAAGGCCACAGAAAAACGTGATTTACACAAAAGATGAGCAAATTTTGTCAAAGAATCGCAAAACAGGAAATTTCACCCAAAGATAGCGCTTTCTTGCCAAACTTCGTCTAAAAATTGCGGAATAAAATGTATTTTATCAAAAAATCGCTGGAAAACGCACATTTCGTTAAAGTATCGCGAGAAAAATGCGAATTTCTTCAAAGATTGCTGAAAAAACGCGAATTTCATTGAAGGATTGCTGAAAATTCATGAATCTTATCAAAAGGCAGCAGAGAAAATGTGATTATTATCAAAGCATTGCGAAAAAAGAAAATTTCGTCTAAGGATCACAGAAAAACGCAAATTTCATAAAAGAATCGTGGAAAATAACGCAAATTTCGTGAAAAAAAAAATCGCAGAAAAAACACAAATTTCGTCAAATTATCGCTGAAAAAAAAAAACAAAAACACGAATTACGTCATAGGATAGCTGAAAAAATTATGAATCTCGACAAAAAAAGATACAGAAAAAAATGCGAATTTCATTAAAGAATCACGAAAAAAATGTGAATTTTGTTAAAGGATTGCGCAAAGAATGTGAATTTTTTGAAAGGCTCGTGTGAAAAATGAAACTGTCTGTATTAAAAACAGCACACACACAAACATCTATACAAACCTCAATACACACAAACATATTAAAGGCAGGACTTGAAATTCAATTTTTCCAAAGACGGGAGGTCTCCCTACCAACATTTTTAAATGGAGGGGAGTTGTAATGTTTGGGAGGGAGAAAAAAAATCTTTAAACCCCACTATTCTTTTACGTGCTATTTAAAGAATTACATTAATGCAGACATGACAAAATACCATTGAAAAAATTAAGTCAACTGAGAATGATTATGTAAAATGTTTATTTTTATTATAAAAAAGGGAAGAAAGTTAAGTTTTATATATGCAGTGTATTTTTCAAGTTCCATTAAATGTGTTAGGGACCCTTAACAATTAGGTTGTTAAATAAATTTCTGACTTTAGATTTTACTTGATTGAGATTCACCGATCGATCGTGGAAAAGACGCAAAGTTCATCAATCTGTCGCGGAAAAAATGCTAAGTTCGTCGATCTGTCACCAAAAAACGCAAAGTTCGTTGATCAGTCGTGGGAAAAAAGCAAATTTCGTCGATCGATTGCAGAATAAACGCAAAGTTCGTCGATCTGTCCCCAAAAAACGCAAGGTTCGTCGATCAGTCGCTTAAAAAACGCAATGTTCGTCTATCTGTCGCAGAAAAAACGCAAAGTTCGTTGATCAGTCGCAGAAAAAAATGCAACGTTCGTTGATCTGTCGCGGAAAAAACGCAAAGTTCGTCGATCAGTTTCGGAAAAAAGCAAATTTCGTCGATCGATTACGGAATAAATGCAAAGTTCGTCGATCAGTCAGGGAAGAAAGAAAAATTTCGTCGATCGATTGCGGAATAAACGCAAAGTTCGTCGATATGTCCCCAAAAAACGCAAGGTTCGTCAATCAGTCGCTTAAAAAACGCAATGTTCGTCGATCTGTCGCAGAAAAAACTCAAAGTTCGTTGATCTGTCACGGAAAAAACCACAAAGTTCGTCGATCAGTCGCGAAAAAACACAAAGTCCGTCAATCGGTTGCGGGGAAAAAAAATCACGAAATTTATCGTTCGGTTGCAGGTAAATTAAATAATGCAAATTTCTACAAAAATGCTGAAATTTTTTGGGCGGGAGGCTCCCGCTCATGATCTTTTTTGGGCGGGATTTCAAAATTTTCCGCGCGAATCCCGCCCTTAAAGGTATAGTTTTAATCTGAAATAATATACTGAACTTGAACTAACTTTTGAAAAATCGGGTTAACCCAAATCCAACTTGCAGAAATCTACACTCAGTCTGAAATCGACTCAAACCATAAAGACAGTTAACCCAACTTGCAACAAAAATAATTATTTTCTATGAATTTTCTGATTTTTTCTTTTCTCAGAAATGCTGTAGTCATTTTGTCCCCCAATTTTGCCCTTTACAATTCAGCCAATGAGTGGAGGGGGCCAAAGGAGCGTTCCTTATCACAAACGAAAGATGAGATATGTTCGTTTGATGTCGTTGTTGAAAATTTATGGATTTCTATTATTAAAGTAATTTTTTCATTTTACCGTATTTATTTTCTTTTTGTGTTGTATGTATTTTGCTACTTTGAATTTTTTTAAACTAACCCTTTTTTTTTTGGAGAGTGAGAGAGAGAGAGATTTAGTAATTTGGTGACACGAAGTTCAGCAAATTCTTAAAATCCACAAATCATTTCCAATGTAAACAATGAAATTTACAATTAAGTTGCAAGTGCAAAATTTCAGTTTTTTAAAATTTTCATGTCATTCTGTACACATTTTAATATGTCATTCTGATCATTATACATATTTAGTTATGCATTATTAATTATTTACTTGACCTTTACTTTTAATATTTTAAATATTTCAAACTTACAGCTGAATGTAATTATTAAAACATTTGAAATACTGCATTCGAAAAATGAAATTTCAGCTTAGAAACGCGACAATTAAAAAATTTAAAGTAGAAAAGTACTTATGATATAAAAAGAAGAAAAAAAAATACACCAGAATTTATCTGTATTACGAAAGCGGGAGAAATGATTTTCTGTGCTATACGAAAAGATATCCAAATAACTCAATCATGAACATAGAAATAGGTATCGGTTTTTATGTTCAGGTGTACTCAATCCAAACTTGAAACTTTTAAAACGGTCATTGAATGAATGAAATTCATCTCCGCCTTTCACATCCAGAAAACTTGCTGTGTCGCCAATTATGTTTATATTTTATATATATATAAAAAAATAATAATTCAGGCACTTTTCCGTTATACGGACACCATTGCCGCCAAACATACATACATACATACATTTTGGCATAGTATCCGTATAACAGAAAAGTACTAAAGTTCATGGTTTAAAATCACAATAAAATATCATGAAATTTATTGATTAGTTGTGGGAAAATATCGGGGAAATAATGTGTTTTTCGTGAATTTTTTGTTTTGTTAACAATGTGGTTAGAGAGACAGGGAGAAATCCAGAAAACTTGCTGTGTCGCCAATTATGTTTATATTATATATATATATATATATAAATAATAATTCAGGCACTTTTCTGTTATACGTACACCATTGTCGCCAAACATACATACATACATACATTTTAGCATAGTGTCCGTATAACAGAAAAGTACTAAAGTTCATGGTTTAAAATCGCAATAAAATATCATGAAATTTATTGATTAGTTGTGGGAAAATATCGGGGAAATAATGTGTTTTTGTGAAATTTTTTGTTTTGTGTTGTTGTGTTTAATTGTAAGCATTCATTATAATTTTCAGTGCATTATTAAATTGAAATTTTTGTTTAAAATATGTAAACAAAACAGTGACCAGAAACCTGCACAATTTCTAATATAGATAGATAGATGCATGCATGTAGTACTTTTAATTATTTGGTAAAAATACTGTGATCGTCACTGAGAAAACCTGAATTTAACCTAAAAGTAATTGTCGAGTGTTTAAGCTGAAATTTCATTTTACGAATACAGTATTTCAAATGTTTTAATAATTACATTTAGCTGTAAGTTTGAAATATTAAAAGTAAAGGCCAAGTAAATAATTAATAATGCATAACTAAAAGTAATTGTCGAGTGTTTAAGCTGAAATTTCATTTTACGAATACAGTATTTCAAATGTTTTAATAGTTACATTCAACTGTAAGTTTGAAATATTAAAAGTAAAGGCCAAGTAAATAATTAATAATGCATAACTAAAAGTAATTGTCGAGTGTTTAAACTAATTTCATTTTACGAATACAGTATTTCAAATGTTTTAATAGTTACATTCAGCTGTAAGTTTGAAATATTAAAAGTAAAGGCCAAGTAAATAATTAATAATGCATAACTAAATATGTATAATGATGAGATTTTTTTTTTCTTGAATTATTCAGTGAAACTCGTCTTATAAATGTACGCAAATAATTCACATCAAAATCTTAAAATAACAAAGTTTTCTTTCGTGTTTAGCTATGCTTAATAACCAAAAAAGCTTGATTAATACAAAAATTATTTGGTAAAAATTACTGTGATCGTCGCTGAGAAAACCTGAATTTAATCATATCACACAGAATTACATATTAAAAGTTTAAAATTAGTTTGTTTACATCGGAAACGATTCGCGGAATTTCGTGCCACGAAATCTCTCTCTCTCTCAAAAAAAGGGTTAGTTATAAAAAATTCAAAGTAGTAAAATACATACGACTTAAAAAGAAAATAAATACGGTAAAATGAAAAAATACCTTAATAAAAGAAATCCATAAAGTTTCAACAACCGAACAACCAAATGGAACACATACGCTTCTAGAGAGAGGAAAAAGCCTTCATCTCATTGGCTGGAACATCGCGTCTGAAGATAGTAAAAGCCTCTAGCTGATTAGCTGATTGCTCGCGCATGCGTATAAATAGCATTTTTGCACGAAAAACTAAAAAGCAGGTTAGCTTTAAGTATATGGATATATGATGTGGAATATTAAATTTAATTTTCTATATTCAATTTATTTAACTACATTTTGATTGCATTTTATAAATTAAAAATATATCTGAATAAGGATAATTAAATATTATAACAATAATTAAAAGTTAAACAATAATCAAATGTGCTTAGGAAATAAAATAAATCAAATAATAATATAAACTTTATTAATTAAAAAATCGAACCACATCAAATCAAATATTTTTTTAATAAAAAATTATAATAAGTTATTTTAGTGTCAAAATCACCCATGAGATGGCACCAGCACCGTCTATTCCTAGGTACTTCCCTAGGAAAATCATCCTGGGGAGCTTGCTCCCTGGGAGGAATCTGGGAGATCAGTCCTGGGGAGTTTGCTCCCTGGGAGGGATATGGGAGATCAGTCCTGGGGAAGTGATTAAAGTATCTTCCCCAGGAACGCCTGATAGCGTCATTGCAGTTTCAGGAGGAATTTGGGATGAATTGGAACTCCTGGGGAGGTTTGCAGGAGCTTTGGTGCTATATGGGATAGACAGACAGACTAACTGACTGACTAAGTCACAGACAGACATTTTCTAAAAACAGTCAATTCAGGAGTTCTAAAACGTATAAATCCGTCGAAAACCGGAAATCGAAAATTTTCATGAATCCAATATAGAAATTATTATTGGATTGTATATAGCAGCACCACCTGTTGGAATATATACACCAAAACGTAATCAGCGTCTATTTATCTCGAGGTCTAACTGAATCTGTAGTATCTTCAGATTAGTTATCTTCAGATATCTAGTCGTTCTAATCCTGTTTACGAAAGTAAAAAGGATTAGAATGACTTTTTTGATGGTTCATTATCAACAACAACGAGCTTCAACGAAATGCATTTTGAATTCTTCAGCAATTTTAAAGATCTTTTAAACTTTTGTATAATAATAAAGAATATGAGAAAAAAGAATAGAGGAGAAAAACAAAAAATAAAAGAAATATTAAATTAATTAAAAAAAATAATATAGGATAAAAAAACTAACAATATTGAAGGAAACAACTTGTAAAATTGAGATTGTTGGTGGCTTTAATATCCAGAAGCAGCTCACTCAAATGGATTAATAAATTACAACTTCACAGACATAAGAGCTAATTAATTCTTTTTTTAGATGTTCAGGTAAAATGTATGTTTACTTTACCCGTTACAAAAGCAAAGGTGAACTAAAAGTGAATAAAAAATCCTTTTCTAAATTAAAACTAATCAGCTAAATTACTTGCTATTAAGCATAATTTACGAAAATTCAAAGGATTAGCTTTTATTTTAATTAAAAGTAGTAGTGTTAATTCAATTAATTAATATTTCATTTTTCTCAGCGACAATTAAACGATATGAGTGTACGGGATTTTACATTATTTATTTATTTATTTTGGACCGAATGTACATTCACCCATTGAAAATTGCAACGTTATTGGCTGATTTCTGAAATTTTTAAAAAGTAATTTTCAAAGGGGATCATTTTTTAACTCTATCAACATGACGTAACAATACATGTTGGTTTGCGACAACAATGAAACGTAACATGTGTAGTAATTCATTATTGGAATTTTATCGAAATAATTGGATGAACAATAACAACAATCAGTATTGTTAAGGCATAAAAATTTCCATTATTCAAACTAATCCAACAATACTATACTTAAACATAAAAAGTTAAAAAAGGGATAACAATGTCTAATAAAATAATCTATGTGCTAACAATAAGAAAAAACTTATCTTTCTCAAAAGATCTTGCTACTAGTAGCGTCTAAAAATCTCTCTTGTGATTTAAAAGCGATTTTATTGCATCTAACTTACTGCAAAAGTGCATTTGATCTTCGAATTCTTTTATTAAGATCCATTTAAACCGATTAAGGTAAATTTCGATTTGAATTTACATATTGATTTGATCATGGAATCAGGAGATTCATCATCTCCCAACATCGTCAACAAGCACATCGTCAAAACTGAATTTATATCCGGTGGCTCATCTTCTCGCACCACCGTTATGAAGTATTTGGAAACAAAGAAATTTACATATGTTGTTCCCCTCGACAGCGGATCATTTGGTGATGTACTCTCAGCTGTATCACCTAAAAACGAAGCCGTTGCCATCAAAATCGTAAAGAACACACACTCTTGGAGGATGGAAGAAGTGATATGGCCTATCTTGAAACACCCGAACATCCTCCCACTATATGATGTCATTGATTTAAAAGAAATGAAATTGTT
The DNA here is from genome assembly GCA_963931845.1 of Maratus michaelseni. Classification (NCBI taxonomy): domain Eukaryota; kingdom Metazoa; phylum Arthropoda; class Arachnida; order Araneae; family Salticidae; genus Maratus; species Maratus michaelseni. The sequence goes on along the minus strand of OZ007588.1, from coordinate 30,261,726 downwards.
TATTACGCCGAAGCACCCTACCAATCTGCATAAAATGATGAGGAGCCCAGAATTACTTTCTGACCGAAACGGGTTCAACAGAATTCGTAGATGGCTGCGAAACACCGCTGAGGGATTACAGTATTTACACGATGCAGGCTTCGTGCATTTGGACATCAAATCTGACAATGTCCTGATAACTGCCGAAGATACAGCTGTGCTATGTGACTTTTCTGGGATAAATTTGAAAACACAGCCATGCACCAGGCTTGTTGCGCCGCAAGTATATAGACCGCCAGAATGTTTCAACGCAACTAAAAAACATCTAGTAGACGGCACAGCCTTTGACGTATGGACTTATGCCTTGATGTCAGTGAATGTTTTGACCGGAAACTGGCCAGACTTCCATTTCAGAAAGGTGTGTGATTATGATACATGGAAAACAAACGTCGAATTTTTTTTGAAAGAATCTTTAGAGGAAGAAACCTTCGGTAGAATTATGAGGCGCTCCCTGCCTGCAGTTCCTGTGACAGACGAGGACGTTCAACTTGGTCATGATTTCGTCTTATCCATGATGCAGTGGAATCCGAAACACCGACCGGCTACTTGTCAAATCCTGGAGCATCCTTTTCTGACGATCAAGGTTTGTTTAAAAGAAACAACTGTTGCAGAAAAACGCAGTGAGAATCAAACGGAAGTCTTGAATCCGTCTTTGGAAGGATGTGTCAATACAACTGACGATAATCTTTTAAATTCAGTTGTTTCTTCGAAATGTGCTAAAGCAAATTCAACACTCCAAGTTTCGGAGGAAAAGAAAGTCTGCGGAGCTGAAGGATCTGGAGTCGAAGAATTGCAAAACGTAAATAGTTCGAACGACCTTCAGGCTTTGAATCAGTGTGCGGCAGAAAAACAAAAGGCGGATAATGCTCCAGGTAAAAACACATCTAAAAAGAAGAAAAATATCGGCAGCAGAATTAAAAGATGGATAACAAAAAAATGGAATAGGGCTCTGAAAGGTGGAAGAAAGAATTGCGCAATGTTCATCGATTATATGGTGGAAGATCATTGGTCCGAACATTGGACACTTTATCCCGTTTAATGTCGAGCAACCTAATCGTCGAAGCCTCATGGGAGGGGGAGATTAGGTCGGCATCGGATGTTTGGTTTGCTGAAGGGTTTTCTCCGTATCACAGGTCTATCTGGCCTAAGCCTGTGAGAGCCTCTTTCGCCCCCAAAAAAGAGTGCCCTACGAGATGGTGGGAGAGGTTGACGTTCCTTCGTAGGCTTTCTACTAACATCCCACCGGCCATTTAAAGTTGCATTAATATTATGGCGTTATTGCCCTAAACGTTGGCGTTCCCGCCTTCGGGCCTAACCCGAGCAGTGCAGTACGTTAATGTGGATAGCAATTACAAGGTCACCACAAAACACGAAAGTAAAGAACAGTCATTTGAAATCGTTTTATTTTTGTAATTTGTGTTTATGAATTCGGTTTGTCTGCCTATCTGCCTGCCGTCTGAGTGTCTGTGCTCTAACTCGCGTAAATGTACTCGAATTGTCATGCAATTAATATATGTTTTTGAGGTTTGATATGGCATGTTTGGTATTGAAAATGAAGTATGTAGCATTCATAGTTTGTTTACAGTGATACTCAAAATAGTTGCTTTACATTACGGTCTATGGAGAATACTCGTTTGCAGTGTATTTGAATGATGGTACACTATTTCAAACATATCGAAATTGATATATATGACTGAAATGCGCTTCGAGATGCGTACTATAGAATAGGGTGTGCATAGCATTCAAAGAATTCATGGGACATACAAAAGAATTCGGTTAGAGCACTGTCTAGGAGTGATAATTACTGAAAGTACATTTTCTGTTAGTGGTATGCGTTTTTAAATTTAACTAATTTTTTGCATATTTCTCGGTGTGTATAAATTCTATAAATTGTGAGATCGTGATCTATAGATGTGAGATCGTGAAATCGTGAGATCTATAAATTGTGAGATCGTGAATACATTTCCGTTTATTGACGGAAATTGCTGAAGGAATATTTTCAACTGTGCATTGTGTTTTCATATTATGTAAGTTTAGCATATTATGTAGTATTTATACAAATCAAAAGATCATACACAGGGCTGCAAAAATGAATTTGTATATTTTTTCCGATTACTGATGGTAATTGCTGAAATTGGGTTTTGAAGTGTGTTATGCAGTTTTTAAATTGTTTACTTAGACACTGGGCGGGGCTAGTTGAGCGTAAGCCGAAAGGTAGGCCTCCCCGCCCGGTTTGAACTTGACCTTGTTTACTTAGACATCAAATTTAAGCTTATTAAACGGTGAAGTTTTGTTGTAGTATTCTGAATGTGTTCGAAAGTGTTTTATAAACTCTGCTTTAAGAATGATTTTTCGTTCTTCTTTTAAGTACTTGTGTTGAAAAATATTCATGACCTTCTTAATTTCAGTTTGTTTAACTATATTAGAATTTTTTATATTCTTAAAAATGTTAATGAAACAAACTTAAAAAGGGAATTTAATAATTCGAAAGATAAAAGATAAAAGAAAGAAGAAATAATAATAATAATAATCGAAAGATAAAAGAAATCTTTCGCCTGATCAAAAGAAAAAAAATAGTTCGTAGCACAAAGACAAAGCATTGAATCATATTAGAGTCCTGCATCAGGACGGATAAACCGATTTTACACAAACCCGATGGGACCCGGGTTTCGTGTTGGTTTGGGTTGACGATCGGGGTCATAGGTAATATGACATATTTTCCTCATATTACCTATATAACCTAGAGCAGGAGTTCCCAAACTATGATACGCGAACCAATACTAGTACGTAAAACTCTGGCTACTGGTACGGAAAGTGCGATGCTGGTACGTAAAATGAAATACCAGCATAAAATTATAAAATCAAAAATAGCATGAATTTATCATTTTGGAAACTTTCGAATGAAAATTAGAGACTGTAAACGCTTTTGTTGTTGTTGTTACTAGAAATGTTTGTTATAGCAAACTCTCTGAAATTCCGCACACGCTGCTTATGATACAACCAGTTTTCCAGAATTAAACACATGTAATTAAAACATTTATGCGGGAAAAAATTAAAATTTTTAAATAAAGACATGATTTAAAAATTAATCGATGAAAATGTTTTAATTAGCAGAAAAAGTGTTTTAAATACGTTTTTCATTATCTGAAGGTAAGTCTGAGTCCGTGAAAGTAGGAGGAGCTTGTTCAAATAGGAGGAGTTAAAACAATTTTATTTATTCAATTCCTACAATTAGCTCACACTCTCTATATATTTATACTATATCTTTTTCAAATTTTTAATCGTTAATAAAATACTTTGTATTCATCCACTCAAGTTCAAATACATTTTTTTTAACTTGTAGTGGATGACACTTCATGTTAATACAGTTTTTTCAAATATTAATTCATTACTTAAATTAAATTAATTAATTTTAGTTTTATATTTATATAAAAATCGGTGCTTTCTTGTTATAGGAGCTTCCGAGGTTTAATCGTCAAGCGACCGAGATACTTATTTTATAACAGAAATTAATTTGCAAACGATATAATTCATTTCACGGAATTAAAAATCATCAAGATCTGAATATTTATATAACTAGCTATAGTACGAACGCACCTCATTTGTCACGTTTGACGTACAATTTCAAACTTATGTTTTTAATTAAATTTAATTCATTAATTAAATTAAAAAAATTAATTTTAGTTTTATATTTTCAAATTTTCAATCGTTAATAAAATACTTTTTATTCATCCACTCAAGTTCAAACACATTTTCTTAAACTTGTACTGGATGACACTGGATGTTAATACAGTTTTTTCAAATATTAATTCATTCATTAAATTCGCTTTCTATTTTGCCACTTAATATTGTGATTCTGCCATATGTATATACATATTTATATTAATTGTAATTATTTAATGAATTTTTCTTTGTTGACCTAAGTAGGAATTGACTTTAAAAAATTTATTTTTATATTACTTGTTTATTTTATTTTTTGTACTAGTTATTTCAGTGTCGAAGTTTTATTTCAAGCCTAATTCATTATTTATTTAATTATGTCAATTGAAATTTTTCTCTTCTGTACCAAATGTCTAAGTTTCTATTTCGTGGAAATAGATTTTTAATACATTAAAGTTATGTAAAATGTTGATTTGAAATCGAACAACATATAGAAATCTCTACTTTCATGTTTTACCTAGATTAACATTACGTTTGATACCTGATGGTACGCGGGCGTATGAACTTCGATTTAGTGGTACGTCGGTGTAAGAGTTTGGGAACCTCTGACCTAGACGAAAATGACCAAAAACGCAGCGTGTGATAATTTATCTCTCGTAACTTTGGCAACGACGAACTTAAAGCTGTTTGTGTTATAGATGAGATGGGCTAAGCCCGAGCACGAATCAGAAAACGACCCCCGCTCAATTTTAATATCAGTTTTATCAAAGTAAAAAATGTAAAAAGAAATAAAAGCTTGCTATTTGAGAAACAAGAATCTAATCTTAAGTTTTTGTAATGTGTTTTACAATCCTTTAAAAATCAGTTTGAAAGGGGGTTGGATTGTTGTTGATAGAGGAATATTCTATATAATACTGAAGCCTCAGTGTCAGTAACATAAATCAACCGTGGGATATCTCTTATCTGACCTTGTTTTCTCTTTGATGTTGTTCTGTTTTTCAATATTTTTTCATCGAATTGTCTTTTTCTATAATTGCTGGAAACAGAACTGCTGCCTTTCTATTGTAGCTGCATAATGATATTTTAAAAAAATTGTGACTTTTGCAGATTTTGTAAGATAACAAATTTGCTATTTTAAATAACTTTTTTCAGGGGCATGAAAATCACGAAACGTTGTCACGAGAGAATATTTAGGATTAATACTTATTTCTATGTAAGAAGCGATTTTTAAATGAGAAAATTCATCTTGAAACAATGTAAACAAGTTATATTAACAATTTTCTACTACGTACATTCGATATCGGGCTCATACTCTGATGACACAAATTTTCTTGGGCTCGAATTGTAAATCGTCGGGCTCGGGCTTCAATAAAAAGAGCCCGAAGTCATTTTTAATTTGTATCTCGTAAAATAGACATCAGCTTGAATTCCACCAGACCGAGCTTGCTCTAGATAGTGTTGTGCGGCTCAGTTCAACAGTTTCCCACTATTTTAAAAACGTTTAGCAGTGATTACTTGCCAAATGTGCCACGTGTCGCTTACTTTTGGGTATTCCGTTCAGGCTTGAAAATAACCCTACTTTCAGCACAAAAGAGTCTATCATATATCAACAGTCTCATGCAACATCTACATCACAATATCAACTACTCATGCAACAGCATATACAATTGTACACCTACAGTTCTGTGCTCCCCATCATTTACTTATATTTGCAATTAATGTTGAAACGCACTGCTGATCCAATAGTGCAGACAATTTTCTTCGCAAACTGACCGAGTAGAAACTAAACTGGCTTTTCTATATTATTTTTTCAAAAGAAACTTTGATGTAACTTTGGTTATTTAGAAAGCAAAAGGGACAGTTAGCGACAATAACTTCTACCACCAAAAACGTGAAAAGTTAAAAAAAATTGCTATTGGCCATTCACCGATATTACCGGATCGAAATGTAAATCATTTCTGTTGAGAGGATTTTCGCTCCCCGAGGATGGTCGCGGTTTGTAGGCCAAAAGTGCTTGGAGGGTTTTTAAACATCTTTTAACATCTATTTCTGTCTTTTAAATGTCACTTATTAAATAACATTGAGATCTATTGAATCTCATAGTGATATTTTATGAATAAAATAAGGTGAAATTTTGCATTTCGCCCTATGTGTTTTGAAAGACATTTGTTCAAGTAACGCAAAGTAAAGCGAGAGATTACTTTAATTAAAGTTACAATATATAAGTACGACAATGTCTTTGCATATTTTGTTTGATCCCAGTAATTTATCCTTATGTTTCAAGAAGTTGAATTCAGTTTATTTAACGAAAGGGATTATTTTACACCACATTCAAATGTTTACATCATTTAATGCGGACTTCTGTTAGTGCGGACAAAAAATGGCTCCCTTGGAAGTCCGTACTGAAGTCCGTCACTGTCTTTCATTTCAAATTATTAATCAAACGATAAGTGTAATCTATAAAACCATCGTGATGACTGGCTTATTTTCATGAACGTTAGAATCCGGAGGGACAGACAGTAACAAACATGCCACTTCTCTGTAGTATAATAAAAGTGAGAAGGATATGAAACCGCCGCTACTTCGCGGAAAAGGCTTTGCGCGCACGCGGAACAGGACATCCCTTCTCTGGGTTACCGACCGGTTCGGTAGTAGACCCGATAAAGGAAGATGCCACCGGAAAAATTAAAAAGCAAAATTCAAGAATTTTAAGACATCCACCAGTGAGCTCGAGCGGGCAGAGGCGTTTAATAGCAAGCGTCTAGCCCCTGCACTTTGGTTACGATTTCAAAAAATGGATCGTGCTGCGTGCATGCGCATTGCTCTAGACAGTTGCAACGAGAACCATATTAATTTTATTCCATTCCGCGGCAGTTTTTTTAAATTCATAAAAGGATTTTGATTTAAAACATTTAGCGTAATATAACTAAATATTTTCTTTCACAATTTTCCTTATTATTATTATTATTATTATTATTATTATTATTATTATTTTAACATTCTTAAAGAAATTCAATTTCAGACTTTTACTAAAATACATTTTTTTTCCTCCGGATTTTTCAATTTTTAAGGATTTTTAACGATTTTATAGCGTTTTAAAGCGAATTTTTAACATCCAAAAAACAATTTTTAACATTAAAAAAAAAACAGCACTGGACACACGAAACTCGCTTTGCAGCAATCTCTAGAATGCACGAAATTCATTCAACTTTTAGCCGCAGATCTAGCTCTGCGGCTAAAAGAAAAACTCCTCTGGACCCCGCCCCGTGTCATTCTTCAAACCGTGACCGGGGACAAGATCGACATACATGGAAGAATGAAATTGAAAATAAAGTTTGGGAACGCCGCTTACCATCATACAGTCTATGTGGCCGATATTTCAGACCCTTTCATACTCGGACTGTATGCATTAAAGCCGCGGTCAATAACTTGTGTATGTACGCTTCGCGTACATTAACCGAAAAAAAAAAACATCACTGGACGCATGAAACTCGCTGTACAGCATTCTCTAGAATGTACGAAATTCATTTATAACCAAATTTCATAATTATATCCATTTTGTTTCAAACTTTCCATCGCTTATATGTTGAAAAATGGAAACTTTAAATTTTTTTTATTCAAATTTTTTTTTATAACTCAAATAAATACTGAAAAATAAAACTTTCCGCCGCTGGGATTCGAACTCAAGACCACAGAACGGAACAGAAATGACATGCCACAGAGCTATACACAATCATTTTGAAATGGCTTAGGACAAAATTTTAAAGTAACAGACAAGCACGCATGCGCGCAGAGTGATCCGTTTTTTGAAATCGTAGCCAAAGTGCAGGGACTAGACGCTATACGTTTAATATACGGCCGAAGACTCTAGCGGAAAAGCTAGAGTCTTCGGTCATCTATCATCATCTTCGGTCTATCATTATAGGTCAAAAACAAAAATTAGTTCCACAGCTGTCAAAATAAGCCCGACTTGAACCACAAAAGTCCTGTTTATATTAGGTACTTACTTATTTGATTTCATTTATTAAGTAAATTGTCTGGCTCAAAATATGATTATATCACTTGGAAAAAAAATATCGGCAATTGACAGCTATGGAGTTCTTTCCGGTTGAAGAGAGAAAAAACAAGACGGAAAAATCACGCATCAGGCATAGATTATTAAACATTTTCCAACGCTATCAGAGTAGTATTAAGACATTTCATTTTTTTTTCTGGAATAAAATGAGATATCTAAATAAGTAACATAAAAAAACACAACTAGTAAAAATCCATTTTCAGCAATTTATGTCTATATCCGGTAATGTGTATAAATTCTTTCGTGTGGCCCTGTATGCGATCTATAGAATTTATACACATCACCTGATTACACTCAAAAATAGATAAGTTTAAAGCTTTATATCACAGCGTAAAACACATTTCCAGCAATTACCGATCTTAGTCTGTTCTGTAGTGGAATTATTTTGTGTGCTCTGTAAACGAACAACAAATATTACGCACTCCAAAATCTATAGAAAATATCTTATAGTACACTTCAGTGATTGCATTATGTTTGAAGTATCATAACATCATTCAATTGCACCGCAAACGATTTTCCCTATAGATTATGATCTAACTAAATTCTTATGTGCATCCTTGTAAACGAACTATAAATGCTACTTATTCTGTACTCCCCAGAAAGCATGTTATATAGTCCATCTCAGTAATTAAATTATGTTTGGAGGATCATAACACCATTAAAATGCACCGGAAAGGATTTTCCCTATAGATCAATGAAATTCTTATGTGTATCCCTGTAAACGAACTATAAATGCTACTTATTCTATACTCCTGAGAAAGCATGTTATGGTCCATCTTAGTGGTGCATATTAATCTCATTATATTTGAAACCGCATGACATCAATAAAATGGACCGCTCGCTATTTTTCCTCGATAGACCATACTGTAACGTAATTATTTTCTAAAATTGAACTATTCTAAAATTGCTAATACTAATAATAATATAATGTATAATCTAAAATACTATTCTAAAATTGAACTATTAAATACTACGCACTTCATTTTCAATACCGAACATTCTATAGTAAACCTCAATGTCACATAACAATTCCATGGCAATCCGTGTATATTTACGAGAGTTAGAGTCAGGCCGTAGCTAGAGGGATGCCGGGGGGGGGGAGGGGGCTCAGCAACCCCTAAAAAGTTTGAGCCCCCTCCCCCTGGGAACGATTCCAAGGTCACCAAATGAAACTGTTCAAAAATCGAACTTAGTTGCACAAATACTAAATTGTAGTAAAATATAAATAATATAATAGTATAATATAATAGTATAATATAAATAATATAATAGTTGTATAAAAACCGCAAATAAGTGTTTTAAATTAGTTTAAATAAGTGTTTTAAAATGCAAAATACATCGTTAATTTTGTTAATGTTTTTTATCATATAAAATACAACTTTAGAATCCTTAAGGGCAGGAAATATTCAGAAAAAAACCTAAAGGTTGGAACTATTTATGAATTGGTGAACCGTAAGATTTTTATTTACTTGTTGACATCATAATTTATTATATCACCAGTATAATTATACACTAGTTATACTACACTGAAAATATTTATTCTGCAGCCTTTTTTTTCTTAGTATAAAATGAAGTTATTATAAACAGTTTAATGAGAAACATAGTGCCTACAATATGAATATGCACTAATTTATCTTTATTAATTTGATCATATATATCTGTGTGTAAGTGTGTTTGTTTGTGCGTGCATGTGTCAGAGAGAGAAAAAATATGACACCCCCCCCCTACATTTTCTTGAGCCCCCCCCCCTCCCCTATTATTCCTTTCAGCCCTGGTTAGAATACGGAAATGTAGACAGACAGACAAACCGAATTCATAAACACTTTTCAACTGAGTTGCGAAGTGTTAAAAAAGGAACAAAAAAGAAAAATCATGCGTCAAGCATAGGTTGTGTAACACTTCCCAACATCATATTTAGAATATACTGAAACAAAATTTCTCAGTTTAATATGATGAAATATGGTATCAAAATATACACTTTGTAAAACGCATGAGAAATTGAAAAACACAATTTCGGCAATTTACCATGTATAGTCGGAAAAAAAAGTGAAATACTTTTGTGAATCTCTATATATGATCTATCGATTTGTATATATACTATACATATTATGCTAAAATTGAGTTCATTCTGGGAACGCTTAACACAATTAAAAATTATCTTTCAACAATTTCCGCCATTAAACGTAAATATATCCAAATTCTTCTGTACAGCTCTGTATTTATATAATTTATACCGCACCAAGTACAATAGAAGCTCTTTCGACCAGCATTCTATGGTTCGGCACGTTCTATAATCCGACACGTTAACCCGCGTTTATTTTTTATTTATTTTTAAAATTTTTAACCATTGGGAAAATGGTTGTTGTTTTCGGTCGAGAATGGACCTCTTGACGTCGTCACTTTATTTTTTTCAAGTGTTTTTAACGAAATTCTGTAACTTTAGAAGAATATTTCTTTGAATAGGCAATAGAAATGCATAAAATCGTTACAAAAATGTTAAAGTTACAAAAAGGATAGATGCAAACTATCAGATATGAAAAAAAGCCGAGTTCAAAAATAGACTTCGGATGAGAAATCGTCTTATAAAGCAAAAAACGGGGTCTTCCACTTTCATTTCCTCAAAATACCTTTAGCTCAGACATCAATCTGAACAAGAGTTAAAGCAATACTTCAAATTTGCTTAGGGGATGGTCTACAAATAGAAATTGGACAAACTTTAAAAATTTATAGAACAAACTTTAAAAATTTCAATGCTAACACCTAAACATTTTCCCAATGGTTGTTGTAATTTGTTAAATTACAATTATTTATTTTTATTTTTTTTTAAAATCAAAATTCAAATGTTCCAAATGAGGACCAAATATACTGCTAGATTTGGTGGAAGACGTGCCAAACAACTTTTTCAGTTATATACTCCGTGAGGAAGTTATAGACTGGATTGAAATCGACTGGCACTTCCGTGCCAGTAGTCGAAGAAATCAGTGACCCACTGATTATACAAAGTGTTTTGAAGCCACAAGAAGACCAGACTCAGGAGGTGGTGGAATCGGATGAAGAAAGAGCCGTGGCAGATGAATCTAAAAGTCTCGTGGAAACAGGCCTCTGATGCATTAGATACATTCATAAAATTTGCCGAATCGAACAAAAGCTACAACTCTCCAGAACTCATAAATCTGTGTATAATCCGTAACAATTTTTTGAAGAAGAAATCCGAATCGCGGAAGCAATGTGATATCAGAGACTCATACAAAATGTAATGTTCATATTATTATTTTACTATACATACAATGCCATGTACATATACAGTATATATTAAATAATTGGAATTTAATTTTGTATTCTATGTTTTTCTTTAATTCGTACAGTTGTTAGAAGGACGAAATACAGAACAGTATTTGTTAGATATTTATACAATTTGCACAGGTTCATAATGTAGGTGAACACAAAAAATGCATTGACGCCAGATTAAAGAGCTTCTACTGTAATATGGAAAAAAATTGTTAAATTTAAAAATGCGTATCACAACTCAATACGCACTTCCAGCAATTATCGCTCATAGACATGACTGTAACCGAACACTTTTATGTGACTCTGTATAATAATGATAAATGCTCTATGCACCCTATATGACAGTAAGAAACTTGCTGTGCACCTAAGTGATATTATATTGATTTCAATATGTTGGAAATAGTATAACATTATTAAAATACAAGGTGGTTCAAATTAAAGTATCCCTGTTTGGGACGCCCTGGCGATAGAAGCAGTGGGCGTTACGTCTTCATATTTGGTGGGTATGCATATCAGGCCATGGGAAATTGATTGGTTGAAAAAAAGATAGTTCAAACAAAGGCCTCTAGGGGAAAATGAGGCGCTGCGATCGGTTTAAGTTAAGAAAAATTTAACATAACACAACCAATAAAGAACAGAATACGAGGTGTCGGTAATTAACTTTATGATTACATTTTTCTACACACAAACTGTCACAAAAATGTTCAACACAAATGAAAGACACGCGCGTAGTAACACAACAGCACACAAAGATTTCACTGTGGTCATTTTGCTTCAGGGTGAACCGTACCAAAAAAAACACATTTTGCCAAACTTCCCATGATTACATTATTTACTTACCTTAAACCGATCGCAGCGCGTCATTTTCATCTATCGGCCTTTGTTTGAACAATTTTTTTTTGCACCAATCAATTTCCCATGGCCTGATATGTATACCCTCTAAATATGAAGACGTTACGTCTACTGCTTCTTTCACCAGGCATCCCTTTAATTTGAACCACCCTGTACATTGCAAACGATTTTTCCCCAATAAGTAACGGAATACTTTTGAGTGACCTTGTAAATGAACTAGGAATGCTATACACTTCATTTTCAATACCGAACATGCCATAGCAAATCTCAATAACATATATAAATTACATAGCAATCCGACTCTATATTTACGTGAGTTAGAGATTGGAGAGACAGGCGGACAGACAAACCGAATTCATAAACACTTTAGTGTTAAAAAGAAATAGAATTGTGAAAATCGAGTATCCACTCGAATATTATGCTCGAACATACAATAAATGCATTACATAAGCTTCTGAAACGCATTAAATCCATTCTTTGAAGTGGATTGAATATAGAGAATAAATTTAAAAGATGAATTTTATCCTTTGAAAAAATTAATAATGAAATGCAGAACCGAACTTTTCTGAAAATGCGAAATTTCATAACTCTATTCCCTTTGAGAAAAAACGAATTTCAACTATATTCTCACAGTGGTGAGCTTTAAAGCACTTCAAACGGCAATACGTTTCTGAAAAATTATCATACTAGGATATTCTTCTAGAGTTTGAAAATAGTTGTTGTACTTCAAAAAGATTTTCAGGTCGATTTTAGCTCGCTTCATGAAATACACTATGAACTTTGAAATGGTATACGTAATCAATAGGGGAATTTTTATAAAAGAAGCACCTAAACTTCCAAATTTTGGTTATCTCGAAAGGATGTTTCATTTCCAGACGAAAAGAAAAAAAATGTTAGAAATATTTTCTACTTGCGGACCAGCTGAGACCAAAACAGAGTTGGCCAAAAGAATCCGAATAGGGTCCGGTGGGGTAAAATAGTTTTTTATTAGTATCGTATTATTATATCGTATTTATTAATTTGACAGAAATATACTACTTTAATCTGGAAAAAAAATTACACAGAACATGGAAATGAACATTGCTCTTAACATTTCAAGGATATTTTAAACAATAAAATTGCAAATTATTATTAATAATGGTATTTTAAAACACATTGTCAATTAACTACTTTACCCCATGCCGTGGGGTAAAATAAGTATACTTATTTAAAAGTTTTTACACCGTGTCCCAAAAGTTTAGACAATCAATAAAATTTGCATTAACATAAAAAGTAATAAGGTACAATTTAAATTTGTGAGATAGGTAATAAATAAAAGCAGTTTTGTTATCATACTAGGATATTCTTCTAGAGTTTAAAAATAGTTGTTGTACTTCAAAAAGATTTTCAGGTCGATTTTAGCTCGCTTCATGAAATACACTATGAACTTTGAAATGGTATACGTAATCAATAGGGGAATTTTTATAAAAGAAGCACCTAAACTTCCAAATTTTGGTTATCTCGAAAGGATGTTTCATTTCCAGACGAAAAGAAAAAAAATGTTAGAAATATTTTCTACTTGCGGACCAGCTGAGACCAAAACAGAGTTGGCCAAAAGAATCCGAATAGGGTCCGGTGGGGTAAAATAGTTTTTTATTAGTATCGTATTATTATATCGTATTTATTAATTTGACAGAAATATACTACTTTAATCTGGAAAAAAAATTACACAGAACATGGAAATGAACATTGCTCTTAACATTTCAAGGATATTTTAAACAATAAAATTGCAAATTATTATTAATAATGGTATTTTAAAACACATTGTCAATTAACTACTTTACCCCATGCCGTGGGGTAAAATAAGTATACTTATTTAAAAGTTTTTACACCGTGTCCCAAAAGTTTAGACAATCAATAAAATTTGCATTAACATAAAAAGTAATAAGGTACAATTTAAATTTGTGAGATAGGTAATAAATAAAAGCAGTTTTGTTGATATACACATATAAATTATGATCAGAGGTTTGAAATTATAAAATATACATTAAATTATGTAACAATGTGCTGTCCCAAAAGTATAGACACAATACAGCATTACATGCTTTCTTTTACATTAGTGTTCACAAAATAAAATATTTTTATTTTCCTCTGCTTCTATAAATGCAGAATAATTTTCCCCTTTAACTGAAATATCGTCTGCAGTATTTTTAGAATAATAATTTATTGAAATTTTGTGGAATCAAATGAGTTCAATGTATTGTTTTGTTTGTGATTCGGAAAAGACATTTCCTGCGTATTCTGATAAAAATGCCATTTTCTAAAGAAATTTCTAAAGATGAAATTATTAAGATTTTATACATTTAAAAGTGCAAGGACAAAATCCTGTACGAATATCTAGACGAATAAAGAGATCCTTGAGCAGTATTTATAGAGTTTTGAGATCAGGTGGAACATGGAATACTAGAAAGCGAGTCGGAAGACCAAAGAAAACAATGTTACGTGATGATAGAATGTTATTAAAAATGGCTTCAGTTGAAAATTTATCTGTGCGTGAAATTGCATCAATTTCCAGAATTACAAAAAGTACTGTACACAGAAGAATTAAAGCTTCAACAAATATTGTTTACAAGAGAATGAAAGCAAAACCTTGCTTAAAGCAGAGACATAAAGATGCACGTCTAAAGTGGGCTAGAAAGCATATATCATACGGTGAAAACTGGATTTCTGTCATCTTCAGTGATGAAGAGAAATGGAATTTAGACGGCCCTGATGGTCATAAATTTTACTGGCATGGCCTACGAAAAGAACCCAAAAACTGTTTCAGTAGGCAACAAGGCGGAGGATCCGTAATGACCTGGGGAAGGTTTTCTTTCGACGGCCAAACATTTCTAGGATTTATGGACAAAAAAATTAAATCATAGGATTATCAGGATATTTTACGTACTAATTTTCTACCAATTATGGATTTGCTAGCGGGACCGGACTGTGTTTTCCAACAAGATGGGGCATCCATCCATATCTCCAAATCATCGAAAATAGGGTTTAGGCAAATCAATATCACACTATTAGACTGGCCAGCACTTAATCCAGATTTGAATCCCATGGAGAACATATGGGGGATCTTATCTCTTACAATATATGAAAATGCAAAGCAATATACATGTGTAAATGACTTAAAAATTGCAATTGACAAAGCATTGTATGAAATAACTCCTTCTGTAATGCAATGCTTAATTAATTCTATGGAACAACGTGTATTTGATGTTATAAAGTGTCGTGGCAATACAATTAAATATTAAAAGTAAGTTTTTAGTTACTTTTATAAATGTAAAACCAAAAAAATTACTATACTTTTCTATAATGTCTATACTTTTGGGACAGCACATTGTTATATAATTTAATGTATATTTTATAATTTCAAACCTTTGATCATAATTTATATGTGTATATCAGCAAAACTGCTTTTATTTATTACCTATCTCACGAATTTTAATTGTACTTTATAACTTTTTATGTTAATGCAAATTATATTGATTGTCTAAACTTTTGGGACACGGTGTATTTCTTTAATAAAATAAATAATTGCATATGAATCTGATTAAAAGTGTCCTTTAGAATGCTGAAAATATAAAACAACAGATTTAAGAGAAGAAATAGTCTGAATTATGGTTCATTGTGGTGGATCAGAAAGGACAGCTGCAATTTGTGGTACATCAAACATGTCATCTTTCTCAAGTAACATGAAATAGGAACATTCTTTTTTGTGAACCTAACTATATATTCCTGATTATTGTGACCGAAAGAAATATCTAATTTGTTGTCTTGTTCAAAAACTCTGACCTAAAATCCAATTCTGATAGTTTTTTCCGCTACTATTACATTTAAATCAGATAAGCTTTCCTCTTCTAAAGAAGCAAAACATCTTCTAAATGTATCAAAGACTTTTAACCTTGATTTAGTTGCTATTTTGGGCTTCTATGTCTCTTCTTTTTACCTGTCACTTCTAAAAATATCTTGTATATAACAATTGATAAAAAGTAAGCAGAAAGCAGAAAGTTGCACATTTCGTTTTCATTACACGAGCACAAGTGTTTTATACTATACAATCGATAAATACGCAGAAAATAAGTACTTATTTACTTTAAATACAAAGTTTTCCTCGTCATTACAACCACGTCATATCACTCAAAATTTTAAAATGGCTACCAAATATAATAATATAGCAAAAAAACATTTCGTTATTGATTGAAAAATGACAACCTCTAATTTGGCAAAACAATTGCAAAAAAATACAATTTGTGTTTTCTATAAATTTATTTTTGAAACCTACCTATTTTACCTCACCTGACCCTAGCATATAACGGCTATAGACAATAACAAGTTGGAAATTGTACGTCAAACGTTACAAACGAGGTGCGTTCGTACGCACGTTTTAGAATTAAATTCATGATATCCCGTGCGTAGAACGGGTTAAACAGCTAGTTAAGTATATATTTTATGACACTGTTCATACAAATATCTTAACTAGTTATATAAATATTCAGATATATATGTATCAGCTAGTTATATAAATATTCAGATCTTGATGGTTTTTAATTCTGTGAAATGAATTATATCGTCTGCAGATTAATTTCTGTAATAAAATAAGTATCTCGGTCGCTTGACGATTTAACATCCATCGGAAGCTCCTATAACAAAAAAGCACCGATTTAAAAAAAAAAATCAAATTTCTTAATAAATATTTTTATTAATATCTCCTAAAGTTTTGATTCGATTTTGATAAAATTTGAAATGTCTCGACAAATTTATGCAAAGATAATATATTTCAAATTGCAAACCATTTGGTTGGGTAGTTTTTGCGTTGTTATATGCGGACGGACAGACAGACGGACGGACAGACAGACAGACGGACGGACAGACGGACGGACCAAACGACGACTATAGGTGCTACGTATTTATATAATTACGAACGCACCTAATAACTGAATATGTACATTTAATTGTATTATGCATCTTCTAAATTGTTTACCCAGATCATTTCACTGTATGAAAAGATAAAAGTTTCTAAACAATATTCCTTGAGAGTTGGAAAACATTAACAACTATGCTAGAAAGTGTTGAAATTCAGCTATATGTTCGAAATGAGATCCGTCAAACCTGAATAAAATCGGTCTGTCTGATGAAAGTGCTAACCTGCAAGATGGCAGAACAAAAAAATTCGAAAAGTGCAATTTTTTTCTTAATAAGCATAAAATGGGGTTGATTAGACTTTGGTAATCAGATGACGGCTGGAACTACTGTTTTTATTTTTATTTATTTTTCCCCCGCGATTTCCGTGACAGTCATAGAATAAGTGCTACACAAGTTGACCCCCCCCCCCCCCCACACACACACAGAAATCACTCACAATAGCTGAAGAAATCGACAAAAGCTTCACTAATTACAGAAGCCTTTTCAATTCTAACTATTTCAGTGTTTAAGGGTGTTGTAGTTCGATTACATAACTGTTAAATTTGAATTTCATTTCATTTCCGTAATCGTGCTGCACGCGATAGAGATAGGTATATATAAAAAATATCATGCCTGAAAATTATTTTTAAAACCATAAAAAATCCGTCAATTGAAATACAGTTTCCAAACAAATTGCATTTGAAATTAATTTTTTTTTCCTAATCGACGGTGTAAAAATTAAAATTATTCGATATTTTTATAAAAAGGGAAAAAAAGGAAAATTAATGCGAAAAAAGTTAAATGGATTGCTTCGATCGTTGTAAATGCCTGTATAACGTCAGAGTTACCCACGGATATGTTTTTATCGTATAATATAAATTAGAGGACCCGCCCGGCGTTGCCTGAACCCGGGATAGAAACATTAAATATACCTAAAATCAGTCTTGAATTCAGGCATTTTTCTCCGGAAGGGATTTAGTGTTTGGGGGCTCCACTGCCTTCCGTAAACGTACATACTCGAATTTCTATGATTTTATATTTTAAACGAAAGTCCTAACGGACAAAGGGGTCTCCGTTATAGTGATTGCAGATTTAATTTCTGACATTTAGATATATTACACTTTCAATTCTGGTCAAAAGTTCCTGGAAAAAATCCAAATAGTCAAAAAACAATATAACTTATCTTATTCGTTTCAATACTGTAAATATTAATAATAAAAAATCACAGAAATCGGCCAATTAGCTGTGGAGTTATTACATTACCATATTTTTAACACGGCAAAAGGAAAAAAAATCGCTCAATTCATATCTTTCTCTATTAACGTACTGAAAAAAAAATACATATCGACCCGCCTCCTCCCCTCCCACCATGGGAGAATGAACGAAAAAAATTTTGGGCAATTCTCTTAAAACGCAAAATGATATCTTCGAAGGTATTGAGAAATTTTAAAACAAAGCACGCGGCGATTGCGATAGACGACTTATGATTTTTCTTATTTGAAAAGTAAATATTATTTTTTTTTTTAAACCAAAGCTACTGTTACAACCGTGAAGGTATCTGAATAAATGGGTAATTTTTTTCATTTCCTTCTTTCTTTTCATTCATTTTCCTTTTTCTTTTCTTCTTTCTTTTTTGCCTTTTCTTTTTAAAGTCTGTAGAGGGATTTAGCGATTTCGATTTCAAAATGTAGAAAACAACGAACGTTTACTACGACTGTTCTTGAAAAACCACTAATTCTTAGGATATGCTCGGAAGCGAACTTAACGCCGGCGAACTGATGGAAATTCAAGCACGTTCATTTCATTTAATTCATTCAAATTCAATTCAATTCATTTAACAGTTATAGAAATTTGAAAATACTATAAGAATAAGTACCATTGCTAGAAAGAATTATATATAGTGGATAGATTTATAAAAGCCGGATATGTGCTTAAAACTTGTAGTGTTTATAAACTTATATTTGTACACATATAGTTAATCATTGTCAGTCTAGAAAATATCTTGGAAATATGTGTAGTGTATACATTAAACCTTTTTATACAGATATTTCACAGCTTAGGGTACAATTTTTATTTTAAATCGACAAATTATGAATGTGGATTATTAAAAGACCAGCAATAGAAAAAGTACTTGGAGTTTTCCTTTTAAATTACAAAGCATCTGAGTAAATTCCAACTTCAAGGCAAATTTCATAATTTTTTGACACTCACTCACCCGTCATCGAAAAGATAAGGTACATCCCGTAGCCCTAGAAACTTGAAATTTGGAATAAAGGTAGTGTTTAGGATACAAAGAAAGAGAAAATTATAAACTCCGGAAAATTCGAAAAAAAAAAAAGAAAAATTCTAAAAATTCTAACAAAATTGAAAATTGAAAATAATTTGATCTTGTAGTCTTAAAAACTTAAAATTTGGTGTGAAGGTAGTGTTTAGGATTCAGAAAAAAGAAATAATTAAAAACACAACAAAAATCGAAAATAAAATTAAAAAATCGAAAATATCGAAAATATCGATTTTGTAGCGCTAGAAACTTGGAATTCGGAATAAAGGTAGTATTTAGGATATAAAATAAGGAAAACTTTTAAAATCTGGAAAATTCGAATTTTTTTTTCAAAAAATCAAAAAATTAAAAATAATTTGATCCCGTAGTCTTAGAAACTTAAAATTTGGTTTAAAGGTAGTGTTTAGTATTAAAAAAAAAGAGGTAAAACTAAAAAATTCGGAAAATTCGAAAATAAAATCGAAAAACCGAAATATTTGTAAAACATCGAACATTCGAAAATAATCCGATTTTGTAGTTTTAGAAACTTAAAATTTGATATGGTTTAAGATACAAAGAAAGGAAAAATTAAAAAATCCTGAAAAATCGAAAAAAAAATAGATTTGTTGGAATTTTCAGGAATTTTTAATTTTGCCTTTTTTTGTATTCTAAACAGTACTTTTATGCCGAATATCAAGTATCTAAGACTGCGAGTAATACCCCAGACTCCCTCCTCCCCATAACTTAGTGCTTGCCTAGGAACTTGAAACTTCTTTTTATCTACAGGACTTTGCAAACGGAACTAAAGCTCAAAATTTTTGGTATCCCCAAATGATAGGAACAGAGTGTGGGCTTCCCGAAAACTTTGAATGATGTCCAAAAATAGCCCAAAGTCAAAAGAAGGATTACTTACAAAAAATAAGTGAAATCTCATCAAAAACGTCACATGTGAAAAATGCAGTCAGTAATGCAGCCAAGATGTAGAGACTAGGAGTGATTTGTGAATGAAAATTTCAGAGTTAATAAGATAGCTAAACTTGGTTTAACACGATCTCAGACCTTTTTACCGTAAAAGAGTTACTAGACTTGGCTACATTTTTTACATGTGACGTTTTTGATGAGATCTTGTTATTTAATAGTGTTAGCATTTCAAATAGAATTTATTTCTTTGATAAAACAATTTTCAAAAAGAAAATGTATTTCATTTTAAATGTTGCCAGACATTATTATAAAAATCATCGAAGTAGAAATTTTTAGAATATATTAAAAATAAATTAAAAAAATGAATTGAAAAGCAAATTTCAAGAAATATGAAAATCAGTTTAATCTATTTACTTCATCCGTATATGATTGATGTTGAAATTATTCTTCAGGATTTATTACTGCAGTTAATCAAATTGTACATTAGAGCGGAAATATATGGTTCCCAAATTTCTGTAATTATTCATCAAACGGCCGATTTTTTAAAGTATAATATGCAATTAGGCATATTTTAGCTATATTCGGCGGGCAGTTTTATATGACATCTTTGCGTAGCTGCAACCTTTTGTTATTTTTCAATTGAAATAAATATAATTTGAACCATAAAATGTATTTAATAAAGGAAATCAAAGAAGTAGCGCATGGATACAAGACACATTTTATTAAATAAATGTTCTGATTCAAAATATATTTATTTTTATTTTTCACTTGAAAAAATACGGAATATTGACAGCTATGCTTTGCTAGATCACGATGAACAGACCAGCATGTGCAATCAATTTTTTAAAATAAATAGAATTGAGAAAATTAAATTCAATTTTATAGATTTCGTTGATGAAAAGTAATTTTGAGTATTCTTTCGAAAACTAAGATAAAATAAAACATGTATAATAATAACTCTTTGGAACTTTGCGTGAATAGTTTTTTTTTTTTTTTTTAAATGGCTGTGTTTTGTACCTATAAATTTTATTCTGTGCAATGGTAATAATATTATCTACTTTTTTTATGTGGCCCGCGGCTTTGTATATAATGCTTAATTTGGCCCGCGGCGGTTAACGAGTTTGACATGCCTGATGTAGACGATTCCCGGAGCATAATTTAAGCATAACATTAATTAGTAGACGTTACTACTAATCGCTTGGTACCAAATTATATTTTTATGCGATGATTAGCGGCGGAGTTAGTAGAGAATGATAACTTCACTTTCTAGGACTGTATCTATGACTTGCTATATTTAGCATGCATTGAATGGAACAAAACATATTTGTTACTTAAATCTAAAAGAATAATGTATCTTAAAGTTTTTGATTTTACTTATTGGATTGGAGGATTGATAACTAATAGTCATAAGTGAACAAAAAATTCTATTCCTTGGACTTCTATTTATGATTAAAAAAAAAAAAATCATCAGAATAATATTTCTGAAGCATTTTAATCGAAAATATCCAAGCTCATTTTGTTTTTATGTTTGGGCCTTTACAATGTATCCTTATAAAACAAAAAGTAATATATGTAATATGCACATGTCTTTTCTTTCTAACATTGATTCTTTCATTTTTCAGTAATTTATAACTCACTAATTAACCATTAAAAATTTATATTTCAACATTGTGTAAAACATAGAATATAATAAAAATAAAACTATGTTGTTACAAAATATAATTATATAATGTATAGAATTTCAATAAAATTACGATGTTACTTTAGGACTTTTAAAGTAATGTGCAGATAATCAGCTCAAATGAATCAATAATTTGAATTATACAAGTTCGAATTTAGAACAGTCTACAGTATTAGCATATATATCACCTTTCTGGAATATTTCCATATTTCACAAGAAAATAAGAGAAGTTCAGGATTAAAAAAAAAAAAATCAGCTAAAAAGTAATGACAAATAAACTTAAGTAAAAACTTACCAGCTTCATCCAGTCTTACAAAATTCGACATCCTACGGACACACTATTTCAGAACATTCCAAAACGACCAATTGCACCAGGTAAGTTATTAAATCCGAAATTTTTTATATAATATATTATATATATATATTCAATGGAGAACCGATAGAGAAGAAAATAGATATGCTTCTAATCGCATATATCGAATGCGCTACTTTTCACAGATATACGACTTTAATCCGCTATTTCTGAAGATAACATCCGTATACACACAACCTGCATGAGTTATATTGGACGACTGCGTATATTTAATTCCTTTCCACAGTTGTCATTGCCGTCATCGGATACTTGCAGTTTTTTTCTCGAGTACTCTCATACATATTTAGCATTATTCAATACATTTCCCAATTTATCCTCCAATCGTTTTTCCATATGTTTAAAAATAAAACTAATAATATTCGTTTTCGAATTTTCACTATCGAAAACGTGACATTTTGAATTTGATTTCGCCAAGGTTATTTCTCTTTTCAATTTTTGCTCCTACCTTGAAAAATCTTTTTTGTTTATTGCCAAGGTTAATGCTAATGACTAATTAAGGAGAGTTTTCAATTTTATGAGATGCACAAGGATCCTATACTTTCGTCGGAGTTGTTCTGTCATAACCTAATCGGTAATGAAAGAGCTAAGAGATGCTTCATTGAAGGAATGCTTCCTTTGCTAATTAAAGACTCTATTAATTAAATTGGTAGTTAATTAGATGGTTATTTTTAACTCTTTTCCAATGTAAACAGTGGTGAACTATACATTTCTTTACAAAGAGCGGTCCCTTTATTTTTATAAAAACAAAATATAGTAAAACCTCCTAAGATGGAATCGGGACCGGAAGAAATTTAGAAAGGTTTCGGTCATAGCACTCCATTAAAAAAAAAAAAAAAAAAAAACCTTGATCTAGAGGTTTACGAAAATATAACTGAGAATCAGAAACTCAGAAACAATGATTTACGAGATTTAAAGATTTCATTTCTGAAAACAGAAAACAGTTTCTTTTGTTGTCTGTAATTTTTGAGAACGGTTCCGAGTAGTTCTTATAGTGTATTAATCTGCTTTCTCAGCCCGAAATATCCGTTTTTCGGTGCTATTCATTCTCAAGCAAACATTTTCATGTTCAACAAACATGCTCAATAGACAAACATGTAAAATTAACAACATTAACATTAATATTAAAATTAATAACATTATTTTGTGATTCTTTTGCCTGTATAAATTCTGTTCGAAAATGTTTATTGGAGAATGAACAGAATCCGAAAAAAAGCGATATGCCGACTTGAGAAAACGGATTAATGCACTGTAAAAGTTTCTCAAGAACGTTTCCGAAAATTAGAGACAGGAAAAGAAACATTGTTTTCAGAAATGCTTCTTTAAATCTCGAAAATCCATTCCTTTTTCACGTTTCTAAAGATAAAAGAATGCTTTTCAAGAATCGAGATCAACTTGGAAGAGATTATTGTATGTTTTTGCTTGCGGTTATGTTATATTTTAGGTATTTTATATATTTTAGGTATATTATATTTAGGTAGTAGTCGGGTTGGGTTAACTGGATTTTTTAAAAGAAAAAGTAGAATATCGTTTCAGATGAAGAAGCTGTATATTTGAATATGATAGCTTCATATTTTTCACTCGACATTTGAATATGATTTTGAGAAAATAACTAATAAAATTAATGAAATAAAATTAACTCAAATTATACAATTAATAAAATTACACAATTTATTAATTAATTTTATTAACAGTTAATAAAATTAACTCAAACTATAATAAAATTAATGGCTGACACTGGGTGCGGGTAATCTCACCAGAGCTATTTAATAATAAAATTAATAAAAAGAACAAATAAAATTAATGAAATAAAATTAACTCTAAATTTCATTACGCTCGGTTCTTTCATTAACAGTACAACGGAAGAGGAAGATGGTTGCTTGACCGCATTTGTCGAGCAATGATCTCAATCATACAAAAGTTTCTTAAAAATTCTTAAGTGACTGTTAATTTTAAGAAAAATGTTTATTACTTGTAATTTTAATTAAATTTGTATGGTTCATGGTTAAGTGCATGCTTTCTAAAGAGATGAAAATTTTAATTTATGGTTCAATAAACTTACAACCACACAGGCCTGTTAAATTTTCGTATATGACTGTTGAATTTCATTTATTATAATGTACACAAGCAGCGAGAGACTAGACAATTTTTATGTAATAACTTGAATCTTTTATACCGTAGTGATGTCTTCTGAGATGTTTGTAAATTTGCCAATCTTGAATTTTAAAATATTTGGCATTTTTTTAAAGATTGTAATAAAAATAAATTTTTATTTAATAAAAGTAACTATGAATTTGTTTTTGTTAACACAGAAAGTTGATTAAATTTACATTTTCTAATAAATTTAAAACTGGTTAAAATATATATATATATATATATATATATATATATATATATATATATATATATATATATATATTAAGCATTCAGTGTTTTTTTTTTTTTTTTTTTTTTTTTTTTTTTTTTTTTTTTGTTTTGAAAATCACGACTCATTTTAGGACTGCCATTCATGTTGTTCCAAAAAATTTACGTTACAATACGTTAATTTTGCGTGGGTCCCTGTTATTGAAAATTCGCCTCTTTGATTTACGCTTGAGGAAAGTACAAACTAGTGCATTCATTAATGAAAAATTATATATATCTTACGTATTATCCGTGCCAGGAGATACAGTGGTGGCCAAAAGTGTGGACACTTTTTGAAAGTTTCATGTTTTTGAACTTTGTGTGCTTGTAGAATATATTAATTTTCACTTAAATACAAACGTTTATATATCAAATTGAAGGTAATTTAATGTAGAATTTAATAATAAAAACAGTACTACAATATCTGTATTACAAAAAACGTTATGCAACTAATAGTAAGATCTATCTTAGATTTGCATTTTTTTAAAGTGATACTTACACAATCAATACTTAGGATAACCCTTATTTTTTAAGACAGCTTCACAGCGTCTTTTCATCGAGTGAACGAGTTGAGTTCATCTTTTGTAATCACATGGTGCCAAGAATCAATTATAGCTTCAATAAGTTGTCTTTTATTGGATGGATGTTTTTTTCGTACAAGAATTAACAAACGTCGCCACAAATTTTCAGTTGGATTGAGATCAGGGCTGTTTCCTGGCCATGGTAATATATATATGCCTTTATTTTGAAACCATGCTTTGCATACTTTTGCTGTGTGGCATAGAGCTGAATCCTGCTGAAAAATAAATGGTGCGTTGTTGGGGAAGAGATCCCTGATGGAAGATATCAATTTTGGTTCCAGGACAGTTTCGATGTATTTTTTGGCATTCAGGATGCCATCAATCACTTGAATTCGGCCCACACCATCTGCAGACATACATGCCCAAATCATGACATTTGTTGGGGTTTCTGTAGTTCCTTTAATGCAATCAGGATGAAGTGCTTCTTCTACTCTACGTCTCACGTATTTTCTACCATCACTACCAAAGAGCGATATTTTACTCTCATCGCTCCAGATTACTTGCTTCCATTGATTTTCTGACCATTTAATGTGTTCTTTTGCCCACTTAACTCGTTTTTCGCGTTGCTTTTGATTTAAATATCGTTTTTTCCTTGGAATTCTAGCTTGTAGTCCAAATACTGATAACCTTCTTTCTTATTGTTCTTGAACTTGCTGCAATAACCGCTGCATTCAATTCACATCTAATGGCATCTGATGAAATTTTTCTATCTTGAAGGCATAGCCGTTTAATTTTTCTATCGGCAGTAGCACTTGTGCATTTTTTTTCGGCCTGATTTAGCCTTATTTTCCACTGTTTTCGTTTTTTCATAACGTAAACAGAACTTTCGTACACCAGAACAAGTCACTGAATCACCAACTTGTCTTGCAATTTCAGCATAAGAGAGGCCATTTTCTCTCAATATGACAATTCGGCTTCTTTTTGTAGATGTCCAATTAGTTCTTCTTGTTGATGACATTGTTTAAAATTAGTTTAATTAAAAAAAAAGGACTTTAAATATTCAAAAACAGCAATACTCTATTTAATTGTACTAGTATGCATCATTCCGCAAAATATTTCCACAACAATAACTCTTTTACCATCCAAATAACCTAAACTATAGTTACAGACATTTGATTGGTCCTCAGAACAGTGTTTGTGATTGGCTAGTACGCTTTTATTACAAAACACGTCCTTATTCAAAACGATTTGTGTTTCTTTGTTCTACTAAAATGCACATAACTTTTTTTGTGATACAGATATTCTAATACAGTTTCTATTATTAAATTTTACATTAAATAACCTTCAATTTGATATATAAACGTTTGTATTTAAGTGAAAATTAATATCTTCTACAAGCACACAAAGTTGAAAAACATGAAACTTTCAAAAAATGTTCAAACTTTTGGTCACTAATGTAGATCGCCAAAAATGGTTGCAAAGTACCAATCTTGTTTATCTTTGCCAATGATGTTTTCAAATTATATATTCATTATATATATATAATTATATATATAATTATATATATATATATATATATATATATATATATATATATATATATATATATATATATATATATATATATATATATATATATTATATAATTATATATATTATATTATATATTATATATTATATACTATATATTATATTATATATTATATATATGTATAATAATTATATATAAAAATAATATATATAATAATAATTATATATAATAATAATTATTATATATAATAATATTATATATAATAATAATAATTATATATATAATTATATATATATATAATTATATATATTATATATTATATTATATAATTATATATATAATAATATATAATTATATATTCATTACATATTATATATTCATATATTTCAAAAAATATATGTATATACATATATATACATATATGTACATATGTATATGTATATGTATATATGTACATGTATACATGCATATATTATGTATATATACATGCATGTATATGTATGTATAATCTTATGTATAATCTTATTTTGAACAATTTTGCAATTTACATTGCCTACGTATCTCCAACAGGTAAAAAATGAAGGCACATTTCAATTGGGACGTCCTGTATATCTTTATAAAGAGATTACATGAGTACAAATATCGCACTAAATCTACTCGATATTTCACAGTATTGAGATGTCGCATGTGCCCTTAAATTAAAAAAAAATTGCTTTTGAAACAATTTTATGTGTATGTCAATTAATGTTTACTGATGAATATTAAGACATATTATGAACACACCGCTTTGGTAATGCATGTGTGTATGTATACATGCATATATATGTACATATATGTACATGTATACATATATATATCATGTATATATACACGCATATATATGAACATATATGTATATATGTATATATGTATATTATGTATATATGTACATATGTATATGTACATATGTATATGTATATGTACATATTACCTTTATGTATATTACCATCATGTATATTACCCATTATGTACATTTATACATTATTACAGTGAAACTTCCATTTAACGAAGTCTCATCGTTACACTCAAATACTTCGTTATGAAGAAATTTCGTTAAGTAGAATTCAACTTAAATTTATAAAACTTGTATACACATAACCCACATAAAATGAAAAGTACACATAAACCGGAAATATTTGAAAAATGTATTTTAATTCGGGATATTCATTTTTTAATGCAATGTAGATATGAGAATAACTTAATCAGAGTAATGTAAAAATAAAAATAAAATAAAAAACACATAAGAAAGAGAAGTAAACAAAAACCGAAGCGTACCTTTCCTTTTTTTATTAAAATGTGATTAAATATGTGTGTTTTGATTAAATGATTTAAATGTGTTAATTTTCATACAGTCCGCTGAAATAAATTCATACATCCATATCCATTGCAACAGCAACCTCTCCGTTCGAATGCGCACACGAAAGTGAAATAAACTTCGTTACATAGAATACTTTTTTCGTAATATGGAGATTATTTTACATGTTAATGAAGTTCAAAGTCAAGGTTCTGCAGAAAATTTCGTTAAGTAGAAAACTTCGTTAAATAGAGACTTCGTTAAAGGGAAGTTCCACTGTATTAAATATACCACATTTATATTACATATGTATACCACAATATTATGTGGTATATATACAATTGTGTATACAAATTGTGTATACAAATGTGGCATTATGTGGTATATATTTATAAGTTTTGTACTTTTTAGTGTTTAAAATGTTTCGTTGTGTCACAGTTTGACAACCATTTGGTCTATTTTGCCCAAAATGGTTGCCAGTGCTTTTGTAACTCGTAAACAGTTGTAACTATAAATATTATTTGACGATTTATCACATAACGAAAACGCAACAAAAAATTGAATTACTATTAATCTGTTATTCAATTCTGGAAATATTAAAATGTTGTATTGTCATGGAAGCACACTCCTGTACATGATTTTTAAAAATTGTAGCTCATCAGAAAATGGATGAAAAATTGGTTACATAATTCTATCTCTACGCACAAAAATCAAGTTAAGTTAAATAAAATACTTTTTGTTCCACGCATTTTATATATAAAAAAATTATACAACTTATACGAAAATCCTGTATAAAAAATTTAATTGATTAAAATTTCTACGAGATTATTGAGTTTTATTTACTAGAATTATAACAAATAAATTAATAAAAATTGTCAAAATTTAAGTAAAAATGTTTGCTAAATTTCCAAAGCGGTATGTTCATAATATGGCTTAATATTCATCGGTAAACATTAATTGATATACACATAAAATTGTTTCAAAAGCAATTTTTTTTTTAATTTAAGGGCACATGCGACTTCTCAATACTGTGAAATATCGGGTAGATTTGGTGCTGAAATGTGCCTTCATTTTTACCTGTTGGAGATACGTAGGCAATGTAAATTGTAAAATTGTTAAAAATAAGGTAGGAATTAAGATTGTATTCATGTAATAGTCCTGCCACTATTTTTCAAAAAATTACATTTTTTAATTTTTATACGGTCCTTGGGTCCTATAAGTTACATTTAGATTTTTTTTCTCCATGCTGTGACAAGTAAAACAGTAGAAAAATTATATTCTTCTACGACCAAAATCCACTAGGTTATGATACTTTGAATTTTATAAAATTTCGAAGCCTTGTGGCATTAAAACCTCATCTGTCTGTTTTTAACGCCGGAAAGCTTTGAAATTACCCAAAATTCAAAGTACCATGACTAGGTGAATTTGGACAGGACCAACTTCAGTACCGGCCGAGAAAGCTCGTGTGTATATCTCCCACCTTAAGATGGAGTTCATGACGTCAGGTCACGTGATCAAACGCCGACCCAATCCATCGAGAAAGCTCTTGTTTGTTTTTTCTCTCTAGAACGGTTTCTCAGTGGATTGGGTAGGAGGATATCATTGATCTGACGTCATGAACTCCATCCTAAACTACCGCCCTAATAAATTAGAGCTGATGGTACTGAAGTCGGCTGTGGTTTGGGTCGTAAAAAAATGAAATTTGTACTTTTTTTTTTTTTTGGCACAGCATGAAGAAAATTTTCCTAAGTACACTTTACAATACACAGGTTCGTATAAGTATTTAAAAAGGATGACTTTTTGAAAATTTACGGCAAGACTATTTCATCAACATAAACAACGTAATTCTTACCTTATTGAAAACACTTTTGAAATTTACATTACCAACGTATCTCCAACAGGTAACAAATTAAAACGCGTTTCAATCTGTTTGGGGCACTCTGTATACAAGTTTAAAAGGTTTCTTATATATACTAGACATATTTTAGTTTATATATAACATAAAAAAATTATTTACTACTATTTTATTTTATGTGAACGTTTAATTTTTTCTTACTTCTGTTCAAATGTTTATGAGAGTAGGTTCACTTTTCTCAAAAAGAAATTTCTTCGAATTTTACATAGTGGGGGAAAATTTAACATTTAATAATAATAATAACAATGATTTTTTTTTCGCTTTTCTCAAAAAATAGCGAGTTTAAAAATTACTTGTTGAAAATTTAAAAATTTAAAATAACTTATCAAAATTTAAAATAGTTTTAAACAATTAAATTAGTTGTTAAAAAAATAAAATTTCTTGTTTTAATAGATTTTTATAAACATCTACCTAAATATGTAAAAAATGCACTCCAAGGGAAAAAAAAAAAGATTTACCTAGATAAGGGAGGCATTGTATGTTTACGAAATTAAAGGCTCTGTTTTACGAGTTTATATATTTGGAAACTATATAACTTTTCTGTATACTTTTGGAATTTAGAAATTTTAGCTAGTTTTTTTAGTTACTTGAAAAAATAAAATTCTAATTTTAATAGATTTTACAAAAAGTGTACCTAAATATGAAAAAAAAATGCATTCCAGGGACAACAAACAAACAAACTAAAACAGATTTACCCATATATGGGAGGCATTGTTTGTTTACGAAATTTAAGGCTCTGTTTTACGGGTTTATATATAATATATATAACAAAATGTTTGTAAAATGTTTACTTGAGAATGCATAGCATCCTAAAAACTGATATTCCTTTTTGAGAAAACTAATTAATACGTTATAAAATCGACTCGGGAACGTTTCCGAAAATCAGTAGCAGCTAAAGAAACTTTATTTTTTATAAATGCTTCTTTAAATCTCGAAATTTTGTTGATTTACTGAGTTTTCTAAAGATAAAGAACGCTTTTCGGACTCGCGGGTAACTCGGAAGAAGCTACTTAGTTGAATGACTTGATAAATACAGTACATCATTTTAGGAAGTCTACTTATTAATGATGTTAAATGATAGAGCCAAACGGAGAAGTCTACTTATTAATGTTATTGATATTAAAAGATAAAACCAAACTGAGTGCAAACAAAAGTCCTAAAAGTATTATAACAGCTTCTGTTTTAAATTCTAATTTCATACCCCTCAGAAATTTGCGATAGTCAGGGCCTGGATGTATCAAAAACGTACTCAGATAAAATATTTTGATCGACAGTGGCGATTTGGCGACCTCATTTATCGAGCCCTGATCTTAACATACAAAATTTCACAATTTTTTTTTTTTAAATACTATAAATTTTAAGAAAAACGTTTATCACCAATAGCTTCAGTCAAATTTTTACGGTTCATGATTAAGTGCATGCTTCCTAAAGAGATGAAAATTTGATTTACGGTCAAATAGACCTACAACCACACAGGCATGTTAAATTTTCGTATATGAATGTTGAGTTTCATTTACTATAACACACACAAGTAGGGAGACCGAACAGTTTTTATGTAATAGTTATCTCTCTTTATTGAAACTTTGCTGCATTGTATACCATAGGGATGTCTTCTGAAATTTTTGTAAACTTGCCTATCTGCAACTCTGAAATGTTTGTCAATTTTTAAACGATTTTAATAAAAAATAAATAAGAATTTTGATAAAATTCTTATTTATCTTAATGGTTATTCTTAGTATAACGATGAACAAAATATTCATGGTTGAATTATATTTTCGTTCGTGGATTACATTACATTTTTTTATAAGATTAAGAAACATGTCTTTTTTTACAATGTAGTAACAAAGCAATATTGGGCCAGTAGTGAACTAGTCCCGGTATCTTGGCCAATATAACCATAAAATATTGTCGCAACATTCGAATGTTGACATTTTGCCAATATTGCATTAATATTCCCAAGAATACTTCACAATTTCTTTGCCAATATTTCTGCAATACGGGCATTTAATTGTAGATATTGCCAATATGTATTCTGTAATCGTGAAAATTCATTGCAAATATTTTCCATATAAAGATTATATTGAACCACTCTTCGAATTTCTTTGGAAGTATTTCCAATAAATGGAGAATTGAGTCGGCAATATAAACAATATTTCTGCAATATTGTCGTTTCATTGTAAATATTTTCAATGTGAAGCCAATACTTTCGTTTCATTGCAAATATTTCCAACGTTAAATTAATATTTAAATTAATATTTCAGTCTAAGTGCTACCAATGAGTGCGGTATTGGAAACTTTATATTACCAATATTGGTTAGGTACCAGAAAAAAGGCTGTTTTCGGCGCCTCCGAATGACAAGTATTTAAAAACAAAACAAATATTAAACATTAAAAAAAAATCTGCCGCCCCCCCAACCCTGCTCCCGCCGCTCCAAATAGCCTATTTAAGAATAAATTTAATACACATATATGTAGAAGAAAAACAGATCTAAATAATTACTTATATGGTGGGGAGGGTGGCATGGAGGCAGAGCCCTCCGCCTCCGCAGGTCGCTCCGAACAGCTTATCTAAGAATACATTTAATACACATATATGTAGAAGAAAAACAGAGCTAAATAATGACTTGTATGGGGGGTAGCATGGAGGCAGAGCGCCCCCCCCCTGACAAAAAAATTCTTAGTTCTTCTTTATCTTAATGTTTAATTATTTTAAGTCAGTTGTGAAAAATAAATTTTGCTGTTTTTCTCAAAATCATCAGATATAAAAAATAAATAAATTAGTACATTACATTTCAAAAATCCATGCAGGGTCCTTTCCTTCCCACCCACCCTTCTCCCATCCTTTCCGGTGCCTATGGTTTGCAACTAACAGGAGTCTTACTATTTTCGCTTTTGAATACCAATATTTCCAACGGACAATCTTCGTAAATTTCTATTTGAAATATTATAGATAATATATCAAGAAGATTGTTGTTTACAAATAATGGTATTCAAGAAACGGACCCGTTGGACCCCCTTTGACTTGAGAAAGAGGTTCTCTTCAGCACTGCCGAATGACCTACGGCTGTGTCGACGGTCACCCAAAAACTGTAAAAGGAGAAGTAAGGGCACCCTTACCTGGTAGCTCCCAATTCGGGCATGCCAAGCCCACGGGCAGCATCTCGGCGAAAAAAAACAGCACCTTGGACACAATCATGTGACAGCCATGTGTTCGGATGGGGATGTGTTCAATCCCGCACATTGGCGGGATGTCAGGGCGGAGAGCGGGCCCATCACGTCCCTTCTCCCGCAGCCCAAACAAGACTGGATGACGTCAAAAGGTGGTCGTTTTCCATCTTCCCGAAAAGTGGCCTGCTGCTCCCTCTTTCAAGAGAGCCGATAAGCGAGGAGTGTCTGGGAGTCCATTTTGTTGCGCGGTTCAGTTTCCGCGATTTCATCGGGATTTTCAGCGGAGAATGTTTGGGATTATTTAGCGGGAATATTTTTTAAATCTCAGTAAATAGATAGGATTAGCAGAGTTGTAATATAGGGTATATGGTAGAGGTCTGCACAGGTCGAAATATCCAGAACTTGTCCCCGGTCCGGCCCGAGCGAAAGCTATCGTGGCTCGGCCCGGTGTAAAAAAATAAAGTTCGGCCCGTTCAAAAATCAATAAAACCAGGCCCGGCCGGACTTAATTTCTAGAAAAAATCCAGAATTTTCTTAACATACAATTACGATTCTTTTAAAGAATACTGTATATACATATTTATGCGAAACTTCTTACAGTATAATTCAGACGATATGTCCGAAAGCCATATAGAATACGGAATATAGCAAAAATAATGATCACTTGAACTCGTAGACTATTACACTCAAATAAAGACTCATTAAAAAAATATTAATGTAGTTTAAGAATAAAGGAAAAAGGATGGTTAGAAATAATGTAACTTTTATAGCTGTATAATAATAAAAGTAGATTTTTGAAACTATTTTTCTGTAATTAAAAGTATATTTCCTAAGATTTCGTTAACGAAACAGTTCATTATCACTATTATATATATATATATATATATATATATATATATATATATATAATTGCCTGCCCGACACGTCTGGGAACAATTAAGTCTAAGTCTGGCCCGTTTCGAGTACGTAGAAAAAAAATGTAAGCCTGAACAACGAAAACGCGAACTTTTTTCATTCGTTCCTATTAAAATTTAGTTTATATTTCTAAGTTCAAAGCCGCATTTAAAGTTTTTCGTCTCAAATAAAGTTATGATAAAGAGAAGTTCAACAGCTTCCGTCCCATACGGCATAAAGAATACTAATTTTCCACGTCATTTTTAATAAATATTAATTATAATTAAACAATTATAATAAATGGTTTCAGTTATTTTGTGCATTTGATGAAAGAAATGAATAATCACAGGTTTCAAAATTATTTTGCATATTTTGCGAAAATACTGATTAATAAAAAAATTCAGTGCTCTATACAAATTAAACTAGTCGGATGTGCCAATCCAATTTTTTTTTTTTTTTTTATCTCATACATGTAAATACTTCAAAATTCGCTACCACACAGCCAATAAAAACAACATTTTTCATCATTCTACTGTTCATCATTCTACAGTCTGCTGCTTGCTTTATCAGGTTATCTAGATGAGAGCAGCCGATGTGTTAGACAAAACTACGAAATGTTCTTCTGGCCGGTACCGGCAGGAAAAGATAGCCTCCCTATTCTTGGTTTTAAGATTTTTGCTAATTTTACTAGAAAACACGAAGCTAAAATGCGTGGAAACCGATTAACGAAGATTCACTCCCAGTTCTCTTCAATATGGAATTTGAATGAGAATATCGCCAAATAGTCAGCTATAGCTACGTTGGCTTAATTTATGGCAACCAATTTTTATAGCCAAGTTTTGACAAAGTTGGAAAGATGGTTACAACAATGAAAGAAAATTTGTCGAAACCATGTTCACTAAAATTCATAAATGAAATTCGTTTAAGGAGGAATCCAGCTGTCTTGTATCAAAATGTCAACCACCCCAAAATTTCAAACCGCTAAATCTCAGCCAATTTTTAAGATATAGGCAAAACAAAAATTGCCCGGGAATCCCTGGATCAAGGCGAAACATTTAACGGAAAAATCGTTTAGGATTTCTAATTTTTTGTACATCTTTCTGAATTTGAAATCTTTAAGTGGATATCACAGCGTCCCCTTTTATCGAAATATCCCAAAATTCAAGTGGGACCTGCTGGCCATAACCAAAACCCTATAAATAAAATTTGGTTCAATTAGAAACATAACTTCATACACTTTTCAATGATACAAAGAGAATATTACACACGGACAGACGGACATTTTGTAAAAACATGTTTTTCGGAATCTCTGACCCCTAAAACGTGTAATTCCGCCGAAAACAGGAAGTCGAAAAAAAAAATTTGGATTATAATACTTTCTTCTATTATATATAAAAGAAAGTAAAAATAGGAATGGTCAGTTTTCTTTAATATCAAGAAGAGTCTTGCATCGGGTCGGTTACCCCATTTTATCCAAACCCTACAGAACACACGATTCTCGTCGGGTCGGATTGACGCCAGTTGTTTGCGTTGCGGGTTGGCTTGACTTTAAATGTTTCGAATTTAGGTCTGTTTCGATTTGGGTTTTTTAACTCTTTTTTTGTTGGGGTTCGGGTTGTGTTTCGACTCTTTCTGGTCGAGCTTGACGCGATTTTTAAAAAGGAAGTCTTGAATATTTTTTCAAACAACAAAAACTATATATTTGCATATATTAATGAGTGTGTATGTGTTCATTTTTATACGTAAAAGATAAAATTGACATTAGAGATATAATTGTAGACTATAGTTCAGTAATTGTTGATGGAAAGTAAAGCACTTGGGACATCAATCTTTAATTTTAATATATTTTTACCAGGTAAATGTGTGGTAGTTGGTGACTCATAAAAGTCTCTGTTATCATGAAAATCACATAACGCTTTGTAAACTTATTAATTTTATTCTAGGAATTTAGCTAGAATTTAATTATATTTTTAATAACTATATGGGAAAATGCCTAACATTTTCCAAGCAAGAACCCAGATGTACGATTACCTTTTATTATATTTTATAACCCAGCTAATTGACACATAAGTGGTTTTGGTATTCCTATATGGAAGAGAGATTTAACAGACATTATCGTAACTTCCCTGTACATATCCAAAGGGGTAAAATATCTCTCCAACAATTGTATTAAAAAAGGAATGAATTTTCTTTCGCTTCGGATTGCGGTCGGGATCGGTTTGACTTTAAATAGAAATTTTGGGTTCAAATCGGGTACGACTCGCGCAGGACATTAATATCAAGTCATCCAAAAATTTCCCATATAAAGGTATGGATATAGTTTTTGTTAAACTTTTATTAAAGGGATTTTTTACCTTTTGAATTTTTTTTTTAAAATTTCAGTGTATTTATTCAGTGTATCCTTTATGACATATAAAATAGTAACACAGTATATATAGTATAACTTTGTAGTATAATACAATAATTACATTTTAAATAGTTTAATCAACAAAAATAAATTAATTAAAAAGTGTAATTCTTGTGGAAAAATTGAATAAAATTAAAATTTTAAAGCCTTCTTTCTTCTACAATTTTAAACTTTTTTATTTTTTTTCCTTGCGTGCTTTTCTTACAAGCGTTATATATAATGCCAGGAATTTGATTTTTAAAAGTTCAGTAGTTTAAAATCCTTTGAGCGTTAGGCTCGTGTTTTTCCTTTATTAGAAGTCGTGATAAAGGCTGTAGACAAAAATATTTTTAACAAAATAATTTTTTGATCCGTGTATAGAATTATATGAAAGATATTATAGCATCAAACTGCGATTAAAAAAATATATATTCTAGGATTTAGGAGCATACTTATGAAAATATAGGAAAACTCTCAAACGCTGAAAGGGTAGGTTGTTCGTAAATTTAATGCTCAACAACGCAAAACTTTCTCAACCATTTTCTGACTCATTTTTAACGTAAAGGCATAAAATTGCCAGGCTTGACTATATCGAAGCGATTTGGAGTGAAATTGCGTTTTCCATTTTTTAAATAAATAAATTACTTATCGAGTTATAAGCGATTGTTGTCACGTGACGACACGTTTATCCCTTTTCTTGTGATTTGATGACATAGTTTCTAAATAAGAACATCTTCCAACTTCATGCGTTTCCAAACAAAAATGAATTCAGAAAGTAGCTCCTTTGGATTTGAAAACAGCCTTAAAGAAAAATTAATAAAATGTCAGGACATACGTAAAAAGTAACAGTAAAAATAACTATTTACTTAACCTTTTTATTTTTAAAAAGTAAGCAATTTATATTACTGAAAATCCGATCCCTAATTTTATTAAATGCACTATAAAGATCGTCAAAAAAAAAAAAAAAAAAAAAAAAAAATAGAGAGTCAATTGAAAAGTGTATATGTTGAAGTTTAAACATTTTGATCCTACTGATATACTTACAGAAAAAAAAAAAAAAAACACAAACAGAGATAAAATGAATTTAAAAATTGCTACTCTGATGCATTTAAAAGGAAATGGGTGCAAAAAAAAAGCCTTTTGGACATACTTATAATACTTATAATCATTGGATCTTTACGTAGATTCACCAGAATATACTAGGAATTTTTAATTACATTTTCAGCAAAAAAAAAAAATTATATATTCGTCATTTTTTCGAAAAGGGAAAGGTACCAAGCCGCCTTAAACTTTTATTAAAAAACAGACAAGGTATTATTCAAACTGGGATTTTCGAGGTACAAACTAT
Source organism: Maratus michaelseni (assembly GCA_963931845.1). NCBI lineage: Eukaryota > Metazoa > Arthropoda > Arachnida > Araneae > Salticidae > Maratus > Maratus michaelseni. Next base: position 30,224,149 of record OZ007588.1, on the reverse strand, counting down.
AGGCACAAATAATTTTTAATTGGAAACCCTAGCAGATTTTTTTTTTTACTTACAACGTCAAAAATTCGAATATTTGTTTAATAGTTTATTATTAAATATGATTCTTTAAGAACATTTTAAAATAAACCCCATGCAAAAATTCACTCTAGAAGAGGAGTTATGTCTAAAATAGTTTGCGCTCTTTTTATATTATCAATTGGTAATTTGATCTTTAAAGTGAATTTTCTCAAAACGGCGATTTTATTCATTGCGCGTAACGATTTCTGAAAATTGGCTGGTTAGAATTTCATTAAATTTTCATTGTATATATTAACCATATAGATGCACAAAATGACCCATTATTATGTTTCTCAAGTAAGAAGTTTATGAATCACGACTAATTTTGTATAAATAAAAAATCCAATGTGTCCAGTTTCTTAAGAAAAAAAATCCTCAGGATCTACACTTTTTTTTTAAAATTATTATTGTAGGTCATTTTGAGAAAACATTATATCTGTACTCATAAATTTGTTTTTGGCTGGATTTAGCAATTCAAATGTGAAAAATCATGCGCGAATAATTCTTTCGTAAAAAGTGTATTATATTTTAAAATAAATTAAAAAACTTTATATGAGTGTATACTTTTTTTTAGAACTTTTATTGATAAACTAAACCTTTACAAATATGTGTTTTAAATTTTATAATAAAAAGTCGATTAGTTACGGTGTTACTACAGTTCTTATAGAGGTAACTTTTTCATGTATTTTGTTAGTTCAAAAGGCACCTGATCCCTTAAACTTTTATAAAAAAAAAAATAATAATAATAAAAAAGTAAAAGACAGGGCATCCAACCTGAACTTTTCGAGGTACAAACTATAGGTAAAAATCATTTTTAATTGGAAACTCTAGCAGATTTTTTTTTTTAATACACTGGCCACTAACAACACCACAAAGCAATTGTATGTGAAAAATATCAATTATGCATTCGAATATAGGTTTGAAATTTATTGAAAAATGAAACTTTCACATTATTTGCATGCTTGCGATTAGTAGCCAAAGAAATCGCCAAAGATTTAACTATTTACAGCAACCATTTTGATTCTGATTATTTTACTGTTTAGGCACGAAGTTCGTTTAACTAATCTGTTGAATTTGCATTTTATTTATGTTATATTGTATTATTTATTTATTTACTAATAAAGTTTTAATTTCCCGATGGAATATTAGCCGAAAATGCTGAAGTATTTATAGTGTTTTAAGTGCAAACGGATTAATAATCGGGTTGCACGCACCAGAAATAGATTTAAAGAAATTAATCCTTGAAAATAATTTAAAAAAAACACAAAAATTTAGTAAATTGAAATACAGTTTTTGGATAATTTGCAGTTAAAAGTATATTTTCCTTCCTCTTTGATGGTGTAAAAATTGAAATTGTGCTATAAGAAGTTAAAATAATTGCAGTAAAAGCGAAATTTGTTGCACTTTTTGCTACCGTCCATATGACGTCATCATTACTTACAGACATTTTTTTTGTTTTATCTTTTAGATATTTCATGTGTCTCATGTAATGTACAATACTGTAATTTTTTTATGTTTATTCTGTTGTAGTTTAGTACAGTGTATTGTTCGAAACAGATAAATACAGGGAGTGATTTGGGACGCGGGGTAACTAATTAATCGTACTTTTTTTTATGTGAAAATTTATCCGGTTCTCGAACAATTCCCATTTCGAACAACTTTTTCGAACGAATTGTGTTCAATAACCAACATACCACTGTAATTTTAAATGCTCAAGTGACTAGAAATTTTTCTATTTCTGGAAGTATGAAAAAGCTTGGTTATTATTTTTATTGTAAAAATAATAGACCAAATCACTGTAAAGTTGGAGTAGGGATATTAAGTATTCCTTTTTAAGATCTTTTCGGATTATTATGTGCTATACAATGCTGCTATTGCTGCTGGGAAAACTTATGACGTAGATGAGGAGTTATTAAATGATTTAGCTAACTTAACCACAAAGTACTTTAAATGATTAGACTGGATTTACAACGGTTCCAAACATTTAATAAAATACAGAGTACGAGGGTAGTTTGATAAGTTATTGGCCTGACACAGAGATGGAACAAGTATGGCCCAATGACAATGATGTTTATAAAGTGTGATCCTTTAGATGACATGCTGCCGAGTTTCAGACGCGTGAGTTTATGGGTTATTGCTGGGCGATAAAGTAAAGTAAACAAGTTTTGACATATTCTAAAAATGGAAAAACATTGATGTTCGAGCTGTCATAAAATACTTAAGGTTTAACTCCCACGGACATACAAAAAGAGTTACATTCCACCTTAAAGGGTTCTTGTCTTTCGTATTCGACGATAAAAAAGTGGGCTACTGAATTTAAAGATGGTAGGAAATCCATCCACGATGATGAACGCTCAGTACGCCCAAAAACCGCTACTACTGACGAAATCGTCTCAAAAATTCACAATGCCGTATTGAAAGATCGCCGACTGAAAATACGGGAACTTGCTGACATTGCAAATATCTCGAGAGACCGTGGCCACTACATTTTACACGATGTTTTGGGTATGAAAATGCTTTTCGCTCAAGGCGTGCCACGTTTCTTGAACGTCGACCAGAAACGCCATAAGAATGAACATTTCTCAAGAATGTTCTGAAATGAATTGTGCTTCAAGTTGAAAAATAAAGTGAAATACTGTCAAAATTTTTTAAATTTTCTTCGTCATGCCGAGAACTTTTTGAACCACCCTTGTACAGGGCTGCACTAAAGAATTTGCACACAAGAGCGTCTCTTAAATGTATTGAGTTGCAAGGGAAAAATACATTGAAAAATAATATGAAATTATGTCAAAAATCTTGTGCTTTCACTGTCAGCCCGAGAACTTATCAAACCACCCTCGTATATGAATAAAGTAAATAGCAGATAGTTATACATGCTAATAATCTCAAATTGATGTTTGTCTAGTTTGTAACCAAAACATGTTAGAGCGGTCCAATGAAAAGAAAAAGACAAATATTTCCTAATTTACGAAGATATAATATAACCACGAATGAAAAGATACAATAACTTATTCTGAGTTATCCATGATTTCGAAAAACGAGTAGTTTTAAATTTCCGAGTTTTTAAATTTTAAAATAATTTTAAAATAATTAAATTTTAAAATAATAATAAAATCCGAGTTTTTAAATTTCATTAATTAGTTTTCCTAAATCTGAACAGTGGTTTTTAGGATGCTACCTACTGATTTTCGGAAACATTTCCAAGTTGTTTTTAAAGTGTAGTAGTTTTCTCAAATCGGAATAGCGGTTTTTAGGATGCTATCCATTTTTAATTAACTGATTTTCGGAAACATTTCCGAGTAGTTTTTTAAATTGCATTAATTAGTTTTCCCAAAACGGAACAGCGGTTTTTAGGATGCTGCCCAATCTCAATTAACCATTTTCAGCTGAGTAATTAAATTTATACGTGCAAGAGTAATAAAATAAAATAAATGTTAATGCTGTTAATTTATCTGATTGTATGAAAACATGTTTGTTGAACATGAAAATGTTTGCTTGAGAATGGATATCATGTAAAAACCTATGTTTCAGGTTGAGAAAATTAATTAATACACTCTAAAAACGACTCGGAAACGTTTCGGAAAAGCAATGACAGAAAAAACAACTTTGTTTTTATAAATGCTTCTTTAAATCTCAAAAATATAATAGATTTATAAGATTTATAAAGATAAAGAATCGTGGGTAACTCGTAAGAGGTTATTGAATATTTTTGTTCGTTGTTATATTGTATTTTACTACAATTAATTAAGAAGAAATTAATTATTGTGAAACATAATTATTAAGAAACTATTTTTTTTTCTACAGTGTACATATATGTTCTTTGTTTTCACAAAACCAAGCGATATTCACCAAACTTTTTTCTAAAATGTCCTGTTCCAATTCTGACATTATCCTTTTTTTTTATATAACTTATCCGTTACTTAAACGGATTTGAGATGTCACACGCTTTTGATCTCAGATAGATTTTTTTTATTTTCCTTTTGAAGTAGTTTTAAAGTTCTTTGAATTATAATTAATTAGTAAATTAATAAAAATCGAATTATGTCCACGTAAGAGAAAGATCTTCAATGGTCCAATTTGTTATTCATATTTAATAAAGAAAATTTAACAAAATGAGAAAGGATAACAGCGGTAATAAACATTTCCTTTAGAAAAAAAAAGCTGTACTTAAGGATTTTAAGAAAGAATTAAAAAAAGACCGTTAAAAAAGAAAAACATTAGCAAATTTAATTAACTCATCGGATTGGCTGAATTAAAACTTTTTATTAGTAATTTTTACAGATACCTTTGTGCCAAGTTTGGTGTATTGATATCAGATAGAGAATGATAAAGTGGATTTTTAATATGTAATTGAGAATTATATATATATAAATTAGTTACAATTTTAAAATTTATTAAAAAGGAAAAAATGGTGCTAAAAAATTGCGGTTTGCGCGAATTAGATTAGATAAGATCGGATATTTTTAATAACAACAACAACAAAAAAGTTGTGGTTCAAAAGATTACCGACAGGTGGCCCTGACATGCAAAATATGAATCAGATTTATGCAAATCAGGCTGTCAATAAAACAGCTCGATGGACAAGATTCTTCATTTGATGTTAGCAGTATGCTGTTGTATACAACAACAATATATACATTATTTACAACAGTAATATTGTATACAACAACAATAAAAAAGTTTTGGTTCAAAAGATTACCGATAGGTGGCGCTGGTATGCATAATATGAATCACATTTATGCAAATCAGGCTGTCAATAAAACAGCTCGATGGACAAGATTTTTCATTTGATGTTAGCAGTATGCTGTTGTATACAACAACAATATATACAATATTTACAACAGCAATATTGTATACAACAACAATAAAAAAAGTTTTGATTCAAAAGATTACCGAGAGGTGGCGCTGGTATGCATAATATGAATCACATTTATGCAAATCAGGCAGTCAATAAAACAGCTTGATGGACAAGATTCTTCATTTGATGTTAGCAGTTTGCTATCAATAACGATACCAATACCAATATCATTATCAATAACAATACAATAGTATTGTTAATTAAACTTTTACAAGGATTGGAAATCAGCAACTATCGCATTGCGAAAATTCCGCACGGCAAAAGGACTCAACAGAAGAAAATGGCCCGTTTTATGGGCTGGATATTGAAGCTTATGAGACGCTTCAGAGAAACGAGTTGCTTGGAAGATCCCCACGAAGTGCAAGGGCCTACTTGACATCTGCTTTATATTATGCATTTCAGCGCCATCTATCGGTAAATTTTAACAAGTTTTAACGAATTTATGGCGCACCCTGTATAATATATATATATATATGTAGGATTTCAGTTTGAACGCTTCACTTCATCAAATGAACTGATACTCTATTATTATCCATGACTTTGATGCGCGAGTTGTAAATAGTTTGAATCGCGAGATTTGACTAAAAGCCAGTGTTCTAATTTTTTGTTATGAAGCAAGATATGAAAAATGGATATAGCTGTTAGGCCTGGTTGGATTATCGTAATGTAAATTTGTTGTATAGTTTCGACTAAAAGTGTTATTAGTTGAAATTAAAGTGCATATTTTGTTGTTCATCGATTATTTGTCATATTGGTTCTGTAAAGTGGCTATTTATATATCATTTACTTACACACACATATATATATATATATATATATATGTTATAATAAAAAATTTTCGCCATTTTACCTTAAATAATTTATTTCAAATTCTTACAATTCTACCTTTTTTTCCCCTGTCTTTTAATAATATCTTAAATATCATTTATATTTTGATTCCATATCTGTAATCAACATATTCTTTTAATTCTTATTCTAAAAACCTTATTCTATTAAATGCAACACTTCTTGTAGAAAATACCTGTTTTATTTCTTCATATTTTGAGACATTGGATTTTTATTCCTTTGGAACATTTTGCAATACCATTTTTATTTTTTATTAAAATTATCATTTCACATCCCATGATTCATTTCAACTCGCGCGTCTAACATCTTTACCTTTTTAAAATTTCGCTCTAAAAGAAATAGTTACGACATGACGTCCAATGGCACCTCCTTTTGTCCCACTTTTTCAACCATTGGCGAGCACACCCCGCCTCTTTCTACCCCTTTCCCCCCCTAACACAGATTTAGTTGGTTCCTTAGAGCGCGCCTTGTAAGTGTGAGCTAAATCTTTTTGATACTTATACCGCATACACTGGTTTGGAAGACAGATTTTTACGCTGTTTTGATTGACAAAATAAACCCGGTCACTGGAGAAAGTCCCTCTACGTGTCGATAGATTTTCTTCAATAATATTTAAATAGATCTAATCGGGACTCAAGCTTCTATTGAAGTTATGTTCATGTGGAGTGGTGCATTAGTATAATTAGTATGGAATGAACTATTTGATCTCAAACCCAGTCTCCTAAATGCTTTGGAGAAACATCTTTGGGAACTGTTGGCCACTACTCAGCTCGAGTGTACGACTGCGAAATACTCTAAATAACTCGACTGTTGCTTGCACTAAGAGTGTGATTTATATCAGCCATTTAGTTTAAGTTTTGTGACACAGTCAGCGCTTGTCTTGAAATAAACTTTCATTGACTTCGGCTATTTTAACATCTGTTTTCTCAACCAATGCTTCATTTAAACATAGGATTCAGGCCTGATCATACTGATAACGTCTTATTTATATAATTTTATATTACTACATTACTACATATTTACTACATATATATGTGTGTGTATGTGTGTGTGTGTATTCCTACTTAAAATCTTCTCTAGAAATCACAAAATTTAAATAGGACAAAATAATGAGTGGGTCTACATTTTATACACTCTTTTGTTTAACTTAACTTGGTTCGGGTATGTAAAGATAATCTATTTTTCACTTACTTCCTGATGTGTTAGAATTACAATATATATATATATATATATATATATGTGTGTGTGTGTGTGTGTGTGTGTGTGTACACAGGTGTATTTACAATGACAATAACACATTTTAATAGTTTTACAACTTAATTATAAATTAATAAATAAATTTCAAGGCAATTGATCCATTAGCCAGTGGTCAGGTGATCCATCGTTTACTAATCTTTATGGGTACGACATTTTACGAGTTACAACAACAATGATGTTCATGTTCGAAACTACACTCGCTAAAATAGGCCAACGGGCGGTGAAACTGCAACAATGAAATATTTCAAACACTAAATAGTAAGAAATAATATAGGGGTGATTAGGGAGGGATAGGACAATTTTAACAAAATTATTTTTTACAAATTATGTTTCGCTAGTACAAAATGGTAATTTTCTTGAAACGTTTGAACATATTTTAAAAATATAAATTTGATGATAGTAATTACAATTTTAGGTTAATAAACCAATTAAATTAACAAGCAAAATGTCCTATCGAACATGTTTTAAAAATGAAAATTCATGTTTAATTTTCAAAAATGTGGTGACAAAAATGACAAAAACATTTACATTCATAAGGTTTATTTGATTTGATTTTATTGCCTTAGAGGTACTGCTCAGACAAGGAAATCAAGTCTGTAGAGATAGTATCCCTCCCGGTCTCTTTATTAAGGTCCTAAGGAAATACAGTGTTCAGCAGTAGCTGAAGCCGCCAGAAAACGCGACAATGAGCGGCAAAACATAAACATAAGAAAAACAGATAATCGACCTACGGCGGCCGGCCTTGCCAGGAGAGCTCGTACCGTATATTATGTTTTGTAACATCCAGAATAAGTGAAAAATAGGCTTGTGTACAACTAGTGCCGTCAATTATTTTTTATGAATGTAGCTTTGCAATTATGTCTTGTTCATCAGTGATGGAACAGTCATAATGTACTTTTACATACCATTTCAAATAGTGTAATTGCCATGTGAAAATAAAAGTTCGCAGTTTGAGTTCAATAATTATTTCAAAACAGTAATGTTTTATTTAAAATAGCTAAGGAAATTAATATTATAGAAATATATATAAATATAAATATATATTACTTAGTAATACTGCACATTACTTGACTATTTAATACTTGACATTGATAAATAATGCATGAGCAAGAAAAGAAAAAAATTGCATTGCTTTAATTTTTCAATGCAAAAACCAAACAAACATGGAAGTTGTTAAAATTCCTTTTTAACTTGCAAAATAATAAGTTTTATTTGTTCAATTTATTCAATTCCAAAACAAGATAGTCTTATAAATATAAAATAACAAAAAATTGTATGTATTTTAAACATAATTATTTGGATAAGAATATCATTTGGGAGGGATAGACATGTCCCATCCCTATCTGAGTTATAGAGTCCCTTCTCTCCGTTAGAGCAACATTTAAAAAAAAAAAAGGTTTTTACAACAAGCATGTGGCTTTTAGTATTAACTTAACTGTTCATTCATAAAATATACATTGTTGAGTTTACAAAACATTAAAAACAATTAAGTTAGCAACAAAGAATGAGATTGAAAATTTACATGAAAAATCTGAGTACTTAGTTACTTTTGATATTATAAAATAATCTTTTTAATTCGCAAACTCATAGGTGCTTGCAACTAAAATTACTTCAGCTGGTGGAAGAGTCATAAATTAAAAATAAAGCTTATTTTAAGCATTTCTACAGATCTCGCATAACTCCCTAATCTCCCCTAATTAAAAAAAATCCCTGACGGCTCGGACTACAGGCACAGGTAGATTTCGAAGACGCAGACCATGGGGTGCCTGTTTATTGGGAATTGCAGAAGAAAGATCTTTTTGCCATAATGCGGCAGTTGGGACCAGCCTTTTCGAAATATACGTGTGCCTGTAGGCAAAACAGGGATTTTTTTCTATAAGAGTTGGTCCTATAAAAAACGTCAATATAAAAGTTGTAGATAATATTAAGGAGATTTATAATCAATTTAAGCGGATTTGATATCTTGTGAATGGACGAAGTTATTAATTTTTTTCTTCTAAAACCCCTATTCCACCACCCCCTCTCCTTGAAGGCATTTTTAATGAAATCAAAAATCTGTCCTACATAAATTTTCGGCCCTTTTCCTAGAAGTAATAATAACTTCAAACGGATTCGATACGTATCATAATTAAGAAGTTATAGTTTTTTTTCTGTTTTCACAAAAAGCCCCCTCCGTCCCCCCCCCCCCCCGGTTCGATTTTGCTCATTAACGAACCTGACCGAGATTTTATGTCTAACAGTTTGGAAGAGATTTTTGCAGAATTATGGAAGTTATCGTGTCCATAAAAAAGTGATATGCAAGATAGAGAGATAAAGTTTTGAACTGGGGGTCATGATCGGTGTAGATTTGCAAAAATTTGTCAGAAATTCCAACGTAGGTGACAATGTAATAGGTAGTATTTCTTACGAAATCTACCAAAAAATAAAGAGTGTAATACTTTTTTAGAAAAAGATATACGTTTTATTGTTAACAATGCTTTTAACTTTGTTTAAAAAAAAAAAAAAAAAAAAAAAAAAAAAAAACAATCTCTCTAACGATTAATCAAACGGAAAGAAAAATAAAACATGGAAAAGTTAAGACGGACATAAAACCTCAGGTATGATACCTAAGTATAATGCTGAAATAGGCATTGGAATTTCCCGTTGCTTTAGGTATAGTCGTTTGCTAAATGCAGAAAATCCCTAAGGCGAAACTCATTCTGGAGGCAGTTCATTCGTTAAATACAAACCAAAAATTTTCTAGATGAGTCTGCATCTTATATTTGATATACTTATTATTGCCAGCAGGCCTTTGAAGTAGCATTTTATTGCATTACAATGCATTTCAATCCATTTATGTGTAGTAGAACAAGTAGAAACTTTTCATGCTACAATGAAAATTTGTCCTTTAATTTATTGAATCCAGATTTTATTCAACATTAATGCGGTTCGAGGATTTATTTTCGAGGTCATTTTACAGTTTAACCGTTCTTTATAATTTTTAATAAAATATTCTTTTATTAAAAGATTATTAGATTCTTTTATATAAAAAAAGCATTTTTTTTTAAAATATAATGCACTCTTTATTTTTTATATACGTATTTATTATTTTTAATTAATTCCGACGCTTTTACTTTCGTAACTGGTTTCGACAGTGAAAGTATTCTCATAAAAAAAAAAAAATAAAAAAAAATAAATAAATAAAAGAATCCGCAAACAAAATTCGAAAAAAGTAAAAAACTTCCTTTGTTTAGATCGACATCAGCTATCCAATGCGGATTTAACAAGTTGGAAATTGTACGTCAAACGTGACAAATGAGGTGTGTCCGTACTATAACTAGTTTTATAAATATTCAGATCTTGTTGCAATAGCTGTTACACTCTTACGCAAAAATGCAGGAATACAAAATTTATTTTATGTGCAGGTTTTCAAATTACAGATATTCACTTTATTTTATGAAATTAAGTTTCAGTACACTTTTACAAACAATTCGTTACAATTCTGTTACATTAAAATTTATACTATGCGCAAATATTCAATAGAAGACAATGTAAAAATAAAGAAAACTGACCAGTTAAACTGAGGTCATTGAGCTCACAGGCTATTCACACTAATTGTATATTATGCTATTTTTTCAAAGAATAATGCCACTCGAAAAATAAAGAAATAGACAATATATTAAGGGGGGGGGGATAAGCATCCATTCCCACCCTTTATACTTAGCCAATAAACTCCCAAAATCTAATCAGGCACGCGCCTTACCACAATGAATTTATACACAAAATTTGAAAATAATCAGATAATTTTGCTTGAAAAACCCATTTATCTAAATTAAGGGAGGTAAGCCCCTCCGTTCTCCCCTTTATACTTAACAAATGAAAACCCAAAACTAATCAGGCAAACGCCTTACCACAATGAATCTATATACAAAATTTGAAGAAAATCGGATAATTCTGCATGAAAAACCCATTTATCTAAATTAAGGGGGATTAGCCCCCCGTTTACCCCCCTTTATACTTACCCAATGAACACCCAAAACTAATTAGGGAAGGGCCTTATCACAATGAGCCTATATACAAAGTTTAAAGAAAATCGGATAATTCTGCATGAAAAACCCATTTATCTAAATTAAGGGGGGATAGCCCCCATTTCCCCCCTTTATACTTATCCAATGAACCCCCAAAACTAATCAGGGAAGTGCCTTATCACAATGAGCCTGTATACAAAATTTGAAGAAAATCGGATAATTCTGCATGAAAAACCCATTTATCTAAATTAAGGGGGTTAGCCCCCGTTTCCCCCCTTTATACTTAACCAATGAACTCCCAAAAATAATCAGGGAAGCACCTTATCACAATGAACCTATATACGAAATTTGAAGAAAAACGGATACTTCTGCATGAAAAACCCATTTATCTAAATTAAGGGGGGGGTTAGCCCCCCCCCCTTTCCCCCCTTTATACTTAACCAATGAACTCCCAAAACTAATCAGGGAAGCGCCTTATTAGAATGAACCTGTAAACAAAATTTGAAGCAAAACGGATAATTCTATCACGAGTTATCGCGTTACGTACATACATACATACATACATACGTACATACAGAACGGGCGGGCACATTAGCTCTCAGGCTTTGATAGCCTGTGAGCTAAAAAATCATCGTTATTATTTCACTGAAAAAAGGAATTCTATCGTCTTTTATTATGATATGGTTAATTTCCGTCATAAAATAAGTACAGTTTAAGTTGGCAACATTTTATGGTTTGTTGACATTGACTAAAAATTCCAATAGTAAACTTAAGCCTAGCTTTGAAAATTTCAGAACTTGAAATCCCTATTTAAACTCTTTTTGCAATTTATATCTATTTCTCCGGAAACATCTCTCCAAAAAACTGTCAGTAGATTATAGGATTGCTCTAATGAAACAATTTTAGTATACTAATTCGGTTTTTAAATTCAGTCATACGAAAGTAATAGGACTCCTTCTTAAACAGGACGTCATCACCATTACCTATCATGGGATATCATTGAATTAATGACGTAGGATAGGATTTAATAGAATGAAGAAAACTTTTATTAATATCTTTTTTAGTTTTGATTCGATTTTTATAAATTTTAAATGACTCGACAAGATTCTGCAACGATTATATTATATATTAAATTTCAAACCATTCGGTTGGGTAGTTTTTGCGCTGTTATATCCAGACAGACGGACGGACCAGACGACGACAATAGATGCTACGTATTTATATAATTACGAACGCACCTAAAAACTGCTAATGGCCGTTCGCCGACATTACCAATTACAATGTGATATAACACACCAAATTTGAAAAACGGGGTCGTAAAAAGATCGTTCTTTCAAGTAGCACAAAGAAAAGCGAAAGATTACTTTCATTAAAGTTAAAATATGTAAGTACGGCAATTTCATTGCATATTTTGTTTGGCCACAGTAATTTGTGGTTAAATAACACGAAGATTAAAAAATTAGCTGAAAAGTGGAACACTTAGTATGTTGGAAAGTGTTACATAATCTATGCTTGATGCATGAGTTTTCGTTCTTGTTTTCTGTTGTTGTTCTTAGAGTTTAAGTCCTGTATATTTACATTTCGCTCAAAGGAAGATAAATAGTCTGTTGAAAAATTACTATATGTCTCCAATTGTGATAGTGTAGTACGTGGCTAATCACAAATTTAATTTCATTGTTGTAACCTTGTTTGTTTGTTTTTCAGAGGATTAGATAATAAAATACCAAAATAAAATATCTATTATTTTATGTTCTCAACGTAGTTTAGCATTTTTTTTTAACAATTTCCAACATATTTGAAAAGTGTTTATGAAATCGGCTTGTCTGTCTGCCGTCTGTCCATGGTCTAACTCGCGTAAATAGACTCGGATTTACTTGAAATTGATATATGCTATTGAGGTTTACTAAGGCTGGCACGGTATTGAAAATGAAGTGTGTAGCATTTATAGTTCCTTTACAGGGACACTCAAAAGAATTTAGTTACATTACGGTATGTGGGTGAAAATCATTTGCGGTGTATTTTAATGATGTTATACTATTCCAAACATATTGAAATTGTCAGATATAACTGAGGTATACTACAAGATGTCTACTATAGAATAGGGTGTACATAGCAATTATCGTTCATTTACAGGGTCAGACAAAAGAATTCACATACAGTACTGTCTAAGAGTGATAATTGCTGGAAGAGCGTTTTCAATTGCGGTGAGTGTTTTTAAACTTAACTTTTTTTTTCTTGCCTCTTACTTGGTGTATATAAATTCTATAGATAATATATAAGACCGCAGAAAAGAATATTGTCGGAAAGAAGTACTTTTCCGACAATAGATTGTAATTGCTATGTGTGCTATGAGTCTTCCAAATTGTTAACTTAGATATCATATTTCACCTTATTAAACAGTGAAGTTTTGTTACAGAATTCGGAATGTGTTGAATTTTTTGTATAATTCAGTTTGGTAAAATTGATTGATTTAATAAATTTAAATATTTCTGTAAATATGCAAATATTTCTTGATAGATCACTGTTGCTCATACTCTTGCTACGTTTAAAACCACTACCAGTTTGTTGCCAACATCGCTGTTGTTTGATGCTAAGCTTGGCGACATACCAGCTAATGAAACTTTAGCCAAATTTCGTTACCGAAGTCTTAATTATTGTTAAGATTACGAGCAACAATCAGAGTTGGTATTGGATGAAGATATCGTTTTTATTTTTTTCACATAATAAATAGATCGCGACTCTGGTTTCTAATATAAAAATTGTTTGTTCTCGTAAACTTTACCTGCAACTAAAACTTAATCAGTTTGCCTTTAAATTCTAAACTCTACCATAACTGCAGTGTCCTATATTTTTTAGCAACGCTGTTCATAATATATACCGGTTGCGTCATAAATTCGTTAAAACTTTAAAAAAATTATTAAAAAGAAACAAATGATGGTAAAATTTGCGTCTTGCAGGAATGGGATTGGAGGGAGATCGAATTTTTTTAAATAACGAACAAAATATTGTTTAAAAAATTACCAATAGATGGCGCTATTATATTGTGCATGCATAATATGAAGCAGATTCATGCAAATCAGGCTGTCCATAAAACCCTCTCAATGCACACAGATTCTTCATTCGATGCCAGCAGTATGCTATCGTTACCAGATCAAGCGGTGTAGTTTAAACTTTTTGAGAAGAACAGGGAATCAACAACTGGCGCATTGAGAAAATTTCGCACGGCAAAATGACTCAAGATGAGAAAAGGGCCCGTTTCATGTGCTGCGATATTCAAGCTTGTCAGTCGCTTCTCTGAAATGGGTCTTTCGCCATAAGCCTAGTTTGGGTACATCGGCTTCCTATTATGCATGCCAGCGCCCTCTATTGGTCATTTTTTAAAAACACAACTTATTTTGTTATTTAAAAAAATCCGATCTCCCTCTAATTCCATTTCTTGCAAACCGCAATTTTTTAGCATCATTTGCATCTTCTATTTTTTTTTTTAAAGTTTTAACGAATTTTTGGAGCTTCCGGTATATTATAAACATTGGGACGAGAAAAAATACAAAAGGTACATTACAAAAAAGAAAACTTATATTGTAACACTTTATCAAAGGCAGTATTCCACAGTATAAGTAAGGCGCAAATGATTTCTCTTTGAACATAGCAAGCTATCTGCCGGAATTAGAGTTTCAAATTGCCCGATCAACTGCGGTATACCACATATGCCAAAAAAAAAAAAAAAAAAAAAAATGGAAGATTAAGAGTGGATCAGTCTTAAAAGCTATGTTAGAAAAATATGATATCAATAGCTATAATGAAGAAGATAAAAAAAAAAAAAAATCAATCCAATTTATGAAATAAAATGATAAATCTTCACTTACTTACACAATTTTAAACTTATGAACAGGACAAAATATCGTGACAAGCGCCATTGAATGATTATAGGCTGCAGTTACATAAAACATGTTGGTTTTCCTTTCTATAAGTGGGATGCTCTAATCATAAATATAACGCAATTTTAACGGTGATTAAAAACAGTAATTCCTCTATCGTCTATAATAATAAGGGAAAAAGTTGTGTGTGTGTGTGTGTGTGTGCGTGCTGTGTTCTGAAGGGACCGTTGGACGCAGAGCTAGGAAATTTAGAAGGAAAGTGCCTCTATATCTGTAGTTATGCACCTCAAAGCTCGATTTTAGATGTTTTAAATTTAATTTTTTAAGCAATTTTTCGTAGTTTTTCACGTTTTCCTGAGAATTTTTTCCACATTGGTAAAATGAATTCAGTTTCATTATTTTAGCCCATTCTATTAAATTTTGTCCTCTTACTATAAAGTTTATTAAAAATTGGAACAGCAATTTTTTAATTTCTCAAATAATTTTTTTGTGCAATTTTTTTTTTCTTTTTGCGTTTTTCTCAGATTTTTTTTGACATTGGCAAAAGAAATTAAGTTTTAAATTTTTAGACAAATATAGTAAATTTTGTCCACGACTTTTGTCGATTTTTCACGTTTTGCGGCGACTTTTTGGCATTCGTAAAAAGAATTCTGTTTCAAAATTTTAGCTTAATATAGTAAATTTTGTTTGTCGCTTTAGCGATTTTTAGCGTTTTTTCGCATTTCGCTGCTTTTTTTTTTTTTTTTTTTTTTTTTTTTTGACATTCAAAAATGGAATTAGGTTTAAATCAGGGTTGGCAAGTTTTTGATGCATGACGGTTTTTACCATGGTTTTTACTTTCATGTCAAAAACCTCCTTGTCAAAAGTGTCAAAAACTGTCAAAAACCCATTTTTTAGTAGTTTTTTTTTTTCATTCTATCTTTAATATTAAGTTGTTTTACATGAAATATTCAGTATCAAAAAGACTCTAAAGTATATTTATCCATCCAAGAAAAACAAAAAAAAATTGCATTAGAATAATACGTGTACATCTCTGTTAGAAGATCTCTACAATAATATTAAGCTATTTGACATAGTCTAAAAAAAATTAGATTTTTTGAAGAAATCCTGTAACCTATAAGTATTAGATTAAACAATGTGTATAATTTCGGTACAATTTATTACATTGTTGAAAACAAAACTTTAAGATTCTACTTATTGAAGTGCAAATGAAAATCACCATAATTGCATTTATGAAATACATAAGATATGCATTTTAAAATATTATATCTAAGAATATTCAAACTTATTCACTGCCAGTCTATGCTTAACATCTATTGTCATACAATGTAACAGCATTTTTGCATCTCTAAAATAATTTTAATGTACTTTATTAAAAATCTATATTGAATGTTATTTAATAATTATAATAACCATTTATTAACATTTAATATTAATGTTAATTGCAGTTAGTAGAATCTATATTAGTGAAGATTATGACAAATATTGTTCTTTTCTTTTACTCTTGTATTTTTAAATCTTTCCCATATTAGGAAATGATCTTCTTTTAAATAAATTTAACAAATGTAATTGTAAATAATAACAAGATCAACAAGGTAAAATCAATCTAGAAATGTATTGTATGCTACACTTACACCATAAATTGGAGGACAATCGAAAATGATAGGTTTTTGACGGAATAAACCGGTAAAAACACGGTTTTTACCACTGTCATGTCAAAAACCAGTTTTTGACGTCAAAAACCCAACCCTGGTTTAATTTTTTTAGCCTCATATAATAAATTTTGTCCTATGCGATTTTTGGAATTTTTAGCGATTTTTAATGTGATTTTCAGTGCAATTTTTGGCGTTTTTTTGCGTTTAGCGGCGATATTTTGACATTCGTAAAAGGGATTCTGTTTCAAAATTCTAGCCTGCTGTAGTAAATTTTGTCCATTGCGATTTTTAATATTTTTTAGAGTATTTTAATATGATTTCTTGCGTTTTTTCGCGTTCTGCTGCGATTTTTTGACATTCGTAAAAATAATTAGGTTTCATAACTTTTAACCTCATATAGTAAATTTTGTCCACGGTTTTTGTAATTTTTGAGATTTTTAATATTATTTTCAATGCGATTTTTATCAAATTTTTTTCTGCGTTCTGGACAATTTTTCACATTTGTAAAGAAATTCAGTTTCAAACATTTATCCTAAAATAGTAAATGTTGTCTTCCGCGATATTTAGCGTTCCGCGCCAATTTTTGGACATTCGTGAAAGAATTCTGGTTACAATGTTTTTAGTCCAATGTAGTAAAATTTGTCCTCTGCGATTTTTGAATTTTTAGCGATTTTTCGATGCGATTTTAGCGAGAATTTTTGTGTGTCGCAGCAATTTTTTCACATTAGTAAAATAATCTTATAATCCGCTTATAATAAAGAATTTAATTAATTTAATCATATAGTAATTTTTTCCTCTTTTCAATATAGTTTATTCGGAATTCGTATAGCGAGTTTTGAATTTTTCACGAATTTGTTTATACTATTTTTGGAGTTTTTTTCACGTTTCACGGCGATTTTTCGACATTCGTAAAATAAATACTGTTTTAATCTATTTTTTTTAAATAAATTTTAGCGATTCTTTAATGAAATTTTTATTGATTTTTCAAGATTTGCTGCGATTTTTCCACATTAGCAAAAAGAATCCTATTTCAATCTTCTAGCTCAATATAATGAATTTTGTTTTATTTTCAATAAAGTTTATTATGAATTTATGCAGTAATTTTTTTTTTTTTTTTTAGCGATTTTTTATTGCAAATTTTTTGAGATTGTTCGCATTTCGTGCTATTTTTTTGACGAGCCCGGGCAACGCCGCGCGGGTCAGCTTGTCGATAGAAGAATCGTTAGTACCTTTTCAGATCGAATAAGAAAGCTTTTGAAAGTCATTTTCACTGAAACTTAATATTAACAATGTTCACAGATTGATAACAAAATGATAAAACAATTCAGCGATAAAATAATGATTGCATTATATTTAACTTGCATTTATTATATAATCTAACCATAAATAGCAAGAAACACAATTCGGAGTAGTTAGTTTTGCCTTAAGAGATATAACTGTTAAAACTGTTCTTTCTTGTTAAAACTGTTTATTTTCAACATTATTACATCAGGGACAGCACGTATGAATATGTACAAGTTTATTTACAAGTCGTTTACTCTTAGAAGGAATCCACATTCTTAATTCTTTGCACGCGAAATAAATAGAAATGCCGTTTTTTAGCAGCTCCGTCCAACAATCCACGCATCTCACGTTTCAACGAACTACTACTTTGCAAAGGATATCGGGGAAAAAACACGTACACAGTAAGAATGAGTTTTTTTTTTTTTTACCCCGTGTAGTGCTGTAATATACCAAGGTGAAGTTTAAATATCTGTTACAAAACTAAATATAAAAACAATGAAAATATTTTTTTAAAGACTTCATTTAATTTTTATCTTAAAAACCACAACTAAATTCATGACTGCATTTCATAAGTTGGTGCAAAAATTTTCCGTAACAATATATTAATTTGGCCTGGGCCCCTATTATTGAAAATTCATCGCTTTGACGTACGCTTGATAGAAAGCGCGATCTAGTGATTTTATATTTTTAAAAATTATAAGTTTTGATCTTTAAAAAAGGCATGGCAACAGAAAAAAAGCATTAAAAACTATCAATTCAAGATTTCTAAATCGTTTTCTTGACGTATAATTATAATTCAATTACTATAACTATTAAATGATAAAATGGTATTTTTGTTAAAATATATTACACTCTTTATTTTTTATTTATATATTTTTTACTTTTCAGTGTTTAAAATATTTCATTGTTGCAGTTTCACAGCCCGTTGGCATATTTTGGCAAGCGTGGTTTGACGCATAAATAACTTACCATCTTATATATTAAAGGGACAAGCTAAAAATTTCAGCGCAATTTTCAGTTTTTGCGCATGCGGGAGATTAAATAAAAAAATCTGTTTAGTGTTAAGGTACAGTTGAATGAGATCATCGTGGCTGAGTGGTCTAAGGCGTTAGTTTAAACTCAGAATCTCTGCAAAAAAAAGTGGGTTCGAATCCCCTTCCAACAGAATTATTTCTGCATTTGGCTGTAATTCATTGATTTCATTGATTGATTTCATTGATTTCATTGATTCATTGTAATTCATTAATTACTTTTGGCTGTAATTCATTTCAATTACTGTCACATTTTCACGAAAAAAAGTTACGTATATATATATATATATATATATTGGTTATTCGAATGTTTTTGAATTAAGTAAAGTTTAACACCCAACAATATGTTTACAAATTAATTTTCTATTAAAAATATAACATAAATAAAAAATATTCATTTTGAAAAGATTTAAATAAAAAAAATATGCATGTAATTTTTATCGATTAAATAAATTGAAGTGATCTACAATTTTTGCTATATTTTGTATGACCATTGCCAAGACTATATTTATATGTATACTAAGAAAAAATGTGATTATTTTCCGTAAAAAAAAAAAAAAAAAAAGAAAAAGGAAAAAAGAAGAGAAAATATAAAGAGTTTCTACGTATCCATAGTTTAATAATTAAATAATGTATGAAAATGTTAAATTAAATTCAAGTAATTAATATATATATATATATATATATATATATTAGAAATCGGGAGCTACTAGCAGAAAATTTTAATTTCGGGGGTTTTAGAGTGAGATTGATAAAAATAAAAGTACGTATATTGAAAAAGTTTATATATCGCGTAGTTTTTAAAAAAAATTAGAAAATATTAAATATTATTATTATTTAAAAAAATTCAGACTGTAACAAGTAAAAATAAATGCCTTACCCATTCATTTAATACTCTTTAGTTAAAATTCTGTAAAAAATACAAGCATAATATGTTATAAATTACAAGTTTAAAATTCTTAATTGAGTATCTTGGAATGAGAGCAACCAGTGGCGCAGCCAAGGGGGGGGGTTTGGGGGTTAAACCCCCCCCCCCAGAGCTAAAAAAATTACTATAATTGCCGTTTATATGAATCAAAACTAAAGTTAAAATTAAATTTTTTGGCCTTTCCGCCGTGGCGGAATCCGCCGCTTTGTTAAATCAAATTCTATTCAAAAATGTGATTCAATTAAACGGCGAAAATTCTACTTAAAACTGTGAAAGAGCATATTACAAGCATCGGTTAAGTCAAAGTCAAAACTGGTTATTTGGACTGCGTCACTTTGTCAAGAGGAGCTGGGCAGTATCGAAAATACATTTGAAATACATTTTCAAAATACATTTGTATTTTGTATTTTAAACAGATAAAACTAAAGTATTTTGATAATGTATTTTGAAATGATTTTTCCATGTGTTTTGTATTTTGAAAATACTCAAAATACATTTCTCGAATATTCAAACTTCGTTCTAAACTTGAAGCTAGTATAAAGTTTAAACCACAACTTGTGTTTTAACCGCAAATTACTGATTCACAACAGGAAATACATGCTTGTCTGTTTTGTATAGTCTTTGAATTCGTTTCTAGAAGTTAATATGAACTTTTTTTTTTTTTTGGCATAATAAGGATTTTTATGTTTGGCTGAAACATTTTTGCTGAATGGTTTTGCTAATGCTTTTTAATTCTTAATGTTGCTATGCGAAAAAATAAATAAATTGTTCAGACTTTTCCTGAGTATTGCATTTTTAAACTATGTTAGCAGTGTAATGCAGTTAGTTGTTGCATAGACGCGTGAAAAGATTGATAATACATACCCAAGAACTCCTAATGAAAGGAAATTAATTATTTGTGATATATCAGTGATCATGCTGCATAAATATGTTAGTTTTATTAAATTTCTTTTGTAGATTTACTATTGTTGAGTTTACTGTCTATACTGATCACTGTATTTTTTTGGTAAACAACTTTCAAATTGTATACTTTGCACAATGTCACACCCGTCACTTCTTTGTCACGCCCGTCACAGCAGGAAAAAAATTCTTATGCATTAAAATAATTAAAATTTATTATGAAAATTACAAAGTTTTATTTGAATCTCTTTCATTAGAAAAAAATTGTTTTAATAATAAAACAGTTAAATATTCACAGGAATTTTAACAAATGTGTATGCAAGTAAAAACTCTTGTCCCGAGAGAGTCACACCCGTCACAAGTTTAAAATTTTTGTTTTTTAAATATTGAAAGCTATTGAAGTTATATATTTGCTCAATTATCCAAGCATATGCATGGAAAAACATAATTAAAATACTTTTCAGGGATTTATTAACTAATTTATTTCCCAAAATATAGTTATAAACTCTTAAAATTTTGTCTGGATGTCACACCCGTCACAATGGAATGGCCCAATTTTAGAACGTTTTTTTTTCTGCTACTGCAAACTGTTCTTGGTCTATATAAGTCTCTAAAGTAACAACAATGCCAAATTTCATGTTTCTAGCCCTAATTGTACAAATAAATTGTAATTTAGAACGTTTCCTGCTCCTTTTCCCTTTTTAAATTTCGAACTTTATAGAAACCATTTTTAGTGAGCATTTACATCTTTTTAAAGTAACCGCTAGTCCAAATTTCAAATTTCTAGAATCAACAATATCATAGAAAGTGCAATTTTAGATTTTTTTTTTTTTTTTTTGTTCTTGCATCCATTTGGAACGTGATGTACCGAAAAAAAGTGTTTGGAAATTGTTGTGTAAAATATAGCCTATGTTAGAGAGGAGATGGTTAACAGAATTTTGACACCATTATTAAGGTTCCATACTTAAAAAGTAAAAACGGAACTATTAAAAGATCACTCATGTGTCTTATTCTTCTGGCGCTCAGCGGGGAGTTAAGGGTTATCGACGCAGAATCATCTAAGGATTGTTGGTAATGATTTTCGAAAATATATGTTTGTAAATAGCTGAGATATTAATTAAAACCCATCTAGAAAACAACGGCACGGATCAAAACTGTGTTGCTACTTTGCGACCTACTTTTGAAGCGCGCTTGACACAATGCTAAGCTTAAACTTTGTAACAAGATCTTTGCTTTAGGTAAGACGAATCATGATAGTCAACATTTTTCATACCAAATGAATTCAATTATTGAGGGAAAATATTGAAAAATAATTCATAGAATAATTCTAAGACATTAAGAGTAAGTAATTTTGAGACAACAATCGCTTATAATTCAATATATAATTCATTTATAATGAAAAATCTTCTCGTTAACAAATCACTTGAATTATCATACCTCGATAGGTTTTCATTTTTGAAAATGAATCGGAAAGTTTCGCGTTGTTCAGCATACTTTTTTTAAATGCTTTAAAATTGTCTACTATTACGACAAATATGATTGACAAGTAACTTTTCGTGTGAAACTCAGCGACTTCTTCCGAAGCGTGATTTGTTCTCTGCCAAATTTAAACTTTGTACAAGGTCTTTGTTTTAGAGGGAGATATATTCATTGTTTTTCATTCCAATACCAATAAAATTAAATTCTGGCATGTATATTGTTTTAGGTATGTGACTATGTCATGTGAGAATATTGCCTTTGAACAGTTCTGATATTTTGTGTGGAACCCTTTGTACGCGAATAAAACTCACATATGACCAATTGATCAATTTCTTTTAAAATCTGTTCTGTAGTTCCAGAATTAACCCCTGCAAAAAGAACAAATGTTGCTGTTTTATAATATTAGTATAGATACGACTACAATTCAAACTCGGATATTTTTAGAGAACTTTAACAATAATAAATATATTTTAACAAAATTTTCATCAGATTTACATTAGATAATGCGAAATTCGATGTCATGTAAAGTACTGTAAGGGCACAGTAATTTAGTCTACAATACCGTGTTTAATATCAACTACATTCCAAAACATCGATTACTTTAATTGAGTTGTCACATTTGGCAAAAAGCAAGGTAAGTAAGTCTATTGAAAATTTTGTTAAAATTGCTTCTTTATTATTAAATTTAGGAATAAGAATTCGTGATTCTCATGAAACCTTGTGGATTTTTGATTGAACAAATGGATTGCAAATCTGTTATTTTCTATGTAAAAATTATTTGCTGTACTGTGCTCTTCCATCTTAAAGTTTTCTCCTCATAATTTTTAAACACTTTATAAATCTAATCAATTTTTGTGTTATTTCATTGGTGCATTTTATAGTTTGTCACTCTAATATTGTAAACGCTGTTTAAATGAACCGTAACCAACGTAATTGCAGAGATACGCATTATGATTTCATTCATTTAAAAGACTGATTCCATTAACCGGTGATTCATTTAAAAGACTGATTCCATTAACCGGTGATTCATTTAAAAGACTGATTCCATTAACCGGTGATTCATTTAAAATACTGATTCCATTAACCGGTGATTCATATAACCGGTGACCACCTTTATCAGAAACTCAAAACCCCCCCTAGAACCGAATTCTGGCTGCGCCACTGAGAGCAACATCCATCGTCTTATATCTACAAGAATCGCTTATAAAATAATCACTGTTAAAAATCTTCAGCTTGTGCTATATAGTCACTCCACCGCTTTTATAGAATATCTCTATTTTGACCAATGAAAATGCTTCATAATATAGTAAAGTAACCGTTTTCTCTAAAAGCGGTGGAGTGTGTCTGCAGCAAAAGCTGAAGATTTTTAACAGTGTATCACAATTCTTCAAGTTTTCAATACTGTCAGATTTCTGACTTTAACAGAACCTATATTGTATATTTCTAATTAATTTAACTAATTATATTTAATCATTATCATATCTTACTGTATTCTGATATATATTTTTCTTTTTCTGTAAAACTTCCGTATGTGATTGACAATGGAATTTCCCTGATCCCATTATATATTTGTGGAATGTTCACGAGATATTTGCGAAAATTATTAATCCGGCTTTGGAAGAAAAATACAATGAGCACTGGATTCCTAGCGAGCTGGAGTTCAGAGGATAATGGAGGGGTGGAATGGTCGAGAACAAATGCTTCTACAGGTATGGAAACTCCGTGAAATAAGGATAACCCCGTTGATTTGAAGAGTGTTGGGAACGGTGGGAGACGTGTCATTCGCTGATGTGCAGCTAAGAGTTGTAGGACGCCAGAGTGACTGGTGTGCCGTGAAGAGGGTACGACGTGTCACTCGTTGATGTGTAGTGGAAAGAGTAAGACGCCCGAGTCGTCAGTGTGCAGCGTAGAGGGTGGACGTGCAGAGCCAAGAGCACAGAGGAGTGTATTGAATTGCCGAGAGAATGTGCATCGGACAGTTTGGTCTAGAGTGAATTAATTACAGCGTAGACAGAACGGTGTGTACGAATAGTGCATAACGAAATAGAGTAAAACGTGCGATCAGGGACATTGTCATTCGACAGTCATATACGGCAAGTGACAATAAGCTGTATTGACCAATAAGAATTATCACTGTAACATTTTTTTCATATTAATTTAATCAATAAATTTTTAGTTGATTATTTATGTGAGAACTTCTTTTCCAACGTGTCCGGTATCAGTTTAATACTGGTGATGGCAGTAAATACCATAGGACTAAGGTCTCAAGTCTAAGAGAAGTACCACGGGAACCCCAAAAGGCGACAACACCATAACAAATACTTAATTAATTTAAAATCAACTAGTTTTCTATTAATCTGCTTTTCTAAACTTTTAACAAAACAAACATTACTTAAGCAACCTTTTTTAAGCAAACATTTTGCTAATGAAACTTTCAAGTTGTTCACCGTCAAATCTTGACGGGTACTATGTAGTTGTTTTTATGACTTGTAAACAGTTGTAACCACAAAGAATATTGGAGCTATTGATCACATGCGGTAGACTAATGGAAAGTTTCTTAAACTTAATTTATTAATATTTATAATTAAGTCCTAAAAATATTAAAATGTTGTATTGTCATCGGAAACACACACCAGTGAACGTATTTTGTAAAATTCTAGCCTATTAGGGAATGGGTTAAAAATCGTTTACAAAATTCCATCTTTACATACAAAAATTGGAAATTGTACGTCAAACGTGACAAATGAGGTGCGTTCGTACTATAACTAGTTTTATAAATATTCAGATCTTGGTGCAATAGCTGTTTTGCACTCTTACGTAAAAATGCATGAATGCAAAATCTATGGAGTCTATGGAGTGTATGGATATTCATTTTAATTTATGAAATTAAGTTTCAATATACTTTTGCAAACAATTCATATTACATTAAAATTATACTATGCGGAAATATCCAATACAATACAATGAAAAAAAAAATCATCGTTATTTTTACAGTGAAAAAAAATGAATTATATCGTCTGTTATTAGGATAAGGATTCATTTCCGTAATAAAATAAGTACATGGTTAGTTGGCAACATTTTATCTTTTGTTGGCATTTACTGAATATTCCTATGGGATAATGTTGTATTGTCATCGAAACACACCCGTGAACACAATTTTTATAATTCTAGCCCTATCAGTAAGTAAGTGAAAATTCGATTGCAAAATTTCATCTTTACATACAAAAACCAGATTGAGTTAAATAAAAGAGTGTAAAAATGCGTTTTTTTTTTAAGTTTTTCGGGAGAATCTTCCCTTAAAGGGGTCCAAGACCACAAATTTCTCTGTTTTCTTCCGCTTAAAATGACGTTTAAAGCATGTTTCTATGTTAATTAGAACAGGATTATTATTTTTTTGTTTTCAAAATCTAGCTTTCAAGTAGTGGTTGTCATGGAAACGTTTTTGCGTTTTTCTGCATGACGGGTTTTTCAACATTTCTCATCTTTAAATTGTTATAAGTCAAAAACCGTTAAAGATATATTTTTAGAACTTGAAACATGTTTTTTTTTTTTCAATTATTTTACTTTATTTTTGATTCAGCAAATTCGAATATATATATATATATATATATATATATATATATATATAATATATTATTTTTTTTTTGAAAATATGATTTTTAAAAAATAAGTTACAGCATCATTTTTTTAAATTTTTACTTTATATATTTTTAATTTTTTAAGTTAATATTTTTAATATTTTTAATTTTTTAAGTTAATATTTTAAATATTTTTAATTTTTTAAATTTAATATTTTAAAAAATGCTTAATCATGCTTTTAATATTATGCTTTTAATTTAAATAATGCTTAATCAATGAATAATATTTCGAGTTATAACGACTTTAAATCAATCCACTTGAAAAAAAAAAAAATAAAGTTTTTTTTATGAGAAGTTTTATGATTTAATTTTCTTTACAAATTAACCATCATTAAAAAAAAAAAAAACTCAAAATTTTAATTCAATAAATAAAAAAAATGTTTTTAAAATGTGTCCCGTACCTCCTTAAGAAAAATAAACAGGAAAAAGAAATTACGGATTTTCTGGCGAAAATTTTTAAAACTATGAATGCATTGCAAAGCCCATAGGTTTAGTGAAGAGGGGAAATTTGATATCTGAATGATGGAGAGAACTTAAAGAGGCTCTAAATATAAATAAAAACCAAATATTTTTTCTTCCTTTCGCGTCAGAAAAGAGCAACAGTGTGTCAGAAGCAACAAGATGCCGGATGCTTCGCCTCCTCACAAAGAGGCTCTCTCAAGCGCGTTGCCCCTGGCAACCGATAACTCCCCCACCCACATCGGTTACCTGGGAGACGGTGTTGGCTACAATCAAAAGGTTGACGGGCGGAGTTTAAATAACAATCTCGCATTGAGCAAGAAGAGTCGATTACGCCGTCAAGGGAAGGAGTCCAAACATTTGAACGGAATAAATAAAAGAAAAAATAAAGACAAACATTCTCGGCAGATGTTCGCCTTAATAGACTGGAGAATGTCTCTGTTTCCGCTGCCCTGTTGATGGTAGAATTGTTTCGCTATAAAAACAACAAGAACGAAAAATCATGCGTCAAGCATAGATTATGTAACACTTTCCAACGCTTCCAAAATAATTTTACGAATCATACTCTTTTATAAGCTAAAAGATAACATCTAAGTAATCCGAATACTTTATTCAGCCCTGTATAGGATCTATAGATTTGTATATATACTACATAGGATGCTAAATTTTAGTTCAGTTAGGAAACACGTAGCACAGTTTAAAATTCTCCGTCTGGAGTTAAATAATACGGAAATGTGTTCCCGAACTTTTGTACTTCCCTGTATAGGATCTACAGAATTTATACACACCACGTAATATACAAAAAGCGATTTAAAATTAAAATCGCATTCAGTAACTTAAAACGCACTTCCAGGAATTATTGTTAACATACAGTAGAGAATTCTTTTGTGTGTCCCTGTAAATGAACGATAACTGCTATACACACAATATTCTGTAGTAAGTCTCTTGTAATGAACCTTATATAAATTTCAATGCGTTTAAAATAGTGAAACATTATTTAAATAAACCGCAGACGATTTTTCTCCATAGACGTAATGTAACGGAATTCTTTTGACTGTCCCTGTAAAGTAAGTATAAGTGCTATGCACACCCTATTCCATATTAAGCTTCTTCTAATGCACCTTAGTGATATATATAAATTTCAATGCGTTTAAAGTATTGAAACATTATTTAAATAAACCGCAAATGATTTTTCCCCATAGACCGCAATGTAACGGAATTCTTTTGAGTGTCCCTGTAAAAAAACTATAAGTGCTACACACTTCCGTTGAAATAGGGAACATGCTATAGATAACGATTATAACATATAAAATTTGCAGGGCAATCCGAGCATATTTACGGGAGTTAGAGCACGGACAGACGGCAGACGGCAGACGGCAGACGGCCAGACGGCCAGACGGCAGACGGCCAGACGGCCAGACGGCCAGACGGCAGACGGCCAGACGGCCAGACAAACCGAAGTCATAAACACTTTTCAACTAGGTTGGAAAGTGTTAAAAATGAGAAAAAGAAAATCGTTTAATGTCCTATTAATGATATGCCATTTATTTAAATTTTTTATTTGAATTGAAAAACACAAAGAGATCCGATATTGCATCCGAAAATCCAAATGAGAACGAAAAATTATGCGTGGTTTTTTAACTACAGTGCATTTTTTTTTTTTCAAATAATACCCATAAGATGAGATTTCTGAGAACAAAAACCAGGGTGCAAAAACGATATGCTCCACCCCCCTTCTCACGGCCACAGAATATAGAAATATCTTTCTTGTTCTCCTCCCTCTCGTTCCGAAAAAACAAAACAAAAAATGCAGTCTTCACTTTGCGAATACTGAAAGAAATTTGGAATTTACTTTAATGATTTCCAAAAATTAAACTTACAAAGATTCATTTTATTTTATATTTTAATTTATTCGTACTTTTCTGCACATATGATATTTAAAAACAAAACAACAATAACAAGAAAAAAAAACTGAATGAAGTTTTTCAACAGTTTGCCAATAGAAGAGTGGAATTTGAATTCTTCCTTCGATACTTTGAAAGTAATCGCAGCGTGTTTAATGTTTTAAAAGTTGAAATTTTATTATAAAACCTGGGATAATTTGGGGATTTTATTTAAAATCCGTGACGTTTAAGAAAAATGTCGAGGCGCCGGATTACTTCGAAACATTCGAGGCGTCTAGCTGTTTTACCCACGAGGCAGACGAAAAAAAAAAAGGCTGCCAGACAGCGTCACGCGTTCGTCTTCCTCCGGACCCCTTGCGTCACATGATGCTCTTTTTTCACACCTGCATCATGAAAAGATCATCACGTGGCTGAAAGAGTCCGAAGGGAAACGACACATGACGCATTCGGTGCGCCTCGGCTTTACCCATAGATTATGTCTAGGTTTACAGTATGAATACAGGGTGTCCACCAATTCTTCCAACAGAAAAGGAGTGTGGCAGTACGCATAAAGACTAGCAATATTCGTCGTCAAACCCGATGTCGCAATTAGCTTAGTTTGTCAAAAATACAATCTCGTTCCAAACAAAATTGGAATTGGGGGGGGGGGGGGTAAAGAATTTGATATTTCAGAATGTCAGAGTTCCACCACGAGTTGGAATTATTAATTTTTTTAGAAATGGCTTAAAAGCTAAAATAACCTGTCGGTTTCATTGCAATAGAAACATCAGCATTAAATAAACACTTTAAACAGGGGAATAAATGATTATCAATAATATTTGCGAAAGCCTTAATGAGACATTAAAATGAGACATATTTATCATTAATGAGTACTTTGGCTAATTAAAAAAATATATGTAAGAATAAACCTGTATCAATTTCTTCCCAGTTGTGCACAACGAAATCAAAATAAAATTTTAATCCCTCAAAGAAAAGTTTGTCAACGCCCCAAAAAAGTTTTAAAATGGCGCCTCTGCTGTAAACCAGCCTGAAACGGAAAACAATTAACATTTAGTAATAAATACAATAAAAATGAATAAAACACCAATTAATCGAGTATTTTTAATACAAATACTGATTATTTACTAAAAAAAAAAAAAAAAAGCCTGTGAAAATGAACCTGTTTATAATGTAAACCTGCCTAAAACCGAAAATAAATAATAATTAATAAAATTGCATATCAAATAAATAAATGATTCATTTAACCAATTACATTTAATACAAATGCATATTATTTATTAAGTTCAGTAAAACCCGCGAAGACGAACCTATCTAAAGCGGAATTCAGCATTAAAAGGACATTTATGTGACCGTTTGTTCTATTTACATCTCAGTTATGCAGGAATATACAGAGGTTTTGATACAAAATAGTGAACAACACAAATAAACAACGTTACAAACAATGCCATTAAAAAAAGTGGCTAATGTGCTAGAATCCATATCCCCTCTTCATTCTGACTCAACTCTACGCAACATTGTTACAGGCGTGTAACAGCTGGAGGAGAATTTAACGTTCACGAGTTACACTTAATTGGTAAGAACATTATCTCCCAAATGATAAGCAAGGATGTATTTAAGCATTCTGCTTCATGGTCGGATAAAGCTAAGGTTTGCTGTTGCTCTCTGTAATCGAGATGATTTAGATATGCAATTAGATCCAGCACTCTTCATCCAACTAATGATGACTGTGTCCACTGGTGCTGAAATGATTCTTGAAGATGTCATGTTTGGTGCATTACCCTTCATTATTATTTGAATCGCAGAGTAGAATGGGGAAATAAAACAAATATCAGTTTGCTCAAGCAAGTTAGGTCAAAGACACCGGAAAAATATGCATGTGGAAGAATCTGACGAAATTGAAAATATAACAAGAAAGAAAAATCATGCGTCTAGAATAGATTATGAAACAATTTCCAACACTTCCAAAATACTTTAACGGAACTTCACGGCAGTGGTATGTTTATGAAACCACTTAATTTTAATTGCCAAACGCCACAATGGCACCAGAATTTTGTTAAAATATTTTCCATTTAATATGTATGTGAAATATAGTCTTTTTCTTATTTCCAAATAAATTTTTTCGTAAATACCGGCGTCAGTCATTTATTTCAACATTTTAGTACTGAAAGTACTTTGCCCCTGAAAGGGTTAAAAAGATGAATGAACATACTATCTATCAAGGAAGCTCTCCATAGCGCATACTCAGAAAAATTTGAAAAAATTATAGAACGTTCTTCTCATGAGGATATATATGTCTATACAAAAAATTGCTGCGGAACCTCGATAGAACGTCTATAAAAAATATGAAAATTTCGTGCTTTTGGCGATTTATCTCTGGTTGGCGACGACACAGTGGAAAAAAAAAAGTTTTTATGATAAATACTCTTTTAGGAAAAACTTTTTCTACTTTTCATACTGAACTAGTTTAAGTATGTTTTGCTTAAAAAAGTACTTTTTTTTATAACTACGGTTTTGCCATATGCATTTATATGTATGTATAAAGAAAATTAACCATCGTATTCTACGGTTTAGAACAAAATTTAAATTGATTAAGAATGCTTTAAACTAAAAATTAAAATCCGATTCTGGGGACTATCAATTTGACTTCAATATTGTTAGTGTCGGAGACAACAAGAGAAACGTATTGTTGCCATGGAAATAACGACTTATTATTCAATATCAAAATGTCGAACGAGAGCGTTCCTAATGAGGTAGTTACTGTTAAAATACACTTAAAACTTATCCAGCCGGTGAAACCGTGTAAAATTAAATAACTTCAGCGATACTTAACTTGCATATATATTATATAAGCTTATAGAAAAAATAATAATTTATTTAATCGTTCAAGTTTAAATTGATAAGTACTTCGAATTTAAACTTTCGAACTGTCCTGAAACTGTCCAGGATTTTCCAAATGCATTAAAATTTATGTATTTGGCGAGGAAAAAGTATTGCTCGCCAAATCACGTCTTTTTGAACCAAATACTCGAATGTATTTAATTTTTTTTTTTTTTTTTTTTTTTTTTTTTTTGCAGATTTTCTACTGGGATTCCGCAGTTAAATTTGACTGTTCCTTTATAATGTACATGAATAGTTTCATTAGCATTTTTTTAAAGTATGCGCTTTAAGGAGACCTTCTTTGTAAGTAACGAATAATACTTTTCAAAACCAAAATTCAGCAATTACCGTCCATAGACGGTAAGGCAACTCCAATTCTTTTGTGCATGTCTGTATATGATCTATACATCTGTATATACACAACAAAGTATGCTAAAATTTAGCTTAGTTACAAAACGTATAACACAGTAGAAAATTCCCTTTCAGCAATTTCTGCTAGGTGGAAATGTTAACCGTTAACAACAGTATGATGGAAACCACCCTATACTATGTACGATGGGTAAGTAAAACAATGTTCAAACTTTCCGTTACATTTTTTCTCAGGTTTAAGAATAAATTGCCTGGATATACTCAATTAATTGGTGTTTGATTAATTTATATTTATTATACTATGTGTTAATTGTTTTCCATTTTAGGCGGGTTTACGGTATAAAGAGATGCTGTTTTAAAAGACAAATAATTTTTAGGTTAAATGTACTCCAGGCAGTCAGTTTTGATATAACCTTATAAGTAGTTTTATGTCTAAAAGTTTCTTTATGTGACATATTGTAGGGTGGATATAAACACATGGCTTCATTCAATAAAGAATAAGAAAAAAATTGTACAAAATTTTGTATTTACAACAGTAATTAGAAAAGTTGGTAAATAATTTTAACTATAATAAAATGTCTATATATGTTCAAAACCTTTTCATACAATTGTTCCGGTTATTGTTGCATATTGAACTTTTGGATGGCAACTTTTTGAAAAGTGGCTGAAAAACTTATTTTTGAAATTGGCATATATAATTTTTTATTTTTAGTCTCGCAACATTACTTTAAAAAAAAGTAAATAAATAAATAAAAACTGTTGGAGAATGGGTTGATAATAAATCTGGAATTTCTCTCTTTAAAAAATCATGTTGGTAACCACTGGTCTAAGGAAACTCTCTTCCATTATCGTTTGCACCATAGAAATAAAATCTTAGGGAATCAACAGAAAAATTACCGGATACTACAGATTCTACATTTTCCAAATATATTTCGGTAGTTTATTTTATGTATTAAATTCCCGTAATTTTGATAAATTAATGGATAAATTTTTCTAAATTTTCCCGTAATTTTTCTAAAATTATAGATAAACCCCTACCATGATTTCTTTTATAACTCTATGCAGAATTTAAAAAACTTTTGAAGCATTGAAAAAAACCTCTTTAAATAAAAGGTATGTGTAAAAAAATATTACGCGAATTCATTTCCAGAATTCTTACAATACATAATTTTATGAAAGGTTTTCAATGTATTGCCTGTATATCCGAAATGTATATCCGAATGGAATCACTTTCCGAAGAGACGCGAATATTATCTCCTCTTCCTATGATTAATTCTTCGGGAAAACACTTCTCGATAGGTCGATTTTTATCCTAACGTGGTGTTTAAAAAAAAAGGCGTGGGGAAGGGGGGGGGGGAGTAACATATTGTGTTCATTCCTCCATACTTCTACAGTAATTTTACCGATTCTACAGAGACGAACATCCAGGGAAATTTCTTAAGTCTCCATTCTTCATTCTTATTTTTGCTTACTTTCTTATTTAATTTCCTTTTTATCATAAATCCCTAGTCTAGCACAGTCAAAAAATCTTCAAAAAGGGGCGAACATCCCTAATGGTACTGCAATACGCTTTTTATCACTGAAATCCACCCTCAAAAGTGGAGGAAGCGCACAAATCCATCGCCGAAATCCACCATAATCCACCTCCGAAATCCACCAAAATCCACCTCCGCACTTCACGTGTTTTACTAATGGTATTTATACCCGACTTCCAAATAATAATACTAAATAACACATACATGCCATTTGCAACTCTCCCAGAATTGCTTTCCGACGTTGCTAGTGTTGTAGTGGAAAAACGTGTTTTACAGGCATAAGTGATTGCATTGATGGCTGATTCACTGATATGTTCTTGAGAGTATTAATTAAGGATATTAATTAATTAAATTGTTAGGGACATTTCTGTAATGATGGCAACTAAAATACTCTATATTTGTGGATAAAAAGAAGAGAAAGGATAAAAGCAGGGATTATACAATTTTTATTAACGCCATTTTTTTCATTAAAATTATTATTTTTTACCAATTTAACAGATAGCGAAAAATTACTTGATTAAATTAGAAATTGATTGAAATGAAAAAGAAAATAACTTGATTAAATTACATTTTCAAGAGAATTAATTCTAAGGAAAAAATAACCTAATTTCACATATTCAATCTTTGTGAAACAGTTTATTTTAAAATAGAAAAAAAAATCGTCTGTCATCGAAATCATTATAACGCAGGGTTTTTTTTTTTTTTTTTTTTTTTTAACTAATTAGGTAGAAAAAAAAATTAAAATCCTTGCATTTTATTAGAGAATTATTAGAGAATTGTTGCTTCTTATGTAGAATAAATATGTTAGATTTTCAAATTTTTATTTCTTCGTTTAAAACTTATAAAACTTTCGCTAAAAGCGATATGGTTTAGAGAGAAGTAAGCATTTATTTTAATTCATAAACCTGAAATAAATTTGAATAAGTTTGTTCAAATGATGTCATTTTTTAAGTAAAATTTTGTGTATTATTTGTGCATTTATAACGTTGGTATTCTTCCTTTGAATATTATTGAACAATTTGCTATTTTTATGACGTTATTTTTATTCTACCAGCTTCGGAATTATAAACTGAATTTTGAAAGAACGAAATTCTTTTTACAAATGAAACATTAACAAATTGTCAATGACAATGTGCATTTTTGAGGAGAAAACTGTTAAACTAATTGTAATTATGATTTATTATTTGGAAGTTTACCATTTAATAAAATTAATATATTTATATTAATTTTTCTAAATGTACAATAAAATTACATTTCCTCCCCCCCAAATAATTGAAAGATCTCATGTGATTTAAATGCAACGCATTCGGTTTCAACGCTAGTATAATAATAATAATAATAATAATAATAATAATAATAATAATAATAATAATAAACATGCTTTATATATAATATTTTTCCCTGAGGAAAAATTTACCGATATAATAAAAGAAACTATCTAATTTTTCTGATTTTTATATTTCTTTTCTTTTTTTAAGTACGTTATTGATTTTTTTTTAATTCTGTCACTGTTTTTAGACTAAAATGTATCACGGAAATCAACAGTTTGTTTTTTATTTTATTTTATTTTTTAAAAAATAAATTTTAAGAAGGGAAATTGTAATAAGAACAGACATTAAGATATTAATGATACAACATAATTTATAATTAATATAAAATTTATTATTCCTAAAATACGTGTTAATAAAATATGTGTCTAAATATATTCAATACCTTTCCATACAATTGTTCCGGTTATTATTGTATTTTGAACTTTTGGATGGTAACTTTATGAAAAGTGACTAAAAAAAACTTATTTTTGTAATTGGAATGTATAATTTTTATTTTTAGTCTAACAACATTACTTTAAAAAAGATTACGGGGAATGGGTTGATAATAAATTTGGAATTGCTCTCTTAAAAAATCACGTTGCCAAGTACTGGTCTAAGGAGACCGTTTCCCGTTAGCATTTACATCATAGAAATAAAATCTTAGGAAGTCAACAAAAAAATTCACCGGATTCTACAGAATTTCCCCAAATATATTTCAGTAGCTCATTTTATATTTTAAATTCCTGTGGGTTTTTTTCTGGTTACTAACTTAATAATCCAGGTAGATTTCCCCATAAGATCTTAATTTTATTTTGTTAAATTTATGGACAAAACCCTATAACATTTTCTTTTATAGCTCTATGAATAATTAAAAAAACTTTTGAAGCGTTAAAAAAAAAAAAAAAAAAAAAAAAAAAAACACCTTTAAATACAAGGTATGTGTAAAAAGTATTACGCATTCATTTTCAGAATTCTTACAGTAAATAATTTAATGAAAATTTTCCAATGTGTTGCCTAATAACAAGCAGTTTCTACATAGATATTGCAATGCAACTCTCCCAAAATTGCTTTCCGATGTTGTTAGTATTGTAGTGGAAAAACTTGTTTTACAGGCATAGGTGATTGTGTTGACGGCTGATTTATTGATATGTTCTTGAGAATATTAATTGAGGACATGAATCTATTGCATTAAAATCTGCCTTAAAATCTGTCTGTATGTTACAACTACTTCTCTTAGAATAGGGAGCGTTTAGCGATGGAATTAGCATCAGTTATTGCTTTGAACCGAGGATGTCTTATAAGCACTTAGAATTTAAAAATTTGATTTAGTTTTCGAGATATTAATGTGTTTTGTTGTTGTTGTAATTTTTAGCAACATTTCTGTAATGGTGGCAACTAAAATACTCTATATTTATAGATAAAAGGAAAAGTAAGGAAAAAGGAAGGGATTATATAATTTTTATTGACGCCATTTTTAGGCATTAAATTTCTTTTTTCCTCTTTGAGTTTAATAGATAGTGAAAAATTACTTGATTAAATTACAAATTGATTGAAATGAAAGAAAAAATAACTTGATTAAATTACAAATTGATTAAATTAGATTTTCAAGAGAATTGATTAATTAATTCTAAGGGGGGAAAAACATAATTTCACATATTCAATCTTCATGAATCAGTTTATTTAAAAAAAAAAAAAAAAATCGTTTGACATCGAAATTATTATATCGCAGTTTTTTTTCTTCTTGTAAATTTAAAAAAGAAACACAGATTTTCAACTAATTATTTCTTACAGGTGACTTTTTAAAACCTTAAAAACTTTTGCTAAAAGCAGTATGGTTTAGAGAGAAAAATGAAATTTCTTTAAACATTTATTTTAATTCATAAATCTGAAATATTTTTGAATAAGTTTGTTCAAATGATGTCATTTTTTTAAGTTCGTCAAATGACGTAATTTGTATTGCACAAGCTTCGGAATTAGAAAGTAAATATTAAAAGAACGAAATTTTTTTTACAAATTAAACATTGACAATGTGCATTTTTTATGGATAAAACTGTTTTCAAAAGGTTGATTACCTCTTATTTTTATTTATATATTTTTTTCTTTCTGTCTCTTTGTATAAATAGTCTTTCTCCCAATTAAGAAATACAGCATTTCATTAAAATAATTGCGAAGATTTTTATATTTCTTTTATTGATTTTTTTATTTTCTTATTTTAAATGCGTATTTATTTTTTTAAAAATTATGTCACCTTACTTTTTTTTACTAAAATGTATCATAAAAATCAACAATTTTTTTAAATTATTATTTTCACTTTTAAGAAATGAAATTTGCTATAAGAACAGACAATAACACATTAATGATACAACATAATTAATTTATAATTAATACAAAATTTATTATTCATAAAATATGTGTTAATATTCTAATTTATTTAATATATTTATTTTCGTTTAATTCGAAACACATTGAGCTTATAGACTTTTTTTGTGTTTCTTTATGGCCTTTTCATTTTTTAAAGATAAATCGTTCTTTTAAGCCAGAGATTGTATTAACTAAAATATCACTTAATTTTTTTTTTAAACAAAATTATTGCGATATCTATATTTTATTCTAAAATTGAAATAATTTTAAACAATAAACTATTACATAACAGTTCATTCAACACATTAAAATTCAAACTGTGACTTTTTCATTTATTAATCTAAATTTATTATCTAATATAAAAAAAAATAATAATGTAACGAAAACGCTGCCGAAAATCGGAACTCTATATATTTTCGGATGGCGCTTACATTTAGCACAGTTAACTTGATTTTCTTATTAAAATAAACTGTACCCTTTTCCCATGAGTTACTTTTACTAGTGAATGTACCTTATAATGCTACCACGCTACTGCATGCAATTTGGGGCGTATTTAAGTTGGTTACAAATAAAAAATTTACAGTTCAATAAAGTTATTTTCCCTTATACTAAATCGAGCATGGTTTACAACTTTGTAATTGACTTTTTTCGAGTATCTCGCACCCTTTTAGCGATATGAACGTCAATTCCGCTGTTTGTCGCTAGGTGACGCTGTCAGTGTTCTCATCGTATACAGCATAGCTACTTAACTATAACTAGACACCACATTTATGATTTTAGCTGTCTCCGTTCTGAAGTTAATAAAGTGTATGAGACTTTAATGGATACACAGTATATTAACACGCTGGATAACGAATTTTAAGAGCATGGTATAGTTTTGAAAATGCATGTATTTTAATTAATATAAAGGAACTTTCATTTCTCTGGTATACACAGCACAAACACACCTATAGAAATATGTATCATTTTTATTTTCTTCTATCTTTACAAGAAAAAATAATCAGATTCGTCAAAATTATCGACATCCGGTTTTCGAAGGATTTATAACGTTTTAAAAGGAACTGAACGCGATTTGACTGTTTTTAGAAAATGTCTGTCCGTCAGTTTGTTTATATGTTTGTCTGTTCTGTGATACAAATTTTGTGGCGCGCGAATTAATGTATCTCGCAAATTAATGTACGGAATTTAATCAAACTTCAGATTCACTTAGACCTTGACATAAATGGATACTGATTAGGTTTTGGTGTAAATCGCCCATCATGTGGCACTGCTATGCTGAATTCTTTACGATTTCCGCGATAGCTATATCTCCAGAAGTAATGCACTGAATTTCACTGAACTTCATAGTCTGTTAGACCATGATAAAAATATATCCTTATTTTGAGTGTATACCGTCCAATAGGTGTCGCTGCTATGCTTTGTTTATCACGATTTCTGCAATGGCGAACGTATAGATTGTCATTTAACTTTGATGGTTGCAGACGATTTGATTTATATAGAAGAAAGTTCTGTGGTGACCACAACATACTAGTTTCGTTTGGTTTCAAAATACAGATAAATAGAATGTGATTCGAGAAATATTTACTGTACTATAAGCATAAAAATATAACCTTAAAATTAACAGATCGTGAAACTTACCCGATTCCGGTTCGCTATCGATATCATTGCCACTTCGTATCGATGTTCGGAATTTGGAGCAACAATGTTTCCGAAGTTGGGTCATGCGACTCACTGAAGTGATGAATTTCAGATCCAGCGACTCCAGAGATTCTGACTTTTCAGTATTCAACTTGAAGACGTTCATTTTTGTTCAAAATAGTTACAACTGAAAGTTCAGCTCTGCTTACATAAAGCAAATTAATTAAAGCGCGTATTTTTATGTTTAATTAAAAACTGACTTATGTCAGTGGTAATTTATGTGACCACATATTTATAGGCTCAATGAACGTATTTTGTTCTTTTAAATTATTCCTTTTTGTTACAACACTTCTTTACAGTTTTTATAATATAAATATGCTTTTTTATCTTTGTCGTCTAAATAAAAAAAAAAATCTCTGATAATTTTCATGAAAAAATGTAGACTGTTTTTTTTTTTCAAAACAAATTCTCTTTCAGATTTTCCAACAAAAAGTAATCTTTCTTAACTGTTATTCTATGCAGCAAATAACATCTTTACTTGTGGTTTTTATACTCAGTAGAGTATACTACTTTCTTTTAAAGTTTCTTTCTTTTAGTTTCTTTCTTTTTTTAGTTTGTTTCTGGCAGTAGACTAGTTTCTTTTTTTAAATGTAGCATGTTTTAAACAGTTTATGATGGAAAGTATTATTCAGTAGATAATTTCTCTCATTGTTTTCAAATAAACATGTTTCTATATTAATAATTAACTCACATTTTTTTTATAATATCGAGTATACTATTTTCAAACGATAGATTTTTTCAAATTATTTTATTACATTTTTCTTATATAGTTTCTCACAATTTTTCTAAAAATAATATACATTTTTTTTTTGTTTAAAAAGACAAAAGTTTCGTTTCAATTATTTATTTTCTTAATATATATCGAATTGATACATACGTTTTAATATGATTCGTCTATATATAGTTAATCCATGACATTTTACAAACTATTGCTTAGCTAATATTTTTATAAGAATATAACTATCAATCAAATAAGAGCCCCATAACATAAAAATAAAATCAATTCAAATATATATATATATATATATATATATATTATTCAACATTCTTTTCTGTAGAAAAGTTTCAGCAATTTTTTTTTATATTTTGCATTTTAGAATGCAGTTTTTTGTCCAACTGTTCTAACGAAATTGATACAGTTTTTCAGAAAATTTTACTTTAATCCTGCTCTAATTTGTGATTAAATAAATTTTATTTACAAACTACGTTTAACATTCTTTCACTACAATTGTGAATGTGTCAACTAAAATTTTGTATTATTCTCTGACAAAAATTCTAAGATTTCAATTCATCAGAATGAAATGCTAACTACCAACTCAAAATGTTCTAGATTTTTTATAAATAATTGACAGTAATAGTTCATTCTAAAGAAAAAAAATTAATTTTAATCCATAAATGTATTTATGGATAAGTTTAGTTAGGAACTATACCATTATTATCATGATGCATAATTCTATAGGTATTATTCTTGTTAACATTACTTTTTGCCTTCAAGTGTAACTCGAATAGTTTATTTTTTTTTCATATGTTCTTATAAAACAGAATAATACCAATTCTGTCGAAATTCATAGGAAAACTGCATTCACTATTCATCCAAGAAAGACTTTCGTTTTTTTTTTTTTTTTTAAATGGCCGATTCAAATACTGTTGAAAGTAACGATGCTCATGTAAGGATAATATTCATGCAATAAGAATTCACAATAGTCGTATCAGTAATGAAATATTCACCCTTATTCAAAAATTCAATGCACAGACATTTTGAATTACTGCCAGTTCAATCATTTCATAGTTGTAACCAACGAATAAAGAATTTGATTCATTTACATAGCTTGTAAATAATAAGAAAATCGTCTGCATTTTAATGAGTTCACACAATTTTGAATATAAAGTTATTTTTGTTTCATTTTAGATAATAAAATGCTTTATAACTTTCGAAATGTAAAACTTTCTTCCTTTTGTAAAATTCTTATAACAGATATTTTTACGTTTCTGCATGTCGATAATAATAACAGAATCTAGCATATTTCACACGAATAGATTCAATCAAAATTTAATATAACAACTTTCTTTTTGGCAGCAAAATTTTTAACTTTTCGTACATTATTACTTTTCTATTTGCCGTACTAAAATTAACATGGCGATCGAAATGCTAGTACAAATATTCTTTCACTTTCAACTTCAAGTGATATATCACAGAAAGGTTTAATGTGTAGGTGGAATTTCTTTTAGAACATTTGTTGAATATTTTTAATCTTCCCGCTATTTCTGTGGAAAGCAAATTAACTTCTGTACTAAAAAAAAAAAAAAAAAAAAAAAAAAAACTTTTTATGCAATACCTGTTCTGAAAACTAATAAAGTAACTAATTTATAAAGTTTTTATTTAAATAACAGCGAAAGATTTTAAGACTCTGTGAATAAAATGTCTTAAATAAAATGTCTTAATGATATAAATTTTTAAGAGATTACTTCATTATTTTTCAATTTAGAAATAATTAGTTTTTATTAGATAAAACACATTTTTCACGTTTTAACTAAATATTTAAAAGACGAAAAATGTTATTTATAAATAGCATTTATAATTACTTCGTAATTTCTGTTGTTTGAAGAAAGAGTTAATGATAATTACATTTACGTATTGATTTTGTTTAAACAGTTCTGTACGAGAAAATATTTTATAAGTGACCC
Organism: Maratus michaelseni; assembly: GCA_963931845.1. NCBI lineage: Eukaryota > Metazoa > Arthropoda > Arachnida > Araneae > Salticidae > Maratus > Maratus michaelseni. The sequence continues at coordinate 30,183,133 of OZ007588.1, read as the reverse complement.
ATATTATTCTATTTTAGCCTCCAAATCTATAATTAATTTGGTCGTATTTATTGACTCAGTACATTAAAGTAAATTTTAATCAAAAAGTTATTTGCAGATATTTTCGTATTCTCTTTTCGTATTTTTCTAAAATAATTGAAATATTAAATCTGCAACAACAAGAAAAGTCGATAAGCTTGAACATGCGCAATGCATTATTTTATGACAAAATGTTTCTAATCGTTTTGATTAAATTGAAATTAGTGATTGTTTTATTCTTCGGAATTCAGCTAGATTAAAATATGTTACTCATTTTTATAGAATAAATTTAATTTACTGCTTACATTTATAAAAAAGCAACTACACCAAACTTGGCTTACGAATTTAAAATGTTATTGATTTGATATTTTTACTGTCTCGACTATCATGCTAGACGCTAAATATTTTCACTTACTTAAATTGTCATTAATTCGAAATATCTACTATTTTCCTGTTTCTTCTGTTGTAACTATGATGTTAAAGACGCTAAAAGTATTTTTACTCAGTTACTTCACTTACTTAAAATGTCGTTAATTGAAAACATATGTTACTTCTTTGTTCCTTCTGTCTTAAATATGATATTAAAGAAGTTAAGAGTGTTTTTCACTCAGTTACTTCACTTACTTAAAATGTCATTAATTCAAAACATCTAAAGTTTCTGTGTTTCTTCTGTCTTGACTATGATGTTAAAGGCGTTAAGAGTATTTTCACTTAGCAACTTCACTTACTTAAAATGTCATTAATTCAAAACATCTACCGTTTCTCTGTTTATTCTGTTGTAACTATGACGTTAAAGACGCTAAAAGTATTTTTACTTAGTTATTTCACTTACTTAAAATGTCGTTGATTCAAAACATGTATTATTTCTCTGTTTCTCCTGTCTTAACTATGATGTTAAAGACATTAAGAGTATTTTCACTTAGTTACTTCATTTACTTAAAATGTCATTGATTCAAAACATCTACTGCTTCTTTGTTTCTTCTGTCTTAACTATGATGTTAAAGACGCTAAAAGTATTTTTACTCAGTTACTCCACTTACTTAAAATGTCGTTAATTCAAAACATCTACTGTTTCTTTGTTTCTCCTGTCTTAACTATGATGTTAAAGACGTTAAGCGTATTTTTACTTAGTTACTTCATTTACTTAAAATGTCGTTGACTGAAAACATGTATTATTTATCTGTTTCTCCTGTCTTAACTATGATGTTAAAGACGTTAAGGGTATTTTTAATAAGGGTATTGTTAAGGGTATTTTTAATCGGTTACTACACTTACTTAAAATGTTGTTAATTCAAAACATCTACTGTTTCTCTGTTTCTTCTGTCTTAACTATGATGTTAAAGACGCTAAAAGTATTTTTACTCAGTTACTTCATTTACTTAAAATGTCGTTAATTCAAAACATATACTGTTTCTCTGTTTCTTCTGAGAAGTATTTTTACTCAGTTACTTCACTTACTTAAAATGTCGTTAATTCAAAACATCTACTGTTTCTCTGTTTCTTCTGTCTTAACTATGATGTTAAAGACGCTAAAAGTATTTTTACTCAGTTACTCCACTTACTTAAAATGTCGTTAATTCAAAACATCTACTGTTTCTTTGTTTCTTCTGTCTTAACTATGATGTTAAAGACGTTAAGCGTATTTTTACTTAGTTACTTCATTTACTTAAAATGTCGTTGACTCAAGACATGTATTATTTATCTGTTTCTCCTGTCTTAACTATGATGTTAAAGACGTTAAGGGTATTTTTAATCGGTTACTACACTTACTTAAAATGTTGTTAATTCAAAACATCTACTATTTTCCTGTTTCTTCTGTCTTAACTATGATGTTAAAGACGTTAAGGGTATTTTCACTCGGTTACTACATTTATTTAAAATGTCGTTAATTCAAAACATCTACTATTTTCCTGTTTCTTCTGTCTTAACTATGATGTTAAAGAAGTTAAGAGTATTTCACTCAGTTACTTCATTTGCTTAAAATGCCATTAATTCAAAAGCTTTAAAGACGCTAAAAATATTTCCACGTGATGAAAAAAAAAATAGTATGCCTATTCTAATTTGTAAATCTCTTCAAAAATATGCATTTTTCTTAACTTTTGTCTAGACAGGACTTCATGAATTGTAATTCGAAATAAATGAATAAATATTTACGAAATAAGTAGATATTTGTCGATTTCAAAAAATTTCAATCACGTTTATTTCATTTAGTCCAGGATGAAAAATGTCAGAACATTTTCAGATAATTGCATTATGTTGCCATTTACATTAAACTTTAGATATTTCGTTAAAATAATTTCAGACATTAAATTAATTTAAGTCGAAGTGTGAGTGAAGTGAAATGAAATATCTTTCTTGACTTAAAACAAAGATATTTTTTTTTCGATATAAATTTCGAAAGCTTTATCCAACTTAGAAAAAAGCAGCAGATACAATTATGTGTATAAAAACGAACATTTTACTTCTTGTGAAAAGATGATAAAATATACAATATCAGTACATTTTGAAATGTCTATAATTTTGTACAGTCAGTATTTTTCTATATTATCAGCGATAAAATACACAATATAAGTTGGTTTTGTAATGTCTGTATTTTTTTATAGTCAGTATTTTGCTGTATTATCTTTATACAGTCAATCCTTTTCACAACAGTAACATATATATTTTGCAACTTGTAAAATAAGTTAGAATCACTTAAAGGTGAATCAACTTAGGGTCGGAATAAGTGTGTTTAGTCAGCAATAATTTTTCCGATATATTTTTATTCAAGTTGTAGGCCATCACATAAAAAGAAAAACTTTTATTTATTTGAGATCCGGAAGCAATGTGTTTATAGCTTATAAAAGCTAGAAAACTGAACTTTAGAAATTTAAACTTCTTAGAGATTTTTTATTTTATGTATTACACATCTTTTAAAATTATTTTTAAAGAAAAAAGCAGCTATAATAATTATTCTCTATATTTTCAAGGCTTTCACTTTATAAGTATACTTATTATTGTTTAATTTCGCAACACCTTAAATTCATAAATATAAAAATCAATCTTTTTTTTAGCATTCTAGTTTTTTAAATAAGCTAATGAATCCTTTCAAATAAATAATCCTTTACATCAGTCAAGAATACATCATAATACATCTGACAAAAATATTTTTTTTTATTTGATATGTTTAGGTTTTAAGACTTTATAAGTTTTGAGATCATTAGAGAAAACCAGTTTAATTTAACATGTAAATTCATTCTGTAAAGATGAAAATATTGTAATTTTCCAAGACATGAAAATAAAATATCAGACGATCAAATCGAGTTATTCATAGCACATCAAACTTGAAATGTATTATATTTTATTTAATATTCGTTTGAATTTAAATTTCATAGATTTTATTCCGATTCCAAACTGAGTTCTAAATTATCACTGCTTTTTAAGGAAGTGAAATGAAAAATAACCTTTCAATCTCAGTGAAAAAATTAGTTATAAAACAAAAGGAAAGGCATGATCTGAAATTCCTGTTTGTGACACGAATATAAAAATATCAGAAGTTGAATTCAGCATCATAATTTTATCTCACTTCAGTCGTGAAATATATTTCGAAATAAATATCGCTTTTCACATCAAGTGGTAAATTATCATTGTTTGTTAAGGAAATGAAATGAAACGATTTAAAAATAATTTTTCAATCTCAAAGTAAATTATAAAAGTAAAAATGTTCTACAGTGATTGAGTATCTTATTATTTTTTTTTAAATGAAACAACAGCATCAGAATTTCAGTATAGTCATAAGTATATCTCGCTTAATACCCGAAATATATTCCAATTGAATTAAAATTTATTTGAAAATAAATATCGCTATTATTTCATTCATATTTCACATCGAATCCAAAATTATTGCTGTTTTTCAAGGAAGTGAAATGAAGTGACTTGAAAATAATTTTTCACACTGCTGTGAGGAGAAAGCATCAATATCGTTTTATTTCGTTTTGTCATGAAATGTAAATCCGAGTTAAATTGCATATGCAAATAAATATCAACATTTCATGCCGATTCAATATGTAATTTATCACTATTTTTAAGGAACTAAAACGATTTTGCTTAAAAATTATTTAATTTGTACTATTACTAATTGAATTGTAATATACCACTGCTTGTTATAGAAGTGAAATGAAATAATCCGAATTTTTTTTTTTTCACCTGCTGTGGTAAAAGCTGCCAAAAAACTAAAGATGCTCAACATTAATTCGTGAATTTAAACTTTAGTTTGTGCCACAAGAATACAATAATTAGAATTTGAATATTACATCTTACTTTATCTCAGTTAAATCCTGAAATATTTTCCTTGTAAAATAGACTTCATTTGTTGATAAATATGACCATTTCATGCCGATTCCAAACCGGAACTTAAATTATCACTGTTTATTAAGGAAGTGAACTGAATCGACTTGAAAATACTTTTTCTCCTTACAGAGAATAAACCACTGTATATATAGTTAAGAATAATCACTTCATTTCATTTAATATATAAAAAGCATTCGATCTGCGTTAAAATTTACTTCCAAGTAAAATTCCATTTTTTCATGCCGATACTTAATTTTATTTCACTTAGCAACTGAAATACATTCAGTAAGGAATAGAACAATCGAATTCATCTGCAGAAAAAATATCACTATGTCATACCGCATCCAAATCGAATTGTAAATTTGTGCTACTTTTTTAAAGAAGCGAAATGAAATAATTCAAAATTATTTAAGCTTCACTCTTTCATGCCGATTGCAGATCGTAACATACTAGTGTTTATTAAAGAACTGAAATGAAATAACTCAACCTGAATCGAGGAAAAACGGTTATATGACAAAAGATGCTCTACACTATTTCACGATCTGAAATGAAATGAGTTCGTGTAAGCGACAAACTATAATGCACGCTGAAATTCGCTCAGGTAGCTGTACGTTCAATATCAAAATCTGTCATTAGTACTGACAGGTTATAGATGATGTATAGCGACAGTCGCCATTTCGTTTCTGATTTATGTTTTGCTATAATTAACCTTGAGTGTGTATGTATAACATACGGGATATCTAATTATTTGGCACTCACGTATCATAGTTATTTATCGAGAGAAATCTGGTTAATTTAGGCAATGGAGGAGGGAGGGATATGTCATATTGGTATTTTATTTACGCGCCAGAGTCATTAAGATTCTACGCTAGTCACGCGACAAACCTAGCAAGCTAATATTAATCCTATGGGAGCGCTCTTTTCAAATCTCTGGTATGCATTTCAATATTTTTAAATATATATTTTTTTATTTTTAGGATATCTGTAGTTGGTGTTTAACTGGGTATTCTTTTACTTTTTTCCATTTTAGTTGCAGATTTTTTTTTCTCAGATGACATTTTTTTTTAAATCTCGGAATCGGTTCTGAAACTAAAAATGTCTTCATATAAAAAAAAAGAAAAAAAAAAAAAAAAAAAACTGTATCCAAAATTGAAAAAAATACCTGGTTAAACATCGACCTCAGATATCCTATGCAAAATAATAATAATAATAAATAAATAAATGCAAATATTGAAATGCAAACGAGAAAAAAAACGCTCATATAGCTTTAACATTATCTTACGAGGGTCGTCATCTGGCTAGGTAGGTTTTTAAGATTAACATATGAATGGTCAGGGCAAATAACGATGATACTCTAGTTTTGTGTCATTTGAGATGACAGTATCATCTGTTAGCTTGAGAGGGGGTTTATCTGCGTGCATAATAATAATAATAATAATAATAATTAATAAATAAATAAAAATATTGAAATGCAAACGAGAAATTTAACCCTTCGGCCCTGACGTCCTACTAATAGGACATATCTTTTATTGAGTATTATTTTGTCTTAAACATTATTTTTATTAATTACAGCACCTAATAGCGATAGTATGAATCTCCACATTTCCTATTATGATTTCACTTATGTTTAGCATTTAGTAATAATAATAATAATTTTCATAATTATTAGCAAGCCATTGGCATTTCTTTTAATTAAAACATACGTTTCACTCTTTAAATTAAAATTTGGGAATCCTTTTTCGAATTGGTAATTTGTGATAAAAGATAAAAAATATTAATAATTTTTTATGCTTGTTTCATTTAGTTGTAATACGACATTTTCCAAACGTCTTCAAAAATTCTTCCTTAGACTATTGTTATATGAAAAACACGCAAAATAACTACATTTGTGAGGTTTTGGTAAAGAACGCATTCGTTAACTTTCATTAAACTCTAACTTCTGTGATTCCGATAGCTATTTTTAATTTTGTTAGCATAATAGTAATTTTTTCCCAAAATTGAAAAAAAATCAGGGCCGAAGGGGTTAAAAAGAACTCTCATATAGCTTTAACATTAGCTTACGAGTGTCGTCGCCAGACTAGCGTAGACTTTTACGATTAACATATGAATGCTCAGGGCAAATAACGATGATAGTCCAGGTTTGTGTCATTTGAGATGACAGTATCATGTGTTAGCTTGAGAGGGGGTTTATTTGCGGTGCAGAAAAATGTTTTGTGCTCAGTTTTGGAACTGAAAAGACAATTTAGGTTCACTTTCAGTTTTCATTCCATTAGAAATAATTGCTTTTTTTTCAATTTTTGGTTCTATTTAGAGCTGCACGGGTCTGGTATTTTTGCTTTGACGCAAAACTCGACTCGAAGACGACAAAATAAATTTTGGCTGACTCGAACCCGACCGAAATATGACTGTAACCCGACACATTTAACACCCGTAACCCCACAGAAAAGAACATTAATTCATATTTTAATGGAATTAAGGAAATATAGCGTACAATTATATTTCCAATCCGGATAATCATTTTTACCTTTTATGGTAAAAAAAAAAAACTTCATATATCATACATGGTATAGTTGGTAAAAGTAACATGCGCCGCAGTCGAGCCCCGTGCGGGACGCACCGCACACAATCGACCACCGATCCTAAGTCCTGAAAGACTTTTATTGCGCCAGTAGCTTTGTCTCGCTACGGCGCTTCGGACGGTCAGAGAGCCGCGCCACATTGCGGACCCTCTAACTTTGAACTCACGTGAGACGACGTAGGCCGTTGCGACACGCGGTGAAACCACGGGGAGTCACCGCGAGACTCATGGAGGATGGACTCATAGACTCATATACTCTTGAATATGGTATATACCATATACTATATTCATGTGTCCACTACTAGAGGGGACCGTGACTACCTTTGTAGGTTTTCACACCCCTCGAGTTGTTGTAGAGCAAGTACGGGTTGGAACATCCCGACTTAAGGCCCAGGGCCTGGTTCCCTTTTGGGTTTCCAGCTCCGAAGCTGTTGGGGGACGCCGGCTCGTCTCCAAGTGTTTCACGGTGACTCCCCGTGGTTTCACCGCGTATCGCAACGGCCCGAGTCGTCGACAGTGGGTTCAAGGTTACAGGGTACGTATTGATTCGGTCCTCTGAGCGCCGTAGCGAGTCAAAGCTACTGGCGCGATAATACTCTCCCAGGACTTGGGTTCGGTGGTCGTCTACGCGCGGTGCGCTCCCTCATGGGCACCTGCGACGCAGCTTACTTTATACCATATTCATATTCAAATATATGATGTGTTTTCATCTGAAACAATATTGTGAAATTTCTTTTGAGCAACCGGGTTAATCAGAACCCGATCCAAAAGAGTAAAACGCCCAACCCGAACTGGGAACAATTAAAGCCAACCTGACCCGCAACGAAAATAAACTAGCACCAATGCGTTCGTCGGGTGGTATTCGGGTAAATTCAGGATACCGAACCCGATGTCGGCTCCGGTTCGAAGCCTGATTATTAAATACACTGACAGATTTCACTATAATATCTCGTAAAAGTATTAAAAATGGCAGCGCAGAAACATAATGGATGGATCTACAGGTTCAACGCATCACGATTTGTGGTCACAGGTGTCTGTCTATCCTTGCGTTTCATTGATTGGAAATAGCATCACGTGACTCGTTTTTGTCCGGCAAGGGAAAAAGAATAATTATCGGCAAAAAAAAAAAAAAAAAAAAAAAAAAAATCTTATCAGAACTTCCTTCGCTTGCCTTAATAATCGATATCCAAACTAATAAAGTTTCTTTAATGTAAAGAAGATACGTTGTTCGTGGAATGTTCTCTTTAATCAAAAAGTCAGAAACTCTCTATTTTTCTTAAATTAAGATGATTTATGAACGGTGTTGAACAGGACTTCATTTTCGTGGTACAGGTTGGAGTGCTGAGGGTTTTTATCGCCGTTTGATATCGATATTTTTGTTTTTTCTTTATCTTCGGCTGATGTACTTTGGAGCTTTAATATCCATAAAAGCTTTTTGGTGTATAAGGAAAGGGCATGTTTACAAACAAACAGTTCGATCAACCAATCTACCACTACATATTTGTGGTAGCGATCATTGCAGGAACCGTTATGGCGACGTAGGCCAATCATATCACAGACCAGTTTAACGTAGATCAATTAAATCGCCCCATCTCATGTGTACAGTAGCAGTCATTAAGAACGAACAGGTTTCTTTTGCGAACCAACAGTGACGTCAGCTGCCCTTTCCTTATATTGGTAATTTTATAGGCTTTGAATTAATCTGTTTGTAATGATTGTTTAAGTACCTCTTGCGGTGGTAAGTCAGGCCCTTACACACTTGCTAAGAAAGCGAAGGGGGCAAGTTGAAGGAACTCAGAGGCATGTAGGGAATCTATCAATAAGGAAAGGGCATGTTTACAAACAAACACTTCCGTCAACCAATCTACCACTGCATTTTTGTCGTAGCGATGATTGCAGAAATCGATATAGCAACGTAGGCCGATCATATAAGAGACATGTTAAACGTAGACCAATCAAATCGCTCGTACTCTTGTGTACAGAAGTAATCATAAAGAACGGACAGGTGTTTCTTGCTATCCAACAGTAATTTGACCAACAATGACGTCAGCTGCCATTTCTTTATACATAATGTGCGAGGCTAACGAAAAAGAAAGGCTACCGCGGTGCTTTACGCGTATCTTTTTCTACAGACCGCGGGAGTCACGTGATGCTCGAATCCACCAATGCAGGGGTACGGAAAGAGTATCACATCACTCTAGCTGTAAAAAAAGATAAGTGGAATGCACCGCGGTAGGCTGCCTTTTTCGTTAGCCTCAATAATGTGCATGTGACGTCACGAAGCAGCTGCATCTATACTTCTCAACTCAGTGTATGTAGGCTGTAACAATTCTCGAAGAGCAAGTAATTCATAACATATTATTGCCTACACATAATATGATCTATTTATAACTACGCAAAAATTACGAGTAATTTAGCGAAAATTACCCGCATTTCAGCTCGAAATTTTGCCTAGGAGTTGAATAAAAAAGCATGAAGCCAGTTTGTTGACAAAACATGCACATTATCAATAACATTTTTGTTTAGAAATTGTATTCATCAATTTCATTGAAAGTGAATCATTGTAGACATATGTAGACACGAAAAAAAATTGTCAATGTATGGAAAACATGCTTATTCATTGTACGTTTCTTAGCAGGAGTTCCGTAATTTTTTTACTACAATTCAAATGTGAAAGCACAGCATTTAATATACATGTACAATACTCATTAATATTTTGAATTTATAACAAGAAAAATAACGTGTAAGTAACTCATTAAAAAAACTTAAATATGGTTCGATTTTAAATCCTTGCATGAAAATGCTGTTTAAAATCGCAATAATAAATATATATTTTTTATTTTTTAATATTTAAAAAATCAATATTTCTACTCTACATCCTGATCTACATCAGAGTATAAAACGTAGAAAAAAAAGTATGTTTATAGAATCTGTGTTTGGGACAAATAAACAAAACTGATTCATTAGGAATAATAAAATGAAAATATGTATGGAATTTTAAAAAAGATTATTTTTAAATAAGTTTTAATTTATAAATTAATTCCTTAATTAATTTAAATAAATTATATTAACTCATTAATTAATTTAAAAAGGGTAAAGGTGAAAAAGATAAATACATATGATAATCATAAAAAAACTATATAAGTAACACTTATATTATCAGTTAATTAATCCAATTAATTAATTGAATTAATTAAATCGTTTAACTAATTAGTTAATTAAACTAATTAATTTTAATTTAATTAATTAGCGAATTAATCATTTAAATAAACTTTAATTAATCAATTGATTAAATTACTTAATTAACATTTAACTAATTAAATTAATTAATTAATTAAATTGTTTACTTAAAATTTAATTTAATTTAATTAATATAATTAATTAAAATGTAATTAAATTTAATATATAAAAAAGTTTATTAAATAATATGATGCACTGGCAAGTTAAAATGTATCGAATAATTAATATATAAATTTAATTCAGTAAGAAACCGAACCCACTGAAATCAAATTCAAATTTTATTTAACTTTCTTTTTAAATAAAAAAACTTTTTAAAAGGACGTTTCGAGTACCTCCTCATGAATGTCATTTTAAGCGATACTCAGGATTTCAATTTTCGGAAAACCGCTTAAAATCACGAGTCACGTCATTTTTCACGAGGAATTTGGGAAGATTTTTAGCTCTTGGTTGATGTAATGGTTTTCCAAAAGATCTGGGTGATTGCACTGTTTCTATAGTGATAGATATGCTGATACTTATTTGCACTGTTGAAACGAGTAAAAAGGAAAAAATCTAATAACATAGGATAACAAAGCTAACCCGTCATTAATTAATAAATTAAAATAATTAAAGAAAATATTTATTTAAATTATTTATGAAGTCATTGGTAATTATCGTGATTAAGCTTTTCTCTAATAAATTGTTATTTGTTGTTCTATTTATTACAAAAATAGCGTAAAGGACTTTTACTATAGATTTTGCTAAAAGTTGCCTGCCGTTCAACAATATAGTATTAAAATTCTATTTCTTGCGTTATCTTTTTTTTTTTTTTTTTTTTTCTTGTGATGGCAAGTGGAAGATTTGCGTATCATATTAACTTATTTTAAGTACTTGTGCATTTTACGCGCATTTGTTTGAAGTATTTTCTTCTTTTTTTTATGTTTAGGTTACGAATATGTTCCATAAATGTGCATTAATAGCTTTTTATAAATTAAAAACACGATTTTTTTTTTTTTTTTTTTTTTTTTTTTTAAATCTGGACCTTACACCATATCTCAAATTCTCTTATTACAATCTGCCTCAGTTTTTTGCTTTCTGGTTCGTTTTACATTTTTAGCTTGTTATGCTTAAAACTGCAATACTATTTTAAATACTTCCTAAGATGATAAATGTGTCTATTTTAAAATATTTCATACTTTTCCCTTTATACTAACGTAATATTTAAAAATCAATCGAGTAACGTTACTGCAACATTGTCAAAAGAAAAGCAACTGATATAAATTCTAATATGTCCAATCTGTTAGTTAAATTAAATTTATATTACATTTATAGGAATTATATAGTATATTACATATAGTTACTCATATAGTATATAATATATGACGTAAGTATACATAATATTATATTATATACACAAGTATATGATATATTACACTTATATTGAGTTTATAGTTCGATTTATTTTATTTATCAACACATCAGATTATTTAAATAACTTTTTACTTTATAAAATAAAATTTTATTTTATTGAAATTATTAAATAATAAATAAATTAAATGAATAAATTATTTTTTTTCTATTAACCTTTGAATATAAATTTTATTTATTTATTTACCTTTTTTATCATTACCATTTTAATTCATTATTGAATTAACATAATTTATTTAAAATAATTAAAGAAATAATGTACTTTATTTAAATTAAATTAGTACTAAATTTCTAAATTAAAAACTTTATTTTTTTAACTGCATCTTTAACTCTTGAATTCCAAAAATTCACTCAGGAATAGATTGTGCTGTCACATAGCTAGCTACCTATGAGTAAATAATGTCTATTTACTTACATAACTTTTGAAACATAATGTGTACAAAGATCCAAAATGTTCCGCATTCTCTTAATTTAAGCACTTTTAGATGAAATGCGAAATTATATGAAAATGAAACAGACTTAAGTTTAGCATTTTCAAATTATCCAATCTATTTGGAATCCTGTTTTTTGTTTTATATAACACTGAGAAAAATGACACTTTCAAATCTGAGTCAAACGAAGTTTTCATTTTGTTATGGAACTTTTTGTTTCAAATAGGACGACTTAATGCTTTCCATTCTGAAATATCTGAAATACTCAGAATATTGAAACACGGACCTACTCAAAACGGAGCACATAGAGGTCAGTTCATACTCATTTCTAAAACATGGACATATTCAAAAATGATTAGAATCAGTTCAAACCCATTTTTGAAACATGAAAATACATTAAAATGAGCCCATAGAAGTCAGTTCCTACTCATTTTTGAAACATGGACATACTGGACATGGATGTTTTATTGTTGAGTGTGTGCATGTTTTCAGTCTATACATGTTTCAAACTTGAGTCATTTTAAAACGGAGCCATTTTGACTATGCGACATACTCAGATTGGAGTACTTTTCGCTAAGTTTGGAAAAATGTCGTTTTTAGAGTGCAGAGTGCTAGAGTTCATATTAAACCGAAGTTAAGTTAGTTTTAATTAGTTGTATAAATTTGACATCCAGTATGTTTTTAATTGCTTTTCTAATTGGATTGTATAGCAGATGAGAGGATTTAATGAGTCACATATACTTCCATTCCATCATTATTAATCAACATCCATTTACTTCTACAAATTCCGCAATAAAATTTTATTTAAAAGTACACTAAAATACAAAACACATTCGGGAATAAAAGTTCAAAACAAGAATAAATACTAAAAGCTATTTTACTTTGTACTATTTTCAAGCATGTTCGAACAAAACAAACAAACAAAAAAAAAATAAATAAAAATAAAAACAATGCTATTCTAAATTTTTGATCTAAGGGACACTGCAAGAACTTAAATGGTTTGTTTGGAACGTAAACTTCAGCTCCATAAAAGCTACGAGCGGACATTAGGAGCAACTTTTAGATTGTACTTTCTAATCTCCAAGGAATGTAGATACTTTATAAGATTGCGTTCAAATGTGTAATAGAAACGTCGCCATCGGATACCAAGAAAAAAAAAGCAAGATAAGAATCTAATTACAGCAAATGTAACCTTCATCTCTGTATAACTGTTTCAAGTAGCAATGTATGCCATTCTTTGGAATTATAAAAGTAACTTTAAAGAACTGTTTTATTATTTTAAGAGAAAATAAAGTTTTAAAGTTTTAAACATTAAATTTGTTTTTACGAATCGTTAAGACCCTACACTAGTCCCACGCTTTGACATTCGCAAACTAATGTTAAACCAATGGAGGTGATCTTTGCAAAATTCTTGTTTTTATTTCAATAATTTTATATGTTTTTGTTAATAGTATATCTGAGATCGATGTCTAATGTCGTATCTTTCTAATACTTTTGAGGACAGTTTCATTTTTGGAACTGGTTAACCAATTTTTTTCGAAATTAAAATTGTCACAAGAATAAAACAGAAATACAGGGTGTTTTTTTTTTTAAACTGACACTATTCAGAGCCGTCTGTAGCTCGTTCTAATAACTGGATTGACACAAAATTTTGTGAATGGACTAAGAAAACCATGGGAAAAAAGATTCCAACAAAAAAAAAAAAAAATTAGTTCCAATCACCGCCGATAGGGGGAAATGTGGCGCTGTACATTGAAAAAAACCCATCAGAAACAGACAAAATTAATAATTTGGTTAAAATGCCACGTTTTATTCATCATTTACACTTTCCCTTTCGTTGATCGCAGTTGAAACATCCATTATCACTTTTTCTGCCACCGGTTTACGTCCTCTGCCTGACCGAACTGCTAGCGAGCCTGTTTCTTCGAATTTCAGAATCATTGCTTTCAATACATTAACTGATAAAGGTCCTTTTCGCAGTTTATGGCGTGTTCTAAGTAAACGAAGAGCGGCTGGTGCATTGTACTGGTTACAATATAAGAACTTCACAAGTAACGCGCGTTGCGGTTACGTGAGATTCATTTTCAACCTGAGCTGAAATTGTTTCTCGGTGTTTTTCGCATGCATTTATAACTTAAACTATTGGTGCTACTGTCGCTTGCGTAAGTAAAAATTTGCATTTTCATTTTTTGCCCGTATTTTATGCTAATTCCCAGTTGCATAAATGACCACAGCGCCACATTTCCCCCTATTGGTGGTGATTGGAACTAATTTTTTTTTTGTTGGAATCTTTTTTCCCATGGTTTTCTTAGTCCATTCACAAAATTTTGTGTCAATCCAGTTATTAGAACGAGCTACAGACGGCTCTGAACAGTGTCAGTTTAAAAAAAAATACCCTGTACAATGTGTGGTGCGATTTGCATTTCCAGATCACTGATTCTGCGCATCGTCTGAGTGTCACGACTTCAAAACAGCTACATCTAGGATAATTACCGAGTTCTTTGGAAAGAAAATGATTGCGTTTACTCAACTAATTTTAGAGTTATTGATCGCGGTCCGGATACAGGGACCGGTCTAAAAATAGAATTAAATTGAAAAACAGAGTACGTGGAAGATTAATGGCTGAAATTGGCAAGGTAGTGACTAAAAGTGTTGAATGTAGATAATGCACATTGATAACACAGTTTTTAGGTTTAAATTAAACTAACGTTTATTGAGACATATCACAAAAATAAAATAAAGATGAAAAACATGACAGACAATTTAATTAAATAAAAATATAATGGCATATGGCAACAAAAACAACACAGGTGGCAAAAATATGAGTATGAACATCAGATAAATGAAGCCTTCAAAATATACTTGTAAAAAAGTTCATTTTTAACTTACATGATAATTAATTGAATGTAACGACACACCAAATTAAAGCAGGCCCTTTTTCATTATCAGTCACCATTGCGTTGATGTGAAGAAAACGAGTTGAAAAGAAGTCCACACATTATTAATCTTTGGAAATGAACATTATATCACCACTAACAGAAGAAAACCGGGACTTCAGCAGCCGAAATAAAACAAACACTAAAAAAACGTTTAAAACCACCACTGCACTCAAAAACTTTACTACGCCACTAACATCGTTTCTTCTGGCAGCTACAAATATCATTTAACTAATGCTGCCTCTCTCTCGCCATCCAAACTGCCTTTTCCATCCCTTTTTGGTGTTGTTGTTGAAATGACCCAAAGGGCCCAGTTTTGCAGCTTTCTATTTCTATATAGCTGTCATAACCACTACGCTAATTCCATAATCCTGACACCTAAATCTCCTAATTTTGAACCAATTCCAGATGAGAGATTTGCATCTGGATTGGCACCCCCAGAGGTAGCGCTTATATAGAACTTGGAGGACTTTGGAGCCACGAACAGATTTAACGTGCACCAGCTCCCATTAACGTACACGGTCCCACAGCAGTGACAGACGAGAGAGGATAGACGATGCACCCTCCCAAGCACTGACCTTGGTCGATGCTGCTTGGCTTTCGGCGATCTTACGAGAGCCGAGCTTTTACCGTCCGCGCCACTGCGGGACTCCATCCCTTTTTAAAAGCATCAACATACCGCTTTCCGAAAACGCACCCTCCTTAATGTGCAAAGTTGAGAAGTCCTTAAACTGCCTATTGGCAAAGTAATTTAGAGTGCCTTTGAAAACCGTGTCACGGCACCAGCGCATGCTCCTCTATAGCGTTACGAATGAAATGATATCGTAGCTGGCGGGTGCAACTGAATCCGGAAAAAGGCTGAGAAAACGATAGTCGATGTGAGAAACGATATCGAGAACGAACAGTTTGGAAAATAAACATTATCGGCGGTTTGAAAAACGAAAAGAAAGATTTGAACGATACCAGAAATGAAAAACGATAGCGACTGAAGAAAATGAATACAGGATTGAATGGAAATTAAACAAGTACGAAAAGGTGTCAATTATGTAGAAGTTTCAAGGTCCAATATATATATATAGGGCTAACAGTTATGATTCTTTCAAATCTGTCCAACCTTTTTCGATGACCCTATGTTTTAATTATGATTTGTGCTGGCAATTTCCAGACAGAGCCTATCAATGGCCGGTTACACCTGTCAATAAATAGTTTATCACCATACCTAGAGAAAATAAGGTGGGGGGTGCACCTTTACCATAACCCAGAAATTACCTAAAGGGGCTTCTGATTGCAGAAGACTCCGTAATCGTAGCTTAATTAGATACTATATAAACAAATAAATTATTTATTTAAAGAAAATTATTCATTCCTTTGTGTTAGTCGAGTATCTAATTTATAGCCCTTTTGTTTTGAACAGGAGTGTATAGGATTTCTAAATTTACCAAAACAACCCTAAAGATAATTTTAAATAAAAAAATTCTAATACTTAAGTTAAGAAAATTAGAGAAAATATTTAGGTTTTAAAATTAATTAGGCAAACACTTAAATTAAGACAACATATTTTTAAGCAAAAACAATTACTTTATTTACGTTAAAAATAAACATTTAAAGAAACATATTCGATATATGCACCAACCTTTTTCCTACAATTTAATTTAACCATTAAAATTTATTATTTACTAAAAGACAATTTCTCCTGCAATAAAAAACAATGCGTATTTGGCGGTACAAATACATTAATGGAGCTGGTGAAATCATAGCAAGAAGTCATACCTGGATTATTGGGGTGGACTCAAGTCCTCTCCCAAGTGGGTTGGCCGGTCCTAAAAGAACTAGTGGTTACTTGTAGAGAGGGTCCCTTTTTGGGCATACCGTCAACACATCAACTCAGTAAAAACAAAACTTCAACACTTTTTCCACTCAAACTGTTCACTGCACTTCACCACATTTTTTCATCGTCTGACCTCTTCCATCTCTAAGTTCTAGCTTTTTCAAATCGGCGGGGCTCCTCCCCATCTCCTGGAATTTCTCATCCTTGAATTTGGATGGCCCTGTGCGCCAATCGTCACACCCACCTTCCGTGCTCATCCAATGCCAACCAAGCTGTCCGGTCAGTGGTCATCAACTTTTTGGCCCTCTTAATTTTAAGAGACACCTCGGCGTCTAATGAGTCCCGTGGTTGTCGAAACTCAAGGTACCACACACGAAGCGTGACTGACAGCCCCCATAAATTTTCGGTCGTAGAAGTTTGAGAAGAGGCTCCAGCCCACATTTTGCGTCAGACAGCATTAATAAAAATGCCAGTCATTCTGCTACTTTAATTTACACCAAACATTGTACCGCCATAATACTTAGGTAATTACAGTGTAGCATAAAAAATATAAAAAAACACAGTAATTACTAATTATACTTAAATGCAAAACGAAACATTTACTTATAATAATTATAAAATTAAAAAAAAAAAAAACACTCAAAATATATATATATAAATATTTATCCAAGTATATAACACACAAAGGTGGTGAACACTTTCCACCAATTTGTGTTCGGAAAATAAAAAATAGAAATATGCAACGTTAGACTTTGACTTCGGATGTCTTACGCAAAATACTGAAGTTTAAAAATATTGAAATACAAACAAGAAATTTGAAAAGAAGTCTTACTGAAGTCTATTGAATTAACATTAGCTTGAAAATTTTTATACTGACTAGTGTAAGCTCTTAATGGGACAGTATACCCTAAAAGTGTTTAAAATCGAATTTTTAATTTTATATTAAGTGAAAGCAATTTCAATTTTTTAAAGCAATTTTTTACGAGAAATTTTCAAAGCATTTGTTAACGCAAATTGTTAAAACTAATTTCTTTAAAGGAAATTGTTAAATAAAATGTTAAAATAAGCAAATTTTACATTTGTTGTTGAGCAAATGTTAAATTAAGCAAATATTTTTATGTAAAATAAACAAAATAAGCAATTTAGGCAAATGTTGTAAATGTTACATTTGCTGTTAAGCAACTGTTAAAAGCAAATTGTTAATTGCAATTTTCTTAAAGCAAATTGTTTACACCAATTTTTTTTTTAAATTTTGCAATTTTTTAAAACAATTTTCAAAACAATTTTAAATTTTAAATTTTTTAATTTTTTAATCCTAATTTGAGTGAAAGCAATTTGAGGTTCTTGCCATTTTGATAGAAATGTTTTTATTCCATGTTCGTTAAAAAAAAAAAAAAAAAAAAAAAAAAAAATGAACGGTACGCTTTTTTCTAACTGAAAATTTTGAAACATTTTACAGTACCGGATTGTCAATTTTTCAGTCAATTTATCGATTAATTACAGATAATAGTATATTTCCTTTTATCTGAGAAAACTTATTATTTAAAACAACACTACCCTAAAATACAAAGTGTACGAAAACAAAAATTTAGAACTTAACCATTGCTGAAAACTATTTTACAAAAACTTTGTGGTATTCTCAATTATGTTCAAACAAAATAAATAAATAAAAACAATGCCATTTTGAATTTCAGCTCTACGGCGCGCTGCAACAGCTTAATGGTTAACTTGGAACGTAAACTTTACACCATAAAAACTACGAGCGGACATTAGAAATAACTTTTAGGTTTTACTTTCTATCTCAAAAGGAATCCACATACTTTATAAGATTGCGTTCAAATGTGTAGAAATGTTGCCATCGGATATCAAGAAAAAGTAAGGTAACAATCCAATTACAGCAAATGTAACTCTCTTCTTTGTAACTGTTCTGTATAATAATGCATGCCATTCCTGCAATTCTAAAAGTAAACTTAAAGTTATTTTTGTTGTTTTTGAGTAGAAAAGAAATAGTTTTAAAGTTTTGGTGAAAGTAAATATCTGAATTAAGTTGGAGGGATTATTAAACTCGGACAGTTTCATGCTACAGGGTACGTCTGAAAAATGTATACTCACTTTGAATGAAAATCTAATAAATTATAACACCTTGTAATTATATACTAGCTGTTTAACCCGTTCTACGCACGGGAGTTCATGAATTGAATTCTAAAACCAAAATTAAAAATAAAAATCAGTACAACCAAATGTATCTATGTAATATGTAAACTAATATTTTTCTACCACTGTGCCTTTTTTTTTTAATGGAATTTAATTTATCATGTTGCTATGGCAGCAGACGATAAAACGATATCTTTGGAATAAGGGAATAAAGAGAATAAAAAGTTTTGTTGATGTTTGGGATAAAATGTTTTTCTTTATTTTTACAAAAAGGTAATAATTAAGCGCAATTAAATAATCTCTCTTTATTTGCATGCGAGGTAAAATAATGATCGTAATACCCGCTACAGCTTCTTAGTATTGCAGCGTGGCGTACGTAATATGTATATCTCACATTGCAGTAAACATTTAGAACTAGTTAGAACGCTCGCGATTACGGTTTGAAGATAAAAAAAAAAGGCAAAGCAAAAATTCATAAAAAACATTTAAAAAAAAAATCTATTTAAATTTTTCTCATTTTTTGCACCAATTGTTCATGGGTCCCCTACCAGAAACCTGTGTGCCAAATTTCGTAGCGCCGGTAGTTGTGGTTTCCGAATTTTTGAGGTTACTAGATAGATACGCGCATGGATTTTAATAAGCTAGATTTCTTTCAAATGCTAAAAGGTGTAAACTAAACACATAATATGTATAGTAAAAAAACTTTTATTAGATTGTTGACATGTTTCGGCTCACTCCGAGCCATTATCAAAAACAAATGAGAATATTCTGTAATTGCACGATCTTTGAAGCTATTATTTGAAATGCTATCATTTAATTTTCATGTACTTTTTAAAATTACGCACATTATTTTTTCCTTTTTACTTGGTTGTTCGTTTTTTATATTTGTATAACCATGGATGCAGCTTACCGAAATTGTGGCTCGAGTAACTCCATACTTACAAACATGGAAATAAACATCAAAGTACAAAATAAAAAATAACGTGCGTAATTTTTAAAAAGTACACGGAAATTAAATGATAGCATTTCAAATAATAACCTCAAAGACCGTGCAATTGTAGAATATTCTCTTTGTTTTGATAATGGCTCAGAGTGAGCCGAAACATGTCAACAATCTAATAAAAGTTATTTTACTGTATATTATGTTTTTGGTTTACTCCTTTTAGCATTTAAAATAAATACATTTTGAATGATTATAACTCCCAGTTTTTATTCCCATACAATTAATATTTAAATTTCAAAAGAATCTACATGAAATGTATAACTGTTCCACCTACCGCAGATGTTCAAAATTATTACCGTTCTGGTCAATACAGTTGCTCATAACAGTGTAGGCTAGTGATTCACACACTTTAACAAACATTTCATTTTGTGTTGTGGCGCATTCTGTCTCCATAGTGGTTACGGAACGCTTTTTCAGAAAGCCTCACGTTTTCAGCACCAGCTTGGTGAATTGGCGAAAAGAGAAAGCGCAACCAGCTCTATCGCCAATCGTTGTCAATGTTTTTTGTTTTGATCTGAACTTGAATGTGAAATGGCGGCGGACAAAATAACCCCTGTGTGTGTGTGTGTGTGTGTATAAAGAAATATTACTATACTGGAGGAAAAAAGAACTTGTTTATGCTTGATTTATTTGTATTCTGAAATTAAAAGCATTTAACCTCGGTAAATAACATTTCCTCATACTATGTTCTTCACTTCATTGATATTCGGAAAACAAAACAAAACAACTCTCTTTGACTTTCACAGCATCAAAAGAATAGGGTTGCTGTTGAGCTACTAAATTTAATACAGAAGCCTTAGGTTGCTGTTTTCTATACGTATGACGTCACAAACAAGAAGGGCTTCTGTATTCATAGTACATAGTCAACATATTCTGTATAGCGTTGGATTCAGCACAACGCCAACTGGTTGCACTCGCCCTAAGGTGCTGAAAACGTGAGGCTTTCTGAAAAAGCTTCCGGAACGTTGTGTATGAACAGCCAATCGTTTCAAACTTATATCTCATCCGATGAATTGTAAGTCGCATATAGGTGGATCTGCCTGAAACTCCCATGCGATGTTGTTTTCGTACTTACAATAGTATTTTAAAATAAATCTCCTTTTTTTTTTTCAAAAGTTAATCTGGGTCAACTCATTATTTCCAATGAATGACACTTTGAAAAGAAACAAAAATTAAAAAGTTATGACCCGTTAAACAGTGTACGTATACATTTTTTCTGACGCACCCTGTATAACAAGAGTAACACTTGTACCAAATAATTAATGAACGAAAATTTCATTTTCCAAAGCATTTTTCCTGAGAGTATGTGACAAGGTATGAGCAATCATTAAATAAATTTTAGGAAGATTTTGTAAATTCAAATTAATAAACTTTGTTGTATTTGTGTCAGGGGTTTTGTGTGTGAACATTTGCAACGTTATCCAACTTATTTCGTAGAAATATCCTTTGTAACACTTTCAAACATATTTGAAAGGTGTTAATGAATTCAGTTTGTCTTTCTACCGTCTGTCTGTCCGTGCTCTAACTTACATATAAATATACTTGGATTGCCATGTAGTTGATAGATGTTATTAAGATTCACAGCATGTTCCGTATTGAAAACGAAGTGTATAGCATTTATAATTCGTTTACAGGGGAATTCAAAAGAATGCCGTTACATTAGGCTCTATCGGGAAAAATCGTTTCAATGAATTTAAATGACGTTACACTATTTTAAACATATTGAAATTTGTATACATAACTGAGGTGCACTACAAGATACTTACTGCAGAATAGGATGTGCATAGATAATTACTTTTTAAAAGTTTGAATGTTCTATAGAGCACCTTTTGATCGTACAACACAATTTTCAGTACTTGATGTCCAATCATCATCTTATTTTTCACTGTCGTCAGCCTCCCCTTGCATTGAGTTTCTGACGAAAGTTTTTTTTGCAAATTCTAGTTTTTCGATAGAGATATTTTTTCTTGTCAACTGAACATTCGTAAAACCGAAATAATTATTCTTTTTAAGCTTTCAATAAAATTCGTTAATCTGGAAAATTTGTTAATATTAAATTCGTAAAAGTGAATATTTTTATAATGTGAAATCACAGGACGTTTTTTAACAATCCAAAGAATATTCGTTAAACTGAAAAATTCGTAAAAGTGACATTCGTTGTAACGGGATTCTACTTTATTTCGTAATATTCATAAGTTTTCTCAACTGAACCCGGAATATTGGTTTTTAGGATCCATTTTCAAATAAATAGTTCCATGTTTATCAAACACGTTTTACAGACAATCATGAAAAATTGTTAAATAGCATTAACATTAAGATTACATTTAATATTATTTTGCTACTCTTGCATCTGTAAATTCAATTACGCAGATGAAAATATTTAATTGAGAACTGACAGTATTGTAAAGACTGATATTTCTGTTTGATAAAACTGATTAATATGCAGGGTGATTATAATTAAAAGTCCCAGTTTCAAAATGCTGTAGAAAATGAACCACTGGTCAGAAGGACTTCCAATTGGAACTGAATACACTGGAAGAAGGGGGAAACGGTATGGCATAAGAAAGAAAAAGTTCCAAACTGTATCCAAAGATGGCGCTGTAAGCGGCCTAACGAAAGTGGATTCGGCTACAAGTGACATTTTTAATCGAAATACGACGGCTTTGGCATGCGTTGCACAGTAAAACCAACCAGACTGTTCAATGTGCATGAAGGTTTCGGTTGTTGGACGGAAAAAATGTTCTAAATCAGTCAACAGTGGTGGTACTGTGAGGGGAAAGCCCATCCACAACAGCAAGCTCGTACCCCATTGGATTGAAAAAATTCGCTTTTTAATGGTCCTTGGGCCAAAAACAGCGTGAAAAGCACATAATGATTCGGTTTTTAATGGCGCATGAGTGTCTTTTAATTTGCATAGTATGCCGCTTACAGCGCCGTCTATGGATACACTTTGGAACTTTTTTCTTTCTTATGCCATACTGTTTCCCCCTTCTTGCAGTCTATTCAGTTCCAATTGGAAGTCATTCTGATCAGGGGTTAATTTTTTACAGCATTTTGAAAGTGGGACTTCAATTATAATCACCATGTATTGTAAAAACTACTCGGAAACGTTCCGAAAATTTGTGGCAGAGAAACTTTGTTTTTATAAATGCTTATTTAAATCTTTGAAATATATTGGTTTCTGGCATTTCTAAAGATAAAGAACTGCTTTTCGAAATCGCGTGTATCTCGGAATAGGTTCTTGTAAATTTTCATTCGTATCGTAGTTATATTATATACTATTATCCTATTATAATATAATAATATAATAATATAATATAATATTATAATTTCGTAGATTAAGAAATACTTATTTTTTATTTTTTTAACAGTGCACAAACAATACTGTTAAAATGGTTTGCAATTGAACAGATTCACTGTTTCTTTTATAATTCAATATATATAAATATATTACCATGTATTTTCTCGTGTATTTTGCGCGCATTTTTTTCATTTCTTCTGTATGCTAAAGTAGAGGGTGAAAAAAAAATGCTCTTTTTTTAAAGTACTTATTGATATTAAATTTCTTTTGAGCAAAACAGAGTAATTAAAGCTGTATTTCTCTCTTTAAGATAATTATAACAATT
Source organism: Maratus michaelseni (assembly GCA_963931845.1). Classification (NCBI taxonomy): domain Eukaryota; kingdom Metazoa; phylum Arthropoda; class Arachnida; order Araneae; family Salticidae; genus Maratus; species Maratus michaelseni. Next base: position 30,159,583 of record OZ007588.1, on the reverse strand, counting down.
TTAAAAAATAAAATACAGTTGCAGCATTTATTTAAATGGCATTTTAAAACAGGGTGAACATATTCCTTTCTCAGTTTTGAGGATAATAGTAATAATAATGATGATAATAATAATAATAATAATAAAACTAAGTTATTGCTAGCGCATTAATAGAATTTAAAAACCTTATATTTTCTCACATAGTGGACTGTTCTACATTTAAAACATATAATATTTTTTAGCCATTATAATATCACATCACGAACAATAGGATCAAATAGCTTAGACTGATTAATTTTTAATGGGAAGTACTAATACATCACACGTTTGTTGATATAGCATTAATGGTCATAAAGTCAACTTCAATCTAGGAGAAGGTGAAAATAGAAAATCACAGACACCAAACACGGGATATGCTCCTTTGGATACAGGGAACTAAACTCAAAATTGACTTTAAGGCGGTTCTCAAAAAAAAAAAAAAAAAAAAAAAAAAAAAAAAAAAAAAAAAAAAATTCTCGCTCAAGAACGTGAAACTTTAGAATCGAACCGTTTTTTTTTTTCATTTTTCGATAAATGAATCACATCTTGAGTTGTAAGCGATTATATTCCCATGGCATCAGTTTTCTCCTCTTTTCCGTTCTGTCGCGTCCGGAAATTCGATTCAAAACGCCAACTTCGACAGCATTTCTGAAAGATGTTCTGCCTTTGTAAATAAATAAGTAAATAAATAAAAAATAAAACAATAAAAAATAATAAATAAATATAAATAAATCGATTAGAAAGTTTCTGAATAACAGCACCAGCCAATTGTATGCTTTTGCGAACAAAAATGAATTACAGAAAGTAGCCAGTTTGGATTTCAGAACAGGCTTATCTGAATATAAAATCAAAATTGCTAGGAGTTAATGGAGCTGTTAGAGTAATTTGAAATCCTGTTTAATTTTTTCAAACTATTTCACAGATGCTTCATCTGAAAAATACACTTTAAAAAAAAGTTTTTTCTAACCTTTTATTTATTTTTACAAAAGTAAAGAGTGGGAAAATTATGCGATTTTTTTTTTCTTTTGGCCAAAATGTTCTTTCAAAAGTACGGAGTGCATACATTACGTGGGGGAGCAAATTATGCAATCATAAATGCATTAATATGACTTATTTGGAAGCTTGTTACGTAAAAATTAAAATTAGATCATTGTAAGATAAAACTTGGTTTTGAAATTCACGGATGGGAAAGAGGTGCCTCGCGATATCAATTGCCCAGGAGTCCCTAGTTGGCTAAATCCGGTCCTAGCAAAATGTGCCAGAAAGTTTCGCAGTGGTGAGCGGGAGTAAATATATTTTTATGAGAATGGAATTTGAATTTGAATTTATTATGTAGTGCTGCCATCTATTGTTTAACGAGAGAAATATATCTTAAAGGGAATTTATACGCATTTTTTTTTTTTTAATCTCACAGCATTCAAATTAAATAATATTTCCTTCCTTTTAACTTTTTAATAGTTTGTTCAGTGAACAAAAAATATATAATTATCTGGGAAAATCGGACTTAGTTTCTGAATAAAATTTACAATTCGTTTGGTTGTTAATACGATATTTCCAAAAAAAATCCATTTAATTGAAAATTTCGTAGAAAATTCTTATTTTATTTTAGCTTATAAAAAATTGCGGCTCGTGAGTGGCTGTTTAGGAAAATGATTTACTCATTTTTGTTTTTGTCAACATAAATCTTCGCCATGTTTAATGATAGAAATCCTACAATCAATTAAGGCGAATATTTCTATTAAAATAAAGATTCTATTAAAATAATACGAAAATGAGTAAAAGCTGAAACCATGCATGTAACCTCTCAAAAAGACAATCACAAGTCACCATTGCTCATAAATAATAATACTTCATCCGCAATGTTTGAAAAAAAAAACTGTAACAAAGAAAAATTATACATTAGGTATACTAAAAAAAACAAGTTGGAAACTCCGCGTTAAACGTGACAAATGAGGTGCGTTCGTTTCGTGCTATAACTAGTTTTACAATGTAAAAAAAATCGTCGTTATTATTTCAATGAAATAAATTATATCGTCTGCTAGGAGCGAAATGAGGATGCCTTTTTTTTTTTTTCTTATTACGTATGGTATGTTTACAGATGCGAATTTTTTTTTCAACACCAGACAGTGCTGTAAAATTCCCCATGGAGATCTTGCTTTGCGAATGATTACCTCCATGGTTTAATATTTCTATGACTCACGATGAATGAATCTTTTGTTTATTTACTTTGATGGATTGAGATATTCGACAGTTAACCTAATTTTTACTGAAGTTATTTCAGAATCTATACATTTTTTTAAATGTAACTCATCTCTCAAGCAAACCATTTTTTTGAACGATCTTTCTAAAAATGTAACTTTTAATATGCAATTTTATTCGAAAAAATTATTTTTAATAAAAATGACCGCTTGGCTTATGGAAAAATATGGGGTTTGCCCCTATTTGTTTTCATCAGTCACATGACTTGCGCTTTGATTATATAGAGTACGTAGGATAGGATTTAATAGAATAAAGAAAACTTTTATGAATATATTTTTCGTTTTGATTCGATTTTCATAAAATTTGAAATGAGTCGACAAAATTCTGTTACGATTCTATGTATTAAATTTCAAACGGTTGGGTAGTTTTCGTGTTGTTATATGCGGAGAGACGGACAGACGAACAGAAGGACGGACCAGACGACGACTATAGGTGCTACGTATTTATATAATTACTAACGCACCTAAACAAGATATTTTATTTCTTCAATATATATTAAAACCCCATCCTATCCAAGAAATAATAGTCAGGTAGTTGTCTTTGCCGCAAATATAAAATTCTAAGTAAAATTTTTAAATTATTTTTCCAGTTTAAAAAACAAACGTTTCTTTATGTTTAATGGAAAATAGATAAAAATTTAAAATCTTGAAACCACAATGAAAAATTTGCCTTAATACACTGCTCAAAACAATTAAAGGATATTTGAAGTTTTATATAAAATAAAGATATAAACGAAATTTTTTTTGCCGAAAATAGAAGAAGAGAATCACAAATGCAAATTTTTCTGGTTTTCAAACTGTGGAGTATGCAAATTTTGAGTTCGACGTCAAAAACGTCGCTTCAGCGGCAGCGAATGAAATTTGACTTTCAACTGGATAAAAGAGAATGAAGACAAGGATGATCGGCATTCAGTGATTGCTTTGTTTCGATGAGTACGATGTCTCAGCGAAGTCATTTGACAGATTCAGAAGCTTGGAGAATTGCTGGTAGGTTAGAAGGGGGCCAAACTCAAGCCGAAGTAGCGCAAGCCATTGGAGTGTCATTTCCAGGATCTGGAACCGTTTTTTGGAGAGTGGATGTGCAGGCCGAAGACCAGGGCAAGGTCGTAGTCGGGCAACAACGCCCAATGAAGATCGGTATTTAGCGTTAACAGCTCGGAGACACCGAAACATGAACGCTACTCTTCTCCAACAACACCTTCGCTCGGCTACAGGCACCACGATTTCAACTCAGACTGTCCGAAACCGGCTCCATGCTGTAGGTCTGTATGCTCGCCGACCGATGGTATGTGTTAGATTAACATCAAGGCATCGTCGCGACCGCAGGGAGTGGGCAACCGAGCATGTCAACTGTAGGAGAAATGAATGGAGCAATATTCTGTTTTCTGACGAGTCCCGTTTTTCTGTGCAATTGGATAATAGGCGTATTTTCATCTGGAGGGACCGTGGCAGTAGGAATAATCCTGCGTTCGTGCACAAAAGTGTCAGATTTGGCGGTGGAGGAGTGTTGGTGTATGGTGGCATCTCCATTGACGGGCGCACTGACCTCTACATCATTCGAGATGGAGCTCTGACTGGTCGCCGATATAGGTATGAGATCCTCAGACCTATTGTAGTCCCTTACGCTGCAGCAATCGGAGATAACTTCATTTTAATGGACGATAACTGCAGGCCACATCGTGCAAACCTGGTGGAGGATTTCCTTTTCGAGGAAGGAATCGTTCGAATGGAATGGCCAGCGTGTTCTCCAGACATGAATCCAATCGAGCACGTTTGGGACGCTCTAGGAAGACGAGTTTCTGGCCGCCAACAACCCCCACAAACTCTCCAAGAACTGGAAAGAGCTCTTCTGGAAGAGTGGGGCAAAATACCTCAACTCGTCATTCATAGCCTCATTGAGTCCATGCCTCAAAGGTGTTCAACGTTGCTGGCCGCCCGTGGAAACCTTACCCCCTACTGAAAATGATTTTCTTTGAAGAAAACACCTTTTCTTATTCTTTTTTTCTCATATGCACAAATTGTGTTTTTTTCCTTTTGTACACAAATGCACAATAAAATGCATTTTTTTCTGCCAAACATGTGTAATTTATTCTCATATAACCTACTATGTCTGTCGACCATGTATCAATCAGCTAAAAAGTTTCCCAGATACAAAATCCACCTAAAACTGCAATATCCTTTAATTGTTTTGAGCAGTGTAATACAGTGGTGGACATAATTATAAGACACCTACCTAATTTGACATACAGTGAAAGAAAAGATTCAGAGCTTAAAAATGCTTTATCAAATATGACAAAAACATAATTTATTCTGTTATCACACGTAATTGTTTTACAGAAATTATATTTTTATAGAATTTAATAAAAAAAATTAAAAATACCATGGACAAAATTATAAGACACCCCAACATTTTAATTAAAACACCTGTTTTATTTTTCGAAATATTCAAATTTTTCTGCACGCTGTTATGACGTCAGCAGTTAATTAAAGCAGACGATAACCAACTTCACGCATTTACAAACATGCCATGAGGTACAGAATGCCCCAGCACATTTTATAGCATTCTTTAGATCCTCGACGCATGTAAACTGCTTCCCATTTCGGTAAACCTCTCGAGCTAAGATCCCCCACAAGTTTTCGATGGGATTTAAATCTGGGGAGCGAGAAGGCCATGGAAGAACATTGATACTTTGCTTTGAAAGCCACTTTTTTGTTACGTGTGATGTATGAATCGACGCGTTATCCCGCTGGAAAGTGTAGTTTTCGCCACAAAGAAGTTCACCGTATATGGCTAGTTGATCTTTAAGAAGATTCTTATACTTTTCGGAATTCATTCTTGAATGCAGAAAAACGATATCGGTTTTCCCTTGAGCCGAAAAACCAGCCCAAGCCATTAATGAGCCTCCGCCCATTTGGCGGCTCATTTGTACATCAAGAGACTTCCGTAAATCATGCCAGTAATAGTGAAACCCATCAGGACCATCCAGGTTAAACTTTTTTTCAACAGAAAATAACACCGAGTACCATTTGGAGATCCAGACCATAGTTTGTTAGCGAAGTTTAGACTGTCCATTTTGTGCCGCCTTAGAAACGGTGTTTTTTTCTTCAATTTTTTTTTTTTTAATTTCACATAGGAAGCATTATGCAACACCCTGCGAATGGTTCTCCTTCAACAATTCAGTTTCAAAGCATTTTTAATGCCTGTAGTGGTCATTTTATTCTGTGTAGCGAGCGAAAGCACATGGCGTCTGTCTCTCGAGGACAACAAGGAGTACGTTTAGATCTTTTAATCCCCGATCCATTACTTCCTCTTTTCAAAATATTTGAAATTTCACATCTAGAGCGTTTAATAACTTTTGAAATATTATTCACTGAAGCACCAGTTCCATTTAATCTCCAAATTTCGCGGATTTCACTTTCTTTTAATTCTGTACCTAGTGGCATGTTTGTAAATCTGTGAAGTCGGTTATCGTCTGCTTTAGTTAACTGCTGACGTCATAAGAGCGTGCAGAAAATTTGCATATTTCGAAAAACAAGCAGGTGTTTTAATTAAAATGTTAGGGTGTCTTATAATTTTGTCCATGGTATTTTTAATTTTTTTTCTTAAACTCGATAAAAATATCATTTCTGCAAAACAATTATGTGTGATAACAGAATAAATTTGTGTTTTTGTCATATTTGATAAAGCATTTTTAAGCTCTAAGTCTTTTCTTTCACTGTATGTCAAATTAGATAGGTGTCTTATAATTATGTTCACCACTGTAATAATATTTAAATGTACTGTCAAAAAAACTCCTCCAATTCCGAGCCTATTCTGATGCAACATACATTTGAGTGAATTTAAAGTAATTTGATTTTCATTTTTTGTTTCTGCAAACAAATTCGAAAGCGCATTTCTTATCCATATTCCATGGTGCAACAAAAAGGGAAATCATGTGTCAAGAACATAGGCGTAGAGTTTTGAAAATTTTTGGTGGGGCTCAACTCAATATAACTCTTTTCCTCACAAATACGTGTATGTGAGTGTAATAGTATAAAAAAGATCGATTGCCAATTTAATTTTGCTTTTTTAACTCCCTTTTAAAGAAATTAAAAATAATCGTATACTGACAAATAACGCATAAGTTAAATAAAATGTTAAGACAATGTAAACATTCGAATATACACTCCTGTTTATAAAATGATATACTCTCTATTATTCGTGAATCGTTTATAATAAAATCACAATAAAAGTTTATCGTTGAATAACAGGTTTTTTTTGTTTTTTTTTTAATCAAAAGTTCAAACTTTTAGCAGTTTAGTTTAATTAAAAAATAGACCATACAGAGAAAAATTGTACCTATGTTGTTTATCTTTGTAACAAATGAAAAAGAGGAAAAAAAGGCACATAACATAAAATAATGGAAATTTAAAAAAATTATACTCTTTTTATATTAGAGGGGTTTGGAGAGAATAAGAGTCCATTTTAAAAATTATTAGAGGGGTTCAAGCCCCATGAGCCCATACAACTCTATAAGCCTATGTTCAAGAATAGATTATGAAACGCTTTCCAAGACATTCAGAAACAAATATAAAAGTTCACCGTTAAATAAGGTGAAAGAAGGTATACTGTAACTAAATAGTGTAGAAAACGTAAAACAAATTTTATAAAATCCAATTTCACCAATTATCGTTCACATAGTCCAAAGAGTAGTTGAATTCTTTGTGTAGTCCTGTATAGGATCTATAAATTTGTAGCATATATAACTGCACAGTATGCTAAAATGTAGTTCAGTTAGAAAACGCATCACACAGTTGGAAAATCCCCTTCGTAAATATCCACCAATAGACGGAACTGCACTCGAATTCTTATGTACACCCTGAATATTATCTACAGATTTTTACACACTCTACATATTAAACTAAAATTTAATTAAAAAAAAATACATATAAGTATAATACGTATAATATTCGTATAATACTTATAATATACGTATAATACGTATAATATTAATATAATACTTATAATATACGTATAATACGTATAATATTCGTATAATACGTATATACGCCTTGGCCGTATCATATGTATCCAAAATCCGTAACCCGTGTAATACGTATTTTAGAGCACTAGTAGTATACAGACGCAGACTGATCCGAATCTGCAGAAAATAACGTAAGCTTGTGCCTGTTCAGAACTCTCTAAAACAGGCGTGCATTTTTGGACGCTCAATACAGGTATTGGACAGGACATGTGGGTATTACTGTCCAAAACTGTACTAAAGTGTCCAAAACCTTAAAAAAGCAATATTCCACATGTAACCACTGCACACTTATTAACATATAAATAAATATAAATATATCACAATATATTTTACTAACATTTTATTTAATTCTTTACTAAATGAAAAAAAAGTTCAAACTTTTCCAATATCTGTTAACATAAAAAGTTCTGTTTCTGTTAAAATTGCGTTATAATAATAAGAAATTCTATATAATACCACATGTAGTATGTGTGTGTGTGTGTGTGTGGGGGGGGGGGGGGTTGCTTAACACTGGTGCTTTTGTTTCAATTTCTGTGCAAGAAAATGTTTCAAAGAAATTTCTTTTAACTAATGTTTCATTGTAAATCATCTTTTCTAGATTATAGGATAATAAAAGGAAGCACAAATATTTAATTTAAAATCCAGAAATTATTTTTTTTAAATATGTATTTTTATTGTTAGGTAGTATATATTGTAGGGTAATTAGGTTGTCAATACTAAATTGTTATTTTTGTATTACTAGGGGGCTCTGCCCCCTACGAGCTACGCTCGCCAACCCCCGTTCTAACACCACAAACTGTAAAAACAGTCTGATTTGATCAATCTTAAAACGATTGCGGAAGATTGAATTATAATTAAACGACCTGCTGTAATCGACTACTATAATCGGCCTTGTGTAATCGGCTGCCCGCTGTAATATCTGCTATAATCGGGTTTCCATTCATTTTCCTTTGACCAAGGGATTTTAAAGCCGAATCAACTGCTGTCGAGACAGCTAACAACTGTTGATAAAATAAGGTTAATTAAACATTTGAAAATCAACTCGTGCAAAATGGTTAAGTAAGCAATGTCATTGCATCGAGAAATTTTATAACGATGCTATAGAAAATTGGGTATTACTCCATTATCTCGACTACTACTTTTTATAAAAGAAAAGAACTATCGCCAAAATATAGGATTTAAAGCCAAAAGTGCATATCTGTGGCGTCGCATTCAATTGATACCAGATGCGTTACGCGTGGTAGTTATGCCATCGATTGATCTTTTATTCAACGTTTTCTGTATTTTTAATTATATTTTACCAATTTATTAGTTATTTTGTTGATTTAAACGTAATTATTAAACGTAAAAATATAGCTTTTAATTGAAGGGAAATATTATTAATTACGCTGTTTTAAAATTTGCAATCATAGATAAAATATTTTGTCGAAATAAATTAATCTTACTCTACTTAATGCTTTGAAAACGCGGAATAATTTAATTATTTATCTTTTTAATATTCACGCGCAAGTATACTTTTTATTCCGTTATTTTCTACATTTATTGCTTTTAACACGTGATCATTTAATTATTATTTTAAAGTTTTATTTCTGTTTTTAATAGTCACGTGTTAATCATTTCTTAATTGAAAGGGAATATTATTACGTGCGCTATTTTACAAATTGGCAACGATTCAAATAATGGAATTTATGAAATATGAAATAAATCTTCGTCAAAATAATGAAAATTTTGAATAAAAAATTGAAATATAACTTCAAAAAATGAGTCAAATTGAAAAAATAATCGCAGTCTGCACACCCCAACCTTGTCAACTATATTCTTACAAATTATGGTTAAATTCCTGTGCATAGTTTTCGTTTCTATAAAACTTTTATAAGAAAATTATTTTGACCAACTTTAATATTAAATATCTCTTAAAATAATTCTTCGATTTAAAAACTGTTTGTTTTAGAGTGTTTATCGAACATTTCTTTATAAAACTACCAATTTTTAGCACTTTCCAACCTAGTTGAAAAGTGCTTATGACTTCGGTTTGTCTGGCCGTCTGGCCGTCTGCCGTCTGGCCGTCTGGCCGTCTGCCGTCTGGCCGTCTGCCGTCTGCCGTCTGTCCGTGCTCTAACTCCCGTAAATAGGCTCGGATTGCTCTGCAATTTTTATATGTTATGGTCGTTATCTATAGCATGTTCCCTATTTCAACGGAAGTGTGTAGCACTTATAGTTTTTTTACAGGGAGACTCAAAAGAATTCCGTTACATTGCGGTCTATGGGGAAAAATCATTTGCGGTTTATTTAAATAATGTTTCACTATTTTAAACGCATTGTAATTTATATATATTACTAAGGTGCATTAGAAGAAGCTTAATATGGAACAGGGTGTGCATAGCACTTATAGTTAATTTACAGGGACAGTAAAAATAATTCCGTTACATTACGTCTATGGAGAAAAATCGTCTGCGGTTTATATAATGTTTCACTATTTTAAACGCATTGAAATTTATATAGATCACTAAGGTGCATTACAAGAGACTTACTACGGAATATTGTGTGTATAGCAGTCATCGTTCATTTACAGGGACACGCAAAAGAATTCTCTACTGTCTGTTAACAATAATTCCTGGAAGTGCGTTTTAAGTTATTGAACGCGATTTTAATTTTAACTCGCTTTTTGTCTATTACGTGGTGTGTATACATTCTGTAGATCCTATACAGGGCAGCACAAAAGTTCGCGAACACATTTCTGTTTATTGACAAACTCCAGACGGAGAATTTTAAACTGTGCTACGCGTTTCCTAACTGAACTAAAATTATCATCCTATGTAGTATATATACAAATCTATAGATCCTATACAGGGCTGAATAAAAGTATTCGGATATTTTTCCGAATATTGTATATGTTGGAAATTCCTAAAATTATGTTTTTAAATATGTTATGCGTTTTCTAAATTGTTTACTTAGATGTTAGCTTTTAGCTTATTAAACGGTATGATTTGTAAAATTATTTTGGAAGCGTTGGAAAGTGCTATATAATCTATGCTTGACGCATGATTTTTCGTTCTTGTTAAATTTTTATATGCAATAGTTTTCTGGATATCAGTCCAGAAAGACTTCAAGGCACAAAATCTTAATTGACAGCGGCGGCCGCGGCGGCGGTTACTTATAGAGAGATAATCTTTTTGCCATTTTTTTTTAACTTTTAGCATTCTTCTGATAAAATACAATTTTTCTACAAAATATAGTTTTGAATAGTTTTAGACAGAGGGGTTTTGGACAGTACGGTTTAAACGATGGATTTTTCCGTGGTTTTTACCGTTGTGTCCAAAACCTTAGCAACCCTGCTCTAAAGGCTTGATAGAATTTTCCTCTTCCAGTGTGTAGGAGTTCCCTGCCTGTAAATCCAGGTTCTCTTTCACTGAATTACTCCTGCACGGAAACCTCACTTACACGCGATCCATTCTCTCCTCGCTTTCCATTCTCCCCCCCCCCCCCCCCCACGAAATGTTTGGTTAGCAGAGGCTGAAATTAATCTGTGTCTGTATGTACAGTTTAAAGCGAAGAAGAAAGCATAAAACAAAAGAGAATACCACATACATTTTAATCTTCAAATTGTCACAAAAAAGGTAAAAAAAAAAAAAAAAGAAAGAAAGAAAGAAAGAAAAGAAAAGAAAAGAAAAGAAATAACCGTTTGATTAGAAATTATGTCTTCCTTTATTTTATGCTTAAAAAGTAAGCTTAGGGCGGGATAGATGCACCGAATAGTGATATGGCCGAAAACCGAATACCGAGTATGCGACGGTATCATAATAAAACATATGCATTTTGATTATGTGTATTACATATATTATGAAAATATAAATTATGCCAAAATTTGGGCTGTAATTAGATTTATATCCAATTGATGGCTGCAAGAGAACTATATTCTTATGAATATAAACATTAAATAATAATATTTCATTTATTAAGACTACATAATTTAATTTGTAATTTGACACTGCTGTATGGTATTGTGATTTCATTGTGTATGGTCAGTTTCTTATGTTTCAATGGTTAAATTTTACATTAAATTTTTATATATTACATACAGGGTGATCTTTTTTAAAGTGACAGTGTTTGGAGCGCCCTGTAGCGCGATCTAATAGCCGAAATGGCATCAAACTTGGTATTTAGACTAATCAAGACATGAGGAAAAGGATTCCGTGAAAAAAAATAGTTCCAAAAATCGCCGCTAGGGCATTTTGTGGCGCTGCTGTAGCTTACAATAACGAGAATTAGCATAAAACACGGGTATCAAAGAAAAATGCAAATGTTGAGCGATGACAGCGCCAGTAATAGGGGCTATAAAAGCAAGTAGTAGACAGCTCCGACAAATAATCTCAGCTGAAGTAAACGAGCTCCAGTGGACATGCCTCTCACGTTACCGGAACGTGCGTTACTGGTGAAGCTGTATTATATGAATCAATGTAATGCATCCGCAGCTCTTCGAGAATTTCGGACCAGAAAAAAATTACGAAAGGGGCCTTTATCGCTGAATATGGTCTTAAGAAAATGATTAAGAAGTTCGAGGAAACGGGGTCACTGACCATTCGCGCTGGGAGAGGACGTAAACAAGTATCAGAAAATGTAACAACTGATGTGGCAACTGCAATTGTCGAAGCATCGCAGGGAACCATTGCTGGTGCTAGCAGCGTCTGGGGTGTAGCTCGACAATTGGACATGAATTATTCCACGGTATAGAGTTTTGCGGCGCGTTATTGGATTTTACCCCTACAAAATCAGCCTCTTGCACAATCAAGTGATTATGATAAGCGAGTGACATTCGCTCTATCGTTTCTTGCCAGGATAGTAATTGATGATGCTTTCCCATGGCACATTCTGTGGGGAGATGAGTGCCATTTTTATCTCAATGGGTCCGTAAACACACAAAATAGCTGAATTTGGGCTTCTGAGCATCCCCACACCGTGCATTAAATTCCCCAAAAGTCACTGTTTGGTGTGGTTTCACAGCCGAATTCGTAATTGGATCTTTCTTTTTTGAGACCATCACTCCGACAGGACCCGAAACGTGCACCATAAATGAAGAAAGGTACCACGAAATCTGCAAACGTTTATTATTCCACAACTTCAGCAAAGAAACCGTCTCCAACAGACAATCTTTATGCAGGATGGTGCTCCGCCACACATTGGTAATAAGGTAAAGCAGCTGTTGCGCCAAACCTTCACTGATGATAAAGTCATAAGTCGGAGTTTTCCAGTTGCATGGCTGCCTCGTTCCCCTGAACTCACGCCATGCGATTTTTGGCTCTGGGGTTATTTGAAATCTCAAGTTTATGTTGGTGGAGTATCAAATTTGTCTATTCTAAAGGACAACATAACAAAGACAGTGTGGAATATTCCTCGTGATATGTTACTTACGGCTGTGCAGAACGTTATGCACAGAATGCACGGTGTTATTTCTGAGAACGGTGCTCACATTGAAGGTGGTCTAATTCCTCACCGGGGAAGTTAATGTAGTAAATAAACATTAATAATTTAACTGTACGATTGTATGTGTTAGTATTTTTATTTTCTCACATTATATACATTGCAAAGCGCCACAAAATGCCCTAGCGGCGATTTTTGGAACTATTTTTTTTTCACGGAATCCTTTTTTCCTAGTCTTGATTAGTCTAAATACCAAGTTTGGCGCCATTTCGGCTATTAGATCGCGCTACAGGGCGCTCCAAACACTGTCACTTTAAAAAAGATCACCCTGTATATTACATATATAATCATTAAAACAACACAAAAACATCATACAACATGTGGGGAAAATTACAGTAATTTAGATATATAAAGATATTAATTGCGTATGCATATTAATTTAAAAAGAGTCATACAATAAAATTAAAATTAAAATTGATTTTTTTTGTTAGTAAATATGTTCTAGAACATATCTAGACAGCATCAAGCTGTTAAATTTTTTTTAACAGCTTGATGCATTTTTGTAATACGTAAAACATCTTCTTGCTTATAATAAAACATGACTTTTACCAAGTCTTAATTATTAATTGCATAATTTTAACTATAGATAAATGCAATTCATATGTACATTTCATTTAATATAAGTACTCATTACCACTGTTAAATGTGCGTTTTAAGTTTATTATTATTTTTTATTTAGAAAACATGTTTAATTATAAAAAATTGAGAACTTTCATTTTATCCTTTTAAACTTAGGCGTATCAAATTGACTTTCTATAAGTCAGGATAGTAAGTTAATATTGCCATTAAAATGTAAAAAAATGAATAAATAAATAAATAAATAAAATAAAATAACTAACCATTCACAATGCTTACTCGCCATGATTTACAATGAGACACTTCCTGAAATAGCCCTTGGTCAAGCAATTTTTTTTCTGAGGTGATTATATTGCAATTGGTCAACAATTTTGTATGAAGTAGAAAATGCATCTTTAAGAAAACTCTTAACAGTTGAACTAGCATATGCGCAACAAGGAAAGTTTTACAACTTAGTGAACACAATCTGAAAGTACTCACAGAAACTGAGATAAAGAGTATGAATTGTATTAAATTTTCAGCAATATTTTGTATTAAATATATTTAAGAATGTTCTTTTAAAACAAAAAAGGCTGCTGAGCAACGCTAATTTTTTTGACAAAGTCACAAAGCCATTTTTATATGTGCATACAATTTACAGACATTAATATGGGAATAAGATAAACGATACGATCTTGTTTCATATTGTTCGTACCGGCCGAGCCCCCAAATTATTGTGGTTAAGATCACATCGTTTATCTAATTTCCACAATAATATGGGGGCTTAGTCGGGATCTGAATAAAATTATATTTTGAACCGGGATATAAATAAGAACTGAGTTACTCGAACTGTAAGCATATGCTTATCATGAGTTATACGAATGTTATAATCTTCCGTAATCATATCTGCAATTCCTGCTAATGCGAACACTTTTTATTTATTTATTTAATCGTAACGTAAGTAAAATTGATAATGTCATTGCCGAATAGAGCGAAAAAGGTGGACTTGTTAACATTATGCAATGATTTCGGACTGGTCGTTCCTAACCCCCCCCCAAAATATATATATATATATATATATATATATATATAGAGAGAGAGAGAGAGAGAGAGAGAGAGAGATTTATTCACGTTGATAACGGAGTCTGAAAATTACGATGAGGATTTCGCCAAAGACCGGCTTGAAGTTGTCGATAGAAATGAAAATCAACAAGAAGCAGAAAGAGAAGGAAAAGGAAGAAAGAGAAGAAAGAAAATCAGAAGCAGAAAGGGAAAGAGAAGAAAGAAAATTAGAAGCAAAAACAAAAGAGTTGAAAATGGAATACGAATTTAAAAAAAAATCGCTGACGGCTCGGCCTACAGACACATGTAGATTTCGAAGACGCAGACCGTGGGGCACCTGTTTATTGGGAATTGCAGAAGAAAGACCTATTTACCATGATGTGGCAGTTGGGACCATCCACTTCGAAATATACCTCTGCCTGTAGCCGGAGCCAGCAGGGATTTTCTTGTTTTTAATTTTTTTTACCGTAAGAGTTGGTTATATAAAAAACTTGTCAATATAAAAATTGTAGATAATATTGAGAAGATTCATAATAAATTTAAGCGGATTTGATATCTTGGGAATTGACGAAGTTATGAATTTTTTTCTTCTGAAACCACTATTCTCCCCCCCCCCCTCCTTGGGGGCCTTTTTAATGAAATCAAAAATTTGTCATATATAAATGTTTGGCCCTTTTCCTAGACGTAATAATAACTTTAAACGGAGTCGATATGTATAAAAATTAAGAAGTTATGAGTTTTCTCTGTTTTCACGTCTGCTTGAAGGCGGAGTCAGCAGAGATTTTTTTGTTTTTAATTTTTTTTCTGCCATAACAGTTGGTCTTATAAAAAACTTGTCAATATAAAAGTTGTAGATAATTTTAAGGAGATTTACAACAAATTTAAAAGGATTTGATATCTTGGGAATTGACGAAGTTATACATTTTCTTCTTCTAAAACTCCCCCTTTCCCCCCCCCCCTTGGGGCCATTTTTAATGATCTCAAAAATCTGTCACATATAAATTTTCGGCCCTTTTCCTAGAAGTAATAATAACTTTAAACGGATTCGATACGTATTATAATTAAGAAATTATGGGTTTTTTTCTGTTTTCACAAAAAGCCCCCCCATTGCCACCCCCCTGGTTCGATTTTGCCCATTAACAAACTTGACTGATATTTTATGCCCCTAGATTTTATGTATCAGTTTCGAAAAGATGCGGGAGTTGGAACCGCCTACTTCGAAAAATAACTTGTTTGCAGGCGGAGCCGGCAGGGATTTTTTTAATTTTTATTTTTTTTTTTGCTATAAGGGTTGGTCTTATAAAAAACTTGTCAGTATAAAAGTTTTAGATAATATTAAGAGGATTTATAATAAATTTAAGCGGATTTGATATCTTGTGAATTGACGACGTTATGAATTTTTTTCTTCTAAAACACCCCCTTTTTCCCTCCCTTGGGGCCATTTTTAATTATATCAAAAATCTGTCATAATTTTCGGCCCTTCTCCTAGAAGTAATAATAACTTTAAACGGATTCGATACGTATCATAATAAAGAAATTATGGTGGTTTTTCTGTTTTCACAAAAAGCCCCCCCACCCTCCCCCCCCTTAGTTCGATTTCGCCCATTAACGAACTTGACCGAGATTTTATGCCCCTCGATTTTATGTATCAGTTTCGAAGAGATCTGTGCAGAATTATTGCAGTTATCGTGTTCATAAAAAAGTGACATAGATAGATAGATAGATAGATAGATAGATAGAAGTTTTGAACTGGGGGTGGTTTTGGGTTCTGGGAGTCATAATCGGCGTAGATCTGCAAAAATTTTTCAAAAATTCCAACTTTGATGAGAATGTAATAGGTAATATTTCTTACGAAAACTACCTAAAAGCTAGACCTTCAAGGTAAACCTGAAAAGTTCAAGCGACGACGGTGCTGCGACTTGTGGTAAGCAACAAGACTTGTTTAAACTAATGACACATTTTGGTGGAAAGGGCGATATTAGAGTTAATTTGAGAGACAAATCTCTACAATGAATATTGTAAAAGAAAATTGGGTTACGTAACTATTATGTTTACTTCTGCTAGAAATTGTACATATTGTAGACAGAGAACCAGATCCATTGACAGACAATTGTGATTACCTAAAACATTTACTCCTTAAGCCCTTTAAAATGACACCAGGAGAATTTAGGTAAAAATTAATGTCCCGTGAGGAAGAATTTTTAGAATCTTGGGGCGATGATTTAGCTTTTGAATTAAGAAATTATTTTGAGGAATGAATGTGATTAATAAGCTAAATTTGGCGATAAATGAAGAAGGAATTAAAATTGCTGGCGAGCGCAATAACGTTCAAGTAGATTTTATTAGAATTGTAGAAAATTCCGTTGAGAAATCAAATTGTGTTGTTCGATTTATCATAGATTCACGATGTATGAGTTCGTTCACGAGGATGAATGAACAAGGAGTTCATAAGATTTTAACCGAAGGAATCGGTTGGTTTTCTAAGGCAAGGCTGAAGTAGTTAACCATATTTAAGGAGCAGAAATCATAAGTTGATTTCATTGTATTTTTGGTTTTAAATACGAAAGTGATTTAGTCGACCATACAAGTATTTTATATTAAAAAAAGGTTTCTTTTTTAGGATTCAATTTTAAGCTTATTGCACTGTTGAAAATAGTTAATTATTAAAAGGATAATTAATAAGGACTTTACGTTGCACATATAAATACTCATCAAACATTTGCTTCAAACGTAAATTTCGTTTAATAAATATGAGTTACTTTAAAACTACATATATAAAAAACAAACCTCGACGTTTCGGTTAATCTTTATAACCATCAACAGGAGAAAAAAACTTTCATAAATATGAACAGCAAAAAATTAAAAATGTGTTACATGATTGAGTCACAATGTTCTATCTGACAAGACGCTAAAATAACGGAAAATACAACAACATATTCAAAATACGCCTGGTGGCGCCCTCTATGAATCAGCAATGTAACTGGAACTCATGTTCAACTAAATTAAAGTTCCTTCAAAATGCATTTCCATATAGCCGGAACCGAAAATGATGGGATATCGTTGCAAATTTCATGTTTTTAATTCCGGCTATATGGAAATGCATTTTGAAGGAACTTTAATTTAGTTGAACACGTGTTCCAGTTACATTGCTGATTCATAGAGGGCGCCACCAGGCGTATTTTGAATATGTTGCTGTATTTTCCGTTATTTTAGCGTCTTGTCAGATAGAACATTGTGACTCAATCATGTAACACATTTTTAATTTTTTGCTGTTCATATTTAAGTAAGAACGTAAGAAAGTTTAAATTTAACTAAATATTACGACCAATATATACATATATATGTTTATATATATTGGCGCATATCGTTTGCCCTAAAAAGTTTCAGTGTTACCCTCGTATTACAGATTAGCAACATATAGTTCTTTCATTATATATATATATATATATATATATATATATATATATATATATACATACAGAGAGAGAGAGAGAGAGACTTCTACAATGATTAGTTTCTGAGAAAATTGTAAAAAAAAAATTTTACGTCATATCCGCTTATAAAGTAAGGTTTATTCGAAATAGTGTTATAAATTAATGCATATTAGATATCACATGGAGTTCGCATGAGAAACTGTTCAAAGTGACTATACGCGAGTGAATGCAATCCGTCATCGTTATGTCCCAAGATAGCTAGATTATTTATTCTACGTATCTTGGAAATGTCCCACGGAAGTCCGTAGACGCATTTGTGTTGAATCAAAGTTTGGTAATCATTCACCCATGCACGCTAGTAGGTTTAAATACGTACATACGTGCAGTAATGGCAATACTGTTAATACATCTGATGTGACGCCATCAGACAATTCGAGCATCTATTCATGTAAACATAGTACAATAATGCAAGAACTACTAATGTTCACGTCTCTTACGTGACACCATCTGATCCTTCGAGCCTTTATTCGTGTAAACATAGTACAATAATCCAAGTACTAATGTTCATGTGTCTGAAGTGACGCCATACAATTGAATCGGTCATTTCAAAAACCACATAAGTCAAGTTTTTTCCAAATATACTTTATTTTTTGTCGCAAATGCTTCTATAAAGGTAGAGCCATGATCTGGGTAATAATAACACATAAGTCAGTGCATTCCTTCCTCTTCAAACAATACATTCTCATATTTGTTCATTACTTAAACGAACATAAAGTCATCAGCGACTTAACTGATTTTTGCATGCAATACCAGATGGCATGCGGATACCACATTACATTACCCTATTACCGTTTGCATGCAATGCCCTATTAAAACATAAAAATGTTCCTGTATAGGTACTATTTTCATTTTGATTAAAAGTGGGTTTAATAGGACTGCTTTGTTCCAATTAAATACCACCTAACCTTGTTTCTTGCTAAAACAACATAAGTCAGGAACAGTTTTCCTATTCTTCTTCTTTTTATTATTCATAAATTATAAACAATATTCGATATTTACAAACTTTGAATGAAAACTCTTATAATCAGCCCAAAAACTCCCATAAAAATTCATTCGTTTACTTGTGAGTAATACAGTTTTTTTTTTTTTTTTAATTTCTGAAAAGTTCTGATTCTGTGACTTAATGTGGTTTTTCAAATGACCGATTCAATTTCTGCACCAAGCAAGGATGCTCGTTCGGCACAGTTTATGTGTCTTGATCTTTACAGAACAACCTGTATATTTAGGCATGTAGAAATATTTGCATCATGTATCTCAATAATAAATTTTAATAATATTTCTTATATAATATAACATATAATAAATATCATAACGATTTATTTAAGTTAAAATGCCAAACAAATGGCGATAAAAAATTCTTCTTCTTATATGTTTTTTTTTTTTTTTTTTTTTTTTTTTTTAATAATAGAACCAGAGGCAACATATTATCATATGGAAATTATTTGTTAAAATACAGTACATAAACACTGATTAGTTCACATTTCAGCTCAAAATACTCGAGAGAACACTTTACAATATTACCACTTTTACACTGTATTCAATTTTACTGCAGAAGATAACATAATTCCTTTATTTATCTTCGTTCAAGACTGAGCAGCCATTTTTATGCCTGACACGTAAAATTTATTAACATGAGAACATAATTAATTCTCGCTTTAAAAATATATCTTCTCTTATTTATTCGTATTTTCTCGATTCTATTTATGGAGGTTTTCAACGCAGCTAGATAATATTCTAGCTGAAATAAATAACGGTAGCTATTGTTGGTCGATTTGCACAAATGAGGCGGCATAAAAACATACCTCCGCGATTTTTCACCTTTTCTCTCTCCGTTTACGCTTGACCACGATGCTCCCGTAATGACCCCTCTGGGAATTGGCTGGACATAGTAGCCTCGATTCTACAGTAACGTGTGTTGTAGCTTCAATGTGTTTTTATAGATAGAAATAGTAAAAAATAAAATAAAGAGAGAAGTTGCTATGACGTCAACGGGAACAGTTTGGCTATGGAAAACAAGCGAAGTACTTTCATAAAATATTCATAAACATTGTAATTTTATAGGGCGTGCTGTTTATTTTTGAATGAAGACAAACAGAGGGGATGTTCTGAAATTGAATTGTTGTACAAATGTATTTTATTTACGGGGAGATTACACTTTATAAGGCCGAAAATTAAGCGGATTTTTTAAAAGAATTTTTGGTAATTAAAATATAGATAAAAAGAGTGATACAAAGTGCAACACAAAAGTCTTATAAAAACCTTTTTAATGATCGACATATGTTTCAGCGCTCATATACGCTCATATCACTTTCGAGATATATAACGATAAACGAAAATATTCTCGCAAATTCTTTAAAATAAACTTGAAAACATAAATCACCAGATCATATATGTAAAAAAGCAGTTGCTTGAAATAGTCAACTGTAAACGTGAAAATTAATTTTTCTTTATTGCTTTTTTAATATTAAATTAATTATCAGACTAGATGTTATGATCATTAAGGTTAACTGGGTGAATTAGTTCAGAATATTCGTCCGGGATGGCTCAGTTGGTAGAGCATTAACAGCTTCAGCCAAGGGATCCTGGGTTCGAATACTGGCCCGGACTTTTTCGCTCAGTTGAGAAGATTACATCTCATATGATTTATTTACAAAGTTGAATAGGTGTGTCAAAATTAATCTAGGTAATATATGCTATAAGTGTCATAAATTTCATATAGGACTATAACTTCATACACACATCTTCAGATACAGTATTTTATACGAAATTAGCGATTATTGCTCGAAGTGCGTTTTCAGTTATGGTATGTGTTTTTAGGTAAAACTAAATTTTTGCATACTACGTGGTGTGTATAAAGGCTACAGTTCATATACAGGGCTGCACAAAACACCCAGAAAAAAGTTTTGTTGAATCAACAAAAATTTGGTTGACCCAACAAAACTTTTTGTTTAAATATAGGTCAATGGAAATTTTGTTTGAATCAACATTTTTTTTTTTTTTTTTTTTTTTTTTTTTTTTTGCAATTCCAAAAAAATTTTTTGTATCGTCAGCAAAAAATGGTTTTGTTAATTCAAGTAAAATGGTTCAATTTTACTTGAATTTTTCTAAAACAACCAAAATGTACTCAACAAAATGTTTTGTAGTTTTAATCAATTTTTTTTTCTGGCTGAAGAATGCGTAAGCATACTGAGTATGAGCGGGACTTTCTTAAGGGTGGCGTCAACTCTTTTTATTGAGTTGTGCATTTTCAAGCTGAACTATATTTAGTATATTAACCGGGCGATTCACCACCAACCTTCAACTCACAATTCAACTCCTAGTTGAGAAACCTTAGGTTAGCAAATCTAATCACCGGTCATAAATAAACGTTACAAATAAATTTGGAATTGACATTTTGATTTGATGGTTGTGTTCGTTCACAAAATTGGACTCAAAGATTAGAAATTCACATAAAGTTATAAGACGTATATTTTTACAAAATTTTGCGTTACAGTAAAATTCTTAAAAAAAGGTACTTGATAAAAAAATATTTAAAAAAAAAATTAATCTATAAGTTTAATAAGGAGAATAAAAGTGAATTACAAGCTGGATTTATAAAAATTTCTTTCTTTCTTTTGGAACGAATATTATATATAAAGACATTTTCATATATTTATCTCTAATATAAACTCTTTTATTAAAATAAAGAAATTAATTACAGATTCAATTAAAATATCTTGGCAAAAAAATTGCATGCCCGGTAGCCTTTATCCTTTATATGAAGTCAGAAGGTTTTTTTTTTTTTTTTTTTTTTTTTTTTAATTTCATGTGTACATTATTATAATAGATTAGTTAGAAAGTCTTTCTTTCTTTCTTCTTTTTATTTTTTAATTTCAAGTGTAGATTATTTTAAATTCCTATACAATAATTTAATTTTTTTAAAAATCCCTATTGTATAATAATTTTAGGAGATTTCCGAAAAATTTCTAGCGAAGTGCAAATATTTTCAAGAAATTCTCTGAAAAATATTTCTTTCAAACAAACATAATTATTTTAAACTGAACAAGTATATAATTCAAATTATTTATTTTGGTATATTATAGTTCAACAGATTAGTATTTATCTACTATAAATGAATGATATATTTTCTGTTACGCAGTAAGTAACAGAAAATTCCTGTTTCTATGATTGCATGCTTTGAACAAATATAAAACGCAGGGGTAAAACAAAAATGTAAGAAAAACTGCTTTTGTTTTTTATAAAAAAAAAAAAAAAAAAAAAAAAAAAAAGAAAAAGAAAAAAAAGAAAAAAATTACATACTAATAATTTTTAGTGTAAGCACATTTTTTTCTATTCGCATTCCGCAGATAACGCTTAACTGGGCAAGATTTGGCTGTTCCTTTCGTTCAAATTTTCACACTCGTATTTATACTTCACCAGCCGACCACAGTCAGCTAATTTGCATTTAACTGCACAGAAATAACCACGAAACCCAGATTCAAGGAGGCACAATCACACTTATGAAAGTCAGAGAAACGGTAAATAGAATCCCTTTCACGCACAAGGTATTAGGTGTCGCACAACAAGCTCACAATCTAGACTACCTTTATAAGAGCAGCTAGATACTGCCATACATTTAGCAGAAATTAATAAAGTATTTGTAATAATTATCAAAGAAGATATTTCAACATTTACCTTGTTCTTCAATCGTAAATAAGTTGGTCCTTGTCATCTTTCCCGAGCACATTTCTGATCTGAAATGAGTCGAAACCGATTTACGCTGCTCCATGTATAGAGGCGGCCGAAGAAATTTCTACGAAAATTTGTTATATTGTATTTCTTAGAAATTAGATTCCCATTCATAATTTTCCAATTTTAAAAAAGAAAAAAACTCAATTCTCAAAATTGGAAATTTATGACGCATAAAAAATATTTTTTTTATTTCTTAAAATAATAATAAAAAAAACCGCTTATGTTTATACCAAGCTCTCAAAAGAAGAAGAAAAAAAGCGGTTATTTTCAGAAAAAAAGAAAAGAAGACGCAAAGCGCTCCTTTAAACGGTAACCGTGACGTGAATATCGGTATGGCTTAATTAGATTTATTTTTGTTTCAACGGTGGCATCATTTCAAAAGCGAAATTTTGGCCAAGAAAAAGACTCAGTGTCTCATACATATTTATGATTTCTGAGATAGAAGATCGTTCAGGAATTTTAGAAAGACAGGAGAAAAGGAGGGGACCGGGGGGTCGTCAACCAAAATAAAGACAGTGACATCTAAATTTTTGCTTGCTACCATGATACAGGGTGACCCAAAAGTTTTTAGGCGATATTTTGGTTTAGGTTATTTATTTTCTTTTTTAATTTTTCTTGCCATTCAGAAATACACGGTTGGGAAGAATGTTATCATCAATGAGCAATCATTGCGAATGAAAGGGTGTTACAGAAGTTTCCAATTAAAGGCAAAAAATTTCTTAACATTATAAATATAAGACATGCGCAAGGCCTTTTTAAAGAACTTTTTCTTTCTTCGTCAGGCGCAAAGAAGACGTGCTACCATATGGAAAGCAGGCACAACACTGAGAGGAAATGGGAAAGAAGATGAAGGATAAAGAAAACAACCAATAGGAAAACACAAGGCGATGGCACAGAGACCATTAACCAATCAAAAGAAGAGAGAACAGAATGATAAATACGAAGCAAATGGAATAAACAGATAGAGTCAGAAAGAGAAAGAAATTATAAAAAACATATATATAAAATAATAATAATAATAATAATAGAGAGAGATTAAATAAATAAAATAGCGATTAAAAATTAAATATATATATATCGGTCCAGCGATTAGACGTTGGACGGTGTATTTCGGGAAGATAAGAATGAAACTTGCATTGCTTTCGTTATTTTAATGAAAATGATCTTGATTAAATACAAAGTAAATATTGAATGGGAATTTTAAGTTTACAGGGGTTTTGGCACTTGATCCGCCATTGTCATTATACTCATTTAATGAGAGGATGTGGTGCAGAAAAGGACATGGAATATGTGATGCAGAATGAGACATGGAAGGAGCCGACGCGAAAATAAACAAACAAACAAAAAAGCTAGAAGAAAACATTTCTTTTACAACTCGATAACACTATTTTTTCACGAAATTTTTACACGAGCTGTAAAACCGTTTTATTGATCACCCATAAGGATGTCAAAGAGTTCGGACAAAAATAACTTTTTATTTTAAAACTATGAAACGACCCTACGTAAAAAAAAAAAAAAAAAACAAGAAAATGAGCGCTTTTATCACTAAATATCCATATTTTTCGCGAAGTTTTCATTTTAAAATATAATTTCATACAAAATCCGGTTAAAGATATAAAATAATAATAACTTGATGTTTCTGTTTAAATTTATTATCACGGGCCCGGGCAACGCCGGGCCGGGGTCAGCTAGTAATTTATTTATATGCACTTATTAATATAGTGTTAAAAATAATTAATGCGTTCAACCAACAGTAAGAAATTAAAGAAAGAGTAATGATAAAAAAAGTCTGAAACTCATTTAAATTTATTATCACGGGTCCGGGCAACGCCAGGCGGGGGTCAGCTAGTAATTTATTTACATGCACTTATTAATATAGTGTTAAAAATAATAATTTATTTACATGCACTTATTAATATATTGTTAAAAATAATTAATGCGTTCAACCAACAGTAAGAAATTAAAGAAAGAGGAATGATAAAAAAAAAAGTCTGAAACTCATAAGAAAAGGAGGGGGGGGGGAGGGGAAGGAACCGCCTTCCCTGCCCACCCTAAATGATGCTTCTGCTTTTAATGCTAAAAATATGAGCACAAAATTTGCCGGGTATGAACTACAACTTTTTTCTGCATTTCATTTATTATTAACGTTGATTCTCTTTGTATACCTGGACGTGATCTGGAGCAGTAGATCCTAACAAAATCTTTTACGTAAACATAACACACACGCAAATAGGAAACGTCTGACATGAATAAATAATCCCGGAATGCATGCAAGGAGGCAGACGAACTCCTTTGTATTGCATATAATTCGATGAGAATTTAGCGGATCTATTAACCGAAATATGAAACACAAAAGCAGTTTTTTTCCCCTGGTAAAAAGAGATTTTTATTGAATTTTGGCTGTTTCTAAGCTGGTAGTTTCACTTACAAGGAGAAAAATTAATAATAATAATAATAATAATAATAATAATAACAAAAGCAACTTTTTTCTTTTTCAGTGTCCCCTCTGAAGCAGCAGAAATCCTTCCCGGAGAAAATTTCTGAATTTAACACTGCGGTTTTTCATTAGAAATATACATATATATTACAAAATTTATTATATTCCGCCATAATTAACTTTTATTCTATAATTTTTTTTTCTTTTTATAATATTCCATATGTAATTCCGATTAATTAAATTAAAATCCCATCTTAAATTAAACAATCAATCTCCGTATGTAAAGATATAAGATCTTAATCTACTTAATAATATTTATTCCAAAGATTTCAATTTAAAAATGGCTCTAACTACTTAAATTTATTCTTTAAATAGAACACCATTATTTTTAATCCACTATTAAATTCATTATTAGTCCCGTGTATGTCAAACCACTATAAATTCTTTATTTAAATGCTAAAATATCATATCTCTTAAAATTATTCCGCTCTAAAAAAATTTATTTCTTTTAAAAATATTCTATCATTAAATATTAAATATCTATCACAATATTTCAAAATGCTCTCATATTTTTCCCCCTCCACGTCAAAGATTCATTTTCTTTTTTTTTCTTTATTGCGGGTTAAATTCAAAGCTATACAGAATAACAGATATTTTGTTTAGTTTATACTTCATTCATCTGGTAGCGAGGCTTTAGAAGCATCTAGAACATTTTTGGCGCCAGGAAGTCTTTTTTCTTCAAAATTAATGCACCGGAATATATTAATAAAATCCCTTTTAAGCGTCTATGATTGGAACAAAAAGATCATGTGACGTGTTTTATAATCTTGCGCAAGCCCAGTTAAAACGAGATGCACGCTCTGATTCTAGTAGAGACTTGACGTTTGGCGGTAGCTAAAGGAAGGAGTGAAAATTTATCGGCGTCTAATTGCCTCACACGTCCTTTATAGTTCAGTGATGTAGAGTTCTAACATATTTGTAGGGGTGTATAGTGCCAAAATGATACAACCAACTCATCTAGATAAACATCTTGAGTCTCAGGGAGGAGATTTGGGGAAAGTGCCGACTGTCGCAATGGAATATATTGGTGCTTAGATGTAGTTTAATATATCGAGCATTCCTCCTGAATTGACGTCTTCATAACAGAATAAAGTTTTTTTACTTTCAACTAAATGGTGCTTGAACTGTGAATTTATGTGAACTACTACCACACGGCAAACCTAGTGCGAATGAAAATGGTAAATCTTGCTCAGTATTGTGAATGTTTAACAACAGCTTTTTCGACTGCAACGGATCAATCAAACTTGAGAGTATAAATCATGACAAATATATGTTAGTCCAATTTCAGATTTGAATGCTATAAACAATGACACATCCACCACAGTGTGATGGGCTGCGAGTGATATGCAATCGTCTTCATTTAAGTTTAAAAAAGAAATTTATTAAGAATAAAGTCAGTCTTGATTACAGAAATGAAATTATAATTAAAAATATTTCGTGTGTTCTTTGACTATTATTGATAGTTCGTAAAGGAATTAAAAAAGTTTTTGGATGTAGGACCTAGTCCTTGGGTTTTATCACACTATCCTCCAGTTATTGAGAAAAAGTTCGAATAGAAACTCGCTGACATAGAGGTATACAGTTTTCCCGACGATCACTAAAATTCAGCATAAGCTTTCACTAAGTTCAGATATTGTTGATCTCTCGTTATTTTTCCTCACTCACGTATTCAGTGACTTTGTTGAGTGAGAATGATTCAGAAACCTTCTCAACCATCATAAAATATACCTTCAAGAGTTCTCAATCCAGAACCCTTCCCTTAGCTCTTTGCCGAGCAAGTACGTTATTCCAGAATTTCTCCGGAAAAAATAAACCCAACTGTGGCGACGTTAATTCGCCTTATATGAAAATGGAAGCTGAAGCATAATTCAGTTAAGTTTCTCCAACGGAGCAAAAAGAGCGTTCTCCTGTTTGGCGAAAGTTTGGCGTGGTTTTGCCAAGTATAGACTGACGGTGGATTCGGCGAAAATCTTTTACACTTACTCTTCGACAGTCTCCAATGATGCATCGTATTTTGGAGCGGCTGCAGGACGGCTATTAAACATTATATTTTTTTAGTAATTATGTTTATTTTAATATGTTGAATTGTTTATATATTTCGTTGCGGTAATAAAGTTTTGTATATTCAATTATGCCGTATAAATATCCACAGTGTAACCTTACATACCCACACAACTACTCACTGAGCTGTTCCTTCTTTCCCGGCCTCTCTCTGTCTGAGAACTCCTCAATGCCCTAATTCATTTCTCGGGATTAAATATAGGAGGTACTAAACCCGGCCTATCTGAAGGTGAGAAAATGATATCACTTGCAAACTCTATCATCATTGGTTGAAGAAGGGGGGGGGGATTAAACTTCGCCATTTGAAAGAGTTCCACCTTCTACGAACAAACTATCTCACACGTAGATTTCGGCGACTTTAATCTGTTAGAAACCTTTTAAATGGAAGACTGGTTATGATAGATTATGATCATAAAAGGTTAACCTCCATGGGAACACATCACTTGGACCGTCTTCACGGCATTTTTTCTCACGCTGTCTCACGGTCAGGTGTTTCTACCGCTTCTGTAAATATAGTTTTTTTTTTTTTTTTTTTTTTTTTTTTTACAATATCCTGAAGGAGACGCTTGTGGGCTGTTTTATTATTATTATAGTTATTCACTGATCTTTGTTAAATTCAAAGCATTGCATTATATTTTATATTGAGCAATTGTTAGTGTGTGGCTCCGCTATTTAAATTAATTATATTAAAATGAAATAGAAGAAAGGTTTGAGATGGCCATTCTAATATGTTAATTTAAATGGCGCAGTTGCACACCAAAAATTATTGAATATAAAGTATAATACGTTGCTCCCCTGTTTGTTACATTTGGATGATCAGAGGGGGAATTCCCTTCCCCGGGCTATCCCCTGAATTCATCATTACTCCCAAACATAAAATTTGATGAATTTCACCATATAGAAATTTACAAGGGAGGTCTCCATAAGCGCATACTCAGAAAAATTTGAGAAAATTAGAGAATATTCTTCTCATGAGGATATATACGTTTATAAAAAAAAAAATTGCTGCGGAACCTCGATATAAAGTCCATAAAAAATTATGAAAATTTCGTGCTCTTGGCGATTTATCGCTAGTTGGTGACACAATGAAAAAAAAAGTTTTATGATAAATACTCTTTTAGGAAAAACTTTTTCTACTTTTTCATGCTGAACTAGTTTACGTATGTTTAACTTCCACACATACATTTTTATAACTACGGTTTTGCTATATACATTTATATGTATGTATCAAGAAAATTAACGATCGTATTCTACGGTTTAGAGCAAGATATCAATTGATTAACAAATACTTTAAACTAAAAATT
Source organism: Maratus michaelseni (assembly GCA_963931845.1). Taxonomy (NCBI): domain Eukaryota; kingdom Metazoa; phylum Arthropoda; class Arachnida; order Araneae; family Salticidae; genus Maratus; species Maratus michaelseni. Next base: position 30,131,101 of record OZ007588.1, on the reverse strand, counting down.
GAAGTCCGACTCTGAGTACTGTCAATTTGACTTCAATATTGTAAGTGTCGGAGACAACAAGAGAAAAGTATTGTTGCCATGGAAACAACGACTTATTCAGTATCTATCTTAATTGGGTGTTAAAATACATTTAAAACCTATCCAACCGGTGAAACCGTGTAAAATGAAATAATTTTAGCAACTATATATATTATATAAGCTTATAAAAAAGATAATTTATTCAATCGTTTAAATTTAAATTGATAAAGGACTTCGCATTTAAAAACTCATTTAACCAAGAATTTTCAAATACATTAAAATCGCTTGCATTTGGCGTGGTTAAAAAATTTGGTTCGCCAAATCATGTCTTTTTGCGCCAAATACTGGAAAATATTTATTTATTACTATTATTTTTATTATTATTATTGTTATTTTTGAGATTTTCTACTGGGATTCCGCAGCTAAATTTAACTGTTCCTTTATTACTTACGTATAGTTCCATTAGCCATTTTTTTTTTATATTCTGAGTATGCGCTTTAAGGAGACTTTCCTTGTGAGATACAACAGTCGTGATCATCGCAAAAAAAAAGAAGAAAAAAAAAGAAAAAAGAAAAAAGAAAAAGAAAAAGAAAAAAAGAAAAGAAAAAAGAACATAACATCGCAGTACCCCCTTTCGAATGTTCAAAGCCAATATGGATAGTTTTTTACAATAAGAATTTTATGTATTATATTTGGGGTCAATCCATCCCATAGATGTTGAGTTATAGCTATCATGCAAATCGTGAAAAAATACAAAATAGTAGCGTACTTCGTTGAATTATATACACGAAAATCTAATCAGAACCAATTTATGTCAAGCTCATCACTAAATATGTCAATATATGTTTTACTTTTCTTTTCAAGTTTTTACCATATATATATATATATATATATATATATATATATATATATATTACTTTTCAAGTAATTCAATTAGAGAAAATTAAATGTAAAAAACAGTAGTAATAATAATAAAAACTACGCAGCTATCTATAGATGTCTTTTCCTACAGAAATTGAAAAAAAAAAATGTATATATACTAAAGTAATCTAATCCATTTATGCGTTCATCCGCCGCTATTTATAATACACGATGAACAGAATTAGATATTCTTAAATTTTTTTGGAAGAAAAACTTTCCGCTGAAAAGTTTTTCCTTTTTTGTACGGCTGTAAATTATAAATAGCTTCCGAAGAATATCTGAATGGCAGAAAGGTTAAGTGGTCATTTAGAAGGAATTTGTTCGCAGGGCTTTTCTGAGAAACAGTTGCCGATATCTTGTAGTTCAATTTAAAAAAAAAAATGGTCCGGTGTTCTTTTAGATTTTTTAAAAATATTTCTGAGCAAGATAAAATAATTTTTGTGTTAATAAATGTGAAATATTTACAAGCATTTTCAATTTTCTAAGAAACAATATTATAGAAATTGTCTTTGAAAATGTATAAAGGAAGTTTTTTTCCCTCAGTCAGAAAGCGCCTTTTTGTGCTCTAATGCTTAGATCAGCTTAGATCACAACTAGTGAAATAACAGGTGTGATTGAAGAAACAGTGTCTCTATTATCTTGATATTTATATCTCTTTATTGTATAAATTATATAATACAGATACGTATTTATATAATCACCTTTATTATATAAATTATACAATATTTTTTTATTACACAAATTATATAATAAAAAATTACATAAATTATACAATAAAAAGTATGTAAATTATATAATAAAAAATATATAAGTTATATAATAAAAAAATGTAAATTATATAAAAAAAATTATATAGATTCTTCTAATTAATATATAATATACTAGCTGTTGCTCGTGACGTCGTTCACGTAACATTAAAAGAAGAATAGATGAATTAATTAAGCAAAATATTTCACTCCCGATAATTAAAAAAATATTTAAGTAATCTTTATCACATTTTATAGGAGACAATATGGTATTTCTTTGTTATAGGGGCCTTGACATAACTCAGTCTTAAAAAAGTGAAATTTTGTGCCAAGTAATGCAAACAATCGCGAAAATGAAATGCAACCAATGAAAAAAGAAGTCACAGGTGAGCGAGGAAATTGTCATCTAAAATACTGTTACGTGTTTACGATGCAAAAAACAAACCTGGATACAGAAATGTATTTACTTTTGCGCCAAATTTCGCTCGTTAGAAAAAAAACATCGGGTATGCTCTCGATTACAGAGCCTAACCTTCCTGTTCTCGGCTATTTTCTACCCTATATATAAAAACATTTCTACTATATACAACGCGCTTTCACATTCATAATATTAGGAATTAGCTTATGTTTAGGAACAAACACAATCGGCTTATTTTAAATTATAAAGGTTCACGTCTACGCAATTCGGCTTGAGGAAAAGTTTCATTACTTTTCTATTTTTCCTTTGCTCTTGCATTACTCGGATTTCTTGATACATTTAACATTCGTTTCGATAACATTTTTTTTTAAAGTTTTTAAAAACATTGTAACTTTACTTATATATTGCATTAAAATCTATGCTATTTTTCTCATCCTACAAGACTTTACAAAAATATATATGAAAAAGAACATTAAAAAAAAGCTATTTTTAAAATTGACGACAAACTTTTGCTCTTTTAGAGCTAAAATAAATTTGAAATTAAGATTCTGTTGTCAAACAACGATTTACAAAAGTACGTGTCTCGATTGTATCAATAGACTGCAAGCCCACTAGTCATAATTTTAATACTTGCAGAGAGAAAATGGTGTTACTTTGACGCAATCATATTAAATCTTTGTTTTATGAACGGAAAGTTTTTTATGAATGAAAAGAACTATTTCCAACTAACCATGCCGTCGTTTTCGACATGGATAACTTTGTAGTGCATTTTATTGAAAATTGCTATCCACTTTTTTAACCTTTTAAAAATTTAAATCAAAAATTCTTTATTTTACATGTGCGCAGACAATAAACCGCTAAGTATTGTTCCCTTTGCCATCATTTTTTTTGGGTTAATTTCATTTAAAATACAGAACTTTAATTTAAAACATATACATTTAAAATACACTCATCCCATGAGAAATACAAAATAAAAAAGAAAGAAAGAAAGAAAGAAAATAATAAGAAATAATACCATAACGCACGATCATTTTGTTTCAACATCAAACGTGTCAGTTTTATTTTCGATATATGACGTCATATTCTTCTGCTTTCCGTACTTACTTTTATTCATACATCTTGTATTATTATCAAATACTTGAAAATGTCCGGATTTTATCTAATACAACGGCATATTAATCTTTCTTTTAATTCTGATTTTTTTTATATTTCATTTTCATTTTTCACGTGGAAATTTTTCAATTGAAAATTAATTGTTGAGGAAAAAGTATTATTCCGGGTTTTTTATTTATTGGCAAAAAAAAAAAAAAAAAAAAAAGAAAAGAAAAGAAAAAGAAAAGAAAATAGAAAAAGAAAAAAAAAAGAAATATGGTTAAATTTTATAGAAAAAATATTTATTGATTCTCCATGAAGAAAATAACGAAATTTTTAATTATTAAGAAAAGTATTTGAATAAAATAAATAAAATTTAGCCTCTGTTAATTTCTGGGTTGTAATCCATCTATATACAAAGATATAGGGTCATTAAATCCTCCGTTTAGACGTTTACTTCAGACACACAATCTCATTTATAATATTATATTAGGATAAAAAATTATATAATATAAATCTGTATTATAAATTTTCTCGACATTATTATCTTAATATTATATCTAGATATTTATTATCTCTATTAATCTCTATTATCTTTATATTATCTCGAAAATGTATCTCGAAACTATATCACTAATGATTTATATTTTTTCCTCTTTTTCCTCTCCAGACATGATTATTTAAAGATTATGGGTTGATATTTTTATTCATATGTTTTATGAAAAATTTAGATGTTATGTACTTTCTGTGGATCGATTAAAATATTTTTAGATGTTTTATGAAACTATTCGACGTTTTCTCGTTTTTCAAAGACCAGGCCAGTTCTTCTTTGTTTGGTTGAATACTTTTGAAAAATCAATGAATAAATTTTAATAAATCACTTACCCATCTTCAACTATCAAGCATAAAGGAAATTGATACTCACCTAGGTAAATAAAAAGAAAATCACATTAGAATTTCCAATAGAACAGCATATATATTTGTAAAAATATAACAAATTATAACACCTTGTAGTTAATATAAGAATTGTAGAAGAATTACTATATTGGCATGAAAAGCAGGATATTTAGTTAGGAAAATGCGCATGTAATATTAAGTATAATAGAAAAACCACAGCCCTGGCAAGATTATATCAAGAAGAAATCATCCAAATACATCTCAACAAAAATAAGATAATATTTCTCTCCAAACTATCCATTCAATATAAGAGAAACCATAGAGATTGTAAAACGTAAAAATACAATATGTAACGATGCAGCAGCATTTAACTTACCGAAATGGGGACTCGAGTGACTCCATGATTACAAATATAAAAATAAACAACCAAGTAAAAATAAAATATAACTTGCGTAATTTTAAAAAGTACGTGAAAATTTAAATGATGCCGTTTCAAATAATAACTTCATAGATCGTGCAATTGTAGAATATTCTTATTTGTTTTGATAATGGCTCCGATGGAGCCGAAGCATGTCAACAGTCTAATAAAGCTTCTTTTACTGTTTATAATATTTTTATTTTATGCCTTTTAGCTATTAAAAGAAAGATATATTTATATTTACAACACTTTTTCCATCAAAAAATCACTTTAACATTTTTAGGAGCAACTCTGTTGCTAAAATCTGGAAATGATTGAATGTCACCAGAATTTACGAACAAATTGATTTGAAAAGAAATTTTTTGCGTTCATTACAAAAGTAAAATTTAATTTTAAAAAATCTGGGCGCCATTTGGCTCTTCGGAATTAAGTGGTAAGATTAAGCGATGTAAATAATATACCAGCGCCTTTCAAAGGGTTAAAAGCTTATGCTAATCCCACGAACACACTCGCAAGCTAATGTTAAACCAATGACAGCATTTTTTTTTTAATTTCTCGTCTGCATTTCAATATTTTTATATTATACCTTTAATCATTTTCAATAATATATACTGACCTTAGCAATTTTGCTAATCAACAAAGAAAAAATTATAACGAAATCAAAATAATGTTAGCAGTAGATTCGTCGTGAAACACTGGTTCTAAAATTTTTCTTTAAAGTCCGCAACATACCCTCTTTTTCTTTTTCAATGTGTGTTCCAACTTTTTGTACTTATTTTTAGAGCAGTTATTGATCAGAATTCAAAAATCGACTATAGAAATTAATAAAACAAATGTATTCTAGATGTTTTACAAAGTCTAGGGGGGGGGGGGGGGAAAGGCTATCTATCACGATTTATCTCTAAATAGTGTTTATAACACAAAGGCAGAGTTAATCCGGGATTCGGGGAATAGCGAAAAAGAATACATAATATGCCTCGAAGAAAAACCCATATTACAAATAAGTTGCATATACTTTTGATCATTCAAAAACAAGATTGATAGCCTCGCCAAAAGAAAAGAAAAAACTCTCGCAATTTGGTGATTTTAATTTTTCGTTTTCTCGCCAAATGAAGAATCTTGTCACGATTTGGCGCAATGGCGATCGGCAGCGAGAACTCTGCAGTGGACCCGTGCGAAGTTTTCGCCCTGCAATCTTTTGAGATTATTTGCTGAAACATTTTTTTTAAATGAATTTTTAATGAATTTCAATTTTTAATCAAACAGCGTGTTTTATCGGAATATAAATGTAGTACGTGAAAAGCCTGTCCAAAAATCTTTCTGAATGATACCCCATTCATTTTTGTGCGTTTTGCATATGAACAGAAAAATTTATGTTGAGACCAAAAATAATATATGGCAGTGTATACGTGCAAGGATTTTGCACTGCAGTGTGATATTTTTTAGCAATAACTAATTTTTTTAGATGCAAGTTTAAACTACTGAAGAAAAATTAAGAATAAAAATATGTGCAAACAACATCAGTCAAGCCAGAATATTATCTCATTTATTCCATAAAAGTTACAGCAAAAACTCATCGAAGATAGCAAAAGGCACGAGCGAGAAAGAAAAAGTAACAATCGTAGTTTATCTGAATTAGAGGATGACGACGTCCGCTTCAGGAAAAACATGTGGCAAAGAAAAAGAAGTTGAGTACATATGAAGTAGAACATTACCTTTCAAACTACACGTGAAATACCGCTGCTTCGATCGATCGATAGTGCCTTTTTCGTCTAAATATTTCGATTTCAATTTTGCTTTTTAAACATAAATATAAAATAAACCCGCGTGGAAACATCACAGTCTATCTTTTTTGTACTATTTATTTATTTTTTTATAATCATTGCTGAGTACTATATAATGCAGTATTTTATTTTTGTGGCAACATTGATTGGAGGAAAACCTTTCACTTCATTTATGAAAACAATGCCGATTAAATATCTTTAATGAACTGCTATTTTTAATCAAAAAACATTTTCTAACAAAATGTGAGTGCATTATGTCAGAAATCGGTTCAAAAACCTTTCGAATGATACTTCATTCATCGTTGTGCGTTTTGTATGCACTGAAAAGGGGTATGTTGACATCAGAAATAATATATATATGATATACAACATCGCACTGCAGATAATCGTTTTATTTCCCATTACCCTTTGACATAACAAAACTTGGCCGACAAACCGAACTTTATACAACGGAAGACACGCAAGACTGTGCCTTCCTCGCTCGCCTCTTGATATTACAAAACACGCAAGTGTTTAGTCATTTTTGAAATGCCGCGCTGTGATTATTATTATCTCCCCCCCCCCCCCCACCCCGTCCAATTATCCCGTTCTGGCTGCGGAAAGAAATAAAGGAGTGTTTATGGAAATATAATGGAGAGATTTTTAAATGCAAATGTGGATAGATTCCAGGGGCAGGCATGCAGATTTATTGGGGCGTTGTTTGAGTCGCTGCCAGTCGCCCCAGCTTTTTTTATTGCGCCTCGTATCGAATATGTTTATTTTCAGTGTTTCCCGCACCAAGTAGTTTGGGGGGGGAGGTCAAGAATATTTAGTCATGGTCATCCCTTGTAAAGAAAAATAGTATTAGGATTTAAGGGGAAAAAAAAGAAAAAAAAGATTATAAAAAGTAATTATATTACAACAATAAATTATTGCTATTTTTAATTTCAACGTTTTATAATACCTTTTTGACATATTATTAAACTGTTTTATGAAATAAAGTGATTTATTTAATCAAGGAAAAATGCAAAATTAAAATATATATATATATTATTTTTTTTTTTTAAGTAAAAACATTTTACATTTTTTCCTTCTCCTACAATTTAAAACTTTTTGAAACTTTTTTTTTCCATGCTTTATTTACAAGTGTGTTCCATAACGTTAGGAATTAGATTTCTAAACAGTTAATTAATTTAAGAGAACATAAATAAATGTTGTGACATACACGTAAAAATACAGTAAAAATGACTATATACATAACATTTCTACCTTTAAAAAAAAAAAAAAAAACAATTATATTATTGAAAATTCACCCAGAAACATAGCGAGTCAATTGAAAAGTATACGTTGAAGTTTAAACATTTTAAACCTAACTGATTCATTGAAAAAACAGAAACCTCATTCTTTTTTAGAAAAAGTTAGAATAAGACAAAAAAAAAAAAAAAAAAAAAAATTAATTTAATGGGAAAAAAACTAAGAAAACAAATTTAGTAATTAGCTGTATGCCTATAATTGTATTTCTTAATTTAGAGAGTGGAGATTTTTAACGTATTCGTGGTGACATTCGGATTGTGCTTGTTAAAAATAATTCTATTCAAGGTGGACTTGCTTGCCTTCCAAAATCAACGCATTTGAAATATCGCTGACCCAATTAATGATTAGTACTGATATTAAGAGGTATTTATTGTGAACTAGCCGGTCGCTTCTGAGTGGGGTGATACATTCTGCAGCGTACTGCTTGACTTCGCTTGGGGCCCAGAAAATGCATTTTACATGTAAACAGAAAAACATAAATGAAATACTTTATTTTAAAGTGTACGAAAATAACTAATAAAAATATCAAAAAAGCACGTAAATAAATATTTCACGACATTAATTTTTTTATCATGAGCTCCCTGACAAAGTACTGCTGGGCCCTGCCCGTGATAATCTCGGGTGAGCGGAGAGCTTTTAGATAAAATACATAAAAATGGGATTGCCTAAGATACAAGGCGATCTCTGTAAATGGGCACTGCGGTTTCACGCCCATAAATTGTTAATGCGGTGATCAAAATAACAGGGCCCTGTGTATTTCTGAGCCATATATCGCTGAGATATGGCAAAATGACATAAGACATTCGACTCTCGTTTAACCACCCTTAGTGGCTGAATTTCTAAAATCACTGAAATACATGTTTAACTATTTTTTAGTACATTTGTTATTCTGAATTTCACGCTACTACCTAATAACTTGTACTGTGATATGGTAAAATGACCTAAAATATTTGACCCTCTATTTACCCCCCCCCCCCCCTTAGTGGAATAATTTCTAAAATTGCTGAAATACATGTTTAACAATTTTTTTTTGTAGATCTGTTATGCTGAATTTCACGCTCCTACCTAAAAATGCTGCTGAGATATGGCGAAAAGGCGAAATAACCCAAAACTTTCGACCCCCACCCCCACCCCCGATTTAACCCTCTTAATGAGTGACTTTCAAAAATCGCTGAAATATGTGTTTAGTAATTTTTTTTAGTAGATTTGTTATCCAGAATTTCACGATTTTAACTAAAACTGCTGTTGAGATATGGCGAAAAGGCGAAATGACCTAAATTTTTCGACCCCCCATTCAACCCCCTTAGTCATAGAATTTCTAAAATCGGTGAAATATGTGTTTAACTATTTTTTTAGTAGATTTTTTATCCTGAATTTCACGCTCTTACTTAAAACTGCTGATGAGATATGGCGAAAAAGTGAAAAAACCAAAAACTTTCGACCCCCCCATTTAACCAATTTTAGTGATTGCATTTCTAAAATTGCTTGAAATACATGTTTAACTAATTCTTTAGTAGATTTGTTATCCCGAATTTCACGCTCCTATACCTAAAACTGCTGCTGAGAAATGGTGAAAAGACGAAATGATCTAAAACTTTTGATCTCCCATTTAACCCCCTTATTGTGTGAATTTTCAAAAATCCTTTCTTAGTGGGTGACTACATTGTGGGAAGTAACATGTCGGCCAAATTTCATTGCCCTAGATCCAACGATTGAGGCTCGGCGTTGATTGTGAGTCAGTCGGGACATACACTTTTAGAAGTATAGATGGATTATAAATAATGTAAATTGTATATTAATTTGGAATAAGATTTAGCCTTAACCCCTTAACAGTTTTGCTTCTTTGACAGAATAAACTGAAAATAGGGGCGAAACAGCACTTTTTCCGTACTGAAATATTTGCCTTATACAACAGAAAAATGTCTGTCAATTACTGTTAAAAAACACTGGTATCCAAAAGTTTTTAGTAACGAAACTCTTCTTGCCCGAGCGGCATTCGGGCAAAACTGTTAAGTGGTTAACTCTTTTGGGTAACTTTTATTACAAAAAGCTACCTATTGTAGCCGTTCGGAGGAAAGCAATTCCAAAAAAGTTTGGTATATTTTCACCGATCATGACCCCCAGACCGCCAAACCACCCTCCGTTCAAATGTTGATTATATATATATATATATATATATATATATATATATATATATATATATATATATATCTGATATTTGTCATGCTGCAACTCTCTTATTTATGAACCGATTTGGATATGACTGAGTATGTGTATAGGACATACCAAGGTCTCGACCCAGTTCGTTGGCCAGCTGCATCCGTCATCTTGTTTCAAAATGGCGGCCAGTTATTTTTTTTTTTTAATTTTTAAAAATTCAAAACGATATACAAAAAAATTATAAATTGCAAAAAATACTTCCAATAAGTGTTAGAACGGGATACAAGGATTCTGGAACAATTTTTGTTTTGACTATATCTTAAAAAATGGCTGAGATTATGGTAGTTTGAAATTCTAGGGTGGCTGACATTTTGAAACAATGTGATTTTTGTTATGCTGAAATTCGCATTCAAATTCAGTATTAACGAAAACCGGGATTGCATCTTCTATAATCGGGTTCGAGCATTTTAGCTTCGGATGTTTGAGTAAAATGGGCTGATTTTTTAAAAACATGGAGTATGAAAGCTACCTCTTCTTCCCGGTACAGGCTGCAAGGACTTTTTTTTTCTTTCAAAATGAGGACGTGCTCCACTTACAAAATGAACGGCTCATTTATAGTACAACATCGCACTGCCAATAATCTCCATGTTTTATTCTCTGCTTTCACATAACAAAACTTTGTAAACAAAGTACGCTTTCAAAACGGAAGACACGCAAGATGATGGCTCGCCTCTTAATTCATACAATTACAAGCAAAAGCATTTAATCATTTCTGAAATAGGTCGGTCGCAGCCATTATTGTTGTTTTCTCAAATTATCTCGTTTGGACAGCGGAAAGGAGTGTTTATGAAAACATAATTGAAAAGATCTGAAACGCAAATTGGAGACAGAATTCCGGGGCACGAATTCAGATTCAGTGAGGCGTATGTTTGAATCGTTGCCAGTCGCCGCGGTTCTGAATTGCGCCCCTTCCGAATAACTTCATCAACCGAAAATCATTTGTTTACAGTCTTTCACGTGTATAACAAAAATGGAGTAGTTAAAATTTCTGATACGCAATCATATTTTATTTACTGAATATGGTTAAAGCAAAAAAAAAAAAAAAAAAAAAAAAAAATAAAAAATAAATAAAAATAAATAAATAAATAGTAATAATAAAATAATAATTAAGGTTCACACTTTTTCATTTGTTGAATACCAGTATTTCCGAAGAAAAATTTTCGTAGCAGGATTTTACAAGAACTAGCTGACCTGCCCGGCGTTTCCCGTGCCCGTGATTAAAAAAAATAATAAATAAATAAATAAATAAAATCAAGTTTTTATTATTTTATATTTTTAACCCGATTTTGTATGAAATTATATTTTTAAATAAAAAATTCACGAAAAAAATATTGATATTTAGTATAAAACGCTCATTTTCTTATTTTTCAAGTAGGGTCGTTTCATTGTTTTAAAATAAAAAGTTATTTTTGCCCAAACTCTTTGAAATATTTATTGTAAATAAATAAAATGGTTTTACAGCCCGTGTAAAAATTTCGTGGAAAAATAGTGTTATCAAGTTACAAAAGAAATGTTTTCTTCTCGCTTTTTTGTTTGTTTGTTTGTTTTTGCGTCGGCTCCTTTAACATAGCATTAAAAAATAGTTCTCATCTTTCAAACTCTCTGAAACTTCAATCGGTTATAAATATAACTGTATCCAAGCTGTCTTTAAAATTTTGGGGAAAATGTGCATATTTAGTAAGTGAAAACACGAGTTCTTAAAAAAAAAAAAAAAAAAATCCTTTAACTTTCAACGCAGTTTCAATCAACCCTTTTGAATCCCCCTAGGTTTAACAGGTGTCCCGTTTCTGAGGGGAGGCCTTAAAAAAAACGTTGAAGCATGCGAAAAGAGACTTTGTGTGGACTTCATTTTTGTGTGGAAAAATGAATGTGGAATTTGACAGAATGCGCTTTTCTCTTTAAATATATGGATTACAATAGAAACAATGATTTGGGTTGGATTTCTACAAAATTCGCAATCTAAAAACAAGATTGTTCTTTGAAAATGGAGGCTATTAAAAACACAAACCGAGTGGGTATGACTTGAATAGTGAATTCATTAAATAAGAATAGTTTATATTACAAAACAAGTAATTATTAAAATTAAATAAATAAATAAATAAAACTGATTTTAAGATGCGTGGACATTCATTAAAAAAAACGCATATTACATGTCAGTTGGCGTGTCTTAGAGATAATGGGTGGTGCAATAAAGTACAGGGTGTTCATAAAATGATTGTCCCGGTTTCCTCACATCATAACTTTTGATTTAAGAATAGGACGAAAAATATTATTATACACATTCGTAAATTACAACTCAAAAGAATTTTTAATAAAGTTAATAATTTTAATAAAGTTGCAATTCAAAACGCTATTAATCCAATAACAATTATAATCAAATAATAATTAATATTAAAATTTTATCCAATTTATCAAAAATCTGTTAACGCATTACGAGTACAAAGTTAGATAGATAGATATTATACATAATTCACTAATACAGTAACTCCTCGATATATCGCGCTATTTGGGAGATAAGAAAAAAATCGCGATATACCGAGGAGAGCGATATAACGAGGGGGGGACGAGAAAAGTGTTTAGAAAGAAAAATTAAAGAGCCCTAAAGGGTTTTAGATTAGGGTCTACGAGGTTTTAGATTTAATACTTGTTCAAACAATCTGCAAGTTCAACACAAAAGAGATGGTAAAACGTCAAAAACTAGTCGTTGGGAGACACCGTAATACTTACCCATGCATCATGAATATGCATAATATAAAATATGAAAATAAAACATGGCTAAACTATTTATAAAATGCATTGCCATTCGAGTAAAATCGTGGCTTAATGACATCATAAAATTTAAATGCTCTATTACTGAATGGCCTAAAAGAAACATCCTTATAACTCCAAAAATTGATAATCCTATTAACTAACGGTTGACTGCGTCGGATGAAGCGTCTCATTTCCAATTAAAATAGATCTTTGAATTGAAATTGGAATGAAATACAGGGTCATGAAACATCGAAGAGTGTCTAAAATAGGATTCCAAATACCTCGGCAACTCATGATCCGATCAACTTTATTCTTTGTGCAAAATTTATGTTTTTTTATTCTCTTTTGTAGTCACTTCTTAAAATAAACAATTTCGAAAATTTTTATGTACCTTTTATCAGATCGAATGTTTCGAGAGTCCAAAATAAATAGTTCCATATCATCGAGGTTACGGAAATTCAATAAGCTTCTTCCTAATTACATACTAAGTACATACACAATTTCAAGTCTCTATCTCAATTTGTTCGGGAGATAGAGTGTTTACAAACACACACACACACAGACGGACGGCAAAAATTTCTTTCTAAAAATATGTTTTACGGAATCTCCAGTGTCTAAAACGTGTAAATCCAAAAAAAAAATTTTCGATTTTCAAAACGATTACAAGACTTACCCTATACTACGTATGATGGGTAAGTAAAATACAAAACCGTATATATACACTATACATTTTACTTACATATTATAGTATTTTCTGAAAATAAGTATCCAGAGTTGTTTGTTTTTGATTATCTGCTTGCCACTTGGAAGCTGAAGAACGAAAATGGACTAACTGCATTTCAGTTATATGCTTAGATTTCGACGTTTCAAAAAAGTTTTATATGCTTTTTCGAGAAACTAAATTTATGGGGGACAACCAAAAAAGAGCGAAATAGCCGAATGCGCGGTATACCGAGGCGTTACTGTACTTTTTTAATAAATTTGATAAAATGTTAATATTAATTATTACTTGATTATAATCGTTATTGGATTAATAGCGTTTTGAGTTGCAACTTTACACATATACGTAACTTATGTTTCTGTTAATTAAAAAAAAATTTCGAGTTGTAATTTACGAATATGTAATAATATTTTTCGTCCTATTCGTAAACAAAAGTTATGAGGTAAGGAAACCGGGACAATCACTTTATGGACACCCTGTATATTTTGCAAAAACACTTTATAGTTATTCATATTCACTTTAAATATTGTTGCCAGCATCGTTCATGTTTAAGTTAATGTTAGTAAATATTTTGTGGAATCTCTGTAAGAAAAATTGAAAAAATTAAAAAATTAAAAATGAAACACTCTATAGGATACCGGCGACTATTTTAAAAACTACAGTTGTACTACACTGTAAAAAATAGACAAATGTTTTTAATCTACGAAAGTATAATATTACCACGAACGAAACTATACAATAATCTCTTCCGAGTTACCCGTGATTCCATTAAACGTTGTTTATCTTTAGAAACCACAGAAACCAATATGTTTACGAGATTTAAAGAAGCATGTGTAAAAACAAAGTTTTTCTTTTGCTGCTACTGATTTTCGGAAACGTTTCCGAGTCGTTTTTATAGTTTGTTAATCAGTTTTCTCAAATCGCAATGTCGGTTTTCAGGATACTATCAATTTCTCCATTAAACATTTTCAGCTGCGTAACTCAATTTATACATGCAAGATTAATGTCAGTGTTAATGCTGTTAATTTATCATGTTTGTCTGTAAAACATGTCTGTTGAACATTAAAATATTTACTTGAGAATGGGTAGCATCCGAAACATCTTTATTCCGGGTTGAGAAAACTGATCAATAACACTCTAAAAAATACTCTGAAACGTTTCCGAAACTCAGTGGCAGCAAAGAAACTTTGTTTTCACAAATGTTTCTTTAAATCTCGAAAATATAGCAGATTTCTGTGATTTCTACAGACAAAGAACGCTTTTCGGAATCGTGGGTAACTCGTAGGTTATTTACATTTTTTTAATTCGGGGTTATATTATATTTTACTACAATTATTTGAGAAGAAGAAATTAATTATCGTAAAATATAATTATTAAGAAACTATTGTCTTTTTTTACAGCGTACATATGTTCTTTGTTATCACAAAACCAAACGATATCCACCGAGCTTTGTTCTAAAATGTCCTGTTCCAATTCTAACATTATCCTTTTTTTAACACTTTCCAACATATAGTTCAAAAGTATTTATGAATTCAGTTTGTCTGTCTGCCGTCTGTCCGTGCTCTAACTTACGTAAATAGATATGGATTGTCATGCAATTGATATATATGTTATTGAGGTTTGCTATGACACGTTCGGTATTGAAAATGGTGTGTAGAAAATGTGGATTCTGAAAAAGCGTTCTTTATCTTTAGAAAACTATCTTTATCATCTTTATCTATCTTTATAACCTCTATTTTACAAATTTAGAGATTCATTTGTAAAGATAAAGTCTCTTTTGCATCCACTGATTTTCGAAAACAACTATAACCAGTTTTGTCAAGCCGAAATACCAGTTTTAGGCAGCTATTCATTCACAATTAAACATTAATAGCTGCGTAATTGAATTTATACATGCAAGAGTAACAAACTAATGTTATTTTTAATGTGGATGTTAATGCTGATAATTTATCATATGAATGTGAAAATGTTTACTTGAGAATGGATAGCTGCCTAAAGACATATATTCTGGGTTTGAGAAAAGTGATTAATGCGCTCTAAAAACGATTCGGAAACGTTTCCAAAAATAAGTGACAGCAAAAAAAATTTTGTTTTTATAAATACTGTCTTTAAATCTGGAAAATAGATTGGTTTCTGAGATTTCTGAAGAAAAATAAACGCTTTTCGGAAGCATGGGGAACTCGGAAGAGGTTATTGTATATTCTCGATCGTGGCTATATTACATTTTCCTAGATTAAGAAACATCTGTATTTTTTTTACATTGTGCATACCCTAATAACTCATTTAAATTAGTGGCAATCTGTCTTTATGAAAATTAGAGCCTAGAAAAGTGAAAAAAAAATAAGAAAACGAACAAACTTACAAACATACCCATGAAATTCGTGGCGATTGGTTAATTTTAAGAAAATTAGGGACTGGAAAAAGAAAACAAAATAGTACAAGAAAACGAACAAACAGACAAACATACCGATAAAATTCGTAGCGATTGGCTAATTTATAAGAAAATTAGAGCCTAGGGGGAAAAATAAGTAAACGAACAAACAGCCAAACATACAGATGAAATTCGTAGCGATTGGCTAATTTAAAAAATGGCCCAAAAAAAGAAAGAAAAAGGACAAGAAATCGAACAAACAGACAAACATACCCATAAAATTCGTGGCGATTGTCTACTTTTTAAGAAAATTAGAGCCTACATAAAAAAAAAGGTTAAGTAAACTAATAAACAGATAAACATACCCATGAAATTCGTCATGTTTGACTTTCCAATGTGACGTAATAGTTGACCAATAAAGGAAGCACGTTTTCAAACGGAAGACACGCTAGGACTGTTCCTTCTTCTCACGCCTCTAGAATTTTACAACACGCAAGAGTGTTTAGCGACTTTTGAAGTATAGGCACGGTCGCTAAATCCTGATTATTGTTTTCTCCAATTATCTCGCTTTGGAAGCGGAAAAGAAATCTCTGTGTCAAGATAATGAAAAGATCTTAAATGTAAATGCAGTCAGATTACCGGGGCACGAATGGATAAAATCAGCAAGGGCGTTGTTTGAACCGTTGCCAGTATCGGTTCTGAATTGCGCCCCATCCAGTGAAGAACAGAATTTTAAAACTCTAAAGCAGTTAAATGCTAAATGTCGTCGAAATCGCCGTATAGCCAGTATTAAAAAAAAATGGACCTAAAATAAATTTAGAAATTATTCAAATATAAAGCATTTTAAATAGTTTTCACTTCATAGTTTCATAAAGCAAAGGAATTGTTTTGTACGTCTCAGTAATTGAACTATAAATGCTTAACTGTATACTCCGGTGAAAGCATGCTGTAATCCATCTCAGTAATGCATATTGATTTCATCCTGATGTTTGAAATATCGTAACATCCATAAAATGCGCCGCAAACGATTTTCCCCCCCGTAGACCATAATGTAAATGGCATTCTTTTTTGTGTCCCTGTAAAGGAACTATTCATGCTACATACTTCATTTTCAATACCGAAAATTGTATGGTAAAATTCAATAATGTATAAAATTTTATGACAATCCGAACATATTGACGAGAGTTAGAGGACGGACAGACAGATAGACAGACAACCCTAATTCATAAACACATTTCAACTATGTTTGAAACAGTTAAAAGCAAGTTGTGTTATAAATGAAAGAGCGTAAAAAAGATGGAATGAAAACGAACGTAATTGCATATTTGCATTTCTGCAACGATCGTAATCGAATTAGAGTGACAAAGGCTGGTGTTTAATTAAAAATAATTAAGAAGCGATTATGTGGCAGGTAACCGCAATTTTTTTTCTTAGGTCTTATACTTCAGTGAAACTGTTCCAACGTTGCATTCATTTTCAGAAAAAAAATATAACATAATGTAATGGATTATTCGCGAATTTTTCCTCTTTAGATATTTTTTATCTTGAATATTAAATTAAGAAATTGAAAAGAAACTACCTTATATATAAGCTTTAAGAAGCTACGATTAATAAATACTTTTACTAGCTGTTTAACCCGTTCTACGCACGGGAGTTCATAAATTTAATTCTAAAACCAAAATTAGAAAAAAAAAATGACAACAAACAACTTTAAAATATCTAGTTGAATTGTTCAACTATTCAATTTAGAAAAATATTTTTCTGCTACTGTGCATTTTTTTTTTCATGAAATTTAATTTATCCTGTTGCTATGGCAGCAGACGATAAAACGATATCTTTGGAATAAGGGAATGAATAGAATAAAAAGTTTTGTTGATGTTTGTGATAAAATGTTTTTCTTTATTTTTTTTAAAAAAGGTAACAATTAAGCGCCATTAAATATTCTCTAATTATTTGCATGCGAGGTAAAAGAATTATCGTAATACCTGCTACAGCTTCTTAGTATTGCAGCGTGGCGTACGTAATATGTATATCTCACATTGCATTAAACATTTAGAACTGGTTAGAACTCGCGCAATTACGGGTTGATCTTAAAAACAAGAACGAAAAACCATGCGTCAAGCATAGATTATGTAACACTTTCCAACGCTTCCAAAATAATTTTACAAATCATTACCGTTTAATAAGCTGAAAGATAACATCTAAGTAAACAATTTAGAAAACGCATAACATATTTAAAAACGTAATTTCAGGAAATTCCAACATATATTTCCAACATATACAATATTCGGAAAAATATCCGAATACCTTTATTCAGCCCTGTATTGGATCTATAGATTTGTATATATACTACATAGGATGCTAAATTTTAGTTTAGTTGGGAAACACGTAGCACAGTTTCAAATTCTCCTTCAGGAGTTTCTGCCAATAAACGGAAATGTGTTTGCGAACTTTTTTGCTACCCTGTATAAGATCTACAGAATTTATACACACCAAGTAATAGACAAAAAGTGAGTTCAATTTAAAATCGCGTTCAGCAACTTAAAACGCACTTCCAGGAATTATTGTTAACAGACAGTAGAGAATTCTTTTGTGTGTCCCTGTCAATGAACGATGACTGCTATACACAATATTCTGTAGTAAGCCTCTTGTAATGCACCTTAGTGATATATATAAATTTCAATGCGTTTAAAATAGTGAAACATTATTTAAATAAACCGCAGACGATTTTTCTCCATAGACTTAATGTAACGGAATTCTTTTGACTGTCCCTCTAAAGTAACTATAAGTGCTATGCACACCCTATTCCATATTAAGCTTCTTGTAATGCACCTTTGTGATATATATCAATTACAATGTGTTTGAAATTGCGTAACATCATTAAAATAAACCGCAAATGATTTTTCCCCATAGACCGTCATGTAACGGAATTCTTTTGAGTGTCCCTGTAAAAAAACTATAAGTGCTACACACTTCAGTTGAAATAGGGAACATGCTATATAGATATCGACTATAGATAACGACAATAACATATAAAAATTGCAAGGCAATCCGAGCATATTTACGGGAGTTAGAGCACGGACAGACGGCAGACGGCTAGACAAACCGTAGTTATAAACACTTTTCAACTAGGTTGGAAAGTGTTAAAAAGGCAAAAATTCGTGAAAAACATAAAATACAAAAAATAATCTATTTAATCATTTCGCATTTTTATTGTTTAGCGCACCAATCGTTCATGAGTCCCCTACCAGCAACCCGTGTGCCAAACACATGCATTTCGTAGCCCTGCGCCCTGTGGTTTCCGAGTTTTTGAGGTTACATAGATAGATACGCGCACGGATTTTAATAGGGTGGATTTCGAATTGAATATTTCGTAATGTAACACGTCAGTAAGTTCTGTAGACGAGGTCGATTTTTAATGTTTTCGATTGGAAAAAACAACTCCTTCAGCGATTAGAGAAGTGATCACCAAACATTAAAGTGGCCTATATTTTTTTGGTAACAATGCTTTTATGAGCATATTTACGATTTTCCCCAGGGAGGGGCAGGAGTAGTGATATATAGTTGGCAGATTCCATTAACATAGTTAAAGTTAAATTAACTAAATTTTCTTTATCTCTGATTATTTAAAATTGATAAAATTTATTCTTTGTAAGTAAGTGCCTTAGAATAAATAAACGTTAAAGAAAGAGGAACTAAATATATATATATATATATATATATATATATTTTTTTTTTTTTTTTCCTGTGGAAGATAATTTTTAAATTTGGTTTTCTTTTTTACGTTCATGTGTTTCAAATTTATCTTAAACGGGGCTTTTGAGAGGGAAGAATTTTTGGAAAAAAAAAAATAATGAATTGTTTCAATTCTCCATTTTGAAAAATGTTGGTTGAAACTTATTTTTGAACATTTAATATTTCTTATTTATTTTTGTTATCGTAATATGTTTAAAATATTATTTGCATGAGGATTCATTTGACTTATTTCATGCTTATAGGTTAACTCTAGGATACATGGCCGTAGAGGAGAGATGGCCAGTCTAAATATTTCCGAAACTTGATCATAGATCCCAACATAAACTTTGTTCGTATAGGAAATTGTTCAACGAGTTCGTTCATTGCGACGACGTGCAGTTGTGTACTTCAATTATAAAAAGTAAGTGAAATTTGAATGTTTATTCAATTTAGTGGTTGAATATTTTTGTTGAATTGGATATCTGATTGTTTTACAATGAGTACGTTGCATTTTGTTTTACTATACGGACTTTTAAGGCACTTTACAAATTGCGATGTGTTTTTCATGATTAACAAAAAGAAATGTGTTATTTTTTGCTAATTTAACTTCACTTTTCCTTTCTTGCATTGGATGGCCATCTCTCCTCGGCTTGAAGGAGAGATGGCCACCTGCAATTTTAATTTCAATTTTGTTTCCCACTGTTTATTCTCAATATTTAATTATTTTTTGCCCAAAATAGGATGAGAATTTGTATAAAGGATTTTAAATATGCATACATAATTCTTGTAGTTGCATTCTAAGAATTTTATTTCAATCTTTAAAAACTATGGCCATTTATCCTAGACTTACCTTATGTTGCATTTAAAAAGAAAAAAACGTTCCAGGCTGCGTGGCCAAAGGCACATCTGTTCAAAATTTTCGCACCTCTCTATATTTCTTTCTATCGGTGCCCACGCCTTTTAGTATTTCAAGTTATATCTTACCATTTTTAAAGATTTAGAGGGTACTCAGCTCTCCCCTGCACCTCTTCCACATTTGATCTTTGTTAACAAGTACGAAAAATCATACGTCAAGCATAGATTATGAAACACTTTCCAACACTAACAGAATACTGTGACAAAACTTTGCAGTTTACTAAGTAAATAATTTAGAAAATGCTTAACACATGTGAAAACGCAATTTCAGCCATTACTACCTATAGACCAACAAAATATCCGAATCCTTTTGTGCAGCCCTGTATATGATCTTATAGATTTGTACGTATACTGCACAGTATGCTAAAATATACTTCAGTTAGGAAATACATAGCACATTTGAAAATTCTTTTTCAGCAATTTTCCTCAACACTGCAAATCTTTATACACTTTTCAGAACACTTTTTAAAACACTTACTTTGTCACCTATTTTAGAACACTTTAATGAGCACTTTTTGGAACAGTTTTTGGAATACTTCTGAGAACACTTCTTTTGTTCAGCACACTTTCTAGCGCACTTTTTGAAAGCGTGGATTTCACAAGTGTTTCCAAATGTGCTCTCAGTCCGTTCTCAAATGTGTTCCCAAGTTCAGATTTAACAGATATCCTGAACAGAACACTTTCGGAATACGTTCTTTATAGCGGAACATATTCGGCACACATTTCAGTACACATTAAGGTAACTGGAACACTTTTTTAGAATCAAAGTGTTCTAAATGTGTTCCCCATGTGTATGCTGGGAATTTGTAGTGAATAAACGGAAATGTACGTGAGATCTTTTGAGCAGCCCTGTATAGGATCTATAGAATTTAAATTCATCAATTATTATGTAAAAACTTAGTTACATAATAATACACCGCGTACCACAACTGAAAACTAGCTACTAGAAGTTATTGTTCATACACAGACAGTACTGTAACCAAATTCTTTTGGGTGTCCCTGTAAATGAACAATACATTCCGTGCATACCCTATTCTACAGTAAGCGCCTTGTAGTGAAACTCAGTGATCTGTATCAATTTGTTTAAAAACAGTAAAACATCATCAAAATACGCTGCAAACGATTTTCCCCCATAAACCTTAATGTAAATTAATTCTTTTGAGTGTCACTGTAAATGAACAATACATTTTATGTACGCCATATTCTACAGTAAGCGCCTTGCCGAGTGATAAGTATCCATTTGAATATGTTTAAAATAGTGTAATATCATTAAAATACACAGCAAAGGGTTTTTCCCCCATAGACCGTAATACGGAAATTTTTTGAGTGTCCCTATTCAAGGCCATCTTGATATATTGAGATAGCCCTGTCCTGTCAAAGAACCGTAAATGCTACACATTTCATTTTCAATACCAAACATGTCATAGTTAACCCCCATTATCATATATCAATTTTAAGGTAATCCGAGCATATTTACGAGAGTTAGAGCACATGCAGACAGACAGACAGACAAGAGACAAACCTAATTCGTAAGACATTTCCAACAAAATCAACAGTATAAATAAATATATTTTTGTAATGAAAATCAGACCAACATCATCGGTTCAGGAGTTTATGCTTAGTCAGTACATAGAAAAAAAATTATACAAACGAATTGTATAACCCCCTTCGTCGAAATCCGGTTCAAAAAAGAAAAGAAATCGATTTGAAGCGAATGGTAATTGCATTTTTGCATTTCAGTAACAATCTTAATCGAATTATGGTGGCAAAGGCGGGTTTTTAATTGAAAATAATTAAGAAGCGTGTAAGTGAAAGGCTTTTTTCATAAGATGTTTAGTGTCGCGTCAGGTCTTTCAACAAAACTGTTCGAAGTTTTGAATTAAAAAAAAAAAAAAAAGTTAACCCAATTCATAATCATTATTCGTAAATTTTTGCTCCTAAGATAATTGCCATTTTGAATATTAAATTAGTAGAAAAGAGAATAAGTATACGAAAGTAAAAATAGTTTTTTTTTTAAATACACTATTTTATAAGCATTCAATGTTTATCACGTTATTTTATAAGCATTCAATGAAACTCACATCTCGTTTCATATATCTGTAATTCACGATGTTTCCAAAACAAATTCCGGCACTTTCGTGTTATAGCGGCCCCCAGAATTACGATTATGCCAAGATGTCCGTTACGATTTCGCCCAGATCATAACAAAGCTTATATATATATATGCCTCATATAATACGCATAGATATAAGACCTTATTAAATTTACTTAAACATAACTTAACATAAAGTTAACATAAACTAAATGCTCCACCACATCCAAAAAAAGTAAAATACTTTGTTGCAATTTGTTTGTATAGTTAGTTTAATTGTAGCTGTTCCTTTTCTTTTAATTTCATTTTAATTCCATTTATATATAATTAAAAGGAAATGAACTGCTAACAATATTCGACGAATATAACACATATTCACCGTGAATTATTCTTATGCAGCTCCTCTGACGAATCCATAAGATATTCATAGTTTCTCATAATTGCATTTTCAATTTACTGTGTTGGTGGATGAATGTGTTCTTCAATATTTTAATACAATAAATCTAAAGTTTGTAAAAAATTATTCAATAAATTCTACATAATATTTGTTAATACATGAAATCTTATTGAAACTTGACTGAAAATTTTCGAGGCACATCTGAGATTTTCTCACGGCGCGGCGGGCGCACCGGTGTGCAATGGAACACCGTTAAGAATGACTGATTTGCAGATTTATCATATTTTTTTCTTCTTTACAAATTTAAACATTAAAGGAGATGGGTAGATAAACATTGATCCCCTCCCCCATCCCCGACAAGGTATTTTTTTTCTTTTTAGCTCACAGGCTATCAAAGCCTGAGAGCTTATGTGCCCGCCGGTTCTGTATGTACGTTACGTACGTATGTATGTATGTATGTATGTACGTAACGCGATAACTCTTGATAGAACTAACCGTTTTACTTTAAATTTTGTTTATAGGTTCCTTGTGATAAGGCGCTTCCTTCTGATTAGTTTTGGAGGTTGATTGGTTAAGCATAAAGGGGGGAAACGGGGGGGGCTAACCCCCCATAATTTAGATAAATGGGTTTTTCATGAAAAACCCATTTATCTCATTTTCTTCAAATTTTGTATATAGGTTCATTTTGATAATGTGCTTCTGTCAATAGTTTTGGGGTTTCATTGGTTAAGTATAAAGGGGGAAAGAGGGGATAACCCCCCCTAATTTAGATAAATGGGTTTTTCATGCAGAATTATCCGATTTTCTTAAAATTTTGTATATATATTCATTGTAATTAGAGACTTCCCTGATTAGTTTAAGGGTTTCATTAGTTAACTATGAGGGGGGTAACGGGGGGATGACCCCCCCCCCCTTAATATATTGTTGATTTCTTTATTTTTCGAGGGGCATATTTCAAATTCTTTGAAATAAGAGTATAATATACAATTAGTGTGAATAGCCTGTGAGCTCAATGCCTTCAGTTTAACTGGAGCAGTTTTCTTTTTATTTTAACACTTTACAACATAGCTGAAAAGTGTTTATGAATTCGACTTATCGGTCAGTCTTTCTGGTCTGGCCGTTCTCTAACTCGGGTAAATACATTCGGATTGCCACGTAATTGATACATGTTGTTGAGATTTACTATGGCACTCCCTGTATTAAAAATTACGTGTTTGGCATTTATAGTATGTTTACAGGGACATTTAAAAGAACGCCGTTACATTATGGTCTGTTGGGAAAAATCGTTTGCAGTGTATTTTAATAATGTTACATTACATCAAAGATATTGAAATTGATATACATCATTGAGGTGCACTAGAAGATGCTTATTATAAAACAGGGTGTTTTTAGCATGTATCGTTCATTTACAGGGGCGCGCAAGGGAATTCGGTTACAGTACTATGGATCTGTACAGGAAAATTTTGGGTCTTTAAAAGAACCCTTCACAAAATTCTCAATCTTAAAACAGGACCCGGCACAAAATTTTTTGTATTAAAACTAGACCTTTCACAAAAATTTTCCACCTACAAACTGAACTTTTCACAAAGGATCAGGGTCCATAAGTCGTGTTTTTGGCCCATGAAATAGACTAAAACTCGATTTTGCTACACTGACTTAATTATTTCACTTTTTAATATTAGAAAGTTTATCCTGTACGATTTCAACAATAGTTTTTGCATTTTGTTCGGATTTATAGGACTTACACAAGCTCAAAGTTCGTATTATTCGTAGTTTTTGATGAAAAATATGCAATTTCTTCTAATTTTACCTCAATTATTTATAGGAGCGCCATCGTGCAACACTTTCTTCTTTACATATATTATAAAATACATCAAAATGTACACTATATGTAAAACTAAAAGTGTTGCAAAGCTGCACTCATAGTAAAATATTAAAAAATATATTAAAAATTGAGGTAAAATTAGGAGAAATTACGTATTTTTCATCAAAAACTACGAATAATAGGAACTTTGAGCTTGTGTAAGTCCTATAAATCTGAACAAAATGCAAAAACTATTGTTTAAATCGTACAGGATAAACCTTCTAATATTAAAAAGTGAAATAAGTAAGTCAGTGTAACAAAATCGAATTTTAGTCTTATTTCATGAGTCAAAAACACGGGACCCTGATACTTTAATCATTTAAAAATAAAATCTAACCTGTCACAAAACAATTGAACTCATCAAAGAACATATTACTTAGCTTTCTTATACGTAAAGGATAACTACACAGGAACCTGAGTGTAACGATAATTTCAAATTCTTATAAATATAAAAAAAAAAAAAAAAAACTTCGCAATTTCACAAATACAGGACCGTGTGAGAAAAATCTGGACAGATCCCTGAGTACTGTCTAAGAGAAATAATGGCTGCACGTGTGTTTTCAGTTTTGGTAATGCATTTTCAAATTGAACTAATTTTCTGCATATTACTTGTTGTCTATAAGTTCTATAGATCTTTACAGCGCTGTACAAAAGAAATCGGATAATTATCCGACTATGGGTCATAACTGCTGAAATTGGGTTTTCATATGTGCTATGCATTTTCCTCATTGTTTACTTTCACCTTGAGCGGGGCTAGTTGAGCTTAAGCCGAAAGGTAAGGTTTCCCCAACCGGTTTGACCTTGACTTTTTTACTTTTACCTTATTAAAATGCGAAGTTTTGTTACTGTATTCTTGAAGTGTTGGCAAGTTTCTCAAAATCTATGTTTAAAACATAGTTTTTCTTTCTTGTTTCTAAGATGTTTTGATTTATTTAGTATCTATATTTACTGCACCTCTGATTTATTTTTGTTTGAAGATTGTTTCAATGTGTTATACAAGGTGTCTAGAAAATTCTATTTCAATTATGTCAATTTGATTTTTTTTTCTTTTATTAGATCCGCTCATTTCACCATCGTAGTTTTCTCTATATGTTTTTCTCTATATTTTATATATTAACTACGGAAAGACTACGATGATAGGATGAGCGCTTTTTACTTCCTTTTAACTGAATAAAGCAGAAACTGTCAAATGACAAGTGTTACACCACTATATTGGCTAAAAAGACTATTTCAATTATTGCAAATGAAATTGAAATTTATTATGAAACGAGTCGAAACTCGAAACTAAAGAAATGTTTCTGTAATTTCTTTATTCATTCACTTTCATTCATTCATTTTCATCCATTCATACCTCTTCATTCATTCATGAATTCACTTCCATTCATTCATTTCCATCCATTCATTCACTTTCATTAATCCATTCTTCATTCACATTTGTTCATTCATTCAGTCACTTTTATTCATTCATTCATTCACTTTTGTTCATACATTTTCAATCACTTTTGTTCATTCATTTTTATTCACTTTTCTTCATACATTTTCATTCATTCATTCATTCATTCACTTTATCTTTCACAACCATACGGAAAAATTACGATGATATTATGAACGCTCTTTACCTTCTTTAGCTCAGTTTAACCAAAACAGTCAAATGAAAAAATTTTTAAACACTATTTATAAAAACACTCTATTTCAGTTCTTGGAAATGAAATTCAAATCCTCTGCGAAACTAAAGAAATAAGTTTCTGAAATTTTTCCCTTTATGCTGATGTGTTATAGGGAAAGAAAATCAAACTGAATGAAGGGAAAAAGAAAATCTCGCAAAGAAATTTAAAAAAAAATAAAAAAGAAAAAGAAATCCAGTGTAAGCGAATGGTAATTGCATTTTTGCATTTCAGTAACGATCTTAATCAAATTAGTGTTATCCAGGACTGTGATCAATTAAATATAATTGAAGAGAAAAGCTTTTGTTTCGAAAAATAATGGACTGTTTTATTTTTAACCCTCGACAGGATTGTTAATTTACAGCAGATCAAACTCGTGCGAGATCATTTCAACGATGCATAAATTTAATTGCTAATTTTGTTAGTAGATACTGAATGTTACTGACCTGAACATTTTTGTATATATATATATATATATATATATATATATATATTTGTTAATTATTAACTTTGTGGTATTCTGTCTACACTTTATTACTAATTATCTCCATGGAGATTTAGTTAGAATGTTACAAGAACTTGATTAATGTTTTTTGAAACTCAAAGATATTATAATTATATATATATATTTATTTATTTATTTATTTATGTGGGAAAATTTGTCGACTTTCCTTCGTGTGAATGCGAAAGTATAATAGTATATTAAGATGAAATAAATGGATCGATGTCTAGGTTCAACAATTAATAGTCCAGACGACTGTTTTCAAAGTTAATTACGTTGAGATTTAATGTCTTGGTTAGAATATAAATATATAAAATATTTACAATAATAATTCAAACTGGTATAACATTGCAATGTGTCCGACTGTCTGTTGGGTATAAAAATTAGTTAATTGCAACATCCACCGAACGGCATAAAAATTACAAAGAGCGACAATCCTTCAGTCCGTAAGACTGAGACGCAAGCTCTCGTACATCTGCTACCTTCACAGGATGAAAATGCATATCTCATCGAATTTCTATTGTGCGGGAATCATCGAACTTAGATCCCAACTGACAAGCCTCAGTTAAATATGTGCTGTGCTTTGCAGTTCGAAGTTCAGATGAAGAAAATATGCGACCACATTTATAATAAATTTTATTGCAACTATTATAACTATTAAATCTCAATGTATGTATATATATATATATATATATATATATTTAAAATGAAATCACATGTGTGAAAAACAAAGGAAGAGATATTATAAAAATCAATGGAAAGGATACTACAAGAATTAAACTTAATAAAATGAAAAATCAGAAATGAAATACTATAAATATCTTATGAATTCTTCAGTGGAGCATCATAAGAATAATTCATAGTAAAGATATGTTAGTTCATCAAATATTGTCTCAAATACCAAATATTAAGCCAGCATTAAGTCTAAAAATTAAATATATACACGGTGTTCGAATAACTCGAGAAATATATATCGGATTGAAAAACGGAAAACTCCATGTTCAACAGTTTTGAAAAATCTATTTAGGGATATCAAAGTTGCCCCCCAATTCTCCCCCTTGGAGGAAAAGGGTGGGCAACTTTAAAATCTTAAATGATAACCCCCCTCCTTTTTATTTCAGATTATTATTCTACGGGAAAAAATACGTAACTTTTGCGTTGAACATTTTCTCCGGAAAAACGTAGATATAAAAGTTGCCATATTTCTAAAATATTAAACACGCATTTTTCCGTTTTGCAATCCGATGTATGTTTCTCGAGTTATTCGAGCATTTCTAGACATTGTAATGGAAATGATTCTCACTGCACTTTACTCGATTACAGCGCCATCTACGATTTTCCGAAGAAAATGTTCAATACAAAAGTTACGTATTTTTTCCCGTAAAATCCGAATCTGCAATAAAAAAAAAGGAGGTTTGTCATTTAACAATTCAAAGTTGCCCACCTTTTCCTCCAGAGGGGAAGAGTTGGAGGCAACTTTAATATCCCTAAATAGACTTTTCAAAACTATTGCACATGCAGTTTTCCGTTTCTCAATCGACATATATAGTTCTCGAGTTATTCGACCATTTCCAGACTTTTCATTGGAAACAATTTTCACTGCATTTTACTCGATTACAGTACCATCTACTATTTTCCGAAGAAAATGTTCAGTACAAAAGTTACGCATTTTTTCCAGTAGAATTCGAATCTGCAATAAAAAAAGGGGTTATCATTTGAGATTTCAAAGTTGCCCAACCCTTTTCCTCCAGAGGGGAAGAGTTGGGTGTAACTTTGATATCCCTAAATAGATTTTTCAAACTGTTGAAAATGTCCTTTCCTAATAGTCTAAAAAAAAATCATTCGTTTAAATTGTTTTCAATAAGCAAATGCCGAAACTTATTCTTTCCATTTCCCGCGTTTTTTAATTTCGATAATGTTCTAGAAAATTTTTTCCTCGCCAAAACCATAGGAGATATTTATTTCTTCAACATTAATTCACCGATAAAAATGAGTGCGAGGGAAAGTTGAACATATATTGGGTAAAATAGGTGACGTGTTTGAAATTCTTCTTGCGCCGCTTCACATATATACGTAACGGTGTTCGCCAGCGTCAATTTCTTGCCAAGCTTGGCGACACATCGCCAAATTTGGTGACAAACATAGGCCACCATATATGAAGCCAACTTGTCGATAGCTGACTATATTGGTGTAAATTCTATTGGAAATCAGTATTGACGAAACTGGGAATCTTCTAAAATCAGGTTCCATGCACTGTCGTGTTTTCCAGCAAAATTAGCTGACTTCTTAAAACTATGGAATAATGAAGCTACCTCTTGCTCCAAGTAGAGGCCAGAAGGACTTTAAAAAGAATAATAAAGAATAATTTATTATTTTGTAATACCTTAACCTAGACTTTCTTTTTTCTGCAATAAATAAAAATAAAAAAATAAAAAATTCATTGCAACTCAATCCACGACATCTTCTCATAAGATATTAAATTCTAATTTATGGTTAGTCAGACGCATAGCGCATACATGTATAATAATTTTCTTTTTCAAAATTCCTGAACGGATATCACGTACTTCAACTGAGGCGGGGAAAAAGCTCTGGTGACCTAATGCCACCACTTGAGTCATTTTGTAACTAGGTTTAGGTTATAGTTAAAAAGAGAAATAAAATTCGATTGTCATTATTTTTCTTCCTGTTTGACTTGTGGTTATGACGTAACTCACGCAAAGCTATCAACGATATAAATCCCCGCTTTGAAAATAT
Source organism: Maratus michaelseni (assembly GCA_963931845.1). Classification (NCBI taxonomy): domain Eukaryota; kingdom Metazoa; phylum Arthropoda; class Arachnida; order Araneae; family Salticidae; genus Maratus; species Maratus michaelseni. The sequence continues at coordinate 30,101,528 of OZ007588.1, read as the reverse complement.
TACGAGAATAAGGAAATACATTTTTTCTCTTCGAGGTTTGATTAGTTTTCTTTTGTAATTTGGCAACTTTACAGTTTTGATATTTAGTCGATGTAATTTTTTCTTCTAGGAATTGATTAGTTTTGTTTTGTAATTTGGCAACTTTATAGTTTTGATACTTAGTCAATGTAGACAGACTTAAATGCTGTAACAGAAATAATTTCGTTTGAGGTATCTCATGTCCTTTGAAAGTGATTTAAAAAAAAAAAAATACTTTACAAAGTGACTTTTAATGAGTATCTATATATTTAAAACACAAGGCTGTTTTTTTAGGTATTTGCCCTGAGCATTCTACTAAACTAATTTTGATAATTATTTTTTTTAATTAAAGCAGTTTATTAGTAAATATGCCCGCACTAGCTATTTTTTTTTTAAATATTCCCATTTTTATATTTTAATTTAAATTTTAAATGTTTTTTTTATGAAATTTCTTTACAATTGTGGCAATTGGATTACTTTCATTGTTACAGAGAAAAAAGAAATAATGGGAATTACTATATCTTTATTGGTGCCATTTCCTCATTACATTTGAATATATATAAAAATTTGTTTTAATGAGAATAGATTAAAAAAGAAAAAAAAACACGCATTTTCTTTTATAAAACTGTTTCTTTTCAATTTTTCCCCCTCTGATACTGAGCTTGAGTCTCAGAGGAAGGCGAAATGCTTCATTCAGCGAGTGAAAATGACATCAGAGTAAAAAGAGAACGTATCTTTTCTTTGATAAAGCTAAATATTTTACTACAAATGCATCTAAATGAATAAGACAAAATAATTTAATAACTCGGTAACTAATCCATCGGCCGTTTTGTACGCAAACCTGTACAATTCTCTCGACAAACCCAATCAGTTCTTATAACATATTCGTCCGATAGAAGCTCAATCGGAAATGTCGTTTGGGAGTTATAGTGTTCACACAGACGGACAGACATACCATGATTACACTACTTTCCTTACACTTATGTGCCTGGGAAAGTAAAAACCTAAAAAGAAAACATTGATCCACGAAAATATATGATAAAACGGTCCAAAAAAAAAAAAGATCAAAATAAAGTGTTTTGATTTCTAGAAAAAGAAAAACAGTTTACGTGACGAGCCCATTTAGCGAGCAAACATGACTGGGTGGTAGGAGGGGGAAGGGGGGGGGGTGCAGAGGAGCAAAAAGCAGATTTCTTGTTCAAAGTGTTCGAATCTCTTTACATTGGAATCAGAAAGAAATGTTTTCGCCGAGTCCAAACAAAAATGCAGTAAACTAAAATGTTTTCAACATTAACCATGTTTACCTTTCGGTAAATGATACCCCAGACATTTATTCAAATGTCTGTTATATTCGATGCATCAGTCACGTTTTTTCCTTTAGCCGAACAAGAAACGTTCATTTCGACTATAGGGCTATAGGTTTTTAGTGTTGGAACCGGTAACACGTTCAAAACATATTTTTGTGAATCAAAAATTTGATAGATGTAATGTCTGGGAAATTTCTTTTTTGAAAGGAAGAAATATGTTACCGTTAGGAATATGTTATTGTTACATTATTAGTGTGGGGGGAGGGGAGAAAAAATGTTAATTAGCTTTCATTTTATTTTTGACCGGATTATTTCTATCATGCTGTTTTAATATATTTTTCTGAAGAGCGTTAATAAGGTATCGTCGGTCGGGGTAATTTGAGTATAAACTGATTTATTATTATTTTTTAATATAGAAAATATTATGTTAGTTTTTAAGAATTATTTAATTTTTACCATATAATATAAACATACGATACTAAATATATGATATAGCTGGAATAATTCTAAAAATATTAATGTTAGTTTTTATATAAAATATTCACTTCTTACTCCATTTACCTTCATTTTAACAGAATTACCCCGACTAACACTATATCAAAGTATTGAGTATTCAATGCACATATTTTCATAATTAAGATTATTCTCTGTAAGTAATTTCAAACTTAATCTTTAAAAAATATAATCCATAACAGACAACTTTCAGTTTATTTTCAAGTCAAATAACCATAATTAATACAAAAAACAAAAATATTTAATGAACTACTTCTTCTCTCTATGTGGTCATGAATTAACCTCTTTTATTTAAGGACATTTCTGGTTTTATTTGATTTAGAAAAGGAAAAAAAAGAAAAAAATTGGCAGTCTATGTATAATTTGTTTAGTTAAATCTACATGCCATCGACCAAATAGAAGATATTAATTACAAACGAGAAGGACAATGCCACCAGTAGGTTCGGCAGAGGCCGCGAACAGTTGATTTGATAAATTTTCAGGGAATTTTTTTGTGATTTACTGCCATTGCAAAACTTATAAAATAAGGAAAGAACGAGACACATTTCCCGGGTTGCTATCGTCGCACAACGTTTCCAAAACGATTCTTAAACTACGAGTATATTACTCGTATATTAAGTAAGTACTTGTATGTTAAGATTTTCACGCTTTTTACGAGATACATGCAAGATCACGGCAAATACGAGCATTTCATGTGATTTTCGTGGAAAAGAAATATAAAATTAGGAAAGATATCCTCTTCTTATCGAACATTGTTCTATAATAATATTTCTAGAACTATGTAGAATATTCGTAGAATATTGTCCAGCGATAATAATATTTCTACGTTACAACTGTCTGTCAAAACGTTGTAATTTACCCATTTTACCAAACAGAATTTCAATCTTGAAAGAGACCCCCTCCCCCCCCCCCTATTCAATAAAATACAAAGGCATATTCTGAGGTCTTGATAGAATGAGAAAAAGAAAGAAGAGAAAGAGACGAGGACGTTTCAAATATCACCCTTTTGTAAAATTTACATTTCAGCCATGGGAAGGAAGGATCATAGTAGAAAACCTTTGTTTGTCTTTTTCATTAAATACGGACTCTGGGCTATATTAAAGAGCCTTTTCATATATTTTATTACACTGTTAAAATGGAAAAGTATTTATGGAATCAATAGCACAAAAACTGCATTGACTATTTTTATGTTAACCGTATGATATTATGTTAATTTTAGCATTGAGATAATTAGAGTAATTATTAATTATAATTAGTTCATTTGTGTATGTGTTTTTAAAGATTTTTAATATCTTCGTGGGCAGGGCATTACAAAATTGATAAAATCTGGTAGCCAGCAAAAAATTATAGTCTCCAATAAAAAAAATATCTTCTCTCCCCCCACCCCCACCCCTACACACACACATACACCCGTCATGGATTTTCATAAAGCACAAGTGTTTTTTATGAATTAATTAAGAAAAAGCAATAACGAGTATCGTTTAAACTTATAAGTTTAAGTTACTTAATTTAGAAAGATAGCTAAATTTTCTGACGAAACGTATCAAAATTATATATATCTGAAAAGAAAAAAAAAACTACTATTATAAAGATTGAATTAACCGACCTATTCGGAAAATGCTGATTGACGAATGCTTCAAATGTCCGGATATTTGAGTGCTACAAAATCTATATCTCATGAGTGGGACATTGATGAACTTGTGCAGTCAGAAAATAATTTTTTGCCTATTTTCCCGTCGAAATCATTCAAATAATTCTGATTTCATTACTTAAAAATTTGCATTTTTGCTAAATTAAACATAAAGGTTAAAAATAATTTTCGTTTGAATACATAATTTCTAATTTTATTTCTTAATATTTTGTAACTTTGCAACATCTATAATGGGACATCTTATGAGAATTTTAATTAAACATTTTGATTAAGATGAGTAACAGATGCTGCGCTTGATGAAATTTGTAGGCAAGTAATTGCCGTAAACATATTGATTGTAAAAAGTCTATTTAACTTGGTCGCTAAATAATTAAAAAAAGTCTATTTAACTTGGTCGCCAGATAATTAAAAAAGTATTTAACTTGGTCACCAGATAATTAAAAAAAAGTCTATTTAACTCGGTCTCCAGGTTAAAAAAGATCTATTTAACTTGGTCGCTAAATAATTAAAAAAGTCTATTTAACTTGGTCGCCAGATAATTAAAAAAAGGTCTATTTAACTCGGTCGCCAGATGAAAAAAAGTCTATTTAACTTGGTCGCCAGATAAAAAAAAAAGTGGTTGCCAGTGGCGTCCCGGCTAACGCATTTGTCAAGTCCTGTACGTGGGTTACTACGAGCAACGGTTATACGAGAACTTTTATAATTATTTCCCTTGCTTCTCGTAATAAACCGGTTCGAGTGTATTTCGTCTCTGTATCGGTTTAGAGGTTTAACGTATTTTTGGAAAACGCAATAATAATAATAATAATAATAAAACACCACTACGATTTTGAAATATTTTTTCGCGTAATATTGCATTTATAATAAATTTCATTCCACTACCACCAGTGACACCCCAAAACGTTTAATCATGTATGAGCTGAAACGTACAACGTCACGCGATGTAAGAACATCTGATATGAAAGCACTTGGAAGGGGGAATATATATATATATATATGAAAAATTGTTTTGAAAAGCATGCATTATCTCGAGTAATCGGTTTTTTACTTCATTTGTAAATCACATATTTTTCAAATAAAAGCAATTTCCATTCACAATCGACTGTTAAACATCACGAAATCGGATATTTATACAAATCTTGTATGATCCATTTTTTATGCGTTTTGAAATACATATCATTTTAATTTTTCGTAAGGCATCATTAATTCTTACAAAAATAAAGTTTAAAGTAAAACTTAAAGGAAAAAATGAAGTATGTCGAGTTAAACGGCTAATATCAGTTTTCTTTTTAGGGTTTCGTTCATCTCACGAAACCCCATTTGTCCAGCTACGTTGTCTGTCCGTCACAGAGCCGGTTCTCAGAAACTATATAACTTACAGACTCGAAATTTTGTGTACTTTTAGCTGAATACCTACTATGAGGCTGAAAATCATAAAATTTAAAATCGTATTATTTTAATATAGAGAGATAAAAAACCAAAAATCTAACAGCCTTTTCCTATTAAATTTAAACATTTTTCGTTATAGCAGTTGATAACAGTTAAAAATCCACAATAAATTTTTTTCTATAATAATTAATTTTCACGTGAAAAATGAAAATAAAATAAAAAGTTTCACCCATTGAAAAAAGATTAATAGGACGTCCTATTGGTAATAAAACGGAAATTTTCAAACATTTCTCAATAATACAAGGAGTATGAGTATTATGTGTAAGTACAGAAAGCAGTTAATATGATGTCATTAGAGAATTAAAAAGAAAATTAATCCAAGTTTAACGGACTTTTTCAAATGTTTGAGAATAATACAAAGAGAGTATCAATATGAGTAATAGAGAAAGCAAGTAGATAGGACGTCAGCAAGTGATTATAACGTCCTATGAGTTTGAGGAACGTATTGTATCATGATAAAGATTCAGTTATGGAAATACTGGCATATTTTAACATTTTGAAGGTCTCTATACAACATGTTTAATTTTGAAATTGATTTTTTTTAAATATGACAGATATTATTATGACAAAGTATAATAGCGGACTTCGCCCGCTATCGGACCGGTTCAGATTTTCGAAAAAATGAAAAAAAAGACCGGTAAATTTTTACTTTACAAAAAACATGACTTTATTATTATTATTATTATTATTATTATTTTGGAAAATGAAGTTTATTTGGATTTATTAAAGAAAGGATAAAGTGTTTTGAAAGGAATATTAAACGAAAGTGGGATCACACTTACCCACTTGTTTTTAATTACCTAGACTAAAAGAATTATTTTACCAGAAAATTTATTTAATAGAACGTTTCTTATTTCTATGCGGTACTTCTTCATGTAAAATTTCTTCACTATAATAAAAAGACAAATGCTTCTAAATCTAGGAAAATATAATATAAGCCAAAACTAAAATGTACAATAACTTCTTCCGAGGCACATTTCCGAACAGTGTTCTTTACCTTTAGAAATCCCAGAAACCAATATTCATTTTCAAACTATTTTACAAATCGATTCTGTAATGTAAAATCACCAAGGAAATGTGTCAAAGTATAAGTGATAAATAGTGAGAATGAGTAGCGCAGAGGTAACATCTCCCGTTTCAGAACTGGAGTGCCAGTGTTCGAATCCAACCAGTTCCATTGTGTCAGATATTTCTTATGGAAGTCGTCAATTGCAATTTGATTAAATAACAGGGTTTACAAAAACACATCTTTAACAAACTTAAATTGACAGAAAATAAAAATAATTGGTACTAAAATACTCTATGATAAACTTTCAATAACATTGCTGTTGTTTGCAGTTATTAACTAGATGAGAAGTATGTTTAAATTGGGTGCAAAGATGAAATTCGACATAATGTTTTTTCGTATGGGAAATCCAATAGATATTAAGCAAGAAAAGCAAAAAACAACATTTACGAATTCACAACATATACATGTTAAACCTAACATAAACTTAAAATTAATGATACTAAAATGATCTACGATAAATTTTGAACAACATCGTTGTTGTTTGCAAATGTAGTAAGCTTGAGATATATGAATAAAATGGGTGCAAAGAACTTAGAACGTTTAAAAATTTTCAAAATGGCACAAAACGAAAGAAAACAGTGTGTACTAGAATTGCTAATAACAACCTTAGTTTTTCACATAAGTGCACAAGATAGGACTAAAATGAGAGCTTTTTATTTTTATTTTTTACTTTTTGGACACATATTCTATTGTTCAGAAAGTCTAGTGGACTCGCTCTTGATTTTTTTTTTTTTTTTTTTTTTTTTTTAGTATGGATATTCCTAATATATTCAAATTATCTTACTTTTATGGAATTTTCTGGTTTAAGTTTTAGAAGTAATAAGTTTCTATTTTTTTTTCTTTTACCAAAAACCTACAAAAATATTCTTAATTTATTATTATTTTTTTATTCATTAAATTAGTCCTCTACCTATGCACAAAAGAAAATTTTAACTTTCCTATTGAGTAAGGATGATGCCTTAAAAGCATACTTCGACGATATTCTGAAATACGTGAATGCATATTGAATGCACGATTATCCTTTTATAGAAATACCTTCATTCCCATTTCACGGAATGCAATCATTCGAGTGATGCATTTAGTTCAGAAACAACCGTAACACGTCTTCACATAAAACACTTCAAGCATTCAAATGATTCGAGAGGAATCATCTATCGTAAAACGAAATTGACCATTTGAATCCCTCCATCGATTCTATAATTCACCTATAAAATATCTTGAACGGCTTTGATATTTTATTCAACTTACAAAACAGGTGTATTTGCAGTAATTATTTCTGAAGCAATTGAAGTAGAGAAATGCATCTAAAACGAATATGATTATGAAACAAAAAAAGAAACCAGAACGGATTTTCATGCGTCAAGCATAGATTATGAAACGCTTTTTAATACTTCCATAAAACTACAACGAAACTTCATCGTTATATAAGTAAACAGTTTAGAAAGCATATAACATGTTTAAAAATCCAGTTTTAACAAATACCTTCCACAGTTAAAAAAGTAGTCTAATTATTTTGTGCAGCCCTTTGTATAATCTATAGATTTGTATACATACCTACATAGCATGCTAAAATTTAGTTCAGTTAGTAAAATTCACTTTCAGCAATTTTCGCCACTAGATGGAAGTGCATTCGAATTAATTTGTGCAGCCCTTTGTGTAATCTATGGATTTGTATATATATTACATAGCATGCTAAAATTTAAATCAGTTAGAAAATTCACTTTCAGCCCTATGGATTATATACAGGGCTGCAGAAAAGAATTACAGTACTTTTCGGGCTATGGGCTGTAATTGCTGAAATCTGGTTTCAAATGTGTTTTACGTTTTCTAAAATGTTTACTTGGGTATCTTATTTACCTTATTAAACAGCGAAGGTTTGTTAAAGAATTCTGGAAGTATTGGAAAGTGTTTCACAATCGATGCTTAATGCATAATTTTACTTTCTTGTTTATATTATTTTCATTTCACTATAGTTTTTGTTTGATGATCAGCAAAATTGCTAAGGTAAGTGAAAAGCCACCGAGAACCTTGCGCAGGACCTTCAAACCACAAAAGTATGAAAACGATCAGAGCGTACTACTTACAGAACTCAACTTGTAAGAAAACAACGATGATTTGTAAGAAGTTCACGTTTATTTTGAAAGCTGTTGAACAGAAATGAATATATCTAAAACAAATATAATTCAAGGGTCATGGAAAAACAATAATTATAGTCACATATAGTTAGATAATAGTTGCTCTTCATTTCTTTTGCGGTCGTCTATTTTAGTCGTTCTTTCTCCTTCGTACAAGTCTTCATCTGTGTTTTTTCAAAGGATTTTCGTTGTTGTTCCCCTTTTACATTTACCTTCAACTATATTTTTCGAACAATTAAACTTTATTTTTGCCTTTATCCAGGGTTGCTAGACGACAGTACGAACTCGCAAACCAACAGATGACATCACACTGCCGTCTCAAATTGGAGAAAATATGGACTATCATCGTTTTTTTTCTACCCCTTCAATTATATTGTTTTCTTTTCAAGGGACCATGAAATTTGTTTAAGAGACGATTTCTTTATACACAGTGTCCATTTCCACAGGTTTTACTGTAGTTCAATACGATTTAACCGAATGTACAGTGGAACCTCGATTATCCGGTGTAAGGATCGGAGTGGGGGAGGCAAAAGAAATCCACACTTAGTTTGAATTCAAGCGGAATTTGGCAAGCAAGTGGTTTATAGTATAAAAAATATCAATTGTATAAATACATTATACCACTAAGAGCTAAATGACTATTGTGTAATTTGAAAAATATTAATAGGATTTCGTTATACACAGTTTTCTTTTTCGCCGGTATTACTGTAATTCATTCCCATTTCGTCGAATGTTCAGTGCAACCTCGATTATCCGGTGTTATGATGGGGAGGGTTGGCTCTGCCAAACGAAACCCACGCTTAATCAAATTCAAACGAAATTTTCCAGCATGTGGCTTAAAGCATAAAGAAATATTATAGTATAAATATATTATACCATTCAGAACTAAACGAATGTTACGTACTTTGGAAAATAGTTTGAGACTCAGAATTAAACGAAATATACATTTTCTTATTTTAAAATAATAATTCCTAAAAACAATAATATATTAGATTAAATAAAAAAAGAGAGAGGGGAACTTTATACATAGCTTCCACGGAAAATCGAATACCAAATTAATCGAACCATGGATAATCGAAATTCAACTGTAATCATTAGAATGATGCATTATAGTTAAACAATAAACCGTAACACGCCTAGACGTAAAAACAGTCGAAGCGTTCATATGCTTCCAGGAATCATCTATCGTAAAACCAAAATGGCTATTAGAAATCCTTCTTTCGATCCAGTAATTCACCTGTAAAACTTCTTTTACGGCATTGCTCTTTATTCGACTAGGAAAACAACGATGATTTGTAAGAATTTCACGTTTATTATGAAAGCTATTGATCAGGGATGAATGCATCTAGAACGAATATAATTCAAGGGTCAGGCAAAAAAATAATTATAGTCACATATATATTATGGTACTAATTTATTTTTCATGCCTTTTACAGACGTCATCTTTAGTCGTTCTTTCTAATTTGTACAATTCTTCATCTATGTTTTTTCAAAGGTCTTGTACCCGTTCTTCCCCCTTTACACCTACTTTCAACTATATTTTTCAAAGAATTACCTTTATTTTTGCCTCTATCCAAGGTCGAATTAAAACGGACTTTGTGAAGTATGTGGCTTACAGTATAAAGGAATACTATAAGTATATAAATATATTATACCACTCAGCTAAACGAATGTTGCGTACTTTTCAAAATATTATGAGATTCATAATTAAATGAAACTAGTCGTTGGGGGCCACCGTAATACTTACCCATCATGGATAGGCATAATATAAAATATGAAAATAAAACATGTGGAAACTATTTATACAATGCGTTGCCATTCGAATAAAATAGTGGCTGGATGACGTCCTAAACTTTCAATGTTCTATTACTGAATTGCGTAAAAGAAACATCCTTATAACTCCAAAATTAATAATCATATTGACTAATGGTTGACTGCGTCGGATAAAGCGTCCAATTTCCAATTAAAATAGATCTTTGAATTGAAATTTGAATGAAATACAGGGTCATGAAAAATTGAAGCGTGTGGAAATAGGATTACAAATATCTCCGCAACTTATTATCCGATCGACTTCATTCTTTATGCAAAAATTATGTTTTTTTATTGTCTTTTATATTCACTACTTAAAATAAAAACTTACAAAAATTTTTAGATACCTTTTATCAGAATGAATATTTCGAGAGTCCGAGAAAAATAGTTCCGGATCATCGAGGTTACTGAAATTCAATAAGCTTCTTTTTATTATTACATACTAAGCACACACCGAATTTCAAGTCTCTATCTCAATTTGTTCGGGAGTTGGAGCGTTTACAGACACACACAGACAGGCGGACGGCAATTTTTTCTTTCTAAAAATATGTTTTTCGGAATCTCCAGTGTCTGAAACGTGTAAATCCGTCAAAAAGAAATTTTTCTATAATCAAAACGATTACATGACTTACTATAGTACGTATGATATATAATGCTACGTATGATGGGTAAGTAATATACTTTACCCTTATTTTAAAATACACATTCTTGAACACAATGACATTTTGGACAAAAAAAAAGAGAGAGGGGGAGAGAACTTCGCAGCGATAGATTCCACGGAAAATCGAATGCTTAATTTATCTAACACTGGATAATAGAGATTCAAGTGTAATCATTAGAATGATGCATTACAGTTAAACAAGAAACCCTAACGCGCCCAGGCGTAAAAACAGTTAAAGCATTCAAATGCTTCCAGGAATCATCTATGGTAAAAACAAATTAGCTATTAAAAATCCTTCCTTCTATTCGGTAATTCACGTGTAAAACATCTTTTACGGCACTGATCGTTATTCGACTAGGAAAACAACGATGATTTGTAAGAATCTCACGTTTATTATGAAAGCTATTGATCAGGAATGAATGCATCTAGAACGAATATAATTATGAGCAAAATCATGGGTTTAAGGCAGATTTTGACGTAGATTTAAAATTATGTAACAACAACTGAAGATGCTCTAGTCAGAGTGAAAACTTTTTTAACACTATCTAACAAAGTCAAAAAATGTTAACTTTCAAACAAAGTTGAAAAGTGTTCAGGAATTCGGTTTTTCTGTCTGCATGTCTGTCCGTTCTCTAACTCGCGTAAATATAGAGGGATTACCATGCAATTGATATATGTTATTCAGGTTTACTATGGTTTGTTCGGTATTGAAAATGAAGGGTGTAGCATTTGCAGTTAATTTACGGGGACATTCAAAGGAATATGGGGGAAAAATCATCTACAGTGTATATTACTAATCTTAATATATTTCAAACATTTTGAAATTGATATATTCCACTGAGGTGTATTACAAGAGGCTTACTATAGATTATGGAGGGCATAACATTCATCGTTCATTTACAGGGTCACGCAAAAAAATTAGGTATATAGTAATATCTACATACAATAATTGCAGGAAGCGTGTTTTAAGTTGTGTCACGCGTTTTTACATTTAACTAACTTTTTGCATATTGCTTTGTGTGTATAAATTCTATAGTTCCTATACAAGGCTGCACAAAATATGTCGAGTACATTATTGTTCATGGACCGAAATTACCGAATAGAAATTTTGGAACTCTGCTGTGCGTTCCTAACTGAACTAAATTTTAGCATACTATGTAGCATATATACAGATCTAGTGATCCTATACAGGGCTGCACAAAAAAATTTCGGACATTTTTATGATTATTAATGATAATTACTGAAACTGGGTTTTCAAATATGTTATGTGTTTTCCAAATTGTTTACGTAGACACTAGGCTGGGCTAGTTGAGCTTAAGCCGAAAGGTTGGCCTTCCCGCCCGGTTTGACCTTGACCTTGTTTACGTAGACATCATATTGCGCACCTTATACACCTTATTACTTATATTTATTGGATATTTGCGTATAGTATAATCTAAATGTGTAACAGAAATGTAATGAATTGTTTGTAAAAGTGTATCGAAACTTAATTTCATAAAATAAAATGAATATCTACAATATAAAAATCTGCACATATAAAATAAATTCTATATTCACGCATTTTTGCATAAGAGTGCAATAGCTATTGCACCAAGATCTGAATATTTATAAATTTAGTTATAGTACAAACGCATCTCATTTGTCACGTTTGACGTACAATTTCCACCTTTTTCCTTTTTCTGTAAGGATGGTATTTAACACTATAAATTCAACGAAATATCAAATGCGCAATTATGATGCTGTACTCGATATCCATATTGAGTACACACGTCTATCCTTATAAAAATACTCTTTCTTATTCATTAGGCAGATGCAGTTCGGTAGACAATCGAAATAAGTCTAGAAACAATGTTTTCGAGCATTCAAATGGCTCGAGGCACTCTCTATCGTAATGTTCCGAAATAGCTATTAGAGAAGACCTTCCTTCGAATCTTTAATACACCTGTAAAATTCCCTTTACAGCGTTCGACTGAAGAAATGGATAAGGTTTATAAGAGTTTGCTCTCCATTTATTTTGAAAACTATTGCTTACGATATATTGAAATAAACGAATTCTGTTGTTGAGCAAAATAGAAAAGTCTCACATTAGGCATGCATTATAATAAATCTTCAGACCGTAAGCATATTATTACATTGAATCATAGAAATTCAAGTCTTTATTTTTATAAAAATGGCAGTATTTTTTCAAGCTTGATTCTTAAAATTTACTTAGGCAAAAATTCTTAAAAGAAAAAAATATTTTTTATTTGAATAGATGGTGACGGTTCTCAATCTTTCATAGTTTCGCTGTAGCTTTGGAAGAGATTAGGTCTAAGTTTGAATTAGAAATATTTCGGATTATACAAGTTTGAATTAAAGAGAATTACAATATACTATACTGTCTATGAACAATAATTGCTGGAAGTGCGTTTTCAGTTGCGATACGCGTTTTTAAATTTAACTCATTTTTTTGCCTATTACTTGGTGTGTATAAATTCTATAGATCCTATACAGGGCTGCGCAAAAGTTCTCGAGTACATTTCCGTTAGTTGAAGAAAATTCCAGAAGGGGAATTTTAAACTCAACTATGCGTTTCCTAACTGAACTAAATTTTTCCATACTATGTACTATATATATAGAAATCTATAGATCATATGCAAAATTGCACAAAAGAATTCAAATAATTATCCGATTATTGATGGTAATTCTTGATATTGGATTTTCAAATGTGTTATTCGTTTTCCAGATTGTGTACTTAAACATGAGCGGGGCTAGTAGAGCTTAAGCCAAAAGGTAGGCCTCCCCGCCCGGTTTGACTTTGATCTTGTTTACTTAGACACCATTTTTCACCTTATTAAACTGTAAAGTTTTGTTACAGCCTTCTGAAAATGTTTCATAATCTATGCTTCACGCATGATTTTTTTTTCGTTCTTGTTATAAGAAGATTTCTCTTAAAACATTCCAGGTTTCTTATCCTGTAAGGATGATGTTTAAAAAGGAGATTCCAACAAATGTGCAGTTACGATGCTGAAGTAGACATCCATCATGATTGCATGTCTATCATTATTGAAATGCCCTTTTATTATTCAACGAATGCAATCACATTCTAGTTCAGGAAGCAATTAATAATACTTCTCAAAATAAACATTTAAATCACTCAAAATGCATCGAGGCTTTATCCCTTGTAAATCCGAAGTGGCTATTGGAAATTTGTAATTTACCCATAAAACTCTTTACCTAGCATTAAGGTTGTTATTCGACTGGGGAATTCAGATTTATAATATTTTCTGGTTTGTTACTTTCTTCAATATATAAGTAGTTCATTTTGGAAAGTGGGGCAAGTTCATTTTGTGAAAACAATGAACTGAAGCTAAGTCTTAGTGAACATAAAATGTATGTTTTTAATCCATGCACAATAAATATCTCTTAATGTCAGTATACAGTTTGTCCACAAAACAATGGCTTTTATTCCATGACATCGGCTTTTATTCCTTACGTATTATTCATAGACATATATAAATTACAAAGTTGCGTAATAAAAAGGTACAGAATTTTATGAAATCGATTAAAATTTTGTGGGAGATTAAATTTAAAGAAACACAAAATTTAAATTTTTATACGATCCCCGTAGAAAAAATTTCCCCCCAATGAGTAAAATGTGCCCCATACACTAATAAGGTCATATACAAAATTTCAGCATTTTATCATAAAAATTCGCAGACATATCTTTATACAAAGTTAGTGAGTGGTTAATCATAAATTAAAATATAAATGTTTATAGCTAGATGTGCAGATGACGCGACGCAGAAATAGATCATAAGCAAATAAAATATGGCTGTTATCTTTAGTTTTATTTACAAAGTTACAGAATTATACTTCCTTTAAAATACCTTAACATTTTGCATGATGAATTACAGAATAAAACTTGGAAATGACACAGTCATTGAACCTTAAAACAGCTTAGAAATGTTTGACAAAAATGTAAACATTTTGAACAAGCCTTGTAATCTTTGCGTAAAGTTATTATTTCTACACAGTTTAGATACTTTTGTACCAATAAATAGCACAATTATTATTTATTTATGGAGTCATTGCTTTCTTTCGTAATTTATGTACGTCCCCTGAAACGCAATCATCCAACATGATTTTTCCCGTTTGCAAACTGATATCCAGGCATCGAAAAGTGGTTTAGGTCAGCAGTTATGTATATTTTTCTATCTCTGCGACTTTTTATGATAAAATGCTGAAATTTTGTACATAACTTCATTAGTGTATGGATCACGTTTTACTCACTAAGAAATGTTTTGTACTCGGGCCGTATAAAATCTTGAAAGTTTGTATTTCTTCAAATTTAATCCTCTGAAAATTGTAATCGATTTCATCAAATTCTGTACCTTTTTCGTTACGTAACTTTGTAATTTATAATATACGCCTATGATCAATATTTAAGGAATAAAAGCCGATGTCAATGTTTTTGGGACTCCCTGTATATTTATTACTAATTGTTTCTTGGGTCGACGCTATTTCAAATGCGTTGATTTTGAAAGGAAGGCAAATCCACTTTTGGGTAGAATTATTTTTCTTACGTTGCATACTACTAACAAGCATAAAATGAGAATTTCATCATTAATACTTTAAAAATTATCACTATCTCAATTAAGAAATATAATGATAGTCATACAATTTATTACTGGATATTTTTTACTTTTTTTTTTCCAATGAAATTAAATTTATGTTTTGCTATTAGGTAACTTATCTAGGAGAATGAAAGAGTTAAATAAAATAAATTTTAAAATAGAATATTCCATTTTTTTGTTTTTATAATTATATTCCATTCAAAGAAAATAAATGTTTTCAGCAAATCATTGCTCTTGAAAGTGAAGTCCATAGGCGCGTACCCAAACCATGATTCTTTTTTTCAACTAACAAGAATAACCATTATTGCCTATTCAATTGACACGAAATAAGACCACACACAAAATATATAATTAAGTCTATTATACTACTTACGAATGAATATTTTTAAAACCCATTCCAATGAAAACCATTCAATTTCTAGCAATAACATAAAATATGGGCTTGACATGGACGTGACTATCAAAGTTTTTCAAAATCAACGACTCATATGTATAAAAGAGAAGTACTCGATTCATGAAAATTTTCGATTTACGTTTTGAGATGAACTGACACGTTTTGGGATGTCCTGAATGCGATTTGACTATGTTTGGAAAATGTCTGTCTGTCTGTTTGTGCGTTACAAAACATTATGATCCTTCTATTGCAACAATTAATTCACCGAATTTCATCAAACTTAATATTGAGTTAGACTTTGGCATATATTGGTTCAGATTAATTTTTGATGTATATTGATCGATAGGTGGCACTGTTCGGCCATGTGTTTCACAATTTCCGTAATAGTTAATTCTCGGCATCTATGTGGTAGAGTTTCATCAAATTACATATTCATTTAGACTATATATTATTTTCATCAATTTAAAAATATACATCCAATGGCAAATTCGCAATTACGATGATGCACTAGATAATCCTATTGATTATACTGTTATCCTCATAGAAATACATTTTCTTATTCACCTAATGCTTCACAATGTCCGTAATAGTTATTTCTCGTCACCTATGTGGTGGTTTTTCATCAAACTACATATGCACACTGCAAAAAATAATTGTTGATTTTACAGTATAAAACTGGCACCCCAGCTGCCAGTATTATACCGTAAAATTAACAGTATTAAACAGTGTTAATTTTACGGTATAATACTGGCAGCTGGGGTGCCAGTTTTATACTGTAAAATCAACAATTATTTTTTGCAGTGCAGTTAGACTGTATATTATTTTCACCTACTTTAAAATATAAGTCCAATGGCTGATTATTATCCCGATTTTGATGATGCACTAGTTAATCATATTGATAATACTCCTATCCTCGTAGAAATACACTTTCTTATTCATCTAATGTAATCAATAGAGATATGCCTTACAGTTCAGAATACAACCGTAATCCTTAGAAGTGCCGGTGGTGTATTATTTCTTCCACTTCATTTTTATCCCCGACTGCTGCAATTTCACCGAAATTATTGAATAAAATTTTGCTTTTATAAAGAAAAGCATTTTTGTATATTTTCAAACCAATTTGTTCGCAAATTTTGGTGAGATTCAATCCTTTCAACAACATTAGAAACAGAGTTAATTTGTCCTTGAAAAGGTTTAAAAGATTTTCGAATCTGTAATTCATCTATAAAACTCTTTTTCTGGCACTGGTCGTTATTCGACCGAAGAAATAAGTAAGTGTTAGTATTTTGTCGTTTACTGATAAAGCTCTCTTGCATTGAAAGAATGGAAGTTAAACGATTTTGAAAGAAAAATCTAGCATGAGGCATAAATTATAATTCATCTTTAAGTAGGAAGCATATTATTACATATAAAGAGGTCCGGGTCACATTTTAAAAACATTTCTATTTATTGAATTTGAATTTTGAGAATTATAGTTTTGAATTACAATATTAATAATATATAATATAATACATCTCTATGTCTACTACGGGTCACATTTAAAAAAAAAAAACATTTTTATTTTTTGAATTTGAATTTTGAGGGTTATTTTGTGGTGGTTAACCATATAATTAGAAAAAAAATCAAATCATAAAACTTCTTATAAAGTTTAAAAAAAAATACTTTAAAATAAAAAAAAGTGTGGTCATTTAAAATCGTTATAATTCGAAATATTATTCGTCAAATTTCAAAAAAATTTTATTTTTAAACAGAAATATATAAGTTTTAATTATCATTCAACCTTTTTTTTAAAAAATATACTTTTTTTTAAATAAAAAATAATTGATGTAATTTATTTTAAAAAAATCCTAGTTTTAAAAGTATTTTATTTTTCAAATTTGCTGAATCAAAAATAAATGGAAAAGACATGTTCCAAGTTTGAACCATTTATTTTTAACGGTTCTTGACATATAACAAATTAAAAACGAGAATTGTTGAAAAACCCCGTCATGCAGAAAAACACAAGAACGTTTCCATGACAACCACTACTTGAAAGTTAGATTTTGAAAGCAAAATATTAATATATCTTGTTCTAATTAAGATAGAAACACGAGTTAAACGTAATTTTAAGCAGAAAAAAATAGAGTGAAATACTATAAAATATTTTTCAAAAATGTAAAGAGTTTTGTGCCCCAGACCCCCTTAAATCTAGAATTTCACACTTTTATTTATATTATTTTATTTTAATGGAAGTTTTCTTTTAGACTTCATTGTTTAAATGTACTTATAATTCAGTTTGGCAGGAATTCAAAAAGATAAAATATTTTTAACTGACACATTTTTTATCCGGTGTCTAATCTCTATTTCTTTCACTGCAGCTTCCAAAGAGATTAGATCCAATTTAACACTATTTCAGATTTTACAAGTCTCAATAAAGGAGAGCAAAATTCCTGCACAGTAAAAAAGATGAATGTTTTTAAGTCTAAGAAAATATAATATAACTACGAACGAAAATGTACAAAACTCCTCCGAGTTATCCACGATTCTGAAAATCATTTTTTGTATCTTTAAAAATCTATATATTTTCGAAATTAAACAAAGCATTTATGCAAACAAAGTTTCTTTTTCTGCCAATGATTTTCGAAAACATTTCTGAGTTGTTTTTTAGCTCACTAGGTAATCAAAGCCTCAAAGCTAATGTGCCCGCAAGTTCTCTATGTACGTAACGCGATAACTCTTGATAGAAATATCTGATTTGCTTCAAATTTTGTATAGAGGTTCATTCTGATAAGGCGCTTCCCTGATTAGTCTCAGAGGTTCATTGATTAAGTATAAAGGGGGGGGGGGGGACGGTGGGGCTAATCTCTCCCTTTAATTTATTGTGGGTTTCTTTATTTCTGGAGGAGCATTATTCTTTGAAATAAGAGTATAATATTCAATTAGTGTGAATAGCCTGTGAGATCAGTGCCATCAAACTGGGCACTTTCCTTTTTTTAAGATGTTAGCCATATGTCAATGAAAAAATTCCGTATTCAACAAATATGTTTTACTGACCAATATGATAACTTAACAACATTAACATTAACATTAACATTAAAATTAATATTATTTTGTTACTCTCGCATGCAAAAATTCAGTTACGCAGCTGGAAATATGTAATTGAGAATGGATAACATCCTGTAAACCAATGTACTGGTTTGAGAAAACGGATTAATATACTAACAAGTGGGTAAGTGTGATCGAAGATCGCACAAAAGGTTTCATTTAATATTCCTTTCAAAACACTTTATTCTTTCTTTAATAAATCTAAATAAAATTCATAAAAAAAAGTCATGTTTTTTATAAAGTAAAATTTTACCGGTCTATTTTTCTCGTTTTTTTTTTTTTTTTTTTTTTTTCGAATATCTGAACCGGCCCGATAGCGGGCGATGCCCTCTATTATACTCTGTCATAGTAATACCCGTCATGTGTACTAAATGCGATATAAAAAAATAAATTTCCTAAATTAAACATTATGTATAGAGACCTTTAAAATGTTAAAATATGACGTTATAATCATTAGCTGACGTCCTATCTACTTGTGTTCTCTATTACTCATATTGATACTCTTTTCGTATTATTCTCAAACAGTTGAAAAAGTTCGTTAAACTTCCAATACTACGTCAGATTAATTTTCTTTTTAATTCTCTAATGACGTCCTATTAACCTGCTTTCTGTATGAAAATTTCCGTTTTATTACCAACCGGACGTCTTATTAGTCTTTTTTTCAATGGGTGAAACTTTTTATTTTATTTTCATTTTTCACGTGGAAATCTTTCAATAGAAAATTAATTACTGTAGATAGAATTTTACTGTTGATTTTTAATGGTTGGCAACTGCTATAACGAAAAATGTTTACATTGAATAGGAAAAGGCTGTTAGATTTTTGGTTTTTTATCTCTCTATATTAAAATAATACGATTTTTTCAAATTTTATTATTTTCACCGTAACAGTAGGTATTCAGCTGTAAGTGTACAAAATTTAAAGTCTGTAAGTTATACAGTTTCTGAGAACCGGCTCTGTGACGGACGGACAGACAGAGAAGCGGGACGAATAGGGTTTCGTGAGATGAACGAAACCCTGAAAACGACTCGGAAATGTTTCCAAAAATCACTGACAGCAAAAGAAACTTTGTTTTCATAAATGCTTCTTTAAATCTCGAAACTTGATTGCTTTCTGAGGTTTCTAACGATAAAGAAAGCTTTTTGGAATCATGGATAACTCGGAAGAGGCTATTGTATATTTTCGTTCGTGGTTATATTATATTTTATCTAAATTAATAAAAATGTCTTTTTTTTTTTTACAGTGTAGTTTTATTATTTTATAAAGATGGTGTATAAAATAGAATTCCAATGAAATCGTCGAGTGCGCAGTCATTTCACTGCACTCGATTGAGTGTACACCAACCCTTATCGAAAGTCACTGAATGGAATAATTTCAGAATACAACCTTAATGAGTGTAGAAATAAACCTATAAATCATTAGAATTACCTCGAAGCAGCATCTGTCTTTAACCCAAACTTGCTCTACTAGAAATCCTCTTTCGAGTTTGCAATTCACCTGTAAAACTCCTTTCTCGGCATCGGTTGTTATTCGACTGGAGAAACAAGAAGCATCTCATTTATTTCGATCTCGTTTGTTTCGAATGAATGGAAGTAAAACGATGATTGATCATTTCCAAAACCACATAAGTCACAGAATAAGAACTTTTCAGAAATTAAAAAAAACTGGATTATTCACAAATAAATAAATTATTATGTTTGTGTGTGTGTTTTTTTTTTTTTTTTTTTGGCTGATTATAGAGTTTGGACTTTAAAGTTTGTAAATATCGAATCATTTTTATACTTTATGAATAATAAAAAGAAGAATAACGGAGAAATTGTTCCTGACTTATGTTGTTTTATCAAGACACAATGTTAAGTGGTATTTAATTTGAACAAAACAGTCCTATTAATCATATTTTTAATCAAAATGAATGAAGATAGCACTTATACAGGAACATTTTTATGTTTTAATAGGGTATGGCATGTAAAAGGGTAATAGGGTAATGTAATAAGATATCCGCATGTCATCTGGTATTGCATGCAAAAACCACTTAAGTCGCTGACTTTATGTCGTTTAAGAAATGAACGAAAATGAGAAGGTATTGTTTGAAGAGGAAGGAATACACGGACTTATGGGGATATAACCCAGATCATGGCTCATACCTTTAAGGGAGCATTTGCGACAAAAAAGGTATATTTGGAAAAAAACTTGACTTATGTTTTTTGAAATGACCGATTCAATTAAAATATGGAGACGGCTGCACAGGCTTAGGTGGTCTGGTTTGGCAATACTAGATTACATGCGGATACCATGTTTACATTACCATATCACCATTTTGCCTGCAATACCCTATTAAAACATACAAATGTTCCTGTATAAGTGCTATCTTCATTAATTCTGATTAAAAATATCAAATTTAAAGAAGACGTAATTTCTATTATCGTTTTTCTTTGCATCTATTTGATGATAAAAAAAAAGTATGTACGGTAGGTACATTCTTTACGCCCAAGTGCACGCAGAAAAACAGTGTTTTGACATTGGACAAGTTAAGATTCTTTATTTTCGAACAAACTGGAAACGAGAGAATATAGTTTAATAAATGGTGTACTGAAATGTTCGACTTCACTCACCAAATGTCAAAAGCTATACTTATATTGCTGAAATCGCCGAATTGCTCCTAAATGCTTATAAATGTTTGTTCCGTTAAAAAGTATGCATTAATATGTGAAAATTTAACATTCATTCATAGATTATCATAATAAAGTATTAATAACTAAATAAGGAAGAAAATAAAGAGTAATTTAGGTATCATTTTACATGAAATCGTACCACTCTAACTACATTGGTTGGCAAAAATAAAGTATACAAATTTTGCCTCTCTGAGAAAAATATACAGCGTGTCCGAAAAGTCTGGAAACGGTCAAATAACTTGAGAAATATACATCGGATTGAAATGTGGAAAATATACGTGTTCAATATTTTAGAAAAATGGCAACTTTGATATCCCTAAATAGATTTTTCTAAAATATTGAACACGTATTCTTCCGTTTTTTCAATCCGATGTACATTTCTGGAGTTATTCGACCGTTTCCAGAATTTTCAATGGAAACGATTCTCACTATATTTTACTCGATTACAGTGCCACCTACGATTTTCCGAAGAAAATGTTAAATATACAAAAATTACGTATTTTTTCCCCGTAGAATCCGAATCTGCAATTTTAAAGGGGGGAGGGGGGTTATCATTTAAGATTTTAAAGTTGATTTTCATAGTCAAGAAAAACTCTCTCAAAGTAATTCCTGCATCTTTGAGAAAGTTTTTCTTGAAGGTTGGTTTTCCCACATAGCGGATTTCCCACTAAACGGATCTTGTAATATACCTGGTGAATGTACTATTTTACTAAATGTTTAACTGTTTATTGTAGTAACTGATTGTGATTGTTTTCTGAGTCTTTTCCAAGTGTCGTTTGACAGCGGATGTTTGTATTGATGAGGTATCGCGATGCGATACGAATCGTCTATTTTATATTGTAATTTAAATGTTTTTTTTTTTATTTTTTGTAATTTTAAAAAGTCTGATTTAATTTTTTTTCTTTATTTTTCTCTAATTCTATTGAAATATGGATTCATTTTCTTTCATTTCGGGTTCGAGTACGTGATCATGTACAACATGTTCGGGACGGATTTGGGGTTGAAAAAACTTGCTTTGTCAGGTTAAGGTTAACATTAAACAGAATTTTCGGGTTCAGGTCGGGTATAACTCAACCCGTACAGGACTTTTATGCATGTATATCATTATAGAAATATTCTTTCTTATTCACTGAATGTAATCATTAGTGACATGCTTTGTAGTTCAGCAAACTTCGACTATACGTCTCGATAAACACATTTAGAACATTTAAAATTCCTCATACATCTATCATAAAACCGAAACGACCATTAGAAATCTCTAATTCACCTGTAAAACTCATTTTCCAGCATTGGTTGCTATTCGACTGAAGAAACAAGAAGGTTTTGGGGTTTTCTGGGGTTTTTTTTTTTTATATAAAGCTATTGTTTTGGATGGATGGAATTAAACCGAATTTTGTTTTTAAGCGAACAGGAAGCATCACGCTTTAAGTATAGATTATGATGTATTTTCGATATGTAATGCATATTATTACACTCGAACCTACTTAATTCAAACTCATTTTTTTTTTTTTTTTTTTTTTTTTTTTTTTTTTTTACATATTTTTTAATTCGAACTCCTAAGATCATTATTCAAAATAACTTTAAACTAGTCGGTTATACCAATCACAAAACTTTCTTCCATCTCATACATGTTAATGCTTCAAAATTCGCTATCACACAGCCAAAAAAAAATCAATATTTTTCTTCATTCTCTTGTGCGTCAGCTGCTTGCGAAACGTCGGGTTACCTGGATGCGAGCAGCCGATGTGTTATACTAAATTACGAAAAGTCTTTCTGGATCTGGACTGTACCGGCAGGAAAAGATAGCCTCCCTGTTGCTTGGTTTTGAGATTTTAGCTAATTGTACTGAAAATACATGAAGCTAAAATGCGCGGATCCCTATTACAGAAAAGTCATTCCCAGTTGTCTTCAATATTGAATTTGAATGAGAATATCGCCAAATTAGACAGACATAGCCAAGTTGGCTTCATATATAACAGCGTATTTTAGTCACCAAATTTGGCGATATTTCGCCACTTGTCGCCAACCTTGGCGAGAATTTGACGTTGGCGAATATAAATATATAGTGTTAAGCGTATAAGTGTTGAAACGATGGTTACAACAATGAACGAAAATTTGTTCAGTAAAACTCATAAATTAAACCCATTTATGAAAAAATCCTGCTGTATTATTTCAAAATGTCACCCACCCTATAATTTGAAACTGCTATATCTCAGCCATTTTTTAAGATAGAGGCAAAACAAAAAATGCTCTGAATCCTTGGATCAAAACCGAAAATTAACACAAAAATTTTTTAGGATTTCTAATTTTTTTGTATACCTTTTTGAATTTGAAATCTCTAAATGTCTATCAAAGAGCCCCCTCCAGGTGCAATAGCACCGCATTTAACTGGGACCTGCAGGCCATAGTCAAAAACATATACAAAAAATTTGTTTGCAATTAACTTCATACACTTTTCGATGATACAATAGTGAAAATGGAAAAAAAATCGCGATCACAGCGCCCCCTTTCGTCGCAATATACCCAACTTTAACTGGGATCTGCTGACCATAGCCAAAAACATAGAACAAAAATTTGGTTCAATTTGAAGCGTAACTTCATACACTTTTCGATGATACAATGAGGACAGACAGACATTTTGTAAAAACATGTTTTTCGGAATCTCTGACCTATAAAACGTGTAATTCCGTCGAAAACCGGAAGTTGAAAAAAAATTCGATTACAATACTTTCTTCTATTATAGATAGAAGAAAGTAAAAATCTTATATACAGCATGAATTGTCGTATCATTTGTTTGCATGATTCAAAGATCTTGAGTCACAATGTAGCATTTTTTGTATGATTATGTACGTAAGGCCGAAGTATTCCTACTTCTTAGGCGTAGAAATTGAATGCAGTTTCAATTAATATATTTTCTTCATTGCACTCTTTCTTATTCACTGAACATACTCATTAAGGAGATACATTGTAGTTCAGAATACAACCGTATTAAGTTTAGAAATAAACATCTAACCTCGAAACAGCATCCCCCGTGAACCCAAACTTCCTATTAAAAGATCTTAGATTCTTTAATTCACCTGCAAAACTCCTTTACGTGGAATTGGTTGTTATTCGACTAGTGAAACAAGAAGTTTTATAGGAGTTTATCTCATTTATTTGAAGAGCTATTGTTTTGGATAATTGGAAATAAAATTAATTTTATTGTTAAGTAAAATCACGAGTTAAATACAGATTACCATGAGTCTTCGAAACATATGAATACTATTTATATTGTATTATAGGAATTCATATTTTCCTTTTTATAAAAATGTAAGTTTTCTTTTAGGCTTAATACTTAAAAGTTAGTTTGGCATGAGTGGGGAATCGTACAGAACTCGAACTTTTATGTTTATGAGCATCCATATAGCTATTTTCGCTTGGAAAATAAATGATTACTTAAGTTTATTCATATTCATTGGAAATTGTAGATCGCTTTTCACAATTGTATTCAAATATAGATTAAATTTATTTCATTTCGGATTTCGGGTCAACGAAAATTTCTATGTCGTTGCTGGTGAATGATATTTTTTTGTCGGGTTTGGATTTATTTCAAATGGAGTTTTGGGATTCCGGTCGGGTACAAGCAGACTCGCGCACAACTCTATTATTGGAATTGACCTCTAAAAACTAACGGTTTACAAACTAATTATTGGTCAACGATACGAAAGGGACAGCCTGTGTAAAACATCCGTTCTCGGACAAAAAAAAAAAAAATATCCTGAAATAAAATCGAATTTTCCGTTTGCAATCTTTCCTTAATGATTCACTTCGAGTGCTATTTATACGATCGTCAATGTCATTAAGGGAGAGTTTTGGCAAATTTTGAGACGAACATCTGTCGCTTCTCAAATGACGTCAAAACCGACTACAGGAAAGTTGCCACACATGAAATGGGAAACTTAATTTACGAAAACTTCGTGAAAACACATACACATTTTAATGAAATCAGAGTAATTGCAGTAAAAGAAGAAAACAGACAAACGACTAAATTGAATTCATTATCACGTTTCGACTAATGAAAAATGCTTTAAAAATACATTGTCAGAAGTAAAATGAAGAAAATTACAGCAGAGTCTAGTGGCAGTTTGGTTGGCATCACCTTTCATTGCAAATTAACGGCAAAATGTGGATTCACCTATTAAGTTTCAAGAAATCGATTTCTTTTTTTAAAAAATCATAAGTTTACTATTCACATTTTTTTCGAAAATTTATTTAGAAAATACATATATTTTTGAATTAATTTTCGAAAGAAAATATAAACATCTACCTTTTTTTTTTTTTTTTTTTTTTTTTCAGAAATCGATTTTTAGAAGTTTTAAATAGGCGAATCCAAAATCAAAGTTTATTTCCGTCAAGCAATTCTTGAGTTATTTTTAAAAAATCAACACTTTAAACTCGTTTTTCTCAAAACCATATTTTTCAAACAGGGCGACCATTTTTCTAATTGGTTTTGTAGGAGCTTATTAATTTTCATTCGCAAAAGATTAAAAAATTGCGAAAACAATGACTTTTTTGTTCAAATGCTCAACATTTTTTTATTCCATTTGTCAAGAATCAACTTTTTAAATTAAGTACTAATGGTATAATCTCTAGAGAATTGAATTTCCTTTCATAATTTGGCGACCGAATTTGTTTCAGATGCTTGTGACGGGAGAAAAATGGTCCCTGGAAATTCACGGCGCGCAACTCCAGGCACTCTCTGCCACACAAGGGGTATTATTCATTTATTTACAGACAAAAAGTTACATATGTAATTGAAATGTCAATAAATACTATGGAAAAAGGGCAAAGGTGATACATATGTTTTTTTTTTTTTTTTTTTTTTTTTTTTTTGTAATCGAAAATAAACCGTAAAAATTACGTGAATTTTAGGTCAAAGAAGTAGAACCTCCCTTTAAGCCTTTTCTATCGCTTTCCAATTTTAAGATATTTTATTTTTCAATTTTGGGTTCTGAGGGCATTTGTATGGCAATTACAATAACATTACATTATTAGGTATTTTCACCGATCATGACCCCCAGATCCCAAACCCACCCTCCGTTCAAATGGTGATTTTTATATATCCATATATATATTGGACATATATATATAATTTTTGGACTCTGGGGGTATTTATATGTCAATTACGATAACATTATGTTATCATTTTAATTGCTTTTATTCTACAAATACATATTTTGACTGGTTATATCCATAAAGTATGTAATAGTAAGAGAATAAAAAAATTCAATATTGTAAACTTGTTTATAAGACTTTCATAAATTTTCATGCTTAATTTCATTTAAGTGTATAAAATTTCTTTTTAATTTTTTTAAAAACAATTAACATTGTAACTTTTCAATATTGTAATCTTGTTTATAAGACTTTCATGAATTTTCATGCTCGATTTCATTTATGTTTATAAAATTTCTCTTTAATTTTTATAAAAATAATTAAAATAGAAACTTTTCAATATTGTAATCTTGTTTATAAGACTTTCATGAATTTTTATGCTCTTTATAAAATTTATCTTTAAATTAAAATAATAATAATAATTAACATTGTGACTTTTCGATATTGTAATCTTGTTTTTAAGAAGACTATCATGAATTTTCTTGCTCAATTTCATTTATGTTTATAAAATCCTTTTTAAATTAAAAAAATTAATTAACATTGTGATTTTTCAATATTGTAATCTTGTTTATAAGATTATCATGGATTTTCATACCTAATTTCACTTATGTTTATAAAATTTCTCTTTATTTATTTATTTTTTTTTAATAATTAAAATAGAAACTTTTTACTATTGTAATCTTGTTTATAAGACTATCATGAATTTTCATGCTCAATTTCATTTATGTTTATAAAAATTCTCTTTAAATTAAAAAAAAAATAATTAACATTGCAACTTTTCAATATCATAAACTTTCTTTTCAACTATATAAGTTTTTATTTAATAAGTTATTTTCTTGCTCAATTTCATTTATGTTTATAAAAATTCTCTTTAAATAAAAAAATAATAATAATAATTAACATTGTAACTTTTCAATATCATAATCTTTCTTTTCAACTATATAAGTTTTTATTTAATAAGTTATTTTCTTGCTAAATTCAAATGACCAATTTCACCTGTTATACTTGACAGTGCAACAATTGTATTTAAAATTAGCATTTTATTTTTTATTTTTTTATTTTTTTATTTCAAAATCGTTTTTTTTTTTTTTTCAAAAATCTTTTTTTTTTTCAAAAATCTTTTTTTTTTTTTCGAAAACTTTTCATTTTTTTTTTTTTTTTTTTTTTTTTGTGTGTGTGTGTGTTCAGTATCTCCTAAAATATAAAAAACACCACTTATTTACTAGGGCATGAGAAACAGATACAATGTTGAACAGTGTCATTTTGTAAGTTTTTCCAGTTACTTTTCTTTTCTTCTAATTACTCATTCATTCTCAAACTTCCGTTCTTTGCTCTTGCTTATTTGTTCTTTATTTTGAATTTACACAAAACTTTACAGTAGTGGCGTAAGAAATGTTTTATCTATCTTAGCTTATCGCGTGCCACTTTTTCTTTTGTCTCACAGCTCAAACAAAGATGACGTAACGTAAAAAAAGAGTGAACTTGAAAACATCGATTGAACAGCCCTGACAAGATTACGATTGAAAAGGATGAAGTGTGGCGCTAAACAAAGCTCATAATTATTGTATTTTCTACACTGGTAAGATACAGATAATGGAGTATGATAATTATATTTTCTTAAGACTTGATTCTAGTAAATTTGTTAGGATATATTATTATTATTATTATTATTATTATTTTATCATTACGAGTTCTCAAGTGGAAAGTGGTAATAAAAAAGTGGTAATCGTATCAAATGAATCATTCATGAATGTTAAAGATTCTATAATTAAATATTTGATAGAATACAATTTTTTTTTCATACCAACAATCGAGGAGTTGATTTTGGAAGTAGGACATGTCCATTTTGTGAAAAAATAAATAAATAAATAAATCGGTCAAGTGCGAACATAACTCGCGCTCAAAGAATTCCGTTCATTGAATTTATTAATTACTATTGATTAATTAATAAATTCCTACTACCCCTAATTTTTTCATAATTTAGTTTCAGTAGATTCTAAAATAGGAGGGGGTCATGTTTTTCGAGTAGTTTCGACGATATCTCTGAAAATATGATACCTAAAATTAAAACAAATATATTTTCGAATTCGATCTTACGAGATCTTTCGAAGGATACTCTTACACGATAAATAAAAAGAAAATTTATTTCTGAAAATATAATATCTAAAATTAAAACAAATATATTTTTGAGCTCGGTATTACCAGATCTTTCACACGATACCCCAAACGATAGACAAAAAGAAAACTTTTTTTTTTTCAAGTAACTTAATTAGCCCCCTAAATATTTCCTAAACATATTTGTGAATGTCTAATAATCTGAAAATATGTTCATTTATGAAAACAATGCCGATCTAATTTTTAATGAATTGCAATTTTTCAATCAAAATACATGTTTTAGCGAAATGTGAGTGCACTATGTCTGAAGCCGTTTCCAAATCCTTTCATAGGGCATCCCATTTACCATTTTACGTTTTCTATTTGCTTAGAAAAACGGAATTTGACAACAGAAATAATATATAGATCTAATATAACAAAGCATACCTTTTATTCTACACGTGAAACACCACTGCTTCGGTCGATCAAGGGTGTCTTTTTCTTCTAAACATTTCAATTTCAACTTTGCTTTTTAACCATAAATATAAAATAAACCGTTGCGATGGAATCACACTTTTTCTTTTTTGTACGATTTTTTTTTATTTTCTTTTAATCATTGTTGAGCATCACATAATGAGGTATTTTATTTTTGTGGCAACACTCATTTGAGGAAAACCTTTCACCTCATTTATATAAAAAACAATGCGGTTTAATTTTTAATTAAAAGCAATTTTAACCAAAAAACACATTTTAACGAAATGTGAGTGTACTATGTCAGAAGCCGCTATAAAAAACTTTTGAATGATACTTCATCCGTTGTTGTGCATTTCGTAAATTCATAGAAAAAGAGATGTTGACAGCAGAAATAATATATAAAAATTTTATTTGAGTTATTTAAAAAATGAATGATATTTAATGCTGCGATTTTCACATTATTTTGCGTATTTATATGACTTTAAATATTATTACTACTAATTTCCTTTTCATATATATCATTGTGGCCTTTTCCCCTTTTTTAGGTGCGTTCGTAATTATGTAAATACGTAGCACTTATAGTCTTTGCCTGGTCCGTCCGTCTGTCTGTCTGTCCGTCCGTCCGCATATTACAGCGCAAAATTTACCCAACCCGAATGGTTTGAAATTTAATATATAGAATCATTGCAGAATTTGGCCGAGTCATTTCAAATTTTTATGAAAATCGAATCCAAACTTAAAAAGATATTCATAAAAGTTTTCTTTATTCTATTAAATCCTATCATACGTAATCTATATAGTAAAAGCGAAAGTCATGTGACTGATGAAAATAAAAATACGGGCTAAGAACATCTTTTTCCCTATGCCATGCGACCACATTTTTATTCAAAATTATTTCGTTCGAATAAAATTGCATATTAAAAGTTACATTTTTAGAAAGATCGTTCAAAAAAATGGTTTGCTTGAGAAATGAGTTACATTCAAAAATGTATAGATTCTGAGATAACTTTAGTAGTTACTTCTGAGTTAACAGCTGAATATCTCAATCCATTAAAGTAAATAAACAAAATATTCATTCATCGTGAGTCATAGAAATATTAAACCATGAAGATCATTCCTAAAGCAAGATCTCCAGGGTGAATTTTGCAATGCTGTCTGGTGTCGAAAAAAAATTCGCATCTGTAAACGTGGCATACGTAAAAAGAAAAAAAGGGCATGCTCATTTCGCCCATTGCAGACGATATAACTTATTTCACTGAAATAATAACGATGACTTTTTTTACATTGTAAAACTAGTTATAGCACGAAATGGACGCACCTCATTTGTCACATTTAACGTACAATTTCCAACTTGTTACAATTAGGAAATTTTGGTAGATTTCTAAATAAAAAAAATCTGCTAAACTGGCATTTCTAATTCAATGACAAGAATGCTGGCTAAAGCTCGTAAAGGAAGACTGGAATAAATTATGATTGACACACTCCAGAGCAACGATTCCGAAATATTGCAGCAGAGGTATTGAAACAGTTGTCAAGTCAAATTAATGATGGTCAGTATATTAAATGTTCAAAGCAGTGGTCCGTTTTAATGCACAACTTGGATGGAGATGTTAATATATCGTGGCGCTCAATAATTAATGCACTGTAACAGATAAAACAGGAGAGTGTTATTTTAAATGAAGTTATGCGTCGCATGATTATTATACTTCACTGCAAACTTGAGTCTTGACGAGTACAGATGATGAATGCTGTATATCTTTGCAGCATGAAGCACAACCAAAGAATTTCTATGAAATGATGTACCTAATTTTTTTTTTTTCGCAAAATCATTTATTGTTATTATTCTTACTCATCATACATAGTATAAGGTAAATCTTGTAATCGTTTTGAAAATCGAAAAAAAAAAAATTGTCGGAGTTACACGTTTCAGACATTGGGGATTCCGAAAAACATATTTTTAGAAAAAAAATTTGCCGTCCGTCTGTCTGTCTGTGTGTGTGTCTAAAAACGCTCTATCTCCCGAACAAATTGAGATAGAGACTTGCAATTGGGTATGTACTTAGTATGTCATAATGAGAAGAAGCTTATTGAATTTCAGTAACCTCGATTATCCGGAACTATTTTTTTCGGACTCTCGAAATAGTCGTTCTGATTAAAGATGCATAAAAATTTTCGATTTTATTTTAAGGAGGGAATATAAAAGACAATAAAAATACATAAATTTTGCATCAAGAATGAAGTCGATCGGATTATTAGTTGCCGAGATATTTGCAATTACATTTTCCACACTTTTCGATTTTTCATGACCCTGTATTTCATTCCAATTTTAATTCAAAGATCTATTTTAATTGGAAATGAGATACTTCATCCGACGCAGTAAACCGTTAGTTAATAGGATTATCAATTTTGGAATTATAAGGATGTTTCTTTTAGGCCATTCAGTAATAGAGCATTTAAAGTTTAGGACGTCATCAAGCCACGATTTTATTCGAATTGCAATGCATTTTATAAATAGTTTACACATGTTTTATTTTCCTATTTTATATTATGCATATTATTATATGCTATATTATATCATTTATATTATCCATGATGGGTAAGTATTACGGTGTCCCCCCCAACGACTAGTCTTTATTTTATTGTGAAATTCTAATACAAAAATACACGAATAATTGAGGAAAATTTTCGAAACATCAAAAGTCACCAAATAGTTTTAAAGCTTTGTCATAAAAACTAGATGATTAACCTGTTCTACGCTCAGGAATTCATGAATTTAATTCTAAAACCAAAATTAAAAATAAAAATCAGTACAACAAAACAAACAACTTTAAAATATCTAAATAAGAAATAAGAATTCCCCTGTTAAAGTGTTGAGTTGTTCAATAACTATTCTATTTAGAAAAATATTTTTCTACTGCTGTGCATTTTTTAAATGAAATTTAATTTATCATGTTGCTATGGCAGCAGACGATAAAACGATATATTTGGAATATGGGAATAAATAGAATAAAAATTTTTGTTGATGTTTGTGATAAAATGTTTCTTTATTTTTTTTAAAAAAAGGTAATAATTAAGCGCAATTAAATAATCTCTAATTATTCGCAATTAAATAATCTCTAATTGCATAGATAGATACGCGCACGGATTTTAATAGGGTAGATAATTTAACTCAACGAAAGAAAAATTTAAAGGAACTAGGGGGCTCTGAGCTATAGTTCCTAGTTCCACGCATATCATCGTCTAGACATCTTTTTAAACTCACGCTAATTTGCTCTATTTAAAAAGATTACCCGATTATGGAAGATCGAATAATGTAATCGCGACCAGTGGCGATCTTCTGTAATCGGTTTGCCATTCATTTCCCTTTGACTGAGGGATATTTCTGTTTCCAAAACCGCATCCCCCACTATCGTGACAGATGACGGCTGTTTTCATGATTAATTAAGTAAGATCCATTACACATATGAAAATCAGTTTGTATAAAATGGTTAAGTAAAAAAAGGCGGTGCCTCTCGGACTTTTATATCGTCTTGAAGAAAGGTTTTTCTTTTTGACGTTATAAGAAAATCGGTTTTAAATATGAGTTTTCTTTCTTTATTTAACATTCGCGTGTAAATACATTTTTCAAATTAAATATTGTTTTTTTTTTTTTTAACTGTCAACAATAGTTAAAAAGCGGCATTTTCAAAAGATGAAATTCAGTGAAATTTTGAAAAAAAAAAAAAAGAATCCTTAAAAAGTTAGACAAATTTAAAAAAAAAATGATTAGACACTGCACACCACAATCTAGTCACAAATATGCCTTCAAAAGATGGTTAAATTGTTATGCATAACTTTTGATCCTATAAAACTTTTTAAACTGAATTATCATGAAACATTTCAACATTAAATTGCGCTTAAAGTAATTGTTCGATTTTAAAAGAAAAAAAAGTCTCAAATCCCGATTCAATTATTTCAACGTTTTAGCAACCGATGTATTTTACCCCTAAAAGGGTTAAAACTTACTTAATTTGTCTTAACTTAATTGTCTAATTAATTTATCTTTCATTCGCATGAAAATCCCGAAACGTTGTCATGAGGGAGTATTCAGGATTAATATTTACAAGGTGTCCCAAAAGGCCTTGACACTTTTTAAAATTCTATAAAAGATCAAGTAATTGGCGTACGAGAGTGCAGTTTGGACGAAAATGCTTCTTATGATTGAAAATTTTGTTTAAGCAAATAAAAAAAACAGTTCCAAAAATTTCTCATAGATGGCGCTGCTTCTGAAAAGTTTTCGAATAGGTAGAATGTCTTTGTACACAACAATGGCGTAAGACGCGCAATGCGTATGCACAGTTTTTGTTCAAACTATGGCAACCCACATTCCAGAAATTAACAGTACTAGTATTTCCATCCTTACTCGCCTAATCGAACTCAGGAGGGCGAGCATTGTTAAGTCTTCTATCTATGATAAATTTTTGGAACTAATTTTTTTTATTTGCTTAAACAAACTTTCAGGTTATAACATGTATTTTCGTTCAAACCGCACTCTCGTACACCAATTGCTTCATCTTTTATCTATTACCCTATCAAAATCCGTGAGCGTATCTATCTATGTAACCTCAAAAACTCGGAAACCACAGGGCGCAGGGCTACGAAATTTGGCACACGGGTTGCTGGTAGGGGGCCTATGAACGAAACAGATAATATATGCCACAGATAATATATAATCTGGGGGCAAAAAACGAAAATTTTAAATAGATTTTTTTTTAATTTTATGTTTTTGACGAATTTTTGCCTTTTTTATGTTCAACCCGTAATCGCGCGAGTTCTAACCCGTTTCAAATGTTTATTGCAATGTGAGATATACATAGTACGTACGCCACGCTGCAATACTAAGTAGCTGTAGCGGGTATTACGATCATTATTTTATCTCGCATGCAAATAATGAGAGATTATTTAATGGCGCTTAATTATTACCTTTATAAAAAAATAAAGAAAAACATTTTATCACAAACACCAACAAAACTTTTTATTCTATTTATTCCCTTATTCCAAAGATATCGTTTTATCGTCTGCTGCCATAGCAACAGGATAAATTAAATTTCATTAAAAAAATTGCACAATAGTATAGAAAAATATTTTTCTACATATTACATACATACATTTGGTTGTACTGATTTTTATTTTTTATTTTGGTTTTAGAATTAAATTCATGAACTGCCGTGTGTAGAACGGGTTAAACAGCTTAGTTGAATTTTAAAATGTGTCAAATACTTTTGGGATACCCTGTATTTCTATGTAAAGATAGCTTTTTAAATGAGAAAATTAATCTTGGAACAATTTTAGAATGCCATTAAATTTTTTCTACTGCGTACTTTCGGTATCGGGCTCGGGTTTTGATGATACAAAACTTTTCGGTGTCGGGTACGGAAAAACTAACCCGAACTCATATCTAGTGTATAAATACTAATGATTTAAACCAATAAGAATATATTTATTAAGACTGTGCTTAATAATACAGATCATTCGCGTACATTTGCGATTAAAAAAAGTAGACAAATTTTGCTTAATCAAATTTCTTTTGAAGATTTTTATGTTAGACTAAACCGAAATTTTCATTGGACTACTCACTCACCCGCACTCAAATTTCTTATTCTTATTTTTTGACATACATATATAATCTTTACTTTCATTCTCGCTTTTATGCAAAATTGCACGACAGTGGCAGAAATAATATTGCATCCGCTTCAGTTAATCGCATGCTATCTTCCTTTTTATTTATTTTTATTTTTTTACTTAGCGTGCGGAAGTTTTCTTTGCAGACAAAAAATAGGAACTATGTAACATGAACATGAAATTTTCTTCTTAATGCGCATGACAACAGTAGAATCAAGACAAGCGAAAGCAGACTGAAGAAATAATTATGTTTGAGGCCAGATAAGTCATATTCTGCAGCAAGAAAAATGCATAGAAAACTGATGTCAGGTTTTCCTTAAATATGATATATTTAACTGTTGTACATATAAGCTGTAGCTAGTAAGGAACCAATAAATTTACGACAACAAAAATCTTAGCTCTAAAATTAAATAGATCAGTGGCGCAACCAGGATATTCATCAGTGTTGTCAGTTGGGCGAGAATTTTCTATTTAAGTTGTCTTCATTATATTTTATTCAACAAGCATTTGTTTTCAAATAGTTATATTACCTTATTTAAATAAGGTGATATTAAATAGGCTGACATTACACTAACAATCAGAATTTTAATAAAAATAAAAACCCATTTAATAATTATATATACCGATGCATAATTACACGGAACATGTATTTGTATTGGATGTTATCGCATCCCTTTTTTTTATCGGCTTGTCTTTCTCTCGAACTTTGAAACCCTCCATTAGAAGTTGAATGCTCTGTTCTATACACTAACTGACCACATCCAACCACTTGTTTATAGATCAAAACTTCCATTACGAAAATTTAACTCGAATTTTTCAATTTTCTCTCATTTGAAAAGGATTATATCAAGCTAAATTAAATAACTATAAACCCCTAATTCATGACCCTAATATATCACATGCATCTTTAAACTAATTTCTACATGTATAACTTTAAGAAAAACGTTTAGGAGGGTTGCATTACAAATAGATCAGAAAAACATTTCCTTCATTTTAGAAATAAGAGGGTTGCTTCAAAATGACACTTTTTGTATTCTCAAAAGTTTCTTCCTCATTGAATATGTTCTTGTCCTTCTTGTGGTGAGTAAATTGACTCCAAAATAAAAATAAGTTTCTCATTTACCTGTAGATGAAATTACTTTGCAGAATTTTACAACAAATAAGTGTCAATAACTGGGGGTTTCCCCCTATATTTATATTTTCAGTATTTTTGTTTCATTTTCATAGTAAATTGCAATACTGCGGCATAAAAAAAAAAAAAAAAAAAAAAAAAAAAAAACATGGAATCGGTCTCAACCAACTAATCACGTACAACCTTTTCATTTGCGTGCGGATATTAAAGTGTCCTTCTAGGTAGCCCAGACACGGTTTATATAACATAGATTCCGGTGAACTTGAAAATATCCTTTTAATAACCATGACAAGAATACCGTTGCCTCTTAATTCTTATAAGTTTGGAAGTTTCGCATAGGAGACCGAAACCAAATTTTCAGAAATGTTCCACTAACCTACTCAAACTTCCGCTCAATTTTTGTTTTTATATTTTTTAATTCCTTTTTGTGCTCTTGAACAACGTTGCACCGCATTGGCGTAAGAAATATTTCATCCACTTTAGTGAATCGCGTGCCAACGTTATAATTTTATATTTTGCGTGCGAAAAATAACTTTTTCTTTCTACAAAAATCTGGATTATATAAGAAGAACTTGAAATTATTCATTAAAGGGTTCTCAATTGTTTTTTCTACTCAACAAACAAGAAACTGTCCGACTCATTCACAAATTCATTTTTGTACGTAAAGGTATGAGGAATTGACTATTGTCGACAGACAAACCGAAATCATAAACACTTTTCAACGATGTCGGAAATGTTAAAAAATGACTTCTGTCAGTATTGTGTCAGTGTTAAGTAATGTGTTAAGACTTCCTATTTTAATTGTAGGCGTTTTGCTTTCATTCATCCAAAACAATATAAGCTTTCGAAATAAACGAGATGCTTCTTGTTTCTCCAGTCGAATAACAATCGATGCCGAGAAAGGAGTTTTACAGGCCTTGAAAGAGGATTTCTAGTAGCAAGTTTGGATGCTGTTTCGAGGTAATTCTAAATGATAATTAGAAATATCTCGACAGATTTATGTTTATTTTAGATTTATAAGTTTATTTCAGACAGAAAGACGGACAAACCGAATTCATATACACTTACCAACTATGTTAGAAAAAAAATCAATCACAATGGCCTCTCATTTATGCTCCTCTTGGTTTTACACGAATTTCATAATGAGGTATAGGAAAATAATGCTATAAGTCTCTTACTTACAAAGCGTCGCTTTGAATCGTCTGTCACGGTTATACGAGAAAATAATTGACACATTTCAAATGATAATAACACTTAGCTTACAGGGATTTTAACATCGATGTAGAAGAATGGAGTAGCGTGATTCAAGGATTCTCTCACTTTTCAAGATTTTCTGAATGTTGATGACTAAACTAAGCGACATTGAAACTGTTTTTGATGACGCTACAGCTGAAGAAGAAGACGAAGAAGAAGAAGTGAAAGATGATGATGATGAAACTGGGACTCTAATTGTCCTACCAGTGTTACCAGTTGGGCGTGTTTTCTGTTATTCAGCTTGCGTGATTGCTGAAAAAGATATTAGAATATTCGATATAGCAGATAGAAATTTTCGTCTTTTTAAAACCGACTTTTTTATGCAAAATTACTGTCATCAATACGGAAAAAATTCTATTCTTTTTTACTGGTGCCCCGTTGGTAATCAGGCCCTGTAGATATTCATTGCACTTTTTTAATTAAAAGTGAAACTAAAATGTAAAGATTTTTAAGTTGGTTAAAATGTGAAAGAATGCATAAATATTTACTTTGGACTCTAGAGCAAGTCATATTCAGCATGGTGAACATTAATGGATGAAGATCAATATATTAAATGTTGGGGTGCCTTTTGATATACACAACTTGGATGGATATTAATCTTGTGCGATACATCACTGTAACTGTGATACATAAACTGTGACACGCTTTTACTTCAAACGAAGTCGTGCGTCACAAATTGATTGCTTCACTTCTTCGTTGAGAATTGACCATCACAAATGATAAATGTTATACTTGATAAATGGTAAATGTTATTCATCTTCTGATGATTAATGTTATACTATATACTTTTTTTACTTCTCGACGATTATTTGCAGTTTGATTCAAAAGGTTCTACAGCCAAGTCCTAATGAACAACTAGTCATATTAAGCAATACCTTGGATTTCCAGATTTTTACCGTCAGCGTAGAAATTAGAAATTTTTAATCTAAAAACTTACATTTTCTAAAAACTTAAAATGTACATCTAACTTTAGATTAATCTTTTCGAAAAGTTATTTCAAAGATATATGTATATTTTTTAATTAATTTTTAAAAACAAAAAATATGAATAGTAATTTTTAAATTTTTAAAAACATAAATCGATTTTTAGAAGCTTCAAATATACTAATCTAAAATTAGAGCTTATTCCGTCAAATAGTTCTTGAATTATGCTTAAAAAAATCCGGAATGACAATCTGTTTCGAAACGATTAGAAATGAATTTAAAATTTAAAGTTCCAAACTTTAAATCCTCGTAATTACTAAATTAATTGGGTTCGTTTGGTATCCTGAAGTAACAATTACCAAAAAAGTCAAATATTTGTCAAAATTAGGTGTTCGTATAGAGAATTTCAGAGTCTGGTACAATTTCATTATGTAGACGTCCCTCAAAGCTTTTTTTTTTTTTTTTTTTTTTTTTTAACGAAAGTTCTAAAAAGACTCGTTCTAAAAGTTATTTTCATTATTTTATGTGATAATTTGGTTATTAAAATGAATAAGGTATACACTCATATTTTTTCCCCTTTTTTTGGCCGATTGAACAAGACAAAAACGTTTTAAGAATATTTCAAGTAAAATTATTAGTTCAGTCGTTCTCTTTGAATTACTTTGAAATGAGGAACAAAAACTTATTTATATATAAGCATCTGGTCATGAACGAGATATTTAACTGAGATTTGTTCAATACAGGTAACAATTCTCGTGCAAAATTTCATTAATTGCAGGGGGTAAAGCTTAATGGTGAAAATTAAAAAATGTCTTGAAATATTCCTTGTTATGGTTGTAAATAAATTGTTTCTCATATTATTATTGAAGAATTTTTTCACTGAATTTGTGAAAAACACCTTCGGCAATGCTTTCATTTTTAACACTTTCCAACATAGTTGAAAAATGTTTATGAATTCGGTTTGTCTGTCTCTCCGTCCGTGCTCTAACTCACGTAGATGTATTCGGATTGTCATGCAATTGATATATGATATTGAGGATTACTATGAAATGTTCGGTATTGAAAATGAAGTGTGTAGCACTTATAGTTTTTTTACAGGGACACTCAAAAGAATTCCGTTACATTACGCTCTACTGAGAAAAACCGTTTGCGGTTTATTTTAATAATGTTTCACTGTTTCAAACATATTGAAATTGATATAAGGTGCATTACAAGAGGCTTACTATAGAATACTGTGATGTATAACATTCATCGTTCATTTACAGGGACACACAAAATCAATTTTTTACACTCTTTTATTAGGTGCGTTCGTAATTATATAAATACGTAGCACCTATATATAGTCGTCGTTTGGTCCGTCTGTTCGTATATAACAGCGCAAAAACAACCCAACCAAATGTTTTGAAATTTAATACATAGAATCGTTGCAGAATTTTGTCGAGTCCTTTCAAATTTTATGAATAATCGAATCAAAACTTAAAAATATATTAATAAAAGTTTTATTTCTATTAAATCCTATTATACATCATTAATTCAATGATATCCCATGATAGGGGATGATTCTAGGACGCCATGGTGATGACGTCCTATTTAAGAGGGAGTCCTATTATTTCCTTATTACTGAATTTAAAAACCAAATTTGTATATTAAATTTGTTTAATGACAGCAATCCTTTAATCTACCGACAGTTTCTTGAATAGATGTTTCCGGAGAAATAGATATTAAATTGAAAAATAGTCTCAATAGGGATTTCAAATTCTGAAATTTTCAAAACTAGGCTTCAGTTTCCCATTGGATTTTTCAGTCCATGCCAACAAAGGGAAAATGTTGCCAACTTAAAGTGTACTTATTTTATGACGGAAATGAATCATATGATAATAACCGACGATATAATTCGTTTTTTTCACTGAAATAATAACAATGATTTTGTTTACATTGTCTTGTATTGGATATTGGCGCATAGTATAATTTCAATGTAACAGAATTGTAATTAATTGTTTGTAAAAGTGTATTCAAACTACTTAATTTCATAAAATAAAATGAATATCTGTAATATGAAAAATCTGCACATATAAAATAAATTCTATATTCACGCATTTTTGCATAAGAGTGCAACATCTATGGTACCAACATATGAATATTTATAAAACTAGTTATAGTACGAACGCACCTCATGTGTCACGATTGACGTACAATTTCTAACTTGTTTAATTGTTGAAAGTTTTTATTTTTATTTTTCAGTGTGCACTTAATTGCCCTTGCAGTAAGCAAAACTTGTAAAAAATTATCAACTTTTTATGTAATTCCAATAAATTTTTACAAACTTGCGCTGAACCTTAATTAGCGTTACCAAATAATTGCCCTTTGAAAGGAAGGATTCTTATAAAAGAAGGTAGGGGGAGGGAGGTGTTTAATGAGATTCTTCTCTCGCGGATAAAGGACAAAGTCGGTCGTAAACGGTAACGAGAAAACGATTATTCTCGTCTGGCGTCTCTGTTCTCCAACCCCACCCTGTCTGCCTCTTTACTTAACAGAATGCAAATCATAACGAAAATGTGCATTATCGATGATATCTTTCAGAATCATCATCTATCTATTATTTCTGTTGTCAACATCTTTTTTAGCTGCGTTCGTAATTATATAAATGCGTAGCACCTCTAGTCGTCATCTGGGTCCGTCCGTCCGTCTGTCCGCAAATAACGCAGCGTAAAAACTACCCAACCGAATGGTTTGAAATTTAATATATAGAATCGTTGCAGAATTTTGTCATTTCAAATTTTATGAAAATCGAATCAAAACGTAAAAAGATAGTAATAAAAATATTTATTAAGTAATTTGAATTTTTTTAAAAATCGGTACTTCTTTGTCATAGCAGCTTCCGAGGATTCATCGTCAAGCGACCCCGATGTATCGCCAAGTTATCTGACATGTATATGACTTTATAGTCCTATATGGCATATATGACATTTGATAACATCTATGACCCAGTTATAGTTACATTCCTCATTCTATTAAATCCTATCATATGTAATGAATTCAATGATATCCCATGATAGGTAATGATTCTAGATTGCCATGATGATGACGTCCTATTTAAGATGGAGTCCTATTATTTCCGTATGACTGAATTTAAAAACCGAATTTGTGTACTAGAATTGTTTTTTGGATAGATGTTTCCGGAGAAATAGATATTAAATGAAAAAGAGTCTCAATACGGATGTCAAGTTCCGAAATTTTCAAAGCGAGGCTTAAATTTCCCATTGGACTTTTCAGTCAATGTCGACAAAAGATAAAATGTTGCCAACATAAAAGATACTTATTTTAATGCGGAAATGAATCTTATCATAATAAGAGACGATATAATTCATTTCACTAAAATAATAACAGTACAAACGCACATCATCTGTTATGTTTAACGTACAATTTCCAACTTGTTCTATATGCATTTATAAAACACACACAACAATGAATGAGGTATTATTGGAATGTTTTTTATACTAGTTTCTGACATAATACACTCATATTTCGTTAAAACATGTTTTTTGATCGAAAATTGCAGTTAATTAAAAATTAAATCGGCATTGTTTTCATAAATGAAATGAAAGGTTTTTTCTCAAATCAATGTTGCCACAAACATAAAATACCGCATTATATCATGTTCAGCAATTATTATAAAAAAATAAGGAGTACAAAAAAGATAAAGTGTGATGTCGCCGCGCGGACATATTTTAAATTTTTGATTCAAAAGTAAAATTGAAAATTGAAATGTTTAGAAGAAAAAGACACCATCGATCGATCGAAGCAGTGGTATTTTACGTGTAGAATAAAAGGTATGCTTCGTTATTATTAGATTAAATTCTATTTTATATGTATTCAATTTATTTTTCTTTGTCCCATGTTTTTCCGGAAGCAGATGATGACGTCATCCTTTAATGCAGTTAAAATGCGATTGTTATTTTTTTTTTCTCGCGCGTGGTTTTTGCTATCTTCGATCAGTTTTTACTCTAACTTTGAAGGAATAAATGAGATGATATTCTGGCTTGACTCATCCCGTTTGCAGATATTTTTATCCTTAATTTTTCTTTAGAAATTCAAACTTGCGTCTAAAAAATATTAGATATTTCTAAAGAATATTAGACTGCAGCGCGAAATCCTCGCTCGAGTCCAGTGGTATTATGATAAACCTGAAATTTTTTACCCGTGGCGCAGCGAATCGGGGACTTAGGAAAGGGGGATGGAGTAAAGAGCTCGAGCTTTCTCCACTGAAATAAAGAGAAAAACTGTAGCCAGTAAAACAGTAAAAATATCCATTCTTTTACGATCCAAACTTACCGAGAATTTTTAATTTTATGAATTTTTTTATGTTTTCTGGCATTTAAAATAGGCAGACGATTCGTTTGTGCCGTAAAGCTTCGACTTTCTATGAAATTCAAAGCATCATAACTTGGGGAGTTTTGGCCGTAAAATAATGCATTTTTGACTGTTTTACTTGTCAGAGTGGGAGAAGAAAATTTTAAACATAGCTTATGGAACCCAGGACCGTATAAAAACTTTAAAAATGTAACACTCTTTAATAATCAGTGGCAGGACTATTTCATCAAAATGATCTTAATTTCTGCTCAAAGAAGTTATTTATTATAATATACGGACATCCACAGAATAAAATCTAAAGGCGGGCAAGATTTTGGAGGAAATGTGACTGTAGTTCAGTTTTTTTAATGGATAATTTAAACATGAAACTAAAAAATATATTGTTTTCAGAACACCAGGAGTAAGACAATTTTTATACATATCAACTGAAAAGGCTATATAGTAATTAAAAGGTCTATGGTTTTTCTGTTATACTTACTCTTATTACTTTTATATTTCTATTATATACCTATTATATCTGGCAAGATTATATCAAGAAGAAACCATCCACATACATTTCAATGAAAGTAAAATCCTTTTTCCCTCCAGTCTATACTACCCATCTATAATAA
The DNA here is from genome assembly GCA_963931845.1 of Maratus michaelseni. Lineage (NCBI taxonomy): Eukaryota > Metazoa > Arthropoda > Arachnida > Araneae > Salticidae > Maratus > Maratus michaelseni. The sequence continues at coordinate 30,058,481 of OZ007588.1, read as the reverse complement.
GAGAACTATAGGGATTGTAACACGTAAAAATGCAATATGTAACGATGCAGCAATCAATTAACTTACCAAAATTGTATCTTGAGTGACTCCATGGTTACAAATATGGAAATAAACATCCAAGTAAAAATAGAAAATGATGTGCGTAATTTTAAAATTAAAATGATTAATTAAATGATTAATTAAATGAAACGTTTCAAATAATAACTTCATAGACTTCAATGGTAGAATATTCTTATGTGTTTTGATAATGCCTCCGATGGAGCCGAAACATGTCAACAGTCTAATTAAACTTATTTTATTGTTTATAAAGTTTTTATATTAAGTATATTATTACAAAGTGTTATAATTTGTTACATTTTTATATAAATATCGAAGTTGAATAGTTTAAAAAAAATCAGTGAAAAGAATAATCATTGTAAATTACTTATCAACCTAGAACTATCAAGTTTATAAGAAATGGATACTCACCTAGATAAACAAAAAGACACTCTCATTAGATTTCGTAAGTGAACAGTTTGTATTTACAATATTTAATGAAAATATGTTAATTCAAATAGATACTTTTCATTGAATTGAATACGAAATTACAATGATCAATGAATAAATAAGTAAAAGCTTAACAACAGTGCTGCAAATCCAAAATTGAATCAACATAGTTTTTCAGATAATAAGGATCTCGCATACTAAATTTAATGAAATCTCATCCCATAGACGCTTACATATAGAGAAACTTCGGGTATTATGGAATACTATATATATACATGGTTTTCCAAAAAAATTCATATATTCCTTAATATATAGTTAGTTATTATATGATCTTTACAACCAAATTAACACATGCGTTAAAAAATGTATAAAAAAATCATAAAATCTTGGAAAATAGTATAAAAAAAAATATATATTATAACAGGACGGCTGGGTGGGTAGACGTTGGACTGAGGAGGTGTGTGGCGGAGTTGTATGGAAAAAACGCATGGTTAATTTATATTATTACAGTAAAACCTCTAAATAACGGACAACTTGGGAGCTCAGAATTTGTCCGGTATTCGGAGGTGTCCGCTATCCAGAGATAAAAACGCGCGAATTTATAAGTGATGGGGATTGAAAAAGTGTCCGCTAAATAGAGGTGACCGCTATTCGGGAGTGTCCGTTATGGAGGTTTTACTGTATTTTTAAAAAATGGGGGCATTTTGATTTACACAATTGTTTGATATTACACATTTTATAATGGACTGTGATGTGATATTTTTATATGTATATTAATTTAGTTAGATTTACATATTCATTATTTAATTAATTTAAATGAATGTTTAAGAATGTTTTTGATCTAATGTTTGGTTTAATACCTTCGGTGGACAATATCATATTAACTTCTAATATAATGTCTACTTTTCTACAGTGTTAATATAATATGTTTTAATTTTTATTAAAAGTTCTACCCTTACCACTTATATTAAGTGTTTATAATTTTTTAACTTTGTATGAAGAAACATTATATGTTAGTAGTAGTCGGGCCACTATCAGCTACAAGGCGTGGCCTAAAGGGGCGTGTCCACGCCCCTTTGACCACGACCCTTTTTTTTTTTTATCGTAGTGTTTGAGGGGGGGGGGTACAAAATTTTCCCCAAGAATTTTTTTTTTTTTTTTTTAATCATAGTGTTTGAGGGGGGTGAAATTTTTTTTCCCCGAGGGGGATGAATTTTTTCCCCCATGCTGTGAGAGGGGTGGCAACACCGAGTTATGATTTGGCGAATGGCAACGGGCAATTAGTTTCGGTATGGGACTTTGAAATTTTTTTCAGATTTTTTTTGTTTTGGTTCGTTACCATAGTTACGTAACAGCGCCATCTGTTGGGGAAAAGTGGCAATCTTTTATGATTTGGCGAATGGCAACGGGCAATTAGTTTCTGTATGGGACTTTGAAAATTTTTTCAGATTTTTTTTGTTTTGGTTCGTTACCATAGTTACGTAACAGCGCCATCTGTTGGGGAAAAGTGGCAATCTTTTATGATTTGGCGAATGGTAACGGGCAATTAGTTTCGGTATGGGACTTTGAAATTTTTTTCAGATTTTTTTGTTTTGGTTCGTTACCATAGTTACGTAACAGCGCCATCTGTTGGGGAAAAGTGGCAATCTTTTATGATTTTGGCGAATGGCAACGGGCAATTAGTTTCGGTATGGGACTTTGAAATTTTTTTCAGATTTTTTTTGTTTTGGTTCGTTACCATAGTTACGTAACAGCGCCATCTGTTGGGGAAAAGTGGCAATCTTTTATGATTTGGCGAATGGCAACGGGCAATTAGTTTCGGTATGGGACTTTGAAATTTTTTTCAGATTTTTTTTGTTTTGGTTCGTTACCATAGTTACGTAACAGCGCCATCTGTTGGGGAAAAGTGGCAATCTTTTCTCGTGAAAGGTGACGGGGGTGGCAACACTGAGTTACGGTTTTGACGAATGGCAACGGTTGCAATTTATATGCATTAAAAATAGATTCATTTTACGGATCACGTGGTCCACATGACGTCATACTTTCATGTTAGAATAGGTTCGTTCCTGTTTTGCTGACTCACAGACTTACTTTTTTAAAGCTGGCAAAAGCTGGACTTGTAAAATTTTGGGTACATCTCACGTGTGTAATTATTTAAATCAGAATATTATTTTTAAAACTGAATGAATGAGGAATTACGATTCAATCAACTAACTTTTAATTGGAGGACTTTGTTATTTTCTCAAAAAATAAAATCACGAAGCCATAATCGGTGGTTGGAATTTATTTAATTGAATGAATTAACTAAAAATATAATTATTTTTAAACTGATTTTAAAGTTGTTTTTTTTAATTTAACTGAAAGTAAAGTTTAATGACCTCTTTTTTTAAGTATATTTCTGTAACATGTGATATAGACAAGACGGTTTATGTTCAAATGAAAGTCATGGATAGCAGCAAACCTGCCATATTTTGTGATTTCCATGACTATGCCAATTTGACTCATTCATTAAAAAAGTGTTTGACAAAAGCTGTGAGCATTAAAATTGGTGAAATTTTTCAGTGTTTTGCATGCAATGCTAAATATCCAATGTCAAATCTACATGCATGTATCACGCACTCTCCTACAGAAAAATTTGAAGAATATTTCGAAAGGGCATTTTATAAATTGGACTTTCGTCAATTAGCTAAAGACTTTTATCACAAAAATGCTAATGACTTTTTGATAGTGCCTACAGATAATTTTTTCTCTTCTTTAGATGTTTCTTCTGTACTCAAAGATATTAAAAACATGTATATCGATAACGAACAAATTTCAGAAGACTGGTTATCATGATTTTTTTGTGTACATAATTTGTAAAATCTTATACTCTGCCCGTGAATAAACTTTGTGGTTTTTTGTAATACTTGTCTATTTTTTATGTCTTGTTTTTCTTTGATCCTTTTTAGTTTTTTTCCTAAACTCAAAAAATAATTCAACATAAAACTTCTTTTTTCAAACACTTCTTTTACTGAACTTAAAACTTTTTTTTCCTAAACTTAAAACATTTTTCATAAACATAATTTTTCCCCCTAAACTTAAAACTTTTTTCCTAGACTTGAAACTTTTTTCCTAGACTTGAAACTTTTTTTCCTAAACTTAAAACATTTTTCTTAAACATAATTTTTTTCCTAAACTTAAAACTTTTTTCCTAAACATAAAATTTTTTTCCTAAACTTAAAACTTTTTTCTAAACAGAAAAATTTTTCCTAAACTTAAAACTTTTTTTTTTCATCTAAACGCAAAACTTTTTCCTAAACTTAAATCTTTTTCCTAACCACAAAAATTTTTTCCTAAACTTAAAACTTTTTCCTAAACACAAAACTTTTTTTTCCTAAACTTAAAACTTTTTCCTAAACGTAAAACTTTTTTCCTAAACTTAATTTTTTTTTCTTAATCAGAAAACTTTTTTCCTAAACAGAAAACTTTTTTCTTAAACTTAAAACTTTTTTTATAATCACGCAACCTTTTTTTTTACTGATTATGTATTTTTCCTAATCACAAAACTTTTTTTCCTGAACTTAAAACATTTTTCCTAAACATAATTTTTTTTTCCTAAACTTAAAACTTTTTTTCCAAACTTAAAACATTTTTCCTAAACGTAATTTTTTTTTCCTAAACTTAAAACTTTTTTCCTAGACTTAAAACTTTTTTTCCTAAACTTAAAACATTTTTCCTAAACATATTTTTTTTTTCCTAAACTTAAAACTTTTTTCCTAGACTTGAAACTTTTTTCCTAGACTTGAAACTTTTTTCCTAGACTTGAAACTTTTTTCCTAAACTTAAAACATTTTTCCTAAACATAATTTTTTTTCCTAAACTTAAAACTTTTTTCCTAGACTTGAAACTTTTTTCCTAGACTTGAAACTTTTTTTCCTAAACTTAAAACATTTTTCCTAAACATAATTTTTTTTCCTAAACTTAACACTTTTATCCTAAACATAAAATGTTTTTCCTAAACTTAAAACTTTTTTTCTAAACAGAAAACTTTTTCCTAAACTTAAAACTTTTTTTTCATCTAAACGCAAAACTTTTTCCTAAACTTAAAACTTTTTCCTAAACACAAAACTTTTTTTTCCTAAACTTAAAACTTTTTCCTAAACGTAAAAGGTTTTTCCTAAACTTAAAATTTTTTTCTTAATCAGAAAACTTTTTTCCTAAATAGAAAACTTTTTTCTTAAACTTAAAACTTTTTTCCTAATCACGCAACCTTTTTTTTTACTGATTATGTATTTTTACTAATCACAAAACTTTTTTCCTGAACTTAAAACTTTTTCCTTAATCACAATTATTTTCTTTACTGAACTTATTTTTTCCTAATCAAAAAATTTTCTACTGAAGTTAAAACTTTTTTTCCCCAAACACAAAACTTTTTCCACAAACATAATTTTTCCTAAACATTATCTTTTTTTCCCCACAATCTTAAAATCTTTACCGAAATACACAACCTTTTTTACTGAACATGTTTTTTTCCTAATCACAAAAATTTTTTAAGAAAAATATCACAATTAACGAAAATAGTTTAGATTTAATATAAAAATTAAAAATAATGAAAAAAATCAGAATTCGGAAACTTAATGGTTGAAATAAACTTCTAACTATTGTAAAAGATTATCAAAATTTCAGAAGATTGATGGAAATATGAAACTTAAGGACGTAGTAGTTTATATCGTTTTTAATCTGCTTTTCGATTGAAATATAATTAGATTTTCACAATTTTAAGTATAGATTCAGGAAATAACCAGACAAACGGTCCATTATTAGAGTACTCATGGTGACATATTTTACCATACACCTGTTGATTTTCATACATTTTACTAACCTTATTTATGGATTTTTGTATAGTTTTCCACAATTTTTTCCTGCTTAACATTTAATGGATAATTATTTTTAGTAATTTTTATGCTTTAGTACATACTGGTTTCATTGACTAGCCATCTTGCTTCAGTTTTTATACTATTACAAACATACAGATAAATTAACTACATACTTCTACCTAAAACTTATGTTTTGTACATATATTTGATCTTAACGTATTTTGTTATTACTCTTAAGATTTTTAGTTAAAATTTATGCAATCTTACCTCTAATTTTAGAAAAATATAACTTTTTATATACGCTAATATTAAGTTTTCAGTTTTTTTAATTATTCAAAGCATAATCTTAAAGTTTCATAGTTTACATATAGTTTGTGTGTGAATATATTATTTCTATTTATATGGAAATATTTCACATTTAAAGACGCTGACGCTTTTTTTTTAAGTTTTAGTACATTTTCCCATAGGTTTAAAGATTACGCAGCTTACATAATAGTATCTTATACATACTATTTTTACTTTTGGTAAATTGTATCTATTTCTTTTATAATTTTACACGATGTGATTGATTTTGCATTTCTCTCAAACTATTGCGTATATAATTTACATAATTTCAACTATAATATTTATTTTTTTAAAGTTTGCACAGTATTCTTGAATATAATCTTTAATTTTAAGTAATATTTTTTATCTAAAAATGTCTACTTTATATATTTGTCTTATATCATGGATTTTAGAACGCTTGGTAACATTAGATACTTTTAAGTAACATTTCAACAGTAAATAGTTCATACTTCTGCCTTTCAACATTACGCTAAATCACGTGTCAATATTTCGTATATTCTAACCATTATTTTTTATTACATAATAGGTATTTATACACTATATTAAGATTAATTTTATTCATTAAGCTGCTTTTAATTGAAATGAAATGAACTCTTTCATAGGAAAATATCTGTTTTCGCGTAATTTTTAACTTAAAATTAACAATATCTTGATACATGTAGCACATCCATACATCCACCCACACACATGCACGCACAATTTACATTATTTTGCTTTATACTTTAAACACGATTTTCAAAAAACAGACTAAGTTATCTAAGCTATTTAACGGAAAATAATTAAACCTACTAACCCATTATTTTCAAAGTTATAGTACTTTAACATACAAGTACACTTATATCGGAGCTGTTACCTGCATAACACATGAAATCAACACTATCTTTTAAAATATACCCAAAGTACATAATTCCTGTATTGCTATCCAAAGCTTTAAAATTAAATCATATGTCTGAATCTTACTCAGCATGAAAACACTAAACATCAATTGAATCAATTAAAAATCAAATAGAAAAGTTAAATACCAAGGAAGAATTCACAAGTTCGTAACAACAGTTTTAAAAATTAAATTATGAATAAACTACCATCTGATGTAGAAAAAAATAAAAGGTTTCAAAATAACCATAAAATAAAAATTCGAAACAAAAAATGAAAAAAAAACAATGAAAATAACTTAGAAAAATTTGCAAGGAAATGTATACAAAAACTTATATAATACGTACTAAAAAAAACTTACAAAAAAAAGGTTTTTGCAAAAAAAAATCTTTTACAAAAATTACAAAAAAAAATCTTTTACAAAAATTACAAAAAGAAATATTTTACAAAAATTAATTTTATAAAAATCTTTTACAAAAAATATTTTACAAAAAAAATATTTTACAAAAAAATATTTTACAAAAAAAAAATATTTAAAATTTTTTTTGTAAAATAATGTAATTTTTTTTTGTAAAAGATTTTTATAAAATTAATTTTTGTAAAATATTTTTTTTTGTAATTTTTGTAAAAGATTTTTTTTTTTTGTAATTTTTGTAAAAGATTTTTTTTTTGCAAAAACCTTTTTTTTGTAAGTTTTTTTTAGTACGTATTATATAAGTTTTTGTATACATTTCCTTGCAAATTTTTCTAAGTTATTTTCATTGTTTTTTTTTTCATTTTTTGTTTCGAATTTTTATTTTATGGTTATTTTGAAACCTTTTATTTTTTTCTACATCAGATGGTAGTTTATTCATAATTTAATTTTTAAAACTGTTGTTACGAACTTGTGAATTCTTCCTTGGTATTTAACTTTTCTATTTGATTTTTAATTGATTCAATTGATGTTTAGTGTTTTCATGCTGAGTAAGATTCAGACATATGATTTAATTTTAAAGCTTTGGATAGCAATACAGGAATTATGTACTTTGGGTATATTTTAAAAGATAGTGTTGATTTCATGTGTTATGCAGGTAACAGCTCCGATATAAGTACTTGTATGTTAAAGTACTATAACTTTGAAAATAATGGGTTAGTAGGTTTAATTATTTTCCGTTAAATAGCTTAGATAACTTAGTCTGTTTTTTGAAAATCGTGTTTAAAGTATAAAGCAAAATAATGTAAATTGTGCGTGCATGTGTGTGGGTGGATATATGGATGTGCTACATGTATCAAGATATTGTTAATTTTAAGTTAAAAATTACGCGAAAACAGATATTTTCCTATGAAAGAGTTCATTTCATTTCAATTAAAAGCAGCTTAATGAATAAAATTAATCTTAATATAGTGTATAAATACCTATTATGTAATAAAAAATAATGGTTAGAATATACGAAATATTGACACGTGATTTAGCGTAATGTTGAAAGGCAGAAGTATGAACTATTTACTGTTGAAATGTTACTTAAAAGTATCTAATGTTACCAAGCGTTCTAAAATCCATGATATAAGACAAATATATAAAGTAGACATTTTTAGATAAAAAATATTACTTAAAATTAAAGATTATATTCAAGAATACTGTGCAAACTTTAAAAAAATAAATATTATAGTTGAAATTATGTAAATTATATACGCAATAGTTTGAGAGAAATGCAAAATCAATCACATCGTGTAAAATTATAAAAGAAATAGATACAATTTACCAAAAGTAAAAATAGTATGTATAAGATACTATTATGTAAGCTGCGTAATCTTTAAACCTATGGGAAAATGTACTAAAACTTAAAAAAAAAGCGTCAGCGTCTTTAAATGTGAAATATTTCCATATAAATAGAAATAATATATTCACACACAAACTATATGTAAACTATGAAACTTTAAGATTATGCTTTGAATAATTAAAAAAACTGAAAACTTAATATTAGCGTATATAAAAAGTTATATTTTTCTAAAATTAGAGGTAAGATTGCATAAATTTTAACTAAAAATCTTAAGAGTAATAACAAAATACGTTAAGATCAAATATATGTACAAAACATAAGTTTTAGGTAGAAGTATGTAGTTAATTTATCTGTATGTTTGTAATAGTATAAAAACTGAAGCAAGATGGCTAGTCAATGAAACCAGTATGTACTAAAGCATAAAAATTACTAAAAATAATTATCCATTAAATGTTAAGCAGGAAAAAATTGTGGAAAACTATACAAAAATCCATAAATAAGGTTAGTAAAATGTATGAAAATCAACAGGTGTATGGTAAAATATGTCACCATGAGTACTCTAATAATGGACCGTTTGTCTGGTTATTTCCTGAATCTATACTTAAAATTGTGAAAATCTAATTATATTTCAATCGAAAAGCAGATTAAAAACGATATAAACTACTACGTCCTTAAGTTTCATATTTCCATCAATCTTCTGAAATTTTGATAATCTTTTACAATAGTTAGAAGTTTATTTCAACCATTAAGTTTCCGAATTCTGATTTTTTTCATTATTTTTAATTTTTATATTAAATCTAAACTATTTTCGTTAATTGTGATATTTTTCTTAAAAAATTTTTGTGATTAGGAAAAAAACATGTTCAGTAAAAAAGGTTGTGTATTTCGGTAAAGATTTTAAGATTGTGGGGAAAAAAAGATAATGTTTAGGAAAAATTATGTTTGTGGAAAAAGTTTTGTGTTTGGGGAAAAAAAGTTTTAACTTCAGTAGAAAATTTTTTGATTAGGAAAAAATAAGTTCAGTAAAGAAAATAATTGTGATTAAGGAAAAAGTTTTAAGTTCAGGAAAAAAGTTTTGTGATTAGTAAAAATACATAATCAGTAAAAAAAAAGGTTGCGTGATTAGGAAAAAAGTTTTAAGTTTAAGAAAAAAGTTTTCTATTTAGGAAAAAAGTTTTCTGATTAAGAAAAAAATTTTAAGTTTAGGAAAAACCTTTTACGTTTAGGAAAAAGTTTTAAGTTTAGGAAAAAAAAGTTTTGTGTTTAGGAAAAAGTTTTAAGTTTAGGAAAAAGTTTTGTGTTTAGATGAAAAAAAAAGTTTTAAGTTTAGGAAAAAGTTTTCTGTTTAGAAAAAAAGTTTTAAGTTTAGGAAAAAAATTTTATGTTTAGGAAAAAAGTTTTAAGTTTAGGAAAAAAAATTATGTTTAGGAAAAATGTTTTAAGTTTAGCAAAAAAAGTTTCAAGTCTAGGAAAAAAGTTTCAAGTCTAGGAAAAAAGTTTTAAGTTTATATCTTTGTTATATCTTTGAGTACAGAAGAAACATCTAAAGAAGAGAAAAAATTATCTGTAGGCACTATCAAAAAGTCATTAGCATTTTTGTGATAAAAGTCTTTAGCTAATTGACGAAAGTCCAATTTATAAAATGCCCTTTCGAAATATTCTTCAAATTTTTCTGTAGGAGAGTGCGTAATACATGCATGTAGATTTGATATTGGATATTTAGCATTGCATGCAAAACACTGAAAAATTTCACCAATTTTAATGCTCACAGCTTTTGTCACACACTTTTTTAATGAATGAGTCAAATTGGCATAGTCATGGAAATCACAAAATATGGCAGGTTTGCTGCTATCCATGACTTTCATTTGAACATAAACTGTCTTGTCTATATCACATGTTACAGAAATATACTTAAAAAAAAGAGGTCATTAAACTTTACTTTCAGTTAAATTTAAAAAAAAAACTTTAAAATCAGTTTAAAAATAATTATATTTTTAGTTAATTCATTCAATTAAATAAATTCCAACCACCGATTATGGCTTCGTGATTTTATTTTTTGAGAAAATAACAAAGTCCTCCAATTAAAAGTTAGTTGATTGAATCGTAATTCCTCATTCATTCAGTTTTAAAAATAATATTCTGATTTAAATAATTACACACGTGAGATGTACCCAAAATTTTACAAGTCCAGCTTTTGCCAGCTTTAAAAAAGTAAGTCTGTGAGTCAGCAAAACAGGAACGAACCTATTCTAACATGAAAGTATGACGTCATGTGGACCACGTGATCCGTAAAATGAATCTATTTTTAATGCATATAAATTGCAACCGTTGCCATTCGTCAAAACCGTAACTCAGTGTTGCCACCCCCGTCACCTTTCACGAGAAAAGATTGCCACTTTTCCCCAACAGATGGCGCTGTTACGTAACTATGGTAACGAACCAAAACAAAAAAAATCTGAAAAAAATTTCAAAGTCCCATACCGAAACTAATTGCCCGTTGCCATTCGCCAAAATCATAAAAGATTGCCACTTTTCCCCAACAGATAGCGCTGTTACGTAACTATGGTAACGAACCAAAACAAAAAAATCTGAAAAAAATTTCAAAGTCCCATACCGAAACTAATTGCCCGTTGCCATTCGCCAAAATCATAAAAGATTGCCCCTTTTCCCCAACAGATGGCGCTGTTACGTAACTATGGTAACGAACCAAAACAAAAAAATCTGAAAAAAATTTCAAAGTCCCATACCGAAACTAATTGCCCGTTGCCATTTGCCAAAATCATAATAGATTGCCACTTTTCCCCAACAGATGGCGCTGTTACGTAACTATGGTAACGAACCAAAACAAAAAAAATCTGAAAAAATTTTCAAAGTCCCATACCGAAACTAATTGCCCGTTGCCATTTGCCAAAATCATAATAGATTGCCACTTTTCCCCAACAGATGGCGCTGTTACGTAACTATGGTAACGAACCAAAACAAAAAAAATCTGAAAAAAATTTCAAAGTCCCATACCGAAACTAATTGCCCGTTGCCATTTGCCAAAATCATAATAGATTGCCACTTTTCCCCAACAGATGGCGCTGTTACGTAACTATGGTAACGAACCAAAACAAAAAAAATCTGAAAAAAATTTCAAAGTCCCATACCGAAACTAATTGCCCGTTGCCATTCGCCAAAATCATAAAAGATTGCCACTTTTCCCCAACAGATGGCGCTGTTACGTAACTATGGTAACGAACCAAAACAAAAAAATCTGAAAAAAATTTCAAAGTCCCATACCGAAACTAATTGCCCGTTGCCATTCGCCAAAATCATAAAAGATTGCCACTTTTCCCCAACAGATGGCGCTGTTACGTAACTATGGTAACGAACCAAAACAAAAAAATCTGAAAAAAATTTCAAAGTCCCATACCGAAACTAATTGCCCGTTGCCATTCGCCAAAATCATAAAAGATTGCCACTTTTCCCCAACAGATGGCGCTGTTACGTAACTATGGTAACGAACCAAAACAAAAAAATCTGAAAAAAAATTCAAAGTCCCATACCGAAACTAATTGCCCGTTGCCATTCGCCAAAATCATAAAAGATTGCCACTTTTCCCCAACAGATGGCGCTGTTACGTAACTATGGTAACGAACCAAAACAAAAAAATCTGAAAAAAATTTCAAAGTCCCATACCGAAACTAATTGCCCGTTACCATTCGCCAAATCATAAAAGATTGCCACTTTTCCCCAACAGATGGCGCTGTTGCGTAACTATGGTAACGAACCAAAACAAAAAAATCTGAAAAAAATTTCAAAGTCCCATACCGAAACTAATTGCCCGTTGCCATTCGCCAAAATCATAAAAGATTGCCACTTTTCCCCAACAGATGGCGCTGTTACGTAACTATGGTAACGAACCAAAACAAAAAAAATCTGAAAAAAATTTCAAAGTCCCATACCGAAACTAATTGCCCGTTGCCATTTGCCAAAATCATAATAGATTGCCACTTTTCCCCAACAGATGGCGCTGTTACGTAACTATGGTAACGAACCAAAACAAAAAAAATCTGAAAAAAATTTCAAAGTCCCATACCGAAACTAATTGCCCGTTGCCATTCGCCAAATCATAACTCGGTGTTAACCACCCCTCTCACAGCATGGGGGAAAAAATTCATCCCCCTCGGGGAAAAAAAATTTCACCCCCCTCAAACACTACGATTAAAAAAAAAAAAAAAAAAAAAATTCTGGGGGAAAAAATTTTACCCCCCCCTCAAACACTACGATAAAAAAGGCGTGGCCTAAAAGGGGCGTGGACACGCTCCCTTAGGCCACGCCCCCTTTAGGCCACGCCTTGTAGCTGATAGTGGCCCGACTACTACTTATGTTGCTAATTCATTTCAATATTTAATTAATATTAATTTTAAATTCTTTGTATCTTAATTCAAATATTTAGTATATTATTTTAATTTAATTTATGTGATGTTGCATTTCTGGCACAGTTATTTAATAGTTTTTGTCATTTAATGGTACATATATTTTTATGTTGCTTTAATTATTAATTTTTCCATCTTACAACTTATTTTTAAAATAGAATTATTCATTAATACATCTATTACTTTAATGTAATTTGATATTTTATTTATTAATTAATTTCATTTATTTATTATTTAACTAATTGCTATCATTTAAGATAGTAATTTGGTTTAGTTATTAAACATTAATTTTCATCCAATACTTTCTATTCAGATTATATTCACTTTACCAATATAGATGGCAGCACTAATGTTCCTGTTTGCTTTACAATATTCATGTTATTCTAACATCATTTCTGGCAACATTGTAAAGCATTTTCTATTTCTAAAATTGGCAACATGTAATGATTTTTTTTTTTTTTTTTTTTTTTTTTTTTGCAATTCTTTTCCTAGTTTTGGTTGGGTTTCATGTTGGTTCTTGTGGTGCACAGGTATCTTTTTTAATCATTATGGATTTTATACTTTCTGTCTCTATTTAATGTTTTCTCTGTATATTATAGGTATGGCTTCTTTCCTTTTTCATATTGTTTTTTATTTTTTATTATTTCACAGGTTTGCTTCATTGTTTATGAGCAGGTAGTCCCAAAATCATATTCTTTAGCAATGTATCGCTAATATGATGATGAAACCTCTCATTTCATTTTATTTGTGGTATTTAGGCATTTGGGACTTGATAATTCTGTCTAAATTCCACAAATTTCATTTCATTTCATTCATTTAATTCCATTTATTCAATTTTTAATTTAATTTCTTATTCTTTTAATATGTTTTTGTTTCCATATTCATTGTGTTGGGGAATCTTTCATTGTCAACTAATTATTACATACTTAATTATTATTTCATTGTTTAAGTTGGTGTTATGATAATGTTTCATTTATGGTTATATATATATATATATATATATATATATATATATATATATAGAGAGAGAGAGAGAGAGAGAGAGAGAGAGGTGTGTGTCCGTATATTTCACTTTACATCCACAACTACGCAGCGCTGACCACTGCTGTGTTTGTGTGTGGTAGTATGCTCCAGTCTCACATCGTGCACTACAGTGGTTGCATGTCGGTAGCTGTGGGGGTGTGGGAGATAAGGTGGTTGAAAATGGTCGACCTAGGGCATTTTCATACTTCGACCAAAGTGTTATAAAAAAAATAAAAGAAGAAACAAAACAAAGAAATGTATTTTAATGCACGTCTTCTATATTAAATACAGAAAAAACACTGCACAGATGTTACCAAAAAAAAAAAAAAAAAAAAAAGCGTAGCGGGTTGTTTTCAGCTAGTATTAATAATAAAAACGTATTTTGAGGGTATTGGGAGATAGTCATCAAATAAGAAATAGGGGGTTAAAATGAAGAATACGAACTAAATTTGGCAAAAAACGGATGTAAGAATTGGCAAGATTACATAGGACCGAGACTTTAAAAATTGATATTAAGAATAGCAAATTAATTTATCCATCAAGACTTTATTTCTCATCTATTATCTGTGAATCAATAGAAATCTATATGCGTAACGAGAACATATGCAATGAATCAGCCCCTTTTGAATTACCTAAAATTTGGCAGGAGATGTTTTTCAATTTAAAAGAAAAAAGCAATAAGGAAATTTTAATTTTCACGTTTACAAAAGTTGACCAAAGCACACATTTTTTTAAAGTTTATTTTCAAAAAATTGCGAGAATAGTTTGTTTATCATTGTAGATCTTGATAATAGCGCCGTTTGTGCGTTAGAACATTTTTTCTTTTTTACCATTATTTTACAAATTTCTTAAAATTAGAAATTTATAAAGATAAAATAAAATTAATTTATGTCTTAAGAAAAGTTATATGAATATTTTTTTCTTTAAAAAGAAGTTTTTTCTTGTATTATTAATGTACTCTATTCAACACATAATTTCTTCGCTCCAACTCTTTTCTTTTGATTTGCATATATTTAATTTTTTTAATAGAGCGTTTATACCGTGGTCATGATTTATTAATGCTCAAGAGTTATATCTTTTAAAAGAAATGGTAAACATAAAATAAAGATAAAAAATTACAAAAGACTGCATAATACTTTTTTTTATTAATCTACCTTTCCGAAAGGACAAAAAGAAACCACAGGTATCTCTTATTTAAAAAAAAAAAAAATGAATGGGAAAAATGAATTTTTTATGTTATTTTTACGATGTTCGGGTATATTATTAAAAGCATAAATTTCCGATCCGCCGCTCAATCTTTTATTATTTTTCTTTTCTTGTCATCTATAAATAACAATTAACCATTTGGAGGGTGTATTATTTGTATCACTTAGTTTTAATTCCAAACTGACAAATGGCACCCGGAATTTTTGAATAAAATTTTGCTTTTATAATGTACGTGATAAATAGCCTTTATTTATTTGCAAACAAATTTGTTCGTACAGCCTGGTGACATTCAATCATTTCAACATTTTAGCAACATACTGTTGAAAAAAAAATCTGTTTATATTACAGAAAAACACTGTCAGTGAGGATGCTAGTAAAACACCACTTTTTTTACGGAAATAATCTGTATTTACTACAAATTTTCTGTTATATTAACAGAATTTGCCCGTAAGTTCGTAATAAATACAGATTATTTCCGTAAAATAAACAGTTATTTACTGGCGTCTTGGATAACTTTTTTTTTTTTTTTTTTTTTTTGTATCATTAACAGATTTTTCTTCTTTTTTTATTTGTATCATCAACAGATTTTCTTTTTTGGTATCAACAGATATATATATATATATATATATATATATATATATATATATTTTTTTTTTTTTTTTTTTTTTTTTTTTTTTTTTTTTTTTTTTTTACAGTGCAGCAGTAATTTTTCCATTCGAATAATAAGAATAAACGTCTTTTCTCTCGAGATTTCATTTCAAAGGAAATTAAAATTATTTTTTTTCTCTTCAGTCGTTTATGCGAAAAGTAGAGTTGCAGAAAACCGGTTTGTTCCCAGGTTTATTCCCAAAAGACCTGGTTTATTCCCAAAAAACCAAGTTTATTCCCAGGTCTTAACCGGGGTTTTTCTAGTCTTTGCAATTCTATGCGAAATTAAAGAAACTTACAAAAAAAAAAAAAGAAAAGAAAAAATGATAATTTTAAAAGCAGGTGTTGAGCAGAGAGGGAAAAGAGTGGGCGGTATGGAAGATCAGACAACCAGAATAGTGCTGTGCTCATGAAATAAATTTTGGAATTTACCAACCGATAAACAGCAGAAGACAAAAAGTTTCCTATTCAGAACAGATTTTTTTTTTTTTTTTTTTTTTTTTTTTTTTTTACAGTGCAGCAGTAATTTTTCCATTCAAAAAATAAGAATAAACGTCTTTTCTCTCGAGATTTCATTTCAAAGGAAATTAAAATTATTTTTTTTCTCTTCAGTCGTTTATGCGAAAAGTAGAGTTGCAGAAAACCGGTTTGTTCCCAGGTTTATTCCCAAAAGACCTGGTTTATTCCCAAAAAACCAAGTTTATTCCCAGGTCTTAACCGGGGTTTTTCTAGTCTTTGCAATTCTATGCGAAATTAAAGAAACTTACAAAAAAAAAAAAAGAAAAGAAAAAATGATAATTTTAAAAGCAGGTGTTGAGCAGAGAGGGAAAAGAGTGGGCGGTATGGAAGATCAGACAACCAGAATAGTGCTGTGCTCATGAAATAAATTTTGGAATTTACCAACCGATAAACAGCAGAAGACAAAAAGTTTCCTATTCAGAACAGATTTCTTTTTTTTTTTTTTTTTTTTTTTTTTTTTTTACAGTGCAGCAGTAATTTTTCCATTCAAAAAAATAAGAATAAACGTCTTTTCTCTCGAGATTTCATTTCAAAGGAAATTAAAATTATTTTTTTTCTCTTCAGTCGTTTATGCGAAAAGTAGAGTTGCAGAAAACCGGTTTGTTCCCAGGTTTATTCCCAAAAGACCTGGTTTATTCCCAAAAAACCAAGTTTATTCCCAGGTCTTAACCGGGGTTTTTCTAGTCTTTGCAATTCTATGCGAAATTAAAGAAACTTACAAAAAAAAAAAAAGAAAAGAAAAAATGATAATTTTAAAAGCAGGTGTTGAGCAGAGAGGGAAAAGAGTGGGCGGTATGGAAGATCAGACAACCAGAATAGTGCTGTGCTCATGAAATAAATTTTGGAATTTACCAACCGATAAACAGCAGAAGACAAAAAGTTTCCTATTCAGAACAGATTTTTTTTTTTTTTTTTTTTTTTTTTTTTTTTACAGTGCAGCAGTAATTTTTCCATTCGAATAATAAGAATAAACGTCTTTTCTCTCGAGATTTCATTTCAAAGGAAATTAAAATTATTTTTTTTCTCTTCAGTCGTTTATGC
Source organism: Maratus michaelseni (assembly GCA_963931845.1). Lineage (NCBI taxonomy): Eukaryota > Metazoa > Arthropoda > Arachnida > Araneae > Salticidae > Maratus > Maratus michaelseni. Next base: position 30,041,303 of record OZ007588.1, on the reverse strand, counting down.
GAAAAGTAGAGTTGCAGAAAACCGGTTTGTTCCCAGGTTTATTCCCAAAAGACCTGGTTTATTCCCAAAAAACCAAGTTTATTCCCAGGTCTTAACCGGGGTTTTTCTAGTCTTTGCAATTCTATGCGAAATTAAAGAAACTTACAAAAAAAAAAAAAGAAAAGAAAAAATGATAATTTTAAAAGCAGGTGTTGAGCAGAGAGGGAAAAGAGTGGGCGGTATGGAAGATCAGACAACCAGAATAGTGCTGTGCTCATGAAATAAATTTTGGAATTTACCAACCGATAAACAGCAGAAGACAAAAAGTTTCCTATTCAGAACAGATTTTTTTTTTTTTTTTTTTTTTTTTTTTTTTTACAGTGCAGCAGTAATTTTTCCATTCAAAAAATAAGAATAAACGTCTTTTCTCTCGAGATTTCATTTCAAAGGAAATTAAAATTATTTTTTTTCTCTTCAGTCGTTTATGCGAAAAGTAGAGTTGCAGAAAACCGGTTTGTTCCCAGGTTTATTCCCAAAAGACCTGGTTTATTCCCAAAAAACCAAGTTTATTCCCAGGTCTTAACCGGGGTTTTTCTAGTCTTTGCAATTCTATGCGAAATTAAAGAAACTTACAAAAAAAAAAAAAGAAAAGAAAAAATGATAATTTTAAAAGCAGGTGTTGAGCAGAGAGGGAAAAGAGTGGGCGGTATGGAAGATCAGACAACCAGAATAGTGCTGTGCTCATGAAATAAATTTTGGAATTTACCAACCGATAAACAGCAGAAGACAAAAAGTTTCCTATTCAGAACAGATTTTTTTTTTTTTTTTTTTTTTTTTTTTTTTTTTTTTTTTTTTTTTTACAGTGCAGCAGTAATTTTTCCATTCAAAAAATAAGAATAAACGTCTTTTCTCTCGAGATTTCATTTCAAAGGAAATTAAAATTATTTTTTTTCTCTTCAGTCGTTTATGCGAAAAGTAGAGTTGCAGAAAACCGGTTTGTTCCCAGGTTTATTCCCAAAAGACCTGGTTTATTCCCAAAAAACCAAGTTTATTCCCAGGTCTTAACCGGGGTTTTTCTAGTCTTTGCAATTCTATGCGAAATTAAAGAAACTTACAAAAAAAAAAAAAGAAAAGAAAAAATGATAATTTTAAAAGCAGGTGTTGAGCAGAGAGGGAAAAGAGTGGGCGGTATGGAAGATCAGACAACCAGAATAGTGCTGTGCTCATGAAATAAATTTTGGAATTTACCAACCGATAAACAGCAGAAGACAAAAAGTTTCCTATTCAGAACAGATTTCTTTTTTTTTTTTTTTTTTTTTTTTTTTTTTTTACAGTGCAGCAGTAATTTTTCCATTCAAAAAAATAAGAATAAACGTCTTTTCTCTCGAGATTTCATTTCAAAGGAAATTAAAATTATTTTTTTTCTCTTCAGTCGTTTATGCGAAAAGTAGAGTTGCAGAAAACCGGTTTGTTCCCAGGTTTATTCCCAAAAGACCTGGTTTATTCCCAAAAAACCAAGTTTATTCCCAGGTCTTAACCGGGGTTTTTCTAGTCTTTGCAATTCTATGCGAAATTAAAGAAACTTACAAAAAAAAAAAAAAGAAAAGAAAAAATGATAATTTTAAAAGCAGGTGTTGAGCAGAGAGGGAAAAGAGTGGGCGGTATGGAAGATCAGACAACCAGAATAGTGCTGTGCTCATGAAATAAATTTTGGAATTTACCAACCGATAAACAGCAGAAGACAAAAAGTTTCCTATTCAGAACAGATTTTTTTTTTTTTTTTTTTTTTTTTTTTTTTTACAGTGCAGCAGTAATTTTTCCATTCGAATAATAAGAATAAACGTCTTTTCTCTCGAGATTTCATTTCAAAGGAAATTAAAATTATTTTTTTTCTCTTCAGTCGTTTATGCGAAAAGTAGAGTTGCAGAAAACCGGTTTGTTCCCAGGTTTATTCCCAAAAGACCTGGTTTATTCCCAAAAAACCAAGTTTATTCCCAGGTCTTAACCGGGGTTTTTCTAGTCTTTGCAATTCTATGCGAAATTAAAGAAACTTACAAAAAAAAAAAAAGAAAAGAAAAAATGATAATTTTAAAAGCAGGTGTTGAGCAGAGAGGGAAAAGAGTGGGCGGTATGGAAGATCAGACAACCAGAATAGTGCTGTGCTCATGAAATAAATTTTGGAATTTACCAACCGATAAACAGCAGAAGACAAAAAGTTTCCTATTCGAACAGATTTTTTTTTTTTTTTTTTTTTTTTTTTTTACAGTGCAGCAGTAATTTTTCCATTCGAATAATAAGAATAAACGTCTTTTCTCTCGAGATTTCATTTCAAAGGAAATTAAAATTATTTTTTTTCTCTTCAGTCGTTTATGCGAAAAGTAGAGTTGCAGAAAACCGGTTTGTTCCCAGGTTTATTCCCAAAAGACCTGGTTTATTCCCAAAAAACCAAGTTTATTCCCAGGTCTTAACCGGGGTTTTTCTAGTCTTTGCAATTCGATGCGAAATTAAAGAAACTTACAAAAAAAAAAAAAGAAAAGAAAAAATGATAATTTTAAAAGCAGGTGTTGAGCAGAGAGGGAAAAGAGTGGGCGGTATGGAAGATCAGACAACCAGAATAGTGCTGTGCTCATGAAATAAATTTTGGAATTTACCAACCGATAAACAGCAGAAGACAAAAAGTTTCCTATTCAGAACAGATTTTTTTTTTTTTTTTTTTTTTTTTTTTTTTTTTTTACAGTGCAGCAGTAATTTTTCCATTCAAAAAATAAGAATAAACGTCTTTTCTCTCGAGATTTCATTTCAAAGGAAATTAAAATTATTTTTTTTCTCTTCAGTCGTTTATGCGAAAAGTAGAGTTGCAGAAAACCGGTTTGTTCCCAGGTTTATTCCCAAAAGACCTGGTTTATTCCCAAAAAACCAAGTTTATTCCCAGGTCTTAACCGGGGTTTTTCTAGTCTTTGCAATTCTATGCGAAATTAAAGAAACTTACAAAAAAAAAAAAAAGAAAAGAAAAAATGATAATTTTAAAAGCAGGTGTTGAGCAGAGAGGGAAAAGAGTGGGCGGTATGGAAGATCAGACAACCAGAATAGTGCTGTGCTCATGAAATAAATTTTGGAATTTACCAACCGATAAACAGCAGAAGACAAAAAGTTTCCTATTCAGAACAGATTTTTTTTTTTTTTTTTTTTTTTTTTTTACAGTGCAGCAGTAATTTTTCCATTCGAATAATAAGAATAAACGTCTTTTCTCTCGAGATTTCATTTCAAAGGAAATTAAAATTATTTTTTTTCTCTTCAGTCGTTTATGCGAAAAGTAGAGTTGCAGAAAACCGGTTTGTTCCCAGGTTTATTCCCAAAAGACCTGGTTTATTCCCAAAAAACCAAGTTTATTCCCAGGTCTTAACCGGGGTTTTTCTAGTCTTTGCAATTCTATGCGAAATTAAAGAAACTTACAAAAAAAAAAAAAGAAAAGAAAAAATGATAATTTTAAAAGCAGGTGTTGAGCAGAGAGGGAAAAGAGTGGGCGGTATGGAAGATCAGACAACCAGAATAGTGCTGTGCTCATGAAATAAATTTTGGAATTTACCAACCGATAAACAGCAGAAGACAAAAAGTTTCCTATTCAGAACAGATTTTTTTTTTTTTTTTTTTTTTTTTTTTTTTTTTTTACAGTGCAGCAGTAATTTTTCCATTCAAAAAATAAGAATAAACGTCTTTTCTCTCGAGATTTCATTTCAAAGGAAATTAAAATTATTTTTTTTCTCTTCAGTCGTTTATGCGAAAAGTAGAGTTGCAGAAAACCGGTTTGTTCCCAGGTTTATTCCCAAAAGACCTGGTTTATTCCCAAAAAACCAAGTTTATTCCCAGGTCTTAACCGGGGTTTTTCTAGTCTTTGCAATTCTATGCGAAATTAAAGAAACTTACAAAAAAAAAAAAAAGAAAAGAAAAAATGATAATTTTAAAAGCAGGTGTTGAGCAGAGAGGGAAAAGAGTGGGCGGTATGGAAGATCAGACAACCAGAATAGTGCTGTGCTCATGAAATAAATTTTGGAATTTACCAACCGATAAACAGCAGAAGACAAAAAGTTTCCTATTCAGAACAGATTTTTTTTTTTTTTTTTTTTTTTTTTTTACAGTGCAGCAGTAATTTTTCCATTCGAATAATAAGAATAAACGTCTTTTCTCTCGAGATTTCATTTCAAAGGAAATTAAAATTATTTTTTTTCTCTTCAGTCGTTTATGCGAAAAGTAGAGTTGCAGAAAACCGGTTTGTTCCCAGGTTTATTCCCAAAAGACCTGGTTTATTCCCAAAAAACCAAGTTTATTCCCAGGTCTTAACCGGGGTTTTTCTAGTCTTTGCAATTCTATGCGAAATTAAAGAAACTTACAAAAAAAAAAAAAGAAAAGAAAAAATGATAATTTTAAAAGCAGGTGTTGAGCAGAGAGGGAAAAGAGTGGGCGGTATGGAAGATCAGACAACCAGAATAGTGCTGTGCTCATGAAATAAATTTTGGAATTTACCAACCGATAAACAGCAGAAGACAAAAAGTTTCCTATTCAGAACAGATTTTTTTTTTTTTTTTTTTTTTTTTTTACAGTGCAGCAGTAATTTTTCCATTCGAATAATAAGAATAAACGTCTTTTCTCTCGAGATTTCATTTCAAAGGAAATTAAAATTATTTTTTTTCTCTTCAGTCGTTTATGCGAAAAGTAGAGTTGCAGAAAACCGGTTTGTTCCCAGGTTTATTCCCAAAAGACCTGGTTTATTCCCAAAAAACCAAGTTTATTCCCAGGTCTTAACCGGGGTTTTTCTAGTCTTTGCAATTCTATGCGAAATTAAAGAAACTTACAAAAAAAAAAAAAGAAAAGAAAAAATGATAATTTTAAAAGCAGGTGTTGAGCAGAGAGGGAAAAGAGTGGGCGGTATGGAAGATCAGACAACCAGAATAGTGCTGTGCTCATGAAATAAATTTTGGAATTTACCAACCGATAAACAGCAGAAGACAAAAAGTTTCCTATTCAGAACAGATTTTTTTTTTTTTTTTTTTTTTTTTTTTTACAGTGCAGCAGTAATTTTTCCATTCAAAAAATAAGAATAAACGTCTTTTCTCTCGAGATTTCATTTCAAAGGAAATTAAAATTATTTTTTTTCTCTTCAGTCGTTTATGCGAAAAGTAGAGTTGCAGAAAACCGGTTTGTTCCCAGGTTTATTCCCAAAAGACCTGGTTTATTCCCAAAAAACCAAGTTTATTCCCAGGTCTTAACCGGGGTTTTTCTAGTCTTTGCAATTCTATGCGAAATTAAAGAAACTTACAAAAAAAAAAAAAGAAAAGAAAAAATGATAATTTTAAAAGCAGGTGTTGAGCAGAGAGGGAAAAGAGTGGGCGGTATGGAAGATCAGACAACCAGAATAGTGCTGTGCTCATGAAATAAATTTTGGAATTTACCAACCGATAAACAGCAGAAGACAAAAAGTTTCCTATTCAGAACAGATTTTTTTTTTTTTTTTTTTTTTTTACAGTGCAGCAGTAATTTTTCCATTCGAATAATAAGAATAAACGTCTTTTCTCTCGAGATTTCATTTCAAAGGAAATTAAAATTATTTTTTTTCTCTTCAGTCGTTTATGCGAAAAGTAGAGTTGCAGAAAACCGGTTTGTTCCCAGGTTTATTCCCAAAAGACCTGGTTTATTCCCAAAAAACCAAGTTTATTCCCAGGTCTTAACCGGGGTTTTTCTAGTCTTTGCAATTCTATGCGAAATTAAAGAAACTTACAAAAAAAAAAAAAAGAAAAGAAAAAATGATAATTTTAAAAGCAGGTGTTGAGCAGAGAGGGAAAAGAGTGGGCGGTATGGAAGATCAGACAACCAGAATAGTGCTGTGCTCATGAAATAAATTTTGGAATTTACCAACCGATAAACAGCAGAAGACAAAAAGTTTCCTATTCAGAACAGATTTTTTTTTTTTTTTTTTTTTTTTTTTTTTTTTTTTTTTTTACAGTGCAGCAGTAATTTTTCCATTCAAAAAATAAGAATAAACGTCTTTTCTCTCGAGATTTCATTTCAAAGGAAATTAAAATTATTTTTTTTCTCTTCAGTCGTTTATGCGAAAAGTAGAGTTGCAGAAAACCGGTTTGTTCCCAGGTTTATTCCCAAAAGACCTGGTTTATTCCCAAAAAACCAAGTTTATTCCCAGGTCTTAACCGGGGTTTTTCTAGTCTTTGCAATTCTATGCGAAATTAAAGAAACTTACAAAAAAAAAAAAAGAAAAGAAAAAATGATAATTTTAAAAGCAGGTGTTGAGCAGAGAGGGAAAAGAGTGGGCGGTATGGAAGATCAGACAACCAGAATAGTGCTGTGCTCATGAAATAAATTTTGGAATTTACCAACCGATAAACAGCAGAAGACAAAAAGTTTCCTATTCAGAACAGATTTTTTTTTTTTTTTTTTTTTTTTTTTGGCACACTTGACACACATTCAACGGAAAACCTACCCTTAAAAAAAAAATGTTTCCTAGTCTAGGAAAACATAATAAAACCATAAACGAGAATATACACTAACCTCTTCCGAGTGACCCACGATTCCGAAAAAAGCTCTTTATCTTCAGAAACCGCTTTTTTTTTTTTCGAGACTTAAAGCAGCATTTTTAAAAATAAACTTTCTTTTTGCTGATGCTGATTTTCGGAAACGTTTCCGAGTACTTTTTAGAGTGTATTAATCAGTTTTCTTAATCAAGATTTAAGTTTTTCGGTTGCTATCCAGTCTCAAGTAAGCATTTTCGTGTTCAACAAATATGTTTTACTGACAAATATGATAAATTAACAGCATTTTACCATTACCATTAAAATTAGTGTTATTTTGTTACTCTTGCATCTATAAATTCAGTTACACAGCTGGAAATGTTTAATTGAGGAGAGATAGCATCCTTAAAAACCGATATTCTGATTTGAAAAAAAAAAAAAAAACGGATTAATAAGCTATAAAAACCTCTCGGAAACATTTCCAAAAATCAGCAGCAGCAAAAAAAGTTGTTTTTATAACTGCTTCGAAAATCTATTGCTTCTGTTGTTTCTAAAGATAAAGAATACTTTTCGGAATCGAGGGTAACTTGGAGGAGGTTACTCTATATTTATCTATGTGGGTTCGTCAGTAGCCAACTAATATTGGGTAAAGCTTGATTAAATCTTGGTACACTATTTTCACGAAACATTGCTCCATTATTGGGAATATTTATATTTTGCCCTTATTTAGCCAATATTTGTAGCTAATATTGCGAAAATATATTGGGGTGGTTACATTTTGCCGATATGTAACCAATATTTGTAAACATTACTGTGCTAATATTAGGGTGTTTACGTTTTGCCCATATTTAAACAATTATTTGTAACCATTATTGCCTCAATATTGACATGAAATATTGCCCATATATTAGGGGGTTTACATTTTGCCCATATTTAACCAATATTTGTAGCCATTATTGCACCAATATTAGCATGAAATATTACGCCAATATTCGGGTGTTTACATTTTGCCGATATTTAACCAATATTTGTATGTATTTTCGTAGATTAAGAAACATTTTTTTTCTTTTTTTTTTTTTACAGTAAAGAAAAGAAAGCTTGAATTTTACTTAGGTTAGATGTAAAAGAGAATGCATTCAAAGAAATAGCGAAAATATTTGAAAGCTAATTTATTTTGGCTTACGACTTCTCAGTTCAAGGTTGAAATGTGTTTTTGGTTTGAAATAAAAGCATTTTGTATACAGGTTATGATTCGTTAATAAGAAACTGCTATTACTTTTACAGGTTTCGTAATCGTAACTAAAATGATCTTCAGAAAAGATTACGCAATTCTTTTTTTAGAGCTTTCCTTTCAAGGTATTAAAAATAATAATAATAAGGAGTTTAGCGTTTCTGTTTCCGATAGACTTGAAATAAACCCTTTTCATAGGATGATTCGTCAATATTTAACTGACATTTCTTTTGTAAGATTTATTTTTTTGTAAACTTTGTAATATCGATTTTTTCCCATTCTTTTTCTTATAAATAAATGTTAATATTCTTATAAATTTCATATCTATTAATGGAAATTCTGTAAATACTGTAATATAGCTTTTAATTTCATCCTACTTCCATTATTTGTTTTTGCAATGACTTGGTGTAATGCAACTAATTTTATATAAATGAAAATGTATGCTCTTTTTTCCCTCCTTTACCCTCAATTCTTGGCTTACTCAATCCCAATGCAACGGATTTTACCTGACAAAATCCACAACATGCTAAATCCATCTATATGTAACAAGATGTTTCGATTTTTCTACTTCTATGGAATGTAAACTAAGTCATTAAAAACTTCGTAGGAACCTCGACTTTTTGCATTGATACATTGGTACATATTATAAAATGTAAAAAAATGTACATTGGTACATATTGTAAAATGTAACAAAATGTTACATACTATTTTTATACCTTTTAAAATGACAAAAAAATTTAAAAAAAAAAAAAGAAAAAGAAAAAAAGGATTAAGGGGGAGGCAACTGGTGCATTTTTTCCACAAACCTTTAAAAATCTTAATTTTTGTTCCGAAAAAATTGTTTTTTTTTTTTTTTTTTCACAGTTTTTTTCTTTATTGCATTAACGTATTCTAGTCAATATATAATTTTTCAACCATCCCCCTCCTTCTTTCTCCCATATTTTATTTTATGTAGGGCTGTGCCGATTAATGAATTAATCGTCTTGATTAATCGATCTATGCTTCATTATGATCAGTTTTTTTAATCGAGTTCAGATGAGTTTAATTCCGATATTTCATTACATATAGAGATCAAATATATGAACATAATTTTAATTTCTAAACTAATTTTATGTAATATTCACAAGGTTTTTTAATTATGTTTTTCGAATAATTATATAGCTAGAATCCAGATACAACTACACGATATACCACTTAATAAAACGACATCACAATTAAAGGTCATTTCAATAGGAATTGCATTTAATAAAATAAAATATAATCACAAAATTGCGTATGTTCTGTAACGTAAAGTTTTTTTAAGTAGCCTTTCGGACTGTTATATTATCTACGCATTTAAAATAACTTTAGATTTAACAGCAAAAAATATAGTTACCTTTAATTTTTGTAAAGGTTTAATTAATTGAAATAATGTAAACCAAAATATAAACCTAGTAAAAATCCACATAATCGATTAAGAAACGTCGATTAACCCAGTTAAAACTTGTAATCGATTACCCAGTCCTACTTTTAATAAAACATACATTTGAATAACAAGAATTGAACCACTTTTCTCTGGACATTTTGTTTCAAATGAAATTAAAATTTCACTTTAATCTCTTTTTCAGATATTGATTAAAAAAAAAAAAATGGAAAGATAAAAGAAATTTCTTTTGAAAAAAGAAAATTTAAAGACAGGTGTTAAGCAAAAGAATGGCGCGGTCATTAAAAGATCTTTTTGAATGCAGTATTAGAGATAAAGGAAAATAAAATGAAATGAAAGAACAGCGGCTAAGCAACAGTTTTCTACAGGGTGTTTCACTATAGCGTTTACAAAACAGAGGTTGGAAGAAAAAAAAACTTTATTTTTGTAGCGAACTACAATTACAACTACTTTATTGAAAATGTAGTTAACTACAACTGCCGGGTGCGCCATAGGTTCGTTAAAACTTTAAAAAATCATTAATAAAAATGACGCTAAAAAATTGCGGTTTGCAGGAATGGAATTAGAGGGAGATCGGATTTTTTTTTCAATAACAACAACAAAAAAATTGGTTAAAAAACGACCGATAGATGGCGCTGCATGTATAATAGGAAGCAGATTTATTCAAATCAGGCTGTCTATAAAACCACTCAATTCACACACATTCTTCACTCGATGCCAGCAGTATGCTATCGTTATCAGATCAAGCGCTGTTGGTTAAACACTTTTACAAGAACGGGGAATAAGCAACTGGCGCATTGCGAAAATTCTGCCCGATAAAATGACTGAAGACGAGAAAAGGTCTTGTTCCATGTGCTGGGATACTGAAGCCTGTCAGACACTTCGCAGACATGGGTTTTTTACTGTAACCCTAATTTGCATACATCTGCTTCATATATTAAAAGAAATCCAATCTCCTTCTAATCTCATCTCGATAAAAATTCCATATTGTAAAAAATTTCATGACAACCCGAGTATATTTACGAGAGAGTTAGAGTACGGACGGACAGACAGACAGACAAACCAAATTCATAAACACTTTCCAACTGTGTTGTAAAGTGTAAAAAGAACCTTGTTCCCGTTAAATTTTGTATGCTCTCTTTGAAAAGAAAGGACATTGTAAAAGAAGGTTTGATGTAAAAAAAGCCCTTTATTGAAAGATAGAAAACTCCTGAGTAATTTATTAACTCTTCTAGATTACAATTTCACAGCTTAAGAAATTTGTCTTGGGCATAAGTTATAATTATTCTGCTTTTATTTTATTTTATTTTATTACTTTTTTTTTTCCAGCCAGATTATAATTTATCAGTAATTAAACTAATCCTAGTTATTTTGCAAGTTTCATTATAATAATTAAACTAATCTTCAGAAGTATTGCACAACACTTTGTGATAGCTTATTATTTTCAAAGTGAAAAGAAAAGAGTTATTGATTTTCATGCAAAATCTGCAATAAAAGATGTGAATAAAAATATCAGTTGAATTATCATAATTAAATTAATCTTTAAAACACATTTCTATAAATTTCTTTGTTTAAAAAAAAAAAAAGGAGTTCCTAGTTTTTAATTTAAAAAATGGCTTGACTTGAATTTTGTTTTTCTAAAATTGGGATTCATCAATATTAAACAGCTATTTTCTTTTACAGATTAAGTAATAATAATAAAAAAATCTAGTACTTTTTTATAGATACCTTTTCAAAAAGATAAAGATAAAACAATGTAGTTATTTTTTTGTCTCTCAGAAAAGAAGGAGGGAAGGGTTCAATTTTTTTCACAAATTCTTACAGCATTCATGTATTTTATCTTATCCCTTTGAAAAGGTATCTATAAAAAAGTATTAGGTCGTTTTTGCTTTAAATGTTTACCGGATGGATTCGTTAAAACATTAAAAAATCATTAAAAAGAAACAAATTATGCAAAAAAAATATTGCAGGAATGCGATTAGAAATATATCGGATTTTTTTTTATAACAAAAAAAAATGTGGTTAAAAAATTTACCGATAGAGGGCGCTGGCATGTGTAATATGAAGCAGATGCATGCAAACAAGTCTTATAGTAAAAGACCCATTTCTACGAAGCGTCTGACAAGCTTCAGTATCCCAGCACATGAAACTTTTCTCTTCTTTAGTCCTTTTGCTGTGCGGAATCTTTGCCAGGGGCGCCATTTCGGGGGGGCTGGGGGGGCAACCGCCCCCCCCAAGGAATTTGAGATTTCAGAAAATTTATCACTTATCATGGGTTACACCAAAAAAAAATATATAAATATGATCAAAAGCTCAAATAACGTCAGATAACACAGATTTGATTATAATAAAAAAAAACTAGTCTGATGTGCCAATCACAAAACTTTCTTCTATCTCATATAGGTTTCACATACACCAAAAACAAATCATCACCAATTTATATTAAGGTCTAATTGAATCTAAAGTTTTATTAAATTATGTGCATTAGTTCTGCGTGAAAATCGTGCAACATGTAGCATAGCAGCGCCACCTGGTGGGCTATTTATACCAAATCGTAATCAATGTCTATTTCTGTCAAGGTCTAGCGGAATCTGAAGTTTGGCGAACTTCTTTGCAGTAGTTCTTAAGATATAGCTATCGTAAAAATCATGAAAAAGTAGCATATCAGCGCCATCTGTTGGGTGATTTGCACCAAAAACTAATCACCACCCATTTATATCAATGTCTAACTGAATATAAAGTTTTATGAAATTCTGTGCATTAGTTCTTGAGATACAGCGCCCACAAAATTTTTGTCACATACAGACACTGAGACAGACAGACAGACACTTTCTAAAAATAGTCCAATTGTGTTCAGGACCTCCTAAAACGTATAAATCCATCAAAAACCGGAAGTGGTGAATTTTCATAAATCCAATACCTTTTCTTGTAAAGATAGAAAAAAGTAATAAAAATTTAATAAACACTTTAAACATTGAAATGTTTTCTAAAGCCTTGCTATTGCAACATTCTATAAGTGGGACATTTATCATTAATGAGTATTTTGGCTAGTTTTAGAAATATATGTGAGAAAAAACTCTATAAATTGCTTCTGAGCTGTGTACAGCATGATTAAAAGAAAATTCGTCACCCCCAAGGCCAGAATTTTAGTGATAAATTCTCTCTTTAGCCAAAAATTTAAGGGGATTTTTTTTCGGGGGTGGGGGGATGGGGGAGGTGTATTCAATTTCCTAATTATATGATTTGTTAATTTTGTTTTATTAGTGTCACATTATATTTACTCCAATCATTATAATGCTATTAAATCATTTGCTTTATTAAATGATATTGGTTATTTATAGAATGATTTGGTTGTAACCGACCCGAATCCTGACTTTAACCCGACAAACTTCAAGCCGAATCCGAAAAATTCATACCTGAACCCGAACTGAAAGAAAATGAATGTATATTTTAATACATTTATGGAAAAGTAATCTACAAGTTTACCGTTTATGTACAAAAAATAACACTTATATACACCCATTAATATTCAAATATACTACAGTTTTTTCATTTGAAAATTATTCAGAACCTCCTTTTGTATAATCGGTTCATCTCGAACTCGATTAGAAAAAGTCAAAACATAACCCGAAAAGTATAAAGTTTACTCGACCCGTAAAAAAAGAATCAACGAAACCCAAAACGAAATACATTTTGGATTGCCGATGCAGGACTGTAATTTTCAGTAAACCTGGAAACGTCCGAAAAATTTTCATTGACCCCAACCTCACCCGAAATGAAAGAAAATTAATCCATATTTCAATATGATTTGGAAAAGTATACTACAATTATATTTCTAATAACAATTTTATCTTTTATGTAGAAAAATATATTTTTTTTTTTCATCTGACAATATTTAGGATTTTTTTGAAAACTCGGCAACACGAACCTGACTCAAAATAGTGAAAACCCAACTTGAACACGAAACAATTAACCCTTTGATAACGGACCAGGATTGACTACTAATTTTGCAATCAATCGTTCTACAATTTCCAAAAAAATTCATTGTAACAGATTTCTCTTGAAAATATCCTAATATAAGAGTATGACAGATTTCAAAAAGTCGTACTAATAGAATAAAAAATAGTCCACTGGGACATATATGTCCCAACCGTAGTCAAATATTCCAAGTCAACCTGACCCGCAACGAAAATAACGCGGTTCCATCCGTACTGCAGATTGTTTCGTGTTGCCTCACCCAAAGCAGGAGCAAGGGACCTGAGACCAAGGATTTTGCAGATTTCTGAATTGTGTGGAATTTAGATCATAGTCTGAAGAGGAAGGCAGAAAATGATTGCGGAAAATTTTTACTGACAGAAAATCATTAATGAAAATTTTCTTATACCTATGGATTACAACATTTGCAAATTTCGTAACTTCTTGATGGTGTTCGTGTGCTGATTATCTCGTGACCGATTGAATTTCATTACTTTTTTTCGTGATTTTTTCTTTTTCTTTTTTTTTGTGATAATATTCCAAAATTCGCTATTTTCTGTGAATCATTGACGGAATTGATTTTTTCGACCATTTGTCTAAATTCGCGAAATGTTTTTTCAACCGATTGACGAAATTCGCTATTTGTTTTTGCCATCTTTTGACGAAATTTGCGACTCTTTTCTACGATCATTTTTCGAAATTCGGGAGTCTTTTTCCGCAACCGACTGACAAAAATTGCTATTTTTTTGTGGAATCTTTGACGAAATTCCGATCGTTGATGAATTTTTTTCCCCTTTTTTTGAAATTCACGACATTTTTTTTTGGCAACTGATTGACGAAATTCGCTATTTATTTTTGCAATCTTTTGACGCAATTCGCGACTCTTTTCTACGATCATTTTTCGAAATTCGGGAGTCTTTTTCCGCAACCGACTGACAAAAATTGCTATTTTTTTGCGGAATCTTTGACGAAATTCCGATCGTTGATGAATTTTTTTTCACCATTTGTTGAAATTCACGACATTTTTTTTTGGCAACTGATTGACGAAATTCGCTATTTATTTTTGCAATCTTTTGACGCAATTCGCGACTCTTTTCTGCGATCGTTTGTTGAAATTCGGAAGTCATTTTCCGCAACCGACTGACAAAAGTAGATATTTTTTGCTCGATCTTTGACGAAATTCCCTATTTTTGCGCGATTCTTTGACTAAATTCATTTTTTATAATTTTCTTTTTGTTCGATTTTTGACTAATTTCGCGATATTTTTCCGCAATAGTTATACTAAATTTGCGATTTTTTTTCCGCGGCCGATTGACGAAAATTTCTATTTGTTTCAGTGATCTTTGGCGAAATTCACAATATTTTTCCCCGGTCGTTTGAAAAAATTAACGATTTTTTTAACGACCAATTAACTATTTTTTCTAATTACAATTCGTAAAATTCGCGATGTTTACCGCGATCGGTTGACGAATTGATTTTGCGTAAAAAAGAAGAAAAATTCGCGGACTACCACTAAAATTAAAAATATATTTACTAAAGAATCACATGTTTGTGAAAGAAGTTAAGATAATAAGGCAAAATCCCACACTGCATTTATTATTGTAGGGGCCTGTTTCTATTTTGTGCAATCCTGCCCGATATTTAAACCCCTGTATATTAAAAAAAACTTTGTTCCCCTCCCCAAAAAACTCATGAAATGGCGCCCCTGCAGTAAAACCTGCAAAGAAAGAGTTCAAAAGGACTGTAATAAAAGCTCCATTTTAGACAGGTCTCCATCTTAGCAAGTATAATTGTATGGCGTTTTTTTCGCCGAAACTTGATTTTTTTTTTTTACCGTTTGAGAAAGAATTATATTATAGACAGGTTTCGTTTAGACACGTTTCACTGTAATACACCTATGCTCTTCAGAAGTGCTTTATAGAAAGGAGGTTTTAACAGTCTTAAGGAATACCTGAAAAAAATGGTACCTGTCTATAACTGAAAACTTTCATAATATTTTAAAATTCTACTTGCTAAGACGAAAACCTGTCTAAAACGGCATTTTCCAGAGGTCACTTTACATTCCGTATTAGAAGTATTGCTGTCTCTGTAAATATGATTCAGTAAAGGTTTCTCGTTCGAAGAGGTTGCGGGGGGAAGGGGTGCAGCCCCCCCCCCCGAATTCTACCCTTGGCTATGCCACTACCTTAAAAAAACTTTGCCCCCCCCAAGAAAGTTCTGAAATGGCGCCCCTGATCTTTGCAATGCGCCAGTTGCCGATTCCCCGTTCTTATAAAAGATTTTATACACCACCACTTGATCTGGTAATGATAACATACTGCTGGCATCGAATGAAGAATCGGTGTGCATTGAAGGGTTTTATGGACAGCTTGATTTGCATAAATCTGCTTCATAGTATTCATGCAACGCATTCTATCGGTAATTGGTGAACCAACTTTTTTTGTTATTAAAAAAATCCGATCTCTCTCTAATCAAATTCCTGCAAACCTCAAATTTTTCAGCCTCATTTGTTTCTTTTTAATGATTTTTAGCTCACAGCATATCAAAGCCCGAGAGCTAATGTTCCCGTAGGTTCTGTATGTACGTACGTATGTATGTCCGTAGGTTCTGTATGTACGTATACGTATGTATGTACGTATGTAGGTACGTATGTATATACGTATGTATGTATGTACGTATATTGTAACGCGATAACTCTTGATAGAAATATCCAATTGGCTTCAAATCTTGTATATAGGTTCATTCTGATAAGGCGCTTCCCGGATTAGTTTTGGGGTTTCATTGGTTAAGTGTAAAGGGGGAGAACGGGGGCTAATCTCCCATCCCCTTAATTTAGATAAATGGGCTTTTCATGCAAAATTATCCGATTTGCTTCAAATTTTGTATAATGCAGAATTATCCGATTTGCTTCAAATTTTGTATAGAGGTTCATTGTGATAAGGCGCTTCCCTGATTAGTTTTGGGGGTTCACTGGTTAATTTTAAAGGGGGGGTACGGGGAGCTAATCCGCCCTTATTTTATTGTCTATTTCTTTATTTTTCCTACGGGCATTATTCTTTGAAATAAGAGTGTAATATAACAATTAGTGTGAATAGCCTGTGAGCTCAATGCCCTCAGTTTAACTGGGCAGTTTTCTTTTTATTTAAAATTTCAACGAATTTATGGTGCAACCAGTATAATTTATTTTTTTTTACTGTAATCTGTAAAATAAATAGTAGTTTAATATTAGTGAATGAATATTTAGGAAAAGATTTTCTATTTAAGCCATTTGTGGAATTTAAAACTAGGAACGCTTTTTTTTAAGCTTTAAAAAGAAAGATGTATTTTAAAGATTAATTTAAAGCATATATTTTATCTTCGCTACCGCCTCCCCCTCCTCTTTTTTCTATGCCCTTTTAATAACAATTATGTTCGAATAGTAGGAACAGTGATAGCCCCTCTCTTGAGATTTCTTTTCATGTGAAATTAAAATTCCACTTCTCTTTATCCCCTTCTTCATCCATAAGAAAATGAACATAAAAAGAAACGGGGGAAAAAAGAGGAAAGTAATTAGAAAAATATCTTTCGTGGGAAATGAAATTTCAAAATCAGATGTTGAGCAGAACGATATTCTTTGAAACAGGGTGGGTGGTAGGTATTGGAGCACAGACAATCAGAGAAAGAGTTTGGTCATTAAAACGTATTTTGGGATAAAGGAAAGCGAAATGAGCTAGAACTAAGAGAAAAGTCCCACATCCTGTGCCGGTATATTTGGCGATAAATGTTTCGACGTGATTGTTGCCATCTTAAACCTTTGGGGTTGCTTTTTTTAAACAATGTTTTTATGTACATGTGACAAAATATAAATGTATTTTTTTGCGCATTTTTTATAGATATTTTTCTATTTTGTACATATATTTTAAAAAATTGTAATGGCAGTTGTGAACAAGATTTTTGCCTTTATATCTGTGCCTTCTGAAAAAATGTATATAAGACGTATAATTTTTGCATTTTTATACGCACCACTTCTCCATTTTATGATTTTAAGTGGTATTCACATGAGATATATATTACAAAATTTAAAATTCCTTACCCTATTAAATTTATTGTATAAAAAATTCCTTTTATTAATTTTCCATTTACAACCCTAGTTTATTAAAATATTCCCTTTCTTGAAAATAGTCCATTACTGTCCATATTTTAAAACATTCTTTATCCTAATCTACATAAATTCACTTTTTTATTTCCCGACAAATAAGATGTAAAAATTGCATTTCATAATAATATTTCTTCTTAGAAAATGTATTTTCTTAAATTCTTTATTATATAAAATATTTCATTTTTATACCCGCATTTAAATATCTTTTATTTCTTTTAATCGTGTAAATTCATCATTTTCCCTTTCATAATAGTCTAAAAAATCATTCTTTTAAATTGTTTTGTTATCAAGAAACTTATATTCTCATTACGCAAAAGCCGAACTTTATTCGATTACTTTCCCGCGTTTTTTAATTTCCAAGATGTTCTAGCAAATTCTTTTCCCGCAGCTTTTCCCAAAGCGTAGGAGAGACGTATATTTCTTCAATATTAATACACAGAAAAAAGAAGTGCGCGCCGAAATTTGAACATGCATTGGTTAAAGAAGGTCACGTATTACGAAATTCTGCTTGCGCATTCTTCGCTTAAAACGAACAGACAGGCGGAGAGAGAGGATTTTTTTCATCGAAGTGAGTGTTAAAAATAAAATGCTGCTGAACTGGTGTCGAATAAAAAATTATGTTGTTCTTTAAGATGGAGAGTTGTAAAGATAATCGTTCTGTAAAGAGAGCATTCCCTCGGAGTTTTAAGATGATTAGATTAAAATAAATGGATTCGACTGTAATCGTGTTTTTCTTTTCTGCTATCTACATTTTTACTCGGCTGATGATGCGTAAACTTCGAGTACGACTGCATTAAATTTGGAAATGTTTGCCATATGTTTACTTCGACTGCTGAATGCTGCTAAAAAACTAGCAGAATGCAACATATATATATATTTTAGCCATTTAATTTTTAGTAAGGAGATTCGTTCATTATGAGTCATAAAAATATTAAACCATGGAGGTAATCATTCGCAAAGCAAGATCTCCATGGTGAAAAAAATTCGCATTAGTAGACGTGGCATACGTAATAAGAAAAAAAAAAAAGAAAGACATACTCATTTCGCTCTTAGTAGACGACATAATTCATTTCACTGAAATAATGAGGATGATTTTTTTTACATTGTGAAACTAATTCTTAAACGAACGCACCTCATATGTCATGTTTAACGTACAATTTCCAACTTGTTTTACATTGGGAAGAGGAAAGAAACCATCAATGGTTCAGGTCTTGCTTCAGAATGAAAGAGACTTTATTCAAAGAAATTCTTGAGTATTAGCTCTTTTAACTTCAAGTTCATTATTAAAAAAAAATTAATTCTTGGCTTGAAGCCTGGAAATCTAATTCTTACTGCCTACATTGTCTTACGCTTGACGTATAAAATGAGTTACTGTGACGTCGATATAGATCCCATTTTGTAAGCGAGTTTAAGTGTTGATGTTTTGAAGTCACTCTCTAAAAACATCCGTGAATTGACATGTATGTCATCGTTCATTATATTCCGTTAATTCGCGAATAGTTTACTTTTTGATTTATCCATATTTTCCCTTAAAAACTCTGAAACTTCACCGATATAAACTAAAAATTACTTGAAATCATCCGATCTACACTGTATTTCAGAAAAATCACAGGAGTGTTGCGGCAACTGTTTTCTGGCGCCTTGGCTGACAGTTTTTTTTTTCTATAAAATCAACAGATTTTTTTTTTTTTTTTACAATGTGGAATTTATACGTTTTTGTATATGTTTTTTTTTTTTCACCCACAAATCACAGAAACTTCGCGAATCTAAGCTCAAAATTTACTGAGATCCTCCAGCCAAAAGAAGAAAACATTTATGAATATCTTTTTAAGTTTGGATTAGATTTTCATAAAATTTAAAATGACTGGACAAAATTCTGCAACGATTATATATATATATTAAATTTCAAACCATTCGGTTGGGTAGTTTTTGTGCTCTGATATGCGGACAGGCGGTCGGACCAGACGACCGCTATAGGTGCTATGTATTTGTATAATTACGAAAGCACCTAAAAAAGACTAACTTTCGTGAAGCGTCGAATTTGCAGAGTTTAAATCGGTTTGTAAAATTACAAAATAAATACATTTTCAAAAGTCGGAAAGTATAAGGAAAGGAAGAAAATAAAATACTTCTGAGAAAAGAGTTCAAAAACACGAAAGAAACTGAGCAAAAGTTAATTGGTCTAAGATACAAATCACAACAGATAGTTTTATATGATATAAAAAAAGATGATTATTGATCCATTCATTTTGCGACAATAATTATTTGAGTTAAATTTTATTTACACACCCCGTCTATTTAAATCAATTTTGTGCTTTATTTATCATAATAGAAGGCTTGAGACACGAAATGTCAGAATTATTAGTTTCAAATACACTTTACTGAAATTCGAAAAATTTCTGTTTTAATGTTTCATATACTCAAAAAATAAAAGCAAAAAATAGAGACCGTTCTAAAACATAGAACTCCAGACATAAAATTAACTTACGAAACACACAATACAATATTTGTTTTATTTTACATTATTTTATTTCATTTGTAGTTTTATTTAAAAAAAAAAAAAAGAAGAAGAAGAAGAATAACAATATTACATTTAACTACCCGAAGTTTAATAAATATAAATAATTAATTAACTTACGAAACACACAATACAATATTTGTTTTATTTTACATTATTTTATTTCATTTGTAGTTTTATTTAAAAAAAAAAAAGAAGAAGAATAACAATATTACATTTAACTACCCGAAGCTTAATAAATATAAATAATTAATTAATTTCCGAAACATATTACGATAAAAAAATTTTGAGAAATAATTAAAATGTTTAATTTAAAATGAAATATGTCGAGCCGAAAAAATAAATGCGTCTTGTAAATCACTTTGGTTGATAAAAAGAAAATAATACTAATAATTTAGAAGAAGTAAGCCTAGTTAACAGCGACCGAATTTTGAAAATGAAATTTGTTTGATAAATTACAAAATAAATAATGTTCAAAAGATGCAGATGCAAAGACGTAAAGAGAGTAAAATAAGTATGAAGAAGACAAGTTCAATGAAGGAATCTGACAAAAGTTATAATTAGTTCAAATGAAATGTAATTAAATGAAGAAAAGTCATAATACATACGTCCTATATAATAATTTTAATTAATTTTGTGCAGATAAATATTTCAGTTAATTCATGTCTACTCAGCGCATTTTTAAAAAATCTCATTTATGCTTTGAAAATCACAAGAGAATGTTTGTAACACAAAAGATTAGGAATATAATTTTCAATTTATTTCTTTGAAATTTGGAAAATTTAAATTTAAATTTATCATACTAAGAAAATACAGACTATTGTTCTAAAATTCCTTTGCAGACAGCTATTGAGACATAAAATTAATTTCCAAGAACATAACACGAAAATTTTTTTCATCTTACTTAAGCTTATTTCATTTAGAATTTTCCAAAAATTAAAACAAAAATACATTGAACTTATTTGAAGCTTAATTGATACAAAAAATTACATTGAACTATCTGAAGCTTAATTAATACAAAACATTACATTGAACTATCTGAAGCTTAATTAATAATAAAAAAAAAATCGTGTAGTTTAAAATGGAATTCCAAAATGCTAAAATTTGTTTCAAAGAACGTAATATAAACTATATTTGGAGGAAATAAATTCAATCATAATTTAAAATGAAAAATATTGGGTAGACAAAATGTAATGAAATAACTTCTAAAACGTCGGCCTCACTTGCAAAGCCTTTAAAATTCGTCAAGACTAAAATTAATTTCCAAGAACATGATGTAATGTTTAAGTTTAGAGAAATTATTTAAATCTTTAAACGTAATATAATACTAAATTTTAAAGAAATAATTTCAATATTAATTTAAAATGGAAAATGTCGGGCTGAAACAATAGATACGTCTTGGAAATCACTTGTGAAAAGGAATAACTAGGACAAAGTGATAAAATTTTGGATCGTAGGGGGGAGGGGGGGCGCATTTGAATAGTTTTAGAATTCTTCAAGATTAAAGTTAATTGTCAAGAACAGGATGCAATGTTTACATTTAGAGTAAAATTGCAAGTCTTTAAATATAAAAACTTTATTCTTGACAATGAAATATGTTTGATAATTTGCAGAATAAAGTTTCTGGAGACGCAGTCGCGCGGAAAGGAATGGAATAACATAGAACGAGGATCCGAAAAATCTGACATAAATCAATTAGTTCAAGTAGGAGATTAATTTAGAGGAAAAACCATCAGCAGTGTGCTTTATATATTATGAAAAAAGTTGAACATTGATTGATTATTTTTGTAAAGATTAATACAAGATGATCCAATTCAAGTTTCATAACTTTTACGAAAACACACAAATGTAATCTTATGATATTTAATTTTTTATTAATCGAATATTTGATATTTTTTTTATTAATTATGAAAAATTATGTTAGGCAAATGGCTGCCTGTGCACCTTCTGCATCTGTTGATTCGTTCGAGGTAATTTTCGAAAGTTGTTATCTCTGCTATAATTTGGTGGATGTTAGTTTTTAAGTGCTCCAACGTTGCAGGTTTGTTGGTGTAGACGTGACTCTTAAGAATCCTCCCACACACACACACACACAGAAAAAAACAATCAACCGTGTTAAATGGCATGATCTTGGCATCCAGTTGGCATCACCTCAACGTGAAATAATACGACCTCTAAATTTTTCACTCAAAACATCTAACGCCATCTCACTGAGATCACATGTCTTCGTCATAAATATCTTCGATTTCGTGTCAAATATACGTCAATAAAAGCCATTAAGAAAGGCCCAAACTTTGCGAACGGCGACAAATCGTTAATTCCGGGTCTTCGGCCACACTAACACTCAAAGCAGCAATATGCTTGGCTGAAACTGCGCCACGGCTTACCCTGTCTTCAATGCTTCCAGTTTCTTCGAATTCTTTCACTACGTTGCGACAAATTATAGCAAAGATAAACCTCGAAACTTACGAAAAAGCCATCGAAAATTACCTCGAACGAATTCACTGCTGCAGAAGATCAAGAGGAGGCCATTTGCCTGACATCATTTTTCATAATTAAGGGGCCTTGTACTTTTTAAAAGCGACGAAAATCTACAAAAACAATCGCAGTTTGAAATGGCGTATCTTCAAAACCTACATATGTATAAACATGAAATTTTGACAATTGCTAAAACAGATTGGGCTTTTTAATATAATACCATTAGAAACTGACTAGTCTTTTACAGATTTTGTGCATTGATGAAGTTAAAATAGTTCTTTTTTTTTTTTTTTTACTTCGTAAGCTATTGCGCGCATGATATCTTGAAAACGTATATATGGATTTTTATGAAATTTGATATAGATAATAAGCATATATGTGTGTGTAAAATGATCTACTTTTAAGTAGTTACAGTGATAAGATTTTTAGATATGAATCATTTTATTCATTAAAAAATTAAAAAATGTGAATTTCTTTGTAAAAAAAATTGTGCAAAAAATTATAAATTGAAAAATTTGTTTCCGTTAAGTATTAGAGCGTAATACAAGGATTCCGGAGCATTTTAGGTAGCTTTCAATACAAAAAAGTATAAAGCTACCTATTGCAGCCGTTCGGAGGAAAACAGTTCCGGAAAATTTCGATATATTTTCACCGATCATGACCCCCAGACCCCAAAACCACCCTCCGTTCAAATGTTGATTTATATATATGCATATATCCATATATATATATATTCATTTACTAATTTTAAATCATGTCTTCATAATTCTGTATATCGTAATATACTCCTTAATCATATTTATAGAATAAAAAGTTTATGTTCCTCTCAACTTATTAACAAAAATATTAAAAAACTTATCTTTGAAGCATTACAACATGGTTTTCCAAAAAAATTCATTTATTCCTTAATATATAGTTAGTTCCTATTTGATCTTTACAACCAAATTAACACATGCGTTTAAAAAATGTATAAAAAAATCATATAATCTTATAAATATTTACAAAAAAACATTATAATAGGACGGTTGGGTGGGTAGACGTTGGATTGAGGAGGTGTGTGGCGGCGTTGTATGGAAAAATACGCATGGTTAATTTATATTATTAATAAAAAAAAAAAAAAAAAAAAAAAAAAAAAAAAATGGGGGGCATTTTGATTTACACAATTGTTTGATCATACACATTTTATAATGGACTGCGATGTGTTATTTTTATATCTATATTCATTTAGTTAGATTTACTTATTCATTATTTAATTATTTTAAATGAATTTATATTCATTAATATTAAGAATGTATTTGATCTAATGATTTGAATTAATACCTTTGGTGGACAATATCATATTTACTTCTAAGATAACGTTTACTTTTATACAGTGTTAATAGAATATGTTTTAATTTTATTAAGTGTTTTTATTTAATTTAACTTTGTTTGCAGCCACATTATTTGTGACTATTTCATTTCAATATTTAAGCAATATTAATTTTAAATTCTTTGATTCTTAATTCAAATCTCTAGTATTTTAATTTAATTTATTTTAATTGGTGTTGCATTTTTAGTACAGTTATTTAATCGTTGTTGTCATTTAATGGTACATTTTTAATGTTGCATTAATTATTAATTTTTCCATATTACTACTTAATTATAACATAGTATTATTAATTTATACATCCATTACTTAGATATTATTCAACATTCTGTTTATTAATTAATTTCATTTATTTATTATTTAACTAATGGCTATCATTAAGATAGTAATTTGGTTTAATTATTAAACACTAATTTCCATCCATTACTTTATATTTACTTTTACCACTAGAGGGCAGCACTATTTTAAGTTGTTTTTTATTATTAATTTTTCCATCTTAATACTTATTTATAACATAGTATTATTCATTAATACATCCTTTAATGTAATTCGATTTTCTATTTATTAATTAATTTCATTTATTTATTATTTAACTAATTGGTATCAATTAAGATAGTAATTTGGTTGAATTATGAAACATTTATTTCCATCCAATTCCTTCGATTCAGATTATATTCACTTTTACTAATAGATGGCAGCACTAATGTTCCTGTTTATTTTATAATCCATTATATTTTAACATTATTTCTGGCATCACTGCAAAGCAATTTATATTTCTAAACAATTTATATTTCTAAAATTGGCAAAATGTTATGATTTTTTATGCAATTCATTCCCCAGTCATGTTGGTTTTCATGGTGGTTCATGAACTGCAAGGTATCTTTTTTATATCTCTTTTCATCTTTTTGGTTTTAGGTAGCTTTCAATACAAAAAAGTATAAAGCTACCTATTGCAGCCGTTCGGAGGAAAGCAATTCCGGAAAATTTTGATATATTTTCACCGATCATGACCCCCAGACCCCAAAACCACCCTCCGTTCAAATGTTGATTTATATATATATATATATATATATATATATATATATATATATATATATATATATATATATATATATCCATATATATATATATATATATATCTGACCTATGTCATACGATAACGCCCGTATTTATAAATCGATTTTGATGAAACTAATTGTGTGCATTAAGGTCACTAATGTCTCGACCGAGTTCGTTGGCCAGCTTGGTCCGCCATTTTGTTTCAAGATGGCGGCCATTTAAAAATTTAAAACTAAAATAAATATACAAAAAAGTTAAAAATTCAAATTTATTTTCTAATTACGTGTTAGGCCTTGATACAAGGATTCCAGAGCATTTTTTCGTTTACCTCTATCTTAAAAAATGGCTGAGATAGAGCAGTTTGAAATTCTAGGGTGGCTGACATTTTGAAACAAAACAGCACATTAACGCGATTACTCGCAAATTATTTTCTTTCATTGTTGTAATAATTTTCCCAATCATACGCATAAAACTATATATTCATAATACCCGTTAGCGCCAAATTCGCGCCAAAATTGGCGACATTTGGCAAAATATCGCCAAATTTGGCGACCAAAATAAGTCTTCATAAATGAAGCCAATTTGGCTATTGCTCAATAATTTGGCGAAATTCTTATTCAAATTCAGTATTAACGAATCTTTTGTAAACGTTTCTTTGCATTTTAACTTGCTGTTTTCGTGTAACATTAGCTAAAATTTTAAAACGAAGATATAGGAAAGCTACCTTTTCCTCCCGGTACAGGCCGGAAGGACTTTTTATACTTAATGTCTCTATTAAATGTTTTCTCTGTAATATATAAGTATAGCTTCTTTCCTTTTTAATATTGTATTTTATTTTTTATTTTATCACTGATTTGATTCATTGTATTTGAGATGTAGTCCCAATATCATATTTTTTAGCAATGTATGGCTAATAGGATGATGAAACATCTCATTTCATTTTATTTGTGGTATTTAGGCAATTGGAACTTGATAATTCTGTCTAAATTCCACAAATTTCATTTCAATTAATTCATTTAATTCCATTTATTCAATTTTTATTTAATTTCTTATTCTTTCATTGTTTTTGATTCCATATTAAGTGTGTTGGGGAATCTTTCATTGTCAACTAATTATTTCATTGTTTAAGTTGGTGTTATGATAATGTTTCATTTATGGTTATATATATATATATATATATATATATATATATATATATATATATGACCTATGTCATACCATACCATAATGCTCGTATTTATAAATCGATTTTGATGAAACTAATTGTGTGTATTAAGCTCACCAATGTCTTGACCGAGTTCGTTGGCCAGCTTGGTCCGCTATTTTGTTTCAAGATGGCGGCCATTTAAAATTTTAAAACTAAAATAAATATACAAAAAAGCTAAAAATTCAAATTTATTTTTTAATTACGTATTAGGCCTTGATACAAGGATTCCAGATCATTTTTTGGTTTACCTCTATCTTAAAAAATGGCTGAGATAGAGCAGTTTGAAATTCTAGGGTGGCTGACATTTTGAAACAAAACAGAATATTAACGCGATTACTCGCAAATTATTTTCTTTCATTGTTGTAATAATTTTCCCAATCATATGCATAAAACTATATATTCATATCCGTTAGCGCCAAAATTGGCGACAAAATTGGCGACACTTGGCGAAACATCTCCAAATTTGGCGACCAAAATAAGTCTTCATAAATGAAGCCAATTTGGCTATTGCTCAATAATTTGGCGAATTTCTTATTCAAATTCCGTATTAACGAATCTTTTGTAAACGTTTCTTTGCATTTTAGCTTGCTGTTACGAGTAACATTAGCTAAAATTTTAAAACGAAGATATAGGAAAGCTACCTTTTCCTCCCGGTACAGGCCGGAAGGACTTTTTTGTTTTGGCTTTATCTTCAAAAATGGCTGAGATATGGAAGCTACCTTTTCCTCCCGATACAGGCAGGAAGGACTTTTTAAATATTATTTAAATCAGTTATTCTAGAAAGAGCACTTGTCCTGAAAATGAACTTTTCAAAAGACACAAAAAACGTTTTTCTGAGAAATATAAACCTCACTACCTAAAGTTACAATAAAAATGAGTTTGTGGAAGTTTCTTTATGATATATAAATGAAATAATAAAAGTAAAACAAATTTGAGATGAGTGCACTTTTCTATAATGAAATGGGGATAAAATATATAAAAAAAGATAGTTCGGCTTAAAATGGATAGAATATGTAATACAAGACTTACAAAAATAGATACATGGAACAAATATTAAGATACATTGATTGATACACGATGTGAGAAATGGAAAAGCTATATTGTAATTACTTTTTTTTTTTCATTAACATGTTTCTCAACTTCATTGGTTGGCCATAATGAAATTTCTTCATAAATCTTTTAAATTCGTCAAGAATATGGGCCTTGAGTCGATTTTTCAATCTTTTTGACATTAATGGGGGCTGGTCCTTCGTGTTATTTTTCAGTTGGCAGCTCAACTGAATTTTTAAGCTTAACTGATAAGAGAATCACTTTTGGTGCAGCTCGTACTGACTGGTGCAGACCTGGTGCATTTTAAAGCCCTATATTACGAAGTTTGAGAATCGTCAAAATTTTTCTGTTAAAATCATATTTTTTTAATTTTACAGCAGCATGAAAATGTGCACTTTTTGGTGGCGCGACATTGGATGTAGAATTTTTACCGGTAACCCTGGCCGAATGTCGTAATCTTTTGCTGTGTCACCGCCCCCTGAATACTAGGCCTGCGCGCTGATAAAAATGGCAGCTGCCGCAGCCGGATTTTTTTTTTTTTTCAGCGTTAGTACGGTCTCTCTAACTTTAACACCAATAATATCTAAAAGTTTTCTTTGACTTATTTGATCTCAGAAGAACTAGGCGAAGAAAACTTTTAGAAATTATTGGTGTTGAAGTTCGAGGGATCGTTCAAACGCTATAAAAAAAAATCCGCCATTTTTGTCAGCGCGCAGGCCTAGTATTCAGGGGCGATGGCTGTATGAGTGAAAAGAGGTTTGGATTCGTAGCACCCTATTTGGCAAGTTAACTCGCTTTTGGCATGAAATTAACAATTAAAAATCCAATAATAAAAAATCAAAAGTATAAAAAAAATATATAAATATGATTTTAACAGAGAAATTTTTTGGGTTCTCTAACTTTTATGTATAGTGCTACAAAATGCACCCGGTCTCGATGGTAGGTGCGAGCTACACCAAAAGTGAGTTCCCTTGTGAGAACGAAGTGAGAATGCTCGGTCTGTCATATGTATATTCAAAATGCATAAGCGATGCTTGGTTAAATCGTAGTTTAACATTTTTTAAGACACTTCTCCCTCTTGATTCTTCTTAAATGCCTCCTCTTTTGTACAGGGATTGCCACCAATTAACAAAATTGAATATATCGTCCGTCTGAACAAGAGTATAGGTGTATAATAAATAGTGTATATACCGGGTGGTTACAATATAACTATCTCTATTTGAAGCTGTCTGTAGCTTGAATGAATAACCGGTATAAAGAATTGGGTCTCTTCACCCAGGTGTAGTATGTGTCATCTTAAACTTTCCCGTGAGAATGCTTAGAAAGAACTTTTTCCTGCATATCTTCTCACGCTAGTGCAGCTTTGAAGTAAAGTAAAACGCCGAATGTCTTTTGTGATGCGAGCGAAACGCTAGGACATTGATGCATCAAAAAGGATCACCCCTGTAGAAGCCTTGTGCTTTGATGTACGCCGGTGGCGTGAGAGAGTTAGCACCTATCGGGGGAGACGATTTCTGCACACGATTTTATGTCTGCACACGGTTCTATGTTCTTAGTTATGGAATATCCAATAACAGACTTGTTATAAACGGAAGTGTCGTATCCCAGAGTTGCTTAGAGGCGGAGGAGTTTGAAGATGCTCCGCCTCGATCAAATCCCCGCCCCTAGTGTAAAATCCCCTGTGAGAGATTGAGAAAGAAAGAAGTCAGTTTTGGAAAAGATCTCAACGAGAAAAGTTGCTCTCAGAGGAGAGGACACCACATCTGTTTCTTACTTAGCGTAGTCGAGACGCTAGAGAGGTCGTTCCTCTGTTGTATTGATACTTCAGGTATCAGAGAAAACCCCAACGAAGAGAAGGCACGACAAGTGCAAGGGAAGGAGTTCTTAACTCCGAATTATCGTAGAATAGAAGATATTCCGAAGGAACGGAACGGGTACTTCTAGGCCCGAGCGAACTGTACTTAGTAACTACAGCAGACTGTGCGTTGCAGAAACCATTGCTGTGAGAGTTAGACTCAGAGTCAAGAGACATTTAATTGAAAGCTGATGACCTACAAAAAATAATTTAAATGATGTAATATTAATATTAGAATCGATATTGTGTTACAATTAAAGTTCTATTTTTTAATTATATAAGAATTCTCTTTGCCATTGATTCGATTCACTACCACTTACCAACTATATCGGGTCGGCATAGAGGAGGCGTTACACCGGAATAAAACCAAAAACGGTACAATTACTATTCGAGAAGGGAGACGAAGAATGAAACAATAAACAAAGTTAATTGCAATAATCGCCGACAGATGGCGCTTTTGAATGTGAAATGTAATGTGTAATGTGAAATGTAATATTCTGCACCTTAGAGTTGTCGCAAACCTCAATGACTTTACCGCATATCACAACGTGCGCGAAACATCCCTCCTGATGCGTTACATTCCGCAGTTGAGCTCGTCGTGCACCACCTAGATTGTGTCCTCCAGCACAATGGCCATGTCGAACCTGAACATAATCGGAATCGCCATGTGAAAGCGTAACCACATTCACTGTGACATTTTAAAATAAATTAGGTGTGTCATGCGGTTTGAAGCCTTAATTCTTTCTCCTTGTATTACATATTACATTTATCACTCAGTAGCGCCATCTGTCGGTGATTACTGCAATTATTTTTTTATTGTTCCATTCTTCTTCTCCCTTCTCGAATAGTAAGTGTACCGATTTTGGTTATTCCTTCGCGCTCCAGGCAGCTCCAATCAGAGATACTTATATTATAACCACCCAGTATATGGAGCGTTCAGTGGTTCAAGTCCAAAAGTATGAAAAAATTGTCTGTTGCGGATTATTACTTGTTAATGGTGTATATTTTCAGAGCCATAGCAAACAAAGTCCCATTTTCACTGTGTCGTATTCATTTGATCGACTTTATGTAAAAATCATTTCAGGGCCGAAGGGAGATCAAGTCGAGTAAATTCTGATTGAAAATTGATTTGCTACCTTAATTATTGTTTTTGAATTTTCAAATTATGACCCATATTTAAGTTAGTCTTCATACTACAACAATAAAAAGAAAATTATCCTCTAAATCACTTTAGGACTCAACTAGTGTATAATAAACTTTAACCTTAATTATCTCAAAACACTAATTTATAGACTTGACCCACTCTAGCTCTGAGCACCTCATATATAATACTGTATCAGAATAATTTCTTATATTTCTATAAATCTATACTAATATTATAAAGGAGTAAATCTTGTTTGTTTGTTTGTAGGGGGTAATCTCTGGAACTACCGAACCGATTTCAAAAGTGATGGCGGCAAATTGATGGTGACAACCCCTGCTCCAACATAGGCTATATTTTATGTCGGTGCCACTAACCCCAGGGGGTGCAGGAGCAAAAAACGTTCTAAAATTGCGATTTTTCAGTTATCACACTGGCTGTCAAGCCCTGAGAGCTTGGCAGCCGGTTCTGTATGTATGTATGTACGTACGTAATGCGATAACTCTTCATAGAAATATCCGTTTTCCTTCAAATTTTGTTTATAGGTTCACTGTGTTAAGGCGCTTCCCTGATTAGTTTTCGGGATTGATTGGTTAAGTATAAAAGGGGGGGAACAAGGGGCTAATCCCCCCCCCCCTTAATTTATATAAATGGGTTTTTCATGCAGAATTATTCCGTTTTCCTTCAAATTTTGTTTATAGGTTCACTGAGTTAAGGCGCTTCCCTGATTAGTTTTCGGGATTGATTGGTCAAGTATAAAGGGGGGGAACAAGGGTCTAATTCCCCCCCCCCCTTAATTTATATAAATGGGTTTTTCATGCAGAATTATTCTATTTGCTTCAAAATTTGTTTATAGATTCATTGGGTTAAGACGCTTCCCTGATTACTTTTCGGGATTGATTGGTTAAGTATAAAGGGGGGGGGACGGGGGGATAATCCCCCCCTTAATTTATATAAATGGGTTTTTCATGCAGAATTATTCTATTTGCTTCAAAATTTGTTTATAGATTCATTGGGTTAAGACGGTACCCTGATTAGTTTTCGGAATTGATTGATTAAGTATAAAGCGGGGGAACGGGGGGCTAATACCCCCCTTAATTTATGTAAATGGGTTTTTCATGCAGAATTATCCCATTTCCTTCAAATTTTATTTATAGGTTCACTGTGTTAAGGCGCATCTCTGATTAGTTTTCGGGATTGATTGGTTAAGTATAAAGGGGGGGAACAAGGGGCTAATTCCCCCTTATCTATACTAATATATAAAGTAGTAAAGATTGTTTGTTTGTTTGTTTGTTTGTAGGGGGTAATCTCTGGAACCACTGAAGCGATTTTAAAAGCGGTCGCAGACATTTAGCCGAAAACCAAATAGCCGACAAGACATTTAGCAGACAGAAATTAGCCGACAGGACATTTAGCCGACAAGTACATTTAGCAGACACGTACATTTAGCCGACAAGACAATTAACCGACAGCGACATTTAGACGACAGGACAATTAGCAGACAGAGACAATTAGCCGACAGGACAATTAGCCGAAACGGACATTTAGCCGACAGACAATTAGACGACAGTCAATTAGCCGACAGGGACAATTAGCCGACAGGACAATTAGCCGACAGGACAATTAGCCGACAAGACATTTAGCTGACCGGACAATTAGCCGACAGGACATTTAGCCGACAGACAATTAGACGACAGTCAATTAGCCGACAGTACATTTAGCAGACAGACAATCAGACGACATACAATTAGCCGACAGGGACAATTAGCCGACAAGACAATTAGCCGACAAGACAATTAGCCGACAAGACATTTAGCTGACCCGACAATTAGCCGATAGGACAATTAACCGACAAGCAATTTAGCTGACCGGACAATTAGCCGACAGGACATTTAGACTACAGGACCAATATACCCAACATGACATAAGCTTACGGGACATTTAGTCGACATTAAGCATGTGTCACGTGACTTTTTATACTCGCATTTTTAAAAGGGGCGAATCAATCTAAGGGGCGTAAACATTCCAAACATGCACAGGGCGTCGCAAAAAAAAGAAAAAAAGAAAAAGAAAAGCAATCAGCTTTAAGAAATTCTAAGAAATATTTGTATATCTTAATTACAAGCTCAGATATTATTAATTATTATTTCACTAAATGGTTTATTTCTATTATATGCTAATTTTAAAAGGCAGTCATGTGCTGTTGTGGAATGTGGAACTAACCGATCGCGATTTCATTTAAAGTGGGAAATCTAACAATGAGATCTATTTAAAACTTTAAGATAGCTTATAACACATGATAAAGAATTATAAAACAGAATGGCGCGTCACATTTCGGGGGAGGGGGAGGGGAAGGGGCGCGAACAAAATTAGGATATATAATAAGGAGATCTGTTTGAAACATTACGGTATGTTATAACACATCACATAAATTTTAAAAATGATGCCGCGTCAAAAATTATGGGGAAGGGGGGAGCACGTTTTTCCCACACGGGGGGGGGGGGGGTGCACTTTCTTAAATTTTAACCATACCCGTCATGTCACATATCGTTACAAAGGGCTGTGACTACTTATTCATGTAATGCACCACAGGTGCCACTCTCCCGCATTTTGCCCCCCAGGGGGATTTTCAAAATTTTGCCGATACCACTCATGTGATGCATCGTTCGAAAGATCTGGGACCGCTTAATCATTTTATGCATCTCCGGATTCCATTCCCCCACTCCCCCCCTCAAAGGGGGCACTTTTCTATTTTTTGCCGACACCCCTCATGTGATATATCGTTGGAAAGGTCTGTGACTGCTTAATCATATTATGCATCTGAGGTGTCAATCCCCCACTTTGCCCCCAATGGGGCACTTTTCTAAATTTTGCCGATTCCCCTCATGTGATATATCGATCGAAAGGCCTGTGACCACTTAATCACGTTATGCATCTCCGGGGACCATCCCCCCACTCCCCCCCAAAGGACCACTTTTCTAAATTTTATCGACACCCCTCATGTGATATATCGTTGGAAAGGTCTGTGACCGCTTAATCATATTATATATCTGAGGTGTCTATCCCCCTCTTTGCCCTCTAAAGGCGGCACTTTTCTAAATTTTGTCGATACTCCTCATGTGATATATCGTTGGAAAGGTCTGTGACCGCTTAATCATATTATATATCTGAGGTGTCTATCCCCTCTTTGCCCTCTAAAGGCGGCACTTTTCTAAATTTTGTCGATACTCCTCATGTGATATATCGTTGGAAAGGTCTGTGACCGCTTAATCATATTATATATCTGAGGTGTCTATCCCCCTCTTTGCCCTCTAAAGGCGGCACTTTTCTAAATTTTGTCGATACTCCTCATGTGATATATCGTAGGAAAGGTCTCTGACCGCTTAATCATATTATGCTTCTCCGGTGTCCATCCCCCCACTTTGCCCCCCAAGGCGGCACTTTTCTAAATTTTGCCGGTACCCCTCGTGTGATATATCGTTCGAAAGGTCTGTGACCGCTTAATCATGTTATGCATCTTCTGGGTCCATCCCCCCACTTCCCCCTTCAAGAGGCCATTTTTTTCAAATTTGTTGTCACTTCTCATGTGATATATCGTTGGAAAGATCTGTGACCACTTAATCATATTATGCATCTGAGGTGTCTATCCCCATCTTTTCCCCCCAAGCGGGCACTTTTCTAAATTTTACCGATACCCAACATGTGATATATCATTCGAAAGGTCTGAGACCGCTTAATCATATTATGCAGGTACAACCAGTTTTTCGATCCCCACTGTTAAAAGAATGAACATAAAGGTAAAAAATATGGTTTATTTGAATGGCTAATTTTTTTTTCTATTTTTTAAACGGCAAAATTTTGATGCATGCAAACTGTGCGTTCTTCCTTAATGTGTAAATCAAAACTGAAAACCTCCACCAAAAAAAAGAAAAAAAATCGTAGTTTCTATGATGCTACGGAAATCTAACCTAATTTATGATTTTAACGAAACACGTAAATTTTTTCACCTGTCGCTTGTTTGTACGCGCAGCCTATTTTTGAACTTGCACATATATAATACGCGTGTTTCGCACCAGGGTCTCGGAAATTTCATAAAATGGCAAAATGCAATTTTGATCATTGAATTTCATCATTGACTTTTACAGCATTTTGTAAAACGACCATTTTCATCATTAACTTTTACAGAATGTTGGAAAACAGATGTCTGGAGACATTTTACCTTTTTTTTTTCAAGTTCACAGAATTCAAAATAACGCAGAAATTACATTGGGAATTGAAGCGCTCGAATACGCCATCTGGTGGAAAAAAGATATAAATTCTCTCTTCAGGAAAATCCCTTCTAAGCCAACTGCATTACATGCATTTTTATTTTGTTCATAATGATTATATTTTTGCACAATTTCAGATTTCATGTGATATTTGTGTTCCATGTTTATATGGCAAAGTAAAAATTATCCAAATTTGAAAACAAACACTTTCAAACGCGTTTACAATAAATAATGGTTTCAATGGCAGTTTAGCATTAGTTAAAGGGACAATTTTCCTGTACCGACGGCAGCGATCAGCGCCTCTATAGGCCGTTTTAAGTCCCAATAATTGTCGTTTTTTTATGCCCTCCCGGATAATTTTTGATCAGCAGCACCCAAAGAAAGGCCAAAGGTTGTAAAATTCTGCTTTGTGCGTGCGCGTGGCAACGGGGCTTGAAATAACGTCGAAATAGTAAAATTTTCAAATGTTACCCTTTTTTTATTCAAATAGTTTAGCCTGTTTAACACTAAATAACGCAGAAATTGTAAAATTTTGGGGTTAACTTTCAAGTATCCATTTTTTTCTTTTTCTCGTGTATTGTACACTGGATGCGAAATAACGTGAAAAAGTAAAATTTAGGCGTTCTTTCTTCCTTTCCCTGGGATTTTTTCTGGTTTGCGGGACCTAAAGTAATGTCGTAACAACAGTAAAATTGTTGCTCTTTTTTTCCCTGATACTGAAATATCTGAAATACCGCCAAAATCGTAAAATTTTCGTTTTCTTTTCTTTCTTTTCCACGGGTTTTTCGGGCCTTGCGGGGCACAGAATTGAAAATTTTGGATATATCACATGGACATATTTCAAACTTTTTTAAATTCAAGGTGAAACATTTTTACCTTCCATATCTTTAAAATGGTATTTTATTTTTTTTCAAAAAAATATATTTTACTATTATATTTATTTTATATAATATCTGAAAGTATCATTTTGGGACAATCATGGGATGCTGAGTTATAAATTAAAATGCAAACTGCTTTTCCGAATTTCAACACCAAAATCGCTTATTTAGGTGACTTATCTATGTACCACATCTTTACCCCCCCCCCTCTTTCTCTCTCTCTATATATATTTTTTACTGACAATCTCTTTTATTGTAAAGTTCACAAACATATTTTTTTTTTCTTGGGGAAGGGGAGAGGATTGAGATGAGGCTTAGGGGTGTCATGTTTGCTGTATTTTAAGTAGAAAAAATAATTTTATGCATAATCAAAGCAAAAAGCAGTACTGACAGTATTAACTATTTCTTAATGCAATTTTCCTTTAGTACCCATTGTTGAGTTCAGACATCCCCACCTCCTCCTAAGGCAATGAAGTTTTTAAATCCCCTAAAGAAGAAAGGCTGTGGAGTTCCACAATGTGTCAAAGCATTTCTATGATTTTGTGCAACTATTCTATGATTATACTTAAAACATAAAGCTGCTTTTTTATTCATCTGCCTTGTGAACTAGTTTTAATACTTATCTTTTTAAATGAAAGCTCTTCATTTGTAGCTTTCATTTGCTACAAATGAAAGCTACAAATGCTTCATTTGTAGCTTTAATGCTACAATTAAAAAATATATTGTAGCATTGAAGTAGCTCTGTCTGCAATAGCTGTCTTTAAAAATATTCCCATATTTATATTTTTATTTTAAAAGATTTTATGAAATTTCTTTACATTGGTGCCAATTGGGCTACTTTCATAGTTACAGGGAGAAAGGAAGTAATATGAATTACTATTATCTTTGCTGATACATTTCCTGACTACAATTAAAACTATATAAATTTGTTTTAATGTGAACAGAAAAAGATGTTACATTTACGAAAAAGAAAATACATTTTCCCTCATAAAGCTGTTACATTTCAATAATTTTTCATTCCACTGATATTGAGTTAAATTGACTTCATGATAAAAATGAAACTAATATTTCCTTTGATAATTAGTACAAATGCTTCTAAAAAAATAAATCTCATTAGTACAGAGATTAGAACTTCAAATATAGAATGCAAATGTTTACATGCAAAGTTGTAGCTGGAAAATGTGACATCAAGTTTGGATATATATTTTTTTAAGGATCTATTGTACGTTAAAATATTTTTAAAATAGTATGAAAAGTACACATATAAATTTTGTGACGGTGAAAAGAATGTTATGTTTAGATTTCATTAAAAAAAATTGTTTGTGTCAAAGTGGTGCAGTTTTTGCTGATTTTTCATTCCGTAACATCAAAGATCAAAGCCCCAATTGTTAATTATTTATCTTAATTACATGTTACTGATTACTTATAGGAATTAATTTTTATTTTTCAATACAGCAGTTTGGTAGCTTTAGTTTAAAATAATATTTGTTTCTTTAGTTAGGCCAGCCAATGTTATAGATTGAATTTCTAAAATAATTACAAAAATAAACAGTTTCTTTTTAACATTTTCATTACGGTTTCCGACCATATATTCTTATAGTTTTATATACAAAAATCAAATTTCATTATTTATCATTGTAAAGCAACTGAGTAAGTTGTCATCAGAAACTCCTGTTACAGACTAAGTCACAAATATCAGCGGAAAGAGAGTTCTGTTTTATTCTAGGTCCAGCTTGCACTCACTAGAGTATACAGGACACAACCATATTTTGACTCAAGAATCTTGTATGTTAAAAGAAGCTATTTATTTTATAGTTTATGTAGTAATATATAAATCCTGTTAAATGAAATTCGGCTGAACCTTTTACTGCTTCTAGATTGAAATTTGCCGTAAAATTTCTAAAAAAGGATTTTATTTAAGATTTTTTAAAAAAACTAATAAAGTCTCTTTATACTGTAATATTATTAAATGAACATTTAATTATTGATAATTACAAATTATGAGGCAGATCTTAATATATATTGGTGAGTTACATTTCTTTATGATCTTATTTCTATTTATGTTGAATAATAATTTATTTACTTATTTATTTTGTTTTTTGAACTCCAGTCGATTTTATTTTTATTTTGTTTCTAATATGTTATTAGGAACATATTGTCGATTTTAGGCATAACGCTCACAATATTTCATGAAATAACATATATTTACTATGAATATTCTTATGAAGTTCCTCTGAAGATTCCTTAAGATATTCATAGTTTATCATTTTTGATTTTTCCTTTTATTAAGTTTAATTCCTGCTGTATCCTTTCCGTTGGTTTTTATAACATCTCATCCTTTATTTTTCACGTGTGTTTTCATTTTTAATTATATGTATCAAAACAGCTTTTTATTTTGAAAAAACTATTTAAAAATTATTTTTAAATTTTAATTTGAAATTTAAGAAAACATTGTTAATATAATACCCATTATGTTGCATATCATTCCGGTTATTTTTTTCCGCTTTTGTTTACTCAGTTACTTTTTCCGGTTACTTTTTTTCTGATTACTTTTTTTCCGGTTACCAATTAGAAGTTTATTTTCACGTTAGAAAAAAAAAAATATATTGCATAGATGTGGCATACAATATATATTTAATTGCATGAAAATTGAGAATCATTGCAAGTAATTCAATATTTTGATGGAACAATGATTTAAACATGGTAGTGACCATTCGAAACTCAACTGTTTACATTCCTTCAAATTTGTTTGATATTTTTAATGTCTTTGAAGAATAACCAATCATATTTAAAATTGATATCAAGTTATTGTATAGACTTGTTGCTTTTTAAAATGTAAATATATTACATTCATATTAATGAAAATTCTAAATATATATTTAATTTGTACGTAAAATATTTTTAATTAACTGAAAAAACAGTTAACATTGAAACATATTCCTTACTTTATCTGAAAAATTTATTTTGAATTAAGACAACATCTTTCATTTTGTATTGTCTCTTACGCTCTGTTTTGAAATTTTACTCATCGGTAAAATGAAGCATTTAACGCTATTTTACGTTCTGGAAAAGAAAAGAAAAGAAAAGAAAAGAAATACAAAAATTAAAAAGAAAAGAAAAGAAACCGCATTTGAATTTTTGGTTTCCAAATGAGTGTAAACAAAGAATTTTAATTCTTAAAAAAATAATTCTTCAATGAATGGGTATATTCAATTTACTGCATGATCAAAGACCATTAAACTTCTAAGATATATGCTTTTCTGTCCCAATTGGCTGCTTATTTTCTTGGAAATGTGGAATTTTTAGGATAAACAAGAGAACAGATATATCACATGAGGGGTGTGTGCAAAATTTAGAAAAGTACCCCCCTTGAGGGGGCAAAGTGGGAGATGGACACCGGAGATGCATAATATGATTAAGCGGTCACAGACCTTTCCAATGATATATCACATGAGGGGTATCGGCAAAATTTAGAAAAGTGCCTCCCTTGGGAGGGCAAAGTGGGGGATAGACACCTCAGATACATAATATGATTAAGCGGTCATAGACCTTCCCAACGATATATCACATGACAGGTGCCGGCAAAAATTAGAAAAGCGCCCCCCCCCCCTTTGAGGGGGAAGTGGGGGAATGGAACCCGAAGATGCATAAAATGATTAAGCGTTCACAGGCCTTTCGAACGATATATCACATGAGTAGTGTCGGCAAAATTTAGAAAATTCCCCCCCCTGTGAGCCAAAATGGCGGGGGTGACACCTGTGGTGCATAACATGAATAAGTGGTCACAGCCCTTTGTAATGATATGTGACATGACGGGTATCGTTAAAATTTAGTAAAGTACCCCCCATGTGGGTAAAACGCGCTCCCCCCCAGCCCTATAATATTTGATGCGGCCTCATTTTTAAAATTTATGTTATGTGTTATAAAATATCGTAAAGTTTCAAACAGATCGCCTTATTATATTTCTTAATTTTCTTCGCGCCCCTCCCCCTCCCCCCCGAAATGTGACGGGCCATTATTTTTTATAATTTATGTTTAGAATTTCTGAAAGCTGATTTCTTTTCTTTTTCTTTTTTTTTTTTGCGTCGCCCTGTGCGAGTGTCGAATGTTTACGCCCCTTAGATTCTGAGATGGGGGTGGCCCTTTTAAAAATGCGAGTATAAAAAGTCACGTGACATATGCTTAATGTCGACTAAATGTCCCGTAAGCTTATGTCATGTCGGGGTGTTTTGGTCCTGTCGGCTAAATGTCCTGTCGGCTGATTGTCCTGTCGGCTAAATGTCCTGTCGGCTAATTGTCCTGTCGGCTAATTGTC
This sequence comes from Maratus michaelseni, assembly GCA_963931845.1. Classification (NCBI taxonomy): domain Eukaryota; kingdom Metazoa; phylum Arthropoda; class Arachnida; order Araneae; family Salticidae; genus Maratus; species Maratus michaelseni. The sequence goes on along the minus strand of OZ007588.1, from coordinate 30,001,904 downwards.
CTGTCTGCTAAATGTCCTGTCGGCTAATTGTACTGTCGGCTAAATTTCCTGTCTGCTAAATGTCCTGTCGGCTAATTGTCCTGTCGGCTAAATGTCCTGTCGGCTAATTGTCCCAGTCGACTAATTGTCCGTTCGGCTAGCTGTCCTGTCGTCTAATTGTCTCTGTCGGCTAGCTGTCCTGTCGTCTAACTGTCTCTGTCGGCTAATTGTCCTGTCGGCTAAATGTACGTGTCGGCTAAATGTACTTGTCTGCTAAACGTCCTGTCGGCTACTTGCTGTCTGCTAAATGTCTTGTCGGCTATTTGGTTTTCGGCTAAATGTCATGGACCCTTTTAAAAGTGATGGTGGCAAATTAATGGTGACAATCCCTGCTCCAACATAGGCTATATTTTATGTCGGTGCCACCACCCCCAGGGGGGTGCAGTAGCGAAAAACGTTCTAAAATTTCGATTTTTTGTGTACTGAAGGAGATAGAAGTATCAAATTTGGTAGGGTAGTTACTTTTAAGATGTAAATGCTCTCTAAGAACAAATTATAAAAACATTCGCAATTTAAAAGGGTGAGATGAGGAAGAAGCGTTCTAAAAACATTCTAAATTACAATTTCTATGGAATCTCTGAAACTACAGAACCGATTTCAAAAGTGATGGTGGCAAATGGATGGTGACAGTCCCTGCTCCAACATATGCTAAATTTTTTGTCGGTGCCACTGCCCGCAGAGGGTGCAGGAGCGAAAAACGTTCCAAAATTATGATATTTTCAATAATGAAGGAGTTAGGAACTTGACATTTTGTATGGTCGTTACTTACAAGATTTAAATGCTCTATAAGAACAAAATCTAAAAAAATTCGAAATTTAAAAGGCTGAAATAAGCAAAAAATGTTCTAAAAACATTCTAAATTACAATTTGTATGGAATGTCTGGAACTACTAAAGCGATTTCAAACGTGATGGTGGCAAATGGATGGTGACAATCCCTGCTCCAACATAGGCTATATTTTATGTCGGTGCCACTAACCCCAGGGGGTGCAGGAGCAAAAAACGTTCTAAAATTGCGATTTTTCAGTTATCACACTGGCTGTCAAGCCCTGAGAGCTTGGCAGCCGGTTCTGTATGTATGTATGTACGTACGTAATGCGATAACTCTTCATAGAAATATCCGTTTTCCTTCAAATTTTGTTTATAGGTTCACTGTGTTAAGGCGCTTCCCTGATTAGTTTTCGGGATTGATTGGTTAAGTATAAAAGGGGGGGGAACAAGGGGCTAATTCCCCCCCCCCCTTAATTTATATAAATGGGTTTTTCATGCAGAATTATTCCTTTTTCCTTCAAATTTTGTTTATAGGTTCACTGAGTTAAGGCGCTTCCCTGATTAGTTTTCGGGATTGATTGGTCAAGTATAAAGAAGGGGAACAAGGGTCTAATCCCCCCCCCCTTAATTTATATAAATGGGTTTTTCATGCAGAATTATTCCGTTTCCCTTCAAATTTTGTTTATAGGTTCACTGAGTTAAGGCGCTTCCCTGATTAGTTTACGGGTTTGATTAGTTAAGTATAAAGGGGGGGGGGATCGGGGGGGGGGGGCTAATCCCCCCCTTAATTTATATAAATGGGTTTTTCATGCAGAATTATTCCGTTTTCCTTCAAATTTTGTTTATAGGTTCATTGGGTTAAGACGCTTCTCTGATTACTTTTCGGGATTGATTGGTTAAGTATAAAGGGGGGAACGGGGGGCTAATCCCCCCTTAATTTATATAAATGGGTTTTTCATGCAGAATTATTCCGTTTTCCTTCAAATTTTGTTTATAGGTTCACTGAGTTAAGGCGCTTCCCTGATTAGTTTTCGGGATTGATTAGTTAAGTATAAAGGGCGGGGGATCGGGGGGCCCTTAATTTATATAAATGGGTTTTTCATGCAGAATTATTCCGTTTTCCTTCAAATTTTGTTTATAGGTTCACTGTGTTAAGGCGCTTCCCTGATTAGTTTTCGGGATTGATTGGTTAAGTATAAAGGGGGGAACGGGGGGATAATCCCCCCCTTAATTTATATAAATGGGTTTTTCATGCAGAATTATTCTATTTGCTTCAAAATTTGTTTATAGATTCATTGGGTTAAGACGCTTCCCTAATTAGTTTTCGGGATTGATTGATTAAGTATAAAGGGGGGGGGAACGGGGGGCTAATACCCCCCTTAATTTATGTAAATGGGTTTTTCATGCAGAATTATCCCATTTCCTTCAAATTTTATTTATAGGTTCACTGTGTTAAGGCGCATCTCTGATTAGTTTTCGGGATTGATTGGTTAAGTATAAAGGGGGGGAACAAGGTGCTAATTCCCCCCTTATCTATACTAATATATAAAGTAGTAAAGATTGTTTGTTTGTTTGTTTGTTTGTTTGTAGGGGGTAATCTCTGGAACCACTGAAGCGATTTTAAAAGTGATGGTGGCAAATTAATGGTGACAATCCCTGTTCCAACATAGGCTATATTTTATGTCGGTGCCACCATCCCCAGGGGGGTGCAGGAGCGAAAAACGTTCTAAAATTTCGATTTTTTGTGTACTGAAGGAGATAGAAGTATCAAATTTGATATGGTAGTTACTTATAAGATGTAAATGCTCTCTAAGGACAAATTATAAAAACATTCGCAATTTAAAAGGGTGAGATGAGGAAGAAGCGTTCTAAAAACATTCTAAATTACAATTTCTATGGAATCTCTGAAACTACAGAACCGATTTCAAAAGTGATGGTGGCAAATGGATGGTGACAGTCCCTGCTCCAACATATGCTAAATTTTTTGTCGGTGCCACTGCCCGCAGAGGGTGCAGGAGCGAAAAACGTTCCAAAATTATGATATTTTCAATAATGAAGGAGTTAGGAACTTGACATTTTGTATGGTCGTTACTTACAAGATTTAAATGCTCTATAAGAACAAAATCTAAAAAAATTCGAAATTTAAAAGGCTGAAATAAGCAAAAAATTTTCTAAAAACATTCTAAATTACAATTTGTATGGAATGTCTGGAACTACTAAAGCGATTTCAAAAGTGATGGTGGCAAATGGATGGTGACAATCCCTGCTCCAACATAGGCTATATTTTATGTCGGTGCCACTACCCCGAGGGGGGTGCAGAAGCGAAAAACGTTCTAAAATTGCGATTTTTGCGATGCTTAAGGAGCTAGAAACTTCAAGTTCGGCATGATTGTTATTTATAAGATCTAAATGCGCTCTAAGAACAATTTCTAAAGAAAAATGATCTAATGATTCTGCGATTTTTCAACTATTGAATTTCTAAAATTACCAAATTTCACAATAGAGTACCATAGCGAAACCTTCACGCGTAAAAAGATAATGATAAGGGCGACGTGTCCTGACGTGTATATTGACTATAGCACGAGTCACAAATTATAGTATCCTTATTATTCTGTTAAAATATAAAAGTGAATTATGAAATGTCAATATTTTGTTTGATTAAAGGTTCGTTAAGAGAAATTGACCAGCGTAGTGGGCGTAGCTTGCTAGTTCTGTTATAAAACTAGTAAACAAAAATATTTCATATATTTTAACGGAGAAGTCATTTCTGAAAGGACACGTGGACCTTTTCAATACTGATAATTGTTTTCATCTTCCATAAAAGATAAAGAAATAACATCTAGACCACGGACTAATGCATTTCCTTTCCAGAAGTGATAAAATATAGGAGAAAGTATCATATTTTGCAATAAAACCAGCAATAGTTTTGACAATTTTGGACGAGTGCCCTTTCTAGAATGTCTGATTTATCTTTGTGATACATAAGTCACAAAGAATGTTTGAAACATTGAATCTTCCGTATATAGTTCCTTATATATTTTGTTGACAATTGTAAATATCCTTTTTGAAAGTCTCATACTGAGAAAATATGCGCTTTTGTGTTAAAAACAACTCTTCAGACATAAAATAATTTCCAAGAACATAGCACAATTTTTTTTTTTTTAATTTAGATCATTTTATTTTATTTACAAACGTATGAATAATTGAGAAAAATTACATATGACTCTCTTAAGTTTAAGTAATACAAACAATCATGAAAAGGATTTTCCAAAACACTAAACTCAATTTCTAAGAACGTAATATAAAGCTAAATTCTAAAGAAAGAATTTGAATATTGATTTAAAATGGGAAATGTCGGGCTGAAACAATAGATATGTCGGGCTAAAACAATACACGCGTCTTGGATAAAAACTTGTGACAAGGAATAACTAAGTGAAAGTGCTAATTTTTGGAACGCACACTGTAAAAAAAAAAAAGGTCGATCTACTAAAAAAATTTTAGTTTTTCTCATTGATCTTTGGAATTACTAAAATTTTTTTGGTATTCTTACTTAGTTACAAGAAAATCTGTAAGAATTACTAGAAAACAGCTAGCAGCGATTGCGGTTTATAATACCGGTTACTAAAAAAAATCTGTGGAATACAAATATACTAAAAAAATTTTAATAACCTCAGGATTTTTCTTTTACAGTGTATAGGCCACATATGAAGAGTTTTAAAATTTTTCAAAATTAAAATTAATTTCCAAGAACATAAAGTAATGCTTATGTTTAAGAAACTAATTTAAATCTTCAAATTTAAAATCAAATTAAATCTATTTTGTAATTCACAAAATAAAGTTTCAAAAGATGCAAGGCGCGCAGAAAGGAAGGAAATAAAATAAAATGAGAACAAAAATTTGAAAAAATCTATAACAGAAGTTAATATGTCTAAGTACAATATTAATTAGCTGAGGTCAAATTATATGCTTTACAAAATGTGAAAAATGGACCAATATTGATTGAATAATTTTGTGACAACCAATCTTTTGATCAATTAATTGGCAATCGTGTCTATTTAAATCACATTTACGCTTTATTATTCAAAGGAGAATGCTTGAAACACGAATTTTTATGAATATGATCTATTTTTAATATACAGGGATGTGAATGTTGCTACGATTTTCGTACATTCTCACCACTAATTTCTGAATAATAAAAGTCTGGATATAACTGTATATTATCTATAGAATTGATACACACGAAGTAATGCACCAAAATTTTAGTTAAATTTAATGACGAATACTACAATTGAAAATACACTTCCATCAAGAACTGCTCCATGACGGTATACTAACATAATCCTTTTGTGTGTCCCTGTAAATGAACAATAAATGCTTTGCACACCCTATTCTATAGTAGGCATCTAGTAATGCACCCCAGTGATGTATATCAATTTCAATATGTTTGAAATAGTGCAACGTCATTAAAATACACTGCAAACTATTCCCCCCCCCCCATCTATATATTTAAACTGAAAAGCGAATTCTGTCAAATCCACCTGAAAATCGTCTCTTTGCGCATGCGTCAATGTTTTTTTGAAGGCTTCTACCCTCAGAAACGGGACATCTGATTGATTAAGCCAACCCTCACCTGTTTAGCCTAAGGGGATAGAAAACGGATGAAGCCGTACCATTGCATTGAAAGCATAGACCTTCTAACATATTTTTGCTCTGAGGTTTAAAGCTAAAGCTTTTTTTTTTAAAGAACTCATGTTTACTAAATATGCATATTTTTTTTGAAAAATTCTAAAGAGGGTTTGAATACAGTTATATTTATAACCGATTGAAATGAAAGAGAGTTCTGAAGATGAGAATTATTTTTTTATTGCTATGTTAAAGGAGCCGACGCGAAAACCAACCAACAAACAAAAAAGTGAGAAGAAAACATTTCTTTTACAACTCGATAACACTATTTTTTCACGCAATTTTTACACAAGCTGTAAAACCGTTTTATTATCACCGATAAAGATTTCAAAGAGTTCGGACAAAAATAACTTTTTATTTTAAAACTATGAAACGACCATACGTAAAAAAATCAAGAAAATGAGCACTTTTATCACTCAATATCAATATTTTTTCGCGAACATTTTAAAATATAATTTCGTACAAAATCGGGTTAAAGAAATACAATAATAAAAACTTGATGGTTTTTTTAAATTTATTATCACGTGTCCTGGCAACGCCGCCGGGCGGGGGACATCTAGTATCTTTTAATTTCAGAAATTCTGCGATATATATATTTTTTCGGAATGACAGACGTACAACCATTAGAGTAGCATTCGCACTCCTGTATATATGTTTTTGAAAATTGAAAATTATCTATTTTGGTATCTCACTTTAAGTAAATTCACACTGTTATACTAAAACTCTTTTTATAACACATACAATTCATTTTCAAATCTTCAAATATAAAATTAATTTCCAAGAAAGTAACCATAAAATATATTCTATAAAATATATAACAAATATATGTTATAACATCACAATATTTCATTTACAGTTAAAAAAAAATACATTTAACTGTATCAACCTGTATTAACACGAACTGCGTGCCGCTTAAAATGGTACTCTTCAAGATAAAAATTAATTTCCAAGAAAATAATGTAATCATTAATTTTTGGAGAAATTATTCAAATGTCTTAGCTTAAAATACAAAATGTCACGTCGCCAAAAGTAAAGTAAAATAAACGTCTCTTTTAAATCACTAGAATTAGACAAATTGGAAAAGAATGCATTTTCAGTTGTAATCCTAATTATCAGCGACAGAATTTTGAAAATGAAATCTGTGTTTGATAAATTTCAACAAATAATAGTGCTTCAAAATACGAAAAGACTTTATGCAAAAGAAAGGAATAAAATAATAATGGAAAAAGACGACGACGGAAACGTGAAAGAATCTGACAAGAGTTAATTAGTCCAAGTGTAACGTTAATTAGTTGAAGACAAATCGGGAGCGACGTCTTACATAATATACTAAAAGACGAAAATTTTAGATTCATTTTGTGATGGAGAATCTTTTTGATCAATTCCCTTTGCAATCGCGTCTATTTAAATCTCATATGTACTTTATTAATTACAAGCGAATGCTTTTGAAACACAAAATGTTACGAATATAGTTACTATAGTAATATATTTTATGAAAGATTATTAACTTTCTATTTTAATGTCTCCTATAATGTTGTTCCAAAACTCTTTTAAAAACAGTTTTTCAGACATAAAATTAATTTTCCAAAAAATAAAAGTGTGAAACACCCAGTTATTGATACCTAAACAGTAACTGACACTTGAGCAAAAATCTAACTGAAATAAGCATTTTGTTGTAAAATTCTGCAACGTAATATCATCTAGTGGTAAATGAGACACTTATTTTTGTTTTGGAGTCAATTTATTCACCACTAAAGGGCTTAGAACATATTCAAGGAGGAAGAAATTTTTGAGAATACAAAAAATGCCATTTTGAAGCAACCCTCTTATTTCTAAAATTAAGGAAGTATTTTTCTAATCTATTTTTAATGCAACCATCCTAAACTTTTTTCTTAAAGTTATACTAGTAGAAATTTATTTAAAAATGCATATATTAGGGCTATGATTTAGGGCTTATAGTTATTTAATTTAACTTAATAGGGGGTGCTAGTTATCGGTTCCTAGAATTTCATTTCACCAGTCTCTGACAGAGGTGTTAGTTATTGGTTATATTAAAGAAAATTGAAATCTATTATTTGAACTGTTTAAAAATGCGTAATAACAAGTTAAATTTATCTTGTAGTAAACACCATTAAAATTTAAGTTGTTTTACCAGTGTCTGACACCAGATGTCATTTACTGGTTTATAAATGTCAGTTATTGGATATCTGCATCACTAATAATGCAGTACTAAATATTACTGCTACACACTCTTACTATATATTCTGTATTACTTATAGTGCAGTACAGCTTACTAAATCCCACTTTTTATAATACATTTTAATGTATTTTGTTTTTATAATAAAGTTTTTTAAAACCATTTTAATCTTTTAAAATAAAGTGTCAGTCACTGGAGTTTTTGTACCATATTTATGAATAAAATTAATTTTTAATTGTAAAATATATAATTTTTCAAAATTTTGCCAACAATATATTTTTTAATCTATCTCTACTATCCATTCAAAAGCAAAGGTAAGTATAAAATTGATTTAAATTTTTGTAATAGGGATTTGAACAAGAAAGAATCCAAAGTGTGAGTTACTGGGGGGGGGGGGGGGTTCACCCTAGTAGAAAATAATTCTAGAATTCATAATTTTATTTCAATAATAGTTTTCCGAAAAACTGGTAGAAAATTACTTTTAACTGTCTGTTCTAAATCATTTGCGTCGACAAAACGAAAAACAATAACTGTTGGAACGTACATTTCATTTGGAGAGCTTTTAAATTAAAGACTAAGACAAGAACATAATGCAACGGTAAATTTCAGAGAAATAATTCAAATATTTAGAATTTAAAATCCTAATCTTGAAAATGAAATCTATTTGATGAATCACAAAATAAAATTTCAAAAGACGCAGACGCGCTGAACGGAAGGGAATTAACATAAAGCGAGAAAGAATCTGACAAAAGTTAATCAGTCCAATGCAATATTAATTAGGTGACAGGAAATTATGAGATGCAAAGTTTTGCGAAAGAAAATAATAAATACGATATATGAGAAGTATATTAATTGATTCACTTTCTGTATAGGTAATTATTTTACTTCCTTCGTTGTCACATGTCGATTTAAATATTGCTTGTGCTTGATAAAGCAAAAGTTAATGCTTGAAATATGAATTGTTTCAAAGATATGTTCTAAGAAAGTGTTTTATTATCTCCTATTCAGATAATGCGCTTTATTGTTCCAAAAACCTAGAGTCTCTTTAAACATACTCTTGAACAGTTAAATTAATTTATAAAATTTAAATACAGTATTTATTTTTATAGATAATAAATGGAAATGTTAAATAGAAATGACAAATTTCAATGTAAAATAAATAAAAATATCTTTTTAATCACACAGGTCTAGAAAGTTATGTCAAAGTCCTTATTTGTACAGCAACCGAATATTCTAAAGAAAAGTATTTTGATTATTAAATTAGAAAAAGAATATTTCAAAAGGAGACCAATAGAAGAAAAATGGAAGTATCACTCTTGCCTATACAAATCGAAAAGTAGTGGCTCCGCCAGCATCGTCACCTGGAAGGGGTTTAGCTGTTTTGAATCATTCTTATTCATAAAATGGACAATATCGTCTTTTTATGTATTCATAAAATAGACAATATCGTCCTTTTATCCGTTCTTAAATAGACATCGTCCTTTTATGCGTTAGTAAAATGTACAATATCGTCCTTTTATGCGTTCATAAAATAGACAATATCGTCCCTTTATGCGTTCGTAAAATGGACAATATCGTCCTTTTATGCGTTCTTAAATGGACAATATCGTCCTTTTATGCGTTCGTAAAACGGACAATATCGTTCTTTTATGCGTTCGTAAAATGGACAATATCGTCCTTTTATGGCGTTCATAAAATGGACAATATCGTCATTTTATGCGTTCGTAAAATAGTTTTTAGTAAATGTTTGACACATAAAAACCTACGTAATAAAAAGCACAAGAAGCCAAAATCATACGAATTGAAATTTTTGTCAGCTGATTGAGAAAGTTCTAGTCCGGGAGTTGAACACAATACATTTGGCTTAAATTGCCAACGCTCGGCCTATTTAGGCACAAAATTGGAAATTTATTAAGGTCTTGGGTTCAGCTCCCAGACTGGACACTTTTTCACTCAGCTAAAAAAAAAAAAAGAACCAACCCCTCCCGGTGCCTCAGTCTTTCATCAAGAGGGTCTTAAAATCCAGGATCATTTCAGAATGGCAGAAGTACTGGGAACTCACTGAAAACGGCAGGCATACGTTTAACCTAATCCCCACAGTTTAACTCAACGTGTATCACTTCACACCACACACCGTGGGCTTTCTAACAGGACACGGTCCTTTCAAATCCTACCTCCACAAATTTGGGTGTGCAAAACCTAGTGCATATGAGTTCGGCGAAGTGGGATCCCCAACATTCACAAAACATTCTCTCATGACCCACACTTCTAAACAAATTGAAATACATTCACCAACACGTAGTTAATTAGTAGCACACATCTCCAACCTGGCAAGCTAGTTAATACGCAAAGCAACTGACATTTCCTCGTATGGCATCGCCGCTTGTCGGGAGTAGTTTCCTCTGGCGGGCTACAGCGCCCCTTGTCGCAATAGAGCTTATCTCTGGCGCACAAATCGTCATCGGTACCTCACTTCTCACTGTCGCGAGACATATATGTTCTTCCGGCAGAAAGGGTGTTGTCTTGTATATATTGCCAGAAGGCACCAGCATCTTCATCTTTTGTTTAACGGCAAATTCAGCTCCGTTTGAATGCTGTATTTTTAAGACCTTAATAAAGGAACCGTTTGGGACATATATGCTTTACAGACTTGATCTCCTCGTCTGAGCATTGGACTTTGTTTCACACAGTTGGAAAACTTTTAATTTGAAGGACATCTGTACCACTCAGAAGATTGAGTTAAAAATAATAAAGCCAAAATTAATTAGGGAATTCAGATATTCTAACACTTCCTAAAAGAATCCATATCTTCAATCTTCATCTATTCGTCTGACTTCTTATCCAGGTTATTCTTTTTCTGTCTTTTCTAGTTATGCCTAGCATCCAGAAATGAGCAGGGCACATGATAAGGAGACTAGACAATAGATGGAGTACAAACACCCTAAAGTGGTATCCCAGAGATGGAAAACGACCTCGGCTAAGATGGAGCAAAAAAGTGGCGGAGTTAATTGGATGACCAAAGCACTAGACAGGGGATAATAGAAAAATCTGAGGGAGACCAACATCCAGCAGTGATTTCAAAATGGTTTTTATTGTTGTTGTTTTTCATGATATATATATATATATATGAATTGGAAAAATTATGCCCGCAATGCATGAAAAAATAATTATTTCGTATAAAGTGTATTATATTTTTAAATAAATTAAAAAACTTTATATTTGTGTATATATTTTTAATGAGAACTTTAATTGATAAAATAAATCTTTCATAATATGTGTTTTAAATTATATAATTAAAAGTCAATTAGTTATGGAGTCACTGCAATTTTTATAGAGATTACTTTTTCATGTATTTTGTGAGTTCAAAGGATACCTGACCTCTTAACATTTGTCTTTTTTGACAGCGAGGTCTCATGAAAAATTTTCAAGACTAAAATTAGTTTGCATGAACGTAATGTTAAGCTTTATTTTAGAGAAATATTTCAAATTTTCAAATTAAAAATTTCTACTCTTGAAAATCTACACTCATGTTTGTAAAAATTGCAACACCATGAAGGAATTATGCAAATTGAACCAAACTTACAGGAAATGTAAAGTGAGGTAAGACATGTAAATGATTAGAATTACAAAGTGATCGCGCATGCGTGGAACGAGAACCGGCTATTTATCAGTCGCTTGTTCCAGGTATATAAAGGACTATAAAGATGCCTTGAATTTCGTTGATCTTCCTCTGTTTGCGGTAAACGTTTCATTGGTGGTCAATATGCCTCGTCAAAAGCGGAGGAAGCCATACCAACAACTAAAGGAGTTCATACGAGGCCGCATCCTCGGTATGCGAGAAGGTGGATTTTCGTATCGAGAAATCACAGCCCGCACGCAGTGTAATGCCACAACAGTGATGCGTGTTTGGAAGAAATGGGCAGAAAAGAATCAAACAAGGCGAAAACCTGGCAGTGGGGCACGCAATAGCACAACGGCACGGGTTGACAGAAACATCATCCGCATGGCTGTTACGGACCGTACAGCATCCTCTCGTGTGTCCACACAGCGTTGGAGCACAGCTACAGGTGTTTTGTTGTCTAGCTCCACAGTTCGTCGGCGTCTGCTGCAGCATGAACTGCGTGCAAGGGTTCCTCTACGCAGGATTCCCCTCTCGCTGAATCACAGACGCCTCCGACTTCAATGGGTTCAGCAACAGAGCGCGTGGCGTGTCCAGTGGCAACAAGTTGCTTTTCCCGATGAATATCGCTACAATCTGGAGTACAATCATGGAAGAGTACGCGTCAGACGTTACAGAGAGGAACGTCTACTCCCACAGTGTGTTATCCAGCGTCATACCGCCCAAACGCCTGACATCACGATGTGGGGAGCTATTGGGTATAATTGTCGATCCCATCTAGTGCACATTGCGGGCAACTTCAACAATGATCGCTACATAAGGAAAATTGTGGAGCCAGATGTCCTCTCCTTTCTTTGACCGATTCCGGGCGCCATATTTCAGCAGGATAATGCCCGTGCACATGTTTCTCAGACTGCACAAGCCTTCTTCAGTACACAACAGGTTCCGCTTCTTCCATGACCCGCTTATTCCCCGGATATGGCTCCCAGCGAGCATGTCTGGAATTTCATTGGTTGGCGACTCGCTCGTACAGCTGGTGGGGCACACAGTAAGACTGAACTTTGGCTTCAGGTCGAAGCCATCTGGAATGCCATTCAACAGAATTACATTCAGAACCTGTATGATTCAATGCCACGACGTGCGCAGGCTCTCATTGCTCAGTGTAGCGGACACACAAAGTACTAATTTCCGACGTTCTTTTTGTTTTTTTGTCTTGTAAATTTGATCGTTTATTTGTACCACTATCAATAATATGTGGAATAAATTTCATAAATTTCTGAGAATTCCTTCATGGTGTTGCAATTTTCACAAACATGAGTGTATTTGATATTAAAAAATGAGATGACTGGCAAAAAACAGCATGACTTTGCTGTTAAATGAAAAAAAAAAAAGAAAAACTAAAACGACAATAAAATATGCAGCTACATTCTTAAAACAAATAATAACCAGCAGGCAATAAAGGCTGAAGAGAGAAAGGCAAACACATCAGAGAAAGTCCAGCCTTTTAAACAAACTGTCAGCATATGTTTTGCATAAACATGTTGCCATTTCAAATATACAAACTCGTATCTGAAACGCCATTGGCTACTTACGCAGAATATTGCAACCAGCTGATCACGGTGAATAACGCGATCCCGAAATCACAGTTACTGCCTGTTACTAAGTAATGTATTTACATTTAGAGCCAGTGAACGAAGCGAAGTGCCGGTCGTTTCAAACACGTAAGTATGCTTATTCGAGAGATGGTGAAAAATAGAAATGCATCGATGTAAAAGTAAATACTTTTATCATAAACTAATTTAAAGAGAATTTTAAATTAAGGATATTATTAAATATATGCATTATATGAAATTCTGAATAGATGCATAACAGTTTCAAAAGACGCAAACGCAAGGATAGGAAAAGGCAATAACATAACACACCGACACAAATACGAAAAAATGAGACAGAAGTTAATTAGTCAAAATACAATATTCATTAGCTGAGGACAAATCATCAGAGATACGCTTTACATAATATGCGAGAAAACGAATATTTATTAATTAATTTTCTAAAGAAGAACCTTTTGATCACTTCATTTGAAACCATGTCTATTTAAATCTCATTTGTGCTTTAAAAGTCACAAAAGAATGTTTGAAACGTGGAATGTTACAGAGATAGTTTTAAAGATATTTCTAAGAGAAGTATAGAAACTTTCTATCTTAATGTCTGAAAACTTCTCTTGATAATTGAAATCAATTTCCAAGAATGTAATGTAAAGCTTTATTTTAGAGAAATAATAACACTTTGAATTTGAAATGAAAAATACCACACAAAAATGTAAAAGCCTTTTCCGAATTATCCGGGTTTACTAAATTATAAAAATTAGTTATAGGAAGAAAATAAAAAAATTAGGAAAACGTTTCAAAAGAAAGGAAAAACATTGTTTTGAAACTTTCTTTTGAAATTGATTATTTAAAAATATGAATCAATTCAGTTATTTAGATTTTAAATAATAATTAAAAAATACATAAAAAATTAGACAAATTAAAATAATGATTGGACACTGCGCATCACAATCTAGTCAAGTATATTCTCTCAAAAAATGGTTAAAATTCTATATGCCGAGTTTTTGATCCTGTCAAACTTATGTAACTGAACTATCCTACCCGATTTTAACCTTAAATAGAGCTGAAAATAATTCTTCAATTTAAAAACTCTGTTTCAGCGTATTTTTCAGTCATTTTTCTATAAAATAACCGGTTTTCGTGTTTTTATATGTAGCAGTTTCTGCAGGATAAGCCGAGAAAATGAAAAGGTCACAATAGATTCAATTACGGCAGCAACACTTTTTAACACTTTCTAACCTAGTTGAAAAGTGTTTATGACTTCGATTTGCCTGACCGTCTGGTCGTCCGTCCGTGCTCTAACTCACGTAAATATACTCGGATTGCCCTGAAATTTTTGTATGTTATTGTCGTTTACAATAGTTGTTTTTTGTATGTTATATGTCGTTTATCCTTATTCAAAATGAAGCGTGTATAGCACTTACAGCTTTTTTTTTACAGGGACAGTCAAAAGTATTCCGTTACATTACAGACAATGTGAAAAAATCGTTTCAAGTGCATTTTGCTGATGTACGCTATTTGAAACATGATGAAATTGATATACAATTATGAAGCGCACTAAAACATGCTTTTTGTAGACTATGGGGTGCAAAGCATGTATTATTCATTTACAGGGTTACACAAACGTATTCCGTTGCACATTGTTTTACGAGGGAAAATAGTTTGCAGTGTAATTTAATGATGTTTCACGATTTCAAACATAATGAAATTTATATTCTGAGGTTTTACTATAATCAACATTGGTTTGCGTTTTTAAGTTTAACTAAATTTTTGCATAGTACGTGGTGTGTATAAATTCGGTTGATCATATATAGGGCTACACATGGGAATTCGTAAAGTATTACTGCTTATGGGAGTGAATTGCTTAGGGTAGATTTTAATTGTGTTATACGCATTTTCTTGCTGAACTATAGTTAGTAGACTGATAGAAGTTTGTGGAAAATAAATATATTCATATACAGGGCTACGCAAAGAACAACGTACATTGTCGTTTATGGATGGTAATTGCTGGAAGTTTGTTTTGAATTGCCTTATGCGTTTTTTACCTGAATTAAATTTTAGCTTAATATGGGGTGTGCACAAAAGTCTTTAGATAATATACAGGGTTGTACAAAAGAATTGGAGTGTATTTCCGTCGATTGGCGAAAATTGTTCAATATGAATTTTCTAAATGAACTAAATTTTATCATGCTATGTAGTATATATCCAAATCTATAGAACATATACAAGGCTGCACAAAGTAATTCGACTACATTTTTGACTATGGAAGGTAATTTCTAATACTGGACTTTTAAATGTGTTATACGTTTCGTATACTGTTTACTTACATATCTTCTTTCACCATATTTAATGGTGAAGTTTCGTTACACTTTTCTGGACGTGTTGGAAAGTATTTCATAATCTATGCTTGATGCATTATTTTTCGTTCTCGATTTAGAATAGATAGATTATTTGTAGAAACATATTTCTCATGATTCTAAAGTCACGAATTGTTTTCATTAAAGAATAGGTGCAGATGAAATAAAATCATTCACCTAAACTCATTTACGCCCACCAACATTGAAACTGTTTAACCGTCTTCGTAACAAGCTCCCGTATTACTTATTTAAATTTTTGTTCCCCACTATTTTCTCTTAGTAATTTTCGTCATATTTAATCGATGAAATTATCTGATTGAATGCTTAGGGGAGGCCACTCGTCTTGGCGACGCCATGACGTTGAGTGTAATAGCCTCCCCCGGAAATTATGTGATTAGATAAGGCGAAAATTACAGTTCGTAAATAGTGGTATTCCAATTCAAAGATTTTGCACATCTTACACGATAAATAAACCTGGGCGCACGCAGAACAAAATCCAAGGAGGGGCATCGTTTTGAAACAGATGTGCCTGTAGTCCGTTGCAAAGTATTTTTTTCCTAATGGAGAATATAAATATAAGATAAAATTAACTAAGAGGGGTCTTTTTCCCCCTTTAAATTAGAGCCCTATTTACAAGACATTTTTTTAAACATATCAACATAAAAAGTCATACAGAAACGTTAAAGTTATATTAAAAATTCAGGAATAAGCTTCCGCCGGCCGATTTTCGAAATGAAGAATTAAAATAGTATTTTTTTTTTTATTCGGGGGTGGGGGTGGGGTTAACATAATTTTTTAACCCATAAATGCAAAAAAAGTAGCACTAAAAATTTTCGTAATTGAAATAGTTTATTATGTTTTTTCATCGGAGAAGGTTTTTTTCTCATCGTAACATAATTTTAGCACCGAAACAAAAAGAAAAATACAACTAACTTTTTCGTTCCTGGGAGGGAGGGGGATTCAGGGGGCAGAGTCAAAAGACGAAAAATCCTTTGTTAATTTTTCTATTCACATTTAATTATTTTAAATCATTTTAGAATATTAATAATTTTTTTTCCGGAATCATGAGAAAAATGAATTAAATGTAAAAAAAAAAATAAAAAATAAAAACATACTTTCATTAAAATTCAAAAAAGTCAACTTAAATTATAAAACACAAATATGCTTGTCGTTCAATGCAGACGTCATAATGATGCGGGCAACAGTGTGGTTAAAATGGAGGAATGTTGCGACAATGGAGCTATTTTTTTTTCAATTAATACTAAACAATCGTAAACGTTATTTCTATGAGAAACATGCAATTTTTCGGCCGACGACGTTGCTCCCCCCCCCCCTCCTTAGGGGTCAAATTTTCAAAAACCAAATGTCCAATTCATCTATTGCCCTCAGGAATACATATGCATTCTAAAATTCAAAGATCTATATCAACAGGGAGTGGTTGAAAAATGAGTGACAAGATTTGACTGCCCCATACATACCATACATACAGAATTGTAAGTTAAAAGAAAGTATGTAATCATAATAATAATAATAATAATAATAATATATTAATTACATTTCAAAGTACAGGGAGCGGCTATTGCCCTCCTCTTTTTAACACTTTCCAACATAGTTGAAAAGTGTTTATGAATTCGGTTTGGCTGTAGTCCATCTGTCTGCCGTCTGTCTGTCTGCATCTGTCTGCCGTGCTCTAACTCGTGTAAATATATTTGAATTGTCATGCAATTAATATATGTTATTGAGGTTTACTATGGCATGTTCGGTATTGAAAATGAAGGGTGTAGCACTTATATTTATTTTTTTTTACAGGGGCACTCAAAAGAATTCCGTTACATCACGGTTTATGAGGAAAATCATTTGCGGTTTATTTTAATGATGTTACACAATTTCAAACACATTGCAATTGATATGAGGTGCATTACAAGAGTCTTACGATAGAATATTGTGTATATAACATTCATCGTTCCTTTACAGGGACACACTAAAGAATTCGGTACTGTCTGTTAACAAGAATTGCTGGAAGTGCGTTTTCAATTGCTGAACGCGTTTTTAAATTGAACTCATTTTTTGCTGTTATTTGGTGTGTATAAATTCTACAGATCCTATACAGGGCAGCACAAAACTTCTCGAGTACATTTCCGTTTATGGACGAAAATTCAAAAAGGGAAATTTTAAACTGTGCTACGCATTTCCTAACTGAACTAAAATTTAGCATTCTATGTAGTACATACACAAAACTATAGATTCTATACAGGGCTGCACATAACAGTCCGGAAATTTAAACGAATAGTGTTGGTAATTCCTGAAATTGTGCTTTTAAATATATTATGCGTTTGCCAAACTTTTTATTTAGATATCAACTGTCACCTTATTAAACGGTAAAGATTTGTAAAAATATTTTGTAAGTATTGGGAAGTGTTACATAATCTATGCTTGACGCATGATTTTCCGTTCTTGTTTTACAGTGTTCTGAAGGGTTTAAGATTTTTTTCATTCGAAAATCCAAACGCTAAAACTCTTAAAAAATGGTTTTATATGTAAACCTATTTTTTATTTTTTAATATTTGTATTTCACGTCGAGCAATGGCACAACACACAAATGGTAACATCGTGTTTTAAAGTTAAATTTAACTTCTGCAAATACGAAAACCGCAGTTGTAGAATACCTTGTATTATTCAGGTTCAAAAAACTGAATTCTATTCTGGAACGGCCGGTTGCAATATAAGGCAGAAATCTCCAACTTCAGACACGAATACAATTGAAGAAAAGAGAAATAAATAAAATAAATATAAAGCGCTGCATTTATTTGTATTTTACTTATTTTATTTTTATCTCATGACTAGGCGTATATGTGTACATATTTTTTTGAAATACAGTGATAAATATTCAGTGTTTCAACTAATACACTGTACAACTAGTTCGGATGTGCCAATTGTAAAACTTTCTTCTATGTCATACAGATATCCCAATATCACATACACACTATAAACAAATTTCAGAACGTGTCAGGAAATTATCCTGAAACATTTAGCATATTTTACCGGAACTTTGAATTTCTTTATGTCCCACGTCAATTACGGCAATAATTCGTGTAATATTTTTGAGAGGTTTCAACTTTTCCGTAAACTACATTCTGCGCATGCGTGCTTCATGTTTTATGTTATTCCATTAGCCATTTTGATCACTAAAGAAGAATAAGAAACAGCTGCA
This sequence comes from Maratus michaelseni, assembly GCA_963931845.1. Lineage (NCBI taxonomy): Eukaryota > Metazoa > Arthropoda > Arachnida > Araneae > Salticidae > Maratus > Maratus michaelseni. The sequence continues at coordinate 29,983,422 of OZ007588.1, read as the reverse complement.
TAGGTACTTAGAGACAAATGCAATCTGAGCAAACGACATCTTTTGTTTGAATATCAACCGATAAAGTAAGTAGCTAATTTAAATTATTATAAACTAATTCATTATTTGTAATTTTCATTTTATCTGTAATACGAAACTTTAAAATTTAATTGCTTAAATAAGACACTGAATAAAAAAGTATACTGATTATTGAAAATTGGAATGTTTCACTACTTTGTTCTGAAACGTAACAGCGAAACGCCATGGCATCTTAATGCAAGCAATTTTGGAACAGATGTGGAATCCCTGGTCACGGAATTTTGACGACTTTTGTTTTGGCGCGTCTCTCAGAATCGCGCCAACGATCGAGGAAAAACAACTAAATCTAGCAATTTAACTACTGCCGGGTTACCATAGAAGAAATCATAGTCCCCAAAATTTGGCGACTTTTTTCCTTTTTTTAACCGATTGAAAAATAAAAAATCCGTGACCAGGGATTCCACATCATAGCCGCAATTTTTTCCGGAACCTTCCGGAAAATTTTTTACAGTGCACCAAAAACGAATCAGCACCAACTTATATCAAAGTCTAACTGAATCTAAAGTTTTATTAAATTCCGTGTAGTAGTTGTTGAGATATGACTATCGCAAAAATCGTGTAAATCCTGAAAATTGCAGCATATTAACGTCAACTGTTGGGAGATTTACAACAAAACCTAATCATCAACAACTTATGTCAATGTTTGACAGAATCTGAAGTTTGGGGAAAATCCGTGCATTCGTTCTTCAGATAGAGTTATTGTAAAAATCGTGAAAAATGTAGCAAAGCAGCACCACCTGTTGGGCTATTTACACCAAAATATAATCAGCTTCTATTTATGTCAAGGTCTAATAGAATCTAATGTTTGGTGAAATTTTGTTCATTAATTATTTCTTGAGATATAGCTATCCTGAAAATCATAAAAAGTAGCATAGCAGCGCCACTTTTTGGGATATCTACATCGAAACGTAATCAGAATGTATTTATGTCAATGTCTAACAGAATTTGAAGTTGGATGAAAATCAGTGCATTAGTTCTTGAGATAGAGCTATTGCGGGAATCGCAAAAAATGCACCATAGCAGCGCCAACTGTTGGGCGATTTACACCAAAAACTAATCAGTACACATTTATATCAGGGACTAACTGAATCTAAAGTTTTATTAAATTCCGTGCATTAGTTCTTGAGATAGAGCGCCCACAAAATTTTTGTCAGACAGACAGACATTTTCTAAAAACAGTCAAACAGTGTTCAGGACCTTCTAAAACGTTTAAATCGGTGTAAATTCGGAATTTGAAATTTTTCACGAATCCAAAACTTTCTTCTAAGACAGAAAATGTGAAAAGACAAGCGTTTGTTATTTTACGAAAGTGTAATATAACCGCGTACGGAAATAGACAATAACCTCGTTCGTCTCAAATGCTGCAATCAATAATAATAATAATAATAATGAAACTAATGTTAACCCTTTGAAAAACATTTTTAAAAAAGAGTAGTTTTCCATGGTGTATGTTTTGTCCTTTACGGCAACGCTAAATATACTCTTAAAGCCAAAACCTTCTTCAAATCGACAGTACAATTGGTTTTAAAAAATACGAATATTAACCTTTTTAAAAATACTGGTGAACGCAGGTCATTTCGTGCCTAAAGAGAAGATTATTTTACGCTAAAAGTAACTAAATGTCCGTATTTCGAAGCAATCTTTTCAGAGCATCTCGGTAGACCAGATTTACATCACCTACAAAAATTTCGAAACGTTCGGACGAGAATTTTTTTTTTTATAAATAAAGTCTGAGAAGTTGAGAAACGCATAATAACGGGATGTTTCTGCGCGGCCACACTCGGCTTCCGGTAACATTTTCGCTATTTAACATGCATCTTATTTTCACAGATTTTATAGAAAACTTCAATACAGTTACATTTATAAACTACTAAAATTTCAGAAAATTCGGACAAAGAAAACTATTTTTCTTATTTTTTTTCTTTTTCGTTATGTTAACGGACCGACGCGAAAAACAGAAAAAAAAGCGAGAAGAAAACATATTTTACAACTAGATAACAATATTTCTGACGTAATTTTTACAGGGGCTGTAAAACCGTTATATTTATAACCATTAAAATTTCAAAGAATGTAGACAACAAAAACTTTAAAAAAAATAAAATAAAAAAACTATGAAACGACCCTACGTGGAAAAAGAAGAAAATGTTTTCTTACGATTTCACGATTTTGTCATTAAAAATATAAATTCATACAAAATCGGGTTAAAGATATAAAGTAATACAATTTTGAGGTTTATTTAAAGTTTTATTATCACGGGCCCGGGCAACGCGGGGCGGGTCAACTAGTTATTATTTTTTTTAAGTAAATTTGCAATGCCATTTCTTGTGTTTGCATGCTGAAATGATGCCCTAACGCTCTGATAAGGAAGAAATCTTCCCATCACACCAAGGCTATAACTGTTCTCATTAGAGTCGTGCGCGAGGCAGGTTATATCCGAACTGAATCCAAAAAGTTCGTTTCAAGTCAACCCGAAATCCGACAAAAAAATTTCATCGACCCGAACCCAACACACGTACCCGAAACTAACCTAAACCCAAAATACTCAAACCCGAAAACGTCCCGTACCCGAAATAAAAAGAAAAATCCATATTTTAATTTAATTATGGAAAAGTAGTCTACAATTAAAAATTTATTATGAATTTTCTTTTTTGAAAAATGAACATATATATGTACTCATTAAGGATCAAATACATAGTATCTTGCATCTGAAAAATATTTAGGGATTTGTTTGAAAAATCCGATCAACCCGAATCCGACCCACAAAAATCAAAACTCAACCCGAAACTGACCCGCAACGTGAAAATGAGCATCAAGCCAACCCGACCCGATGCAGTACTTAAGTTCTTGTGAAAATTCTAAATTATTTTGCTTAAAAAATTTCAAAACTTTATTTTAAAATATTTTTAAACACTGCTTGCTTAATATGTGTCACCTAAAGATGCGAAATTGTCCTCGTCTGTGATCTAGGATTAAGTTTCGGAAGTTAGTCAGTTGCCAAAATAATTGGCTTAAGGATTTTTCTAAAAAGTTTTGAAGATGGATCACTTTACTCTAATATCAAAGTATTTGGACCGTCGCCAAATAATGCCAAATTATCATCTGAAGCAGAGCAAAACGCTTGAATTCTGTATCCTAGCAATTTCATCTGTCTCCCCTTTAGCGTATGTTCTTGAAAAATAAATGTTTCCTAACCACAATAAATAAATAAATAAATAAATAAATAAATAAATAGTAAAAAGATTTGTATTTTTAATACACTTCTAAAGAAGGTGCAATTAATTTGTATGTTGTTGTTTTTATGTATGTCCATTCGTAAATTTTAAACGGATGGTCCGATTTCAAAACTTTTTTTAAAAAGTCTCAGATGGTCCCATTTCAATAACATCAAGATCTAAAAATGAATGTTTGTCTGTCTAAAGGTTCTGCAGGGGACAGAGTCTGCTCCGATGTCCGAACCCCGCCAGTACCGAAGGCCAGCATCTGGCTGATTTTCATTCCCGAGACTCGGCCGGGCCAGACTTCTTTGTTTCAGGAACGAGTTGGGCCTGGATTTCATTCTTCCTAGAGGTCGGCCGGGACCGGTATATAAAAGCTAAAAGTTTGACCCAAGCCTGACCCAACCAATATGAAAACCATCATTGGTTCAGCCGAACAATTTTTGCAAAAAATGCAGATATTTATAAAAATTGCCTTTATTCTAAAATTAAAATTCTTTTAAAAAAATAGTACATAGATTACTAAATTTCAAACAAAAAAATTAAAGTGCAGCAACATTATGTGAAAAGAAACCTGCAGAAAATGTAGTCCCATCAAATACAGGTTTTAGAGCATATGATTTTAGGGCATTACTCTTGCAAGGAGTTGTATATATATTTAAAAAAAGCCCTTCTGACCTGTACCGGGAGGAAAAGGTAGCTTTCCTAAGTCTTAGTTTTAAAATTTTAGCTAATGTTGCTCGAAAACAGCAAGCTAAAATGCAAGGAACCCGATTACAGCAAAGTCGTTAATACTGAATTTGAATAAGAAGCTCGCTAAATTAGTCAGCTATAGCCAAATTGGCATCATTTATGGAGACTTATTTTTGGTCGCAAAATTTGGTGATATTTTGCCAAGTATCGCCAAACCTGGTGAGAATTTGACGCTAACGGATACGAATATGTACACTCATGTCCAAAATTAAGGTCATAAACATAAAATCTGTGAAAACTGATGAACTATTCACTGTGTTACCACGAAATTTGGCACAGGAGTATATTAAAATGGGAGAAAGAATATAGCAAGAAAACAATATGGAAAAGATTTTAATTGTGAATTAAGATACAGGGTATATTAAAAAGTGTTAAATCATGAATCAGATATGAAAGCATTTATCTGCATTATCATATAATGAAAGCATTTATCTCGGAAAAAGTATGTCTAATATGGAATGTGACCATTGCGCACTGCTATACAAGCCTCACAACGAGCTCTCACACTGTTTATGAGGATGTCAATAAATGTTTGTGGTAACAAAGCCCATTCTTTCAAAAGCGCGGCTTTTGACTCCTGACGGGTCATGGCAGGGGAGTTACGCTGTGCAATGGCTCTTCCTAGACCATCCCAATGTCACCAGGAAGGCCAACCAAGATCGCCACAGAGCAACGGCACCTGCATAGAATAACTACTTGGTATTAAGCGCACGGTGACATAGGCTGGCAACGACTCCTCAGCTAGCTCGTGACCTTACTGCTGCGTCTGGAATAAGAATTAGTACACAGTATATAGATGTCTAGCAGAGAGGACCCTTTATGCCCGGCGTCCAGTTGTGTGTTTCCCTTTCACTCCATCGAGCAGGAGAGCCGGGTTGTTGTGGAGAAGAAGACATCAGTTTTGGACACAACAAGAATAGGGGCGTGTTCTTTTCAGTGATGAGTCGTGATTCACCACGCAAAGTGATTCTTGTCGAATCTTCATCTGTAGAGAACGTGGAGCTCTCTATCATCCCTCCTAAGTAAAAGAAATCGACAGATTTGGTGGCAAAGGAATCTTTGTCTGGGACGGCATGATGTTGGGCAGCTGTACCTCACTGCACGTCTTCGATGCGGGTACTGTCAACGCACATCACTATAGGGATGAGGTCCTTGAAGCCTATGTGAGGTTGTTCCAGGGTGCTGTAGGCCCAGATTTCATTTTTATGGACTGTAATGCAAGGCTACACCGAGCTCACATTGTTGAATATTTTCTTGAAGAAGAGGATATTCACTGTATCAATTGGCCCTTGAGGTCTCTGGACCTCAATCTTATTGAACATGTTTGGGATGGTCTATGAAGAGTCATTGCACAGCGTAACCTCACTCCCAGGACCCACCAGGAGTTAAAAGTCGTTCTTTTGGAAGAATGGCTTTGCTGCCGCAAACATTTATTGATACCCTCATAAACAGTATGAGAGCTCGTTGTGAGGATTGTATAGCAGTGCACGGTGGTCACACTCCATATTAGACAGATTTTTCTCGAGATAAATGCTTTATTTCTGATTCGTGATTTAACACTTTTTGATACGTCCTGTATCTTAATTCATAATTAAAATCTTTTCCATATTGTTATGTTACCATATTCTTTCTCCCATTGTAATATACCTCTGTGCCAAATTTCGTGGCAACACAGTGAATAGTTCATCAGTTTTCACAGATTTTATGTTTATGACCTTAATTTTGGTTATGAGTGTAGTTTTATGCGTATTTGGGAAAACTCTCATTTCTTTTGCATAAAATGGGACAATGTTTATTTAGGAAATATTTTTCATGTATTATAATAGAAGAATTGAAAAAGTACACTGAATGTATAGGAATAAAAAAAAGTATTTTTATAATTATGCTTTTTTTTTCTAAAAAGGTAGCTTTATATTTCCATATGCCCACAAATTTCAACACTCAAATGCTCCTGAAATGCAATTTTTGTGTGCTAACATTTATTTAATATTGTACAGAAGATATAAAGTAATACATTTCAAAAGAATCTAATTATTAGGAATGTACATAGAATGTTTTAAAATTCTGAAATGTGCGAGATTTTAAATTTTGAAAAAACAACATTTTAAATATAAACAAAGAATATAGTTTAAAAATATAGTTTGTGTACAAATATAAAAGCTTTCATCTTTTCGAAGAAGCGTCAGAATTAAAAAATTCTTTTTGCATCAGATGAATTTGAGATTTTAATTTCAGAATTTACCAAATAAAAAAAATATATACGTATCGATTTTTTAGTTGCATTTTGTGAGTTTGAATCTCCATTGCCCCCCCCCCCCCCCCCCACACACACACACAAATAAATTAGTGCTCCCGACAGGATATGTATTTCAGTTATACATATAACCGATATACGTATATATACGTATAATACGTCGGCATGAAATACGTATACCTTAAATGATACATTTAAACGTATCCGGATACGCATAAACGTATATCGATTAAATGTATAATTCAAGCATATGTGTTTACTTTTAATTGCTAATGGACCTTATCAGTCTTACGTCACTGAACGGAGAACAAGCTATAGAAATCGGTACACTCTAGAAACGACATTTTCAAAACTGACCACAAAATACTCAAATCTGAGTAGGTCGCATAGTCAAAATGGCTCCGAATCAAAATGACTCAAGTCTGAAACATGTAGATACTTATTTCTGAAAACATGCACACACTCAAGAATAAAACACCATGCGCTCCTATATTTGAGTAGGTCCATGTTTCAAAAATGAGTATGAACTGACTTCTGTGGGCTCATTTTTGAGTATTTCCATGTTTTGAAAAATGAGTTTGAATTGATTCTGATCATTTTTGAGTAGTCATGTTTCAAAAATGAGTATGAACGGACCTCTATGGGCTCAATTTTGAGTATGTTTATGTTTCAATATTCTGAGTATTTCCGGTATTTCAGAATTGAAAGCATTGGTTCGTCCTATTTGAAAGAAAAAGTTTCATAACAAAATGAAAACATCGATTGACTAAGATTTGAACGTATCATTTTTCTCAGTGTAGCGTTACCGTTATCAATCTGCATAATATGTATCTACATAAAGATCTTGTTATTTTTCCGTAAAAATATTTTAATTAATTGATGTTCCTTCTAATTTGCATTGAAATAAATTTGCTGGAGCAGTTTAAATTGTTTTATTTTTTTTTCTATCTGTTTTCCCACAATGAACGAAAACCGTTTATACGTTTAACCGCCGAGCTAAATTTCGTATAAACATTGTACCGTATATACCCGTTTCGTATAATATGTATAACCGCCTTGGCCATATCATAGGTATCCGAAATCTGGTACCCCGTATAATACATCTAATGTATACTAAATTTTTAATAGAGAGCACTAAAATAAATAAATAGACTATTTTAACTTCAAAAACAAACAAATATTATTTTGAGATTTCCCCGACTCTTATCATGTCTGGAAGCTGCGTTTCTTCTCTTCTCCCAGACACGAGCGCTGTTATTTAAGAACGCAGTCGGGAACTAACTCAAAGGAAGCCTCCAAACTTTCAATCCCGATTTAAGCCCTCGCTATTTTTATACTATACTTTTATTTCCCTAATCCGCAGAAACACCGGGTTTCATCCGAATCTCCATTTGGGAACACGCGTTATACACTCGTTATCGAACTCTCACTTATGAAATGTGCATAATGAAACCGGAGTGACACGATGTCACACGATTTTTTATTTATCTGTTGACATCGCGATTGTAGAAGTCAGTTTTCTTCGGAAAACTGTTTTAATCGACTATCGAGACAAGAGATACAATTCACCCACATAAAAGGTATTAAATCCTTATATGTTCGAGATTTGATAAAGCATTTACAAAAACCACGTTTATTTGGCTGCCTCAGTATTTTTCTCAGTCCTTTTCAGAGTGTATCAATCCGTTTGCTCCGGTTTTCAGTATTCGCTTTCCATTCTCCATTATACATTTCCAGCTGCGTGATTGAATTAACATGTGCAAGAGTGATAAAATAATATTAACTTTAATGTTAATGTTAATGCTGTTAATTTATTATGTTTGTCTGTAAAACATGTTCGTTGAACATGAAAATGTTTACTTGAGAGTGGATAGCGTCCGACAAAACTATATTCCGGGTTGAAAAAACTGATTAACACACTTCAAAAATAACTCGGAAACGTTTTGTAAAATCACATAAATACTCATTACAATATTAAATTACAACATGCATGACTTCATATACATGACATCGTATGCATGACATCATATGCATAAAAACATTTAAAAGAAATTTTGTGAATAATTTCGTTATATTCATAAGCTATATTTAACAAGATTTTACATAACTATTTAAGTTTAAATAAAAATTATTTTGCAATTTTTTATTCAGGTTTTTCTATTTAATCTTTTATGTGATTTTTCGGATAATTTTCTCTTATAAGTTTTTTCGAATTTTAGCCCAATATAGTAAATTTTGTTCTCTGTTCAATGAAGTTTATTTGGAGTTCGTACAGCGATTTTTGAATTTTTCGCTAGTATGTTTATGCGATTTTTAGAATTTTTTCACGTTTTGGGGGCGATATTTTGACACTCGTAAAAGGAATTAAGCTTCAAACTTGTAACTTCATATAGTAAATTTTGTCTGGGTGATTTCCAATGCGATTTTTAGCGTTTTTTCTTGTTTCGTAGCTGTCAAATAATTCCGGTTACAGTATTTTTGTCTACTATAGTAAATTTTACTATCTGAGATATTTGAAATTTTAACGATTTTTTTAATGCGATTTTGGCGTTTTTTCAATATTAGTTAAAATAATCCGGTTTCAATCTTTTAACACAATAAGTATAGTAATTGTTGTCCATTTTTTCAATAAAGTTTGTTTGGAATTTGTGCAGTGATTTTTTTAATGTGAGTTTTTGACGGGACCGGGCAATGCCGGGTGAATCAGCTAGTAGATAATAAAAAAAAAAATCATAAATAAGTTTTATTTATTATTATTTTTTAAAAACCCATTTATTATAAACTTTTGTTTTTATGGACATTTTGTTTGTGCTTATAAATAAATTGAAAAATATATATATATTTCATACATTTTAAAATCCTAATTTAAGGATGTCTTAGAAATATAAGTATGCATTCAAGTGTGATAAAAAAATGTTTGAAATACTCTTGATTATACGATTAAATGCTAAATGTCCTTATATGTCAGTGTTTGTCCTTAAGTTTTGGGAGAAGGGTGTTTTCGATGCCGGCAGAGGCCCCAAGGAGTCGCCCCGCACGCCGTCGGTCGATAGCCACGGCTGAAGGATCGTCTGACCGTCCGAAGGATTATCTGGCATCTTGCCCATTCACACAAAGAAAAGATATCGTGGAAGCCCTTCTGAAAAAAGAGAGATGTAAATAACAGAATCTAAGATGTCTCGCTTTCGGAGACTATAAACATGAGGAAAAATTGTATATCGAGAGAAGAAATTATTGATGAATTAGATCAGCCGGACGAGAGCATTTCACGGATGAAAGTGACCGCTCAAAAGTGCTATTTATTTTTCTTATCTGTCATACAGCATCGATTTTTATTCAGCTGTTGGTGGCAACAAATAGTTGAAGTAGCATAGGGTTTCAAAGAATTCAATCGTATAGTTTAACATTCCTTATATCAACGGCGTTAAATGGTATTTTTTTTTTTTAATCTGAGGTATTTCGATATTATCTTGTAATATATATATATATATATATATATGATATTGGAATTGAAGGAAAAGGAGGCTTTAATTAACATATAACAGGAATTTGATTATTTATGAATTAAATGTTATTATAAAAATATATTATTTACAAAACTAAAGGTGAGAAGGGAGGATTTGCATCTGACTGCGGGTGTTTCGATAAAATCTGGCCGTGTTTCGGCCAGATTCGGTCGTGCCTGCTCTTCTGTCTCGAGAACACTCAGGATGAATCCGATCCTTTTTACGTCAAGTTAAAATCTGAACTTTTTTGTCGTTCCCAAACTGGCGATGCCAAAAAATGTATCTCAGCATTCCTTGCGGCCTGCGCTCTGATGCCACAGCCTAGTCGTGAGAACCGCTTTTGCTATGCTTTTGCTGGTGGGAAAACTTAACCACATTCACACATATATATATATATTACTAATACGTCGTGTACTTATGCGTACAAGACTTTGCTCTTTCCAAAATTCAAACAAGAACCAAACATCATGCTTCAGGTATAGATTATGTAACACTTTCCAACACATTCAGAAGAGTATAACAAAACTTCAAATTTTACTAAGTAAACAATTTAAAAAACGCATAACACATTTAAAAATCCAATTTCAGCAATCACTACAAATAGCCAAACAAACTATTCGAATTCTTTTGTGCAGCCCGGTATCTGATCTATAGATTTGTATGTATACTACACAGTGTGCTAAATTTTGCTTCAGTTAGGAAATTGACAACTTCGTTTCAGCAATTTCCGTCAATAAATGGAAATATACGTGAGATCTTTTGAGCTCCCCTATATATAATCTCTAGAATTTATATGCACTAATTAAGATGCAAAATAACAGCAAATTATTTTTCACCCTTGGACCTAATGTAACGGAATTCTTTTGAGTGTCCCTGTAAAAGAACTATAAATGCTACACACTTCATTTTCAATACCAAACATGCTATAGTCAATCCCAATAACATATATTAATTTCAAGGCGTGTATATTTACATGAATTAGAGCATGAACAGACAGACAGACAAACCGAATTCCTAAACACTTTTCAACTATGTTTGAAAGCGTTAAAAAGGATCATTAACAATCATTTGGTTTAATAAAAAAGGAAGTCAAATATCTTTCAAAATGGAATTTAAATTTAATTAATTTAATTTTAATTTTAGTTAGAAAAAAAATTAAAGTAACTTATCAATCGCATTAAATGTCAATTTTTTAAATCTGAGATATTTCGATATATATATATATATATATTTTATTTAAAAAAATTTTTATTTTTCTAACACGTCGTGTATTTATGAAATTCAACAAGATCATTAAAAATCATTTGGTTAGATAAAAAAGAAATGAAATTTGTTTTAATGTAATTAATTGTAATTTAATTTTAGTTAGAACAAAAATTAAAAAATAATTATTTGGAAAATTAATGGTATGACTATTTTATTAATATAATCTTATTTCCAATCTTTTTTTTTTTTTAACACTTTTGGAATTTACATTGCCTACAATGTAAAAAAGACAAATGTGTCTTAATATGAGAAAATATAATTTAACTCCAAACAAAAATATACAATAACCTCTTCCGAGTTATCCATACGATTCCAGAAAATGTTCTTTACCACTAGAAACTCCAGAAACTTAATATACTTTTGAGATTTAAAGAAGCATTTATACAAATAAAGTGTATTTTGCTGCCACTCATTTTGGAATGTAAAAATATTTCTAAAATATCTACTAAATTTATAATTTTTCTTGCTGTTTAACCCGTTCTACGCACGAGAGTTCATGAATTCAATTCTAAAAACAAAATTAAATATAAAAATCCGTACAACCAAATAACTATTCGATTTAGAAAAATATTTTTCTACTACTGTGCATTTTTTTAATGAAATTTAATTTATCATGTTGCTATGACAGCAGACGATAAAACGATATCTTTGGAATAAGGGAATAAAGAGAATAAAAAGTTTTGTTGATGTTTGTGATAAAATGTTTTTCTTTCTTTTTTTTAAAGTAATAATGAAGCGCAATTAAATAATCTCTAATTATTTGCATGCGAGGTAAAAGAATTATCGTCATACCCGCTACAGCTTCTGAGTATGGCAGCGTGGCGTACGTAATACTATGTATATCTCACATTGCAGTAAACATTTAGAACTGGTTAGAACTTGCGCGATTACGGGTTGAACATAAAAAAAGGCAAAAATTCGTCACAAACACAAAATAAAAAAAAACTATTTAAAATTTTCGATTTTTTTTGGTCCCCCTACCAACAACCCGTATGCCAAATTCCGTAGCCCAGCGCCCTGTGGTTTCCGTGTTTTTGAGGTTACATAGATAGATTATGCGTACGGATTTTAATACGGTAGATGTGTTAAAATCTTTGCGAAACCGAGTAAGATTTAACAATTCACATAAAACAAAGGAAATATTTTAGAAATATTTTGACAACTAATAAAAAGAAGGAGACTTTCTTTAAGTATAGTACACAGAAAACAGAATTTAAAAGTATTAATTTCTCTGAGGAGATATTTTAAAAATACGAATGCATCACACGGCCATATGTTTAACAGCAGCCAAGGGAAATTGAAATATCACTGATGAAGAGCCGTAAGAAAAAAGTCGAGAAATATCAAATATGTCTCACGAAATTCAGTAAAAATAACTGAGTCTAAATGAGTGTTTTATATTTGGTCTCAGAAATACTTCCAAAAGAGGCGTTGTCTCCTTAAAACACAGATTTTGGCAGATAAACCCGCCAATTATGGCCTATTTTTAGAGGAAAGGAGATATCGTCTAACAACTTTGAACGATCCAGCGAGTTCGACCATTTAATATATTTCGATAGCGCAACAATTCGAATTAAAGGGGAAAAATAAAACTTAAATACGATAATTGTAAGTAGCAATGCTAGTCGTTGGGGGCCACCGTAATACTTACCCATCATGTGGATATGCATAATATAAAATATGAAAATAAAAAACATGTGTAAACTACTTATAAAATGCATTGCAATTCGAATAAAATCGTGGCTTGATAACGTCATAAATTTTAAATGTTATATTACTGGGATGTGTAAAAGAAAATCCTTATAACTAAAAAAATGATAATCCTATTAACTAACGGTTGACTGCGTCGGATGAAGCGTCTCATTTCCAATTATAATATATCTTTGAATATTGGATGAAATACAGGGTCATGAAACATTGAAGAGTGTGGAAAATGTGATTACAAACATTTCGGCAACTCATTATCCGATCGACTTCATTCTTTATGCAAAATTTGTTTTTTATTGTCTTTTATATTCACTCTTTACAACAAACAATTTCGAAAATTTTTATATACCTTTTATCGGAACGAATATTTCGATATTTCGAGAGTCCGAAAAGAAATAGTTCCGGATCATCGAGGTTACTGAAATCCAATAAGCTTCTTCCCATTATTACATACTAAGTACATACCAAATTTCAAGTCTCTGTCTCAATTTGTTCGGCAGATAGAGCGTTTACAGACACACAGACAGATAGACGTACGGCAATTTTTTTTTCTTCTAAAAATATGTTTTTCGGAATCTCCAATGTCTGAAACGTGTAAATCCGTTAAAAAAAAATTTTTTTTTTCGATTTTTAAAACGATTACAAAACTTTCCCTATACTACGTATGATGGGTAAGTAAAAATTAAAAAATTCTTGACTAAAATGTATCAAAAATTATTTAGCAAAATGAGTAATTCAGAAATAATAATAACTAAACAGAATTACATTAACACTTTTTAAAACTTTCAAACATAGTTATAAAGTGTTTATGACTTCGGTTTGTCTGTCTGTCTGTCGTCTAAATTTCCTAAGTATGCTCGGATTGCTACAAAATTGATATATGTTATTTTGTTTCACAACAGAATGCTCTCTATTGAAAATGAAGTGCGTAGCGTTTATAGGTCGTTTACAGGGACAATCAAAAGAATTCGGATACATTACCGATGATAATTTGTTTGAAGTATATTTAAGTGATGACACACTACTCCAAACACTACGAAGTTAATATACAATGATGATTTGCAATTTACACTAACGTATTGTCGAATTCCACTTCTCCGTCCACACAACTTCGAAATAAATCCGGTCTTTTGATATGCTGCCACCACCGATATGAATACGTGATATCGGGCACGATACTTGATGTATATTCAAGAAAAACCTAACTCTTTCAATTAAAGTTAAAGTAACAATTTATTAACACTATTTACACTTAAACTCGGATGTAAATTATCCGGTTTAACACTAAATCAAAACAATTACAGAAAACTCTCTACGTGTACCGTTAGACTACGTTCATTTATTCCACACTGAGATTTCTATTCATCTCACACCCGCTCTCAGCGCTCATTCCCCGAGCAACCTTCACACTTCGCTGCTCCGTCTGAACTCAACACCGGTCTCAGATCTCCAACTCTGAACGACCTTACACCTTCGCTTCCTACGTTAGAACTAACTTTCTCTCTCTCGTAAACTTCAGAACACCCTCCTTTCTACCGGGTTTCTCCTCTGTTTCCAAGGGTCCTTGACCACCCTTCCTCCCTCTTGACGGATCTGTCTTCCTAAATAAAAGAGTGCAATAGCTTTCTTATCTCTGAAAGACCACATTGCAATGGAAATACTTCTTTCATTCTGTCCAAGTCGCCACCCTTCGGATTAAGATTTTCTAAAGGACGCCTTTAACGGTACACAATAGATACATATACAATACATACAATATGCTAATCCCTTAAGAATAGCTTTCAACTCTTGCACCTGTGAGAGAAACCTGACACCCCCCACCTTAGCGGAAAATATGCCTTTTAGGGGCTAATTTTCCTCACACTATGTAATGTCTGAGAAGAGTTTAACAGTTCCTTGATAGGTTTCTTCATTACTACAATTACATAAATATTTCAAGGTGTCTGAAAATTTAACTACTGACATCTCTAATGAACCATATACTAATGTGATAAATACAGAAAAAAAATTACACAATATGCTAATACACTGTTATAAACACAAGATGTACATACAATTATAAATACACAAAAAAAAATATAATTACACTAGTATTATGTCATTTTAATGTCAGTCCTTAGGCTGAGATTGCTGGAGGCGGAACTTTTTCCTTCCAGTGCTTCCTCGTTAACTTAATTGGTACATCCCTTTCCGCAATGCACCCGCTTGAATGGCTAACTTCTGCCTCTGATGTCCCAATTAAATCTTTCTCTAACCAATCAGGCACTTGCCTGTCCAAGTCCTCTTTGTACGTAATAAAGACATTGTACAATTTCTGCCTTATCTTACCCCTCTCCGTATTACGACCAATCCGATTTTTCTCCATTTCTACCAGTTCGATAGGACCCATAAATAATTCCTTATTTTTCCTTAAGATTGATTTTATGTCCCCAACTTGAATATTTGTTAACCCTTTTATCTCAAATCCCTTCCTGTCTTTATTTTCCGGTTGTTCTCGGTCTAACAACAGATCTTTACTACAGTCTTCAAACTCCCCGTCACTATCCAAGACAATATCGACTACTTTATTTTTAGCCATAAATGCTCTCATTTCATCTTGATACACCAGTTTCTTACTCCCGTCCCCTAACTCAACTATAACTGCAGGTCGACATATTTCCTCTTTCTCCTTATTACTCACATTCATTTCCCTCGGTAATCGACATTCTACACATGATTCACAATATATTTTAGCTTCCTTCGCCATATTTTCCCAATAAAATGAATGCTCGATTCTTTCTAACATTTTCTTAACCGTCTGATGTTCTCCATATAAGGAGGTATGCGCTAGTTTTAGAATTTCCTCCCTTCTAATTTTAGGTAATACTAATTGAGCTACAGTTTCATCTACTAATTTCTCTTTATGATACAATAACCCATTTACAACATAGTAAGACCCTTTCTCATTTTCAGCCAATTCCCAAGCTTTCTCTAAATCGTTACAACTCATTTGGGATTCCTGAAATACATTTAAACTACTTTCCGTAACTTGATTAATCTTACTTTTCTCTACCTCGGCTTTTTCCTTCTCCTGACTTTGTAAATTTACCGATCTCGTTTTTACGACATAACGATTATTATTACCATTTCTAATCCTTTCCCCTTCTTTCACTTTATTCCTACTATCTTCCTTACATTCCCTTTCTACCGATTCTCTTAATGATTTCTCGTTGTTTAACCCTGATAATTCATTAGCCACGTCGGGATGTAAAATTACCTGTTCCTTACTATTATCAATTATTGCACAAAGTACATCCTGATGAATTACATTAGTTTGACCACGTTTTGGAATAGCTAAAGGTAATTGAATAACCGGCGATTTAACTGCCTTACCAAATATCCCTTGTAAATATATGCTACCAGCCCCTCTTAAGTTTTCTGCTGGTACTAAATCTTTATGAACGACGCTAATTTGGCAACCAGAATCCACCAATCCTTTTGTTATCTTCCCATTTACACTAACTTCCACTTTCTCGAGATTATTTAACTTCTCTCCAGTAACTTTAGTTCTCCAATTCCCTCTTGCTCCGATTCTTGCCATACTCGCCCCCCTTGGTAATTCTTTAATTCCCCGCACTGAGACATTATTGATACTAGCCCTTGGTTCTTGTCGGTTATTAATTTGATTACTTCCCTCATTATTTCCTTTTGTACAAAATCGCTGAACATGTCCTCGTTGAGAACACTTGAAACAGGTAGGCATCGCATCGTTAGGCTTCTTATATTCCGGTTTTCTACCCAAAAATGGACTAACCTCATTATTCCCATTTTGTCTCCAATTACTACTAAATCCCTCATCTTTTGCCCTTCTAGAATCTTCATTATTAACATACCTTTCTTTACCTTTATAACCCTTATAAGTTACCGCATAAGATTTTTGTTTAGCATCGAAGAAATTATCACATTCCTTAGCAATTTTAGAAACTTCTAACCAATTACTGTGCTGAGTTAATCCAACATGCGTCGCGGTTTCCTCATCTAGAGTAGTTAACAACTTATCCGTGACAATTAACTGATTAACCTTCTCCTACGTATCTGCACCTCTAATCTTACAGTAATTTTCCCACGTTGCTATTAAACGTGACACAAATAATACATGAGTTTCATTTTGATTCCTTCTAGCCTTCTTAAAGTTTTCCAAACACGCCTTCGGTGTCGGCTCATGTTCCCTTAGAACTAATTCCTTTAACTTCTCATAACTCTCAATTTGTTCCCTAGTCGTGTATATTAGCAAATTATCGGCCTTATCCCCTAGCATATTTAGTAAAATTTCGGCCTGCTGGGTTTCCGGTACATTTTTTGTTTGGAATGCTCGTTCTAAACTGCTAAAAAACAGATTCCATCCCTCAGTCCCTTCTGGAACTTTGATAGACAAAGTTTTAACACTTTTAATCAATTTCTCTAGGCTACTCTCATGATTAGATTCTCTAGTCCCATTAGCGTTATTAGCCGAACTTTGAATCTTTATCCTTTCCAACTCTAACTCATGTTCCAATCTCAATTTTTCAGCCCTTTCTTCTCTATCTAACTTCTCACGGTCTAACTCCCTTTCTAACTTTTCTCGTTCTAACTCCCTTTCTAACTTTTCTCGTTGTAACTTTTCCTCCCTTTCTAACTTTTCTCGTTGTAACTTTTCCTCCCTTTCTAACTTTTCTCGTTGTAACTTTTCCTCCCTTTCTAACTTTTCCCGTTCTACTACTAACGCTTCTTGTTCTAAGCGTTCCGTAACGATAGTGCTAGATAATTCCATAACGGCTCCCTCTTCATATTCGTCGCTCTCCACTATCTTTTTCTTAAGCTTAAACCTGGTATCATCTTCCGAGACCTCAATTCCTAACTCTCCACATATCGCCTGAAGATCCACCCTTTTTAATTTTAGTAAGAAAGTCATACCTTCTACCGATAATTATTACCACCCTACAACAATACTTAATCACAATATCAAATTAATACTTCCTCAAATCCTACCCTCATAAGTTACCTCCACATATTATACCATATAACATATTTCAAATAAGTAATCATACAATAATAAATTTCCTTAAACAATGATACCCCACAATTTGCTTCCAATAACAAAGTAACAATAATCTCAATTTGACTATTATGCAATACAGATTTTAAATTTATACCATTAAATAATAAAATACAATTTACACAATAATACTGATACGTTGCAATTTGAATAAAACACTGATACCAATCACTACATAAAAATAGCCACCTAACAAAAATTTGCATGAAATACACATAAATTCTTAAATTTAATCTCAATAAAAATATTTCAATTTCAAAATTAGTTCTCACATTAAAAAGTAAATCACAGCACTTTTTTTTTTTCTCTGGGCCTTCAGTTCTTCCTTGAAGGTTATTTCAATTTAATTTAAATTCTACACAAATTTCCTTTCCTCATTTACTATCAATATTTCAAACTTAAAGAAAACAATATCACTTAATTTAAATATTACTTTAATAATAATTTAAATTTTAGAAATTTCAATTATTCCCTCCAACTATTAACACAATGCATTAATTTTAATCATTAATCTTATCCGTTTAAAACAATTAGAAAATCACTTCTAGTAATTAATATAAGATCCTTTTCTTAAAACAATAGTGTAAAATGGTTATTAATGTCTCATTTGATTTAGACCAATTATTATATTGCACATAAATTATTATAAATTAACCACAACATTAACCCAAATTACCATCAATTATACACAATAAAATAAAAAAAAATAGGTTCGAGAATGTCAGTAGAGTAAAATGATCAAAACACCTTACCTCGTACTTCATTCGCTGGGGCAATTCTCTGCTCACTTTTCCACAGGGTAAATCTTGCACTCTCGGGCAACAATCACTGTAATTTGAAACACTGTGTCTACAAACACTACACACAAACACTGGAACTAACACTACACACCGCACCAACACTTCCACTGGATGATCCTTCAAGGCACTCTGTAACAAGGCTAGCTGGCACTGGTCTACGATGATAGGGCACACGCACTTCCGCTAGACGATCCGGCATAAACTGACTGTAACACGGCTAACTGGCACTGGTGGTCTACGACGATAGGGCACAAACACTTCCGCTGGGCGATCCGGCACAAACTCTCTGTAACACAGCTATCTGGCACTAGTCTACAACGATAGGGCACGAACACTTCCGCTGGGCGATCCGGCACAAACTCTCTGTAACACGGTTAACTGGCACTGGTCTTCGGTGATTCAGATCCCGTCGCTGCCAACATTGTCGGATTCCACTTCTCCGTCCACACAACTTCGAAATAAATCCGGTCTTTTGATATGCTGCCACCACCGATATGAATACGTGATATCGGGCACGGTACTTGATGTATATTCAAGAAAAACCTAACTCTTTCAATTAAAGTTAAAGTAACAATTTATTAACACTATTTACACTTAAACTCGGATGTAAATTATCCGGTTTAACACTAAATCAAAACAATTACAGAAAACTCTCTACGTGTACCGTTAGACTACGTTCATTTATTCCACACTGAGATTTCTATTCATCTCACACCCGCTCTCAGCGCTCATTCCCCGAGCAACCTTCACACTTCGCTGCTCCGTCTGAACTCAACACCGGTCTCAGATCTCCAACTCTGAACGACCTTACACCTTCGCTTCCTACGTTAGAACTAACTTTCTCTCTCTCGTAAACTTCAGAACACCCTCCTTTCTACCGGGTTTCTCCTCTGTTTCCAAGGGTCCTTGACCACCCTTCCTCCCTCTTGACGGATCTGTCTTCCTAAATAAAAGAGTGCAATAGCTTTCTTATCTCTGAAAGACCACATTGCAATGGAAATACTTCTTTCATTCTGTCCAAGTCGCCACCCTTCGGATTAAGATTTTCTAAAGGACGCCTTTAACGGTACACAATAGATACATATACAATACATACAATATGCTAATCCCTTAAGAATAGCTTTCAACTCTTGCACCTGTGAGAGAAACCTGACACGTATATTTGCTATATAAAACTATGTGTGTTGCATCTAATTCTTTATTTACAGTGGCGCACAAAAGAATTGAAGGGATGGGGGCAAGAAAGTACCATGCCACATTTTTGGTGAAATAAATCTAACAATGTCATCTGTTGCTTAGTATTGTAAATTATAATATCCAACATATAATTTGTTTCTAATGTCACTTGGTGGCAGGTTTTGTTTTTGACCCAGATTTTTATGCGTCCAATGAAGATAGCTAATTTACAAAAAACGTAATATTAATATCATTAAAGTCATGCCCTATTGTTACTCAGAATATCTCAAATGTTACTAAGACATTGGCGAAAAAACTTTTTGTTATATATCTTGATTTGAGTATTGGATGCAATTTTCAAATTGAAATATCTCAGAAGTTCAAAAATGTGGCTTGGCACTCTCTTGTACCGACCCCTTCAATTCGATTCCATTATTCTCAGAAGACAATATAGTGGTTTGCGGGTTTTTTTTTTTTTTTTTTTTCATTTTTAACGCGACTTTTTAATCTGTTCAAACTTTATTACAGAATAAGAATAGGTTAAAAAAAAATCCTACTTTTTGAACGTTTTAAAAGACATGCGGCCTCTTATAAATGTGGTTTAAAATCAGCAAAATCTCTGATCTGGAGCTGTTGGATTTTAGAGTACCTATGTATTGCAATTCTTTCTTTGCCAGGAAAATTAACTTTTCCTTGATGAGAATGTATTTGAAAGGAAATTACATAAGATAATTCCGATTTCATTAAAACAGACAGTCTCTGAGTAAAATATTTTATTCTTTATTATCAACGTTTTAAATTTTATCTTTTTAGTTCTAAATGAAAGCAAAAAATAACTGAACTGAAATAAAATTTTAATAACCATTTCAGGGTTTTTTAAATTAAATTTTGTTAGATTATTTTGAAATAGTATTATAATTATAATTATAATTAATTATTTATTTATTTTAATTTGTTATCTTTTTCTGACAACGAACCGGTCAAAGCGCTATCATCAAAATATAGAACACTCGTTGCGTCATTATTTTAAATTTGAGAAGATTTGTAGAAGATTTAAATAAATATATTTATTTTTCGTTTATTTTTTTTCCTCTTTCTATCTTTTAATAGGGTTAAACTCCTTAGTTATTCACACCTAACCAGTAACTGACACTTGAAGAAAAATCCGCACGCAAATGAAAAGGTGCGTGATTAGTTGGTTGAGGCCGATTCCATGTTTATTTATGCCGTTGTATTGCAAATTACTATGAAAATTAAACAAAAATACTGAAAATATAAATATAGGGTGAAACCCCCAGTTATTGATACCTAACCAGTAACAGACGCTTGATTAAAAATCTAACTCAAATAAGCATTTTGTTGTAAAATTCTTCAAAGTAATGTCATCTAGTAGTAAATGAGACACTTATTTTTATTTTGGAGTCCATTTATTCACCACTAGAGGGACAAGAACATATTCAATGAGGAAGAAACTGTTGAGAATACAAAAAGTGCTATTTTGAAGCAACCCTCTTATTTCTAAAATTAAGGAAGTGTTTTACTAATCTGTTTTTAATGCAACCATCCTAAACTTTTTTCTTAAACTTATATTTGCAGAAATTAGTTTAAGGGTGCATGTAAAATATTAGGGACATGATTTAGGGTGTATAGTTATTTAATTTAGCTTAATTGGGGGAAGGGGGGGGCAGTTATTGGTTCCTAGAATTTCATTTTACCAGTCTCTGACAGAGGTGTTAGTTATTGGTTATATTAAAGAAAGTTGAAATCTATTATTTGAACCATTTAAAAATGAATAATAACAAATTTAATTTAGCTTGTAGTAAACACCATTAAAATTGAAGTTGTTTTACCTGTGTCTGACACCAGATGTCAGTTACTGGTTCATAAATGTCAGTTATTGGATATCTGCATTGCTAATAATGCAGTAGTAAATATTACTGCTATATATACTCTTACTATATACTCTGCATTACTAATAATGCAGTACAGCTTACTAAATCCACTTTTTACAATAAATATTAATGCATTGTGTTGTTATAATAAAGAATAAAGTTTTTTTTTAAAAAGCATTTTAATCTTTAAAAATAAAGTGTCAGTCACTGGTTCACTTTGTGTCAGTTACTGGTGTTCCAAAATATCGATGGTGTGAGTTACTGGAGTTTTTGATCGTATTTATGAATAAAATTAATTTTTAATAATAAAATATATAATTTTTAAAAATTTTGCCGGCAATATACTTTTTAATATATCTCTACTATACTTTAAACAAGAACGAAAAATCATGCGTCAAGCATAGATTATGTAACACTTTCCAACGCTTCCAAAATAATTTTACAAATCGTACCGTTTAATAAGCTAAAAGATAACATCTAAGTAATCCGAATACTTTTCATCAGCTCTGTATAGGATCTATAGATTTGTATATATACTACATAGGATGCTAAATTTTAGTTCAGTTAGGAAACGCGTAGCACAGTTTAAAATTCTCCGTCTGGAGTTAAATAATACGGAAATGTGTTCGCGAACTTTTGTGCTTCCCTGTATTCGATCTACAGAATTTATACACACCACGTAATAGACAAACAGCGAGTTAAAATTAAAATCGCGTTCAGTAACTTAAAACGCACTTCCAGGAATTATTGTTAACACACAGTAGAGAATTCTTTTGTGTGTCCCTGTAAATGAACGATGACTGCTATACACACACTATTCTGTACTAAGCCTCTTGTAATGCACCTTATATAAATTTCAAGGCGTTTAAAATTGGGAAACATTATTTAAGGTATCTGCCTACGTACGGAGCACTTTTTTTAAAAAAAAAAGGACAGTTTTGAATAAATATAATTATTTTTAGTTCAATTGTAATACAGAATGATAAGAAAACATAAAATCCTAGCAATATATTTTTAATATTTTAAAAAATTGGGTTTTTTTGCCATTTTTTTAGCAAAATTTCATGTTTACGCCAGACAGCGTACACTCAATTCAAATAAATATTTTTCAATTTCCTTTAATCTGCATACTTCTATGACACTTATCTGTGCACTGAACTAGGAGTTTTACAATATCTTCAAAAATAACCGAAAAATTTCAAAATATGTAAAAAAGTACATTTTTTTTAGTAAAAATTACCATTTTTTCATATTCGAGTACCTATAAAATATTTAATTTATCACATATAGCTTAGATCCTAGTTCAGAGCATAGTGAGTGATATGGAAAGCATTCTTACAAAATTTCACTGAAATATCTTTAAAACGTTTTGTGTAATGAATTTCATCGCACATGGAAATAACGAAAAAACTGATTTTCCAGAAACCGCATTTAAAGATTTCTTTTTAGGCAAAAAACTACCATATTTAATTGTTAAAATTACCATAACTCCTCTTCTAATAATCGTAGGAATAAAATTAAAACAGATTTAAAATCATAAAAGGTTGCTCTTTCATATAAAACAATAAAAAAAAATTCGAAAATTTTCACCAAAACAGCCAATTTGATGTAGGCAGATACCTTAAATAAACCGCAGACGATTTTTCTCCATAGACGTAATGTAACGGAATTCTTTTGACTGCCCCTGTAAAGTAACTATAAGTGCTATGCACACCCTATTCCATATTAAGCTTTTTCTAATGCACCTTAGTGATATATATAAATTTCAATGCGTTTAAAATAGTGAAACATTATTTAAATAAACCTCAAGTGATTTTTCCCCATAGACCGCAATGTAATGGAATTCTTTTGAGTGTCCCTGTAAAAAAAGTATAAGTTCTACACACTTCCGTTGAAATAGGGAACATGCTATAGATAACGACTATAACATATAAAAATTGCAGAGCAATCCGAGCATATTTGCGGGAGTTAGAGCACGGACAGACGGCCAGACGGCTATCCGGCCAGACAAACCGAAGTCATAAACACTTTTCAACTAGGTTGGAAAGTGTTAAAAACAAAGGTAAGCATAAAATAGATTTAAAATTTTTGTAATAGTGATTTGAACAAGAAAGAATCCTTAAAGTGTGAGTTACTGGGGGGGGGGTTCACCCTATATATTGAAAGTACTAAAATCACTTCATCTGAAAATTTTATCTGTGTTCACAATATCAGTTTTTAAATACAAATGAAAAAGTACTTTTGTTTTCAATAATTGTTCTTTCAATTTACAAAAAAAGGAATATTTTATCTTTCACGCGCGTTTCACATATCAAAAGTAAAAATTAAATGAAAATCTGTTTTTTTTTTTTCTGTACGTATCAGAATGCTAGATAAAAAAAAAAATCAGCAATTTTTATTTCTGTAGAACTTTTTTTAATTTAATTTTTATTACTCTGGTACGTAACTGAATCTGACATTAAGGCATTTTTTCCCCTTTTCTCTTTTCGTTTCGAAATTTATTTTTGGTGATTATTAAACGACTGATAAAAAATTAATTTAACGCAAAAAAAAAAATAATGATAATAATTTTTTGCAATTATCTTTCAAGACTTTTTTTTAATCGAGTTTAAAATGAAATGAAAGTGCTATCAAATGTATCAAACTAAAATGCTAATTAAATTGCTACTTTTTTTTTTTGTCTTTCTTCCAATGTACAAATTTTCATAATTTAATATAGTGCAATATTTTAAAAGATTTAAATTGACACAGTTTCCCTTTAAGGTTTTCAATCGATAAGAATCAATTTCTTTGAATAATAACGTAGTCATCTACGTACTTTTTCATACCAATTTTTTTTTTTTTAATTATCCGCAATCAGGATTTTAATTAAAAATTTACTATTCAATTTAGAAGTAAAAAAAAAAAAAAAAAAAAAAAAAAACACGCACGCAAATTAAAAATTTTTATACGTGTGTATGTATACGCACGTCTAAATACACAGTCATATACATAAAAGTGCATAAATACTCATTAATGTACTGCTAAAAACAATATTAAGTAAATAGTGCATCCGTGCGAAGTTATTGCACCAAAATGTTTGAGATTATTTACTGTTACATTTTTTCATTCATTTTTTATCGACTACAATTTTTAATCAAACAACGTGGTTTTAACAACGTGGTTTTCCATGTATACACATACATGGATACACACAAACGGACGCGCACATACACGCAGATGGACACACATATTAACCCATTTATGCCTAGCGTGCCAATTTTGGGACGCTTTAGTAAAATGGAAAAAAGTGCATTTCACACGACTTTTTTTTTAAATAGAAATTTGGTGTCTTATTTTATCGAGGAGTTCTCGATAAAATAATTCCTATTAAAAAAAAGTGGTGTGAAATGCACTTTTTTCCATTTTACTAAAGCGTCGACACTAGGCATAAATGGGTTAATATACACATTTAATACACATTCATACATATGCAGGGTGTCCTGAATGGAGTAGCGATTTCTAAAATCCAATAATAAGTAAAGAAGCTATTGAAGCTAATCTTTCAGGAGATTAAGTGTGAAGTCGTGAACATTTTTATACGCTTTCCTGTTTTAGTACCATTTATTGCCGACAGATTTCACTAACCTGTCTCTAACTGTTAGCGTGCTTGAATTAACGTATAAATATAGATCCAAGTTCAATCAGATCCAACTACCCTTCATTCTGTTTAGCTGTTGAAACGCTAAATAAATGGGTCACGTGCGAGTATAACTCGCGCTCAAAGTGTTCCGTACAGTTAATTTATTGATTACTATTTATTAATTAATTAACTAACTAACTACTACTACCTCTAATTTTTTCATAATTTTAGTTTCAGTAGAATTGGAAATAGGAGGGGGGGGGGGACTTAATTTTCCAGTACACTTTCGACGATCTCTCTGAGAATATAATAACAAAATTAAAACAAATATATTTTTGAGTTCTGTGTGCTACGAGATCTTTCGAACGATATCATACACGATATATAAAATGATTTTTTTTCAAGTAACTTAATTAATATCACGGCTAATGACCGACACTTTTTTTTCGAAAATCATTATCAAATATCCTTGAATGATTCTGCGTCGATAGGTACCTCGTGTGCTCGTCAACTCCCCCGCTGAAAGCCCGAAAAGTACGGTTTGTGTGTAACGGAAAAATGCGTTTTTTTTTCAATAAGTATTGTGATCTAGGAAAGTCGTTATGGTTTAATGCAAGATCTAAATAAACTCCTAATACCCCTAATTTTTTTCGTAATTTGTTTCAGTAGATTCGGAAATAGAGAGTGTGTGTAGGAGGGGGGGGGGGGGGGACATATTTTTGCAGTGCATTTTCGACGCTATCTCTGAAAATAGAATACCTAAAATTAAAGCAAATGTATTTTTGAGTTCGGTATTACGAGATCTTTCACGCGATACCCCACACGATATACAAAAAGAAAATTTGTCTTTTCTAGTAACTTAATTAGCCCCCTTAAATTTTCCCTAAACATATTTGTGAATGGCGAATAATCCGAAAATAGGTGGGTCAATAAGCTTTAATAACTTTCCCAAGTTTGAACCTTCCACGTCCCATAGTTTACGAGAAAAAGGGCTCTGACAGACAGAACTGAACAGATACACAGGAGTGATCTTATAATGGTTCCGTTTTTACTCATTAAGTACGGTACCCTACCAAAAGAAGAAGAAAAAAGTTTGTTTTGAAATGGTGAGGTTATTTAGAACAGCATTACTTAATGAACAGAGCAGCGCCCTCTATAGGTTCTATCTGGAACTAAAACATACGCAATAAAGAAGTGGAAGCGTAGTAGTAAAGAAATTCTTCACATTATCTATTACTCTCCTATTGAACTCTAAAAACCGTTAAGTCTTCATTTTAGTTGACCCTGTATCTGTATATGTCTCTATATATATACATAAATACACACACACATGCATATACATTTCTGTACATGCATAGTATTAATAATAATACTATACACAGGGCTGCCACTGGCAACTGTTTATATATTCTATTCGCGCCACAATTAAAAATAAAGAAATGTGTAGTATATTTCTCTTGCACATGTTGTCTAAGTGTACGTGAAAAAATTTTGCTTTGAGAAAGTGGTGGCGAGATAGAATTAAAAAATAGTCGCCAGTGGCAGCCCTGTAAACATATCTTCTATTCACTCTGGGTTAAAACCGCAGAGAAAACAATAAACAAGCCGAAATTTCTACGACGAATTCATCTGACAGAGCAGAACAAACATGGCAGCGGGAGGAAAATGACCTCGCCCTTGAGCCCTATTTTCTGGAACTGGGACAGAGAAAAAGGGTTACGCGGTTTTGGCACTGTCCCACTGGCTGCGAGAAAACGGCGGAGTTCTGACAGAAGCTTGTCACGGCATTTCGACTTGACGAATATACATTTTATTGACACCAACATCTTTCGTATTAATTGGATAGCTTATATAGGAATTTTGATGCTCAGAAAACTTTTTTTTTTCTTTCTTTTTTACCACTTCACCAACATAGTTGAAAAGTGTTTATGAATTCGGTTTGTCTGTCTGTATGTCTGTCCGTGCTCTACCTCGCGTAAATATATTCGGATTGCCATGCAATTGATATATGTTATTGAGGTTTACTATGGCATGTTCGGTATTGAAATTAAAGTGTGTAGCACACATAGTTTTTTTTACAGGGACACTCAAAAGAATTCCATTACATTCTGGTCTATAATGGGAAAAAATCCTTTGCGTTTTATTTTAATGCTGTTACACAATTTGAAACATAATACTGCAATTTATATATATCACTGAAGTGCACTATAAGAGGCTTACTATAGATAAAGGTGTGCATAGCACTTATAGTTCCTGTACACTGTACAGGGATTCTCAAAAGAATTCTCTTATGTTACGGTCTATGGAGAAAAATCGTTTAGGGTTTATTTTAATAATGTTTTACTATTCCAAACATTACTGAAATTGATATAGTATATCACGAAGGTGCATTACAAAAGGTTTACTATAGAATAGTGTGTGTATAACATCCATCGTTCCTTGACAAGGACACACAAAAGAAATCGGTATTGTCTGTTAACAACAATTGCTGGAAATGCATTTTCAGTTGCTGAACGCGTTTTAAAATTGAACTCATTTTTTTGTCTATTCCTTGGTGTGTATAAATTCTATACATCCTATACAGGGCAGCACAAATATCCTCGAGTACGTTTCCGTTTATTGGCGGATATTCCATAAGGGGAATTTTGAACTGTGGTACGCTTTCCTAACTGAACTGAAATAAATTTTGCATTTATGCATTTTTGCATAAGAGTGCAACAGCTATTGCACCAAGATCTCAATATTTGTAAAACTAGTTATAGTACGAATACACATCATTTGTCACGTTTGACTTACAATTTCCAACTTGTTATGTTTAAACACAATAATTTTTTTTTTTTTTTTTTTTTTTTTTTTTTTTTTTTTTTTTTACGAATTATTTTTATATTTATTGCGATTCAGGCACAAACATGGATTCAGTTCCAGAGCTGTGTGGGGGAGGAGTTATTTTTCAACTTTCATTCTATTAGTTCCCAACTTTTTTTCTTTCACGTACCCCTTGCTTAGGCTTTTTAGTTCGGAGTACCCCCTATTTATCATAACCACCCACTAAAAAATGCCGTTACATTATGGTTTATGAGGAAAATTCATGTACAGTATATTTTAATGATATTATACTATTTAAAACATAATGGAATTAATGTGTATTGTTGAGGCTTTTATTTAGATATATATTTTTTACGTCACTAAATAGTGAGGTTTTGTTACAATATTCTGGAAGTTTTGGAAAGTATTTCATAATCTATACGTGACGCATGATTTTTCTTTTTTGTTATTCTTTCGTTTCGGTTCGGTTCGTTTTGAAATTGAAATCTTTCTTTCTATTTATTTGTATAATTATTTGTGGAAAATAAACAAAATATATCTCAACTCAACTCTTTAAAATTCAATAGTAACATTCACCTTACTTATCAATTTAAAGAAACATTCATTTTCAATTCTCCTGTGATATATAGATAATGCTGTACACTCAGTAAAACAAATGAAGGAACATTCCAACTGTAACTTTATCCGGCTCATTCTAAATAGCTTAGGGTCTTTGTTAAAAAAATTAACCTGATTGACAAACAAATGGTCATTTACCAATCGGTCTGATATATATGGAAACGCATTGCCTTCTCAGAAGTTTTTTAAGTTTTCCATAATTATTTTATGTATTTCATTAATAATTAATTTTAATACATATATATTTTTTATTTTAGCGTTAAAATTTAGTATCCACCCCTATTTTTGCATTCCCGGTACACATATCAATAAAAAGAAAAGTACCCAGTTAAACTGATGGCATTGATCTCACAGGCTATTCACACTAATTGTATATTATACTCTTATTTCCAAGAATAATGCCCTTCGAAAAATAAAGAAATCGACAATAAATTAAGGGGGATTAGTCCCCCCCTTTATACTTAACCAATGAACTCCCAAAACTAATCAGGGAAGCGCCTTATCACAATGAACCTATATACAAAATTTGAAACAAATCGAATAATTATGCGTGATAAACCCATTTATCTAAATTAAGGCGGGAGACGGGACTAGACCCCGGCCCCCCTTTTAAACTTAACCAATGAACACCCAAAACTAATCAAGGGGAGCGTCTTATCACAATGAACCTATGTATAAAATTTGAAGCAAATCGGATAATTCTGCTTTAAAATCCCATTTATCTAAATTAAGGGGATTAGCCCCCCGTTCCCCCCTGTAAACTTAACCAATGAACACCCAAAACTAATCAGGGGAGCGCCTTATCAGAATGAACCTGAATACAAAATTTAAATCAAATCGGATATTTCTATCAAGAGTTATCGCATAACGTACAGTATACATAACATACATAACGTACGTACGTACATATATACAGACCGTGCGGGAACATTTAGCTTTGAGGCTTTGATAGTCTATGAGCTAATAAAAACTGCAGATGAGACAGATTTTTACGTTTATGCTTGAAAAGATTTTTTTTTAGTTCTTTTATGAACTATTCATATATTTATTAACTATACATATAACTGTACAAGTAGTTTCCATATATCAGACTGGTTGGAAAAGGACCATTTGTTAGTCAATCAGGTTGATTTCTTTAACAAAGAGCCTAAGTTGGAATGTTCGTTCATTTGTTTTACCGAGTGTACTTGACAGAAGCAGTCCTATAATGTATGAAAGAAATTATGGTTATAATATTTCGGATCTATATCGCAAAATTTTTATCTCTCCCAGTTTCCATGGCAACTCATTTTAAACCGAGTTTCAAAGTCATAAAATAAACTACACGCGAGACAATTTCCATTTTAAACACTCTAATAAATTTTTAACCTTCCATGCTCCTCATATTTTTCTTGTGTCTGTTTGAAAGGATAATATTTATGCAATACTTATGAGTAGCGGATTAGGGTATTTTAAAACAAGAAGGGAAAATCTTGCGTCAAGCACAAATTATGGAACACTTTCCAACACTTCAAGAATACTTTTTAAAAACTTCACCGTTAATAAGGTGAAAGATTAGGCCTAAGTATACTTGGAAAACGCATAACATATTTGAAATATCCAATTTCAACATTTACCATCTCTTGTCGGAAAAATATCCGAATTCTTTTGTGAAACCCTGTATTTATTCTATTTGTATATATACAGTGTGCCCGCTAAAGTCCATTGTCACCCCAATAATTTCTGAACGGCAAGAGTTATAGTCATAACAGTGGGGTCTATGTATAGTAAAGTTGCCATTCGCTACGCAAGGAAACCACTTACAGTGCCACCTGGTGGCTAAATTTGGAGTTAGCGTTCTTATTTAAAAAACGGTAAGAGATACGGGAAGCAAGTCAATTACAAAGTTGTTCAGCGTCATCGATTTATTACAAAAAAAAATCTTGCTCACAAAAATGATACAAATGAAAAGCACAAAGCGCTGATGTGTTTGATCGCGTTGTACAAACTGCACTTATCGGAAATGAGGCTCATCTGTCAGTGATACTGAAAATGGTGTCCTTTAGCAACAATGCACATCTGGACACGGGATTGCACTTCCCGCTGCACATTGTACAACATGGCAGGTGACACGCTCGCACAAGCATCCGTAATATGGTTTCGAAGTTTCTGCATTGTTGGTGGAGGGATTGCATACTCTCGCTGTTTCATGTATCCCCACCATTTATACAAAATGGAAAAAAAATACTTTTTCACAGTATGTGATATTAAGCTTTATTTATGTAAAGATGAATACTGTATATCTAGTGACAATTGAAACTCTGAAATGTGACCTTTTCTCTTTTCTTCCGCATTATATCGCGTTACAATTTTGGAAGCTTCGAACTAAATAAATATGCATTTTACTCCTTTTACTTTTAACATTACTTTACGGAAGGTGTCTTTTCTTACTAAATCGATGATACTGAACAACTTTGTAATTAACTTTTTCCCGTATCTCTTACCGTTTTTTAAACAAGAACGCTAACTCCAAATTTAGCCGTCAGGTGGCGATGTAAGCGGTTTCCTTGCATAGCGCATAGCGACTTTACTATACCTAGACCCCACTTTCATGACTATAGCTCTAGCCGTTCAGAAATTATTGGGATGACAACGGACTTTAGCGTGCCACACTGTATATTACATAGTATGCCATAATTTACCTCGGTTAGGAAACCCATAACACAGTTGATATTTCCCGTTGAACAATATCCACCACCAAGTGGAAAATTACACGAATTCTTTTGTTCAACACTGGATATGGTCTAATAGAATTTATACACGCAAGTAATATGCAAAAAATGTTGT
Source organism: Maratus michaelseni (assembly GCA_963931845.1). Classification (NCBI taxonomy): domain Eukaryota; kingdom Metazoa; phylum Arthropoda; class Arachnida; order Araneae; family Salticidae; genus Maratus; species Maratus michaelseni. The sequence goes on along the minus strand of OZ007588.1, from coordinate 29,951,809 downwards.
ATTGTCATCGGATACACACCTTTGTGCATAATTTTTATTATAGCCTATCAGGAAAGATGAGTTAATAATAGATTACAAGATTTCATATGTAACGATGCAACATCATTTAATTTACCAAAATGGTGGCTCGAGTGACTCCATGGCTACAAATGTGGAAATAAACAAACAAGTAAAAATAAATGATGAAGTGCGTAATTTTTACTTTCTTCTGTCTTTACAAGAAGAAAGTATTGGATTCATGAAATTTTTAGACTTCCGGTTTTCGACGGTTTTATACGTTTTAGAAGGTGCGAACACGATTAGAAAATGTCTGTCTGTGACTCTGTCTGTCTGTCTGTATTTGACAAAAACGTTCTATCGCAAGCACTAATGCAAGAATTTTAATAAAACTTTATATTCAGTTAGTCCCTGATAAAAATGTGCGGATTAGTTTTTGGTGAAAATCGCTCAACAGGTGGCGCTGCTATGCTGTATTTCTTACGATTACCGCAATAGCTCTATCACAAGAACGAATGCACTGATTTTCATCAAACTTCAGATTCAGTTAGACCTTGACATAAATAGACGCTGATAAAGTTTTAGTGTAGATACCCCAACAGGTGGTGCTGCTATAACACTTTTTTCGTGATTTTTTACGATAGATAAATCTCAAGAACGAATGCAAGGAATTTCATCAAACTTCTGCTTCTGCTAGACCTTCACATAAATAGATGCTGCTTGCGTTTTTGTGTAAATAGCCCAACACGTGGCGCTGCTATGCTACTTTTTTCATTATTAGCACGATAACTCTATCTCAAGAACTAATGCACGCATTTTCATTAAACTTCAGATTCAGTTCGACGTTGCCATAAGTTGTTGTTGATGAGGTTTTGGTGTAAATATCCCAACAGGTGGCACTGCTATGCTACATTTTGCAGGATTTACATGTTTTAGCAATAGTCATATCTCAAGAACTAATGCACGTAATTGAATAAAACTTGAGTTTCAGTTAGACCTTGACATAAATGGGTGCTGATTCTTTTTAGTGTATGCGAAACCTGTGCGTGATACAAGAAAGTTTTGGGATTGACACATCCGACTAGTTCTAAAAAGTACGTGAGAAAATAAATGATTGCATTTCAAATATCTTCACAGACGGTACACTTATAGAATATTTTTGTTTGTTTTCATAATGGCTGAGATTGTGCCGAAATATATATCAACAGTTTAATAAAACATATTTTACTATTTATAATCTTTTATTTTACATCTTCTAGCAATTAAAAAGAAGTATAAATTTCATTTTTACATACAAAAACCAAGTTGAACTAAACAATTTGGAAATTGTACGTTAAACGCGACAAATGAGGTGCGTTCGTATTATAACTTGTTTTAAAATGTAAAAAAATCATCCTTATTATTCCAGTGAAATGAATTATAGCGTCTGCTAGGAGCGAAATCAGCATGCTTTTTTTTTTCTTATTACGCATGCCCCATTTACAGATGTGAAATTTATTTCCGACACCAGACAGCGCCGCAAAATTCACCATGGAGATCTTGCTTTCCGAATGACTGATTACCTCCATGGTTTAATATTTTTATGGCTAATAATGGCCGAATTTCTTGTGTTTATTTTCTTTAATAGATTGAGATAATCGGCTTTTAACCTAATTTTAACTAAAGTTATTTCAAAATCTATACATAACATCTCAAAAACAAACATTTTTTTTAATGGTCTTTCTAAAAATGCAACTTTTATGCAATTTCATTCGAAAGAAAATAATTTTGAATAAAAATGGCCTCTTGGCATATGAAATAAGAAATGGTCAACCCGTATTTGCTTTCCTCAGTAACATGATTTGCGTTTTTATTAGTACGAGCAGGATAAGACCGATCTATGCTCAATCAAAATTAGTTTGAGTTCAAATACCATGACCCAAATGACCCACTAATCAAAATTTCTTGAACATGTGACCTAGCCCAAGAGTCTTCTCGTTCCCCAAAACTGTAGAATACAAAATTTAGTTCAAATCGTCTGAGCCGTTTTTAAGATAAAAATAGCTTGAGTTACTGTTTCAATTTAGTTTATGTTTGTACTTTGAATCATGTTTGTATGTTAGTAAAACTGAGCTGTGCCCGTCAGGCACGTCAACCGCCGTTCCCAATTTCTAGAGAACTTTTAACGAGCACGACCAGGGGAGTTCCTGTATGCTCTACGAACGGTGGGGGCGCCAGCACCTGCTGACCACCCCCATTTTCCCAAGTAAGTTGACGAAATAGGTCGCTGCGATTCGCGGTGGATCCCATCCACTTGGGAAACCACCACATTTACACTTGGGAACGAGCCGGAGTCCCCTAACAGCTTCGGAGCCGGGCACCCAAGAGGGAGCCGGGTTCTAGGCAGGCCTTAAGTCAGGTTTTTCCGACCCATATTTGCTTTACCATAGCTCGAGGGATGTGAAGATCTACAACGATAAGTCATTGGCCCCTCTCGCAATGGATGTAAAATAGGAATGTTGTTATCATGTGGTGTACATGTTTATATAAAAATCTTTTAAAAAATCTGCGGAATCTCAATCATACGCCTGTAAAAAAAAAAAAAAAAAAAAAAAAAAAAAAAAAAAATGAAATGTTCGTTATTTGGCGATAATATGAAATTTTTAAAAAAGCACTGTTTTGTAATCATTGATTTTTCATTCCACGGTTTCATATTTATTATATTTATAAACTTATTTTATGCAATTATTTGTATTTTAGTAAAGAAAATATTTTTCAAGGGTTGCGCGACTTTTCTATTACCCTGTATTATCGCACAACATACAAAGATGGAATCTAAAATGCAATTATAAAGAGCTTTCTACGAATTAGAACAATACTTTCTTTCCCTCTTCAACAATTATAACTAAAATTATAACTGGCGTTCCATTTTTATGTTCTTGCTGTACATCTATAATTATCTCTCTCATGTTAATAAAAGAATAATCTAATCTGTAACTAACTATAGCAATTAAGAAGAGAAAAAAAAATATTTCAGCACTAAAAGTTACCCTATTCAGATCCCGATAAAAAAGAAGAGAAAGAAAATAAATCTCCCGACAAAAAAAAAAAAAAACTATTAAAACACATTCAAACACTCGTTTTTTTTTTTTTCTCCCTTTGAACAATGACTTTTTTTTAATGACCACTGAAGCGGCAACTCTGTTTGACTTTGATCCGATAACCCTTTTATTTCGGATTTGACCGAAACAAAAAATGAATTAGAGAATGGTTCGCTAGAAATACGGCTGTGTATCGATTATAGCTAAGTGTGACGGAAAATATATCGATTGTGCAAAATGAAATTTTGATCTTAATTTCCATGCCTTTTTCGGCATAAATCGATTAACACATCAAGGTTAAAAAAATTGCTAATACTGTTGTTATTAATGGATAGCTTTTAAAATTATTTTGGTATTATACCAGCTGATTTGCCTTGAAACTTACTCTTGAAAATTTAGATAGCTTATACGCAACGTAAGAAATATGAATTATTAAATTTATATTTCAAAAATTGTGACATGAAATCACTTATTATTTTAACAGAAATCGATTTCTAAAATAATTTTTATGTATATATACAAAATTTCGCATCATCCCTTCAAGTACTCTTAATAAGTAACTTTCCAGAAAACTATAACAAGTTGGAAATTGTACGTCAAACGGGACAAATGAGGTGAGTTCGTACTATAGCTAGTTATATAAATATTCAGATCTGGATGGTTTTTAATTCTGTGAAATGAATTATATCGTCATCTGCAGATTCATTTCTGTCATAAAATAAGTGTCTCGGTCGCTTGACGATTAAACCTCGGAAGCTCCTATAACAAAAAAGAACCAATTTTTCTAAAAAATTCAAATTTCTTAATAAATATTTTTATGAATATCTTCTAAAGTTTGGATTCGATTTTCATAAAATGTGAAATGTCTCGACAAAATTCTGCAAAGATAATATATCTTAAATTTCAAACCAATTGGTTGGGTAGTTTTTACTTTGTTATATGCGGACGGACGGATAGACAGACAGACAGACGGACGGACCAGACGACGACAATAGGTACTACGTATTTATATAATTACGAACGCACCTAAAAACGACTTCCATGGATCCTTTCTTACCTTATTGTAGTTTTTTTTATTATTATTTACTCCATTTGGCGTATCTTAGCAAGAGTGATTTGTCACAACCTTTTATTATTATCCCCATTCAATTTAAATTTCATTGTAGCCAATATCGCTCATTTTGACGCTATAATGTCTCCATAACCGCATACTAAGGAAAAAGAAGGAAGTGTTCGTTATTTGGCGATAAAATGAAATTAAAAAAAATACTGTTTAGTGATTATTTACCTGTCATTCCACGAGTTGGATTAAAAAGTACACAAGAAATAATTCTACTCTACAAGTTGAATCATTTTAAAGAAGTTTAACTTAAATAAATTAATTTTTATAACTTTAGTTTTGACAAATGTATAACCTGTTTTGATATAGTTTGAAGTTTAACTATTTTATTATACAATTTGGAATAAAATTTAAGTTGTTTAAAATATTTTGAAACTCAACAATATACTTTTAAAACGCATGCAAAATTTATGTATACCGTACTTCCGTTGAACTTTTAAAAATGCGTGAAACGAAGAGTTAAACAGTGATATGATATGAATGAAATAAATAATAAAATTAATTTTGTGGTAAAGGAAATTATTTACTCAGCCTGGGTTAAAATATTTTAAACTAATTTTATCATAAAAATCACGAGAATTGAAAATACTAAAAATAAAACGAAAGTCATTCTAAACAAGATTAGGGGGGGGGGGGAGGTCGTCATACGCCTTTGAATTAAGAAAAATTATGAATAAAAAAGACTTTGTTTTATAAGGAAATGCTCTTGTATATAGAAACAAATGCTCTATTGTGAATGTTAATTTCATTATCCTACAACTTAGGTAATATCACTTTAGAACCTTTCTACACGTTGAACCGATTTATCATTATAATATTTACTTATCCCCTTTCCTTCCCATTTAATTTTAGTCTTGTTCCTGCCTTCCAAGTGGTGACACGTCTTCTTTGTGCCTGATGAAGAAAGACAAAATTCTTTCGAAAGACATTGCGCATCTCTTAAAGTTATGGTGTTATCAAGAAGTTTGTTTTCAATATCAGTTTATATACGTTAAACTTATAAACATTTTCTGTAATTTCAGTTTCGTCAAATATATAAATATTTTTGATTTGTTAACTGTATCCTATTTAAATTAAAGCGTAATTATTCCTTAAAGTGATACCAACATAACACAAAACGTTTAAAAGTACCTTTTAATATATATTACACATGTTTCCTTCTCTCTAACGGCGACATCTTCAGATCAAACTGATACATAAAGTCTCGCAAAGTTTTTGGAAAGGGTAAACATAAATCACGAGATCACATGTCCAATGCAAGCAGGTGCTTAAATGGGTCAAACTGAAAAACATGTTAATTATTTTGACCACACTTGCATATAATATATATCTATACTAATAAAAGAAAGTTTCGCTCTGTGTGTGTGTCTGTGTGTGTGTCTGTGTGTGTGTGTGTGTCTGTTGGCGATGGCTAGCAAAATCTAGCCCACCTAGAAGTCTGGAAATTTAGGTGTGGATAGTCCAAGGTCTGACCATGTGCACCTGAGTCTCAGAATTTTAATATTTTGATAATTACTCTAGATATTAATTAGAATATCATTAAATATCGCATTGAAAATGCCATTTTTTAAATCAAAATGGCTAAAGAAAAGAACTGTTGTTGTGGATTTGGAAGCGGAAATGAACGAATTCGAAATTATTTTACTAATTAGCGAATTTTAAGAAAACTAATTAAGATATCAATTTGAAAATTTCTGAGCATATGTAAAAAAAAATTCTGTATCCGTCTATGCAATTTTTGAAAAATTCGGCCGGTAATTTTTCTTAATTTATGCAAAAAACTGCTAAAAATCTGCTAGCGCCAGTGAAAAAAAATCCGAGACAGTTTCAGACAGGGATCTGCTTTCATTAAAAACTGAACTACAAAGAGATCTGTTTCTCTGGCCGATCCCCCATTTAGTTTGCGAAAATGAAAGGAAATAATTGCCAATTTTTACTAATGAACAAAATTTAGATAACTAATTAAGATATAGATCTGAAATTGAGGATGGGAAGTGTTGTGATCTGCCGGATATTTTAGCGTAACGTCTTCGTTATGTTCTATTTATCAGAAAAATGTAATTATTTTTTTAATGATCGCGTTAATGTAGGTGAGGGTGGTTTTCTTGAAGAAATTATTCGTTATATTTGAGGGTATGGGGAGGGACGGGGTTAACGCCTTGCACTGAGATTGTTATTATCTCGGGCCCGGTCAACGCCGGGCGGATAGCTAGTATATATATATATATATATATATATATATATATATATATATATATATATATATATATATATATGAATGCATATGTGAAGAACGAAGGATAAAACACCACAAAAAGCAATGGAATGGACACTGAAGGAATTATACTTAAAAGGATGAAAAAGTAAAAATTGGAAAAGCAAAATTGGAAAATTATGAATATCTTATAGAATCTTCAGAAGGCTTTATAAGAATATTGTATAGTATATGTAATTTCAACAAATATTGTCAACATTATGCCTAAAATAGACAATAATCACGCACGGATTTTCATCAAATTTCAGATTCAGTTAGACGTTGAAAGAAGTTGATGTTGATTGGTGTTTGGTGTAAATCTCCCAACAGGTGGCGCTGCTATTCTGAATTTTTCAGGAGTTACACGATTTTAGCTATAGTCATATCTCCAGAACTGGAATTCAATAAAACTTCAGATTCAGTTTGACCTTGATATAAATTTTTGCTGAGATTCCTTTTACTTACCCATCATACGTAGTATAGGGTAAGTCTTGTAATCGTTTTGAAAATCGAAATTTTTTTTTTGACGGATTTACACGTTTCAGACACTGGAGATTCCGAAAAACATATTTTTAGAAAAAAAATTTTGCCGTCCGTCTGTGTGTCTGTGTGTGTGTGTGTTTGTAAACGCTCTATCTCCCGAAAAAATTGAGATAGAGACTTGCAATTTGGTATGTACTTAGTATGTAATAATGGGAAGAAGCCTATTTCATTTCATTAACCTCGATTAACCGGAACTATTTTATTCGGACCCTCGAAATATTCGTTCTGATAAAAGGTATATAAAAATTTTCGAAATTGTTTATTTTAAGAAATGAATATAAAAGACAATAAAAAAACATAAATTTTACATAAAGCATGAAGTCGATCGGATAATTAGTTGCCGAGATATTTGGAATCCTATTTTCCACACTCTTCGATTTTTCATGACCCTGTATTTCATCCAAATTTCACTTCAAAGAGATATTTTAATTGGAAATTTGACGCTTAATCAGATGCAATAAACCGCTAGGTAATAGGATTATTATTTTTGGAGTTATAAGGAAAAACCTCTTTCAAGCAATTCAGTAATCGAGCCTTTAAAGTTTGTGTCGTCATCAAGCCACGATTTTATTTGAATTGCAACGCATTTTATAAGTAGTTTACACATTTTTTATTTTAATATTTTACATTATGCATATCCATGATGGGTAAGTATTACGGTGGCCCCCAACGACTAGTTTAGTGTATGCGAAACCTTGTGTGAGACAGAAGAAAGTTTGAGGATTGGCACATACGACAAGTTTTAATGACGAAATGACGTATTTTTTATTATGATTTATCACTGTATCTTAATGGTGGAGTCACATTATCTTACAAGGTTCATAAGGTTTATTCAATGATTTTTTAGTTATGAGACAAAGTCACTCCAAGCCAAGGTGGTTTTGTCCCACTTTTAAAAAAATATTTTTTTTTAACTATTCTTTCTAAACACTAAATGTGAATTTCAAAATTTACAATGAATATCTTAAAAGTAGAAAAAAAAAAGAAATTATTTAAATGAAAATTTCTATAAATTTTGGATCATTAAGGACAACAAGCGGCAAAAAAAATGAGACATTCGAATTTTATTTAGGACATCTGTAATTATCTTATATTAATGAAATAATAATAGAAATTTAAAACTATAGAAATTAACAGCAGGTCAAAATTTTCAGCAGTAAAAAGTTACAATATTCTAATACCAATACAAAAAGAAAAAAAAGCCACTGAGAAAAGAGTTAATTAAAACACATCCAAAATTACTTTTTTTTCCACTTTTAAACATATTAACACGTTATTCTATTCAGATGCCAGTAAAACTAGTCGTTGGGGGCCACCGTAATACTTGCCCATCATGGATATGCATAATATAAAATAGAAAAATAAAACATGTGCAAACTATTTATAAAATGCATTGCAATTCGAATAAAATCGTGGCTCGATGACGTCCTCAACTTTAAAGGCTCTATTACTGAATGGCGTAAAAGAAACATCCTCCTAACTCCAAAAATGATAATCCTATTAACTAACGGTTGACTGCGTCGGATGAAGCGTCTCATTTCCAATTGAAATAGATCTTTGAATTGAAATTTCAATGAAATACAGTGTAACGAAAAATCGAAGCGTGTGGAAAATAGGATTCCCAATATCTCGGCCACTCATTATCCGATCGACTTCATTCTTTATGCAAAATTTATGCTTGTTTACTGTCTTTTATAGTCACTCCTTAAAATAAACAATTTCGAAAATTTGTATATACCTCTTATCAGAACGAATATTTCGAGAGTCCGAAAAAAATGGTTCCGGATCATCGAGGTGACTGAAATTCAATAAGCTTCTTCCCATTATTAACTACTAAGTACCAAATTTCAAGTCTCTATCTCAATTTGTTCGGGAGAGAGAGCGTTTACAGACACACAGACGGACGGCAATATTTTTTTCTTTCTAAAAATATGTTTTTCGGAATCTCCAGTGTCTGATACGTGTAAATCTGTCAATATATATATATATCGATTTTTAAGGCGATTTCAAAATTTACCCTATACTACGTATGATGGGTAGGTAAAAGAGAAAAGAATCTGACAAAAAAGTAAATTAAAATACATTCAAACACTCTTTATTTTTCCTTTTGAACAATGTTTTCAAAAACAAAGTATAGAAACACAACTGTCTATCGATTATAGCTAAGTATGATGGACTATATCGATTGTGCGAAATGAAATTTTGAATTCCATGTCTTTTTGGGCATAGTTCAATACATAGCAAAGACAAAAAATTACTAAATACTGTTATTAACGGAGCACTTTAAAATAATTTTGGTTTTACACCAGTTGTATTTACTTTCTTATCTTTACAAGAAGAAAGTACTGGATTCGTGAAAAATGTAAACTTCCGGTTTTTGACGGATTTATACGTTTTAGAAAATGTCCGTCTGTGAGTATGTGACAAAAATTTTGTGAGCAGTTGATCTCAAGATCTGTTGCATAGAATTTAATAAAACTTTATATTCATTTAGTCCCTGATATAAATGGGTGCTGATTAGTTTTTAGTGTAAATCGCGCAACAGGTGGCGCTGCTATGCTGCATTTTTCGCGATTTCCGCACTAGCTGTATCTCAAAAACTAATACACTCATTTTCACAAAACTTCAGATTCAGTTAGACCCTGACATAAATAAACGCTGATTACGTTTTGGTGTAGATATCCGAACAATTGACGCTGCTATGCTACTTTTGTCATGATTTTTACGATAGCTATATCTCAAGAACTAATGCACAGATCATCCAACTTATATAACTTATATAACTTTACCATATTTCATCCAACTTCGTATTCTGTTAGAACTTGGCATAATTAGATGCTGATTACTTTTTGGTGTCAATAGCCAAACAGATGGCGCTGCTATGCTACTCTTTTATAATTTTCACGATAACTATATGTCAGGAACTATTGAGCGGTGTTTCATCAAACTTCAGATTCTGCATAAGTCCATATGACCATACCGCCTGACGTCTAGGCAGGGTGTCCTAGACGTCGACAAAAGTTGTTGTTGAATAGAGTTTGGTGTAAATCTCCCAACAGGTGACGTTGCTATGCTGTGTTTTTCAGGAGTTACACGATTTTAGCTATAGTCATATCTCAAGAACTAATGCACGGAATTCAATAAAACTTCAGATTCAGTTAGACTTTGATATAAATTGGTGCTGATTCTTTTTAGTGTATGCGAAACCTGTGAGAGATAGAAGAAAGTTTTAGGATTGGCACTTACGACTAGTTTTAACGACGAAATGAAGTATTTTTTATTATGCTTTATTAGTGTATCTTAATGGTGGAGTGACATTGTCTTACAAGGTTTTTATAATGCTCCTTCAATGATTTTTTAGTTATGAGACAAAGTCACTCCAAGCCAAGGTGATTTTGACCCATATTTAAAAAAAAAAAATTTTTTTTTTAAAGCTATTCTTTCTAAACACTACATGTGAATTTCAAGATATGCAACTGATATCTTAAAACTAGAAAAAAAAAAAGAATTAGAAATTGTGTAAATGAAAATTTCTGTAAATTTTGGATGTTTAAAAACAACAAGAGGCAAAAAATGAGACCAAGTCAACCCGGTTGACGGTAGCATTCGAATTTTTATTTAGCACATCTCTAATTATCTTATATTAATGAAATAGTAATAGAAATTTAAAACTATAGAAATTGACAAAATTTTCAATACTCAAAAGTTACAGTATTCAAATACCAATACGAAAAGTAAGCAAAACCACTGAGAAAAGAATTAAAACACATCCAAACGCAACTTTTTTCCTCTTTTAACCATATTAACACGTTACTCATTCAGATGCCAATAAAACTAGCAGTTGGGGCCACTGTAATACTTACCCATTATGGTTATGCATAATATACAATATGAAAATAAAACATGTATAAACTATTAATAAAATGCATAGCAATTCGAATAACATCGTAGCTCGATGACGTCCTAATATTTAAATGCTCTATTACACCAAAATTGATAATCCTATTAACTAACGGTTTACTCCGTCGGATTAAGCGTCTCATTTCCAATTAAAATATATTTTTAAATTGAAATTGGAATGAAATACAGTGTCATGAAAAATCGAAGAGTGTGGAAAATAGGATTACAAATATCTCGGTATAGGGTAAGTCTTGTAATCGTTTTGAAAATCGAAAAAAAAAATTTGATGGATTTACACGTTTTAGACACTGGACATACCGAAAAACATATTTTTAGAAAAAAAAAAATTACCGTCCGTCTGTGTGTCTGTAAACGGTCTCTCTCCCGAACAAATTGAGATAGAGACTTGAAATTTAGTGTGTACTTTGTATAATAATGGGAAGAAGCTTATTGAATTTCAGTAACCTCGATGATCCGGAACTATTTTTTTCGGACTCTCGAAATATTCGTTCTGATAAAAGGTATATAATTTTTTTCGAAATTGTACATTTTAAGGAGTGAATATAAAAGACAATGAAAAAACATAAATTTTGCATCAAGTATGAAGTCGATCGGATAATGAGTTGCCGAGATATTTGGAATCCTTTTTCCACACGCTTCGATTTTTCATGACCCTGTATTTCATTCCAATTTCAATTCAAAGATCTATTTTAATTGGAAATGAGACGCTTCATCCGACGCAGTAAACCGTTAGTTATATGATTATCAATTTTGGAGTTGTAAGGATGTTTCTTTTACGCAATTCAGTAATAGGGCATTTAAAGTTTAGGACGTCATCATAAGCCTAATAAATTTTATTCGAATTGCAACGCATTTTATAAATAGTTTTCACATGTTTTATTTTCATATTTTATATAATGCATATCCATAATGGGTAAGTATTACGGTGGCCCCCAACGACTAGTTTTTTTTTTTTGTTGTTGTTTTGTTTTGTTTTGTTTTCTAACAATATGTTTTCCGGAATCTCCAGTGTCTGAAACGTGTAAATCCGTCATTTTTTTTTTTCGAATTTTAAAAAGGTTGCAAAACTTACCCTGTACTACGTTTGATGGGTAAAGTAAAAGAAAAAAGAGTCTGACAAAAAAGTAAATTAAAATACATTCAAACACTCTTTTTTTTCCCCTTTTGAACAATGTTTTCTTTTAATATTGCCATTGTAGCGCAACTCTGTTTGACTTTGATCCGATAACCCTTTTAATTCGGATTTGAGCGAAACGAAAAGTGAATTAGAGAAATGGTTCACTAGAAATACAACTGTCTATTGATTATAGCTAAGTATGACGAGCTATATCGATTGTACGAAATGAAATTTTAAGTTCCATGTCTTTTTGAGCGTAGATCAATACATAGCAAAGACAAAAAATTGCTAAATACTGTTATTAACTGAGCACTTAAAAATAATTTTGGTTTTACACTTAGTTATTTTTACTTTCTTCAATCTTTACAAGAAGAAGTACTGGATTCGTGAAAAATTTAAACTTTCGGTTTTTGATGGATTTATACGTCTTAGAAGGTCCCGAACACGATTTGACTGTTTTTAGAAAATGTCTGCCTGTGAGTGTGTGTCTGTAAGCGACACAAATTTTGTGGGCGCCTTATCTCAAGAACTAATCCACGGAATTTAATCAAACTTTAGATTCAGTTAGAACTTGATACAAATTGGTTCTGATTAGTTTTTGGTGTAAATAGTCCAAAAGGTGGCGCTGCTATGCTGCACTTTTCACGATTTCCACAATATCTCTATCTCAAGAACTAATGCATGGATTTTCATCAAACTTCAGATTCTGTTATAGACGTTGACATAAATAGACGCTGATTACGTTTTGGTGTAGATATCCCAACAGGTGGCGCTGCTATACCACTTTATCATGATTTTTACGATTGCTATATCTCAAGAACTAATCCACGGAATTTAATAAAACTTGAGTTTCAGTTAGACCTTGATATAAATGGGTGCTGATTCTTTTTAGTGTATGCGAAACCTGTGTGAGATAGAAGAAAGTTTTGGGATTGGCACATCCGACTAGTTTAGTTAAGACATAAAGGCACTCCAAGCCAAGGTGATTTTGTCCCACCTTTTAAAAAATCATTTAAAAAACAAGCTATTCTTTCTAAATACTAAATGTGAGTTTCAAGATATGCAACTGATATCTTAAAACTAGAAAAAAGAATTAGAAATTGCTTAAATGAAAATTTCTATAAATTTTGGAACTTTAAAGACAACAAGAGGCAAAAAAAAAGGAGATAAAGTAGCATTCGAATTTTTATTTAGCACATCTCTAATTATCTTTTATTAATGAAATAGTAATAGAAATTTAAAACATAGAAATTAACAGCAGGACAAAATTTTCAATACTAAAAAGTTACAATATTCAAATACTAATACAAAAAGAAAGAAAAACCTCTGAGAAAATAGTTAATTAAAACACATCCAAACATTACTTTTTTTTCCCTCTTTTAAACATATTAACACATTTACTCTATTCAGATGCCAATAAAAAATAGAAAAGAGTCTGACAAAAAAGTAAAATAAAATACATTCAGACACTCTTTTTTATTCCCCTTTTGAACAATATTTTCTTTTTAATATAGCCATTGTAGCGGCAACTCTGTTTGACTTTGCTCAGATAACCCTTTTTAATTCGGATTTGAGCGAAACGAAAAGTGAATTAGAGAAATGGTTCACTGGAAAGACAACTGTGTATCGATTATAGCTAAGTATGATGGACTATATCGATTGTGCGAAATGAAATTTTGAATTCCATGTCTTTTTGAACATAGCAAAGACAAAAAAAATTGCTAAATACTGTTATTAACGGAGCACTTTAAAATAATTTTGGTTTTACACCAGTTGTATCGTGTACTTTTCACGATTTCCACAATATCTCTATCTCAAGAACTAATGCACGGATTTTCATGAAACTTCAGATTCTATTAGGCGTTGACATAAGTTGCTTCTGATTAAGTTTTGCTGTGAATCATCCTACAAGTGGCACTGATATGCTGCATTTTTCTGGATTTACACGATTTTAGTCATATCTCAAGAACTAATGCACGGAATATCATCAAACTTCATATTTCGTTAGACCTTAAGTTGGTGTTGATTAGGTTTCTGTGTAAATTATATAACAGGTGGTGCTGCTATGCTTTTTTTTATTCTAAAATGTATAATTAAAAAAAATCCACTTTTTGAGATATTAACATGTATGAGATAGAAGAATGTTTTAGGATTGGCACATACGGCTATAGTCTTTTTCTTGATCCTTACTTTTTGACATTGAAATAGGCAGAAAGTTGCAATATAGGAATTATCGAATTTTTAATTGAAAAAGTTATGAATTGAAATCCGTAATTATTTTCCCTAAAATATTTTTACGTGTGCCAAAATAGACTGCATGTTTTTGTTTTTTTAATTTTATTAAAAGTAAATAGCGTCAGGCTATTGAAGTGGTTTTTGCTGAAGCGTATGTGTGAAGTCAGGAATTTCTTTACTATGCTTCCTTGGTTTAATTCCAAATATCACCAAAAGATGGCGCACTGTCTTAAACTCTAATTCTGGTCAAGAAAAACTTGCAATTTCATAACGCAAATCTCTTTTTTTTTTTCTGCGTCCCAGTAGCTAAACAAAATAAAGGTAAAAAACGGAGTAGACATTTATTCTTTTTTATATGTTAGTTTGAACTTTCCAATAGCTTGAGACGTCACAGCACCCACCATCGTTGATATTTGGAACTAAAACAAGGAAGCGTAGTAAACAAAAAGTTCTCTAATTCACACATTATTCTCCGGCAAGAATAACTTCAATAGTTGTCACTTTTGATTTGTTATTGAATTTTTAAAACATTCACTTCACTTTTGGACACCTGTATATACAGTGTCTCACAAAAGTGATGGGACACTTGTGCTTTATAAAAAGAAACTGCAATAAAATAAATAAACAAACATGTGCAAAAATTTTTTGGGTGTGTTTCATATTTAAAGTTAGTAACAATTATTACATAACATACATTTTGTCAAAATATTAAAATATTAATTTAGTAAAAATACAATTGTTCAGAACGGAGCAAAAAATGGCTCACATAAGTGATGGGACACTTACTTTTCCATCAAATATTTATCCAAAAATTTTACTTTTTAAAAGGTTTTAATATTTTGTTGGATTTCCTTTTACTTTTAAAACATGATTTAATCTTTTTGGGATGGATTCGACTATTTTTTTGTGATTTCTGGAGTGATTTTACCCCATTCTTCTTGAAGCACCGATTTTAGTTGTTGTTTTGAAGAAATGGTGTGTTTGCGAATTCTTGATTCCAATTCTTGCCAAATATTCTCTATGGGATTTAAGTCTGGAGATTGTGGTGGTGTTTTTATTATTTCAGGACAGTTATATAGCAGCCAGAGTCTAACGTTCAGAGCAGTGTGCTTGGGGTCATTGTCCTGGTAGAATTTAAAATCGTTATGAAGGTTCAATTTTCGTGCTGAAGATTTCAAATTTTGCTTTAAAATATCAATATACTTGTACTGATCCATTATACTGTCAATAAAAACAAGATCACCAACTCCAGCGGACGACATACACCCCCATACCATAACTCCTCCTCCACCATGTTTTACTGTTGGTACCAAGTTCTGTTTGCGAAGTTCTTCCCTGGGTTTTCTCCACACCAAGATTCTACCGTCAGAACCAAATATATTAAATTTACTCTCATCAGCAAATATAACTTTATTCCAGTAATCAGAATTCTTATTTATGTTGGATTTTGCGAAAGCTAGTCTGAGTTTTCTATTCTTTTCACTTACGAAGAATTTTTTCCTGGCTACTCTACCGTGATATCCAGCAGATCGAATTACCCTTCTAATAGTTTCAGGATTAACAATTATTCCATATAATGCTTGTAAATCAGCAGCAACTTTTGAAGCACTAATTCTTGGATTTTTTTTAATATTTCGAACGATAATTCGCTTTATTCCATTGGATAGCTTTGATGGTCAGCCAGGTCTTCTTTTATCCTGAATCATATGATTCTTTTTATATCGTTTAATGATATTGAAAACTGTTGAACGACTCAAGTTAACTGTTTCAGCAGTTTTTCTAATAGATTTTCCACGTTCAATATGCAAATTAATAACTAATTTTCGAATTTCAGGCGAAGTTTCTTTTCGTTTAGCATTCATGACTACACAGAGCTAAAAAACACAAAAATTCCAAAACAAACTGGAGAGAAATACTGCAGACGATTTTATAAATTATTGCCAATTGCTTTTAAGTAAAAATAAAACCCCAAAAAATATTTTTATTGCTTATTTCAGACGATTTTTGTTGCATATATAATGGTGTCCCATCACTTATGTGAGCTATTTTTTGCTCCGTTCTAAACATTTGTATTTTTATTAAATTAATATTTTAATATTTTGACAAAATGTATGTTATGTAATAATCTTTACTAAATTTAAGTATGAAACACACCCACAAAAAAAATGTGTACATGTTTTTTTAATTTATTTGATTAGTTTCCTTTTGTAAAGCACAAGTGTCCCATCACTTATGTGAGACACTGTACATAATTTGAACGGATACCTTAGAACAATTTTTGAGTTATTCTTAAAAACCCACTATCACTCTATTTGGAGGGATCCTGTAGTCATTGAATAAAAAGATAATTTTATAAGACAAAAAGAATTTTAATCTATAGCAGCGATTTAAATTGGTTTGATTTTGCGTTTAATTATTACCTTTTTTAAAAAAATAAAGAAAAATATTGTATCACAAATATCAACAAAAGTTTTTATTCTATTCATTCCTTTATTCCAAAGATATCGTTTTATCGTCTGCTGCCATAGCAACATGACAAATTAAATTTCATAAAAAAAAAAGCACAGTAGTAGAAAAATATTTTTCTAAATAGAATAGTTATTGAACAACTCAACACTTTAACAGAGGAATTCTTATTTCTTATTTCGATATCTTAAAGTTGTTTGTTGTCATTTTTATTTTTAATTTTGGTTTTAGAATTAAATTCCTAAACTCCGGTGCGTAGAGCGGGTTAAACAGCTAGTTATTCACTTATTATTGATAGACAGTTCTGTAACCGAAATCATTTGTGTGCCCCTGTAAATGAACAATAAATCCTAAGTACGCCTTATTCTAATATATAACACACACACAAATATATATATATCTACCCTATATATATAAAATCCTAATGAAACGAATTTGTGAAACGATTTTATGAAACGAATTTATGAAACGATTTTATGAAACGACTGATTAAACGACTGATTATGTTTCAAGGCTATTTTTAATAGAATATTAAACGCTTGATGGTGAAATTAATACCAATTGTTCATAAAAATCCGCGGATGTCAAAACTGGTAATAGAATTTTGAAATTGGAATTAGTTTTCGAGATATTAATTTTTTTCTAATTTTAATGACATTTCTGTAATGATGGCAACTAATTACTCAGTTTTTTTGTGACAAAAAAGGGAAAAAAATTGAAAAGGATCCCGATAGGGATTATTGATTTCTTTTTATTCGTCATTTTCAAATTGAAATTGAATTTATCTTTTATTTCAATCGATAATGAAGATAAGATTGTGATTAAATTATGTTTTTCAGGAAAATTTGAAAAAAAAAATCACATTTCCATCGTCAGGATTCAATCGTCTGTCAGCATTTAATTTAATTTATAAACTGAAAATATTTTGAATAAATTCGTCCAAATGACGTCATTTAGGTAAACGCAAAAGAAAGGGAGGAAAAGGAATTAATAGTAATTATTATTTATTGATATCATTTTGTTATTTTTTTTTGTAAAATTTAACTAAACGAATTTATAAAATAATTAATTCGGATATTTGAAACTAATATATAAAATAATAATTGCCCAACTGAACGGAAGAATAAAATATCCTGCTTGGTTTTCTATCCTGCTTGGTTTTTTCCGCCAAGCTTTTTAAAAAAGCGTCAAGACCCCTATAATAGAAAAGCACCAAGAGTTCATTGGGTTTATTTTCATAACTTTTGGCAACAAATCTATGTACATTAACGAATCTATCCCTTTTTAAAGCTCGAATTACGCCAAACCTAAAAGCAAAGGATCCTATAATGGAAAAGTACCCGATTTTCTTATGGACAATATTCAAGTGACAGAACATGGTGTAAAATTACCGCGGATAGCAAATTTGTTTAAATATCTCATCAATTGATGCCGAATAAATGCAGGCATGCATGCACG
Source organism: Maratus michaelseni (assembly GCA_963931845.1). Taxonomy (NCBI): domain Eukaryota; kingdom Metazoa; phylum Arthropoda; class Arachnida; order Araneae; family Salticidae; genus Maratus; species Maratus michaelseni. The sequence goes on along the minus strand of OZ007588.1, from coordinate 29,933,618 downwards.
AAATATTTAATTAATTTTGTATGATAAATAATTATTAGAAAATTCGTATATACATATTAATTAAAAAAATAATTTACATATTTAAAATAACATGAAAATATGCATGATGGTGCACTAAAATAGAGAGAAAATTAAAACCTGTTACTGAAAATGTCTATAACATAGTACTTTTCAATACCGTGGTTCTTAATGTTATTCACAAGCAGATGGAATTTTTCTCATCCTTAAACGCAAAGGAAGAATAGAATAGAGATTGTTGTTATAAAAGTCCGAGAGGTAGTCACAATTTAAACCTAACCATTTCATACAAGCTGGTTTTCAAGTAGTAATTGATTTTACTTATCAATCCCGAAAACAGTCGTCAGTTGTCGCAACAGCTGTGTATGAGGCCATGATAATCGAAAAATGTCCCATTAAAATGTTAAAAGCATGGCAACCCAATTACAGATTTACCAATATTTTTAAAATAAAGCACGCTGTCATGTTTTTAGAGGCCTCGAAGTCTGAGCGGGGGTTGGCGAGCGTAGCTCGCAGGGGGGTAGGCCCCCTAGTATATATATATATATATATATAAGAGAGAGAGAGAGAGAGAGAGAATGAAATCGGTTACATATTGTTTTATTATTATTTAATCTCAACTGTCTCTTTAACTTAAATTTGAAAATGTCTTTCCTACTGCAAAATGAGAAATTTATAATCGATTTTTCAGAAGTTACAGAAATATCGAATACCTTCATAAATGACCCCAAACGCTCATTACGCCGTCACCGAGTTATAAAGCCACCTGAAATCGTCCCTTGAGTTCATTAAGACATTCACAGAATCACTTTACCTCTGAATGATCTGTACCTGGCGGCAAAGCCAGATAGAAATTAACTGCGACCGTATAATTGGATACACTCCATTCCCAAATCCCTTCGCCGCAAATAGTAGCAGATCATCGCCGCGAGGTTCAAATCAAAGAGTGAAAATTGGAGGATATTGCTGGCTGAGTATAAAGAGCATTGATTTATATATAACAGATGAACGTTGTTGCATAGAAGAGGATGGATTGTCTTAGCACTCGTTTGAGATCGTATACAGGGCAAGGAAGTAGAATTTAAAAAATAAAATTCAATTAAACTTGCTTGTTGTTTCCATTCAGTTTGAAAATAGCTTGGATTATGTAACGTGGGAATATTTTTTCACCATTTTGTATTTAAGAAAATTAATTCCTGATGATGGTTTTAAAGATAAACCGAAACATCGAGAATAATTTTTATTTTTGCGATTTTAATTTTTACAACTTTGTTTAATCTCGTATTAAAATGTACGTTGGTTAGCAACTTATTGTTTTGATTTTATAAATTTAAGTATTCATTTTCAAATAAATTAAACAAGTGCGATTATCAAGAGGTGTTCACCTGTTTACGCACAGCATCCTATAAATGGGACAGCATCACCATGTTTTCTCATATTCAATTATCAAGTTTTTCTGAATCTTTTGTGAAGTGCATGTACCAGCATTCCTCCTCACTCTTCCATTCCACTGGGAACCTGCATATAGTCTATATTTTTCGTCTGCTATTGGAGTATGAAAAACGCCATTTTTCTATCGCTGAAGTTAATTGTCAATATGATCTATAAAGTGCTACTGTTGACTAGTATGCTCTACATGTAATTCGTCCACAACTTTCCAACAAAGTTTAAAAGTGTTTATGAATTCTGTTTGTCTGTATGTGGTCTAACTCGCGTAAATATGCACGGATTGCCGTGCAATTCATATATGCTATTCATGTTTACTATGGGATGTTCGGTATTCAAAATGAAATGTGTAGCGTTTATAATTCATTTACAGGGACACTCAAAATAATTCCGTTACATTACGGTCTACGGGGGGAAATCGTTTGCGGTGTATTTTAATGAATGTCACTGTATTTCAAACCTGTTGAAATTGATATATATCACTGAGGCGCATTACAAATGCTTACTATAAATTATGGAGGACATAGCATTCATCGTTCATGTACAGGGACACATGAAATAATTCGGTACAGTACTTTCTATGAACAATAATAGCTGGAAGCACGTTTTCATTTGTGGCACGCGTTTTTGAAGTTTTCTCTTTATTGATATTTGAAGTTTTATTTTCCTGAGTGAAGTGTTTTTGAGAATGGACTTTATTTCGGCCCAAGGCAAATTAAGCAGTGCTTTCTCAAGTCCCTTCCTTTTTTAAAGATTTTAAATAAAAGTTGTTTGATTTTACTTACACTTGTGCTCACTCCGACTTAGCTAGCATTGATCATAATGAATAACAGCGACATGGCTGTTACAAGTTTTGTAAATGATCTATAGATTTATATATATATATATATATATATATATATATATATATATATATATATATATATATATATATATATATATATATATATATAACATAGAATGCTAAATTTTACTACAGTTATGAAACGCATAGCACATATTTTAAAATTCGCCCTTCTGGAATTTCTTTCAATAAACGCAAATGTACTCGATACATTTTTTGCAGCCCTGTATATGATCTATAGAATATAAACACACGAAGAAATATGTCAAACAATAGATAAATTTAGCATCACATACCACAACTTAAAATACAATTCCAGCAATTATTGCTCATTCACAGTATTGTTACCGAATACTTTTGTGTGTCCCTGAAAATGAACGATAAATGTTATGCCCATCCTATTCAACAGTGAGCTTCTTATAGTACACCTCAATGATATATATGAATTCCAATATCTTTGAAATAGTGTAACATCAGTAAAATTCATTGCAAACGATTTTTCCCCCATAGACCATAATGCAACGGAATACTTTTGTGTGTCCCTGTAAAAAGCGCTGATCAAAGTCTTAATCACGGTAAGCAAGTTTTTTGAATCGCTAAACATTCTTACGTTTAAACCGTTTAAGTTAACGATTTTTTTTTAAATTAAAGTAGATTTGTATAACTAGAGGACAAACCTTCAAATATTAAGGATTTTAATATTTTTGATTTTTTAAACAGTTTTAAAAACTAAAAATTAATGGCAAAAATTAGTCTGAAAGTTCAAACAGTCATAAAAACAGTGTGAAATTTTGATTTGTCTTACCAATTTGAGGTTAGGTATACAACTTAATTTATTTTAAAAATCCTGGTAAAATGTTTGCGTTAGATGACTATTAATAAAGCAATCACTTACTACACCAATGTGCTGAGCATGCCTCGCCGTGATTAGGGGAACTTTGGAAGTGTTTAGATTGACTAAAATATCAATGTTTTTATATGACAGTATTTACTCCCTTAGACAAAAGTGCACTATTTAAATACACACGTACACATACACGCACACACACGCACACACACACACACAAAATAAATAAATAAATAAAAATCCCGAAATCCCCTAAAAATCAAATCTCCCCGTAAATAAAAAGTTTGACTCAAAAATAAAAACCGAGTCTCTCTTTGTCAATGAAAACGATAGATTCCAGTTAATATTTTAACAAACTTTTAATAACGTCAAACAGAAGTTTGTTCCAATTTATTCTTTCAACAGAAATTTTTAAAAAATGATTTAGAAAAATTTTCCGCTAAATCACAGTCATTCGATTCGATTACTGTTGAACGACACAATAAATTTTTCAAGCACTAGAATGTCTTGTGACAGTATCTCGATAAGGATGATAAATGAATCTTTTATTTGCTATATAGACGCAGCAAAATTTAAAAAGTTTCCTTCTCTTTGTATAGTGAAAACAAAATTGAAAGAGGAAACAAGACTTAAGAAAATAATGATGTATAAAAGGTTTTCCTTCTTTTTTTAAATGTGAAAAGTGATAAATTGCACACGATTTTTATAAATTGTAGAATATATTAATCGAAGTAATTCTAGAACACTTCGAAGCACTTGACATTATTCTTTTTGGCTAAATTGATTATTTAACATAAAAATAATGTAATTTCCTCAGTCTTACTTTTTAGATTAGTGTTTATTCATTTATTTATTTTTACTAAAGTTGTAGTATTATGCTAAACTGTGAATGCGCTTGAAATATGATAAGAAACTGGCTCTTTTACTCTATTAGAGCAAATAAAATGTTTCAGACCAATTTTCCGCTAAAACACGGTCATTTCATTTTATTATTGTTCATCTACACAATAAATTTTATGATCCCTGGAAAGTATTCCTATAATATCGCGAAACGGTTATAGGGAGTGAAAATGAATTTTTAGTTCCTTTAGATGTAGCAAAAATTTAAATAATTTTCTTCTCTTTGTAGTAAAAACCAAAATTAAAGAAGGGATAAGATTTTTAAAAAAAAATATGTGTAAAACGTGTTGTTCCTCCTTCTCCTTTTTCCTTCTTTCTTTTTTTTTTTTTATGTGAAACGTCATAAATTGCAGACGACTTTCATGAATGGGAGAAAATGTTAATGGAAGTAACTCTAGAATACTTCGAACGAAGCACTTGAATTTATTCTTTCTGTCTAGATCGATTAATTAACATATAAGAAGGGAATTTCTCCAGTTTTATTTTTGAGTTTAGTGCTTATTTATTTATTTTACCATAATTTTGGGGCTAAGTTAAACAGTGAATTTTAGTACTTGTAGATTTCTGTGGATGCACTTGAAACTTAATGAGGAAATGGTGCTTTTATCACATTAAACAGCAAATAAAATAATGTGTCAGCCCAATCTTCTACTAAATCACAGTCATTCAATTGTATTACTGTTCAACAACACAATAAATTTTATAAGCACTAGAATGTATTTCGATAGTATCCCTACATAGTTGCAAGGATGATGAATGAACCTTTTTGTTGCTATAGACGTGGCAGAATCTAAAAAGTTTTTTTTTCCTTTGTAGTAAAAACAAAATTGAAAGAGAAAAGAATATTTATAAAAAGAATGCTGCATAAAATATGTTCCTTCTTTTTAAAAAAAATATGGAACGTAATAAATCGCAGACGATTTTTATGAATGAGAAAAATTATTAAGCGAAATAATCCTAGAACATTTCGAAGCAGTTGAATTTTTTTTTTCTCTGGATAGTTTGATTATTTAATGCAAGAAGCATGGCATTTCCTCAGTTTTACTTTATTAACAGTTTATTTATTATTTTTACCAAAGTTGTAAGTTCATGCTAAACTGTGAATTTTAGTACTTGTGGATTTCTGTGAATGTGCTTTAAACTTTTTGCAAAACTTTGTTCTTTTATTCTGTTAACAGAAAATAAAATAGATTTTTCCCCCCATAAAATCAAAGTCATTCTGTTCTATCGACAGTCACAGTTCAACGACCACAATAAATTTTAAAAGCTCAAGAATGTCTAGCGATGGTATCACGACATGGTTATAATAATGATAAATGAATTTTTAGTTCATTTAGACGCAAGAAAATTAAAAGCGTTTTCTTCTCTTTTAGTAAAAACAAAATGAAAGAGGAAACGATTTAAGAAAAGAATGATGCATAAAATACTTTCTTTCTTTTTTTTTTTCCTTTTCTTTTTCTCCGTGTGATCAATTCCAAGTGATTTTTTTTCAATGAACGAAAATATTAAGCAAAGTAATTCTAAAACATTTCTAAGCAGTTAAATTTATTCTTTTTTGATTAGATCGATTATTTAATGTACGAAGAATGGAATTTCCCTGGTTTTACTTTTTAATTTAATATTTATCATACATTTTTAACCAAAGTTTTAGGCTTGTGCTAAGCTGTAAACTTTTGTACATTTAAAAATCTATTACCAATGTTAAATAGAAATTTGTCCGATTTATTCTGTTAACAGCAAATAAAATAACAATGTTTCAGTTCAATTTTCCGCTAAATCATATTCATTCAATTCTATTACTGCTGAACGACTCAGTAAATTTTATAAGCACTAGAATATATTCTGACAGTATCTCGACATGGTTATTGTCTGAGTGCAACGAAGACTCATACACAGCGCAGTATTACTTTGCCCCATATATAGCTACGATGGATATTAAAACCTTTCGTCAAGCATAACTCAAAAAATATTTAACGGATTTCGTTCAAATTTTTACAGCAGGTACCTATAAAGGTGACAACGACGTCTATTTATTACCAATAATAAATGTCAAACCGTTTGGAAATTATATTTAAAAAATAGATAAAAAAGCACAATTAAAGTACATACGTCACGAAATTTTGTGCGTACGTCATTTTCACCGGCGGAAGATTTTCGTAGACAATCGGAATTGAAAAGTTCATGGAGTACATGGAGCAAAAAAATATGCACGAATTAATATTCAACACAATAAAATATATTTCAATTTAGTAGAAATCGAAAATTAATTTGGATTTTTTTTCTGTTTGAAAAAAAAAGCCCGCAATAACTTGGTAGACTTGGTATTAGAGATTTGGCGCAAATCTCAGCAATAGCAGCTTTTTTTATTTCGCGTGTGTAAATTAAAAAAAAAAAATTCTTTGGTGTTTAAATAAAAGGTTTCGATTTATGGCATTATTTCTTTTTTTTCTTCTCTTTTTAGCATTTTAAATGGGATTAATGAAAGGCATGTATTTTAAATTAAATGAGTGAAAGGTTTATATTTAAATGAAATGAATTCAATATGAAAATGTTATAGGAACAATATTTGGCGATTTATCAACTGCGCCAGGATAACATAAAAGTACCAATATATCAAACGGTATGTAGTATGTGAAATGAAACAATTATATTATAATCACCCATCGTAAAAGAAAAAAGACTAATATTCTGCATTCAGAGGGGAAAATCCATCTCCTGTGCCGTAAGATTTGGCGAGTTCTTTTTTGGTGATAAGTTTTTCGATGTGATTGTTGGGATCTGCAGGATTTGGCTTACTTTTTCTAAATCTTATTTTTTTGCAGATGTAGTATTATGTAAATATATATTTTTGCAGATATTTTTCTATTTTGTATATTTGGCATTCTATTTTGTATATTTTCTATTTGGCATTTGGAAAAGAGATTTTTACCTTTTTATCTGTGCCTTCGGAAATATTAAAAAATAAAAAAATATTTACATATATCAAGCGTATAATGTTATGTTTTGCATTTTTATACGAACCACTTCTCCATTGTTAGATTTTAAATGCTATTTATTATTTACTAGCCGTTTATTCATTTTTTACAATTTACCCTCCTGACAATAACAATTATTTATCACAAAAATGCCTCTTAGGTTTGTTAAATAAGTTTGTTTATGTATTTTCATTACTTATTAAAATACCGACTATGGCGATAAAATTTTATTTTAGCATCGTGCTTAAATTTTTAAGATGGTGCAAAAACATGCTTTAATAAATGTATGTTTGTAAATATTTGAAAAACATGTTTTACCGCTCTCTTGAAAAATTTTGTAAGATGCTAAAACTACCTTTTGGCACCATTTAATTTTTTTTTTTCGCCAACCGACATAGGATACGAAACTTTTCCCCCTTCAGATACACAGGCAAGGCTGGTCTCAAACAAGAATAAAGCTAGCAACAATATTGTTTTAACTCTATAAGAGTTACAATAATGATATTAAATGCTCCGATTGGCTTTGGGCCCAATTACAAAAGTTTCTCCTAAAAAAAACTGTGGAAGAAGTCTTTTACATTTGTTTCAAATGAAGCTCGGTGTACAAGGTATTAGTTAATAATACAAACAACACTAATGGCATGAAGGCAAAAGTTTTAATTTAAATGTATATATTTGAAACCCTTCCCCCCCCCCCCCCCCCCAAAAAAAAAGAAGAAAAGAAAAGAAAGTTACAGTAATGAATTTAAAATGGCGTTAAGCCGCGCTTTCTGACATAAGCAATTGGCTTCAAACGCGATAACGAAACTTTCACTTAACTTAATAACATGTAGCTAATATAGCCCTCAGGGTACTTTGCAGTTATACAGACCTTGTGGTTTTTTTAAAAAGCTTGAGACAATTCAGGTTTAAGAAGTTGAGATTTACTGTCAAATGATATAAACAACTATGAACACAAAACTGATGAATTATTATTCAGGTTTATGTATGTATATGTATTTTTTTTAAAATTGCATCTGATTACACTTATTAGATAAATTATTTCTGCTTGCATTTAATAACTGATAAACGGCTTCTGTATATTAAATAAATTGTTTAAATATTGGGAAGAGGTGGCGAGAGGTAGAAAGACGAGTAAACAAACGGGTAGACAGACGGGTAGAGAGACGAGTAGCGACATAGGTCGACTGACGGGTAGCAAAACGAATAGACAGACGGCTAGAGAGAAAGGTAAAAAGAGGGTTGACAGAGGGGTAGCGAGATGGGTCACGAGACGGGTAGCAACACCGGTAGACAGGAATGTAACGAGAAAGGTTGCGAGATGCGTACCGTGGTAGATAAAGAGACGAGTAGAGAGATGAGTACAGAGACGAGTTGACTGACGGGTTAAGAGATTCGTAGCGAGTCGGGTACAAAAACAGACGGATAGTGAGACGGGTATACAGACGAGTAGGGAGACAGTAGATGGGTACGGAGATGGGTAAGAAGATGAGTAGAGAGGCGTATAGCCAGACGGGTAGAGAGACAGATAGACAAGTTGTGAGACAGATAGACAAATGGGTAGAGAAGTGGATAGAGACACGGCTAGACATACAAGTAGTTAGATGGATAGACAGACGGTTAGAGAAATAGATTGGCGGGTAGCGAGACCGGTAGAGAAATATAGACAGGTAGCGAGACGTGTGGAGAGATAGACAATCGGTTAGAGAGACGGGCAGAAGAACAGATAGGGAAACAGACAGATTGTGGAGAGACAGACAGACAGGCAAAAGAAAAGTCTGCGGATTGGCGCAGTAAAGGCGCAGGGGGCAGAGCCTCCTAGAGAATAATAAAGAAGTATCTGTTAAGCTTAACTTTGAAATATATATAATTTTTCAATTTTGCCGATATGGAGATTTAATGTAAAAATTATTTTACAGAAGTCATCGAAAGATTTTTTGTATATTTTAATAGTAATTTAGACTATAGTTTTGCAATCTGGTTTGTAGCAAAGCATGCTATCAATGTGGTTTGAAGTGTAAGAGTTTCTATAAACAGTTATACAAATAATAGATATATAATCAAGGAAGAAAAATTTTTAATTCACACACAAAAAAAGGTGCAACAATGAAATTAAATTTGCGTTAAGCCACGCTTGATAGAATAATCTAATGGCTGCAAATCGAATTACGTAACTTTAAAAAATTTGGCGTTTTAAAAGATCCGGCGTTTTTTTTTTTTTTTTTTTTTTTTCAAGTTTTGCGCAATACGCGCTTATGAAAATGAGATTCTTTGCCACATGTTAAAATAAATTATGACAACACATCTGATGAACGGTACTTCTTTTCTATTTTTTTAACAGTGTATATGAATTTATATATGATATTTTGTAATTCTATCATTTAATTTGCTCTTTTTCTTTATATTGTAATTGTTAACCCTATGTTCTCAGCAATATCACTCAGACTAATCCCTTTGAGGGAAGTCCTAGTAAGGATGATCAATTAATCTTCAGTTTCTTTATAAGCAGCCAAATTAAAAAGTATTCTACCCTTTGTAGTAAAAAAAAAATTGAAAGAGGAAACAATATTTAAGAAAAGAATGATGGTATAAAACATATTCCTTCTTTTTTAAATATGTGAAAAGTGATAAATTGCAGGCGATTTTTATGAATGGGAGAAAATATTAAGCGAAGTAATTCTAAAACAATTCAAAAGCAGTTGAATTTATTCTTTATAGCTATATTAATTCTTCAATATAAGGAGAATGGAATTTCTTCAGATTTACTTGTTTAGTTTTGTGTTTATTTATTTCCTTTTAACCAAAATTTAGAGTTTAAAACTAAACTGTAAATTTTAGTAATCGTATATACCTTCTGAATTCAATTAAAACTTGTCAACAGAAGGTCTAACTCGTGAGTCAAACTAAAGACTGGTGTTAAATTAGATTGGCCCAGACATTGTATATACCTTTATTACTTACCCATCATACGTAGTATAGGGTAAGTCTTGTAATCGTTTTGAAAATCGAAAAATTTTTTTTTACTTACCCATCATACGTAGTATAGGGTAAGTCTTGTAATCGTTTTGAAAATCGAAAAATTTTTTTTGACGGATTTACACGTTTCAGACACTGGAGATTCCGAAAAACATATTTTTAGAAAAAAAAATTTTGCCGTCCGTCTGTGTGTCTGTGTGTCTGTGTGTGTGTGTGTCTGTAAACGCTCTATCTCCCGAAAAAATTGAGATAGAGACTTGTAATTTGGTATGTACTTAGTATGTAATAATGGGAAGAAGCCTATTTCATTTCAATAACCTCGATTAACCGGAACAATTTTTTTCGGACTCTCGAAATATTCGTTCTGATGAAAGGTATATAAAAAATTTCGAAATTGTTTATTTTAAGAAATGAATATAAAAGACAATAAAAAAACATAAATTTTGAATAAAGTATGAAGTCGATCGGATAATTAGTTGCCGAGATATTTGGAATCCTATTTTCCACACTCTTCGATTTTTCATGACCCTGTATTTCATTCAAATTTCACTTCAAAGATATATTTTAATTGGAAATTTGACGCTTAATCAGATGCAATAAACCGCTAGTTAATAAGATTATTATTTTTGGAGTTATAAGGAAAAACCTCTTTCAAGCAATTCAGTAATCGAGCCTTTAAAGTTTGTGACGTCATCAAGCCACGATTTTATTTGAATTGCAATGCATTTTATAAGTAGTTTACACATTTTTATTTTAATATTTTACTTTATGCATATCCATGATGGGTAAGTATTACGGTGGCCCCCAACGACTAGTTATAATATATATTTGTAAAAGTTATAGATAATGTGCATGTAACGTCACGCAATCAATAAAGACATACTTCTCAACCGGGTGTTGGCAGAAAGTATCAATTTTCGTAGAGTTAGTAATTTATAATGTATTATTTCTACACATAATACGATATATTACAACTACGCGAAAATTACGAGCAATTTAGCTCGAAGTTTTGCCTACGTTAAGTTGAGTAGACACGCAACATGCCAGTTTGTTGACAAACATGCACATTATCTATAAAATTGGCTATATAAATATTGGTATTTAATAGCTCTAAAACAAAATGAATCACGCGTAGAAAATAAAAATCAACAAACTCTTAAGTATTACTGCAATTATAATTTTAAAAAATCATCTGTATTTCAACAGATTATCACAATTGTATTATCATTTTAGAAACAAGCCAATTTAGAAATTTTTTAAATCTGATTATGCAACATTTTCCTATGCTTAAACAATCATTTAACAGTTCTGGAGTTGAATCATATGAAATAATAGAAAAACTTGCTAAATAAAGAAATTATATCTAAATTTTTAGCAAAAAAAAAGCAAAGAAAAAAATCTCTGTAATCGTTGAAATTACAAAAGTTTACATTAATAAAATAGATTTGTATTATACAGAAAGCGAAAAGAGTTCAAATGATTCAATTTCCGTTGCAGTTGATCATAAATCATATGTCACCTATACTGTACCCATATGTTGATCATAAATCATATGGCAACCTTTGCTAAAGGTTAAGATAATTAATGAGAAAAGAAATAAAATCATGCATCCAGAAGAGATTAGGAAACATTTTTCAACACATTCAAAATACTCAAACAAAACTCCACCGTTTAATAAGGTGAAAGATGATATCTTAAGCAAACAATTTGGAAAACTCACAACACATTTGAAAACCCTATTTCAAGAATTATCATCTATAGTCGGAAAAATATCCGAAATCTTTTGTGTAGCCCTGTGTATAATCTATAGATTTGCATATATATACTACATAGCACGCCAAATTTTTTTTTCAATTAGGAAACGCATAACACAGTTGAAAATTCCTCTTCAGCGATTTACATTAATAAACGGAAATGCACTCGAGTTCTTTTGTGCTGCCCTGCCTATGATCCATGCAATTTATATACCCCAAGTAATATTTTTAAAAAAATTGCTTACATTTAAAAATGCATACCAGAACTGGAAACGCACTTCCAACATTTATCTCTCATAGACAGTGCTGTAAACGAATTCTTTACTTTGCATATAATGGAGTTTCCATTATATATGCTTTTCTTAATAGTTAACCCTCTCTTGGAATTCAATATGCATTTAATTTAATTATTTAAAATTATATTCTGAATTTAATTTGTCTGTGCATCCCATTCCCTGCATATATCTCTTTCTATTATTAAGGATAACCTTTTCATTTTAAATCATTCTCCTACACTCTATTTAGTTCAGATGTAATTTTGATCAATTAAAAAAATAAAGAAGAAAGAATAATTCCTTTTCATGTCTGCACTTCTGCATTTACACTTAAAAATGTAGCCGTTGGATATGTCTATAGTTAGTTCATAGATTCTACACTCAGCAGATGTAATGTCTAAATCCTTGAGATAATTTTCTGTTCCCAGGAAGACTAACTTTTACCCTATCGCAACCCTATCGCTATGCATTGTGGATGCAATTTGTCATATATATCTCATTTGGTTATGCTATAAAATCAATGTGTTCTGTATCTCTCTGCATATTTTATCGCCAAGTTGGAAATTCTTCAAAAGGAATTGGCGAAAACCGCACGCCAAATATCTAACATCTGTCAAGAATTTTGAAGTAATTATTCATGGCATTCTGTTCCTGTACTCTATCGGAAATGTAAGCCTCAAAAAAAGGCTGTGTGCTTGGCCGGGTCACTCCCGTTGGCATATGTAATCTCTTTACTGTGATTGCCATTAAACATCTTCAAAGAGCCACTCTTCGAGTTCTCCTAAATTAGTCTCTTCACTTGCCTGAGTAATTTTTCGAACACAATATTGCGTGATGTATTCCTCGGTGCAACAAAATCTTATTCTTGGACATATATCGTAAAGGATTACGGCCTGTAACGAAAAACTCCACGATACTGCCCCTCCAACAATATCGGGATCCCTTACGTACAACAAATGCTATTCACACCCTACTATACAGAAAGCACCTCAGGGATGTATATTAATTTAAATATATTTGAAACTGTGTAACACTATTAAAATACACTGCAAACGATTTTTCACCATAGAGCATAATGTAAAAGAATTGTTTGATTGTCCCTGTAAAGGAACTATAGGAATGTCAAACAATCCATTTTCAATAATGAACATGCCATAGTAAACCTCAATAACGTATATCAATTACATGGTAATCCGAGTCTATTTACGCGAGTTAGAGCATGAACAGAGAGACAAACAAACTGAAATCATAACCACTTTTCAATTATGTTGGTAAGTGTTAAAAAAAACAGAAAATATTTTCTTTCAGATCACAAAAACTTTAATTAACAAAATTTTTGTCATCAACTTGACAAAAATTTTGCCTGACTGATTTAATATTGGAGTGTTTCCGGACACCTCTGACCTCCTCCTCCCGCACACACACCACCACCACCTTTCTCTAGATTACGGCCTTGAGATTACGGATACTTTGATGCAGGTAGTGTGAATTAAAATGTAATAAGTGTAAATCAATATACAGCTAATTTAAAACTTAATAAAAATTACTGGCATACTTAGAAAAATTAGCTTGTAGTTGTAGATAGCAATTTTTATAAAATCTAAACTTTAAAAAGTTGTTCACACTTAGGCCCTCTGGAAATCCTGCGCACAAATTAGATACTAACTACTATAGTAGTTAATCTTGCGTTAACTATCAGATTACTAGTAAGTTACCACCTTAATTCTTCCTAGAAATATATTCAATGGTATACATCCCACGCACACAATCGTTTAACACAAAATACGAGTTTGAAAATCATATTCCAGAATCGATGAATTTGAAACAAAGCGGGAATCATTAGTGGTCTATCGGCTAATGGCCACGCACGTTTTACAATCCGTGTTTTCTGTGATGTCACACTCATAGGTTACGGTTACAGGTAGGCATCGATTTTCACTTTATCGTAGTCTCCATGGGAATGAGTGGTTTTTATTCCAGATTGACACATCGGTCGTTGAGAAATGAACGAAAACAGAACCGTCAAAAAGAACCTAAAAATAGAACTTTTTGGGGATATAAAAAGGTGAAAAGGAAAAAAAAATCACAATGCCTTTTATTTTAAGAAGTCGATACGAAGGATTTTTTCTTTCTTTCTTTCTTTTTATGAAGTATAAAAGCTTTATCTGGAGGAATTTATCTTCGAGATTGTTCTGGATAAAAATCGTCAGTTGAATATTTTTACTATCCTAAAAATATTGAGAAAGAACAAACTTAAGGATTTCCAAAAAAATCGGCTTTTTTTCAAGAAGAAAGCGTTTTGGATTCGTGAAAAATTTCAACTTCCGATTTTCGATGGATCTGTATGATTTAGAAAGTCCTGGACACGATTTGAATGTTTTTAGAAAATGTCTGTATGTGACACAAGTTTTGTGAGTGCTCTATCTTCTAGAGCTAATACACAAAATTTCACCAAACTTGCTGTCCTGTTAGAGCTTGACATAAATTGGTGCATATATATACACCGGGTGAACCAAAAGTTCGTTAAAACTTTAAAAATTCATTAAAAAAAAAGAGAAAGAAATTATGATAAAGAAGTGAGGTTTGCAAGAAAGGGCTCACAAGGTAGTCGAATTTTTTTAAGCAGCAAAAAAATATGTTTAGTTAAAAATGCCACTGGTAGAGGGCGCTGACGACCCGAAACACAATGAATAGGACAACAGTACGCTCCATCCATTTATTCTTGCAACAACAATTGTTCAACATAACCTCCAAAACCATTGTACTACCAGACCATTGTACGACACAACTAAGGCGACTCACAACACCCATTACAGTTGAATGCAACATGTCGGAATGAATTGCAGAAACTCTCCACTGTAAAAAAATTTCCGGAAGGTTCCGGTAAAAAGTGGTGGCATTAAGATGCCACGGCTTTTTGCTGTTGCGTTTCACAAAAAAGTAGTGAAACATTCCAATTTTCAATAATAAATATACTTTTTTTATTCAGTGTCTTATTTAAGCAATTAAATTTTAAAGTTTCGTATTACAGATAAAATGAAAATTCAAATAATGAAGCATAAAAAGATTTAAATTAGCTATTTACTTTATCGGTTGATATCCAAACAAAGAATGTCTTTTGTTCAGATTGCATTCGTCTCTAAGTACCTAGGCAGCTGTTTTTTTTTATTCTTCTTTAGTGATCAAAATGGTTAATGGAACATAAAACATGAAACACGCATGCGCAGAATGTAGTTTACGGAAAAGTTGAAACCTCTCAAAAATATTACACGAATTATTGCCGTAAGTGATGTAGGACATAAAGAAATTCGAAATCCCGGTAAAATATGCGAAATGCTTCAGGATAATTTCCTGAAACGTTCCAAAGATTTCTTACAGTGTTCAAATAGAACAACTTCACCAACAACGCTCGATCGGGCAATGAGAACATTCTGAAAGCGAATGAGAAATCCTCGTGTATCCAGGTCTTTTATTGAAGGATTAATTTGCATAATTCTGCTGAATCTCTCGCATGTTACAGCCTACAGGTCACATTCTTAACTAAAAAATTTTTTGCTGCTAAAAAAACTCCGACTACCTTGTGATCCCTTTCTTGCAAACCGCACTTCTTTATCCTAATTTCTTCCTTTTTTATGAATTTTTAAAGATTTAACGAACTTTTGGTTCACCCGGTATATATATATATATATACATATATATGCATATATTATAAGGTTTTGGTGTAACTCGCCTAACAGGTGGTGCTTCTATGCTGCACTTTTTACGATTTCCGAGATCATTACGATTTCCGTTTCTCAAGAACTAATGCACGGAATTTCATCAAACTTTATATTCTGTTAGACCTTGACATAAATAGATCCCCAACAGATGTCAATCACTGTTATGCTCTGTCAAAAATTTTTAATGATGGCAATTACTACTTTTTAACACTGTAAAACATTGAATTTATCTGTTAATATGTAAATATATAAATTACACTGCAAAAAAAAAATTATTGATTTTACGGTATAATACTAGCCCCCCAGCTGCCAGTGTTATACCGTAAAATTAACAGTAATAAACAGTAAAATAAGCACGGTATAATACAAATACTGGCAGCCGAAATGCCAGTATTATACCGTAAAATCAACATTTATTTATTTTTATTTTTTGCAGTATATATATATATATATATATATATATACACACACAACAAACATAATTTATGTTATTTTAAAAAATATCAGAGAACTTTTGTAACAAACACTTTACCTCCCAACTTTGTAACAATTTTTCGCTTAAAGATAAAAAAGAGAACTTGACAAGTCTATAATATCTATTTAAAATTCTAGAAACTTTCGGGGAAACTTTGTAAGAAGTTTGTTTATCGTTGAAGCTCTTTAGTTATGCTAAACATAACCTTTGTACATATTTTTCTTTCAAAATATAAAAAGACAGCTTTCTTATCATAATTCTTAGTTTTTTAAAGAATATATTAGAAACTTCCGTGTTTAATGCATGAATAGTGAAGCTCTTGTAATAAGCAACATGCATAAGAAAGATTCTCCGGATCAAAGATGTTTATGAAAGCTTCAATTAATATTTTCAAGGAAAGAGCCTCCCTCCCACCCCCTTTCTTCTTTGAAACGCTAAAATAACAAAAACATTTTTTTAAAGAAATTAGGTATACCTGAAGATTATATTTTTATTTTATTTATTTTTCTTTTTGTATATTTTTCACCATCAATTATTAAATCATATCGATATAATCATGGCAAATTATTCTTCAATTACGTTTACAAAATGTAATTGGAAAAATAGTCGTAACTTTTTGAAGCTGTAACGCACGACAAGACAAACAATTTTTGTATAGTAATGTAAAATTACAATTCACTCAATCAGTCAAAAATACAAGGTGTTCTGCGAAGACCAAAATTGTGCACAGCGGGAATCCCCTATACTTAAAACCATACCTCTACGACCATTAGTTTTTGAGGGGAAAATGCGCGAGGAAATGATTGACGTCACATCCGGTGCACATAACATGAGATTTTTCAATAATATATATAAGAATTACTGCACGTGCATATGAACTCATGCATTATGTATATGAATTAATACTAGATATCACATGATGTTCGCACGAGAATGTGTTCAAAAGAACCAGCATTCATACTGAAGCATGTTTGAGCGTAACACAAAATAGGCAAGTGAATACAATCAGTCAAAAATAAAAGGGGTTTTTTCAAGACCAAAATTGCGCACAGCGTGAACCCTCGCTTTAAATACATAAAAAATTACGGAAGGACCATACATCTGCGATCAATAGTTTTTGAGAAAAAAATGCGAAAGAAAATATTTGATCTCACATCCGGTCCACATAAAATAAGCATTTTCAGCAATGTGTATATTATGAATGACTGCACGTGCATGTGAACTAATGCATTATGCATATGAATTAATATTAGATATCGCATGATGTTCGTACGAGAATGTGTTCAGCATTCATACTGAACCACGTTTGAGCGTAACACATAATAGGCAAGTGAATACAAGCCGCGTTCAAGAAAGTCCGAAGACGTGTTTCTGTTGGATCAATTTTTGTTAACTATTCAACGACGCATGCTATAGTATGTTTTAATATGTATACAGAGGTTATTTCGAACATCTACTCATGTAAATTTAGTATTTACATTATGAAACTAAACATGTCCGTGAATAACGCTGACGTCATTTTGACTATCATACGTAATCTATATAGTAAAAGCGCAAGTCATTTGACTGAGCAAAACAAGTACGGGCTAACCCCATCTTTTTCCATTTGCAAAGCGGCCATTTTTATTAAAAATTATTTTTTCCAATAAAATGGCATAAAAGTTACATTTTTAGAAAGATCGTTCAAAAAAACTGGTTTGCTTAAGAGATGAGTTACATTGAAAAATGTATAGATTCTGAGATAACTTCAGTGAAAATGAGGTTAACAGTCGAATATCTCAATCCATTAAAGTAAATAAACAAAAGATTCATTCGTCATGAGTCTTAGAAATATTAAACCATGGGGGTCATCATTCGCAAAGCAAGATCTCCATGGTGAATTTTACAGCGCTGCCTGATGTCGAAAAAAAAAATTCACATCTGTAAACATGGCATACGTAGACACACACACACAAAAAAAAAAGCATCGTCATTTCGCTTATAACAGACGATCTAATTTATTTCACTGAAATAATAACGATGATTTTTTTTTTTTTTTTCACATTGTAAAACTAGTTGCAGCACGAAATGAACGCTTCTTTGTCACGTTTAACGTATACGATTTCCAACTTGTTTAACTTCTAAACATCGCATAATTTAAATTTTTTACATCGTCGAATAGAAATGTATTTCCAAATGTAATTTGTTTGAAAAGAGTATCTCAATCTACTTAAATTTTTATGGGTTTTTAAAAATAATTTTCAAGCATGGATTTGTTTTAAATCTCTATCGCGTGCAGTGCGATTACTAAATATTAACCCGTTTGCACTTATAAAATAATATATAAATATAGTTCAGCACTTGTTTTCGGCTAATATTCCAAAAAGAAATTAAAACTTCATCAAGTAATAAATAAAATAATCTAAATAAAACACAAATTCAACAGACATGTAATCGAACTATACGCGCTTAAAACACCGAAATTATTAGAGTAAAAAACAAACTCGAAATCTTTGGCGATTTCTTCGCTTATTAACTCCCGGCATGCGGCTATAATATACGAAAGCATTGCTTTTGCACAAAACTACATTATGAATGTATTATTGATATTTTTCATATAAAAATGCTTTTTACTGTTATTAGTGGGCAATTCTGAAAAATATGTTAAATGTAATAAATCTACAGGGTTATTGTAAATGATGGACCCATTTTCAAAAAATTGTATTTATTAAAGTACAAATCCAAAATGAACAATCTTTATACCAATGAAAAGGGGAAGTTTCAAAGTTTTTTTTAAGACATTATAAATGTTCAATGTGTCCACCGTTTGCTACACGGCAAGCATCTATGCGATAGCCAAACTCGTCCCACACACGAAAAAGAAAATGTGACTATACTTCTTCTGGGGTTATGTTAAGGAAGCTGTGTACGTCCCGCCGCTACCAACAACTCTGAACAATCTGCAGAACCGTATCACTGCTGCCGTGCACTCAGTAACAGCAGATACGCTTTCTCGTGTGTTGGACTAGTTTGGCTATCGCGTAGACGTTAGCAGTGCAGCAAACGGTGGACACATTGAGCATTTATAATGTCTTAAAAAAAACTTTGAAACTTCCTCTTTTCATTGGTATAAAGATTGTTCATTTTGGATCTGTACTTTAATAAATACAATTTTTTGAAAATGGGTCCATCATTTAGAATAACCCTGTATTAATGTTCCTAAAATTTTTTAATGTTTTCACCTATATTTTGTAACCCAGGAAACCCGGATTGGATACACTATAGCAATAATAAAAGTACAAATGCCCAAATTTCTAATAGAGCTTTTTTTTTTTCGGTGTGATAATACAAATTGGACCATTGTAATACAAAACATACCAATACTTTATATAATATCTGTTGTTTCCTATTTATCTGAATGTGTGTATATCTATTAAAAGATATATTTAATAATATTTAAGTGTGATAAAAGAAAACACAAGCCTAGTCTTGAACAACATCAGAGCTTTGTTCTCCGCTGATTGAAATCCTTGATAATGGCTTAGATTAGAGCTGAAAGCGCTAAGAAAGTATTATGTACTTCTAATATCTAGTGTTTTAAAGGACATTTATGCATATGTTTTTATCGGACGTCTATTTTAGTAATGTGTGAAATAAATCATTTTTCATAAAAATGTTTTTTCTTATTATGGATATAACTTATAGAATACAGGGGCCGTATAAAAATTAAATTAAATTTCATATTTTAATATGTATAAAGCCCCTTGTAAAACAAATGTCATGTCTAAAATATGCACTCGTTGTAATTGGAATTATGTTTCTATCATCAGTGGTCTAAGAGATAAATGAGCAAACATGTATTTTGAATCACCCTGCATATATTGCTTTAGGGAGGGGAAGGGGGGCAAAAAAAGACCAAGCCTAAGGGCTCGGATGGCAGGCGATCCGCCTCTGGTTGGCATGTTATAAATTTGGCTCTGGTAGGTTTGTTATTTATCTAATTTAAACAAAGTGTTTATGATTATTTGTATACATTATATTTTAGATTGTATAATGCTGTTTTTAACTGGATAAACGAATTTCACTATCGGAGTGTGCCGACAGAATAACAAGAACTTTTGTAAAATGGTTTCTTGTTAGCAATATGGCCAGGCCGTTGAAAAAAGCTGCAGATATGAGATTATGTGTTGTTTGTCGTAATTATGTGACCGAGGAAAATATCGACTTACCAGTAAAAATACAAAAAATATATATATTTGTCCTACATGTGCGATTAAAATTAAATTAAAAACATTTTTTTACCGTAAAAGTTTCATAATTGTTTTAAAATTGTTTCAAATTTTCTTTATGGTTATTTTTTATTATTTTTTATAAATTTTCAAATAATAAATTTGGTTTTGTAATAATTGTTGTTTTTTAAAGGTTCAATATAAATATTTTAATTTTATTTCACCTACGGGCATATTACCTGCATGTGAGCATATTACATTCATCAACTCGCTTTTTTAAAAAAACAAACTGCTACAGGTACAAATTTTGACTGGTTTAAATTTTTAATATACAGGGTGACTTTTAATTAACCTACAACTTTAAACTGAAATAACTCTCGAGTCGTTGCAGATGGCACTAAAAACATTTTTTTATTGAAAAGAAAGTGGAAAAGCAATCTAATGGATAAGGTTTTCAAAGTGAGCCCCTTCAGAGGTGATACAATAGCGCAACTTAGTCACAAAGTTGTCAGTAACAGAATCGAGCGTTTCTTTTTTTATGGTTGAAAAAGAGTCAGTTATTGAACTTTTAAGGCTAATAAAGTCTGTCGACTTCTTCTTGTAAACCAAATCTTTCATACGACCCTAAAGATAAAAATCAATTGGATTTATATGTGGTGAATAAGGTGGCCAATTTTCTTATCAGATCTCTTAGGAGTGTTCTAGAAGTCTTTGGTCGGTTTTTGAATGTTGCAAACCACTTCCGTAGAAATAATGTTGTATTTTCAGCACATAAATACCAATTTTTAACAATAAAAATACGGTGATCAGTTGAATATGACGCTTAGGGAGACATTTTCAAAATTGCATGGAACTGACATTAAAAAAATATCTTTTATGCCTTCTCTCATTGCACGCATTCGTGCCGCCATCTAGTGAGGCTCTGAGAAGTTATTTCAGTTTAAAGTTGTAGGTTAATTAAAAGTCACCCTGTATTTTTCCAGTACTAAAAAGGGTCCACTTTGTTATTCAATTTATATATATTATTCAAACCAGTTACTATTACTGTTTAAAAATCTTTAACATTAGGGTGGCCATATTACCTGCAGATACCTTATAACGGCGACTTCATGACGGCGAGCGCATGAAACAAGTGTCATCTTTGTATTAAAAGGTATTTTTAAACCTTTTGTGTAATGTTCTTATCACTTTTAGCAGTCATTACATCTTTAATTTTCTTCTTATTATTATTTTAAAATTTTACCACAAAAATAGCATTTTATCTTTATTAAATAATTTTCCTTCATAAAACCACTTAATAATATGCCAAAGGTGATATAAAATACTTAAATTAAAATATAGTTCAAAGGGTAACGAGTCTCCTAAAAAATTAAACTAGTCGTTGGGGGCCACCGTATACTTATCCATCATGGATATGCATGATATAAAATATGAAAATAAAACATGTGTAAACTATTTATAAAATGCATTGCAATTCCAAAATAAAATCGTGGCTGGATGACGTCCTCAACTTTAAATGCTCTATTACTGAATGGCGTAAAAGAAACATCCTTATAACTCCAAAAATGATAATCCTATTAACTAACGGTTTACTGCGTCGGATGAAGCGTCTCATTTACAATTAAAATAGATCTTTGAATTGAAATTGGAATGAAAAACAGTGTCGTGAAAAATCGAAGAGTGTGGAAAATAAGATGACAAATATCTCGGCAACTCATGATCCGATCGACTTCATTCTTTATGCAACATTTATGTTTCTTTTATCGTCTTTTATATTTACTCCTTAAAATAAATAATTTCGAAAAATTTTATGTACCTTTTATGAGAACGAATAGTTCGAGAATCCGAAAAAAAATAGTTCCGGATGATCGAGGTGACTGAAATTCAATAGGCTTCTTCTCATGATTACATACTAAGTACATACCCAATTTCAAGTCTCTATCTCAATTTGATCGGGAGATAGAGCGTTTACAAACACACAGACATACGGACGGCAAATTTTTTTTTCTACAAATATGTTTTTCGGAATCTCTAGTGTCTGAAACGTGTAAACTCGTCAAAACATTTTTTTTTTTCGATTTTTAAAACCATCACAAGATTTACCTATCTACTTATGATGGGTAAGTAAAAATATTTATTAATATTGGCCACTCTAGAAAAGTAAAATCTGCAAACGAGGCTCTTTTCTTTTTGGGTGTGTGTGCGCGTTTATAATTTACTCTAATTTTGATACATTTTTAATTAGCAAATAACTCTGGATTTTTTAAGCATTCAATGATTTCTGATAGCATTTTTAGTAACATTGTACAAAAAAACATTTTCCTAACAATGTTATGAGTTAGATAGAAGCTGACTTTTCAAGCTGTGGACACGGGGTTGACTGACCTGTCGCATGTTATAGAAGCGTGCAGTTTGCGTGCGTTTAACATCCCACCCCAGAGGCGGAAGACTTGGAAGAGAGAATATGCAAAGAAAAATTAATAATTTGCACACAAAAAAAAAGTGTTTAAAGCGTTTTTTTTTTTGTTGTTCATTTCAGAAGATTGCGACTTTTAAAAGTGACAGGTTTTTTTTTTCTTATGATACAGACACGAAAAGCTGTTCTTTGACAATAGACTGCATCCATTTGCCATTAACACTCATTTTTTCCATTTAAATGACGTTTAGAAATGATAGCAAAGGGGGGAAATCTAGAGTAGAGTTAATGAATGAGTTTTAACTCTAGTTTTTAAATAAAACATCCTATCATATGAATATCATAGGTCAAACAAGAGCGAAAAAATCTACGTTTTTCTTTATGTCAAACTACATCTAACTTTTACTATATAAAATGCAAATTTCGTTCCGGCTGCTTATAACTTGAACTGTACTAAATGAATTTTGATGGGATTTGCACTGTTAGTTAGATAATTTTCCAGAGACGGTTTTAGTATATTGCATATCATTCTAGGTTGCATATTTACAGAATTATGGGGGAAAGTTTTATAATCAGATGAACTCGATTAAGAAACACTTAGCCTTTTTAAAAGGTTTATGCTGAATGAATTTCGATGGAATTTGCACTGTTAATTACATAATTTTCCAGAGATGGTTTTAGTATATTGCGTATCATTTACGTTGCTTAGATATAGAATTATGGGGGAAGGTTCTATAATCAGGTGAATCCGATTACAAAAGATTAGCCTTTTTAAAAAGTTCTACTGGACGGATTTTGATGAGACCTGGATTATTAGTAAAATAATTTTATCAGAAATTGTTTTAATACATTGCAAATTGTTCTACCATACTTTACAAAATCATACTGTAAATGATCCTCTAAAAAACAGCTACAAATTCTGTCTGACACATTAGAAAATATAATACAGCAATGGTGTTTGTATCGTTTTCAGCAATAAGGAATAACATTTCTGTTAGCAGCCCATATTGATTTAAAACACAAGGTGAAATCCGTCGATATATTTCATTTGATTCAAAGTTCTTTTGGAAAAACTGACCAGCGTAGCGGGCGAAACCTGCTAATATTATGCATAAAATTATTCTAAGCTTGTTCTCTAATTAAAACAGGCTTTTCTCTGACACAATCGCGAAGCTATTTTTATTCGTAAAAGCGTTTTATTTTCAGACATTCTTGCAAATAGAGCGCAGAAAATGAAAAGCACTGCCATCATGCATACTCCGTTTTCAAAAATTATTTTCCTAAATTTGAAGTATATTTTTAACTTTGACATAAAATATTTTCAATAAACTTTGAAATATTTACTTAACAGAGTTTTCAAAATTTATATTCTTCTTAAAAATACTTAAGGAGTCCATTTTTAAAAACGCAGAACGTCAGCATCAAACGCAAACCTTTTGTTGAAAACCGAACGTTGATAGTTTGTAATTAGTAATTTGTAATTAGTAATTTGTAATTAGTAATTTTGAGTGTTTAAATTTCCTCATAAATTACTATGGTATTTATTGATAGGCGAGGGTTGAACACTGTAAAAACGCGCAAAAGAAAAAAAATCAATAATTGGCTCTAAAACGTCATTTTAAAAAATGTTATGATTCAAAAATATACATCGTCTTTAATGTATTTTATATCATGTGTAATAAACGATATTAATTAATTAATTAATTATTTTTATTATGATCCCTCCTTTCCCATTTCTTTGGGTGTTAACAGATTAAGAGGCTACGCTATACAAAAGCGAGGACACTCCTAAGCTAATTTTAAACCAATGGCTGCGTTCTTTCTTTTTATTTATTTTTTTCGTTCGATTTTTTATTTTAATTTTAATTTTATTTATTTATTTATATTTTATTTTTTGCATAAGATATCTGAGACCAATGCCTTAAAGGGTACTTTTTTACTTTATAACACTTTCCAACATGCATAGTTGAAGAGTGTTCAGGAATTTGGTTTGTTTGTCCGTCCGTGCTCTAACTCCCGTCAATTGTACTCGGAATGCCTTATAATTTATATGTATTATTGAGGTTTACCATATCACGCTCGGTATTGAAAACGAAGTGTGTATCATTGATACTTAATTTACAGAGACACTCAAAAGTATTCAGTTACATTACGATCAATAGGGAAAAATCATTTTTAGTGCATTTTAATAATGTTACACTGTTTCAAACATAATGGGATTGATATATACAATACTGAGTTAGATAGAAACGTGCTTTCTATAGAGCAGGCCTGTCCAGCCTTTCAATATAAGCAGAGGCGTACTTCGTATCTTTGTAAACAGTGAAGGACGCCATTATAAAATGGCTGAAAACATGCAACAAAATTTTCTCACAGTATTAGTGGTAATACACACGCATCTTATGCTATGAAATTGTATCTCACAGTTGAACATATAAGGCACCTGTGGTTCAGGAACACGTTTCTTCGAGGGGCCTATCTCAAAAAATTTGTAGGGGAAGGAGCCAGAAACTGAAATTACGCTATAATGAAAAAATGAAAATCAAAGATATTGTTAGTTTTTTTTTTTTTTTTAAGGACTTAAAAATGCTCCTTGATTTATTTTGCAGACGTAAATTTAGCGACAGAACATAGTGGCCAATCCATGGATTGTTCCAGAGAGATAGCATGGAAGAGCTCTGATTGACGGAAATCATTTCGCAGGATTTTACAGATTTTTTTATACAAATGTGAAAAAATTTCGTGAAATTTCGCAGGATTTTACAGATTTTTTTTTTTTTTTTTTTAAATACAAAATGCAAAAAATTTTCCTGAAATTTCAAAGGTCTAGGAGAGAATTATTATTATTTCCTCTCTTATAAAAAAAAAAAAAAAAAAAAAAAAAAAATTGAACTTTTATGCACTAAGGAGGGGAACAGAGTTAGAACCGCTTATTTTTCTAAATTTCCCTTCTTAACATAAACAGATAGTACTAACAGATAGTGCAATTTCCATTTTCATAATTTCTATAAAAACTTTTATAAAGAATAACTAGAAATGAGTAAAGAAACGCAATAACACATGATTAAATTTTTATAAGTGCATTTTTGGTTCTTGATGCGTGAAATACACTTTTACAGAAAAAGTTGCTCTCACTCAAATATTAAGGATGTTACATAAATTATTCTTTAAAATGGAATTTTTTTTTAAATTTAAATGCTAGTAATAGGAAACTTTCAAAAAGGCGCCGCGTTGGACAGCCCTGCTATAGAGTATAGAGTAAGTAGCAATTATATCATCTACAGAGAACAAAATATTTCCCTTACATTATGATCTACGGAATGAATATCGTTTGCAGTGTATTTTAATGATGTTACACTATTTCAATGAAATTGATATGCGTTACTGAGGTGCACTACAACACGTTTTCTGTTTAGATTATTGAGAATTTATATAGAATTTATCGCTTATTTACAGATACACTCAAACGAATTTTATTACAGGATAGACTATGAAGCATAACTACTGAATGCGTGTTTTGAGTTGTGATATGCATTTTAAAACTTAAATTATTTTCAGTGTATTAGGAAGTGTGTAGATCATATACAGGGCTGTACGAAAGAATTCGCAAACATAATCGGCTCTGGACAGCCATTGCGGAAAATCAATTTTTACTGCGTTGTGTGTTTTTTACATATTTATTTAGGTATCTCATTTAATTTGTATGTACAAAAATGAAATTTCTTAACTATATTTCGATAATGTTGGAAAGTGTTTCACAATATATGCAACGATCATGATTTTTCGTTCTTGTTTCATTTTGGCTGCAGATTTTTTTCTTCTTTTCATTATGAAACCACTTTCACTTACAGAACCGGTTTCGAAAGAGACATCAGGAAAAAAACAAAAAAAAAATTTAAAACTTTGACGTCAAATATCCTATGCAAAAAAGAAAAAAAAATCATTTTAAAAATATTGAAATGCGGACGGGCAAATTGAAAAGACCGCTTTCATTGGTCTAACATTAGCTTACGAGTGTCTTCGCGTTATAAGCGAATCTATTTGTAGAACAGAAAATCTGCAACTTGAATATTCGTTAAAGCAACTGAAAACAAACATACACTCGCATTCACAACTGTTTAAATAATCCAATATCTTATACGCTGTAAAAAAAGGCAAATGTTTCTACACTGCTCAAAACAATTAAAGGATATTTGAAGTTTTATATAAAATAAAGATATAAACGAAATTTTTTTTGCCGAAAATAGAAGAAGAGAATCACAAATGCAAATTTTTCTGGTTTTCAAACTGTGGAGTATGCAAATTTTGAGTTCGACGTCAAAAACGTCGCTTCAGCGGCAGCGAATGAAATTTGACTTTCAACTGGATAAAAGAGAATGAAGACAAGGATGATCGGCATTCAGTGATTGCTTTGTTTCGATGAGTACGATGTCTCAGCGAAGTCATTTGACAGATTCAGAAGCTTGGAGAATTGCTGGTAGGTTAGAAGGGGGCCAAACTCAAGCCGAAGTAGCGCAAGCCATTGGAGTGTCATTTCCAGGATCTGGAACCGTTTTTTGGAGAGTGGATGTGCAGGCCGAAGACCAGGGCAAGGTCGTAGACGGGCAACAACGCCCAAT
Source organism: Maratus michaelseni (assembly GCA_963931845.1). Classification (NCBI taxonomy): domain Eukaryota; kingdom Metazoa; phylum Arthropoda; class Arachnida; order Araneae; family Salticidae; genus Maratus; species Maratus michaelseni. The sequence goes on along the minus strand of OZ007588.1, from coordinate 29,906,146 downwards.
GAAGATCGGTATTTAGCGTTAACAGCTCGGAGACACCGAAACATGAACGCTACTCTTCTCCAACAACACCTTCGCTCGGCTACAGGCACCACGATTTCAACTCAGACTGTCCGAAACCGGCTCCATGCTGTAGATCTGTATGCTCGCCGACCGATGGTATGTGTTAGATTAACATCAAGGCAACGTCGCGACCGCAGGGAGTGGACAACCGAGCATGTCAACTGGAGGAGAAATGAATGGAACAATATTCTGTTTTCTGACGAGTCCCGTTTTTCTGTGCATCCGGATAATAGGCGTATTTTCATCTGGAGGGACCATGGCAGTAGGAATAATCCTGCGTTCGTGCACGAAAGTGTCAGATTTGGCGGTGGAGGAGTGTTGGTGTATGGTGGCATCTCCATTGACGGGCGCACTGACCTCTACATCATTCGAGATGGAGCTCTGACTGGTCGCCGATATAGGGATGAGATCCTCAGACCTATTGTAGTCCCTTACGCTGCAGCAATCGGAGATAACTTCATTTTAATGGACGATAACTGCAGGCCACATCGTGCAAACCTGGTGGAGGATTTCCTTTTCGAGGAAGGAATCGTTCGAATGGAATGGCCAGCGTGTTCTCCAGACATGAATCCAATCGAGCACGTTTGGGACGCTCTAGGAAGACGAGTTTCTGGCCGCCAACAACCCCCACAAACTCTCGAAGAACTGGAAAGAGTTCTTCTGGAAGAGTGGGGCAGAATACCCCAACTCGTCATTAATAGCCTCATTGAGTCCATGCCTCAAAGGTGTTCAACGTTGCTGGCCGCCCGTGGAAACCATACCCCCTACTGAAAATGATTTTCTTTGAAGAAAACAACTTTTCTTATTCTTTTTTTCTCATATGCACAAATTGTGTTTTTTTCCTTTTGTACACAAATGCGCAATAAAATGCATTTTTTTCTGCCAAACATGTGTAATTTATTTTCATATAACCTACTATGTCTGTCGACCATGTATCAATCAGCTAAAAAGTTTCCCAGATAAAAAATCCACCTAAAACTGCAATATCCTTTAATTGTTTTGAGCAGTGTAAATCTACAAAAAAATAATATATAATAACCGGGAACGAAAATATAAAATAATCTCTTTCGAGTTACCAAAGGTTCCGAAAAGCGTTCTTTATATATTTTTAGAAGCTTCTAAAACCAATACATCTTAAATATTTAAAGAAGCATTTACAAAAACAAAGTTTCTTTTGCTGTCACTGATATTTTCGGAAACATTTCCAAGTAGTTTTATAGTCTATTATACCGTCATCTAAACCCAGAATATCGGTTCTTAGAATGCACGAGAAAATCATTGTACTAGGTTACATGTCCGGGAAAATTCGATTAGTATAGGTCATATTTGGGTCACTGTGGGTCAAGCTAATTTTATCTATAAAATGGTTCAGACTATTTAGACTAAATTTTGCATCCTATGGTTTTCGGGCACGAGAAGACTGTTGGGCTAGGTCAGATGCTCAATAAAATCCGATTAGTGGGTCAAACTAATTGTATCTCAAATACCTCTCAAACTATTTTGACTAAATTTTATATCCTACGGGTTTCAAACACGAGAAGACAATTGGGCCTGGTCAGATGTTCGAGAAAATTTGATTAGTGTGTCATTTTGGTCATGGGTCATGATATTTGAACTCAAAGCTAATTTTGACCGAGCATAGCTCGGTCTTCCTTACTCGTAGCATCCTAAGAACCAATATTCCGGGTTTAGAGAATGGATTAATTCACAGTAAAAATGACTCGGAAACGTTTCCGAGTATCAGTGTCAACCAGAGAAACATTCTTTTCATAAATGCTACTCTAAATCTCAAAAATGGAGTGGTTTCTAATTTTTCTAAAGCTGCAGACCGGTTTTCGGTAGCATGGGTAACTCGGAAAAGGTTATATTTATATTTTCGTTAGTGGTTATACTACATTTTCCGAGATTCGGAAACATTTGTCTATTTTTACCAGTGTACAAAAGTCATTAACTATCCTATGTGAAACCAATCAAACGACTTTTTCCCAAGTCATTATAGACGAGATTATGTCAACTGCCGTAACCCATATCCTAAGACTTCATGAAATTGGGAAAAGTTATAACTCTCTTGCGTGAGAATTTCAAAGTGAGTACAAATGAGAAAGAAACGTTTAAAGCAAAAACGAAAAAATAATAATAAAGACCCTATAACTTGCCAAAAGTTTAATGAAGCATGGACACAGACCATTTATCTGAAAGAAAGAATGGACGCTAGTTATAACTTGATCGCTCTTCGACATTTTAGAACATACTAAATAAAAATAAAGAAGTCCTTCCAGCTGGTATTTTAATTTTTAGGTGCGTTTGTAATTATATAAATACGTAGTACCTACAGTCGTCGTCTGGTCCGTGGAAATGGTTCTAGATTGCCATTGGTGATAATGTCCTATTTAAGAGGGAGTCCTATTATTTCCGTATTACTGAATTTAAAAACCAAATTTGTATACTAAAATTGTTTATTTATAGCAATCCTACAATCTACCGACAGTTTTTTGGATATAAGTTTCCGGAGAAACAGATATTAAATGGAAAAAGAGTCTCAATAGGGATTTCAAATTCTGAAATTTTCAAAGCTAGGTTTAAGTTTCCCATTGAAATTTTCAATCAATGTCAACAAAAGATAAAATGTTGCCAACTTAAAATGGACTTATTTTATTACGGAATTATAATAACAGACGCTATAATTCATTTCACTGAAACTAGTTTTAGTACGAACGCACCTCATTTGTCACGTTTGACGTACAATTTCAAACTTGTTTGACTTTCTTTATTTTAAGGTACATACATCAGATTTAATACAAACTAAACAAATTGTTTTCAGTCCTTCTAAATTCGCTATTTTTGCGAAAAAGGTAATTTGCAGGGAAATTTGTAATTAAGTTTTCCAATGTAATTGAATAGATATGAGGAAATTATATGAAAAATCAAAAATTTCTTGAAATCATAGTTTAAAAGTCACCCATAGACTGTAATATAATCCATATCATTCAATGAATTCCTCTGAAAGTTTTTGTGTATACCTGTAAAAGAACTATAAGAGATGCTTACTTAATTAACAAACCCATCCAAGATACTTAAAAATTCAATACGCTGCCCCAATTATGTTCGAATTGATTCAGTATTTCTTACGTATCGTAATGACAAATTTTACACCTATGTCGTGATGACAAATTTTGTGCTTTTGTGTGTCTTTGTAAACAGACTATAAGAGCAACATATTTATTTAACGAACTCATCCAAGATACTGACAAGATCAATACACTGTCCCAATTAGGTTCGAAATGGTTCAATATTTCGGACGTTATATTGTGATGGAAAACAAGATTTAAATTATATATAGATAGATATACATAGGTGCCAACCTCTCATTAATGTTCCGTAATATGCGGGTTAATTTGACCCAGGTTTAACACGAATCACACCAGAATTTTTTTTAAGAAATGAAATGAAATAAATTCCACGTAGAAACCTGAAATTGAATAAATAAAGATTCATCCAATAATTTTCCTGGTTTGAAGCGTTGTTAAACTGGGTCAAATTAACCCGCATATTACGGAATATTAATGAGAGGTTGGCACCTATGGATATATATAAAGAATCGAAGTTATTTCAATACGTATATTTCTAAAAAAAATCAACCTAATATTAACTGCTTAAAATTAAATTGCTTATTTACACTGCAAAAAAAGTGTTGATTTTACAGTGGTAGTGTATTACTGCTTATATCACTGTTTATTACTGTTAATTTTACGGTATAATACTAGCAGCTGGGATACCAGTATTATACTGTAAAATCAACACTTTTTCTTTTTTGCAGTGTAGATACCTCATTTCATTGTATGAAAAAAAGAAATGTCTTAATAATGTTCTGTTAGTGTTGGTAAATGTTTCATATAATCTATGTCTGATGCATGTTTTTTCGTTCTTGTTATTACTAAACTGTACGATAGAAATATGCCAATCATGTGTTGAGATATTTATTTCAAATGTCGTATTTCGCGTTACAAATAATAATAATAATAATAATAATAATAATAAAAATGGTGCGAGTATCTGAATTGACACATTTGAAGTCAAAAAGCTTTTAAAAATAGTGAATGAAATCGAAAATCGTTTCAAAGTAACGAACAAAAAGCATGGAGGGAAAATAAAAAGGCAAATCGTTAAGGGAAAAAGAAAAGGTTAAAAAACGTAAAATGGAGAATAAAAAGGATAAGCGAAAAATTATATCTGATAGGATGAAAAAAAAATTATTTGAACAATGAAACTATTATAATTTAATTTTAACTAAGATAGGGTAAAAATCCAGATTACAGTTAGAAAAAAAAAGGAAAGAAAAAGAATAAAATTTACACAATGAATTATTCTAGAGACTAATATATAGGATCAAACGATTTCCATTGAAATGTATGTTCGACTATTTTAAATGAAATAAGCAAAATGAATATAAAGAAATCAATGATAAAATAAATAATGAACGAAAAATTTTATACCTCGTTCAGTGCGGTTTCAGTTAGTGCGATTTTCAGTTAGTGTATTTATTTATTTGTTTGTTATTTAGATGCTCCCTCGATTAGTGCGGGCAAACTCTCGATTAGTGCTCAAAGCACGAAATGGGTGATGCTTTTTAACGCTTTTCAACATAGTTGAAAAGTGTTTATGAATTCAGTTTGTCTGTCTGTCCGTCCATGCTCTAAGTCTAGTAAATATAATCAGATTCTAATGCAATTGATATATGTTATTAAAATTTATCATGGCATGTTCGGAATTTAAAATGAAGCCTGTAACATTCATAATTCATTTACAGGAACACTCAAAAGAAATTCTTTACATTACGGTCTATAGGGAATAATCGTTTGCGGTGTATTTTAATGATGATACACTATTTCGAACATATTATGAAATTGATATATATCACCACTGGGATGCACTACAAGAAGTTTACAATAGAATAGGGTAGGCATAGCATTAATCGCTTATTTACAGGGACACACAAAAAAATTCGGTTATAGTTCTGTCTATAAAAAATAATTGCTAGAAGTGCGTTTTCAGTAGTGGTAAGCGTTTTTAAATTTAATTATTTTTTTTACTATAACTTGGTGTGCACGAATTCTACAGATAATATACAGGGCGGCACAAAAGATCTTGAATTAATTTCCGTTTATTAGCGGATATTGCTGAACAGGAATTTTTAACTGTGCTATGCGTTTCCTAACTGAACTAAATTTTAGCATAATATGTAGTATGTATACATACAACTACAGGGTTGCACAAAAGAATTCGGATATGTTTCCGACTGCTGATGATAATTTCTGAAATTGGATCTTCAAATTTGTTGTGCGTTTTCCAAATTTCTTACTTAGACATCAACTTTCAGCTTCTGAATCGGTAAAGTTTTGTTAAAGTATTCTGGAAGTACTGGAAAGTGTTTCATAATGTGCTTGACGCATAATTTTTCGTTCTTGTTTCTCTCCAGCAAGATGGGATCAAATTTTTGATAAAATGAAATTTGTAGAAAATACTGAAAAAAAAAAGAAATAACATTAAAATAATTTTAAAAAGTTTTTCAAATTCCTCAGACTGCATATGATAGATAAAGACCTAGAGATATCAATGGTAGCAATCAAATGAAACGAGGATTAGAAAATTAAATTTCGTGTTTCCGCGAGATGTATTCCGAAAGAGAAGAAAATAAAACTGTGCAATTGGCAAATCGGCAAATTTTCGCTTAAATAAATTAAATTGTATGTAAGTTTCAATTAATCAAATTGTATTACAATAAGTTTAAATCCTAACAGGGGCAAAGTACTTTTATTCGTAAAATGTTGAAATGTTTGATTAACACCAGAATTTAGAAACATATTTATTCTAAAATAAGTAAAATCTTTTCTTCATGTACTCGGAGAACAAACCCGTAGACTTACGGCTAAATCCTCCGGCGGAAAGCTTCCCTCTGCCACTCAGCGAACCCACAGCCACAAGACAGCCCAGAACACGACGTATACTTAAAATATACAGTAAACGAGAATAATTCACTCCCAAAACCACAATAATAAATATAGAAAAAAATATATAATACATTTCCGCAGCAGCTTGGCGCACAAATAAAACAAAATAACAAAACAGACACAACCATATTCTCTAACAAATTTCACAGTTTCAGGAATGAAAAGTCTAAATCAATTAATCTAAATTGATCTGTTAAACGCCCAACAGTCTTATATGAATTAAAATCCCATGAATGTTTAAACTCATAGGGTACCAACAATGATCAATAGTCATATCAATGTCTTAACAGTGGCCAAAAGTCATATTGTTCAAGTGTTTTTAAAGTTTAAAAAGCGTGTGGTTACAGTCAAGCAATATTGATGTCACGAGACACAAGAAAACATCAGACACATTTTTGACATCGGCACACTGTAGCACCACAACATCATTTGATGTTACAATACAGCGGACTAAATTGCCGCTATTTTTCACTGTGGACACAAATACGACCACGGCACTGTAAAGACGCAATATAAATCAGCAAACCAGACTGTCAGACCGCATGCAGAGCACACGAATGAGCAAACATTTAGATGTATCCAACTAATAGCTGACAAACGAGAAGAAATTCATTTATTGTAAGACGACTGAAGAAAAAAAAAATGCAGGCATCATGATGCTGAATTCCACCGAAAAAACAAACATAAAGAAAGTAAACTGAACTGCGCTAATGTGACACTTGTAAACTGTAGAAATCAAAAGCAGAAAAAAGTTCAGAAATATCCATATTTTGATAGGGAATTTTTTATTCCAAAATTCTGGTTCCAATGTAGCATTTAGGGATTAAAATTAAGTGGTTCAAAAATGAACCACCGCCCTTGACGGGGTTAAACAAGATAGAGGAACTTCGGGTGTTATGGAACAGTCGGGTAATATGGAATACCAAGGTTTCTGTTTGGTAAAGTGCTCTGCCCACCAAGCGGCAATATCATAAACTACTTAAGAACGTTTCCAGAATGACCCCCAGAACGCGCCGTTCGTCTGTCGGCATCAGGGCGCGTTGTGGGAATTAATATTTGTGTTTCGTGTTTGGAATGTTTCAGGTTCAGGAGATAATTAGGTAGATTTCGTAAGAAATACTACCTATTACATTCTCACCTAAGTTGGAAATTTTGAAAAATTTTTGCAGATCTACGCCGATCATGACTCCCAGAACCCAAAACCACCCCCAGTTCAAAACTTTATCTATCTATCTATCTATCTATCTATCTATCTATCTATCTATGTCACTTTGTTCTGACCACCATAACTGGAAAAATTCTGCATAAATCTCTTCCAAACTGATACATAAAATCAAGGGTCATAAAATCTCGGTCAAGTTCGTTAATGGGCAAAATCGAACCAAGGGGGGGGGGAATGGGGGGGGGGCTTTTGTGAAAACAGAAAAACCCTCATAATTTCTTTATTATTATACGTATCGAATCCGTTTAAAGTTATTATTACTTCTAGGAAAAGGGCCGAAAATTTATGTATGACAGATTTTTGATATAATTAAAAATGGCCCCAAGGGGGGGAAAAAAGGGGGGTTTTAGAAGAAAAAAAATCGTAGCTTCGTCAATTCACAAGATATCAAATCCGCGTAAATTTATTATTAATCCTCTTAGTATTATCTAAAACTTTTATATTGACAATTTTTTTATAGGACCAACCGTTATAGCAAAAAAAAAATTAAAAACAAAAAAAATCCCTGTCGGCTCCGCCTGCAAACAAGTTATTTTTCGAAGTAGGCGGTTCCAACTGTCGCATCTTTTCGAAACTGATACATAAAATCAAGGGGCATAAAATCTCGGTCAAGTTCGTTAATAAGGAAAATCGAACCAAGGAGGGGGGGTTGGGGGGGGTGACTTTTTGTGAAAACAGAAAAAAACCCCGTAATTTCTTAATTATGATACGTATTGAATCCGTTTAAAGTTATTATTACTTGTAGGAACAATGCCAAAAACTTATGTATGACAGATTTTTGATATAATTAAAAATTGCTTTAAGGGGGGGGGGGAGGGAAGGGAGGTTTTAGAAGAAAAAAAATCATAATTTCGTCAATTCCCAAGATTTCAAATCTGCTTAAATTTATTATAAATCTTCTTATATTATCTAAAACTTTTTTATTGACAAGTTTTTTATAGGACCAACCGTTATACCAAAAAAAAAAAAATTAAAAACAAAAAAATCCCTGCCGGCTCCGCCTGCAAACAAGTTATTTTTCGAAGTAGGCGGTTCCAACTCCCGCATCTTTTCGAAACTGATACATAAAATCAAGGGGCATAAAATCTCGGTCAAGTTCGTTAATGGGCAAAATCGAACCAAGGGGGGGGGGGGACTTTTTGTGAAAACAGAAAAAAACCCATAATTTCTTAATTATGATACATATCGAATCCGTTTGAAGTTATTATTACTTCTAGGAGAAGGGCCGAAAATTTATGTATGACAGATTTTTGATATAATTAAAAATTGTCTCAAGGGGGGGGGGAAGGGGGGTTTTAGAAGAAAAAAATTCATAACTTCGTCAATTCCCAAAATTTCAAATCCGCTTAAATTTATTATAAATCCTCTTAATATTATCTAAAACTTTTATATTGACATGTTTTTTATAGGACCAACTCTTATAGAAAAAAAAAAAATCCTTGGTGCGCCTGCAAACAAGTTTGGTTTCGAAGTATGCGGTTTACAACTGCAGCATCATCGCAAAAAGGTCATTTCTTCCGCAATTCCCGACAAACAGGTGCCCCACGGTCTGCGTCTTCGAAATCTACCTGTGCCTGTAGGCCGAGCCGTCAGAGATTTTTTTTTTTCAATATTTTTTCATTCATTATTAGAAGTAATATTTTTACATTGAAATGAAGCATAATCATAATGTACACCGAAATACTAACAGTTTAGGATGTAAATACTTGTTTGTTATAGCTCGTGATTCATACCCATAGACATAGATTAATTTTTTCTCAAACCGATGATATCAGGTTATATGTAATACCAATATCTCATATACGACTCCATGATTATAGTGGACCAAAGACAGATCCTTATATTTCTAATTTGTGCATATCGGAATTATGAACTCAAGTATATTGGCTGACTAGCTAGACACTGTATTTTAATCAGGCTCTCTTGATACCAATAAATCCGGGGGTTTTTTGCCAAATTTGGTTTGTTTTCTTCCTTTTTAACCCCCCATTCCACATTTCCCGACCATGTCACAATACCCTCAAAACACGTTTATTATTAATATTATTACTTGTTCGTAAGGGATGAAATTTCGTAAAAACATTTGTGTCTATAAAAACTATTCGCAAATAGTTGAAATTTGTCATTGTATTTGGTTTTCGTGTTTTAAACACTATCGAGATGTTGTATACTACTTACATTTGGGGCAATATATTGCCCCAAATGTAAGTAGTATTCCATAATACACGAAATTCCTCTAATGTAATTTTTTAAAAACTAACCTCATGGTAAATAAGTTAAGATAAATATAACCTAAATAAGTGTAGTAATGCAGAATTCAAATTAAAACTGACTTTTCAATGTTTCTTGATTGTTGATTATTAAATTAGCTCGCACTTTTATGTTAAGGCTGTTGTTCAGTGAGATCTCAATTTCTCCTTGCCTATGTTAAACCTACGAACGTAGGATGCATTCGTATATTTAAAATATCTCTCTCTTCGAGAGATTAATTTTTTTAACTAATGTTTTCTGTGTTACTGTTATTAAAGCATGTTAATTGTCAAAATATTTCTTATGTAAAGTATTAAAATCTTACTCAGTTTCGTAAAGATTTTAATGCATAAAATATTAAACTGAGCCTATACAGGGTGTCAACAAATGATTGTCCCGGTTTCCCGGTTTCCTTACCTCATAACTTTTGATTACGAATAGGGCGAAAAATATCATCACATATTCGTAAATTACAACTCAAAAAGTTTTTTTAATAACCAAACAAAGTTACGTATGTGTAAAGTTGCAACTGAAAATGTTATTAATCCAATAACGATTATAATCAAATAATAATGAATGTTAAAATTTTATCAAAATTATCAAAATATTATTAATGAATTATATAATATCTATCTATCTATCTAACTTCGTACTCACAATTCATTAACAGCTTTTTGATAAATTTGATAAATTTTTAATATTCATTATTATTTGATTATAATCTTTATTGGATTAATACCGTTTTTGGTTGCAACTTTAGCCATATGTAACTTATGTTTGTGATATTAAAAAAAAAACTTCTTGAGTTGTCATTTATGAATATGTATAATAATATTTTCCGTCCTATTCTTAAATCAAAAGTTATGAGGTAAGGAAACCGGCACAATCATTTTATGGACACCCTGTATTTAAGAAATATTTTCAAAATTAAGAAAAATGTGATCATCGAGCTGCAATTCAAATCAAGCTGTAATATCTATTTTCTAACAATAATATATCAGAAAACAATATCGTAATACATTATTATATTTCCTATTTATGTATAATGGGTTTTTGAGAAAGTCCGCTGTGGATCCATTGCAGCATTTCCCATTCAATGTATATTTCTATTAGTGGAATTTGAATTAGTGCGGTAATATCACTGAATTAATTAACCGCATACCAATCGGTTACATTGGTCACTTTCCACTGAACGCGGCCATTCTTTCAAGATATTGACAATAAATAAAAACCAGAGAGTTATTCAATTTGCTGATACGTCATAAGCAAGATAAATTCAGATTAGTGCTCCCTATTAAACGTTTACACGAGTATACGTATAATACGGGGTACAGATTTTAGATACGTAATGACACGGTCAAGGCGATTTATTTATGCGGAAAAATAACAAGATCCAATGTATGAGACATATTATGCAGATTGCTACGCTTAACACTACCGATTTCTAGCCCGTTCTCCGTTGAGTGAAGTAGCAGTTATAAGGTCCATTGGCATTAAAAGTAAATACGTATATTTGAATTATACCATACGTTTAATCGACATACGCTTATACGTATCCGGATACGTTTAAACGTAATCATTTAAGTTATACGTATTTCATGCCGACGTATTATACATATATCGGTTAAACGTATAACTGAAATACGAATTGTGTCGGGAGCACTAATTCAGATCCTACATATATATTAAACATTAAAAAAAAATCGGTTACAATTTTCAATCTAAAATGGTATTCAACCCTATGTTCTGTACACCAAGCCAAGTATGCCCTATAATTCAAAAAGCCCGGATTGGATCGTCTGGTATTCTTAAAAGTATAGTCTATTCTAATCGATACGTCTCCATTCTGATTGTTACTTTGCTGCGGATCTCAAAATGATACCCTCAAGGCATGCTTTGGAAAAAGAGTATAAAGTCTCGATCAAAATCTCGCGGGTCAAAGGGAGCTCATTAGAATAAAATCAACAGAATTCGAAGTCGAGTGGAAAATCAAAGAGGTTGAGAATATGTAAGTGCGGTAAGTTCTTTTGATTTTAATATCAGAGCCTCTGTGAGGGGTGAAGTAGAATTAATTAGCAAACTTCAAATTGAGAGAATATTATCACGCATCTTGAACGAGGTCGAGATCAAGCGTTAGTAGTGACGTCAATGGAGGAAGGAGAATCATTTCTGTCATAGTTCTTACAGAAAGTTATATCTAAAAAAATGTAACTTTTAAAATTTAAAAAAAGAAAACAAAAAATTCTAAGATTAAAGAAAACAAGTTGGAAATTGTACGTCAAACATGACAAATGAGGTGCGTTCGTACTATAACTAGTTTTATAAATATTCAGATCTTGGTTCAATAGCTATTGCACTCTTATGCAAAAATGTATGAATACAAAATTTATTTTAGGTGCAGATTTTCATACTATAGATATTCATTTTATTTTAGGAAATTAAGTTATAATGCACTTTTTTTGCAAATTATTACTTACAATTCTGTAACATAAAAACTATACTATGCGCCAATATCCAAAAAAGAAAATGTAAAAAAAAAATCATCGTTATTATTTCACTGAAAAAAAAAATGAATTATAACGTCTGTTATTATGATAGAACTCATTTCCGTCATAAAATAAGTGAGTTTTAAGTTGGCAACATTTCATCTTTTGTTGACATTGACTGAAAATTCCAACGGGAAACGGAAGCCTAGCTTTGAAAATTTCAGAACTTGAAATACGTATTTAGACTCTTTTCCATTTAATATCTATTTATTCAGAAACATCTATCCAAAAAACGGTCGGTAGATGATAGGATTGCATATAATTCAACAATTTTAGTACACAAATTCGGTTTTTAAATTCAGTTATACGGAAATAATAAGACTCCATCTTAAATAGAACGTCATCACCATGGCAACCTAGAATCATTACCTATCATGGGATATCATTGAATTAAGTATGTATGATAGGATTTAACAGAATGAAGAATGTGACTATAACTTGGTCATAGAGCTTATAAAATGTCATACACGTCATACAGGACTAAAACGTCATACATGCCACATAACTTGCCGATACATCTCAGTCGCTTGACGATGAATCCTTGGAAGCTGCTATAACAAGGAAGTGCCAATTTTTAAAAAAAAATCAAATTACTTAATAAATATTTTTATTAGTATCTTTTTAAGTTTTAATTCGATTTTCATAAAATTTGAAATGACTCGACAAAATACTACAAGAATTATATACAGTAGAATCTCGTTACAACGAATGTCACTTTAACGAATTTTTCAGTTTAACGAATTTTATTTAGATTAGAAAAAAATCCCCTATAGTTTGTCATTACAAATGTATTCACTTTAACGAATTTCAGATTAACGAATTTTTCAAATTAAGGAATTTATTGAAGTCTTAAAAACAATGCTCATTTCACTTTAACGAACGCTGAGTTGGCAAGAAAAAAATAATCTTTATCAAAAAATATAATACTGAAAGATAACTTTTTTAAAATTTTCAATACCCCACGATTTTTGAATTTTCAGCGTAATATCTCGCAGCTGTTTTTTGAGAGACGGGAATAATTGTTGCCCTAAGCGCATCTGTAAAATTAAGAAATTCTTACTTTCTAGTTATATCTAATCACATTTCTTTCACTTCTCTTTAGTTTGTCTTTACATTCGCTTTAAAAAAATGCAGGAAATACAAAGATTTTATTTTCGAAGTAGTCCCTTACATTCGAATTTGGCAATAAATAGCTGTACCTATCAGTAAATTTCTAATCTGCAATAATTCCATTTGGAATTAGATTTATTTCTTTTTTCAATCGTAAGAAAAAGTTAGCAATTTTCATTGAAAAAAAAAAACTTAAGCAATAAGTTCTGAAAGAAGACAAGTAGATGCCGCGAACTAAATTTCGGCATTGGCTATCATTTTAAAAGAAAAGGAAAACCTTTGAAGCTTTCTGAAAGATCTAATATGTGCCAAAACAGAAAATCTGTATGACTTGGGGACTTTCAAGCGATTTAGGAAAAGGTATACACTTGGTTTAAAGATATAAGACAAACAGTTTGCCCATTTCATGACCTATATTACATGGTAAAGTCAAAAAAGTTTCATAGAACATGAAAATCGAGAAATTTGAAGCGAGTTCTGGTTGGCTGTTTTGCTTTCGTCTTAGCATAAAAACAAATTTCTGGGGAAGAAAATGCCCTATATATCGTGAGAAGTTTTCAGAGCCGACGAAATTGCTTTTGTATAAACTTCTACCAAATGGAAGTCACGCTATATCAATGAAAGTTGAAAATGTAAAGGCAGAAAAAATCTAAAGAGCGGATTTCGGTTTTGTTATGTTATAATGTCACCGGCACAAAAAATCTAAAATCCTTTAAAACCATTTAAAGTTCTTTTGGGACATCTGCAAGCCACGCTGCTTAAAAATTGTGAAGAAACTTCCACTTTTTCAAGTGGCTAAGAAGTTTGACTGAACAAATGAGCAAAATCAGGAGAGAAATAAATTTTTCTCAGATAATAGTGTTGTACACTAAATTACAGCAAATTAATCTAACATAAAAGTAAAATTTTGACCTCCTAATCTTACTTCCAATTTTGCAGCCCATACATCAAGGCATTATAAAAAAAATGCCTAAGTTAATTTAGGCGCCGACTAATAGAAAGGGCCTTTTCTGAAATAAAAAATAAATCTCTGTAACAGTGAATGTGAGATAGGCAATTGACGTGATATAGGCTGCCTGGCAAAGTATATCTCTTACCACAATTAAAAACTCTTAGAGAAGCTCCAGCCTTATATATTTCACAAATGAAGTACACAAGACCGCAGAAGAGTGTACTTATTGCATTAAATTTCCTTCAGATCTCTGGACCACAGTTACAGAATGTTTTTAACTTAACATCATCTGCTAATGGTTACATTGAATGGATGAAGGAGTCGTCACATACCCTGACATGCATATAACACTGCCGAAATTTTTATAAAAGAAGAGAAAAAAAACGACAGAGAAAGTTAAGATAGCGATTGCTCACCCAATACTAAAAATTGTGTTCTACAATCAAAAGAAGCTCTTTCGAACATTGCAACTTTTAAAAAGCAAAAAATTACGGCGGTCACATTTTATACAACGTTAAATAATATTGAAGATTTTGTATGGAAAAAAAAAAGTCAGTTTGAAAAAGGAGGAAATTTTCTGACTTTTTTGTAAAATAATAATAATAGTTAAATTAATGGAATATATCAGTGTGAATTTTTCAACAGTCAGGTATGTAGAATAAATTACAATTTCTTTATAATTACGAAATTACGACTAAAACCTTAAAAATTAATTAATTTAATTTTTATCTTATAACAAAAATGTTCACAATAATATACTGGGTATAAATTCCTTATTGACATGTTTGCAGAAATTTAAAAAAAACTTTAATAATAATATGTAATTTTAGTTAATGTGTATCGAAATTTAATTTTTTAAATAAGCCATATTGGAATTTCACATTAACGAATTTTTCAGAATAACGAATTTCAACGGTGGTCTTTACAAATTCGTTGTAACGAGATTTTACTGTATATTAAATTTCAAACCATTCAGTTGGGTAATTTTTGCACTGTTATATGCGGAGTGACGGACTGACCAGAAGACGACTGTAGGTGCTTCGTATTTATATACTAAAGAACGACGCACTTAAAAAGTAACTTTTCAAATCTAAAAGAACTAAAACGTAAAATTCTAAGATTGAAGGGAAAAAAGGTGAAAATTGCGTCTAAAAAATTGTGTAATATCAAATTTTCAAGCTTATATTTTGGTGATAAGTTAAGATTTTTTTAATAAGTTTCCATATTTTTCTCTGTTAACTAAGTTTTCTAAGTTTCCTAAGTTCCTCTGTTTCGTAAGTTTTCTGGGTTAACCATTCCACTTTGAAAAGTCGAGTGCTTGGTACAAATCTTTCTCTCCTGTACAAAATACATCCTACCATGTTTCTCAAAATTGAAAATAAAAAAATTATACTTGATGGGGCTGGCAGCCATCTTTCTATATTTTACTTACATCTCTCATAGCAACCAAGTACGTCGTTAAGGCTGTTCTCAAATCCAAAGGAGCAACTTTCTGACACATTTCAGAATTCATTTTTGTTCGGAAACGTATGACATTGCTAGGTATTCTTACTCAGAAACAATGTAATCGAATGTTGTTTTTCATTTTTCGGTAAAGGCAGAAAATTTGTCAGAAAATACTGTCAAAGTTGACGTTTTGAACAGAATTTCCGGACGTGGCAGCCCACGAAAAGACAAACATATGTTGTTATGTGACACCAATCGCTTATAACTCGATAAGTAATTTATTTATCAAAAAATTGAACACAATATTCGATTCCAAATCAATTCAATAGTCAGGCTTTTGCGTTTAAAAATGAGTCAGAAAATGTGGCAGAAAGTTTCGCGCTGTTGAGCAGGGAATTTCAGAACCTCCTTAAAACTTAATAGTTCGACATTGCCGTTACTCAAACTAACATTTTTGCTTCTTTTTTATACACATTTTTTTTTCAAATGGATTTTTTTTCAAATCATGACGAAATCACCCTCGAGGTACACTTTGAAACAACAAGTACAAAGTCTCGATTATAATTTCCGTATGAAAATCTCGGGTCAAAGGAAACTCATTAGAATTAGAATCAGCCCAATTCAGAGTCGAGTGGAGATCGAAGAGGTTGAATATGGTAAGTTGCGGCATGCTCTTTGATTTCAAACGATGAAGCGTGAAATAGATTAAATTAGCAAATTTCAACTTGAGCGGATCAGTATCGCATCTTCCACGAGATTGAGATCAAACCTCAGAGACTTAGCAGTGACGTCATGGGGAAGAGTTGGACTCATTGAATACGGAAGGAAACGCCAAAAGGTTCTCATCCTCTTTCCTTATTAAATTATGAAGGTTTTTGTTTAAATTTCTAATAAAGGTTTAATTTACATGCTATTAAATCGTAAATACTGGATATTTAAATTATAAAAATTATTCCCTAGAATAATTATACTAAGGTTGGCATTTTAAGTTTTTTTTTTTTTTTTTTTTAATTAAGAACAAATTATATCGTAACTTCATAGTCAAGCAATAAAAATGTAGAAGTCTAAAGTGTGTATAAGTGTGTATACGTACACATTTTCAGATTAAATCAAATTTAATATGAGTACAATTTGTATTCATGTAAAACATATCACTAAATATTAATTGATAAAATTAATATTTTAATTTTAAAATAGCATTACAGAAATGTATAATTACGTGTAATTTTTATTTTTATTATTATTTTATTTATTTATTTATTTATTTATTTATTTTTGCCTTTTAACTATTTACTTTTATATTTTCGTATGCGATTAAGTAACTAAATCCACTCGCTATTTTAAGCGATAAGACGCGTCGAGAACTATACTACCGGAAAGTAATGCGTTCGAAAATAAATGTCGCAAAGAGCTTGGACAATTATGTGCCGACATGGACCAGCCCATATTATAGGCGTTTTAGGGAAGACGAGTTTCTTTTCCCTCCTCATTTATCATATATATCACGTCAACATTGTCAATATCCCTTTTTCGATGCGTTTACAAAATGCGCAACAATGAATGAGTTGTAATTTCGAAAGGTTTTTCAATCGGCTTCTGACATAACACACTCACATTTCGTTTAAATATGTTTTTGGATTGAAAATTGCTGTTAAATTAAAAAATAATTCAGCATTGTTTTCATAAATGAAATGAACGATTTTTCTCAAATCAGTGTTGCCACAAAAATAAAATACCGCATTATGTGATGCTCAACGATTATAAAAAATAAATAAATAGTACAAAAAAGGTTAAAGTAGGACGTCTCTGCACGGGATTATTTTATATTTATGATTAAAAAGCAAAATTGAATTTCAAACGCTTAGATGAAAAAGACAATATCGATCGATCGAAGCAGTGGTATTTCACGTGTAGGCTAAAATGTATGCTTTGTTATTGTTACATTAGATTAAATTGTATTTCATATGCATTCAATTTATTTATTTTTTTCTCCCATATTTTTCCCGAAACGGATGACGTCATGCTCTAATACAGTTAAAATACGATTGTTAATTATTTTATTTTATTTTTATTTTTATTTTTTGTGCGTGCCTTTTGCTATCTTTTAACAGTTTTAGTTGTAGCTTTGATGGAATAAATGAGATAATATTCTGTCTTCACTCATTTGATTTGCAGATATTTTTAATTCTTAATTTTTCTTAGAAGATTCTAATTTTTTTCTTTAGAAGTTTAAACCTGAGCTGCATCTAAAAAATATTAAATATTACTAAACAATATTAGATTGCAGCGCAACATCCTCGCAAGAGTCCACTGGTCCTATAAATTGCAACACTTTTCTAATTTCCATATTTGTACATTGATGCAAAAATTTGTGGCGCTTTTTGGCTCTTATATTATTTTATGTAAGATAAAGAGCGTTTTTCAGAATCGTGGGTAACTCAGAAGAGGTTACTGTATATTTTCTTTATTGTTTAAAATGTAATTTCCTAAATTAAGAAACATCTGTCAATTTTTTTTTTTTTTTCAGTGTACAGAACTTATTCAGCTGCGCCGCCGGTGCCTGTAAATGCTGTTTCACCTTTGGATGAGTATGTATGCAGTCAAATGCGCAGATACGGGAACACCAAGTAGCCGTTAAAATAATCGTAAAATTACAAAACTCATAATTAGAAACTAACAGTGTCCTATTTATCGTTGATCAAAAGCTAATTCCTACACCGTTAGTTTTACTATACACATTTGCGTAGAGTAGTATTGGCTTGCCAATAATTTCTAAAATAGACCTCTTTTTTTTTCCCTTTTAATATAGAAAATATAGTTTTTTTTTTTTTTTTTTTTTTTTTTTTTTTTTTTTTTTTTACTTTCTAGTGTTTTCTGTTTTTATTTTTTATATAAAAAGTTCAAACGTTGAGCATTTTATTCTAATTTTTTTTAAAAATGAACATAAAATGTAAAAGTTTTCCGAAAGTCGTTTATTCCTATAACAAAAGAAAAATAAGAAAAAAAAATGGAACATTTATAAAGTCTAGAAAAATTTTATAGACTTTTTAGATGTTCCATTTTTTTCCTATTTTTCTTTTGTTATAGGAATAAACGACTTTAGGAAAACTTTTACATTTTATGCTCATTTTTTAAAAAATTAGAATAAAATGCTCAACGTTTGAACTTTTTATATAAAAAATGAAAAAAGACGTTATTCAAAGTCAACTTTCTTTGTGATTTTATTATAAACGATTCGCGAATATCAGCGATTATCATTTTATAAACGGGTCTGTGCATTCGAATTTTTATATTTTATATTGTCTTAATGTTTTATTTAACTTGTGATTATTTTTTAATATACGATTCTGTTTAATTTCTTTAAAAGGGAGTTAAAGAATCAGCATTAAATTGGCAATCGATCTTTTTTACACGTACATACACATGTTTATGTAAGAAAGAGTTAAGCCCCACAAATAATTTTCAAAACTGCACGCCTATGACTATAGTTATATTTCCAACTGCAAAAATATCTCAGATGGTGTTCTCCAACATATTAAAATCCATTTATATCAAAATGCTGGCGAACACGCCTAATAGAAGCACGGTTGAAACGAGCCAGTTGCACGTTAAGAAGGGTTCATCATCTATACTGAACGACTCAAAACATCTGTTCATTTCAATGTGATTTTGAAGAAGATTAGAGTACAGAACAAATACTTTCATGAGAACATAAAATTTCAAAATTTGTTCTCAAAAAGCATAAGACAGCCCATATTATAGGAATCTTAGGTAAGACAAGTTTTTTTCCCTACTCATTTAACTTATGAATTGTTAAACTTTTTAGGTGCGTTCGTAATTATAGAAATACTTTGCACCTATAGTGGTCGTCTGGTCCGTCCGTCTGTCCGCATATAACAGCGCAAAAACTACCCAACCGAATGGTTTGAAATTTGAATACATATATATATATATAATCGTTGCAGAATTCTGTCGGGTCATTTCAAATTTTACGAAAATCGAATCAAAACTTTAAAAAGATGTTAATAAAATTATTTCTTAAGTAATTTGAATTTTTAAAAATTCGGTAATTCCTTGTTATAGCAGCTTTCGAGGATTCATCGTCAAGCGACCGAGATGTATCGCCAAGTTATCTGACATACGTTATAGTAACGTATATGACATTTTATGACCTCTATGACCTAGTTATAGTCACATTCTTCATTCTATTAAATCCTACCATACGTCATTCATTCAATGATATCTCATGATAGGTAATGATGCTAGGTTGCCATGGTGATTATTACGTCGTATTTAAGATGGAGTCCAATTATTTCCTTACTACTGAATTTAAAAACCGAATTTGTATACTAAAATTGTTTCATTATAGCCATCCTATAATCTACCGACCGTTTTCTTATAGATGTTTCCGGAGAAATAAATATTAAATGGAAAAAGAGTTTAAATAGGGATTTCAAGTTCTGACATTTTCAAAGTTAGGCTTCAGTTTCCCATTGGAATTTTCAGTCAATGTCGACAAAAGATAAAATGTTGCCAACTTAAAATGTACTTATTTTAAGAATTACCTCTCTTTTTTTTTTTTTTACGGTGAACAGATCTTATTCAGCTGCGCCTTGATGCCTGTAAATGCTGTTTCACCTTTGGATGAGTATGTATGCAGTCAAATGCGCAGATACGGAAACGCCGAGTAGCGATTAAAATGATTGTAGCATTACAACACTCATAACTATTGGTCCTATACAGGGTGTCCTACTTATCGTTGACTAATAGTCAATTCTTAAACCGTTAGTTTCAGAGATATAGTTCCAATTGCAAGAATGTCTCAAATGTTGTTATCCATTTGAAAATCAATTTACGTCAAAATAGTTTTTTTTTAAACGAAATTTAAATTTGTATATGGTCTCTAGATTTAACTAGTAAATCTGCAGATCAGGAGTCTCAACGTCAGCTCTAAAAGTCCTTGTTTTTTACTCTCACTATTCATATTATTTAGCATCTTACAATCTGCAATTTATTTTTTTTTTAATATTACATACATATTTATAGGCATATAAAATACTTTCAGAAATTAGAAGCGTTCAATTAAATACGTTTTATGCAATGATATTCTGAAATTCTTATGAACTTCTTATTCATGTAACTTTTTAGATTAAAAAAAAAAAAAAAAACTTCTGTTAAAATAAATTTTTTATTTATGTCAATAGAATACAAAAATAATTTATTTTGATAATAAAATATTGCAGCAAAATAGTGCAAGTTACTTGAATTTTATTATTTTGATATTCTTTGAAATAGGGTTCCTAAGCAACTCATAAATTAAAGAGCACAGTAAAAAAGAAATGAATTTTTAAAATTTGTAAAAAATACGAAAATAAAATGTTTTCTATTTCCCGAACAGATTCAAAATTTTTTCCAATAATTTAAACAATTAATTTTCTAAATTCTAATGAATGTATAGGCAAATTTTCAAAGCTATTGGATATATTTAAAACTTCCATATTGAAAATTTAGCATTCATAATTTTACGTTTAAATCTATTATTCAAATATTTGATTTTCATTTCAGTTAAAAATGATATTTGAAAATCGTCTGCATTCCCATAGAAAAGCATGATGACCTACAACGAAATGTTTTATATTTTTCGAACGAATGAACCCAATGTAACTAAAAACTATACAGTTCATTCCGGGTACCTCACCAACATACCCACCAAAAATCAACCTAATAGGACAATTTTACGGCAGTTATCACGGAACAGACAGACAGACAGACGGAAACCAAAACTTCTGGCGTCTCCACAGTTGAGCCTCAACTGACGTTTCGGCAATTACCCATATTGTCGGAGTAGTTTTTATTTATTTTTCCTTTATTTACAAAACATTTAATGAATATGCTGAGATGACAATTTATATAATATTAATAAGATTAAAAAATAAAATCTGAACTATATCTACAAAACACTTTTTATTAACAAAATATAGCCTTTTGTCAAAAAATTAATCCGGTTACTCCTAACGGCTTAGTAATTAGCTATTAGTTAAAGATAAGTATACCAGATTTCTTATTACTACGATAATTATTTAAAATATATACGAAATTAATTACGTAAGTAACCTGTTAATTTAGGGGAAAAAACGTTAAAAATCTTCGTTGCCTAAATGAACACGTATAATTGATTTTGTATCTGTGATGCCCGATTTATTACGATATAAATATGAAATGTGGGAATTTTTTTTTTTTTTTTTTTTTTTTTAGTATATTTTTTTCACATTAAAAAAAAATGAAATCAATAATATCTGTATTGCAGCATTTTTGGAAAAAGCTAAAATGAACTTACTTAACTGAGAAAAAAGTAAGTCTTAAAACCCAAAAGTATTTTAATCAAGTTTAGAGAAACTTTAAAAGATCCGAGTTAGATAAAATGCAAAGTTGTTTCGAAGTGTCGCTATGATTTAATTTAATTTCTTGAAAAGAAAAAAAAAGCAAGAGTAAAAATAATCGATATAAATCTGCGATACACAAAATGAGTTGGGATTTTATGCTATATCGTAGTTTTGTTCATCTATACGTTTTTTAAATTCTTTTAAAGCTTTAATAGAAAGTATAAAAAAAAAATTGGGTAAAAAAGTGGCTATGAGTGCAGTGCGATCAAGAGTTTGAAAGATAGTAAGTCTGTAAAATCACAAGATTTTTTGCAACTGGTGGAGGAAATGTTTCCATAAGCTTGAGTAAAATTACTTTTTATTCATTTTTCTATCTTGGTCCTCTTTAGTTATCAAAATGTAATTGCTAAAGAATACGAATTAATCAAGAATGCAAACGAAAATATTACATACTAAATATCGACTCATCAAAGTGTTCAAAGCTCAAAAACTGTTAAACGAGGGTAGGAGAGTTCCTCCTGATTAAAAAGGTAATAATAAACTATTTCATTTCTTCATTTTGAAGAAATCGGCAGAAGCTTACTTTTGGATTTTTTAACTTTTACATTTTTGTATTGCTTTTTATATTGATTTATTTAAAAAGAATTGCGTACTTTTATGTTAGCCGGGCGCCAGTGATATATATACCTCCATATGTATATACATACATATATGTGTATATATATGTACATGTATAATATGTACGTGCATATATATGTATACATATCACTGGCGCCCGGCTAACATAAACTACCAAAAATTGTCTTGCACGAGATATTCTAAACAAAAATTTCTTAGTTTAGCTTATTTCATGTTCATATTCTCCATTTCAATAAACATAGGCTTGGAAAAAGACTAACCCTTCTAAGTTATGATTAGGATGAGATGTGAATACATATATAATATAATCACATCTGTCCAAAAATCTTCCCCCCCCCCCCCCTCTCTGGATTTTGTTCTTCGGGCAGCTATGCACTCTGAACTGGAGAAGTTTTATTTTGACATTGTTGACGATATATAAGTAGTGGTTCCGGATCAAAGACATGCGTAACAGATTTGCAGAAAAAACTCAACAAAGAATCCCTACAAAATAAACGGATAAAGAAAGTAACAATCGTTTCATCGATTGATTCGGTGACGTTAACACGGTCATTTTTTGCTCAAATGAAGAAATCAAATAGATTTGATGGACCACGAAAAATTCCAAAACACATTTAAACAACGAGTATTCTATAATCACAACTTAAAACAACGTATCGATTTTAACTTTTCCAGCGATTCCATTACTTTGTTTTTTCTTTTTTTGTATAAATAAAATTTCATCGAACAATAATAATAAATTATTAAAAGAAAAAACTGACTTATTTATAGATATTATTGACGTTCGATAATTATATTACATTTTCTATATAATAGGATATTTGCAGACGGGCTTAAAAAATAAAAATATATCTGCAAAAAGTGATTACAGTAAACATAAAGGCTTACAAAAAAAAATAATAATCAGACATACTAGTTTCGAACACGCAACGGGTGACATTCGAAAAATCAGCAATGATAAAATAAATTTTTCTCGCAAAAAAGAAAAAGATAAATAAATATTTAATTTTTTTTCCCTAAAATAGTTTATTTTATCATTACTAATCTTGAGATAGTTTTTTTTTTCTTTGCGAAAACAGTTCGTTGCTGACCTTTTGGGGCCTGCTTGTTTTTATTTTAATGGATGCTCTTGTTACAAAATTTAGTTAAAGAAAAGACGGTAGATAAGTGATATAGAGATGTAATTTTTTTTTTTTTTTTTTTTTTTTTTTTTTTTTTATAAATATTTTAGAGTTGTACTTTTGTAAATAAATGTATAATTAATTATGGAGGCAATTCATAATTCATATTTAATCAACAACCACCAGTGTGCAAAACAAATATCGGGAGCTGACTTCGCGGGAAGTTCTCCCCGCGACAATTGTAAATATCTCCGCGGGCTCTTTAAATAAGGAGTCACAGGCCGCTAGTTGGAAAGCCCTGTTATGTACTGAGTTCAGAGTACCTTGTTAAAAATCTGCGGCAAAATGTCCAGTCGGTCATTTCGGCAAAATGACGATTACTTGATTATATTATGAAGGCATTATGAACCTATTATTGACCATATTAAGGTCAGGATCAAATGAAATTGAATCGGCCTTTTCAAAAACCACATAAGTCAAGTTTTTTCCAAATATACTTTTTTTTTGTCGCCAATGCTTCCTTAAAGCTAGAGCCATGATCTG
This sequence comes from Maratus michaelseni, assembly GCA_963931845.1. Lineage (NCBI taxonomy): Eukaryota > Metazoa > Arthropoda > Arachnida > Araneae > Salticidae > Maratus > Maratus michaelseni. The sequence goes on along the minus strand of OZ007588.1, from coordinate 29,881,866 downwards.
GGTAATAACCACATAAGCAAGTGTATTCCTTCCTCTTCAAACAATACCTTCTCATTTTCGTTCATTATTTAAACGACATAAAATCAGCGAGTTAAGTGGTTTTTGCATGCAATACCAGATTACATGCGAATACCCTATTACCATTTGCATGCAATACTCTATTAAAACATAAAAATGTTCCTGTATAAATACTATCTTCATTAATTTTGATTAAAAAATGTTAAAAATATGACTGTTTTGTTTTTCAAATTAAATACCACTTAACCTTGTTTCTTGCTAAAACAACCTAAGTCAGGAACAGCTTTTCTGTCATTCTTCTTTTTATTATTCATAAATTATAAAAATAATTCGACATTTACAAACTTTGAAGTCCAAACTCTATAATCAGCCCCCAAAAAAACCCCCATAAAAATTTGTTTACTTGTGAATAATACAGTTTTCTTTTAATTTCTGAAAAGTTCTGATTCTGTGAGTTATGTGGTTTTTGAAATAACCGATTCAATTACGATTAAGTAACCACTATCTATAAAATTGATTGAATGACTGGATGCTAATACTGTCTACTCGAACACTAAAATGATGACCTGTTTTCAAAAGGGTATTAAATTAAATCTCGATACGATTCATGTTTTATTTACATATTTCTAGAATTAGGGGAAAGACAAGAATATTACAAGGAAGGGGGGCGGAGTACTTCCAAATATAGTGTTAGGAGTGGGCGAATATAATGACAACAGTTGATCAACCAATTACTGAGGTTTGACATTTTTGTTTATTTTATGCGAATAGCCTATTTTACTTTTGCACATTTGTCCATTTTACTCTATTTATTATTACTATTTTGTCTATTTTACTCTTTGTAAATGAAAAGATTAGAGTTTTGTTTATCTGTTTTCATTTTAACTTTTTACGTTTTCCACCATTACCAATGTAATTTTCACGTACCTCCAACTAGACTACTACGTACCCCCAGAAATATCGATACGATTCATGTTTTATTTACATATTTCTAGAATTAGAGGAAAGAAAAGAATATTAAAAGGAAGTGGGGCGGGATACATGCAAAATATTATTAGGAGTGGACGAATATAATGACAACAAATGATCAACCAATTACTGAGGTTTGACATTTTCCTTCATTTTATGCGAATAACCTATTTTACTTTTGCACATTTGTCCATTTTACTCTATTTATTATTACTATTATGTATGTTTTACTCTTTGTAAACGAAAAGATTAGAGTTTTGTTTATCTGTTTTCATTTTAACTTTTTACGTTTTCCACCATTACCAATGTAATTTTCACGTACCTCCAACTAGACTACTACGTACCCCCAGGAATATTGATACGATTCATATTTTATCTACATATTTCTAGAATTAGTGGAAAGAAAAGAATATTAAAAGGAAGTGGGGCGGGATACACGCAAAATATTATTAGGAGTGGACGAATATAATGACAACAAATCATCAACCAATTACTGAGGTTTGACATTTTCCTTCATTTTATGCGAATAACCTATTTTACTTTTACACATTTGTTCATTTTACTCTATTTATTATTACTATTTTGTCTATTTTACTCCTTGTAAATGAAAAGATTAGAGTTTTCTTAAATGATCTGTTTTCATAACTTTTTACCTTTTTCACCATTAGCAATGTAATTTTCATGTACCCCCAACTAGACTACATCGTATCCCAGGTTGGAAGACAATTCAATCATTCACTAGGATTGCCAATTACTGTTTTCGTGTGTTTACTTTGCACAAAGTTTCGTTTTCCCGTAGGATAGATTATTCAAAAGGATCTGTGTGCTTAAATATTAGGTGGGTAACGAAATTTTTTCAAACTATCGCAGAGCAATTAAGTTTGAGCAACACTGCTCTAATAATTTCTGTTGCTGATCAACCCCACTTAACTCTGTGGGGGTCCTAGGGTTATCCACTGATTTATTCCAATCGCCAAAATTTCGCCAGAAACTTATTTCGCGAATAGATGCAAGTTAAGTTAATATTACAGGTATTTATCATGAAAATTATTATACATTAAGCTAAATCAGTTTTGTTTAATCAGTAAATCGTTTTTCAATGGAAAAATCTAAAAAAATCAGATTTAAAGTACTTTTTCTTTCAAATTCAGTAAAGAACTATTTTTTCTCGTAGCTGTACACTTTTCTCTGTATTATATCCACTGACAAGTTAGATCTTCCTATATTTTAGATAATATACATATGAGAAATACTGACTCACCAGGATGAAGATGAAGCTGGTGCTGGTGCTCCGAAGGCATCACTGATAAATTCTCCGGTGATGAGGAGTTCTCAGTATCATCTTGACGGAGGGGCGGAGGTGCGCCGTTGATCAGTTTGGGAGGGTCCTGCTGCCCCCCGTCCGAATCGTCTGCCGTGATCACGACGGCCGGAGGTGTCCGTAAGGGCACGGGAGGGGGGCCCGAGTCAGCCAGGCGCAGAATGCGTGTGTGCACCTTACCTTCCTCGTTGCAAGACATGATGGCGTTGAAACCCGCGGTCATAAGGCGGATTGGGTTTGATCTCTCTGCTCTGAAAAAGTCAAAGTACTGAAGTTGTAGTTAAATTAGCCCTTCCTTATGCTTTAAAATTGTCGAACTATTGAGTTTAATTGTGCCTTTCTTCTTTCTAAATGTCGAATGAGTGATGTTGAATTTAACTGAGGCTTTTTTTAAATATCAAACTACTGAATTTTAGTTTTACTAGCCTTGGCTTATCCTTTAAAAATGTTGTTGGACTATTGAAGTTGTAATTTAACTGCTATTTCACATGCTTTAAAAATATCCAACTATTGAAGTTGTATTTAATTGCATTTTTCTGTGTTTTAAAAATGTCCAACTACCGAAGTTGTAGTTTAACTGGCTCTTTCATATGATTTCAAAATATCAAACTACTGACGTTGTAGTTTAACTGGTTCTTTCTTATAATTTAAAAATATCCAACTACTGAAGCTGTTATTTAAATGCACCTTTCTAATGCTTTAAAAATATCCAACTACTTAGATTGTAGTTTAACTAGCCTTTCCGTATGTTTTAAAAGATATTCAAACTACTGAGGTTGTAATTTAACTGGTATCTTTCCTATGCTTTAAAAATATCCAACTACTGGAGTTATAATTTAACTGCATATTTCTTATCTTTCAAAAATATCACACTACTGAAGTTGTCGTTCAACTAAACTTTTTTTGCTGATCTCCGGTTTAAGAGAACCAAGATACAAATAACGATGAATTCATATGAACTTGTCAGTCATTTTTTGCATACTATTATCTCAATTCCATCCAACAAAGATAATATTTTGAAACTTTAATTAATTTTATTAAAAAGTAAAAAAATGTCTCGCTTGAGTCAGCTTTATGAAATTATGCATCAAAGAAACAGAAAATACTTTTTAAAAAATTGTAGCCTGTGATTAACCGCTTCATTAAATAGTGTTTTTTTCTGTTTTATAAATTATAGATAAGTGTTTAAATGACATCATGCACATCCAAACAAATATATATTGTAGAAAATTATCTTATCTTCTTATCTTAATTTAAAGTTTAAAATATGAACTATACATATAGATTTTTAATACAATTATTTATCAACGAATTGCGTTTCAGATGTTATTAAAGGCAAATATTTTCGCACATAAATCAGCAACGAGTAATTTTTATGAAAGATTTACTAGATGCATTTTCTAAAAATTCTAATCCAGTAACTATACAATAAATATGTTTCTTTTCTTTTTTTCTAATCTGTATATATTTCTAATGAATAGAAAATCACCATATACATTTTGTCAGCTTTATCAAATTTCTTTTAGGGTATTTTTCCATTCGACTGTCAGACATTTGTTTTAATTCACTCGAAGTTTAAAATTACTATTTCTTTTTTCAAACAATAATAAAATCTTCAATTTAACTGCGTTTTCATTTAAAAACCTTATTTATTGTCAATGCTATCAAGTAGCATATACAATTTTCACTTACTATTATGTTTATTCTATAAAACTTAAAATTTCCACGTAATCATTTCATTTTAACTTGGTGCAATGCACATGGAATTACAGGGCGATTTAATCGAATATGAAAAATGCAGTAGAATAATATCTATCTGATATACATTTTTAGAATTATTAAATAATTGCCATGATTTTTATTTGAAAAATGACATTCATGTAAAAAGTAAAATATTTATACTTAACAGCTATTGAGACGATTCTTAAATGATTTTTTTATATCTATCCTCGTTTTGCGAATGGTTATTTCTTATACGAAGTCAATTGAAAATTCAAAAACTTTACTATTGCATTTCGTTTAATCTGCATTAATTATTTTAAACTTTTCAAAGATTAATTCCCAGTAATATGAATGTGTATGCTTTCTAAATAACATTTGAGCAATAAAAGTACATAATTATTAAATTACAATAATTTTTTCATAAACAAAGTTTTCTACTTGGTTTTCATATGTATTCCCTATATTTGAAATGAAGTTATTTAAGACTACAGAGGAGTACTTTGAAACTATAAATCAAAAGTAATTGTTTACTCTTAATTCATAATTTGTAACTATCTTAAATAATAATAATAAATAAATATGTAAGAAAATAATGTAAGAACCGGTTCACAGTTACTTTATATTGTTTCAGATGATATAACTTTAGATTACTGTATTCTTAAAAATCAAAATCTAGATACGTAATCTTGATAACTAAAATAACTTGACACTTTACAAAAATATTTTCGAATTTTTTTGTAATATCAATATCCAATACATTCCTGCAAATTATCTTTAATTTTGAGGTGTGTAACATTTAATATTAAAGCAAATTCCAAATTTTCTAATTTCAAATATATTTTTATAGATAATATTCTAAATAATAAAAATAACACTTTGCAGAAACTTTTGTCGTTTTATTTTGCGCTTTTTATACGAGAATAGCGATATAGTGTCACCAAATATAAGATCACATTAAACTGGAATTATATATATAGATATATATTCGATTAAATCATTATACTGCGAGAAGAATTGACAAATCTTAAAAATTCGTTTTATCCACATCAAAACCTTGCAAGAAACTTTTTTTTTTCTTTAAGTCGTCAACTTCAGAGAAGGGAAACTAGTTTTTCCTCATAGTATTATTTTTTTAAATCAAGTAAATTAATTTATTTCTAAAACTTGAAAAATAAATTGTAGTATATTTCATACACTATGCCTAAAAAAATATGAGAAACTAGCACCGCATCCAAATGATTTAAATTCCAATCAAGACCTATAATTTCTCTAGAGCACCACTGCTTGACTTGTCATATTTACATTTAGACACTAGCACAATTATAAACATAAACAAATCCACTTCAAAAATTTTCCATAATCACTGCCATTATAAATTCGTTTTCCAACAAACACCAAAAGTTATATCAAAACATCGTGCTGTTTTGAAACGGAAAAATACGTAAGGCGTGAATTGGAAGCACGGGGAAAAAACGTTCGTAATCTCCGTGTGTGCGGAGACACCGCGCGGCCGATACTGATACTCCAAGCATACTGACGACATGCCGCCAAACAATCCAGCGCCGGACGAAAATGTTTAGGGGTGGACCACGTGACCGCGGTGTAAGGTGGGTAGCGGGGTTGGTTACGTCACAGAGGATGCCAGGATCAAGCGAGGATAGAGCACACGCGACTAGAATAAAAGGATAAATTCTCTTGAAATTAAAAGTTCATTAGGTGTGTAAAAAAAAAGGGGGGGAGAATTCCTTTGGGTTTGTATAAAAACGTTAGAAAACTCATTAATTACGAGAAAGTTTTTCGGAGCCTTTTAATGATTTAAAGCGATTAATTAAAGAACTTAAACAGATTTTCTTTTATTCATTAGGATTCGTTAATAGTTTTCGATCATCTGAAAGAATTAGATGGGAAGCATTAGTTAAAGGAGGAAGGACGGAAAAGAAAAGGAATAAAGAAAAAGAAAAAGAAAAAATTGACCACGTTTCGAAAGCTGTCTGTACAGTAGCGATTTTGCAGAAGCAAAAGTAAAAGGTAAAACAAGAAAGAAAAATCATGCATAAAGTACAGATTATGATATAGTTAGATATGATATGATATAGTTTTCGATATTCTGAAAAAATTAGATGGGTAGCATCGGTTTTACCTAAGCAAAAAAAAAAAAAAAAAAAAAAAGGAGAAAGACGGAAAAGAAAAGGAATAATGAAAAAGAAGAAGAAGAATTTGACCACGTTTCGAAATCTGTCTGTACAGTAGTGGTTTTGCAGAAGCAAAAGGAAAAGGAAAAACAAGAAAGAAAAATCATGCGTGAAGTGTAGATTATGATATAGTTAGATATGATATATTTTTGGGTATTCTGGAAAAATTAGATGGGTAGCATCGGTTTTACCTAAGTACAAACAAAATGACTGTTGATTTCTTCCTCTAAAACAGCTGATTTGTCTAGACTTCCGTTAACTTATGTGCAACATTTTTTGTCCGATAGATTTCATTTTACTGGACTTATGTATGTGGGAAATTTTTCGTTAGAAAAAAATCATATGTAAAGTTTATCTTTCATTTTTAAGGGCTGAGGTCGGAAAAACTACTTTTTTAGGCGCGGCGCACATTGAGACGCAGCTGCCACGCGCAGGTGAAGCGATGCTGCTCGGAAAAAAACTGCGCGCGGCAGGGTGTGCGCATATTGCGACTCAGTTTTCCGTCACGTTCACGTTTGTTTACATTGCTAACGTATGCCACGCGTGTAAAACGGCTCGTTTTTCGTAGAATAAGAAACAATTAGTTCATTTTTTGGGATTTTTAGATATTTTTTGCCTTGGATCAGTACATAGATTTAAATTCAGAATCAGATTATCTGATTCTGAAATGGATGCGTGCTTATTAGTATATATTAGTACGGCTTTTTGTGAAAACAGAAAAAAAAACCATAACTTCTTAGTTATGATACGTATCGAACCCGTTTAAAGTTATTATTACTTCTAGGAAAATGGACGAAAATTTATCAGATTTTTGATATAATTAAAAATGGCCCAAGGAGGTGTGGGGGGGGGGGGTTAAGAAGAAGAAAAAATTCCACAACTTCGTCAATTCACAAGATATCATATTCGCTTAAATTTATTATAAGTCCTTTTAATATTATTTAAAACTTTTATATTGACAAGTTTTTTATAAAACCAACCCTTATAACAAAAAAAAAAAAAAAAAAAAAAAAAATCTTTGTCGGTTTTACCTGCAAACAAGTTAGGTTTTGAAGTGGACGGTTCCAACTGTCGCATCATGGTAAAAAGGTAATTTCTTCCGAATTTCCCAACAAACAGGCGCCCACGGACTGCGTCTTCAAAATCTACCTGTGCCTGTAGGCCGAGCCGTCAGGGATTTTTTATTTTTAGACTAAAAAATTTGTACTGTTCATGATACAATATATGTTCTGGTAATGCCCCCCCCCTTCCCCACACCCCCTCTAAAGTTTTTTGTTTATAAAAAAATAACCAATAAAAATCCAGTTTTAATTTTTTCTTATAACTCTCTTTTGCAAGTTTCATACAGAAAATGTTTCACAGTATTCTGTTTTCATTGAAAATTTTTAAACAAGCTAAGAGCTGGTTTTACTTAATTTATATCTTCTTCATTTTCTTGCAAAAATTGCATGTTTTGATTTTAATCTGCTGCTAAATAATAAAATTTAATTAAACATTTCAGCAATGGACATTGGTCATAAAACTTTTAAAAAAAAGAAAAAAAAAAGAAAAAAGAAAATGTAAATGGTTTTTATTATATAAAATTAAAAATTTTGTATTCTATTTTTCAGAGTAATAATGATAAAAAAAAATTAGTTTAATATTAAATATTTTATTACTCGCTTAAAATTGATTATAACTCGCTATTTTTTTTTTTTTTAAATGTTCTTATTAATACATTATGGTAAACAATTTAAAAATTAAATTTTATTATTTAGCAGCAGATTAAAATCAAAACATGCAATTGTTTACCATAATGTATTAATAAGAACATTAAAAAAAAAAAAATAGATAGTTATAATAAATTTTAAGCGAGTAATAAAATAGTTAATATTAAACCAATTTTTTTTTATCATTAATACTCTGAAAAATAGATTTTTTTTTTTTTTTTTTTTTTTTTTTATATAATAAAAACCATTTACATTTTCTTTTTTTAAGTTTTAGGACCAATGTCCATTGCTGTAATGTTTAATTAGGCATTTTTCAGTAATGGATATTATAATTAAAAGACAATTTCAGTTTAATGTTCATAGCACTTAAAATTGATGTAACTGAAATGGAAGTAATAAAATTTAATTTTTGAATTCCACTTACCATAACGTATTTAGAATAATTTTTTTAGGTACTTTTCTGTTAGCTGGACGCCAGTGATATATATAAACATAAATATACATATCACTGGCACCCAGGTAACAGAAAAGTACCTTTAAAAAAAAAAAAGCTAGTTTTAATAAATTTCATGTGATTAATAAAACTTTTTATATTAAACAAGATTTTTTTATCATTATTACTCTGAAAAATAGAATAGAAAACTTTTAATTTTATATCATAATAACCATTTACAAAATTACATTTATTTTTAAAGTTTTAGGACTAACGTCCATTATTTACTGAAATGTTTACAAAACAGGATAGGCGCGAACAGCTTCGATCAGTTTTTCCTTCATTTTCGCTGAAAAACGTGACACACTCGCACTTGAAACTGTGTTCGGAACACAAGTGGCAGGCAGAACCTGCGTCAGAAAAACTGCGCTCTCCCGCTCATTTCAATGCTTTACAAAATCGCGTGACGTGAGAACCTGCCCCGCGCGTGTTGGCTGCGTCTCAATGTGCGCCTTGGTTTATTGTAGCGAAATACAACTACTTTATCTAAAATGTAGTTAACTACAGCTACAACTACTTGTTTTAAAAAGTAGCGACTACAAATTACTTTCAAAAGTAGTCACTACTTCGCTACTTTCAAATTTTGTCAAAGGGTTCAATTTACATTAGCAATTGAAGGCACGGATTAAAGAAAAAAGAGACCCCTCATTATATCGCGTCTGCGGAGATACAATAAAATCAATGTGACATAACTGAGGACGTTAAAAGATTAAGAAAGATAAGGTACAAGAAAATGTTTTGTGTTTGCTTCCAAAATGTTAGTTTCATAAGTTAGTTTACAGATTTCGTAGCAAAATTAAGAGAGCTAAACTATCTAAAGATATCTATTAGATTGTACTATCTAAATTATAGATAGTATAATCTAGAAAATTACTGAAAAACAACTTTGAATGTAAACAATAAATAAATCTGTAAATAAAACTTTTTTTATAATAAGAATCCCGGCATTAAAACATGAAGACCTAATAGCGAGTAAATAGATAAATGTTGCCAGCAAGAAAATTAAGTCCTTTGTAGGGTTAGTATGTGATTTTAGCAGCAAGTGTCGATGGAAAAAATCTATGACTTCATGCAGTGCATTGCTAATATGCAACAACTGAGATTTGCCGCTGAGATTCGCAAATTGTTGAGCAGAACAAATTTTGCTCAAAAGAAGCAAATTTCGGCCACGTGATTTACCGAATGGCGCAGTTTTTTTTAAATTCCTGAAGTAGCATTAAAAGTAGCGATGGTTCTCACTACAAATTACTGATTTTTTGTATCGCGCTACTCTTTACACTACGTTAAAAATGTAGCGCACTACACAACAAACTACTGTAAAAAGTAGCGACTACTGTAGTTTCGATACTTTCGATTCCTTTTTAAGGGTGTATATTTATATATTTTTACTTTTATTAAGGATGTCAGGATGCATCAGTTAAACAATTTTACATGAAAATCAATCGGGAAAAAAATTTCACTTATCCTGTTCACCATGCTTTTGATACAGTGAAAATACAAAATGTCTGCAAATTGAGAAAATTCTTTTCGAAACAGAATCCGCAATAATTGAATTTCAAACTTTTATCGACACTGAATATGAAAATGAATTCACTTTTCCTTCATCTCGCATCACACTTTTGTTAGCTTAAGGGACCTTATCTGTTTTGAAATTGCAATACACTTTGAAATCTCCAACACGAACACGTTTCAACACGTTTGACTTCCTATTAGGATTCTTCGGTTAATTTAACCTTGAGGTAATTATCGCGAAGCCATTCTGTGCAGTAGTTAAGGAATTATGTAGTTGTAAAATTTGGAATATCAAATGTAAAATTCATTTTTAACACTTTCTCAACATGGTTGAAAAGTGTTTATGAATTCAGTTAATCTATCCGTCTGCCTGTCTGTCTGCCTTTTGTCTGTTCGTGTTCTAATTCGCATAAATAGATTCGGATTGTCATGCAATTGATATATGTTATTGAGGTTTACTATGGCATATGTTCGATATTGAAAATGGGGTGTTCAGTACTATTTTTAGTTCGTTTACAGGGACACACAAAATAATTCTGTTACAATACTGTTTATAGGAAAAAATGGTTTGCGGTTTACCTTAAAAATATTTCACTCTATTTCAAATATATTGAAATTGATATATGTCACTGAGATGCATTGCAAGAAGCTTACTACAGAATTGTGTGTGTGTAGCATTCATCGTTTATTTAGAGGGACACACAAAATATTCGGAACTCTGTCTGTTAACAATAATTGCTGGAAGTGCTATTTCCGTTGCTGAACGCGTTTTTAAATCTAACTCATCTTTTGTCATTATTTAAAAACAACACAAAATGTCACAAAACATATATGCATCATTTAATAAAAAACATTTACTTAAGGTGTTTTTAAAAAATATACAAAACTGCATTTTAGATTTGATTTTCGCTTTGATTGCGCTTTCGAGCCACCTCGGCTCATCATCAGAGTTAAAAAACACTAACATGTAGACACACACAAAACAAATAGTCTAAAACTAGTAAAAACATCATTGTCTGCTGAAGAAAAGGTCAAACCATTACAAACAGGTCACTAGGGGTGCGAAGCATAGGGAGGGATGTGCCAATCTTATTCAATCTTGAACTATCTGTAAAAGTTTATACCATAATTTAGGGATGTAGTAAGATACCGAATCATTGCATGTTTTATCTTTCCTGGTTAAAATTTGTATGGATTCACTTATTATTGCTTCATGAAAAGAGGATGTGGGTTTAATTATTTAAGCTTTATCAAAATCTATTTTAATCGACTGCTCTTGCTTTAATCTGGAAAGTGCCGTTTTACTTCTATTGTATTTGATATCTGCAATATGTTCTTTTAACCGAATTTTAAATTTTCTTAAAGTCATACCAATGTAGTCTTTAACTTTATAACATTTTATCCTATTTTCAATTATTTCTATAGTAACTGAGATTCTATAAATTCCTGCTAAATCTTCTATCGGTATGGGATCAATCTTCTTATGTACTAACGCTTTCAATTTAATTGGAGGGGATGCTACCAAATTTATTTCACATTTCTTTAAATTATATTTTAATTTTTCAAAAAGTTTCGGAATATATTGAAATTTGTAAAATTTAGTTGGTGTGTTGTTTTTAAATTTTGTTTTTAAATAATTATTATAGTACAAAGGTGAATTTGATTCAATTGAGTGTTGTTTTTCATGAGTCAAGTTTATTTTCATTTTTTGTCTATTACTTTATGTGTGTAAATTCTATAGATCCTATACAGGGCAGTACAAAATTTCTCGAGTACATTTCCGTTTATGGACGGAAATTCCAGAAGTTGAATTTTAAACTGAGCTATGCGTTTCCTAACTGAACTAAAATTTAGCATTCTACGTAGTGTATATACAAAGCTATAGATTCTATACAGGGCTGCACAAAAGAGTTCGGATATCTTCACTTAAGAATATTGTTTGTAATTCCTGAAATTGGTTTTTTAAATATTTTATGCGTTTTCCAAATTGTTTACTTGTATATCCTCTTTCACCTTATTAAACAGTGAACATTTGTAAAATTATTTTGGAAGTGTTGGAAAGTGCTATGTAATCTGTGCTTGACGCACGATTTGTCGTTCTTGTTAATAATTGCAAAACAAATTGCAATCTGGCTAATATTTTAAACATAACACAAAAAGCACTTGACGGAATGAGCTGTCATTTTGAATTCGCATATTAAAATCTTCTAACTATCGATTTATGTTAACATTTTTATAAGTTATAATACATATTTTGTTTTCGAATATTAATTTCCTAATTTATATACTTAAATTTATGTAACCTGAAAACGTGACGTAATAGAGCCTTTTTGATTACATTTTCTTTTTCAGCATCAAAATACTTTATAAAAAACCTATTGACTTATTTGTTTCCAAAGTCACGCAAACCAGTGTAATTGCCACTTATTTATTCTCTACTTATAAAAGAACATGTCCTGAGTGACTCATAATCAACGCCGAGCCTCAACCGGTGCTCCTAAGACTATAAAATTTGGAAGACATGTTCCTTGCACAATGTAGGCACCCACTAAGAAAGGATTTGTGAAAATTCACCACCTAAGGGGGTTAAATGGAGGTGGAAAGTTTTAGTTCATTCGCCTTGTCACCCTATCTCAGCAGCAGTTTTAGGTTGGAGCGTGAGATTCAGGATAGCAAATTTACTAAAATAATTATTGATAAATATTGAGGCGATGTCATCCAGCAGTTGGAACACAGAGGAAACAATTACAGTTTCAAAACGGGAGTCCCAGCGTTCGAATTCAGCCGATACCGTTCTTTAACAATAATATTTTAGAAACATGTAATTCCACTCTCAAAATAAAATAATTAAAACTATATCCAACATTTACATGGTGGGACGCCTCTCTGAAGTCCCACAGAAACAAAATAGCCGCATTAAATAACAGATTTAAACGAACAGGTGATACTAAATGGAAAATACTACTAAAGAAAGAAAGAGCACTATATAAAAAACATATCAAATCAGAAAAGGCTAAATCTTGGCAAAAATTTTGTACACAGACTATTGATAAATTTGGAAAAACATTCAAAATTGCAACAGCAAAACATACATAAACCAACATTTTCTACATACGACACTTACTGGCTCTAATATATATTCCACAATTTCAGATACATTTACAAACTTGCTAAATCAACATTTTTCAACACAACCTGACCCTCCTTTATCTGACTTTGTAAGGGAAACTCAAAATTCTCCCACCTCACCACTTTTCTCAACTAAAGAAATAAATTATGCACTATAAGAACAGAATAATCTTAAAGCTCCGGGCTATGACAAAATTGATGCATTTTTAATCCAAAATTTATTAAAAAACTATAAAAAGCCTTATTCGCGATCTTTTTAATAAATGTCTATCTTTAAATTATTTCCCAGCAAATTGGAAAATTACCCAGGTTATCTTTTTCGCAAGAAACAATAAAGACCCAAAGCTTCATTCATCCTATCGTCCAATTTGCCTTCTCCCGATGCTGGGAAAGATAATGGAGAGATTAATTAAACACGGAATAATACATTACCTTGAAATTAACTATCACTTCCATGACCAACAATTTGGCTTCAGAGAGGGACGAAACACTATTCAATTGTTACAAGCCGTAAACGACAAGATTCATAAAAAATTACAAAATAACAAATATTGCATCTTGGTATCTTTTGATAGACAGGGTGCATTTGACAATATAAATTGGACTATCCTCGGCAAAGCAATACAAAAACTACCAATTCCACAATACTTGAAAAATATATTACTAACATTTTTAACAAATAGAAAAAATATAATAGACTATTAGAGTATTAACACACAAAGACAAACATACCAAGGTTGACCGCAGGGTTCCTGTCTGGGTCCCCTGCTCTGGCTGCTTATAGCGAACATTATATTAATCACATACTCTGAAAAATTCCGTAACTTAAAAGCTTTTTGTGAGGATTGTAATATGATCATAGCGGCAAATAACCGACCAGAACTTGAAGATAAATCAAATAAAATAATATCGCTGTTTAATAATATCTGTACAAAACTAAAACTTAAAATATCGACAGACAAAACGGTACATATAATGATGGGTAAAAATATTTTAAGAAACAGAGAACCTCAAATTAAACTAAATAACATTAAAATTAAACGTGCTGAATCACTTAAATTAGTAGGTATCCACTATGAAAGTAATCTAACTTGGCATACACATATATTAAATATCAAAATTAAAATTTTATCATTAACATCATCCATTAAAAGAGTTTTTTCAACGACATGGGGGGGGGGGGTGTAAGACGAGATTTTCTTCGAGAATGGTACCTTACTTGTCCTTGAGAAAATTATCGATTACGGCTCGGAGGTTCGGTACAATAATCTGAGAGTAACTGATAAAAGAAACTTACAATCAATACAAAGAATTTGTTTAACATCAATAACAAAATGTTACAAGAATGTCTCGACACACGCACTTCAGGTGATCCTGGGCATTCCGCAGCTATTATTTACATTAGAAGCAAAAAATCTTAAATACAAAATTAAAAATAATAAAGACATCTCAATATTTAATAAACCAATATTAGAATATAACAAAATTGAAGAACAAGTCTATAAATTTCAAACAAATCCTGAAATATATATTAACAATTTAATTTTAGTAGATAATAATTGGGGGTTCTGCGCCAGCGATGGGTGCGGTGGTGACTTCTGTGACTGTGAAGGTCACCGGAAGGGACAGGTGTTGACACCGGAAGTGGCAAGTGGGGATAACAGGCATGTTGAGACAGGAAGTGAACAGGAAGTGTAGATAGGAAATTTAACCGGAAACGTGACAGGAAGTGAATGCGATAAGGGAGAGAGGGGGAGGGCTTATTTTTGTGGGGGGCTTATGCTAACCTGAAATAAAAATGGAATTATTTCTTACTTTGTAAAATTTAACATAAAATGCATCTTTTTTTTTTTACTTGAAATATTTTTTTTTTTTTGCTATCTAACACATGAAAAAAAAAATGGAAATCTTTCTGACTTTGTTTTACTTTATAAAAGTTAGCATGAAATTTATTTTAAGACTGAAAACGTGACAGGAAGTAAGACCGGAAACCAGATTAGACATGTTTTTTTTTTCAAAAACGGTTATCAAGAAGCAGGATGTTTGGGAGCGTGTTCGAACAGGAAAGGTGATTTGTAAGACCAGACGTTATTAAGGTGTGAGTGATAAGGAAAGTATAGTTTTATACACATAGATTTTGTTCTTTGTAGAGGGTTAAATTATTTAAAGTGTTTTCATTTTTTTTTTAATTTAATTTTTTTAAAGCGTTTCAAATTACTTTTTCTATCATTTTTAGTTTTAGTGACATAAGTTTTAGAACTAATTGTAAAGAACATTTTCCATTGTCGGCTATCTCAAGCATAGAACTTGCAATGTTCTGTATCACACATGTCTTATCTAGTATATTACTAAGGATGTGTGTGTTGTTATCTCTTCAAATGCAAACCATAGCAAGGAATTTCAGACCTGCGTTTAATTATCTTTATCATAGTTTTAATGAACTGCAGGAAATTGTCTTTAGCTATTGAGTAATTCGCGAGTTTTGGTTTAATATGAATGCTATTACATCTGTTTGTTTAATTTAAAAGCACATTTCTCTTACAACATTCTGTCAACAGATCATTTCAATATTCGAAATAATAATTTAGAAGGAAAATTTTTACTTTCTATACGAAATGTTATTTATAGAGATTGACAAAAATAGCATACCTGATTCTTTCTTGTATTAACCTTATAATCATTTATTTTAGAAATATAGGTTTATAGTTTTGTTACGAAAAATAACGTGTTTATACATTTTAAAAACGAAAGCAAAGTGATTTTTACCAATGTAACTATAAGCTATACACCCACGCATTTATGTTATTGAATTAAATTACAATACTTAATATTGTATTCACCGTAATATTTTCCTGCAAAAGCCGTTTCACAAACTTGTATACTGAAATTAATGTATCATTTTTAGGGAAAAAATTAATTCCAGTCTTTGAGACTAATCTTTCGTAGAAAAAAAAGATTTGTCATACTTTCTGTTACATTATATCTTCCGTTTTTTAAGTTTAAAAATTTGTGGAGAAACTTAAATAATCGTTTTTATGATACTTAAACAATATTTTTTTATTATTATACTAGGGGGCCTACCCCCTGCGAGCTACGCTCGCCAACCCCCGCTCAGACTTCGAGGCCTCTAAAAACATGACAGCGTGCTTTGTTTTAAAAATATTGGTAAATCTGTAATTGGATTGCCATGCTTTTAACGTTTTAATGGGGCATTTTTTTATTATCATGGCCTCATACACAGCTGTTGCAACAACTGACGACTGTTTTCGGGATTGATAAGTAAAATCAATTACACATTGAAAACCAGCTTGTATAAAATGGTTAGATTTAAATTGTGGCTACCTCTCGGACTTTTATAACAACGATCTGTATTCTATTCTTCCTTTGCGTTTAAGGATGAGAAAAATTCCATCTGTTTGTGAATGCTTAAGAATCACGGTATTGAAAAGTACTATGTTATAGACATTTTCAGTAACAGGTTTCAATTTTCTCTCTATTTTAGTGCACCATCATGCATATTTTCATGTTATTTTAAATATGTAAATTATTTATTTTAATTAATATGTATATACGAATTTTCTAATAATTATTTATCATACAAAATCAATTAAATATTTTGTGCACGCATGCCTGCATTTATTCGGCATCAATTGATGAGATATTTAAACAAATTTGCTATCCGTGATAATTTTACACCATGTTATGTAACTTGAATATTGTCCATAAGAAAATCGGGTACTTTTCCAGTATAGGAACCTTTGCTTTTAGGTTTGGCGTAATTCGAGTTCCAAAGACGGATAGATTCGTTAATATACATATGTTTGTTGCCAAAAGTTATAAAAACAAATTCAATGAACTTTTGGTGCTTTTCTATTATAGGGGTCTTGAAGCTTTTTTAAAAAGCTTGGCGCAATTATAAATTCGTTTAATTAAATTTTACAAAAAAATAACAATGATATCAATAAATAATAATTATTATTAATTTCTTCCCTCCCCCCTTACTTTTGCGTTTACATAAATGATGTCATTTGGACGAATTTATTCAAAACATTTTCAGTTTATAAATTAAATTAAATGCTGACAGACGATTGAATCCTGACGATAGAAATGTGATTTTTTTTCTTCAAATTTTCCTGAAAAACATAATTTAATCACAATCTTGTCTTCATTATCGATTGAAATAAAAGATAACTTCAATTTCAATTTGATAATGACGAATAAAAAGAAATCAATAATCCCTATCGGGATCCTTTTCGATTTTTTTCCCTTTTTTGTCACAAAAAAACTGAGTAATTAGTTGCCATCGTTATAGAAATGTCATTAAAATTAGAAAAAAATTAATATCTCGAAAACTAATTCCAATTTCAAAATTCTATTACCAGTTTTGACATCCGCGGATTTTTATGGGCAATTGGTATTAATTTCACCATCAAGCGTTTAATATTTTATTAAAAAAAGCCCTGAAACATAATCAGTCGTTTAATCAGTCGTTTCATAAAATCGTTTCACAAATTCGTTTCATAAAATCGTTTCACAAATTCGTTTCATTAGGATTTTATATATATAGGGTAGATATTTGTTTTAATTGACTTGTAATAGCTAACATTTTTCTTAAAAGGGTACTAGAGAATAACTTATGTCACAATTACTACACCCTTCTTTAGTTAAATATGTTTCACTTAAGACATGACAGTCTTAGAAACATTTCATTTAGGAATTAAGTGATTAAACAGACTAGTGGCTGAGAGGTTCTACTTTCAAAGCTGGTATACGGAAAGTTTAAACACCTCTCGCGCTCGTTGACCTAACCGTTTGGAGTTTTTATCGAATCTTGTGTCAATATGGGTTAGAACACCTTAGAAAGACCTCCCACAGAGACTTATATACCATACGTAGATAATCGATTGTAACAAATCACCAACCAACCACAACGTATAAGACATTTTAGATCATTCCATTTAGTCAAGAAATGATTTGACATGCAAAATTTGATTTATAAAAACATACAATATGATATAAACAATACCATACGATATAAACGAACAACAACAATACATACAATTTGAACGATTTTTTCCCTTTCATATGAAATATTTTTAGCGACTATTTAACTTATTAAAGAGAGCGAGTATTTTGTTTAGAGTTATACGATTAAAATAAATTTTCATTATATTTTATTTTACACAACCAACATTTTTAAAAAAGAGAATGGTATCTAGTTTTTATAAATTAACGTATTTCAATTTTACAAATACTTTACACCCCCACTTTTTCCTCTCTTTGGTAGACTTTATACACATAAGACATAAAAGGCGTTTTAGAATACATCATTTAGAAATTAAGCGACTTGATAAGTAAAATATTATTTATAAAAGTATTTTTACACGAGCGCCCTCTATCATTATATAAATTTCAATGAAACGAGTTGATATTATTATACTGTGCCCTGAAATTGTTGTAATAGGTTGTATTTTTCGTTAAGTTAGTTTTCATTTAAGTTATTATGGAAAGAGTTATGAATACTTATGTTGGTGATGTAACCAACTTGGAGTGTCAACACTCATCACCAAAGTTAAATAATCAAGAGATGGATTCTACACTTTTACCCAAAGAAGCACCCGTTTCGAATTATGAAGTGATACCCAACTCATCAGGCCTAAAGTTACCCTTTGTGTGCACTACTTGCAACAAAGCTTTTTCCCGAAAGTTTGTCTTAATTATACACATGAAATTTCACCTGGAGAAAAAAACTTTTGTGTGTGACATCTGCGAAAAACAATTTGTTCAAAATAGTGATTTATTAAATCATGTGAAGATTCATTCAAAGAGCCCAGTGATTTATAATTGTGATTTATGTGCTGAAGTTTTTTCAAAAAAGAGTGACTTACTTCAACATAGCAAAATTCACAAATCTGTCAAACAACATAAGTGTATTGAATGCAATGAACTGTTTTCGAGAAAGTACGACTTATTGAAACATAAGAGGATGCATAAACCCCGAAAGCAATATGAATGCATCCAGTGTAGTGAAATATTTAATCGAAAATATGATTTATCACGTGATAAACACTGCACACAAAGTACTACCCAAAGTTGTCAAATCGACATCTTTAAAAGATTCGTTATATGAAAAAGTGAAGCATTTTAAAAGACAAAATGCTTTAAATGTATTTACTAAAACTGTAATAAATTCTAATGAGGAGAATGATCAAGACTTTCACACATTTTTTAACAGTATTCGGTCGGACGTTTTGAATGAATTAAATTATCAGATAGAAGTAAAAAGGTCAATGAAATGGTATGCAACTGCAAAAGTTGTTGTAAGTCGCCAAACACCGGGCGGTGATATAGAGACTATCACCACATATTTTCATTCAAAAACTGTACTGGAATTGACGAATCAAAACATACCTGTACATGTTGAGGATGCCTTTACGAAAATTATTAACTCTTTTGAGAAATTCACTCAACAAGGATCTAATTGGACATTGCAACAAATATTAAATCTAGAACCGTCTACAGCTAGATAGAATGGTTTAAAATGTGTGGACTGTTTTTGAAACATGTATATTCATGTTTTTGCTATTTTAGTTATTTAATATGATAAATAAATAACCTATGACTAAAAAATCTTAAGAGTTTTTTATTATTTTCATGGTAACTATTTTATATAAATTACTTATAACAGTTTGACAATGCTACATAAACTACTGTTTAACATTTTGAATGTCTTAGACAAAATGGGAATGAATTTGTTGAAATTATGTAAAACATGATGAAATAAATGCGATGTATTTATTATATGTTACTTAAACTACAAGAGAAATGATTGGAAATATGGTATTTTAAATCTATGGTACTTTTAATAACTAACAATAAGGTAAGACGTGACGTTGTGAATCATCAATGGGTTTTCCTTTGAATATGTATTAATCTTACTTATTGATAAGAAAGTTGGAAAAATAGACTAAACACATTGTTAGAGGTTTTGGAAAAATATATAGTTGGTTAAAAATTTTAGAAAATTTAACATAAAGTAACAAATTTTAGAAAATAAACATTTCGATAAATGAAAAAAATTAAATTTTGGTAAACTTTACACTTAGACAATATTTCAAACTAGGAAAAAATAATAACTTTACACTGAGACAATATTTTAAACTAAGGAAAAATTAGACTTAACGCAATATTACAGTTTCTTTGAAAAAATATCTAGTTGGTTATAAATTTTAGAAAATTCGACCTAACGAAATTAACACACTTAAAAATATCTAGGTTATACATTTTATAAAATAAGCAACAAATAAACATTTCGATACATTGACAAAAGAAAATAATTAAGTTTAAGTAAACTTTACACTTAGACAATATTTCAAACTAAGAAAAATAATAAATTTACACTTATACAATATTTTAAACTAAGAAAAATAATAACTTTACACTTATACAATATTTTAAACTAAGGAAAATTAATAACTTTAAACATCAGACTTAACACATTGTTAAAGTTTTTTGAAAATAACACGACATTTTGAAAGCAGTGGAAATAGTATACCTGCAAAAAATTCAACTTAGTGGAATTTAATATTGAAATTTTTTAACCTCACTCATTTAAAAAATAAAACTTTATAAAATTTTCACTTTTTTTAAATAAGCAACTGTTAAACATTTTGAATGTCTTAGACAAAGTGTGGATAAATTTGTTGAAATTATATAAAACATGAAAAATTTCATAACTTTTAAAGGAAATTTTATTTTTGGTGAAATAAACTCGAGGTATTTATTATATGTAACTTAAACTACTAGAGAATTGATTGAAAATGTGTTACTTTTAAGCACTCACAAGAGAAGACACAATGTTAGGAATTATAGATGTGTTTTTCCCCCACAATTGACGTCACTTGTAGCATATTTACTGACCAAGTCATAAAATCATAGTTCAGGGTATGTTTATGAGCACGGCGTTTAGTTGAGATTTAAGATATTTGAGAAATATAAACTACAACTTTGACTACTTTTTGAAATTTCCCCCTATATAAGAAAAAGGACATAGGAAAATAAAATGAAAAGTTGTCTTTGAATGGAATCGAACCATTATCCTTTCATTTATCAGCTGAATGCGTTGGCAATTACATCACAAAGGCACTGATAACAACTGGTTGAATATATTGGGTTTCTTTTTTAAGGTTAAATTCATTTAATATTCAAGTTATTTCTTAATGATACACTTAAAAACAATAAATTTAATTAGCATTCAAAAAACAAACGATCACATTATTGTGTAAAACAATCAAATGTTTTGAAAGTCACGAGTTAAAATTTTGGAGGGTGCGATAACTTGGAAGTGCACTGCAGAAGGGGGGTTAAATTTTTGAAAAAGTTTAATCTTAGAAGACGAGAGTAAAATTTGAAATGACTTAGAGTTTAATTAGAATTTAGATGTGAACCTTTTAAAATGAAATAAGTTTTTTTTATATCGCCCTCTATCGGTGAGTAATGGAATTAAGAGATAATTAAAAGTTTTAACTTGGATTCGAACCCACAAGAAAAATTATTTTACGGTTTGATAATTTAGGGTAGGTTTAACTGAGAAAACCATGATATTATAGTATTTAGAGATGTTTTAAGATATTCGATAAAGGAAATCATCTAAATTTTCAATTTAATTGAATGGTTTACTGCTTAAAGTACTACAAAATGAATAGACCACGGTGAATAGTTTTTTTAATTAATTATATTTTTCGAAAGGTTAAATTGACTTATTTATAAACTTAGGATTTATGTTTAAAGTGAATAAATTTGATATGTTAGATGTTTACTTAATAACAGAGGGTTGAATAAGTTATTTTTTTTAAATTAAAATTTCATAAAAATAAAGTTTACTAAAAGTTTTTAAAGTTAAAAAGATTGTAAGTTACGTTAAAAAAAAGTTAACAAAAATATAGTTTAAAAATTTTAAAAGTTTACAAAAAGTTTAAAAATCTTTAAATTAATTAAAATTAACTTTTTAATTTTAACTATTGAGAGACTATAATTTAATTGTTAATCCTTGTAACCAACTGGTGCATATCAACTATCTGCACATGTGCAGAAAAAACATACACTTTTACACTAACTTGAGTTCGATTTTAAATTATTTGCTAATTTTTATACAACTCGATTACCTTTCAGAAACAAAATAGAATTAAATACTTACCAAAAAACACGTCCACTTCTTGTGCTTTCTTTCACTAGACTGACCTTTCTCCCTTATTTTTGTTAGGGGGCGCTGCGATCGACGCTAGAGTTGCTACCAGTCTTCCGGTTTGAGATAAGAATAAACTTTAAATACAAACTACACTCGCTCAGTCATTCTTCCTCCACTCTTACTTGATAGCAGTTGTAAGTTTCTTATTTTGACGTGTTGAATGACGTCATCACGTGTTTGTCTAAACTTGTCCAGACTTGTTTCTGTGCTGCACGTCTGTTTTGTTAACTCATCTCTTACTCGTCTAGACTTGTTTCGTCTGCTTTGATGATTCATCTTTTGCTTTAACTGTTTGGCCTTGCTGGTGTCAACCACCTCATGTCTTTTGTCATAGCTTGAATATACTTTACACCAATCACTTAAATATAAAAGTCTTGTCACAACTTACTTAAACTTTGATAAAAATATTAATTATTCATAAATTTTATCAAATTCTTATACATTTACTAAGTCACTTTCATTCAAAAATATGGTAAAGTCCGATTTTAAATCGAAGTCTAAGATAAATTCTCCAAATTTGTAACATTTTAACACTAATAATAAGTATCGTAAACACCCTGTACGTGTACATACAAGTTTTGTAAAAATAATATTACTTATAGCTAACTCGTTCAGTCTCATGATAAATAATATAAGAAAAAGTTAGAATAGTTCACATATTTTTGTAATTAAAAAAATGTATGCACAAACACACACACAATATCTTACAAGGTTACAATACTCAACACACAGTTCACCATACTTGAAAACGATTCACGATAAATTTATAAATTTAAATTTAAATATTTGAAAAATACTGAAGTATTTTTATTTATAATTGTTCATTTATAAATAAAATATTTAAAGTATTTAAATATTTGAAAAATACTGAAGTATTTTTATTTATAATTGTTCATTTATAAATAAAATATTTAAATTTAAATTTATAAATTTATCGTGAATCGTTTTTAAGTATGGTGAACTGTGTGTTGAGTATTGTAACCTTTAAGATATTGTGTGTGTATTTGTGCATACATTTTTTTAATTACAAAAATATGTGAACTATTCTAACTTTTTCTTATATTATTTATCATGAGACTGAACGAGTTAGCTATAAGTAATATTATTTTTACAAAACTTGTATGTACAGGGTGTTTACGATACTTATTATTGTTGTTAAAATGTTACAAATTTGGGGAATTTATCTTAGACTTCGATTTAAAATCGGACTTTACCATATTTTTGAATGAAAGTGACTTAGTAAATGTATAAGAATTTGATAAAATTTATGAATAATTAATATTTTTATCAAAGTTTAAGTAAGTTGTGACAAGACTTTTATATTTAAGTGATTGGTGTAAAGTATATTCAAGCTATGACAAAAGACATGAGGTGGTTGACACCAGCAAGGCCAAACAGTTAAAGCAAAAGATGAATCATCAAAGCAGACGAAACAAGTCTAGACGAGTAAGAGATGAGTTAACAAAACAGACGTGCAGCACAGAAACAAGTCTGGACAAGTTTAGACAAACACGTGATGACGTCATTCAACACGTCAAAATAAGAAACTTACAACTGCTATCAAGTAAGAGTGGAGGAAGAATGACTGAGCGAGTGTAGTTTGTATTTAAAGTTTATTCTTA
Source organism: Maratus michaelseni (assembly GCA_963931845.1). Lineage (NCBI taxonomy): Eukaryota > Metazoa > Arthropoda > Arachnida > Araneae > Salticidae > Maratus > Maratus michaelseni. The sequence goes on along the minus strand of OZ007588.1, from coordinate 29,857,932 downwards.
TCTCAAACCGGAAATGACGTCACAAACCGGAAGACTGGTAGCAACTGTAGCGTCGATTGCAGCGCCCCCTAACAAAAATAAGGGAGAAAGGTTAGTCTAGTGAAAGAAAGCACAAGGAGTGGACATGTTTTTCGGTAAGTATTTAATTCTATTATGTTTCTGAAAGGTAATCGAGTTGTATAAAAATTAGCAAATAATTTAAAATCGAACTCAAGTTAGTGTAAAAGTGTATGTTTTTTCTGCACATGTGCAGATAGTTGATATGCACCAGTTGGTTACAAGGATTAACAATTAAATTATAGTCTCTCAATAGTTAAAATTAAAAAGTTAATTTTAATTAATTTAAAGATTTTTAAACTTTTTGTAAACTTTTAATTTTTTTAAACTATATTTTTGTTAACTTTTTTTAACGTAATTTACAAATTTTTTAACTTTAAAAACTTTTAGTAAACTTTATTTTTATGAAATTTTAATTTAAAAAAAAAAAACTTATTCAACCCTCTATTATTAAGTAAACCTATCGTATCAAATTTATTCACTTTAAACATAAATCCTAAGTTTATAAATAAGTCAATTTAACCTTTCGAAAAATATAATTAATTAAAAAAAACTATGCATCGCGTTCTATTCATTTTGTAGTACTTTAAGCAGTAAACCATTCAATTAAATTGAAACTTTAGATGATTTCCTTTATCGAATATCTTAAAACATCTCTAAATACTATAATATCATGGTTTTCTCAGTTAAACCTACCCTAAATTATCAAACCGTAAAATAATTTTTCTTGTGGGTTCGAATCCAAGTTAAAACTTTTAATTATCTCTTAATTCCATTACCCACCGATAGAGGGCGATACAAAAAAAACTTATTTCATTTTAAAAGGTTCACATCTAAATTCTAATTTAACTCTAAGTCATTTCAAATTTTACTCTCGTCTTCTAAGATTAAACTTTTTCAAAAATTTAACCCCTTTTCTGCAGTGCACTTCCAAGTTATCGCACCCTCCAAAATTTTAACTCGTGACTTTCAAAACATTTGATTGTTTTACACAATAATGTGATCGTTTGTTTTTTGAATGCTAATTAAATTTATTGTTTTTAAGTGTATCATTAAGAAATAACTTGAATATTAAATGAATTTAACCTTAAAAAAGAAACCCAATATATTCAACCAGTTGTTATCAGTGCCTTTGTGATGTAATTGCCAACGCATTCAGCTGATAAATGAAAGGATAATGGTTCGATTCCATTCAAAGACAACTTTTCATTTTATTTTCCTATGTCCTTTTTCTTATGTAGGGGGAAATTTCAAAAAGTAGTCAAAGTTGTAGTTTATATTTCTCAAATATCTTAAATCTCAACTAAACGCCGTGCTCATAAACATACCCTGAACTATGATTTTATGACCTAGTCAGTAAATATGCTACAAGTGACGTCAATTGTGGGGGAAAAACACATCTATAATTCCTAACATCGTGTCTTCTCTTGTGAGTGCTTAAAAGTAACACATTTTCAATCAATTCTCTAGTAGTTTAAGTTACATATAATAAATACCTCGAGTTTATTTCACCAAAAATAAAATTTCCTTTAAAAGTTATGAAATTTTTCATGTTTTATATAATTTCAACAAATTTATTCTCACTTTGTCTAAGACATTCAAATTGTTTAACAGTTGCTTATTTAAAAAAAAGTGAAAATTTTATACAGTTTTATTTTTTAAATGAGTGAGTTTAAAAAATTTCAATATTAAATTCCACTAAGTTGAATTTTTTGCAGGTATACTATTTCCACTGCTTTCAAAATGTCGTGTTATTTTCATAAAACTTTAACAATGTGTTAAGTCTGATGTTTAAAGTTATTAATTTTCCTTAGTTTAAAATATGGTATAAGTGTAAAGTTATTATTTTTCTTAGTTTAAAATATTGTATAAGTGTAAATTTATTATTTTTCTTAGTTTGAAATATTGTCTAAGTGTAAAGTTTACTTAAACTTAATTATTTTCTTTTGTCAATGTATCGAAATGTTTATTTGTTGCTTATTTTATAAAATGTATAACCTAGATATTTTTAAGTGTGTTAATTTCGTTAGGTCGAATTTTCTAAAATTTATAACCAACTAGATATTTTTTCAAAGAAACTGTAACAATGCGTTAAGTCTAATTTGTCCTTAGATTAAAATATTGTCTCAGTGTAAAGTTATTATTTTTTCCTAGTTTGAAATATTATCTAAGTGTAAAGTTTACCAAAATTTAATTTTTTTCATTTATCCAAATGTTTATTTTCTAAAATTTGTTACTTTATGTTAAATTTTCTAAAATTTTTAACCAACTATATATTTTTCCAAAACCTCTAACAATGTGTTAAGTCTATTTTTCCAACTTTCTTATCAATAAGTAAGATTAATACATATTCAAAGGAAAACCCATCGATGATTCATAACGTCACGTCTTACCTTGTTAGTTATTAAAAGTACCATAGATTTAAAATAACACATTTCCAATCATTTCTCTTGTAGTTTAAGTAACATATAATAAATATATCGCATTTATTTCATCATGTTTTACATAATTTCAACAAATTCATTCCCATTTTGTCTAAGACATTTAAAATGTTAAACAGTAGTTTATGTAGCATTGTCAAACTGTTATAAGTAATTTATATAAAATAGTTACCATGAAAATAATAAAAAACTCTTAAGATTTTTTAGTCATAGGCTATTTATTTATCATTTTAAATAACTACAATAGCAAAAACATGAATATACATGTTTCAAAAACAGTCCACACATTTTAAACCATTCTATATTTAGCTGTAGACAGTTCTAGATTTAATATTTGTTGCAATGTCCAATTAGATCCTTGTTGAGTGAATTTCTCAAAAGAGTTAATAATTTTCGTAAAGGCATCCTCAACATGTACAGGTATGTTTTGATTCGTCAACTCCAGTACAGTTTTTGAATGAAAATATGGGGTGATAGTATCTATATCACCGTCCGGTGTTTGGTGACTTACAACAACTTTTGCAGTTGCATACCATTTCATTGACCTTTTTACTTCTATCTGATAATTTAATTCATTCAAAACGTCCGACCGAATACTGTTAAAAAATGTGTGAAAGTCTTGATCATTCTCCTCATTAGAATTTATTCCAGTTTTAGTAAATACATTTAAAGCATTTTGTCTTTTAAAATGCTTAACTTTTTCATATAACGAATCTTTTAAAGATGTCGATTTGACAACTTTGGGTAGTACTTTGTGTGCAGTGTTTATCACGTGATAAATCATATTTTCGATTAAATATTTCACTACACTGGATGCATTCATACTGCTTTTGGGGCTTATGCATCCTCTTATGTTTCAATAAGTCGTACTTTCTTGAAAACAGTTCATTGCATTCAATACACTTATGTTGTTTGACAGATTTGTGAATTTTGCTATGTTGAAGTAAGTCACTCTTTTTTGAAAAAACTTCAGCACATAGATCACAATTATAAATCACTGGGCTCTTTGAATGAATCTTCACATGATTTAATAAATCACTCTTTTGAACAAATTGTTTTTCGCAGATGTCACACACAAAAGTTTTTTTTCTCCAGGTGAAATTTCATGTGTCTAATTAAGACAAACTTTCGGGACAAAGCTTTGTTGCAAGTAGTGCACACAAAGGGTAACTTTAGGCCTGATGAGTTGGGTTTCACTTCATAATTCGAAACGGGTGCTTCTTTGGGTAAAAGTGTAGAATCCATCTCTTGATTATTTAACTTTGGTGATGAGTGTTGACACTCCAAGTTGGTTACATCACCAACATAAGAATTCATAACTCGTTCCATAATAACTTGAATGAAAACTAACTTAACGAAAAATACAACCTATTACAACAATTTCAGGGCACAGTATAATAATATCAACTCTTTTGATTGAAATTTATATAATGATAGAGGGTGCTCGTGTAAAAATACTAACTTTTTATTGGTTTAAAAATACTGACATTTTATTGGTTTAAAAATACGCCACGTGATTATTTCATCCTATAATGTTATAAGTTCAATAACCGCTTAATTCTTGCACAATGACTGAGAAAGTCTTACCAATCAGAAGTTCGTACATTTGTAAGTAAAAATCTTTATTACTTTCGTATCTATTGCTTTTATAAATAATATTTTACTTATCAAGTCGCTTAATTTCTAAATGATGTATTCTAAAACGCCTTTTATGTCTTATGTGTATAAAGTCTACCAAAGAGAGGAAAAAGTGGGGGTGTAAAGTATTTGTAAAATTGAAATACGTTAATTTATAAAAACTAGATACCATTCTCTTTTTTAAAAATGTTGGTTGTGTAAAATAAAATATAATGAAAATTTATTTTAATCGTATAACTCTAAACAAAATACTCGCTCTCTTTAATAAGTTAAATAGTCGCTAAAAATATTTCATATGAAAGGGAAAAAATCGTTCAAATTGTATGTATTGTTGTTGTTCGTTTATATCGTATGGTATTGTTTATATCATATTGTATGTTTTTATAAATCAAATTTTGCATGTCAAATCATTTCTTGACTAAATGGAATGATCTAAAATGTCTTATACGTTGTGGTTGGTTGGTGATTTGTTACAATCGATTATCTACGTATGGTATATAAGTCTCTGTGGGAGGTCTTTCTAAGGTGTTCTAACCCATATTGACACAAGATTCGATAAAAACTCCAAACGGTTAGGTCAACGAGCGCGAGAGGTGTTTAAACTTTCCGTATACCAGCTTTGAAAGTAGAACCTCTCAGCCACTAGTCTGTTTAATCACTTAATTTCAAAATGAAATGTTTCTAAGACTGTCATGTCTTAAGTGAAACATATTTAACTAAAGAAGGGTGTAGTAATTGTGACATAAGTTATTCTCTAGTACCCTTTTAAGAAAAATGTTAGCTATTACAAGTCAATTAAAACAAATATATAATAATAAAAAAAATATTATTTAAGTATCATAAAAACGATTATTTAAGTTACTCCACAAATTTTTAAACTTAAAAAACGGAAGATATAATGTAACAGAAAGTATGACAAATCTTTTTTTCCTCTGAAAGATTAGTCTCAAAGACTTGAATTAATTTTTTCCCTAAAAATGATACATTAATTTCAGTATACAAGTTTGTGAAACGGCTTTTGCAGGAAAATATTACGGTGAATACAATATTAAGCATTGTAATTTACTTCAATAACATAAATGCGTGGGTGTATAGCTTATAGTTACATTGGTAAAAATCACTTTGCTTTCGTTTTTAAAATGTATAAACACGTTATTTTTCGTAACGAAACTATAAAGCTATATTTCTAAAATAAATGATTATAAGGTTAATACAAGAAAGAATCAGGTATGCTATTTTTGTCAATCTCTATAAATAACATTTCGTATAGAAAGTAAAAATTTTCCTTCTAAATTATTATTTCGAATATTGAAATGATCTGTTGACAGAATGTTGTAAGAGAAATGTGCTTGTAAATTAAACAAACAGATGTAATAGCATTCATATTAAACCAAAACTCGCGAATTACTCAGTAGCTAAAGACAATTTCCTGCAGTTCATTAAAACTATGATAAAGATAATTAAACGCAGGTCTGAAATTCCTTGCTATGGTTTGCATTTGACGAGATAACAACGCACACATCCTTAGTATTATACTAGATAAGACATGTGTGATACAGAACATTGCAAGTTCTATGCTTGAGATAGCCAACAATAGAAAATGTTCTTTACAATTAGTTCTAAAACTTATGTCACTAAAACTAAAAATGATAGAAAAAGTAATTTGAAACGCTTTAAATAAATTAAATTAAAAAAAGCAAATGAAAACACTTTAAATAATTTAACCCTCTAAAAAGAACAAAATCTATGTGTATAAAACTATACTTTCCTTATCACTCACACCTTAATAACGTCTGGTCTTACAAATCACCTTTCCTGTTCGAACACGCTCCCAAACATCCTGCTTCTTGATAACCGTTTTTGAAAAAAAAAACATGTTTAATCTGGTTTCCGGTCTTACTTCCTGTCACGTTTCCAGTCTTAAAATAAATTTCATGCTAACTTTTATAAAGTAAAACAAAGTAAGAAAGATTTCCATTTTTATTTCATGTGTTAGATAGCAAAAAAAAAAAAAAAAATATTTCAAGTAAAAAAAAAGATACATTTTATGTTAAATTTTACAAAGTAAGAAATAATTCCATTTTTATTTCAGGTTAGCATAAGCCCCCCACAAAAATAAGCCCTCCCCCTCTCTCCCTTATCGCATTCACTTCCTGTTACGTTTACGGTTAAATTTCCTATCTACACTTCCTGTTCACTTCCTGTATCAACATGCCTGTTATCCCCACCTGCCACTTCCGGTGTCCACCCCTGTTCCTTCCGGTGACCTTCACAGTCACAGAGGTTACCACCGCACCCACCGCTGGCGCAGAACCCCCAATTATTATCTACTAATTTTGACGGATATAAACATAAACAAACCTAACATAACACAGATCTACACTGATGGTTCTAAAACATATGACAAAACAGCATATGCTTCTGTGGCCTTTAAAGATCAAATGTAAATTAAAGAACAATCTTTCAAAATTCAAAATAACAACAGTCTTTCAAGCTGAACTTACAGCAGTCATTAACCCAATAAAATGGGCTATCTCAACAAATCACAAAATAACTCCATTTTTTCCAGACAGCAAATCAACAGTATTAGCATTAAACAATTTATTCACTAAATATACACAAATATTTGACCTTCATAAATTACTAAAAGAAAATAAAAATAAAATTTTCTATATCACGTGGGTAAAAGTCCACGTGGGCATTGAGGGCAAGGAACTGACGGACAAGCTGGAGTATGAGGCCGCACAGTACTGCAGCTTGCCAGTAAGCAAGGAAGTTAAACTTCCACGCCCTTTACTTAATAAGCTTATTAAATCACAATTGCTGGACAAGTGGCAGCACAACTGGGATTCCTCAGGGTGCGGCAGGTTTACTCATAGTATTGCTCCAAAGGTTCAATGCTCACTTATATGTAAAGATAAAGTCTAACTCTACTTCCTCACTGGATGTAGAAGTTTTCCTACATTCTTACATAGTATTGGCAAAAGAGATGATGACTTGTGTCAGTGTGGTCAGAGAGGTGACCCACTACATTATTTATTTGGTAAATGTAAATTTATGAAGTATAAATTCACATATAATGAAACTAAAACAACTCTTAACAATATTCTAGATACACTATCTGACAAAAAAAAACAACTATTTCAACTTTACGAAAATTATAATATCTTAAATCAAAAATATTCATTTATTAAATACAAATTCCTCTCATAGTCAGTTATCTCTCTTCTAAAAAAAAAAAAAAAAAAAGATATTTTATAACTCATATTTAAGAATGTAAAAAAGGAATGTTTGTTTCATGTATTGTACAAGTACCAAGTTGTAAATACAGTGACCTCTCACTTGTACGCGATATTCGGTAATTGCTTTTTCGTACCACTATTTTAAAACAGTAAAATTTGATTTTTAATTTCATTAATTAAGTAAGGGGAAAATTACTTTAAAAAGAAACTGGTGACGAAGGATTATTGCCGTGTATCGCGTATGGGTGAGAGGTCACTGTATATAGTGTATTTCAAAATGTTATTGAGTGTAAATAAAATTGTTTGAATTTTATATTGTAATTATATATTGTAATCCTTTTTAAAAATATATTATACCTCTAAATGTTATTGTATACGTATTAATGCATTCAAAATGTACAATTGTAAATAATCGTCATTATAATGTTTATCTCAAAATGCTATATAAATAACTATAACTAAAGTTTATGTAAAATATCAATTATTGTAATAATTTTAACGTTCGCCCAGCCTTGTGGCAAAATTGGGTAACGTTTATACCTTGTAAAATTGTAGTTTAATTTGTAATTATTGTAGCTAGCGCCGGATAATAATATTTTTCCCTCCCTAGGCTTAGGGGATCGTCCTGGCCATTAGCCATAAGCTGGTCCCTAGGGTAGGCGCTGTCTGTCTGTCTGTGTCAGAAATTTATTTATGTGATGATTTATTGATTTACTTTCTGGACAACTACATCATTGTTCGGAAAGTTGAGTGGAATCACTCCAGATTTTTTGTTTTTTTGTTTTTATTCTTGCAAAAAGAAAATATTGCATTCGAGAAAAATTTCGACTTCTAGTTTTGGAGGGGTTTATACATTTCAGAAGGTTTTGACCACGATTTGACTCTTTTTAGAAAATATCTGTCTGTCCGTGAGTCTTTCTGTATGTCTGTATGTGACAAATTTTGCGGGCGCTCTATCTCAAGAACTAATTCTGCAGAATTTAATCATACTTCAGATTCAGTTACACCTTGACGTAAATTGGTGCTGACTAGGTGTAAATCGCACCTTTCCTGTTCGAACACGCTCCCAAACATCCTGCTTCTTGATAACCGTTTTTGAAAAAAAAAACATGTTTAATCTGGTTTCCGGTCTTACTTCCTGTCACGTTTCCAGTCTTAAAATAAATTTCATGCTAACTTTTATAAAGTAAAACAAAGTAAGAAAGATTTCCATTTTTATTTCATGTGTTAGATAGCAAAAAAAAAAAAAATATTTCAAGTAAAAAAAAAAGATACATTTTATGTTAAATTTTACAAAGTAAGAAATAATTCCATTTTTATTTCAGGTTAGCATAAGCCCCCCACAAAAATAAGCCCTCCCCCTCTCTCCGTTATCGCATTCACTTCCTGTTACGTTTCCGGTTAAATTTCCTATCTACACTTCCTGTTCACTTCCTGTATCAACATGCCTGTTATCCCCACCTTCCACTTCCGGTGTCAACCCCTGTTCCTTCCGGTGACCTTCACAGTCACAGAGGTTACCACCGCACCCACCGCTGGCGCAGAACACCCAATTATTATCTACTAATTTTGACGGATATAAACATAAACAAACCTAACATAACACAGATCTACACTGATGGTTCTAAAACAGATGACAAAACAGCATATGCTTATGTGGCCTTTAAACATCAAATGTAAATTAAAGAACAATCTTTCAAAATTCAAAATAACAACAGTCTTTCAAGCTGAACTTACAGCAGTCATTAACCCAATAAAATGGGCTATCTCAACAAATCACAAAATAACTCCATTTTTTTCAGACAGCAAATCAACAGTATTAGCATTAAACAATTTATTCACTAAATATAAACAAATATTTGACCTTCATAAATTACTAAAAGAAAATAAAAATAAAATTTTCTATATCACGTGGGTAAAAGGCCACGTGGACATTGTGGGCAAGGAACTGGCGGACAAGCTGGAGTATGAGGCCGCACAGTACTGCAGCTTGCCAGTAAGCAAGGAAGTTAAACTTCCACGCCCTTTACTTAATAAGCTTATTAAATCACAATTGCTGGACAAGTGGCAGCACAACTGGGATTCCTCAGGGTGCGGCAGGTTTACTCATAGTATTGCTCCAAAGGTTCAATGCTCACTTATATGTAAAGATAAAGTCTAACTCTACTTCCTCACTGGATGTAGAAGTTTTCCTACATTCTTACATAGTATTGGCAAAAGAGATGATGACTTGTGTCAGTGTGGTCAGAGAGGTGACCCACTACATTATTTATTTGGTAAATGTAAATTTATGAAGTATAAATTCACATATAATGAAACTAAAACAACTCTTAACAATATTCTAGATACACTATCTGACAAAAAAAAACAACTATTTCAACTTTACGAAAATTATAATATCTTAAATCAAAAATATTCATTTATTAAATACAAATTCCTCTCATAGTCAGTTATCTCTCTTCTAAAAAAAAAAAAAAAAAAAAAAGATATTTTATAACTCATATTTAAGCATGTAAAAAAGGAATGTTTGTTTCATGTATTGTACAAGTACCAAGTTGTAAATACAGTGACCTCTCACTTGTGCGCGATATTCGGTAATTGCTTTTTCGTACCACTATTTTAAAACAGTAAAATTTGATTTTTAATTTCTGTAATTAAATAAGGGGAAAATTACTTTAAAAAGAAACTGGTGACGAAGGATAATTGCCGTGTATCGCGTATGGGTGAGAGGTCACTGTATATAGTGTATTTCAAAATGTTATTGAGTGTAAATAAAATTGTTTGAATTTTATATTGTAATTATATATTGTAATCCTTTTTAAAAATATATTATACCTCTAAATGTTATTGTATACGTATTAATGCATTCAAAATGTACAATTGTAAATAATCGTCATTATAATGTTTATCTCAAAATGCTATATAAATAACTATAACTAAAGTTTATGTAAAATATCAATTATTGTAATAATTTTAACGTTCGCCCAGCCTTGTGGCAAAATTGGGTAACGTTTATACCTTGTAAAATTGTAGTTTAATTTGTAATTATTGTAGCTAGCGCCGGATAATAATATTTTTCCCTCCCTAGGCTTAGGGGATCGTCCTGGCCATTAGCCATAAGCTGGTCCCTAGGGTAGGCGCTGTCTGTCTGTCTGTGTCAGAAATTTATTTATTTGATGATTTATTGATTTACTTTCTGGACAACTACATCATTGTTCGGAAACTTGAGTGGAATCACTCCAGATTTTTTGTTTTTTTGTTTTTATTCTTACAAAAAGAAAATATTGCATTCGAGAAAAATTTCGACTTCTAGTTTTGGAGGGGTTTATACATTTCAGAAGGTTTTGACCACGATTTGACTCTTTTTAGAAAATATCTGTCTGTCCGTGAGTCTTTCTGTATGTCTGTATGTGACAAATTTTGCGGGCGCTCTATCTCAAGAACTAATTCTGCAGAATTTAATCATACTTCAGATTCAGTTACACCTTGACGTAAATTGGTGCTGACTAGGTGTAAATCGCCTAACAGGTGACGCTGCTATGCTTCATTTTCCACGATTTCCGCTATCTCAAGAACTAATGCGTGGAATTTCACCAAACTTTATATTATGTTAAACCTCGACATAAATAGATCCTTATTAGCTTTGGATGTATGGTGTTTGGTTAGGTGTATACCTCATAACAGGTGTTGCTGCTATGCTCTGTTTTTCACGAAATCCGCGATAGCTACATCTCAAGAAAGAATAGATTGTCATTTAATGTTGCTTGCAGACGATTTGATTGATATGGAAGAAAATTTTGTGATGACCACAACATACTACTTTTAGGGTGTGTTATAATAAAGTATTTTAAGCATAAAGAAAATTAACAATTCGATTTGAGTTTGCAAAACTTTATTGCACACCTTTTGTAAAATGGGAGAGATCTTTATTTACATTATTTTTTTATGTCATTCTTTTATTTTTTTTTTTCAAAAACAAAAAGCTGAAATAAATTTTACAACTCCACTCATAAAAGTTGTTCTATAGTTTTCCTCGCATTAAGAATAACAGAGAGCTAATTCTCTTCGACATTCTCCTCTGAAGGCTCCTCAATAATATCCTGGAAAGGGAAAAAGTAAACAACATCAATTTGTGAATATATATCTTACATAAAAGAATTGGTACTTCTTTGTTACAGCGGACGGCGCAATTAGGATTACGCCAAGTGTCAGTGACTTTCGCCAAGGTCCGCAGCCAAGCTCATGAAGAGCGAACGCAGCACTCACATATGATAGAGATATAAAAATAAATACCATTACATTAAATAATTAATATTTTATGTTTACAAGGATACTAGCGGCCCGTCTCGATTAGCTACTAAATCTAGTTTTATTCGTCGCAAGAGAGGTTCCAATACACGATACTCAAGTTTCGAAGGTCCTAAGTTCTCAAGATCCTAAGTACTCCAGATCTCAGATCCTACTCTAAACGTAAATTCGAAGCTTATATATACCAAGTATCGATTGACCAGCTACAATAATTTGTATAGATATCGATAGAAAAAATAAACTCACAATTTCCTAGATTCGCACAACATCCATAGATGGTTAGAGAAAGAGAGCCTTGATCAACTTTTACGCACATGGATAGTTAGTGGACAACAATTACGATCTCATTAAAAACATCGCCTACTCACATGATCAGAGTAGTCGAACCGTCACAACCTTAAAGCAGTAATATGAATGGTATTTCAAACCACTAAATGAATTTCCAACACAGGGGGGCTTTTTTTAAAAAAACAGACATTTTACGTTGCATCTCCATTAGCTTCATCATTAGTAACATACAGTTTCGTATCACAGCCATTTTGGCATAGTTGTTTGTTGAGTAAAAGCACTCGCTTTTTCAAAAAAAGTGAGATTGCGTCTATCGCAGTGCTAAGTAAATCAAAGATTGTTCCCTTATTTATGAATACAGACGATTAAAGAAAAAAAACAATACAACATGCAATTGAAAAACAAAAAAAAATGTGAAAAATGTTCTGAAACATCAAAGTAAAAGCAATAATGACGATAGCTTAAACATTGTTTCTATTAGGACTGCAAAACATTTGACGAGATTTTATACAACCTAACTTTTGGCGATATATCTCTGTTACTTGACGATTCATTTTTGGGGGCCCACTATAACAAATAAGTACAAAAAAATGTAATATTTAAAGGACAATGCGAGTATAAGCCAGCAGATTCATTCGACTGTTTAAATATCTATCATTTTAGCTAAATAAAATAATAATGGGAGAATAAAACTGCATCCATTGCTTCTAACTTGTGCACAACAAGATCAAAATAAATTTTGTTGTAAAATACAACATTACTATATTGTAGTCCGCATATACAATCTTTTATGTAGGTAGATAGATGGATAGATAGACAGATAGATAGACAGACATATAGACAGATAGAGGGATCGACTGATATGTAATGTGTATTCATGAAAATTTTCGTGTGCAAAAGGTAACAAAGCTATTTCACAACTATCAAGGTTACATATCGTCGGTACCATGTCGAACTATCGAATATGCAAAAATGTATTTTTCATTATTTTTAAAAATGGGCCGATTGCCACCACTAAATTTTAATATTTTTCTTCAGCAGGGCCTCTTTCTTTTATTCAGAAATTCCGCATTGATACCAGAAATTTTTACTTTATTTAATGATAGCTATTTCGTGATTACTTAAAGTAAAATTTTTTCTCCCAAATTTTCCGGTATGAAATCGGTATTCCTCAATCAATAAGAAGACCAAACTGGCAACCTTGTTCTTCACAGAAATTTTATGAGTATTCTTACTTGTCGAAGAATTCTAATAAAATTTATTGGTGACAATCGTCTCATTTTTAAAAGTAATGAAAAATGCATTTTTCACATTCGATAGTTTGACATGGTAGCGACGATATAATGTAACCAATGGACCAAAATGACTGTTTTTTTTTTTTGTTTTTTTTTTAATGCAAGTAAAGTGTTTTTTTTTCCTCATCAAAATCAATATTTACTAACATTCTGTACAAGATATGTGTTTATACCTATAAATTTATAGAAGTTTCGTAGGCGCTGCGATCTCGTGCTTGATGACATCTGATGCTCTAAATGCATCAACATGACTGATACATATTTAAAATGCGGATGATATCTTAGCCATAAAGTAGTTTGAGAAAGTTAAAAGCTTATCTCTGAAATAGTGCTTATTTTGGGAGTTGGATTTATATAACGAGCATCCTGAAAATTCGCGCTACGGAATATTTTCTGATTAGGTCTTATTTGTGGGGGCGAGTTTTTGGATATCCAGTCGCCGGCTAAAATACGTCACTGATCACATGCAGAAGTGTAGTAATATAAGACATAAGTACATTTACTTACAAGAGTAACACATGTAAGCGATATAAAATTTGTATTAATAAGAAAATCAAGTTAAGTATGCTCACTTTTCCTACCCTCGGCAATAATATACTTTCCCTCACATACATACAGACACAAGCCTGTTTATAGCAGGGACAAACTTCCACGCATTTTTTAAGATAGTAATCGTCATTCCATTTAAATGCAGAATTTTTGTACACTTATGGGATAAGATATAGGTGAAATAAATTAAGCATAAATTACTATTTGAACATACTGGTGGGCGATATACTAGTATATCCCCTGCATGCATACGCATGCGTACAGAGCCTGATTATAGAAGGGATAAACTTCCACCATTTTTTAAAGATAGTAATCGTCGCTCCATTTAAATGCGGATTTTTTTTTTTTTTTTTTTTGTTACAAGATGTAGGTGTAATATAAATTATGCGAACATTACTATTTCAGCGATATATATCCCCTACAAAAATCAGGCCCTGCATGCATGTACCGAAGTGATGCATGCAGGTGGTGGTGGGCACATTGAGAATATTTAACTTTACATTCTTATTAAAACAGATTGAATCTTGCTAGTATGTGTTATATTTATTAGTAAATGTGCATTTGCGATATAATGGCGCATTATTGCCTTCGAACAGTGATGTAGCTAAACAGGTGATTACATATGGAACGTTTTACATTTCATGGCAAAAATATAGTTAATGGTTTAATAAAGTTATAGCATATAATAAAATAATTTTTAAGTGTAAGAGGACATCTCTCAATACTACATCGAGATCCCTGTACCTTATTTTAAATTGACATTTTTCGCTATCTCTCCTATTTTTCGAGATAGGATGGATAGCTTCAAAATTTCGTCAGTAGGTTTCACAGCAGTCATTCGCACATGATAGTGCATATTCCAGAACTTTAGCTTTATCTGCTCAAATGCTATTTGAGTGTTTACGGACATTGCTTTCCACCCTGCATAGTTATCGATTTTTATAATTTCTTTCGTGTTAATTTGCATTCTTTTTTATTAAAAAAAAAGTCTCTATCGACTTGATATTTGACGCCATTCGATTCAACGACCCAAAACATGGAAAATGATACCCCATTCGCCTCGTTCTCACAAATACCAATTTTCCACATTTCCTATCCCCCTATCCTCCTTAAAAACATACTTCAAACCCCTCAAGTTTTCGAGACTGCTTAGATTCTTGATTTTGACGATGAAGAGAACTTCTAACCGTAGTCTCATAAAAATTATAATTATTATTATTTTTTACCTACAAACCCCGTAATTACCTGTACTAGTAAGAGAATTAACCCTGCTAACTTAAAAAGTTAGTGGTTACCCATGTCTGCGCACAATGGCAAACAGAATTTCAACGAAAATGTTTATACTTGGTAACTTTATATAACAGTTGCAAATTTCTCTAAATTTCTGTAAATTTATATAACAGTTCAGGGGAAATTTTGCAACAAAAATCTCGTATTTTGTGTTTGATTTTTCAGATCATTTTGCTTAGTTGCTGAACGTTACATATAAACAAACTGTGTAGCTCTGATAAGAAAGTCTCTGGGTGAAGTTGCTGATTAAGAAGGTTCCAAAACCTATACGGTAGACAAATTGTTTCAAAGGAGTGTGGTTACGATTCATCTGTTGAACAGGGGGACATTAGGGAGGAAAGAAAGGGTCAGGCTCCCCTAAAATGACGTCGACCGACCCGTTACCCTGACAACATGACTAGGGTAAAACCGGCTCCATGTTTTTTTTATATATATATATATAGGAGCTACACAGTAGTTTAATGATGCCTTACCTTCAGTTCTTTTCCTCTGGTCTCCTCTAGTACACAGCAGCAGACAAGACAACTAAGAAGCATCGCGGTCACCATGGCGTACAAGAAAAGGGTATAAGGAAGAAACAGGCTCAAACCCTGAAATTAAAATGAACACTGAAATATTAAAATAGAAAGGACAACACAATTAAAGAAATGTACATTAGAGGAGATATTCCATTACTAGTACGGCCGCCTGTATTCAAATTACGCTCAGATTATCGGAAAGTATAATTATGGAATGAAACCTAACTTGCATCCTATAAGCCCCGTTCATTATGAAAGTAGGGCAAGTCCATTTTGTGAACAAAATTAGTTAAAACTAAATCTTATTACAAAATGGCATAAAAATTTACGTTTTTAATCCATCTACAATAAATATTTTTTAAACATCAGTATTATAATTTATTACTAGTCATGGATTGGGTCGACGCTCTTTCAGATGCGTTGATTTTGAAAAAGAGGCTTCTCCACTTTGAAGAGAAGTTTTCCTGATGTTGCATACTATTAACAAAGTACAATCAGAATTTCCTCATGTGAATAATACTTTAAAAACCTTCGCTCCCTAAATTAAAAAATATAATGATAAGCAAACAACTTTTTACCGAATAATTTTTTTTCTTATTTTTCCGTATGAAATTATTATTTTTTTTTAATTGTCACTTTTCTAACGAAGGATGAGGTATTGAAATATAAAATAAACCAGAAGGACCCGTGCGAAGCCTTCGCACTGCAATCTTTGAGATTATTTCCTGGTACGTTTTAGCACTCATTTTTAATTAACGGATTTTTAAAAAATCCAACAACGCGTTTTAACGAAATGTTGGTGTGTACTATCTCAAACTTGTCTTGTTCAAAAACTTTTCGAATGATACCTCATTCATCGTTGTATATTTAAATACATAAATCAACACTTGTTACGTACACCACTTTTTTGCAAGCTTATGGAAACTTAAACATGGGATGTTCAAACTTTGTGGTCCAGCAGCCATTTAAGTGACGTCAGACTTCGCTGGCGTATTAATAGCTTAATGAAATATTAAAAAATAAATACTTACAATTTTTGTGAATCCTAATGAACTGTATATCTATCTAAATGGAAGATAATTCTTAAATTATGTAATCTACTGGTGCTCCGATACAGTACGCATATACACAGCCATGATTAAACTAAGAAAAAAAATAAACAATAGGTGACGCACGCGTAAAAATTAAATAAAAACCCGATTAAAAGTTCGATATTTGTTCCAAAAGTACGCGCAAGAAATAAATTAATAGTCGTATTTTAATTGCATTATAGGATGACGTCATCTGATAATGCTCTATTTTATTTTTGTGACAACACTGATTTGAGAAAAACCTTTCATTTCATTTATGAAAACAATTCAGATTTAATTTTTAATTAACAGCAATTTTTAATCAAAAAACATGTTTAAAAAAATGTAAGTGTACTGTCAGCAGCCTGTTTAAAATCCTTTCATATGGCATCTCATTCATCGTTCTGCGTATTGTATTTTATTAGGAAAAGGGATGTTGACAACAGAAATAATATATACGATATGTAAATAAAATAAAATATTAAATTTTTCGTTAGTCTAATTATATTCCATTCAAAGATAATCAACGTTTTCAACCAATCATTGCTTTTGAAAGTGAGGCAAATCCGACTATCAAAATCATGATTGTTTTCAACAATCGTTGTTTTTGAAAGTGAGGCAAATCCGCTTACCAAAACCATGATTGTTTTCAACAATCGTTGCTTTTGAAAGTGATGCAAATCCATGAGCGCCTAACAAAACTATTATTGTCTTCAATCATCGTTGCTTTTGAAAGTGGGGCAAATCCGCCTATCAAAACCATGATTGTTTTCAACAATCATTGCTTTTGAAAGTGAGGCAAATCCGCCTACCAAAACCATGATTGTTTTCAACAATCGTTGCTTTTGAAAGTGATGTAAATCCATGAGCGCCTAACAAAACTATGATTGTTTTCAATCATCGTTGCTTTTGAAAGTGGAGTAAATCCGCCTATCAAAACCATGATTGTTTTCAACAATCGTTGCTTTTGAAAGTGAGGCAAATCCGCCTACCAAAACCATGATTGTTTTCAACAATCGTTGCTTTTGAAAGTGTGGCAAATCCGCCTACCAAAACCATGATTTTTCTTTCCAGCTAACACAGATAACCATCATTACATATTAAATTGACGACAAAGAAGTATAAAATGAAGTCTATTATAATGCTGATGCATATCTTTAAACCAATTCCAATGTAAACCATTTCAATATCTAGCAATATCATAAAATGGACTGATGTCCCTACTATCCAAAGTCAGCAGCTCATATATTGATTATCATCATTTACATTATTGATTACCGGAAGATGACCTTACCAAACGTGGCCGATAGCTCGGGAAAATTTTACTTGCTTATATAAATATAGGTATGTATACAGGGTATACCAATAAAATTGAATCGTTCTTTAATTTTTTACTTGCTGGAGATACGCATTTAATCTAAGTAGCAAAAAAGTTCAAAATAAGGCAGGATTGGAGATTATGTTGATGAAACTCTCCTGCCATTCATTTTCAAAGAGTTACATTTTTACACTTTTCAAGATAGTTGAAAAGTCGCAGAATGTTAAAGAAATCATATAAGTTGTAGTTTCCCAACTGGGCGAAAAAGTCCAGACCAGGATTCGAACCAGGTATCTCTTGACTAAAGCTGTCGATGCTCTACCAACTGAGCTATCTCGGATGAATCTAGAGTTCCTAATTCCCCCAGTTAACCTTAATGATCATAGCATCTGGTCTGATATCTGAATCAGCTCAACAGAGTAAATCGCATATAATGGAACTCCAGTAAAAGCTGGATACGTGATTACACAAGATTAATTTTGACACAATTATTCAAATTGGTAAAGAAATCATATGAGATGTAATTTCCCAACTGGGCAAAAAATGCACGGGCCAGGATTTGAACCAACTATTTCATGGCTGAAGCTGCCAATTCTTTATCCACTGAGGTATCCCGGACGAATATGGAAAACCTAATAATTGTGTTAAAATTAATCTAGTGTAATTACGTATCCAGTGTTTACTAGAGTTGCAATACTTGCGATTTATTCTGTTGAGCTGATTCAGATATCAGACCCGATTCTGTGATCAATAAGGTCAACTAGATGAATTAGGTCCTCCAGATTTGTCCGGGATAGCTCAGTTGGTAGAGTATTGGCAGCTTCAGCCAAGAGATCCCTAGTTCGAATCCTGGCCCGGACATTTCTCGCCCAGTTGGGAAATTGTAACTCATATGATTTCTTTATGAGTTTGAATAATTGTGTTAATATTAATCTAGTGATTTATGATATTTTTAATTTTATGAAATTATGAAGACTTCCAACACTAAATATGGACGTATGACTTTTTGTAACAGAAAGCTCCGTAATTTTATAAATTCAAAGTATCGTAATTCCATGCGTTTTGGCCGTAGAAGATTGGAATTTGTTTTTTATTATTATTTGTCAGAGTATGGGAAAAAAGTTTTCTAACTATAAAACAAATAATATCTATATAATATCTATATATCTATATAACTATAAAACTAATAATAATATAAACCATAAATCATGTACAAATTTTAAAAGTGTGACTTTTTAAAATTCATGGCATGATTATTGCATGAACATGATCCTAAATCCTAGCTTATTTTGAACACTTTTGCATTTTACAATGCCTGCGTATCTCCATCAGGTAAAAAATTAAAGCACGTTTCAATCGTTTTGAGACACTCTGTATACCAGCCATTCTAAAAAAAGTTAAAATTCAGAAATTGATTATGTCTTGATTTTTTTTTCATTTAATTTTTTATTTTAATTACCTACATTAGTATCTCGTGTTTTAAAAACTGAGAGTTTTTCCACACTTTTCTTTTTATTTATACAAAAGAAAAAAAAAAAGGTTAATTCTCGTCAAATACACGAGCAAAATGCCCACTAGATTACCACTTTGTTATATTTCTTGGCATAAAATTATTTTTAATTCTTTAAATTTATTATATATTTTTTTGAAGTGGGGACAAATATTATAGAAAACAAGTATTTGTTCAAATAAAATATTACCAATTTGGATAGAAAACAAATATATGTCCACTCTGTTTGCTATGGTTTCAAAAATTAGACTTATCGATTCCTCTAAAAGATTGATTACAATAATATGAATTATTGCCCTAATAGATAATTCACGTAGTTAAAATCTTTTAGAAACATACCATAATGTAATTTGAAATAATATATGAGTTGTAATTTAATGGATAAACTATTCTAGTAACATAGTGGTCAGGTAACAGAGTGGACAAATAGAAGTTTTCCATTTCTTTTAAATTATTCAAGACATTATTTAGGCTTCTTAAGTAGCCTTGTATATATTGCATACAAACATAAGCTTACTATTGATTATATTTACCAATCTTAATAGTTATTTATATTATCTATAGTCAGGTAACATAATGGACAGACAAAAATGTACTTTAAAAATAAATGAACAACGTGAAATAGCACCAATAAAAATATATAAATTGGCAAACAGCTTTTTCGGAGCCCCTAAAGCTCCATCATCATTGCCAATTCAAAAGATTAAAAACTGATTTAAAAATTTAAACTATGCAAATATGCTTGCGTTTTTCGCACGCGCCAAGATCAGGCTGGATCTTGGCGCGTGCGAAAGACGCAAGCATATTTACATGGCTTAAATTTTTAAATGGCTCCAAAAAAGCTGTTTGCCAATTTATGTATTTTTATTTGTGTTGTTTCACGTTGTTCATTTATTAAATTCCTACTATTAGCTCACACTCTCTCTATATATATCTTGTTCGAATTTTCAATCGTTAATAAAATATTTTCTATTCATCCACTCAAGTTCAAATAAATTTTTTTAAACTTGTAGTGGATGACACTTTATGTTAATACAGTATTTTCAAATATTAATTCATTAATTAAATTTATTTAATTAATTAATTTTAGTTTTAAATGGGAGGAAAAAATTCCTCCCATTGTTTTCATATAAATGAAATGAAAGATTCATCTCAAATGAGCGATGCCACAGAAATAAAATACCGCAACGATGACTATAAAATAATGTTCAATAAAGGTAACGTGAGACATTCATGCTGCACGGGTTTATTTTATATATTTATGATTAAAAAGTAGGAATTGACTTTAAAAAAAAAATTATATTACTTGTTTTTAATATAACGGCACAAAGTTAAAGCCACCTTTTTAGATAAAAATGTACTTACCTAATTTAATGTTACAAAAATTCGTAAAAAATTACTCTCCTACTTTATGAATGCACATTCCATGTGGACTAAATCTTCATATAATATGTACACAGTCTTGAGACATATGCTGTCATCTACTGTGTAACAGGAGAATCTTTGTAACAGAGTGGACATACGAAAACGTGCATTCTTTGGGGACATCTTCTTTCAAGCTATATTATATTTTTATAGTTAAAATGTTTTCTCAGTTTATATTTTAATTGAAAGATCAGGTATCTAATTTTGAAATAATGTACAATTTTAATACATTTCCATTCTGTATCTTGTATTTTCGATTTTTTCTTTTTTAAATTTCTCACTGGGGACAGTCAATTTTCCAAAAACTGAGCATTATTATAAACTGAAAATGTTTTGAAAAACTATTATTCAACAGATATTGTATTATCTTCAAATGTTCCATATATTTGTATAAAATAAGAATAATATCTCTTTTTTAACTGGAAATTTAATTATATAGTTGGACACTGTTTTGTAACTTTATTTGAGAACGACCCACATATGTATTAGGAGAGGGGGACAGAAAAATCGGCAAACATATAAATAAACATTACTCTTTTAGAAAAACACTTATTGTAAGAAAGCTTAGATTATTTTGATCAAGAAACCCTAATTTACAAAATACATAATTTTTAATTTTTGGCAATTTTCCATTTCGGGAATTGTTGTCTTATAATCATCTGTCCACACCATTTAAAAAAAAAAGACTTCAAAAAGTAATGGGACATATTGTACTGTATGTCAGCGACAATAGTTTTCCATTTCTTTATACTGATTGACTCCTCTTTAAAAAGAGTTTTATTATTATTTTTTTAATTTACAGATTAATTCCTAATTTTTAATGGGACTGAAGTCTGAGACGTTTAGGGACCATAAAAGTGTTGAATTCCGTGATCTCCAAAAATGTTTAATGTTTGGTACTTTTTGGCGTCCCAATTAAAATAACACGAATTTTACTAAATTTTAGCAATAGTCCATCGAAAGACTACAGCATTATATCTAAAAAGGTGGATTTAACTTTGTGCCGTTGTATTAAAAATAAATGAACAACGTGAAATAGCACAAATAAAAATATATAAATTGGCAAACAGCTGTTTCGGAGCCCCTAAAGCTCCATCATCAGTGCCAATTCAAAGGATTAAAACCGATTTAAAAATTTAAGCCATGTAAAATATGCTTGCGTCTTTCGCACGCGCCAAGATTGGATGGAAGCGACCTTTTCAAAAACAACAGCGGAGTCAGAAAACACATGTGGCGCAGAGACCAATAGGAGCACCCTGCCTGATAAGGCGAGTTTAAGTACAGAGGAGAAAAAAAGGGGGGAAACGAAGAGAATAGACCTACAATAGTTACACAGAGTTAGACCACATTAAATCAATAGCCATTGACCGGGGTTATCCTGTTGAAATCGTTGATTCAATTCATAATAAACGTACACATTCCAACGTTAACAATGTTCGCAATGAAAATTTAATTATACTTCCATATTTTCAGAGAATAAGCCATCAAATATCTAGAATTTTGAAAAGATTCGACTTTAAAATAATTTATGCACCATTTAACAAAATCAAATTTACATATCTCAAACATCCAATAGACAGATTTGCACATTGGGGAATTTATAAGATATCTTGCGAGTGTGACAGAATGTATATAGGTCAAACCAAGAGACCCCTTAAGGTCCACTTGGGGGAGCATAAAAACTATGTTAAAAATTGTGATATTAAACGTTCTGCAATAGCTAACCATTGTTGGTCTAAAAATCACAGTTTTAATTTTTCAGAGGGTTCAATAATTCAGAAATGCTCATTTATTTACGACTTTGATTTTTGGGAGGCTTATCATATATGGGAGAATTCATGCAGCTTAATAATGATATGTCCAGTACACCAAATTTTTCAAATGTCTGGATACCATTCATTTCATTCATTCTCTTCGTCCCCCTACCTCCCCTTTTTCTCCTCCGTACCAAATTTTTCAAATGTCTAGCTACCTTTCATTTAATTCATTCTCTTCACCCCCCCCCCTTTTTTGTCCTCCTCTGTACTTAGGAGACCTCTGTACTTAAACTCGCCCGGTCAGGCAGGGCGCTCCTGTTGGTCTCTGCGCCACATGTGTTTCCTGACTCCCCTGTTGTTTTAAAAAAGGTCGCCGCCATTCAATCCTGGCGCGTGCGAAAGACGCAAGCATATTTTACATGGCTTAAATTTTTAAATCGGTTTTAATCTTTTGAATGGGCACTGATGATGGAGCTTTAGGGACTCCGAAAAAGCTGTTTGCCAATTTATATATTTTTATTTGTGCTATTTCACGTTGTTCATTTATTTTTAATACAGCATTATAGTTGCATTTGCAGCCTTTACAATAACTTTCAGGCTGTATTTGGGATGAAAAGCAGCAAATATTGCACCAGATGATGTCGGTCATTGCCGTGCAAAGTTCCGTCTTGATCTGCCTTTTGGATAACTTATCATCACTCGATTACATGTTTTAAGGGATATCTCTGTTCTCAAACTAACCACTTGTTTCTGCTCTCGGACAATCTTAATGCTGCGTTTGCTTAGAAGTGGGAAACTAAATCAAATCAGATTTCTATTTTCCTAGCATTCTGAGCGTAAATATGTGCTCATAAAAAACATCCTATTTTTACGAAAATGTCATTATGTTTCAATACTAAAAGCAAAGTGGTAACTGTAATACTTATTTTAAAACTTTGATTTTTTTTTAAAAATCAATAGTCGTATTCACGAAAATAACTGCAGCAGTGTCACATACTACACTTATTCTATAGAAGAAGTAGAACACGGCACACAGCGCAATCTTGGGGGTCCCGCATGCTTTTTCAGAAAGCCTCAAGTTTTCAGCAGCTTGGCGCGAGTGCAACGGTTGGCGTGGTTCTGAATCCAGCGCTACGTACAGAATACGTAAACTTATTGTTTGTAACATCATACGTATAACCAACAGCAACCCTATAGTTTTGCTGCTGTGAAAAACAAAGAAAGTGTTGTTGGTTTTTTTTTTCGGAAATGTTATCAAGTGAAGAAAATGTTATTTTAAAGTGGTTAAAATTCTTTTAATTTCAGAATACATATAATTCAAGCATAATTTTTTTTTCTCTCCAGCTTAGTGATACTCACATTATAGACACACATAGGGGTTATTTTGTCCGCCGCCATTTCACATTCAAGTTCAGATCAAAACAAAATACATGGACAAAAATTGGCGATAGTTCCGCTTTCTCTCTTTCGCCAATTCGCCAAGCTGGTGCTGAGAACGTGAGGCTTTTTGGAAAAGCGTCCCGCGTCTAGCCGATTTGGTTTTCCAAAAAACAAAAATAGTAATGAGGACTTGGGGACCCCACTGCTTCGACAGCGCAGACCCAAGCTTTAAGATGGCAATCACTAGATGGATCCATCTCGTTTCGAAAATAGAGAAAAAATTATTTGGCTCTACCTTCATCAAGTATTAAAAACAAAATTTTAAAAAACATTAAAACAAACAAAAGATCTTACTGCATAAGAGCCGAGTAACTGTCCAAGGTAGAACATAGCCACCTCCAATCCAACGGCCGTACCTCTATGACTCGTTGGAAATGTCTAAGAGAATCAAAAAAAGTTATTTCAACTTGAAATGGATGGCAACAGAAGTTAAATATGCATCTATACATACTTACTAAAATTTATTAGTTAACAAAACTTCAAGTATTTATTACGGGAAAGAAAAGATAGGTAAAAATAAGAATGTTTCAGAAAAGGTAATTTCACTCGACACATACAAATATCGAAACGCAGGTGATAACTACGGTTCTAAAAATCGCATGATAAAACTGTTTGCACCAAAGTCTCTCGTTTATGATTTCTCATACCTCCTCCTGTAGTTTTTTTTTTTTTTTTTTTGCTAGCAACTACAACATATATATTTTTAGTCGAACTTTGAAAATTTCGATAAAATCTCTATTTTTTTTTTCATTTGATTCATCATGCCGCACTCATCTCAACCATACATTTCCAATGCTTCATTTTGGGGAAAAAAAAACTCAACATAAGTTAAAATGTGTTTGGGAACTTAAGTCATTGTTCAAAAACTATGGTAATATAAGCATAGTTGATTGGTTATGGTTTTATTTCTTCATTCAATCGACTGTTACGTTTGCATTGCGAATTTTAAGGAAAACCCAATCCGTGAAAGCTTGCATTAAAGGAAAGTATACATTGAAGCAATTAGAAATATCCATAGATTTTTTTGTAATTAGAAGAGATGGTTAATGACCTATCGTGAGATGGTCCCCATGATAAACACATCTTTCCGCTCTCGCAGACAGAGAAGAAGTGATTTATAATGATCTCAAAAATACAATTCGCCTGTCGAGCCACGACGCT
The DNA here is from genome assembly GCA_963931845.1 of Maratus michaelseni. NCBI lineage: Eukaryota > Metazoa > Arthropoda > Arachnida > Araneae > Salticidae > Maratus > Maratus michaelseni. Next base: position 29,832,625 of record OZ007588.1, on the reverse strand, counting down.
ATATGCATAATCGCAAGTTAGGGACGGTTAACCATTATTATATAGAAAATTTTAAAATGCAGGCGCGCCTGATATAGTATACCAGATTTGGTGTATAATTAAATGGAAAACCATGGGGAGACTCTGTGACAAACACAAAAGTGCCAAATATCCGTAGGCACAAAAATAAGTTTTAATGTAAATTTCTGAAACCTCAGATTTTGCGATAAATTAATTTTATCTTTTTTTTATTTATTTATTTAACTAGAAGGCTCTATCCCCAACCAGCTACGCTCGTCAACCCCCGTACAGACCTTGCAGGCTCTAAAAATACGTTAATTTGTTCTGTTTTATAAAAGATTACCCAGGTACGGAAGATTGAATGATATTATCGCGACCAGTGGCGATATTCTGTAATCGGGTTACCATTCATTTGCTTTGACTTGGGGAGATTTTTTGGTTCCCAAGGCCGCATCCACCGCTGTCGCGACAGCTGATGGTTGTTTTCGTGATTTATTAGGTAAGATGGATCTCATATTTAAAGATCAACTTGTACAAAATGGTTAAGTAAAAAATGTCGCTAGATCCCGGACTCGAGATCGAGAAGTAAAGTTTTCTTTTAGACACTATAAGAAACTCGTTTTAATATGATGTAATTTTCCCACTTTAATTCTTTAATTCTTTAATAGTAGTTTAATGCTTTAGAAGTAGTTAATTATTTTAAATTTTTCTTTCTCTTTTAATATTCACATGTAAATATTTTTTTTCAATTGAAAAGTGTTTGGACATATTATTATTTCGGCTTTGTAAATATGACTTAATTTTCCTCATTAAATGTTTTTCATATGTAATAATTTAATTATTTTAAAGTTTTCTTTCACTTTTAATATTCACGTGTAAATATATTTTTTTAATTAAAAAATGTTTGGAAATATTATTATTTAGGCTTTTTTAAAATCTGGCAACAGTATGTAAAAAAATAACTTTTTTGAAATATGAAATAAATCTCAATTCAGATAATGAAATTTTGATAAAATTTAAAAAAAAAAAAACTGAAAAAATTAAACAAATTAAAAAAAGAATAATAATTGGAACACAGCAATCTAATCCAGTATGTGACTGCAAAATATATTAAATTGCTATGCATAGTTTTTCTCCTTCAGCAAGTTTATCATGCATTTTTCAATAAAACTACCAGTTTTCATAATTATATAGGTTTTTTAATATAAACCGAGAAAGAGCCCTGGTCAAAATAAATCCAATGCGGCAGCGACAACAGTATGCATTAGTTACATTTTTTAGAATAGAGAGGTTCACTGGGAGTCATTAGAGCTTTGCAAACGATGTGTCTAGAGAAACATGACTCAAATTTTGTCATCGCTGGGAAGCAAAGAAATCTAAGTAAAATATGTGTATATATATATATATATATATGTGTGTAATAATAATAATGGTTAGGCTGGTGAGATTATTGTGGATTATTGAAGAGCCTTTTGTAAAAAACTATACTATTTTAATCTCTGAAGTAAACAATAGTTATATATACAGACTAAATACAGGTTATATACAGGGTTAAGGGGAATAGGGGTTGATTCTGCCGCAGTTACCGGCACTTAACGCGTCCTTCCAGAGCTAGGCCGTCTGCCTAAAGCCAACCGGACAAGTCAATCTCCAAAATAAATCTGACGATAATCTTAATATTCAGTTCCCAGGCCAGAGAGTCGAAACCCTTAGTCATCATCTTTATTATGTATCGTTATTGCTGACCTAATGAGTTTGCGTGAGAACTCGGGCCGCACCTCTACTCGCTGCAGTCGGCATGTTATGGGAACTGCAAAACCACATCCATCCCATTCACACACACACACATATATATATATATATATATATATATATATATATATATATATATATATATATATATATATATATATATATATATATATAATAGCAGTAGTGCAAAAATACGGATAAAGATAGTCACACTGAATAGGAAAAAATAAATTACTTTTAATCTACATATTGTGTAATCAGGGATAAACAAGGGATAACGTGAATTTAGTTGATAAGGAATCGGATTTTAATTTTATTTGTTTATAAAGGTTAAACATATTTTTAAAATATTTAAAAAAATTAAAGGATTGTAAGCGATTTTAAAAGATTTTAAGAGATTTGTTATTTTATCAACTCATTCTGTACAAATATGCGATCTTATCACACGGTTATAACCATTAAAAATAGGGTACAACAATTACTAATTAATGATAAGATAAAAACGTATTAATTAATTAAGGATATAACAGTTCATTCTAATGAAACTCAATCGCAGAAGACTTACCTCGGCCACAATCAGGAGTAGCAGATCATATTGCGCTAAGAGCAATGTTCGGGCGCAATAATAAACAACGAAGAAGTAAATTTTGCTGTAACAAAAACATAAATGCAATGGTTGCACTTAATGTCAAGCTACACTACATCAAAATCATACACAGATGTTACACAGATAATACACAGATAAATCTCAACAAAAGATAGTATACTAGTGTTAATCTTAGGTTATTAACCCTTTGAGGGGCGGTGGGATATATTATATCCCACCTAATTTTAATCCGATTCAAACCAGAAACTTTTAATTAAATTTTACTTTTTTTAACTTTGACGGGAAAAAGTTGAAAAATTGCTTTTCTTTATTTTGAACTAAATTCCGGTGAGAATTCAACGTTACAGGAGCACAAGTGCGTGCCCCTGAAAGGGTTAACACTAGTATACTATGCCTCAGGGATATTCACAGAAATGAAATTGTGCAGCCTGGAACAGATAACAGATGTTTTGGAACAATTAAATTTATTCCACAAGAGAAGCAGCGCCGCAGCAACCCTTTTTTGGCGTCTGAGACAAAAACGTCTTCCTTCTTTTTCTGCACATCTTCGGTAAATCGGCAGTAAAGAATGACGATGTTAATTCAGCGCCTAAATCACTTGGCGCCTGGTGCCGGCGCACTCATCCAACTACCCTTGTTGCGGCTCTGAAGGGAAGCTGTGAGATTTTTGGAGTTGAAAGAGCATGTGAGTAGTAGGAAAAAGATAGTTCAAAGACAGGAGGCGTGACCGAGGAACCGTCCCGCCTCCCCGAGCTTTTCTGCTTACGTGCCTGGTTCTTTCCGTCTACAGTTTTACACGTTTGAGAGGTCTAACTACAGCTCTGGCGAAAAGCACCCTCGCGCAGATAACCAGCGCCCTCAAACTTGCAAAACTACAAGATGATAAGAACTAGGCCACGCAGGCAGAAAACTTCGGGGAACTTCATTCTCAGGAAAGACATGACTTAATTTAAGCTGAGAAATTACTTCACGCGAAATTTGGAACTGAAAAAAAATGGAAGCGTATTAAATAAATTTTCGACTTCATGGAATGACCACCGTCCAGAATAACATCACTATGATTATTAGTGCATCCAACCCGGGCTTCCCGGGATACAGAATAAATGTGAAAACATTTTTTTTTTTTTTTTTTTACAGAAAACTAATAGATTTTTTACATTTAATATTTTTTTCTTAGATTGTCCCCTAACAACGCCAAAAAGCATTTTATATGAAATATATCAATTATATAATCAAATAAAATGTTGAAATTTATTAAAAGCGGCAATTTCGCATTGGCTTCGTGCTAGAAGTTAATAGCCGAAGACATCGCTAAAAATTTCGTTATGTAGAGAAGTTTTTTTTTTATTCTGATAATTACAGCGGTTTTAAGCGTTTGTTTCAATTACATGTCTGTGTTTTATTTATGCTATTTTATTCATTGCTTAGTGAAGTTTTCATTTCGTTATGGAATATTAGCTGGAAACAAATGCTGAACTTTTTATAATGTTTAAAGTGCAAACGGATTAATATTTTGTAATCGTCTGCAAGCGATAGAGATAGATTTTTTTAAAAAATCACGCTTGAAATTTAATTTAAATGTTATAAAATATGAGTAAACTGCGATACAGTTTTCAAACAAATTGCATTTGAAAGTAGATTTGTTTCCTATATAACGGTGTAAAATTTAAAAATGTGCGATGTTTAGAAATTATAAAATTGCAGTAGCAAAAATCGCAAAAGGAAATTTAATCGTCGTCAACTGTTGCCATTCGCAAAAGGACGTCAGCGTTACACACGGACACGTTTGCCCTTTATAATATAGATAGATAGCAAAGGATGTTAGTTTCACTTGCTACGAGGTGTACACATAGGCGTACAGTTTTGAGAATTATTGGTGGGGTTCAACTCTTTCTTACACAAATATGTGTATATGAGTGTAAAAAAAGATCGATTTCCAATTTAATGTTTTTTTAGCTCCCTTTTAAAAAAATGACACGGAATCGTATACTGATAAATAATCACAAGTTAAATAAAACATTAAGACAATATAAAATTTTGAATGTACAAACCCGTTTATAAAATGATACTCGCTGATATTCACGAATCGTTTGTAATAAAACCACAATGAAAGTTGACTTTGAATAACGTCTTGTTTTTTTTTCTTCGGAATATGGATTTTTTATTTTTATTTTCATTTTTTATATAAAAAGTTCAAACGTTGAACATTTTATTCTAATTTTAAAAAAAATAGAACATAAAATAAAAAAGTTTCCCTAATGTCGTTTATTCCTATAACAAAAGAAAAATAGGAAAAAATGGAACATTTTAAAATTCTATAAAATACTAGAAAGTAAAAAAACTTCTTTTATATTAAAAGGGGAAAAAAGGAGTCCATTTTAGAAATTAATGGTGGGGCTCGAGCCCCACGAGCCCATACAACTGTACGCTTATGAGCGTACAACCAACAGAGTGAAAATTGTCCAGATAAAGAATGGGTCTGGGTATTTTCACTCTGTTGGTTGTACGCTTCGTAACAAGTGAAAAGTCATATCCTTTGATATGTTTATTAATTTCAAGCATAATTTCATCTCTTCTGAAAAGTTTAATTAGATATATAACTTCACTATCTTGCAACATTTACTTCTTATTGAATTTAAAAACCAGTCTGTCCATTTGAGGAGACATCCTGTATATCTCTTTTAAATGAGAAAACTTGTAAGAAAACAAATAATAACATTACTCTAAACACCACGCTAAATCTGCTTTATTCACATTGTGAAGAAGTTCTTAAGAGTATTTGGTACCCTTTGAAAAATTTTTATTGGAATGTTTTACAATGCCATTTTTTATATACAGGGTTATTACAAAAGAATCATCGGGTTTCCGAAACGTTTATTTCGTAACATAATTGGGTTACAACAATGAGTTCTACATGAAAATAAACCGAAAGTATACAAGATTGACGTCCATACTACAGATGTTCAATAGGTGCTCCTTGAGTGATACGGCAGATGTCAAGGCGATAGTTCAGTTCGCTCTACACATTACTCAGCATGGTCGCGTCGATGGTCGCGAATGCTGTCGTGATGCGGTTCCGCAACTCAGCAAAAGTGGTAGGTACGTAAACAAAGTCTTTAACATATCCCCAAACGAAGAAGTCACACGGCGAAAGGTCGGGCGACCTGGGCGGCCATGGAAACAGTGTCATCCCGGCCACATCGACCCATCCATCGTTGTGAAAGTTGTCGATTAAGGTAGTCACGAAACTCTTTGTGCCAGTGTGGGGGAACTCCATCCTGTTGGTAAATGAAACCGTTGATATCGTGTTCCAGTGGCTTTCTGCTGTCCAGTCGCCATTTTGAATAGGACGTTCTCGCAGCAACCATGGCAACCACACGCGCATGACACATACGCAGCGCGAAACTATAGGTAACGCCCTCTCGTTTGAGTTGTCATAGAAACATATACGTTCCCTAGTTCGCACGTAGTAACGTACCAAAACCCGATGATTCATTTGTAATAACCCTGTATTATTAACTAGTTTCAAGAAGAAACAAGATAGGAAAATGATGCGTCAAAACAGATTATCAAACAATTTCCAACTTTCAGAACACTGTAACAAAACTTCATCGTTTAATAAGATGAAAGATGGTGTCGAAGTAAACAAGGTCATGGTCAAACCGGGCGGGGAGGCCTACCTTTCGGCTTAAGTTCAACTAGCCCCGCCCAGCAGGTTTTTTTTACCTAATTATACTGAGCATGACTAAATCATACTTTGTGATATTGAGCAATAGTTATACTATGTAACGCTGAAATACAAATTCTGAAAATACAAAATTCCAACAATACAAATTCTGAAAATACAATTTACCAATCCTACTAAGGTAATCCTAAATACCGTGATACTGAGTAATTATGCTACCATGTAATAATACTGTAAGATGCTGAGGTAGATAATAATAATGGATAGGAGTAAGTACAAAATGAACAATAATGAATGGATAATAATACTGGAGTAAACAACGATAAATTTAGGCTAAAAATACTAAAATTTGGAAAATGCATGACACATTTAAAAATCTAATTTCAGAAATTACCAACAATATTAGGAAAAATATCCGAATTATTTTGTGGAGCCCTGTATAGGATCTATATATTTATATATATATACTACATAGAATACTAAATTTTAGTTCAGTTAGGAAGTAATTCAATCAGCAATTTCTTCAGCAATTTCCATCAATAAATGCAAATGCACTCATGACATGTTTTGTGCTGCCCTGTATATGATCTATAGGACTTATGCACACAAAGTAATAGGCAAAAAATTAGTTAAATTCAAAAACGTGTACCGCAACTGAAAACGCACTTCCACCAATTATTATTTACAGACAGTACTTTAACCGAATAAATTTGTGTGTTCCTATAAATGAACGATGAATGCTATACACACAATATTGTACAATAAGCCTCTTGTAATACACCTGAGTGAGATATAACAATTTCAATATGTTTGAAATAGTGAAACATTACTAAAATAAACCGTAAACAATTTTTCCCCAACAGACCGTAATGTATCAGAATTATTTTGAGTGTCCCTGTAAAAGAACGTAAGTGCTATGCACACCCTATCCTATAGTAAGCCTCGGGGCGTTTTTTTCATTGCTGGTGGGGTTGATTTTATATGTTTCCAGTTTGGGCTGTTGGATTAACCTGATTTTGAAAAAAAAAAATCCAGAATATTTTTTCAAATAAATAAATAAATATAAGCAATGTATGGCTAATATGATGATGAAACCTCTCATTTCATTTTATTTGCGGTATTTAGGCATTTGGGACTTGATAATTCTGTCTAAATTCCACAAATTTCATTTCATTTCATTCATTTCATTCCATTTATTCAATTTTTAATTTAATTTCTTATTCTTTTAATATGTTTTTGTTTCCATATTCAGTGTGTTGGGGGATCTTTCATTGTCAACTAATTATTACATACTTAATTATTATTTCATTGTTTAAGTTGGTGTTATGATAATGTTTCATTTATGGTTGTATATATATATATATATATATATATATATATATATATATAGGCTGTTTAATAGCCTCTGCTTGTTAACTAGGACAAGACCCTTTAAATGCTTCCTAAGAGAACTTAAAGGAATCGACTAGGAGCAGAGACTCAATGTCCAATCCGCACCTTCCATCGGTGCAGCCTGTTAGTAGCCTTGTCTAGTGCATGGGGAAGGAACGCGGATGGGCTTCCTCCAACCCGCTAAATTTTAATGAGTGTATATGTGTGCACTTTTTCAACGTAAAAGATAAGATTGGTTATACTAATCTTACCTTTTACGCTATAATTGTTATTACATTGCATATTACGATATAATTGCCCGGAACGAACATTAAACTCGAGGCCGCAGCGGTCGTCCGACAATATCAGGGCCCAGGGCCCAACCCTTCCAGCATTTCGGTGCATTAAATTTATGGAATTTACCGTTGTAGTGCACCCCACTCTCAGTAATATATATAATTTCAATATGTTTTAAATAGTGTAACATATTTAAAATAAACAGCAAATGATTTTTTCGTAGATCGTAATGTAACGGAATACTTTTGAATGTCCTTGTAAAGAAACTATAAGTGCTACACACTTCATTTTCAATACCGAGTATGTTATAATAAACCTTAATAACATATATCAATTCCATGACAATCCGAGTATATTTCCGCGAATTGGAGTTGGAGCATCAATAGACAGAGAGACAGATAAACCAAATTCATAAACACTTTTCAACTATGTTGCAAACTGTTGAAAAACAGAACTCGCTCAATAAGAATGAGAACTCCAAAACATCGCAATGAAGAAAACAGTATTCAGAACATACGATACAACCAGTAGTTTTTCCTGTCGATTCAGTTCGATAGGAACAGATAAATCACAAAGGCTGTCGAAAAAGGAAGAAAAATTAAAATCATTTGCATCCACGTAAGCACAAAGTAGAGCATCAAGTTGTGTAACCTTAACTTTACTTGACCCAACCCGATCCGAACGGTTCATGTCGGGTGAGGCTGACGGGATGTTTTTCATTGCGGGTCGGGTTGACTTTAAATGTTTTCAGTTTGGGTCGATTTCGGCTATCGATTTGACCTTATTTAAAAAAAAAAAAAATCCAGAATATATATATATATATACACTATATTGCCAATGATGATTGGTCACTTGCGATTTTAGACGTTTTGTTAAATATCTGGAAAGATACATGAGGAATTATCCTGAAACTTCAGGAGTGTAAACAACATGATAAACGTCATATATTTCCGTGAAGATTTTTTTCCGAAACTCCATAATGGGGCGTCAACAAATTGAAGAAAAACGAATATCTTTTGGATAACCCTGTAGAAACTGATATTGGAAAAGCATTCAAACTGTAGATTATGATTAAGTGGCTTATTGTAATAATTTGGGTTCATTTTTATGAAGATCGCATGTATACTCGAAGAGAAATTCAGGTTTTTATAAAAACAGTCCCACATTTTACCAAGTTTTTTGCTTATAATTTGCAGAGTTTTTAATATCAAAACAAGTTATTTTCAGAAAATATGACAAACAAAATTTTACATAATACACTGCAATCAGAATTAAAAAATAATAAAAATTGTATGAAAAATGAGCAGGTTTACTAAATATTGTTTCACTGCGCATGCGCGAATTCAATCAAAATATACTGTGCATAACTTTTATGAAAGTCTCAAAAACATAGCTTGAAAATTCTGATAGTAATCGTCGATAGAATAAGCTCGAATTTCGCTGTTCCCAAAAGGAAGCAAAAAGATGAGGGGTTGTATCAAATATAGAATGAGAGACATTTCATTCTTATTATGTCAACTTTCATAATCTAGTATATTTGGATACAAACCCTCATCTTTTTGCTTCCTTTTGGGAACAACGAAATTCGAGCTTATTCTATCGACGATTACTATCAGAATTTTCAAGCTATGTTTTTGAGAGTTTCATAAAAGTTGGTCTATACATTTAGCTAATATATTATGCACAGTATATTTTGATTGAATTCGCGCATGCGCAGTGAAACAATATTTAGTAAACCTGCTCATTTTTCATACAATTATTATTATTTTTTTATTCTGATTGCAGGGTATTGTGTACAATTTTGCTTGTCATATTTTCTGAAGATAACTTGTTTTTATATTAAAAACTCTGCAAATTATAAGCAAAAAATTTGGTAAAATGTGGGACTGTTTTTATAAAAACCTGAATTTCTCTTCGAGTATACATGCTATCTTCATAAAAATGAACCCAAATTATTACAATAAGCCACTTAATCATAATCTACAGTTTGAATGCTTTTGCAATATCAGTTTCTACAGGGTTATCCAAAAGATATTCGTTTTTCTTCAATTTGTTGACGGCACCTTATAGGGTTTCGGGAAAAAATCTTCGCAGAAATATATGACGTTTATCATGTTGTTTACACACCTGAAGTTTCAGGATAATTCCTCATGTATCTTTCCAGATATTTAACAAAACGTCTAAAATCGCAAGTGACCAATCATCATTGGCAATATAGTGTATATATATATACATAATTGAATTTTAATGAGAGTATATGTATGCACTTTTTCAACGTAATACATAAGATTGGTTACACCAATCTTATCTTTTACGATATAATTGTTATTACATTGTATATTACGATATAATTGCCCGGGACGAACATTAAGCTCGAAGCCGCAGCGGTCGTCCAACGATATCAGGACCCAAGGCGCAACCCTTCCCAAAATTTCGGTGCATTAAGTTTAAGGAATTTACCGTTTAATTTTTCCGGTGTAGAATTCGGCTTTTAAAGAGTCCGTTCAAATGTGTTGGGAAAAAGCGTAGGGACGTTGTAAACCTTCGTGCTCACAGCCAAACGAAGGTTTACAATCAGTGAATTTTCTGAAGAATTTCCAGAAATTTCAAGATCTGATCTGTACACATCTACTTGTACATATGTCTCCTCACTGGAGGCTGACTTCTTTGAAGAAGGCATCGAGAAGCTTGTGTCATGATACAGAGGCGCAACAAGGGTGATGCGGGTGGTTCCCCCGCATCAGGCACCATCAGTTAGAATAGGCGCTGACAAGCTTAATCGGTGCCGACGCTAATCACTATTTATGTATCTAAGATCGGTAGAAAACTAACAAGCTATTTCGCACCAGGTACCAAATAGAGTTGTTGCGGTGCTGCCACGATATGACAAATACCTCAACTGTTTTGGCGATTATGTAGAAAAATAAGTAAGACCTTGCTGTACTTTGGGTAATACAATTATTATGTTACGTATAGTTGTTTTTTTTTTTCTTTATAGCCCATTGGAAGTCGAAAAAAACATCCCTCGTATCATCCTGGTGCAGCATTTTGAAGTGCTTGTGCTTATTTCCATCCACACCCAGTGTTTTACTTTTTGTTGAAAAATATCACTAATACCACAATAGTGACGTGCGTAAAACATCCTACAACTCTTTCGCCGATACTTTTGTGTGTGTGAATATACTATATCCGTGCCAGAAGATAGATCACCAAAAATGGTGGACAATCGCCAGTTGTGATTATCTTTGCAAGTTGTGTTCAAAACACTAATTTAATATGCATTTATCAAATACATAACAACGTTAAAAAGGGTAAACAGTATAGAAACAAACTAAAATGAAACAAAACAGTAATCTGGTATACGAGGGTAATTTGAGAAGTTCTCGGCCTGACACAGAGATGGAACAAGTACGGTCAAATGACAATGGTGTTTGTAAAGTAGGATGCTTCAGATGACATGCTGCTGAGTTTATTGGTTATTGCTGGGCGATAAAGTAAAGTAAACAAGTTTTGACATTTACTAAAAATGGAAAAACATTGATGTTCGAGCTGTCATAAAATACTTTGTTAAAAAAGATTTAAACCCCACGGACATACAAAAAGAGTTACATCCCACCTTAAAGGACTCTTGTCCTTCCTATTCGACGATAAAAAAGTGGGCTGCTGAATTTAAACAGGGTAGGAAATCAATTCACGATGATGAACGCTCACGACGACGTCCAAAAACCACTACGACCGACGAAATCGTCTACAAAATTCACAATGCCGTATTGAATGGTCGCCGATCGAAGGTACGCGATCTTGCTGACATTGCAAACATCTCGATAAACGTGGCCACCACATTTTACACGATGTTTTGGGTATGAAAAAGCTTTCTGCTCATTGCGTGCAGCGTTTGTTGAACGTCAACCAAAATCACCAAAGAATGAACATTTCAAAAGAGTCTTCTGAAATGTATTGTGTTGCAAGTTGAAAAATATGAGATGTTGTCAAAAATCTTGTATTTCCTTTGACAGGCCGAGAACTTTTCGGACCATCCTCGTTCAGGGATGCACTAAAGAATTCGCACACAAGAGTCTTAAATGTAATAAGTAGCAAGGGAACTAAATTGAAAATAATATGAAATTATGTCAAAAATCTTGTACTGTCACTGTCAGGCCAAGAACTTATCAAACTCCCCTCGTGCATTTATTAGAAACATAACATCACGTTGGTGGCTTTTAAAACCCTTTGAGCGTTAGGACCGTGTTTTTCCGTTACTAGAAGAAATGTTAAAATGACTGTGGACAAAAATATTTTTAACAAAATAACTTTTAGAACCATATATAGAGTGAGGGGATATGAAAGATATTATAGCATCAAACTATGATATATATATACATATATATATATATATATATATATATATATCCTGGGATTTACAAGCATACTTATGAAAATATAGGATAACCCTCAAACGCTGAAAGGGTGTGATAGAAGATATTTGCGATAGTAATTTTCTTTCCGGCGGGATGTTTGCCTATCGAAATGAATGTAATACAAGGTGTAGTTACTAATTTCCAGGACTGTAGCAACAATGATTAGAATTGAAAATTCGTTGGTGCGTTCACAATAGTATGGTAATGGTCAAGTATCTGCGCATCATTCTCGTTTTATTTTCTGGTGCCGAAAAACGCAAGCAAGCGATCGCAGTCAAAACACTGCTGTTGAAGTGAAAATAGTGGAGCAGAGAATAAACATAAAATATTGTTTCAAATTGGAAAAACTGCTAGTGAAACGCGTGTTGAATCAAGTGTAGGGTGATGACACGCAGTCACTTTCACGTTCTCGCATTTTCGAATGGTTTCAACGTTTTCGTGAGGGTCGGGAATGTGTCGAAGATGATCCGCACACTGGACGACCGATATCCGTATGTACGCATGAAACGATTGAGAAAGTCTGCGACCTCGAAACATATTAAACAGTTATGTACTGTTCATTCCTATTTCAGAAGTTATTTCACCAGTCGTAAAAATTAATAGCCACACCTTGTATGTAAACAGTCCGTCCCAAAATTTCCCGGACTGGTTAAATTACCGGCCAAGAGATGGCGCTGCGTGTCCGCAGGTGATGTTGAAAGCACGACTACACTTCGTCTTGCAAAACGGTACAATTTCACGCTATTGGCCAGTAATTTAACCAGTCCGGTAAATTTTGGAACGGACTGTGTATGCAAGTACTACAGGTAGAGTTGCAAAGGCTAGAAAAAACCCGGTTTAAACCTGGGAATAAACCGGGTTTTTTGGGAATAAACCGGGTTTTTTGGTAATAAACCATGTCTTTTGGGAATAAACCTGGGAATAAACCGTGTCTAGTGGAAATAAACCCGGGAATAAACCCGTTCTTTGCAACTCTAACTACAGGTCAGTACTGGGTGCAATGGAAGAGACGTCTTGAAATCTAAACAGTGCTTAATATGAGACTATCGATTGTACAAATGGTTAAATATGCTTATATACAAGTTAAGTTTAAGAATTAACATTAAATTGGTTGTCCATTGGCCGACCCATTTAAACTTACATCTTTTAACAAAAACCGAGATGGCTGATGAGTTATGCTTTCTCTAACGTCCCGCCAAAAAACAAAACTTACATTGCATCTATTTTACATTGTTCTCGGCGTTTAATTTGCTGATTCGCTCTTTTCTTTATGACAAGACGCTACGCCATTAGGTGCTCGGGCGTCAGACTGTCGTTATATTGAGATGTGTTACTATGCTGGCCAGCTATACCCGACGCTTATATATAACCTATATACATTCTATACAAGATGAATAAATTATTATAAATGCTCAAATTTAAATATGGCAACTCTGACTCATTTATGGGGATGCAGTAAAAAGCCTTTTTCAGATATTTATAACTATCGAATCTTTATGTAACGAATATACTAGCACATATTAAGTAAAAAAATTAGAATATTGGTATTTCCGAAATTTTTCGCCACATGAAAAGTACCAAATGCCCTTAAGTAGAATGCACAGTACGTGATTTCTAAAAAATACGAGGGAAAAAAAATAGAACTTACTTGGGATCGGCAGGCCTATAGGTTGGGAGATAATAAATTAGAAGCATGACAACTCCCATAATCACGATAAAGAAAACAGTATTCAGAACATACGATGTGACCAGTAGTTTTTTCCTGTCGATCCAGTCCGACAGGATCAGGTAAATCAGATGGGCTGTCGAAAATGGAAGAAAAATTAAAATCAGTTGCAGCAACCACATAAGCGCAAAGTAGAGCATCGGGTCGGGTTGATGCTAATTTTTTTCGGATCGGTTGCGTTTCGGATCGGGTTGGCTGATTTTTTAAAAGAAAGTCTTTAATATTTTCAAATGAAAATATATATATATATATATATACACATATTTAAATATTAATGAGTGTGACATCTGTTAGAGTGTTCGTCTTTGAACGTAAAAGATATACAGTAGCCGACAAAAGTTTTGAGACGATATATTTTTCTGTCCTAACTTTTTCTGTAAGCAACATTTCTTAATGATGTAAACTAGTAATCTATACCCCTTTTAAAGCTCAACAAAATGCAGCATTAGAACAATTGAGACATATACATGAATTAAAAATAATTCAGAAATTCTCAAAATCACCTAAGCAAAAGTTTTGAGACGATTCAGTTTTTCTAAACTTTTATTGAAATTAAGCGTCTTAATGTAACGAAATGATGCAATATTTAATATTTAGTTGCATTTCCTGTTGCTTTGAAGACTGCGGCACATCGACTGGGCATGGAATTAACACTAAGGTTGACGACCTAGGGATTTTCGCCCATTCCGGTTGAAGATCCTGAAGGAGTTCTGGCTTTGAAGAATGTTTCCGTGTCCCGACTTTTCTTCCGATGTGTTTGTTCCTAACGATGTTCAATTGGATTGAGGTCAGGGTACTGACTCGGCCAGTCCAAAATTTTAATTTTATTAGCTGTAAACCAATTTCTCATAGAGCGGGAGGTGGCAGCACAGACAATCACCTCATCGAGTTCACGGATGAAATTCCAGAATTAGTTAAAACTTGATTCGCATATTAAAACGCAATCGGCCTGCCAAGTCATATCTTGGTGGAAAACACCCGAAAACCCGATTCTATCGGTTGGCTCGTAGGTTTAGCATTGTGTGTTCCTGCTGCCAGTTCTCCATGGTTTGATACCTTTGGGTGCAGGAAAACACATTCGTAAACCTACGAGTCAACCGCTAAATCGGGTTTTAATGTGTTTTCCACCAAAATATGACTTGGAAGACCGATTGCGTTTTAATATGAGAATCGAGTTTTAACTAATTCTGGAATTTCAGCCGTGAACTCGATGAGGTGATTGTCTGTGGTGCCGCCTCCCGGTCTATCACCATTTTGGAGGGGGAAATATGTAAGGAGATGGCCGCCGAACTTGGACTCAAAGTGAGTATGGACACTATAAGACATTGTCCGGATGTCGCTGGATTGTGTGCACGGGTACCTGCAAAGAAACCTCTCATTAGGGCAAAGAATAGGAAAATCCGAATGGAATTCACTAAGGAGCAACCAAAGATTTGTGGACAACCAAAGATTGGAAGAAGGCTCCTTTGGAGTGATGAATCCAAATTAAATTTATTTAGAAGTGATGGCCGACATTATATTCGTCGTCCAAAAGGCACTAGAATGGATCCCCGGTGCAAACGTCCAACAGTGAAGCACGCAAACGGATCAGTAATGGTCTGGGGAGCTTTCCATCATGATGGCGTCGTCCCCCTCGTACACATCGAGGAGATTATAGATCAAAATATTTATAAAAACAATTTAATAGATCACATGCTGCCTTATGTTCGTAAAAAGATGCCTCTTCGACGGATATTATAGCAGGATAATGATCCAAAGCACACCTCCAAAATGTTGAAAAATTCTATTTACAGCTAAGAAAAATAAAGTTTTGGGCTGGCCGAGTCTGTCACCTGACCTCAATCCAGTTGAACACCTTTGGGAACAACATCGGATGAAAAGTCGGGACACGGCAGCAATGTTCAAAAGGCAGAACTCCTTCAAGATCTTCAATCGGAATGGGCGAAAATCCCAATGTCCATCTTAGAAAGCCTTGGTAATTCCATGCCCAGACGAAGTGCCGAAGTCCTCAAAGCAAAAGGATGTGTAACTAAATATTCAATATTGCTGCATTTCGTTATATTAAGACGCTTAATTTCAATAAAAGTTTAGAAAAACTGAATCGTCTCAAAACTTTTGCTTAAGTGATTTTGCGAATTTTCGAATTATTTTAAATTTATGCATAAGGGTAAATGTACCAATAGTCGGCCACTTAACTGCTTTTAAATATATAAATCTTAACGTAGAATTTTTAAAAAACGACACAATATTTTTAACAATGATATATGTTAAAACATACGTTTCTTATTATGTTTCAGCAATTATTTTTAAAAAACACGGTAATAGTTTTTTTGTAGACAAAGTTAAGTTCAAAAAGGGCAAGTTCTCCAATAGTCGGCCACCTTAAATCTAATGTTCGGCCATCGCTGAACCAATTGTCGGCCACTTCAGAATTTTGTTTTACCTAAAAAATGACTCTAACAAATTTGACTAAATTTTGCATTCTACCATTTTCGATTATGAGATGATTGAGTTATCTCACATGTTCGAGAAAATTCAATTAGTGGGTCATTTAGGGTCACTGCGGGTAAAGCTAATTTTATTTTATCTAATGAATGGCTTTAACCATTTTGACTAAGTTTTGTATCCTACAATTTTGGGATACAAGAAGATCATTGGACTGGGTCGCATGTTCGAGAAAATTTTATTAGTGGGTCATTTTGGGGTCACTGTGGGTCAAAGTGATTTTATCTTATCTAATAAATGGCTTTAACGATTTTGACTAAGTTTTGTGTCCTACCTTTTTGGGATACAAGAAGACTACTTGACTGGGTCACATGTTCGAGAAAATTCGATTAGTGGGTCATTTGGGGGTCACTATGTGTCAAGATAATTTTATCTAAAAAATGGTGCGAACGATTTTGACAAAATTTTGTATCCCACCGTTTTTTGATACAAGAAGACCATTTGGCTGGGTCACATGTTCGAGAAAATTTGATTAGTGGGTCATTTGGGGGTCGCTATGGGTCCAGTTAATTTTATTTTAAAAACGGCTCAAACGATTTTGACTAAATTTTGTATCCTACCGTTTTGGGGTACTAAAAGACCATTGGGCTGGGTCACAGGTTTGAGAAAATTCAGTTAGTGGGTCATTTTGGGTTCACTACGGGTCAAGATAATTTTATCAAAGAGACGGCTCTAACGATTTTGGCCAAATTTTGTATCCTACCGTTTTAGGGTACGAAAATACCATTGGGCTGGGTCACAGGTTTGAGAAAATTCGATTTGTGGGTCATTTTGGGATCACTACGGGTGAATGCATTTCATTGTGAATGAAGGTTGAGACAGTTGTTGAACAGTTGACAGTTAACGAAGTTGCAATGTTGGCAATATTTCGCCAACTTCGCTACGTTTGATGAAAGTTTTGCGACATTGGCGAGATTTAGCAAGAAAATTGACTTTCAAAATTACTAATACCAAAGCACATGCTTACCGTCAAATGAAAGAATGTGTCAAGTTTCCGAATTTTCGCAAAATTATGGCGACATTTGGCAAACAGATTGGTTTTCAGAATCTGAAGGAATTTTCTAGAAATTCCCACTAACAGAGAGGATAAATGATTCAACCAATCAGAGTCCATAGAACATTCTAAAAAACAGAATTTAACCAATCAGGGTACATAGAACTGATTGTTATATGTTGTACAGTAAATATATTGTTATATCGTGTTGAACACAAAGATAATTTTAACGAGCATAGCTCGGTCTTTCCAGATGGTTGTGAATAACTTAAAGTAGAACTTTTTAAAAACAGCAAAACATTTTTAACAGTGCCACGTATAACGCATTTGAATCCACATCCTTCCAAGAAAACAGATACAATGCAGTCTATTTGGAAACTCTGTTTATAAGCTATCATTTAGTGGAAGAATTTGTAAAATCAGTTCAGTAGTTTCAGAATTTATTTTCTTTAAAAATCAAACGTTTCTTTTCATAATATTAATGTACCTTTATGCACCATAAAAATCAAAACACCGAGAAATGATAAGTGGGAAAACATTAGTTTACTATATTTAATGGTCATTTGTGTACGGCTAAAGGCTGAATATGAAATACTTCCTTTCTTTATTGGAAATCATGTTTCTTTATTACTATCGTTTGAATTAATTATAATGTTTGCTCGTACCTATGTTTATCCCACTGCTCAGAAAATTTGTTCCTAACATATGAAAAACTATTTAATTTTACTTTTCTTTTAAATTAAAAAAAATTAATTAAAAAGACAAATATTGTTCTTGTGCATCTATGTCTTATTTATTTCTATGCCAAATTTACAGTTTCTAGGCTGACATTTTTTGAGAAATCATAGTAAAAATATAACTGTAGAACGTTTTCTTCCCATTTCATTTATTTGAAAATATTTAAAATAGAGGCATCTTTAGGAGCATTACGTCCCATAGAAACTTGCATGTCGAATTTAAATTTTCAAGCCTCGACAGTTTGGGAGTAAAATCATAATTATAGAGCGCTTTCCAATAGTTTCTTTCTTTTAAATATCAAATACTTTGATGAACGTTCTTAATGAGCATTTATGTGTTAAAATCCATCACCATAAAGAGTTTCTTGCTCTTAGTCTTAAAAGATTCAAAGTAAACGGGATTTTAGAACATTTTTCATTTTATCAGGTCGTTTGTACAGAGATAAAATATAGCCTATTTTTAAGTGCAGAACGACATCATTTTTCTCCAAGGAGAAGATTTGAAATCGCTTCTGTAGTACAAACGAAATCGTGATTTTAAACCCTATTCTATTCCTATGAGATCCTCAGACCTATTGTAGTCCCTTACGCTGCAGCAATCGGAGATAACTTCATTTTAATGGATGATAACTGCAGGCCACATCGTGCAAACCTGGTGGAGGATTTCCTTTTCGAGGAAGGAATCGTTCGAATGGAATGGCCAGCGTGTTCTCCAGACATGAATCCAATCGAGCACGTTTGGGACGCTCTAGGAAGACGAGTTTCTGGCCGCCAACAACCCCCACAAACTCTCCAAGAACTGGAAAGAGCTCTTCTGGAAGAGTGGGGCAGAATACCCCAACTCGTCATTAATAGCCTCATTGAGTCCATGCCTCAAAGGTGTTCAACGTTGCTGGCCGCCCGTGGAAACCATACCCCCTACTGAAAATGATTTTCTTTGAAGAAAACACCTTTTCTTATTCTTTTTTTCTCATATGCACAAATTGTGTTTTTTTCCTTTTGTACACAAATGCGCAATAAAATGCAATTTTTTCTGCCAAACATGGTGTAATTTATTCTCATATAACCTACTATGTCTGTCGACCATGTATCAATCAGCTAAAAAGTTTCCCAGATACAAAATCCACCTAAAACTGCAATATCCTTTAATTGTTTTGAGCAGTGTAGTAGGAATTTAATAAAAAAAACTAGGGGCTCTATACACTAGAAAAGATAGAAAATGTAAAAAAGGATTGGCCGTTTCACACCATAATCTAGTCACGTATATGCTTTCAAAAGATGGTAAAAATTACTATGCATAGTTTTTGATCCTATAAAACTAATATAACTTGACCGATTTCAACATTATATAACGCTTAAAATAATTGTTCGATTGAGAAAAACTTCAACGTGTTTATCACACATTTCTCTGTAAAAATATACCATTTTTCATATTTTTATATGCAATAGTTTTTGCAATATAAGCCGAGAAAGTCAAAAGGTCAGAATAAATTCAGTTACGACAACAGCAGTATCAGATTACTATTTTTAATTTCTGCTATCTTTACAAGAAGAAAGTATTGGATTCGTGAAAAAATTCAACGTCCGGTTTTCGGCGGATTTATACGTTTTAGAGGGGACTGAACACTATTTGACTCTTTTTAGAAAATGTATGTCTGTGAATCTGTGACTCTGTGAGTCTGTTTGTCTGTATGTGACAAACATTTTGTGGTAGCTGTATCTCAAGAACTAATGCACGGAATTTAATAAAACTTTAGACTCAGTTAGTCACCGATATAAATTGATGGTGATTAGTTTTCGGTGTAAATCGCCAACAGGTGGCGCTGCTATGTTACAAATTTTCATGATTTTCATGATAGCTATATCTCAAAAACTAATGCACAGAATTTCACCAAACTTATGATTCTGTTAGGTCTTGACATCAACAGACTGTGATTACTTTTTGGTGTAAATAGCCCAACCGGTGGCGCTGCTACACTACTTTTTTTAACAATTTCACGCTACCTATATCTCAAGAACTAATGCACATAATTTCATCAAACTTCAAATTCTGTTAGACCTTGACATAAATAATAAATGATGCTGGTTACATTTTGGTGTAAACAGATCAACAGCTGGCGCTGCTATGCTACTTTTTCACGTAAGTTATATCTCAAGAACTAGTACACAGAATTTCATCAAACTTCAGATCCAGTTAGACGTTGACATAAGTTGTTGTTGATTAGGTTTTGGTGTAAATCTCCCAATAGGTGGCACTGCTCTGCAGCATTTTCAGGATTTACGCGATTTTAGCGATAGTCATAGCTCAAAATAAAACTTTTAGATTAAGTTAGACCTTGACATAAATTGGTAGTGATTCGTTTTCGCGCATGTAAGACTTGTATGAGATAGAAGAAAGTTTTGGGATTGGCACATCCAACTAGGGTTCATCACCAGGGAGGGATCACTTACCTGGGAAGTCCAGCGCTGTCGTCCATGTCAGGTATTTGAATTCTCGCAGATGCAGGAATTCGACGCACGTGATCGTATGGTCCAGTCCCATTAGAAAATACATAAAATTTGCGTTCCGGATGGGAAATTTTTCTTTGTTCTGATCTATACCTGATTCTCCCTGATCTGTAACACCAAAGAAAAAAATCGCTTTAAATACGACTTAAGTATTTGAAAACTTTCTTTAAGATTCATTCTGTACAGGGACTTATGAAGGGAACAATGTAAAAAAAAAAAACAAATAATAATCTACGAAATTGTAATATAACCACGAACGAAAGCAAACAATAACATCTACAGAGAGTTACTCATAATCCCGAAAAGCCTGCTTTATCTTTAGAAACCCCGGAAACCAATGTATTTTCGAGATTTAAAGAATCATTTATAAAACAAAGTTTCTTTTACTGCCACTGAATTTCGGAACGTTCCCGAATCGTTTTTAGAGTGTATTAATTAGTTTTCTGAAACCAGAATATATACCAGGGTTTTTTTTTTCAAGGTCTGATCGGTTGTGAAATGAAAACCACAGTGAAAATCAAAACTGTTTTATTTGGAACATTTAGATGCACCATCCATCTACTTCTCTGCACAGTCGCCACTCCGACTGAGACATTTGTCATAGCAGGGTACCAAATTTCCTATACCCTCACTGTTAAAATTTTGCAGCAAATTGTCCAGTCATTTGACCGTTTTTACAAATAACGGTTACTTAACCCTATTATGAAGGTAATAGGATCCTATTATTGATCAAATTATGCTCAAAATAGTGTTAAATTACAATTATATAACCGTTTTCTACAAAAACGGTCAAATGACTGGACAGTTTGCTGCCAATTTTTAACAGTGCTCGTCATAGAAGGCAGCCGTCTATGATTTCTGCCAATTCTATTCACTGGTCTGCAGCTCGTTGTCTGAGTCAAACTTCTCTCCTCCTAGCCAGCATTTCATGTGAGAATGATTCACTCGTTGAATAAGATCATCGGTTGACACCATTGACATCTCATACAAATTATATTAGACACTCGCTTCCTTCCCTGCCTGCCTGCATCATGAACGTCTGTACGTCCTCCTTCAAAGTTCCTGCACCATTGCTGCACTTTGCTGTCACTCATGAAAGTTGAACCGTACATAATTACTCATTCATCGATGAATTTCAGCTGCATTGCACCCTTCAGAATGCAGAAAGAAATCGAATGACAGCACGCACTTCACACTTAGCGGGAACCTCTATTATTCGAGGCATGTTTACGTGCTCATTGTGAGCTCAGAACTGACAACTGCGACCTGACGCGATCGACGGGCGTACTAGAGACACTGGGCAACAACTATGCGCACAGCATCACTGTGGTTTTCATTTCGCGACCGATCGAAAAAGGAAACAGCCCTCGTATATTCTTAGAGCGCTATTCATTCTTCAGCTGCTTAACTGAATTTATACATGCTGTATAAGAAGATCAAAGGAAGCCGGGAGAGTATCAAAATAATTTTAATTGTATTGTTAATGTAGATGCTGTTAATTTATCATGTTTGTCTGTATAACAGGTTTATTGAACATGACAACCTTTACTTGAGAATAGATTGAATCCAAAAAACCTCTATTCCGGGTTGAGGAAGTACGCATTAATACGCTGTAAAAACGACTTGGAAACATTTTCGGAAATAAGAATTTCTATTTTTTAAATTGCTTCTTTAACTCTCTAAACTATATAGGTTTCTGAAATTTCTAGAGATTCTTTGTCTTTTTTTTTACAGTGAAGGGCTCAGACATTCTCTATTCAAATGAAGACAAACTTTTTTTTTAAAAAGTCAGATGAGCTGTTCCAAACGCTGAGTAACGAATCACCCCATCTTAACTCATCCGCTAACAATCCATCAGCCTACCTCCTTTTTCTGCATACTTTACGGGTAAAGCTTTTGGTCGGTATAATCACATTATCTGAGCTGTTTGGCACAGCATTTGGCGAGACGAATATTTTACCGCCATTGTTTATATTTATGAATGAACGTGTAGAGGAATGACATTTTAACCTCAAGAAGACTTCCGAGCAGATGTTGAATGGATAAAGCATACAGATTTGTTTCGTTAAAGCAGCGTACAATAGACGTTAAAAAGTATTCATGAATTCTTTAAAACCACAGTCTGTATAACGCTTGTATGAGTACTTCGCGACCATAAAAAAAGACAAGAATAACATTACTGGGTTCAATTAACTCACTATATAAAAACATAAATATATATATATGAATTTCGTTCTCTGAAATCCCGGTAGAATCGCTGCAAGCGCATAATGAAAATAAAACAAAAGAAAATCACTTCATTTACCTAACTCTCTGAAAAATATGAAATTTATTAAAGCCGCGATCACTATAACATATGCATAAGAGCTTCGTACTCACTAAAAAAACTGGATGCGGCTAACTTGCTGCTTAGGATGCAGTTAACTTGCTGCTAACTTGCTGCTTGCTTGCTGTTTAGGAATCTTGGAAAATATGAAATTCAATAAAACCGAGTTCACTATAAAGCATATATGAGCATTTCGCTCTCCAAAAAATACGAAATTCGTTAAAGCTGTGACGCGTATGAGCATTTTGTGCCTATTAATACAATAAATAAAAAATAATAATAATTATCTGGATTCAGCTAACTCGCTGCTAAAGAAGCTCGAAATATATAAAATTCGTTAAAACAGTGATCACCATAACGTATCTACGAGCACTTCGTATCCATGAAAAGACAAGAAAGGAAAATCATGCATTCAATATAGACCATCAAACACTTTCCAATACATCCAGAATAATGTAATAAAACTTCACCGGTTTAATAAAGTGAAAGAAGATACCTAAGTAAACAAGGTCAATGTCAAACCAAGCGGAGAGGCCTACCTTTCGGCTTAAGCTCTACTAGCCCTGCCCAGCAGGTTTGTTTACCTAATTATACTGAGCATTACTAAGTTAAATTTTGTAATATTGAGCAATAATTATACTATGTAATGCTGATATACAAATTCTGAAAATACAAAATTCCAAAATACAATTTCTGAAAATACAATTTACCAATCCTACTGAGTAGTACTAAATACTAGTATGTGATACTGAGCAATAATACTACCCTGTAATAATACTGTAAGATGCTGAAGTACATAATAATAATGGATGGAAGTAAGTGCTAAATGAACAATAATGAATGAATTTTAATACTAGAGTAAACAGTGATACATTATGCTAAAAATACTAAATAACACTGTATGCTGACATTAAGAATAACTAAATTGTTAAGGTTAGAGTTTATGTAGTGTGTAAATGAAAATCAATAATTATACTATGTAATGCTGATATACAAATTCTGAAAATACAAAATTCCAAAATACAAATTCTGAAAATACAATTTACCAATCCTACTGAGTAGTACTAAATACTAGTATGTGATACTGAGCAATAATACTACCCTGTAATAATACTGTAAGATGCTGAAGTACATAATAATAATGAATGGAAGTAAGTGCTAAATGAACAATAATGAATGAATTTTAATACTAGAGTAAACAATGATACATTATGCTAAAAATACTAAATAACACTGTATGCTGACATTAAGAATAACTAAATTGTTAAGGTTAGAGTTTATGTAGTGTGTAAATGAAAATCAATAATTATACTATGTAATGCTGATATACAAATTCTGAAAATACAAAATTCCAAAATACAAATTCTGAAAATACAATTTACCAATCCTACTGAGTAGTACTAAATACTAGTATGTGATACTGAGCAATAATACTACCCTGTAATAATACTGTAAGATGCTGAAGTACATAATAATAATGGATGGAAGTAAGTGCTAAATGAACAATAATGAATGAATTTTAATACTAGAGTAAACAGTGATACATTATGCTAAAAATACTAAATAACACTGTATGCTGACATTAAGAATAACTAAATTGTTAAGGTTAGAGTTTATGTAGTGTGTAAATGAAAATCAATAATTATACTATGTAATGCTGATATACAAATTCTGAAAATACAAAATTC
Organism: Maratus michaelseni; assembly: GCA_963931845.1. Lineage (NCBI taxonomy): Eukaryota > Metazoa > Arthropoda > Arachnida > Araneae > Salticidae > Maratus > Maratus michaelseni. The sequence goes on along the minus strand of OZ007588.1, from coordinate 29,808,011 downwards.
CAAAATACAAATTCTGAAAATACAATTTACCAATCCTACTGAGTAGTACTAAATACTTAGTATGTGATACTGAGCAATAATACTACCCTGTAATAATACTGTAAGATGCTGAAGTACATAATAATAATGGATGGAAGTAAGTGCTAAATGAACAATAATGAATGAATTTTAATACTAGAGTAAACAATGATACATTATGCTAAAAATACTAAATAACACTGTATGCTGACATTAAGAATAACTAAATTGTTAAGGTTAGAGTTTATGTAGTGTGTAAATGAAAATCAATAATTATACTATGTAATGCTGATATACAAATTCTGAAAATACAAAATTCCAAAATACAAATTCTGAAAATACAATTTACCAATCCTACTGAGTAGTACTAAATACTAGTATGTGATACTGAGCAATAATACTACCCTGTAATAATACTGTAAGATGCTGAAGTACATAATAATAATGGATGGAAGTAAGTGCTAAATGAACAATAATGAATGAATTTTAATACTAGAGTAAACAATGATACATTATGCTAAAAATACTAAATAACACTGTATGCTGACATTAAGAATAACTAAATTGTTAAGGTTAGAGTTTATGTAGTGTGTAAATGAAAATCAATAATTATACTATGTAATGCTGATATACAAATTCTGAAAATACAAAATTCCAAAATACAAATTCTGAAAATACAATTTACCAATCCTACTGAGTAGTACTAAATACTAGTATGTGATACTGAGCAATAATACTACCCTGTAATAATACTGTAAGATGCTGAAGTACATAATAATAATGGATGGAAGTAAGTGCTAAATGAACAATAATGAATGAATTTTAATACTAGAGTAAACAATGATACATTATGCTAAAAATACTAAATAACACTGTATGCTGACATTAAGAATAACTAAATTGTTAAGGTTAGAGTTTATGTAGTGTGTAAATGAAAATCAATAATTATACTATGTAATGCTGATATACAAATTCTGAAAATACAAAATTCCAAAATACAAATTCTGAAAATACAATTTACCAATCCTACTGAGTAGTACTAAATACTAGTATGTGATACTGAGCAATAATACTACCCTGTAATAATACTGTAAGATGCTGAAGTACATAATAATAATGGATGGAAGTAAGTGCTAAATGAACAATAATGAATGAATTTTAATACTAGAGTAAACAATGATACATTATGCTAAAAATACTAAATAACACTGTATGCTGACATTAAGAATAACTAAATTGTTAAGGTTAGAGTTTATGTAGTGTGTAAATGAAAATCAATAATTATACTATGTAATGCTGATATACAAATTCTGAAAATACAAAATTCCAAAATACAAATTCTGAAAATACAATTTACCAATCCTACTGAGTAGTACTAAATACTAGTATGTGATACTGAGCAATAATACTACCCTGTAATAATACTGTAAGATGCTGAAGTACATAATAATAATGGATGGAAGTAAGTGCTAAATGAACAATAATGAATGAATTTTAATACTAGAGTAAACAATGATACATTATGCTAAAAATACTAAATAACACTGTATGCTGACATTAAGAATAACTAAATTGTTAAGGTTAGAGTTTATGTAGTGTGTAAATGAAAATCAATAATTATACTATGTAATGCTGATATACAAATTCTGAAAATACAAAATTCCAAAATACAAATTCTGAAAATACAATTTACCAATCCTACTGAGTAGTACTAAATACTAGTATGTGATACTGAGCAATAATACTACCCTGTAATAATACTGTAAGATGCTGAAGTACATAATAATAATGGATGGAAGTAAGTGCTAAATGAACAATAATGAATGAATTTTAATACTAGAGTAAACAATGATACATTATGCTAAAAATACTAAATAACACTGTATGCTGACATTAAGAATAACTAAATTGTTAAGGTTAGAGTTTATGTAGTGTGTAAATGAAAATCAATAATTATACTATGTAATGCTGATATACAAATTCTGAAAATACAAAATTCCAAAATACAAATTCTGAAAATACAATTTACCAATCCTACTGAGTAGTACTAAATACTAGTATGTGATACTGAGCAATAATACTACCCTGTAATAATACTGTAAGATGCTGAAGTACATAATAATAATGGATGGAAGTAAGTGCTAAATGAACAATAATGAATGAATTTTAATACTAGAGTAAACAATGATAAATTACGCTAAAAATACTAAATAACACTGTAGAATGCCATTAAGAATAACTAAATTGTTAAGGTTAGAGTTTATGTAGTGTGTAAATGAAAATATTGTGACGGAGTTGTGCACCAATTCTTAGAAATATCCGAGAATTATACTGTGACAAAAAAATGAAACACCGAAAAAGGGGGTAGTTGGAGGCTAACACCTAATGCTGGAGGCTAAGTAAATTTTTTGTAGTGCATATAGTAGCTGGAGTACTTAAGAAGTTGTTTAAAAAAATCCTACTAAATCGGGCCCAAAAACGGAATAAAAGGGGCATGCTGCGCTCGCGTTGCAAAATCTTGTAGTTCCACCTTCCACCGCCAAGAGGCGTGTTATATGTTCTAAATAAACTATTTGACAAATGACTAATTGAGACTACTGGAGTACTTGGTCAAAAATTTGGACTCGTAACTGAACCCGGAACTTAATTTAAGAAATTGCTGAAATTTCTATTCGGAAATACCGGTACTCATAAACTACCTTTAAGACTGTGAGAGGTTATAATTGATATATTAAAGTAATTTGGAATCAGTTTCGAATAAATATGGCTAATAGAAGCCGAGTTATTAAGATGGGGCTCAGTTAAGCAAAAAACGATGAAGGTGAGAAGAGATGCTAAAGTGCTTTTTGACATAAATGACTAATTAAGACTAGTGGACTGGTAGCTGAGCCCGAAATTTAATTTAAGAATTTGCTGAAATATCTATTCGGAAATATTGGTAACCCCTACTCATAAAATAACTTTAAGACTGTGAGAAGTGATAATTAAGATATCATATATTCTAATACGAGCAAATCTTGTGTGTGGTTATATATATATATATATATATATATATATATATATATATATATATATGCAAATTTTATCTTAAAAACGGCTCAAACGATTGTGACGAAATTTCGTATCCTACCGTTTTGAGACACCAAAAAAGCATTGGGCTAGGTCACATGTTCGAGAAAATTCGATTAGTGGGTCATTTTGGGTCATGGTCTAGCTAATTGTATCTAAAAAGCGGTTCAAACGATTTTGACGAAATTTTGTATCCGACCATTTTCGGGCACGAGAAGACTATTGGGCTGGGTCACATGTTCGAGAACTTTCGATTAGTGGATCATTTTTGGGTCAACGCGGGTCAAATTAATTTTATCTAAAAAACGGCTCTAACGATTTTGATTAAATTTTGTGTCCTACGAGTTTCGAGCACGATAAAATCATTGGGCTAGGTCACATGTCCGAGAAAATTCGATTAGTGGGTCATTTCTGGGTCATTGTGGGTCAAGATCTAAAAAGCGGCTCAATTTACACTAAATTTTGCATCCAATGGTTTTCGGGCACGAGAAGACTGTTGGGCTACGTCACATGTTCGAGAAAATTCAATTAGTGGGTTATTTTGGGTCATGGTCAAGCTAATTGTATCTAAAAAACGGTTCAAACGATTTTGACGAAATTTTGTATCCGACTATTTTCGGGCACGAGAAGACTATTGGGTTGGGTTCGAGAACTTTCGATTCGTGGGTCATTTTTGGGTCAAAGCGGGTCAAATTAATTTTATCTAAAAAACGGCTCTAACGATTTTGATTAAATTTTGTATCCTACGAGTTGTGGGCACGCAAAAATCATTGGGCTAGGTCACATGTTCGAGAAAATTCGATTAGTGGGTCATTTCTGGGTCATTGTGGGTCAAGATCTAAAAAGCGGCTCAATTTACACTAAATTTTGCATCCAATGGTTTTCGAGCACGAGAAGACTGTTAGGCTAGGTCACATGTTCGAGAAAATTCAATTAGTGGGTCATTTTGGTCATGGGTCATTATGGGTCAAGCTATTTTATCTTGAAAACGGTTCAGAGGATTTGAAATAAATTTAGCACCCTACAGGTTTAGGGAACAAGAAGACTATTAGGCTAGGTCACATGTTCGAGAAATTTCGATTAGTGGGTCATTTTGGTCATGGGTCATTATGGGTCAAGCTATTTTATCTTAAAAACGGCTCAGACTATTTTCACTAAATTTTGCATCCTATGGTTTTCGGGCACGAGAAGACTGTTGGGCTAAGTCACATGTTCGAGAAAATTCAATTAGTGGGTCATTTTGGTCATGGGTCATGATGTTTGAACTCAAATTTAATTCTGACCGAGCATAGCTCGGTCTTCCCTGCTCGTTAAAGTAATTTGGAATTAGTTTCGAAGAGCTATGACTATTAGAATCCGATGATTAAAATGCACAATAAATTTCAATTTCCATTTATTTTTTTTATTTTTTTTTTTTTTGGGGGGGGGGTAAAATAAAAAGTTACCGGTCGATGTTTTCGAATTTCTTAAATAGAAGACGATTTTGCGTAAATCTACAAATTCGAAAGTAAATGAACTAAATTATTTTTTTGGTAAAAAAAAGTTTCTGGTCGATTTTTCAGATTTTTAGAATTTCTTATTCATCATATGATTTTGCGTATATATTCCAATTTGCAAAACCGTATCTTATATAGTTTTAAACATTTGTATAATACATTAAAATAGCTGAGTACATTTTAAATCTGGCAGTGCTTCTATTTATGACAAACACTTTCTGTTTATGTCCAAAGCTTTCGTTGTCTGGAATTATCAAAACACGTGTGCATCTCCAGTGCAGGTGTTCTGATGAAATTTAAAAATAAAAATCATTTTCCATTTTCATTAATGAATTTTTAATTATTATCTTAGCGAATTATTAACCGAGTTTTACAAAAATTCGAAATTCAGATTTAGGACTTTTTTATGTCTATACGCCTAATATCAAATAGATAAACATAAACGTAGTTATATTTATTTGAATAGGTCTACAAAACTCTGAGTTGTTTTTTAACCTGGCACTCCCCCCCCCCCCCCCCCCCATTTACAGTAACCTCTTTTCCTTCTGGATCAATTTCATGTGCGTCTGGTCAGTTTTTGGACGAAATAAAGTTTCAGTTCGATTTTCACAAAATTTGTAGTTTTGAAATCAGAAAAAAAACTACGTATATACTGTGAGTTTCGAATCGATACCTCCAATAGTTTTTTTTTTAATATTCGAGAATAAATGAAAATGAGAATAGTTTGTTGTCTGGAATTACTAAAATGGTAATTTCTTTTGCGGTTACGATAAAAATAACCATTTTCGAAGGGCATTTAATGAGTTTTTTGATGCTATGCTTAATGGATTATTAATTAATATCTCGGCTAATTTTTACAATATTAAAATTCTGATTGTTAGGTGTATCAGGAGAGGTTGTGGACTATCCTCACCTAAAATTTCAGACATCTAGGTGCGCCAGATTTCGTTAGCCATCGCAGACAGACAGACACACACACAGACAGAGCGAAACTTTCTTTTATTAGTATAGATATTCGGAAGCTCCCCATCCTTCAAATCCCCCCCCCCTCACCTCATTATATAGTCATAATTCTCTAAAATTCAGCATTAACTACAGTATCTAATTAAAATAACCAAAATATTGATTTTGTGATTGTCATCATGTACATGTTATTAATTATAGATAAACTGTATTATTTTATTTATGTGAAAATAACTTCTTAAACCCTTCACTGTAAAAAAAATCCGTGAAAATACAAGAGATTTTCCGTAAAATTTTACGGAGAAGTTTCATTTTTCCAAAACTTCAGTACAATTTCCGTAAATGACATTAGTTCCGTTAAAGAGATTTCAAATCCATAAATATGCAGAAAGTTTTCCATAATGTAATGGATTTTTTCCGTATTTCTTTCAAAACAATACAATGTCCGTATTTCTTCCAAAACAGTGCAATTTCCGTAAATGACGTTTAAAGTTTGAGTACAAAAATCGCCTTCTTTGAAATGCGAATTAAGATTGTTGTATTTACTAGAGTTCTTCTAGGATACAGGCCTGGCCCGGCTCGACCATTGACATCTCATACAAATATTTTACATTTATATTACATTTATATTGAATATATATATTACATTTATATTAGATATATTAATACATTTATATTAGAAGTCAATGGGCTCGACCGGCTGGCCCATTCTAACCGAAGGCATGTCAATTTATTGTGAAAAGAATAGTAATATTTATATTTTTTAATGAAATATTTAGAAATTTATTTTATTTTTATAAATTACAGAAAATGTATATATACATTTTAAAATCTACTTTTTTTTTTCTTGATAGTACTTCAAAATCATTATTTTTTTTCCACTAATTTTTTAAAAATTGATTTTAACTTTTTTAACGTGAGGCAATATTGTGTTATTTAAAAGTTTCATAACATAATATCTCTGCAAATTATAGCTATGCAAATTGGTATTAAATTAAACTGATTTGGCTTACAAATTTATGAATTACGCTAAAATTTATTATTTTATAAATTATAATTTTACGAAGTTTATAATTTTTTCCTTAAATTTATAAAATTAGTTAATACTTTTTCTTTACTTTTATAAAAATAAAGTTTTTAACTTTATAACGTTTTTAATTTATTTCGTTAGTTTGTAATTTTATAAATTAAACTACTTTAATTTAAATTAAATCAATAAGTCCAGATTTAAACTTACCTATCCCAAGGTCATTAATTTCAAATTTGTCTCTAAAAATCATTTTTTTTAAAAAATATTTTTAAAACTATTCAGTTTAACAGAACCGTACGCAAAAGCTCTCAGCATAGCTGAAATATAATAATTTAATTTATTATAAAATTGTTTATTTACATACATTTTTTAAAATAAGACATTAAAAAAAATATTTTAATAGCATGTAATAAACACGTCTGATTAAGATAATTGTTGTTTTTATAGGAATTGATAAATAGATAATCAGGCAAACAATTTAAAAAAAGTATATGTTCGAAAAAAGAAAATGTTGGTACTGTTGCAAAAAGAAGCAATCATTATTCTTAATACAATGTTTTACGCATATAATACATAATAAATTAAAATTTATCTGTTATAAGGCACCAAATAATATGGCAAAATATTGAAAATTATGAAAAGAAAATATTAAAAACATTGGAATTGTAAAAATCCATCTACAGATGAAACCTCAACTTTTTGCATCATAAAATAACTAACAACATTTGAGACGGAGGCGTGACCATTCAGGGCGCAGAAGTCTAAGTCGTCAGTTTAGAAATCAACACATCCTACAAGAAAGCCTCCACACAGGTTGCCTGACGTCACAACTAGTCGTCCACCATTACTACCCGGAAGATTCAATGGCTTTCTTCAGTTTATTATTATTATTATTATTAAAAGAAAAATATGTATATTTCTAATAGAATGCAATGAATTGACGTTTATTATGCTTTTTTTTTTTTTTTTTTTTTTTACCAGTCACTAAGTAACTGATTTAAAATAAGCGAGATTGCGGGAAGGATGAGCTTATTAAAAAAAAAAAAAAAAAAAAAAGGTAGGAGAAAGAAAAAAAATATGAGGTAACTATATATTCTAAGATAAATCGAATTCTTACATCAACTATTTATTTTTTATTGAAATGTCTTATGTACTTAATAGCAGTATATTTTATTTATATATATTTTTTATTTTATAACCAGGGATTGATCCAGTCAAAATTTGGGGCCTATTTAGGGATCCTTCATAAAATTTCTTTTCTTAAAACCGGCCCACTTCACAAAATTATATTCCATAAAAACATATTCTTAATTATTTTTATTTTATTAGGTTTTAAAATGTGTAATTTGCAAACAAAACAAGTACACCAAGAAGGAAAATTTTAGCAGACGGACTTAAAGAAGTTATTAATAATAAATCTTGATTCGAATTGGAATAACAGAATTTCATCTTTCGTTACAAAATGTAATTTTTCATAAAAATAACTTTTACTTTTTACAAAATGAGCACAAAGGAAAAAAAAAACTAGATCCACCCCTAATAACGATATAATTTTTAAGCGTTCTTTTTTTTTTACCGGGTCGGCATTTTTTATTAATTTATTTATTCATCAGCTTTAAGTTTTTTTTTTCTTTTTTTACCTTTTTTTAGAACCAATATTCATTTCTAATATCTATCATTTTCACAAAACTACAAAAAAGCATCTAAAGAATTTTCCTTTATATATATATATATATATATATATATATATATATATATATATATATATTACATAATGCAATAATATATATATATATATTTACTATATATATATTTCAATTTCATTAATTATATAAACTTAATTTCTTATTACTGTAATAAATATCAGTACAAAAACCCTTAACGGGTTAAAAGTTGTGACGCAGCACTTTGTTTTGGCTCTATAAATTTTAAATATGGGTCTTAAAAGTAATGATATCAAATTTAAGTGACGCTATGTTAATAATTTTTTTTTAATCATAATTTTCTTTTTAGTTTTATTTATATTCACAGGTGCAATTATTATCTTAATATGAAAAAAATATATAGAACTTATTCGCTGATGCTTTTTCATTCACATCTCTCATGAATTCAAAATATGGGTTTTAAAAGAAATGATATCAAAATTTGAGTGACACCTTGACGTGAATTTAATAGGACTCTTTTAAAATTCAATTTAAATTATTTTTGGTTAGTCTTCTAAAGTATATTTACACATACAAACAATACTTTTAATTTTTCAATACACTTTTAAATATATTACTTTCACTGAGCCTATATTATGTATTGAAATGTATTTATTTCAATAAATTGATTTATCTTCTGTGCCACGCTATCCAAAATCATAAGTAAAATTTATGTAAATGATTATTTTGCGTCATATTATCCACTTGCATACATTTCCCTTTGTTTGGATACTATGACGCAAAATAATCATTTACATAAATTTTACTTATGATTTTGGATAGCGTGGCACAGAAGATAAATCAATTTATTGAAATAAATACATTTCAATACATAATATAGGCTCAGTGAAAGTAATATATTTAAAAGTGTATTGAAAAATTAAAAGTATTGTTTGTATGTGTAAATATACTTTAGAAGACAAACCAAAAATAATTTAAATTGAATTTTAAAAGAGTCCTATTAAATTCACGTCAAGGTGTCACTCAAATTTTGATATCATTTCTTTTAAAACCCATATTTTGAATTCATGAGAGATGTGAATGAAAAAGCATCAGCGAATAAGTTCTATATATTTTTTTCGTATTAAGATAATAATTGCACCTGTGAATATAAATAAAACTAAAAAGAAAATTATGATTAAAAAAAAAATTATTAACATAGCGTCACTTAAATTTGATATCATTACTTTTAAGACCCATATTTAAAATTTATAGAGCCAAAACAAAGTGCTGCGTCACAACTTTTAACCCGTTAAGGGTTTTTGTACTGATATCATTACTTTTTTAAGGTTATTGATGAAAATCTCAATTAGTCAAAATTAAGCATAGGGTATAAATTAATCATTAGAATAAAATTTTAAAGAAATGCTAAAAAAGACCCCTTGGACTCCAATAAAAATATGAGGGTGGTGGCCCAGGGAGAGGAATCCAAGACTCAACATTTAAATTATACAGCGAGAGAGTAACACAATTAGAAGTATGAAAATGCATGGCAAAACCCGATTGTTCCATCTTCCACCGCCAGGGGGGGCACTCTGTTCTATACAAACATAGCTGAAATCTTTGAGGCTGTCGATTTGGAGTCGAATAAGACATACCTCGTCGTGATCGGGCCCATAGAATCCGAGATAGGAAAGCGCCTCCTGGTGGTGAAATTTGGAATTAAAATCGATATATCCTGTCGATGCCGAGTTGAATAAATTAAACTGCATTGTGATGGGACCCATAGCTACAAAAATCGTTAGTTCCAACTTCCACCACCAGGGGACGCACTCTGTTCTATACAAACATAGCTGAAATCTTTGAGGCTGTCGATTTAGAGTCGAATGAGCCATACCTCGTCGTGATTGGGCCCATAGTACCCAAGAAAGGAAAGCGCCCACTGGTGGTGAATTTTGGAACTAAAATCGATAAATCCTGTCGATGAATCAAACTACATTGTGATGGGACCCATAGAACTCGAGTTAGCTACAAAATCTGTTAGTTCCACCTTCCACCACTAGAGGGCGCACTCTGTTCTATACAAACATAGCTCAAATGTTTGAGGCTGTCGATTTCGAGTCGAATAAGACATACCTCGTCGTGATCGGGCCCATAGAATCCGAGATTAGAAAGCGCCCCCTGGTGGTGAAATTTGGAATTAAAATCGATATATCCTGTCGATGCCGAGTCGAATAAATTAAACTGTATTGTGATGGGGCACATAGCTACAAAATCCGTTAGTTCCATCTTCCACCGCCAGGGGGCGCACTCTGTTCTATACAAACATAGCTGAAATCTTTGAGGCTATCCATTTGGAGTCGAATGAGCCATACCTCGTCGTGATCGGGTCCATAGAACCCGAGATAGGAAAGCGCCCCCTGGTAGTGAAACTTGGAATTAAAATCTATATATCCTGTCGATGCTGAGTCGAACCAAACTGCATTGTGATCGGACCCATAGAACTCGAGTTAGCTGCAAAATCCGTTAGTTTCATCTTCCACCATCAGGGGGCGCACTCTGTACTATGCAGACATAGCTGAAATCTTTGAGGCTGTGGATTTCAAGTCGAATAAGCCATACTGCGTGGTGATTGGGCACATAGAACCCGAGAGAGGAAAGCGGCCCCTGGTGGTGAATTTTGAAACTAAAATCAATATATCCTGTCGATGTCGAGTCGAATAAATTAAACTGTATTAGATACCAATTAATCTCGGAAAAAATTGCAAATTTTGTCATTTGGCAGCGTAAAAATCATGAATTTCATCGATCGGCACAGAAAAAACATGTATTTTGTCGATAGGGGGAGAAAAGATCATAAATTTCGTCGAACAGGCGGATAAAAATCATGAATTTCATTTATTAGCGCATGAAAAACACAAATTTCATCAAACACTCGCATAAAAATTAAAAAATTCGTTGATCGGGCATGAAAAAACATTAATTTCGTCAAGTTTGCACGTAAAAATCACAAATTTCATCAAACGGTAGCATAAAAATCACAAATTTCATCAAACGGTAGCATAAAAATCAAGAATTTTGGCAATCGGGTGATAAAATTTTTTTTTTGTCAATCCGGCCCGTAAAAAGTATGAATTTTGTCGATGAGGTGCGTAAAAATTGTCGAGTCGAATGAATTAAACTGCATTAGATACCAATTAGTCTCTGAAAAAATTGCAAATTTCATTATTTTGCAGCATAAAAATCAGGAATTTCGTTGATCAATGTGCAAAAATCATGAATTTCATCGATCGGCACAAAAAAAACATGAATTTTCTCTATAGGGGGAGAAAAGATTATAAATTTCGTCGAACAGGCGGGTAAAAATCATGAATTTCATTTATTAGCACATGAAAATCGCAAAATTCATCAAACGGTCGTTATGAAAATCAAAAAATTCTATGATCGGGTATGAAAAAGTCATTAATTTCGTGAAGTTTGCACGTAAAAATCACAAATTTCATCAAACGGGTGCATAAAAATCAAGAATTTTGGAAATCAAGTGATAAAAATTTTTTTTGTCAATCCGGCCCGTAAAAAGTATGAATTTTGTCGATGAGGTGTGTAAAAATTGTCAAGTCGAATGAATTAAACTGCATTAGATACCAATTAGTCTCTGAAAAAATTGCAAATTTCATTATTTTGCAGCATAAAAATCACGAATTTTGTTGATCAATGTGCAAAAATCATGAATTTCATCGATCGGCACAGAAAAAACATGAATTTTCTCGATAGGGGGAGAAAAGATTATAAATTTCGTCAAACAGGCGGGTAAAAATCATTAATTTCATTTATTAGCGCATGAAAAAACATTAATTTCGTCAAGTTTGCACGTAAAAATCACTTTCATCAAATGGGTGCATAAAAATCAAGAATTTTGGCAATCGGGTGATAAAAAAATTTTTTGTCAATCCGGCACGTAAAAAGTATGAATTTTGTCGATGAAGCGCGTAAAAATTGTCGAGTCGAATGAATTAAACTGCATTAGATACCAATTAGTCTCTGAAAAAATTGCAAATTTCATTATTTTGCAGCATAAAAATCAGGAATTTTGTTGATCAATGTGCAAAAATCATGAATTTCATCGATCAGCACAGAAAAAACATGAATTTTCTCGTAAGGGGGAGAAAAGATCATAAATTTCGTCGAACAAGCAGGTAAAAATCATGAATTTCATTTATAAGCACATGACAATCGCAAATTTCATCAAACGGTCGCATGAAAATCAAAAAATTCTTTGATCGGGTATGAAAAAATCATTAATTCCGTAAAGTTTGCACGTAAATATCACAAATTTTTTCAAACGGGTGCATAAAAATTAAGAATTTTGGCAATCGGGTGATAAAATTTTTTTTGTCAATCCGGCCCGTAAAAAGTATGAATTTTGTCGATGAGGTGCATAAAAATTGTCGAGTCGAATGAATTAAACTGCATTAGATACCAATTAGTCTGAAAAAATTGCAAATTTCGTCATTTTGCAGCATAAAAATCAGGAATTTCGTAGATCAATGTGCAAAAATCATGAATTTCATCGATCGGCACAGAAAAAACATGAATTTTCTCAGTAGGGGGAGAAGATATTATAAATTTCATCAAACAGGCCGGTAAAAATCATGAATTTCATTTATTAGCAAATGAAAAACGCAAATTTCATCAAACGCTTGCATAAAAAAAAAAATTCATTGATCGGGCATGAAAAAACATTAATTTTGTTAAGTTTGCACGTAAAAAACCCAAATTTCATCAAACGGGTGCATAAAAATCAAGAATTTTGTCTATCGGGCGATAAAAAAATGTATTGTCAATCCGGTACATAAAAAGTATTAATTTTGTCGATGAGGTTAAAAATAAAGGTAATATGAGTCAAGGTGTCTAACCTTATGAGTCTCCTTATTTTCTTTCTTGTTCGGATGCAAACAATTCATATTTTTAATCTGCATTTGGTCGAAAAATGAATTATCTTTAATTTTAAAAACGAGAAATTCGTAATTACATGTATAAAATTCGATTGGTATTTATTATTGGTATTTATGATTTCAAAATTTTTAATAAGAAATTGTTTTTTTTTGCTAGTGTACAGTGGACAAAGTCTCTAGCCATGCCAACCAACCAATCGGTTGCTTATGGATCTGCTTATGCTTATATCACTTATTCATATAGTTTAGCTTTGGCTTGCCTCTTATTAGTTTGTCTTGACTGCTAAATTTTTATATTTCACATTTCATAATTTTTATTGCAATACTTCAGGTAAGAATGCTTTTTAACTTGATTATTTCCTGTATTTATAATAATTTTTTGTTACTAACATTCTTATGTTTTAATGGGTGCAAAATTTAAGATTGGCGAAAAAGCTACTAAAAGGTTCTTTATTTCAATAAATTGTTTTATCTTTTGTGCCATGCTGTCGAAAATTGAAAGAAAAATTTATGTAAAGGTTTATTTTGCATCATAGTATCCAAACTAAGTGAAATGTATGCAAATGGATAGTATGATGCAAAAAAAACCATTTACATAAATTTTTCTTTGAATTTTCGACAGCATGGCACAAAAGATAAATCAATTTATTGAAATAAATACATTTCAATGCATAATACAGGCTTATTGCAAGTGATATATTTAATGATGATTGTACTGAATTTTGTATTGAAAATGGAACATTTTAGTACATATTAATGGTTTAGCATAAAAAATAATTTATGTAGGTCATTCTAAAATTCTTATATAACAAAATCTGTAAAAATGAAGCTCTGTTTTGTCAGAATTCTGCAATTGTTAATTTGTTTTAAAACTAAATAAGCACTCCTTAGGTATTTTTAACTGTTTTTATTATTGGAAATGGTGCGTAAAAACAGAACAAAACAAACTTTAGTAAAATATTTTATGTAGTAATAGGGTGGGTTTTTTTAGGAAACATTTATTTAACTGCGTTTATTATTTTTTTTTTTAAGAGGACAGCCAAGGGTCGATGCATGCTTTACACTCACGCTAAAAAAAAAAAATTTAATCGGTTAAAAAAAAGAAAAAAGTCTCCAAACTTTGGGGACTGTTTTTTCTTTTATGGCAACCTGGCTATTAAGCTTGTATTTAGTAGCTTGGCGCAGTCTTGGAAATCGTGCCATGCAAACAGTCGCCAATCTTTTGTTTACATTTTAGCGTGAGTGTAACACATCTGTTCAGTTATTTTTCTTGGGGCCCATTTTGTGAAAAGTAAAGGTTACTTTTGTGAAATTTATTATATTTTAGTGAAAAATAACATTTTGTAACAAAAGTTGAAATTCAGTTACTCAAATTAGAACAAAGTACTTATTAACAAAAACTTTTTACATTTACAATCACTTTGCTGAAATTTTCCTCTCAAGTGAACTTGTTTGTTTACAATTTACACATTTTAAAACATCACAAAATAATAAATATTTAATAAATAGTAAGTTTTTATGGAATAGAATTTTGTGAAAGGAACTATTTTAGTAAAAAGAATTTTGTGGAGGCCCATTTTATCAAATTGATTTTTGTGAAGAGGTCCGTTTTATTAAATTGATTTTTCCCCAAATTTTACCTGGATCGACCCTTGACAGAGCAAAATATAAATATGTAAACTTTATTCTTAATAAAACAAACAAATAAACTGATATTTTTTTTATGTATATCAATATTTATTTGCATCAAACTATCAATTATTTATTTTATTTATTTTTTTAATAATAGAAACTATTTCATTAGTTACGCTATTTTATTTTTATATTGAAATAAAAAAAATCCACGTGCTATTATTGCATGCTATTTGTAACTAATATTAAAAAAAGTTTTCGCCGGCGGAGGAAAAAAATCGCACCAACGTGGTGCGTATATATATGACATCTGTGCGGTATTATTGATCAATAATACTATATTAATAAAATAGATTAGCAGTTTCACACAGCTTTTTCGCCAATCTTAAATTTTGCACGCATTAAAACATAAGAATGTTAGTAACAAAAAATTATTATAAATACAGGAAATAATCAAGTTAAAAAGCATTCTTACCTGAAGTATTGATATAAAAATTATAAATTGTGAAATTTTAGCTGTCGAGACAAACTAATAAATAAGAGCCAAGCCAAAGACAAACTAATAATAAGTAATAACAGCTAAGCTAAAGCTAAACTACTGTGGCTAAACTATCAGTCAGATAATCAACCGATTGGTTGGTTGGCATGGCTAGAGACTGCCCACTGTATACTAGCAAAAAAAAATTTCTTATTAAAAATTTTGAAATCATAAATACCAATAATAAATACAATCTAATTTTATACATGTAATTACGAATTTCTCGTTTTTAAAATTAAAGATAATTCATTTTTCTACCAAATGCAGATTAAAAATATGAATTATTTGCATCCGAACAAGAAAGAAAAAAAATTTAACCATAATTTAATTTAATACATATTTTGGAATGTATAATAAACTGTTTTCATATTAAAAAAAAAAAAAAAAAAAAAAATCTAAATAGTTCTTCAGCCACATATGATTGCGAAATCGCCTTTAACTATAACCGTGATACCCATGAACATCCTGACCGCGCAGGAATAAAAAAGGGTGAAAAGACCGAAAATCTTTAATGTTAGTCTACCAGAAAAAGCATAAGAAAAGAGTCCGATTTTGAAGCTGGATTATATAAAAAACAAGAGTTTTCCTACGTTAGCTCAAAATCTTACTCTCTTCATCTAAAAGCGATTAATATAATATATTAATTTTAAAAAAATCGTTCGATCCATTTTCGAGATAACACCTCTGTGCCCATTACACCATTACATTTTCCATTTTCGCTTAAAAATTGGTTTCCAGATCTCAAATTTTACTGCATGTAGAAATCTATAAATTTCAGGATAGAGTTAGGCCATAGATATAAGACTAATGTGAAAAAATCGAAACGGTATGCCTCATATTTACTGAGATATTAAATGTCGGCGTTTCGATTTTCCTTTGATGTCCTGCTAGCTGTATATGTGAGAGTGACGGAATCTTCGGTTTTGGGCTTACGGTTTTCGGTTTTTCGCTGCGTCACTCAAGAGACTACCGTCTCTTATGATATATGGTTTTTCGCTGCGTCACTCAAGAGACTACCGTCTCTTATGATATATATATATATATCATAAGAGACGGTAGTCTCTTGAATCTTCGGTTTTGGGCTTACGGTTTTCGGTTTTTCGCTGCGTCACTCAAGAGACTACCGTCTCTTATGATATATGGTTTTTCGCTGCGTCACTCAAGAGACTACCGTCTCTTATGATATATGGTTTTTCGCTGCGTCACTCAAGAGACTACCGTCTCTTATGATATATATATATATCATAAGAGACGGTAGTCTCTTGAGTGACGCAGCGAAAAACCGAAAACCGTAAGCCTAAAACCGAAGATTCCGTCACTCTCATATATACAGCTAGCAGGACATCAAAGGAAAATCGAAACGCCGACATTTAATATCTCAGTAAATATGAGGCATACCGTTTCGATTTTTTCACATTAGTCTTATATCTATGGCCTAACTCTATCCTGAAATTTATAGATTTCTACATGCAGTAGATTTTGAGATCTGGAAACCAATTTTTAAGCGAAAATGGAAAATGTAATGGTGTAATGGGCACAGAGGTGTTATCTCGAAAATGGATCGAACGATTTTTTTTAAATTAATATATATATTAATCGCTTTTAGATGAAGAGAGTAAGATTTTGAGCTAACGTAGGAAAACTCTTGTTTTTTATATAATCCAGCTTCAAAATCGGACTCTTTTCTTATGCTTTTTCTGGTAGACTAACATTAAAGATTTTCGGCCTTTTCACCCTTTTTTATTCCTGCGCGGTCAGGATATTCATGGGTATCACGGTTATAGTTAAAGGCGATTTCGCAATCATATCTGGCTGAAGAACTATTTAGATTTTTTTTTTTTTTTTTAATACGAAAACAGTTTTTAATGCAATTTTTAATATGTAATATATATGTATTAAATTAAATTATTGTTTGTATATTTTTCTTTTTTGTTATAATAAAGAATTTCTTATATCAAAATCTTCATTAAGTCGAAAAATATTTAGATTCCTTGATTAAAATATTGAAATATTTTATAATTATACATATACAATTTAATTGTTATTTATATTTAATTTGTGATTTTTTAAAGGAAAAAAAAGATTAAGATTTTTTTTTATCAATTAATTTGCGTAACAAGGAATCATTCAAAATGAATCAATCATCAGTTTGTTTTCTTCGTGTGCGATGCGATTCGCTGCTATGAACATTTTTTGAAGTGTTGAAAATCAAATTTCACAAATACTTCTAACTTCTATTAACAAATACTTCATGAATATATTTTTAATTCCATGTTGTTTATGTACGATAAAAAACACGTTTGTAAGCTTCTGTTTCATAGTATAAGAATCCAAACATTCAGTGAAATGCGTATATTTGATCAGCTATATAAACAAATGAAGAATACAGTACCTTTTTTTTTTCAATTTCATTTCTTAAATTTGCATTTTAAAAACAGATAATAAAGAAATATGTATTTATCTTCTAATATTTATTTTCCTAAGTCAGAGAAATGCAAAGTTCTACCATTGTTTTTTTTTTTTTTTTTTTTTTTTTTTTCTAGTGAAAGTTTATTTTCAAATGTTAAATATAGATTTTACTTAATAAATCACGAAATCAGTCGTCAGTTCTCGGGGCAATGGTAGACGTGGCATTGGAAACCTAAAAATCATGAGAGAGGGTAATATCTTTAAACAAATCTTGTAGCAAAGTATTCAGTAGTATCTTTCACCAAATATAAGAAATTGAAAAAAAAAAAAAAAAGGTACTGTATTCTTCATTTTTGTTTATGTATTGTCAAAGCTATGCATTCTACCGAATGTTTTTATTCTTGAAATAGACTATTTAAACAGAGATAGAAGTTTAACAAACTTTTGTTTCTTTCTTCATACATAAACAACATGGAATTAAAAATATATTTTTGAAATATTTGTTAATTAAGTTAGAAGTATTTGTGAAATTTGTTTTTGAACCCGTTAAAAAATCTTCACAGCGCATGGAAAAATAGAAACGCTATAGAAGGATTTTTTTTTCTTCAGTTACCCTGAAATTAAAACAATATATATATATATATATATATATATATTTTTTTTTTTTTTTTGGGGGGGGGGGGTGTTTCAGGAGTGCAAAACGTTCATATTTACTGATTTATTAGTTGTTTGTTTTCTTTTTAAAATTAAAATAATGTTGTTAAATAGCAACATCATGGTGTAGAAAAAAAAAACATTAAAAAAATGTGATGCATCGTTATGTACGAGAGATCAGTTTCAACTGACATTACAAAAATTTATTCACAAACTAAGACAGATAATTAAGAAAAATAGGTTAAATCCTAGAACAAGCGAGACGCTTGGCGTCATCGAATTTAGCGAAGCGATAAATGAGTTTTCTTGTTACCGGTTTATTTCTTACGTTTTTTCCACGCCTTTTGTGCTTGGTTCTAGCATGAGCAGAATGCATGGTTCTGAAAATTGAGCTGGTTTTTGAGGGAATTAGATTTGATTGGTTGGTTGACAGATTAGAATATTCTATAATAGAGTTCTATTGTCTGTGGGTTGGTTTGTTGTGTGTCAGATTTGTTGAATTATGTTTATGAAATGTGTTTTATGTCATAAAGGATAAATCCTGTGAAATATTAAAAAAAAACGAAGGATGAGAAATAACGGTAAGTGCATTTTTGTTGATTTTATATGATAAGATGTATTTTAAGCACTTTAGAGATTGCTGTAAACCGATTTTTGTGCGAACATTACTGACCGCAGCTTGAATGGATTTCATGCATTCTAGGGAGTGCGGAATATAGCAATTTTTGTGCATCCAGGATTTTTTTTTTTCAGTTAATGTACGCGAAGCATACACATATATACATATATATATATAAATTATTAACTGCTGTTTGAATGAATTTCATGCATTCTAGAGATTGCTGCACAGGGAGTTTCATGCATCCAGGATTTTTTTTTTCTGTTATGTACGCAAAGTGTACATATATATGTTACTAACTGGTGCTTGAATGAGTTTCGTGCTTTTGAAAAATCAGAAATCTCTAGATTCTCCCCAATCGTAACCTGTGTTCTTTGTAGCAGAGAATTTACTACTTACACAGTTTCTATGAACATTTTTTCACGAAGTAAACATTGATTTTATTCCGTTTTGTGACAATTTACAAAGTTTTAGCAAGGAGGAAAAAATAGCTAAAAATTATTAAAAATAGAAAAATCTGGAGGAAAAAATTGCTAAATGTTTGTATGTAAAAATTGAAATATCCAGACGAAATATTGCTAAAAGTTTGTAAAAATAGAAAATCGTGAAGAAAAACTTGCTGAAACTTTGTAAATAATTGTAAAACGAAATAAAATTTATGTTAAAATTGTATAATAAAGCTTGCCGTAAGCAGTGTGTAAATATCTGCTTGCTTAAGCTTAAAAAGCATTCTTTCTGATTGGGTAGAATTTGGAGGTTGCCGATTTTTTGGTTGACGTGCGTAAAAAAAATAGCCAAATCGGATGTTTTGCTTGTTCTAGGATTTTGCCCAATATATTTGATTAATGAATTCATCGATTGATACTTTGGCTTAATTAGGTTTGAATTGGCTTAGTAATTTGAATCTTATCATGATGACGTTTTGATTTTGCATGTCCCTGTATAAAAAACTCCTCAATGATATTTGCAAGATAAATACACTGTCACAATTAGATTCAAATTGGTTCAGCATTTCAACAGTGATGGTAAGGATTAAAAAAAATTCATATTTTTTGCTTTTGTGTGTACCTTTTAAGAGTAACGGGTACCCAGCATCATTTCTAAAGCAAACATATCGATCATATTTTAGAAATAAACAATTGATACATATACACTACAGCAAGTATTTAGTAAAATTTAAACCCCAAATTATCCAATAACATCTGTCCTATTATTATATATTGAGCAAATGTTTAATAATATTTAATTTAATAATCCAATAGCCGTATATTTCTATTATCCAGCGCCATTTTTACCATCATGCTAAACACCGTTTATTTCAAAATGATTTCGTGTGGTGCTGCCATCTATAAGTCAAATATCAAAATAAAGCTTCATTAGTAATAAGTTATGTGTTTTATACTATTTTCTTATGCAAAAATAGCTGATTTTTTTAAAAAAAATTTGTGCAAAAAATGTCCAGTTTGTAGCAAATCTAAATATCGTTACTAAACAGTATTTATATTTCACAAAAACACTTAAGGAAATTTTTATTTGCCATAATCTGAATCTAGTGAATTTGGCAACTTTGGCTAGATCTGTTTTCGGAATGAAATTGTGGCAACCTTATCCAAAGGCGGGGTTTATTTTTGCTGTATCTTTTAGTTCCGTTTTCTTTTTACGCTCATGTACTGATAGAAAAAAAAAAACCTCACACTCTTTTATTTTACTACACTTAATTTATGTAAAGATGGGATTTTGCAATCGATTTTACACTCATTTTTTAATATACTAGAATTATAAAAAAAATATGTTCACTGATGTGTTTCTGATGGTAATACAATATTAAGTTAAAAAGTAGAAAAAATAAATAAAAAAATAATGAGAGTAATGTATTACTCTCATAGAAATAATATAGAATTACTCTCATTTTCTAAAAAAAGTACATTTTAATCAATTAGTAGTTTTATTTTAATTAAATTATAATTATGCATTTAATCGCTATTATAATTATGCATTTTAATTATGCTCTCGAATAGAATTACTCTCATTTTCTAAAAAAAGTACATTTTAATCAATTAGTAGTTTTATTTTAATTAAATTATAATTATGCATTTAGATACCAATTTAGAAATCCTAAAAATAAAGTAATATTCCAATTTTAAATATTGTTTATTATTATTTTTTATTTTTATCATGAAGTGGAGTGATGGAATTAGATGAATATATAATGATTTTCACCATAAACATTGATTGCTTATAAAATATTATTATTATTATTATCATTAGATATCTTTACATTTATAATTTATTCATTTTGGTGGGAAAAAAAAGGGGGGGGGGTGAAACTTATTTTTGGATTTTGAATAAAATCTCGTAATATTTTATATGTTAATACATTTAAAAATGGTCTTGCCATGGATGTGCTAAAACATATTTTATATCTATCATATCTTTCATATCTATTGTACATCCATGGGTCTTGCACGTGCACTACTGACAGAAAAAATAAAAAAATAAAAAATCATAGTTTAGTTTATTTCATGTTTATGTTCCTGATGAATAAAAAAAAAAAATAAAACGTGGCCTTGGCAGCGAAGCTCACCAATTCATATGTGAAAGACAGCTTTTAGTTTCGTATTTCTTTTTCTTTCTTTTTTTCTTTTTCTTTCTTTTTTTTTTTTTTTTTTTTTACATTCATGTATTAAAAGGAAAATTCCTGAACGGGGGGGGGGGGGGGGGTGATGACAAAAAAAATAATAAATTGTTTCAATTCTGCATAAAATAAAATAAGAAAAATTATTAAAAAGCCTTTGTTCTTAGATTTAATTTTAAATATAATCTTAATTGTTACATTTCTGTACTGTGTTATACATATTAATATATTTTTTTAATTGTTTTGCATGTAAGATTCTTACAAAAAAAAAATATTTGTTTAGTTTATTTCATGTTTATATTCTCCGTTAATAAATAAATAAATAAAATAAAATGTAAGAAAATGCGGCCTTGACAGCAGTCTCCAAGCAAGCAAAACACATTTTCTAAAATCTTGTCTCTCCCCAGATTTTGTTCTACGAACACTAATGGAAACCTGTTCAAAAGTGATGAAGCGCGCTCATCTCGAAACGGACTCGGGCTCGATATTTATACCAGTCTTCGTACTCAGGCCAAAACTTAAATTTATATTTATTCACAAACTGATGAAGAGAGAAAAAATTGCTATTTGAGAAACAAGAATGTAGTCTAATTTTCTCTATCCCTTTTCGACGAGTGTAATTCTTCGCCATTAGTTTTTTAATATTGTAATTTTTGCTTTATTAAATCGTCGAAAATTTTAAAATTAATTAAGACACAAATTTTTGTAATAAAATATAACTGTTCAAATTCAAAGATTTCGTGCACCTTAAACAATACGTCACGAAGGAGTTAGTGTTTTTGAATCCTTTAAAAATTAGTTTGAAAGGGAATTGAATCCGTTTGAAGTTATTATTACTTCTAGGAGAAGGGCCGAAAATTTATGTATGACAGATTTTTGATATAATTAAAAACTGCCTTAAGGGGGAAGGGGGTTTTAGAAGAAAAAAAATCATAACTTCGTCAATTCCCAAGATTTCAAATCCGCTTAAATTTATTATAAATCCTCTTAATATTATCTAAAACTTTTATATTGACAAGTTTTTTATAGGACCAACTATTATAGCAAAAAAAATAAAAATAAAATAAATAAATAAATAAAAAATAAAAATCCCTGCTGGTTTTGCCTGCAAACACGTTAGGTTTCGAAGTAGGCGGTTCCAACTGTTGCATCATCGCAAAAAGGTAATTTCTTCCGCAATTCCCAACAAACAGGTGCCCCACGGTCTGCGTCTTCTAAATCTACCTGTGCCTGTAGGCCGAGCCATCTGGGATTTTTTTTCTCAGCTATGTATGAACCCTGACTGTGCTTCGACACTTTTATCAGGTTTTTTGACGATGCATGACTCACACCATTTTGCTGTTCTTCAAGTTGGAAAAAAATTTGCGAAAACGTAACACATCTGCCACAATGAATTTCTGTTACAAGGCATCGAAACAAAAATAATCAATTATAAACTATAATTTTATTTTTCTCTGATGCTGCAAATTCTGATTACATTGTACCATGCTTGAAAAAGTGTTTATTTATTGATGCGTGTTATGCACTAATCTTTGAGACATTTAAGAATTATTCTCCATATCCTGCTGTATTTTATAACACTTTAAATTTTATTATGTAAGCCAGCTGGAGTATTTCTAATTTAGAGTCCCTCTAATTTAGAAATTCATGTTTTATAATTGTTGTTAGGAAAACCCTGTTTTGTTGGTTATTATAGGGTATTTTAAACGTGCTTATCTAAACAAATCCAAATCCATTTTGATTGAAGTTCTATTCTACAATCCCCCCCCCCCCCCAAAAAAAAAAGGGAAAGAAAATCTATTTTTTCAAATAAAATGTTACATTTTCTGTTTCTGTGGTGACCCGCTTCCTCACCCTTCAATGTACACCACACATTGCAACATGGTATTTTTGGAAATCAATTTAGTTTCTGCATCTTTCACCAGATCAGGTCAAACCAATAGCGACAGAAAGGATACTTTCGTACATTTTTTTCTATCTTTACTTTGCTGTTGACATCAGAGATCTCACTGATTGATGAATTTCTCAGTGGTTGGGAAAGAGAAGGCAGGGATAGCTTTGTGGCCACACACACTCCGCGGGATTTTCGTGGTTTCTCTGTCTCATTCTCTCTTCTCTATTGTGAACAGCCGAGCCTAGAGCTACTAAATATATATAGCAGCCTTTTAGCCGAGCCAATGTCGTCTTGTACGGAAATAACTGTCCTGTTGTAAGCGTTTTCATGTTTCATCTTCTTTCCCCTCCGGCGATAATCTCTTTACAAAATGGATGTTTAGCAGTTTGGTACAGGTTTTTGGTACGGGCCGCGAACGGCCAATAAAGCTTTCGTAAGGCTCCGGGCTAATTGTTTAGCTTTTATAACGGACTGGACCGAGTCGAGTTCTGCCTTAGAAATTTTGTTCCGGCAGACCTTTTCCTCCGTCAACCAGAAACATATTTACTGTTTATTCCGGGGAAAAAAAAAAAGCAACACAGTACACTCAAAAGATTAAAAGCACTGCCGCGTTGGCGATTTGGTTCAAAATGCCGACTTTGACAATATTTTCTGAAAGTTCTTCTGCCTTTACCAAAAAATAGAAAACGTCTTTTGATTACATAGTTTCTGAATAAAAACATCTGTCAGTTTCATGTGTTTATGAACAAAAATGAATTCAGAAATGTGCAGTAAGTAGCTCATTTGGATTTGAGAACAACCAGGAGATTCTCAAATGACCTGCTCAACAACACGAAAGTTTTTGATGCATTTTTAAACGCAAAGGTATAAAATTAGCAGGCTATTCAAGCGATTTGAAATCAAAATAAGTTTTCCATTTTTTGATAGATAAATTACTTATCAAGTTATAAGCGATTCGTGTAACGCGATAACACTTTTTCCCTTTTCTCGTGCTGCAGTATCGGGAATTCAATTCAGAACGCAGATTTTGACAATATTTTCTGAAAGATCTCCTGACTTTACCAAGCTAGTTGTTTGGGGCCAGCGTAATACTTACCCATCATGGATATGCATAATATAAAACAGGGTCGGACTGGGCCAGGGGAAAGGGCGCAGACCTTGAATTTTTAGAGGGCGCAAAAATTTTAAATAACTCAAGTCAATTTTACTTACTTTTTCTGTGTCTGATTTGACAAGGTTTAACACATTCGCATAGCACTAAGAAAGAAAATGGTTTAATATTATTGGGTTTTCCGGAAAGTTTGTGCCGGTTGGGAAAATCAATTCGTACCAGAAAATTCTGCCCGTTAATTATTAGACATTTGATATCGGATTTAACGTGTAATAATTAAATGTTAGAATTTTCCGGTACGATTTGATTTTCTCAAACGGCACGAACTATCCGGACAACTCAATATGTTACTGAGTCTAGATAGACGACTTCGGTATATTCCCCGTGTATGTTTGATGTTCAAACATGTTATGTAATGTTCAAAAGCTGCAGAAAGTTGAACACAGATTACCTTGTAGTAGATTGACTATAGGTTAGGACTTACCTACTTTAGCTCCTTTGTCAATAGATACCTTAGAAAGTCAAGGAAAACAGTGATCGCCCCTACTAATTATCCTGCAAATAAGATTACCAGGTTACCTTGATCCAGGGAACTCAAAGAGAGTGTCAAAGTAGGTTTTATCATTTGAAAAATCATCGTTCATGCATTTTTTAATAATGTAGACAATTCCCAAAGCAAAAGTTATGAATAGAATTTAATAGTAGACATTATTCCGAATAAATTGGTACCTATATAGGTACCAATCTACTATTGTCTTATACAATGGTACATGTCTACTATTAAATTCTATTCATAAATTTTGCTTCGGGAATTGTCTACACCATTAAAAAATGCACGAACGATGATTTTTTAAATGGTAAAACCTACTTTTGACACTCTCTTTGAGTTCCCTTGATCGATCAAGGTAACCTGGGAATATACTTCTCTTAAATAGAATTATAAAAGAAAATGTGTTAGTGGTTTATCTAAAAATTTCAGAAAATAAAATTAAAATGCTACAAGAAAAAGTAATGAAAGCATTCATTTAGACACCAGTAAATTATACAGGAATTTTAAACTTATAATTAACTCTATTTATATACAAGTAAATACTGCAAAATGTTTCAGGTAATATTATACGATTTATTTTCTGTGGATCTTTTGAAAACAGAGGAAGGTTGTCTGTATCTCGAAAATTAATTATTCAAATGAGATGCAAACTTACACACTAATGTTTTTGATGATTGTGAATTTTTTATACAAAAATTACTGCAAGTCATGATTTATATTTTTTTAAATATGAATTTATTAATAACTTTCATGAAAAATAAAGCATGCAGTATGTTTGGGTCTATTAAGTGTATTTCATTAAAAAATCAATAAAAATTCAATCGGAGGATTTTTATAAGTTTGTCAAATGTATTTAATATTAGCATCCTCAAACTTTAAACTCTTCTAATTCTATGAATATTTAAGATAAATAAAATAAACTATACCTTTCCGCTATCTGTCTCGATCCAAGGAACTCAAATGGGGTTAAAAAATGGGTGTTATGGCTTTAAAATTCAAAGTTGGTATAATATTTAATATGTAGCGGACTCCTGTAACATTATTTATGCATATCATTAATTAGTAGATATTATTTCCAATCGATTGGTATCTATAATTTTTTTTACAAATATTTTTAGAGGAATTAGTAGGAGGTGATAACTTTTTTTGTCCAGGACTGTAAATTAACACACTAGTCTAACTTGATAACTTTTTTTTTGTCCAGCAGTGTAAATTAACACATTAATCCAACTTGGTATATCCATATTTGTGTCCATTAACACAAAAAAACATACATATTGCTTTACCTTTTTAACAATTTCAGATTTTATTACAAGCTTAACGATATTTAGGATTTTTTTTTTTTTTTTTTTTTTTTTTTTTTTTTTTTACCGTCATCTTGCTGTGGGTTACGACTCTTCCCTTTTTTATACATTTTTTTTTTTCACTCAAGCAAGACAGAATTGTTGGGATATCATAAGTTCATTATTTTCTAGCTTCGTTGGCCAACGATTGAACTTGGCAGTCTCGCCTACATTGGCCAAGGCCAAACATTTTTCTATTTGTTGGACCAACAGCTAATACTGCGTCTGAGCCAAAGGTTGGCTGATCTTTGGTCTAAACATATGAGTTACCATTAGACCAACAGTTATGTTTACTGGAAAAACTGCGCTAATAATAATAATAAAATATGCTAATAATTGATCTTATTTTAATTATAAACTTCAACTAATTTATTGATTTTTTAGGCAAAAATTAATTATACTTCTAGAATTACTGATTAAAATTGCTAAATCTTTGTTTTTTCTTTAGAAAAGTAGCATATTTAAATGGAGTCTCTGTAGGTGTCTGCCTCATCACACACACACAGAGAAAAAGATTTAATATGCAAACTTCGTTCAAAAAATATTTATATGGAAAACAAAAATGTACTTTCCGTATGGAAATAGAAATTCTGAAGCTAAAACTCATGCTTTATTTTTATTTTATTTTATTTATTTATTTATTTTTTATTTATTTTTATTTTTTTTTTGGGGGGGGGGGGAGGGAGTACCACATATTATAGCAGTATTTGAATGTCGAAATATAGGTGTATGTGAATGCGGAAACAACACTTGCTTGTGAAAATAATATTAGACTTGCAGCATTTGGGCTAAGGAGAGGCAGGAGGGGAAGAGGTAATTTGTTTGCTTAAAAATGACTTTATGCATCCGTAAAATACTGAATTGATATCACACTATAAAAAAGTTTCTACTGAAAAAAAATAGATCGAAAATAACGATAAGTAGCCTTAAATCACGGAAATAACTGAGTAAATTTACTTTTCTCAGCACACTCTTACTATGATTTGCAAATTTTCTATCATAATTAGAGATCAAGGGAAATATTTAAGTTTCCGTAATTGATATAAATCCCCCGGGGATTGCAATCATGCATGCTACAGGATTTTGAAGCCAGTGTTTTTTAAATTAAAAAACCTACAACAGTTTCTGAGTAGTAATCATCGCTTTATTGAATGTCGATTTTTCTGTGATGAAATAAAAGAATTTTTTATTGAAAATACATAAGAATTTTCGAATAGTTATTTAATTACGATAGGCTGTTATTAAATATAGCTAGGATTACTATCCGAAAAATATGATAGGATTTTTTAATAATAATAAAAAAAATGAAAAAAAAAAAAAAACGCTGGCCGAGTGATTCCGCAGCTTGTGGAATTGCAATCCAGAAATGTGATCAAGGTTGTATTCCTCGAAAAGAAAGATTATGTTTTCCAGACAACAACAAAATCCACACAAAACGTTTTGGTTTTCTCATATTTATCTCTTTCTTTTATCAAGCTGTTTTTCGAAAAGCATAGTTTCAATTATAGAGACATTCATTGCCGG
This sequence comes from Maratus michaelseni, assembly GCA_963931845.1. Taxonomy (NCBI): domain Eukaryota; kingdom Metazoa; phylum Arthropoda; class Arachnida; order Araneae; family Salticidae; genus Maratus; species Maratus michaelseni. Next base: position 29,779,928 of record OZ007588.1, on the reverse strand, counting down.
CTTTAAAGGGGCACAAGTTGGGTGACCGCCCTGGGTGCTAATAGCTAAGGGACGGGGAATTCCCAAAATATTTGGCCTAAATATAAGACCTAAAACATATCATTTTAAGAACCAATGGGTTGGGTTGGGTTGATTATTGACGGCCAATTATCTGCACTTGCGATATAGGCCCGGGAGGAGTGCCCTTCGTGGGGGTCTTTCTAAGGGAACCTAACCCGTATTTACGCATGGATAAATCCACGGCTCGAAGAAAACCACGAAAACTCTGAACGATTAGGCCGACGGGCGCGATTGGGATCGAACCCAGCACCTCCCGTCTACCAGCTTCGAGAGCAGAACCTCTCAGCCACTGGTGGGGCTTTTAAGAACCAATGAAAAAATTTCTCTCAGGGCGCGGGAGTGGTACCTGGGTGTAGTAGTCACGGAGCGCCAGGGCTATTAAAACTTTCCCTAGGTAAACGATCTTGAATAGTGCGTAAGTAGATTCCTCAATAGTATGCAAACTAGAGATCTGCACGGGCCGGGCTCGGGCCTATTTTTCTTCACGGCACTCGGGCCGGGCCGGGCCCGGGCCATATTTTTTCCTGAAGGCTCGGGCCGGGCCGGGTCTAGTGATTACTCTTTACGGGCCGGGCCTTACTTTTTTCCTAAAGGATAAGGCCGCGCCTTAAATTATTTTTTCCGTACAGAGCCGGGACTGGTTTCATTCTTCCTAGTCTTCACGCCTCAAAATTTTTAGTCCTGGTTTTGATCCGTATGAAAATCATTTTCTCGGCGTGCCTGGTCCGTTCGAAGGTCAGTAAAATAAGATCTGGCATAAAAATCTTTGCAAAACATGCATACATTTTTAAATCGCCATTATTTTATAATTAAATATTAAAATTTATTCTTTTTAAAGAATAGTGGATTTATACACTTATTAAAATATGGCTGAATTAAAATATAGTAAAACGTGTGAAGAAGAACCTGCTTATGATGGAATCCTGTCTTAAATTGAAAAATGTGTTGATCCATTAAAAATGAATATACTAATACTTAAGAAAAGAATATATAATACATTTACACTTGCTAAGAAGGCAAATTGTCTATAACTCATTTTTTTTCTTCCCTATGCAATTCCATCTTAGAAGATTTTACTGTATAGCATTTTTCTGATTTTTAACACTTCAATAAATGGAATATGGATTAACAATATTGATGATAACTTAAACACATGCATACAACAAATGGAGATTTATTAAAAAATAAATATTCCAGCTTGCGGCACCTCTATAAAAATGAAGATTATAAACATGAAAAAAAAAGGCTAAGATAGGAATTTTTGGTTAGATCTCCTCCTACGAGGCAAATTTTTAACCAAATCGACGTAAAAATTATGTTTTGTAGAAATTCACTCGGGCCGGGCAGGGCTCGGGCCGTGATTTTAACTTTTTTCCGGGCCTGGCCGGGCTTGGGCCGAACTTTTAACTTTTAAATCGGGCCGGGCTGGGCCAATACTTTTTTTGTTCGGGCTCGGGCCGAACTTTTAATTTTTGTATCGGGCCGGGCCGGGCCAAATTATTTTTTGTATGGGTCGGGCCGGGCCCGGGCCTGGAAATTTCGGCCCGTGCAGACCTCTAATTCAAACACGTCTGCTTTGGTTTCCGATTCAACAAATTCCTCCGATGTATATTCAATTTCTTTATGATAATAAAAATCCCTCTCTTTTGCTGTCTTAATTGATAATTATCCCTAAGAAAATTCTCGAAATTTAGAACATTAATCAGAATGTATGCCGGGGGAAACATTGTAGCGGCTTAGAGGCGCGAAATTTTCCCTGGCTGAGGGCGCACCGGCCCTCGGGCCGATGGGCCGGCGGGCCAGTCCGAGCCTGATATAAAATATGAAAATAAAACATGTGTCATTGCAATTCGAATAAAATCGTGGCTTGATGACTTCATAAACTTTAAATCTTCTATCACTGATTTGCATAAAAGAAACATTCATATATCTCCAAAAATGTTAATCATATTAACTAACAGTTTATTGCGTCGGATTAAGCGTCTCATTTCCAATTAAAATATATCTTTGAATTGAAATTTGGATGAAATACAGGGTCATAACAAATCGAAGAGTGTTGAAAATAGGATTACAAATATCTCGGCAACTCATTATCCAATCGACTTCATTCTTTATGCAAAATTTATATTTTTTATATTGTCTTTTATATTCACTCCATAATATAAACAATATCGAAACATTTTATATACATTTTATCAGAACGAATATTTCGAGAGTCCGAAAAAAATAATTCCAGATAATCGAGGTTACTGAAAATCAATAAACTTCTTCCCATTATTACATACTAAGTACATACCAAATTTCAAGTCTCTATTTCAATTTGTTCGGGAGGTAGAGCGTTTACAGACACACAGACGGATGGCAAAAAAAAAAAAATTCTAAAAATATATTTATCAAAATCTCCAGTGTCTGAAACGTGTAAATCCGTTAAATTATTATTATTATTATTTTTTTTTTTTTTGCGATTTTCAAAACAATTACAAGATTTACACTATATTACGTATGATGGGTAAAGTAAAAATGGAAATCGTCTTTCGATTGCATATTTTCTGAGTAAGAATACCTGCCATTTTCATGCCTTTCCATGCCTGTTCTGAAATCCAAAAGAGCTACTTTCTGACACATTTCTGAATTGATTTTTATTCGAAAACGCATGATATTGGAGTACCTTTGAGAGTACTCAAATTATTCGTATAATACAGTAATAAATTTCACTAAAACAAAATTTTAGACCTTATAAACATTTCGAGATTCCCATGGTTCAAATAGTGCAGTAACGTTTTTAACATTAGAAAAGCTCCGATTTTTGATTTTTTGATTTCGGGAAGAAATTTTTCGATTTTATAAGTAAAAAGATTTCAGTGGTCCCCACTTGGTACCATATTGGTTTCAGGAGCCCCAGCTGTCTCATATTCGGACCAAAAATAAGTTAGCAGGAAAACAGAAAAAAATACGGAAATTTGTAATGAACGACTTTGAGTCATTGACTAGAAATATAAATATTACTAGTCAATGCTTTGAGTGCATATGTCAAATGTCCTTTTAATTTTAATCTGCTAGCAGTAGGATTGTGTTTTTTGTTACGCATTTCGAGAATATAAAAGGTAAAGATCAAACCCACTTTTTCTCACAAAAAAGTTTTAAAATAAGAAATTATTTTCTAAAAAATTATTCTTCTCAAAATTCACGAAGATGTGTAAAACACACGCTTCTTTGTGGAGCGCATTCCTAAAGATAAAGATAAGATATCACTTTTCTGGCTACGAGGACACCACTCATCCCCCAGGGCTATAGAATATATCTATAGCCCTGACTTATCCCCACTCTAGGTCCCCAACCGCATTTGACCTCGGGGAGGAAGACCTTTGCAGTAACGTCTTTCACAAACAAACCTGTTTGTGACCAAGCTAAGCTTTTAGTTGAACAATTACCAACATTTTGATAACTACTACTAGACTTCAAATATCCATTTTGCCGGAAAGAGACTTTTTTTTCCTTTTCTGTGGTGTTACTTCCCTTAGAAAATAAAACGAAAAAACAAAACAATTTTTTGATTTTTTTAAATTTCTAATGCAGTTTATTTTTTTGTAGATGATACTATGTAATTGAACTGCTTTTTCGTTTTTCAATAAAAGCAGAAGAGTTTTTCAAAGAATGTAGTCAAAGTTGGTGTATTGAACCAAATTTTCGAACACAACAGTGCAGAAAACGAAAAAAAAAACTGTCGTTCTGAGACAATAATAGCTAATAACTTAAGATATAAATCATTTATCAGGAGAAAAGAACTATTCAATTGCGAATCACTTCAACAATCATGCCAGTGAGTATCATGTTTTCACATTTAAAATTGAATCAGAAAGTTTCGCGTTATTAAGGGGGGGGGGGGGAGATTTTTATCAGAATCACTCTCATTCAGAAACTATGTAATTGAACTGTTTTTTCGTTTTTCAGTAAAAGCAGAAGAGTTTTTCAAAGAATGTAGTCAAAGTTGGTGTTTTGAACCGAATTTTCGAACACGACCGCGCAGAAAACGAAAGAAAAAGAAAACTGTCGTTCTGAGACAATAATAGCTAATAACTTAATATGTAAATCATTTATCGGGAGAAAAGAACTATTCAACTGCAAATTACTTCAAAAATCATGCCTATGAATATCATGCTTTCATGTTTAAAAGTGAATCAGAAATTTTCGCGTTATTAAGAAGGGGGGGGGGGGAGATTTTTATCAGAATCACTCTTATCCAGAAACTATGTAATTGATTTGTTTGTTCGTTTTTCAGTAAAAGCCGAAGAGTGTTTCAAAGAATGTAGTCATAGTTGGTGTTTTTGAACCGAATTTTCGAACACAACAGTGCAGAAAATGAAAAAAAAAAAAAAAAAAAAAACTGTCGTCTTGAGACAATAATTACTAATAACTTAAGATGTAAATCATTTATCGGGAAATGGAAAGAACTATTCAATTGCGAATCCCTTCAACAATCATGCCAGTAAGTATCATGCTTTCACATTTAAAAATGAATCAGAAAGTTTCGCGTTATTAAGAGGGGGGGGGGGATTTTTATCAGAATAACTCTTATTCAGAAACTATGTAATTGAACTGTTTTTCGTTTTTCAGTAAAAGCCAAAGAGTTTTTCAAAGAATGTAGTCAAAGTTGGTGTTTTGAACCGAATTTTCGAACACGACCGCGCAGAAAACGAAAAAAAAATGAAGAAAAAGAAAACTGTCGTTCTGAGACAATAATAGCTAATAACTTAAGATATAAATCATTTATCAGGAGAAAAGAACTATTCAACTGCAAATTACTTCAAAAATCATGCCTGTGAATATCATGCTTTCATGTTTAAAAATGAATCAGAAATTTTCGCGTTATTAAGAGGAGGGAGGGACTTTTATCAGAATCACTCTTATCCAGAAACTATGTAATTGATTTGTTTTTCATTTTTCAGTAAAAGCTAAAGAGTGTTTCAAAGAATGTAGTCAAAGTTGGTGTTTTGAACCGAATTTTCGAACACGACCGCGCAGAAAATGAAAAAAAAAAAAGAAACTGTCTTTCTGAGACAATAATAGCTAATAACTTAATATGTAAATCATTTATCGGGAGAAAAGAACTATTCAACTGCAAATTACTTCAAAAATCATGCCTATGAATATCATGCTTTCATGTTTAAAAGTGAATCAGAAATTTTCGCGTTATTAAGAAGGGGGGGGGGGGGAATTTATCAGAATCACTCTTATCCAGAAACTATGTAATTGATTTGTTTGTTCGTTTTTCAGTAAAAGCCGAAGAGTGTTTCAAAGAATGTAGTCATAGTTGGTGTTTTGAACCAAATTTTCGAACACAACAGTGCAGAAAATGAAAAAAAACTGTCGTCTTGAGACAATAATTACTAATAACTTAAGATGTAAATCATTTATCGGGAAATGGAAAGAACTATTCAATTGTGAATTGAATCACTTCAACAATCATGCCAGTGAGTATCATTCTTTCACATTTAAAAATGAATCAGAAAGTTTTGCGTTATTAAGAGGGGGAGGGGGATTTTTATCAGAATCACTCTTATTCAGAAACTATGTAATTGAACTGTTTTTTTCTTTTTTCAGTAAAAGCCAAAGAGTTTTTCAAAGAATGTAGTCAAAGTTGGTGTTTTGAACCGAATTTTCGAACACGACCGCGCAGAAAACGAAAAAAAAAGAAGAAAAAGAAAACTGTCGTTCTGAGACAATAATAGCTAATAATTTAAGATGTAAATCATTTATCGGAAGAAAAAAAACTATTCAACTGCAAATTACTTCAAAAATCATGCCTGTGAATATCATGCTTTCATGTTTAAAAATGAATCAGAAATTTTCGCGTTATTGAGAGGGGGGAGGGAATTTTTTTGAGAAACTCTTTAAAAATACTGTATTAGTGTTGAAAAGTGTTTCATAATCTATCCCTATGCATGACTTTTCATCCTTCTTTTATATTCATTTTAATTTTGAGATATTAAAGGCTTACGAAATGTCAAATCTTTTACTTTAGAAAGACATGTTTCAAATAAAATCGCACACATTAAAATATATATATTCAAAACGATATAAGTTGTTCCCATGTGAATAAACAAAGTTTGGGGATGAGGCATATTTATAATTAAAAAACAAAATTAGTGACATATAATTATTAAAAAAAATAAAATAAATAATAATAATAAAAAAATCAACTCCTTTCTTCCTCCCTGCCTGTAATTACAAACTTAAAATAATGAGGTTATATTTTCTTTCTTTTCTTTTTTTTTGTAACAAAGCTTTGACAGTTGCCTAAAAGAAATAGCTCTCTGTCACTAATAAAAATATGAATAAACAATTTTACTCTACAAGTTTATAAGTTTACTCTACATCCTCTCCTTTGTGTATTTGACTCATACATGCACTGTTGTGTACATCGTCAGGCTCAATCCATTTTATCCTACTCAAAGGCAACACATTGTTTTGTCCATGCAAAAACCAGACCTGAAGCAAAACCCCTGCTCTAATCTAGCACAACAGACACGGAGGAAGATAGTGATTCTCCGTGACAACAGATATATCATAAATTCATTCACTACATCTACCTACATTCGATGATATTATTGGAGAGTTCTTGATCGTAAACTCCACCCTCAAAGAGTTTCAGGATTGTAATATTTTGGCGTGAAAGCGCTTTTTTTTCGATCTTTTTTTGCGTTTAAAAATTCTATTCCGCCAAATCTTCTGACGACCTGTTGCAATCAGAGCCATCTATCGGACATTTTCGCTGCTAAAAGTGACTACCCCTGACTCTTAAACAAACTGTAAGAGCTAAATGCTTGATTAGCTAACTCATTGATGATGCGGCTAAGTTTAGGGATTCACCCTCAGTTAGCCATCTTGTTTTTAAATCAAAACATTTTAACTTTTATTATTAAATATAAATCAATCAGTCAGTAAAATTAAATAACATGCTTATAATAAGTAAATATGAATGAAAATTATTTTGGAAATGAGAAACAAAACAAATATGTTTTGAAGTATAGATAAAATGCTTCAGTGATTAATTTGTAATCACTTCAGCATTTTATCTATATTTTAATTATAATTAGTGATCTTCTGTGATTATGTAACATTTCAGCGATGCTGGATTGAATCCCTGAAGCATTTTATCTATTTCGAAAAACCGAAGTCAGAGAAATGCAAGTTTTGTGCATCCAGGATTTTTTTTTTCAGTTAATGTACGCGAAGCGTACTCACACACACATATATATATATATATATATATATATATATATATCAATTATTAACCGCTGTTTGGATGAATTTCATGCATTCTAGAGATTGCTGCACAGGGAGTTTCATGCATCCAGGATTTTTTTTTCTGTTAATGTACGCAAAGAGTACATATACATGTTACTAACTGGTGCTTGAATGAGTTTCGTGCATTTGAAAAATCAGAATTCTCTAGATTCTCCCCAGTCATAACCTGTGTTCTTTGTAGCAGAGAATTCACTACTTACACAGTTTCTATGAAAATTTTTTCACGAAGTAAACATTGATTTTATTCCGTTTTATGACAATTTACAAAGTTTTAGCAAGGATGAAAAAATAGTTAAAAATTATTAAAAATAGAAAAATCTGGAGGAAAAAATTGCTAAATGCTTGTATGTAAAAATTGAAATATCCAGACGAAATATTGCTAAAAGTTTGTAAAAATAGAAAAATCGTGAAGAAAAACTTGCTGAAACTTTGTAAATAATTGTAAAACGAAATAAAATTTGTTTATTTTGTGAAAAAGCTTGCCGTAAGCAGTGTGCAAGTATATGCTTGCTTAAGCTTAAAAAGCATACGTTCTGATTGGGTAGAATTTGGAAGTTGCCGTTTTTTTGGTTGACGTGCGTAAAAAAAATAGCCAAATCGGATGTTTTGCTTGTTCTAGGATTTTGCCCAACATATTTGATTAATGAATTCATCGATTGATACTTTGGCATAATTAGGTTTGAATTGGCTTAGTAATTTGAATGTTATCATGATGATGTTTTGATTTTGCGTGTCCCTTATAATGAATCCATGATGTTATAATTTGTAAAGGGGTAGCGTGTGGCCTTTTCATATGGATTAATTTCAATAAGGTACTACTAAGTGATTTTTATTTAAAAATCATTTTCGAGTTTCTAAATATTACTAATCATTATAAACAATTTTTTTCAGCGTAATTTCATTTCAACTTATAATCAATTAATAAAACAATGAAAGGTCCAATCTTGTACAGTGTTTGGAAATCTTAACATGAGTTCTTTTGCACTCGTCACAAAAACTTCAAACGATGACCTTGCCGTTGCCTTAAGAGAAATCTTTTCCCTTCAAAATGTGTCAGCAAAACATTTCCTTCCCCACTGGTTTGGGAAATCGTCCTGAGAAGAGTGTTTTCCACCAACACTCGTTCTCCTGCCAAAACTCTAACTACCTTCCCCTCGATTCTCTTTTCCGGTCCCCTTGCTCGAACAAAAGATACTCCGATCACCAATCAAAAAAGTTTTAGTTTACGTCATTGGATAAAGCCTTTTTTAGGGAGGTCTTACTGAACTTTTAAATGTTCTCGCAGGAAATTTTCCCACGATCTGATACCCCACATATAGACGGTCAGATCAGAGAAATATTTGCTGTCTAGCAATTTCAGTTTCACAAGATTGATCGAAGCTCATCTTTTCCTATTGTAGTAAACGACATTCTAGTCACACAACAGCTAAGCGTGAGAAAAGTTTTCCAACTCTTGGGAACTTCTATCTTTGATTACTCTGCCTAATTAGCAGACTGTGAGAGATTTAATGAAATCGTTACACCCTGTATAAAAAACTCCTCAATGATATTTGCAAGATAAATACACTGTCACAATTAGATTCTAATTGGTTCAGGATTTCAACAGTGATGGTAAGGATTAAAAAAAATTCATATTTTTTGCTTTTGTGTGCACTTTTTAAACAAACTGTAAGAGCTAAATGCTTGATTAGCTAACTCATTGATGATGCGGCTAAGTTTTGGGATTCACCCTCAGTTAGCCATCTTGTTTTTAAATCAAAACATTTTAACTTTTATTATTAAATATAAATCAATCAGTCAGTAAAATTAAAAATCACAAAATTCGTCAAATGATCTCGGGAGAAAAATAGTGAAATTTGTCTAACAATCGCGGAACAGAATTGCAAAATTCGTCGAATGGCAGTGGAAAAAAAGTGCACAATTTGTTCGTTTATGGAAAAGTCGTGAAATTCATTAATCGATAGTCGATAAATCACGAAATTCATCAATCGATAGCAGAAAAATCACAAAATTCATTGATAGTGGAAAAATCACAAAATTTATCAACTGGTTTCAGGGGAAAAAAAATTCGAATATCGTGGAATGGCTTCGAGAAGAAAAAAAATCACAATCCAAATAATTTCTTTGAAAAAATCGTGAAATTCGCCAAATGGTTTTGAAATTTGTCGAGCGACAGTGGGGAAAAAATCTTTTTCCATTGAATCATCGCAATTGGAACTATTAAGTTTGACCAGTGGTGGCAGTAAAGTCAGTCGGCAAATTTTCAGTATTACTCGCCGATTGGCGAATGGCAATTTTGTCCTATATTTTTATGCACTTTATCGATGAAATTCATGATTTTTTACACGCCTGATCGATGAAATTCAAGATTTTTACGCACCCAATTGATGACTTTCTTGATTTTTATGCATCCGTTTAACGAAATTAATGATTTTTACATGCCTGATAAACAAAATTCATGATTTTTATGCATGTGTTCAACAAAATTTATGATTTCCCTTCTCCCGATCCACAAAATTCATGTTTTTACTGTGCCTGATTGACAAAATTCATGATTTTCAACTGATATGCTTTCCATCGGCCAATTAATGAAATTCACAATTTTTCTTCTCTAGACAATGGCGAAATTCGCAAATTATTTTTTTTTTTTTACCGTTCGTTGAAATTTACAATTTTTTCACAAACATTCGATGGAATTCTTGATTTTTCCAAGCCCAGTTGTCGAAATTTGCGATTTTCCATGCCTATCGACAAAATTCATAATTTTGCAGAACCGATAGACAAAATTCATAATGTTTCCCTATGATCTATGGACAATTTGCAAATTTTTCCTGCAACTGTTCGTTGAAATTCTCGATCTTTCCACGCCATTCGAGGAAATTCGCTGCTTGATCCATGAAATTCACGATTTTAAGTGCCTTTTCGACAAAATTCGCAGGTTTTTTCAATTGATTTACAAAATTCAAGATTTTTTTTTTTTTTTTGAGTGATTGACGAAATTTGCAACTCCGGAATTACTGATTTTGGCATCTCTGGTTTCTGTTGATCGATTATTGAAATTTGCGTTTTTTTTTCTAGCGACAAAATGGCGAAATTTGTGATTTTTCCATGCCCATTTGACAAAATTCGCATCCAGTCGATGCAATTCATGATTTTATGCGCCTGATCGATGAAATTCATATTTTCCTACGATTTATGGACAAAATTTGCAAATTTTTCTCACGAATTATTAAGGAAATTCGAAATTTTTGGATAGGTTGGCATGTATGGTCTCTGCGGGCCACCAGTTATCCATCACGGGCCACAGGTTGTGCATTCCTAATCATGATGCAGTTTGGCTCATTCGACTCGACATCGATAGAACTTACTGATTTTAGTTTCACCACCAGGGGCAGTTATGTTCATATAGAACAGAGAGCGCCCCTGGCAGTGGAAGGGGAAATTAATGGATTTTGGAGCTAACTCAAGTTCTATGGGTCCCATCACAACATGGTTTGATTCATTCAACTTGTTTCAAGTTTGACCACCAGGGGGCGCATTCCCATCTTAGGTTCTATGGCCCCGATCATGACAAGGTATGGCTCACTCAACTCGAAATCGACAGCCTCAAAAATTTCAGCTGTTTGTATAGAACAGAGTGCGCCCCCTGGTGGTGGAACATGGAACTAACAGATTTTGCAGCTAACTTGAGTTCTATGGGTCCCATCACAATGCAGTTTGATTCATTTGGCTCGCTCGACATCGATAGGATACATCGATTTTAGTTCCAAGTTTCACCACCAGGGGCGCTATCCTATCTCGTGTTCTATGGGCCCGATTACGGTGAGGTATGGCTCATTCGATTCGAAATCGACAGCCTGAAAGATTTCAGCTATGTTTGTATAGAACAGAGTGCGTCCCCTGGTGGTGGAAGATGGAACTAATGGATTTTGCAGCTAACTCGAGTTCTATGGGTCCCATCACAATGCAGTTTGATTTATTAAACTGGACATCGACAGGATATATAGATTTTAGTTACAAGTTTCACCACCAGGGGGCGCTTTCCTATCTCGGGTCATATGCGCCCCATCACGACGCGGTATGGCTCATTCGACTCGAAATCGACAGCCTCAAAGATTTCAGCCATGTTTGTATGGAACAGAGTGAGCTCCCTGGTGGTGGAATATGGAACTAACGGATTTTGCATCTAACTCGAGTTCTATGGGTCCCATCACAATGCAGTTTGATTCGTTCGACTCGACATCGGCAGGATATATCGATTTTAGTTACAAGTTTCACCACCAGAGTGTGCTTTCCTATCTTGTGTTCTATGTGCCCCATCACGATGAGGTATGGCTCATTCGACTCGAAATCGACAGCCTCAAAGATTTCAGCTATGTTTGTATGGAACAGAGTCCGCCCCCTGGTGGTGGAAGATGGAACTAACGGATTTTGCAGCTATCTCGAGTTCTATGGGTCCCATCACAATGCAGTGTGATTCATTCGACTCGACATCGACAGGATATATCGATTTTAGTTCCAAGTTTACCAACCAGGGGGCACTTTCCTATCGGGTTCTATGGGACCGATCACGACGACGTATGGCTCATTTGACTCTGAATCGACGGCCCGAAAATTTTCAGCTATGTTTGTATAGAAAAGGTTGCGTCCTTTGGCGGAGGAAGATGGAACAAACGGGTTTTGCCATGCATTTTCATCCTTCTAATTGTGTTACTCTCTCGCTGTATAATTTAAAAGTTGAGTCTTGGATTCCTCTCCCTGGGCCACCACCCTCATATTTTATTGGGGTCCAAGGGGTCTTTTTTAGCATTTCTTTAAAATTTTATTTTAATGATTAATTTATACCCTATGCTTAATTTCGACTAATTGACATTCTCATCAATAACCTTAAAAAAGTAATGATATCAGTACAAAAACCCTTAACGGGTTAAAAGTTGTGACGCAGCACTTTCTTTTGGCTTTATGAATTTTAAATATGGGTCTTAAAAGCAATGATATCAAATTTAAGTGACGCTATGTTAATAATTATTTTTTTAAATCATAATTTTCTTTTTACTTTTATTTATATTCACAGGTGCAATTATTATCTTAATATGAAAAAATATATAAAATTTATTCGCTGATGCTTTTTCATTCACATCTCTCATGAATTCAAAATATGAGTTTTAAAAGAAATGATATCAAAATTTGAGTGACACCTTGGCGTTAATTTAATAGGACTCTTTTAAAATTCAATTTAAATTATTTTTGGTTTGTCTTCTAAAGTATATTTACACATACAAACAATACTTTTAATTTTTCAATACACTTTTAAATAGATTACTTTCACTGAGCCTATATTATGTATTGAAATGTATTTATTTCAATAAATTGATTTATCTTCTGTGCCACGCTATCCAAAATCATAAGTAAAATTTATGTAAATGATTATTTTGCGTCATAGTATCCAAACAAAGGGAAATGTATTCAAGTGGATAATATGACGCAAAATAATCATTTACATAAATTTTACTTATGATTTTGGATAGCGTGGCACAGAAGATAAATCAATTTATTGAAATAAATACATTTCAATACATAATATAGGCTCAGTGAAAGTAATCTATTTAAAAGTGTATTGAAAAATTAAAAGTATTGTTTGTATGTGTAAATATACTTTAGAAGACAAACCAAAAATAATTTAAATTGAATTTTAAAAGAGTCCTATTAAATTAACGCCAAGGTGTCACTCAAATTTTGATATCATTTCTTTTAAAACCCATATTTTGAATTCATGAGAGATGTGAATGAAAAAGCATCAGCGAATAAATTTTATATATTTTTTCATATTAAGATAATAATTGCACCTGTGAATATAAATAAAACTAAAAAGAAAATTATGATTTAAAAAAATAATTATTAACATAGCGTCACTTAAATTTGATATCATTGCTTTTAAGACCCATATTTAAAATTCATAAAGCCAAAAGAAAGTGCTGCGTCACAACTTTTAACCCGTTAAGGGTTTTTGTACTGATATATATATACATATATATATATATTATTCGTTGACGTAAGTGGGCGAAACCTCTTAACATTTTGATATTAAAAAATATTTCTTATTGAAAAACTTTCATGAAAAACTAAATAAATAAATATAAAATAAACAAAATTAAATATATGAATAATAAAATTAATTAAATAAATAAATAATATGAATGATTTGCTCAATTTTTATGATAATTTAATAAATAAACACATATGACAACGATATTATTTTAACTTTTAACAAAACTAACGTTAAATATTTTAATTATTCCTACTTTTTTTTTCAGGAAATTTTTTTTACAGTGTTCCCATAACTTTTTAATTGTTCACTACTGTATACATTCTTAACACTTACATTCTTCCAGTCTTGGATACAGATACATCTCGGTGTCGCTGTCATAAGCAAAATCTGTTGCTATGTATACCAAACTCCAGTAACAAATAGATGTCCACAACCTAAAATGGAGGGAACAAGGACGAAAAATCATGCGTCAAGCATAGATTATGTAACACTTTCGAACACTTCCAAAATAATTTTACAAATCTTTACCGTTTAATAAGGTTCTAAGTAAACAAGATCACCCAGCCGGAGTACCAACCTGTGAGGGTTTGCGGCGTAAAACCTCAGGCGGTAGTCTCCCCTTCACCACCCAGCAATATCACAGCTCAAAGACGAACCCGAAACAAGGGTTGTTGGAATTAAATCAAAACAAAATAATAACACCCCACCAACTTAGTGAGAAAACACTGCTTCACGCAGGGAACTAGAAAAAGAAACGAAGCGAACCGAAAACAGAATTCTACTAAAGCTAATTTACAAACTAAGAATTATAAGACTTTAAAGACAGATTGGTTACATCTGTCTCACTAAACCTAATTCTAAAGCTAAAATAAACCAAAAATACAAATACATAGCATATAGCATACAAGGCAATTACACTAAAATACAATTACCAATTATATAGCTACTTAAATCACAAAATTTCCAGCAGGTCTAAGTAAACAAGTTGGAAAACGCGTAACACATTTAAAAATCCAATTTCAGTAATTATTAACAATAGTCGGAAAAATATGCGAATTCTTTTGTGCATCCCTGTATAGGATCTATAGATTTGTATGTATACTACATAGAATGCTAAATTTTAGTTCAGTTAGGAAACGCGTAGCACAGTTTAAAATTCCCCTTATGGAATTTCCGTCCATAAACAAAGATGTACTCGAGATCTTTTGTGCTGCCCTGTATACGATCTATAGAATTTATACACACCAAGTAATAGGCAAAAAATCAATAGAGTTCAATTTAAAAACGCGTTCAGCAACGGAAAACGCAGTTCTAGCAATTATTGTTAACAGACTACCGAATTCTTTTCCGTGTCCCTGTAAATGAACGAAGAATGCTATGCACAAAATATTGTATAATAAGACTCTTGTAACGCACCTTAGTGACATACATATGAATTTCAATATGTTTGAAATTGTGTAACACCATTAAAATAAACCGCAAATGATTTTTCCCCTTACACCGTAATGCAACGGTATTCTTTTGAGGGTCCGTGTAAAAAAACTATGTGCTACACACACCTCATTTTCAATACCGAACATGCCATAGTAAACCTCATTTAGATATATAAATTGCATGGCAATCCGGATACATTTACACGAGTTAGAGCACTGACAGACAGACAAACAAACCGAATTCATAAACACTTTTCAACTATGGTGGAAAGTGTTAAAAAGCACGTACATTTAAAATTGCGGTGTTAAAAAGCACGTACATTTAAAATTGCGAATTTTACTGGCTCCAAATGCTGGCTTCCTACGGCTTTTATATAAACAAAATTTTGAGGTTACATTTTATTGACGAGTCAGAGTACAATAAGACTCCCAAATACTTTATTAATTGAAGGGATCGGATGTAAAAACATGGTAACTAATGTTTTTTAATATATATAAATTTCATAGACAGTTATTTAACTGCATCCACACGACATGCTTTTAAAAGCACAAAATTTATTCATTACTCAATAGATGTCATCTCAATCAACAATAATTTTTAGATGAGCTAATAGTAAGTTGTACTTCTTTAGCTTATTTTTTTTTTCATTTTTTGCATCTTTTAAAGGGGGGGGGGGACACAAATTTTCGAAAAATATTTTGTAGTATTAAAAAATTATCGGGGTTTTTTTTCGCTTAAAATGACGTTTTTATCTTCATTACAACAGGATATATTACTTTTTTGTTTTTCATAATCTACCTTTCAAATAGTGGTTGTCATGGAAACGTTTTTACGTTTTTCTACATGACGGCTTTTTTCAACCATTCTCGGCTTTAAATTGTTATAAGTCAAGATCCGTTAAAGATAACTAGTTCAGACTTGGAACATGTCTTTTCCAATTATTTTACTTTATTTTTGATTCAGCAAATTTGAAAAAAATATATATATATTGACTTTTGAAAATAAGTTACATCATATATATTTTATAATTTTACTTTAAATATTTTTAATATTTAAAAAAATGCTGAAATCATTATTAAAACTTATAAATTCCTGTTTAATTAAATGAAAAAAGTTTGAAATGTGTCGAATAATATTTCGAGTTATAGCGATTTTAAATTACCCCACTCTTTTTTTTTTTTTTTTTTTTTTTTTACTTTATGAGAAATTTTATGATTTAATTTTGTTTACAAATTATATGGTTAACCATCATTAAAAAAACCCAAAATTCTAATTCAATAAACAAAAATGTTTTTAAAATGTGTCTTGCTATTCAAGTAATTATGTAGTTAATAAGTAGTGCGGAATTGTAGTTGCCCTAAAGCGGTTTCGCGCCATTCCAATTCCTTACAATATTTTTTGCTCATTGAACATAACACCACTTGTTGAACGTTACACTATGGTAAAATTTTAAACCTGTTTTACTCAAAAATTTTACCCAGATTGTTTGAGAGGCTTGTGATCGGAGAAGAATGGTCGCCCGATTGGAAATCTATGCACGCACCTGAAGTCGCAGAAGACACATTATTCATTTTTTTTTTTTTAAATACTTAAATATATAAGTGAAATGTGAATAAATATAATGAAAAAAATTCGAAAGGGATATATCTTTTCTTTGTAACCGAAAAAAAAATCGCAAAAATCACGTAAATTTTTGACCGACTAGTTATATATATATAACTAGTCGGATGTGCGAATTCCAGAACTTTCTTCTATCTGATATAAGTTTCACTATATGAGAACCAAAAATGAATCAGCACTAATTTATATCACGGTCTAACTGAATCAAAAGTTTTATTAAATTCCGTGCATTCGTTCTTGAGACAAAGTGCTTGCTCACAAGTTTTTGTCACAAATGCAGACAGACATTTTTTGAAAACAGTCAAATCGTCTTTAGGACCTTCTAAAACGTATAAATCCGTCGAAAATCGGTAGTCGAAAATTTTCATGAATCCAATACTTTCTTCTTGTAAAGATAGAGGAAAGTAAAAATGTATTAAACAAAAGAAAAGAAAAATATATATATCACACATAGTTAACCAACGGTTCAGTTCTAACAAATCATCTGTTTCAGAGGAAGAAATCACAATGGGTTTGGTTGAAGATTTTTTTTATTATTATTATTTTAGAAAAATTGAATCGTGAATATTTCAGAACTTGCCTTTTGCTAGTTATCTTGTTTTACACCCTATAATTTTCAGTTTAAAAGATAAGCACATTGTGACGTAGCTTGTGTAGAAATAAGAAGGAATTCGTCACCTTGTTTCAGAAAGGCATTAGCCATAGTTAACAATTAACGTTCTTAATTAGAACAACCAAAAATTTAATAATAAACTTATCGAAAATTAGAAAAATGACTACAAAAGTAACACTGTGGGTTATTTCTCAGGGTATGAACAAAATATCTTCGAATTCAAAAGCATTATTCATGAACCCTACGCTCTCAAGAAAAAGTTCTCAGGCACTACTCGGATCATCTCAAATCCTCGTCTGTTATTTCTCATAGTAGTTATATTCGTTTTCCTGTCGTTAAGTAAATACTTTTCTATGTTATCTTTCAAAAATATAATTACTTTTCTAGAATAGTATATATTTTCTATAACACTGCACAGAGCTACAGGGAAATCGTCGACTCACCCCAGTATCCAGAGACAGATGGGAGGTTGCCTGAAGAAGTCCTCAAAGAATTTCCTACGCTTCCTCATCGATGGCAGTTGCTTCAGCTGCGCGGTCACTTTCTGACCGCTCCCTTTCAACATCTCGGCCACGATGTCGTCTGCAGCAGCGTATTTGCCCTTCACCATTAGATATCGGAAGCTTTCCGGGTAGAACTAAAATCATGGGGTAAAAAACAAAAAAATTAAATAAAAAATGAAAGCAATTGTTTAAAAAACCCCAACAAAACGCATCTTATTATCCAATCATGACTTCCCGCGTTACAGAACATACACTCTCAGAAAAATTTCCAGGCAGCACTGCTGGCGGTATATTTATTTTCGTTATTTGAAGAATGTCCGTTTATTTATTTTTACTGTTACAGGAGGGAAAATATCCGCCAATTGAAGAAATTTTCGCCCATTTGTTCTCTGTTATTAAGGGATAAATTTTCCGTTCTTTGAAAAAACGGCGGTTTTAAAAAATGTATATCTCTCTTTGTGATGTCATCTGTGGCTTATTACGGAAGTGTTTATTATTTGATACATTTTAAGAATAAATTTCTCGCTGACCCTCGGGTTGCTCCAGGGACCGGGCTGTCTTGAGTCCATTATCTTACCCGTTAGGACCAGCGGACGATTCCTAAAAGAAGAGGGGGGGTTTTTTAGACCGCTGACCACGCCCTTACCTGCCAGGCTTTGGCCTAGCTTAACGAGTTGATACCTGACAACGGGGTGAGAATTCGCCTGCTCTTCGCTTGGCGAAGATGTGTTTGTTAAATCTATAGGCCGACGTAGCTTCAGTGCGTCTTGTTGCTTTAATTGCTTTTTCTTAGTTGGCCGGTTGCTAATTGATTTTTGATGAGGCGGTTCAGCACTGCACAGTGTAGCGAAGTCATGCCGGACGGTTGTGAAATGCAGGGATATTTACTATTTCCTCGCTGCATCGCTCATCCATACGTCATGCCATCGCTACTCGAGTTGGTCTCGTAATTTCTAACCTTGATCTGGTGACGAGACCTTCACCAGACTAGGCATCCCCAGAGGTGTAATTCACAGGTAACTTGGAGGACTTTACACCCACGACGAAATTGACAGGCAGGTATAACAGTTTTTCGCAAGTTAAAAAGTCTTCAGTTATTTTTAATTATCCTGCCAATACTTTTCCCCGAGTTGCGAGCAAAATCCTTTGCATCCACACATTGTCGATTCTCTTTACCTCATTTAGTCAGGACCTCGCATTTTACACAAGCTTCTGTGTACTGCTGCATGCGGAGAGTTTTTCTTCTGACATTTTCTTTTTAGCTGTTTACTTAAATTTTTATGTTTTTATGGGTTTTTTTATTTTATATTTTATTTAAATTTTTCGGCAAATGCGTGGCGTGACATAATAAATGAACTGACTACATATATTATTATGTTGGAAATGGCCTGTTGCGCGGCGGTGCTGATGACTTTCTGCAAGCAGTTCTGTTTTATATTTTTTATGATTTTTCACCGTCTAATGTAGCATGTGGCTATTAATCACGATTATGAATATCTTTTTTATATTGTTTTAATATTCAACATTTTTAAGTTCCAACATCAAAGACCTGATGTGATTTCATATAAAATTAAGAAAAGCTAACGCTGTTTTGAACTGTTTCATCGGATGGCACAATGACACATTCCACTGCGTATTACTCTGCTCTGGTCCGAGTTTAAACTCCACGACTTTCAGGTTATGAGCCGTAGCAGCAATTCTACCGGCTGTTATGTCAAATATTATTAGAGTATGTTGCATATTACGCTGTCGGACAAGTTTCATCTTAGTGCATCTTCTTGTTGAATATAATTGTTTCTCTTCCTGTCTCCTATAAACGATTAAGTCTTTTTGACGACCTCAATTTTGTGAATGTTTTGTTGGAATATAGAGTGGTGATATTCCTCTTTGCGGATACTGTCGAACGTTTAATGGGACTGATGTGTCTTGACCTGTTGTGCTTTAAATTCAGAAATTTAAGAGAATTTTCTGTTACTCGTGAACTGGATTATAATACGAGTTTCACTCTACAGAATTTACGTAGGACTTTTGTGGACTATGATTTTGAACTTTAAATATGTATAGAGTTCTATCATATTATAGTTTACGTAATAGGTAAGAATTTTTTTTTTGTTCTATTTTTTACATGCTTATATAAATGTGTTTCTTATATATTCTTTTTAAAGTAATTAATCCAGTTTATTTATATTATAATGAGTGATATTGAATTTTTAACCCCAGACTACTACGCAACATGGTCCACGGACATGAAAATCTTTCTTATGGACCGTGGTTGCTGGGGATTTATTCATTCAATGTACAGAATCAGCACCTGTGTACAGTGTAAAATATAAAGAAAAGCGAGACTTTAATTTACGCAGTGACAGGGCATTTAGTTCCATATATTTAAAATGTATCTCCAGAACTTAGACGACTACTTGCAGAAACTATTGATGCTAAGAAAGCATGGGAGATTCTTGAGAATAATTATCGCCCTAAAACTAGAGCTGCAGTGACTTCCCTCCTGGATAGATTTTTGGCTGCCAGGTATGAAGAAGGGGTAGGGATTGGTTTGTTTGCAGTCAGATTGCGTACTCTTATTAAACAATGGAGAGAACAGGGACACCCATTAGAGGACCTTTATCAGACTTTTCAGCTTATTCGTTTTTTGTCCTATGAATTCTCTAGTATTGTTCTTAATATTTATCGTTATACTGATTTGGATTTTAAATTCTATACCGTACTGAAAGAACTACTTTTAGAGGAAAGCCGCTTGCAACAATGCAATCTAGATAAAACAAATGTTGCATTTAAATCTAAAATTGAGAAACCTAAAGGCAAAAATATAAAACAGTATAGAAGAAGTAGCAATAAAGATAGGTGTACCCCTTGAAACGCGATATTGTTTGTAGCAAATGCAAAAAGAAGGGCTGCATTGCACCAAATCGTACTATAAAACCCAGTAAAGAGATAAAAAGAGGGGGGGAGGGGTTGGTCAATAGCCTAAATACAAATTTTGCCACTGATACGCTTGAAGCGAATCAAAGCTCTGTCAAAGGACAGAAATGGCTTTTTGATACTGCTGCATCAACACATTTTTGTAAAGATCGGGGTGTTTTCTCCACATACAAAACTGTGAAGGGGACCGACATGTCTGTTGCAATAGGGGACGTTAAATGTCTAGTTTTAGGTATCGGAACTGTAGAGATGGTTTTTTTATGATAAGGGAAAGCGGCAAAATTTGACACTTAAAAACGTCATGTATACGCCTAAGCTTAGACGTAACTTAATGTCAGGTCCAGCCCTTGACAACATGGGAACATCTTTTTCATGCAAAAATGATCGTTCAACTTTTTTCTAAAGAAATGGAAGAAAGATCTTTACGGCCATAAAAACTAACGGCTTCTTAATTTGTAAGCCGATATATCCCAACGTAAAAGACAAAAAGACTTTTACAGTAGATATTCAAAAATGTGGAGGAAATTTAAACGAATCGCATCGTATACTCTGTCATATTAATACGAAGTACATTTTAAACACAAGTAAATGCTGAGCAGTTCACGGTTTGCCAAGTTTCAAGGAAAAAGCCATGCCTACTTGTGAAGATTGTAAGATCGCCAAGTCCCGAAAGGTCTCGTTCAAGCCAACAGGCAAAACACTCTCTAACAAGACCCTCGAATTGATTCATTCTGATCTTTGTGGACCCCTACCGACCAAATCAAACGTAGGAGCTAGATATTTTGTGAGCTTTATAGACGACTATTCTAAAAAGGTAGTTGTTTACCCCCTTTAACAAAAAAGTGAAGTTTTCGGTAGCTCCAAACGGTTCCAAAAAAGGGCGGCGAGATTGCTGAACCTCATAATAAATCTTAGATCTGACAATGGCCGAGAATATGTCAGTGAGGCCTCCAGGAAATACCTTAAAAATCAAGGAATACATCAGAAATTCAGCAACGTGTACACGCCCGAGCATGATGGGACAGCAGAAAATTTAAATTGCGTGGTTTTAACACTAGAACGGCCATGAGCAGTCATTTTGACCGTTACCAAATGAATATATTCTGATTCGAAACAGAAAATTCTTTTAAAAATAAACTAAATATATACCTCACAGATATATGTTAAATGGATAAGTTAAATAGTTTTAAATAAGAATTCTGCTGTGAAATAGTTTTATAAAACGTGAGTAGAATTTCCGGCCGTTTTAGTGTTAAACGCTATAAAAGCCCTTTTACATGATAGCATGTTAAGCAAATGTTTTGGGGCGGAAGCATTATTAACTTTTGTCTATACTTGGAACCGGGTCTGTCACGGTAAACGAACAAAAATGCCGTTTGAATTGTATGGAGAAAGAAAGCCATCGGTAAAAAATCTGAAACTCTTCGGCAGTACCGTTTACGTGGGAAAGCCTAAACAACTCAGAAATAAGTTTTCAATGAGAGCTCAGAAAGTTTTAATGGTCGGATATGCACTCTACACTAAAGGTTATCGCATATGGTTTCCCCAGGAACGTAAGCCGATAGAGACTATAAATATCACTTTTCAGACAGAAGAGCGCAGAGGAGTCGTACTGGATCCAAAGTGACACCTACAGCTCATCTGATGAATATGATTCGGACTCTGATGAAGAAACGAATGATGAGGGTAAACCTAAAAAGGATCCGAAATCAGAAATTAAGCCAGAAGATAAGAGCGGCATTCCAGCTAAAAACACTCTTCCTAATCAAGAGAAATCTCAAAATGACTCTATACCCGAAACGTCTAAACAAGTACTTTTTACGCCTGGATCTTCTAAGCCCCTTTGGGAACGCTTAGCTATAAAACGAAAGAAAGAACTCAGACATGACATTTACTTTCGTATAGTTGGAACTAAAACAAGGATAAAATCATGGTCAGAAGCGAGGGCTGAGAAAAATAATATACCTTTTAAAAGAAAATACCTCGATTTTCGTATTTCTAATACTTATTCAGGTCCATTTAAAATACCTGGCGACAAGGAGTCTGATAATGAAACCCCTGAAGCTAATTTTGTGGATATTAAATACCTTCAAATTATAATGAAGTTTATAATTCCCCTCAGAAAATGGAATGGTATAAGGCTATGGACGACGAGATTCAAACAATGAGAGAAAGAAAAGTCTGGACTTTCCTCCCAAAACCTGCTAAAACTACAATCGTTAATAACCGATGGGTTTATACTGTGAAACGTAACGAGAACAATAAAATCGTAATATACAAAGCACGATTAGTTGCCCAAGGTTTTCGTCAAAAAAAGGGAATAAATTACGACGAAGTGTTTAGCCAAGTTTTGAAGTTTTCAATCATTAGACTTTTCTTTACTGCTTTAGTTTGCTTATGAAA
Organism: Maratus michaelseni; assembly: GCA_963931845.1. Taxonomy (NCBI): domain Eukaryota; kingdom Metazoa; phylum Arthropoda; class Arachnida; order Araneae; family Salticidae; genus Maratus; species Maratus michaelseni. Next base: position 29,757,001 of record OZ007588.1, on the reverse strand, counting down.
CTCGTTGCATTACCAGCTTGATATCAAAGCAGCATATTTATATGCTAAGCTAAATTATGATATTTATATGTATCAAGCCCAAGGATTTACTGATAGAGATTACCCTGACCATGTAATATGTAAACTAACTAAAGCTATATTATGATTTAAAGCAATCTGGAAGAGAATGGTTCTTTGAAATAAATTCAGTTTTGATAGAGTCCAAATTTAAACGCTTAACCTGGTGTAATTGGATATATGTTTACAGGAAACGGGTTTAATAGCAGTGTTAAATCTATATTTCTGTTTTCCAATACTTATCGCACTCAAAATGGTTACAATATATGTAAAATTAAAAAAAAGTAAGTCTTTACATATTTAATGTTACTTTTTTGTACTTGTGCCAGTATCAGATTGCGCTAGCTTTGTTGCTAAAACAAGAGACACTCCATAAACTTTGCTTTTATTTTCGTATTCAGCAGACCAAAAATACTCAAATTACTTGAAATTCGTTGTCCAACTACGTGCAGCAGAATCATTGTCCCCCGCTGTTATCAAACACTTTTCAACACTAACAGAATATTGTTAAGAAATTTCATTTTTTCATACGATGAAATGGGTTATCTAAATAAACAATATTGAAAAATGCTACGCAACCATATTCTACAGTAAGCATCTTGTATATTGCACTTCCGTGATGTATATCAATTTCAATATGACTGAAATACTGTTACATCATTAAAATACACTTCAAACGAATTTTTTCCATAAACCATAATAAGCATACGAAACCATACCAGTATCATACTAAAGATTTTAGAACAGGCTTTTGACATAGTACACTCCCATTTCATTAAAACACGTTGTTTGATTTAAAAAAAATTGCAGTTAGTTAAAAATGCATACGGTAAATGTATCAGCAAATAATCTCACTGATTGCAGTGCAAAAACCTCGCACTGTCTCACTAGCTTTACAGTAATTAAAATTAAGTAAAAAAATAATAATAATAATAACAAATCCTTTAACCATTTGTTCTGCTTGGCAAGATTTCCTTCTAACATATATTTTCAGAATTCGCATTACTATTTTCGAAAAGAAACATCTGCTAATTTAGTGACAGAAATTTTCAAGTTAATAACGCGAAGATTACAATTTAAAAATTGTGGTATGCAAAAGTAAAAACTGTACGCAACCTGTTTTTTGCACCTATTCAAATACGCAAAATGTAAAAGCAACAGCAATTCATTTTGCCGCCTATGGGTACAATTGTTGGCAGTGTACATTATAAAGAAGATTGCAACACTAACAGAATTGAACACTTTTGATAAAAAGTATTTCTTTCTGTCTTTTAATGGATATTTTTTTATTTGGAGTCGAAGTAAATTTTCCTGGAAAACGGAAAATTTTCCTTTTTATCCTTACTCGTTCAATGTTGAAAACGGACAAGACAGACAAACAGAAATGTTCCTTTCCAGTGGAAAGAAAATGGAAAAATTCCAGTTACATTTCCGTGATGGATGTTTTGGCCTAGAACCTTTGTATGTGGTTAGTTGGTGTAGAGGACAGAGCATTCATCCTTTAATGACGACCACCGAGGATCGAATCCGAAGACAGGCAAGGCGGATAAAAAACGGTTGTTATAATATTCAATACGTGTTCCGTGTAGAGTTGCAAAGGCTAGAAAAAACCCGGTTTAAACCTGGGAATAAACCGGGTTTTTTTGGGAATAAACCGGGTTTTTTTGGGAATAAACCGGGTTTTTTTGGGAATAAACCGGGTTTTTTTGGGAATAAACCGGGTTTTTTGGTAATAAACCAGGTCTTTTGGGAATAAACCTGGGAATAAACCGTGTCTAGTGGAAATAAACCCGGGAATAAACCCGTTCTTTGCAACTCTAGTTCCGTGTAAACATGCATATGTATATATAATTATTATTTACATTTTTATTTTAATATTGCTCTATTGATCACGTCTTTTTTTCTTCTAAAAACGGGTATTTCCCGTTGTGCATAGCGGGAAATTTTCATCATGAAAACGGGAGGATACCAAAACGGAAAGTTTTGTGAAAAAACGAAGAATAGACGGCAACTTTGTTGACAGTAAATTTTCCGTTTTTTCACGGATTTTTTTTTACAATCTACCTAAGTGTAACTAAATAATAATAAAAAAAAACACAGTGTAAATAAAAAATACAATTAATTAGTTTGCACAGAGCATTCCCTTACCTTGATAAGGCAGAAGGCGATCAATGACGGCAGAGTTCCGATGAAGACAAACAACCTCCAGCCGTGCGCCATCGTGCTGTACAGTATATGCTGCATGGCAATGGCACTCAGGATCCAGAAGGTCTATGGAATAGAAATGATTTTACGCCATAAATACAAAGGAGAAAAGCGCCGTAAAAAATTATAAATATTCGTAGCAAGCTTTTGGAACAGTCTCCAGGTGAGACCAAGTTTTTTAAAGTGGAGAATGTAAACAGGAAATAAACTAAACTAACAATATTTTGTCAGAACATCTTGTGGAAGACAGTTTATATATATATATATATATATATATATATATATATATATATATATATATAGATTGCATAGCAACAATTGCATGGCAACAATTGCATAGCAACAATTGCATAGCAGATTGCATAGCAACAATCTTAGTTAGCAGTTCCGCTCTGACGTAGGACTCTTTGTGTGAAAATGGCGCTGACATGACACGAGTTTCTTTGTGTGTAAATGGCGCTGACATGACACGAGTTTCTTTGTGTGTAAATGGCGCTGACATGACACGAGTTTCTTTGTGTGTAAATGGAGCTCACTCAGCTAATATTTTTTGTTCAAATAGAGACGACTCAACAATTGTTACTTTATAAATTGAGATGCACACGTATTGAGGGACACATTCTATCCTTAAACTAGTGTGATGACGCCATGAGCCTAACCCCTGCAAACTTTAAATCCCCTTTAATGTTTAAATTGTATTTAATCTAGATCATTTCATTAAAAGAATGAAAGTTATACAAGCCTTGTTCTATTCTCCTGCAATATACAATCCAACGTCTCGCTGTTGGACCGATATATATATATATATATATATATATATATATATAAACTTAAAAGCAATAAAGAAATGTAATATTAAAAATACAAAAATAATCATCTACCGGATTTTACTGAAAATAAATAATTGGAACCTTTTATTAGCTTCTTTATCAGGGAGAGCTCAGCCTCCCTGAATCCGATTTAAGATATTTTTTAAACGCGTGGACGTAAAAAGAAAACATAGACTACAAATTATCTTACACAGGACAGGTATTTTCAGGAGTACAGCGACCGCCTGAAGATAAATCGTTTGTTCTTTTTCTCTGTTTTAGTGCTTAGCTATTTTTAGACACTTGAGAAAAATAAATTTTATTAGTTTTTATTTGAAATCATCAGATAAAAGAGAAATTAACTAGTTAAAATTTAAAATCGAGGAAGGGCAATTGGCCTCCCTTCCCCTACTTTACGGGCTTCCATGTTTAGATTTCTTAAGATTCAAACTGCCTTCTTCAAACCGCAATACCACTACCACAGCAGAAGCAAAACTAAATTCAAAAGGCAGAATGAGAGAACAGCATTTGAGAAAGTCCAGCCACCAGGCAAAATTCCCTTCCCTTTATCATCTTTACATCTTTAGGTGGAGGCGACTTTAGAAGGAGGAGGTGAAGGCATACTATTTTCTAATATTGGGCAAGAATCTCAGGCGCGTAGAACGACCAAAAATATAGGGGGCTAAAGAAATAATTGTAAATAGAATAGTGTAATAACTGATCGAATAAAGAAAAAAAATTTTAATGAGGAAAAATTTAAACATTGACGAGCTTTCCAGAGAATTGCTCACCAGTTTAACACTGTATTCCGGGAGGCAGCATCACATTTTTGGGAGAATTTTAGCCTCGCAGATTTTTGCATTTATGATAGATTAGATGGCAGAGATGACGGAACTGCTAGTCAGCTGGCACACCAGAGAGGGGTGTTGTCATAGGAACATCGCATAGTCAGTTGCAAAATGAAATGAACGGCATGCTGATTATGGATGTTATTCTGACTACAGTGGCATCCGCTTAATCGCGATGCCATTCGTTTCACTCAGCAGAAGGCTGTGTGATGTTGTTATGATAGCTCCCCTTACCTCCACTGGTGTGCCAGGTGGCTGGAAGTTTTCTTGTATCTACCATCTAACTTATCAATTTCGACCGTGCTGATTCTATCCGTGATCAAAAATTACATAAGTTTGTGTTTTTGAATTTTCAACAAGTGAATTATTCATTAATAATAACTATTTAAAAAACAGCTTAATATATACTGAGAAGGTTGCGATGTAAAATGTGAAGGCCATTTGTGACTGTACAAAACTTTATTCAACAATAAAACATATTAAACTGCCACAAAATGTGTAAATAAATTAACATATTAAAATATTAAACATAACTATTAAATATTGTGTGTAATGCCTTCAGAAAACCACGACGCTTCACCGGTGTCTATGTACTAATGCAAGTGAGCAACAGTTTTTCGCTTTGAGTTCTCTGTCCATTTAGATGTTGGCGAAATCTCGCCAAAAGTAGAACGCTCTTTTTTACTCCGCTGAAACAAATGGATTTTGTAGTGAGAGCGTGTCTGCTTCGGCTGCGAAACAATATTGAAGGCATTGTATCTTTAGCTTCGCCACAAATATATAAAATTATATTTAACAGTTTAATAGTCTAAAACAGCAATTTCCAAATTATATTGTTATGCAACTTATCTTAATGCTTTAACATTTTTCGACACCCACCTAATCCTAATATATAGTTAGCTCAGAAGTATCAATTGGGCGAGGTTAGGGGGGGGGGCAGTTGCTCTCCTTTCCCTTAAATAATTTTATATTTCAGTGTATCAGCCATCACAGGTCAGACTGAAAAAAACTTTTTGAAAAATTGCAAAAAAGCTGAAATAACTTGTCAGACTTGACTAAAGTAGAAACATTAGCATCCAATAAACATTTTAAGTACTGAGATTATTATACTCAAATATTCTCAAACTGAGACACATTTATCATTAATGAGTAGTTTAGCTAAATTTTAAAATATATATTAGAAAAGAAAACATTATCTATTGCGTTTCAGCTATGCATATCAATAGAAAAAAATAATTACAGGTTTGAAAAATTGTTCATTAATGTTTAAATATATCGTTTTTTCATGTGAAAAAAATATATACTCTTGACTTTTTTGAAAAATCTTGTTAACCCAAACTCGACCTGCAATCAAAAAGTCAAATCCCGACACGACCCGCGCTTCGGGTTGGGTTCGATTAAATTGGATTACTTCGTTATCTGACCCGGTGCAGGACTCTAATACTTATAAATTAAAGCAACAAAAGAAAAATTTCAGCTCAAAATCAATCTTTCTGAGCATGCTTCAACTTTTTTTAAACGTTGAATAAAGGAGGTAAAAGAATTAACAAGAATCAAGAGGGCTGGGGAAAGAATAGCTCGCCTATTGGCTTACTGCTCGCAACCCTAGCGCTCCTTCTACGACTTCTACTTTTTCTACCCCTTCCCCGAGCGCCTTGATCGTGATCTTCTTCCGCGTGCTTTCTTTGACAACGGGATGTACAATAAGAATAATACTTTTTTGTGTTCCATCGGAAAGGAGGACGGAAACAACATTTCTTTATACTAGAAGAATTACGGCCGTATTAAATTTTTTTTGAAATATTGCATTTATGGCTTTGAAAATTATGCATACATACGTATTTTTCAACGACGAATCCAAATATCTAATTTTCATAACGATGGGATAATCAGAAACGGAAATATCACTTATTTTTTAATTAATTGATTCGCTTTTTTAACGCATCCTTTCACAGCCGAAACGCCTGTCTTTCACTCGAGACATTGAGTCTCCTCACCGAAAGATTGAAAATTCTTATACTGCTAAATTTCGGAGTCCTATATATATATATATATATATATATTTTTAAATATCGGATTTTTGGATCTGAAAAGTATGCATCATTGCTTAAAGTGAACTGGAATTTCAGAATTTCAAAAAACTTTCGAATTCGGCCCGTAATTTTTTATTTTAGAAAAATCCCGATTTTTATATAGAAAAAAAAATAAAACGCTAATGATTTTGCTATTTTATTTCAAAGTATCTCAGATTGCATGTATCCGATCGCGACGCGGTTTGGCTCATTCGACTCGATATCGTTAGAACTTACCGATTTTAGTTCCGAGTTTCACCAGTGAAAAAATAAATCAACAACCACATTTTTAAAAAATACATTGATGCAGTTTCTGCAGGATTCTAAATGAAATTTTCTTACTAAATAAACTTACCAGTGTATCGGGCGAAGCTCCGCTAGTATTAAATAAAAATGAGAGGAAAAAATACGTACAGATAGCGTGTAGACGACTCGTCCTCTTTTTTCACCAGGAAAGGATTCACAACACAAAACCAACCTGCGTGAGGGCAAACAATTCAACTTCAATATATATATATATATATATATATATATAATAAAACCATTATAAGAAACACAGATACATCATGCACAATAGGGGACTAAATAAAAAATTGAAAAATGAACGTATACCCTGTTATGAATAATAATAATAATAAAAGGACAAATGAAAATAAATAGAAGATAGTGAAATATTTGTGGAACCATGGTAGAATCGTCAGACTCAAAGTACCATAGACTCCAGAAAAAAAATGTACGATTTCATCCATGCTTAAGCTATAATAGGCTAAATAAAGTATGAGATTTGGGCAATCGTACAATAAAACCCAGAAAATGATTAATGCATTATAACATTAAAATACGCAAATGAGGAAATATTTTCTCTTGAAAAATCCCAGAAGACATGCATGATTTGATAAAACTACACATGTTGCCCAAGATATTGAATAATTCAGTATAAGTATAAAATTAAAAGAAGAACGACTCACGAAGATTACAAACCAAGGAGTCACAGAAGTTTAAATAATATGATGAAGCCATAAAATAGTTGGATAAGATCAATTATAGTGCTGCCATCTAGTAATGGAAATTACAATTATGGAAATAACAAAATTTATTAAAATAACGTGGATAAATCTTACAAGTAAAATAATTTAACTCAAATAAATTAAGAAAAATTAATGTAAATAAATAAATAAATAAATAAGCGGTAGGAGATGACATTAATTAAATTATAAATTAATAAAATTATGCATAAAAATAAATAAATTTTATGACAGTACAGAATAGTAAATAGAATTAAATTAAATAATAATTGAAGGGTACCCTTTTTAGCCACACACAGGGTGGCTTATTCTTTCAATCTCTATCATTTTTCATGTTTATGAAAAGTCACAGCCATCCATCGTTGCCACAGGTTAATCTCGGAAAATGAAACATTTAAAGTTACTGAAAAAATGAATAGCTCGAAAAGTATTTGTCACAAAATTGTTAGGCAAACTGCGTTAGAAAGGTAAAAAATAGTATTTTTCTTAATATAAATTTCAAATCTAATGACTAGGCCGTTTTTCAAATATTGAATTTCAAAAATTAACAAATTTCACAATGAAGTACCATTGCGAAACCTTTACGCGTAAAAAGATGATGGGGCTGTTCACGGATCATCAGGCGGCGCGCGAATGAAGGAGACTAAAATATGGAGTGAGTCTGTACTGTGAATGTATGCATAGTGAAATTGAAAGGCCTGCGTTCGAAACGTTGGTTTGACTAATTTGCCTATTTTAATGATATTTTCTTAAAGTCTAGAAGTGAACTTGATGGACAAATGGTTAGAGCACTGCCCTTGATTTTGCAGGTTGCGGGTTCGATTTCCCTAAATTTCTGTTCGACTTTTCAACTTTTTTATTTAAAAATTGTTTATCGATTGCTTTCTATTTTTCATGATAAATTGAATATATTTCATAAAAGTAAAATTTGATATTAATAACAATTACTTATTTAAATACGACAAATTCAGCTATTTTATGATTAAAATTTTACATTACATATTATTATTAGCCACACACAGGACTAATTCTTTCAGTCTACAGTAAAATTAATGCTTATTAAAAGTCACAGCCACTCCATATATAAAGGAGGACACCCTTTATACATAGCTATACAAATGGTTGTTTCTGACGATATTAAAAATCAAACTATCTCTCTTTATTATGCCGATACTTCCGCTTGTATTTCCTTTCTTAGTCCCTAATTGCCCTACAGCGAGCTCAGACCCCATTTAAACAATAATATAAAGGATCAAATAAAGTTAAACCCATCGTGGCGGTTATTTCTAAGGGGGTTCAGTGGCCATATTTCCCATATGAACGAAGTTACCGCCCCCCAGGTGGAGACCTTTTTGGTGCTCAAACCCCTTCATGTAACATATTAATAGATAGATCTCGTCAAGCACTATCGTCTGGTCCTACTCTCCCCCCTGTCACTACCCCCCTCCCTTAAGAAGCATTTTTCTCTGTTTCAACTCCTTTAAAATTTTAGTTTTTTCCATCTTTCTCAGCCCTTTTAAGCTCCACAGAGGGCGTAGGCCTCTTCTAAAAGATCCAACGAAGTCAAACTCGTCGAGACCGACATTTAGAATCCCGAGGCCCTATCTCCCCTAGGAATGAAATTACCCCCCGCCCTCCCGAGGGGAGACATTTGAGGTGTTCAAACCAAAGAATATACATAGAAAGAAGTCTCACTTCGCCCTTTGGGTAAAGTCGATAGAACATTTTCAGGAAGGAAAAACAAACTTTACAGGGTGCGCCGAAAATAACGCGCATGCGCCAATCTGTCATACTTCTCACCCTTCGTTCCAACCAAACAACATTCCACTGTGTTCCCGCTCTTTTTTACAATGATGTATTACAGTTATGGTATTGTATACTGTTGAAATATTTCATCATTTTAAGATATTATGTATAAATAAAATATAATTATTTATCATTTCCTGAATTGGTTTTCATGTGTTAATAAATTTATTTGTACACACAGAAAAGCGGGGGGGTGGGGAGGGGGGGGGGGACATTTCAGACTTATTGTTTCTTATCAGACATAATTTGCTTATTTTTTAAAGAAAATGGAATTTGTTTGATTATTCTATACCATATTAATTTTTATTTCAAACAAGTTATAAATTCAATTTCAATATTTTACAGAGTCGTCTTTTAATATTTAATTAACATTAGAAATAAAAACAATTCCTGACGGCTTGGCCTACAGGCACAGGTAGATTTCGAAGACGCAGACCGTGGGCTACCTATTTGTTGGGAATTGCAGAAGAAATGACCTTTTTGCCATGATGTCGCAGTTGGGTTCCATAAGGGACCGCCCACTTCGAAATTTAACCTGTTCGCAGGCGGAGAAGGCAGGAATTTTTTTGTTTTTAATTTCTTTTTTTTTTTTTTTTTTTTTTTTTTTTTGCTGTAAGGGTTGGTCCTATAAAAAACTTGTCAACATAAAAGTTTTAGATAATAGAAAGAGGATTTATAATAAATTTAAGCGGATTTGATATCTTGTAAATTGACGAAGTTATGAATTTTTTTTCTTCTAAAACTCTCCCTTTCTCCCCCCTTGGGGCCATTTTTAATGATATAAAAAAATTGTTATACATAAATTTTCGGTCCTTTTTCTAGAAGTAATAATAACTTTAACGGATTCGATACATATCATAATTAAGATGTTATGGGTTTTTTTCTGTTTTCCCAAAAAGCCCCCCCCCCCCCCCCACAGGTTCGATTTTGCCCATTAACGAACTTGACCGAGATTTTATGCCCCTTGATTTTATGTATCAGTTTGGAAGAGATTTGTGAAGAATTATTTGAGTTATCGTGTCCATAAAAAGGTGACATAGATAGATATAAAGTTTTGAACTGAAGGTGGTTTTGGGTTCTGGTAGTCATGATCGGCGTAGATCTACAAATTTTTTTCAAAAATTCCAACTTAGGGGAGAATGTAATAGGTAGCATTTCTTACAAAATCTACCTAAAATGAAAACAAACTATGTTGTGAAGAGGGAATGATGGTAACAATAACAAGGAAGAAGTTATTCGTTTCAGAGTTTCAAGAATTTAATGAAATGTTTTGACTTTCATTCTTGCTTTGTCATTCTTTACTTACACTTACAGGGGGAAAAAATAATCAGAATATTTGAAATAACTCTTTTAAAATATAAAACAGCAAAATATTATGTTTTCATTAGCAATTGAAGAGAAAAAAAAACCTTTGCAGTGGTGTAATTTTCTTTTTTTCCCAATTGAATTGTCAAAGAAAATCACAAAAACTTCAATTTTATTAATACAAGAAATAATTTGTTTACTTTTAAAGAAAATTGAATTGGTTCAATTCCAAGTTTTTTCTTTGCATCATTAAATTTTATTTTGAATAAATGCTATATTTATTTTAAATGTTTTACAGTCATCTTTGAATTATGTTTAAAATTAAGCGAGCAAAAGAAAGGAAGGTTGGGGGTAAAATTTAACTTGTTTGATCAATAAAATATTCTTTGCTTTATTTTTATTTAAAACAAATACTAAATTCATTTTTAATCTTTAACAGAATTAATTTTAAATTCTAGTTTTAAAAACATCAAAGAAGGATGGGAGAAAAGTAAACAAGTGATAAATTATTTTTCTATCTTTTATAGAGTCATTTTTGAATTAATTAAAATTAGAAAAACAAATTTAAAGGATATGGTGCAAAGGTGACGTTATTCATTTCAGAAATACAAAAGTGAAATATGCTTTACTTTTCATAAATCACTCTTATACATACAGGAAAAAGTATTGTTAAAATATTTGAAATGGATCTTCTAAAAATATAAACTTTGTTAAAAATTATAATTCGACTTGTAATAAAAAAGAAAGAAAAAAATCGCTGTGGTGTAATTATTTTTTCAATTGAGTTGTAAATAATCAGTTACTTTAATACAACTTAAGAATGGGGGGGGGGGAATGCAAAATATTATTCCAATTGACACAAAAGACTAAAATTTTAATAATAGTGGAATTTTACAAATATATCTTTTTAAAAAGTCGGAGAAAGGTTTTAATAATGTTAGAATTCATTTCAAAACATCACTTATACAAATTATTTTTTTGTTGTATTTCCTTTTAAATATGTGTGAAATTAGTATATTCACAATATCAACTAATAATGAAATATAGATTTACAAAAGCTTTGTTTTAAAAAACAAAATATAATTTCCCTCATTTCGAAAAAAACAATAAGCTTTCACACATTAATATTGTTTTGTGATACATATTATTGGCTGATTAAAAAAAAAACTGTCTTTGCCATTTAATTAAAATTAGAAAAACAAAATTTAAAGAATATGGTGCAAAAATGGAATGATGGAGTTAATAACAAAGGTGAAGTTATTCATTTCAGAAATATAAAAGTGAAATATGCTTTACTTTTCATAAATCATTCTTATACATACAGGAAAAAGTATTGTTAAAATATTTGGTGCTTTTCGGTTAGCCGGGCGCCAGTGATATGTATATATGTATATATACACACACGCACACATATACTCTACATATACATATATATACATACACATATGTATACATATATGTATGTATATATATACATATATGTATATACATATGTATTTATATATGTACATATATCACTGGCGCCCGGCTAACCGAAAAGTACCAAATATTTGAAATGGATCTTTTAAAAATATAAACTTTGTTAAAGATTATAATTCCACTTGTAATAAAAAAGAAAGAAAAAAATCGCTGTGGTGTAATTATTTTTTCAATTGAGTTGTAAATAATCAGTTACTTTAATACAACTTAAGAAGGGGGGGGGGATGCAAAATGTTATTCCAATTGACACAAAAGACTAAAATTTTAATAATAGTGGAATTTTACAAATATTATATTATTATATAGTATATTCACAATATCTACTAATAATCAAATGTAGATTTACAAAAGCCTTGTTTAAAAATATATATATATCATTTCCCTCATTTCGAAAAAACAATAAGCTTTCACACATTAATATTGTTTTGTGATATATATTATTGGCTGATTTAAAAAATATATATACCTGTTTTTTTAGAAATGTTTAACTATTTAAGCATTCAAATTTAAATTGTAAATATTATCTGATGTTTTGAAAGGGGTTTCTACTTAAATGAAGTAATTATCTCCTTAATTTAGAATAAAAAATGACAAAAAGCAAAATGACCGAAAAATAAATAAATAAAACCGCCGGTTGGTTTGCGCTACTCCCCTGTAAAGTTGTCTATCGCGCATTACTGTTCGTTCTGCCGACTTGACTCAATGCGTTTACATTACGCCTATGGGAGTGAATCTTCTTTACGGATAAATATTCTTTGTTCAAACCCCATCATGTAACATATCAAAAGTTTTATCTGGTACTTACACTCCCTCTTCCTTTTCTCCCCCCCCCCTTTCCTGTCAGGAGCACTTTTCTTATTTGATTTTTTCAATTTCTCATAATTATTTTAGTTTTTCCCATTTTTCTCTGTTCCTATGGGCCGGAAAGCTCCAAAATTTCACCAAAATTAGCTTTACACCGCCTAAAGGTATTTTCCCACCGCTTCTTTTGGCGCCTCGGTTTTCACGTATCTCTTGAGGGGGGCCCGTCAGAGGGGCGCAAAAGGGCATCCCTTTTAAAGTCCCACATCTCAATTGCAAGTGAGGATTCATTTTAAAGGTCTCGTAGAGCACTTGTGTTTTGTATAGCTCTCCTTCCCTTCCCCCCACCGCTCTCCAAGACCCCGTCAATTAATGATAAATCATCATTTGTTAAACAACTTCTCTTAGCTGTATCCATCATAAAAGCTGCTATCATAGAACTTTTTATTACTTTTTTAAAGTTATCTATTAAGTGTTAAAGTGTCTTGAACCATTAAAAATAGTTTAAAGGGTGTCATTAAGCCAGCACATTTGTAAATAACATCTACCTCGCCACGTCTCAGCCCATTAGAGCCACATCTTTTCACTATTATATTTATTTAAAATACTTCTAGTCACCCAATCTTTTTTTTAACTTAGTGTGTTCGTTCCTAATATATTCCGCCAGCCTCACAAAAAATCTTAGAGCGCTAACTAAATTCTAAAGTGGAAAAACTGGCTTATGCTAACAAACACTTTTTTTTGACGAGTTAGACGTGGCAGAAAAAATCTCAACGATAAAAGCCGTGGGTGGCCAATCTATATTCTGCCGTAAGGTAGAATTTTTCCCGCTTGTTTACTGTTTTCGTAAACAGTTAAATAAGACAAATATATTGACGTAAGGTTAATGTAAAATGACGGATAAAATAAAGTGATTTAGATTATGACATTGTCCCACACAAAGCTAAAAAGTTAATTAAATATTAATAAATGAAATTAAAACTGCACTATATAAATAATATGAAACCATTTATGTTAAATAGAAATGAAGTCTACTGAATCAACTAAAGAATAAGAAATAATGAATAGATAGATGCATTATGATACAATAAACCTCTCATATTTTTATATACCTAATAAATTTTACCATTGCGCATTAAATTTTCATACAACAACGTCCTCCTCCATATTCTATCATCTACTGTCCTAGCCGTTCTATAGTATTTTTATTTTATTTTTCATTTTATGTGTTTTATTTATTTTTTTTTAATATAAAATTACAGAATGAATTAATTATGTCCAAACAACACCTCCTTCCTCCATACTCTAACATCTAATCACCTAACCAATTGTGGGGAGCTAAATATTAAATAATATTGAGTAGATATAATGAGTAATTTAAAAAGCTATTATTATTTTTAAAAAAAAAACCTAGAAGAAACTGTTAGGTTTACAGTTGAAAGTGTGAACTTTCCTAATATTTTTGTATTTTTTTTATGGTAAATTACACATAATAACGTTTTATTACAGTATTCGAAACGAAAGTAATGCTGCGTAATTGTCATACTTACGTCTGATATAAGCCGCCAACTGAAAATCCAGCAACAGCTCTACAAATGAGGAACAAATTGAAGTTGGGCATAATAGCGGATGCAGCGGCAAAGGTGAACAGAACAATAAGAGAATAAAATGCCTAAAAAAAAGTTATGAATTAAAAGTTGGTCAGGAACAATTTTTTTTTTGTGTTTCTTTTTTTTTTCTGTTGTTTATTTTTACGAATTTCTTTCTTGAATTGTATCAGGGGTGGTTCTTCAATAAGAACCCCTCCCCCTTCTGGGCGTTGAAACTAGACGGATACCGCAAATCGGATATGTAATTAATACATGTTAGATTTTTGAAATTTTCTTATTAGAAGGCAAAGAAAGAAGAATTTCAAACACAAGTTACAACATTTTACATTTTTGATAATGGCAAAAAATCCTTAAAACAAAACAAAAAAAGAAAAATATGCTGTCAATATTGGTGTTTTAATTTAATTTTTGGGGTACGGGAGAAGTCCTCATGAGACAACAATCGATTGCAACTCAAGATATAAAGCATTTATCAAAAATCATGAAAATCCGTTCGATTCTTAATCATTTCTATAGCCATGCATCTAAATTTCATGGCGTTAAGTGTAAAATGAACGCAGGAATGCGTCAAAAAGTTTCACTGTGTTTAGCAGCAAGAATATTCTTCGAAAACTGTGAATCCAGTGTTAAGTTCCTTTTGTATCATTTGGTAGGTACAGCGATTATCATCGATGAACATTTTTCTTACGGCCGACACATTTTCTGGGATTACAGCTGACAATGGTCTTCCTGTGTCTTCTTCATCCAAAAGAGAATTTCGACCTCTTCTAAATTCTGTAAACCATCTGAATACAATGGAAGGAGATGGAGCTTCATTTTCATATGCTAATTGTAGACGTTAAAGGCATTCTTCTTCATTTAACCTACTTTAAAATCATAGAAAATCATAGCTCAATAACGCTCTCGCGTCAACTCCCATTTCCTCTTCTTTCTAAATTTATTCTACTATGCTCAAATTGCAATTGTTGCCACAATTTTTTGTCTGCGGACATAAAAGTGTTCAAATTTACATATCCAACCAATAATTTTTTTTGTTGTTGTTTGTTTGACGCATATCGTCTTCCCCTGTCTCAAAAATTTAGTAGGGACCCTCGTATATCAACCTAATATTGAGCCGAATTTCTCGGATTATGTTTGAGACTTGTTTTAAATCAGTTAATAATAGATAGTTCATATTTTACTTTAACAAACAACTTGCTTCTTAAAATTATAGATCAATGCAACAACCACAAAAGTTGAAGGTAGATTAGATGCAAACGGCTCATCACTAGCGTTGATCGGTCGATCTGCCGTGACATCGAAAATCAGCTATAATGCTCGTGTCCACACTCTAAAAACAACTATAATGCTCGTGTCCCCACTCTAAAAACAACATTTTCAAAATTGAACAAAAAATACTCCAATCTGAGTATGTCGCAGAGTCAAAATGGCTCCGAATCAAAATGACTCAAGTTTGAAACATGCACACACTCAATTCTGAAAACATGCACACACTCGAGAATAAAACATAATGTGTTCACATTTGAGTATGTTCATGTTTCAAAAATGAGTATGAACTAACTTCTACGTACCCATTTTTGAATATGTCCATGTTTCAAAAATGAGTATGGACTGATTTCTATGTGCTCATTTTTGATTATGTCCATTTTTCAAAAATGAGTATGAACTGACCTCTGTGTGCTCAGTATTGAGTATGTCCCTGTTTCAATATTCAGAGTATTTCTGGTATATCAGAATTGAAAAGCTCTGGCTCGTCCTATTTGAAAGAAAAAGTTTCATCATAACAAAATGAAAACATCGATTGACTCAGATTTGAAAGTGGCATTTTTCTCAGTGCAATTTAACCCATCTTAGAAAACATCGCTCGAATGGTATTCATCATTCATGTGTTTGGACTTCGCGTTGCTCAGGACCAATCAGGTTTATCGGGAATTTCATTTGAGCGTTCGACCGAGTTTTCTAGGTTGAGGTAGATAGTGAATGGGAGCATTAGGCATTTTCTATAGGACGGTATTGACCGAGCACGGGCTGCCTTAAGGAGAGGTTCTAATTGTTTCGCCTAAAATTTACTTGATTTTTACGATTTTTTTTTCGGTTAAAAAGAAAATATATACTACTTTCGGACTTTTTGCATTCTATTTATTAACATTTCAACTATACATTTAAGTTTTTGAGTGTAAAAGAATGAATAATACGCCTTGTGTACGACGGGGAGTACCTGCTGGCTACTTCTAATCGGACGACGACCGTTTTTTTTTCCCCTCACAAGCATACTGAAATAAATTGGGTCCCCAAATTATGAAAAAGTAGTCCATTCTCTGAAACTTATACCAAAATTTAGTTTTAAAAGTTACATTTTTTGTAAAATGATGGTCATTTGAATAAAAAAGGGTAATTTTTTAGCCTTTTTTTCACATTTTGCGAGCTTGAGAAAATAATCAATAAAAATTATACTTTTCGGTGATGTAAGCTCCAGAAAAAGCGATTAGCTTTCTTTTAAATAAAAAAATGAAGGAAATTGGTTTAACAGTTTTCGAGAAAAAGGGTCGCCCAGTTTGAAAAACAGAGTTTCAAGAAAGACAAGTTTAAAGTTTCCCAACAGCGTTACATTCAAGAAGCGGCGTTACGTTCAGCGAGCAAAAAATATTGTTTGGAAATGAAATATTACGAAACCGCTTTAGGACAACGCACTTGAGGGATGCAAAAAATGCAAAATAAAGAAACTTGCCTACCCACAAAAATTTTTTTGACACAAATAAGTAGAACCTCCCCTTTATTTCTGTGATACACTACATCATCTCCTAAACTTGTAATACAGCTGTTTTCAAGCCTTTTTATTCCAAAGCGATGACGTATGAGTGTATATTTGTAGAAAACTTTCTGCAGATGAAAAATCTGTGTCGGACCGCCCCTGAGCGCTTGGCATAGTTCAACCGCAACCTACGTTATACACGGCCGGTGCATGACGTTTAAAACTTCACATGGAAAGGATCATTTTTACACAGCGATTGGTGCAAAACGGCGGGAAGAGCACCGCTTTGCACCAATCACCATGTAAAAATGTTTGCACCTTGTGACGTTTTAAACGTCATGCACCAGCCGTGTATAACGTAGGTCACGGTTGAACACTTCCTTTTAGTCCTAGCTGGTAGTGAACGAGTTAAAAAAGAAGTAATTTTTGCCGGCCAAAGTTTTCACGTAGAAATAATTTTGGATTAGGAATTCCAAAATTAATTTTACCTCTTCAAATAGGCACAAAAATAGTCCATAATCTAATGTCTACTCACCGTCCTTCTTCCGTATTTATCAGACCACATGCCATACAAGATGCAGCCGAGTACATTCGATATAAGCGTAACCTAGAAAACAATAAAAAACAAACAAATTTTAAATAGTTGTTTATGTTAAAAGAAAGCAGTTTATAATGAAGCTTAGAACAATTCATATACAACAATCTCTTATATTTTTACGACCGGTTGAGGGACCGGTGGAAAAAATCGTGAAACTGAAAAAGTCGGATAAAAGAGAGTTCACCCTGTTATATCATTTTAAAGAGTAAGATCATGTTGCATTCATTCTATACTGCACATGACAAAGATATTAACTGACCGCTACGATAGGACCATACTCAACTGACCGAGACAGATCTGGTTCCCAATCTAGGTCGACGCATCATCGCCCCCAAGGAACGGATAGCAACCCACAAAGGCGAACCACTCCTCAGAGTCAGTACATGAGAATTTACTCTACCGCCAGCTTGGATCATAGAAAGCCTACAGAGATGACCACTTGCTCTCACCGGTGGAAAAAACAACACAACACAAAACATAAAATATCAGTAAAAAATAATGAAAAGATTGGCATAAATAAATAGGAAAATTACTCCCCCGCATCCTGCACACCTCCTGGTGACTAGGCCGGAGGCATCAGCGTTACGAAGTAGAAATGACAGCAAAACTGTGGTCCGGCCGGACTGGATGGACCTTATACGCCTTTATTCCTCTCGCTCATCCTCCCCACAAACAGCCACCTGCTTTTTCTACTACGACAAGGTGCGCCCCACAGCTGTCACATCCGGTAAGAGAAAGTAGGGTCCACACGATGCTCCAGTGGAGACGGAACTCAAGGACACACTTAAAATCGGTGACGCAGCAACGAATCCGGAAGTGGAGTTCTATCGACACCTGCCCCCATCTAAGACCCCACTTAAGAAACTCTCCGAAAATGGTTGGTGCCGCTATGGCGCCCTCGGCTGAGCTCCTGCGCCGAAGTCAGGTTGATTCGGGACCACGCAGAGAAGCTCGTGGCCTATAAAGAGTAAAACCACTTTCACCGGTTCAAAATTTCGATTTTTCTTGCTTAAAATACTTTTTCTGCACTCGTAAATCATACTTCAGTAATTATAAATCGATATTGTAAGTAGTGGTCTGCACGGACTCGAGCCTGGCCCGAAGCCCGAGTCTGGTGCGGGCCGTGCCGGTCCGGGCTTAACTTTATTTTGAAATTTCGGGCCGAGCCGGGCTTGGTCCACACTGCTTCCTGGTCTGACTTTATTCTACAGGCTCGGGCCGGGTCTTTACTTTTTCCCGGCTATATCTTCAGAAGATATATCCAAAATTTGAAGCAAATCAATTATTTCTATCAAGAGTTATCGCATTACGTATATACAGAAATTGCGGGCACATTTGCTCTCATGCTTTGATAGTCCGTGAGCTAAGAAGAAAAAAAAACAGGTTTGGCCTGAGTTTTTGAAAATATAAAATCAGGACCTAACCCAGCACGGGAATAAGGAAGTCTAGGCTTTGTCTGGCTTGATTCCGATGAAATAAATCTGACTCGCGCCATGCTTGGGTTTCAGGCCTATACATATCCTTAAATTCTTTCCCTGAGCCCATTTTAGTCACTTATTTTTGTAAAAATTACATTGATTTTGAAAAATTTGTTTTAAAAAAAACTTTAGAAATTTACTTTGGTTTAAAAAACTACAGAGATATATTTTTTAAATGTACGTTTTTTCCTTTGTATAATTTTACGATTTCTTTTTTTTTTTATTATTCTTTTTTTTTTATTCTAAACTAAATTGACTGTCTTACTGAATATCCATTTGAATATAATTGTCTAAGTCAAATTTTTTTAATCAATGCACGTAATTGTCTTAAATGGTCACTAAATTGTTGTTATTTTGTATTTCGAACATAACCTGAAAATAAAATCTATGTAATAGAAAACGGATTCTTTTTGTTATATTGTTTTGGGTCAAGGACGACGGAAATATGACACGCGTGCCATAATTAACACGTGACAGAGGATTTTCGGCACGGCATTGATTCAGAATCTAACTCAAAATACAATTAAATATCACAAAACACACGAATTTACACTATATTATCTAGTGAAAATTCGATTTGATGGAAAATTTATCAAATCAAAAGAAAATTAGAGACTATCAAAATCGAAAGACAACCAGGTATTAGTGATATTGCGATGTTAAAAATGGCAACTTCGAATTTAATTCCTGACATGTAGAGGGAAGTTGTTAAAGATGTTTAAAGAAGTTAGCGTTTTGACAATTGCTTGAGAATTGTGAATCACTACTTTTGGGAAATGAATGATATGAAAAACTAAAATATAAATTGTTTGCAAGGGGACTCCAGTTAAGCTTGCATTACGTTCAGAGTAATTAAATATGTACCCGATATCAATTATTTGGCATCTAAGATAAATCAGCAAAAAAGTAGTATTCATTTCTTTATTATTGCTTTTTGTAATATTTACATGCTTTATTAATACTTATTATACTTAATGCTTACATGCCTGATATCTTTATTTTTATAATCCTAATAACGAAATTCCAAGTACTTTTAATCCATGATTTGGACAGCTAAATTTTTATTTGTTGGCCGTCATGATCCCGAAAAAACAATTTTGAAAAGGATTTGGCACGCAGATGTGATTAGGTTCGAAATCCCTGTTAGGTCAAGTCTACGTTGAGTTTACCTGTCAAATGCTTAACACTGTTCTTTTTTTGTTTTTTATCTTTTCGAAGCACTCTTATTAATTTCCCGTAATCCGCCTTCATTTATTTATATGTCAATTAAACTAAAATATGGTTTTCTAATTTATTATATGTATAATAATTAAGTTAGTCTAAATAATGGATTTTTACAAAAGCTTCGAATTTCTTTAAAATGATATCCCGGAAAAATTTTAAACTTTAGGGCGTAGACGTAGATTACCGGGCAATTCTCCTTCCACCTCAACTAGCTAGTTCAACTCCCGGTTCAGAAACACTAGGCAAGCAAATGTTGCCATCTGTGTTGACTTTAATTATTTTGGGGTAGAATTAGTACTGGGTTGAGATTTGACTCTTGCGTTTCGGGTTCGGGTTCACCCGATTTTTTACAAAAAAGTCTAGAATATTTTTTCAGGTTAAAAAACATGTGTATTCGAACATTAATGATATATATATATATATATATGTTCATTTTTCAACATAAAATTTTTTAGAGATATTATTGAAGCCTTTTTTTTTTTTTTGTATAAAAATGTGGTTCGGTTTCTGATTTAAGTATTTCGGGTTTGGGTCATCCGTCGGCTTGATGAAATTTTTTGTCCTATTTGGACCGGACTTGAAATTGATTTTTTGTTTCGGGTCGGTTAAAACCCGACCCTCACAATACTGTAGTAGGAGATGCTTACCGTGTTCAAGAGGGCTCCGTGGAAGCGCTCCAGTTTCCACGTGCAAGACAGAAGTGGAGTCACAAATCGCAGGACGACCATGTCGAAGCCACGAGCCATCTGCAATAGAATCATAAGATCAGCGAGACAGTATTGGCAGAAAGCCTTTTTATGTCTGAACAAGCATGATACGTATCAATTCAAAAAATCCTTCAGTCTCACTCGGAAGAGTAGTTTCTTTGTTTTGTTTTCTTTATTAATTTTAAGCTACATATAGGGGAGATGGGGGATGAAAGGGATAAGGGATTGTAGTAACTCCTCTATACCGACCCGATAAAAGATGGTGAGTGGTAGCGAGATCGGATCGCTGGCACAGAGAATTTCTCGTATAAATTAGAAAATAGAATTTATTGCATACCAATATTAATTCTAATGAAAATATGTACAAGAAAGTTAATTACAGCATTTAATTATTTTTCGTGAGTCAATCGCTTATAAATTAATGACCTCTTGACTCCAAGTGTAACTGTAACAAACAAAAGTCTCTAAACATTACAGACAGTCGTGACTACAAAACAAAGTTCATTCGGACCAAGGCTCGTCCGTTCCTTTTCTTCGGAAGATCTACTAATGCTCGTTAATTCTGAGTCTAAGAACTCTCACTCTCGCACTTGGTGTGCTTTTTCACTTCGCTGGGATTTTCAGCGGATACCTGCTGTATCAATTCTAGAGGTCGGACCTCACTAGCGCTTACACCACGCTGAGTTAGAAACTGACGTTTCCTTTTCCCTTCTCCAGAGAGTCAACACTCTCCTTTTCGATCTCCCCAAAAACTGTCCTCTCTCACTTTTTCATTCTCGCAGGAGAACTTCTTCTGGGGGCGGGGGCTTTGTCGAGGCGGGCCCCTCGAAACTCTCCAGCCTCTTAGCAGCCTTGAGATCCCTCTGTTTCGTTTTCACTAAGTCCGTCATTGGACGTTCTAAGACAAAGGGCAAAGTTTCGGGCGCAAAGCTAAAAATCGTGTGCAGAGATCGCTTCTCTCGCAGATGAACTCTTTCCCACGAACTCGGCAAGGATCAAAGCATAAGACCCCTTTTTGGGTAACGCCTTACCACTTCATCACTGTCCGAACTTTCCGCTCACAGTACAATAGAATTCGGCGTCTGCTAGTCTTCAAGGCAAAAATAGCGAGGGAAGGTATGCAGTTAAGTGTACTCACAGGAAATGCTAGAATGACACATAGTGCAGCTGGATGTCGAAGCTCAAATTCTTTACAGCACCTCCTCCTCAAACGATTCTTAAGGGTGAAACACTAAGAATCTCTAAGAGTCGGATAAAGAATTGCAAGCTCAAATTACATCAGAGTGGCAAGAAATAAAACATACATGAATAAGATAATACTACCTTCCTTTTTTTTTTCGTGCTCTGATAAGAAATCATGAACATAGAATGAAATAAAACACAGTGAAATAAAAAATAAAAAATCTTAAAATAATTATATACAAAAGTTTATCAAGAAATCTCCTTAAACTCGACTCAGACAATCAACATGCGGAATGTCTTTGCCTGCGCGATGAGAAATGGCATAATTATAAGGTTGCAGAGCTAAGGACCACCTTAATAATCTGGGATTATTTCCAGAATTTCTTTTTAGAAACACCAAAGGATTGTGATCGGTTTCGATAGAAAAGTTTTGTCCATCAATATAATGCCTTAACTTTTTTATCGCAAAAATAATCCCTGCACACTCTCTTTCAGTGGCGCAGAAACTTTTCTCACTATCAGTAAATTTTCGACTTAAATATATTATGGGGTGCTCTTCCGATCCCTCTCTTTGAGCCAAAACCACGCCAATACCTAAGTCACTAGCATCAGTTTGTACAATGAATTCTTTCTGAAAATTAGGAGCGTAAAGCACCGGTTCTTCAGTAAGCTTCATTTTCAAAGTCTCAAAGGCTTTTCCCATTTCGTCGCTCCATGCAATCTTTTCTTTTTTATTTTTCCCTTTAAGCGCCCTCGTTAATGGTTCTACAATCACTGCATAATCTTTTATGTACCGGGAATAATATCCAGCCATTCCCAAACATCTACGTATTTCAGTTTTCGATTTCGGAACCGGTAATTCCTTAATTGCCCTTACTTTCGCCTCAGCTGGCCTCCGTCTGCCCTCCCCTACAATATGCCCAAGATATTTTACGGTTTTCTGAGCGAACTTGCATTTCGCCAATTTGATTTTTAGTTTCGCGTCATTAACCCTTTTTAATACTGTTTCTAGATGACGCATATGGTCCTCCCAACTGTCTGAAAAAATCGCCATATCATCTAGATACGGTAAACAGAATTCCTCAAGCCCTCTCAATACTATATCCATAAATTTTGAGAACCTGTAGGATGCATTCAGGAGTCCAAAAGCCATGACCAGAGGGAAATAGGACCCAAAGCTTGTAACAAAAGCCGCTAATTTTTGAGCCCTCGGGGTCATTGGAATTTGCCAGTAGCCCTTCGTTAGATCTAAAACCGTAATATATTTAGCACTCGAGACTTTTTCAACTCTTTCTTCAATATTGGGTAAAGGATAAAATTCTACCTTTGTGATGGCATTTAGTTTGCGGTAATCTATACAGGGTCTCGGGTCCTTTCCTGGTGTTTCCACGAGAATAATCGAAGAGCTATATTCAGATTCGCCTTCTACTATAAGATTTAATTCTAACATTCGCTTTATTTCTTTGCGCAATATTTCCGTTTGTCTGGGTGATGTTCTGTAGGGTCTCGAACGAACGGGTTTTAACTCCGACAATTCTATGTCATGCTCGATTAGATCGGTACGCCCTGGGTCATTCGAAAATACAGTCCCATAATGGTCCAATAAATTTTCCAATTGTCTCAATTGCTCGGAAGTGCATCTAGTTGTTAAATCACTCTCTCTTACGACTTCATCGAACTTATAAACTTCGGAATCGGCACAGGGAAAAACTATATCTAAATCTTGTTTATCCTCAACCTCGTTTATCACTCGCGTTAAGATGTTTACTAACTCCACCCGTTTTTTATAAGGCTTTAATAAATTCACATGATAAATCTGGGATTTTTGTCGCCTCCCAGGAACATTTACAATATAATTTGTTTCCGAGATTTTCGATTCAATTTTTCCCGGTCCTATCCAACTTACTGACATTTTGTTTGGTTTACTGGTCGCCAAAACCAAAACCTCATCTCCTACGTTAAATTTTCTTTCTACCGCCTTTTTGTCAAACCAAAATTTCCTTTTTTCTCGTTCAGTAGTCATGTTCTCAACGGCTAAATCCTGACACCTTTTTAATCTGTTCGTGAGGTTAAACACATATTCCGTCACTAGTTCATTTTCCTCCGCCTCTCCCATCCATTTTTCAAACAATAATGTTTCCGGGGTCCTCAAATTTTTTCCGTGCACTAGTTCAGCGGGGCTGAACCCAGTCGAATTATGCGGTACCGTCCGTAATGCTAACAATGCATAAGGCAAGTTTGCTTCCCAATTCGACCCGTTTTCTACACAAAGCACTTTTAAAAGCCTCTTAACCGTCCTGTGCCATCGTTCAACACTGTTACTTTCAGGTCGACACACACTTGAGTTTCCTATCTTAACTCCGAACTTTTTAAGAAAGGCGGTCGTTAAATCGCTAACAAAGCTTCGGCCCAAGTCCGTCTGGATTTTCCTTGGAAATCCTAATCTACTGAATATCATCATTAGGGCTTCGATAATGGTCTCAGACCTCATATCTGACACTGGTATAGCCTCAGGGTACTTTGATGCTAAACATACCGCAGTGACCATGTATTTGTTTCCTTTGTTTGACTTCGGTAAGGGCCCGACGAGATCACAGCTTAGTTTCGAAAATATTTCACCCACTATTGGTACTAGCTTAAGTGGCGCTTTCTTCTTTTCCCCTGCTTTTCCGATTCTTTGACACGGGTCACAAGATTTGACAAAATCCTCAATTTCTTTTATTACATTAGGCCAAAAGAAATACCGCAATACTTTATCTTTGGTTTTCATTTCCCCTAGGTGAGACGAAATTCCTTCATGACACGCGCCTAATATGTCAACACGAAATCTCAAAGGAACAACCACCTGGGTCCTCTCGTTCCCGCGATTATCCTTCGTGTTCCTTATTATCAGAGAATTTCTTATTTCAAAGTGAGACTTTTTAACTTTAGCCTTATCTCTAATCTCTTTGAGTGATGGATCGCTGTCTTGTTCCATTTTAAAATCCTCTCTCCCTATCTTAGCCAGATTCGTAAATCCGTCTTCGATCAATAATGGCAGCAAACCTCTGTCTAAACTATCCAACTCGATGGGGTTGTCTATCTCCTCACCCTTTTCTTTAGAATTCAACGTTTCCGTTTCACCCTCAGAGGAATAATCTACTAGAGGCCACATCTCTTTGTTATATTGTTGAAAATCCGGTTTCAGGATCAGCTCGGATTGGCGCTTTAAAAAATGTCTGTTTTGGCGGTGATCGCTTTCTTGGCAACTTCGATTTCATTCTCGCAATAAAAATAAACGTAAACAAACCAAAACGAAACTGTTGCTCCTTCTAGGATTTAATGTCAAAGAGGAAGGATAGAAATAAGTTATGAGAGTCCCACCCATGGTGAAAAAAGGATTGTTTAATCTTCTGGATGGATTTTCTTTTCATGTTTTTGCTGCTGTATTTTATTTTAATGTTATAAAATGGCTTTGTCCTTGTAATAAATGTTACTTAAATTATATTTTTTTTATTAGTGATATAAGATATTAAGTACGATAACACAAATTATTTCGAGATTTCTGCTTGGAAAGCTTCAATCTGACACAATCATTTCACGAAATGTAACAAATTAATGTCAGATTTTTTTTTAAAATTCTAAAAATGCATTAAATTTAGCAGGCATTATTAAAATAACAGAAAATCGAACAGTATTTACAGTATCTTTTTTCTTTCTTACAAAAGTGAAGAATTTGTGGAAAGTTAGCAGTGGCATGTTATAAAATATTATTTGATTTGTTAATGTATTTTATAGGTTTTGAAAACTTGAAATCACATACTGTCTTTATGTAACAATACATTCTATAGAACATATTTTTGCTGCAATCCAGAATTTTTGTTTTGCTTTTGATGTTCCAATTTAAAGGCATATTTTTGGCAATCTTTCATATATACATATATATATATATATATATTTAATTGAAAGTATAAATGTATTACAATATTTTTAATCAAAAGGAAAACATCGATAGATAACATTATACGCATGTATAGAAAAAAAATACAAATGCACAGTATTTTTTTTTTTTTTTTTTTTTTTTTGTATGAAAAATAAAAATTCCAGGATATTTCATATCTACTAAGTTAGAACTTGTGTAATTTTTTCTCTGTTAAAATAACTATTATTTTGCATAAGTTTCTGAGAAGAAATAATTTGCAACTTTTGGATGCTATAAAAAATTAAGTTTAACTCTCAAGTGTGTTTTTTTTTCTTTACAATTATTGAAAATAATAACCACCAGCAACTATTGAAGATGTTGACTTCTAAACAATACTTGCTGTCATAATTAGATGCTATAAAACCTTCTCAAATACAAAATGGCTACTTTATGATTTTAGGTAGATTTCGTAAGAAATACTACCTATTACATTCTCCCCTATGTTGGACTTTCTGAAAAGTTTTTGCAGATCTACGCCAATCATCACTGCCAGAACCCAAAACCACCCCCAATTCAAAACTTTTATCTATCTATCTATCTAGATCACTTTTTTATGGACACGATAACTTCAATAATTCTGCACAAATCTCTGCACAAACTGATACACAAAATTAAAGTGCATAATATCTTGGTCAAGTTCGATAATGGGCAAAATCGAACCAAAGGGAGGGGGGGGGGGTGAAAACAGAAAAATCCCCATAGCTTCTTAATTATGATACGTATCGAATCCGTTTAAAGTTATTAATACTTCTAGAAAAAGGCCCGAAAATTTATGTATGACAGATTTTTGATATAATTAAAAATGACCTCAAGGGGGGGGGGGAATAGGGTTTAAGAAGAAAAGAATTCAAAACTTCGTCAATTCACAAGATATCAAATCTGCTTAAATTTATTATAAATCCTCTTAATAGTATCTACAACTTTTACTTTGACAAGTTTTTTTATAAGACCAACTCTTATAGCCCGAAAGAAAAAAAAATCCTGTCTACAGACACAGGTAGATTTTGAAGTGGGTGGTCTAAACTGCCGAATCATGGCAAAAAGGTCATTTCTTATGCAATTCCCAATAAACAGGTGCCCCACTATCTGTATTTTCAAAATCTACCTGTGCCTGTAGGCCGAGCCGTCAGGAAATTGTTTCATTAATTTGTGATCGGAAATGTATGAAATTGGCAGGTGTTCTTATTTAGTTTTCCATCAAAAGAGGCTTTCAATAAAAGCAGAAGATATTTCAGAAAAGTCCGTCAGCATTTTGAACCGAGTTTCCGATGCCGCAGCACTTGAAAGAAGAAAAATGTTGTCACATGACAGGAATCACTTATTGTACTGTCCTCTTAAAAAAATAAATTTTGAAATTTTCTTTATATAAAGTATAATAAAGAATTTTAAAAATTAAACATAGCTAAATTTTTACAGCTTGTTCGATGATTTTAATATATTGAGTATTTTACATTTTATCACTTTATTACAAAATGGCAGAAAATTAAGCTCTTGCTTAATCACAAATTCTTATTTGAAAAAAAAAAAAAAACATTTTCTAAAAAGTAACCCATGTTATCAAAAAAAAAAAAAAAAAACACCTGATGTAATCAGCTGAAAATGATGCATTTTATTACCTATTAATGGTCTAACCTAAAAACAATTAAAAAATTATGTAGATATTCTCAAATTTTATTATAATAAGAAAATCTGTAAAAATGAAGCTCATGCTTTTGCCAGGTACAATATCAATGGGTTTAAAAAAATGTATAAATAATCAATATTTAGGTAATAAACTCAATTTCACATGAGAAATCTTACAAAAAGAATAATCCCCCCCCCCTCTCCCAAGAAAACATTCCAAATTATTTCGAAAATTAACAAACTATAAACACAGCTGTAGACTCTCAACCTTAATTATAGTTATTCTGTTCTTTTATAGCTTGGAACACTGTTGCAAGATATTTTAAAATGAACTGTTTTGAAGTTAAAATATTAGTCAATCTCTAGAAAAACAACAACAGCACAGACAGGCACAGACACAATATAAAGTTTCGGCGGGAAATTCGGGGAAATTCCACGTAGATTTTGGCGGGGGAAAAACCAGTTTGGCGGAATAAATCTACCACCACCACCACTGATGTCTGTCAACGAAAAGGTTACCAATGTGGGGTCTAGTATATTGTAAGGTCTATGGTTTCACCGTATTCGCGAAAGTTTGCTTCTGCTTCTTCTTTCTCTTTCACCGAATTCAAAGTTTCCGCTTCATCGCGTCGGTGAACATTCTCCCCTTCCTTATCGGAAAGCATAATCCGCTTATCTTCCAACTTTGGAGTATGGTCCATTTTTTTCTTTTGAGCGCGCGTCAGAACTGCATTTACTAACTCCGGTTTCATGTTCGCCCGCTCTAATAACTTTTGAGATTGATTACCCAACAAATAATAATTCATATCTGAACCTCTATTATTTACTCCCGCTTTCGTTTCAATAACCCCCACGCCTTCAATTTCTAAAGTGACCTCTGCTATGGGTAGACAGTATAATTTACTGTCCAGCGGAGTCTTAATCCAAACGTGATCTCCATTCAATTTATCTTGACTGACTAAATCGTATGCAACCAGATCAATATCACTCCCTGAATCCCTCAAGGCAGTTGCCCGAATTCCATTCACTAATACTTTACTCAAATAAGGGGAGAAGGCTTCTCCAAGTGTCGGCTTACTATTTAAGTGACTGACCCGCGCAGCCTCTTTCTTTTTAATTTCCGGACAATTTAATTTGTAGTGACCACTTTGCAAACACGCGTAACACTTGACTTCTCGCCTTTTTTCGAACGCCTTTTCCCTTTCTTTATTATCATTTCGATCCCTCCAGTTAAAGTTAGTCTCCGGATTTCTGTTTCCGTTTCGCCCATTTTCAAAAGTTCTGGGTCTTTCAAATTTCTTCTCTGTCGGTGGCTTAGGATTCCACGTTTTTTTAGAAGGGCGTTTGATCGCTTCGTACGCATCTAAAAGCCTTACTAATTCTTCGGGATCTTTAATCTCCGCCCAGTTATCTATAAAATGTTCGCGCATTTCTGGAGACGCTCTCCGTTTGATTTGGTCCGTGACAAGCAAATTTTTCAAACCCTCAAAATCCGAAACTTGTAAGCATGACAGCCAACCTTCTAAAAAACTATTAAGTTCGAAAATCAGATCCTTCCAAACTGAATTAGGATTTCGTGGATGTTGACTAAATTTTTGTCGATATGTCTCTGCATTCAAACGATAGCGTTCTAACAGTTTTTCTTTCACATATTGAAAATCATCAATTTTGTCTTCGGGTTCTCTCAAAATTAGCTCGGCCATTCCCACAGGTAATAATGATAGTAAGTTCGTCACCAACTCATCCGAATTTAGATTACATTTTTTTGCCTGTCTCTCGAATAAATTCAAAAACAACGAAATATCCGAATTCTTTTCATCAAAGCGATGCATAATTGTTTTTAGGGGTAAATGATTCGTTCTAACTGAGATGCTACTGGATGCGGTACTCCGGTCATCTGACTCTTGTGTCGCTTTTAATCTAGCTAACTCATGTTCGCGTTCTTTTTCTTTTTCTGCTTTCTCCCACAGTCTTTCTTTCTCTAACTGAAGTCTATCATTCTCTTCCTTCTCCGCCAATAACTTATTTTCCCTGTCTTTTTCTAACAGTTTAATTTGCGCTAAGGCTAGCTCTTTATCAAATCCCTCTGACGACTCTATTTTTTTTATAATTTTCGGTACAGTATCATTTTCCTCTAAAATGACCTCAAATTCGTAAGCTAACGTTTGCAAATCAGCTCTCCTAAAATATTTAAGCTCCGACATTTTTAAAGTATAAAATTAGAAATTATCTTTCCCACAAATATAAAACAATACAATAAGATTAAATCAAATCCTACCAAGTGCGTCAAAATATTACCAAAATATACGCTCATAAAAAATACGCATAACAATAATATATAAGAAATATGCAACATATAAAATTAAGCAACCCTATCCTATCGTCCACATTCACCTTGGTATTTGGTTATAAAATACATATGGGATCAATTTGACACAAAACAACAATTTCAAATTCAAAAAGTACAGTAAAAATATTTTAAATTGCAAAAGTCTCATTCAATTCCTTTTTTTTTTTAAATCAATGGTGGTCTTAATCTCTGCATCCACTCTTAAAAAATTTAGAATAATTCACAAAAAACATATAAAATCAACTCTGTTATCGTAAAATATGAAATGCGTTCAATACTTTTTTTTTTCAATGAACTCTCATTTATAGATTCAGCTAAAATTTTGTAACACTGCACAACTCTCAGTTTGCATTAAATTAATTCAACAATAATTTAATTTTTAACTACAAAATTTGTCTATTAAATAAGTTACAGTAATCTCGGAAGTATCTCATCATACTTTTTTTTTTTCTACCGGAAAAATTTCTCAAAATATTTACTCTCACAAAAATTAACATACAACTTTTTTTTTAAGCCTACAACACCTACACAAACACTAATAACAATTAAAGCCACTCTGAGTATAAAAAGAGCTTACCTCCATTACTAAGAGTCTTTCAGGGCGTCAGAAGCACAGACTTCAGAGATTCTCAGGAGCACAGACGGGGTTTCTATCACACTTTTCGGATGGGGACTCTTCCGGATGGGGGAACACTCTCCAGAATTCTTGGTAGATTTCTCTTTCTGATGGGGGAACACTCTCCAGAATTCTTGGTAGATTACTCTTTCTGATGCTGTGTTGATCCACAGGGGCGTCTAAGGAGACTCAGGTCACAAGTCACAAGGAGACTCTTTCTTGGAGCACTTTGATGATTTATATTTCAGAGTCCACTCTTTGTCTTTAGAGAAAGTCATTAATTTCTGCTAATTAATCCATCACCGCAAGCCACCAGTTGTAGTAACTCCTCTATACCGACCCGATAAAAGATGGTGAGTGGTAGCGAGATCGGATCGCTGGCACAGAGAATTTCTCGTATAAATTAGAAAATAGAATTTATTGCATACCAATATTAATTCTAATGAAAATATGTACAAGAAAGTTAATTACAGCATTTAATTATTTTTCGTGAGTCAATCGCTTATAAATTAATGACCTCTTGACTCCAAGTGTAACTGTAACAAACAAAAGTCTCTAAACATTACAGACAGTCGTGACTACAAAACAAAGTTCATTCGGACCAAGGCTCGTCCGTTCCTTTTCTTCGGAAGATCTACTAATGCTCGTTAATTCTGAGTCTAAGAACTCTCACTCTCGCACTTGGTGTGCTTTTTCACTTCGCTGGGATTTTCAGCGGATACCTGCTGTATCAATTCTAGAGGTCGGACCTCACTAGCGCTTACACCACGCTGAGTTAGAAACTGACGTTTCCTTTTCCCTTCTCCAGAGAGTCAACACTCTCCTTTTCGATCTCCCCAAAAACTGTCCTCTCTCACTTTTTCATTCTCGCAGGAGAACTTCTTCTGGGGGCGGGGGCTTTGTCGAGGCGGGCCCCTCGAAACTCTCCAGCCTCTTAGCAGCCTTGAGATCCCTCTGTTTCGTTTTCACTAAGTCCGTCATTGGACGTTCTAAGACAAAGGGCAAAGTTTCGGGCGCAAAGCTAAAAATCGTGTGCAGAGATCGCTTCTCTCGCAGATGAACTCTTTCCCACGAACTCGGCAAGGATCAAAGCATAAGACCCCTTTTTGGGTAACGCCTTACCACTTCATCACTGTCCGAACTTTCCGCTCACAGTACAATAGAATTCGGCGTCTGCTAGTCTTCAAGGCAAAAATAGCGAGGGAAGGTATGCAGTTAAGTGTACTCACAGGAAATGCTAGAATGACACATAGTGCAGCTGGATGTCGAAGCTCAAATTCTTTACAGGATGGATGGTACGTTCTCAATATTTCAGGCAATAAACATTTCTTTTTAGTTGCTTCTTATCCTCATAGATTTCACTACCATAGTGTGCTTCAGAACCAAAAGCAAGAGTATATGGCTGTTTTCAGTTTTCTTCAAATTTGCATTTCCTGAAAACTCTGCTTAAAAGTAATTTTTTTTTACATTTGAACTTACTTAAATATCTTATGCAATATAAACAATTAAGATATGTTGTATTTAAAGGCTCAATATTGGTAATTAAAATGAATGCATATTAACCATTGTGACAAAATGGCTGACAATTGAATATATGTAATCATGGGGATGATTGGGACATTTCACATGGGATGAATGGAACTGTGTCATCCTTCCCTAGAGGATGCTGAAAAATATATTTATTAACTAAATAATATTATATAGATTGATAAATTAATAACTTATGGTAATTATTCTTTTAACATTTCACCCTCATTATAGCCATTGAATGTTTCCGTTTATGGGCCTTTTAAGAAGGCAAAGCTGAGATGAGTCCGAGATGATTGGCTAACAAATAATCCTGGTGATCCTATTACAATTTATAATCTCTCAGCTTTTGCCAAGGAGGCATTTTTGTCAGCCTTTAGTCCTTAACATTGAATACGGGGAGGAAAATGTTTGTGTCCCATTCATCCTTGCTGTGGGGATGATTGGGACATAGAAGAACTTCTTTTTAAATTTCATTTATATTTCTGTATAGTAATAATCTTGAATAAATATTGTGCATAAGATGTAGTCAAACACTTAATGTATGACATGTGATGTATAATATTGATAATAACTTAAATAAAATATTTAAAATAACGATTTTCGTGAAAATGTCCCATTCAACCCCCATCTCCCCTACATTAGATTTAATACAATTTGAACATATCGTGATGACAAGTTCCGTATGTTTTGTCCTTGCGCATTCACTACAAGAGATACATTCTTGATTAACTAACTTATCCAATATACTGGAAAGGTCAATTACACAGTCCCAATTATGTTCGAATGGATTCAGTATTTCGAACGTTATCGTGATGACAAGGTTTAGATTATTTGAGCCGTTGATTTCGAAAGTGGGACAAGTCTACTTTGTCAAAGAAATGCCGGGTGGTTACAAGTTAAGTATCTCTATTTGGAGCTGTCTGTAGCTCGAAGGAATAACCCGAATAAAAAACAAAATTGGTACTATTCGAGAAGGGGGAAGAAGAATGGAACAATAAAAAAAAATTGCAATAATCGCCGACAGATGGCGCATTTGAATGTGACATGTAATGTGTAATATTGTGTACCATGGAGGTGTCGCAAACCTCAATCACTTTACCATATATCACAACAGGTGCGAAACATCACTCCCGATGCGTTACTTTCCGCAGTTGAACACGTCGTGCACCGCCTGGATTGTGTTCCCCCAGCACAATGATCATTTGGAAACTGAACAGGATCGGCACTGCCATGCAAAAGCCTAACCACGTTCACTGTAACATTTTCCAATAAATTAGGTGTGCCATCCGGTTTGACGCCTTAATTCTTTGTTCTTCTATCACACATTACTTTTCACACTCGGTAGCGCCATCTGTCGGTGATTATTGCAATTATTTTTTGTTTATTGTTCCATTCTTCGTCCCCCTTCTCGAATAGTAAGTGTACCGATTTTGGTTTCATTCGGGTTACTATTCCTTCGAGCTACAGACCAAATAGAGATACTTATATTATAACTGTTAGGAAAATTAAGACTACATGAGCAAGAAATAGAGTCCCTCATTTCTAGATAAATTGTCTCAGCATTCTACATATATCATACTAGCTGTTACCTGTGACTTCGTTCACGCAACATTAAAAGAAGAATAAATACATTAGTTAAGCAAAATATTTTACTCCCAACAATTAAAAACATTAATAATTAACTAACTATTTATCACATTTCATAGGAGACACTACGGTATTTATTATTATACTAGGTGGAGCCAAAACCGTACTTCCGCGACAGAACAGGGACCTTGACATAACTCAGTCTTAAAAAAGTGAAATTTTGTGCCAAATAATCGCGGAAATGAAATTGCAACCAATGCAGAAAGGAGGGCCTAATAAAATCGTGGAAATAGACGAATTGCACAAAAGCAAATGTCAATTTTACCTGATAAACAATTTTACTTTTAACGCCTTTGTGAAACGTTTAAACAGCCATCCTCTAAAAAAAAAAAAAAAAAAACATTAATTAGAAATAGTATATGCTTTTTCTTTAAATTCAATTCTGCCTCCTTGGTTTAATATATAGTTGAAACAAATCTTGTTTTCTAAATGACAGTATGTTAACAGGCAATTTTTTGTTCTCCAGAATAAATTGATTCATGAAGTTTGAATATGTGAAAATATGTTTATATTTTTCGGATAATTTACTGTAATCAAGATTTTGTTTTCACCATCTATTCAAAGTGAAAATAAATTCTGTTTTTTAGTTTTAATGAGAAAATGGTGTAAAAAATATACTGATCTGTTTTATTTTTCCTTTTTTATACACAAATATGGAGTAAGTTACTTTCCGTTTTTAGAGAAACTTCGTTAAAAAAAATGGCATTTAATTTAATTTTTTTAATTCTGAGAGTTTGTCTGACATCCTGGGATCAATTATAACCGGTATTCGCTAAACCGGTAGTAAACTAACCGGTAGTAAATCGCATTGCGTTCGATAATCTAGGAGTAGTTGCGAAATACAAACACACGGTCAGATTTTAATATAATAGATTCGTGTTCATTTTCCTTTTCTTAAAATTATGATGTGATTTTTAGCAGAAAACTCGGATACTCATGCGGAACAAAATAACGAAATAACGGATACTCATGCTTAATAATCAGTATAGATAACAAAACATTTAAATTTTTCGTTATAAATATGGCGTGAAACTCATCTACTTTCTATACTTATTGATCCTTGTATTATTAATGTAAGGAATTGATTCACACTCATTTTAAAACATATTGGAAAATTCCCGTTCTATTTCAAATATGACGTTTCCTTTTTCCCCAGAGAAATCCCTTTTTAATGACATAATTCTTGTTAATTTTCTTTTCCAGGCAATTAATTTTAATACTGCCATAGGGAAAATTATGTTACTTTAACGAAATAATATTAAATCTTTAGGTTTTATAAGAAAAAAATGGAACTATTAACATTCGTCATTTTTTTTTTAGGTAATCGAGTTATTTCTTTTAGTTTTATGAATGAAAACTCGCTATTTCTCGCTATCCATGACATCATTTACGACATGGATAATTTTGCGGAGCATATTATTGACATTTGCTAACCATTTTCTTTTGAAACTTCTTTTTACTTTTTTAAAATTTAAATAAAAAATACGGTATAGTTATATTAGCCGTGCGCAGACGGTAAAACGGCAAGCAAATATTGTTACCATACAAAAGAAAAAAAAAAAGAAAAAGTGAAGAAAAAACCCAAGATCATTTTATTTCACCAATCAAAGCATATCCGCTTTATTTTCGATAAATGACGTCATATTCGCCTGTTTCCTATGGTTACGCATATTGAAACCTTGTATTATTATCAAAAACTAAAAAAGTACGTTTTATTTCTAATAATTTTATTTAATCTTCTTAATTCTCTATTTTTTTTAATTTCATTTTCATTTTTCCCGTGAAAATTTATCAATTGAAACAAAATTGTTGAGTAAAAATCATTTTTTCGGGTTTTGAATTAGTTTTGGCAACGATAAAGTATTAGCAACGGTAAAGTAAATTTAACCATTTTAAAATGCTATACGAAAAAATGTCCATTTATTCTCAACTAGCCGCCACTGGCGACCAGTTTGGTCTCCCTTAAATGTATGTTAAACATTGCAACACGTTACATTTATTCATAATTTAATTTTCCCTTAATCCTTCGCCAAATTGGAAGATTCTAATAGACAAATCATGAACTTTTGCGATCATGGTAGCATTTCGCATATTTTTTGGGCACAAATGTCACATACGCACGTTGGCGCGATTCCCCCCCCCCCTCCCCCGCCAATTTGGCGAAAACTTTGTTATGGAAATTGTTGTTTATTTACTTTTATTTTTTATTTTAATTCTATAAATTATTTTTGATATGTATATCAATATTTATTTACAACAAACTATCATTTATTTATTTTTATTCTTTTTTTTAATTATGAGTATTTTTGTTAGCCGGGAGCAGATGATAATTCGCCAAATATCGTTCCCATCACCGTCATTCATACTACAATTAATTTAATTTTAAATTATAAACCTGTCACTCATTTCATTTAAAATACACTGCTCAAAACAATTAAAGGATATTTGAAGTTTTATATAAAATAAAGATATAAACGAAATTTTTTTCGCCGAAAATAGAAGAAGAGAATCACAAATGCAAATTTTTCTGGTTTTCAAACTGTGGAGTATGCAAATTTTGAGTTCGACGTCAAAAACGTCGCTTCAGCGGCAGCGAATGAAATTTGACTTTCAACTGGATAAAAGAGAATGAAGACAAGGATGATCGGCATTCAGTGATTGCTTTGTTTCGATGAGTACGATGTCTCTGCGAAGTCATTTGACAGATTCAGAAGCTTGGAGAATTGTTGGTAGGTTAGAAGGGCGCCAAACTCAAGCCGAAGTAGCGCAAGCCATTGGAGTGTCACAAAGTGTCATTTCCAGGATCTGGAACCGTTTTTTGGAGAGTGGATGTGCAGGCCGAAGACCAGGGCAAGGTCGTAGACGGGCCACAAAGCCCAATGAAGATCGGTATTTAGCGTTAACAGCTCGGAGACACCGAAACATGAACGCTACTCTTCTCCAACAACACCTTCGCTCGGCTACAGGCACCACGATTTCAACTCAGACTGTCCGAAACCGGCTCCATGCTGTAGGTCTGTATGCTCGCCGACCGATGGTATGTGTTAGATTAACATCAAGGCATCGTCGCGACCGCAGGGAGTGGGCAACCGAGCATGTCAACTGGAGGAGAAATGAATGGAGCAATATTCTGTTTTCTGACGAGTCCCGTTTTTCTGTGCATCCGGATAATAGGCGTATTTTCATCTGGAGGGACCGTGGTAGTAGGAATAATCCTGCGTTCGTGCACGAAAGTGTCAGATTTGGCGGTGGAGGAGTGTTGGTGTATGGTGGCATCTCCATTGACGGGCGCACTGACCTCTACATCATTCGAGATGGAGCTCTGACTGGTCGCCGATATAGGGATGAGATCCTCAGACCTATTGTAGTCCCTTACGCTGCAGCAATCGGAGATAACTTCATTTTAATGGACGATAACTGCAGGCCACATCGTGCAAACCGGGTGGAGGATTTCCTTTTCGAGGAAGGAATCGTTCGAATGGAATGGCCAGCGTGTTCTCCAGACATGAATCCAATCGAGCACGTTTGGGACGCTCTAGGAAGACGAGTTTCTGGCCGCCAACAACCCCCACAAACTCTCCAAGAACTGGAAAGAGCTCTTCTGGAAGAGTGGGGCAGAATACCCCAACTCGTCATTAATAGCCTCATTGAGTCCATGCCTCAAAGGTGTTCAACGTTGCTGGCCGCCCGTGGAAACCATACCCCCTATTGAAAATGATTTTCTTTGAAGAAAACACCTTTTCTTATTCTTTTTTTCTCATATGCACAAATTGTGTTTTTTTCCTTTTGTACACAAATGCGCAATAAAATGCATTTTTTTCTGCCAAACATGTGTAATTTATTCTCATATAACCTACTATGTCTGTCGACCATGTATCAATCAGCTAAAAAGTTTCCCAGATACAAAATCCACCTAAAACTGCAATATCCTTTAATTGTTTTGAGCAGTGTACTTAACTTTAATCTAAAATGCTTATATTACATAAATTTAAAATACTTCACACTTTTCATTTAAAGAAAATAAAGAGAAAATAAATAAATAAATAAGAAATAATATCATAAATCAAAACATTTGATTTCAAAATCAAAGTATCATTTCTAATTTGTACACGCGATAAATAAAAGCTGTATTAGCGATTTTAAAAATGCTAAAAATCTGATTCATTAAATATTATTACATGAGTTCAATTTACGTCAAGAAAAGGTCCGAAAGTTGAGTTGTATAGCACATAATTATGGTAAACTTTGATTGTCTCACTGGTGCGAATTATTTTTTTGACGCGAGGCAGCGGTCCAAAAATTCATTCGCGGAGAACTTGCTTTGCGAATGATTACCTCCATGATTTAATATTTTAAATGTTCACGACGAATCAATCTTTTTTTTGTTTACTTTTATGAATAGAGAATTTGAACTGCGAATCTTTCGACTGAAGTTATTGCAGAATATATACATAATTGAACGCAAGTCATCTCTCAAATATTAATTTATTTTGAACGATCTTTCTTAAAATGTAACTTTTATGCAGTTTATTCGAAAAAATAATTTTGAATAAAAATGGCCGCTTGGCATATGAAAAAGCGATGCGGCATCCCGGAACTGTTGAGGACAGTCACATGACTTACAGTTTTATTATAGAGATGAAAATAACGAAATTTTGAATTATTAAGAAAAATATTTGAATAAAATAAACAAAACCCAGCCTATGTTCATATGAGGTTTATAATCAGCCTATATGCAAAGATACAGGCTCGTTAAATGCTCCATTTTGACGCTGGCTTCAGCCTAATATTTGTACACAATCAGATTTATAATATTATTAGGATAGGATACCAGAGGGCCCGTGCGAAGATTTCGCACTGAAATCTAATATTTTTTAGGTACTTCTCTATTAACCCGTCGACCGCTTTTCATAACAAAAAACTACCGCCAAACTGTAAGATTAAACGCCAAAAATGCAGTCCCATTTACTTGATGTCAAAATCATTATGCCTGTTTGTTACGTCATCTAGTGGTATTACATTCGACATTTGCGTGTATTTTTCATTATGTTTTACTGATTTAGTAGTTATTTTATTAATTAAAATAACAATTGTGCCCTTAAATTCTTATATTTTATTTATTTTTTGATATTCCAATGGCAACGTTCTCCCGTTTATTTGGCGATAGTTTTTTGTTATGAAAAGTGGTCGACGGGATAATAGAGAAGTATCATTTTTTATCAATATGTAATATTTATTAGATGCAGGTTTAAACTTCTAAAGAAAAAGCAAGGATAAAAATATCTGCAAACAACATTTAGTTGTTAGTCAAGCCAGAATATCATCTAATTTATTCCATCAAAGTTAGACTAAAACCTGATCCAAGATTGCTAAAGACACGCGCGAGAAAAAAATTAACAATCGTATTTTGACTGCATTAGAGGATGACGTCATCCGCTTCGGGAAAACCATGGAACTTAGAAATATAAATCTAAACATTTCAATTTCGCTTTTTAATCATAAGTATAAAATAAACCCGTGCGGTGTTTTTTATAATAATTGCTATGAGCATCATATAATGTGGTATTTTATTTTTTTGGCAACAATAATTTCAGGAAAACCTTTCATTTCTTTCATGAAAACAATGCCGATTTAATTTTTTAATTTCAGCAAATTTTAATCAAAAACATGTTTTAACGAATTGTTAATTTGGGCTATGTCAGAAGCCTGTTCTAGAACCTTTCATATGGTATCTCATTCGTTGTTCGGCGTTTTATATTTTCTGAGTAAAAGGGATGTTGACAGGAGAAATAATATATAAGGATTCTAATACGAGCAAATCTTGTGTGTGGTTATATATATATATATATATATATGCAAATTTTATCTTAAAAACGGCTCTAACGATTTTGACGAAATTTCGTATCCTACCGTTTTGGAGCACCAGAAAACCATTGGGCTAGGTCACATGTTCGAGAAAATTCGATTAGTGGGACATTTTGGGTCATTTTGGGTCATGGTCTAGCTAATTGTATCAAAAAATGGTTCAAACGATTTTGACGAAATTTTGTATCCGACCATTTTCGGGCACGAGAAGACTATTGGGCTGGGTCACATGTTCGAGAACTTCGATTAGTGGGTCATTTTTGGGTCAACGCGGGTCAAATTAATTTTATCTAAAAAACGGCTCTAACGATTTTGATTAAATTTTGTGTCCTACGAGCTTCGAGCACGATAAAATCTTTGGGCTAGGTCACATATCCGAGAAAATTCGATTAGTGGGTCATTTCTGGGTCATTGTGGGTCAAGATCTGAAAAGCGGCTCAATTTACACTAAATTTTACATCCAATGGTTTTCGGGCACGAGAAGACTGTTGGGCTAGGTCACATGTTCGAAAAAATTCAATTAGTGGGTCATTTTGTTCAGTTTAGGTCATGGTCAAGCTAATTGTATCTAAAAAACGGTTCAGACGATTTTGATGAAATTTTGTATCCGACTATTTTCGAGCACGAGAAGACTATTGGGCTGGGTCACATGTTCCAGAACTTTCGATTAGTGGATCATTTTTGGGTCAAAGCGGGTCAAATTAATTTTATCTAAAAAACGGCTCTAACGATTTTGATTAAATTTTGTATCCTACGAGTTTCGGGAACGCGAAAATCATTGGACTAGGTCACATGTTCGAGAAAATTCGATTAGTAGGTCACTTCTGTGTCATTGTGGGTCAAGATCTAAAAAGCGGCTCAATTTACACTAAATTTTGCATCCTATGGTTTTCGGGCACGAGAAGACTGTTGGGCTAAGTCACATGTTCGAGAAAATTCAATTAGTGGGTCATTTTGGTCATGGGTTATGATATTTGAACTCAAATTTAATTTTGACCGAGCATAGCTCGGTCTTCCCTGCTCGTCTCTAGTGAAATATAATTCTTGTTTACCTTTAAAGTTTAAAAGTATCTTAAATTATAATATCTTTTAAGTATATCAAATTATATTTATGTTCATTTTTTATTTTAATTCATTAAATTAAACAATATTTTTATTCAAAGGATTTCATAAAATATATTTTTACTTTAATAATTAAACCTTATTTCATGTTTAAAGTTGTTAAACTAAATAGCATTTTTATTCAAAGACTTTCATAAAAATACATATTTATATTAAAAGTTAAACTTACTTATTTAGTGAATCTGGTTGTATTTTACTTGTCTTAAATGGAATTATATATCAAGCAGGGCGGTCGCTCTGCCAAGCCAAGCTTTAAAAAAAACGCCACACAAACAACGCCAAGAACTGGACTAAGACCGCTACTGCTTACTTACAGAAAGAAACTTCGCAATGTTAAATCGACAAAACATGCCAGATTAAAATATCAGATATCAAATAAACCAAGCGTCGCAGAAAACAAAAACGAAAACTAGAAGAATCTAATAAAGAATTTCAATTTAAGACCAAACTCATCTCAGAGTTGCCAAGTCTCCGGCTTTTTGGACACCAGTATTTTAGTACAGAAAATGTTGTTTTATGTAATCGGAACATTCTGCGATTTAAAAGAACGACATTTTCTGTAAGATAATACTGGTGTTCAAAAAGCCGCAGACTTGGCAAGTCTGTCATCTTCATAAGTGATTTATAAACAGAGATATAATTTTTTTTTAAAAACGTCGAGTTACTTAAAATGATCACTTTTTTCTTCGTCAAACTTTTTTTTCAAACAAGCTACAGACCTTAATATTGGGCAGAATAATAAAAGGATTGCATTTTTGGACAAGTAATTACGTAATCTATGTGCTTTTATAAAATCCAGTGTAAAAAAAATTATTTTCTATCCTTAATTAGCAAAAAACTGTTAATTAACTTGGCGATTAAAAATTATGCCAAAACAGCGATAAAACCCGCCAACGGCCATGTACCATCTGTATTATAATAGCACAAACCAGTTACAGGCCTCAGTTACAGGACAAATCAGTTACACCACATCAAATTTCATCTATGAGGCAGCCATTTTCTTCTGAAGATATTTAAAAAAAATAAAACTTCATAATTATAAGAACACACATTTTATCAGACAATTAAATATGACTGCAAACTGTGGCAGATAACTGTTTCCAACATGAATAAGTATGAGAAATTGCCGGTCAAGGGTATCGGTCTGGGTGGCTCAGTCGCAGAGCGTCAGCACCGTACGCATAAGGTCCCAGGTTTGAATCCTGGCCCAGGTCAATTTTTCATTCATGTTTGTTTAGTGCATTTAATTGTCTGATAAAATGCGTGTTCTTATAATATTGTAAAATAAAGTAATCAGACGTAGTGTTTATGCTTTAAAAAATATTTTAAATATATAATTTACGTTTTTAGAATGATCTTTAAAAATAAATTACGTTTTTGAGGGAAGATGTACCTTCTAAAATGTATACATTAAGAGTTATCGGCATTTAAAATTTATTTCCAAACGTAAACAAAATTTTTGAAATGAATTAAATGTGATTCATTTATTTCTAAAAAAAAAAAAAAAAAAAAAAAAAAAAAAAAAACACGGTAAAGGACAGGCATTTTGTTCGCCGGAATACCTTTCACGTCATTTCCCTATAAATTAATGAAATCCAGTTGTTAAATTATTTTTGTTTTAGAAGTGAAGTTTCCATTTAAATTTATTGTAACAGTACAATGTTTAATTGAATAAAATAATGTAAATCTAAGAAACTGCTAAGAAATTCCAAACATGCACAAGGCAACGCAAAAATATATGTATATATATATATATCTACCCTATATATATAAAATCCTAATGAAACGAATTTGTGAAACGACTTTATGAAACGAATTTATGAAACGATTTTATGAAACGACTGATTAAACGACTGATTATGTTTCAGGGCTATTTTTAATAAAATATTAAACGCTTGATGTTGAAATTAATATCAATTGCCCATAAAAATCCGCGGATGTCAAAACTGGTAATAGAATTTTGAAATTGGAATTAGTTTTCGAGATATTAATTTTTTCTAATTTTAATGACATTTCTATAATGATGGCAACTAATTACTCAGTTTTTTTGTGACAAAAAAGGGAAAAAAATCGAAAAGAATCCCGATAGGGATTATTGATTTCTTTTTATTCGTCATTTTCAAATTGAAATTGATTTTATCTTTTATTTCAATCGATAATGAAGACAAGATTGTGATTCAATTATGTTTTTCATGAAAATTTGAAAAAAAAAAATCACATTTCTATCGTCAGGATTCAATTGTCTGTCAGCATTTAATTTAATTTATAAACTGAAAATATTTTGAATACATTCGTCCAAATGACGTCATTTATGTAAACACAAAAGAAAAGGGGGAGGGAAGGAATTAATAGTAATTATTATTTATTGATATCATTATATTTTTGTAAAATTTAATTAAACGAATTTATAATTACGCCAAGCTTTTTAAAAAAGCTTCAAGACCCCTATAATAGAAAAGCACCAAAAGTTCATTGAATTTGTTTTCATAACTTTTGGCAACAAACATATGTATGTATATTAACGAATCTATTCGTCTTTGAAACTCGAATTACGCCAAACCTAAAAGCAAAGGATCCTATACTGGAAAAGTACCCGATTTTCTTATGGACAATATTCAAGTGACATAACATGGTGTAAAATTATCGCGGATAGCAAATATGTTTAAATATCTCATCAATTGATGCCGAATAAATGCAGGCATGCGTGCACAAAATATTTCTGCGTGCACAAAATACTGAAAATGTCTATAACATAGTACTTTTCAATACCGTGGTTCTTAAGCATTCACAAACAGATGGAATTTTTCTCATCCTTAAACGCAAAGGAAGAATAGAATACAGATCGTTGTTATAAAAGTCCGAGAGGTAGCCACAATTTAAACCTAACCATTTTATACAAGCTGGTTTTCAAGGTGTAATTGATTTTAGTTATCAATCCCGAAAACAGTCTCAGTTGTCGCAACAGCTGTGTATGAGGCCATGATAATTAAAAAAAATGCCCCATTAAAACGTTAAAAGCATGGCAATCCAATTACAGATTTACCAATATTTTTAAAACAAAGCAAGCTGTCATGTCTTTAGAGGCCTCGAAGTCTGAGCGGGGGTTGGTGAGCGTAGCTCGCAGGGGGTAGGCCCCCTAGTATATATATATATATAAACAAAAAATAAATAAATAAATAAATAAATAAATAAATAAAAATCAGCTTTCAGAAATTCTAAAAATTGTTCATATATCTTAATTACAAGCTAAAGGAGGGTTTATTTCTATATTATTCTATATATAATAGTAATTTCAGCAAATATATTAAATTCCAATGCGATCTGTTTTAAACTTTTAAGATAGTTTATAACACATGATAAAAAATTTATTGAAAAGAATGGCACGTC
Organism: Maratus michaelseni; assembly: GCA_963931845.1. Taxonomy (NCBI): domain Eukaryota; kingdom Metazoa; phylum Arthropoda; class Arachnida; order Araneae; family Salticidae; genus Maratus; species Maratus michaelseni. Next base: position 29,712,942 of record OZ007588.1, on the reverse strand, counting down.
ACGTTTCGGGGAGGGGATGGGGAGGGGTGTCAACAAAATTATAAGGCTATCTGTTTGAAACTTTACGATATTTTATAACACATAACATAAATTTTAAAAATAAAGTTGCGTCAAAAATTATAGGGAGGGGCGGAGCGCGTTTTGCCTACATAAGGGGAGGGAGGCACTTTTCTAAATTTTAACGATATCCATCATGTCACATATCGTTACAAACGGCTGTGACCACTTATTCCTGTTATGCACGACATTTTGCGCCCCCCTCCTGACACTACTCATGTGATATATTGTTCGAAAGGCCTGTGACCGCTTTCGGGGTCCATCCTCCCACTTTCACCCCCCCCCCCCCCCAAAGAGGGCACTTTTCTAAATTTTGCCGACACCTCTCATGTGATATATCGTTGGAAAGGTCTGTGAACGCTTAATCATATTATGCGGGGGGGGGGGGGGGTTCTAAATTTTGCACATATCCCTCATGTGATACATCGTTGGAACGGCCTGTGACCGCTTAATCCTATTATGCATCTCCGGTGTTCATCCCCCACTTCCCCCCCCCCCAAACGCGATTAGCTTTCAACACCAGGGGGCGCTATCCTATCTCTGTTTCTATGGGTCGGATCACGACGGGGTATGGTTTATTCGACTCGACATCGATAGAGCTTTCCGGTTTTAGTTCGTTTTTTCAACACCAGGGGGCACTTTCCTATCTCTGGTTCTATGAGCTGCATCACGACGCGTTATACCTCATTCGACTCGACATCTATAGCCTTAACGATTTCAGTGCCCGAGGTTCATATAGAACAGATTGCGCTACCTGGTGGTGGAAGATGAAACTTGAGCGTGCGCAGCAGGACTGCTATACGCTGCCGAAGGCAGCGGGGACCCGTGTCGGAGGTTCGCTTGGTTAGAGGTTTATACTATTCGATGTGCAAATTAAGGGATTATCCGGTGCCGAAGGCAGCGGGGAACCAGGTCGGAGGTTCGTTCGGTTCGAGGTTTATCTTATTCGAGGTTTTACAAGATTCGAGGCCCCGATGTAAATTAGGGGCCCGCTAGCGGGCGAAGCCAGCTACTACTAATAATAAAAGAGTGTGATATCACGTTTCATTTCAAATGCAGCGCTGGCATGCTCTGTACGTATTCCATTTTTATTCATTTCATGGATAAGTCAGTGATATTTTTTAACGGAGGATATTTTTTAACGACATCATTGCTCAGCCTTTCTAACAATAAAAGAGCTAAATCTGGCTGACTATCGACGATTTGGCAAGATTTCGCCAAATGGTGGTCTCAAATAGAAACCAACCGTTTCAATCGCTTATTTCGATTACATGTCTGTTAAATTTGCGTTTTGTTTATAGTACTTTATTGCTTAATGAAATTTTAATTTCGTTATGGGATATTAGCTGGAAACAAATGCTGAACTTTTTATAGGGTTTAAAGTGCAGACGGTTTAATACTTTGTAATCGTCTACAAGCGGTACGATAGATAGAAAAAAATACTTGAAATTTAATTTAAATGCTATAATAAATGAGTCAATGGCGATACCAGTTTTCAAACACATTGCATTTGAAAGTAGCTTTTTTTTTTCTATACAACGGTGTAAAAATTGAAAATGTGCGATGTTTAGAAATTAAAAAAATTGCAGTAGCAAAAATCGCGAAATCGAAATTTCATCGTCCAGTGTTGCCATTCGCAAAATGACGTCAACGTTACGTACGGACACGTTTGTCCTTTATAATATATACATAGATATTCCGTTCAAAGAAAATCGACGTTTTCAACCGATCATTGCTTTTGTGAGTGCTGCAAGTCCATGGCCGCGCACCAATACAAATATTGTTGTTTTTTCAGCTGACACGGATAACCATTACTGCCTATTAAATTGACATGAAATAAGACCTCGAAAAATATAAATTTAAGTCTGTTATACTGCCTACGAACAGTTAAACCCATTTCTATGCAAACCATTCACTAGCTGGCAATAACATAAAAGGGACTTGCCCCATTAACAAAATCAACGTCTCATTGCCGAAACGTCAGTTGAGGCTCACTGTGGAGACCCGATAAGTTTTTGGTTTCCGTTTGTTTGTCTGTCTGTCTATACCACGATAACAGCCGTAAAAAATATGTGATTAGGTTGATTTTTGGTGGGTATGTTGGTGAGGTACCCGGAATGAGCTGTATAGTTTTTGATTACATTTGGTTCATTCCTTCGAAAAATATCGAACATTTCTTTATTAGGTCATCATGCTTTCCTATGGGAATGCAGACGATTTTCAAATTTCATTTTTAACTGAAATGAAATCGCATATTTGAATAATGAATTTAAACGTAAAATTACGGATACTAAATTTTTGATAGGGAGGTCTTAAACATATGCAATAGCTTTGAAAATTTGCCGATACATCGATTCGAATTTAGAAATTGTTTATTTAAATTATTGAGAGTTTTTTTTGCAACTGTTCGGGAAATATTAAACATTTTATTTTTCTATTTCTTACAAATTTTAAAATGCATTTCTTTTTCTTTCCTCTTTATTTTGTTAGTTGCTTAGCAACCCTATATCAAAGAATATCAAAATAAGAAATGCATTTTTTAGGTGCGTTCGTAATTATATAAATACGTAGCACCTATAGTCGTCGTTTGGTCCGTCCGTCTGTCCGTCCGTCTGTCTGTCTGTCCGTCCGTCTGTCTGTCTGTCCGCATATAACAACGCAAAAACTACCCAACCAAATGGTTTGCAATTTGAAATATATTATCTTTGCATAAATTTGTCGAGACATTTCAAATTTTATCAAAATCGAATCAAAACTTTAGGAGATATTAATAAAAATATTTATTAAGAAATTTGATTTTTTTTTTAAATCGGTGCTTTTTTGTTATATGAGCTTCCGATGGATGTTAAATCGTCAAGCGACCGAGATACTTATTTTATTACAGAAATTAATCTGCAGACGATATAATTCATTTCACAGAATTAAAAATCATCAAGATCTGAATATTTATATAACTAGCTGATACATATATATCTGAATATTTATATAACTAGTTAAGATATTTGTATGAACAGTGTCATAAAATATATACTTAACTAGCTGTTTAACCCGTTCTACGCACGGGATATCATGAATTTAATTCTAAAACGTGCGTACGAACGCACCTCGTTTGTAACGTTTGACGTACAATTTCCAACTTGTTTATCTAAAGAATTACAAGAATAAAAATTCCGTAAGAATTTCAAAATATCATTGCATAAATCGTGTTTAATTGAACGCTTCTAATTTCTGAAACCTCCAAAGTATTTTATATGCCTATAAATATGTATGTAATATAAAAAAAAATTAAATTTCGGATTGTAAGATGCTAAATAATATGAATAGTGAGATTAAAAAACAATGACTTTCAGAGCTGACGTTGAAGCTCCTGATCTGCAGATTTACTAGTATATATGTGTGTTGTAATTTTCCAACTGGGTGAGAAATGTCCGGTCCAGGTTTTGAACCAGGAATCTCTTAGTTGAAGCTGCCAATGCTCTACCAGCAGAGCCATCGCGGACGAATCTGGAGGACCTAATTCACCCAGTTAACCTTGTTGATCATAGCATCTGGTCTGATAAATCTGAATCAGTTCAACAGAATAAATCACAGGTATAGTTGAACTCCAGGAAATACTGGATACGTACTTATTAATTTTAGCACAATCATTCCAATTGGTAAATAAATCATGTGTGTTGTAATTTTCCAACTGGATGAAAAATATGTGTTGTTTACCGATTTGAATAATTGTGCTAAAATTAATCTATCGTCTCATATGTATAGATAGAAAGATAATTGTATAATCAAAATGACAATATTAGGTCCATTTCTAAAGAAATCAACCTAAACATAAAACCGGAACTTCTGGAAAAAACTTGCATACGTAAGAAACGAGTTTGCGCCATTTGTTCTTATCTTATAGAAAGCACGACTGTGACTTTTGGAGGCAGTGGGTATAGATTTGGACTAGAACAGAATTGGTTTGAGGAAAAAAGTTCTATAGCTTACCCATACTAACCCGGATATGAGGATCAGCTTGATATGGAACACTCCAATTCCTGCCTGGTTTGTGGCTTCCTCAGCGGTTATTTTCTCATCTGCAGATAGGATTTAAATATCACCATTTACTAAGAATTACTAATAAGAATCACCGACAACTACATGAAAAGTAGTTTCGAGTAACATTTAAAAAATATATATTGTTGTTTATAGAAAGCAGCGCTAGATAAAATCGTTATTATATGTTTTTTCTCTGCACCCAGTGTTTTTCAACATTTTCAATTTCATCGCTTACTTGAAGCTGCTGTTTAACTTACGTGGCACTCTTGAACATATACTTAAATTTACGCAGCATACATTACACTTAAGTTTAAACGGCACACTTGAATTATTATTTTTTTTTTTATAAGAAAACGTATCTATTTTCTGATTCATTTATTAGCAAAAACAAAATGTATAATCACGACCAAATATATATTTTAAGCTGAGTGACCAAATATACATATTTTAAGCAAGTGACCTATTTGTAATAAATGCGCTGATATTTAACTTATTTGAGGCGTCTTGTACCTTTTAAACTCGCCGAAAATCGACAAAAACTTTCATACTTTTAATTAGTGTATCTTCAAAACTTTTTAACACTTTCCAACCTAGTTGAAAAGTGTTTATGACTTCGGTTTGTCTGGCCGTCTGGCCGTCTGGCCGTCTGGCCGTCTGGCCGTCTGCCGTCTGCCGTCTGCCGTCTGTCCGTGCTCTAACTCCCGTAAATATGCTCGGATTGCCCTGCAATTTTTATATGTTATAATCATTATCTATAGCATGTTCCCTATTTCAACGGAAGTATGTAGCACTTATAGTTTTTTTACAGGGACACTCAAAAGAATTCCGTTACATTGCGGTCTATGGGGAAAAATCATTTGCGGTTTATTTAAATAATGTTTCACTATTTTAAACGCATTGAAATTTATATATATCACTAAGGTGCATTAGAAGAAGCTTAATATGGAATAGGGTGTGCATAGCACTTATACTTACTTTACAGGGACAGTCAAAAGAATTCCGTTACATTACGTCTATGGAGAAAAATCGTCTGCGCTTTATTTAAACAATGTTTCCCTATTTTAAACGCATTGAAATTTATATAAGGTTCATTACAAGAGACTTACTACAGAATATTGTGTGTATAGCAGTCATCGTTCATTTACAGGGACACACAAAAGAATTCTCTACTGTATGTTAACAATAATTCCTGGAAGTACGTTTTAAGTTACTAAACGCAATTTTAATTTTAAATCGCTTTTTGTCTATTACGTGGTGTGTATAAATTCTGTAGATCCTATACAGGGAAGCACAAAAGTTCGGGAAAACATTTCCGTATTATTTAACTCCAGACGGAGAATTTTAAACTGTGCTACGTGTTTCCTAACTGAACTAAAATTTAGCATCCTATGTAGTATATATACAAATCTATAGATCCTATACAGGGCTGAATAAAAGTATTTGGATTACTTAGATGTTATCTTTTAGCTTATTGAAGAGTATGATTCGTAAAATTATTTTGGAAGCGTTGGAAAGTGTTACATAATCTATGCTTGACGCATGATTTTTCGTTCTTGTTTATGTATCAGCATGAAATGTTACTATTGGTTAAGCAGATTGGGCTTTTTAATATAATACCATTAGAAACTGACTAGTCTTTTACAGAATTTTAGCATTGTTGAAAATAAAGTTGCTCTTTTTTTTATTCCGTAAGTCATTGCGCGCATGATATCTTCAGAACGTATGACTGAATTGTTATGAAATTTGATATAGATAATAAGCACAAATGTATTTAAAAAATGATCTACTCTTATGTCAAAATTATTTCATTAACTATATAAAAAATATTTTTTTAAAAATTTCAAAATTTTGCATTTTTTAATGAACAAAAATAGTCATAATTAAAAATCTTATCATTGTAAATATTTAAAAGTAAATCATTTTAAACACGCATATGCGCTTATTATCTAAATCAAATTTCATAACAATTCATGCATACGTTCTCAAGATAACATGCACGCAATCACTTACGGAGTAAAAAAAAGATCTATTTTAATTTCAACGATGAAAAATTCAGTAAAATATTAGCCAGTTTCTAATAGTATTATATTAAAAAGCACAATCTATTTAATTAATAATCAAAACTTTATGTTTATACATATAAAGGTTTTGAAAATACACTAATTCAAGCTCTGATTGTTTTTCTCGATTTTCGTAGCGCTTAAAAGGTACAAGACCCCTTAAGATCTTTATATATATATATATATATATATATATATATACCGGGTGTCCGAAAAAGGTTGAACTGATTTGAAAGAATCATAACTTTAAAATAATTGAGTAAATGCAATTATTTTCTTTTCAAAATACTCGTCAAATATCCAAGATTTGTTAGATGTAACTGTTTTAAAGTCGTAACATTCAGACGATGCGCAGAATCGATGATATGTAAATGCAAATCGCACCACACATTCGCAATTTCTTCGATGATTCCGGAGTGGAAAGCGTATAAGTCTAAAACTATTGGAGTTATGGAAAAAATGTCAATTAAAAAGTTCTTCAGCATCTTTGATTTAGTAGGAAAGGATCCACTATGTACACAAATGACCTAAGCAAAAAGTTAAAATTGCGAATGTGTGGTGCTATTTGCATTTTCCAATCATCGATTCTGCGCATCGTTTGAATGTCACGATTTTAAAACAGCTACATCTAACAAATCTTGGATATTTGACGAGTACTTTGAAAAAAAATAATTGCATTTACCAATTATTTTTGAATTATGATTCTTACAAATCAGTCCAACCTTTTTTCGGACACCCGGTATATAATTCAAATAAATTTAATGATAAATTGTTGCACAACAGGCTTAAAAGCAGCACATAACACATGTAACAAAAGTATAATTCCTCAAAATATAAAATACAAGCTACGCCCGCTACGCTGGTCAATTTCTCTTAACGAACTTTTAATCCAACAAAATATTGACATTTCATAATTCACTCTTATATTTTAACAGAATAATAAAGCTACTATAATTTGTGACTCGTGCCAATACACGCCAGGACACGTCGCCGTTATCATTATCTTTTTACGCATGAAAGTTTCGCTATGGCACTCCACTGTGAAATTTGGTAATTTTTGAAAGTCAATATTTGAAAAACGGCATAATCATTAGATTTGAAATTTATATCAATAAAAATACAATTTTTTACCTTTCAAACGCAGTTTGTCTAACAATTTTCTGACAAATACTTTTCGAGCTATTATTTTTTTCAGTAACTTCAAATGTTTGATTTTCCGAGATTAATCTGTGGCAACGATTAGCGAAAAACCCAGTCGTCAGCAACGCATAGCTTTTTATTAAAGAGGCTGTTGGAACAGGGATTGTCACCATCCATTTGCCACCATCACTTTTGAAATCGGTTCTGTAATTCCAGAGATTCCATAGAAATTGTAATTTAGAATGATTTTATAAGGCTTTTCGCTCATTTCACCGTTTTAAACTTCGATTTTTTTTTAATTATTCTTAGCGAGCATTTACATCTTATAAGTAACTACAATGCCAAATTTCAAATTTCTAGCTCCTTCAGTATAAAAAAGATGGCAATTTTAGAACGTTTTTCGCTCCTGCACCCCCTGGGGTTAATGGCATCGACATAAAATATAACATATGTTGGAGCAGGGACTGTCACCATCTATTTGCCACCATCACTTTTGAAATCGGTTCCATAGTTCTAGAGATTTCACAGAAATTGTAATTTAGAATGTTTTTAGAACACTTTTTGCTTATTTCACCCTTTAAATTTCGATTTTTTTTAAATTTGTTCTTAGAGAGCATTTACATCTTATAAATAACTACAATGCCAAATTTCAATTTTCTAGCTCCGTTAGTATAAAAAATTTGCAATTTTAGAACATTTTTCGCTCTTGCACCCGTCTGCGGTTAGTGGCACCGACATAAAATATAGCCTAAGTTGGAGCAGGGGTTGTCACCTTCAATTTGCCACCATCAATTTTGAAATCGGTTCGATAGTTCTAGAGATTACCCCCTACAAACAAATAAACAAACAAACAAACAAAAAAACAATCTTTACTCCTTTATAATATTAGTATAGATTTAAACTTTAAGAAAGAAGGTGTATATAAAACTTTTTTATAACAATTAACTATAAACACTTATAGCGGTCAAACATAAAAACTACACAGGCGAAAGACTGTCTGTTTCTCACCAGTGGACGGACAGACAGAATTAACTATCACCCCTCCCCCCTCACTATAAACTTGAAGATTTCGAAACACGAGCTGACCTTACATTCAAAACAGAGTTACTTTTTTAGAAAACAAATTAAAAACAGATTAAAAATTCGATGTTACTTTTATAATAGAAAACATATTAAAAGCTTAATACAATAAACGCGAATTAAAAATTTAAAAAGACGGAGACCGGCTGCCTTGCATTCATTTTATTAACACTTTCCAACCTAGTTGAAAAGTGTTTATGACTTCGGTTTGTCTGCCGTCTGGCCGTCTGTCCGTGCTCTAACTGCCGTAAATAGGCTCAGATTGCTCTGCAATTTGTATATGTTATTATCGTTATCTATAGCATGTTCCCTATTTCAACGGAAGTGTATAGCAGTTATAGTTTTTTTACAGGGACACTCAAAAGAATTCCGTTACATTACGTCTATGGAGAAAAATCGTCTGCGGTTTATTTAAATAATGTTTCACTATTTTAAACGCATTGAAATTTATATATATCACTAAGGTGCATTACAAAAGGCTTACTACAGAATAGTGTGTGTATAGCAGTCATCGTTCATTTACAGGGACACACAAAAAAATTCTCTACTGTCTGTTAACAATAATTCCTGGACGTGCATTTTAAGTTACTGAACGACATTTTAAATTTAACGCACTTTTTGTCTATTACTTGGTGTGTATAAATGCTATATTTCATATACAGGGCAGCACAAAAGTTCGCGAACACATTTCAGTTTGTTGAAAGAAACTCCAGAAGGAGAATTTTAAACTGTGCTACGCGTTTCCTAACTAAACTAAAATTTAGCATCCTATGTAGTATGTATACAAATCTATAGATCCTATACAGGGCTGAATAAAAGTATTCGGATATATTTCCGAATATTATATATGTTGAAAATTTCTGTTTTTTTTTTTGTTTTTTTTTTTTTTAATATGGTATGCGTTTTCCAAATTCTTTACTTAGATGTTATCTTTCAGCTTGGTATGATTTGGAAGCGTTGGAAAGTGTTACATAATCTATGCTTGACGCATGAATTTTTCTTGTTTATATTTTTATTTGAAGTTTGATTTATAGATCTTAGTTTAATTTTAATATATTTGGTTATTTTATGTTTCTTGTAGTCACTGTTTTTAAATTTTAAATTCACGTTAAATAACTAACATAAATCCAGTTTTATTATTTTTTCATAATTCTGTCCGGCATGATTTATAATGTGGATTATTATTGGCAATATTAAATAAGTACAAGGTACTTGTCTGTTATCCCGTCGACCACTTTTCATAACAAAAAACTATCGCCAAACCGTAACGCCCAATAAACGGGAGAACGTTGCCATTGGAATATCAAAATAAATAAATAAATAAAATATAAGAATTTAAGGACACAATTGTTATTCTAATTAATGAAATAACTCATAAATCGGTAAAACATAATGAAAAATACACGCAAATGTCGAATTAAAAACCACTTGATGATATAACAAACACGTATCATGCTTCTGACATCAAGTCAATGGGACTGTATTTTTGGCGTTTAATCTTACAGTTTGGCGATAGTTTTTTGCTATGAAAAGTGGTCGACGGGATAATAGAGAAGTACCAAAAAAATTTTTGAGTAACATGAATTATTAAAAATCTATTACTTTCTGTCTTCTACGTTTGATTATTTATCTGCGACAAAACAATTCTGTACATGAAAAAAATACTATAAATATTCATCATACTTTATAGCTAAAATGTATCAAGTAATAGACATATTCTTAAAGGATTTATTTTAATACTATTTTTAATTAAAAATTGTAGCTATTATATTTCAGTTTTTTTGTACATAATAAATAAAATAAGTACAGAAAAAAAAAAAAAAAAATCAGTAATGGACATAAAAATCCTAGTAATGTTATTTTTAATTAAAAATTGTAGCTATTATTTTTCAGTTTTTTTGTACATAATAAATAAAATAAATAAATACAGAAATAAAACAAAATACTAAAAAACAAAATAAAAAAAAATATCAGTAATGGACAAAAAAATCGTAGTAATGTTACTACCCTAGACACATTAATAAATATTTGTTTTCACATTTGTATTTAGAACCAAAACTTAATAAAAGCACCATAATAACACAAAATAAAACATTGATAAAATATTTAGAAGAATTAATAAAATATTTATGAGGATAATCGTTCAAGTTAATAATTAATGCAGTATCACAAGGTCGAATATGTGTTAATTAATTTAAATGGAAGATTTATAAAATACTAAATTTCAGAGCATTACGGTTATCAAATTCAAGGAGCACTCCTCCCCCTCCCCTCCATTCTGAAATAAAAGTTATTTGATACAGTAAAATAATAATATTCATAATAATAATTATTATTATTTTTATTTTTATCTCAGGAAAAAAAATTATTGGAATATCAGTGCATCATCGTATTTCCCATTACAATTTGTAAGAGTTACATTTTCTGAAACTATTTGAAGTATTACTTGCAGTAATAGTAATACTACGATGAAAGAAATGAGACTGAGGGTCGAATGCTTTGAACAGTAAATAAAATAATTTCAAACAGGGGTGCTATTTCAAAAAACTTTCTTGGGGGGGGGGGGGGGGGGGTAAGAGGGGCAAGAAATTATTTTTGTATTTTTTATGCACAGCTGAAGAAGTAAAGGATACAGTTTTCTCCTCACATATATTTTTTAAATTACATAAAGTACTCGTTAATGATGAGTGTCTCTCATTTTGAGAAAGTTGCAAATAGCAAGGCTTTTGTTATTGATTAAGTATTAATTTCTGTGCATATATCTGTCTTGAGGGGTTGGGAGAGCAACTGCAGCTCTCTTCTCCCCCAAATGTCGCCCTTGATTTCAAAAGAAAAAGTCAGAACTGATGTTGAGGCCCCTGATCTGCAGATTTACTAGTTATAAGTGTAATAACTATTTCTAGTATTTCTTATGCACAGAGTTGTTTTGTCAGAAATTAATAATCAAATATTGTAGACAGAAATTAATAGATTTTTATCAACTCATGCGACTTAAGAAATTGTCGTTATTTGAATGGGGAAGGCTTGAGCTTCATGAGCCCGTCTCTTTTCTATGCCCTTAAAAATTATTTTCTGCTTTCTGATTGATTTGATTGCTAGTAATAACTAACATTAAAAGACATACAAGGCAGAGTATAAGAAGAAAAATCTAGTTTATTTAAAAAATATACCGGGTGTCCGAAAAAGGTTGGACTGATTTGAAAGAATCATAACTCTAAAAATAATTGAGTAAATGCAATTATTTTTTTTTTCACAGTACTCGTCAAATATCCAAGAATCGTGACATTCAGACGATTAGCAGAATCGATGATCGGAAAATGCAAATCGCACCACACATTCGCAATTTTAACTTTTTGCTTAGGTCATTTGTGTACATAGTGGATCCTTTCCTACTAAATTGAAGATGCTGAAGAACTTTCTAATTGACATTTTTCCCATAACTCCAATAGTTTTAGACTTATACGCTTTCCACTCCGAAATCATTGAAGAAATTGAGAATGTGTGGTGTGATTTGAATTTACATATCATCGATTCTGCGCATCGTCTGAATATTACGACTTTAAAACAGCTACATCTAACAAATCTTGGATATTTGATGAGTACTTTGAAATGAAAATAATTGCATTTACTCAATTATTTTTAGAGTTATGATTCTTTCAAATCAGTCCAACCTTTTTCGGACACCCGGTATATATTAACCATATGAAAATGATTTAAAGCAGTTGTCTGTAAAATAAAATTTCTTATTATATTCTTTTAAGTGTAATTTAAAACATAAAGCTTATTACTCATTTTTTCACTTAAATCAAAAAAGGTTTCGTGCACTCTGATCATTATTGTCATTACACTTTTAGTAATGGCAACCACATTTAATAATGCACTGAGCGCCAATACTAAAATGTTAATGAGGTAATGTAACAAACATGAATTCTCTGGAATTCAGTTTTAAATCTTCTATCTAAAATAATTAAAATATTGACTTTGTAATAATGGCATTAATAATAAACTGAAACAATTAATTAATCTCATAAATATTTTATTAATTACTGGTAATCATAATTATTCAAATTATTTAAAAATGACTACTTGAACTCTGCCCATAATGTTTTTATTGCTACGCAACTGATAATGTTCAATAGTTTTATTGTCTTTCCGGCAATAATTCGAGTGAATTGACAGTTCCATGAATCTATAACTAATAAACTTTTAACAATAATCTTTTTGAAATCAGAAAGTAATATAAATATAAAATAATATATCATTTTTCTTATAATATGAATTTTAGTACTTACCCATCATACGTAGTATAGGGTACGTAGTATATCTTGTAATCGTTTTAAAAATCGGAAAAAAAAAAATTGACGGATTTCCACGTTTCAGACACTGGAGATTCCGAAAAACATATTTTTAGAAAAAAAAATTGCCGTCGGTCTGTGTGTCTGTATGTCTGTAAACGCTCTATCTCCCGAACAAATTGAGATAGAGACTTGAAATTGGGTATGTACTTAGTATGTAATAGTGGGAAGAAGCTTATTGAATTTCAGTCACCTCGATGATCCAGAACTATTTTTTTTTCGGACTCTCAAAATATTCGTTCTGATAAAAGGTATATAAAATTTTTCGAAATTGTTTATTTTAAAGAGTGACTATATAAAAGACAATAACAAAACATACATTTTGCCTAAAGCATGATGTTGATTTGATAATGAGTTGCTGAGATATTTGGAATCCTATTTTCCACACGCTTCGATTTTTCATGACCCTGTATTTCATCCAAATTTCAATTCAAAGATCTATTTTAATTGGAAATGAGACGCTTCATCCGACGCAGTCAACTGTTAGTTAATAGGATTATCGTTTTTGGAGTTATGAGGCTGTTTCTTTTACGCAATTCAGTAACAGAGCATTTAAAGTTTAGGACGTCATCAAGCCACGATTTTATTCGAATTGCAATGCATTTTATCAGTAGTTTACACATGTTTTATTTTAATATTTTACATTATGCCTATCCATGATGGGTAAGTATTACGGTGGCCCCAACGACTAGTTTTTATTTTTTGTTGAGAAACAAATAATACTACATATCTCATTCATTTCATATTCCAGATATTTGCTTTTTCTTTTTATAAACATTTTCAAGACTTTATTTTAAAAGTTTAGTTAACACGAACATATGACCCAAGAAGATTCAAAACCTAATCCCAATCCAAAGAAAATTAGAGTCATACCCAAAATTAAAAGAATTGGCGCCAACCCTACCTGCAGTTAATGTCGGGTACGGGTTAATCGACGTACCTGACTCAATGCAAGATTTTAGTTCGGGCCAACGAAAAGATATTTCTCAGTTTAATCAGATTTTGGGTTGGCTTCAAATAGAAATTGCAGGTTCGATTCGGATATAAACTGACCCATGCAAGTTTACCGAACTTCCTTTAAAAATAAAAAATCATTCAACACTGATTCCAGGTATTTTTAATGTTATTATCACAGGCCCGGGCAACGCCGGGGGGTCAGCTAGTTTAAAAATATTAATAAATATTTTTATAAATTGTATTTGAATAAATTTTTCACAAGGTTTTCAATTAAAAAAAAAATTGACCTATACAATCTATATGGTCGCTATGTTCATTTCCATATTTTAAAGCAGCATAATATATAGGGATATTTCAGAGCTCATTACTTTCACATGTTATCACAAAATATAGTTGAATCCAAATTTTTCAATGATATTTAGGCATTAGTCATAAATAAATAAATAAATTTTAAAATCTCGGATTTGTCATAATAACGATAAAGATTTTTTTAGAAATTGGTTTTTTTTTCTACTTTTTTTCATATTTACATGTAATCCATATATTTTTTTGTAATAACAAAAGTATAAAAGTTATATTACTTTATATCTCTTTCCAAAATGTACATTTATTTTATTTATTTCAATGCTTTTTCAGATATTTTATGTTGCCTGTAAAAAATAAATTTCTGAATCGGATGCCGAAGGTACTATATAACGCAAGCTTATATTTATAAGTAATGTTGTAATATCCGGGAAAAAAACAGCAACATTTGCACAAATGAACTAAACTTGCATATTAACCTGGATTCTGCATACTCTTCAACAAGCGCAGTTTATTAAGTGAAAAATCTAGTAAACTTTTCTACCATTTTTCATTACGCCAAACATTGAAACAGGGAGATATAAATAGACGTATTCTATTACCAGACATTGAAATCATCGCCGAAAACAGGCTGTGTTCAGAACCGAAGATTAGGCGGCGCGCGGGCGAAGGAGATTTGCGTATGGAGTAGGTCTTATCAGAGCAAGTATTTCTAATAATTTAATTATTTCATGCTTTTATAGTTGAGAACAGGTAAAATCAACGACTACATATCCTTATCTTTCCAAAACAATCACTCTCGTAATAGGAATACATGGCTATATTTACTCAGAAAAAATCCAAAATATTCATGAAAGTATCGCGTGATCTGATTTAGCCCGATCAGCGTTCATAACCCGCAAAATTTTCGACCGCGCTGCGCGCGATCGACCCAGAAAACCTCTGTGGGTGGTTTGATCACGTGATTGGGCTTTTTTTGTGTTTACAGTTTTACTTGGTTTGGTAGGTTGATTGATACAGCTGTAGCAGCATGAGATAAGTCAAGATCGGATATCTGAAAAATTTCAACTTTTTAACATTCTAAAATGATTTTTTAAGCCTTATGATCCAACATAAAAATAATAGAATACCAAAGTATGATGTATGTATATGTATATATGTATATATATATATATATCATATAGTTACATAACTGCTGTCAACTTATATATGTCTCTAAAACTACAGCACCTACTAAAACTGATAGATTAATTCAGTTGACAGCAGTTACATATAAATGTATATATTGTACAAAACAATGCATATAATAAAATAAAGTTTAATTTTCTATAACCAGTGCACCTTTAACTAACATGGGAGAGGACGTTCGGATCACCGAATTCCTGAAACACAGTATTGGTTTCAATAAAATTAATGTAAACTCTCAAAAAAAAGGGGGTACTTTTCGGTTAGCCGGGCGATAGTGAAACAAATACAAATATATATACACACACATATATACGTATATACATACATACATAAACATATATGTAGATATATATGTATATATATATTTATATTTTTTTCACTGTCGCCCGACTAACCGAAAAGTACCAAAAATTGTTACGTACTTTACTGACGTTTGGGTTGTCCTACACAGATGAACCTGGAAGGTATGGATACATAGTCCATGCTCGCCATTTATTTCAGATTTTTTTTTCCTATTTTTATTAATTTAAAAATTATTTATCAGTTGCTTTATATTTTTTGGGATAAATAGAATGTTAATAAATCAAGGTCGTGATACCAACATGTTAAAAGATTTATTTCCTTATTTGTGATAGTAAAATAAAATCTTTGTTAAAATTTGATAAAAAAGCTTTTGAACATTTTATTAAAATATATTTTTCGATAACAACATTGTTGAAACATAATTATTAATTTCTAAAAATATTTTTTTCTTGAAATTCATTTATTTCAAATGAAAATTTCATTATTTATTATATTGCAATAAACATCATAAAACACAAGAAACAAATGCTAAAATACTTATACATTCAGTAGAAAATTTATAAACATTCTAACTATATATTTTATTCATATTCATTACGAAACTAAACGGTAAACCACATGTATTTTACCTTTGTACAAAAATAGGTACTGATATTTCTAGTTTAAATAATGTATATCTTTTACATTTTATAGTTATAATATTTTTTACATTGTAAAATATGCTTTGCATTCTATTCGTACTAAAAATTCACTGTTGAAGTATACTCATTTTAAAAACCTGGAGAAATTCGTGCAAATTGATTATATTTTCATTACTTATTTTACATTTGCTAAAAGAAAATAATAATAATAATGTTTAAACATTAAAAAGCACTGTAATGTAAAATCTTAATCGTAAAATAGCTGAATTTGTCGTGTTTAATTAATTGTTAATAATATCAAATTTTACTTTTATAAAATAAATTCCATTAATAATGAAAAATACAAAGCAACCGATAAAACATTTTAAAATGAAAAAACAAATAGAAATTTAGGGAAATCGAACCCGCAACCTCCAGAATCAAGAGCAGTGCTCTAACCATTCGGTCACCAAGTTCACTTTAAGATATCAACAAAATATCATTAAAATATGCAAATTAGTCAAATGGATAAATCAATGATAATGAACGCAGGCCTTTCAATTTCATTCACAGTATAGACTCACTCCATATTTTAATCTCCATCGCCCGCGCGCCGCCTGATCTTCGGTTCTGAACAGCCCCATAATGAACGAATCTCCTGTGTTTATTTACTCTGTGGATTGAGATATTCGGCTGTTACCGTGGCCGAGTGGTTAAGGCACCACGCCGCTAATCGCTTGCGAGTGTATAGGAGGTTGTGGGTTCAATTCCCACTGGTTCCATTGCACACACACTTTGTGTGGAACTCCCAGGTTGTCCTTGTACTATCTCGCCAAGATGTATGTAATTGTAGAATTCATGTATATGTTTCTGTGAATAATAAATAAATGTATATGGATCATTCGAGACGACAGCCTTGTGCTATAGGTCTCAAAGCCCACCTCCCTTCAAACTACAAAAACTCGGCTGTTAACCTAATTTCCACTGAAGTTATCTCAGTATCTATACATTTTGTAATGTAACTTATCTCTCAAGCAAAAAAATTTTTTGAACGATCTTTCTAAAAATGTAACTTTTATGCGATTTTATTCGAAAAATTGATTTTTAATAAAAATGGTCGCCTGGCATATGAAAAAAAAGGGGGTCAGCCCGTATTTGTTTTCTTCAGTCAGATGACTTGCGCTTTTATTATGTAGATTATCTATTATAGGAGTTAAATAGAATGAAGAAAACCTTTATTAACATCTTTTTTTAAAGTTTTGATTCGATTTTCATACAATTTGAAAAAACTCGACAAAATTCTGCAAAGATAATATATATTAAATTTCAAACCATTCGGCTGGGTAGTTTTTACGCTGTTATATGCAGATGGACAGACGGACGAACCAGACGACGACTATAGGTTGCTACGTATTTATATAATTACGAACGTACCTAATAAAATAGACTGCATTTTTTACTCTAGTAATATAATTTTATGTATTTTTATTTTTATTATTATTTTTTTTTTTTTTTTTTTTTGCTGAGAACCAAGTAACACACATCTCATTCATTTCATTTTCAAATATATATCCTTTTTTTATATAAATTTTCAAGATTTTATTTTGAAAAATTGAGTTAACCCGAATCTGACCTGCAAGATTCAAAACCCAACCGGAATCCAAAAAAAGGTTAGAGTCAGACCCGAAACGATAAACAAAAATTAGAGCCAACCCGACCTGCAGTTCCGATCGGGTACGGGTAAATCGAGGTACCTGACCCGATGCTACGCTTTAGTTCGGGTCAATGAAAAAAAAAAAAATCTCCTAGAAAGAAATTTCTCAAAAGAAAATCTCTGTGGAGATTTTCCTTTAAAAAAAAAAAAAAAAAAAAAAAAAAAAAAAATTAACACTGTTTTCAGGTATATTTAATGTTATTATCACTGGCCCGGGCAACGCCAGGTGGGTCAGCCAGTTAGAAATATTAATAAATATTTTAATAAATTGTAGTTCAGCAAATTTTTGACAAACTTGTCAATTGAAAAAAATAGGGCTTTTAAAATGCGTGTGATCACTATGATCATTTCCATATTTTAAAGCAGCATAATATTTCATGACTTATTCTTTTCATTACTTTCACATGTTATCACAAAATAGATAGTTAGCTCCAAATTTTTCATTAATTTTTAGGCATTAGTCATAAATAAAAAAATTATTTTAAAATCTCATATTGGTAATAATGATGGTACAGATTTTTTTATAAATTATATATATATTTTTTTTTTCATATTTACATGTAACCTATGTTTTGTAATAACAAATGTATAAAAGTTATATTACGTACTTATTTGCAAAAATATACGTTTATTTTATTTATCTTAATGCTATTTCAGATATTTTATGTTGTGTGTTAAAATTAAATTTCCTAACGAGCTCGTATTCATAAGTATTGTTGAAAAATTACAAAAAAGCAGCAGGAGAATAATAAAGAACGGTAGCACAAGTGAACTAAACTTGCATATTTACCTGGATTCTGCATGTTCTGCAACTAGCGCAGTTTATTAAGTGAAAAATCTAGTAAACTTTTCTCCGATTTTACATTACGCCAAACATTGAAATCATCAGCGAAAACTTTTCTTCGATTTTACATTACGCCAAACATTGAAATCATCGGCGAAAACTTTTCTTCGATTTTACATTACGCCAAACATTGAAATCATCGGCGAAAACAATCTGCTTGTTGCCAAAATATTAATACAACATAGCAAAAGTTCATCTTTCAGAAAGTGCAGACGATTTTTTTTTTCCATTTCAAGATAACAATGGGAGTGGACCCATGTGAGACATTCTTTGAGATTTTAGTCGAACCCGGTTAAGACGCTCACGGTTATTACGCGAACCCGTTTAATACAAGTATTTTTCCGGATCCTTTGCAAAAATATCATGTTTAATCCTCGAACGGTTATTATGCTATCCCGGTTAATACGCGATAAAGTTTCCATCTCTTGAGGCAAAAAAAAATCTCGCTAACACGAATTTATAGATCGAAATGCGAATTTCTTATCTCTTCTCCAGTGTTACCAATTTATGTTATTTTTATTCAGATGCTTACCACTATTTCCGAACGTACAATTCGGCTCATTGAATTTAGATACTAATTAAGTCCAATAGAACTAATCAGAAATAGTGGTAGCTAATTGAATTAAAAAAAATATCGCTAAATTAACAACACTGGAACTCGTCTTTGATCCCTCGTCCTAATATTCTTTGTCTCGCTTCGTGTATGTTTTTACTGAAGTAGAGAAATATAGACGAATTTTTGTGGCTTTTTGTTATTTATTCTTCTTTCTTCGCACGGTGTATGCTGTCAATTTTTGTTTGTAGTCAGTTAGTATGTCACGTGATTAAAACGTGGGGGAGGGGGGTTCAATAAAACTAAGAAATAGTGTCAATTCATCCTCCGTGTCATCTAAAATTGGGTACAATGCTAAAAAATGCTCAAGTTTTTCTGTAAGTTTCAAATCAGTTTCTTGTGTTCAGAATTAAAACTGATTAATCACCACATTCATTTTAAAGATTAATAACAGATAAGTGATTATAAGTAATTCATTTAAAGTAAATCTATAAAACTTAATTAAAATTCAGGCTCTTCAGTTTCATTAAAATACTTAGTTTATATTATCTGTCTAAATTATGTACTAGTGTAATATATTATGTAACGAATAATTCTAAATTATGCTTATTATTTTTTCTCAATTCAAAAAAAAAAAAAACTTTTGTGCTTTTTGAAAATCAATGACCGGAAAAGGAGGGAAGCGGAGGTAAACACTTTTCACTGGCGACTAGATTTTTTTGCTGGCTACCAGATTTTATCAAATTTGTAAAGCTTTGTATATGATAACAAACGGGAAAATGCATACGAGTAGTAATTTTCCAACTGGACGAAAAATGTCCGGGCCAGGATTCGAACCTGGGATCGCTTGGCTGAAGCCGCCACGCTCTACCACTGAGCTATCCCGGTCGAATCTGGAGGGCATAATTCATCCAGTTAACCTCCGGATTCGACCGGGATAGCTCAGTGGTAGAGAGTGGCGGCTTCAGCCAAGCGATCCCAGGTTCGAATCCTGGCCCGGACATTTTTCGTCCAGTTGGAAAATTACTACTCGTATGATTTATTTACCAATTTGAAATAATTGTGTTAAAATTAATCTAGGGAAAATGCATGTCAATTTACAGATCTTTTTAGGGAATCGCTCATCTCACGAAACCCTATTCGTCCCGCTTGGTTGTCTGTCCGTCACAGAGCCGGTTCTCAGAAACTATATAACTTACAGACTTGAAATTTTGTGTACTTATGAAATTTTATGTACCTACTATGAAGCTCAAAATCATAAAATTTCGAGAAAATCGTATTATCTTAATATAGAGAGATAAAAAAAAAAAAAAATCTCACAGCCTTTTCCTATTAAATTTAAACATTTTTCGTTATATTAGTTGCCAACCATTAAAATTCCAGAATAAAATTCTTTCTACAATAATTAATTTTCTATTGAAAGATTTCCACGTGAAAAATGAAAATGAAATAAAAAGTTTCACCAATTGAAAAAAAAAAAAAAAAAAAAAAAAAAGATTATGACGTCCTATTGGTAATAAAACGGATATTGTCAAACATTTCTCAATAATGCAAAGAGTATGAGTATGTGTAAGTACAGAAAGCGGGTTAATAGGACGCCATTAGAGAATTAAAAAGAAAATTAATCTGACTTCATATTAGAAGTTTAAGAGACTTTTTCAAATGTTTCAGAATAATACAAAGAAAGTATCAATATGAGTAATAGAGAAAGCAAGTAGATAGGACGTCAGCAAGTGATTATAACGTCATATGAGTTTGAGGAACATATTGAATCATGATAAAAACCCGATTATGGAAATATTGACATATTTCAACATTTCGAAGACCTCTATACAACATGTTTAATTTTGAAATTATTTTTTTTAAATATCGCATTTAGTCCACATGACAGATATTATTATAATAGAGTGTGATAGCGGGCTTCGCCCGATATTCGCCCGATTCAGATATTCGAAAAAACGATAAAAATAGACCGGTAAACTTTTACTTTATAAAAAACATGACCTTTTTTTTGGTTGCTAAATGAAATTTATTTGTATTTATTAAAGAAAGGATAAAGTGTTTTGAAAGGAATATTAAACGAATCCCTTTGAGCGATCTTCGATCACACTTACCCACTTGTTTTTTTTTGTTTTTTTTTTCTTTTTCTTTTTTTTTTTTTTTCTTTTTTAAGAGGCTGCTTAAAACGACACAAAACGCAGAATAATGTTTTACTCAATCAATAACTGGCTTTATTTTATGCTTCGATGCAAGAAGAAAAAAAGGTTAGAAATTACACCTGTGTAGTTTCAGTTCGACATTAAGAAGTTTTTCCATCTATATCTAAAACAGATACCTATATTTTCCTTTCACGTGACAAAGACCTATTTGCTTAAAATTCAAAATGCAGTTGGCCGCTTCACAAAAGATTAATGCGTCCGTGGAATTTATGTGAGAGATGTCACATGTGTGTTTGTATATTGCTGTGACAGACATAGAATCAGGTTTTATTCATGGCTGCCGGTAACGGGGTGGAGCAGAGGAGGGACATTGATTCTACCAAGAAATTTTTAATTTTAAAATAAAATAAAGCTTAATTTGATGAACTTCATTTTTTAAAATTTAATTCAATAAAATTTGAAATTATTTAACAAAAAAAATGAAGTTTAATTTGAAAAATGTAATTAATTGAATTTTCTTTTTCTCTAATGATTTTGAAAAAAAAAATAGTATATATACATTTTTTTTTTATTACAAGTGATTTAAAATACTTAAATACTAAGAGAAAGGGGAAATAAGAAACTTTCGTCAGAGGAATTCTCTACCCCCCCTCCCCTAAACCCCTTGTGGTAATTAAATTTTTGTTTTGTTTTTCTTCTTACGTTCATATTTTTAAAATTTACTTTCATCGAGGGGAGGGCGGGATCAAAGGAATTACTGTTTCAATTCTTTTTTTATATGCTAGTATAAACTTATTTAATTTTTAATATTTTTTTTATTCTGAAATTTCTACATTGCTTTTTAACACTTTCCAACATACTTGAAAAGTTTTCATAAATTCGACTTGTCTGGCCGTCTGTCTGGTCGTGCTCTAACTCACATAAATACACTCGGATTGCCATTATATGTTATTGAGGTTTAGCATAGCGTATTCGGTACATATAAAATTAAATGTGTACTATTTATGGTTAATTTAGAGGGATATTTTGGTTTTCATGTGCGCGAAGCGCTCATACATGTGGTACAGTGATCGCAGCATCAGCAAAATTCATGCATTTTCGAGGATTCCGATAGAAGGAAGTTGCTGAATACAGTGATTTTGTCGTTGTTGTTGTTGTTGAATTCGTGTAGGTGAAGCGCTAATACATGCGGTACAAAGGCTCGCAATATTAGTGAAATTCGTGCATTTTTGGGGATTACAATACAAGGAGGTTGCTGCATGCAATGATGTTTTTTCTTTGTTTTCATGTGCGCGAAGAGCTCATACATGTGGTACAGTGAACGTAGCATTAGTGAATCTCGTGTATTTTCCTAATTAAATTTTTTTTAAAAACACTTTTAAATTAAAAGTAATTTTTCCTAAGATAGAATTCTTCTGTTGCTAGATGTACGGAATGCGTTATAAAATTATAATTGTGAGTAGAAGTTAACGTCAAATACCCCATTAGCAAGATTATATTGGGGACCAACATTATGCCAATGTTGCATTCATCAAAATTATTTCCAGTATAATCCAGTATTGATCAAATATTGGCTTTAAATTAAAAAAAAGGCTATGATGTGGAATCCTTGGTCACGGATTTTTTATTTTTCAATCGGTTAAAAAAAGGAAAAAAAGTCGCCAAATTTTGGGGACTATGATTTCTTCTATGGTAACCCGGCAGTAGTTAAATTGCTGGATTTAGTTGTTTTTCCTCGATCGTTGGCGCGATTCTGAGAGGCGCGCCAAAACAAAAGTCGCCAAAATTCCGTGACCAAGGATTCCACATCTGTTCCTAAAAAAATAACACTGCAATGAAATGTCACAACTAAATAAATATTCACTTTATCTTTCATAATAATTATAATGAACTATCTCTTTCAAACATTGGCACAATGTTGACTACATGTTAATATAGGTGTAATATTCCATGCCAGTATTGCCAACACTGACCAAGTTATTATTATTGTCCAAGAATTATAGCTTTAAATTGAGTTCTAAGGTTATCTGTCGAATGCAGCAATTTTAAAGCATTTAAATTTAACCTGGTACTGTGCAATGTTAAAAATCATGCCAAAGTATTGGATCGACAGCAGAAACAATCAGCATTTATTAGGTGTGTCACGTATATTTTTAATTATTCGAATTCATTTAATAGTACTACGCTTAAAAATAAATTCAAACAAAAATATAACAATGCCTTATGCAACAATCAGCATTCGTTAAGTGTGTAAAGTTTTTAATTATTCAAATTCAATAATACTGCAGCTAAAAATAAATTCAAACAAAGAGATAACAATGCCTTATAAAACAAACGAAACTTGCTAGGTGTGACATTTTTAATTGTTTAAATTAGTTCAACAATTCCGCAAACTTAGAAAAAAATTCACATATATGGATAACAATGTCGTATAAAACTATCATGCTAACAATGAGAACTAAAGTGCTAACAATGACACAAGATTTCATATCTTTCTCAAAAGATTTTGCTATTTGTAGCGTCTAAAAAATTCTCTTGTGATTTAAAATCGATTTTACTTGAGTTTATTTATTATAAAAGCGATTTATCATCGTTATTATCATCTTTAAAAACCTATTAGGGTATTTTGATTTGAATATACATATTATTTTCCTATCATGGAATCTCGAGATTCCTCACCATTCAACATCGTACGTAAGCATTTAAAAACAAACAAATATACATCAAAGGATTCCGCTTCTCGCATGGCTGTAAAAGAATATTTGGAAACAAAGAATTATACATCTATCATGCCTCTCGAACGTGGTGGATTTGGAGATGTTCTGTCAGCTTTAACACCTAAAAAAGAGCCCGTTGCTATCAAAATTGTGAAAAATACCCTCTCCTGGGAACTGGAAGAGCTCATATGGCCAGTTTTGAGACATCCTAATATTCTTCCACTGCATCATGTTATTGACTTAAAATATTTGAATTTAAAACTATATATTATGGCGAAGCACCCCACTTCTTTGGATAAAATGATGAGAAGCTCCGAATTCCTGGCTGATTCCGATGGATTGAATAGAATTCGTCGATGGCTTCAAAATACTGCAGAAGGTCTGGAATATCTACATAGTAAAGGGTTCGTTCACTTGGATGTGAAGTCAGACAATGTGCTGATATCCGCTGAAGATACAGCTATTTTATGTGATTTCTCAGGAATTAATTTGAAGAAAATACCATGTACAAGGCTCATTGCTCCGAGCGTTTACAGACCGCCGGAATGTTTTAGACCATCAGAAAAAATAGATGGTGCTGCATTTGACATCTGGACTTATGCATTAATGTCTCTTTATGCATTGACACAAAACATGCAAATTTGTCACTTCTTAGATGTGAATGATTATGATTTATGGCAAATGAGCATCGAATCTGTTCTAAAAGAATCCATAAAGCCTCAAACTTTTAAGAGAAATATGAGGTCAGCTCTTCCTGCAGTCTCACTGACAGACAAAGATCTCTGTGTAACCCATAACTTCATCTTGACCATGTTGCAGTGGGATCCAAATCGCCGACCAACTCCACGCCAAATCCTGCAACATCCTTTCTTTTTGATCCAGCATTGTCTGAATGAAATATCTCTTAATGAAGAATGTAATAAGAATGAAATAATAATCACAAATCCATTACTGGGAGAATGGATGAATAAAACAGAAGAGAATCCCATAAATTCAGTTTCCTGTAAAAAAAGTGTTGAAACAGATTCCACACCTCCAGATTTTGATGAAAATCAAGTCTTAGAAACGAAAAGATCTTATGTCGATGAATTGGTCATTGTAAATAGCTGTGACGATCTTCATGCTTTGAATAAGTGTTTGGCAGAAAAGAGTGAGGCAGATATTGATCTTGTCAAAACAGCATCTCCTAAAAATAAGAAAAATATCGGCAAACGAATTAAAGGATGGGTTACAAAAAAATGGAATCGGGCTCTGAAAGGTGCAATAAATAATTGCGCAATTTTCATCGATTATATGGTGGAAGATCATTGGGCAGAACATCCGACACTTATTCCTTTTTAATGCCGAGCAACCTAGTCGTCGAAGCCTCATGGGAGGGGGAGATTAGGTCGGCAAGTCTTCTGTATAGTAAATGCTCAAGTGTCTTGTGAAACATAAAAATCATATACAAATCATACAGTGGGGTGCATTTGTTCAAGATTGACGAAGTTTGGTTTGCTGAAGGGTTTTCTCCGTATCACAGGTCTATCTGGCCTAAACCTGTGAGAGCCTCTTTCGCCCCAAAAAAAGAGTGCCCTACGAGATGGTGGGAGAGGTTGACGTTCCTTCGTAGGCTTTTCTACTAACATCCCACCGGCCATCAAAAGAATTAAAATATTCTAATATAAATATTAAAATATGTGTGATTTTCCTTCATTTTGTTTGCCTATTCAGTTTAGAAGTACTTATAAGTAATTTGCGTAATAAGGTTTATTTAAGGTAACATAAACATGAGCAGATTCAGATTTCTTCGCCTTGGAAATTTCACGCCAAATGCATTCTGTCTGGCGACCTTAGTAAATCATGGAAACTTTTATTTTTCTAACTTTATGTGTCTATCGAAATATGATAATCGTTATTTAACATATTTGCGAAGAATTTTTTAAAAATGTTAAATTAAAATGTTATTATTTGTTTCGTAATCGTAATGTTTTCTAATTTAAAAACTAAGATTGTACTTTTCCCGTTCATAAGCCCTAAATTTACATTTCATTAAAAAATATATTGTAAATTGAAAGAGTCATACAATATTTAAATTCATATACGCAAAAAAAAATTCTGAAATAAATAGAAATGGAGATAACTGGCAAAATAAACAATAGCTGTAGCTAAATATATATATATATATATACAGTCGAACCTCGCTAACACGAAATCGCTTAACGCGAAATTTCGCTTAACACGAAATAATACTGAGGTCCCGTCAGATCAGTCTGAACATCAATGTTAATTAATTCGTTTAACACGAAATGAAATTTCGGAAAATCCCGCTTAACGCGAAAAAATTTTTTTTTTTGCTCCAAAGTCCAAACATGATTCCTTACGCAAATTTTTCAATATTTCAAACCTATATGTCACATCTTCTTTTTAAAAATGGAATTTTTCTCATGGTTTGAAAAAGACCTAAAGTGGAAAAGGGTTTCAGAAAATAGTGTACTATCGAATTCCTGACTAATCCATGCTTTTTTTGTCCTCTGATATGCGAAAGTTTTCCCACACTAACCATATCAGCTATAGATCATCAGTCACAATGAAATTTTGAGTGAAGAATTTTTTTTTTTTTTTTTTTTTTTTTTTTTAAATGATTATTTCATTACTCGTTTGACTGTATTGACAGTGACATAAACCATAAACCGGATCTCTGAAATCTTCTATTTTTGGGTGAAAGAAGTGACAATCTCTATTTTACCACCTGACTTACATAATTGAAACTCTGTTAGAAGTTGTTCTGCAGAATTCTATGAAAGAAAAGTCGAAAGCAGCAAGCTCATATTTAGAAACCAAGCAAAACATTTTAAAAGAAGTTAGTGATAAAGTTCTAAAAAAATCAGAAATTACAGCAATGTATTGGATACCCAACATCACACTCTGTACGATTTTAAAGAAACGTGAAAGGATTTTCAACCTTATGCTGTGAGTCAATTGGATCCAGTAAGTAAACGAATGTTTACTGGAAAGAATGTATAAATTGAAATTGCTCTCTTGCTGTGAATAAAAGAGACAAAAAGCCAGAACATTGTTTTAATTGGTGCAGTTTTGCAATAGAAAGCACAGGCTTTTGCTGATGCTCTCGGTAAGAGCTATTTTACGAATTATCTGCGATCGAAAAATGGGAAATTCTTGTTTTTCCAAATACATTGGCATAAATGAAGATATGCTGACTTCGGATGTGATGCCAGACAAAGAAATAAATGCTGCATTACCTGAAAAAAACATGACCATATCAGACACAAGTGTAAGAAGAGCATGAAGAAATCGACAAAGAACGGAAAGGTTTAGTGTCATTAAATGAATCTACTGTAGCTTTGAAAACTGTACAACGTTCCGTTATGGAACAAGAGGATGCCTCCCGTGCTTTGGACAAATTAGATAAATTCCAGACTTTCCTGAAAGAAGCACTCAATAAAAACTGACGGACTCAATAACGAACTTTTTAAAGAAAATGGTTAGCAAGTAAATAAATTTATTACTGCCCAAAATGACGATCAATATGTTTTATGTTTTAATTAAATTTTATATTTCTTATTAATTTATGATTTTAAGAACAGGCATATATTTGTAAGTTAATTCATTTAGTTTTTATATCTAACATAGATGGCGCCACTATTGTGACGGTTAACACGAAATTTCGGATAACACGAAAAAAATTCGTAGTCCCTTCAATTTCGTGTTAACGAGGTTCGACTGTATATATTACCGGAATATATATTACCGGATTGCTAAATAGTAATCTCTCTACCAAAATGCTCTAGCCGAAATTCTAAATTACTACACTCAATTACAGTGGTACATACAGAGTGATTCAGCACAAGTCCGACAAAGATGAAGGAAGAGCAGGGGGTACTACAACAATTTCCAATCAAGTAGCATTGCAGGGTCGGAAGTCGGAATAAGTATCTTCTTCGTGCTGTAGAGAGCGTTGTATGGGAAGTGGGCTGCACAATGTTTCGACGGGTAACCGACATTTCAGTCATTTGAGATTGTACGATAGGAAAATGCTCAATTTTTGAAAGAACCATTCTCACATCATAGTTTTTGGTGCAAGCAAGCGTCCAAAGATCGTCTGAGGAGTACACCTCTTCTCGGGAAACGTCCCTAGAACAAGGGCATGGCGGCTAGCCTGTTACTGTTCGCAGCTTCATGTGAAGAATGCATGTTATTCAATTCGACGTTTGTGTATTTGCCCACCTTACAACTTTACTTGAAATTTGCTCCTCTCGTGCGGTCATTTTACGCAACGGACAGGACCGCTTTGCCATGCACGCTATGAAGAGGGTGGTCGGCAGGGAAAGGTAGGTCATCTATATATTTGAAACGAAAAGCGCATTTTGTTAAATTTCCCCACGAATATAGTCTCTTTAGGTATGCGTCAACGTTTTTTTGAAGGCTTCTCCTCCTCAGAAACGGGAAACCTGACTGATTAGCCTGTTTAGGCTAGGGGGATTGAAAAGGGTTGCTTTAAAACGGATAGAAATATATTTTTGCTCTGAGGTTGAAAGCTAAAGCTTTTTTTTTTTTAAGAACTCATCTTTTCACAACTAAATATGCATATTTTGATTGAAATGTCAGAGAGTTCGGAAGATGTGAACTATTTTTTTAGTGCTATGTTAAAATTAAAAGAGCCAACGCGAAAACAAACAAACAAACAAGTGAGAAGAAAACATTTCTTTTACAACTCGATAACACTATTTTTTTTACGAAATTTTTACACGAGCTGTAAAACCGTTTTATTGATCACCCATAAAGATTTCGAAGAGTTCGGAAAAAAAGAACTTTTTATTTTAAAACTATGAAACGACCCTACGTAAAAAAAAAAACAAGAAAATGAGTGCTTTTATAACTTAACGATTTTTTCGCGAGTTTTTCATTTTGAAATATAATTTCATACAAAATTTTAAAGAGAGCTTGGATGCAGTTATATTTATAACCGATTGAAATGTCAGAGAGTTCGGAAGATGAGAACTTTTTTAGTGCTATGTTAAAATTAAAAGAGCCAACGCGAAAACAAACAAACAAAAAAGGGAGAAGAAAACATTTCTTTTACAACTCGATAACACTATTTTTTCCCGAATTTTTTACACGGGCTGTAAAAACGTTTTATGATCACCCATAAAGATTTTAAAGAGTTCTGACACAAAGAACTTTTTATTTTAAAACAATGAAACGACCCTACGTAAAAAAAAAATAAATAAATAAAAATAAACAAGAAAATGAGTGATTTTATCACTCAATATCAATATTTTTTCGCGATTTTTTCATCTTAAAATATAATTTCCTATAAAATCGGGTTAAAGATATAAAATAATAAAAACTTGATTATTTTTTTTTAATTTATTATCACGGGCCCGGGCAACGCCGTGTGGGGGACATCTAGTTGCCTCTTAATGCAGTTTCAGTTAATGCTGTAAACTTTTGTTCGATGCACCCTCGATTAGTGCTCAAAGCACGAAATGGGCAATCCTTGATCCTTTTATTTTCCAACAAAATGGCGTCGAATTTGCGAATTTGTCGAATGGCGAAAAAGGAAATAACACTAAAAGAACTCTAAGAAGCTTTTCAAAAATTAGAATCCTCAGACCGTGTTTGGTAGATAGAGACACAAACATCGGTAGAAGAATGCAAGTGCAACGAGGATTCGAAAATCAAATTTTGTTTTACGGCAAAATGCATTCCAAAGAGAAGGGAAAAATAGTGCAATTGGCAATTGATAAGTTTTCGCTTAAATAAATTAAAATGTACGTATATTTGAAGCAATCAAATTGTATTAGAATAAGTTTTAAATAAATTATATGTACCGGGGGGTTATAATAATATAAGTATCTCTATTTGAAGCTGTCTGTAGCTTGAAGACATAACCGGAAGGAAACCAAAATTGGTACACTTACTATTCGAGAAGGGGGAAGAAGAATGGAACAATAAAAAAAATTATTGCAATAATCGCCGACAGATGGCGCTTTTGAGTGTAAAAGATAATGTGTAATATTGTGTACCGTGGAGGTGTCGAAAACCTCAGTGACTTAACCGTACATAACAACAAGCGTGAAACATCACACCTGATGCGTTACATGACCGCAGTTGAGCACGTCGTGCACCGCCTGGATTGTTTCCTCCAGCTCAATGGCCATGTGGAACCTGAACAGGATCGGCACTACCATGCGAAAGCGTAACCACATTCAAGATGACATTTTCCAATAAATTAGGGGTGTCATCCGGCTTGACGGCTTCATTCTTTTTTCTTGCATTACACATTACATTTCACACTCAGTAGCGCCATCTGTCAGTGATTATTGCAATTTTTTAAATTATTATTCCATTCCACTTCCCCCTTCTCGAATAGTAAGTGTACCGATTTTGGTTTCATTCGGGTTATTCTTTGGAGCTACAGACAGCTACAAATAGAGATACTTATATTATAACCACCCTGTATATACATATATTTTTTTATATATAACCTAGTGGTAAATAAATTAACGTAAATTGACCTAAAGAATTGTAGTAATGAAGAATTAAAATTAAATTTGACTTTTCATCGTAGCTCACACATTTACGTTAGTAGAAGTTCATGAAAATTAGATAAACTTTTTTTAAAGTTTCAAATCAAGTTGTAATATGTATTTTGTAACAATAATATATCAAAAAACAATATCTTAGTACCGGATGTCCAAAAATGGACCGACTGATTTTAAAATTCAATAACTTGCAAGAGATATTAAAAATAAATTCTTTCAGGGGGATTATGTAAGATGTCGGTATTTTTTTTTACTGTGATTCTTGATTTTAGTTCGAATTACCAGCAATAGATGGCGCTGGGAGCAATAGAAGTCCAATCGGGGCAGAAGCTAAAATCACCTAGCACTGATGCGAAGGAAGGAGGTTAAATATATGGAGTGGATCTCATTCATGAATACATTCTTGTTCTTAGGCACTGATTCTGAAATCACTCCATATGCTCATAGTTTTGGCTTCGATTGAGCACCTATTATTTTCAACACCATCTATCGCTGCTATTTGAAACAAAAACCATGAATCGCAGTAAAAAAAAAATCCTCACGGTGAGGCCTACAGACACAGGCAGATTTCGAAGATGCAGACGGTGGAGCGCCTGTTTATTGAGAATTGCAGAAGAAAGACCTTTTTGCCATGATGCGGCAGTTGGGACCGCCCACTTCGAAATATACTTGTGCCTGTAAGCGGAGCCAGAAGGATTTTTTTTTTTTGTAAGAGTGGGTCCTATACAAAACTTGTCAATATAAAAGTTGTAGATAATATTAAGAAGATTTATAATAAATTTAAGCGGATTTGACATCTTGTGAAGTGACGAAGTTATGATTTTCTTTCTTCTTAAACCCCTATTTCCCCCCCCCCTTAAGGGCATTTTTAATGAAATCAAAAATTTGTCATTTATAAATTTTTAGCCCTTTCTTAGAAGTAATAATAACTTTAAACGGATTGGATACGTATCATAATTAAGAAGTTATTGGTTTTTTTCTGTTTTCACAACCCCCCCTTTCTCCCCCGCCCCCCTCTTGGTCCGATTTTGCCCATTAACGAACTTGACCGAAATTTTATGCCGCTTGATTTTATGTATGAGTTTAGAAGAGATTTGTGCAGAATTATGGAAGTTATCGTGTCCATAAAAAAAAGTGTTATAGATAGATACGTAGATAAAGTTTTGAACTGTGGTGTGTTTTTGGGTTCTGGGAGTCATGATCGGCGTAGATTTGCAAAAAATTTTCAGAAATTCCAACTTAGGGGAGAATGTAATGGGTAGTATTTCTTGCGAAATCCAACCTAAAATTCCTGACATCACACATTACTCCCATGCAAGAATTTTCTTAAAATCAGTCACCGTTTGCAAGTTATTGAATTTTAAAATCAGACAATCCATATTGTAGGACATTGTCTACTTTATTACATTGTCTATTTATGTATATTGGATTTTTGAGAAAGTTGGGCTGTGGATCTATTCCAGTGTTTCCTATTCAACGTATGTTTTGATGAGTGCGGTAATATCGCGGGATTAATTAACCGCACACTAAGAAAAACGACAACTTTCAAATCTGAGTAAATCGGTGTTTTCCTTTTGTTATGAAACTTTTTGTTTCAAATAGGACGACGCAATGCTTTCCATTCTGAAATACCAGAAATACTCAAAATATTGAAACATGGACATGCTCCAAACTGAATACATAGAGGTCAGTTCATTCTCATTTTTGAAACATGGACACATTCAAAAAGGATTAGAATCAGTTCAAACTCATTTTTAAAACATGGAAATACTCAAAAATGAGCCCATAGAAGTCAGTTCATACTCATGTTTGAAACATGGATCTACTCAAGTAGGTGCACATGATGTTTTATACTTGATTGTGTGCATGTGAAAAGAAATGAGTCTATACAAGTTTCAAACTTAAGTCATTTTGTTACGGAACCATTTTGACTATGCGACATACTCAGATTTGAGCATTTTTTTGCTCAGTTTTAAAAATGTCATTTTTAGAGTGCAATAATCGAGGGAAACCTATATTCACATATGTTGGTAATATATCATGAAAATAATCTCCGCAAATTGATTTTCTATGACAGTTTATTTACTTCATTTAAACTCATCAAGATAAAAAGTACTTAACTCAATTTCAAAGAGGAAATGAAATTGATGATGCAATATGAAGAGGTTTTTACAAACTCTTGAACTGAACAAGGAAGTAAGAAACAGAATTTCGTATGAATGACGTGATTTGACTTTACGTCATGTCCAACCAATCAAAGAACTAAAAGATGACATCACCTGAAAGGAACTATAAGACTTTTTTCTTTCTGTTATATAGAACTTTAATAGAAGCTTTTTCTCACGGGATGGAGAAGGAACATGTATATTTCGTTCTCCCTTAAACTTATTAAATTAAATTTAACTAATGTTTAAAATTAAAATTATGTAACTATTAAATATAAGAATGATAAATTAAATACTTTAAACTAATTATGAATACTGTATTATTATTAATACTAATTTTTTATTCCAAAAGTACATAATTCATCAGTGTGCACAGCATAAAATGGATATATCAAGTTGTTGGAATAATTCATAAATTTTAATATACTTGTGCAAGTGCAGTGTACATCTTCAAATAATGGATTAAATCGACATGGAGACTGGCAGACCTGGCACGCGGTAAAATGAGGAGTGAGGATGATTGCTGAAAAAGGAGGTAAGCAAAATCTTACCTATGTTTATCAAAGTAGACATTGATTATTTATATTACTTTAGAGCACGCTAAAAACTACTCGCTACCTTCAAAAAGTTTACTAACAACATATTAGGAGGACAACAAGAAATTTTCAAACTTTAACGTAGGTCGCGTCACAATAAAGTTTGGGAACCGCATGTGTACACTATTTACACACTGTGTAGCAGCAGTTCTTAAACCGTGATACGCGGACCCCAAGAAATCCAAGCGACCTGAAACAAATCTTTAGAGGGTCTGAAGATATCGTGTTCAATATAAGATTTTTTTTTTTTTTTTTTTACTTTTCAATGCAGTGCTACTTTGCAATACATAGATATATTTACATTCATAGCTATATTGTATTTATTTAGCAATAAATAAGCGCGAAGCCGCTGCAGTCGTCCGTTGTATTAAATGCCCGGGCTTAAATCCCTTATCCGCGGTCTTAAGCTTTTTGAGTTTAGCTTTTAAATGTTTCCTGTGGCATCTTCCGTGATCAGGCTCACCTACCGTTCCGGGCAAGTGTTGAAATAGAATGGACCTCCGATGTGGGCGTGTTTCTTTTTTCGCGAAGTAGCGAACTTCCGATCGCCGCCACTATTCCGCAGAAAAGGTGGCACGCACCGGAATCGGAGGTCCTTTCCCTGAGTTATTGACCCAGAACCTTTTTCAGAAAGTTTCACGTTTTCAGCACCAGCTTGGCGAATTGGCGAAAGAAAGAAAGCGCAACCAGCTCTATCGCCAATCGTTGTCCATGTTTTTTGTTTTGATCTGAACTTGAATGTGAAATGGCGGCGGACGAAATAACTCCTGTATGTGTGCGTGTAAATAAATATTATTAAACTGGAGAAAAAAAACTTTTTTTGCTTGAATAATATCTATTCTGAAATTAAAAGTACTTAACCACGGTAAAATAACATTTCCTCATGCTATATTCTCCACTTTATAACATTACAGGAAAAAGAAAAAAAAAAACACTCTTCTTGACTTTGACGTCACAAACAAGAGGGGTTGGATATTCTGTACGTAACGATGGATTCAGCACCGCGCCAATAGTTGCACTCGCGCCAAGGTGCTGCAAACGTGAGGCTTTCTGTAAAAGCTGGTCGGAACGATAATAGACCCGTGGCAGTATTCTGCCCTTAACGAAACAAACCGACTCGGAACCAACCGATCCCGTAAGCATATTAGCAAACCATACATTGATTCATGTACAGAGAAAAATAGACCAATCACCTGGCGCTCTGGCGTTTCAAAACTCCGCCCCTTGCTTCGCTGGCGCGTGGCGTGGCGTGGCGTGGAACGGAACGGAAAGTTGATGTTTGGTTAGCCTAAGAAGGAAATTTTTATTTTTGTTGACAAATTAATTATCTTTTCAAGGATCGATTGATATTTACTATTAATGATTTACCCCATTCTTTTAAGAATGAAATTAATGATGACTCTAAGGATTACAAGTAAATGATGACAAGATTAATGATGACTCATCTATAATAAGAATGAAAACTAATACTAGTTTGAATGTGAGAATATCTCAACCAAATTGAAGTAAAATGTTTGCTGGTAATATAACATGTTTATAATGTAGTCTAATTAGGGTTTTTCTGTTCATTAGATGTAAGTAATATTATTTTAAATAAAAATGCTCTCTTGCACCAACACATGGTTTAAAACAAATATTAGCTTTTGCTGTTTTTCAGTCTCAATAAAATCTGGTAACTGCGGAACCTGAATAACATTAGGACAGTTAAATTTTGCCCAAATTCTTAAACAAGTTGTTTACAATACAGCATCGATAATCAATCTGTATTATATTAGTTTGTTTATGAAATATTAGAATAAGATTATTTCAATATTAATACATTTCGAATGTAAAGTATTAATTTAAAACATATTTTCTTGGAAATAACAGTATGTAATCAAATTATAAGGTCAGTATATGTTTAACTCATGATTCATGAATTCACAAACGATGTCTTTAATCAAAACAACTCAATCTTAAATTTAGTCTTTAAAATATGTTATTTTAAAATTTTATCTATGTTGCTTCTCCTACTGTGATTAATTACAGTGATTGCTTTTATTATTCACTTACAGTTTATTAAATAATAACTTTTGCTTATTCAGAACCCTTGTACCTTTTCCCCATTTATGTGTTTGTTTTCTGATTTCTGCTCTTTATGCACCTGTTAAAGGACAAAATTTGCACTTTAAAGTTTTTTTATTTTCTGAATTAATTTATTATATTCTTAATTATTATTATATTTTAACTTAAACTGAAAAGAAGTAATTACAACAAAATATATATTTTTATACATTTTTTACTGAATTCAAAATACAGGGATGACCACCTCAGGAAACCTGAATTCAAAATACAATGATATTCAAAAAGTATAGTATAAGATTATAAATTATAGATTCTTATCAAATTAAAGTAAATCTTGAGGGGATCGTATCTGATGGCCCGGTGAACTCTTGTGGTGTCTTAGAGCCTTCATATTTGATAGCCTTAGCATTACAGGCAGTTCACCAGGACAATGTAAGCAGCGTGAAAATGGAACCTGTTTATAATGGAATGTTACCTGCTTAAAGTAGAGAATTTCATGGCCGAGTGAAAGGAAGAAATGCTGATGTGGAAGCCTGCCTAAAATAGAACTTTTCTTCTGGTCCCACTCAGGAAATTCTGTAATTTGGCAATTATCTATAATTTATAAACTTATAGTATACTATGTTTTTGAAGTTTGATGTATTTTGAATTTACAAATTGGAAATAGTAAACATTTAAAATTTTAGACGACATGAAAAAAAAATGTTAATGTTTGAAAAATAAATTTTATTAATTGCAGAAATTTAAAATAGGTGCAAATTGGAAATTTTTTCATTCTTTACAGTTTAATTTCCTTGACTATTTATAATATTTGGCTAGAATTCACACTTTATTTTGTTTGAGTTTTATCAAAGTTGCTATATAAATTAAATATCAAATTTTACTTCTCAAAAGTAAAAATTAATGCAGTATTAATTTTCATAAAGGATGTTTGATGTCTGCATCCAAAATAAATCTTTTCTGAATGAAATCAGAACCAGTATATGTTTGGATACTTTAGAGAGGTTAACAACCAGGCACAATCTCATCGATTCCAGCTTTACCTTTTCACGTGTCTAAATTAGAAACAGTGCTTTGATTTTGATATAAAATGTTTGGTTTATGGTATTATTATTATTATTATTATTTTTCATGGGGAGGGGTATTTTAAAAAAAGTGAAATGCATGTATTTTAAATCTAATTTATATAATATATGTATTTTAAATGAAAGTTATGTATCCTAAATGAAATTAGTGAAAGGTTTATATTTTAAAATAAATGGATGCAATACAAATGATGGTGATGGGAGCAATATTTGATAATTTATCACCTGTGCCTAGCTAACATAAAAGTACGTACCTATGTTTGTATATAAACAAATGTTTCACTTTTGAAATTTTATTTTCCAAAAGTACTTGAATGAAATACAGTTTTATTTGATTAAAAAAACCCAGCACTGTAGGTAAAATGGATGTCTACCTGTGCAACAAATTTGTCAATCCTCTAATTACATTCATTTTATTACTTTTATCATGTTCAGATTGTTAGAGACTCGGGTGAATGAGGGCTCCTTTTATCAGTGAGTAGTCCTTATTTACAAAATTTAATCATGTTTATTTATTAAAATATTTAAATTAATCCCAAAACAAACATACACACAAAAGACTGTAGAATCAGAAATTGTAAAATATGCAGGAAATGGGAACTATATTATTAAATAATCACTATTTAAATATTTTTTTCAAAACTTTTTTAATTTAAAAGGTATAAAATTTAAAACTACTTCCAAGAAAATATTCTTTGTGTTCACTCCACAATAAAAAGAATTTAATAAACAGCAAAATAGTTAAAAAATGAAATTAAAATGTTTTAATGTAAATTCATTGGAGGAATTATGAAAATTTGAAGTTTCGATATTTTGTCAAAATGTGAAAGGTGGTTCTCAAATGACTTGCTCAACAACGCGAAACTTTCTGAGACAATTTCTGATGCATTTTTTAATGCAAAGGCATGAAATTGGCAAACTTGACTTTTGGAGTGATTTGGAATCTAAATGAGTTTTCCATATTTTGATAAATAGATTACTTATCGAGTTATAAATGATTCTGGTCATGTGACGACCCGTTTTTCTTCTTTCTTGTACTGCAAAATCAGAATTCATTTCAAAATGCCGACTTTGATAATATTTTTGAAAGATCTTCTGCCTTTACCAAAAATAGAAAACGTGTCTTGATTACAAAGTTTCTGAATAAAAACACCTGCCAATTTCATGCCTTTCAGAACAAAAATGAATTAAAAAATATGTCATAAAGTAGCCAGTTTGGATTTGAGAACAGAGGGAAAAAACCCTTTTGGAACAGATGTGTTACACTCATGCACCGATGTTTGGTGACTTTTTGATTGGCACAATTTTCAAGACTGCATCAAACTGATAACTGAATACAATAGCCAGGTTACCATTAAAGGGAAAAATCCCCAAAATTTGGCGACTTTTTTACTTTTTATAACTGATAAAAAAAAAAAATCTGTACATGAGTGTAAGACATCATAGCCATCCTTTTTTTAATCGAATGTTAAATTGATAATTTTTATAATTTATGATACATTTTTTTTCATTTCAGAACATCCTCTCCCCATATTTCCTGTGTCATCTGCACCGGAAGATAAAGAATGTCAAACTGAAGGCATTATATTGTCCTTTTTTATAAGAAAATCAGCAACTGAGGGAAAAAAATACATATCTTAAAGAAAGGTTTCAATTTTATTTTTTTACAGGTGAATATGTTACAAATAGGGATTTAAAAATTCTTATAATAGGATTTAATAAAATACCATTTGAAAATATGTTTTCATTTTCAAATTTTTCTGGTGATGATGATGATAAAACGCTGTCTATAAAATAAATATTTCATGTTTTTTGGTGAGATTAAAAACCGTTCTGATAAAAGAAATGTTGGCACTAATATTTTGAGGCTGCCAAAGTACAATTTCCCGTATCATTTTTATGATGACAGACTTAATTTACAACAAAATAGTAAATATTATTTGGTCCAGTAAACAACAAATTCAAAATTATATGCCCATCTGTTTAAGAATAAGTGCCCTAATTGTAGATACCACTGAATTCAAAATCCCTTTGGCCCTAGGAGTCACTTTGAGCTGCTGTAAAAATAGAAACAAATGTCTCATAGGTATTGTATCTTCTGGTGCAATATCATTCATGTTGGATGCATTGGGAGGGACTGTTTCAGACAGAGGTAATCTCTTGAAATCAAATCTTTTAGAATCATTCGAAAAAGGAGATTCATTGTTGGCAGATATGGGATTTATTGTGCGAAAAGAGCTTGAAACTAAAGGATGCAAATTACATACCCCCACTTTTAGATAAAAATAAATTCAACATAAAAGAATGTAAGGATAATAATTTTTAAAATATGCCACAAAGTCCATGTTGAAGTGCTATACTTGGAATTAATTTTTTTATCGTAAAATTACTATTCATTCACTGTAATTAATTAGTCAATAAATTTATATTATTGCCTTTTTCATTAATTTTGGTAATCCATTAATTAAATGCTACGTAGGATATTATGATATAATTATAACAATATAGTACATATATATATATATATATATATATATATATATATATATATATATATATATATATATATGTCACATTTTTCAGAAAATGACAGCATTCGGGTGATTTAAATATAACATCCTTTATTAAAGGAAAGCCTGCTACAGCAGTAGAATTTCATGGTTGCATATATGATGGTTTTCACACAGCAAGTGGGGTAGAAGTATATTAGAAATTCCTCATCTCCGAAGAGTTATCAGTTCAAAAGGCCATGTGGTTTTATTAATTCAGCCGATAAACTGATTAAATTGGCTACCCTGCTAAATTCGTGATTATGTGTCATCGGGCCTGTATCCAAAGTGAGGGGCGATTCATTAAAAAAAAAACTAATTAATAGGTTTGATTTCCATAATTTTCCCACATATATATATACTATATAATATATATGTGTGTATATTTTTCAGCGTTTCACCATACATATTCAATATGCTTTTATTATTATTTATATATATATTTTTTTTATAATGATATTTGATACATTTTATTATATTAGATAGTAAAAAATATTTAATCTTATTTAATTTTAATGTTTAATTATCTGTTATATGTGTATGTAAACTATCCATGTAAATATGTGACTATTATCATTCAACTGGAAATTATATTTTTTTTACATAAATGGAAATTAATATATAGATCCTATCTTCCCCCTCCCCTTGTTTGTGCTAGTTTATGAATATATATTTTTTTTTTTTTACATGATCAGTACGTAATCCATTTAAAAAATATATTTTGCTGTTTGCTTTCAAAATTTTTTTTATCTTCTAAATTTGAAAGTGTCAATATACTCTGCCTTTAATATAGTAATTATTTGTATAAATATAGAAAGTACTTTGCATAATGAATTGATTTTGGATGTATTGTCAATAAATTGTAATAAGGTCAAATGAAACATGTGGAGTTAATTATTGAATTCTATACAAAATATGATACTCTTAACATTTACATAACATTTACTTTAAAATATTCGGAAAGAAGATCAGTACATTTTCTTCACATTCTGTGATTTATCATCTCAGAATTCTTTTACTGTATTGCTTCAACAAATGAAACTTTTTTTTTTCACATTTATCATTATTCCAGTGAAAAGTATAAAATCCCATAAAAAAATTTCTATTAAAAAAAAAAGTATCAAGTTCCTCTTAATGTTTCAGCCACAAAAAGTACTGATATCTGATGCTCGCCCAAGTTAGAAGTCAAACATCTGAAATCTTTCATATACTGAGAAAAATAAATTAGAATATATAATACACCCTGATTGATGTTAAACATATAACTTTCATTTGAAATAAACAATTACGTCGATAAATCTTTTCAAAATAAATGATTAGAAATGATGCATTTATAAATTATTTGAATATTAAAAGTAATATCAGAATGCAAATAAGCAAATTCGTATGAAGACATTGAAACTAAAAGCTACGTGATAAATTACCATTGAATTTCAACAAACATTATTTTTGATTAACCATCATTTAGTTTTACCATGGTTTAATTGCTATTTTGTACGGTCTATTGTCATTAACACGAATTCCAATGAATAATTTTTTCATCAAATTTCACATTTTGTTACATTATATGAGACGTTGAGAACCAGAGTGGACCATCCTCGACAGCTCTGATTTCGAAATTATGCTTTTTAAAATGTGTATTATATTTCAGTATTTTGTGCAATAAAATGCATTAAATATTTAAAAAAAAATGTAGTAGACATGTAGATACATTATTTAGAATATGAAAAACCCTCTAATAATGCATTAACGGCCAAGTTACAGGAAGCCATTTTCAATGAAAGATTTCAGATGTTTGACTTTTAACTTGGGCAAGCATCAGGTACTTTCTGCGGCTGAAACATTAAGAGGAACTTGGCACTTTTTTTTTAATAGAAATTTTTTTGATGGGATTTGTAGGTTTTTTTAAATGTATTTTTCTAAAGGATGGATATAAATATAAAATTATTTTATTATGTTTTACAAATCTATATTTTATTTCTTGTTTACATCAAAATACTAGCCACTAGTTTAGTCTTCCTAAAATGTATGCTAAGCACTTTATCATATTGCTTTTTTGTCATAATTTATTTGCTCAACCCTTCGCCAAATCGGAAGTTTCTGTTAGATAAATCAAGAATCAACTCTTTGCGATCATGGCTGCATATCTTATATTTTGTGTTAGTATGCATTTCATCTTTATTGACAATTATCGTTTAATTTACTTAGGCATTTATGCTTCATGCTTGTTTGCATTGTTATGTTCACTAATGAGGAGATTTTTAATCCTATTAAGTAATCTTCTGTAATTGCAACTGCCAAATGACATATTTTAGCAAACACGATTTAGTGCAAGAGAAGTGGTTCTTTTTAAACGTTTTTAAAGCTATCCAGATTTAAAATAAACCATATTGATGCTAATATTTTTTTTTCCTTTCATTCTAACATTGGCATGATTAAGTAAGATTACAAAATCTACAGACGCGCGGCCATTTTTCCATTAGAAAATCTATCATTATTTTCATCTAATCGTCTTAGATAATATGTTAATGTGACTTGGTTTTAAGATTTTAGCTAATTTTATGCAAAAACCTGAAGCTGAAATGCGAAGAACTCCAATATAAAAGATTTATTCTATAACATACATATCGCTAAACTGGATATTTGTTATAAAATTATAATAATCATGAGGAGAACTGGCAGTTTCGATGCTTTAATTCTGAAAATTCTCTTTCTATAATAAACTTTTAACAGAGTAAAGACTAACAATACAGTAATATATAATAGCAAGAGTCTTGTGCAGTGACGAAAGATTGAAACTTTATTAACAATCGTGTGTTTTGCCATTTAATTAACCACTTAATGGACTAGATGGAACCCGTCAACACTTGACAGAAAAAAATACTTATTTCACTGTTTTATGCTTTTTTTAATGCGGTTTACCACTTATTACATGGGTGCAAAAAGTCCAACCAAGCCAAGACTGAAAACTTTTCTGAGAATTGGGAATAACCAAATGGAAATGAACTAGAAGATTTCTATGTCTTTCATTACGGCTAAAAATTGATATCTTGCAGTAAAAGATAGTGATTAAAAAGTTCTTGATAGTAAAATAGCTATTATTAGTTATATAAAAGTAGAATTTACTATTAATCAAAAATCTCTCCAGGACTGAAATCAGTCCTGAGACTGAAGACTTGCACCCATGCTTACCATTTTCCGTTTATTTACATGTTTTATAGCTACATTTTTTAATAACAGGAATTAACCTATATTATTATTCACAACTAAAAAGAAATAGTGCATCTAGTATTTGTCGAGAATTAAATAAAAATCATGTACTCATGACATCAGCCAGTATACACGTCAGGTTACATTGCCGTTATCATTATCTTTTTATGCGCGAAGGTTTCGCTATGGTACTCTATTGTGAAATTTGGTAATTTTTTTAATTCAATATTTGAAAAAGGCATAATATTAGATTCGAAATTTATATCAAGAATGAAGAATTTTTTTCCTTTCGAACGCAGTTTTGTCTAACAATTTTCTAACAAATACTTTTCGAGCTATTCATTTTTTCAGTAACTTCAAATCTTTCATTTTCCAAGATTAATTTGTGGCAACGATTAGCAAAAAACCAGTCATCAGCAACACGTAGCTTTTTATTAAAGAGGAGGGTTACTCACCCAAAAATTCTCAATGGAATATAGCCTCTAGCATCAAATGCTCGCCAAGCTTGGCGACACTTAATGAAATAGTGCCAAATTTAGCTATAAACATACCCTGTTTATGTTGACATCATAATGATGAATATGTATTGTATGTATGATGCATGTATATATAATATATATATATGTTACAGTCATTATGATTAATACGGTCATTATTAATAATAACCGGTTATTATTAATAATGACCGATTAATCATATTGACCGTAACATATACATATATTTCAAATAAAATCTCATGTGTGTACATATATATATAAAGTTTATTAACATCATTAAAATTCACTTAAAGAAATAACAACCAAAGATTTGCCACACTGACTGGAGCGATATTGTGATTAGAATACCAACATTTATAATAAAATTTATTTTAAGAAAGTAAAAGATAGAAAGACGGACAGATAAACTAAAAGATTTGCCTTACCAATATTTTCGGAAAAGCATATAAAAATTTCATTCTGTTTGAAACCATGTAACACCTTCAACTTCAGGCTAATTTTCTGTAATTGGCTTTGGCGACCAATGCTGGTGTCAAATATGAGCGAGTATAAATGATTGTCTATGCAACTAGTATCATATGTATTATTTCTCCATCCCTTTTTCTCAGAAAATACAAAATGCAGAACGACGAATGAGATGCCATATGAAAGGATTTTGCACAGGCTTCTGACATAGCATTTCGTTAAAACATGTGTTTGATTAAAATTTGCTGAAAAATAAAAATTAATTCGGCATTGTTTTCATGAAAGAAATGAAAGGTTTTCCTCAAATTATTGTTGCCACAAAAAATAATACCACATTATATGATGCTCAGCAATTATAAAAAACATTGCACGGGTTTATTTTATATTTATGATTAAAAAGCGAAATTGA
Organism: Maratus michaelseni; assembly: GCA_963931845.1. NCBI lineage: Eukaryota > Metazoa > Arthropoda > Arachnida > Araneae > Salticidae > Maratus > Maratus michaelseni. The sequence continues at coordinate 29,669,266 of OZ007588.1, read as the reverse complement.
AATGTTTAATTTATATTTCTATGTTCCATGTTTTTCCTGAAGCGGATGACATCATCCTCTAATGCAGTTAAAATACGATTGTAATTTTTTTTTTTCTCGCACGTGTATTTTGCAATCTTGGATCAGTTTTTACTATAACATTGATGGAATAAATTAGATGATATTCTGGCTTGACTAAAAACTAAATGTTGTTTGCAGATATTTTTATCCTCACTTTTTCTAAAGAAGTTTAAACCTGCATCTAAGAAATATTACATATTGATAAAAAAAAAATGGTACTTCTCTATTATCCCGTCGACCACTTTTCATAACAAAAAACTATCGCCAAATGAACGGGAAAACGTTGCCATTGGAATATCAAAATAAATAAATAAATAAAATATAAGAATTTAAGAACACAATTGTTATTTTAATGAATGAAATAACTAATAAATCAGTAAAACATAATGAAAAATACACGGAAATGTCGAGTTAAAAACCACTTGATGACGTAACAAATACGTATAATGCTTCTGACATAAAGTAAATCGGACTGCATTTTTGGCGTTTAATTTTACAGTTTGGCGATAATTTTTTGTTATGAAAAGTCATCGACCGGATAATAGAGAAGTAATCAGAAAATATAATGCTTAACGAAATTCAATTATTTGATCAATCGCAAATTTTGGTAGTTTTCCGTTACCGACACCATGCCATACATGTAAATGTATGCTTGGAGGCAATGGTGTCCGTATAATGGAAAAGTACTCAAACTTTTCTTAGTTCGGGCTATATCAAATACAAACATTTTACAGTTAACAATAAATTCGCCAAAAATGACTGCTTCATCAGCAATTAGGACAGCAAAGTTGGATAAAATCTAATAACCTGAATTTTACAACGTTTATGCGAAACACCACAGAGAACACATGCTATTTTTATATAAGTAGGGTATAGTTAAAAGAATGAGAGATCTAACAATCTTCAATAATATAACGCATGAAAAAGTAAACAAATAAGTGATTCAGCAAACTTTAAAAGTGTGTATTTCTTAATATAACTATAAAATGCAGAAAATTTTCTGGTACCATCAAAAATATTCATTATCCTGTCGAAATTCCGTTCATTATCCCGTCGTCCCATTAAGGAAAAAAAACTATATCCAAATTAGGTACTTTTCGGTTAGCCGGCATCAGTAAAATTTATAAATATTATATATATATATATATATATATATATATATATATATATATATATATATATATATATATATATGTGTGTGTGTATATATGTATGTATATATATATGTATATATATACTATATATATATATATGTGTATATATGTATGTATATATATATATGTATATATACTATATATATATATATATGTGTATATATGTATGTATATATATATGTATATATATATATATATATATATATATATACATATATATAGATATATATATACTTCACTGGCCCCCGGCTAACCAAAAAGTACCCCAAATAATTCGCCAAACTGTAGCGCTCAATAAACAAACGGCAGAATGTTGCCATTAAATCTCAAAAATAAAAAATAATAATAAAAAAATACTTAGGAAAAGCCCCATATACTAAAGTATCATTTATCAGTAACTTTAAACAATGAAATTTACAATATATAATTATGAAAACAGAATCAAAAATAATCTTGGATATTTATTTATTTACATTATTTTTCTTAATTATGGAAAAGGAATAATCATCCTGATTATGTAAAGGAACTGAAGAAACCATACAAATAAATTACACTCGAAAACAATAAAAATCTCCCTTATCTGCAGATTGATTTATTATTGTAAAAAAATCTTTACATAAAAATTGATTAGCTTAAAACAATGGATGCGTTTCAGAAGATATGGATTTGAAACGAACAACGTTTAAAATGACATTTTAAAAATTTTGATCAAAACCATTTAAAACATTTTTTTTAAATGTCGAATTTCGTCAGTGCGTTTGGGGGGATGCAATGCACATGCGCGTAGGAGCTCATTCGGTTGCATTATCACAGAGGGAGATGTGTGCTTTATGTACTATGTTCTTTTATTGACTGAATATGAGATGAACGTAGAGATATACTATATCTATGATACTTCATAGGTCCAGCAGAGGTGCCAAGTCTCCAGCTTTTTGGACACCAGTATTTTAGTACAGAAAATGTTGTTTTATGTAACCGGAACATTCCGAGATTTAAAAGAACAACATTTTCTCTAAGATAATACTGGTGTGCAAAAAGCCGGAGACTTGGCAAGTCTGGGTCCAGGAAATTATCTATCTTGCCGTGGGGATTATGGCAGTAATGTCAAACTGATTTGCATTTTGTTTACGGATCGCTTGTTTGGAGTTTGCATCAGAAATAGTACTGTACTTCACTGGGGGAAAAACCTTTTAAAATAAAATATTTGAAAGACTGTTTCATAAGCATTTCTTCTTATGTAATAAAGAAGCTTATTTTACTAATATTGTTATTGTAATTTTTTTCCATCAAATTTTGACGGGTTCCATCTAGTTTTATATTAACATTAATGTAAGGAAAGTACATTATCGGGACTTTCCCATAAGTCGCCTCAGTTGAAAGATTTAGGATGGCAAATTTATGACCAGAGACTCGCTGGCGACAATTTTAAGCCATAAAAGTCAAATAAGAAGAACTTTGATTTAAGTTGGTCTGGGAGATAATATCAAAGAACACACACGTCGTTCCGAGAAAAAAAACAACACGCTACAGCAACAACTGATGCATAGCCATTGGTTGGGGTTGGTAAGGAGGAGGTGAAACTGACCCTCTGTTATGCAAATTTCAGTTAAAACGGGAGATCAACTACCCAATGAAAAAAAAGAAGCACTGTCATGCAAATTTTGGGCAGAACAAAGTACGGCCCACCGTGGTCATGAAAAAGCAGTTGTGAAAAAGAATGAAAACAGAACACACATCGATCTCAGAAGCGAAAGTGAGAGGTGAAATAAAATGACGCGATGAATTTTGTGCGGTCCGAAAGAGGAAAATAGAGTGAGTGGCAAGTCTGATGGTAAGAAAGCAGCGAACCCGAACAACATATATGGAGAGTGGTGAAGTTGCGCTAAGTTTTGTGAAATGAACATTTTCAATAAGTGCAGCGCTATTTAGTTAGCGGAAAGTGTGCTCTGATACAAAGAGAAACCTTCTTCAATCAATGTGTATAGGTAAATATGACTCTGACCTAAGTAATTCCCCAGTTTGTTTGATTTTATCAAAATATTATAAGAGAAGCTGGTAGTGTGACCTTAGTCACAAATGGAAGTCAGTATTTTAATTGTAAACAAATAATGTTGTCAAAGATCAATTTAAATATAAATACAAACAAATATAAGTATCCTTTGCAAGGATCAAAGTGTTAATGCCAATATTATAGGAGAAATTTTGTTAGGAAATTAAATCAGATGTGTTCTGATAAATCTTTTTTTTTTCTTGAAATAACTGTAAATATTGTAAATAAATAATAGTGTTAATTATTTGGAGTCTTCTCATTTAAATTATCTAGTATGTGTTTGTTTATTTAGATTTCCATTTTAAAAGTCAGCTAAGGGCAAGAATGATCATTCTCAAAAAGGGTAATGGGCTACTTCGAAATTACACAATGCAATGGGGGGAACATATCCAAAATTTAATCTCTATGGATTCCTTTTATTATTATTTTCTGAATAAATTAATTTATTCTATTAGCCAACCCCAGAGAAACCTTTATGTATTTAATTCTAAGCTTTAATTTTGATCAACTTGTCCCAGCAAAAGGGTTATGTTGGAATGGGCAGCAAATAGAAGGGAAATTAAAGGATAAAATCTTAAATAAATATTATAACTGAGCCATGCATATTTCTCTTCAACAAACATCAAAGCACCGTTTCTAATTTAGGCACGTGGAAAGGTAAAGCTGCTATCGATGAGATTGCACCTGGTTAACATAAAAAGTACCCAAACATATATACTAGTTCTGATTTCATCCAGAAAAGATTTTTTTATGCAGAAACCAAACATCCTTTACGAAAATTAATACTGCATTAATTTTTACTTTTGAGAAGTAAAATTTGATAATATTTAATTTATATAGCAACCTTGATAAAACTCAGACAAAATAAAGTGTGAATTCTAGCCAATTATAAATAGTCAAGGAAATGAAGCTGTAAAGAATAAAAAAAATTCCAATTTGCACCTATTTTAAATTTCTGCAATTAATAACATTTATTTTTCAAAAATTAACATTTTTTTTTTTTCCATGTCTAAAATTTTAAATATGTTTACTATTTCCATTTTGTAAATTCAAAATATATGAAACTTCAAAAACACAGTACTATAAGTTTATAAATTATAGATAATTGCCAAATTACAGAATTTCCTGAGTGGGATTAGAAGAAAAGTTCTATTTTAGGCAGGCTTCCACATCAGCATTTCTTCCTTTCACTCGGCCATGAAATTCTCTACTTTAAGCAGGTAACATTCCATTATAAACAGGTTCCATTTTCACGCTGCTTACATTGTCCTGGTGAACTGCCCGTAATGCTAAGGCTATCAAATATGAAGGCTCTAAGACACCACAAGAGTTCACCGGGCCATCAGATACGATCCCCTCAAGATTTACTTTAATTTGATAAGAATCCATAATTTATAATTTTATACTATACTTTTTGAATATCATTGTATTCTGAATTCGGTATTAATAAGAATGTAGAAAAAAAATATTTTGTTCCAATTAGGTCTTCAGTTTAAGTTATAAAGTTCAGTTTAAATTAAAATATAATAATAATTAAGAATATAATAAATTAATTTACAATTTAAAAAAAAAAACTTTAACGTGCAAATTGAGTTGTTTGACAGGTGCATAAAGAGTAGAAATCAGAAGACAAACACATATTGTGCTGTCCTCTAAAAAAACCCATTTTTTGAAATTTTCTCTACATAAAGTTTAATAAAAAATTTTAAAAAAATTAAGCATGGCTAAATTTTCACAGCTGTTCTGACCAAGATTTTAATGTTGAGCATATTTTATTTTATCACTTTATTACAAAATGGTAGCCAATTAAATAAGAAAAAAAAACACTTTTTCAAAAAATAACCTATGTTACCTGAAAAACACCCACACATGACATAATCAGCTAAAAATGAAGCATTTTATTGCATATTAATGGTTTAACATTAAAAAAAATTATGTAGATCATTCTTAATTTCTATTATAAGAAGAAAATCTGTAAAAATGAAGCTTGTGTTTCCCAGATTTCTGCAATTGTTAGTTTACATTATTTTAAAATTAAATAAGCACTCCTTAGATATTTTTATTATTCTAATTTGAGCATAAAAAAAAAAAGACTTTAGTGAAATATTTGATGTAGTACTAGAGAGTTTTTTTTTTTTAGGAAACATTTCACTGTGGGTTTTTTTAAGAGGACAGCACAATAAATGGTGAAAAAGTATTAGGGATCTGAATAAACAAAAGTTATTATTTAATAAACTGTAAGTGAATAATAAAAGCAATCACTCTAATTAATCACAGTATGAGAAACAGCATAGATAAAATTTTAAAATAACATAATTTAAAGACTAAATTTAAGATTGAGTTGTTTTGATTAAAGACATCGTTTGTGAATTCATGAGTTAAACATATACTGACCTTATAATTTGATTACATACTGTTATTTCTAAGAAAATATGTTTTTAATTAATACTTCTACATTCGAAATGTATTATATTGAAATAATGTTATTCTAATATTTCATAAACATTCAACACTAATGCAGATTGATTATCGATGCTGAACAACTTGTTTAAGAATTTGGGCAAAACTTAATTGCCCTAATGTTATTAAGGTTTCTGCAGCTACCAGATTTTATTGAGACTGAAAATATTTGTAACTAATTACAGCTGTGCATCAGATCTCACAAAATTTTTGGCAAAGAAAACAAATGAAGTGCAAGCGTACAGTAGTGACATCAACATTAGTTTTAGTTCTAACCTGTAACCAACGTTCCATGCCACGCCACACGCCAGCGAAGCAACGGGCGGAGTTTTGAAACGCCAGAGCGCCAGGTGATTGGTCTATTTTTCTCTGTACATGAATCAATGTATGTTTTGCTTATATGCATCCCGTAATTCATAACGAGATTTGACAGTTTGCAATTCTGCCCTGCTTTCGGATTTTTCGACCGACGTTCAATCTCCCTGCTTTGAGCTTACCAGTTTCGACCAATCATTTCCAAGGTCACGCGTGGTTTGTTTATTTACGCGAGATGTGAACGTGTGTTTTATACCTATTTAAATGCAGACTTTTTTGAAATTTTTTTTCCAAATGATTGATTTTTTTTTTTTTTTTTTTTTTTTTTCCGAAGTTAGGTTTGCGGGAATTTAGAAGTCAATGATAAATATTATTTATAAATATTAATTAAGAAATAATTTTAAAATATTAATTAATGATGAGACTAGGGAGATTAGATGGGATATGGATTTTAGGTTAGAATTTAAATATTTTGATGAAATAAAGGAGAATACACCAAATTTAATAAAAAAAATATGAGGTAATTCTGTAAATATACATTGTTGTTTAAATATATACTACATTTTCTTATGACCATACAGCAAAGATTTCATTGCTAATTTGTAAATAATGTAAATTATACATTTATTTTTTTTACTGTTCAGTTAATCTGAATTGTTGTAACGCATTTTTTTATTGTAACTTGAATTTGAAATTAAATCTTCGTAGTTATGTGACATTTCCCTCTCCCCCCCCGCTTTTTTTCTACTTTTCAGTGAATATGAATTGTTCTTATGCCTTTTTCATTAGACTTAAATTTAAATAAATATTTTCTATATAAATTAAATATTCGTAGTCATATGACACCTTCCCTCCGCCCACTCGCTCCTTTTAGGTAGATTTCGTAAGAAATACTACCTATTACATTCTCACCTAAGTTCGAATTTTTGAAAAATTTTTGCAGATCTACGCCGATCATGACTCCCAGAACCCAAAAACACTCCCAGTTCAAAACTTTTATCTATCTATCTATCTACCTATGTCACTTTTTTATGGACACAATAACTGGAAAAATTCTGCATAAATCTCTTCCAAACAGATACATAAAAATAAGGGGCATAAAATCTCGTTTAAATTCGTTAATGGGCAAAATCGAACCAAGGGAGGGGAGGAAATGGGGGCTTTTTGTAAAAACAGAAAAAAACCCATAATTACTTAATTATGATACGTATCGAATCCGTGTAAAGTTATTATAACTTCTAGGAAAAGGTCCGAAAATTTATGTATGACAGATTTTAGATATCATTAAAAATGGCCCCAAGGGGGGAGAAGGGAAGGGGGGGAGAAGAAAAAAAATCATAACTCCGTCAATTCACAAGATATCAAATCCGTATAAATGTATTATTAATCCTCTTAATATTATCTACAACTTTTATATTGACAAATTTTTTATTAAACCAACCCTTATAGCACAAAAAAATTAAAAACAAAAAAATCCCTGCCGGCTCCGCCTGCAAACAAGTTAGGTTTCGAAGTGGGCGGTTCCCATCTGCCGTATCATGGCAAAAAGGTCATTTCTTCCGTAATTCCCAACAAACAGGCGCCTCACGGTCTGCATCTTCGAAATCTACCTGTGCCTGTAGGTCGAGCCGTCAGGTATTTTTTTTTTTTTTTAATCTCGTGTAGTATACCTTTTAGATTTCATTTTAAAACTTGAATTATGTATATTGCAAATTGTATTTCCTTTCCACAATTTGAATTACATTCCGCATAATTATGAATGCTTCAAGTATATTTCAAACTAAATAAGATTTTTATGAGGTGTTTATCTAAATTTTATAGATCTACAGAGTTATTTAAACATATATTACATTATCTTATGACTTGTAGCAAAAACGTTCGCAAAGCGAGTTTTTTTTTTTCCTCCGTAGTGGGTGATTAATAATGTTGAGACTTTTAATTATATATTAATATGTTTTTAATCAGGTCTTACACAGGGACCGGTTGCACTAAAATATCGCCCACTCCCACCTTTTTTATTATGTTAATTAGTAAATTATTAGGGATCTGTTTAGGAAGAAATTGGGTCCCTTTAAAGAACCCTTCACAATATTTTCCATTGCAAAACTGGACCCTTGACAAAAATTTTCATCTCAAAACAGGGCCATTAAAAAAATTATTTGTCTTAAAAAAGGACCCTTCACAAAATTCTTTGTCTTAAAAAACTTTTACAAATTTAATTATTTAAAAGTAAAATCTAACTGTCACTTTTACATAAAGAAACTGTATATTTTACATACACATATCTTCTTAAAAATGTATAAACAAGAACCAGAATATGACGATCCTTTCAAATTCACAAAATTATGACTAGATTTTTCACAAATGTAAAAAGCTGTTCATAATTTACAAGGACAGGACCCAGGGAGTTAAGTCTGGACAGACCTCTGATTATGCTAAGTATGCTATGAGATTTTGGAAAATTTTAATGCTGTTAGCGAAATATATTAATTAAACTATATACATTTTTAATGTTGTTTGTGAATTATGATTTAAACTAAACAATTTTTTAGTGTTGAATAAATATTTAATGTAGGCAAAATCTTTCATTAAGTTATTTTTATTTATTTATTTATTTATTTTACGAATTATCTTTTTAACGAAATGTGTTAATTACATTTTGGAAACAAAACGAAATAAGTAGTAATGCTTTCCCTTATTAGTTTTCAATAGAAAATATGTTTCAATCTTTATGTATGTATTATGACTCACACTATATTTCATACATATACAAGACAGCGCAAAAATATTCCGGTAAATTTCATTAGTATATAAATTCTATCGGTAGTGTAAAACTGTTTTCTTGTAACATGCAAAAATAATTTCGTAAGCAAATAAAAATCTTTTCACTCTAGTGAACTTTTAACTAATTATTAGTACTATTGGATTAGGGCGTATTTTTTTCTTTTCCTAACGGGTCTATAATACTTTATTATTTACAATTCAAAATAGTATTAAAATAAATTTTAACTGAAAAATAATTTATGTTTAAAAATTTCGTGTAAACTGTATTCATTAGAAAATGTACCTATTCTAAAACACTGTCTTTTTGCCCTATATCCTCATATACTAACGGATAACTATCCTCATATATATCGGAGCGCTGCATATATACGCGCGCCATCTTAAAACGATAAAGGGAACGCTTTCCGGCTGCCTAAAGCAGTCGGAAAAATTACCACATAACAGCCCCGAAATACGGGAACGAATTCCGAGACGGTAGGGGCAGAATGCGAAATTATCACTTCGTCGGCGCATTACGAGAAAGTCTTCCGTTCCGATGAGGGGAGAATGCTGCCGCAGATCACGGAAGATCGCCACCGAAAAAAAAATTAAAAGCTAAACTCGAAAAGTTTAAGACATCGACCAGCTGGTTCGGTGCGTTTAATACTTCCGACGACCGCGGCGGATATAAGATCATTATAGCGAAATAATGAAATAAAATAATAGCGAAAAATGCTAAAAGGGGTCCGTAGTAACTAAGAGGTTTTGAATTACAAGTGTAGACAAACTCTGCACTACTACCCCGTAAAGACTAGGCCATTTAAGTGACTTAACTAACGTTTTTGAATCGGGCGACCCGGAACGAGGCTTGACTTCTGCATGCATTGCTACGGTATTTGAGAACATTCGTTTAAGTCACTTAGAGTTAAGTAACTTAAATCCTCTAGTCTGAACGAGATTTACCACACTCACAGTAATATTGAGGTATGGAAAACCTACTTATAATAAAATCCAAGTGTAGAAAGTGTTGGTAACCATGCCGGGTGCGACCACTCTGGTCTGCGAATCGACCGTAGCTAAACGCCATGTTAGGCTTAATGAAAAACATATGACAGCTAAATGGTAATTTCTTCTACTTGAAGTCATGTCTGTTCAGCATATTTTCATATAAAACATGTATATCATATCAAATTATAATGTTTTAAGTTCTAAATTAAAAATGACATCGGATTACTGGATAAAAAATCGGATTACCAGATATAAACAAACGAACACTGGACCATTCAGAAACACAAATGAACGACTCTTTGAACGCTTCATTAAAAAAATACAGGTTAACTTCCGATAAATATTTTAATTTTCAGAATATTTTCATATAAAACATGTATAGCACATATTTCTGTAAACATTTTTTTCTGTAAACACTTTTAGCCAGTTGAAATTCAAAGCGAAACTCATTAATGGACTCTATTTTCCGTTTGGGTTCAAGGCTACGATTTGGGAAATCTTTCCTCAAAGCACATGATTCAATGGCACAAAAATACGGTCCGTTACTGCTGTATGGTATGCAGCCTTGTGTTGCGAAACGAGTCGTCGCGTAATTAAGGCCTACTATGTTGGAAATGTTTCTCCAAAGCACGTGACACCGACGTCAGAAGCAATAGGGTCCATACACTTAGAGCTCCTATAATAGCCCCTTATAGGAGCCTTACATACACTAGGTGGCAGTTCCAGGTGGCAGTGGTCCATAGCATGATCGGTGATATATTTCGTAGGGATTTCTGAATATTGTTTTGGTTCCATCTGTCGGCAATTAATATAAACGAAGGAAAAAGAAAACCTCAAGATCAAATTTTAAAAGCTTCAGCTATATAACTTTAAAATTTCATTCAATATAAATAAAATGTAAATTAATATTATTTCTTCCTTAAATTTTTAATTTATTTATATCAATATTTAAGAGCTTATATCTACTTAAATTTTGAAAATTTGCTTGCATTGTAAATAAAATGAATATTTCTTATGAAATGTAATTAAAATATTTGTATCAATGCATATAAAATTTTGATTTTTAACATAGCAACATTTGAACTTTGTAGTGAAAAACATTGTAATTTAATAAGAGAATGTGAAAAGATATTTTTCACTCATACTAAAGCAAATAATAATTGCAATTTACTTATGAAATAAAATAAAATGATTTTTAATGATCAAAATTTACTGTAGTTTTCATTAAGCACATTTTTAAAATAAGAAAAAAATTCAGGCTTTAATTCGAGATACACTTTTAAAAGTTTAAGTTATATAATCTACTTTCATCGTTATATATGTTTGAAATATTTCTTCATTACTGAAAAACTTTGTCTCTTTTCTGTCATTTTGGATGAGCTATTTTCTTACAGTGAATTAAGGGGCTAATATTCATAAACATGCAGTTTTCTGTCTCTTTTCATATCTATCTTTCTGCTATATATTTGTTTCTTCATTACTGGAAAACTCTGTTCTTCCAGAAATGTTAAAATTCAACTCTATTATACAATTAACATAGACAATTTAAAACTAACGAAATTTTATTGTTTTGTGCAATCATTAAACCCTTTCAGAATTAGCATTTAATTTTGCTTATGTAACCAAATGATGAGCAAAGTGGTGAATAAAGCTCTTTAGAAACTCATTCATAAAAAAAAAATTACATTTTTTTTAACACTTTCCAACCTAGTTGAAAGTGTTTATGACTTCAGTTTGTCCTCCGTTTGGCGTAAATATATTCGGATTGCCCTGAAATTTTTGTATGTTATTTTCATTTACTATAGCATGATCCCTATTGAAAATGAAGTGTGTATCACTTATAGTTATTTTACAGTGACAGACAACAGTATTCCGTTACATTACAGTCAATGGGAAATAATCGTTTCAAGTACATTTTGGTAATGCTACGCCATTTGAAACATGATGAAATTGATATATAATTATGAAGCGCATTAAGACATGCTTTTTATAGAATATAAGTGCAAAGCATCTTTATTCATTTACAGGGTCCAACAAAAGAATTCTGTCACTTCTACGGTGGAAAATCATTTACAATGTAATTTAATGATGTTTCAATATTTCAAACTTAATAAAAAATATATGCATTTCTGAGGTGCACTATAAATTTCTCGCTTAAATGTATAGTGCGCTTTGCATTTATCGTTCATTTACAGAGGCACGCAAAAGATATCGGTTACAGTACAGGTGCGATAATTACAGTCCATGTGTGTGATAAGTACGTTTTCAACTTTGGTTTGCGTTTTTAAGTTTAACTAAATTTTTTCATAGTATGTAGTGTCGATAAATTCGGTTGATCATATACACGGCTACACAAGGGAATTCGTAAACACTTCAGACTATGCGAGTGAATTGCTTAAGGGTAGTTTTTAATTGTGTTACGCATTTTCCTGCTGAACTATATTTAGTAGACTAATAGAAGTTTGTGGAATATTAAATAAATTCATATACATAAGGCAAAAAACAATATACATAGTCCTTTACGGTTGCTGATTGCTGTGAGTTTTAAGTTGCCTTATGCGTTTTTTATCTGAACGAGTTTTTTACCTTTTAGCTTAATATGTGGCGTGTACAAAAGTCTTCAGATAATATACAGGAACGCACAAAAGATTTCGAGTGCATTTGCATCCATTGGCAAAAATTTCTAAATGTTAATTTTCTAACTGAACTAAATTTTATCATGCTATGTAGTATATATCCAAATCTATAGATCATATACAGGGCTGCACAAAATAATTCGACTACGTTTTGACAATGGAAGGTAATTTCAAAAACTGTATTTTTCAATGTGTTATATTTCAAAAATGTTTACTTACATATCTTCTTTCACCTTATTTATTGATGAAGTTTCGATACAGTTTTCTGGTGTGTTGGAAAGTGTTTCATAATCTATGCTTGACGCATGATTTTTCGTTCTGGTTAATATTTAATTTGATTGTTTTGTCCAATCGTTGAACTAATTCAGAAATTGAACATTGAGTAAACTAGTCGTTGGGGGCCACCGTAATACTTACCCATCATGGATAGGCATAATATAAAATATGAAAATAAAACATGTATAAACTATTTATAAAATGCATTGCAATTCGAATAAAATCTTGGCTGGATGACGTCCTAAACTTTAAAGGCTCTATTACTGAATTGCGTAAAGGAAACATCTTTATAACTCCAAAAATTATAATCCTATTCACTAAGAGTTTATTGCGTCAGATGAAGCGTCACATTTCCAATTAAAATAGATCTTTGAATTGAAATTTGAATGAAATACAGGGTCATGAAAAATCGAAGAGTGTGGAAAAATAGGATTCCAAATATCTCGGCAACTCATTACCCAATCGACTTTATTCTTTATGGAAAATTTATGTTTTTGTTTATTGTCTTTTATATTCACTCCTTAAAATAAACCATTTCGAAAATTTTTATATACCTTTTATCAGAACGACTACTTCGAGAGTTTGAAAAAAAATAGTTCCGGATCATCGAGGTTACTGACATTCAGTAAGCTTCTTCTCATTATTACGTACTCCAATTTCAAGTCTCTATCTCCATTTGTTCGGGAGATTACAGACACACATACACAAACACGGACGGCAATTTTAATATGTTTTTCGGAATGTTCAGTGTTTGAAACGTGTAAGTCCGTGAAAGAAATTGTTTCGATTTTCCAAACGATTACAAGACTTACCCTATACTACGTATGATGGGTAAGTAAAAAGACATATGTATTTGTAGAAATCATTTTGTATAGTGAAGGCTCAAGTGTCCTTTAACAAACGTAAAAAAAAATGAACTCAGCTAATTATCATGAAGAAAAACGTTTCAAAAAAGCGGCGTCTGTGTGTAATTTGTCGTGTGCAGGTGGCGCTACATTAGCATGGCTGTACTTCGGTACAGTGCCTAGAATACATACTGTGGAAACCGGCTGTCCCATTAATGCTTTAAAAAGTGCTAAAAATTTGCAGCCGATAAATGTGCAACGATGCTGTACGATAATTGGGCGAACGCAGCAATATCTGCTAGCTCTTCTCAACATAAACTTTGTATTGCAAAAATTTAGTAAATATCATATGTATTTAGATAGTAGTTATCCTAATCCTAATAATATTATAAATCTGATTGTGTGCAAATGTTAGGCTGAAGCCAGCGTCAAAATGAAGCATTTAATGATCCTGTATCTTTGCATATAAGTTGATTATAACCCTCAAATGAATATAGGCTGGTTTTCTTTTACTTTATTTCAATATTTTTCTTAACAATTAAAATTGTCATTATTTTCATACAGAATAAATAGACATTTTTTCGTATATTTTACAATGGTTGGTTGGTTTGGTTGGTTTGGCCCAAAGGGCCCGGTTTTGCAACTTTTTTTAAAATGGTTAAATTTATTTTACCGTTGCTAATACTTTATCGTTGCCAATATAAAATAAAACCCCTGAGTAATAATTTTTAATCAACAATTTATTTTCAAGTGAAAATTTTCCACGTGAAAAATGAAAAGGAAATGAATTATTTAAGAATTAAACAGAATACGAAATGATGTCATATTAGAAATAAAACGTGCGTTTTCAAATATTTGATAATAATACAAAGTGCATAAATACGAGTAAGTATGGAAAGCAAGCGAATATGATGTGATATATAGAAAAATAAAACAAATTTGTTTTGATGTTGAAATAAAATGATCTTGGGTTATCAAATTATTTGTGATTAATTTCTCTTTTTTTTTCTTTTTCTTTTTCACATGAAAGGAATTATTTTAAATGTACGTAATATATGTATTTTAAATGTATGTGTTGTAAATTAAAGTTCTGTGTTTTAAATGAAATGAGTGAAAGATTTATATTTTTAATGAATTCAATACGAATGATGGGATAGGTTGACTATTTATCGTCTGCACACGGCTAACATAAAGATACCATATTTTTAATTTAAATTTTAAAAAGTAAAAAAAAAAAAAAAAAAAAAAAAAAAAAAAAAAAAAAAAAATGGATGGCAAATGTTAATGATATGCATCGCAAAATTATCCGTATCGAAAATCAGAAAATCTTAATAAAAATAACTATATTTTTTAAAAGAAAGTTACTTTTCTCATAAAAGCTAAAGGTTTAATATGATTGTGTCGAAGTAACAGCATTTTTCCTTTATCATTTTCCCACAATCGAAAACACATTTGTAAATCGTCGTTTCGAACCGGAATTTAATTTTACATTTCTTTTAGTTTTAAAATAGGAAAAACTTTGTTGTCTTTTTTAAATATAGCATTTTTTAAAGTTGTTTCATAATAGATTTTTGTAAAGTCTTGCAGGATAAGAAAAATTGCATAGATTTTAAAGCAATGTTTAAGTAAAATTACAATATTTTTTAAACTTAAGAAACAACAATGTTATCGAAAAGAAAATCGATTTTACCAACAAATTCGCGTAATGCAAAAGCAAAGAAGAAATAAAAAAATAATGAATCTTTTCTTCCAGCCGAATTGTGTAAACTTGAACAAGCCGATCGTGCCAATTCATAACATTATAAACGTGAAAGCGCGTTTATAATGTTAAGAATTTTTTTTTACATATAGGTAGTAGAACATTTCTGAGAATAGGAAGGTTAGGGGTCTGTAATTAGGTCCATAGTCAATTTGATTTTTTTTTTTTTTTTTTTTATCAAGTGAAATTTGGCGCAAAATTAAATACATTGTTGTAACCAGATTTGTTTTTTGCGTGGTAAACACTTAATGGTATTTTAGATGATCATTTCCCCGTTCACCTTTGATGCCAACTATGACTGTAAAACATATTAAAAAATATTAGCCGATAATTTTCTTATTGCTTCATGATGTAAATAGACTTCCTGGTTCATACTTTAAACCTGAATCGGTCATGCCATTGTCGTTCAATTTTTATTCCTAATCCTAACCCTAATCGTATCCTATCCTAATCCTGATAATAACTTTAAAGAATATTCTTTGACACGAATATGTAAATGAAATCAATATCCATAAATGGAATGAATGGAAAATAGAATAAATAGAAATGGCAAAATAAAATAACAAGAAAGTACATTTATTCGACACCTAACCCTAGAGAAAGCGTAAAAAATTTCAAGCGCATGAAATAAATCAAAATAATCCTATATATACTAACAAAAATATGTAAATTTAGATTATCAGATTTGTGTCGTCGATATTTATTTGCTTATAGTGTTCTTGACGCGATAGAGAAAATATCGAGGTTAAATTGGGCAGAATTTAAAGTACTTTCTAGCAACCTTTATTTACATTTTAGAATCGCATCAGATTGTTATATCTTTGTAAAATATCTATCAATTTATAAAATCCACAAGCAGTTTGTTCACTATTTACACCACTTAGCGTGAAGCACTTAATTTAATATATACATAAACAAGATAATGTAGTAAGAAATATATAACATATGTCTATGCAAATAAACAATATAATAATGCCCATTTAGCAATGCACGCATATACAAATTGTACACCAAATACCACCTAAAATGCACTGTTGTATAGAAGAATTCTGCCAGTGTTGTTTTTCGTTTTATGAAGAGCGATTCGTCGATTTTCACGATTTTACTTGGTCCTCCTTTTTTCATTAGTTGCAGTTTCATTTTCGCGATTGTATATATTATTTGGCATGAAATTTCACTTTTTTAAGACTGGGTTATGTCAAGGCCCCTATAGCAAAGAAATACCGTATGGTCTCCTATAAATGTGATAAAGCTTTGTTTAATTATATATGTTGTTTATTATCAAGTGAAATGTTTTACTAAGTTAATGCATTTGTTCTTTTTTTAATGTTACGTGAACGAAGTCACGGGTAACAGCTAGTCCTAATAATATTATAAATCTCATTGTGTGCAAATGTTAGGCTGAAGCCAGCGTCAAAATGGAGCATTTAATGATCCTGTATTTTTGCATATACGTTGATTATAATCCTCAAATTAACATAGACTGGTTTTTGTTTATTTTATTCAAATATTTTCTTTAATAATTAAAAATTTCATTATTTTCATAGAGAATAAATGGACATTTTCCCATACAATTTAACCATTTTACTTTATCGTTGCTAGGACTTTGATCGTTGCCACAAAAATAAAAACACGGAAAAATAATTTTTCCCCAACAACTAATTTTCAATTGAACGATTTTCACGTGAAAACTGAAAGTTAAAAAAATTAAAAAGAAGATGAATTTCCGTGATAATTGAAACAAAAATATGGAGTATTTTTTATTATACATGAAGTATGAATATCGGTTAAAATAAAAAGATATTTTCCTGTCAAAAACTGCGTTATAATTAGAAGGAAAAGTGCAACAATAATTATATTATTAAAAAATAGATTTCGCTTGGACCATGGAACTATGGAAAGGATCCTCCTCGGCTTGGACAAATATGACGTCATAAATAAAACATGTATTTTCAAATATTCGTAATAATACAAGGAGCATGAATATCAATGTATAATGAAAGTAAATAGATAATGGATGTAATATTTAAGATGAAAAACTGAAATATTTTTTATCGATACTGATTAATAATTAGCTTGAATACCAGTTACACACAAATGTGGAGTTTTCCGCTAAAATGTACGTCCTGATTGCCAGAAAAAGAAAATTAACAAGAATTGTGCCATTTAAAAGAGATTTCTCTGAGGAAAAAGTGACGTCATATTTGAAATAAAATGGGAATTTTCAAATGTGTTTTAGAAGGAGCGTGAATCAATTCATTACATTAATAATACAAGAATCGGTAAGTTTAGAAAGTAGATGAGTTTCATGTCATATTTAAAACGAAAAATTTAAATATTTGTTTTTAGCTTTTTTTTAGCTAGCGATTATTATGCATGAATATCAGTTACATACAGATGAGAATTTTTTGCCAAAAACCACACCATGATTATTAGGAAAATAAAAATAATTACGAATCTATTATATTAAAATCTGACCGCCTGTTTGTATTTCGCAGAGGATGTCATAAACTCTCAGAATTTAAAAAAATGATTTAAATTCCGAGATATGATTATTATTATTTTTTTTTAATATAAATTTAACAAAGTTGCTCTAAAAATGGCAACTAAATTATTCCAATTTTGTGGATAAAAAGGAAGAAATGAAACGGAATAATATATTTTTTCTCATTAAAACTGAAAAAAAGAATTTATTTTCAATTTGAATAGATGGTGAAAGAAAAAAAAAATCTTGATTACAGTAAAAATTTTTAAAAATAAAAACGTATTTTCACATATTCAAAATTCATGAGTCAATTTATTCTGGAGAACAAATATCGTCTGTCAACATATTTTCATTTAGAAATAAAGATTTTTTTTTCAGTTGTAGTACAGCGCCTAGAATATAGGCGCTGTAGTTATAGATTAAACCAAGGAGGCAAATTTAAGCTCCATGCATTTAGGTCTACAATTATTTCTCCCTATTCACAAGAATTGAATTTAATGAAAAAGAATATACTATTTCCATTATCTTTGAAGGATGGCTATTAAAACGTTTCACAAAGACGTTAAAAGTAAAATGGTTTACCAGGTAAACTTGACATATGTTTTTACACAATTCGACGATTTCCACGATTTTATTTGGTCCGCCTTTTTTATTGGTTGCAGTTTCCTTTTTGTGATTATTTGTCACAAAATTTCACTTTTTTAAAACTTAGTTATGTCAAAGCCTCTATAACATAGAAATACTGTATTGTCTCCTATGGAATGTGATCAAGAGTTAGTTAATTATTTACGTTTCTAATTATCGGGAATGAAATATTTTGCTTAATTAATGAATTTATTCTTATTTTAATGATACGTGAACGAAGTCACGGGTAACAGCTAGTAATATTATAAATCTGATTGTGTGCAAATGTTAGGCTGAAGCCAGCGTCAAAATGAAGCATTTAATTATCCTGTATCTTTGCATGTAAGTTGATTATAACCCTCAAATGAACATAGAATGGTTTTTGTTTATTTTATTTCAATATTTTTCTTAATAATTCAAAATTTCATTATTTTCATAGAGAATAAATGGACATTTTTTCGTATATTTTAAAATGGTTGGTTGGTTTGGTTGGTTTGGTTTTTAAAATGGTTAAATTTATTTTACCGTAGCTAATACTTTATCGTTGCCAATATAAAATAAAACCCCTGAATAATAATTTTTAATCAACAATTTATTTTCAAGTGTAAAATTTCCACGTGAAAAATGAAAAGGAAATGAATTATTTAAGAATTAAACAGAATATGAAATGATGTCATATTAGAAACAAAACGTGCGTTTTCAAATATTTGATAATAATACAAAGTGCATAAATACGAGTAAGTATGGAAAGCAAGCGAATATGATGGTATATATAGAAAAATAAAACAGATTTGTTTTGATGTTGAAATAAAATGATCTTGGGTTATCAAATTATTTGTGATTAATTTCACTTTTTTTTTCTTTTTCTTTTTGACATGAAAGGAATTATTTTAAATGTACGCAATATATGTATTTTAAATGTATGTGTTGTAAATTAAAGTTCTGTGTTTTAAATGAAATGAGTGAAAGATTTATATTTTTAATGAATTCAATACGAATGATGGGATAGGTTGGCGATTTATCGTCTGCACACGGCTAACATAAAGATACCATATTTTTAATTTAAATTTTAAAAAGTAAAAAAAATAAATAAATAAATAAATAAAAAATATTGGATGGCAAATGTCAATGATATGCATCGCAAAATTATCCGTATCGAAAATCAGAAAATCTTAATAAAAATAACTATATTTTTTAAAAGAAAGTTGCTTTTCTCATAAAAGCTAAAGATTTAATATGATTGTGTCGAAGTAACAGCATTTTTCCTCTATCATTTTCCCACAATCGAAACACATTTGTAAATCCTCGTTTCGCACCGGAATTTAATTTTACATTTCTTTTAGTTTTAAAATAGGAAAAATTTTGTTGTCGTTTTTAAATATAGCTTTTTTAAAAGTTGTTTCATAATAGATTTTTGTAAAGTCTTGTAGGATAAGAAAAATTGCATAGATTTTAAAGCAATGTTTAAGTAAAATTACAATATTTTTTAAACTTAAAAAACAACAATTTTATCGAAAAGAAAATCGATTTTACTAACAAATTCGCGCAATGCAAAAGCAAAGAAGAAATAAAAAAGTAATGAATCTTTTCTTCCAGCCGAATTGTGTAAACTTGAACTAGCCGATCGTGCCAATTCATAACATTATAAACGGGAAAGCGCGTTCTATGTAGTAGAACTTTTTTTACATATAGGTAGAAAATTTCCGAGAATAACAAGGTTAGTGGTCTGTAATTAAGTCCATAGTCAATTTGCTTTTTTTTTTTATCAAGTGAAATTTGGCGCAAAATTAAATACATTGTTGTAACCAGATTCGTTTTTTGCGTGGTGAACACTTAATAGTATTTTAGATGATCATTTCCCCGCTCACCTTTGATGCCAACTATGACTGTAAAACATATTAAAAACTATTAGCCAATAATTTTCTAATTTTCTTATTGCTTCATGATGGTTCATACTTTAAACCTGAATCGGTCATGCCATTGTCGTTCAATTTTTATTCCTAATCCTAACACTAATCGTATCCTATCCTAATCCTGATAATAACTTTAAAGAATATTCTTTGACACGAATATGTAAATTAAATCAATATCCATAAATGGAATGAATGGAAAATATAATAAATAGAAATGGCAAAATAAAATAACAAGAAAGTACATTTATTCGACACCTAACCCTAGAGAAAGCGTAAAAAATTTCAAGCGCACGAAATAAATTAAAATAATCCTATATATACTAACAAAAATATGTAAATTTAGATAATCAGATTTGTGTCGTCGGTATTTATTTGCTAATAGTGTTCTTGACGCGATAGAGAAAATATCGAGGTTAAATTGGGCAGAATTTAAAGTACTTTCTAGCAACCTTTATTTACATTTTAGAATCGCATCAGATTGTTATATCTTTGTGAAATATCTATCAATGTATAAAATCCACAAGCAGTTTGTTCACTATTTACACCACTTAGCGTGAAACACTTAATTTAATATATACATAAAAAAGATAATGTAGTAAGATATATATAACATATGTCTATGCAAATAAACAATATAATAATGCCCATTTAGCAATGCACACATATACAAATTGTACACCAAATACCACCTAAAATGCACTGTTGTATAGAAGAATTCTGCCAGTGTTGTTTTTCGTTTTACGAAAAGGAATTTCTCGATTTTCACGATTTTACTGGGTCCTCCTTTTTTCATTAGTTGCAGTTTCATTTTCGCGATTGTATATATTATTTGGCATGAAATTTCACTTTTTTAAGACTGGGTTATGTCAAGGCCCCTATAGCAAAGAAATACCGTATGGTCTCCTATAAAATGTGATAAAGCTTTGGTTAATTATATATGTTGTTAATTATCAAGTGAAATGTTTTGCTAAATTAATGCATTTATTCTTTTTTTAATGTTACGTGAACGAAGTCACGGGTAACAGCTAGTAAGTTTATAATCAAGCAATGACATAAAATAAGTTGCAGAGTATCTTTTAACACGATGACTACGTATGTATCCTCATTGTTAAATCACTTCAGTAATAAACGGAAAAAAATTATTTGTTTTTGCAAAAATGTGAAAATGAAAGTCCAGACTGCTTTAGCCTATTACTCAATAAATAAATAAATAAATAAATAAAATAAATAAGTAAAATAAAATAAAATAAAATAAAATTAAATTAAATTAAATTAAATAAATAAATTAAATTAAATTAAATAAATAATTAAATTTTTATCCAGAGAAATTTTTATTCAAAGAAATTTTTGAATCGCTAATGCACGTACACATATGAATTAATTCCGCTGTATGCATATATGTCACTGCAAATTGATTATTATTAATATTACTTGTAATTATCAAATAAATGCTACTCTTGAATGTATTTGAAAAGTTGCATTGAAAAGAGCTATCAGATGCTGCTGCGATCGACCTCTTATCATTCAGCATCGTTGTACATTTATCGGATGCAATTTTTAGTACTATTTTGTAGCCGTTTTCCACACTATTTATTCTAGGCTCTGTAACTCCGGTAACTGCACTCCATATTCATACTATTTCGTTAGAAGTCCTAAGCTTCGCATCGATACTCTGGTCTATTTAATTACTTCTGTGAAGCCTCTATACAGCCAACCAACCGAAGAAAAAAAACGTATTTTTGATGAGAGTTCTTTGTGGATTTTAATTAATATTTCTGTAAATAATTAAAATATTAAAATTCTGAGTCTCAGGTGCAGCAGGAAAGGTTTTGGACTACCTAAATCTAAATTTGCAGGCTTCTATAGATGCGCTAAATTTTCCTATTTATCGCCAACAGACTCGCACACACACACACAGAGCGAAACTTTATTTTATTAATATAGATTACACAGCTCTTTTTTCCTTTTTGTACTTCCACTGTTGTTTTTATTACGATCACTGGCAAAAAATGACTTTTCTCTCTTATTCTCGAATTCTTAAATTTAAATATTTATTAATGTATATTCTAAATTATACTTTAACACTATTTCCGATCAAAATATTTCCCCCTTTTCTTTTCGTCTTTTCCCCTTTTTTTTACAATATTTTCTAAATAAATAAAATAATTTAACCTTATTATGTTTCTCTACGTTACACTGTTCCCTTAACATGTTCCTCTTTCCCTCCCATTTCCTCCTGCCTTCAAAGTCATTGCACACGTCTTCTTTGCGTCTGACGAAGAAAGACAGAGCTCTTTCGAAAGGCCAAGCGCATTTCTTATTTTTATCGTGTCATTAAGAAGTTTTTTATGCTTTTACAGAATATGTTTATTTGATTTTTTTTTTTTTTTTTTTTTTTTTTTAGGTGGAAAATTGACAGTTACGTAGGCTGTATTTTTCATTAAATAAGTACATTGCGAAATTGGTTTATTAAACATTTTTTTTTTTTTTTTTTTTTTTTTTTTTTTTTGTCTTGACATGTATTGCCAGTCCTTATGCTCTATCCATAAATTTACTTACAACACTGTATATAGATAATAAATAGATAATGTAATCAATTGTCCTCTGCTTTTTATTTCGGTAAAATCCCTGTGCCACCACTGAGTTAAAAGTAAAAAAGACAAATGATTCTTAATATAAGGAAATATAATATAACCACGGACGGAAATGTACTATTCAGAGTTACTCGTCATTCCAGAAATTGTTCTTTATCTTTAGAAAACTCATAAACCAATATATTTCAAAGATTTAAAGAGTTATTTTTAAAAACAAAGCTTCTATGACCGCCACTGATTTTTTGAAACATTTCCGTGTAGTTTTATATATTAATCAGTTTTCTCAAACTCGAATATCTGTTTTTAACAAACTATCCAATTTCAGTTAACATATTCAGCTGCGTAACTGAATTTACACATGCAAAAGTCACAAAATAATATTAATGTTAATGTTGTTAATTTATCATGTTTGTCTGTAAAACATGTTTGTTGAACATGAAAATGTTTACTTGAAAAATGGATAACATTGAGAAAACTGATTAATATACCCTAAAAACGATTCGAAAAAGTTTCCGAAATTCACTGTTAGCAAAAGAAACTTTGTTTTTTTTAAATACCTCTTTAAATCTCGAAAGTATAGTGGTTTCAGAGGTTTCTAATTTTAAAGATAAAGAAACGTTTTTCGCAGTCGTGGGCAACTCGGATGAAGTTACTGTAAATTTTCGTTCATGATTATATTATATTTTTCTATATTAAGAAACATGACATTTTTCACAGTGAGCATGTCAGCGGAAGTGTACATTGAGTGAAGATGTGTCAAAGATTGCATTTGTATATACAAAGAAAAGAATCCGAAATAATTAACAGTTGCACTGGCATATCACGAATATATGGATGAGCCACAAGTTATATTATGACTAATTTGTCCCTTAAAGGAATCGCTGATGATTCAAATTTAATATTAAACATATACAATTTAATTTTATTTAGTTATTTCAGTTCATTTAAGGACATATTGTCAATTGGTGGCCCGGGCGCGAGAGAAATCAGCCTCTGTGAAAAATACTAAATATTACACGGATATAGTTCGGAAAATTGGTAAAAAAAGAACTAGAAATAAAATGTTTTTGTGTCGCAAGGTTTCGAGTTGTCAAGCGGAAGGAAAGTAAATTTTGAATAAAAACACTTCCAAATGAAAAGTAATTTCTCCTAAGATAGAATTCTTCTGTTGCTAAGTGAAAGGAATGCGTTCTGAAATTATAATTGTAAGTAGAAGTTAACGTCAAATGCTCCATTAGCTAACCAATCAAGATTATATTGGGGCCCAATATTATTCCAATGTTGCATTCATTAAAATTATTTCCAGTGTAACGGTAATATTTGTCCAATGTTGGCTTTAAATTAAAAAAAAATAATGCAATGAAATGCCAGTATTAAAGAAATATTCACTTTATATATCGTAATAATTGTAATGAACTATCTCTTGCAAATATTGGCACAATGTTGACTACATAGTAATATTGGAGTAATATTTCATGCCAATATTGCCAACACTGACCAAGATTTCTAAATGCTTTTTTTGCATAGGACAGCTGAGGTCAATCTCCAACGTTGTTAGTTTTTACTTTTTCGAATTTTATTGCAATTTTTGTATAAGCGGACATTTTTTATTTTGGAACCGGTTGGAACCGGTTCTGAAAATGAAAGTACCCTTATATAACCAAAATCGAAAAAGTAAAAACTAACAACGTTAGAGATCGACTCCAGCTATCCTATGCAAAAAAAGCATTTAAAAATATTAAAATGCGAGCGAGAAATCGCGCAAGAACCTTCCCATAGACTTTACATTAGCTCTAGCGTTTTTCTCATGACTGATGTAGGCTCTTAACCTGGTACTGTGCAATCTTAAAAACCATGCCAAGATATTGGATCGACAACAGCAACAATCAGCATTTATTGGGTGTGTCACGTATATTTTTAATTTTCCGAATTCATTCAATAATACTATGCATAAAAATAACTTCAAACAAAGATCAAACAATGCCTTATGCAACAATCAGCATTTGTTAGGTATATAAAATTTTTAATTATTCAAATTCAATAATATTACCGTTAAAAATAAATTCAAACAAAGAGATAACAATGTCTTATAAAACAAACGAAACTTACTAGTTGTGACATTTTTAATTGTTTAAATTAGTTCAACAATATCAGATACTTGGAAAAAAATTCAAACAACGGGGTAACAATGTCGTAAAAAAAATCAAAGTGTTAACAATGATAAAAGATTTCTCATCTTTCCCAAAAGATTTTGCTATTTATAGCGTCTAAAAAATTATCTTGCGATTTAAAATCGATTTTACTTGAGTTTATTTATTATAAAAGTGATTTATCATCGTTATTAACATCTTTAAAAACCTATTAAGGTATTTTGATTTGAATATACATATTATTTTCCTATCATGGAATCTCGAGATTCCTCACCATTCAACATCGTACCTAAGCATTTAAAAACAAACAAATTTACATCAAAGGATTCCGCTTCTCGCATAGCTGTAAAAGAATATTTGGAAACAAAGAATTATACATCTATCATGCCTCTCGAACGTGGTGGATTTGGAGATGTTCTGTCAGCTTTAACACCTAAAAAAGAGCCCGTTGCTATCAAAATTGTGAAAAATACCCTCTCCTGGGAACTGGAAGAGCTCATATGGCCAGTTTTGAGACATCCTAATATTCTTCCACTGCATCATGTTATTGACTTAAAATATTTGAATTTAAAACTATATATTATGGCGAAGCACCCCACTTCTTTGGATAAAATGATGAGAAGCTCCGAATTCCTGGCTGATTCCGATGGATTGAATAGAATTCGTCGATGGCTTCAAAATACTGCAGAAGGTCTGGAATATCTACATAGTAAAGGGTTCGTTCACTTGGATGTGAAGTCAGACAATGTGCTGATATCCGCTGAAGATGCAGCTATTTTATGTGATTTCTCAGGAATTAATTTGAAGAAAATACCATGTACAAGGCTCATTGCTCCGAGCGTTTACAGACCGCCGGAATGTTTTAGACCATCAGAAAAAATAGATGGTGCTGCATTTGACATCTGGACTTATGCATTAATGTCTCTTTATGCATTGACACAAAACATGCCAATTTGTCACTTCTTAGATGTGAATGATTATGATTTATGGCAAATGAGCATCGAATCTGTTCTAAAAGAATCCATAAAGCCTCAAACTTTTAAGAGAAATATGAGGTCAGCTCTTCCTGCAGTCTCACTGACAGACAAAGATCTCTGTGTAACCCATAACTTCATCTTGACCATGTTGCAGTGGGATCCAAATCGCCGACCAACTCCACGCCAAATCCTGGAACATCCTTTCTTTTTGATCCAGCATTGTCTGAATGAAATATCTCTTAATGAAGAATGTAATAAGAATGAACTAATAATCACAAATCCATTACTGGGAGAATGGATGAATAAAACAGAAGAGAATCCCATAAATTCAGTTTCCTGTGAAAAAAGTGTTGAAACAGATTCCACACCTCCAGATTTTGATGAAAATCAAGTCTTAGAAACGAAAAGATCTTATGTCGATGAATTGGTCATTGTAAATAGCTGTGACGATCTTCATGCTTTGAATAAGTGTTTGGCAAAAAAGAGTGAGGCAGATATTGATCTTGTCAAAACAGCATCTCCTAAAAATAAGAAAAATATCGGCAAACGAATTAAAGGATGGGTTACAAAAAAATGGAATCGGACTCTGAAAGGTGCAAGAAATAATTGCGCAATTTTCATCGATTATATGGTGGAAGATCATTGGGCAGAACATCCGACACTTATTCCTTTTTAATGCCGAGCAACCTAGTCGTCGAAGCCTCATGGGAGGGGGAGATTAGGTCGGCAAGTCTCCTGTATAGTGAACGCTCAAGTGTCCTGTGAAACATAAAAATCATATACAAATCATACAGTGGGGTGCATTTGTTCAAGATTGACGAAGTTTGGTTTGCTGAAGGGTTTTCTCCGTATCACAGGTCTATCTGGCCTAAGCCTGTGAGAGCCTCTTTCGCCCCAAAAAAAGAGTGCCCTACGAGATGGTGGGAGAGGTTGACGTTCCTTCGTAGGCTTTTCTACTAACATCCCACCGGCCATCTAAAGTATTAAAATATTCTAATATAAATAATAAAATGTGTGTGATTTTTCTTCATTTTGTTTGCCTATTCAGTTTAGAAGTACTTATAAGTAATTTGCGTAATAAGGTTTATTTAAGGTAACATAGACATGAGCAGATTCAAATTTCTTCGCCTTGGAAATTTCACGCCAAATGCATTCTGTCTGGCGACCTAGTAAATCATCCAAACTTTTATTTTTTCTAACTTTATGTGTCTATCAATATTATAATCCTTATTTAACATATTTGCGAAGAATTCTTTTAAAATATTAAATTAAAGATTTTATTATTTGTTTCGTTATCGCAATGTTTTCTAATTAAAAAACTAAGATTGTAATTCTCCAGTTCATAAGCCCTAAATTTACATTTCATTTAAAAATATATTGTAAATAAAAGAGTCTTACAATATTTAAATTCATATACGCAAAAAAATCTGAAATAAATAGAAATGGAGATAGCCTGCAAAATAAACAATAGCTGTAGTTAAATATATATATATATATATATATATACTCTAAAAAAAATCCGAAAATTTTGAAAAAATTACAGAATATTCTTCTCGTGAGGATATATACGTTTATATAAAAAAAATTGCTGCGGAACCTCGATATAACGTCCGTAAAAAAATTATCAAATTTTCGTGTTTTGGGGGGATTTATCGCTGGTTGGCGACACAATGAAAAAAAGAAACGCTTTTATGATAAATACTCTGTTAGAAAAAACTTTTTCTACTCTTCATATTGAAGTAGTTTAAGTAAGTTTAACTTAAATAAATACACTTTTATAACTACGGTTTAGTCATATATGCATTTATATGTAGGAGAGACCGGGGCAAGTTGGCCCATTGTTTCTTCAATATTTTTTATGTATTTTATTTTATTAAACTTTTATTTATTTTTTAGTTTGGACAATCAGCGCACCTTAAAGGATAACCACGTAGGAAAAATTTCGAAAAATAATTATTAACAGTTTCTATATGAAGCTCAGAAAGGCATCACTGGGCCAACCTGCTCCGTCGAACGGAGTAGTTTGGCCCACTTAATAGATTTTATTTCCGGATTACTAACGGAAATAAAAAACACATAACATATCAAATGCTATTTTAATTTGGTATATAAAAGGTACAAAGGATAAGAAAAGATGTTTTGTTCAACTTAACTACTGCCTCTATCGAAATATTTCTCATCATCAATGCAAACATAAAATATCATATCCACAGTGACGTATGATTCGTGTGCCCAACATTTCCACCTGGTACATTGAACCCACTCATCTCCTGATTTACTACTTTTGAATGATTTAACCTTTTCAAGAGCGGTGGTTACAAATGCGACCATTTAAGTTTAATTCCAAACTGGCACACGAAATACAGAACATATTAATAAAAATTTGCTTTTATAATGAACATGGGCGAAGGCAAGCATTTATTTTTTGAAAAATTCCTTTGCAAATTCTGGTGCCAATCAATCATTTTTTTTTCGAACATAATTATTCTGCGCCTGAAAGGGTTAAAACAGCGAAGACATAGAGAATTCTGTTTGTATTTTTGTTCTTCTTCACTGGATAGATCTACTGCTTCTTTGATTGATCTATTGTTCAATTTCACTTCCAGAACAGCCACTATCATTCTCACTTCTAGAACCTTTCCCCTGTCTGATTTTTTTAAGATAATTACGAACTATCTTGGCATCTAGAAATGAGACAGTAGCTCTAGAAAGCCATATATAAAATTTAAATTGGGACCCATATTAATGGAAGTTGCTTTTAAAGAAATCTTAAATAATCTCACTTACATTTTTTATTAACAACTGAGAATACAATAAACTAATAAAATAATTTTATAATAAAGTTTCTCTAAATAAACTTTCGGAAACTTCCTAGCTTTCAAGAAACAACTAGTCATCGAGTCTCTTTTACATTACACCGTTTTTTCGTCAGCTATTTACGTAATAAAAGAAAAATTATTTTGTGAATTCAGATAAGTTATAAATTTTAGATTATATAAAAATTAAATGTTTATGCAATTTCGATAATATTTTTATTATAATTATTTTCTGTATATAAAGCCGGGCTCCTCCAATTTGTCTTTATTGCCTATTAGTTAATACCACCCTGCCCCGCAACACACTTAATTAAGGAATTTTACTGACTTGAGGTATTTTTAAGTAGGTGAATGGCTTTAAGGCTTGTGAATGTAGAAAACAAACTCTTAGGCTGAGGGGCATGTTGACCCGGGCTAACTTGTCCCATATCGCCATTTTGGCTTTTGATCGTCGTATCAAAATATTCCGTTAATATTTTTAAAAATCAGTAGTTAGAAAATAAGCTCTGAACAACGGTCTTTTAGACTGCTGCTATTCACAAAAGTCAAAGTTTAATTCAGAAAGAAATCAGAAACGATTATTTATAAGTGCAAAAAAAACTTAGCTGAGTAAAAATTTGAAGTGACTTTCGTTTGATTGTTTTTTCACAGTTGACGATGCTGTGGGTGAAAGAAGACGTGATAAGACACGCCACTTAGCTACTATTGCTAGCCACCAGATAGTTTGAAAAATATCGCGGATGGGCCAACGTGCCCCTATGGCCAACATGCACCGGTTTCCCTTACATATATAAAGAAAATTAACAATCGTGTTCTACGGTTTAGAACAAAATTTAAATTTGTTAAAAGTGCTTCTAGCTAAAAATTATGGTCCGATTATGAGCACTATCCATTTGACTTCGATATTGTAAATGTCGGAGGAGACAACAAGAGAAAAATATTGTTGCCACGGAAACAACGACTTATTCAACACTGAAATGTATAATAACAATTTTCTTAATGGAATAGTTACTGTTAAAATACACTTAAAATTTAACCAGCCGGTGAAACCGTATAAAATTAAATAACTTTAGCAGTACAGAACTTGTATGTATATTGCATACTTTATGTAAGCTTATATAAAAATAATAAATTATTTAATCTTTTAAGTTTAAATTCATAATTTAAAACACTCAGTTAACCAGGAATTTTCAAATGCATTACAATCGCTTGCATTGGTCGAGGAAAGAGTGTTTGTTGCTCACGAAATCGCGTCCAATACTCGAAAGTGTTTTATTTTTTTACAGATTTCTTACTGGGATTCCGCAGCTAAATTTCACTGATCCTTTATTATGTACATTAGTAGTTCCATCAGCCATTTTTTTCAAAATATATCCGAGTATGCGCTTTAAGGAGGCCTTCCTTGTTAGTTATAGAATTATGGGAGAAAGTTCTATAATCAGATGTACCCGATGATGAAATATAAGCCGTTTTAAAAAGTTCTACGTTAAAGTTAAAACGAGACATGGCATTGTTAGTTACGTAATTTTTCAGGGAAGTTTTTAGTAGATTGCATACCGTTTTATTGTTCTTTACCAAATCCTACTGTAAATGATCAAGAAAAAGAACTGGTCCATAACAGTGCATTTTTTTCTCACACATTATAAAATATACTAGCGCAATGGCGTCGTATCGATTTCAGAAAATTGGAAGGGCATTCCAGATAAAGGTGCATATTGCTTTAAAACATAAGGTCAAATTCATCGATATATTTCGTTTGATTCAAGATTCGTTTGGTTGGTTGGTTCGTTGATTTATGACGGCCGATTATCATCTACTCTTAAGATATAGGCCCTAGAAGGAAGTGCCCTCCATGGGGGTCTTTCTCAGGGATCCTAACCTGTATTTACGGCAAGGTTCGAAGAAAACCACGGAAAACTCCGAACGGTTAGGTTGACGAGCGCGACAGGGGTTTGAACACAGCACCTCCCGTCTACCAGCTTTGAGAGCAGAACCTCTCAGCCACTGGTGGGGCCCAAGATTCGTTTGGAGAAACAGACTAGAGTAGCGGGCGAAGCCTGCTAGTATATTATATACTGTATATATTGTGCTGTCCTCTAAAAAATGCCCGCAGTGAAATGATTCCTGCAAAAATCCCACCTTAGTACTACATCAAATATTTCATTAAAGTCATTTTTTCTTTTTTTGTTTTGCTCTGCACCATTTAGAATAATAAAAATAGTTTAAAATATCTAAGGAGAGTTTATTTAGTTTAAATATAATTTAAATTAACAATTGCAGAATTCTGGTAAAACATGAGCTTCATTTTTACATATTTGCTTGTTATAATAGAATTTTAGAATGATTTACATAAATTTACATATTTTTTTTATGTTAAACTAATTAATATGTAATAAAATGCACCATTTTCAGCAGATTATGTCAGCTATGGGTTTTTTTCGGGTAACATGGGTTAATTTTTTGAAAAGTGGGTTTTTTTTCAATTCTGCAATTTTTTATTTTAATTACTTTTTAACTAAATAAACACTCCTTAGATATTGTTAACAATTTTTATTATTCTAAATGGTACAGAAAATTGGCTGCCATTTTGTAATAAAGTGATAAAATGAAAAGTGCCCAAAATTAAAATCTTAGAACAATCTGTAAAAATTTAGCCATGTTTATTATTTTTTTAAATTCTTTATTAGACTTTATATAGAGAAAATTTCAAAAACTGGGTTTTTTTCAGAGGACAGCTCAATAAATATTATTCTTTACCTACTAATATAAATTTAAATTATTTTTAACGTGTAATGGGAGTTAATTATTTCTGTAATATTGTAATAACTTTTTAATGGTTTATTTATTTGTTTTTCTAGAGATGTTTTGCCATTTATTTTATTTAATTTCCTTGTTGACCATAAAATATTTAACATTTGTTCAACGGATAATTTTTTAATTTCTAAAATCCGAAATAATGGACTGAAATTTTAATGACAACAGAAAATAAATAAATAACAGTAAAAAAATTTTTTTAACAATGTTACAAAAATGAATAAAACACTTTATACATTCTAATAAATGATAAGAGAAAAAAGCAAAACTTTCTCATAATTTAACTACTGAATAAAAAATTTATCTATCGAAAAATTATTCAAAATCTTACACTCAATTTAATTTTATAATACTGTTAGAAACTTAATAGAAAATTTAAAAAATAATGACAAAATACAAATCATTTCTTGAATACGTTTTTATGTATAGGTATATAAAAGATTAAATTTGTTACCATAACGGTAAACAGTTAAAAAAAACTAAGTAATATTTTCGTTTTTGATTGAAAATAATTTTTTGTATTCTGGAGAGGACAAAATAAAAGATTGATTTCTTATCAAACTACTGAGGAGGAAAAAATAGCTTAAGTACTTAAAGCTAATTATTTTTCAACCATAAATGATTTAAAAAGATGATGATGATCGCCAAAAAATAACTTATTTTTATGCTAATGAGAACTTTTTGCTTCTTCCAAGAAAGAAATAATACTTCTAAAGTTCATTTAAGCGATGAAACCTTGAAAATATGCTAATGCAAAACAGGTAAATTCAGTTAATTAGAGATAAAATTAGTATTTTTTTTTCTACTTAAATTCTAATCGAATCCATTAAAGTGCTGATGCTGAACGTTGCCGATTAAGTTTGAATCGTTGATCATTTTAACAAAAGTAACGACGAACTATGGATAATTAAATTTTAGAGTAAGTGAATAAGCTCCGTATGCAGACGATAAAATGTTTTTGGAGTAATGATGGAATTAGAAATCAGCATTTGATGAAATGTAAAAAATTCATTCTTAAAACTAAAAATTTTAATTGTTTACTTACGTTGATTTATTTCATTAGGTGTACTATTATTCAATTCTAATTATTAAAGTTTTACCCACACTGGATTGGAAATTGGAGTCGTCAAAATTTTCGAATTCTGGAATTCGGTGGATTTACACGTTTTGAGACCTCCTGCATACGATTCTACTATCTTTTTAGATTGATGTCTGTCTGTTTAACATTAATTTTGCGGACACTGTAACTCAAGAACTAATGAACGAAATACTATTAAATTTCATATTTAGATAAACCTTGACATAAATTGGTGCTGATTAGATTTTGGTATATCACACTACAGAGGTCTCATGCATAATATGTTACAAGTTTGATCAACTGCAATAAAAACTAGATTAACAGATCATCCGGAGTGATATTTAGAAGTAAAAATTACATTTCAATGTATGTATACTTAACAAATAAAATGTGAAATGCTATGAATATCTTATGGAATCTTCAGAGGAGCATCATAAGAATAATTCATGGTAAAGATGGGATATCTCATCAAATAGTGTCAGCATTGTGCCTAAAAATGACAATATTAAGTTCCTTATAACATACGAAACAAGTTGGAAATTGTACGTCAAACGTGACAAATGAGGTGCGTTCGTACTATAGCTAGTTATATAAATATTCAGATCTTGATGATTTTTTATTCTGCGAAATGAATGATATCGTCTGCAGATTCATTTCTGTCATAAAATAAGTATCTCGGTCGCTTGACGATTAAACTTCCGAAGCTCCTATAACAAAAAAGCACCGATTTAAAAAAAAAAAAAAAAAATCAAATTTCTTAATAAATATTTTTATTAATATCTCCTAAAGTTTTGATTCGATTTTAATAAAATTTGAAATGTCTCGACAAAATTCTGCAAAGATAATATATCTTAAATTTTAAACCATTCGGTTGGGTAGTTTTTGCGTTGTTATATGCGGACGGGCGGACGGACGGACCAAGCGACGACAATAGGTGCTACGTATTTATATAATTACGAACGCACCTAAAAACAAAATAAGGTAAAAAAAAAAACAAAAGATCGAATAAATAAATAAACCATGATTCAACAACAAAAGATAATAGACTGTAAAGCAATGGATACAATTCACCATAAAATCAAAGAATGCAAATGATTAAATAAGATTATAAATACTTTCCAAAAGTTGGTCCACTTCAGATCACCAGGAAACACGAAAAAGCTGAGTCATTAACTACTAGGAAGTAATAACAGAAAAGTATATGTATGGTGCTGCCATCTACAATTAAATAAAAAAAGGAAAACCTGGAACTACAAACTGTCTTTAAAGGAAATATCTTAGTGCTGCCATCTATTATACAAAAGGAAAAGCTACTTAGGAATAAAGACTACTGACAAAACTGAAATACCCCTTGATGGTGGCAAATTTAATAATTCTGTAAATAAAATTTTCTTTATAAAAAATAATAAAAAAAATTCCTATGTATTTCTGTACATTTCTATTCAGAGTAGTTTTTATAGTGTACATTTCTGAGTAGTTTTTAGAGTATATTAATCCGTTTTCCCAAATTAATTTATCACATTGCCTGTGAAACATGTTTGTTGAACAAGAAACTGTTTAACAGAGAATGGATAGCATCCGAAAAAATTATATTCCAGGTTGAAAAAAACGGGATTAACCCATTCTAAAATCAACTCGGAAACGTTTGCGAAAATCAGTGGCAGCAAAGAAACTTTTATAAATGAGTCTTTAAATCTTGAAAATATATTGGTTTATGAAGTTTCTAAATATAAAGAACGCTTTTCGGAATCGTGGGTAAAGGTCATTGTATATTTTCGCTCGTGGTTATATTATATTTTCCTAGATGAAGAAGCATCTGTCTTTTTTAACAATGTACTACCTGTATTTTTTAATTAAGTTTTTAATTATTTATTTTGTGACTTTTGGATCCCCTGTATGTTTCAAAGCTCATATTCTAAGAAAACCCTAAGACCGCACTTGTACTTTATAAATTGTAACAGGACTTTTAAGTAAAAAGCCGGTAGCGTTGAATATTTTAACAGGCATGGTAAGAAGTGTTGCCCAGTTTAACGGATTTTCCGTACACATGCAGTATA
Source organism: Maratus michaelseni (assembly GCA_963931845.1). NCBI lineage: Eukaryota > Metazoa > Arthropoda > Arachnida > Araneae > Salticidae > Maratus > Maratus michaelseni. Next base: position 29,634,432 of record OZ007588.1, on the reverse strand, counting down.
AGGAAAGTTTTGTAATCGTGATAAAATCCCGATTAAAGAAATATTGGTATATTTTTACATACATGTCCCCGAAATTCATTTTCGCTATTTTTAAACCTATTCCATATGTATGTTTTATAGATTAGAACTTCCTAACATTTTTAGGTACTCGAGTACTTTAGGGTACAGAGTTCGTTTTTAGTGATTTTTCGATATTGTAGCTATGTGTGTATGTGAATGAACATGATAGCGCCAAAACTATGCTTTCAATTGAGCTCTCAGTTGGTGAATGTGTTACAGGCTGCTGTCGGAAAAACTGTCTACATTAAGGAAAAAAAAAAAAGGCTAACAGGTTTGGTATCTAAACTTTTTTTGAACCATTCTGTGACGATAACTCAAGCATTTTCTCTTCTATCTCCAATTATTTTTATTGCTCGCATTCATCTTATGTGGATACAACTATGCTTCACCAAAACTTAACTTATATATATATATATATATTTTTTTTTTTTTTTTTAACTTCACAATATTTTTTTTTTCTTTTTCTTTATTTTGAAAGAAAAAAAAAGATTTTACTATATACTTCTTTTATTTGATAAAAGATGTAACATAAAAAGGTTTTATTAGACTGTTGACATACTATGTTTCAGCTCAATCTGAGCCATTATCAAAACAAACAAAAATGTTCTATAAATGCACGGTCTATGAAGTTATTCAAATGCAATCACTTAATTTTTCAGGTACAAGATGGCCGTAATTAAACTGACGGTATTCAGAGTGTCCTGCAGGGCGATCTAATTGCGAGAATGGCGCCAAATTTTGTAGGAAGATTAAACAAGACGGGGAACGAAGGATTCCGCGAAAAAAAAATTAGTTCCAAAAGTCACCGCCAGGAGAATATGTGGCGCTGTGTATTCGAAAAAGAGAGTTTCAAAAAAGAAGAATCAATACTGAAATAAAATTACCGTTTATTTAGCACATCCAACTCAGGTTCGATGTGTCCGCCGTTTTTATGGACCACATATTGCATTCTGTGCACAGCATTTACAACAGCAGAGAATAACATGTCTGCAGGAATCTCCATACAGTTCGCGATATGTTATCCTTCAACGTAGCCAGGTCCTGGACACCTCCGTGATAGACCTTGAACTTTAGGTAACCCCATAGCCAAAAGTCGCAGGGTGTAAGATCAGGGGACCGATGTGGCCATGCAGTTGGAAAACAGCGGCTAATGACTCTTTCTGTTGTGAATTTCTGTCGTAGCAGCTGCTGTACCCGCAAAGCAATATGTGGAGGGGCTCCATCTTTCATGAAAATGATTTTCTCCAAGCACTGTCTTTGCTGAAGTGCCGGAATAACAAAGTTGTTTAGCATTTGGCGATATTTGTCTCCGGCAACAGAACAAGTTAGAGGTCCTGTCGGAGTAATGTTCTCATAGAAGAATGGACCTATGATCGTATCTGCTGTGAAACCACACCAAACAGTTATCTTTGGTGAATGCAAAGGAATTTCCTTGTATGCTCTTGGTGACTTGTTATCCCAAATTCGGCAGTTCTGGGTATTTACAGTTCCATTCAGGTAAAAGTAGGCCTCGTCTCCCCATAAGATTTTCCAGGGCCAAGCATCATCCAACTGCATTTTGGCAAGAACAGTGAGAGCAAAAGTCAATCGCTTATCATGGTTGGTGTGACGTAACTCTTGTACACGGCTGATCTTGTACGGATAGAAGTGGATAATCTTTCGTAGGATTTTCCATACCGTACAATAAGGCATATCCAGATTCCGAGCTATCCCACGCGCGCTGGAAGTGGTAGCAATATTTTCTGGTGCTCTGTCGACAATCGCCGTTGCCACTTCTTCGATTGTATCCTGTGATACAGGTTTTCGTCCTCTGCCTGACTGAACATTTAGAGAACCTGTTTTCTCAAACTTCTCAACCATTGTTTTTAAACCATTAACTGACAAAGGACCGTTACCTTTACGCATTTTTTTGTGGTTTCTAAAAGCACGAAGAGCGGCTGGCGCATTGCACTGGTTGAGGTAAAAGAATTTGACTAGTAGAGCACGCTCGACTAAAGAAGGAGACATTATGAAAGATAATTTTCAATGAAATTGCTTCTAACAGTAGCACATTACCTTTTAAAGTCGAACAAGCTAGCACTAGGCCAAAAGATGTAACGTGAAATTTGAATAAAGAACTTCTTCTGCTGTTGCTTTCTTTGGAGCTCTGTAAGTGAAATTGCAGATAAAGAAACTTTAGCAGTGTTTATGTAAATTTTTAGCTTTTTATAAACTGTTACCAATTTGAGCTTGGATTAAATTGCTAAATTCGTTAAATAAACGGTGTAATTTTATTTCAGTATTGATTCATTTTTTGAAACTCTCTTTTTCGAATACACAGCGTCACATATTCCCCTGGCGGTGACTTTTGGAACTAATTTTTTTTTTTCGCAGAATCTTCCTACAAAATTTGGCGCCATTCTCGCAATTAGATCGCGCTACAGAACACTCTGAGTACCGTCAGTTTAATTATGGCCACCTTGTACTTTTAGGTAGCTTTCATTACAAAAAGTAAAAAGCTACCTATTGCAGCCATTCAGAGGAAAGCAATTCCAGAAAATTTCAGTATATTTTCACCGATCATGACCCCCAGACTCTAAAACCACCCTCCGTTCAAATGTTAGATTCATATATATATACATATATATACATGTGTGTGTGTGTGTGTGTGTGTATATATATATCCATATATATATCTGACATATGTCATGCTGTAACTCTCTTATTTATGAACTGATTTGGATGTGACTGAGTATGTGTATATAAGACATACCAAGGTCTCGACCGAGTTCGTTGACCAGCTTCGTGCGACATCTTGTTTCAGAATGGCGGCCAGTTAAAAATTTTCAAAAAGATGTATAAAAATTATAAATTGAATAAATTGATTCCTTAAAGTGTTAGATCGTGATACAAGGATTCTGGAACATTTTTTTGTTTTGGCTTTATCTTTAAAAATGGCTGAGATATAGCCGTTTGAAATTCTAACCCCCTAACTCACCGTGAACCTCAACTGCCGAGTTTGGTTGTAACTCTCGGTTGATTCTGAAATCCAATTCTCCGCTAACTCAACCTGGAGAAATGTGATCGAAAAACGAGTCGAGTAAAGTCGACGCGCGCATGTGCAGTTGAAACAAAGATGGCGGTAGCTTTGAATAGGGATTTGACGTTTATTTTGTAATCAACGCTATTTGTGATGCAATAAGCAAACGAAATGTTAATTAAAAAAAAAATGAATGTGAAAGAATGGGTTACTTTTAATTCTTAGCCCTTTTAGGGTATTTCAACTCTGTGATGTCAAGATTATAGTGATTTTTGACAAAGTTTTCAAGGCCTAAAATGCCTAAAACTGTGAATATTTGGTAGCGCCATCTATCGAATTAAAAATCAAATGTTCTTACACCTCAAATATTGTTGTATGATTCAATTTTTTTTTCTTTTGAAAAATAAAGAAAAGCTTGTTTTTTTTTTTTTTTTTTTTTTTTTTCCAGATTTACTCCTACACTCAGGGACGTAGCTTTAGGGGGGGGGGAGGGGGGGGAGCCTCCCCTCCCAATGAGTTCAAGTAGTAGGGCGCCACAGAAGATTTAAGGGCGCCGTGAGGCGCCAATAAAGAAAAGGCCTATTAGTAGTAATAAGTGATTATACAAACACTTTATTTAAAATCTTAAATTAGAAAGTAAGTTATACTTCTAGCATACAAATTTTGCATAAGGGGTTTCATTTTAGATTTGTTTCTACTTTAGATTTTTTCCTACCCCCTCCCCCGCCCTGCCCCGCCAAAAGAAGTATACATGCAAAAGGAAAAATTCTGAAAATAAGAATTGTAATCAATTGCGGGACGGTAAGTGTAATTCGATCCTTAGAAATACAAATATTCCCTTTGACCACCCTTTGTAGTAGAAAGAAGGTGTGAAAAAGTGCAACTGACTGGTGGGCCAAAGATTGTTTAAGGGCGCCGTCAGGCACCCATAAAGAAAGTGTTTAAATAGTAGTTGCAAGTAATTATACAAGAGCATTATTTTGAATGTTAAAAATTGCAATCAATTGCAGGGCAGTAATGTAATTCGATCCTTAGAAGTACAATTCTTTCCTTATCTCAGTAGTTTTTGGTCACTTTTGGTAATCTAAAGAAAGTGTAAAGAAATGGAAGTGACTGGAGAGAGGTTACAGAACGTCTCATAGACAGGGACCTATTTAGAAATTTGGGGGCCCTGGGCACAGATGCGTATGGGGGCGCCCTCGCACAGATTCTTTGAATAAAAAAATATAATATCAAAAGCAGTACTTATTAAGATAACCACTATTGACTTTGATAATTTCTTTAAAATATTAATTAAAAAAATTAAATTTGATAATAATTAATTTACTTTTAAATAATTATTTGATAATTATGAATTTTTAATTGAATTTTATAATAAACTGTGTGATGCTGATTACCTTTCTCTATGCAAGTCCATATATCTGGAATGATAAAGTATGCAACAACCATTAATAAATTTACCGCAGTACCAAGCTATAATTATTTAAAATATTAGCATATCCTATTAATCAAACAACTTTTTCTTTCAAATACAAGCTTTTGTATGAAAAAAAAAAAAAAATACTAAATTTACACAAGTAACTAGCAGGACCACACGACTTTGTCCATGTTACCCATGAAGGCCTTACATGTAAAATAAATAAACATGAAATAACATGGCGATCCCAAAAATGGAGTTCTGTACATTACTGCACATAAATTGTTAAAAGACAATCAGCAAAAAATGAAGTTACTTTGACATATTATAGACAATCTCTAATAAACAGATTTTTCCATTTTAATTTTGTTTTTTGATAGTTAAAACTGTTTTGGCCAATAATTGAAAAATCTTTAGTAGAATTTGGGGCCCCCTAAAAATCGGGGGCCCTGGGCCCGTGCCCCGAATGCCCTGCCGTAAATCAAGCACTGCTCATAGAGGGTGGGGTAAAGGTCTCCACGGGCTGAAATTTATTTCTAGGGTCGGACCCGCCCGGGTATAAACGAAAGCTATCTTGGTCCTGCCCAGTCCATTTTAAAAACCGAAAGTTCGGCCCGGCCCGGAACAGTTCAATTTCCACAAAAAAAAAAAAAAAAAATCCGATTTTTTATAACATATAATTAAGATTATTTTAAAGAATACTGCATATATATATATATATATATATATATATATATGTGTGTGTGAAATGCTTAAAGTATATTTCAGACTACATGTGGGCAATCCATAGAATACAAAATGTCAACATTAATGAATACTTAGACTTCTAGACTTTTACATTCAAATAAAGACTCATTAAAAAAAAATGTACTTTAGAGTAAAGATAAAAAAATGTTTAAAAACATCATACATTTTGAAGCTTTATAATTAAAAATTTAGATTAAAAAAATATTTCTTCGGAAAGTTTATTTCCAAAGATTTTGTTACCAAAAATCCATTATAAATTTTAGTTTTGAATAAAAAACTGTCTGCCAGATACGTCTTAGGAATAATTAAGTTCAGGTCCAGCCCGATCCGTGTATATAGAAAAAAATGTAAAATGTACGCCTAAACACGGCCCGAGTCGACAGGAAATATTAGGTGCAGGCTCAGACACAATGTAACTGTCCGATGAAAATCTCTACGTTAGGCATATTAAATTTCTGTATTGATGTTGTCAAACTAGTATCGAATTGTGCAACATATTTATAACGTATTCTGGTAAAGATCCATCTCCATTGAAAATTGTTCATATTTCATCGGATTAGTCCGATCCTTTTAAATTTGGTATATCGGTGCCGGTAATCCCTCTTAATTTTTTTTTTTTACCAGACCGCCTAGCCTGTTAATTTTTTTTATTATTATTAGTCCAGTCCATTTGAACGTTTGACTTCATTTGGCTGGGTGCGGGAATCAGACCGTACAGATCATTATCTCTGGGGTAGAGGCCTGCACGGACCAGAATTTACAGGCCCGGCCCGAACGAAAGCTATCTTGGTCAAGCCCAGTCCGGTCTAAAAGCTAAAAGTTTGGCACGGGATCGGACCGTCTCGTTGAAAATTCAGTGAAATCAGGCCCGACCCGTTGAAAAATCAAGGCCCGGTCCGATCTGACCAACTCAATTTCTACAAAAAATTCCAATTTTTATTAACATACGATTAAGATTCTTTTAATGAATACCGCACACATTTTTATGAGAAAATTTTACAGTATATTTTAGAATACTTTATACATGCCATATGCCATAGCATACAGAATAGTATTATTTATGATCACTTAGACTCTTAGAGTATTACATTCAAATAAAGACATTAAAAAAATTAATATAGTTTAGAATAAAAGAAAAATACGGTTCAAAACATCCTAACTTTTGTTGCTGTATAATAAAAAAATGTTTCTCTGTAATTTATTAAAGTATACTTTCAAAGATTTTGTTAATAGAAGTTCATTATCGCTTTTACTATTACAACGAAACAACTCGATACGTCCTGGAAACAATTAAGCCCAGTTTCCTGGCGGCCTGAGTACATAGAAAATTATGTAAGCCAGGTCAAAGCCTGCCTGAGTCTGCTGAAAAAATTAAGCCCAGGCTCAAGTATGATGCAAGTGTCCAATACCGATTTCTACGCTTGACACATTGTACGTATTATACTTATTGATGTTTTGATCAGCTCGTGCAGTACGTTTAATTATTCTCGTCCCAGACAAATCCATTGAAAATTGTTCATATTTTATCAGCTTAGTTTGATCCTTTTAAATTTTTTATATCAGGCCGGTCGGCTCACTTAATATTTTTATCGGCCCGCCCCGACCCGTTTATTATTCTTCATTCTGCCAGACCGGTCTGTGTGAAAATTGACCTACATTTTGCCGGTCAGGGTACGAGTCCGTATAGACCTCTACTCTAAGGTGGTCATATGGCAATTCTTCTGAAAGAATCCTCTGAAGAAAAAAATTTCCTCCACCCTGACATTTGAACTCTTGAAATCCCCTCTTGTGCAAAACGAGACTACAAGACACTGATATTCGTTCATTTGGAGGATTAAAGGTGATCAATGTGTTTCTTGAAACGAGTGTACTGTATATTTTTTTAGAAACTTATATCCCAGGCACGAATTCTTCCAGAGTAAATAAATGAAAGAAATAAACTAGGTACCATTTACAAAAATCAAAACCATAAGAAGAAAGCAGATTATGTAACTTCATTCATGAATGAGTGGTTTCAAATTGTCAATGATGGAGCAGAATTGTAAGAGCATGTACAAATGTTTGCTTTAGTTAAGGTTCAAATCCATTTCAAAATAGTACGTTTGACACATTCATAAAATCATTATCATCTGTTTGTATATAAAATTTCTTATATTTTTAATCAGGTCTCTAAGAATAAAATAGTATTGTAATTTTTCTGTAAAAAATAAAACTGATATTTTAAACAGGCTTTCGAGACCTGCGGGTTAGAGATCTGCACGGCCCAGGCTTAACTTTTTTTGCAGTCTTGGGCCGGGACGGTCCAAACTTCTGTTTTTCTGGGCCAAGCTGTGCTTGGACGTTATTCTTCCTAAAGCTCTGCATGGACTGAAATTTGTAGGCCAGCGTAAAAATCAGAAAATTAGGTCTGGCACAACAATTTTTGCAAAAAATAAATATATTTTTATATATAAATGGTCATTATTCTACAATTAAAATTCGTTTTAAAGAACATACTATTCTAAGCAAAAAAAAATTTTAAAGTATAGTAAAATCTGTGAAATAGAAACAGTCTGTGGCGAAAACCTTTCTTACAGGGAAAAATGTCTTGATCCGTGCAAAAAGAATATAAGACATACCACAGACGATGTACCTGCTAAGAATGGAACTTGCCTATAACTGATTTTTCTTCCCTTACTGAATCTTCACTTGAATGTAATAATCTAATTCAATTTTTTAATCAGTAATGTATGTATATTATTGTCTAAGTGATCATAAATATTGTTGATATTTTGCATTCCACGCATTTTGAAAATAAAATCTATGCATAAGTAAGTGTGCTTTTTGAATAAGTAAGTATAATTTTAATTTTAGGTTAATGTTGCTTCAGAAATATCGGCATGCTTTGTAGATATTCAGTCGGGCCAGGCCGGTCCAAACTTTTTGCTTTTATACCGGGCCGGCCCAAAATAATTTTTGAACGGGTCGGGCCGAACTTTTTGCTTTTATACCGGGACAGGCCGTGCCTGGGCCTAGAAATTTTGGCACCTGCAGACCTCTAGCGCGGCTGATGACAATGTGGCAAGAGAGGGGGGGGGGGGGATGGGGAAGTGGAAAATGAAAATTATAAAAGGGCGCCAAAGTCAGGTCCTCCCCCCCCAATAAAAATTTCAAGCTACGCCCCTGCCTACACTTTATGTTTGTTTAAAGAATAAAATCATAGAAGACGGAATTTTCTGTTAAGATATCGCGTATGTTTATCCATTTATAGTAGATAAATAATTTGAACTAATATATATACTTGTTAGTTAAAAATAATTATTTTTGTTTGAAAGAAACATTTTTCAGAGGATTTCTTGAAACCTTTCGCACTTCACGAGAATTTTTTCAAACAGCTTCTAAAATTATTATACAAGGAATTAATATATATATATTATAATAATTTACACATGAAATTAGGAAAAAAAAAACAAAAAAAAAAACTTTCTTACATCTGGTATAAGAGATAGACTACCAAGCATGCAACTTTATCCGAGATAAATTAATTGAATCTGTAATCAATTATTTTAGTTAAATAAAAAAAATATATATTAGAAATAAATATATGAAGTTTTTTTTTTTTTTAAATAGAATATTTTTGCAAAATAAGCATAGCTCGTTATTTGCTTTTATGCCACTTATTACTGTTAGCCTGGACATAAAATTGTTTATTAAACTTAGATAATATATATATATATATCCCTTTAATCAAGTAACTAAAAAAAAAAAAAAAAAAAAAAAAAAAAAGACTTGTTAGTTAAAAATAATTATTTTTGTTTGAAAGAAACATTTTTCAGAGGATTTCTTGAAACCTTTCGCACTTCACGAGAATTTTTTCAAACAGCTTCTAAAATTATTATACAAGGAATTAATATATATATATTATAATAATTTACACATGAAATTAGGAAAAAAAAAAAACAAAAAAAAAACTTTCTTACATCTGGTATAAGAGATAGACTACCAAGCATGCAACTTTATCCGAGATAAATTAATTGAATCTGTAATCAATTATTTTAGTTAAATAAAAAAAATATATATTAGAAATAAATATATGAAGTTTTTTTTTTTTTTAAATAGAATATTTTTGCAAAATAAGCATAGCTCGTTATTTGCTTTTATGCCACTTATTACTGTTAGCCTGGACATAAAATTGTTTATTAAACTTAGATAATATATATATATATATCCCTTTAATCAAGTAACTAAAAAAAAAAAAAAAAAAAAAAAAAAAGACTTGTTAGTTAAAAATAATTATTTTTGTTTGAAAGAAACATTTTTAAGAGGATTATTTGAAAATTTTCGCAGCTCACATGAATTTTTTCAAACAGCTTCTAAAATTATTATACATGAAATTAAAATATATATATATATATATATATATATTAATTATAATAATTTACACATAAAAAAACACTTTTTTGGGTCTCGTATAAGGGATAAATGCTACCAAGCATGCAATTTCATCCAAGATAATTTAATTGAATCTGTAATCAATTATTTTAGTTAAATAAAAAACATACATTAGAAATAAATATATGAAAATATCTTTTTATATAATATTCTTGCAAAATAAATAAATCTAGCTCGCTATTTGCTTTTATTCCACTTATTAGTGTTAGCCTGGTCATAAAATTGTTTATTAAACGTAGATAATATATATATATATATATAATATTTCCTTTAATCAAAAAACTTAAAAAAAAAAAAAAAAAATACTATAAAATTTTGTAAAAATGAGCATTTTATGACTGTGACAATATTTTTAAACCACCAAATCAAAATGTTAATTCAAAATTTATTTGTAAATTTATTTATCAAAAAGTAAACACTCCAATTATGCTCTTTCAATACTCTGTTTTGTTTCGTTATTGAAAACTGATTCAAGGGAGGACAGAACTGATTGCTACGTCATGTGATCCCTTTGGCCAATGAGATATACACATTTCAATGCCCCTGAAGTTAACGAAGAATTCGGAAATATCAACCGGCAGTTAGATTCGCGAACCTGAGGTTACTCAACTGAGAGTTGAACGGGAAATTGAAGGTTGGTGGTGAATTGACCGGTAAGTTGGCTGATATTTTGAAAATGCAGTAACTCTCATGCTGAAATTCGCATTGGAATTCAATTCAGTATTAACGAAAACCGGGATTGAATCTTCTATAGTCGGATTCCAGGCATTTTATCTCCCTGGTGTTTGAGTAAAATGAGTTGAAATTATAAATATGGAAGCTAACTTTTCCTCCCGGTACAGGACGGAATGACTTTTTTTAAATTACGCACGTTATTTTTATTTTTTTACTTGGATGTTTATTTCCATATTTGTAACCATGGAGTCACTCAACCTACAATTTTGGTAAAGTAAATGATGCTGCATCGTTATACATTGTATTTTTACGTGTTACAATCGCTATGGTTTCTTTTTGGATTGATAAGTATAGATTGTAGGGGAAAATTATTTTACTTTCATTGAAATTTATTTGGAGGGTTTTACTATATAAAAGTTTATGGTAATTAATGTATTAATTTTGTTGAAGAAAGAAAAAAAAAATCTACATTTTAGGTTTACATTTGATTTCATTAGAGTCCGATACCGAAAATACAAGTAAGAAAATGGTTAATAACATTTTTAACTTGTTTCAGGATTAATTTTCTCATTTAAAAATGCCTTCTTAAGTATTAATCCTAAATAGTAATCCCTCTTGACAGTTTTGCAATTTTTCACTTCCCTCTGAAAATCTGTTTAAAATAGTAATTTTTTTTTTAATTTATACCCAATCACTGACAGAAATGTGCAAAAGTCATTATTCTTTTAAAATTTCATTGTACAGCTATAGTAGAAAAAATATGTTCTGTTTTCCAGTCATTCTGGAAAAAGATTTCAACAAAGAGAGGGTGGACAAGGGATATTATTCCACGGCTTCTTTAACACTGACTGTGCAAAGACTTCAAAATTTAGATAAAATACTTCTCCTTATAACACCCATCAATAACAATTATCTTTCAAATTGAATTTCAAAGGATTGTAAATCATTTTTAAGAAACTTAAACAACATTCTTGTTTCTCAACTAGCAAGGTTTATTTACATTTTTCTATTTGTGAATATATATAAAACTCACTTTCACTTTGAGCCCAAGCTCAAAGGCTGGTATAAAAATTGAGCCTGTCTTATACCAATAAACTGCAGCCCTAATCAATAACAATTATCTTTCAAATTGAATTTCAAAGGATTGTAAATCATTTTTAAGAAACTTAAACAACATTCTTGTTTCTCAACTAGCAAGGTTTATTTACATTTTTCTATTTGTGAATATATATAAAACTCACTTTCACTTTGAGCCCAAGCTCAAAGGCTGGTATAAAAATTGAGCCTGTCTTATACCAATAAACTGCAGCCCTAATCAATAACAATTATCTTTCAAATTGAATTTCAAAGGATTGTAAATCATTTTTAAGAAACTTAAACAACATTCTTGTTTCTCAACTAGCAAGGTTTATTTACATTTTTCTATTTGTGAATATATATAAAACTCACTTTCACTTTGAGCCCAAGCTCAAAGGCTGGTATAAAAATTGAGCCTGTCTTATACCAATAAACTGCAGCCCTAATTGTACAGAGATTTCTTGTAAAATTTTATTTCATATCACAGTATTTATAATACCATGTGCCCAAGAGCTAGCAAAAATTAAATCATTTCTTTAGTAAAAACCCAGGAAATTATTCAATCATGTTGTAATAATTCATTTCTATATTTTTTTTTTAGTAATAATATCATTCAAAATTAAAGTTACTTTATCCATCATATGTAAAAATTAAATATTTTCCCCTTTCTGTAATAACGTTACTAAATAAAATACAGTGTTAGCAAGAAATAATCACTTCAGAAGGCTCTGGCAGGTATTCTACTGGTCTAAATTGAGACAAAATACAGGTAATTCAAATGATGTGTTTGGCATTTGGTAAATGAAAATTTGACTTGCAAAAAAATGTCAAAAGATGGTGCTGTAGCATTCTAATAAGTATTAAAAGGGTGCTCTCCCATCACTCAAAAACATCTGCTTGCTCATATTAATCCTATGGGACAGTTATTTTACAATATTTCGTTTACATTTCAATATTTTTAAAGTTTTTTTTTTTTTTTTTTTTTTTTTGGCATTGGACAGCTGAGACACTACAGGGTTTTTGTTTTTTTACTTTTTCAATTTTGTTTACTTTTTTTTTTAAATGAAGTTATTTTTATTTTCAGAAATGTAGAGGACCCCTTAATTCCTCCATATAAATGTTTAACATGCTTACAATATAGCCTCAGCATGTCTGCCTTCATTGTCAACAAAATGATGTAATCACAAAACTAATTTTCCTATAACACTAAGTGTAGCGAGTCTGGCCAAATATCGGAAAAATATGGGAACGAATGCTTTCTTCCAGAATTGAATAGATAATATTTACTGGTTAATTTTTGTATTAAATTTTTTTTTTTATTTAACACATTACTAGCACAGTAGCTCCCAAACTTCTATACCTTAAAGAATTACACGAGCTTGGTTATACTGTTTTAGAAAATGTCGGTATGTGAGAAAAATTTTATGGGCACTCTATCTCAAGAACTGATGCATGGAATTTAATAAAAATTCTGTTAGATCCTGATGTTTTTAGTGTAAATCGCCCAACAGTGGCACTGCTATGCTGCATCTTTCACGATTTCTGCAATAGTTCTATATCAAGAACAAATGCAGAGATTTTCATCAAACTTCAGATTCTGTTAGACCATGACATAAACAGATGCTGATTATGTTTTAGTGTAAATATTCAACAGGTGCTATACTTCATTTTCCAAGATTTACACAATTTTAGCGAGTCCTAACTCAAGAACTAATTCACGGAATTTAATAAAATTTTATATTCTGTTAGACCTTGACATAAGTTGGTGCTGATTAAGTTTTCGTGAAAATCATATAACAGATGATGCTGCTATGCTGCATTTTTTTTTATTCTAACATGGCTAATTACAAAAAATTACACTTTTTGAAATATTAGCATGTATGAAATATAAGAAAGTTTTGGGACTGGCACACTCAACTAGTTTTTTTACTTGTGACAATCAATAGAAAAAACAAAAATAGCAAATTAATACAAATAAACATGCATTTATTTATATTTAATGTACCTTTATATGCAGCAATTTTTTTAATGTGGCAGTTGCATTGTTTACATTTGAGTATTTGTTGAGATTAATTTTTCTTCACTTAGTGAAAGAAGGTGCAGATTATATCATTTTCACATTAGTATTACCTATTAATCTTCTGATGCACATGTTTTATACAAAAACTGTATAAAATATTTTTGTAGGATGCATTATACAGAAGACTAGACACCTACATATTAGGAGGAAAGGAAGTAGAAAAAAAAGGTGGGTCACGTAACAATAAATTTGGAAACTGCTGAAATAGAGATTAATAGCTCATAGAACACTAGTAACTCAATATTCAGTACTTGTTTAAAAGAAACACACTATTGACTTAGAAAGCTGATTCTTATCTATATTAACCCTTTGAGGGGCGGTAGTATATATTATATACCACCTAATTTTAATCAGATTCAAACCAGAAACTTTTAATTAAATTTTACCTTTTTAACTTTGACGAGAAAAAGTTGAAAAATTGCTTATTCTTATTTTGAACTAAATTCTTTCCTAAATTCCGGTGGGAATTTAACGTTACAGGAGCACAAGTGCTTGCCCCTGAAAGGGTTAATATTATAAATAAGTAATGTTTGTTTGTAAGGAGGTATCTCAGGAACTACTAACCGATTTCAAAAGTAATGGTGGCAAATTGATGGTGATAGTCCCTGATCCAACACAGGCTATATTTTATGTTGGTGCCAGTACCTTCAAGATGGTGAAGAGTGAAAAAAGTTCTAAAATTGTGATTTTTGTGATACTGAAGGATCACAAATAACTTGAATTTGGCATGGTAGTTATTCATAAGATGTAAATGTAAATGCTCTCTAAAAACAGTTTCTAAAAAATTTGAAATTTAAAAGGCTTGAAATGTACAAAGAGTCCTAAATACACTCTAAATTATGGTTTCTATGGAATTGTTAAGGATAGAAACTTGAAATGTGACATGGCTGCTACTTTTAAGACACAAATGCACACATAAGTTTTTTTTATTTTAATTTGAAAGGGTGCAGGAGAAAAAAACTTTAAATTATGATTTTTGTATTACTGAAGGGACTAGTTACTACTGTTACTTCTAAAATACAAATGTTCACTTCGAATAGTTTCTAGAAAAATTTTAAGAACATTTTTCGCTCATTTCACCTTTTTAAATTTAGAAAAGTTTTAAATTACGATTTCTATGGAATTTTATATATTATTTGTTAATAAAATTTATATTTAGAAAAGTTATAAATTACGATTTCTATGGAATTTTATATATTATTTGTTAATAAAATTTATATTCATTTCAAAAGGCACACGAACACTACTTTGCATATTTCAACAACTACATGTGCAAAGCCACAGGTTTTGCTAGCACAAGAATAAAGAAAATAACTTTTTTAAATTCATTGCTGAAAAAGAATATTAATAAAAAGGGGGACTAGAACGAGGCTTGATTCTGCAATGTCACAAATCTTCACATGAGAAAGATTAACCCAGAATAGAAAAAGCAAAAAACATACAATTATAATCAGAAGAACAAAATATTTAATTTTATATAAAGGAGATTTCTGGAACTCGTGAAACATTTCTGCAAACATGTATGCTTTTTACACTGAATTATGTAGGTGAAGCTCAGGATACATGGAAGTAGAACTAAACTGTGTGATTAAAAAGTTAAAATAAAGGTACTGTTTCCATAAATAATTCATAACTTATTTTATTCTGTTGATTTAAAAAAAAAAAAAAGAGAAAATTAATATTTCATAACATTTTTTTAATATTAAAAATGTCTTCTAAAATTTGCAATACAGTAATCCTTTAACATTCACGAGGGTTGCGTTTGAGGAAAATCTCACGAATGTCAAATATGTGAATGTTGAGTCCAACTCTGCACTAATAAGGAAGTTAAGTTGTATAAAATTTTACAGGGTTCATACTCATTTCCCCTCAAAAAATCCCCTGAGGTATTTTCCAGAATGAATAATTTTCCCATGTTGACAATTAACGACATTTTTTAAAACTTAGTAAGTATTACCCCCCTCTAAATAAATAAAGAGGTAATCACAAAAGTTAAGTTTTTACATCAGAAGGTTAAAAAATAAATAAATAAATATATATATATTATATATATACATACAAGTATGTATAAAAAACCTGTATGTATTTTTCCCAGATCAGCAGCAAATTTTCTAGGTATCAAGATTTTATGTTACACACAAAAAATCTTAAGAGTTGTGAAAGTTCCACTCTCAAGTTCACAACTGATTCTGAAGCACAAACTACTGATTTGTTACAGAATTTTTTGCAAAATTTACAAATTGTTGAACATTTTGCAGATACATGCTTTTACGTCACAAAGCATGTGAATATCAGCAAGTGCCCTCATTTCGAAGAGTAGCTGATTGTTTTGCCAAATTTTCCCAGGTTTTTGGTATTTTTTGGAAAATCCCCTGAGATTCCCCTGATTTTTAAGACACAAAATTTATCCCCTGACTTTCCCCTGATTCCCAGGTTTCCCCTGATGAGTATGAACCCTGTTTTAATTTAATTGGCACAGCATTTCAAAAAACAAAATGATTATACGTATTAACAATACATTATGCATACCGTATATGTATAAGGTGAGAATGTACATACATATTCATAAACATGAAATTTATTTATTGAAGATAATTCGAATTAACTGCATGGAGAAATAATTACAGCTAAAAAGGCATAGGTTTTTGAATAAAGTCATTTCGATTTTCCCTATTCGCAAAGAGATAATGTATATTAGTGGGTCAGCATGCGATACAATATTAAAATACAAAATTTAAATACAGCTACATACTTCAGAAATGCTTTTATTTTCTAAGTGCAGCTTCAGCTCTAAGAGAACCTGCACATTTTAAAATTTACCTTATCACTTCTAATATCCCCATTGCAATGAGTATTATTTTGCTTTCCTACATCACTTGCTGCTTTCAGTTGACAGCTGAAAATTGATTTGTAAATAAATACTAAGAAAGCACAGGGGAAATAATTTTTAACCACTATAAATTCTGAAAAAGAAAGATAATAAAAATAAAAAAAATCGTGAATAATCAAGTCTCATTCTCACATTTTCATATTCACAAATAATCAAAATTCGCGAATCTTGAGGGATATATATTGTATTCTAAAATCTGCAAAACTTTTGACCCCATGCTGTGCATGTTTTTAGGTATTAAGAACATAATTTGAAACCTACTTAACAAAAAGAAAAAAAAAATCAACTGCATTAACTATATAAATAAATCTTTAAAGACCATTGACAATTAATTTCAGATTGTTATAGGGGTGCTAGTTGGGCAGAAAATAATGGTTTATTATTATAAAATAGTTCATTATTCTGCTAATGAACTATCAGTAAATCAGTTCTTGACATTGTGAGAATTTTCACAAAATGAACAAATCAAGCCCAGTGCTTATTTGTGGTTTCAATTCAAGAAGAAATTTCAGAAGCGGGAAATTGTAAAAACACACATGCTGAAATCTAGAGGATGAAAGGACTGCTAGCTGTTCATAGTCTTAAAGAATAACACCTCTGCAACTAAACCAAACCAAACTGAGTCTTCAGTACAAAAATAAGAAATATGTTTGCATACAACACAATATTAGTAATGCATATCTAAACTGGTACAACATTTCACAAATCATTCAGTTACAAAATGGATCAACTAATTTGTGTCTATCCTGTATTTAAAGAAAATATTATGGCCTAATCAAACAATATTCAACATGTATGTTAGCAAATTGCAGAGTTCAGCGATATATATATATCAATGGATACATATCATGATATATCAATGAATATATATCATGATATATCAATGATTATACCGTAAAATCCCGTTAATCCGCCCCCCTAAACATGACGGAAAATCGTAAATTAAGCAGGGGGGGCGCTTACACGGTATTAAAACTGTAGCATATGATATTTATGGGTGAGGGGGGGGAAGGGATGCTAATGGCTGATCATCGCAAAGCATGCATTATTTTAATAAAGTAACAAAAGAAAAACAAAATGATAGACAAAATAGAAAAACAGTATAACTTCACGATTAATGGCGATTTCAGATTACAGAAATTAATGGATTTCAGAAGCTTTGAAACTGGAATGCATTTAGATAAATAATAACACTAATATCTGTCATTAATATGGTAACAGATAAATAAAAGGAACTTAATTTAAAATAATTAAAAAACACTGAGAAATTGCAGTTGAAAATGTCCTGAAGTAATTTCGAGAACTAGTGACATTTTATGTGGTGTCGCCATCTGTTGTAAGTTAGGAAGATTAAATAACCGTTTTTTTTAAATCATGATTTCGTATCTATAAATTTTAAATAAATAATACAAATCACAAAAATTGAGAACATATAAAACGAATTGGTAGTGTTGCCCAATTATTAAAACAGAAAACATTACTACCACAAAGATAGCACAAATTACACTACAAATTCGACTGTATCGACAAATCGAGTGATCTTATCAATCAATCGATATTTTTTTTGTGATTCGTTTTCATAATAATGTTAAACACGACTATAAATTCTTTAATACAATAAATAGATTCTCTTTTAATCAAAATATTTTCCACACAGCATCAAATACACATTTTTAAAACTTATTTCATGAGAAACTTTCACTATCGATATTTTTATTAACTTCATATCGCCATGGAGATAAATTTACAGCAAAACTAATGTTTGGTTATATTGCTTTTTCAGATCGACAATGTGTTTGTACATATTTGGGATATATCAAAGAATCGTCACGCCTTTCAAATCCGTCGGAAAAAGAAAAAAAAAAAACACTCGGGAGATAAAATTTTTGGTGTTGATCTTGACGTGCACTGCGAAATTTCTTTTGGGGGAGGGCGCTTTCTCGGGATTTTTTGAATTTTCCAATTTGTTTACAAAGTGGGAAGGGGGCGCTTAATCGGGAAGGGCGGTTTAACGGTATTTTACGGTATATCCGATATTTATTTTCAAAATATCATGAAGTTTGATATTTTCACATATTTGATATTTATTTTCAAAATATTGCGGATAATATTTGATATTTTTAGTCAATACGAGTGTAAAAGAATTTTTTAACTGTTATTGGCTGTGTCGTTCAGTAGATAAAGAATTTTTGCTCTTATAGTGGCTTTTTAACTCTGCAAAAAAAACTTTTCCAAGTTTTATGTTTGAAGCTAAATTTTTAAATGTGGAATCAATAATTATGTGGGACAATATTTACTTAGAAAAGCAACTGAAAGATAAACTCATTTATTGTTTTGGTTTTGTTCATTTAAGCAGATCAAGCTTACTGTATTTATGTTCAAATTTTTCAATAAAAACAAATTATTTTGTTGTATAAAACATGAAATTTTCTTAAAACTTGATTACTAAATCTTAATAGTTTGTTTTTTGTGATGGTCTAAAAGCAAATTGTGTCTGTTTTCGATTTGTTGATCTAATTATACGTAAGTGGATAAAAAAATAGAAAAAGACATTTAGAATATTGTTTTATTAAGTTTTCATACTAAATGACATGTTTTAATGTAAAATTTTATATTAACTATGATAATATTTATAATCATCAATAAGTTGACCATTTTGAAAATATCTGATATTTACCAAAATATTATGATATTTACGAGCCCTGGCAAATTGTAAATGATTTTATTATTTAGCTTGGAAAAGTTATATAAGACAAAAGAAACAAAGCAAAAGATAAAAATGAAAAATTTTATTGGATGGCAACAAGCAAATACTTGGAAAGTATTGCAATACACAATTTAAAAAAAAAGGAATAATTGTACTAATTTGATTAGTCCTAGTATCTATAGAAGTCAGGCTTAAAAGGGCCATCTCTATGTAGACCTAAGTAATTACATTGAGACTCTGTTAACTTCGTAAGCCTGACACCCAAATGATCCAGATGCAAAGCTGCTACTTCTTCATCCAGCTGAAAAACAGAAAACAGAAAATTAATATTCTGAAATAACAGAAGTTTGAGCAAAATTTCTATATTTAAAACTATAAATTTTGTCAACTAAATTAAAAATAAACTACTGGACCCCTGTAAGGCTTTTGCCATGCAACTTTTTAGATAATTGCTAATACTTTTTACAGTGCAACATTGTAAATCCGGACTCATTCGGAATTAGCGATTCCGAATTTTAGAAAATTCCGGATAATGGAAGTTGTCTTGTGGCGCCATCTAGTGAAGTTCTTAGAAACAAAAGAATCTACTTAATTTCATTTTACACAAATACAACTAATATATACAAATCATTTACACGATCGGATTAGCAATTAACTATTAATAAAATTGTTTATTTTCTATTGAAATTTTAAATTCTATAAGCTACTTTCAATGTCAACAACTGCATTTTATACCGCAATTTCTTAAATTTACGAATTAAATGTTTCAGAAACCATCATTTTAAAAGCAATACAACCACCTTTTCAAAAAAGGATCTAAAAAGTTTTCAGCTCAAAAAATTTAGCTAGATGTAAAATAGTGGAGATATATAATAATCAATTGCTTGTACAATTATTTTCGTGATAGCTTAACTCAATAAAATTTATTCGAAAGGAATTATCAAGGCTTATTTTTGAACTTTCTGTTTTTGTACTTATTTACAAAGTAACTTACATCGGCAAAAGAAAGAAACATGAAATTATTATTAATCTATTAGAAAATCAAATTCTTATTTCTCCTTTTCATTATTATTTTAGTATGTATAAAAAAAAAGCTTTCAGGGAAGAAAAACATCAATGCATTTTTACATCAATTTACATGTTTCCAAGTTTCATTCACTTTCGTCAAAAATTGATTGCAGAAATCTATTATCATTTTTTTCAATTGGGACCTTTAATAAATATTTTCACAATATATATTTATTTGGACTTTTCATATTGAAGCCCAAAAATGTAAACTTAAAAAATAAATAAATAACGAAAATAAAATAATAAATTACAGCTTAAAAATAAAATAAAAAGGATTCGTTTCGTAATTTAAATAAAAATATTCCACATTTAGAACATAGCTTTCTTTTTTTCTTTCCTCCCCACACAGTAGAAGGGGAAAGAAAAAAAATCCATTATATTAATTTCCTCTTTTACAACGATTTTTCCATGCTCACAGCTAGTAATGAGGAAGAACAGAAATTAAACATTGGATGTGCTTTACTACTCATTATGTAAGCTTTTTATTTGTATTTGTCTCACAAATGCTATACTAAATGTGAAATTTGGTAAGAAAGAGCGAAATATACTAATCCAGATACTGAGAACAATAAAAATGGCGCTAAAACATTGAATGACAATGAATGGTAGATTCCATTAGCCTATTTTGCCTGGTTGAACATCTTCCAATCGTATATTATGTAACAAAAAAGAGAAAGAAACATGTACTGTGATTGGTTTCCGTATAAAACGTTTTAACGAAATATTTTTAGCGTGGTTTGCATGGTGGCGCCATCTGTTGTTGTTCTGAATAACTAAAATGACAAGAAGATTTTAGAGTCAGGATTTTAGATAACTCCGGGTTTTGGAAGTCCGGATTTAAGATGTTGCACTGTATATATATATATATATATATATATTTTTTTTTTTTTTAAGTAACTGCAATCAAAGATGTTTTAACAAGAAGAAAGTATACTATGCCAAAAGCCTGTTCAAAAAATTTTTGTATGGTACCTCATTCATGACTGAGTTTTGTATGGGCTGTGCATAGAAAAAAAAAAATTGACATCAGAAATATCATAAAAAAGGTCCAACCCACGACATCCAGGTTACAGAACATACAGTGTGAACACATGTGAATACCATTTTTAATTGAAAAGTTTAATAGTTTTTTTTTTTCTTTTTTAGATTGCCCAGTAACACCACAAAGAAAATTTATATGACAAATATCCATTATGTATTCAAATAAGTTTTGAAATTTATTAAAAATAGTACTTTCGTATTAGCTGCATGCCAGAGATTAATTACCAAAGAAACCACTAAAGAATTCACTAATTACAGCAGCCGTTTTGATTATGATTACTTCTGCGTTAGTTCGATTACATATCTCAGGGTGGTATATATTCAGGGTTGCTACAGAGATCAAGAAGAAAAGCTCCCCGATTTTTTTTTTCCTGACTTTATTATCTAACACTCATTTTCATTACTAATGACTAGGTTTTCATGTTTGTCGTGGCACAAATTTCTGTGAACTTAATACAATTAGATTGCAAAAGAATTATGCTTTATCTAAATCAAGACTTATTGTACTAGACTTCGAATAGTTTCGATGATTATTATGTAAAAAAAAACAACATATAGAAACACACAGTAATAAATTGATGATTCAGTGTTACATATTAATACCTAGCTATAATTTATAGATTAGATAAATTTACGTTAGGAACATCTACCGAATTCTGAATTTCTTAAAAGGGTACTAATTCTTTGGAAGCAAAATCTAGACTGTATTGTGGAGATTTCTAAACTGGTCAATTATTTTGCACAAAATAGGTCAAGATGCCCCCGAATATCTAACTTACGACAAAATCCGGGCTCAGATTTAAATGAAGCACTCTATATTTTTGACTGGATAGGTAGATTGCAACTCTGGTTTCATAAACAAAAATTGTTTATTGTATTATGTTATAATTCCCTGATATTTTCATACTTCAAGGTCAGCATTAAAATTATTTAATTATAATTATTTTATTAACTGATAATTTAGTATGAAAAATATTAAAATATTCTTTTGTCTTTGGGAATACACAATTTCTAATTTTTGCACCAGAAAGCTGGTGAAAAATTAATTACAAAATTATATCTTTACATATGTGAACCAAATTAAATAAAAGTAATAAATAAGAAATTTCATACCAAATTAAATATAAGCAATAAATAAGAAATTTCATACCAAATTAAATAAAAGTGTGTCTATATCATTCATTCTATATATTGATACTTTATCACACATATCAGTGGTAAACAGTGTTGAATTCAGGGGGGAGGGGACACCCCCCCCCCCGCGGAGCATTGAAATGTCCCCCCCCCCAGAAGGTTTCAGATTTTATACTTTCAATGGTCAAAAAGTGCAATTTCCCCCCTGGAAGTCTATAACTATATATTAAGTATATCAGTATATATTAAGTATATTCCCTCCCCCCCCCGGAGCCCA
Organism: Maratus michaelseni; assembly: GCA_963931845.1. Taxonomy (NCBI): domain Eukaryota; kingdom Metazoa; phylum Arthropoda; class Arachnida; order Araneae; family Salticidae; genus Maratus; species Maratus michaelseni. The sequence continues at coordinate 29,611,809 of OZ007588.1, read as the reverse complement.
CAGAAATCCCTCTCGGGGAAAAGTGTCTGAATTCAACACTGGTGGTCAGAAAAACTTTTTTTTTTTTTAGTGAACTACAACTATTAATCGAAATGAAAACTTGTTTTACAAAGTAACAACTAGCAAGCTACTTTTCAGAAGTAGTCGCTACTTTCAGATTTTGACGAAGTATTCAATCTACACTTGAAATTGAGAACGTGGTGTTAAGTATAATACAAAAACCCCTCGTCATATCACATTTGCAGAGATACAATAAAATAAATGTGATAAAACAGAGGGCAATAAAAAATTAAGAAACATAACATACAAGAAAATGTTTTGTGTTATTCTCTAAAATGTTACTTTAAAAGCACTTATTACTCATTATATGCCGACCAGAGCAAATCAATATTAATTTTTTTCTGTCAAAATGACAAAAATAAATAAATAAATCTGTAAATAAAGCAATTTCAAAAGAAGAAATGCAGCATTAAAATATGAAAATCTAATAATGAGAAAGTAGGTAAGTGTTTCCAGCAAAAAAATAAATTTCTTTGATTTGAATTTTGACACCAGCAAGTGCCAAAAATGGAAAATTCCACAACATCACGTGATGGATTGCTAAACACTGCAGCTGAGTTGCTGACATTTGAACATATTTTACAGAAAAATAGTAAGTTATTATCAGGGCTACGGAGTTGGTGGGAAAAATGACAGACTACGACTCCTGAAATTTTAAAGGAACCGACTCCAACACGTCTAAAGTACTGGTACTGCCTGTTGATTCCTATTATTCAGATTGCTTTATTGCTGTCATTTGTTTTGAAATAGTAATGATTACTTTATTAAATTTGTCATTAAATAAAGGAAATATTACTATTAAAAAAATGGCAGCAATCAAGCAATCATAATTTTAAAAAAACAAATGGCAACACTGACATCTGCTGTTACATTCCTGTTTAACATATGATGTGTATGAAGTATATGATGTGTATATTTTTGGATGAATTATGGGTATAAAGCTGTGATAGGTAGTCAAGACTAGGACTCATTTACTAAAGCGGCAAACTCCTGACAGTATTTTAGTATAAAAAGTTTCACTTTTTTTCACCAAAATATGTGTGAAAAGATGTTTAATTTTGGTTTTATATCTATTTCTGCAGACCTAAAAAATAAGAGGCGAAAATTTTACAATTTAAGCATCATTTAGGGTCTCCAGAACCCGAAAAATTACAGGGGAATGCAAGAAAAATAAAAATGATAATTTACTATTTTAGAATTAATTCTGTTCTCATGGCTTTGTAAAAAAGGGGTAGAAATTTTTTATTTTCAGCATTATTAATTGTACAATTTTGGGTCCTGCAGACCCGAAAAATCCAAATATTGAAATCTAAAGAAGTAAATAAAATAGAAATTTTACTATTTCAGATCCCGCTGACTTGGAAAAGAAAATGCAAAATGTTGTAATTTTGGAGTTATTGTGTCTTCCTGACCCAAAAAATTCCGATGTAAGGGAAGAAAAAAAAAAGAGGAAAATTTTGTATTTCCTGCATTAACTTTATAATTTTGGCTTTATTTCGAGTCTGCAAAACCTGAATATCGAAAGATAACAGAAATTTCACTATTTCATCATTATTTTGAGTACTGCAGACTCAGGAAAAAAAATTATAATTTCACTTTTTTTTTTTTTTTTTTTTGGTGGTGGTGGTGGGGGCACATGAAAAAAAAGGGAGAGAAACTCCAAAGAGAGCAAAAACTTCCAATTTTCGCATTACCTTGGGTTCTGCAAACCCCAAAAACCGAGAGAAAGTACTGCATACTAATATAAAATATAAACTAGAGATTTCAATTAAAAGCAGTTTTCATATACGCTGTAAACTGGACAGTATATTGGGCCTGTTTAACCTGGGTTTCCTTGTCTATATAGTCCAAATATAAAAATAATTCAGTTTATAAATTTAAAATTACATACAAATGGATTAATTTCACTGCAAACTGTCTAAAAAATAAGCTGGAGTCTGAGTCGGCCTGTTTTTTAGTGACTGACTCTTTTGTCCAAAAATAGGCCTGACTCCGACTCCTCAGTCCTGGTTATTATCACATGAATTAGAATAGCACATTTTACTCCCTGAAAGTAGCACTACAGTTCGCTACTAAATACTGGTTTTTTGTTGTTGTTTGTTTGTTTTTCAAGTTACTCGCTACATTACATTTTTCAAAATGCAGCATGCTATTTTCCAACCAATGATACATATATATACATTGAGGAATAAAAGGCTGGGAAATAATTTTTTTATCACACGCATTATGAGGTATATTTACTGTTACATTCTTTTTTTTTTTTTTTTCTTATCACTTCATGAAAGGAAAAACATTTGTTTTGCCACAAGTGTGTAGTAAAAATTTGCTGTATGATAAAGTATAGGAACATATTGAAATTATAAATATAGAAAATTTTGCATTTTTCTCACATCAAAAAAAAAAAATTAAAATTTTTAGTGAGTTTTAGTTTAATAAAAATCAGAGTTTAAATTTTTATTTTACTTTCTATGTTTTAGTTTTTAAAGAGAATTAACACCAGATAACCTGGGTAATTTTCTACTTGAAATCTTTTATCGATCTTTTGTAAAAAGAAAAATTTTAACATTAGGTTTGTATGTATGAATCTAAAGGGTAAAATATATATATATATATATATATATATATATATATATATTCTAGTTCTTGTTACTTTAAATCATTTTAGATAAATATATATCCTTTTTCATTTCAAGGTTTTTTTTTTCTAAACTCAAATAAACCAAAACAAAATTTTTAAAAAAGTATGAAAGAAAGAAAAATATCCTAAAAGCATATTAAGGCATATTGCAACACTAAGTTTGCCATAAGAAGAATGCTAGATGTAAATTAAATTTTCTACGTTAATACAACATAAAAGTGAATAAACCTTCATTCGCTGAAATTAACTTTTATTTCAATAGAATAGTTTTAAGACAAAGCAAACTGTTGTTATATTGAAACATTTTCAACTCTAGTTTGAATCCTCACACAGCAAATACAAAAAATATTTTAATCCTATTTCATAGCATGGGGCATAAACACAAAAAACATGCTGAATCTGTCCAACTTATTTTTAACTTGAGTATGACTGCAATACAGTAAAACAAAAAAATATATCAATTTATTTTAATTTAGCTACTCTATTTCTTGCTAGGAGAAAGGGGAGAGGGGGACTTACTGGCTTAAAAGAAAGCTGAGAGAAATCTGCCTTTTTTAACTTGAGGCATAGTAGAAATATTTTTTAAATATTACTTTGAAATTTGCTAGTTACGCAATTAATCACCAGAGGCATTACAAACATATTTAAAAAAACCTATCCCATTGAATTTTTTTATTAAAATGTAAGATTGATCATGACAGAAGCTTATTTATTCTAAGTCAGAGAAAAACAATCCTCACCTTCTTTGGCAGAAAATAGACGCCAACGGTGTAATTCTCAGGTTTGGTCCAGAGCTCAATTTGAGCCATAACTTGATTAGTAAAAGAATTACTCATCACAAAGCTGGGATGACCAGTAGCACATCCTAAGTTGACCAGACGACCTTCAGCTAGTAGAATTATGTGGTTGCCGTTGGAAAGCTTGTATCTATCAACCTGAAGAAATAAATAAGCAATGTTATAAGATTTTCAGAGCTTTACTAGAAGATTTTATAAATCAAAACTGAAAATATTATAAGCATTTCAATTCATAATAAGGCTTATCCACCTGTAAAAAAAAATTGAGATCATAATATTGTATTTACTCGCTTATTTTGCACTTTTTTTCACATTTCTTGAATAACAAAAGCAAAATGCATAAAATACACAGAATTTTTTTTAAGTATTTATTGGTGTTAAATTTTCTTGGGTGTGTATGGGAAAGTGAAGACTACTGGACTGACAAATATTTAAAGGAATGACTATAATAGTTGTCACATTTTAATAAACAATCAATATAAAAAAAATATGTGTCCAAATCTACTTTTTTAAAAATAGTTTCTGATGATACAATGCAACCATTATTTCAAATTTTCTCAAGATATTTCATAAGTTCCTCTTCTATTTCAGAGAATTTCCTAGATTTGGTGCCAAGGAAAGCTCTTATGCTTATATTTGCCATGTTAAACTCTTTCTTTTGGATTTTTTATGGTGGTGGTGGGGGAGGGGGGGGGGATTGTTTACACTAGAATCAAACAATTTATGCCAAATCCTCTTTTAATGGTTATTTTGTTATATTTTTCTGCAAAGGAGTTGGCTCTTAATTTAATGGCTGTGCTAAAATTATTTTTTGTTATTGTTCTGCACCATTATAATTTCCCATCACAAACAATCCAATGGTCTTAACTTACTCTGATTAATTTTTGACAGAATTATTGGTGATAAATCACCTTGCACTGTTGACAGGGGTCAATAAAAGGATTCACATAAATGTTCCTTTGGATACACAGAAATCGAAAAAGAAATTCTAAACTAAAAGTTGACTTTAGGTCAGACAATGAAAATAAAATTGCTAGAATATAGGAGGGTTAGAGTAATATGAAATCCTATTCCATTATTTTAGACTATCCCAAAAATACATCTGAAAACTGTAGATTTTTTTTAATAGCATTTTTTGAAAAATTGTCTTTCAAGAGAAGGGGTAATTTTTTTTCTGGGGGGAGGGGAGGGGAGGCACAATTTTCTTTTGAAGCAGGGTATATGTAAATGATGCCAAGGGGCAAATTATGAGAGTTACTACTGTCTTTTTTTACTTTAAAAAAGAAGAATTTTAATTAAATATTTGATTACTAATTTTGAAAGGGTTGCTTATTTGAGATGCCAACATGAATCAGAGTCTAAAAGATAAATAACATGGTATCCCTCTCTCTTTCCCCATTTTTCTTCAGAACAGCCATTCTTAAACTGATCAATGGAATTCAAGGAGTGTACAATATCTATTCTCAAGAGTCTGCCAAAGCCTCACACTTAATGTAAAAATTTTCATTCATGTAGAATACGAGAGAAATCTAGAGAGTAACATGAAAGGGAAAACTAACAATATTGCTGAAAATTACACAATTAAAACATTTTTAAGTTTGTAGTTTTTGCTGCTCAGATTGTGCCATTTGCTGGTTAATATGTCAGTCTTAGTTTATATATTATAAAGAACATAGGTAATTTCAGTCTTAAAATCATGGATCTGCAAATATAAAGAAAAGGTCTGTGGTAACTAAATACAGTTAAGAGGCTACTTCACTCGAACAAAAACACCCACATGCTAATGTTAATCCTATGGGACAGTTCTTTTAAAATACCTCGTTTGCATTTGAATATTTTTAAAATGATTTTTTGCTGCATTGGATAGTTGAGGTTGATTGCTATGCATGATGTTTTCTACTTTTTTTATTTTGTTTACAGGATTTTATTTATTTATTTATTTATTAAGATACTTCCACTTTTAGAACAGGTTTCAAAAGTGGCAGTATCCTCATGAAAGAAAAAACTTGCAACCAAAATTGAAAAAGTAAAAGCCTGCATAGAGATCAACCTCAGCTATCCACTGCAAAAAAAAAAAAAAATAGTTTAAAAATATTGAAATGCAAACAAGATATTTAAAAAAAATTCTGCCATAGGATTAGCATTAATGAGCGGGTGTTTTCTTATAAGTGAAGTAGCCTCTTAAGTATTATTTTGATCAGCTAATATTATTTTAGAAGTGTTGCTTTCCACCATTGGGGCTGTACATATGTAACGTTATCAACATTTTGGTAATTTTGGACCTTCTTCCCCCCCCCCCCCCCTTATGATATCATACGTTATCATTCCTCAATATAATAAGAATTTTTACATCACTAAACACAGTTTCCATGGTCATAATGCCCGAAGTCTAAACAGAAACTTCAAGGAAACAAAGCCAATCTGTTTTGGATTTTTATTCGATCTGCCTGGCAGGGCTCTAACTCAAATAAAAATATTCTGATTGCCATGTAATTGATATAGATTAAAGAAGTTTACTATGGTAAATGGTATGTTCACTATTCAAAATACATAAATGAAAATACATTGAAAGTACATAAAGATTAACATCTTGGCAAAGCAGTTCATACAAATTACATTAAAAAAAAAAAACATTTTATAAGATGTTGGTGTTGAGCTTCCATAAAAATATGACCCAAAATAATAATAAAATAACCATAAGAATAACAAAACTTCTATACATAAGAATACGTCAATAGGAATATCATTTATAACATTTAAGTTGGTTGATTTTATGACGGCCGATTATCTACAAGAGGGATATTATAACATTTAAGTATAGCAACTAAATACATTTTTTCTCTCTTTAATTTCTGAATGTGTAGAAGAAAAACAAGCTTGAAATTATAAGTCAAATGTGACAAATGAGGTGTGTTCATAGTATAACTAGTTCTATAAATATTCAGATTTTGGTGCAATATAGCTTTTATGCAAAAATGCATGAATACAAAATTTATCTTATCTTATGTGCAGATTTTCATACTATAGATATTAATTTAATTTTATGAAATTAAGTTTCAATACACTTTTACAAAAGAATTCATGACAATTCTATTACATTAAAATGATACTATGCGCCAATATCCAATACAAGAGGGTAAATAAAACCATTGTTATTCTTTCAGTGAAATGAATTATATCGTCTGTTATATGATAGGATTCATTTCCGTCATAAAATAAGTACATTTTAAGCAGGCAACATTTTATTTTTTGTTGACACTGACTGATAATTCCAATGAGAAATCCCAGCCGAGCTTTGAAAATTTCAGAACTTGAAATCTATATTGAGACTCTTTCCCATTTAATATCTATTTCTCCAGAAACATCTATCCAAAAAATTGTCAGTAGATTATAGGATTGCTCTAATTAAACAATTTTAATATACAAATCCTGTTTTTAAATTCAGTCATATGGAAATAATAAGACTCAATCTTAAGTAGGATGTCATTCCCATGGCAACTCAGAATCATTACCTATCATGGGATATCATTGAATTAATTACACGATAGGATTTAATAGAATGAAGAAAACTTTCATTAATTAAGTTTTGATTCGATTTTCATAAAATTTGAAATGACTTGACAAAATTCTGCAGCGATTCTATATACAGTAGAAGATCTTTATAACGCAATTCTATATAATGCAACTCTCCATATAACACACAACTTCTCATATGTAAACAATGAATTTTTAGTTAAGAAACACCTAAATTCCCACATTATAAATAGTTGCTATTCTCTAGGACTAAATTTGATAGATTAGATCAGCTTTATCTCCTTAATTCAGAGCTAATTACTGAAAAAATTGCTATGATTTGATACAGGTATGTTTGAGCAATGTTTATAAAGTAAATTTAACAATGTATGGAATGATCTATATTATGCAAAAAATTATAATCTGCACAACTCCTGGTAATAAAGAATGCAATATAAAGATACTCTAATGTATTTTGGTATGTTTCACACATATTTGGCATGTTTTACAACTAAATTTAATGATGTGCGAAATATGATCTATATAACACAAAATTGTATATAATGCACAAGCTTGTGTTTTTAGGTTTGCGTTATAAAGATCTTCTACTGTATTAAATTTCAAACCATTCGGTTGGGTAGTTTTTGCGCTGTTATATGCGGACCGATGGATGAACCAGATGACTATAGGTGCTACGTATTTATATAATTACGAAAGCAACTAAAAACTGGTATAATCTATTCACATGGAATTAAAGAAAAATTAATAAATTAAACATCGATATCAAAATTGAGAAGAGAAACTATCCTACCTGTGGCTTAATATTGATTTTTTCTACAGCATTCTTCTCTAGCCAGTCGACGTCAATCTCAATATCAAAATGGCCTATGTTACAGACAATAGAGTCGTTGCGCATCGCCATGAAGTGTTCACCTCTAATTATATCTTTACACCCAGTAGCTGAGACAAAAACTTGAGCTTTCGGGCAAGCCTCTTCCATAGTTGTTACTTCATAACCTAAAGTAAGAAAAAGGGCGATGGAGATGTTTTATAATAGTAATAAAAATACATTAAATTTTATTTCTGAAATGTAAAGATCAATAATTATTTTTCAGATAACTACACCACTAACTGCAAAATATAGAAGAAACACTGAAATAAAAATAGACTAAACTGTTTCTACACAAATGTGTAAAAACATTATCAATATTTATTTCTATAGATAATATGTATGCTAAAACTTAATTCTTAACATTAAAAATTTTAGTTTTAATTTTTTTTCTAAAATAAGAAATATATTCATGAAAGAATATTTTTCTTAATATTTCTAAATTAAAAAAAAAAAAAACAGAAAACTTTAAAAAAAAGTTTGTTTAGAAATAAATATTAAAATGTTTAATACTAATTTACCTATTTGTAAACTATAAATATTTACAAAAATTACCCACTTAAGTCATTTTTATTCTAGAACTATTTTTTTGTAACAAAACAAGTTAAATTTATTGTAAAATTTAAATCTATAATTCTTTTTGGAGTGTCATTTGTGCAACAATATTTTATATAGTTTAGGTGATTTTACTAAAAGCTTGTGCAAGTATTAAAAAACCACCGATGAAGCTGAGTTTTCAAAGAAATACTGGGTTGCATTGCCTGACAATAACAAAAGGAAATTGCGATTTTTAATTTGTATGTAAAGTTGAAAAAGTGAATAAAATTAAATGTTTGGGGGGTAATTCACTTGTAAATTGTACAAAAAATATGTAACAAAGAAAATACCAATAACATATTGAGGTAAAAAAAGGTCATCTCATTAGATTCCATGCAGAACAGTATAATTCCTAATCTGTAATAATAAAGATAGAAGTTTGTGTGTGTGAGTCTTCAGAACACAGGACCCGCTGTATTCTGAAAAGACTGTTACATGCATAGCTACAAGATTTGGCAGGAAGGTATCTATGTCTGCATTTTGAAGCCAGTTTTTGGATTAGATTTTATTCAATTTAATTTTTTATGTGATTTTTAGCTCAACAAAAAGTTTTTTGTTCTTCTCAAAATAGCACTTGGTGGCCGTTCCAGAGAACGACAGCAAAGATACAAAAGGTTGAAAAGTTTTTTTTTTTTTTTTTTACATCTTTCAAATCCACTTTGATAGGCTAGTAAATTGGTTTTGTAGTGAAATAAGCTCACATGGAATAGGATTTAAATGTTAATATAAAAGTATAAGCTACTTACAAGTAATATGACTAAAATCAAAATATAGTAGATTCAATTTGATTCAAAATTAAACAGTTAAAATATATTACATGTTTGATTATTTAAAACCAGTGATATTGGAGACAATATTTGAATGAAATATGTTAAATATATTTGAATATCTCCCTGACAAACACTGCAGAAGGAAATACTACAGCAATCAGTGCCTGATTTATGGCAGGGCATTTGGGACATGTGCTATGGGTCTGCATTTTGAAAGGGGAGATTCAAACTCTAAAACAGACCTAATAAAAGAATTTAAAAATAAAATAGTGTTAATGGGTCATTTTCAAAATATTCATACATATAACTGTCCTCACTTTATGTCAAGTCTGTTACCTTACAATTTTTAATAGTTTTATTGTCATATTTATATTTTTTTCCCATCATTTTTTAATTTATTATGAAGATTGGATAACTATTAAATATCTCTATAAAAGTTAATAATTGGCAGACAGTTTTTCTAGCTTTGATAGAGGGTCATTTTCAATAAATGCGTACAATTCTGAAAATTCTGACTTGTATGCCTTTTATGAAAATGATCCTCTATCAAAGCTAGAAAAACTGTCTGCCAATTATTAACTTTTATAGAGATATTTAATAGTTATCCAATCTTCATAATAAATTTAAAAATGCTAGAGAAAATTATAAATATGACAATAAAATATTAAAAACTGTAAGGTAACAGACTTGACATAAAGTGGGGACAGTTATATGTATGAATATTTTGAAAATAACCCTCATAAAAATTATACCAAAGGCTAAAGTGCTTAATTAATTATACTTACAGACACATCTAACATATACACTATCACCTATTTCATATTTAATGTGAAATTTAAAGTATTTTTTTCGTTTTCTGATTTTCGGAATTGTATGATTTTTTTGAAAATGACCCTAATATAGTGCTCGAGGGGAGGCACATAATGAAGGATCTGGGTTTTCAATGCTCCCAAACTTAATATGAAAAAATAAAATAACTTTTAATATATGAAGAGCAGATTGATTATGTAACTCCACTTTTCTGGTCTGGTTCATTCCTGTTAACTTAAACATAATAATATGAAGGAGTCTATGCAGGTTTCTTTTTTCTTGGGGACCATTTTGTTAAAAGTAAAAGTTATTTGCGAAAATAATATTTTGTAACAAAAGATTAAATCCAGTTTCTCAAATTTGAACCAAGCACTTATTAATAATAACTTCTTAAAGTCCTCCTGCAAAAGTTTTTCTCTCTGGTGAGTTTGTTTCGTTTGCAAATTACACCTTTTAAAAACCAGACATTCTACAAGTTCACAAAAAAAAGCTGAACTTTCACAGCCTCATGCAACCCTCCCCCCCCCCCCCCCCTCCACCCCTAAACAAGAAAGTTATATAATTGGTCATGCAAATTTTTAAATATGTAAATATTATAATTATGTATGATGTTAATTTAAATTGCATACAGTGAACATAAAAACATATTCAATACATATTGTTTTTTGGCAAAAAAAAGTTGAACTTAGCGGAATATGTACATTTGTCATGTGTCACATTAGACATGTTATTTTAAATTAAGAAAAACTTACATGCAAGCAAATATTACAAATTTAACATACATTATTAATACTAATAACTTTTTTAACTTATTTTTTTATCTGCATTTTAACTTGCTTTGTTACAGAATAAAGAACCATTGCTGAGTTAAAATATTTTGCATAAAGAAACATTCTGAACTAATCTTCAAACAAAATCAAATGTTCTATGTATTTTAACTGACATTTTATATATTTAGCTGAAATATCTGTAAAAATGTTATGAGCAGAAAAATATTACTTACTGAAAGATATTTATAACATGAGTCCAAGTTTTATAGCATTAAAAGAAAGCTGCTCAATCCAAAATTATATTAAAGAAAAAGCTTAGTTCTTAAATATATTTATATATATACACACACACACAAAAAAGATATTTACAAAAAAGAAAAATCTACTGCAGTCAGAAAAAAAAAGATATTTACAAAATAAAAGAGATCTACTGATGAGATTTGGTTTAGGAAAAACATTTTTGGAATCTGCAGTTAAAAATTTAAAAAACTGCAAAATTTTCCTTAAATATTGATGAATTGACAAGTGCTAACTACATGCAGGTACTAATCTCTAGTTATTTTTCCTCAAGGGTAAATAGAGTAGTTGTGGAACACTTAGCTTCACTAAATGTTGACACAGTAAATGCAAAAAACTTATTAAATGAAATTCACACATTATTTGATAAGAATGATATTCCATAGGAAAATTTAATATGTTTTGCTGGATTCCTGCAATGTAATGAGAGGTTCCAAAGCAGGTCTTGACACCAGAATAAGTGTTGAAAAGGCTCCACATTTGTTGGATGTGGATGGTGACTCATGTCATCACATCCACAATGCCTGCAAGAAGTTTTGCATACCATTTAATATGTGGTTAGAAGGTCTATTTAAAGATATATACAAAGATATTAAATGGTCTGCAGATATTAAAACTTGATAAAAATTGTGATGTTTTACGTATAAAATTTGTTTCACCAATCTCCTTTATTGCACATAGATGGATGTCTTGTTATAATGCAGCCTTGAACTTTGTTTAATAGATGCAATTACACTTATATATTATGCCTCTCTGAGTAATGATAAAACTGTTTACTTTTCCATACTGTGTGCTATATATACAGCGTTGAATTCAAGGGCTGGCACATCGGACTAGTTTTAAATGGTATTTATTTTAAACTACTGTTTTTAATTTATATCATCAAAATAATATAACACTTAATTTTATTAAACATCAAATTTTCAGAAAGTTTTTGACTCAATATTTATGTGCGCAGAAAGTTTTTGGTTTTATACAAGTCTGGTTTTTATGAAATCGAATTTTGTGAAAGGGCCCTTTAAAAAAAAAACAAATTTTGCCTGGATCGACCCCTGATATGACTTTTGAAATAAGCAAAATGTCTAAACTTTATAACCAACTACCCTATTCCCCTAATGGAAATTTAAATTTCTTTCAAACTTACTTAAAATCAGGGGAAAAAAAAGCACATTTAGTGCCAGAAATTGCTGCAAATTCACAGTATTATAACTCTGTTTTGGTCGTAGGAAAATGAATTTTTTACAGTTTTACTTATTAGAACATGTAGAGTCTTTTGAAATATAACTTATAGGATGCAGGAACCCTATAAAAATTTAAATTGCATAGCTTTAACAAAAAGAACTATTTTTATGTAAATGGTTTTTGATAGGATGAAGAACATTTAAAACATTTCTGGGACTGGAACTATACGTCTGAAATTAACAGTTAGGGTTACAGACGTTATAAACATTGCAAACCATGTTTAAAAAGATTTAAAACGTAAAATAACAAAAATAGCTTTGATTTATCTCTTCAATTCAAACCAGAGACTGAGAAGTTAACACATAATTGCTACTGACCTTCCATAGCTGCTTGAAGGGCGTTGATTGGATCCACTTCAGTGATGATGACACGGGCACCAAATGCTCTCAAGGATGCGGCACTGCCTTTGCCGACATCTCCAAAGCCAGCCACAACACACACTTTACCCGCAAGCATGATGTCTGTGGCACGCTTGATACCATCCGTTAATGATTCACGGCAGCCATACAGATTATCAAATTTGCTCTGAAGAGAGAAATAAACCTCAACTCAAGAGAATGCAATAAATATGAATAAAAAAAATATGAATAAAAAAATAAATAATATAAGTTACTTATACAAAATATAAATTTAATGAAAGGTAGGATATATAGTAAAATCTGTGAAAACAGATCTTAATAGAATTCTGCCTTAAAGGGGAAAAAAAAACAGTCATGGTCTCAGCAATTACAATAACATACAATTTTACCGAATATGACTTAAACCTCTGTAAAACAAAATATTTTCTGTCTTAGTAAGTTATACTGCATATTAAATTATACTTTACTATCCTTGTCATGTTTAAAATTTAATTAATAAAATGAAAGATTGGAGAAAAGAAAATAACAGCCATAAAAATTACCCCTTCTTCTAAAAAATAATAAATCTGAAATGAAAAATTAAAGGAAGAAAAAACTGAATGACATAAAAATCATCCAACACTTAAAACACTGCAAATTATTTAAATTAAAAAAAAAAAAAAATCTGAATAAAAACAAAAAAAAATTGTTGCATTGATGTTTTTGCAACAAGGAAATTTGGAAACTGCTTAAAAATTCCACAATTTTACATGGTCATGCAAAAAATTTGCACATTGATATGTAAAACAAAAGTATGCCATATGTTTAAAAACATTTTCAGCATTTTTCTTTCTAAATTTAAATAAGTTAATATAAAATACTAGCTGGCTTCGCCCGCCAGCGGGCCCCTAATTTACATCGGTGCCTCGAAACTTTTGTATTCTCCGGCTCGCATCCCCCTCGAACCGAACGAACCTCCGACCCGGGTCCCCGCTGCCTTCGGCACCGTACACCGGTCGTGCTACGCACGCACCGGATAATCCCATAATTTGCATAATCCCTTAATTTGCACATCGAATAGTATAAACCTCTAACTGAACTAATCTCCGACCCTGGTCCCCGCTGCCTTCGGCACCATATACCGGTCGAAACTTTTGCATTCTCCGGCTCGCATCCCCCTCGAACCGAACGAACCTCCGACCCGGGTCCCCGCTGCCTTCGGCACCGTACACCGGTCGTGCTACGCACGCACCGGATAATCCCATAATTTGCATAATCCCTTAATTTGCACATCGAATAGTATAAACCTCTAACTGAACTAATCTCCGACCCTGGTCCCCGCTGCCTTCGGCACCATATACCGGTCGTGCTACGCACACACCGGATAATCCCTTAAATTGCACATAGAATAGTATAAACCTGTCACTGAACGAACCTCCGGCTCGAAGCCATCTTACAAGACCAATATCAATCAAGAAAAGATCTGTTGTTCCCCATTTCAATAGCAAAATTGTATTTTAAAAAGAAAACCATCTCTGACTGGCAAGCCATTTGGGACTCATGTAATAAGGGCAGAGATACCTATAAAATTATAAATAAAGTCGATCCAAATTATCTCTGCAAACAGCCAACACTGCCGTATTATCTGAGTAACCATGGCAGTTTCCCACAATACTTACATAAAATAAGAAAAAGAGCCTCACCTAGATGTCTATGCGATAAAGCAGAAGGAGATGCAGTTCACTACATATTCGGATGCTGCCCTCTTATGATCCATCACCTCCCTTTTGATAAGAACGAAACTCTCAGATATAACCTTCGTAATATCATTTTCAATCCTTCAAACTCTCAAAAGTTAAAAGAGAATTATAATATTCTCAATAAAAATTTCTCTTTCATTACGAAAGAATTTAAAAAAAAATTGACTGAACTGACCATTGACTTTCTGAACTAAAATACCATAAATTTAGGACATCATGAACTTATAGTACTTCGAAAATATTTTATATTTAACTTTCAATTTGCAAAAAATTGTTATTTTTTACCTTTTATATTTTATTATTGTTATGTAATTATATTCATTGTTTCAAATTTAATAAACAGGCGCCTCCTGCGGTGGGGGTTGGAACGGATGGGTGCTATCGGTGTCGGGTAGCGTTTATTTTTCCCCTCGTGGACTTATTGTTCCTATACCTCACGGGTGGCTGTCCACGAGTGTGTGATTTCGGTCCCCGCTGCCTGCGGCATCGTATAGCAGTCGTTCCGACCCTGGTCCCCGCTGCCTTCGGCACCGGATAATCCCTTAAATTGCACATAGAATAGTATAAACCTGTCACTGAACGAACCTCCGGCTCGGGTCCCCGCTGCCTGCGGCACCGTATAGCAGTCGTGCTGCGCACGCGCTGCAGTATACGTTGGTTCCACCTTCTGCCACCAGGTGGCGCAAATAGAAAAAATAAACCTCGAATAAGATAAACCTCGAACTGAACGAACCTCTAGAACCCCACAGTTAAGATAAAAAAACTTGAAGGGGGGGGGAGGACACTGCTTTTCCTTAAACAACAGAATTAGACTGCCGGAAAAAAAAATCTGATGTCAAACAACTTATTTAGACCACCGGACTTCTTGTTCAAAGACAGGGACCTGTAGGAAAACTTAAAACTGAAAAAAAAAAAAAAAAAAAAAAAAAAAAAAAAAAATCGATAACGGGCGAAGCCCGCTTTTCCCTATCATAATATCTGGTTGCCACTCTAAAACAAAAACTTAAGATACTCGTTATGGCAGTTTTTAGACGCGGCCTACTTCTTAAAATCGTAATATCTAGCCGGCACTGTAAAAGAAATCTTTCTTTTGCTTTAATTATACAAATAACGATGATTAATTACACAATAAAATAATATATCGGCTCCTAATGAAGATATGAGAATAATTTTTAGATATTCTGAAAGCAGAATCCATTTTGAGTCGCCCTGTCAAAGTTTAGAATTAATGCGCCCCTTAGATTCGGAAATGCCCCCCCCCCCCTGAACGAACGCAGTTGAAAGTCACGTGACTATTTTATCTCTTTCAGAAATGACTTATCCACAGACGATTCGTCTGCGTTGAATGTTGAAATAAAAAAGAAGCTGTCTCTCCGGAATAGAAATAAATTCATTTGCCGTGTCATTAATGAGTTTTAATTGATATCTTCAAAAATTACTGGTCGATTTTTACGAATTTTTTTTTGTTGAATTCGCGGTTTTTTTATACACGTGTTAGCAAATTTTCGCGAATGTAGAGTCATTATTTCCACTTGTTTCAAAAAGGAGTGGGGCGATTTGATCTCGTATCTGTCGACACTGCATTCTTTACGGCAACCTTTTTTCACGTCTGGGGTCGATGTTGGATGTCTGGTCAGTTTTTGGCCGAAATAAAGAAAAGTTACAGTCCGAATTTCAAAAAAATTGACGTTTTGGAACGACAAAAATCGGCCGCGTGCGTACCCCGATTTTCGGATCGATACCTCCGGTACATTTTTTTTAATTCGATGATGCGTTAAAAAGCGACGATTTGGATGTCTGCGATTATCAAAACGGAAATTTTTTTCGATTCTTTTTCCAGTTCGGTTTCGGTCGGTAATTAAAACACTTTCGCTCATTAATAACGCACCGGGTCCGGGTCGGAGGCCCGACCCGATCGAAACTTGAGCGTTGCGCCTTTTTTGCGAATTTTTCGGTATGAACCGCCGTCGGTGCGCCGATTAGTCCAGGAGCCTTTGCGGGTACAAAGGCGGAGTGCACAGACACACACACACACACACAGACGTTTACCGCGCTTAATATTAGTGATTAATTACACATAAATATTTACAACAAAGAATTTACTGAATGAGGTTAAGTTAACAATGTCAAATAACACACTGTTCAAGAAGGTACCTGTTTCTGATGACTCATGGGAATTTTTATATTTTAGAGAATGCTGAAAAAGAATATGGCATTAAAAAGTTTTAATCACTTGCAGATTTTGAAAAAAGTTAAAAAACAATACCAATTTTAATATATTTGGCATTAAGCAATATAAGACGAATTTTGACATTTGAATTTTTTTAGTAACTAGGGAGCTCTGCCCCCTGCTCGCTACGCTCACCAACCCCCGTTCTGATTTCACAGCCTCTTAAAACCTGGTAATGTATCCTGTTTTAAAAAGATGATGATGATGATGATATCACGAACGGAGACTTTCTTCTGTAATCAGGTTATAATGCTTTTTCATTTAACTGGTTATAATGCTTTTTCATTTAATTCATCTTTTTTATTTTTAACTAGCTAACCCGCCCGGCATTGCCCGGGCCCGAGATAATTACAATCTCAGAGAAAGGCGTTAAGACCCTCCTTCCTGATACCCGCAAATATAATGAATAGTTTGTTCAAGAGAACCACCACCGTCACATACATTAACGCGATCATTAAAAAAAAGAATTACATTTTTCTGATAATTAAAACATAACGATGACGCTACGCTAAAATAGCCGGCAGATGATACCCCTTCCCGACCTCAATTTCAAATCTATATCTTAATTAGTTACCTAAATTTTTTTTCATTAGTAAAAATTGGCAATTATTTCCTTTCATTTTCGCAAACTAAATCGAGGGATCGGCTAGAGAAACAGATCTCTTTGTAGTTCAGTTTTTAATGAAAGCAGATCCCTGTCTGAAACTTTCTCGGATGGTTTTCACTGGCACCAGCAGATTTTTGGCAGTTTTTTGCATAAATTTAAAAAAATTACCGACCAAATTTTCCAAAGATCACATAGTCTAATGCAGAATATTTTTTTACATATGCTCAGAAATTTTCAAATTGATATCTTAATTAGTTTTCTTAAAATTCGCTAATTAATAAAATAATTTCGAATTTGTTCATTTTTGCTTGCAACTCCAATGCACCAGTTCGTTTCTTTTGCCATTTTGATTTAAAAGATGTCATTTTAGAAGCAATGGCTAATGAGAATCTAATTAATATCTAGGCTAATTATCAAAATATTAAAATTCTGAGGGTCAGGTGCACCAAGACAGGGTTTGGACTACCTAAATCTAAATTTACAGACTTCTAGGTGCGCTAAATTTTCCTAGCCATCGCCAACAGACACACACAGAGCGAAACTTTACACATGAATATCTATACTAATAAAATAAACACAATTTTTATGACGGAATTTTCTTTATTTCCTGCTTTCAACACGTGATCATTTAATTATTATTTTAAACTTTCATTATTGTTTTTAATAGTCTCGCACAAAAACATTTTTTATTTGAAATAAAACAATCCTTTGCGCTTATTTAAAAATTGGCAACAATATAAAAAAATGACTTTTTCAATAAGATTTTTTACTCAATTTTTAAGGATTTTTTGAGTTTTTATTGTCCGACCGTGATAATTTTTTTAATTTCTGAAAGCTTGTTATATTTCTCGTCTGGTGGTATGATTTTCGAATCCGTAGGATGGCTAGAAAAGATAATAGCTCCTCAAAAAAGTCCCTAGTAAAAAAGCGATGAGAATAACCCGGAATATCTACGCAGAATTGGATTGGTCCATTTCGTTTTTGGCTCAGTTCCAGATTACTTTTTTTTAATATAGAAGGATAAAAAAATCATTAATGAGATTAATAGCTTGAAAAATAAGATTACTATATCAAAAAGTTGAAGCGTTATTTTTTTTTTTTTTTAAGAAAAATTAAATTGAATTTTATAAAAACATAAATGAAACTGAGTATGAATTTTCATGAAGGTCTTCTAAAAAAATATGAAAGTAAAATTTATTTCTACTCTCTTGTTATATATTCTGTTGAAATACCAAGTCAAAATATGAATTTCTAGATTAAGTGCAGTTAATATAATGATCCAAATGCACCTGAAACTCGGATTTTTAATTTTTTTTATAATTAACTGAGATATTAATTAAAAACCATAATGAACATCGTAAAATGGCATGCTGCCACTGATTACCAGTATTTCCAAAACATTCAGAGGTTCAGAAGCAAAGAAGAAAGAGAAAATGTTCAGTTTTTGCACACTTTTACAAATATAGATCTGCTTTACAAATTGAAATACAGAAAAACAAAAAATACCCACTTAATCACTGTACTTTTCTAGTACTAATGGTGTTACTCGTTTAAAAGTATATTAATATTTACCATTTCAAAAAAACTATTTTTCAAACATCAAATTTGTGGATTTTATCTTGTGAATCTGCTCTTCTGATTAAAATATGAAAAAACAAAAATTACCCACTTTTCCGGTGTGCCTTTCCAGTTACAACAGTGTTACATTTGTGTGAAAATAAAAAAAACATTTCAAGAAAAATTACTTTCCGAGTACCATTTTTGTGATTTTCATGAGTTATGCATTTTTTTAAAAATCTCTATCCCCTTTGCTAATTGAAATTTAAAAAATAATAAATAAGTATCCAGGCAGAGAGTCGAAACCAGAACCTCTGGCTCAAACTACTGTTGCTCTACCTATTGAGCTACTTGGACCAAGAATCAGGCGATACAATTCACTCAGACAACTTTTGTATTAGCATCTGGTCTGTTATCTGAAACAGTTCAACAGAATAAACTGCAGATAATGGAATTCCATTAAACAGTGGATAGGAAGATACACTATTATTTTTAACTCAATGAAGTGGATTGTTGAAGATATCAGAATTTACAATTTCCCAACTGAGTGAAAAAGTATGTTTACATATCCATCATTTAATGAAGCTCCATTATATCCTGTTGAGCTGTTTCAGATAACAGACCAGATGATATTGCTAAAAGTTGTCTGAGTGAATTGTGTCAACCGGATGTCTGCCCAGGTAGCTTAATGTTAGCTTACACACTTGTGTTCAAAATTTTCAATAAAAAAATATTTTGCATTTAAAATTTTGTTGTATGAAACATAAAATTTTCAAGATACTTGATACTAAATCATACATTTTGTTTTTCGATGAGTGTAAGAAGCAAATTACTTCTATTTTCAATTAGTTGACCTACATTTTTATTGCTAGTGGGGAAAAAAAAAAAGACATTTAGAATTAAGTTTTCATGTTAATGCTATATGTTTTAGTTTTTAATTTATATTAAGTCTGAAAATATTTATAACCATCAGTAAGTTGTCTATTTCTGATATATTCGAAAATATCATGATATTTACGAACCCTGAGACATACCAATTTATACAAATTGGCATTTTCATAACTGAGCAAAAAAGTATCCAGACCAAACGTCAAACCCAGAACCTCTGGCTTAAACTGCCAATGCTCTGCCTATTAAGCTACCTGAACAGACAACCGGTCGACACTTTTGCACTCAGTTATGAAAATGTCACTTCGTATAAATTGGTATGCCTCAGGTTCATAAATATCATATTTTCAAAAATATCAAAAAAAGGCAACTTACTGCTGATTATAAATATTTTCAGACTTTATATAAATAAGAAACTAAAATATATTGCACTTAACATGAAAACTTAAAACAATTTTCTAAACGTCTTCCACCCACTCCCCACCACTTGCAATAAAATTGAAGATCAACTAATTGAAAACAGAAGTAATCTGCTTTTTACACTCATCGAAAAACAACTCAGTATATCTTAAAACTTTTATGTTTCGTACAACAAAATTTTAAATGCGAAATAGTTTATTGAAAATTTTGAACACAAGTGTAAAGCTTGTCTGATTTTGCATTCTCTAATCTGTTATGCAGTTTAAACTGAACTAAACCAAAACCAGAAAACAATCTAATAAAACTGTAAATAACTTATTACAGTGGACTCTCTCTATCTGAACACCCCGGTATTATGAACACATTCCGACGATCCCGGTGAAACTCTATAGATTTAACAAAAGATGAACTCTCTGTATTCTGAACACCCCACTATTATGAACACTACTTTTGATCCTCATTCTACCTTCACCTCTCTGTAAACTGAACGTGTGTTTGCAAACGGAATTCAGGGAATTCCCCCATCATGGAAATTCAGGAAAATTGTTGCAGAAGAAAAAAAAGGTTCAATGAAATCAATTTAAAAATAAGCAGACAAAATCATTGCTACATTTTAAGCATCTACCCAATGCTGTAATTTGATTGAATAATTAAGATAAAATCTATGGTTTCTTTTCCTGGTTGGACAACATTATTGCTTCTGTTACTGTTTTACTATTTGCTCAGCAAAGGTAAAATTTTTCGCCATTTCGCTATTGTTGCAGTGAAAGAAGCAAAGCACTTACACAGATTATGTCAGAAATAAGTACGAAAATGGAAAGAACTCAAGCTTCAGGAAAAATACGAAGTTGTTCAAAAATTAAAATTAAGTAAAAGAAAAATAGCATCTGATTTTGTAATTTCAGTAGGCCAAGTCAACGCCATCAGCAAGAAAGAGAAAGAAATTATAGCCATTTTTGAAGCAAATGAACCTTCCTCAAAGTGTAGAATTTTCGAAAAAGAAAACGAGAACATAAACAATCACGTCTGGAAGTTTTTTTGCCAAATGAGAACGAAGAATCTTCCTGTCACTGGCCCCTTGCTAAAACAGATTGCTCTGGATTTTTCAGAAAAGGAGAAAATCACGGAATTCAAGGCATCGGAAGGATAGTTGCCTCGCTTCAAAAGTCGGCATAACATCGAATTTGAAATAATCAATGGTGAAGCTGCAGACGTAAATATCTACACTGTGGAGGAACGGAAAAAAAAACTTCCTGACATGACGAAGGATTTCGAAGCTGCTGACATTTTCAATGCCGACGAAACCGGCCTGTTTTTAGAGTTCTTACAAATAAAACCCTAGCAGGCAAGAAAGGTCTGGGGGGGAAATGTCTAAAGAAAGATCTACTGTTATGCTCTGTGCCAGTTTTACGGGTGAGAAGAGAAGTTCAAACCCACTTGTGATCGAAAAAAGTAAACAGCCAAAACGCTTCAAAAATGTGAAGATCGCATCATTGCCTGTGCACTATAATTCAAATCGAGAAGCCTGGATGACATTCACAATTTCCTCATAATGTTTGGAGGGCATTAAAGAGATGATGAAGAGAGAAGGAAGAAAAATTCTTTTTGTGGATGATGCCAGATCAGATACAAACATGCAGCTGAGCAACGTGAGCCCGAAATTCCTGCCACCGGACTGTACTTCTTTAATCCAACCACTGGATCAAGGAGTAATCAAGACCTTTAAAGCTCACTACTAATCCATTTTCTGAAGAAAATGTGCCTGGTGATGAAGGAAGCAAATACAACAATTGAACTAACAAAGAAGGTCATGTTATGGATGATGTCCATTGGATATCAACAGCTTGGAATGAAATAACTCCCTACACCATCCAAAGATGCTTCTACAAAGCTGGACTCTCGTGTAAGAATGAGCAATGAAGAATAGAGGACGAAGAGGCAAAAGCCGTGAGTGACTTGGGGTCAATTCTTCAGTAGGGTTTCAAGACCTGTTGAACTATGCAGCTAAACATCACACAGAAGCCTATCCATTTCTTAAACAACTAGATAAGATGTACACTGAACAAGCATATACAATGCAAAAACATATATGTAATATATGTAATTGTATGTTTTGTAAAACTTTTTTAATATTTTTGAAATTCAACACCTCCATCTTGGTAACTGGAATGGCTAACCAGGCTAAGTCAGTCTGTACAATCAGTCTAATACAGTCTATAAACTCAATACAAAGTAGCAGTAATAATGAATTTCCAAATCTCCCTCTATAATGAACATCCCCATAAACTGAACACTTTTGGTCGGTCCCATGAGTGTTCAGAATAGAGAAAGTCCACTGTATTTAAATTAGACAGTTTATCTTTCAATGACTATTCTAAGTTTATATTGTCCCACATAATAATTGGTTCTACATTTAAAAAGTCAACTTCAAACGCAAAGCTTACAAAATATATATATTTTTTCTTTTTAGCTAAAAACAAAGTCACTACCGGCAGCAAAAGCTCTTTGTTTACAGACAGACAAAGTCAATAAAAGTTGAAAAATTCCTTTACACTTGTTTTGACCTTATTTTGTAAACAAATATCAAGTATATGAAAATGTCGAAAATATCATAATTATTTTGAAAATAAACATCAGATATACATCACCGAACACTGGTAGATCTAGATACCCTCCATGTGGTTTAACTCCTTTTTAACAAAATTAGTGATAGCACCAGTGCCTTTAAACACCTCATATGTAATTATTTTCTTCTATCTTTAC
Source organism: Maratus michaelseni (assembly GCA_963931845.1). Taxonomy (NCBI): domain Eukaryota; kingdom Metazoa; phylum Arthropoda; class Arachnida; order Araneae; family Salticidae; genus Maratus; species Maratus michaelseni. The sequence continues at coordinate 29,588,863 of OZ007588.1, read as the reverse complement.
AAGAAAGTATTGGATTCATGAAAATTTTCGACGGATTTATATGTTTTAGAAGCTCTTGAACACGATTTGACTGTTTTTAGAAAATGCCTGTTTGACTAATTTGAGATTGAAATCAGATCTTTACCTTTTTTTAATATTTAAAAAATAAATAAAAATCTGGGAAATTTTAAACAAATTGCTGCAAAAAGCTTTAAAATTACCTTAGTTACGGAGTCATTTACGTTGATGGCAGGGACCTTTAATTTGCCTTGATTAAGCATCCGATATAATGCATGCACACCAGTTGTTGTTTCTTCAGAAATACCTTTAATACCTGGAAAATAATACACAGAAAATGACACTTCATCAAATCATTTCTTATAAACAAAAACACTCACAATCAAAACAAAATAGGCAGTAGAACTTTGTTTCCATACTTCTAAAATCTATATTCCCCTACAACAAGCTTATGTTGCACATTATAATTGTTTTAAAAAGAAGAATATCATTTTTAAAAAATCATAACTAGTCAGCTTTTAATCAGTTTTAATTGAATAATGTCCTTTAGTCTAAAGTAATATATATATATATATATATTTTTTTTTAATAGTAAAGTCGTGTTTACATGTGTAACTCAGAAAACTCGCACACATAACGAATTTACTATTTTTGTTAAAAAATTGTTATTATTTTAGACTAAAGGTGTCACTACAAAAATGATTCTGTATGTGTCCTGTAATAGCAGTAAGAAAAGTAAAACGTTATCTAAATAATTTCACTTTTAAATTTGTCTCAATTTGCAAAAAAACTCTAAAAGTCACGCGCGTTACGGTGGAATCGCCCAAATACTTTTCAAATTTCAAAATACATTTAAAATACAAAATACATTAATTTTAATTATTGTGCACTATCTTGTACTATGCAAAAATGTTTTAATTGTAATTAGAGTCCTCCATCGGGTCTGATTACCCGCTTTTACCTGTACCCAACCCGCAGTTCGGATTGGGGTGGGTTGGCGCTATATTTTTTCAGTGTGGGTCCTACTTGTGTATCACACAACAAAATTTTATAATTTCCCACACATAACATTTAGAATTATAAGAGCTTTTATAATTACCATTCAGCAAAAATATTTTGATTAGAAGATAATAATCCTTATAATACCAGATTTGAAAAAATATGTTATTAACTTCCAGAAACGAATTCAAAGACTAGACAAAACAGACAAGCATGTATTTTCCTGTTGTGAATCATCAATTTGCGTTTTAAATTATAAGTTGTGATTTAAACCAATTTCAAGTCTGGTACGAACAGCTCAAAAAATTGAGAAATGTATCGAGTATTTTGATAAATACAAAATACATGGAAAAATCATTTCAAATTACATTGCCAAAATACTTTAATTTTTTCTGTTTAAAATACAAATGTGTTTTGAAAATGTATTTCAAATACATGTATTTTCGATACTGCCCAACTATGGTATATTTTGTATACATATATCTTCTTAGGAATGTATAAACAAGAACTTGAATATAACTCATTTCAAATTCACAAAATTATGACTACTGTATTTTCGGAATAAGCGCCGCGGCGCATATGTGTTTTAAAGTTTAAAATATTGGTGATGCGGTACATACGCCAGTGCGGCGGGTACAATGTTTTTTTTTTTCCCCCACATACCTATAAGCAATATCTGGAGGAGACGCCATTTTTCCGTTTTTCATTAACCCACCGAAATACTTGCCATGTGAGAGTCCACTCCATAACAATAGCAACTTAATTTCCCCCCCCCCCTCTCAATAAAGTCATTCTTTATTTTCAAGTTATCTGCCCCCCTCGCCCCCGGACATCTTTTTAAAAATTGTAATGTCTAGGAAACTGGTTGTGCATTTTTTTTTTTTGGCTATCTAGATATCTCAGAAAGTAAGATGATAAACAAAAAGCAGCTGGTGCCAACCTGAAAAAGCAAAGTAACAAAAGTTTCGCTGTTTATTTACCTCCATGAAGATATGAAGAAAAGGGAAATATCAGTAATGAAAGTTTCTCATAAAAAAAATGAAATATGTTAATTTTTTTTTTTTAAGAATTTATAAGATTTAATGTTATTAAGAAAACTAATCACAGCTAGTAATTTATCGATTAACTGATATTTGTAATGAACCAGTAGATGGCGTCAAAATCAATTGGTAGCATAGTATTTTTCTATTTTAAAATCTGGCAACGCTTCTCACATCTCAATCGCATTGCAATCAGCATGAATCAGTATTCCATGTGTTTGTAGAGATTAGAACACGTGTATGATTCTGTTCATTAGTCTTAAGTTCTGCTTTTATTTATATTTTAAATTGCCTCCTTAGCACCTTAAAAGTTATACGATGGCATTTAAGCCTGCAGTCATAGAATAGACAAAAGAGCATTGGAAATCAGGCAGCTGGAAAGAAGTTTGGAATAGACGAACTTTCTGTGTGCCACTAGAAATCAGAAAAAGCTGATCTTGAGAAAATGCAAGAAAGCGAGAAGTCTGTAGACATGGGTGCAAGAAGTCCATCCAAGACAAGACTGAAAACTTTTCTGAGTATTAAGAACAACCAAATGGAAATGGACTAGAAGATTTCTATGTCTTGCATTATGGCTAAAAATGGATCTCTTGCAATAAAAGATAATAATTAAAAGTTCTTGATAGTAAAATTGCTATTATTAAGTATATAGAAGTAGAATTTACCATTAATCAAAAATCTATCCAGGACTGAAATCAGTCCTGAGACTGAAGACTTGCACCCATGTCTGTAGAATTGAAGAAATGCAGAATCTAGTTTCGATGGCTTCGAATCTGATTAACGATGTATTGCAAATAAATTGCTTTCTTTTTTCCAATTTTTTTTTTTTTTTTTTCAAAAATAATTGCAAAATTAAAAGTATGTTTTATTATGAAACGTGATTTTATTTCAGTGATAATTTAAAAAAAAAAAAAAAAGGTGTTTTATTGTGAAACATGGTTTTATTTCAAAGTTTTGAGCCACTACAATATTTTATCAATCTTTAATTAGTAGTTCAAGCCTAAACTTCTTCAAAGAATCAATCTCCAAAGTAAACATAGCCAATTTTGTTAAATTGAATTTTTTTGTATGATTTTTTTTTCTTTTTTTATTTTAAGATAACCTGTGTTTTATTGTGAATTCATCTTGTAAAATTTTATCAATATTCTTGTTAATTTTAATCCAATTTTGCCGATCCTTTTTACTGTGGCTAGTCATCTTTTACAGATTTTTCAATGATGCAGCTTTTCTGATGGGTGCAGCACTTACGTGAATATTTATTTTTTCCTTCAAGCTACATTGTGTGAAGCCAGTACAAAACCTGAAACAAACATTTGCAATGTAATCTAAAGCTAACAAAAGAGAATAAAAACATGAAACACTAACCAGATAAATATTGAGGATATTTCTCGTGTACTAGAGCAGTTAGATCTCCACCGTCATCTAAAATCATGTTGAGGGGTTGACCATCGGGGAAAACAAGAGTCTGGAAAGTTAAATTCAAAATTAGAGTATGCTCATAATAAATCACAAAATATGTACAGGGTGAACAGCAACATTTTAGTTCTAAAAATATAATTCTAAAAATAAGCACCTGTAAGCACCTTATAAGTATATTTTTTGAGAAAAAATAAGCACCAATTTATGTGCACATATGCAATGTTATCAGAACACAATTGTGAAGGGAAAACATAGCACAATCAATTTTTTATTAGAAATTATTCAGGGCTGCCAACCTCTAAATATGATAAATAGTAGCACGCCAATTCTTTAAGGTGGAGGTTAGTTAATGTTTTTAAGGCATAAATCCTCAGCAATCAAAAGTGTTCACATGCATAAGAATCCGAAATAAGAGACTCCTCTCTCTTTGTATGTGTGTGCTCAAATGTGCACACATAAACATCTATTTCACCGATTGCCATGAAATTGAGGTTCACTGTGGCATGTTTGTGGTGACCACATTTGTCAAGCCCTGATTATAAATATTTTTTATAAAAAAAAGGAAATTTTAGATTAGTTTTTGTAAGAAAAAAAAAAAAATTCTAAAATGCAAAAAAATATGTAAATAAATATAATGTTAATTTGTTTAATGATTATCAATATATATATTTTTTTAAAAAAAGCTATATCGTGCCGTCCTCTAAAAAAAAAAAAAAAACCATTTTTGGAAATTCTCAATATAAAGTCTAATAAAGAATGCAAAAAAATCAAACTTGGCTACATTTTTACAGCTTGTTCTGAGTAAGATTTTAATGTTGAGCATTTTTCATTTTATCACTTTATTACAAAATGGCAGCCAATTATGCGAGAATTTAAAAAAAAACACTTTTTTAAAAAATGACCCATGTTACCTGAAAACAACCCACACCTGACATAATCAGCTGAAAATGAAGCATTTTATTACATATTAATAGTTTAACATAAAAAAATAACAATTTATGCAGATCATTCTAAAATTATATTATAAAAAGAAAATATGTAAAAATGAAGCTCCTGCTTTACCAGAATTCTGAAATTGTTAATTTAAATTATTTTAAAACTAAATAAGCACTCCTTAGACATTTTTAACTATTTTTATTATTCTAAATGGTGCATAAAAACAGAACAAAACAAAAAAAATGACTTTAGTAAAATATTTGGTGCAGTGTAGTACTAGGGTGGGTTTTTTTTTTTTTTTTTTTTTTTTTTTTGAGGACAGCACAATATTTACCTATCTTAACTAGAAAGTGAACTACAAACCTCAGATAAAACTGAGAAAATTGTAAAGTAAAATAATCATTATGATATATAAATGATTTTCAGCACTGAAAATAGCACTGAAAATTCTGGCCAGATAAATCAAAAAGGCATGAATTTTAAAGTATTCATACAAATGAATTTACAAAAAAGACATCTGGGTTTATTATGCATAAATAAATTATCATACTTGTTCAATACACCAGATATATTCATCATCTGTTTCTCCTTTCCAGGCATAAACTGGAACACCCCTCATGGCTATTGCTGCTGCAGCATGATCTTGCGTTGAAAATATATTACAACTGGACCACTGTACCTGTTAGTAGAAGATAAATTTACTCAGATGTTTAGTTTTCCAACAAAATTTAAATTATTCAAAAAATTTAACGTAGAAAATACATGTAAGAACTAAAATAAAAATCTAGAAACTTAAATGAAGAACATAAAAAAAAAAACACAGATTAAAAATTTACTCTTAAAAACTACTTAAGACACACATTTTAATATACAGAAGCAGCAGAGATGCAAAAATAACATTCAGTGTGATGCTACATTTGTAAAGATAGTACTGGTTTAGAGTCCTGCAACAAGTCAAGTATTCTGACTTTCCCCAAACCCAACCCAATCCATGATTTGGGTTGATACTAATTTTTTTTCATTGTGAGTCGGGTTGACTTTAAATATTTAGAGTTGGTTTTTTGACTATTTGGTCAGGTTCGAGTTGACCTTGTTTTTTCAAAAGAAAGTCATTTTTCAAAAAAAAAAAAAAAGAAAGAAAGAAAAAAAATACTACCGTAAAATCCCGTTAATCCGCCCTTCCCGATTAAGCGCCCCCCTCCCACTTTGTAAACAAATTGGAAAATTCAAAAAATCCCGAGAAAGCGCCCTCCCCCCCAAAAGAAATTTTGCCGCGCACGTCAAGATCAACACAAAAAAATTTATCTCACAAGTGTTTTTTTCCCGACGGATCAGAAAGGCATGATGATTCTTTGATATATCGCAAACGTGTACAAACACAAAAGTAACATACAGCAGTATAACCAAACATTAGTTTTGCTGTAAATTTATCTCCATAGCGATATGAAGATAATAAAAAAAATCGATAGTGAAAGTTTCTCATGAAATAAGTTAAACAATGTGTATTTGATGCTGTGTTGGAAATATCTTGATTAAAAAAGAATCTATTTATTTTATCAAGGAATGTATAGCCATATTTAACTTTATTATGAAAACCAAACACAAAATGATTGATAAGTAGATGGCGCCACAGTCGAATTTGTAGCATATTTCTTTGTGGTAGCAATGTTTTCCGTTTTAAAAATCTGGCAACACTATCAATTCGTCCTTTATGTTCTCAATTTTTGTGATTTGTATTATTTATTTAGCATTTATAGATAAGAAATCACGATTTTTAAAAAAAAACGGTTATTTAATCTCCCTAATGTACAACAGATGGCGACACCATGTAAAATGTTACTAATTCTAGGAAGGATTTCAGGACATTTTCAACTGCAATTTCTCAATGTTTTTTAATTATTTTAAATTATTAAGTTCCTTTTATTTTTCTGTTACTATATTAATGACAGATATTGGTGTTGTTAGTTATCTTATGACAGATATTAGTGTTATTATTTATCTAAATGCATTCCAGTTTCAGAGCTTCTGAAATCCAGAATTTTCTATAATTGCCATTAATCATGAAGTTATAATATTTTTCTATTTTGTATATCATTTTTTTTTTCAAAATGTTTTTCTTTTGTCACTTTATTAAAATAATGCATACTTTGCAACGATCGGCTATTAGCATCCCCCCCCCCCACATCATCACCCATAAATATCATATACTACAATTTTAATACCGTGTAAGCGCCCCCCCCCCCCCCCTGATTATTTTACGATTTTCCGTCGCGTTTAGGGGGGGCGGATTAACGGGATTTTACGGTATATATATTAATGAGTGTATATGTTTATTTTTAAATAAAAAAGATAGAATTGATATCAGAGATATAATTGTAGACTACTTTACCATAATCATAATTGTATTAAAATATTGACTAAATCTATCATTTCGAGTTCGGGTCAGGTTTGAATACTTTGGGTTCGGATTGAAGTGTCCAGTTTCGCATTGACAAATTTTTTGTCAGGTTTGGATAGAGTTCTGAGTGGATTTTAAGCAGAAATTTCAGATTTGGGTCGGGTACAACCCGACCTATGCAGGACTCTATACTTGTTCTAAGAACTACAAACTGGCTCATTGAAAATTAATAAGGTTTACATTTACATAGGAAATCAAGAAAGGATATTATGAGTATGGATTAGGCTTATCCACTATTGGTCTTATGCAACACCGATTCTCAACATGTATATTATTGACCGGTAAGTAAACAAGTACTTTGTTATAAAACAGTAAAACTCAGAATAAAATTTACATTTTTGTATAATTCTCATGGGAATTATACATAGGAAGATATAGGATTGGAAAGGACATTGTGTGAAAGAATAAATGGACAGTTTGAAATAGAAAGCCGACATTGAAACATATTATCACATCCTAAATAAGCAAAATAATAGTATTACACATAATAAAAGAGAATTAAACGTAAATTTTGGATATAAAAACAGATGTGGTAAGAGAATAATTATGAGCATTCTTCATTTAATGTTATAAATTTCATTTTAACATTTAATTTATTTCATCAATAAGTATTGATTTTAATTTGATAGGTACAATAACGCATACATGAACTAAATTGATTGATATAGTAATGTGATCACTGATTTATACAGTGTTCCCGGCCTTTTTTTAAATAAAAAATACAGACTTAATAAGCATTGTTTAAGGACACACACACACATATATATATATATATAAATCAGCAAACAATGAAGAGGCACTAGATTTGTCCACTTTTTCTCACTTTTTATTTCAGATATTAAAGTATTTCTAGTCACACAAACACATTCCAAAATTATTGCCAATCCCATGCTAGTAAATAGATTTATTATTAGACCAATTACTCAGATTGTCTCTGGGGCTGATAAATGAAAATATTGAGGAAAAAATTTCTGTGACTTGAAAACTGCATTCAGCTGAAATAAAAAGAAGTTTTAAAGGACTAATTTTTTGTGTAAAATAGGTACTTATAAGGGCCCTTAGAAATGAAAAATAAAGATTCTAAGAGCTTTATAAGAACCTTTTATATGACTTATCTTTGGTACCTCAGGATTCAAAAGCAAAGTTACTGTAACTGAAATAAATGGCTTGGATTAAAAGAGATCAAGGAGAATAGCCAAACTGCAAAGTAAACAAAATTTTTGTCCACACACACATTTAGAAATCGCCCCACAGACACCCACACATTTAGAAATTGCCACTTAAGTAATGTAGTGTTTTTGCTTTTCTCCAAAATATCCATTTCCAAGACTCCTTACAAGAAAATTCTATTACTTACATGCTATAAGCATTGAACACAAACCAAATGATAAATACTTAAGCCAAGAGTAAAAAGTACATTACGAAAAAATACATACATAATTTAAAACTCTATGTACATCAGAAATAGATAGAAAAAAGAAATTTCGAGGAGGGGGAGAAAATTTAAATAAATAATAATCAGCTGATGGATAGAAAACTCTCACCCTTGAAAAGATAGATGAAACTGTACATGTATTTATTCTTTTTTATTATTACTACTTAACCCCTTGGAGTTTCAATGACAAGATCTTGTTTTCATATGGAAGATTCTCAAAATAAATATAAATTGAATTCATACATGCTAGTGCGAGCACTGCATTTCAAATCAAAAATGACATTGTGCTTTTGTATTACTGCCATTAAATCCCATTATGGCAAGTTTTTTTTTAATATTTTTAATAGAAAGTGGTCAATGAGATAAGTAAAATCTTTAAAAAAAATCACAATATTATAAGATAATAAACTTACTTAGTAAACAGTAAATTGAGTGGAATTTAAATGAAAATAATAATTAAGATACAGCATCTGCAACATTTCTATTTTTATAAATATGTAATACACACAAAAGTTTTACTAATAGTAAATGATTTCCAGCACTATAGAAACAGACAAGAAAACATAATATAAAAAATAAATTACATCTGCTCCCAGTTCCAGGAGTGTTTCAATCAACACGGCAGTTTGAATGGTCATATGAAGACATCCAGCTATTCTTGTGCCTTTTAAAGGTTTAGAAGGGCCATATTTTTTCCTTAACGCCATCAATCCTGGCATCTCGTTCTCAGCCATGATGATTTCTTTACGACCGAAATCAGCCAAGCTGATGTCAGCTGAAAGTTACAAAAAAATTGTTAAAATTATATACAATTAAAAAAGAATACATAGAAAAATATATATATGTAGAAAAATCTATCAGATTACTTTTTATTATTATTATTATTATTTATGTAATTATATTTTAAAATAAAATTTAAAAAGTAGCTATTATTAAACTTGTCTAATGAAACCATTAATGATAAGCTGTAATATGCTGGCTTATTTGGAAATTTTTTGTTGTTGTTTGGTTGGGGGGAGGGGGAGGAGGCTTGAGAAATGAATAATTAAAAGTATAAATTTCCCCAAAACTAAGTTTTCACTTATTTTTAACTGAATATCATTTTATCAGTAATACACCTTTTCTTAATAAAATGAACACTTAAGGGGCTACTTCACTGGCTCTCCCAGACAGAGCAGCTAATGTTATTTCAATGGGAGAAATTTAGAAGTGTCATCTTTTCGCATTTTGCTCGAATTTAGTAATTTTTGTAGCTTTCAAAACCTGTACATTAAAATTATGTATGCTCCTTTCAAATTTTATTTTATTATTTTTTTTTAATGTGATATAAGTGCGTTATTTTGAAGATTCATGTTTAGTGTCTTATCGCGAAAAATCTGTTTGACATTTTAAAATTTGGTAAAGAGACAATCGTAGCCTGATTATTTAGCTTTCCAAAAATGCTTTTTATTTCGATTTAAAAAAAAATTTAATCGATGCTACAATCCTAAAAAAATTGTACTGCCTTTTTTAAAACAGCCGAAAACAAGTTACCTCCCTTTCTTTCCGGGAACTCAACGGGAAGTCAAACGGGAAAAATCTTCATGGAGCGATAAGAAAGACCACCTAATGTGTGAAATTTTGCCTTTGGCTATCAGTATGCAACTTCTAAAGCTGCAAATTTCATTTTAAGAGCAGAGAAGAAAGTTTAAAAAATGGTATTTTGAAATGATGTAAATAGATGCTGATTATTTGTTTTACTAGGCATCATATAGATTTTTAAAAAACGTTATTGATTTGGGATCAATAAAGATTTTTTTTCACCTCTCACCTCTGAAGTTTAATACCCGATATATTTTTTAATTGCCTACAATAGTAAAATGAAAAAGCGTTTATTTGCTAAACAAAAATACTAGAACTATTATTTATTCACTCTTTCTCGGGAAAAAACAAACATACAGTGGCAAGTGTCATTAAAATGAATAGATAGACAATAGACATATCCAGCGAATAAATACAGTTGTATTTAAATTTTCTACAATACCTTTTTTTCTATTATTTATTACATAACTCTTACTGAGTTAGTTTTAACGTTTCTTTCGAAAATATTAAATATTTATGCGGTAGATTAACTAAAAAATAACTATTGTATAGCTTTATTATTAAAATTTGTTACACTAATTTAAAACTCAGAAATGATGAGATTATACGGGTTCTCTTTTTTTCGGTAAATTTCGTGATTCTCCTTTCACAAATGAAACATTTTTAAATTATACTTCAAAGATAAAAAACAAAACAAAAAAAAAACATATTTCAGTGCGATTTATAATTAGTTACTATAAATAAAGCATTATTTATTTTACATGTAAGAATTTAAATAAATGTGTCAGTAATCAATTTTTTGGTCAGACGTATATTTTGTTTAAAGCTGTTTTCAAATCCAGGACTTACTTTCTGACACATTTCAGAATTCATTTTTCTTCGGAAACACATGAAATTGGCACTTGTTCTTATTCAGAAACTATGCAATCGAATAGTGTTTTCCATTTTTTTGGTAAAGGCAAAAGTCTTTCAGAAAATACTATCGAATTCGGCGTTTTGAACCGATTTCCGGACGCGACAGACCGGAAAAGAAGAAAAACCTGTCGCCAGATGACAAAAATCGCTTATAAATCAATAAGTAACTTGTTTATCAAAACATGGAAAACGTATTCGATTTCAAATCGCTTTAATAGTCAGGCCTGCCAATTTATGTTTAAAAGAAAGTTTCGCGTTTGTTGAGCAGATAATTTGAGAACCACCTCAAAGTTTGTGAAAATTTCTACATTTCAAACAAGCGTTATAAATGCTCACTCCTCCATATGTAACAAATGTTTTTGGCTTTCTCAAATCCAAACTGACTACTTTATGACATATTATTTAATTCGTTTTTGTTTGGAAAAAAAATGGAAACTCATTTCTATTCCAAATCGCTTCAATAGTCAGGCCTGCCAATTTTATGCTTTTGTGTTTAAAAATGAGTGTGCAGGGCTTGACAAATGCGGTCGCAAGATCGCATTTGATCATCAAGATTATTTTGGCATAGTTTTGTTTTAACAATGTTTTTCCTATAAATAACATAATAACAATTCAGTTATTTTGTAAACGTAATTGCCGAAACGTCAGTGAAGGCTCTCTGTTGAGACCCGAAAAGTCTCTTTGTCTGTCTGTCTGTCTGTTCCGCGATAACTGCCGCAAAAAGGGTCCGATTAGGTTGATTTTTGGTGGGTATATTGGCGAGGTACCCGGAATTAGCTGTATAGTTTTTGGTTCATTCGTTCGAAAAATATAGAACATTTTATTTTAAGTCATAATGCTTTTCTATGGGAAGTCAGACGATTTTTTAATTTTAACATTCCGCGAAAAAAAAATCACGCATTGGGATAATTGTAAATGCTAAATTATGGATATTAAATTTATGAAATGAATATCTTAATTTAATTTGATCGCTTTGAAAATTTCCCAATATATTTATTAGAATTTCTAAAGTAATTGTATAAATTATTGGGAAATTTTACGCATTAATTTGAAAGATATGAAAATTTTAATTTCTCATTTTTTACAAAAAATTCCAATGTATTTTCTTTCTCTCTTTCATTAAATGGTTGCTAAGCAACTATATTTCAAAGAATATCAACAAAGGAAAATTCAAGTGAATTATTTTGTCGCGAAATGTTATTAACAAAATAGCTAATTTTCGGGTGATTTAATTTTTTAATATGCTTTTTCTAATGAAATAGATGAGAATTTATTTTAACTACTAAAGAAAGGTGACCAAATCGGCTTTCCAAACGAAAAATATAAAAACGTTGAATGTGAAAATGGAATACAAGTCTCATAAGAGAAATTTACATTTGTATAAGCATATTTAATACACGGAATTTTATTAAATTTTAGCAACATATGATATTTAGTGGTTGAAAAATAAGTATTCTTTTAAGGATAGGATAAAACCTCCTGTACAAAGAGATGGTTATTCTAATGAAATTAAAATAGTAAATACATTCAGACATATACTGAAGAAATGAAATAGCACAATTACTGGAAATTTAGGCTATATAATTAAAGCAACAACGGAGGGTTCAGGGGGGTGGAACCTCCCTGAAGTAATGTAGTTATTCTGAAAAAATACAGTAATAAATAGTTTATCATATCATTGCATAACATTGTGTTTAATGCGATACTTTTAAAATTTCCGGAACTTTCGATAAATTTTACATTCTTATAAATGTATAAATAACTTTAAAAAATTGAATTTTAGAATATCAATTATTAAGCAGATAATGTTAAAAATTAGTGAGATCAATGAACAATGATTTGTGGAGCTGACGTTGAGGCCTCCGATCTGTAGATTTACTAGTTATTATTATTATTTTCTTTTTGAAAATAAATGATGAGGGAGGTTTGGGTGGGGGGATATTTCTTTTTTCTTTTTTACTGGCGACTAGATTTTATTACTGGGTACAAATTTGATCAAATATGTAAAACCCCGATGTGTGTGTGTATGTATATATATATATGTGTGTGTGTGTGTATATATATATATATATATATATATATATATATATATATATATATATATGTGTGTGTGTGTGTGTATATAATTAAAATGAAATCACATTACGTGAAAATCAAAGGAAAATATATATTCCTTTGATATTGTAAAAATTAAAAACAATAAAATGAAAGTGTAAAATGAAAAACTATGAATATCTTATGGATTCATCAGAGGAGTTTCATAAGAATAATTCATTGTAAACATATGTTAATTCGTCGAATATTGTCAAGCATAAAAAATGATAATATAAGCTCCTTATAACATATCGGAAAAACCCTGAGATGTGAAAAGAATAAGACATCTACTATATATATATATATATATATATATATATATATATATATATATATATATATATATATATATATATATATATATATATGTGTGGTTTAATGGTTATTATTTACAAAAGTTTTATTATATATATATATATATATACAGAGTTTCCCCCAGACAGTTTCAGGAGGGCGCTGCGCCCTGCCTGCCCTTTTGTTAAACAAATAGCGCCCTTCTTGCCCCTCATCCAAAAAATAGTGCCCTTCTGCCCCTCGTTTTAAAAAATGACGCCCGTACTGCATTTTGTTGTGCCCGCCCTGAACGTGCGCCTGGAAGTTGTTTTCTCATTTACACACATAGGATCGCACGTTCGTCTCCCGTCTGTTCAAAGGCCGCGATCGCGGTAGATTTAGAAATTCCCTGACGCAGGGGTGATTCTGGTCCGAATTTTCCGAAAATTAGAAAAAAATATCGGTCATAAATCTGAAAATTTGGACATAAAATGTATTGGTATTTCGGCAAATGATCGCCGAAAAAAATCAATCTCGTCATTCGTTCGAAGAAAAGTCGCCAATTTTGTCAAAGGATCACGGGGAAAACGTGACTTTCGTCATAGAATCGCAAAAAAACAGCAAATTTTGTCAACAGATCGCGGGAAAAACGTGCCTTTCGTCAGAAAATCGCGAAAAAACGGTAAATTTCGTCAAAAACATTGTGAAAAACGACAAATTTCGTTGAAATATCGCGAAAAAACGGCAAATTTGGTCAAAAGCATTGCGAAAAACGGCAAATTTCGTCAAATGATCGCGAAGAAAAGGCAAATTTGGTCAAAAACATTGTGAAAAGCTCGCGAAAAAACGACAAATTTCGTCGAAAACATTGTGAAAAACGGCACATTTCGTTGAAATATCGCGAAAAAACGGCAAATTTGGTCAAAAGTATTGCGAAAAACGGCAAATTTCGTCAAATGATCGTGAAGAAAAGGCAAATTTGATCAAAAACATTGTGATAAACGGCAAATTTCGTTGAAATATCGCAAAAAGACGGCAAATTTCGTCAAAAGCATTGCGAAAAACGGCAAATTTCGTCAAATGATCGCGAAGAAAAGGCAAATTTCGTCAAAAACATTGCGAAAAATGTCAAATTTCGTCAAATGATCGCGGAAAAACGGCAAATTTTGTCAATAAATCGCGGGAAAAACGTGACTTTTGTCAAAGAATCGCGATAAAACGGCAAACTTCGTCAAAAACATTGCGAAAAGCGGCAAATTTCGTCAAAAGATCGCGAAAAAACGGTAAATTTCGTCAAATAATCGCGAAAAAACGGCATATTTCGTCAAAAACAATGGAAAAAAACGGCAAATTTCGTCAAAAATATTTCGAAAAACGGCAAATTTCGTCAAATGATCGCGAAGAAAAGGCAAATTTGGTCAAAAACATTGTGAAAAACGGCAAATGACCCACTGGCCACAGGTTGTGCATGTGTAATTCATATCATATTGTGAGTTATTATTTAGTGCATAAACATACCTATTTTATTATTGTAAGACCTTAATTCTAGACAAATATATATATTTTTTAAATGTACTTATATAGTTGAAAGAGTGTCGTCCTTTAAATATTAAAGGTGCGTATAAAAATTAAAAAAAGTGCCCTGAAGAATGTAAAAGTGCCCTTTCCTCATCAGCAGCACCCTGCCCTTTTTTAAACCTGGGGGAAACTCTGTATATATATATATATGCATATATATATGTGTGGTTTAATGGTTATTATTTACAAAAGTTTTATTATATATATATATATATATATCATTTGATTTTGTAATCTAAGTAATGCATTTGAATGTAAACAGAGTTACTGATTAATTCTTTTTATTTATTGTTTTGGTTTTGAAAATCTCAGAATTGTAAAGGAAATTAATTTTTAATATAAAAATATTTACATTTTGATAATCTTTTAAATTACAAAAATTCTTTCAGTGTACAATATTTTAAGTACTGTTTGCAAGTCTAAAGATGTTTTATTTCTTTTATATGAAGAAAGTGTCAATTCTTAGAATTTACTAATAATATTTTAAATAGTCTAATTTGATTTTGAAAAGAGTAGTTAGTATGCTTTTGTGCGCGCAAATTGTGCAAATAAAATTTGTAGTATCTTTATATCACTCGTATATTTTTTATATTATGTATATATCATTGAAATCATTAATAAACAGGGTATTTATTCTCTTTTGTGTCGTGTAATCGTTAGTGTAGTATGTGAACAATCAATAAAATAGTTTTGATAAATCACAATTTGCGTATTTTTTTTATGTATATATGATTCTTTAAATTTTTTTGATAAACTTGAAATTTCATACTTTTTCAATAAAATTCAGTGTTGAACAAATTTTTTTCTTTGTTATTCTATATTAGTATTTCTATTTATTCTTTTTTACATTTATTCCGTTCACGGAAATTGATTTAAGTTTTCGTGTCGAAGAAAACTTTTTAAAATGATTATATTAGTGAATATTTTTGAGGAAATTTGTTAATTAACATATCACTTTTGATATGATTTTTATTTGATTGAAATAATCTAAAAATCAACATAAATTATGTTTCTATTCGAAAACCCTTCACATCTTTGAAAACAAATTGAAGTTATAAGATATTTAAAAGAGAAATTAAAACGTGGTGGAGAATAAAGGTTCAAAAATGAAGAAAATAAGTAGAAAAAAAAAAACCTTTAACCATCATATATGTATTGTATTTTTATTTCGCAGTGCTACACTTTTAGTAGCTGTAAATCTATCAACAATATCAAAATGTTTATCATGCTTCAAAGACTATAAATAAAGGGACTATAAACAAAGACTATAAAAATAATTATACTATTCTTTAACACTTTATGCCCCAACAGTACTTTAAAGTATCATTGAAAAAACTTGTTATAAAATTCATTTAATACATCGATTAGTAGTAATACAGTATACAATGAGTTAAAGATACTTTCCTTTATCTTATTCCAAAAGCATTGTTGATTGCACAAAACAAAAATATATTTAAAAGGATGATTTCTATTTCATTTGCATCTTTTCAGCTTTCTTGATGCTGGAAGATGGTGAGTTAAAAGCTTCAGTTCTGAAAATTTTTTGTATTTATATTCTAATATTTGTACATTTCCTAATTCTATAAATTAAAAATATTTTTTTTAATTAAAAAATTTGAATGGAGATATAAATATTGCACGTAATTCCTACACATTTAGCTTTGGTTTATTAATTTTAATTGGCAAAATCCTTCTAAAATTGATTGAATGATTATGTAAATCCTCTAACGTGGTTTCAAAAATTCACGAAAAATACTTTAGAAGATGAAATTTTCATGAATTCCTATTTTGGGGACATAAAGTATTAAAAATAGTTTCAAATCATCATTATTCTACGAATAAATTATCTGTACTTTTTACAAAAATTGTTGCCAACGGCTGATCCAAGGAAGTGGTCATGGGTTCATGACCGCCCCCTTGAACAAAGAAAACTTCTAAAGAATATTTTAAAAATATATATTAAATTCTTTTAAATTTTCCCCTTGCTCAACTAAGAGAATCTTTCCGACTGTCTGAAGCTCTACTCAAATCCAAATTAGGCAATTTCTGAAAGATCCATGAAATCATTTTTAATACCAGATGCAAGACAATTACAAGTGCACGTATTCAGGACAAATATAATTGAATAGAGTTTTCCATTTTTCGATAAAGGCAAAGAAACTTTCGGGGAAATATCTGTAAAACAGGTGTTTTAATCTGAATTTCAGGCCACATCAGCCAATCGCTTCCTCATGACGGCATTTCTGTAACTGCCAAGTCTTTAAAATTGTCTTAAAATGCTCATTTTAGGGATGATTCTTTGCCTTTATTAAAAAAATGGGAAATTCTTCAATTTCTTGGTATCTCAATAAAATGTGTAAATTTTATATTTTTACTAAGGAAAATGACTTTCTAAAAGTTTCAGAAAAGTAGCCATTTTGGATATGGCAACTGCCAGCCTTTAATATAAAAGTTGCTTATTAAAAGATGTGATCCCCCCCCCCCCCCCCTCCAAAAAAAAAAAAAAAAAAAAAAAAAAAAAGGAGTTATGTCTCCCCGTCTAATTGCAGGGCTGGATCCGCCTTTGGTTGTTGCGTCGGGACACATTTTACTGATTTTTGCATGGATCGAGCCTTAAAGTTAGTGAAAATTTACGCATTTCAAACAAACATCACAAATGCTCGCTCACACATCCACATACATAATAAATGTTCTTAAAAATGTGGCAAACACTTCTGCACTAAAAACTTAGTAATTTCCGAATTACAGTGAATTAAACTATACGAAAAGAATATATGAAAAATATATTATTATTAATATCTAAAAAAGAATGTTTGAACTATTACTTTTTCATATGAAGTGAATGTTTAAAAGAGGAAATAAAATTTCTAATTCTATTGTTTCATTACATTATTTAAAGCTGTTTTAAAAAAAAGAAATACGAAAACTCATGCATCAAGATATAGGTTATATAAAACTTTCCAATACTTCCAATATACTTTAACAAATCTTTACCGTTTAATAAGATGAAAGATGATGTCTACGTAAATAAATTGGAATAAGCATAACATATTTAAAAACCCAATTTCAGGAATTACCAACAACATTAAAAGAATATTCGAATTCTTTCGTGCATTCCTGTATATGATAAATAGATTTGTATATGTAATGCACGAGCAGGGAAGACCGAGCTATGCTCGGTAAAAATTAGCTTTGAGTTTAAATATCATGAACCATGACCAAAATGATCCACTAATCAAATTTTCCCGAACATGTGACCAAGCCAATTGTTTTCTCGTGCGCGAAAGTCTCAGGATATAAAAAATTCAGTCAAATGGTCTGAGCCGTTATATTTAGATGCAATTAGCTTGACCCTGACCCATGGTGACCTACTAATCGAAAATTCTCGAACATGTGACCTAGCCCAATGGTTTTCTGGCGCCCCAAAACGGTAAGATACAAAATTTCGTCAAAAACGTTAGAGCCATTTTTAAAATAAAGTTTGCATATATATATATATATATATATATATAACCACACACAAGATTTCCTCGTATTAGAATATATATAATAGAATGAAAAAATTTTGTTTAGTTTGTAAACACATAGCGCAGTTTAAAATCCCCCTTCTGAAATTTCCGTCAATAAACGAAAATGTGATCGATATTTTGTGTATGATCTGTAGAATTTATACACACCAAGTAATACACAAAAACTTAGTTAAATTTAAAATAGCGCACCGCAACTGAAAACACACTTCCAGCAATTATTGTTAACAGACAGAACTTTAACAGAATTCTTTTGTGTGTCCCTGTAAATGAACAATGAATGATATGCACACAGCAATCTATAGTAAGAAAGTCCCATGTAATGCAACTCTCAGTGATATACATCAATTTCAATATATTTGAAATCGTATAACATCATTTAAATAATACGCAAAGAATTTTCCTCTATAGACCGTAATATAACAGAACTCTTTTGAGTGTCCCTTTAAAGTAACTATAAGCGCGACACACTTCATTTTCAATGCCGAACATGCCATAGTGAACATCAATAACATATATCAATTGCGGGACAATCTGAGTATATTTACGTGAGTTAGAGCACGGACAGACAGATAGACAAACCGAATTCATAAACACTTTTCAACTATGTAGGAAAGTGTTAAAAATAAAGAACAGAGACTCCCTCAACAGCGTGAATCTTTGCTGACATTATTACTCAATCACTTTGGAATCGAATATCGTTTTTTTTTTTTACATTTTTATTTTAATATAATTTGAATTATAAAAGAATGGCTACTCGAATACAACTTTTTCCTGTTGTGTATAAAATCAATACAAAACACCATCTTTGCCATCGTTTTCCGAATAATGTTTTGCCTTCATAGGGAAAAAAAATAGCACCTGAATATCTGCAAATAATTTCGTGCATTTAAAAAGATATATAATTGATTTTAAGAATGTTTTAGAAAATAAAGTTTAGACTTGAGCCCAGCGGAGCAGCTATCTGAGAGAGTGTGATTGGAAACCTATCTCCTGTTTGCTAATCACTTTTCTCGCGGTGGGGTATCACTCTCCCTTACTATCCGCCTGAGGCAAAATGTGTCTTGTTTTATGTTGTGGGATGACCTTTCTGTTTGTCAATCGCAAGCTTAGTAAATATCATTGGACTTTAAAAGTGTCAATCTTAGTCACAGGATACGCCTTACAGATGGCAACGGTTTTTCTTTTTTCAGCTATTTCGATCTTTCAACTGAGTGAAGTAGCCTCTTAAGTTAAAGAGGATGATAAAAATAAAAAATATATTAGACCAATTTTGAATAATATTCATAAAATGACTTTTCCAGAATAAATCTCATAATTCATATTGTAAATAGAAGGCAAAATAATAATCAGAAGGCAAATCAAATAATTTTCAATCATCACAATCATTTCAGCAACTATTGTGCTGTCCTCCAAAAAAAGAAAAAAAAAAAAAAAAAAGAAAAACCCAGAGTAAAATGTTTCTTTAAAAAAAAAAAAAACAACCTTAGTATTTCAAATATTTTATTAAAGTCATTTTTTTTTTTTTTTTTTTTTTTTTTTGTTCTGTTTATGCACCATTTAGAAGAATAAAAATAGTTTAAAATATCTAAGTGTGCTTATTTAGTTTTAAAATAATTTAAACTAACAATTGCAGAATTCTGGCAAAACATGAGCTTTATTTTTACAGATATTCTTGTTATAATAGAATTTTAGAATGATCTTCATAATTTTTTTAATTATTTTTATGCTAAACCATTAATATGCAATAAAATGCTTCATTTTCAACTGATTATGTCAGGTGTGGCTTCTTGTCAATCAGTTAATTCACATTACAGAAGTTTCTTGCATAGTAAAAACTGACTCAATGTTGTCTTCAAAAGAATGCCCTGCCCTGACTTCAGTGGCTTTAAAAATTAAAAGAATGCCTTTAAAAATAAAAAAAAAATGTCCCCAAGAATAATTAAAAAAAAAAAACACCCTTTTCTCACTAGCTGCACTCTGCCTTTTTTTTTAACCTGAAGGAAACTCTGGTTCAATTAAATATTTCAATAAAGCACCCATTTTCAAAAAAATACCTACATTTGATAAAGATAGAAAAAAAAAAAATGTGTCAATCGGATCCTGATTAATCCCATGCATGAACCAACTGGGCCAGGGCCTCTGATTTTAAAAGATTTCACATTTGATATGAAATTTTTCTTAGCTCACATTTTAAATCCAATTTTATTTTAGTCTTGTACTGATTATCATCAATATTTCATACTTATAAGGTACTAAAGTATTAATATATATTTATCTAAATAAGTATTATCTCTATGCTCACTTTTGGATTCTAAGATAGTGTTTCCCTCTAGGCTATTATTTAAGGATTTAAGTATATAAAGTAGAATTTACTATCACTGAAAATCAATCTTCAAGACTGAAATCAGTCCTGAGACTGAAGGTGTTGAAGGACCCATAATTGTATCCAGAAATTCCTTGTAAAAATCTTCACCAATACCAGAGCATTTCTAAATCAATGGGCCCAAAAGCTTGCAAAAATTATAGACCTTTCTTATTTCTTTATGAAAAACACAGTGTAGATTCACGGTCGCCAGTCGCCACGTGGCGTCTAAAATGTTTGCTGTGGCCACTAACTTTCGATGTTTAAGTCGCCATGTGATTTTAAAAGTGATCATTTTCTGGTATTCCCAGTCCCCATCGTTAAATTTTGATATTAAAAATCTTAAAAGATTAAGACCAAAGCACATAACAAAATTATTTTTCTTATAGGAAAACAAATATTTGAAGTGCATTTTGAATTTTATAGTGTAAAATAATCTCACACATTTAGATTTTCTTTTGTATGTACTTTGGTATGGCAAAATCAAAATAAGAAATATTGTTTTTCTAATATTCCCCACTATATGAATGACTGCTTAGCTTTAACATATATATTTTTTAAAAACACCGTATCTTGCCCAACGTTATCTTCTGACTGTACATGAATACATGATTTAAAATTTATATTACACTTAATTAATATTCAAATTTTGTTGTACATGTGTGTATATTAAATAAATTACTTTACACTTTGAATTTCTGAGGGTTTTTTATTTTTTTTTTTTTTACCCCATATAAACACTATTGTTTTTATGCGTTTGTTTCACAGTTGTGGCCACTGGATTTTTTGATTTTAGGAGCCACTGGCTCCTACCAAATTTTGGGAATCAGACCTAAATGAAAAACACAGTGTATATTATTAAATCTTGTATTTTGTCTTTATTATTACCAAAGTTGTATAATATAGATGCATGCCGTGCACGGAAAATTTTCTGCAAAATTTGGAACTTTGCAAAAAAAATTTTAGAAAAAAAACTATTTATTTATTTATTTTTTTAATTGCCAAAAAATTTTAAAATATTCCCCAATTTTATGTAAGATTTATTTACTGTTTGCGCACAATTCAAAGATGCAAAATAGTGTTGTGACATTACAGACACTTGCGAAGAGGTCAAAATCTTAAGAATTGGGCTGTTTCTAAATGCATTGACAAAATAATTGATAAGAATTCAGCTCTTCCAATCATGGATTTTTAGCTTTATTATTTTTTTAACCAAAATAATTATTCCTTAATTTTAAATTTAAATGGTAATTATTTTAAACTACTGTTTTTAATTCATATCGTCAAAATAATATAACACGTAATTTTATTAAACATTAAATTAATTTGCAGAAAGTTTTTGACCCAATATTTATGTGTGCAGTAAGTTTTTGATTTTATACAAGTCTGATTATTACTTAACACTATTTTTCCCCCCTTTAAATAATGCCCTTTTTTTACTGAACTAAGTGCCTTTTTTCAGCTTTAGTTGTGCCTTAATTAGTGACTACCACTCTGCTCTTTTTGTTTCTAATATTAATGTTATATTTATTTATTTTATCTACTATCTGAATAAGTATTTATATACTGATTTTTATATTTTGATGCATAGAAAATATTTATTTTTTTGTAATAGTATAGGAAGAAGGGCTTCTGAATGACCCTGCATTCATTTTTTTTTTTTTTTTTTTTTTTGAAATACAGTAAATGTATGAAACTACACATATTTACTCAAGTAGTACTATTACTTGGAAATTTATATTTAAAAAAATTAAAGAATTTTCATTTCCTATCACTGGTAGATGCTTCCAAAAAACAAGAATTTTTCCCCTTCATATGCAATGTCATTTAATCAAATTTCAAATAAAGTCTGTACCAATGATGATTTTTACAGCACTGCATGAAAAAGCTTAAATTACATAAAAGGGGAAGAAAAAACGGGGGAATCCTCATAACGATTATAACTAACAAAATGCACAAACATTTCGTGTAAAAATCAAATTAAATAACTAGAAATATTCCCTAATTTTCATCTTACAATATTATATCCTTAAGAGCCATTGAAATATTTAGAAAAATTCCCGAAATCGGGGAAAACATTAGGCAAAAAATCCTGAAATCAGGATAAGTTCTCGTAAGCAAACGCCCCTACAGATGATAATTTACATCAAGAGCCGATCAACAACAAAAAAAATCACTTCATTATTAAAAGGCAGAAAATGCTTATTCAGAATAAGTATACAGAAGTTTAGACTTAAGATTATTTTGAAAACTAAAATTATTAACAAGTTAATGATTATATAAACTAATATTCAAAGAAGCAATATTGTTTTAAAATGCTGAAGTTTATGCTGAAAAGATGCACCATAATCCAGACACTTAAAATACGCATTGATTAAGCATTTGACAAATTTAATATGGAACAATTGTTAAGGAAGATAAATAAAGGGCAAACATACCAACTTTATACTTCGGTTTTTCGCTCATCTTTTTAAATGTCAGTCAACAGATACTTCGTGACAGATACAGAACTGGGATCAGAGCCTTGTAGTTTTAGTTTTTGAATACACGTGTAGAAGATAGCCGGTAAAAGAGACTCTACAAACTTTGCGGCTTTGCGCAAGAACCACGCGTTTCAAATAAATAAATTTCATTGGCTTATGGCTTGGCTCTGACTAGAGCGACATCTACACCTCTACTCATCTTCTGAAAAAGTGTTTCACACTGTACGGCAAAAGTGACAATCAAAATCAACAAATTAACAAATTAGTCAAGCAATCATTTTTTAATTGTAAGTAACATATATTAAAAATCAGATCTATTTATCTTTTTAATCTCAGATGTGTTTTTTTTTTAGCAATAATAATATACTATCGAAAAGAAATAGGAAATATTAAAACAGCTAGCTTTTTTACCAGAGAATAAAGGGGTCGAAATCATTTTCTATTTTCATAATTAGATTCCTTTCCGTGCCACATTCTTCACAAGAGTGGCGCCATAGTTAGAAGCTGACAACAGAAACAGTCACCAAACCAAAGCACTTACTTATTAAAATTTCGGTGGAGGGGTGAGGGGGAGGTGCAAATCGACCAAGAAGTCAATAGAAAAGACGGACCTCCCATTATTTATTTTGCATTTTAAGGGGAGGTAACGCCCCATCTAAAAGTTTCCGCAGACAGTACGTTCCCCCGCTCCCTCCTCCATAGTTGACTCCTATGCACCAAAGGTGCAGAACCAAAATATTTTATTAAAGGTTTAGACTACGGTAAAGAGCTAATATATATATATATATATATATATATATATATAGTAGCCTTACTCCGGAGAATGCCTACTTTTCACGTAAGCGAGGCGGAGGGGAGGATTATCTGTCAATTTAACAATTTTATGATAAGGTATGATTCGTATGAAAGCTTTACCCAGGGCCGGGGCCAGGGGTGAGGCAGCCGCCTCATGGCGCACCCCTAGAGGGGCGGCATTTGGCCCTGCATATTGTATGTGTCGAAATTTAAGAAAAAAGTGAGAGAGATATTTTTTTTTTTTTTGTACATTGCATATAATTACAGTCAAAGAAGTTGCATATAATTACAGTGAAAGAATTCCTGTTACAACGTTTTAGTCCACTTTAGTAAATTTTGTTCTCGGCGATTCTTGAATTATTAGTGATTTGTGACGAGATTTTTTCTTTTGCGTTTTGCGGCGATTTTTTAATATTGGTTAAAGGAATTAATTATGATTCAAACTTTTAGCCTAATATTAAGTTGTAAATTTTGTTCTCCGCGATTTCGAAATTTTTAGTTGTATTTAATGCAATTTTCAATGCGATTCTCAGTGCATTCTCGCGTTCTGCCTCGATTTTTTGCTAATTTAGTAAATTTTGTCCTCCGCGATTTTTGAAAATTTTCCGATTTTCAATACAATTTTTAGCATTTCCAGGCGTTTTACGGCTATTTCTTCACATTCATAAAATAAATTCGGTTTCAAATATTTAGCCTAATATATTGCATTTTGTCTTCTGCGATTTTTAGCGTCTTTTCACGCCAATTTTTTGACATTCCGAAAGTAAAACCTTTTAAAATGTTTTAGCCAACTGTAGTAAATTTGCTTATCTGAGAATTTTTAATTTGTAGCAATTTTTATGAGATTTCTAGCGTTTTTTATTTTGTTGTTGTTTTGTGGCGATTTTTCTACCTTATTAAAAGGATTCCGGCTGTACAATTTTTAGCCCAATGTATTAAATTTTGTCCTGTTTTCAATAAAGTTTATTCGGAATTCGTACAACGATTTTTGAATTTTTCTATGCAATTTTTTGATTTTTTCCCCGTTTGTGGCGATTTTTTGACGCTGTTAAAAGGAATTCGGTTTCAAACCTTTTGACTAATACAGTAAATTTTGTCCTCCTCTATTTTTGAATTTTAGCAATTTTTTGGCATTCGTAAGAGGCATTTAGCATCAAACTTTTAGCGTAATACAGTAAATTTTGTCCTCTACAATTTTTGAATTTTTAATGTGATTTTCAACTCGCTTTTTCGCGTTCCGTGGCGATTTTTTGACACTCGTAAAAGTAATAGGGCAGTTGCAATTGACGTCACCTTGGAGGTAAACAGTACAAATAGGCAGTTCTGATTGGTGGAATTACCCTTACCTCCAAGTGAATACAATGGTTGATCAGCTGATTGCAACTGCCCTATTCTGTTTCAAACTTTTAGCTTAATATAGTAAGTTTTGACCGCTGCGATTTTTGAATTTTTAGCGATATTTAGTGTTTTTTCGCGTTCCGCGGTAATTTTTTGACATTCGTGAATAATTCCTGTTACAATGTTTTAGTTCACTATTAATAAATTTTGTTCTCTATAAGTTTTAGCGTTTTGCGGCGATTTATTGGCATTCGTAAAAGGAATTCGGTTTCAAACTTTTAGCCTTATGTAGTAAAATTTGTTCTCCGAGATTTTTGAATTTTTAGGGATTTTTAATGCGTTTCTTAGAATTTTTTTTGAGTTTTCGCGTTTTTCGTTGAATTTTTTGACATTCGTAAAAAAATTCAGTTTCAAACATTTAGCCTATCCTATTAAATTTTGTTCTCCGCTATTTTTGAAGTTTTAGTCATTTTTATTACGATTTTCAATGCAATTTTTAGCATTTTTTGCGTTTTGCGGCGATTTTTTTATATTCATAAAAGAAATTAGGTTTCAAACATGTAGCCCAATAAATTACATTTTGTATTCAGCGATTTTCAATGCGATTTTTAACGTTTTTTCGCTCAGATTTTTGACTTTAGGGGAAGAATTGATGTTAGAATGTATTAGCATACAGTAGTAAATTTTGTCCTCTGCGATTTTATAAATTTTAGTGAGTTTGTTTTTGTGTTTCGCGACGATTTTCCCACATTTGTAATAGGGGAATCAGGTTTTAATATTTTATCCAATATAGAAAATCTTGTCCTCTTTTCAATAAAGTTTATTCGGAATTCGTTCAGCGATTTTTGAATTTGTTGCGAATTGTTTTGTTCGATTTTTAGAGTTTTTAGCGTTTTGCGGCGATTTTTGGACATTCGCAAAAAAAATTAATCTCTTAGCCCAATAGTAATTTTTGTCCTCTGCGATTTTTGTATGCAACTTTTAGTGTTTTTCCGCAATTCGCTGCGATTTTTCCACATTTGTAAAACAAATCATCTTCTACAAAACACAGCAATCTTCTACCCCAATATAGTATTTTTTTTCTATTTTCATTATTAAGTTTATTCGGAATTCGTGGAGTGATGTTTATATTTTTCCGGCTTTTATATTACAATTTTTAGTTTTTTCGCGCTTTGTGCTATTTCTTATGTGCCGAAGAAACGCCGGTCAGGTCAGTTAGTTAAATTGTTCTAGCAAATGAAAATACAGTTATTTTTTTATATTAGGGTGCTATAATAAACGATTTTGACCATGTAATTTTCTATTCTGATCATAATTTTTCCGTTTAATTTCAAGAATGTGATGCGCAGTTTTCGTTAGTTATGTTTATCTATTTTTGTCTTGATAATGTGATTGCTTTATAATATTGATTTCCGTATTATAATAAATGACTTCGCCGAAGAAAAATCAAGGAAAAATAGAGCTTGAAGTTTTGTTTTATTTTTAATAATTATTTTCTTTTAAAGACTACTAATAAGGGATTTTATTTTTGTGCATGTTTCAAAAAGATATATAACTTGTTATTGATATCATTATTTCGCTATTTGAAAGTCTTATACAAATTTTATACATAATTTGATTGTTTTTAAATGTTTGACATAGTTTGGCTTAATAATGTATATTGTAAACTTAGCTTCACCTGATGTAACTTTTTGGTTTACTAATCATAACGTCGATACAATAAATGCATTTCCCAAGGGAAAAGCAAAGCTAATGAGATTTTGAAGCGTCACTTTAATTCTTCATATGATGCTTTTTTGTAACTATTACGAGAAAATGATAACATCTTATTAATTTAATTTCAATTTAACTGTTGTTATATTTTTAAAATCCATGCAAAATTTCTTAAGTAATTAGATTATTTTAAATTTCTTAAATGTAAATTAATTTTATATATATTTGTTTTCTTTTGAATAAATCATAGCTAGCAAAATTAATTTACTTATTCTTTAAAAAGTTGGAGAAGTGGTTAAAAAACAATCACGGCATAGGGGCGGCAAAATAATGCTCGCCTCAGTCAGTAAAATGTCTAGCGCCGGCCCTGGCTTTACCAATCAGCTTCACTGAGTTAAAAATAATGAAGTGTAACGTAACCATCGTTTAGTGCAGTTTCGTTATCTGCGGTATATTCTGTTGAGCTCTCTACATGGCAGACCAGATGCTATTGCCAATAATGTTATCTAAGTGCAATATGTCCGCCGGTTGTGCCCCAGGTAGCTCAATAGGTAGAGCGTTGGCAATTTAAGTCAAAGGTTCGACTCTCGGCCTGGGCATTTTTTCACTCAGTTTGATGAAACTTTAACAGGTTTTAATGTATTTCCCAGTACTTACTGCCTTATTCCTGAGATAGACAATTGTCTTCCCTGGAAGAACACTCAAATTATAAGGGGCCTGAAACGGAAAATTAAAAAAAAGTAAGTTTTTTGAGAAATAGAGTCAAATCTCGATAGCTCGAAAGTGAATGGAGCTACAAAAAAAAGTTCGAGATATCAAAAATATCGAATTTTTTTATATTTTTAGCACTTTAGTCAATGTATTATGAATTTAAAATTTTTATAGCGTGAAATTTCTTCAAGAACGAACATTAAGATTCAGTTACTTGTTGTGATAAAATTTTTCATTTTAAGTAATAATCTAACATAGTCTGCAGTATGTCGCTCTCTTTTTCAAGTTCAACTGCAGTTTCTAAATGTGACATAGCTTTAAAGGTTTCTTGTGGTATGCCGACCCTAGATTCAGCAATTTGTATTGCCAGTGGTATTTCTTTATTTATAATTTCTTATTGAAATAGTGTCAAGGGATACAGATAGCCAACACCATATGTTTATGCTTGCTCTCCCATTCACCTAAACAGCACCATCAGCTTATACTTGCTCTCCCACTCACCTACACAATAACATCGGCTTATATTTGTTCTCAATAATTAGCCAGCGGCTTATACTTCCTCTTTCACTCACCAAGCCAATACATCGGCTTATACTTCATCTTTCACTCACCTAGCAAATACCATCTTCTTATACTTGCTCTCCTATTCACCTAGCCAATACCAACGCCTTATACTTGCTCTCTCATTCAGCTAGCCAACAGCATCAGCTTATACTACTTGTTCTCCCATTCATCTAGCGAACATCATCGTCTTATACTTGCTCTCTTATTGACGTAACCAATACCAGCGGTTTATACTTGCCCTCCCATTTACCTAGCCAATACCATCGGCCTATACTAGCTCTACCGTTCACCTAGCCAATATCTTCGGCTTATACTATCTCTACCATTCACCTAGCCAATACCTTCGGCTTATACTTGCTTTCCCATTCACCTAGCCAATACTAATCGGCTTATACTTACTCTCCCATTCTCCTAGCCAATACCATTAGTTTATACTTCCTATTTCATTCACCTAGCCAATAGCATCGGTTTTGATTTGCTCTCCCATTCACCTAGCTAATACCATCGGCTTATACTTCCTTTCCCATTGACCTAGCCTACACCTCCGGTTTATACTTCCTATTCCACTCAGACAGTCAACACCATATGCTTATAGTTGATCTCCCATCCACTTAGCCAATACCTACGGCTTATACTTGCTCTCCCACTCACCTGGACAATAACATCGGCTTACATTTGCTCTCAATAACCTAGCCAGCGGCTTATACTTCCTCTTTCACTCACCAAGCCAATACATCGGCTTATGCTTCATCTCTCACTCACCTAGCAAATACTACCTACTTATACTTGCTCTCCCATTCAACTAGCCAATACCATCGGTTAATACTTGCACTCCCATTCACCTAGCCTATACCATCGGCTTATATTTGCTCGCGCATTCACCTAGCTATTACCATCGGCTAATACTGCCTCTACCATTCGGCCAACACCATCGGCTTATACTACTTGCTCTCCCATTCATCTAGAAAATACCATCAGCTTATACTAGCTCTCCCATTCACCTAGCCAATACGATCGGCTTATACTTGCTTTCCCATTCACCTAGCCAATACCATCGGTTTATATTTGCTGTCCCATTCACCTCGCCAATACCATTGGTTTATACTTGCTCTCTCATTCACCTAGCCAATACCTTCAGTTTATACTTTCTTTCCCATTCACCTAGCCAATACCAATCGGCTTATAATTTCTCTCCCATTCACCTATCCCACACCATCGCTTTATACTACTTGTTCTTCCATTCATCTAGCAAATACCATCAGCTTATACTAGCTCTCCCATTCACCTAGCCAATACCATCAGCTTATACTAGCTCTCCCATTCACCTAGCCAATACCATCGGCTTATACTAGCTCTACGATTCACCTAGCCAACACCATCGGCTTATACTAGCTCTACCGTTCACCTAGCCAGCACCATCGGTTTATACGACTTGCTCTCCCATTCATCTAGCATATACCACCAGCGTATACTAGCACTCCCATTTACCTAGGCAAAATCATCGGCTTATACTTGCTCTCTCATTCACCTAACCAGCACCATCGGCTTATACTTGCTCTGCCACTGACCTAGCCAATAACATCGGCTTATACTTCCGCTCTCAATAACCTAGCCAGCGGCTTATACTTCCTCTTTCACTCACCAAGCCAATACATCGGCTTATACTTCCTCTTTCACTCACCTAGTATATACCATCTGCTTAGACTTGCTCTCTCCCATTCACCTTGCCAATACCATCGGCTGATTGTTCTTGTTTCATTCACCTATCCAACATTATGGACTGATTCTTCTTCTCTCACCCACTCAGCTAACATTGGCTAATCCACTAGTCAGAAACCAAAATCATCAGGATAACACATCATCTGTAAGCCATCTTTCCAAAGCTGTACCACCAGGCTCTAGCCCTTTTCTAAATTAATCGAACGCTATAATGTTTATGTGCTTCTTTTCCTACTCCGTAGCGGCCACTCAGACCAGTGGTCAACGGGTTGGGCACAAAATATGGAGTTTGGAAATGAAGTTTGCCGGTTCAATACCAGCACCGGTTTAATCGGGGTGGCTGTACAAGGTTTTCCTTGCACGAGAACAAGAATTCGTACCATTTTCCCTTAAAAAAGTTCTCCCTGAAGGCACATCCTTCCACGATAAAATATCTTCAAACTAACAAATAACCAATGAAATTCCAGTACGCCTTACAAAATTTTTCGAGCCATCAACATCAGGTTAATAGATCTGTATCAGAAATAATCACACTAAGTGGGACACACTCTACGTTTTGTACCTCAACAGAGCAGAGGGGTGATCCCTACTTCCATAAAAAAAGAGGAGAGATGAAGCCTGCCTCCGCGTGGTTTCTCCCTGGAAACGTCACTCGTCTTCGACGAATGACGGCTAAAAGGCTTCTTCATATTGATGTTGCAGATAGAATATACGAAACACAGGGTTTTTATAAAAATTAGGACTCGCACACTGATGATTCCGTACCTTTTTATTATCTTAATAATGCGTTAATTTGGCATTAGTAAATTATTATGGAAATTCATGAGCTTCTCACGTAATAAATAGACATATATTTCTAAAGTAATGATTTTCGGATTTTTTTCCTTTTCATGTGCTATAAGACCTTCCTTCGGGCCAAATTTCAAGGTTCTGGGTCAACCGGAAGTGCTCTATAAGTCTTTCTCTCTAAACCTATAGGGTATTTCTGGTTGACCTAAAACCTTGAAATTCGGCATGAAGGAAGATCTTATAGCCCATGTAAAGGAAAAAAAAATCCGAAAATCAGTAATTTATAATTTGTTGTTGTTTTTATATAGGATCAGTATTCCTGATTACGGAAATTCATGAGTTTGTCACGTAATAAATCGACATAGAATTAGAAAGTGTAATCTTCGTGCCAAATTTCAAGGTTCTAGATCTACATCAATCATAAGTACTCTAAAGGTTTTAATACCACCTATAGGGTGCTTTCCATTGACACAGAACCTTGAAATTTGGCACGAAGGAAGGTCTTTTAGCACATGTAAAGGAAAAAAATCCGAAAATCATTACTTTATAATTCTATGTCGATTTATTACGTGATTTTCCATAATCGGGATTTCGAAAGCGAGACTATAAGGGTTCCTTTTTTTTTCCTTTTGAGGTAAGGAACCCTAAAAAGTGTACACAGAATTTAAATGATTATAATATCATTTTTTTATTAATACACACTACATTTCGAATAATGAAATTAAACTATACAATAAGGAATGTTTTAGGTTTATGTACATAATGAACGGTTCAGGCCTCCCTTCATTTTCGGGGTTTGTTGATGCCTGTTGTCTTCTAGAACGTTGCTTCTAAACATTTTGAACATTCCTTGCCTCAAACTGATTTTTAATTATAGCAGTTGTTATTTAGTTGTTATTTAGTTGTTATAGCAGTTGTAATTCATTTACAAGGACACACAAAAGAATTCGATTACAGTCTACGTGCGATAAGTACAATCTATGTGTGATAAGTGCGTTTTGAACTTTGATTTGCGTTTTTAAGTTTATCTAAATGTTTGCATAGTGCGTGATGTGTATAACTTCTGTTGATCATATACAGGGCTACATAAAGGAATCCATAAGTATCACTGACTATTGGAGTAAATTGCTTAATAGCTGTTTTTAACTGTATTATGCATTTTCCTGCTGAACTATATTTTTAGTAGACAAAGAGAAGTTTGTAGAATATAAATAAATTCATCAGGGCTACGCAAAGTACAAGATGAATTGCCATTTATGGTTGGAACAGGGTTTTAAGTTGCCTTATTGCGTTTTTTACCCGAATTGAATTTTAGCTTAATATCTGATGTGTACAAAACTCTTTAGATAATATACAAGGCTGTACAAAAGGTTCCGAGTGAATCTCTATCAATTGGTGAAAATTGCTAAATGTGAATTTTCTAACTGAACTAAATTTTACCATGCTATGTAGTATGTAACGAAATCTGTAGCTCATATACAGGGCTGAACAAAATATTTCGACTACATTTTTTACTATGGAAGGTAATTACTAAAACTGGAGTTTTAAATATGTTATATGTTTTCTAAACTATTTACTTACATATCTTCTTTCATCTTATTTCACGGTGAAGTTTCGTTACAGTTTTCTGGAAGTGGTGGAAAGCGTTTCATAATCTATGCTTGACGCATGATTTTTCGTTCAATTTTGATCCGTTTAATATTATCTTGCACGTGGGATCGTGACAAAAAATTGTTAGTTCAGTTTATTTCATGTTTATATTCCGCATTAAATAAAAGAAAAAGTAAAAAAAAAAGAAAGGAAAACGCTGCTTTGGCAACAAACTACAGGCACATTTTCTCCAAAATCTTGCTCCTTCCTGTATTTTATTCTGCAATGCCCATGACCCTGAATATAATAACTCTCTTTAAGAAATACGCAAATGTACGTAAAGTTTCTTTCTTTCCCCCTATATTAAGAAAAAAAAGTCCTTCGGTTACCTGAACCGGCCTGTACCGGGAGGAAAAGGTAGCTTTCGTACATCTTCGTTTTAAAATTTCATCTAATGTTACACGAAAACAGCAAGTTAAAATGCAAAGAAACGTTTACAAAAGATTCGTTAATACTGAATTTGAATAAGAAATTCGTCAAATTATTGAGCAATAGCCAAATTGGCTTCATTTATGAAGACTTATTTTGGTCGCCAAATTTGGCGATATTTCGCCAAATGTCGCCAATTTTGGCGCCAATGTCGCCAATTTTGGCGCTAACGGATATGAATATATAGTTTTATGCGTATGATTGGGAAAATTATTACAACAATGAAAGAAAATAATATGCGAGTAATCGCGTTAATGTGCTGTTTTGTTTCAAAATGTCAGCCACCCTAGAATTTCAAACTGCTCTATCTCAGCCATTTTTTAAGATAGAGGTGAACCAAAAAATGCTCTGGAATCCTTGTATCAAGGCCTAACACGTAATTAAAAAATAAATTTGAATTTTTAATTTTTTTGTATAATTATTTTAGTTTTAAATTTTTAAATGGCCGCCATCTTGAATCAAAATGGCGGACCAAGCTGTCCAACGAACTCGGTCGAGACATTGGTGACCTTAATACACACAATTAGTTTCATCAAAATCGATTTATAAATACGAGCGTTATCGTATGACATAGGTCAGATATATATATATATATATATATTTGGATATATCTATATATATAAATCAACATTTGAGCGGAGGGTGGTTTTGGGGTCTGGGGGTCATGATCGGTGAAAATATATCGAAATTTTCCGGAACTGCTTTCCTCCGAACGGCTGCAATAGGTAGCTTTATACTTTTTAGTATTGAAAGCTACCTAAAAGAGAGAGAAAAGGACAGAGAACTATGCAACTATCGTATCACTTATCGCAGCATCTGTTTAGGTGAGCAGCGAATAATTATTATCTATTCACAAGCATTTATCTTTAAACAATTCATAAAAAAAAAACGCGCATATATAGATAATTCTAAAGATAATGATATCCGATAATATTTTTTTTATTCTTTATGTAATGATAAAGTTTTGAATGATTTTTTTTCTATGTCGGATTAACAACCATAAAAAGGGTGTAAAATCAGGTAGTTCCATATCTTCCGTCCAAATAAAATCCTTAAATAATATTAATAATAATAAGAAGAAGAAGTTGGAAATTGTGCGTCAAACGTGACACATGAGGTGCGTTCGTACTATAATTAGTTCTAAAGCTATTCAGATCTTGGTGCAATAGCTGTTTTCCACCCTTAGACAAAAAGGCATGAATACAAAATTTATTTTATGTGCAGTTTTTCATATTGTAGATATTCATTTTATTTTATGAAATTCAGTTTCGATACGCTTTTACAAACAATTCATTACAGTTCTTCTACATTAAAATTGAACTATGCGCAACTATCCAATTACAAGACAATGTAAAAAAAATTATCGTTATTATTTCACTAAAAAAATGAATTATATCGTCTGTTATTTAGGATAGGATTCATTTCCGTCATAAAATAAGTACTTTTTAAGTTGGCAACATTTTATATCCATTTAATGACCATGGCAACTTAGAATCATTACCTATCATGGTATATCATTGAATTAATGACGTATGATAGAATTTAGTAGAATGAAGAAGACTTTCATTAATAAAGTTTTGATTCGATTATTCATAAAATTTGAAAGGACTCGACAAAATTCTGCAACGATTCTATACATATATATTAAATTTCAAACCATTCGATTGGGTAGTTTTTGCGCTGTTATATGCAGACGGACCAGACAACGACTCTAGGTGCTCCGTATTTTATATAACCAGTAGACTATATATAACCCGCATGTATAACCCGCAGATTTCGCACTGCAACCTAATATTTTTTTTTACCAAGATATAATTTTTAAATGCAAATTTAAGCTTTTAAAGGAAAATTAAGGGCTAAAAATATCTGCAAACAATATTAGTCAAAGCCAGAATATCATCTATAATTTATTCCATCGAGGTTACACTAAAATTTATCTAAGATAGCAAAGGGAAAAAAAATAATATATATATATGTATACATACATATATATATATATATATATATATATATATATATATATATATATATATATATATATATATATATATATACATATATATATCAATTTTATTACTTACCCATCATACGTAATATAGGGTAAATCTTGCAGTCGTTTTGAAAATCGAAAAAAAAAAATTGACGGATTTACACGTTTCAGACACTGGAGATTCCGAAATACATATTTTTAGGGAAAAAAATGTTGCCGTCCGTCTGTCTGTCTGTGTATGTGTCTGTAAACGCTCTATCTCCCGAACAAATTGAGACAGAGACTTGAAATTGGGTATATATACTTAGTATGTGTAATAATGGGAAGAAGCTTATTGAATTTCAGTCACCTCATTTATCCGGAACTATCTTTTTGGGACTCTCGAAAAAGTCGATCTGATAAAAGGTATATAAATTTTTTCGAAATTGTTTATTTTAAGGAGTGAATATAAAAGACAATAAAAAAACGTAAATTTTACATACAGAATGAAGTCAATCGGATAATGAGTTGCCGAGATATTTGTCATCTTATTGTCCACACGCTTCGATTTTTCGTGACCCTGTATTTTATTCAAATTTCAATTCAAATACATATTTTAATTGGAAATGAGACGCTTCATCCGACGCAGTAAACCGTTAGTTAATACGATTATCAATTTTGAAGTTATAGAGCATTTAAAGTTTAGGACGTCATCCAACCAAGATTTTATTCGAATTGCAAAGCATTTTATAAATAGTTTACACATGTTTTATTTTCATATTTAATATTACGCCTATCCATGATGGGTAAGTATTACGGTGGCCCCCAACGACTAGTTATAACTGCATTAGAGAGGATGATATCATTTTCAGAAAAAGAAAAATATGCGACAAAGAAAAATAAATTGAGCATTTGTATTTGAATTTTGCTTTTTAATCATAAATATAAAATAAACCCGTGCGCAACAATGTTATTTACGGAAGTTATTTAATTTTACACGGTTTCGCCGGCTGGATAAAATTTAAGTGTGTTTTAACAGTACATTGAGAAAAAAGACACTTTCAAATCTGAGTAAATTGATGTTTTCATTTTGTTATGAAACTGATGTTTGTTTCAAATAGGACTACGACCCAATGCGTTCCATTCTGAGATACCAGAAATACTCAGACTATTGAAGCATGGACATACTCAAAAATGATTAGAATCAGTTCATACTCATTTTTGAAACATGGACATACTCAAATAGGAGCACAGGATGTTTTATTCTTGAGTGTGTGAATCTTTTCAGAAATGAGTGTATATATATACATGTTTCAAACTTGAGTCACTTTGACTATGCAACATACTCAGATTTGAGTATTTTTTCTCAGTTTTGAAAATGTCGTTTTTAGAGTGTAACTGCTCAATTAAGAACGCTCTCATTGTACATCAGTCATTTTGCCGTGCGGAATTTTCGCAAAGCGCCAGTTGCTGATTCCCTGTTCTTGTAAAAGTGTTTAACCAACAGCGCTTGATCTGGTAACGATAGCATACTGCTGGCATCGGATGAAGAAACTGTGTACACTGAGGGGATTTATGGACAGCCTGATTTGCACAAATCTGCTTTATATTAGGCATGCCAGAGCCATCTATCGGTGATTTTTTGAACTAGTTTTCTTTGTTATAAAAAAAATTCGATCTCCGTCTAATCACACTCCTGCAAACCGCATTTTTTAGCATATAATTTGTTTATTTGTAATGGATGTTTAAAATACTACTTTTAATTGCTAAAAGGAGTACAATAAGATTATAATCAGTAAACTAAGTTTTATTAGACTATTGACCTGTTTCAGCTCAATCTGAACCATTATCAAAACAAATAAAAATATTTTATAATTTCACAGTGAATGAGGTTATTAGAAACGCTATCATTGAATTTTTCACGTACTTTTGAAAAATTAGGCACGTTATTTTTTTATTTTGTACTTGGATGTTTATTTCTATATTTGTATCCATGCAGTCTCTCAAGCCACCATTTTGGTAAGTTAAATGCTGCGTCGTTACATATTGTATTTTTACGTGTTGTAATCTCTATGGTTTCTCTTATAATGATTGATTAGTACAGATTGGAGGGGTTGGGTTGGGTTGATTGTTGACGGCCAATTATCTGCACTTGGGATATAGGCCCGGGGGGAGTGCCCTTCGTGGGGGTCTTTCTAAGGGAACCTAACCCGTACTTACGCATGGATAAATCCACGGCTCGAAGAAAACCACGAAAACTCCGAACGATTAGGCCGACGGGCGCGATTGGGATCGAACCCAGCACCTCCCGTCTACCAGCTTCGAGAGCACAACCTCTCAGCCACTGGTGGGGCCAGATTGGAGGGGAAAATTATCTTGTTTTCGTCGAAATTTATTTGGATGGTTTCTTCTTGACATAATCTTGCCATGGCTATGGTTTTTCTATTAGACTTAATATCAACTGTATGCTCCTTTTTTCTGTAACTAAATTTCCTGCTTGCCATGCCAATAGTAATTCTTAGATCCGTCTTCTTTAATAACAGGTAGTATTTCATATACTCCTGAATAATTCTCAAAATGAATTGGGCCAATTTTACTGCAAATGATATGCTTTAATTTCTGTGGGGGTTTGGCTATTAAACAGATATTGAAACGTTTAAGGCTGCATTTTAATTTTACAAAAAAGCTTGGAAAAGATTGAAGAGTATAAAGTCTGCATTTTTGCGAATCAAATTTGTTTTCAGGTTTTTATTATTATTATTATTATTGGCACTATCCATGATTATTTTACACCATTTAGCAATTAAAAGTATATAATTACAAGGTTTTATAATTTGTTATATATTTTAAAGTTTTACCGAACTTATGAAGCACCCGGTATATGCGACTGACTGCACTGCAGAAAGATGTGTTCTTACAATTGAGGAAATTTGAGACCTTTGGACTGAGGAAAAGTTAACGAAAAAAATGTGGAACAACTTATAAATTAGAACATGCCGTGTTTCCTACAATAAAAGTGGGCTTGAATGCACTAATTGCAATTATCATTAACAGTTTCTAATGCGAAAATTGATTATCTGATTTTAAAAGGCGCATACGCTCAATTTTCTAGTGAAAAAAAAATAGTGAAACCGCCACTTAAGTTTTCTGTGACAAATTATATATTTTCTCTGTATTTTGTGTGTTTTAATTGTATTTCATGTATACGATTGAATTCGGTTATGATAAGGACGAAGGGGGACATCGTCATACTAGTAATAAAATTATCGAATTATCCAGGATTAAAATTTCATATAAATCATGAAAAAAATATAAGCAAATAATTAAAAGTCCAGATGAATTATTAAAAATGACAGAAGACCAACCTGAAGGCAGCTAATTTAAAATTTTAAATCGGCAAATAAAATAAAATTACTAGTGCTGGTTTAACATGCATTTTAATAATTTTTCACTTCTGAATTTGTAAACAGGAAATGATTCAATGAAAGGAGAATAAATAAATTAAGCTTACCTTTTATTTATTAATTTAAATAAATTATTTTTTAAGATTCAGATGATTTTCAGGATTCAATTTACAAGAGGTATTAATACCTTTTATGTAACACTAAAAAAAATCTAATCATGTATGACTTAAAAAAAATACTTTTTGATACTCTGTATTTATTTTTATTCTAATCTCACGCATACATAAATGGTGCTCAATTTGTATAATAAAATACCCAAAAACAACTTTTAAAAAAAAACAGGTTCAAAGTTGTGTCTAAAAAATTATATGTTATCAACTTTCCAAGATTATATTCTGTACTTATTTTCATACGTAAATAAGTCAAATGCCTATGTTTGATATGTTCATATAAATCCTTCTTCTCTCTTGTGCCAAATACACCATAACGTGTTTCTGAAAATTAAAAATTTAAAAATGGATGCATGATGGGCTTGGCGGCCATATTTCCATATTTTACACAAATTTCAAAGCACTCAGTTTAGTAGTTAAAATCGAGATTATTGTTATTCAAACTAACATTTTGCAATTTTATCATAATTTTTTTTAAGATGGCCGTTAAGCCCAGAAACACGTTATGGTGTATTTAGTACAGGACAGACGGATTTCTATCAACATATCAAATGTAGGCGCTTTCAGAACTATAGCTAATGTATATCTGGAGTATATCTATAGAGTAAATCGACTCTATTGTCCTGAGGCGCTTAGCTTACTGATATATAAAATCTAAATTAGGGTTAGCAGAACGACTGTTCTGCTTAATTATACTTACTCCAAAAAAAAAAAGGAAAGAAATGAAAGAAAAGGAGAGAAAGGGAAGAAAGGGAAAGAAAAGAAAGAAAAGGAAAGAAATGAAAGAAAAGGAAAGGAAAAAGAAAGAAGGAAAACACACGACGTTAAGAAAGATTTTATGAAGTTCGTTGTTAACGAAAACGCTAGAAAGAAGGTATAATTTTCGAGTGGATCTGTGTTGAAAGTTCTTCAATATATTACCATTTATGGTTTTATTAAGAAGATGCTATCAACAACAACCTCATATTTTTCGGCTTTATAAACGTTCATAGACTTATGTACTTGGTCTAGAACTCTCTCAGACCAACAAGTGGGATTAGTATGATTACCATCACCACTTATGGGTGGATATTCCTTAATTTTTTAAACATTGTTAATCTGCATAAACTTTTGAGACTTTTGTAACAGAAACTTGTACTTAGAAGCATTAACCCCTTGAAGGGCGGTGGGATATAACGTATCCCACTTAATTTTAATTCCAAAATGCCACATTGACACCAGTATTTTGAAATAAAGTTTTCCTTTTATAATGTACGTGAAGAAAAGATTTTGCTTATTTTCAAATAAATTTGTTTATAAATCCTGCTGTCAATCTATCATTTCAACATTTTAGCAACAGAACTACTTTTCCCCTCAAAGGGTTAACTCTTTGCAAATGTGTGTTTTTGGCACATGAATTTTGGACCAGAAACGTGTGCGAAAATTTTAATTAATGTATAAGTATGTAAATACAAAAAATTCTCCCAAAATCCATGAAGAGAAATCAATTCTTCTTCTATTTTTTTATACAAAACTCTGTAAAGAGTTTTTCACGAAATATAATTCATGTATTTTTAGTTCATCCATTTAATTTTGATATTCAAATGATGTGACTGTCATCAATCATACGCATGTAGTATTTATATATTACTAGTTGAAGTACCCGGCGTTGTCCGAGATTTTAATAATCTTTGTGTAAAAAAATAAATTTCAAAACTAAACATGTTGTATAGAGAAATTCAAAATGTTAAAATAGGTCAATATTTCCATAATCGGGTTTTTGTCATGATTCAATATTTTCCTCAAACTCATATGACGTTATATAACCAAATTAATACATTCTTAAATATTATTCACCTGCTGACGTCATATCTACTTGCTTTCTCTATACTCATATTGATACTCTCTTTATATGATTCTCAAACATTTGAAAAAAGTCCGTTAAACTTTCAATAGGACGTCCTATTAATTTTCTTTTTAATTCTCTAGTGACGTCCTATTAACCTGCTTTCTGTAACTTACACATAGTCATACTCTTTGTATTATTCAGAAATGTTTGAAAATGTCCGTTATATTATCAATAGGACGTCCTATTAATCTTTTTTCCAATTGTTGAAACTTTTTACTTCATTTTCATTTTTCACGTAGAAATCTTTCAATAGAAAATTAACTATTGTGGAAAGAATTTTAGTGTGGATTTTTAATGGTTGGCAACTGCAAAAAATGAAAAATGTTTCAATTTGGCAGGGAAAGGCTGTTAGATTTTTGGTTTTTTATTAATTAAAAATTAACAATACATTATTTCGATTTCGGATTACTTTAGTTGCCTCGGCCATGTTTTAATACACCTATACCTAACATTTCATTTCTGGCTTTCAAACTGTTTTGATTTGTATAGAAGTGCAAACAGACAGACAAATTTTCATTTTTATATATTAGATTAAAATGCTAACG
The DNA here is from genome assembly GCA_963931845.1 of Maratus michaelseni. Taxonomy (NCBI): domain Eukaryota; kingdom Metazoa; phylum Arthropoda; class Arachnida; order Araneae; family Salticidae; genus Maratus; species Maratus michaelseni. The sequence goes on along the minus strand of OZ007588.1, from coordinate 29,548,079 downwards.
CATAGCCTAATTTTTTTTTTTTTTTTTTTTTTTTTTTTTTGCAAAAATCCAGACTGTGTGGATTACATAATGCATTGTTTCACTTAAACGTTGTTGCTAATCGATCGCACAACAGAAAGCACTTGTGCTGTCAGGAGGCAGATGCTACGTCAATCTTTTTAACAAAGAATATCGTTCATGACGTTTCACTGATAAAATACGCCAAAAAAAGAGCGAAAAGAAAAGCTCTTTTGAATGAAAAAGTACATGTATGACGTGTATGTAACTGCTTTTATGCAGTAGCACAGCAATTCAAAAACAAGTTGGAAATCGTTACGTCAAACGTGACAAATGAGGTGCGTTCGTACTATTATACTAGTTTCATTGAAATTAATTCTATCGGCTGTTGTTATGATAGGATTCATTTCCGTAATAAAATAAGTACATTTTAAGTTGGCAACATTTTGTGTTTTGTTGACATTGAGTGAAAATTCCAATGGGAAACTGAAACCTCGCTTTGAAAATTTCAGAACTTGAAATCCATATTGAGACTCTTTTTCCATTTAATATCTATTTCTCCGGAAATATCTATCCAAAAAAACTGGAGGTAGACAATAGGATTGCTATAATTAAACAATTTTAGTATGCAAATTTTGTTTTTAAATTCAGTCATACGGAAATAATAGGAGTCTGCATCTTAAATAGGACGTCATATTTATGGCAACCTAGAATCGTTACCTATCATGAGATATCATTGAATGAATGACGTATGATAGGATTTAATAGAATGAAGAATGTGACTATAACTTGGTCATAGAGGTTATAAAATATAACGTCATAGATGTCAGATAACTTGGCGATACATCTCGGTCGCTTGACGATGAATCCTCGGAAGCTGCTATAACAAGGAAGTACCGATTTTTAAAAAATTCAAATTACTTAATAAATATTTTTATTAACATCTTTTTAAAGCTTTGCTTCGATTTTCATACAATTTGAAGTGACCGACAAATTTCAACAACGATTCTATATATTAAATTTCAAACCATTCAGGTGGGTATAGTTTTTACGCTGTTATATGTGGACGGACCAAACGATGACTATAGGTGTTACGTATTTATTTAATTACGAACGCATCTAATTATGAGAGGTGCTAAAGTAGTCACTTTCAGAAAAGTCGAGCAATTGAGATTATCAATAATTAATACAATATTTATCAAAATAATTAACCGTTCACATTAATTTTACCAGCTGGGAAGACCGAGCTAGGCTCGGTTAAAAATAGCCAAAGTTTTCGTAGACTTCTAAGTCTTTTGCAGATCGCAAGATAGCCAAATATCGTCAAATTTAGCGACATTCTTTAATTTGGCGCCAAGCATGCGATTTGGCATTAGTAAAATTAAAAACAGATTTTTCCCGCCAAAGTCGTCAACGTTTCGCCAAATTTGGAAAAATGTTCCCAACTTTACGACTTTGCTTACTGCCAACTGTTCAACAATTTAATAACTGTTTCAACCTTCATACTCATTGAAATACATTGACCCGTAATGGCCCCAAAATGACCCACTAATCGAATTTTCTCGAACTTGTGACCTAACCCAATGGTTTTCTGGTGCCCCAAAACGGTAGGAAACAAAATTTCGTCAAAATCGTTTGAACCGTTTTTTAGATAGAATTAGCTTGACTCTGAACCTTGATGACCCAAAATGACCCACTAATCGAATTTTCTCGAACACGTGACCTAGCCCAATGGTTTTCTGGTGCCCGAAAACGGTAGGATACAAAATTTCGTCAAAATCGTTAGAGCCGTTTTTAAAATAAAATTTGCATAACCACACACAAGATTTTCTCGTATTATAATATAAGATTAATGCCATTATCCAGAAAACATTTTAATTATTTCAGGTAACAGATAATAAAATACTGAAAATTGTAGATAGTTACGACTAAGAAAGTACGCACCCTGTTGTATAATAAAAATCCCTTCCGCACTGTACCGGGATGGAAATTGGTACTTTCGTGCTGTAGCGACCCCCGAGTTTGAATCGCCTATTCTATAATTGCACGGACTTTTGAGATCGAGCACAATTATAGAATATTCTCATTTGTTTTTGAAACTGGCTCGGAGTGAGACGAAACATGTCAACAACCTAATAAAAGTTATTTTTACTGTATATTATGTCGTTAATTTACACCTTTTAGCATTTAAAAGAAATATATTATTACAAGGTGTTATAATTTATTATACTTTAAAACATTGTTGAAAAGTGTTTATGAATTCGGTTTGTCTGTCTGTCTGTTCTCGCTCTAACTCACGTAAATACAGTCGGATTGCCACGTAATTGATATATGTTAATGAGGTTGATCATAGCCTGTTTGGAATTGAAAATGAAGTGTACCATTTATAGTTTATTTACAAGGACACTCAAAAGACGTTATTTTATATTTTCGTTCGTGGTTATATTATATTTTCCTAGATTAAGAAACATTTGTCTTTTGATATAAAAAAAATGTATATGCAATAGCGAAATGAGGATTTATGTCCTCGTTTCTATTATATCCATTACGTTATACAGGGTGTTAAAATAATGTATATGCAATAGCGAAATGAGGATTTATGTCTTCGTTTCCATTATATCCATTATATTATACAGGGTGTTAAAAAATGTATATGCAATAGCGAAATGAGGATTTGTGTCCTCGTTTCCATTATATCCATTATATTATACAGGGTAACTAAAATACTATTCCGCACAAATAATCACCTGGGAGCAATTATAAGAGAGTCTCTAGAAATAATGTCTAAAAAAGAAATAGTCTGTAACGATGTATTATCATATGATATCCACGCAGTCTGGAATGAATTAATGCATCATTGATTACCTTTCCCATCCCACCTTTTTTTTCCAAACCCTTGAAGTGAAATATAGTTTATTCCGGGCAAGCAAGAAAACGCAAAGAGGTAACAACTCAACTCAACAGAATTAGTTTTTTCCACTGATGATGACCGGGTTTCGGTTGAAAACGTTTTGGAATTTTTTAAAAGGACTTTAATGTGCTTTTAAATGTTTTTTATGTATGTTTTTACGCACCTTCAAGCAATATATTTACATTTAGTTGTATCTTAATGAATGTTATTTATTAAACAAGGTGAATTTGCACTGAAATTATAACTTTTATTGATTTATTATACAGGGTGTTAAAAAATGTATATACAATATCGAAATGAGGATTTATGTCCTCGTTTCCATTATATCCATTATATTATAGGGTGTTAAAAAAATGTATATGTAATAGCGAAATGAGGATTTATGTCCTCGTTTCCATTATATCCATTATATTATACAGGGTGTTAAAAAAAGGTATATGCAATAGCGAAATGAAGATTTATGTCCTCGTTTCCATTATATTATACAGGGTGTTCCGTCTTATCGTTGATCAATAGCTAATTCCTAAACTGATGCTTTTAGATGTTGAGCAATTCAATTTCAGAGGTAAGCTTCCATCGCAGAAATGTTTCAAATCTTATTCTTCATCCTATAAAAATCAATTTGTGTCAAAACAGTTATTTTTTAAAAAAAGTTCGAAATTTAAATTTTTATACGGTACCTGGGTCCCATAAGTTATACTTAGAAAAACAGAAACTGGCCGAGTTAGGATAACTGAGAATTTTATGAATTTTTGCCATTTTCTGGAACTAAAAATATAAACTCGTGTTTATGCAGAACCAAGTTATACAGACTCTACTGTAGCTGATTACAATGCAGATGTGCTTGCAATATTTAAAATCATATGTAACCAGCTGGATGGCGCAACCAGATGCAGTGGTGCAAGAACATGTTAGTCTTCTTGCACCATTGTGTATTTATTCATTGTGTATTTATTTATTTTATTCAATGTTGCATCTGGTTTTGTATTTATTCATTTAAATCATAAATTTTCTTTCTTACTCTAATGCATTATAATATGGAAACAGGAGTGAAAAGTCTGGTTTGACAATGCTTAAAATCTAAGAATTACTACGGCAATATGATATAAACATTGACATGTCATTCGAATTGTCATAGTAATTTAAAGTTTTTACGATTTTTTTTTTTTTTTAAAGTTGTAACGTATTTTGTGCATTATTATCCATGTAACATATGATATTAATAATGCGAAAGTCATTGCTGTTTGAACCATTTAATTATCATAATTTATTAATAAGGAGCAAGGTGAAAATTTTAACGATTTTTTAGAAGGATTTAAACATATGCTTTATTAATAACATGTTAAAAGAATTTCCAATATCACATTCGTATAATTTTCGCAATGCATCGTTAAAAGGTAAACTAACGCATGCCATACATGAATCCTAAAATGAAATTTTATGGATGATTATTTTTAGCACATTTTATTTTCCGAATTTTCAAAAAAAAAAAAAAAAAAAAAAAAAAAAAGGAAAATATTTTATTTTTATCTTTTTGTTTGAAATTTTCTACATTTTTATTCTTTTATACGACGAATATATTTTCTTAGCGAGAATTTTGATTATTCCCGTCTCCTGCTACTTCATTTAATAGACAAGCCACCTGCGTCTGCAGCTATTTATGTTTTTATGTATTTCCACGAATTACGACAGCATGATTTAAATTAAACAGAATGACGCATAAGCTATAAATTATTTTGCTTATTAAAGAACCCAAAGTAAATCACTTGAAATAAAAACAAGTTGGAAATTGTACGTTAAACGTGACAAATGAGGTGCGTTCGTTTCGTGCTATAACTAGTCTTACAATGCAAAAAAAAAATCATCGTTATTATTTCAGTGAAATAAATTACATCGTCTGCTATGAGCGAAATGAGGACGCCTATTTTTAGGTAGATTTCGTAAGAAACACTACCTATTACATTCTGCCCTAAGTTGGAATTTCTGAAAAATTTTTGCAGATCTACGCCGATCATGACTCCCAGAACCCAAAACCACCCCCAGTTCAAAACTTTATCTATCTATCTATCTATCTATCTATCTATGTCACTTTTTTATGGCCATGATAACTTGAATAATTCTGCACAAATCTCTTGCAAATTTATACATAATATCAAGGGGCATCAAATCTCGGTCCAGTTCGTTGATGGGCGAAATCGAACCGGGGGGGGGGGGGGGAAATGGGGGGGCTTTTTGTGAAAACAGAAAAAAAACCCATAATTTCTTAATTATTGTAAGTATCGAATCCGTTTAAAGTTATTATTACTTCTAGATAAAGGGCCAAAAATTTATGTATGACAGATTTTTGATATCATTAAAAATGGCCCCAAGGGGGAGGGGGGAAGAGGGATTTCAGAAGAAAAAATTCATAACTTTGTTCATTTACACGATATCAAATCCGCTTAAATTTATTATAAATTCTCTTAATATTATCTAAAATTTTATATTGACAAGTTTTTTATAGGACCAAATCTTATAGCAAAAAAAAAAAAAAAAAAAAAAAAAAAAAAAAAAAAAAAATCCCGGCCGGCTCCACCTACCACAAGGTAGATTTCGAAGTGGGCGGTCCCAACTGCCGCATGAAGGCAAAAAGGTAATTTTTTCTGCAATTCCCAACAAACAGGTGCCCCACGGTCTGCGTCTTCGAAATCTACCTGTGCCTGTAGGCCGAGCCATCAGGGATTTTTTTCTTATTCTTATGCCTTGTTTACAGATGCGAAATTTTTTTTCGACGCCAGGCACCGCTGTAAAATTCACTATAGAGATATTGCTTTGCGAATGATTACCTCCATGGTTTAATATTTCTATGAATGTTTTGTTTATTTGCTTTAATGGATTGAGATATTCTGCTTTTAACCTAATTTTTACTAAAGTTATCTCAGAATCGATACATTTTACTTACCCATCATACGTAGTATAGGGTAAGTCTTGTAATCGTTTTGAAAATCGAAAAAAAATTTTTGACGGATTTACACGTTTCAGACACTGGAGATTCCGAAAAACATATTTTTAGAAAAAAAAATTTTGCCGTCCGTCTGTGTGTCTGTGTGTCTGTGTGTGTGTGTGTCTGTAAACGCTCTATCTCCCGAAAAAATTGAGATAGAGACTTGCAATTTGGTATGTACTTAGTATGTAATAATGGGAAGAAGCCTATTTCATTTCATTAACCTCGATTAACCGGAACTATTTTATTCGGACCCTCGAAATATTCGTTCTGATAAAAGGTATATAAAAATTTTCGAAATTGTTTATTTTAAGAAATGAATATAAAAGACAATAAAAAAACATAAATTTTGAATAAAGCATGAAGTCGATCGGATAATGAGTTGCCGAGATATTTGGAATCCTATTTTCCACACTCTTCGATTTTTCATGACCCTGTATTTCATCCAAATTTCACTTCAAAGATATATTTTAATTGGAAATTTGACGCTTAATCAGATGCAATAAACCGCTAGTTAATAGGATTATTATTTTTGGAGTTATAAGGATGTTTCTTTCAAGCAATTCAGTAATCGAGCCTTTAAAGTTTGTGACGTCATCAAGCCACGATTTTAATTGAATTGCAATGCATTTTATAAGTAGTTTACACATTTTTATTTTAATATTTTACATGATGCATATCCATGATGGGTAAGTATTAGGGTGGCCCCCAACGACTAGTTTTAATGTAACTCCTCTCTCAAGCAAGCAATTTTAGGTAGATTCCGTAAGAAATACTACCTATTACATTCTCACCTAAGTTGGAAATTTTGAAAAATTTTTGCAGATCTACGCCGATCATGACTCCCAGAACCCAAAAACACCCCCAGTTCAAAACTTTATCTATCTATCTATCTATCTATCTATCTATCTATCTATGTCACTTTGTTCTGACCACAATAACTGGACAAATTCTGCATAAATCTCTTCCAAACTGATACATAAAATCAAGGGTCATAAAATCTCGGTCAAGTTAGTTAATGGGAAAATCGAAACAAGGGGGGGTGGGTGGGGGGGGGCTTTTTGTGAAAACAGAAAAAAAACATAATTTCTTAATTATGATACGTATCGAATCCGTTTAAAGTTATTATTACTTCTAGGAGAAGGGCCAAAAATTTATGTATGACAGATTTTTGATATCATTAAAAATTGCCTTAAGGGGGGAAAGGGGGGTTTTAGAAGAAAAAATTCATAACTTCGTCAATTCCCAAGATTTCAAATCCGCTTAAATTTATAATAAATCCCCTTAATATTATCTAAAATTTTTATATTGACATGTTTTTTATAGGACCAACTCTTATAGCAAAAAAAAAATAAAATAAAAAAAAATAAATAAAAATCCTTGCTGGCTCCGCGTGCAAACAAGTTTGGTTTCGAAGTAGGCGGTTCCAACTGCAGCATCATCGCAAAAAGGTCATTTCTTCCGCAATTCCCGACAAACAGGCGCCCCACGGTCTGCGTCTTCGAAATCTACCTGTGCCTGTAGGCCGAGCCGTTAGGGATTTTTTTTAGATGGTCTTTCTTAAAATGTAATTTTTATGCAATTTTATTCGAAAAAATAATTTTTAATAAAAATGGCCGCTTGGCATATGGAAAAAGAAGTGGTTAGCCCCATGGGACTAGTACAGGTTTTCTTCAGTCCCATGACTTGCGCTTTTACAATATAGATTTACGTACTATAATATTTAATAGAATAAAGAAAACTTTTATGAATATCTTTTTAAGTTTTGATTCGATTTTCATAAAATTTGAAATGACTCGCCAAAATTCTGCAACGATTCTATATATTAAATTTCCAACCATTCGGTTGGGTAGTTTTTGCGCTGTTATATGCGGACAGACGGACGGACCAGATGACGACTAGGTGCTACGCATTTGTAAAATTACGAACACGCCTAATGAATTTGTTAGTGGATGATTTATATAGGGTGGCTTCAGGGGCATAGACAAAAGAGGGTCTGATAGAGTTCAAGGCCTCCCCATTCAATTAAGGCAATTTTTTCAAGACATGAGCTGTTCCAACTATAATTATTTTCTATGTATTTAGTGATTGATCTGGAAAAAAAAAAAAAAAAAAAAAAAAAAAAAAAACTCTGTACTCAATGAAGATTTATAAATATTGATTGTAGTTCTGACTTCTAAATCTGCAGATCAGGTTACTCAATCACAATTCTGCAAATCACATTTTCATTTTGGACTCGTTTTATCTAATATTTGAAAATTTCAACTCGCAGTTACATTATCTTTTTCCAGGTTAGTATGACAAATTTTCGAGAGGTTTTGTTCTTGCGAACTGCAAAGCAAAATATGTTTAGTTTAGATGCACTGACACTTAAAAACTGTTTATTATCGGTGGAGGGTGTGGGAGTTCATTGCTTTGAACCGTACTTTCATTAATTTTATCATTACAGTAAAGCACCGTTTATACGTTTCTCATTTATACATCTTTTACATTTATACGTCGTTTCAGTGCGATGCCGATTCATCCCTGTGTATTTTAATGTTGTAATACTTCGTTTATACGACGTATAACTTCGGTTATATGTCGTTTCTTTCATGCCGTAACCGATTTTCTCAGCATTTTCCCCCCAGCGTCGTCCTTTTTTTCTTTCTTTTTTTTTCCCTGCTACCAATATTTCGGAAATATTAAAGACAAAAAAGATGTGTGACTGCTACAGGGGTTACTTCATGTTCGTGGAACCTGTGGAGGGATTTGGACGAAAAGAATGGACAGTGGGTGGTCTGCTCACGAGAGAAGTTTGAGATTAGTAAACGTTGCTTCATTTTCTGATTTCGTTGCACTTTAGATCACGTTAAGGGCGAATTTTATTTTTTCTTTCGGTTTCTTTTGAACACTCTACGTGCTCCTAAAATGTTCCGAAAATGAAAAGAACTTTCATTAAAAGAGAAAATTGAAATTTGAAAAGAATTTGTCAGACGACGATTACAAATTATTTTGATTAAATTATGTTTGTACGTTCAGTAATGGAATAAAAAAAGTGCAGATCAAGGTGTGCAGCTGATATAAGTTTTGATAATCCTCACTTTTATTTTCCATTTTAGAAATAATTATTTATTTATTTCTATATTTTAAATTTTTTCGAGTATATAATAGTGCATCTTAAGCTACCGTAAATGGTACCAAAACTGAATTTGTATGATTGCAGCATTATATTTCTACAGTCCAAGATTTTTCAACTTAGACGGCTACAATTTCGATTGTATGTCTTTCTTAGTTATACGTCGTTTTAGAAAGGTCCCCTAAAAGACGTATAATCGGTGCGTTACTGCATCAATACGCTGAAAAATATCAGTAAAGATGAGAACTGATTTTAATTTCAGGATGATCTCGATGATGAATTGAAGAGATGACCCGCCATTGATAAATACACAGATGCACCTCACGAGATGTTTCCACGTTGATTGGCTCGAGGCAACTAGATTGTTTCATAGGTTTGGACATATCCATACCCTGTGCAAAAAATACACCCCGAAAAAAAATCTAATTCCTACTGTGTTATTGGCATGAGACAAAAAATACTCTAACAACTCTTCAGTGGCCTCTTTCCATGTCTACCTTCCAAGTGGGACACCCTGTATCTTCAGCCGAATCTCTATTTTTAATATGCTCGAGAATTTCTGGAGATCCACATTGATTTTATCGTGAGATACATGTGTATATGAAAATGTAACTCTTTAAATCGAAAACCCTCTCAGAGAGTTTTAAAACATATTAATCTGCCACTCTTATTATGAAGCTAGCTTTCCTTTCTCTATTCGAATTCTTGACATGTGACGAAAATCACTATGCTTCAGAACTTCTGCGATTTACTACAGTTGTCATCCCAGGAATGTCAAGGCCTAATACTGCACATGTGTAAATGTTCAATTATTTCTAGCATATGCTACTTGTTTCTAAATGCTGACACACTAAATATGTAATTCTTCTTGTAACATCAGCTGACGCAACACATCGTTTAACATGATACATTGTTACATGTTACATGGGAGACAACAGGAAAAAAATCCACAAGGCATCTTTTTTTCCGGGGTAGGGGTGGGGGTGAGGGTATGAGATAAGTTGATGTCTTATTATATTAAATAAAAATCTTTTATTCCCCTGCCCCTTAATTATTGTGCTTAACGAAAATTTGATAATGAACATTGTAAGTCATACTATTTCAGCTCTTAAAACAAAACAGAAAAATAATCATGAGGAAATATTATAAACACATTTAAGGCATTCAAAATTATTTTTAATTTACATTTCAAAATGACAAAAATGTCGTCTGCATTTTTACAAAACATATTATTGATAATTTTATTTATTTTTGAAAAAAAAAAAAGATATAGAAGTTATTTTTTATGATCTTAGTACTATTGTAAGTAACATGAAAATTCCGACGAAAAATTGTCGTAACGTCAGATGATGAAATCACTTATCTCTCACTTACAACAGAACACTGTTGTCATAACAACAGGCTTTTTAGCGACAAAGGGTAGCTGTAGCAACCCAACGCGGAAAATCCCCTCTCTGGAGCTTTATTTCGGTCGTCACAAATTTCTCTTTTCTTAAAGTTTTAAAAATTCGTTTAAATTTAAATTATTAATACATTTTGATTTTTTTAAATGACTCCAGAAGGTTTCCTCCATACGGGGATATAAAATATCAAAATCCTCATTTTCGGCGGAAAGACGGCTTTTGAAAAAATCAAAAATCTCCGTGCGAATTCAGAATAAACTTTATTGAAAAGAGGAAAAAATTTACTATTGGGCTAAAAGATTGAATTTCGGGATTGCTTTTATGAATGTATCAAAATCACCTACGAACTTGGAAAATCGGGTAAATACGTGGATTTTCCCGCTCAATATAGAATAACAAAATCTTTACAAATTTCATAAAATCTGGCAGCCAGCAAAAAATTCTAGTCGCCTGTAAAAAAAAAAATATTTACCCACCTCCTTCTCCGTCATCGATTTTCAAAAAGCACAAAAAATGTTTAGGAATTAATTGAGAAAATATAATAACAAGCATAGTTTAGCAATATTAATTACACATTTTAGAATAGCACACGATTTAGTTTTATAGATTTACTTCAAATGAATCACTTATAATCACGTATATGTTATTATTCGTTTAAATTAATGTGATAGATTAATCAGTTTTAATTCTTAACACAAAAATCTGATATGAAACTTACAAAAATCTTGAGCATTTTTTAGCATGGTAGTCAATTTTAGTTGCCACAGAGGCTGGATTGACTCTATTTCTTACTGTTAAACCAACCCCCTCCTCCCACATTCTATTCACGTGACGTGCTAGCTGTCTAGAGCGGCAAAAGATGACGTTCTCTGTGCAGGAGATGGAAGATGCCTTTTAAACTTGGTTCTTCCATTAAAATTACGAGAAAAGAGAAAGATGGCTGCTTTCCACGTATAGGTAAGGGTGGAGGGAGAGAAAAAATACCGTTTGTGCTCATTTTAGGTAGATTTCGTAAGAAAAACTACCCATTACATTCTCCCCTAAGTTGGAATTTCAGAAAATTTTTTGCAGATCAACGCCGATCGTGATTCCCAGAACCCAAAACCACCCCCAGTTCAAAACTTTATCTATCTATGTATGTCACTTTTTTATGGACACGATTTCAATAATTCTGCACAAATCTCTTCCAAACTTTCCAAATCAAGGGGCATGAAATCTCGGTCAAGTTCGTTAATGGGCAAAATCGAACCAGGGGGGGGGGGGCTTTTTGTGAAAACAGAAAAAAACCCATAACTTCTTAATTATGATACGTATCGAAGCCGTTTAAAGTTATTATTACTTCTAGGAAAAGGGCCGAAAATTTATGCATGACATATTTTTTATATCATCAAAAATGTCCCCTAGGGGGGGGGGGGAAAGAGGGGTTTCAGAAAAAAATCCCAACTGTCCATCATGGCCCAACTGCGGTCCCAACTACCGCATCATGGCAAAAAGGTCATTTCTTCTGCAATTCCCAACAAACAGGCGCCCCACGGTCTGCGTCTTCCTTCGAAATCTACCTGTGCCTGTAGGCCGAGCCATCAGGGATTTTTTTAATCAACTTTTGTACCAAAAAAAATCACCATATTAAACAATTTGGTTGCCAGTGGCGACCTGATGACTGCATTTCACAAGCCCTGATAATAACAAAACATCTTATCAAAAAATACTAAATCTGAGTCTTAGGTAAATTTTGACTTGTTTTTGTCTATCCTAAACCAAATTGCAGACCTCGACGTGCGATAGATTTTCCTAGCCATCGTCAATAAACAAATAGACAGACACACACAAAGAAAACTTTTCTTTCATTAGTATAGATGGAAGAATACCGATAAAAGTAAAAAGCAAGTAAATATTTTTGCTTTATTGAATAAGTGTTGGTGGAGAACATTTATTTATTATTCTATTACGTATATGTTATCTATCATGGCAACGAAAAAAATTATTTTGCTTTAATCCTGTTACTTACGCAAAATTCCTCCAGAAATTGCAAAATAAGATATTTCAACAACATAAAATACATCACTAAAGCACTGATATCATATCGTTCATCTTTTTTAACAGATATGATATCAGCGATATATCTTACGAAAGTTAATTGCCGTCAAACTTCAATTGCTCCTAATCTTATCTCTGAAGTTTTCTGCTTGTTTCGACAAATGTTGTTTTGAGATCTCCGTCTCATTTTTTTTTTCATTTGAAAGAAAAAAAAATGCATACAGCACATTATGCTCAAAATAAACTTTGATCTTTTTTATACGCCTCTCTAATAAAATTTTAACTAGGAATACCCTCAAAGGGTTGGGTTGGGTTGATTATTGACGGTTGTTGGGTTGATTATTGAACCCGTATTTACGCATGGATAAATCCACGGCTCGAAGAAAACCACGAAAACTCCGAACGATTAGGCCGACGGGAGCGATTGGGATCGAACCCAGCACCTCCCGTCTACCAGCTTCGAGAGCAGAACCTCTCAGCCACTGGTGGGGCACCTTCAAAGGGATTAGTCTGAGTGAGCGATTTTGCTGAAAACATATTTAACAATAACATCTGACAAGTGATCAAAATGAGATGCTAAGCTTTAATTAATTACATAATGGTACAAATTCAAATGGTGAAAATAAGCAAATTAAATGGTAGTATTACAAAATAACATATTCCTATAAACTGTTAAAAAAATTAGGGAAGCATAGATATAAAATTGGAAATACACATACACATACATTAAAGGTAATACAGGAAATAAGAACCAAAATATTGTAAAAAATTGTATTTACAGTAGTTTAGTCAATCACACTGTATGCAATGTCCACTCATTTTCGAGATTAGGGAGCATTTAGTTCAGCGTTGAGCGCTGTTTGAACGCGGAGGATGGGCTCTTCTACCATTTCTTGTCATATCGCTACACTACACGCAAAGCAAGGTGGATTTGTGGAAATTTTCGTTAATATCTTCGCATTCTTGTCAGTTTGATAAAAAATCAAACTTAATTTCAAACAAATTTTATCTTTATTTCAAACAAATGAAATTTGCTTAATATAAAGTCACTTGTGACATGCATACACATTACATACACACACACACACAAAAGAAGAAAAAAAGAAGAAAAGAAAATAAACAAACATATTTTTTTTTTCATTGACAGCGAAAAACTGTTGTACTTCAACATTTAATCGTAAAATATTTTATAAGTTAATAATTGTAAAAGCAGAATATTAATCTGGAAAGGATTTTTAATCATTATTATTCGTAAAAAGTGTATAGAAAGAATTAAAAATTTAAAAAAGCAAGACACCATACGAAAAAAAATGAACAAACATTTTATTTTATATGTGTGTAACAGCAATTTTTAAGTGTAAATAGGTGTCGTGTAAGATAGTAAACAGACAAAATAGAATGAAGCAATCTGAAAGTTTTACGATATAAGTCCACTGTTCATGGCAAAATAACATATAGTACATATAATAATAATAATAATAATAATAATAATAATAAAAGAGCAGCAGAAAACACGGGAAGTTGTTCTACTTTTATGAAATCAAGCTGTATGAAAATGTATTCGGACTGTTACGCTTTTCTTTATGTTAGTTTTTGATGCTACACAGTCAGCATAGCATAAACAATTTTCTGTTTATCTTAGCAGGTATTCATTTCTATGAGATATATTTAAGCTTCTAAATTGCTATATTCACTGAGTTTTTTTTTTTTTTTTTTTTTTTTTTTTTTTTTTTTTTTTTTTTAAATCTTACTTGACACATTACAAAGTCTTTTTTCCTTGTTGTTGAATCAATTTAGCTGAATTTACAATTAATAACTACGACAATGACAAAATTATATATATATAAATATATAAACTTTTAAATTAAATGTCTTTTTTAATAGATGGTCGCTCATTTTAATGTCGAGGATTTCAAATTTTGTTAAGTGAAAAATCGCTGAGTAAAGCTTGTTAACTAAGTACAGTGGTTTCTCTGTTTTTGATTTTTCTTTCTTTTCCCTCTTTCCCTCTTTGTGTACAGAAATAGTAGCCTGATGATTACCGATAGCATCTACAAATCATCGTAGGATAAAATAGATAGATGGCAGCACTATAAATAAAAATAAAAAGCCAAATTAAAATGCATCAAGCTTTCATTCATTCATTCGCTTTTGGGAAGTAGTATATGTAGGTGTTTAAGTAATTTCTGGTTTGCCTTACATTAAAAAGTTTTAGGCCAGAAGCAAATGTTGCCAATTACTTGTATTTTAATTTTAAAAAATAATAATACTTTTTTTTTAATTTATTTAAGGTTTACTTTTGGAGAAAAAGAAATATTTCGGTTCACTTCCAGAATTGAGAAAACAATTTAGGTTCATCTACGGTTTTTGTTTCATCAAAATTAACGGAGTTGTCAGGTTTTTCGGATCAGTTTTGGTTCGAAGTCAGTTTCTTTTTCGAAGTCGTTTCAGTTTCGGTTCGAGTCCTGCATTAGGTCGGGTAACCCGGTTTTAACCCGAACCGTAGGTCGGGTTCGGGTTGACGCTAATGTTTTTCGTTGCAGTCGGGTTGACTTTAAATGTGTCGGGTTCGGTTGAGTTTTCACTCTTTCGGTTTGGGATTGACCCTATTTTTCAAAAGAAAGCCTTAAATATTTTTCAAATTAAAAATACTGTACATTTGAATATTAATGAGTGTTAATTTTTATACAAAAAAAGATAATGCTGTTGTTAGAGATGTAATTGTAGAATATTTTTCCATAATTGTATTAAAATATTAATTAATTTTCTTTCACTTCGGGTTCGGGTTGGGTTTGGATTCGAAATTCTTTCTTTTGGTCGAGTTCCAGTCTGATTTCGGGTTGACTTTAAGCAGAAATTTCGGGTTCGGGTAGGGTACATTCCGACAAGTACAGGACAGGACTCTAGTTCAAAGCTCTGCTTTTATTAATTTATGAAAAGAAATCGTAGCCTACGATGATCACATCGCGTACAGCGCCGCGCACCATCGTAGGCTACGAAAGAAATTTAAATAAATTCTGCTTAATCCCATAGATGGCAGCACTATAAATGGAAGTGAAGATCAAAATTAAATTACGTCAGCTTCAACATCCAAATCTGCATCTTCTTTGTCATTGTGTATCATTCTTATTCTCGTTTGACGTAAGTAATTCGGATCATTTATATTCTGGAGGTAATCCAAGTCGAAAAGGCGTCACACATAAATTAAAATAACAAATCACACATCGCTCCCGTGTTTTTCTACTGTTATACACATATAAATTCTCGTAGTAATTAATTGTCTTTTTTTTTCTCCTTCCTCTTTCTTATAGCTGGAAACTGATTTCCGGATTTTTTTTTTCTTTGTGTTTCCTGGTTCCTATTCTTATTTTGTTTGTTTATACAACATATTTTTTTACATCGTGACAAGCTGACGCTCTTTCGTTTATTTCCCCAATCCCCCTAGAGCAAGTCCACGGACAGGGTCATTTATTCTTAACTCCTCTCTGTTCCCGAACATCCGGACCACGAAAATGATCAACAAGAACAAAAAATCATGCGTCAAGCATAGATTATGAAACACTTTCCGACACATCCAGAAAATTGTAACGAAATTTCACCGTTAAATCAGGTGAAAGAAGATATGTAAATAAACAGATTAGAAAACATATAACACATTGAAAAATACAGTTTTTGAAATTACCTAGTAAAAAAGTTGCAGCACTGTATATGATCTATAAATTTCGTTATATACAACATAGCATGATAAAATTTAGTTCACTTAGAAAATTCATATTTAGCAATTTTCGACAATCGATGGAAATGCACTCGAAATCTTTTGTACAGCCCTGTATATTATCTAAAGACTTTTGTACACACCGCATATTAAGCTAAAATTTAATTCAGGTAAAAAATGCATAAGACAACTTAAAATTCACTTCCAGCAATTATTATCAACCATAAACGACTATGTATTTTGTTCTTTGCGTAGCCCTGTATATGAATTTAGTTATCTTCCACAAACTTATATTAGTCTACTACTAAATATAGTTCAGCAGGAAAATGCGTAACACAATTCAAAATGCCCTTAAGCAAGCAATTCACTCTCATAGTCAGTAATATTTACGAATTCCTTTGTGTAGTCTTGAATATGATTAACACAATTTATATACACATCACGTGCAAAACAAAAATTTAGTTAAAAACGCAAACCAAAGTTGAAAACGCACTTATTACACATAGACTATGTAATTATTTCACTAAGACTGTAATCGAATTGTTTTGTGTGTCCCTGTAAAAGAACAATAAACGCAATGCACATCATATTTTTCAGTGAGCAGTTTAAAGTGCTCCTCAGTAATGTAATGCATATAAATTTCATTATGTTTGAAATAGTGAAACCTTATTAAATTACACTGCAAACGATTTTCCCCCGTAGAACATTGTGTAACAGAATTCTTTTGTGTGACCCTGTAAATCAGTAATAAATGCTTTGCACCCCATGTTTTACAAAAAACATGTTTTAGTGTGCTTTAAAATTGTATATCAATTTCATCATGTTTTAAACTGCGGGCGTAAGATCATCAAAATGCACTTGAAACATTTTTTTTCCCCATTGACAGTAATGTAACGGAATACTTTTGACTGTCCCTGTAAATAAATTATAAATACTACGCACTTTATTTTCAATAGGGATCATGCTATACTAAACGTCAATAACATACAAAAATTTCAAGGTAATCGGAGTATATTTATGAGAGTTAGGGCACGGGCAGACGGACAGAAACACCGAAGTCATAAACACTTTTCAACTAAATTGGAAAGTGTTAAAAAACTGAAATTTTGTTTATATGGAAAAGCTCATTAATATAATGCTTCATTAAAGGTTTTTCCAGAAATTTCCTCCCTCCGTTCAATAGTGTAAAACATTCTGACACATTTCGTAAATGCTCGATTGAAGATTATTTTATGCACATAAGAAACGAACAGACTTTTTCAATTTTCGTGTAAATGGGATATATCTTAATTCATTCAAAGACTGTTAGAAACTATCTTCATCCACTCAATATTTGAATCGGCCATTTGAAAAACCACATAAGTCACAGAATCAGAACTTTTCAGAAATTAAAAAAAAAAACTGTATTATTCACAAGTAAACGAATTTGTTTGGGTTTTTTTGGGCTGATTATAGAGTTTGGAGTTCAAAGTTTGAAAATATCGAATCATTTTTATAATTTATGAATAATAAAAAGAAGAATAACAGAAAAACGGTTTCTGACTTATGCTGTTTTAGCAAGAAACAAGGTAAGGTGGTATTTAATTGGAACAAAACAGTCCTATTAAACCCATTTTTAATCAAAATGAATGAAGATAGCACTTATACAAGAACATTTTTTATGTTTTAATAGGGTATTGCAGGCAAATGGTAATAGGGTATAATGTAATGTCGTATCCGCATGTCATCTGGTTATTGCATGCAATAACCACTGAAGTCGCTGATGACTTTATGTCGTTTTAAGTAATGAACGAAAATGAGAAGGTATTGTTTGAAGAGGAAGGAATACACGGACTTATGTGGATATAACCCAGACCATGGCTCTATATATCTTTAAGGAAGCATTCGTTTCTTCCATATCTCATATAGGATTGTAGTATACTTTTATTTATTCAAATGGCTGCCTCTGATCGCCAAGAAAAAAAAGAAAGAAAAACTGCCTCTGAGATCTAGAACGGTTAAGTAATTAGCTGCGTTCTGCGTAGTAATGATAGATAATGTGAAACATCCTGTATACTTTTGACGATGAATTAAAAAATAAATAAAATCATTTCTTAACCATTTTACACTCAACACCATCAGGACCTGATTAACCAAAAGGCACGGGGAAATGAAATTATTTTCGGTGTCCCTGTAAACGAACTATAAATGCTACACGCTTCATTTTCAATACCTAACATGAGACAGTAATCTTCAATAACATATTTCAATTACATACCAATCTGGGTCTAGTTACGGGAGTTGGAGCGCAGACAAACCGAATTTATAAACACTTTTTAACTATGTTGGAAAGTGTTACATAAAAGGAAAAAAAAACAAGAATGAAAAATCCTGCGTTAAACATAAATTATGAAACACTTTCCAACACATTCGGATTATTATAATAAAACTTCATATAGATTAATAAGGTGAAATATGGTATCAAAGTAAACAAGTTGGAAAACGCTTAACCTATTTGAAAACCCAATTTCAGTAATAATCGAAAAAATATCCGATTTTTTTTTGTGTACAACCCTGTATAGTGTCAAGGTCAAACCGGGCGGGCACGCCTACCTTTCGGTTTAAGCTCAACTAGCCCCGCCCAACCTGTATAGGATCAATATAGGAAACGCATAACACAGTTCAAAATTCCCATTCGTCAATTTCCGTAAATGAGCAGCAATGTACTCGGGATATTTTGTGCAGCCCTGTATAGGATCTATAGAATTTATACACACCAAGCAATATGAAAAAAATGAGTCAAATTTAAAAACCCGTACAACAACGGAAAACGAACTTCCAGAAATAGTCAGTATGGTAACCGAATTCTTTTGTGTGTCCCTGTACATGAACGATGAATTCTATGTACTCTTTAATCTATAGTAAGCCTCTTGTAATGCACTTCAGTGATATATATGAAATTCAATGTTATAAAATACAGTAACATCCTTAAAATACACCGCAAACGATTTTCCCACCATAGGACGTAATGTAAAAGAATTCTTTTGAGTGGCCTTGTAGATGAATTAAAAATGCTACACACTTCATTTTGAATACCGAACATGCCATAGTAAACCTCCATAACATATATCAATTGAATGACTATCCGAGTATATTTACGCGAGTTAGAACAGATACGGACAGACAGACAGACGGACAAACCCAATTCATAAACACTTTTCAACTAAGTTGGAAAGTGCTACAAAAAGAAAAGAATACGCAAAATGGAAGCAATGAGTATTACGCACTAACTTCTCGCCTTGAATCTTTCTGTTTACTGTTTGTTAATCTTTCAAGCTGATTCAACATCAGTCGAATAATTCATACATATGACATCATAACGTTTGCGCGTCATTACCTTATAATTGTCGATTATGAAACGAGTTTATTTTTTTTTATTTTCTTTTTTCAAATGATTACAGCTCCTATTAGTCTTGATAAATCTGTTTGTATTTCGTTCCTATGTCCATTACAGCAAATCAAAATGATTATTATCGTAATACGGAAGAAAATGATTAGAGAAAATCAGTCAAAGGTCTCTAATTATGCACAATGATTTTCTATATCAAAGAAAAAATATATGAAATTAAATATGTATGAAATTAAATAATGCGCATCAAAGCTTATCCATAACGTTGAAAACAGAATTCGTTATATGTAGACAAGGTCATACTGAATTCGCTGATTCACAATGTAAGGCATGGTAAAATATTAACCTGTTAACTGGGGAATAAACTTCTGTTCAACTGATATGCCTGATTACCAACGGGGCGCACTTCCACCAGTAAAAAATAATAGAATTTTTTTCCTTATTCATGGCAGTAATCTTGCATGAATAGGGCGTTTTAATGAGACGAAAAATGTTATTAAAATTCTACTGGTGGAAGTAATAGTTCGTAGTAATTGCAGTTGTAGTTCGTGTATGACGAGATATTTCGGTATACCCAGTTAACAGGTTAACCGTTAACCCTTTCAGGGGCAAAGTACTTCTATTCATAAAATGCTTAAAATGATTGACTGACACCAGATTTTACAAGCAAATTCATTTGAAAATAAGAAAATGTTTTGCTTCACGTACTTGGAACACCCAACCGGAGAGCCGATCCGTAGGCTTACGGCTAAATCCTCCGGCGGAAAGCTTCCCTCTGCCACTCAGCGAAGTCACAGCCACAAGACGACCTAAAACACGGGCGTATACATAAAATATACAATAACAGAGAACAATCCACTCCCAAAACCACAATAATAAATATACAAAAAATATAGTACATTTCCGTAGCAGCTTGGGGCACAAATAAAACAAAATAACAAAACAGACACAACCATATTCTCTAACAAATTTCACAGTTTCAGGAATGAAAAGTCTAAATCAATTAATCTAAATTGATCTGTTAAATGGCCAACAGTCTTACAGGAATTAAAATCCTATGAAAGTTTAAACTCATATAGTATCAACAATGATCTATAGTCGTATCAATGTCTTAACAGTGCTCAAAAGTCATATTGTTCAAGTTTTTTTAAAGTTTAAAAAACGCTTGGTCACAGTAAAGCAATATTGATGTCACGGGACACCAGAAAACTTCAGACACATTTTTGAGATCCGCACACACTGTAGCACCACAACATCACTTGATGTTACATTACAGAGGACCAAATTGCCGTATGCACTGTGGATCTGTATTTTGCACTGTGGACACAAATACGACCACGACACTGTAAAAACACAATATAAATCAGCAAGCCAGACTGTCAGACCGGATGCAGAGTACACGAATGAGAAAACATTTAGATGTATGTTTCACGTACTTAATGAAATGAAATTTTTTATACCAAAATTATGGTGCCGATGTGGCATTAAAAGTAGAGATCGACCGAAATTTAGGTTTCGGCGCAAAATCGGAGTTTCGCCGAATATTCGTTTTCGGCGAAACTGTTGCCAAAATTTCGGCCTGACCGAAACTATCTGTATTTAAAAATCTCGTCCATTCTTTCGGAAATTTTCAACTTTACTCATTGATATGAGTTGTATCGGCTCAAATGAGACACTGTTTATTGCTGTGAATTTGACGCTATTTTTCATTATCCGTCAATACTGATTCATGATGCGAGTGTAAATTATAAAGCAAGCAATGCATATACACTATATTTCCAATGATGACTGGTCACTTTCGATTTTAGACGTTTTGTTAAATATCTGAAAAGCTACATGAGGAATTATCCTGAAACTTCAGGAGTGTAAACAACATGAGAGACGTCATATATTTCCGCGAAGATTTTTTCCCGAAACCCCATAAGCGGCCGTCAACAAATTGAAGAAAAACTAATATATTTTGGATAACCCTGTAGAAACTAATATTGCAAAAGCATTCAAACTGTAGATTATGATTAAGTAGATTATTGTAATAATTTGGGTTCATTTTTATAAAGATAGCATACTCGAAGAAAAATTCAGGTTTTTATAAAAACAGTCCCAAATTTTATCAAGTTTTTGGCTTATAATTTGCAGAGTGTTTAATATAAAAACAAGTTATTTTCAGAAAATATGACAAACAAAATTGTACACAATACCCTGCAATCAGAATTAAAAAATAATAAAAATTGTATGAAAAATGAGCAGGTTTACTAAATATTGTTTCACTGCGCATGCGCGAATTCAATCAAAATATACTGTGCATAATATATTAGCTAAATGTATAGACCAACTTTTATGAAAGTCTCAAAAACATAGCTTGAAAATTCTGATAGTAATCGTCGATAGAATAAGCTCGAAATTCGCTGTTCCCAAAAGGAAGCAAAAAGATGAGGGGTTGTATCAAATATAGAATGAGAGACACTTCATTCTTATTATGTCAACTTTCATAAGCTAGTATATTTGGATACAACCCCTCATCTTTGTGCTTCCTTTTGGGAACAGCGAAATTCGAGCTTATTCTATCGACGACTACTATCAGAATTTTCAAGCTATGTTTTTGAGACTTTCATAAAAGTTGGTCTATACATTTAGCTAATATATTATGCACAGTATATTTTGATTGAATTCGCGCATGCGCAGTGAAACAATATTTAGTAAACCTGCTCATTTTTCATACAATTTTTATTATTTTAATTCTGATTGCTGGGTATTGTGTACAATTTTGTTTGTCATATTTTCTGAAAATAACTTGTTTTTATATTAAAAACTCTGCAAATTATAAGCAAAAAACTTGATAAAATTTGGGACTGTTTTTATAAAAACCTGAATTTCTCTTTGAGTATGCTATCTTCATAAAAATGAACCCAAATTATTACAATAATCTACTTAATCATAATCTACAGTTTGAATGCTTTTGCAATATTAGTTTCTACAAGGTTATCCAAAATATATTAGTTTTTCTTCAATTTGTTCACGGCCCCTTATGGGGTTTCGGGAAAAAATCTTCGCGGAAATATATGACGTTTATCATGTTGTTTACACTCCTGAAGTTTCAGGATAATTCCTCATGTATCTTTCCAGATATTTAACAAAACGTCTAAAATCGCAAGTGACCGATCATCATTGGAAATATAGTGTATGACGAAACATAAAAGACGCTTATCACGTGATCTTTAAAAGCTGCAAACTTAACAGTAATGGAAAATTTTTACTTTGAAACTCCAGATTGTTTCGGATGCTTTGTGAGTAAGGTGTTGTTAAAACATATGAAGATTTACGAAATTTATTGCAAAAGATATATCGAGATTACAATATTTTTTATTAGATGAAATTCGTATAGTTGAAACCTATTTCTGTCTTATTGATAAATTAATTATGTTTTATTTTATATGAAAATAAATAGTTTTGGATAGAGGCACACGGAGTCAACTTTGCACCGGACATTTTAATACTTTCTTACGGAGGCAGGGAATGGCAAAGCTTTTTTTTTTTTTTTTTTTTTTTTTTTTTTGGGTGGGGGGGGGGGGGGGGGGGGTGAGTGAGCAAAGATTTATTTTGATCTTATTGTGTACATCCTAAAAGGAAATTGACAACTGTTGCATTTCTTTCCTTATACAGTAGAGTCTCGATAGTTCGAGGTGGACGGGACCGGGCTTACCTCGAACTATCGAAAACTCGAATTATCGAAATCATAAAATTTAATTAATAAATAAATGAAAATAAAGCAATTTTTAAATTTCAGTCTATATTTAAATGAAAAATGTACTTGCAAATTATTACATTACTGCTGATAGCAACAGAATTTATTATATCTTAAATTAATTGTCAATTGTTTTTTGTTTTGACACATTGCCCCGTTTCCGTGCAGCAATATCACGCCATCGTCGAAGAAGCGTATTGTCGGCAGGAGCAGTGCCTGATTTACGGCAGGGCATTCGGGGCACGGGCCCAGGGCCCCCGATTTTCAGGGGCCTCAAATGCTACTAAAGATTTTTTAATTATTGGCCAAAACAGTTTCAACTGTCAAAAAACAAAATTAAAGGAAAAATCTGTTTGTCAGAGATTATCTATGATACGTCAAAGTAACTTCATTTTTTGCTGATTGTCTTTTAACAATTTATGTGTAGTAATGTACAGAACTCCATTTTTGGGATCGCCATATTATTTAATTTTTATTTATTTTACATGTAAGGCCCTCATGGTTAACATGGACAAAGCTGTGTGGTTCTGCTAGTTACTTGTGTAAATTGTTTTTTTTTTTTTTTTTTTTTTTTTTTTTTTTTTTTTTTTTCATACAAAGCTTGTATTTGAAAGAAAAAGTTGTTTGATTAATAGGATATGCTAATACTTTAAATAATTATAGCTTGGTACTGCGGTAAATTTATTATTAATTGTTGCATACTTTATCATTCCAGATATGTGGACTTGCATAGAGAAAGGTAATCAGCACCACACAGTTTATTATAAAATTCATTTAAAAATTCGTAATTACCAAATAATAATTAAAAAAAATTAATGATTATCAAATTTAATTTTTTTAATTAATATTTTAAAGAAATTATCAAAGTCAATAGTAGTTATCTTAATAAGTACTGCTTTCGATATTATATTTTTTAATTAAAAAAAATCTGTGTGAGGCCCCCCCCCCCCCCCCCATACGCATCTGTGCCCAGGGCACCCAAATTTCTAAATCGGTCCCTGGGCAGGAGTCGATTCAGGCTATTGTTCTACGTATCGCATGGTGGACTCTAGCATCCCCTCGCTGTGACTCATTAGCGGTGTGAAATCTGTCGGATTCTGGCAGAATCCATAAATTCTAGTTGTTCGTGACTATTTATCCATTCCTCCATAACTTCTGGCACAAAATCGTAAAAAGAAACAGTTTTTAGCTCACAGGCTATCAAAGCCTGAGAGCTTATGTGCCCGCCCGTTCTGTATGTACGTACGTATGTATGTATGTACGTAACACGATAACTCTTGATAGAACTAACCGTTTTACTTTAAATTTTGTTTATAGGTTCCTTGTGATAAGGCGCTTCCCTGATTAGTTTTGGAGGTTCATTGGTTAAGCATAAAGGGGGAAAACGGGGGGCTAACCCCCCATAATTTAGATAAATGGGTTTTTCATGCAGAATTATCCCATTTTCTTCCAATTTTGTATATAGGTTCATTGTGATAATGCGCTTCTGTCAATAGTTTTGGGGGTTCATTGGTTAAGTATAAAGGGGGAAAGGGGATACCCCCCCTAATTTAGATAAATGAGTTTTTCATGCAGAATTATCCGATTTTCTTCAAATTTTGTATATAGGTTCATTGTGATGATGCGCTTCTCTGAATAGTTTTGGGGGTTCATTGGTTAAGTATAAAGAGGGAAAGGTGGGGGGCAATCCCCCCTTAATTTAGATAAATGGGTTTTTCATGCAGAATTATCCCATTTCTTCAAATTTTGTATATAGGTTCATTTTGACAATGCGCTTCTGTCAATAGTTTTGGGGGTTCATTGGTTAAGTATAAAGGAGGAAAGGGGGGATACCACCCCCCTAATTTAGATAAATGAGTTTTTCATGCAGAATTATCCGATTTTCTTCAAATTTTGTATATAGGTTCATTGTGATGATGCGCTTCTCTGAATAGTTTTGGGGGTTCATTGGTTAAGTATAAAGAGGGAAAGGTGGGGGGCAATCCCCCCTTAATTTAGATAAATGGGTTTTTCATGCAGAATTATCCCATTTCTTCAAATTTTGTATATAGGTTCATTTTGATAATGCGCTTCTGTCAATAGTTTTTGGGGTTCATTGGTTAAGTATAAAGGGGGAAAGGAGGGGATTACCCTCCCCCTAATTTAGATAAATGAGTTTTTCATGCAGAATTATCCGATTTTCTTCAAATTTTGTATATAGGTTCATTATGATAATGCGCTTCTCTGAATAGTTTTGGGGGTTCATTGGTTAAGTATAAAGGGGGAAAGGGGGGCTAATCCCCCCTTAATTTAGATAAATGGGTTTTTCATGCAGAATTATCCGATTTTCTTCAAATTTTGTATATATATTCATTGTAATTAGAGACTTCCCTGATTAGTTTAAGGGGTTCATTAGTTAACTATGAGGGGGGTAACGTTGGGATGACCCCCCCCCCATTAATATACTGTTGATTTCTTTATTTTTCGAGGGGCATATTTCAAATTCTTTGAAATAAAAGTATAATATACAATTAGTGTGAATAGCCTGTGAGCTCAATGCCCTCAGTTTAACTGGGCAGTTTTCCTTTTTATTAAATACGTCTTGAGTCATCCAAGCACTTTTTGGTTCCTATACATAACCGGCAGTGAAGATATCGAAACATGTTTAAATGCTCTTGGCTTTGCAGCTTTTCTGATAACAACAAGTTTAATCTTGTGATTTCCTGAAGCATTTGATGCAGCAAGAATTGTTAACCTCTCTTTGCTTTTATGTGACCTAGAGTACTTTTCTCTTAGTTTGACGCGATTGTTTTAGATGGTAGCATTTTGAAATTAAGGCCAGATTCATTGCAATTATAAAGCTCGTCGTTCGTAAAGTTTTCATTTGTCACGATTTCTTGCAATTTCTTGTAAAATTGCACGGCGACGGCCTCAGAATCTTCAGATAACTTCTCGCGACAGACCTCTAGCTGCTGGATACGATGTACTTTTTACAACTTGTCAAACCAGCCTACACTATCAGTGAAGTTTTCACTACTTTCTTCAAATTCTTTTCGAAACAGCAAATCTTTTTCTTGAAGAATCGGACATGAAAAAGGGCATCATTTTTTTTTACTTTGCTGTGTAGACCAACATATAAAGTGCCTCAGCAGTTTTTTCATACTCACACTTTTTTTAGGATTTTCTATCCAAGGATAAATCAGAGCAGTTGTTAGTAAAAACGCTTCTAGTTTACTTCTGTTCCAATACGTTCGTAGTATAGACAAAAGGAGTGAGTGGGGTGGGAGCTCGTTGTACAACTATTCTCTGATTTTCTCCAATTTTACCCGGCGTGATCCCCCACACGTATAGGAATAATACACCCGTTTTCTTTAAGAGGGTGGATTTCTATAAATGGCTTCGGGGTGCACAGTTGACATATGACCCGTCGAACAACAATAAAAAATAGATACTTGAATTTTGTGGTGCGAAATAATTCTTTCACGTGTTGCATATATGTTGGTCATTATATTTGGAAGCTAAAACTGATTTTTTTTCACTAACTCGGATTTATGGGAAACTCGAACAATCGAGACTCGAATTATCGAGACTCTACTGTATCTACCCTATATATATATAATCCTAATGAAACGAATTTGTGAAACGATTTTATGAAACAAATTTATGAAACGATTTTATGAAACGACTGATTAAACGACTGATTATGTTTCAGGGCTATTTTTAATAAAATATTAAACGCTTGATTGTGAAATTAATACCAATTGTCCATAAAAATCCGCGGTTGTCAAAACTGGTAATAGAATTTTGAAATTGGAATTAGTTTTCGAGATATTAATTTTTTTCTAATTTTAATGACATTTCTGTAATGATGGCAACTAATTACTCAATTAATTAAAAAATTAAAAGGATCCCGATAGGGATTATTGATTTCTTTTTATTCGTCATTTTCAAATTTAAATTGAATTTATCTTTTATTTCAATCGATAATGAAGACAAGATTGTGATTAAATTGTGTTTTTCAGGGAAATTTGAAAAAAAAAAATCACATTTCTATCGTCAGGATTCAATCGTCTGACAGCATTTAATTTAATTTATAAACTGAAAATATTTTGAATAAATTCGTCCAAATGACGTCATTTATGTAAACGCAAAAGAAAGGGAGGAAAAGGAATTAATAGTAATTATTATTTATTGATATCATTTTGTTATTTTTTTGTAAAATTTAATTAAACGAATTTATAAAATCACTAATTCGGACATTTGAAACGAATATATAAAATAATAATTGCTCAACTGAACGGAAGGAGAATAAAATATCCTGCTTGGTTTTTTTTCTGCCAAGATTTTTTTTAAAAGCGTCAAGACCCCTATAATAGAAAAGCACCAAAAGTTCATTGGGTTTGATTTCATAACTTTTGGCAACAAATCTATGTATATTAACGAATCTATCCCTTTTTGAAGCTCGAATTACGCCAAACCTAAAAGCAAAGGATCCTATACTGGAAAAGTACTCGATTTTCTGATGGACAATATTCAAGTGACATAACATGATGTAAAATTATCGCGGATAGCAAATTTGTTTAAATATCTCATCAATTGATGCCGAATAAATGCAGGCATGCGTGTACAAAATATTTAATTAATGTTGTATGATAAATAATTATTAGAAAATTCGTATATACATATTAATTAAAATAATTTACATATTTAAAATAAAATGAAAATATGCATGATGGTGCACTAAAATAGAGAGAAAAATAAAACCTGCTACTGAAAATGTCTATAACATAGTACTTTTCAATACCGTGGTTCTTAATGTTATTCACAAGCAGATGGAATTTTTCTCATCCTTAAACGCAAAGGAAGAATAGAATACAGATCGTTGTTATAAAAGTCCAAAAGGTAGCCACAATTTAAACCTAACCATTTTATACAAGCTGGTTTTCAAGTTGTAATTGATTTTACTTATCAATCCCGAAAACAGTCGTCAGTTGTCGCAACAGCTGTGTATGAGGCCATGATAATCAAAAAATGCCCCATTGAAACGTTAAAAGCATGGCAACCCAATTACAGATTTACCAATATTTTTTAAATAAAGCACGCTGACATGTTTTTAGAGGCCTCGAAGTCTGAGCGGGGTTGGCGAGCGTAGCTCGCAGGGGGTAGGCCCCCTAGTATATATATATTTAAAAATCCCTGACGGCTCGGCCTACAGGCACAGGTAGATTTCGAAGACGCAGAACGTGGGGAGCCTGTTTGTCGGGAATTGCGGAAGAAATGACCTTTTTGCGATGATGCTGCAGTTGGAACCGCCTACTTCGAAACCAAACTTGTTTGCAGGCGGAGCCAGCAAGGATTTTTTTTTTTTTTTTGCTATAAGAGTTGGTACTATAAAAAACATGTCAATATAAAAATTTTAGATAATATTAAGGGGATTTATAATAAATTTAAGCGGATTTGAAATCTTGGGAATTGACGAAGTTCTGAATTTTTTTCTTCTAAAAACCCCCTTCCCCCCCCCTTAAGGCAATTTTTAATTATATCAAAAATCTGTCATACATAAATTTTCAGCCCTTCTCCTAGAAGTAATAATAACTTCAAACGGATTCGATACGTATCATAATTAAGAAATTATGGGGTTTTTTCTGTTTTCACAAAAAGTCCCCCCCATCCCCCCCCCCCCCTTAGTTCGATTTTGCTCATTAACGAACTTGACCGAGATTTTATGCCCCTTGATTTTATGTATCAGTTTCGAAAAGATGCGGGAGTTGGAACCGCCTACTTCGAAAAATAACTTGTTTGCAGGCGGAGCCGGCAGGGATTTTTTTACTTTTATTTTTTTTTTGCTATAACGGTTAGTCCTATAAAAAACTTGTCAATATAAAAGTTTTAGATAATATTAAGAAGATTTATAATAAATTTAAGCGGATTTAAAATCTTGGGAATTGACGAAGTTATGAATTTTTTTCTTCTAAAACCCCCCTTTCCCCCCCCCCCCCTTAAGGTAATTTTTAATTATATCAAAAATCTGTCATACATAAGTTTTTGGCCCTGTTCCTAGAAGTAATAACAACTTTAAACGGATTCGATACGTATATCATAATTAAGAAATTATGTTTTTTTTTTCTGTTTTCACAAAAAGCCCCCCCCCCCCCCCCCCTTGGTTCGATTTTGTCCATTAACGAACTTGACCGAGATTTTATGCCCCTTGATTTTATGTATCAGTTTCGAAAAGATGCTGGAGTTGGAACCGCCTACTTCGAAAAATAACTTGTTTGCAGGCGGAGCCGGCAGGGATTTTTTTTTGTTTTAATTTTTTTTTGCTATAACGGTTGGTCCTATAAAAAACTTGTCAATATAAAAGTTTTAGATAATACTAAGAGGATTAATAATAAATTTACGCGGATTTGATATCTTGTGAATTGACGAAGCTATGATTTTTTTCTTCTAAAACCCCCCTTTTTTCCCCCCTTGGGGCCATTTTTAACTATATCAAAAATCTGTCCTGTATAAATTTTCGGCCCTTTTCCTAGAAGTAATAATAACTTTAAACGGATTCGATACGTATAATAATAAAGAAATTATGAGGATTTTTCTGTTTTCACAAAAAGCCCCCCCATTTCCCCCCCCCCTGGTTCGATTTTGCCCATTAACGAACTTGACCGAGATTTTATGACCCTTGATTTTATGTATCAGTTTGGAAGAGATTTATGCAGAATTTGTCCAGTTATCGTGGTCAGAACAAAGTGACATAGATAGATAGATAGATAGATAGATAGATAGATAGATAAACTTTTGAACTGGGGGTGTTTTTGGGTTCTGGGAGTCATGATCGGCGTAGATCTTCAAAAATTTTTCAAAATTTCCAACTTAGGTGAGAATGTAATAGGTAGTATTTCTTACGGAATCTACCTAAAATTAGCTAAAGTACAAAATAATGTTAAACATGTCTCACTTTGAGAATATTGAAATGGAAAATAAAGTTTATAATTAATAATTTCTAGGCTTAAAATGTTGTCTTAATGCTAATTTTCCTTTTTTAGTCAAATTGAACAAATTATTTTAGCTTTTGTGCCCTTTACTTAAACTTTTATTTAAACAATTACTTTTACTTAACCAACGCTTAACCCTTTACTTGTAAAATTTAAATGCAAAATATTAACAAACTGAAAATATGAATATATTTAAAAATTAATTATTAATTGTTGAATTTGTTTTACATTATTTAACTACATTGTTAATTTTATTGATAAATGACTATAATTATTGGTTGTTATAAAATAATAAAATATAAAAGTTGTATTATTCATGTTTAATTTTTGTTTGAAACTTATACACACACGCATATATATGTACCTTTGTTAGAAATGTGGTTCAATACACGTATAATTAATAAATTAATTAGTAACGTAATTAGTAATTATTTGTTATTAATTAATTAATTAATAATTATATGCAGTTATGTATGTATTAATCAGTTTTTAAATTTTTTGACACTTTCGGTTTCGGTTTCGGCCGAAAGTGAGAAGATCACTGAAATTCGGTTTAGGTTTCGGTTTCGGTCTTAAAAACCTGTTTCGGTCGATCTCTAATTAAAAGATTAAAATTAGGTCGTCCAAAAATGAACCACCGCTCTTGAAAGGGTTAACTGATGTGACGAGAATCGTGGCCTAGCCTCGACTGTCTCGTCTTTCAAATATTAGGCTGTTTCAAAAGTGTTTTCATTTTTTGAATGATTTTATACCAAAGCCTGTAGTTGGCACTTCTCACCCCCTATTGCTGAACATAAAATGTTACGGAAGACAATGTATGTCCCTCTGTATTCTATAATCATACAGGCTTTTTTCTTTCATTTTTAGGTCATATAAAGGGCAATACAAATGTTGAGATTTTATGCGTGGTTTTAAACTAGTCCTTAAAACCAATGAAGCTGTCCTCAAAACTCTTGCAGTTGGAGGCCAAGACAAGAGTAGTGTACTGTCAGTTCAAAACAAATCCAAACATAATCACATAATAAGATCACTAATTATAATTAAAATATAGATAAAAATGCTTAAGTGATACAAAGGCTTATAAAAACCTTTTAATATAAAGAGCGACATATTTCAACACTCAAATGGCACCATTATCAAGATCTACGATACTAAACAAGCTATTCTCGCAAATTTTGGAAAATAAACTTGAAAAACATAAATCACGAGATCCTATATGTAAAAAAAATAGGTGCTTAGAAATAGTCAACTGTAAACGTGAAAATTAATTTTTCTTTATTGCTTTTTTAAATTGAAAAATACCTCGTGCCACAAGTGGGACAGAATGGCACACTCCCTTACTTGGACGTGCTGTTAATCAAAACCCACCATGGCATAGAACGTACTGTGTATAGAAAACCAATAGCCAATCAATTCATTATCCGAAATAATGCTCAAGCACCTTTTTCATACAAAGTTTCTGCATTTAGGCATTTTATTAAGAGAGCCTTTTACAGTCTGTACTCCAGATCTGTTAATCAATGAAATAAATAAAATACATGAAATAGCAAGAGACAACGGATATAAAGAAAGCACTATTAATAAAATAATTACGAGCATGGAGAAGAAAAACTTGGAGGAGAAAAGCTCGCTAGTAATAATTTTTAAAAATCACAGTTCCACAGCGCCCCTGTTGGGTATTCAAATACAAAATTGAAGAAACATTACATCTTTTTAATTAATCACTTTAAATATAAAATTTGGTGCATTTCTACCCAGAACTGAGACGGAGCTATAATGTTCATCGCAAACAATAGCATAGCGGGGCTTGTATTGAGTGAGCAAAGCCAAAATTTAATCAACATAATTTTTAACACTTTCCAACCTAGTTGAAAAGTGTTTATGACTTCGGTTTGTCTGGCCGTCTGCCGTCTGCCTTCTGTCCGTCTGTCTGTGCTCTAACTCCCGTAAATTTGCTCGGATTGCCCTGCACTTTTTATATGTTACTGTCGTTATCTATAGCATGCTCCCTATTTCAACTGAAGTGCGTAGCACTTATAGTTTTTTTACAGGGCCACTCAAAATAATTCTGTTACATTACGGTCTGTGGGGAAAAATTATTTGCGGTTTATTTTAATGATGTTACACAATTTCAAACACATTGTAATTGATATATATCACTAAGGTGCATTACAAGAAGCTTAATATGGAATAGGGTATGCATAGCACTTATAGTTACTTTACAGGGACAGTCAAAAGAATTCCGTTACATTACGTCTACGGAGAAAAATAGTTTGCGCTTTAATTAAATAATGTTTCACTATTTTAAACGCATTGAAATTTATATATATCACTAAGGTGCATTATAAGAGGCTTACTACAGAATATTGTGTGTATAGCAGTCATCGTTTATTTACGAACGCGATTTTAAATTTAACTCACTTTTTGTCTATTACTTGGGGTGTATAAATTCTGTAGATCCTATACAGGGCAGCACAAAAGTTCGCGAACACATTTCCGTTTATTGACAGAAACTCCAGAAGGAGAATTTTAAACTTAGCTACGCGTTTCCTAACTAAACTAAAATTTAGCACCCTATGTAGCATATATACAAATCTATAGATCCTATACAGGCTGAATAAAAGTATTCGGATAATTTTCCGAATATTTTATATGTTGGAAATTCCTGAAATTACGTTTTTAAATATGTTATGCGTTTTCCAAATTGTTTACTTAGATGTTATCTTTCAGCTTATTAAACGGTAATAATTTGTAAAATTATTTTGGAAGCGTTGGAAAGTGTTACATAATCTATGCTTGACGCATGATTTTTTGTTCTTGTTAATAAATATTTTGCATATTAAATTCGGTGCAATGCCATTGCATACATGCCGAGATTTAGCTATCATATATATCATGGAAAGCACAGCACAGCAGCGCCACCTGTTGAGCAATATACAACTAAATCTAATCAGTACCAATTTATATTAGGGTCTAACTGAATACGAAACTAACTCAAATTTCATCACATAGATGCCAAGGTATATATCACGGAAATCATGAATAGCGGAGCACAGCAACACCACTATACATCAAAACCTTATCAGCACCTATACTGTATGTGCCAAGGTCTAATAGAATATGATGTTTGGTGGAATTTTCTCGCACAGATCGATAAATATTTTGTAATAATGGATAATAAAGTCAAATATAAAATTTATTGCAGTTCTACCCAATAGAAACTGAGATATCGTGGTATTCTAAGATTAAGTATTAAATAAAGGATCATTCGAGGCAATAGCTAAAAGTCTCAGAGCAAACACGCTCTAAATGTCTAAATGCACTGTTTTTATGCAATTTGATATTCCTTATTATCATAACTGAAACGGCGGCTGTTCAACTTTGCACCAAAGTCTTTGCCCTGAAGATTTCATCAGAGATGAGCGATCCTCAAAAACAGGCATGCCAAGACCCGCCTCCAAAAAAACTAATAGCAGTTTGGAATGATAGTTTGAAGGTTATCTTAAGAACCATCATAATTTACCCTATTAGAGTGTCAATTTTTTATCCTATCTCTAACCATTTATTTATTGGATGCATATTTCATTTATCTTCGAGGAAAATTATCTTTAATGACGTAATGGACCTAATGCACGCGACCTGAGTTCGAGGTTACAATTTGTCTGCTGGCTTTTATTTACTTTTGAGTATTAGCATTGCGCTCTATTGAGTACGTGTTATTAATGTTTATTTGTTAAAAATACCGCAAACAAATTCGTTGTTGTGGCAGTAGATGCTTAACCTATTGTAATACAAATTCAAAATGCTGTTCTGTATCCGAGAACATCCGCTAAATTTGCAAAATTTCGGTTACATTTTATGCACGTCACCTGGGTAGAGGCTAAAATTCGTCTGCTGGCGGTATTTGTGGCTGCGTATACTGGCGGTACAGTGGCTAGAATAACGGATAAAAATACAGCCAGCTCTGGAGTGCGTCACGTACACAAGGTCCATAAAATAAAACTTTAATACTTTTATACAACAGTTGAAAATTCCAAAACTAATCCCCCTCTCCTTCCTCTCTCTCTTATACACACACACACACTTTGTCTGCCTTTCCTTATGCAGGTAATCGCGCAATAACTCAAAACGCGCTATATAACTCGAAGATAGGGACTAATTATTGTTATTCCAAAGATGTGAAAAGGCAGGAGTTTAACATATATCTAATAAAGTCATTCTAATGGTTTCTTTGCGTTACTTATGCGTCTCCCTGGTTCTAAAATGATTGATTCTGTTAGAGTAAACCCTTGTTTTATGATGATGGCACTGGACAATTTTAGAGGAGAGAATATTTATATTAGCTTGAGCAAGTTTCTTTTTCATTTTTGTTTGAGGAGAGAATATTTATTTGCTACAGGAAATGATATTTCAGAAAAACAAAGTATTTATTGTGATTTATAAAGTGCGGAACCAAAACATGGGACCAGGACCTGATTACCTCAGAAGTTATGGAAAGCACGATATCATTTCGGGACCAGCTTTCATTCGGAGAAAATTTTGTAAATTCTACACGCATGGACACGGACTCTCTTAATGCTACAAATATTACTCCTCGGAGTGACTTAGCAGAGTTCACATTTCATTAAATAGCATTTTTATGCTCCCTGTATAAAAATACTGGTATACTATAGAGCTGTGGTCATCAAATGGCAGACCGCGGTCCGCATCCAGACCGCAGGCAAGTTTTGTACGGACCGCGACAAAATTATGGATAAAAACTCTTGGGAGTGACGAATTTGGGATTAAAAATGTGTGTGAAAAAAAATCGATAACTAATTGATTTAGCCATAAAATTGTGTACCATGTTTAGCTCAACTTATGTGTGTGAAGAAACATTTTAAATGTACTTCATTAAGAACCGCTCCACATCTCGACTCTCAAATGACCATCTTAACAGATTGATGAGAATCAGCTTCAGCAGCACAAATTTCAGACTAGTTGTGCAAAATAAAATGGGCCATTTACCCTAACATTAACCATAATGAACTTTAGTGAGTACTCTTTTTGAATTCATATGCACTTTGTACAGTTTTCCTTGTATTCTAAAAATCATAATAAAAAAAAAAAGATTCATTTATATTTATGTACTTCATTTCTCTTGTATCCATTGTGTTTTGCACATAAGATAACAGCTGATTTCAAAGCCAAAGTTTTACTAAGCAGAGAAGGTAGCCTAGGTTTGTAGAGTGTTGGTAGAGGGGATGAGGGGGCTGTATAAAGAGTTGGGGTGGCGGTGGGGATGTTTAAGTTTCGAAAAGTTTCCCAAAGTTTTGAAACAGACCTACGGGAAAAATGATTGGTGACCACTGCTATAGAGTATATTTATAGTATACATAGTTTAATGGTCAGGTATTTGGGAGGTTTCTAACCAGAACATCGTGTCATATAATCAGCTAACAGAAGTTTTCCAAAGTAACACATGGGCTGATAAGTTCCCGGTCTGGCACACAGATGGCGTTGCAATCGCCGAACCGATGTTTTTTTTAGTAAATACTAGCCT
Source organism: Maratus michaelseni (assembly GCA_963931845.1). Lineage (NCBI taxonomy): Eukaryota > Metazoa > Arthropoda > Arachnida > Araneae > Salticidae > Maratus > Maratus michaelseni. The sequence continues at coordinate 29,512,272 of OZ007588.1, read as the reverse complement.
TTAAAAGGTAGTAGAAAAAATGCCATGACGATTCGCCGTGTGGATAAAACGTTAGAGTGGTTTTAGTTGAACGACTTTGTTGATAAACAAAAAAATGGATAACAAGAATTTCAAGAATTGTTATTTGATGGGGAAAAATACCGTTCAAACAAAAGCTTGGCTAGATAAGCGTTATCCGGACACTGCACCAGGTAAATCAACCATTTTTGACTGGTTTGCTGAATTTAAACGTGGTCGTACGGACACCAGTGATGCACCACGCAAAAGAGGTGGTTACTCCGGAAAACATATAAAAAGTCCACAAAATCGTTTTGGGGAACCGTAAAGTGAAGTTGCAGGAGATAGCTCAGACTCTGAAGATATCCAAGGAACGTGTAGGTTTAATTTTGAACGAACATTTGTCTATGAAAAAGCTGTTGTCAAAGTGGCTGCCGCGCGTATTGACTTTTGACCAAAAACAACAACGAGTTCTGAGCACTGTTTGGAGCTTTTTCGTTATAAAATTGTTATTTATTATTAAATTATTATTATTAATAATTTATTAAATTATTATTATAAAATTATTATTATAAAATTATTTTTAAAATTATTATTATTAAATTATTATTATAAAATGTTTTATTTTTAAATTATTATTATTATTATTAAATTATTATTATTTATTATTAAAGTTATGTTATTTATTAAAGTTATAAAGCTTTGTTAAAAAGTTATGTTTTCTTTATTAGACCGGGAACTTATCAGCCCATGTGTTACTGTAGATTTTCTCTTAAATTATGCATTTTTTTTTCAAAATATTGAAAAATGCAATGTAAAAAAAGTAAAAAAGGGGATAAAAAAGGTCCTGTTTTTCATTCATTTTGAGGCTCCTTCAAAATTTTAGAGAAGCGCGTTCTTCTCGTGCCTTTTTGGTAATCGGCCCTGCTTGGGACTATAGGACCCAGAGAAAGATTTTTACGACCTCTACCTAATTAATTTTATTTAATCACTAGGGAATAAATGGACGATAAGAATTTCTGACGTCATCCAGCGTCACGATGGCACTTTTCTTTTATATAGCTAATCAGCGTCCCGATTTCCCCCACAAGCGCTTGCCAAGAGCCAATCAAGTATGGGTAATTCCCCACAAGCATTGCGAGCTCTGCTCAGTGCGTGTGGTCTATACTTTTGGACTTACTTTACTTCCTTCTTATGTCCAAGACTGTAATTTCAACACCACACTATCACCGGCCCTGTAGATTTACAGTCGAAGACAAAACGCAAAAAGATTAAAATGAACAAAAAATTGGGAATGTTTTCTGGGCTAGAAAAGTATACCTACCCTGATAAAATAACATCACAGTGACGCTCAGCCCAGTTCAGACTTTAATTAGATCAAATATTAAAAAAAATAGTTAAAATAACAAATAAAAACCCTCTTTTATAAGTATTTAATGTTTATCTTAAAAATCACGCCGAAATTCATGTTGTTCCAAACCATATGTTCGTTGTAAGACATTAATTTGGCGTGGGCCCCGATTATGGAAAATTCATTGCTTTGATTTACGCTTGACGGAAAGCGCGAACTAATGCAAAAGATTTTATCCAGTTTTGAAATTTATAATAATGTAATTTTGTTGTTAATAATGCTAATATTCTTGTTTAAGTTGGACAAAATCTCGTGCAGCACGAGATTTTTTAGCACATAACATCATAGTATACGCCAGCGAAGTGTGACGTCACTGTAATGGCTGCTGGAGACAAGAAGTTTCGGTTTCCCATTGAACGTTAATGTAAGCAAAAAATAAAGTCGTGTTAACAGTATTAATAATTTTTTTAAAGAAATTTCTGTTACAGTTTTGCTAAATCTTAGGTAAGGCATTCATATGCATTCAACAAACTTCTGATTAAGTGCGTCATTTTTTTTTTAATTCATCAAAAAAAAGATAAACCTTCATGAAGAGCATCAATGGTGGATGTTTTGAATATTTGAATGTAATTTTAAAATGTTTTTAAGGTTTTAATTTCTTTTAGTTGATATTTCTATTACTCAGGCGTACCCTATGTTAAGTTTTATCTGAGTTGAAATGTGTTTCTGCTGTTTGTTTTCTTTTCTTTCTTTCTTTTTTCTTTTTTTTTTTTTTTTTTTTCAAACAGCTAGAGCACTAATGATAATTTTATCAAATGATTCTTCATAGTTACTGGATTATATTTTTTTGCGCGGTCATCGCATAATTACATGCAGGAAGAGACTGACTATCTTTATAAAATTTTATTAAATACTTGGAAAGTAAACAACTGAATATAGACATTTTCGGTAATCAAGTAAAATAATTGCAAACATTATAAATCAACATAAAATAATTAAGAAAAAAACAACACAAATAACATGAAAACGACTGAAAAATACATTTAAACTGCAGGAATATCAAGCAAAATATATTAAAATATCACCCTTGCTTTACGATTCAGCAGAGAAATTTATGTAAATAATACACCAAATGAAGAAAAAAAAAAAGAAAAAAACCCAGCAGAAACACAATTTAACTCAGATGAAACTTAACATAGAGTACGCCTGAGTAATAGAAATATCAACTAAAAGAAATTAAAACCTTAAAAACATTTTTTAATTAGATTCAAATATTCAAAACATCGGCCATTGATGCTCTGCATGAAGGCTTTTTGATGAATTAAAAAAAAATGACGCACTTAATCAGAAGTTTGTTGAATTCATATGAATGCCTTACCTCAGATTTAGCAAAACTGTAACAGAAATTTCTTAAAAAAATTTATTAATACTGTTAACACGACTTTATTTTTTGCTAACATTAACGCTCAACGGGAAACCGAAACTTCTTGTCTCCAGTAGCCATTACAGTGACGTCATCACTTCGCTGGCGTATAAACACACTCTAGGATAGGGGTTGTTAACCTGTTTGTTCCACGGACTATATTGTCAATCAAAATACGGTCACAGATCCCAATACACATACATACATACATAAAATGGGTGACGGAACCCCATGGAGCTCCAGCAGAGTTGAATTCAAGGGGTGGCCCGAGGGGAACATTCCCCCCTGAGCATTGAAATGTCCCCCCCCCCGGAAGATTTGAGATTTTATGCTTTTAATGGTAAAAAAGTGCAATTTCCCCCTCGGAACTCTACAATGCCCCTCTCCCCCCCCGGAGCCACAGAAATCCCTCCCAGAGAAAAGTGTCTGAATTTAACACTGAGCTCCAGGGTATATGGAGTCCATATACCCTACTTTAATACTCTATGTTTCAGTGTTGAATTCAGGGGGTGTCTCGGGGAGGACATTCACCCCAGAGCATTGAAATGTCCCACCCAGAAGATTTAAGATTTTATGCTTTCAATGGTCAAAAGGGCAATCCCCCCCGGAACTCTATAATGCCCCCCTCCCGGAGTCCCAAAAATCCATCAAGGAGAAAAGTGTCTGGATTCAACACTGCTAGATTTTAAAAGAATATCGCAAGCAGCGTTTGTTGAAATCATTGGATGTAAACACAATGGAACAGCAACTTCTGTTATAATTTCCACTAATAAAATATTTAAGTAATTCATAAGACCATAATATTGTTTTGATATCTGAAGTGATTATTTTCTATGTCACATATTCCATGAACCATGACAATGAAATTTTCGTAGCAAAATATTTTATACCGCATATGCAGGAAGGTAATTGAATTCCTTTTTTATTTATTTCGTCGCCAATTTTTCTTTTTTTTTAAAGAAAAAACAGACAGCAATCCATGTCTTCCACCGTAGTTTAGAAATTCTACACTGAATCTGCCACCTACACCCAATCTTGTTTTATTCACGAAAAACAAACCGCATCGTGGCATTCACGTGCAATTACGACGAAATAATCGTCGATTTTATTTCTTTCATTTTTATTTTTTACGCTGTTCAACACGTGATTCAGAAAAGCATTTTTTTTTTTACACTGCACAAGAACACACAGCAGAGTAGACATCACATCATTCAGCAAAGTCAGTTTGCCAAGAATGTCAAGGCGAAGTGTACGTTCAAGTTTTTAGCCTTGAATTGGACGCATTGCCTCACACTTCTAATCGGTATTAATCGTAAAATATCTATACTGTAAATTAGAGCTTTCCTTGACAAAAAGGGATCAGTGTATAGTTCAATAACACATTTTTTGATTTTATAAAGATTGAAGAGATTTGAATTTTTGGCATTGGACTTACTTCAGACGATTTTTAACAGCTGTTTTAGAAAAACTTCTTTCTTCAGTTAGGCAACACCGGCAGAAAGTTCATTCAATCATTCATTCATTCATTATTTACTATGGCCGCGCGTAAAAAATTTAGCAATGGGACGAAGCCTTTTCCTATCCGAGGTAAGAAGTTAATTATTGTACATTTAATTCATGTATTTTAAATTTTAGATTCTGTTACATACTATTATTATTTTTTAAGGTTAAGAATGAATAACTAGAGCATAGTTTGTCTAGAAAGTATGATCTGTGAAGCTGCGTAGATTGTTGTCATATGTCAAATGATATTTTAAGGGTGAATCTGTTTGTTTTGAATTGTTATCTATAATATTTAAGCAGAATTTTCACATTTTCAGCTTGTAATATGTATGAGTATTAAGATGTTATGACAAATTATTTAAATTTAAATTGTAATTGATGTGTAAATAAGTGAACTGTCAGTCTATTTTCAAATGTTGTAAACAAACATTTTTTAAACATAAAAATAAGTTTTATAAATGTAACAATTAATGAGCTCGCTTTAGAATTGAAAAAAAATCAATATGACTGGTAATTTTTTCAGTGAACCGAATAGTCCAATTAAGAAAAAAGTTTTTTAAAGTTAATAAATTTTCTTTGAGTAAGCAAAACCATGAGAAATTTATTTATGACGACTAATACCAATTTTTGATATTTTTCAATGCATGTTTTATCAGAAAGAAATTTTGTAAAACATGAAAGTGTCAAACATAAAGAAAGATATCGTGAAGTGTCATGTATATTTAAACTGTAAAACAACAAAAATGAACATGATTTCCAAATTATATAATTTTGAATTGTCAAAGTATAAAACCTCCAAATTAATTTAGTAGCGTATTAAAAATTAATATGAATATTTTTTGACAGAAGCCAGTTTTAAGCGAAATAAATTTCATATGCAGAATCTAATTTTTATTTAGCTGGAAGTGATCAGATGACAAATTAGACTGCATACCATCTATTCTTATGGGTAGAACACGAGATTGTTACAACAGAAAGTAAAGTTTTCCAAAAATATTGCCTTTTCACATAGAATTCAAATCAAGCAAGAAGTCTCTCATTTTATATATAGAAATAATTTATTAAGATTTCTTTTATTCTAGGTTTTCATACGGTTGCTTTTCAGCGATTTAATTAGCAACAATTGAGTTTAGTTGTGAAATTTTGCAAATGTGTCTGGGTTTAATGTATGTTAATTTATTTCGGTACTTCTTCATTACCCCATCAACCACTTTTCATAACAAAAAAGTGGCCAAGCTGTAGGATTTAATGCCAAAAATGCATGATCGTAGTGTCACATTCACTTAGCGTCAGAAGCCTAACACGTGTTTATGTCATCAAGTGGTTTTTAATTCGACATTTTACCTGTATTTTTCACTGTTTTACTGATTTATTAGTTATTTTGTTAATTAAATTAACAATTCTATCCTTAAACAGATGTGCCATATGATATTAAAAGAGAAAAAGCTTTGAAAAATTGTTGCAATCCATATTTATGTAATAGATTAGTTTCAACTGACGTCAAACATTTATTCACCAGCTGAGAGGGATAAATAAATATTTATTTTTTCTGTTTTCATTAATATATTGTAAATTTTATTGCTTAAAGTTATTGATAGTTGATACATGGCGAGTGGGGCTTTCCCGAATTTCTTATTTGAGATTTCAGTGGCAACATTCTTCCATCTGTTTATTTGGCAATAGTTTTTTGGGAACTGATGCTTTACACTCACGCAAACATGTAAACAAAAGTTTGGCGACTTTTTGGTTGGCGCGACTTTCAGGTCCTGCACCAAACTAATAACTTAATACAATGGCTAGGTTGCCATTAAAGGAAAAAATCCCCTAAATTTGGCGACTTTTTTCCTTTTTATAACGGATTTAAAAAAAAAAAACTGAGTGTATGACATTATAGCAGTACCTTTATTTCAAAGAAATATAGCTGTATATTGATGTGAATGAAAGGTTCATTGATAGTTTATTTAAAGTTTTGGTACTACAGTGCAACCTCGATTATCCGAGCTAATTGGGACCGCTAGTACCTCGGATATCGGAAATCTCGGTTAATAGAAATTGTGCATAAAAACTAACTGTGCTCGCGAATTTAACATCTCTTAGAATAAAATACAGTAAAACGTCTTTTTGAATAATAAAAATAAACATATATAAAGTTATGTTTCACAGCTCAACAAATTTAAAAAGGAAATCAACTAAAAATAGTAAATTTTAAAAAGCAAATTGAAATTTTTTTAACTATTCTAAATTAAGTCCAGATTTTCTATCAGTGGCTGTCTGATCACGCCAATTTTTGAGCAGCAGAAGATCTATCGGCGCAACATCGCTTTTTTGCTCCAAATATTTTAGGGCAGTTGTTAGTGCTTGAACATCTTCAGTATGACTTATAGTCCTTGAATCCTCAAAGTCCTGGTCCTCATTGTCAGCATCATTAATGTCCAATAGGAATTAATGGCTTGTATAATTTCTTCATCATTAAGGATTTGAAAACTTGGATGCTGGTTTTCACGTCCAACCATTCGGAAATGTCCTCTTCCAAAACTTCTTCACACCTTTTAATGCGATTAATAATCTCAAATAGTTCTCCGTCTGTCGGTGGGTTTACCCTTTGCTGGGATTCATCCTCTCTTCTCTTTTGAATAATTATGTAGCCTGTAGCATGGACAGTGAACTAAAACGTGTGGTATTTTTCAAGGCTCATTCACAAAAAAAAAAAAAAAAAAAAAAATCGCACTTTGTTATTGGCTTGGTTAACAGAAACCTCGATTAATCGAAGCTCGGTTAATCGAGGTTCTACTGTACTTTGTTATATAGCGGCTCCACAATTAAGATTATGCCAAGTTGAAGTCAGTTTTGCCAAGCTCACGAAGTGTGAATATAGTACGCACTTACTATAATAGATGTGAAAATAAATACCATTGCATTAAATAACTGAGCAATCAATTTTATGTTGATAAGAATATATTACAATGTTTCATAACTCAATTTCTTACAATACTTCACAAGAATAAATTTTTTTTAATATTATGCCTTACATTATAAGCCATATTTCCAAAACTGCTTTTAAAAAATTTTCAAAAACCTTTTTTTTCTGTTGCATCTCCATGCAGCTTCATCACTAGTAACGTAGTTTCATATCATGTCTATTTCAGAGGTGGATCCAGTCTTCCATTGAGAGGGGGGGGGGTGATGTCTTTTTTGGGGGTAGTTAGGGTAGTGGGGATCACGTGTCTTCATTAGCAATTTTTGTATCTTGTATCCAAGTATTGACTATTTTCTGACATATACCCGAATTCATTTTCTTTCGTAAATGCATGGAATTTACAGGTATATTCGTAAATGTATAAAAGTTGCATGTTTTAGTCTGATACCAAGAAATCAATTTCCCATTTACTTATAAATGCAAAAAATCTTGCAGAAAGTTTTCTCAAAGTTTGCATTTAAATCCAATTTTCGGGCTCGGCAATCATGAAAATATTATCTTGAGGGAGCAATCAAATACAATTCAAAGTGTAGCACATTTATAAGAAAATTAAGAACTATGTTCGATTCTTTGGTGATTAAACAATGCTTGCTATTTTCATGCATTTCTATATAAAAATAATTTCATGAATGTGTCAGAAAAATTAGCATTTTTAAGCAGAATAAAAAGTAAAAAAATGAAAACTCCTTTCATACGTAATTATATTAATCTATTTTTCTATAGACCGGTTTCTTGTTTAGGTTTGTTTTTGTGTGTGTGTGTGTGGGGGGGGGGGGGGGGGGGGGTGTCATGACCTCCTCCTTGGATCCGCGCTTTGTCATATAGTTTTGTTCAGTAAAAGCCCTTGCTTTTGAAAAAATGAGATTGAATCCATCTCAGTACTGACTACTGAGTAAATAAAAGATTGTTTCCATATTTATAAAAGTAAATACAGGCAATTTGATTAAAGAAAAGCCAATACAACATGCAATTAAAATGACAAACATATGTAACATGTTCTGGAACATCAACAAAAAATCAATAGCATGTTTCTTTAGAAGATCAAACCATTTGACAAGATTTTAACAACCAAACTTGGCAATATATCTCTCATTTGGCGATTCATCCTTGGGTACCACTTTAGCAAAGAATTACTGAAATTTTTGTGCCTATTGTATGGTTTTACTGTTTACAAATTTAAAAACATAAACTGGTTGCTTATTTCATATACAGTAGACTCTCTCAAATCTGCTGCCCTAAAATCCGCAAATACCTAAAATTCACTCATCATTGCAGATGTAGGAGGAAAATTCAAGATTTTTTTAAAAATTATATCATTCCATGCATAATTTAATATGTAATTCTGATTAATATGACTGAACACATGTTTTCTCATCAAGGAAGTATAACTTTATTTCTGAAAAAATTCATGACAGTGCGTGATTGTGATCATTTTACCAAGAACATTTTATATATTAATCAAGCATTTTAGGACATTAAGTTTGGCTCAGCATGAAATAAAACTTTTGTATTTTAGTATTTTTATGTAAATTATTAGTGTACCTTTTATGATTCAAGTTTCATTGTATGATTAAAAAAATCTCATTATTATGCCTATTTATAAGTGAATTACAATTAATTTTCCAGGAGCGAAATTTGCCCGAAACTAATAATTAACACACAAGTGGATTTTTCATTGCTAAACTAAGTGTTTAAACCGACAAAGTGAAAAATGTCCCAAGCTGGGAATCGAACCCGGGAATGCGCTACAGGGTTGTGTGCTCTGGATAACAGTTTCCATCTTGTGCTGCGATTGTAGCCTTTCTGACATATATGAGTGAAAGATGCAGAGTTGGAATATTGTTCCTTGTAGCTCAGTGGTAGAGCCTCAGAGTGCTATTCTGAGGACCTGAATTAGATTCCCAGCTTGGGACATTTTTCACTCTGTCGGTTTAAATGCTTAGTTTAGCAATGAACAGGGGTAGAGAAATACATCATTTTACTCGCCACTGGTGAGTGAATTTTTAGGCAGTCTTTCAAAAACTGTAGGCCAAAAACTTTATTTTATTTTACTAGTTAGCTATACTTTGCAAAATGTAAACATGGTACTAAGTTCTATCTTATACTCAACGCTTCTCTGTTGAATATATTTCTTAATTTTATAGAATAAAGAAAATGAAAATGCATTGTAGTAATTAACTATTTTTGCAGTCGCGTACATTTTGCCATAACAATTTTCAACCGTACGTTGCATCTTGCTGGCTGATGAAATAAATCCTTGGCTAGTAAGATTTTCTATAAATTCCCCACTCCTGGCAATGAAAAATCCACTTGTATGTTACTTATGCCTATTTAGTTATGCTTTGTTTACTTGACCTTTTACCTTTTTAAAAATTTTAATCATGTTTTAAATTTTTATTATTTTATTTAATTATTTTAATATTTTACTTTATTGTAACCATTCATAATTTTGAGTGCATTATTATATTCAAATTACAGTTTAAAAAATGTAAACAAAACAGTGAGCAGAAATCCACAAAATACTAAAATCTGCACAACCTAACCTATGGTTTCAAGCTATGCAGATTTGAGGAAGTGTACTGTATGTATCAGTTGCAATTTGAGTTTAATCATTTGATATTATAATACTACTCAATAATACAATAGAAAAAAATTGTGACATTCTTAACTGTTACAGATTATTTGAAAACATGCCCACATAAATTAAACCTTAAATACTGATTGACATATCACCAGGACTTGACTATGATTTTTGTGATCTGCACTGCATAGATTGTTATACAGTGTAACAACAATCTATGTGTACAACTTCACAGGTTATAATTTTCAATTAATTCTTAATAAAAGCAATGTCTCAAGTTAAAAAATGTATATTAAAATCTGCATTTATTAATGTTGCTCTTTTGACAGATTTTTCTTTGAAATTAAAATAGCTGCCAATGGCTATGATTTTTGATCACTAATACCTACAAATAGAAATCTTTACCTTATTTAATCGCAGATTACTTGAGATTAAATAGAATTAAGTTTTCTATTTGCAAATATTGGTGACCAAAATTTGTCTCATTTTGGCAGCTATGGTAATTTTCTTGATTGGCAGCTGTAGCTAAGATTTTATTTATGGAAGAGAAAATGATTAGACAAGCTTTTAATTTTGTTAGACCTAATGAATAATTGTTCATTTGTGGAAACAACCAAAGTTTATTGGCACAAATCATGGATGAAAGTTTTCTGTCACAGGATTGAACTGCCTTTTTAACGATTTCCAACATAGTTGAAAAATGTTTATGAATTTGTTTTGTCTGCCTGTGCTCTAACTTGCGTAAATATACAATAAACTCTGTCTAAGGCGGAATCAATCGGGGCCGAAAAAATTTTCCGCCGTAGACAATATTCCACCTTATGCAAAACAGCCAAAATAAATAAATAGAATACATATGCGCAAGTCATATTTTTACGTTCGTAATCTTTAGTACAGTTTTTTAAATGAAATTATACGTCTTATTAAATTTATTATTAATCTCAAAAACATTATATGAATAATAAAATAAATAGTAGTACCAATGATAAAATTTCTTCCATTTTAAAAGTTAATGAAAATCATTTACCTTAACAACTACTTCATATTTCACATAGTGGCATAGTAGTTTTTAAACAGTCGAAAAATAATCTTTTATCGCTGCTTGTTTTGTCTTTCTTTTTACCAAGCATTTTTCAGTAGCACATTGCAAGTCCGTTATTATGGGTATCAATTCTTCATTTTTTGAGCAAAAAATTTTTTTTCGAGATACCTAATGCTTCTCGCGTCTTGATAAGTGTCTTGAAACGTTTGAATTCCTCCATTGTCTTCCTGGTTTTCATAATCCCGCTCATCTTCTTTTTCACTAGCACTTTCCAAATCTTGATTTCGCTGAATCAAAATGTCCACAGAAGTGTTAGCTTCAGTAGTACACACTATATTGTCAGCTGATACGTATTTTTCTTCATTAATTTTTTCATTGGTATGAACACATTTTAAGTCATCTATTAGATTTTGTAACTCATTTTCCTCCAACTGGTCAGCTTTTTCATGGCCATTTTCTGAAACAAAACCAGCTTTTCTAAAACAATGAACAATTTTTTTAGGCGACATTTCTGAGCAGGATTTGGCAATCCATTTGACAGCATCTAAAACACTTACAGTCATCTCTCATTTATGCGCGTTTGAAGGGACTGACTTAAAATCGCGCATAACTGAGAGCCGCGCATAACTGAGAGGACGTTGTATGTAGTAATTCTTTATACACATTATTCGAAAGAAAAACATATTGGAATATAAGAATTATGATTAATGACATTTTATAAAATAAAAGTGGTGTAATATTAGTATAGTGTACTAAAAAAAAAAATCCTTACACTTTCACTATAAAATTTTGTTTCAAAAAATACAATAAAGTAAGTTTTCATTTGACATAGAATATGATATACTTACATAAAAAAAAAAAATGCCAATTAGTCCTCTTTTAAAAAGTCATCAATGGTAGTTTGTTTTTGCTTAGGCCGCGTTTGTACAACGACCTTTTCTAATGTATTAAAGTGCGTCATTGTATTTGATGCTATATCAGCATTTTGTAGGTAACATCTCAAAGTGTCCAAGGCTCCTAAAGCAGTAGCATAACATGGGACAATTACAGTATCAGTTTCATCATTATCATCATCATCTCCTTCTCTTTCAGCTGTCACATCATCAAACACAGTTTCAATATATGTTAAGTTTTCATCAACACTGACGAAATCTTGAAAGAGAATCTTGGCTTATTCTATTCCATTCTTCTTCGTCTATGTTAAAATCATTGCTGTTGTTTTCATTTTCCTGTAATGGAATAACTTCAGCATCATTTGAATGAAAAATACCCGCTTTCCTAAAGCAGTTAGAAATTGTTATGGCTGTTACGTTATTCCAAGAGGAAACCAACATATGCATGGCATCCAGAATCGAAATTTTCTTGAATTCCTTTTTCTGCTCTAGTGATATAAACATTCTTCGCACCAAATCTTTCCTATACTGCGCTTTAACTGACCTTATTATACCGAGATCTAAGGGCTGGAGTCTGCTAGTACAGTTAGCAGGGAAAAATATAACTCGTGTAGGGGAGAAGGGGGCTAGTGTGGACACTTTTTATAAATGTTGCAAAAAAATGTACTAAATACCATTTTTAACACTTCAAATACTTTTTTTACAAGAATTTGCTCTTTTACCCTTAATTTGGTTGATATATTAAATTATTTGGTAATACAGTTTTTTTTAAATATATTTTTTAAAAAAAGTTGTGTTTGTCCACACTAGCCCCACCACATGGGGCTAGTGTGGACAAGCTGGAATACTAATTTAGACAATGGAATACAACTTTTAAAAGTGTTTGTAAAACCAAAATAAAATAAATTTGAACTTAAACAGCATAGTAAATATATAAATCTTAATAAAGCATAATTAAATTAATGTTATACCTAATATATTTTATTACTAAGGACTGCAGTTAGATGTGTTAAGCATCTATTTCAAAGACAAAATTACAAAGAAAAAAAAAACACTGGTCAAAATAAAAATATAGGAATTTATTTACCTATCTTAAAATCTGAAGTTTTTTTACAAGGTTTAAGTATTTGAAAAAACAACTTAATGTTTTTCATTAGTGTTTACACAACTAGGAAATTGCATAACAAGCATTCTGCCTTCTTGAATAATGTCGGCTGTGGCAGTTTTCCAATGATGTTGTTGATGTTTATTTGTGAAACATCCTTTTCAATATAAGTAAAACTATTTTTCTTAGAGTTAATACTCTTGAGGCACTGTATTTCATACTCGTCAACAGAAACAGACTTTGAAATAACAGCTATATATTTATAAAATGTGCTGCGGCTGGACTTCTTCCTACTTAAAGAAAATTGAGCCAATACATAATCTCCTGGCTTGATGTCTGTTTTCTCACTCATTTCTACTTCTTCAATTTCTACTTCATCAACTTCTATATCAGAAAGGCTGTCTCCACTGTCTTCCCATGTGCTCCTACTATCTTCAGAACTGAATGAAAATTCTTCCTTTGACTTAATTTTAAGTTTTTGTTAGGTTTATTCCTTTTGAGCTTGGTTTTACTTCCTTCTTCCTTTAGAATGGCGAATTTGTTCTTTTCTTTCCCTTTTTTTTTCTTCTTCTATGTGTTTCATATTTTCCAAATCTTCTATCCTTCTTTTCTCAGACGTACTAGTATAAACTATAGATTTTCCTTTTTTTCCTGATATGTTTATATTCTTTCTCAATGCAGCTTTAGGATACAGAATTACACTTTCAGGAGTAGTTGGTTGTTGTACAATGTTGGATGATTCATTTTCTTCCAAATCATTTTTATGGAGGTCTTCATTTTCTTGCACACTAAAAATTTTTTCCGTACTATTTAGAAGACTTTGTTTTATCTTTGCTAGTATCTGGGCATTCACGGTCGGTAACATAGATACAAAAAAAATCATCATCTCCAAATGCTAATCGATTTAATGGAAAAACGCCAGTTTTTGCAAATCCTGATATAATATTACTTGGTGTAAATGATTTATAATATGCTTTCACTGCTAAGGAAGGAATATCATAGATTGATACTGTTTTGCCGGGATGATTTAGCATCCAGTCATTAAATGCAACTTTACACGCTTCTTTAAATGCACCATAAACTGCAACATCTAGGGGTTGAAGTTTATGGGAACAATGTGGTGGGAAAGACAGTATAACAATACCATTTTCTTTTGCATATGTAATTGCTTCAAGAGAAATATGTGAATTATGATTATCAAGGAGCAATAAAACAGGGTGGTCAATATCAGATTTTGTGTGTTCTTTTATATGCTGTAAAACAACTGGAAAAAGTTCTTTCACCATCCATCCGCTTTTTGAAGCCAAACCTAGACTTCCAGTTGGAGCTCCAAAAAGAAAATGATGCTTAAAATTTACTCTGGGAAAAATAAAAGCGGGAGGAATAGTATTCCCAGTTGCGGAAATAATACCGCAAAATGAAACTAATTCTATTATAAAAGTAAGTCTATTATAAAAGTAATACTCTATAGATTGGCATAAATAATTCAAGTGAAAAATGTTTATCAAATTAAATTCTACTATGTGTGCATTCTACATTTAAGTTCAGTTATCACTTTACAATTGAATATCTTGAATTGGACATGTCCACAGTAGCCCCACCACCATGTGTCTACACTAGCCCCATGGTGCCATTTATTTTTTTAGGCCTAACACTGGTAAATTTAAACCATGCAGAGCAAAAGTGAATATCAAAAAATGTTTTGATTAGACTCATTTATAATATACTATCCCATTTCATTTGAAATAATGAATAAAAATAGTCTAAATTAGTAATTAAAAAACAAGCCATGAACTTACTTTTTCACCTTAAAAACCTTGTTTTATAAATTGTTAATGAACCATGAAATGTATAATCATGTAACTGCACATGGAAGTGTATATCAGTGTTACCAAACTGCAAAAATTTACAGAGAAACTATAACTAAAAAATAACAGAATTATTCAAGTTGTCCACACTAGCCCCATGTCCACATTAGCCCCCTTCTCCCCTATGTGTCAGCAATGGAAGATCTGAAGGATGGGCGGGACACTGATCCATAAGTAGCAAAACTTTCTTATTTTTTTTAGCCATATTCATATCAAATTCCTTCAAAAAGTCTAAATAAATTTTCGATGTCATCCAGGCTTTGTTGCTACTTGCATAAGAACATGGCAATTTCTTGATATTTTTTAAACACCGTGGATTTTTGGATTTACCAATCACTATTGGCTGTAACTTTTCTGATCCGTCCCCATTGCAACATAAAAGCACAGTCAGCCTTTCTTTGCTGTGTTTGCCACCATGGCATGTTTCTCCCTTAAAATCCATCGTTTTGTTTGGTAAAAGACGATAAAATAAGCCTGTTTCATCACAGTTAAAAATGTTCTTAAGATCAAAGTTTTGAATTAAATTTGGAAGGTCTGCGATCCATTCATTAACAGTTGAATCTGAAACGGCTGCGCTTTCACCACTCAGACAATGATTTGTTAAACCGTGTCTTTTTTTAAGTTTTTCTAACTATCCCGAAGAAGCCGAAAAATTTTCGATTCCCATTTTGGATGACAAAGTGAGTGCCTTTTCTTTAAATAACTCACCGCTAATGGGTAAATTAGAGGCTCACATTTCTCTGAACGACTGAATTAAAGTGGTTTCTAAAATATCAAATTTTCCATTCTGAATTCTTGATCATTTCTTCGCTTGTGTAGAATATTCACTATTAATTTTTTTGATGGAGTCCTTGTTCTTTAAAATTCCTCTGAGTGTTGATTCTGGCAAATCGAATTTTCGAGCTAAATTTATTTTTGACAGTCTAGGATCATTTTCTGCTGCTTTTATAACTTCCATTTTGAACGAAATTGTTAACTTTCTTTTGCTCATTTTTATTGCAAAAAAAAAGAAAAAAAGAAAGAAAGAATCTAGATGCTACCGTAAAGGAAAGGATGAAATGTAACACGCAGGTGACTTGATGAAATTAAAACAGGAAGAAAAGAAGCAACCATTAGAACTGTGGGGTGAGTGTAAAGTCGAACTGTAACATCCTCTCCACCCTCTCCACCCCGCTTTTCGGAACTGTCTTTTGACCTTGACAGGTGCAGAAAATTATTTATCGATAAAAAAAAAATGTGAATTGCGTTGTTATTTCCGCGTATAACTGAGAGAGACAATTTAAAGTGGCGCTTATAAGTGAGAGATCTATAGCATTATTTTCCTATTCCTCGTGGCGGGACCTTACGAAATTCGCGTATAACTGAGAGACGCGTATAACTGAGAGGCGCATAAGTGAGAGATGACTGTATATTTTTTCCATTTCGGTGGCAGAAGAGCAATTATCTTAAGACTCAATAATGGACCGCAAGAGATATTTTTTGTAATGGGTTTTCATCATTTTTATAACTCCTTGATCCTTAGGTTGTGTTACTGCAGTATGCGGGAAGAAATTGGCATGACAAGGTGCATTGTCGAGAAATAACAAAATTTTTCGATTTTCTTTGATCATACGGTTATTGAATTCAGACAGCCATCCCCCCATTATGGCAGTCGACATCCACGATTTTTTTTTAGATCTCCAAATCACAGGCAGTTTATCAATGTTCACATTCTTAAAACATCGCGGCTTTTGCGATTTTGCTATCACTAAGGGCTTTTCTAAACTGCCCTTCATATTCGCGCAAAGCAAAACAGTGGCACACTCTTTGGAGTTTTTACCACCGTGGCATTTACTCCCTCTTTTTTCAAGGGACTTAGTGGGCAACGCACGTTAAAATAGTCCCGTTTCGTCGCAATTGTATATATCCTTAACTTGATATCCTTCAATCAGTAAAGGAAAATCTATTTTCCATTCCTGAATTTCTTGGTGTGGGATGTCTTTCGACTTCATAGCAATATTGTGTCGATGAAGGAAACTGATTAACCATCCAGTAGAAGCCTTGAAATCAGTTTTACCTAATTTGTCGGCTATCTCTTTCGCCTTTTCACGCAACAGTGTTTCAGGTATGGGCAAAATTTTAGTTCTAGCGTTATAAAACCATTCAAGTGTTAATGCATCAATGTTTTCATTTTTCACAGCGCCTTTCCGCTTTCTGCAGGATGATTTGCTTTCCAATTCCTTTTCCAACTCTGTTCTTCTTTTTATAGCATCATAAATTTGTGTTTTACTGCATTTAAATTTAATACAAAGATCTTTTACAGAATAATAACTTCTATTTTATTCCGCAGAGATAGCGTATTGAGTTTAGATTTTTAAGCCATTTTTTACTATCACTTAGTAATATCAGTAGACAATATAAAATAAGGATGAACAAATAACACGTGCAACAACCATGTGATTTATTGAAATAAAACATCCGTCACTTTGAATTCATCTTTCATCCCGTTCCCCCGCTGAAACCACAACCAGCGCATCATTCAGAATGATTGTAGCTTCCCCCCTCTCCCTCTCACATTAGACAGAGTTATGGCGACCAAATGATTGATTGCCATAAACAATGATCAGAACTCAAAATCCGAAGCAAGCAAAAAAAGTGATGTTCTTTCGCTAATACAATGAAAAAGAGAGAAATGTTAATGTATAGGGATTTTTTTTATCAATTTCTTTTTTTTTTAATAATTGAGATAAATATAAAAAATGTACTTAGTATGATATTTTTTCTTTCTTCTTTTTACGAGGAGAAACATTTTGCTTATATATGAGAAATAATGGAATAAAAAATTATTCCTTAAATATTTAAACATTTTCCGTCCTGATGAATCAACTTTATTAATCTATTATGAAATTTAATTAAAATGTTGAGTATTTGATGTATGTATATCAGTTTTGAAGTTTCATAAACCAAATTCCTTTCATTTTTTAATTTTTTTTCAGTCTTATGTGAAATTTTGATTTCGATGGGACTTTAAAAACCTTTCCGTTTCCGCGTTAGGCAGATTCCGGCTTATGGAGAATTAATTGTTATTTCCTATGTGTTTGCCGGGACTTGAAAATTTTTCCGCGTTAGACAAAATTCCGGCTTACACAGAGTCCGCCTTAGACAGAATTTACTGTATTCAGATTGTCATGCAATTGATATATGTTATTGAGGTTTACTATGACATGTTCAGTATTGAAAATGGTCTGTAGCATTTATGGTTTTTTACAGGGACACTCAAAAGAATTCTGTTGCATTACAGTCTATGGAGAAAAATCGTTTGCAGTTTATTTTAATGTTTCACTATTTCAAAGATATTGAAATTGATTTATATCATTAAGGTGCATTACAAGATGCTTACTTATAGTAGAACTTACTATAGAATATCAGTTTACCCCAAACAGTTTCAGAAGGGTGCTGTACCCTGCCTGCCCTTTGGTTTACAAAATAGCACCCTTCTTGCCCCTTATAAAAAGAAATTAGCACCCTCCTTGCCCCTTCAGTAAAATAATTAGAACCCTTCTTGCCCCTCATCCCAGTAGAATTTTCTGTGTTAATCTGCAGCAAATAAAAATTTATCTGTGACCCAAAAATGCCAGACCAAGTTTACTATCATAAGAAATTACAGTAACTCATAAAATAAGCAAAATTTGTATTTATAAAGGAAGCATAAGAAGAAAATTCAATAAATCTAGAGACAAAAAAGAAATTTTAGCAATTTTTCATACCCCAGAATTTTGTTTTAAGCTGTTAGATTGATCTGCAAAGACTAAAGAAATCTGCTGCGCTGCTGCCATGCTGCAATGTTTCTGCTACTGGGCCCCTCATAAAAAGGAATTAGCACCTTGCCCCTTCAGTAAAATAATTTGCACCCTTCTTGCCCCTCAGTAAAAAAAAGTGCCCTTTCTTTTTGCATTAAAAAATTTGCTTTCGTAGTAAAAATGGACTCAGTGTTGTCTTGAAAAGAGTGCCCTGACTTTTAAATATCAAAAGTTGCTTCAAAAACCAAAAGAATACCTATAACAATTTAATTTTAAAATGTGCCCTTAAGAATCTGAAAAGTGCCCTTTTCTTACCAGCAGCACTCTGCCCTTTTTTAAACCTCAGGGAAACTCTGGAACATTGTCTCTATAGCATTTATCTGGAGGCACGGCAGTGCCTCTGCCAAGTCGAGAAAGCACAGCCGTAAGCATACTTTTCTGGAAGCAACTTAGGGCACTTTTGACCCCCCCCCCCCCCATATCTCTGCGCTGGAGTTTCCCAAAAGTCTGGAACTTCGTTTTTCTAGAGTATTTGGCACACAGGACCAAAATTTAAAATTACAACTTTCTGTCTTTTCTAGTTCAGACGATATATGAACTCAAACATTCGATTTTTTGTCACTCACTCATTCACGCGTCATCAAAAAGATTAGGTAGATCCCGTAGCCCTAGAAACTTGACATTTGGAAACCGTTTGACGGTTAACGACATCGCTATTGAGTGTAAATTGGCTTCTAAGACTGTCTGCAATGAGCTCAGCCTTGTCTGTGTTAGAGGAAGGTAGTGTTTAGGATACAAAGAAAGGGAAAATTATAAAATCCAGAAAATTCGAAAAAAAAAAACATTCGAAAATTCAACAAATTCCATCATAATTGAAAAATAAAAATAATACGATCTTGTAGTCTCAGAAACTTAAAATTTGGTGTGAAGGTAGTGTTTAGCATCCAGAAAAAGAAAACATCAAAAACACCAAAAAAAATCGAAAGCAAAATTGAAAAAATCAAAAAACTGAAAAAAAAATCGAAAATTTGAAGACAATCCAATTTTGTTGAGCTAGAAACTTCAAATTTGGAATAAAGGTAGTATTTAGGATACAGAAAAAGAAAAAAATTAAAAAATCCAGAAAATTCGAAAAAAAAAAAAATTTAAAAATTTAAAAAAAAAATGAAAATATTTTGATTTTTTAGCCTTACAAACTTAAAATTTGGCGTAAAGTTAGTGTTTGGAATTCAGAATAAGAAAAAATTAAACACAATGAAAATCGAAAATAAAATTAAAAAATCGAAAAACGTTGAAAATTTGAAAATATTTCGATTTTATAGCGCTAGAAATTTGGAATAAAGGTAGTATATTTAGGATACAAAAAAAAAAAAAAAGAAAAAAAAAAAAAAAAAAAAGAGAGAAATTAAAAAAAAATCCAGAAAATTGGAAAAATTAAAAAATTTGATCTTTTAACCTTAGAAACTTAAAATTCGGCGTAAAGGTAGTGTTTGGAATTCAGAACAAGGAAAAATTAAAAACAATAAAAATCGAAAAAAAATATTTAAAAATCGGAAAAACATCGAAAATTTGAAATAATTCGATTTTGTAGCGCTAGAAACTTGAAATTTGGAATAAAGGTAGTATTTAGGATACAAAAAAAGAAAAAAATCCAGAAAATTTGAAAAAAAAAAAAATCAAATTCGAAAAAAATTGAAAAAATGAAAATAACTTGATCTTTTAACCTTAGAAACTTAAAATTCGGCGTAAAGGTAGGAATTCAGAATAAGAAAAAATTAAAAGCACAATAAAAAACGAAAATAAAATTAAAAAATAAAAGATCGAAAATTTGAAAATAATTCGATTTTTGTAGCGCTAGAAACTTGAAAATTGTAATAAAAGTAGTATTTAGGATGCAAAATAAGGAAAAATGAGAAAATCCGGAAAATAAGAAAAAAAAAAATTCGAAAAAAATCAAAAATTGAAAATAATTCGATCTTGTAGTCTTAGAGACTTAAAATGTAGTGTAAAGGTAGTATTTATGATTCAAAAAAGAAACTTTTAAAAATTTGAAAATAAAATCGAAATATCTGTAAAAAATCGAAAATTCGAAAACAATTCGATTTTGTAGTTCTAGAAACATGAGTTTTAAGACCTATTAGCTAGTACACCGCTCCTAATTGTTTTGTTTTTTCCCCCGGATTATGCTTTTTCTTTTTGTTTACGAATTTCGGTATAGAAAAGTGATTCTGTCCTGTTTCGCCGAACAAATTCCCCAGATACCCTCTTGTTTCCTCTGACAGCCCCTACGAGCGAATGGAGATGACAGGGAAGGAAGTTAAAACGTGTTTGAAGAAACGCGAAATACTGAACTTCAAAAATGGGACATTTCCGAACCCTTTTCAGAAAAAATATCTTCCCCTCAAAAACGATTAGGCCACTAATTACAAGATTTCGTCCAAAGATGTTCGAGGTGACTGTTAATTTCAAGATGACACTTCTCTAACCATTAAGTAAGAAAAGCAATAAACTAAACCATTAAGATAAATCCTTTCTTGTTGATTATCTTTCTTGTCAGTTCAACTTGGAAAATTACATGAAATTATATTTCTTCAGCAAAGTTGTCTTTTTACGTTAAAAACACACTTATTTTCTATAAGTAGAAATTTTTTAATTTTAATGCTTGTATTTTATATGTGTCTGAAAGAGAAGTCAAAAATTAGTATAGTTTTCTGACAATTAATGATGAATTTGCAACAATCTTCTTTGCTAAAATAATTAAGAAATGTTTTATCTCGCATGTTTAATGCATTGATGAAAATAATAATAATAATAACTATAATAATAATAATTATACTACTACTAATAATAATTATACTAACAATAATTACATAGCATTATTATAGAGAAATCTCTGATAAACACGCTGAAATAGACAGCTTTTAAATCGAAGAATTATTTAAAGAGATTTTTAATATTAAAGTCGGTCAGAATCGTCCCATTAAAAAAGTTTTTTAGGAACAAAACAATGCATAAAAATATATTTTATTTTTATCTTTATTTTTTTGTAGGGATATACTTCTCAAGCTACACTGAGAAAAATGACACTTTCAAATCTGAGCAAATCGATGTTTTCATTTTGTTATGAAACTTTTTGTTTCAAATAAGACGACCCAATGATTTCAATTCTGAAATACCAGAAATACTCAGAATATTTAAATATGGACATATTCAAAACTGAAAACATAGAGGTCAGTTTATGCTCATTTTTGAAACATGGACATACTCAAAAATGATTAGAATCAGTTCAAACACATTTTTGAAACATGGAAATATTAAAAACTAAAGACATAGATGTCAATTTATATTCATTTTTGAAAGATGGACATACTCAAATATGAGTACATTATGTTTTATTCTTAAGTGTGTGCATGTTTACAGAAGTGAGTGTATATACATGTTTCAAACTTGAGTCATTTTGATTCAAAGCTATTTTGACTATGTAACATGCTCAGTTTTGAAAACGTCGTTTTTAGAGTGTAGCTGTGTGCAAACTGCGCTTATTTTTTTTATTTAATTCTTTAGAGCTCTTTTTTTTTTTTTTTAATTTTTTATTCAAATTTTCATTATTTCAAGATATTTTTTATCATATTTAGAAAAGGTCTTTTTTTTATGTTGTTATCAATTTGTAAAACTGTGCAAAGAATTATATTTCCTCTCAAATAAAAAATGTATTTACACGTAATTATTAAAAAAAGAAAGGAAACTTTAAACTAATAATAAAATGATCACGTATAAAAAGCAGGAAATGTGGAAAACGTCATACAAATTGCATTTACACGTGAATATTAAAAAAAGTAAGAAAATCTCAAAATAATTAATTAAATTATTACGCGCGAATCGCATTTAATGGGGACAATTACGTCATATGTAAAGTACCGAAATATTGAATATCGTCATATGAAAAATGCCTAAAATAATTAAATTATTGCGCGCGAAAAACTTTTAATGGTGAAAATTATTTCATATTTATTTAAAATTTTCATATACTGATATTCCCAAACATAATATATTTACACGCGAATCTTAAAAGAAAAGAAGTAAAAAAAACATTAATTAGATTTTTGCACGCGAAACGCACTTAATGGTGAAAATTACATCATATATTTAAAACGAGTTTCTTATGGACATTATTAATGTGATGTTTACATTGCAAATCACATGGTATACAAGCTCGACTCACGTAATACAAGGGGTTACTTACAATGTATGTAAAATGTATGTACAATGTATTACGTGCAATGTATGTAAAAGGTATGTACAAGGTATTACGTACAATGTACTACATAATACAATGTATTACGTAGGTTTTTTCTACAAGCAGCGCGGCTAGCAAATTTGTTTATATATTTCATCACTTGATGCAGCCTAAATAGAAATAAATGCATGCGCAAAATACTTTCGATTTATTTTATACCAATTACTATTCGATAAATACATATTAGAAAATTTGCACATACTTATTAATTAAAATAAGCAATTTACGTTTTAATAATAGCATGGAAATATTAGTGTAAGTGCGATTATAGTTATGTTATCAATGTTACAGTTGAAATATATGTTATCATATTCTGTGAAATATATTAATGTCTAAAGATCATATGCAGGACTGCACAAAACATTTCGAATGCATTACAGTCGAAAATTGTTGGAAGTAAATTTTAAATTGTGTTATGCACTTTTAATTTTATCGTTGAATTAAGTTTTAGCATACCATAACGTTCTACATAAAAACATAATGTTTGCATAAATAAATTCGAATACCGTACTGCCTATGGGTGGTAATAGTTAAAATATATTTTTCAACTGAATTAAAAATCTTCCGGGACGGGCCGCATGGTTTTTCTTTGTCTTTTGGTTACAGCATCCTGCGTAGTCTGAAAAAAATAAAATAAAATAAATAAACCGTTCAATCTGTTATTTAAATATATTTATTCATGTACTATAGGGGTGCACAACCTTTTTAAGCGAAGGGCCACTTACAAAAATGACCGGGTTGTCGAGGGCCACAATCAGAAATTTTTTGTTTTGAGGAGATGTGACCGGGGAGGGGGGGGGGGGATCAATTAAAAAGACAAATTTCGAAAGGGTAGATTTAGCCCCCCTCTCCCCCCCAGGTTCCTTTCTTCTAGTCAACGTATTCAGTTCTGTTGGCAATGATATATCAACAGTTTACGTTTGTATTTATACAAGAAATATAGCTAAGATTATTTTCAAAGAGTGAAAATACTCCTTGACTTTATTTGAAGGAATAAATTTAGCTTTAAAGATTGCCAGTGCCGGAAAAAAAATTCTGATTTCATGAATGAAGGTGGAGAGGAGGAGAAACATATATTATTCTAAATTGCACTTCTTAACATATTCAGTCATAAAATGTGGATATCAAAGGGGTGCACAACCTTTATAAGAGGGGCAGTCACAAAAATGACTGGATTGTCGAGAGCCAACATCCATAGGATGAACAAAATTTTGTTTCGGGCAAGTGGGGGGGGGGGGGGGGGGTCCGGCATAAAAGTTCATAAAAATGCTAATTTTAAAAAAAGAGGGTTAGCTCCCTATACTCAACCACCTCCTTAGTCAGCATAACCCAATTCAATTGGAAAGGATGGGAAAAAACTTGCATTTTTTTTTCATGCACGATTGACAATATTCATAGTTTTTTCCTAGTGATTGACGAAATTCACGATTATTACGCACACGTTCGGCGAAATTTGCGATTTATACGCACCCGATCGACAAAATTCGAGATTTTTACGGACTCGATCAGCAAAATTTGCGATTTTTAAGAGTCTGATCGGCAAAATTTCCCGATCGGCAAAATTCGTGATTTTTGCGAGCTCGATCGACAAAATTCGCGATTTTTATGGGCCCGATCGGCAAAATTCGTGATTTTTACGCATACGATTGGCAAAATTCGTGATTTTTACGCACCTGATCGACGAAATTTACGATTTATACGCACCTGATCGGCAAAATTCGCGATTTATACGCACCCTATCGGCAGAATTCGCGATTTTTACGGGCCCAATCGACAAAATTCCCAATTTTTTACGCAGGCGATCAGCAAAATTCACGATTTTTACGCAGGCGATTGGTAAAATTCACGATTTTTATGCAGGCGATTGGCGAAATTTACAATTTATACGCACCCGATCGGTAAAATTCGCGATTTATATGCACTCGCTCAGCAAAATTTGCGATTTTTACGCACCCCATGGGCGAAATTTGGCAAGATTCGCGATTTCTACGCACCTGATCGGCGAAATTCGTGATTTTTTCGCTTCCGATCGGCGAAATTGATCCACGGGCCATCAGTAATCCGATCGCGGGCCACAGGTTGTGCACCCCTAATGTACTATATATTTATTATTTATAAATAAATATTTATGTAAAAATCACTTTTATTCTGTTAAGTGGCTAATTTTACTAGAAAGCAAATATAACGTAATTTCTTTCATTTGACTTGTTTCATGTATAAATGCTTTTTTCTTTTAAAAGTAATTTATATAAACGGCACGTACTGTACAATATTTTAAATACCTTAATGATTTTCGTACTCTTTACTATTTTTCCACTGTCGGAGTAGTTAGAATTTTTCTGTTAAACATCTGGTCGCTAGCTACAAACAGGTGTGACATATGGCACTTCTGAAACCATTTAGAATGTGAAGGAGGAGCTGTTTTTTTTTTTTTTTTTTCATTAATTATACTTAATACTCACAAACTGATAAAAATCCTTGAAATTCCCCTTTTTCAGTATACCCAAAATGCTTACAGTCGGTTATTCCACTGTAATCCTCAAGTGCAGTACGCCTTTCTTATAAAAAGAATGTCTGAAATTAGTTATATGAATAGTGAGCGTGGAGGTTTACTATTAATTTATGAAAATTAATTAACAAATTATTTAAAAAAAAATAAAAATTACTTAAGCATTGAAATTCAAACTGGCTTCTTTCTGACATATTCACAAAGTTATTGTTCATGCACAAAATAAGCAGTTATTCTTCTTCATGGACTGAGGAATCTGAAAGCATTTTTCATATTTTTATAAAGACAAAATACCATTCAGAATATGTCGTCGAAATTGGCGTTTTAAGCCGAGTTTCTGGATTCTACAACCCGAGAAATGTTGTTTTGAGACAGTAATTAATTAGAACTCAATATGATATACAATTATAGAAAATGTAAAATACTGTTCGATTTCAAATTACCCCAATAGTCATGCCTGAAAATTCCTTACATTTATGCATAAAATGAGTCTGTGAATATATGTTTTGAGTTACTGAGTGAGGGAAAATATTTAAAAAACCACCTTAAGTGTTATAGAAACTTTCTAATTCGCATTTCAGAGAAAGAAAAATATCAAGTGAATGAAAATTAGAATTGTCTAATAGTAAATTGGTACAGCGCACTCAGAAAATGGCACGAAACAGTTTTGTACTAATTACGTCTAAATAAAACTCAAACTGTATTTCTCATATAATGCGAGCACTTTTTAATCAGTTTAATAATTAGAAATACACACAAATTTTGATCTGAAGATATTTGTTTTAAATGGAACATTTTTATTTTAATCACACGTTTTATTTCAAGGAATCATCGTATATGATAAGATTAAAATCTTGAAATTTTATTACTTTACTAATTCGATTCATTCATACTTATAAATTATCATTAAAATAAAGAGAAATTTTCATCTTTTAATAACATATCATTGATATATCGCTGCATAAATATGGTATTACCAAAATTGTTTCACCCATACTAATAGTATTGCAAAGAGTAATTTTTCAATATAATCATAATCCAGCATAACATTTGTATTTTAATTCATATGCTGCTAATTATTATGCTCGATACAAGTATTGTGTTAAATCAACCGTGGTTTAAATCAACTGGTTCCTCCCCCCCCCCTTTTTTTTTAAAAGAAAGAACAATTCTTATACAATGTTTCTCCCCTTTTTTGTAATTTAATTTTCCATTTTTAGGGTTAAAATAATCTTTTTTTCTACAACCAACACTATATATAGTAAGTCTAAGGTCATGCTTGTATGTATATTAGTATGAAATTTAACATGCATTAATGAACCTATCGGGTTCCCTAAAGAGTTATCTTAAAACATTGTCAACGCGTATAAACATATGCACACTACATGATACAACTGGCAGAAAATAATATAGATAAAAAATATTCAACATTTAGCATAAAATGTTTTCTCTCTCTTTTCCCCCCCCCCCTTTTTTAATGGGATTATTTACAGCAATTAGTAACATAAGATGCTCTTAAAGTATTTGGTCATATTAAAAGAAAATTTTCTCGATTGGGAATATTATCCTTTAACAATTCGATAAAGAACACGCAAGATATGAAATTGAATAAAATGATATTCAAAAATTGGGTGCCAGTTACAGCATTTTAGTAACACCAGTGTATCTTTTTTGTTACTTACTGAATTTAAAGGCCAAAAATGTTGACTTACAGTTGTCTTAAAAAAAAAAAAAAAAATCGCAATTTTTTTTTAAATTAAGCTCAGATACTGAGATTTATACAAAATAGTTAGCCAATCAGGTGATACTGTCTTGAAGAAGAATTAGTTTATAATTTTAAAGTATTGTTTAGGTCAAGAAGAAAATATTAACATGTTCAGTGAACTGATTTTCGCTTTAAAAAGTTACTGCGTGGTCAATGTATCCAAAATCTATTATTGGTGGGAGTTTGTATAAATAAAATCGCAACAAGAGATTGCTTAATAAAAAAAAGTTTATATCTTTTTTTTAAATTTTAAGTAAAAATTCTGTTGAATGTAAATATTTACTTCTAAGTAAAATAATAATAAGATATATTTAAAGGCTCTTTAACACAACAAATCCCATTATCTTGAACGAAAGAGGAAAATAAGGGAAAATCAGGCTTGCTTGAGACATCAAGGTTTCCTAAAAAATAATGACTAAAAATATATAATTGTATTAAGAGCAAGATTCTGAGAGATTGAGCCACTTTGTATTAGGGGGTGATTCACACCATCACCAATCTGGCCCAAAAAATTATCGGTTGTTACTACTCTTATAAGATGATAAAATCTAAAATTTTTTGTTTCTAGGTTCCATAGTTTTCATTTTATGGCTTCTCAAAGGTCACCTTCAAAAATATAAAAAACGCTGTTTTTGTAATACATGGGAAACGTTTTTGCCCATATCAGGCAGCGCAATGAACTTGCCTCTGATGTTTTTTCTATTATGAAATTAATAAATATGGATGTTTATAAAACATGCAAAAAGTTCATGGCAAGTTGCTTGCGCAAGGTCATTCAGGGTCACGTAAAGTCACATTTTTGGTGTTTTTCGCCATTTTCAAGCCAGAATTACTCTTAGCGCATTTCATTTGCCACCACAAATGAGGTATCATTGGATAGAGTTACATCAGTACTATTTAAAACAATGTAAAACATTGAGGCAAGTTGAATGCGTTGCCAGATTTTTTATATTAAAACCTCAACATTTTTAAAAATGAGACATATTTAAACTCTTGCATCTCGTTGCGCGAACAACATATGCAGACAACACTATA
This sequence comes from Maratus michaelseni, assembly GCA_963931845.1. Taxonomy (NCBI): domain Eukaryota; kingdom Metazoa; phylum Arthropoda; class Arachnida; order Araneae; family Salticidae; genus Maratus; species Maratus michaelseni. The sequence goes on along the minus strand of OZ007588.1, from coordinate 29,484,147 downwards.
ATTATTTTAAAGCTCTATTATTGTACTTAACATAAAAATAAACTTTAGCGAGGCAAAATGCCTATATAGAAACAAATAAATGATTTTTTTCGCCAATGAAATTTACCAATTTGGATAATATGGATTCTCACTGGAAACAGCATTTGAAATATGCTTTTGCATCTGGAAACAATATTCTAATATAGCGTAAGTGCTTTACCTTTCCCTGTTAATACATTTAACACTTTTTTATATTTTAAATTTAAAAAATAAATGTAAGGCCAGATGAACATAAAAAATAATTTTCACAGAATATGTTATAATGACGTGCCCACAGTTCTGAAAATGATCATATATATATATATATATAATAATTCTAAGATGCAACATATTTTGTAACTGAATTCTTTATTAGAACAATAATATTAAATTTTAATCAATATATAACAAAAACAACACGAGTCATCTTATGCGTTCAAAATACTCTTCGTGTTCGTATTACACAGATCTTACTCAGAGTTCAAATAAGACAGTCTCTTTCTCATGTCCACACTGCTTCAAGACTTTTCTCGATCTTGATTGGTTCTTTCTGACATCATGAATTCTGTAAATTAGCTTTTGTAAAGTTTGCAAAAAATTATTGCCACTAGCCATAGCAATCCCTATTTCACTTGTAGGAGATTAGGTACTTTCAAGGTGAAATAAGTATAACTTGAATAAGATTAGATGGATTTCACACCAGGCTGTCTAATCCCTAGACAAAAGAGGACCCCTTTTCTATTATGAGATTATCTATTGCCTCCAAAGATAACAATGGAATTCAGAACATCACAATGTGTTTCTTTGGTATATTTTGAAATAATCAGATAAATTGTCTTTGCATCTGGCAAGCCTAATTTAATATCTTGTTCAGATTGGATATTAAGGATATCTTAGACTGTCATTTTAGAGGCGGTACATCCTGGAATTATAAAAGCTGTTCGCACCGCAAAACTCATCTAAGATAACTCATTAAACGTCCCTGTGTCTGAGAGCTGAACAAGCTTAATGTAAAGTGTGCGCATGTGAATAAGTTAAATCCAGTCTCAACAGCCAATCGGTTAAAGCAAGCCTCCACAGCCAATCAGAGTGAGTGGTAGTAGCTGTATCTAGCCATAGAAAGTTCGAACTCACTGAGGGAGTTTGTAGAATTCCCTCAGTGAGTTCGGAGTTCTGAGATATCCTAAATATTCAATCTGAATGGTGTATAATGTTTTTATCCAGCAACACCTTTATAAAACAGATTGGAGCGGATTTTCTCACATGTTAGTAAGAGGCAAATTTATTCAGTTATTTTCAAACTACACCTGTTGAGAATTAAAAAAAATAAATAGGGCTGAAAACTTCTTTATGAAGACTGCTTTTTCTATGGAGAACTATTAAATTGTGGTGCTCATTCTAAATATAAAAATATTGGTATTTTTACTGATTCTGACTTAGATAATAACATGAACAACTACCTGACAAAAATAAGTGAGAAATTGCCAGAAACAGATAATTTAACAGAGAAAAAGCTTATAGCTTGTAGAAGTGGAAAAGAATTATCTGAAAATTGAAAGAGAAAATATACGAAAAGAGATTTCGACCAGGACTGTGAAAATTGACTTTGCCCCCATTCTTTTTATGCTGTGTTGTATGATAAACGTTTTTACATCGACAAAGTTTTAGAAGATTAAGATGATGAAATTTTTAAAATGAAATTTCTCCTCCAGAGAGGTGCTAAAGAATTCAAATGGCCATTGCATGATGATGTGGATATAGTGCATCGAAGCACCATCTTCTTTGGTCCAATAACATTATCTGGTGCAGACCCAATTAGAATACCTTGTCTAAGAGACATACAAGAAGTGGCTGTAAATATGCATGATAAAAACAAAATATGGAAATGCACTAATTTCAAGTAGCGATATTTTATACTTTAAAACATATGTTCTAATTCTATTTTCATTTTCTGATAAATTTTCATATTATGGCTTGTTACGTAAAATAATAATTTGTTAATAATAGTGTCTTAATATTATTTACCAGCTGTAACAATATTTTAAAAAGTAATGTATCTGGCCATTAAAAAAATATACCAAAAAAAAAAAAAAAAAAAAAAAAAAATTCTGTGAAAATTACATTTTTTTAATGCTTATCTAACCTTAGACACACAAAAAAATTAAAATATAATTAAAAGATGTTAAATATATTAACAGGGAAAGGTAAAGCACTTACGCTATATTAGAATGTTGTTTCCAGATGCAAAAGCATATTTCAAATGCTCTTTCCAGTGAGAATCCATATTATCCAAATTGGTAAATTTCATTGGAGAAAAAAAATCATTTATTTTTTTCTAGGCATTTTGCCTCGCTGAAGTTTATTTTTATGTTAACTACAATAATAGAGCTTTAAAATAATTATAGTGTTGTCTGCATATGTTGTTCGCGCAACGAGATACAAGAGTTTAAATATGTCCCATTTTTAAAAATGTTAAGGTTTTAGTATAAAAAATCTGGCAACGCATTCAACTTGCCTCAATGTTTTACATTTTTTTAAATAGTACTGATGTAACTCTATCCAATGATACCTCATTTGTGGTGGCAAATGAAATGCGCTAAGAGTAATTCTGGCTTGAAAATGGCGAAAAACACCAAAAATGTAACTTTACGTGACCTTGAATGACCTTGCGCAAGCAACTTGCCATGAACGTTTTGCATGATTTATAAACATCCATATTTATTAATTTCATAATAGAAAAAACATCAGAGGCAAATTCATTGCGCTGCCTAATATGGGCAAAAACGTTTCCCATGTATTACAAAAACAGGGTTTTTTATATTTTTGAAGGCGACCTTTGACAAGCGATAAAATGAAAACCATGGAACCTAGAAACAAAAAATTTTAGATTTTATCATCTAATAAGAGTAGTAACAAGTGATAATTGTTTGGGCCAGATTGGTGACGGTGTGAATCACGGGTGGCTCAATCTCTCAGAATCTCGCTCTTAATGCTTAATTTTGTCATGTAAAATAAATGTGTATTACAAGAAAGCACAACGTAGAAAGCATTAGTATGAAATAAGTTTAAATTTCAGCATATTTAGTATTTAGGTGCATATGACTTATTTGATAGAATATTAAAGTCATAAAAATGTAATCAGAAGATCGTAAAGATTCCTATGTTCAATAATTCGCAAAATTTGGAGGGGGGGGGGGAGGAGAGATTCGGGTCGTACTCGACCCAAACACGAAATACTTCAACCGGCAATCCGACCCGAACACGACATAAAATGACAGTAAATCATGTTTTAATGCAATGAAAAGTAATCTACAATTATATCTCTAATACCAATTTTATGTTTTATACAATAAAATGGACTAATCTATATTTTTAATTTTAATATTCAATTATAGTAAAACCTCTGAATAGAAACTTCGGCATCGTTGAATAAAGTTCTGCATCGTGTCGGGTTATCCCTAACTTTCTTTTTCGGGTCAGGATGACTTTAATTTTTTTTCTGTGGGTAGGTTTCACCCAAGAATAATTCTTGCGTGTCACAGTAAGTTTTTTTGCAAGTTGGATTGTTGGGCTTTTCACAAAAAGTTTCAGCAGAATTATGTTTCAGATAAAAATACCCATTTCAATCTGAATAAGCATATATTTAATTTACTGCATGAGAGTACTTTATAAAAAAAATGTGATCACAAATTATTCCTTCTTTAAGAACCATTTATTCTTCTCGGAATATGAAAATTATTACCAACAATTCGTCTATCAAACAAACAAAAATACATGTATCGTATTTGTGATAATTTATACACACATACACTCGCACATGTGTGTGTAGATTAGGAAGTTCCCACTAATCAGAGATATATTTAAGCGTACGAGTATTTAGGAATTGAAAAAGTATTCGTTGAATAAAAGGTGTCCGCTTTTCGGGAGTTTCCATTATGGAGGTCTTATTGTATATAGATTTTTAACCTGAAAAAATATCGTGAAAATTACTTTGAAAAATCTCGTCAACCCGAACCCAATTCGCAAGAGTCAAAATCCGAAAAAGGCCCGAACTCGAAACAACGGAAGTCAACCCAAACCCGGACCCAACCCGCGACGAAAATATGTAGCGACAACCCGACCCGAACCGCGAGTTCGGTCAGGTGCGGGTAACCCGACGCAGTTGAGAATTCTAATCCAAACCGCTGAATTTTATTTACTGTTTCTTTTCATTTGAGGGGGGGGGGGGGGAGAAAATGTTTGAAGAAGTTTCCTTTTTTTTTATCCAGTTTTACGATTCTCCAAAAATAATAAATTATTTGTAAAACACCTTAATACAATCAAAGAAGTTATATTTATTCGTAAATTTACGAAATTAGTAAAAATTCTTATTTGGATATCAAGAAATTCAGTATATATTTTTTCTCTATAAAGACAAGAAATTACCTTCGATAAAATAGTGTCAAAGTCTATTTTCAATCGATTATAACTCAATATGTAATATGTAATAAATTCATCAATAACTTAAAATCGCTGTTTGATTCCAAATCATTCGCATATAGTTATGGCTGTAATTTTAAGCATTTAATAATAAAAAAATACATAAATAAATGAATAAATAAAAGACTACGGAACGGATATGTATTCACATATGTGGATACGTATATATGTGATAAATATTTATATGTATACTAGGGGGCCTACCCCCTGCGAGCTACGCTCGCCAACCCCCGCTCAGTCTTCGAGGCCTCTAAAAACATGACAACGTGCTTTGTTTTAAAAATATTGGTAAATCTGTAATTGGGTTGCCATGCTTTTAACGTTTTAATGGGGCATTTTTTGATTATCATGGCCTCATACACAGCTGTTGCGACAACTGACGACTGTTTTCGGGATTGATAAGTAAAATCAATTACAACTTGAAAACCAGCTTGTATAAAATGGTTAGGTTTAAATTGTGGCTACCTCTCGGACTTTTATAACAACGATCTGTATTCTATTCTTCCTTTGCGTTTAAGGATGAGAAAAATTCCATCTGCTTGTGAATAACATTAAGCACCACGGTATAGAAAAGTACTATGTTATAGACATTTTTAGTAACAGGTTTTAATTTTATCTCTATTTTAGTGCACCATCATGCATATTTTCATGTTATTTTAAATATGTTAATTATTTATTTTAAGTAATATGAATATATACGAATTTTCTAATAATTATTTATCATACAAAATTAATTAAATATTTTGTGCATGCATGCCTGCATTTATTCAGCATCAATTGATGAGATATTTAAACAAATTTGCTATCCGCGATAATTTTACATCTTGTTATGTCACTTGAATACTGTCTATAAGAAAATCGGGTACTTTTCCAGTATAGGATCCTTTGCTTTTAGGTTTGGCGTAATTCGAGCTTCAAAAAGGGATAGATTCGTTAATATACATAGATTTGTTGCCAAAAGTTATGAAAACAAACCCAATGAACTTTTGCTGCTTTTCTATTATAGGGGTCTTGACGCTTTTTTAAAAAGGTTGGCGCAATTCGTGCATCAGAAAGTGAGATTTGGTGCCAAATGACATAAACAGCCATGGAAACAAATTCGACGATTTTTTTTGTTTATATGTGTATTTTAATTATACGTATATTATTATTGTTTTTCTATACAAATTACTTCTGATTATATATAAAATAGGATAAATGACATTTTACGCTAAACAAATTGTATAAATATGTTTTTGCTCCTTTCTTTTGCGTTTACATAAATGACGTCATTTGGACGAATTTATTCAAAATATTTTCAGTTTATAAATTACATTAAATGCTGACAGACGATTGAATCCTGACGATAGAAATGTGATTTTTTTTTTTCAAATTTTCCTGAAAAACATAATTTAATCACAATCTTATCTTCATTATCGATTGAAATAAAAGATAAATTCAATTTCAATTTGAAAATGACGAATAAAAAGAAATCAATAATCCCTATCGGGATCCTTTTCAATTTTTTCCCTTTTTTGTCACAAAAAAAAACTGAGTAATTAGTTGCCATCATTACAGAAATGTCATTAAAATTAGAAAAAAATTAATATCTCGAAAACTAATTCCAATTTCAAAATTCAGTTTTGACATCCGCGGATTTTTATGGACAATTGGTATTAATTTCCCCATCAAGCGTTTAATATTTTATTAAAAATAGCCCTGAAACATAATCAGTCGTTTAATCAGTCGTTTCACAAATTTGTTTCATTAGGATTTTATATTATATAGGGTAGACGAATTAAAAAAAATCAACAATCCCTATCGGGATCCTTTTCAATTTTTTCCCTTTTTTTGTCACAAAAAAACTGAGTAATTAGTTGCCATCATTACAGAGATGTCATTAAAATTAGAAAAAAATTAATATCTCGAAAACTAATTCCAATTTCAAAATTCTATTACCAGTTTTGACATCCGCGGATTTTTATGGACAATTGGTATTAATTTCACCATCAAGCGTTTAATATTTTATTAAAAAAATAGCCCTGAAACATAATCAGTCGTTTAATCAGTCGTTTCATAAAATCGTTTCATAAATTCGTTTCATAAAATCGTTTCACAAATTTGTTTCATTAGGATTTTATATATATAGGGTAGATGTAATATAAAATGTTTAAAAATCTGAATTGTATTTTATTTCAAAAACAATAAAAACGTAAAAGATGCTTCCGAAAACTTTTCAACAGGAGAAAAGGTAATGTGAGAATATAGATTGAATATATACGCGGAGAAAGATAGATTGGTACTTCGGTGATTTGAAACATTATACGTATCAAGTAAAGTTACCCCCTAATGACAATGGAGGAAGTTTGGAGCGTCCTGACGGAATCAGTTTAGAGGAGAATCAAAATGGCCAGCTTGGTTTTTTTTTTTTTTAGGATAAAAAAAAAAGACTTTCAAGAACTTTCGTCTGGTATTTTCCTACCGGAAGTATTTGATTGATAGAGACGAAGTACTGCTTCGGCGAGTCCGGACTTTACCTAGAAGGATTGGGTTTAGGATACAAAATAAGGAAAAATTTAAAAATCCGAAAAAAAAAATAAACCTTCGAAAAATTGAATATAGTTTATTTATTGAAAATTTCCGGAAATTTTAGTTTTAGCTTTCTTTTTATCCTAAACAGTACTTTTGTGCTAAATTTCAAGTATCTAGGCTGCGAGTAATATCTCAAATGGATAGCACCTTTCCTGGAAGTAATTGAGAGTACTTTTGACTCCCCCCTCCTATAACTTAGTGCTTGCCTAGTTACCTGAAATTTCTTTAAGGTAACTTTTTCGAAAATCAGTGGATGATCTCCAAAAAGAGCCCAAAATCAAGAAAAGGAGGATTACTTACAAAAAGAAGTGAAATCTCATCAAAAAGTCACCTGTAAAAAAGGCAGCCAAGTTTCGCGACTTTTTCTGTAAAAAGTTCTGAGATCGTGTAAAGCCAAGTTTAGCTATCATATTAACTCTGAAATTTTCATTCGCAAATTACTCCTAGTCTCTACATTTTTAGTTAAATATTATTTTGTGACTTGGCAATTACGCAGCACAGGCAAGTTATTACACCTTACTATGTTATGGAGTAGGATGATATAATATGATTAAGGCTAATTATATACGCACAGGGAAGTTATTACACCTTAATATGTTATGGGATGGCATGGTATTATTTGATTAAGACTAACTATATACATCACATTCTCGTGCTACGTAATTGCCAAGTCACAAAATCATATTTAACTAAAGATGTAGACTAGGAGTGATTTGTGAATGAAAATTTCAGAGTTAATAAGATAGCTAAACTTGGCTTTACACGATCTCAGAACTTTTTACGGAAAAAGAGTCACGAGACTTGGCTGCATTTTTTACAGGTGACTTTTTGATGAGATTGTTCATTTACAGGGGACACAAAAGAATTCAGTACTGTCTGTTAACAATTGCTAGAAGTGGTTTTTCAGTTCCTGAATGCGTTTTAAAATTAACTCATTTTTTGTCTATTTGGTGTGTATAAATTCTATAGATCCTATACAGGGCAGCACAAAAGTTTGAGTACATATCTGTTTATTGACTGAAATTTCAGAAGGGGAATTTTAAACTGTGCTGTGCATTTTCCTAATTGAACTAAAATTTAGCATTCTATGTAGTATATATACAAATCTATTGATCCTATACAGGGCTGCACAAATGAGTTCGGATATTTTTCCGTATATTGTTGGTAATTCCTGGAATTAGATTTTTAAAAATGTTAGGCGTTTGCGTTCTAACTGGCATTCCTCCAGTAGATATTATGTTGACTAATGACTATAATTGCTACCAAGTAAAAGAAGGACGAAGAATCTTGAATGATAAAGGTCAAATATACAAATTAACCAGTCTAATGCTAAAAGAACTTACAATTTTCCAAATTACAATCAATCAAATAATTTAGACATACTTGATGAAATTTCTACAACAACGTTATTTAGCGTTGTTGTTAACTATAACTTAAAAAACTACACAGATGGCTCCCTCATGGAGCAAAGTACTGCATGAGCGTTTACAGAGAACTACCAGAATACATATATTTACGGCAATGCAATAGGACTACATAGCCAGAAGTCAATTTATCAAGCAGAATTGAATGCCATTTTATACTAGATAAACTGGTTCGCATCTTCACAATATAAAAATCTCCTCATCTTAACGGATACCCGCTCATCACTAGAAGCCCTCAAAATAGTGTTTCCACGAAATTATTTAATAACTAAAATATATAGCATTTTATTGTCAATTCCCAAAAATCAAGTAAGAAATGCATGGATCAAATCGCACGCTAGAACAGAGGGTAATGAACGAGCTGATTTTCTGGCAAAAGGTGCTGTCACAAATGTTCGCTACTACGAGAACAAAACTCTTATTCCCATTTTCAAAAGTCAAATTATTTTAAAATAGTCACAGATTGGCAGCAAGATTGGTCATTCATTAAAAGGCCGAGATACTTATGAAATTTTATGAAAAGTTGATCTGAACTTTACTTGCAGAAAACCAGTCATAGCTTACTACATTAGTGGATTACGGTAGCTTCCTATCATTTAAAAATAAAATAGGAAAACGCTCCTCCCCGACATGTATATGCCAAAAAAGCTCAGGATCGGTCCTCTGAGACATACTTTCAATTTCAATAAAAATGTCACAGTGAGACAAAATCTGAATATAACTCTGTTTGATCCTATAAACTATGATAAACTAAAAGAAAATTACAACATTCTGAATAAACATTTCTCCTTTATTAAAAAGGGCCCCGCCAGTGGCTGAGAGGTTCTGCTCTCAAAGCTGGTAGACGGGAGTGCTGGGTTCAAACCCCCTGTCGCGCTCGTCGACCTAACCGTTCGGAGTTTTCCGTAGCTTTCTTCGAACCTTGCCGTAAATATGGGTTATGGATCCCTTAGAAAGATCCCCACGGAGGGCACTGCTCCCTAGGGCCTATATCCCTCGAGTAGATAATTGACTGTCATAAATCAACCAACCTTTATTAAAAAGGATCTATGATCCTTTTTCCTACATTTATAAAGTACTTTTGTCAGTAGTAGTTTGCATTCGTAGCACCCTATTTGGCGACTTAACTCGCTTTTGGCGTAAAATTAGCAATTAAAAATCCAATAATAAAAATTATCCTTCCTTGAATTAAAAGTATAAAAACAAATATATAAAACTAGCCGGTCTTCGCCCGTCTAGCTGGTTGCTTCTGAATGTGGCCCAGATACGTTCTGCAGCGTACTGCATTGAGTTCGTTTGGGGATCAGAAAGTGCATTTTACATGCAAACAGAAAAATATAAATGAAATACTTTATTTTAAACTATACGAAAATAACTAATAAGAATATCAAAAAAGCACGTACAAATAAATATTTCGCGACATTAATATTTTTTTTTTATGAGCCCCCTGACAAAGCACTGCTGGGCCCTGCCCGAGGTTATCTAGGGTGGGCGGAGAGTTTTCAGATAAAATAAATAAAAATGGGATTGCCTAAGATACATGGCGATCATTGTAAATGGGTACTGTGATTTCACGCCCATAGATTGTTAATGCGGTGATCAAAATAACGGGCCCTGTGTATTTCTGAGCCATATATCGTTAATGCAGCGATCACTGTAACGTGGTTCAGTTATTTTGCGTGCATAAATCGTTAAAATAAAATCATTTGAACAGGCCCCGTTGGGTTGCACGCCTATAAACTGATTGTACGGCAATCGCTATAAGGAAACCTTGTGCATACGCGAGCCCATAAATATGGCGATCAGTATTTAAATAGGAAATCTTTTACTTCCAAAACAATGTATTTTGAAAAGACGAGGAAATGTATTATATTTTGTATAAAAATTTAAATCTGATCGCTAAAGGACGAAAAGCGCATAAGCAATTTATTAAAATATAATTTTAACAGAGAAATTTTATCGGGCTACAACATGCACCAGGGCTCGATGCTAGATGTGAGCTGCACCAAAAGTGGTTCATTTGTTAGTAAACTAGTTTTGTTTACAGTATTCTGAGTGTGTTGGAAAGTGTTTCATAATCTGTTTTGCGCATGTTTTTTCACTCGTATATAGTATTCCCTGCTGACCGGCGATGAAGCATTTGTCAGTCTTGGTGACTATCTTGGACAAACGTGTCCGTGCGTTACTCTCACGTCATTTTGCGAATGGCAACACTTGACGATGAAATTTCGGTTTTGCGATTTTTGCTTCTGCAATTTTTTAAAACTTCTAAACATCGCATATTTTTAATTTTTACACCCTTATATAGGGAAAAAATCTACTTTCAAATGCAATGTGTCTGAAAACTGCATCTTAATTGACTGATTTATTATAGCATTTAAATTAAATTTCAAGCATGATTTTGATTTTAGATCTATCTCTATGGCTTGTAGACAATCACAAAATATTAATCTGTTTGCACTTTAAACAGTATAAAATGTTCAACATTTGTTTCCAGCTAATATTCAATAACGAAATTAAAACTTCATTAAGAAATAAATAGAATGGTATAAATAAAACAGATTTAACAGACATGTCATCGAAACAAGCGCTTAAAACTGCTGAAATTATCAGAATAAAAAAAAACTGCTGCAGATAACGAAATTTTTAGCGATTTCTTCGGCTACTAACTTCTTACACGAAGCCAATACGAAATTGCCGGTTTTAATAAATTTCAAAATTTTATTTGAGTATATAATTGACATATTTCATATAAAAATGCTCTTTGGTGGTGTTAGCGGGCAATATAACAAAAATTATTAAATGTAAAAAATCTATTAGAATTTTCAATAACAAAATGGTTTTTACATAATATTCTCTATCCCGGGAAGCCCGGGTTCGATGCCCTGGTATTTTTTATAGTCTCCACCCGAGGCTCCAACTGCATTCCTTGCTGTGGGGCAACTCTCCTTTTCTATTTAGCTGCAATTCTCAATCTCGTACAGAATTATTTAAATTTTATAGCCTGCTATTACCTGTTTAAAATCTTCAGTGATTGCTAATTTTGATTTAGTAAGGAACTGCCCCCAGAAAAATATACAAAACACGTTTAAAAACACGGCCTCTTAATAACTCGAAATCTTTAAAAACTTCTACCTAGTTTGCGTTTTAAAGAAATGCAAGTTGGTATTTTATCTGCGTAACACTGGCTTCTGGAAATGAATCTTCTCTCCATATCATGCTGCAGAATATTAAAGAAGCATTCCAAGAAGGTCACTCGTTCGGACGGACCTGTTATTATCGTTTGAGATCTTTTTATCGTTGAGTTCAGAATGAAAAACATCCTTCTTTTTTCAGCGATTTATTGGTATTTTATCGGCTTCGTTTTGACTGGGCTGGATTTTCCAGACTCGTTTGATAATGTGTTACGCCATCGGATAAACTGAGGATAACCTTCTTTCTTCCTTTTTTAATTTAAAAATATGCATATGTGCAATCAATAAGACGTAAGCGTTCACAGCGCCCTACTCAAGGTAGCATGGGGAGGCCTGACTATTGCCAAGACCTAATCAACTCTGTGTGGGACCCGGGCCGCAAAGGCCAATGTTGTGCCCTTCTTTGTCAAGAAAATTGCATTTTAAATATGACAAACATAGGCGTAACCAGCTTATTACGTGGGGGGGGGGGGTGCCATAGACCTTATATTAAAGTAGTAGATTCTTTCTCTGAGAGGGGTGCCCAGATTTTTATTTGAAACAGATAACTGAACTGAAAACAGACACATTCATAAATGTGTGTGCGTGCGTCTGTGTATACATGAATGCACAAACCAGCAGTATAATAATTATGAACACAATAATAATAATGCGATAATAAATGTCACAATAAATAAAAAAGTTAAAGTATTATAGTCAGGTTTTATGGTAAAACCTCACTATAAACTCAGATTCAGTGCCATAATAAAAGTATTGCTGCTAGTGTTTCTTAACCAGGTACCACGTCGGATAGGCGTACCATTGATGGTTTAAGTTACAACTATTTAAGCATCAGCAGTAAGTAAAAAATGTATATAAAAATTTTACACCGGGTGACAAAAATAGTCTCTGCGTCTCTGTTCAGATAATGAGACTGATAAAGTATTACAATTTTGTTGCGAAAGGAATCGACGTTATGACATGTAATGATAGTAAATGAACTGAATAATTTAGTAACTCATATAATAAAATTATTTATATCAAATATATTTTCGTCATTGAAAAACTATATTTGCATTTATGACAAATAAAAGCTGAATATAACCATACAAATAACCTAACTCTAGCTTACTTTGTTATTTATTTATTATTTGTATGATAATCTTCTGCTTTTGTTTCAGAACTCCTGATCCCATTGAAATACCACTCTAAAGATTTCAAGATTTTGAGCTTATAATATTACAAAAAAGATACATTTAATAAAAAAAAATTAAACACAATCTAAACATTTTTAAATTTTAAAAATCAAGCAACTTGCATATCAATTGAAACCTTGTGAAATTCTCTTTAAAATGAGTGGTCAAACAACTCCTTACAAGGGTCGATCCAGACAAAATTTGGGGCCTATTTAGGGCCCCTTCACAAAAATCAGTTTGATAAAATGGGTCCCTTCACAAAAATCAGTTTGATAAAATGGGCCCCTTCACAAAATTCCTTTTAACAAAATAGGCACTTTCACAAAATTCCATTTTATAAAAACTTAATATTTATTATTTATTTATTATTCTTTGACTTTTAAAATGTATAATTTGTAAACAAACAAGTTCACCAGAAAGGAAAACTTCAGCAAAAGTATTTAAAAAAGTTTTTGTTAATAAACGCTTGGTTCGAATTTGAGTAGTTGGATTTCGACTTTTATTACAAAATGTTATTTTTCACAAAAATATCAAATTTCACAAAAACATAATAAAATTTCACAAAAATAACCTTTACTTTTCACAAAATGGGCCCCAAGAAAAAAAACCTGCATCGACCCCTGCCTTACGAATGATAGAATCTGAGAAAATCAAAATTGAAAACGTTTATGCAAGCCAAAAAATGACGATTTTTCGAAATTTAAAAAATTGTTTGTAAATCTAATGATATATATAAAAAAAAAGCTATATTCTAATTTATATCATCAGGGAGAATGATTCCTGACAGTATCATTAAAATCTGAAATGGTCAGGTTGAATATTGAAATTGTTTGGTTGATTTGACCCTATTTATTAAAAAAAGGGTGCTTATTACATTCTACTAAGTAAAATTTTAATTTGATTTATGAGTGCCAGGGCACCCCCCCCCCACCCCCTTGGTTACGCGCATTTCAAACATCTTTATGTGCGGTAAAAAATTTAAACCATAGCTTTATGAAAAAAGAATATAGTATAGAGAGATGTAAAAATGCATTAAAAATTATGGGAAGGTAAAATTATCTGCACTACATGCTGTTTAGAGCGAGTAAAACAGTAAACCTAAAGGATTGACATAATTAAATATGTTTGTAATATCCGTTCCTCTCGGAATTTCGAAATTTACATTACATTTTACTGTCGTTAGTGAAAAACAGGAGATGGTTTAGTTTACATGAAGAAGAAAATTTCTATGAACTATAAATGACATTTTGTATTAATTTGCATCTTCCGAGAGTGGACAAAATGCATTTTGGGGTCCCATCAAAATGTGGACCTGGGGCACATGCCCTCTACGCCCCTGTGATAATCAGGCCTTGGCTATTGCCCCTCCCTGTGTTTTCAGATTTCTATTAACTAAATTTTTCTTTTCTCTGATTTTTGAAAAAAAAGTAATTTAAATGTAGTCGAGAAGCCCTATCCCAACCATCTTAAATTAGTGTACACCTTTTCTCATATACTACCAAAGATATGCACTTGAAGTTTTTTTTTATATGCATCAAGTAATTCTTAAAGAGTCATAAAAACTTTTAAACTTTCAAAAATTCGATTTAAAAAAAAAATATATATATTAAGTAAATGATGTTTTCTGAACATTATGAAACATACTGCATTAAAAAAATTCTATAATTACTCGAGTTATAGCCTTAAAACGTATGAAGACCCAAATGTAAACAAGTTTAAAGTAACAAGAACGAAAAATCATGCGTCAAGCATAGATTATGTAACACTTTCCAGCGCTTCCAAAATAATTTTACAAATCATTACCGTTTAATAAGCTGAAAGATAACATCTAAGTAAACAACTTGGAAAACGCATAACATATTTAAAAACGTAATTTCAGGAATTTCCAACATATACAATATTCGGAAAAATATCAGAATACTTTTATTCAGCCCTGTATAGGATCTATAGATTTGTATATCTATATATACTACATTGGATGCTAAATTTTAGTTTAGTTAGGAAATGCGTAGCACAATTTAAAATTCTCCTTCTGTAGTTTCTGTCAGTAAACGGAAATGTGTTCGCGAACTTTTGTGCTGCCCTGTATAGGATCTACAGAATTTATACATTACTATAGGCAAAAAGTGAGTTAAATTTAAAATCTCGTTCAGCAACTTAAAACGCACTTCCAGGAATTATTGTTAACACACAGTAGAGAATTTTTTTCATTTTTATTGTTAAAAAAAGTATTTTTGGTGGTTATACTGTTGAAAAATTCCAAATTTTTGTATAATCTAAATATAACTTTATAAGCTTGGGGGGGGGGGGGGAAGCATATATATATTAAGTAATCAAGGTCCCTTTTATTAAATAAAAATATAACAATGCCTTTTAAATATAAAGTAATTTAGGTTCAAGGTAATTATTACACTCTGAAGTATAATTAAGCATCAAAATTTTTGTTCTAGATGCAAAACTTCTTTAGTAGTCCTGCGCGTAAGCTCTCATGCCAATTGTCGGCTCTACAAATGTCTGATAGTTTGAATTGAAGCCCTCTATAAATATTAATTGTATTTTTTTAAACATGTGAAATGAAAGATGATAGTTTTATCTTTCATCCTTCCAAAAGTGTTTTTAAATCATATACATTTTAAGATATTAAATGTTGAAAATGGTCACTTAAAAAAAATCTAATTTATAAGTCCCATGACCCCGAAGTGAAGTTTATACGCAGATGTTTTTGTTATTCTTTTAAAAATATATAAAAGGAAAACCACTATTAAATAGCAAAGAACATTGATTTTTAAAGTATACGTATATTAGCTGAAACAGTTCACTTCAGATTAAACTGATATATCTGTAGAATATTCAAGGAAAATTTCATACTATTGTATAGTAGTTTTTAGGTACATTGACGTTACACATTTTGAGAAAACTGAGTTTAAAGTGTTGTCAAGGGGTGTGACCAGATGTAAACAAACTGAATTAATTAGAATTTTCAAACTTCTCGTTGCCGTAGAAACGAAAGTAATATATCGTTAGAAAGGGTAGAAATAGAGGATTGAAAGGGGGAAAATACTCAAAAATCAATATTTTTCACGCTTTTGCGTTTTGCTTGCCCTTAATATTTAAATAGTAAGACAAAGATAAACTAAAGATACTAATGATGATGATCTACAAGTCAATGAACTTTTTTTTTTTGTTGTTCATGAAAATCTATTCATACTTTCTATAGATTGTGCATTTGTGGAAAACCTAGAGGGGACACCTGGGAAAACCCCAAATCACTCATGGGTGATTTGGGGTCGTTTCACGAGGCACGCTTTGATTCTCCTTCCCAAAGGTCAAGGGGGGTGGGGTGTGAACGTTGACAGTCTTACTGCCTTATTTCTTTGGCGAACCATGAGCAAAAGGAAAGAATTCTTGAAATTTCTAAATTATTTAGCGTACTTAGTTTTTACTTATTTTCATATTAAATGTGGGGAAAAAATGAATCCATATAACATATTGTACTTGAAAATTGAATTGAGTTAAACGAAATTTTCTCAAACAAAATTGTTAAAAAATTATTACATTTTATAAATTATTTAACACATTCAATTTTTATTCATTTCTTCATCAATCTCTTTCATATATCACTCTCTTATCAATTATACATATAAAAAAGTCTATATAACTATAGGTTATAAAATTCATACATTTGAAATTTTTTCTCGAAATCAAAACTGATACAAAATTATTTCGTTTTATAAATTATTTAAGTCTCATTTTTACTTTCTTATCAATTGTAAATACATATAAATATAATATAGATATATATATATATATTATAAATTTAGGATGTATTAAATTAGTAAAACACAAAACTGTAACATTCAGTTTTAATAATATGATAATCAATAGTACAGTCGAACCTCGTTAACACGAAATTGAAGGGACTGCGAATTTATTTCGTGTTAACCGTCGTAATAGTGGGGCCATCAATATTAGATATAAAAACTAAATACATTAACCTACAAATGTTTTCCTGCTCATAAAATCAGAAATTAATAAGAAATAGAATATTTCATTAACAAATCAGTCATCATTTTTTAGGCAATAATAAATTTATTTACTTTCTAAATCATTTTTTTATAGTCCGTTATTGACTTTTGCTTCAATTTTTGTACAGTAGTTCTTTAAGGAATGTATGAACCTCATCTAATTTGTTCATAGTCCTGGAAGCATCCTGTTGTTCCAGAAGGAAACGTTGTACAGTTTTCAATGCTGTGGTAGATTCATTTAATGACACTAAACTTTTCCGTTCGGTGTCAATTTCTTCATCCTCGTCCGATACTTCAATGTTGTCATCTTTTTTTTAGCAATTATTTCTTCGTATGTCGTCACATCCGAAGTTAGAACATCTTCATCTATAGAAATGTACTCGGAAAAAAGCAATGTCTAAGAAGTAATTTCTTCCCGTTTTTTGGCTACATATCTTTTTGTAGACAATTCTATGACGCTCTTTAAATCTCCGTTCAGTCATCTGTTAGAAGATATAAAGTCGCTCTCTCAGAGAGCAATAGCAAAAGCCTTTGCTTTCTCTTGCAAAACTGCAAAAGTTAAAACATTGTTCTAGATTCTTGCCTCTTTTATCCATCGCAAGAGAAATTTCAATTTATTCATTCTTTCTTCTTCACATTTGTAGATTTTTTAAAGAAAAGATTCTTTCTTGGTTTTCTTCTTTATTGTCACAAACACATAAAAAAACATGAACTTGACAAAACACAAAACTTCACAGTTGACATCCACAAACATATACAATGGAACTTCTGGTTTCACATTCTATTTACTAATGCAAAAATATTCTTAGAAATAAACATATTTCAAATTACTTTCATCTAACATGAAAGCCTTAAATTAAATTATAAATTATTAAGTTCCCAGCCAACATGATACTGGGGAAATACAGTACAATAGAATAAAACAAGGACAATCCATGCCCTGCAAGCACCTTCCACCCATCCAACTCAAAAAAGACTGACTGATGTGAGAATTCTGAATCAAATTGTTCTTAGAATTACATAGTGGCGCCATCTGTTGTCAAACAGAGCTACTATTAACTGTACTGAACATACTCCCACCCATCAAGAAGTTATTCTTGATGCAAAGGAAGTAAACAAAGTTTTACAATTGGTCTCTTAAAGACACCCCTAGAAGTTTTAACAGTCACTACATGGACTATTCCATCCTTACCTGGATGAATTTCAATAATTTTGCCCAATGGCCAAACGGACGGAGGAACATTATCCTCTGTCAAAATTACTATATCATTCACTTTAAAATTTTCTGTATGCACTCTCCATTTTTTTCTATTTTGTAAAGAACTCAAATAATCAATACTCTACCTTCTCCAAAAACATAATTTTAATTTTTGCACAATATCCCAACGAGACCGTAACGACAAATTTTCCTCATTTAAAGGTTCAGCTGGGGAAGTAATAACATCACCAATTAAAAAATGAGATGGAGTCAATATATTTATACTGTCTGAATTGTTATCACTATCAATTGCTACTAATGGTCTGGAATTTAAGATAGATTCAATTTGAGTCAAATATGTATAAAGTTCTTCAAATGTTAAATTAGTACTTCCAATTACACGTTTCATATGAAATTTTACCGAACGAACAGCGGCTTCCCAAAGTCCACCAAAATGCAGACTCACTGGAGGAATCATATGCCACTCAATATTTCTTTGAGACAGAAAATAACAAATTTCTTCATTTATTTCAATTGAACAAATAAATTTATATAAATCTGAGAGTTGCCTTTTAGCACCTACAAATGTTGTGGCATTATCACTATAAATATGCTGAGGAGCTCCTCTTCTAGAGCAAAATCTATTTAATGAAGCAATAAATGCCTCAGAGGTTAAATCACTTACCAGCTCCAAATGTAGAGCTTCAGTTGCAAAACAAACAAATAAAGCAATATAGCATTTGGTAGTTTTAGCTCCTCTACCTCGATATTTCAAAATATTAATACGCCCTGCATAATCGATTCCGCATGCAGAAAATGGCCTGTTAGGAGTAACTCTGTTAAGAGGAAGATCTCCCATTAACTGTTTGGAAGAGGCTGCTCTATACCTACAGCAAGTAACACATTTATGAATACCATTTTTAATTATCCTTTTGGCACGTATTATCCAATAACTCTGTCGAATGATGCCCATAAGTAAATTTAACCCAGCATGAAAATGCATAACATGAAAATATTTAACAATTAATACACTTAATTTATGCTGAGTTGGCAAAATGACTGGGTGTTTTGCATTGTACTGGAGAGGTGAATTTCGCAGCCTACCTCCCACCCTTAGCAAACCGTCACTATCAATAAAAGGACAAAGTGAGAAAAGAGAACTTTTTTTAGAAACTGATCTATTTGATCGAATACAACTAATTTCATCAGCGAAATATAGCTGCTGAACATAAGAAATAATCAAATTACCTGAATGTCTTCTTTCGATTGTTGATAATGGAAGAAATTTACCTTTATTCAAAGGACTGGTGTTCATTTTGCCAACTTTCTGTTTGCAATTTTTCACAAACCTAATACAAAAAGCTAAAACATCAATAATTTTGGTGAAAGAAGAATAAATTTCAAAATATAATTCAAACAGAGAATTATTTAAAGTTATTGGAAAACAAAATTTAGAGTTCTTTTTCTCTTTATTTACAGTGTCTAAATCAGTCTTAATCTGAGGTTGAGGCCAATGTTCTTGATTCAAAGAAAGCCATTTTGGGCCATCCCACCAAAGGGAACAATTAGGAAGATCCCTGGGAGATAACCCTCTAGACGCAATGTCAGCAGGATTTTCCCTTCCTGGAACATACCTCCAACAGTCAGATGGGACTGAATCTAGAATTTCAGAAGATCTATTGGCCACATAAGGCTTCCAACACCTAGGATGAGATGACAGCCATGAAAGTACTACCTGGGAGTCCGTCCATGCGTAGAACTTAATAACGAACGTATTCAAAATAGTCATAAGTGTAGAATATAGTCTGGAAAGTAGTAAAGCACCATTGAGCTCAAGTCTAGGAATAGAAACTGGTTTAAGTGGCGCTACCTTGCTTTTTGCAACCAATAGGGTCACCTTTGACTTTATTTCACCAGGTTGTACTACATATATCACTGCAGCATATGCAGATTCTGAAGCATCGCTAAATCCATGCAATATGATCTCTTTACTGGAAACTTGGATCCATCGGGGGAATTCGAATAGAACAAACTTGTTCAAATTCCCTTTGGAATTTTTTCCAATTTGTTTGGAAAATTTCAGGAAGCGCAGTATCCCAATCTAACTTCATTAACCACAATTGTTGGTAAAACATTTTTATAGACACAGTGCATGGTGCCAAAAATCCTAACGGATCAAATAATTTGGCAGATTGTGAAAGAAATTTTCTTTTAGTTATGTTATCATCAAATTGTAAATTAACGTTAAAGATAAAAATATCATTTGAAGAATCCCAGCTAAGCCCTAAGGCTTTGGAACAATCATTAGGATGGATTTCTAAATTTGTAGACTCAAGAGAATTTGAAGATAAATGAGTTAATACATCAGAAGAATTAGATCTCCACTTTCGCAAATGAAAACCTCTATTTTCTAAAGCCAGTGAAAGCTTTTCAATCACTCGAATAGCTTCTTCACTTGAGATTGAACCTGACATACAGTGCCGTAGCGAAAGAAAATTTTTGGGGGGGCAAAAGGCAAGATTGGCCGACTCAAAAATGTTTCAAATCCGAGTAATGTAAAATAGTCAATCTGTCGCATTATTTCTTAATTGGACACATTCAAGGCTAGGACACATTCATGTAGAAGATAAAATAGTTTTTGCAATTAATTTTAACTGATTAATTATAATTGATAATTAAAAATAAAATATATGATTTTGTATTCCTAAAATGTTTCTTATAGATATAACTCAGTAATTATTTAAAAGATTTACCAAGAACTTTACTGGAGAAAAAGAAAGAAAATATGTATTGATAAGAGAAAATCGTACAGTTATATTTGTGAAAACACATGTGTTTAGAATGATAGAGAGAAGTGAACATGTATGTTATGCTGTCGCGAGGATAGTAACACACTCTTAGTCTTTTTTAGTTTGTATCGGTAAACATCTAACCAAAGGAGCCGAGTTTAAAAAAAATTCAGTAGAGGCACAGACGTTTCGGCGCCGACAGGACAAATCCGTCTCCTCCCTTTCTTAGTCCAGTAGAAATAGCGCAAAAAAGGGTATTGCCTTGCAAAAATTTGGGTAACTCTGATTTTTGGATTTGTTGCATTGGTTGACCCTCTAATAAAAAAAAAACAAGTTTTCGACCTTCTAGACCTTGTGCGTTTTTTACAATATCGAAAAAAGCAATATTTTTCGGCACTTTTTTCGATTTTTATTAAATAACTCGATTTCAGTGCGTTGTACAGAAAAAGCACTTTCACCATTTTGTAGAAGATAAAATTCTCTACAACATTCACTATTCATGTTTGTAAATTGTCCAAATAGGGGGTGAAATACGGAGCCAGGAAAATAGGGTAAAATTTTCAAAAAGTGCAAAAATCCACAAATGACGTTAGTTTTTGCATAATAACAAACTTTTAATGCGTTTTAGAGACAAAGGTGTCATAATAAAGTTTGTAAAGCATGAAGTAGTCTACAAGTTTCATTTATTAGATCATTAAATATCTATAATACTCTAAAAATCAGAACACACGATTTATGGTTAAAACAGGAAAATACCGCCTGACAAGTCACTAATTTAAAAACGAGCTTTTATTTTTGATATTGATTAAACGATGCAATTAATTAATTATAGCATGTACAATAAAAGGTAACTGTTGAATAGTTGAGGGGGTGGGGGGGGGGGGGCGAAGTTAACCAAAAAACCTAGTCGGTAGATATAAGCGCGGCAAAGAGATTGAGCCAAGAATTCAAAGTCAAAAGTAAAATTAATAGCTGGGAATAATGTAAAAGAATACTTGAAAGATAAATAAGACATAATTTAGAAATTTTAAAAGGGAAAAGGAGTATCTAAGGCAAAAACTAAGGGAGGTGGGAGCAAAAGGAGCAAGTGGCCCGGGTGCTAGAATTGAAAGAGAAGAGGGCACACAATGAAGATTTGGTTTGTTGTGTTTATATTAATTTGACCCACATATTTTTGTTAGTTCGTCAATGGTAAATGTATCTCAGGTTGCAAATCTTAGTCCAAATAGAAAGAATACCAAAAATTATACTTGATAAGACAGAAACCTGTATAAAGAGGAATTGTTTTCTGGGGTTTTGAATTCAATTTTAAAGTTTAAAATAAAGAAAATATCAGAAACTTATCCTGCACATAATTAAAAAAGTATAAATGTGCAGAAAGAGCTCGTCGCTTGAAGATTCATACTTCTGCTGAGGTGTTAAGTTCAATGAGACCATGTTTCCACAGATGCCACAAGAAAAATTGTTGGGGAATGAAAAAAACAAAAAACTTTTCATTTCTATGCTTCAAAATGAATTTGAAAAAGCACAAATGATCACTAAGCAGGCCACTGAAGATGCAGATGTGCTAACAGAGAACACAGCTATATCCTTAGCCCGTGATTAGGATGCTGTCATTGTCAATGGTGTAGACATTGACCTTCTTGTTCTTGTTGCTTCTCTAGTTCCAGACAATGTTTATTTCCGAAGGACCGGGAGAGGGAAACTGCCTGATGTTATCTACTCCAACAAGTGTTTCAAGTTTAAGGAAGTTGCACAAAATATTCTTTTAATTCATGCAGTAAGTGGTTGCGAGACCACTTCTGCGCTCTACACCCATGGGAAAATGAAATATTGCAGAATTCTTCAGAACCCATCCCTGAACAAAAAAGTTCAAATCTTTAAAGATTCAAATGGAGCGAGGCACAAACTTGTTGAAGCCACAGAAGCTGTACTTCTTGCCCTGTATGGAGGTGATCCCGGCCAAAACTTGAATGTATTGCGGTATGTCAGCTTCGCTAGAGCAGCTAACAATTTTAAATTAAATTTAGCGAGACTACCACCTACTCGAAATGCTACTGAATATCATGCATTCCGAACATACCTACAAGTTCAGACACGGCTGGGAAACGAAAAGGATCCTCTCGAATGGGGCAGGAAGAGGGGTGGTCATGGGCTCATTTCAGTAACCATGATGAACGAACACGCCCCTCAAACTCTACTCGATTTCATATCTTGCCAATGCAAAAAAGATTGCAGTACGAAGTGAAGTTGTAGAAAATCCGGCTTGAAGTGCTCAGTTATCTGTGTGAAATGCCACAACCAACTATGTGGTAACTGTCCTGATATTATACTGGACCTTGAGGACTTTGATGACCTAGAACAACCAATCGAGTCAAGTACAGAGACGGATGATGAAGTATCTGAGACAATGGCATCATTACCAGGGCCAAGCAGCAGAAAATGGAAACATATATGACAAAGCAACTATATAATACTTACTATGTATTTGTTGATTAATTTATTGTGCATTCTATAATTAATTAACCACATCGTGTTTTCAATATCAAAAATAAAAGCTCGTTTTTTAAATTAATAACTTGTCAGGTGGTATTATTCTGTTTTCCCCCAAAATCTTTTTGCTGTGATTTTTAAGGTCTATTACCAATATTTAATTATCTAATAAATGAAACTGTAGACTATCTCATGCTCTAAAAAGTTTATTATGATAGTTTTGTTTCTAAAATGCACTATAAGTGGGTTATTGAGCAAAAACTGACGTCATTTGCGGATTTTTGCATTTTTTCCAAATTTAACCCTATTTTCCGGCTCCGCATTCCGTATCTCTCCTTCTATTTGGACAATTTACAAACATGAATAATGCATGTTGTAGATAATTTTATCCTCTACAAAATGGTGTACGTGCCCTTTCTGTAAAATGCACTGAAACCGAATTATTTCAGAAAAATCGAAAAAAGTGCCGAAAATTTTTGGTTTTCTGATATTGTAAAAAACGCACAAGGTCTAGAAGGACGAAAATTTGTTTTTTTTATTAGAGGGTCAACCTTTACAACATACCCAAAAATCAGAGTTACCCGAATTTTTGCAAGGTAAAATGCTATTCTACTGGACTATTCTATAAGTTTCAGAAATATATTATTGTGAAAGTCGGAAGTTGTAGAATTCCGACAATGTATAGTTCAGAAAATTAGTGCAAAACTGGATTTACAGGATTATCTGGAGATCATAACAAAAGACTTTTATCTACACCAGACCTGACACCTTTTCTGTATCTATCCCTAGTGGTCTGGGCCTGGAAAGAATTTTGCTTTACATGTCAAAGAAAATACGTGTGAAGATTTGTCTTATAAAGAAGATATTTTCTGTTGCTGATTAAATATTTTTTAAAAAAAAGTAAGAAGTTTTTTAGGTATTAAATGTTAAATGCACGAATATTTTTTAAATTTATAATTTATTCATTTTCTTTTTTTAAATAGTTTTAAAAATTCTTCGTTTTTATTTTCCAAACGTTCCTAAAACAGTTCCAAAGGGCGTAAACATCATATCGTTGCTAGAACCTACTCTAGAACCTATCAAGTATAAAATTTCTTGAATT
This sequence comes from Maratus michaelseni, assembly GCA_963931845.1. NCBI lineage: Eukaryota > Metazoa > Arthropoda > Arachnida > Araneae > Salticidae > Maratus > Maratus michaelseni. Next base: position 29,459,679 of record OZ007588.1, on the reverse strand, counting down.
TTCTTAAGCGACTTTCGCATTCGGTCGACCTAGTTTATATATTGTTAGTTTTTATCTATATAAGTTGCGAGTGATGCTGTAGGACAAATTTATGATATTTTCAAGTCAATAGATCATATTCATTTTTTCCCCTATTGGCCTCTGTATCTACGGCCGACTTAGCTTTTCCATGTGTGGGTAAGGTATAGTATATGTCCAACATTTCCGGCTCTGCAGACAAGATTTATACATGATCATTTTTTTCAGTGGGTAGGCCGACTAGCTATTTATGTGATTCAAAAATGTGAAAACGTGACTTTCATACCGGCTGAACAGATAGATCTATTGAAACCATTACTTTTTTTATTCATAACCTATCTATTGATTTACCGACTACCTTTTGCCATATGATTGTAAGGTTGCAGTGAAATGCATTCTGAAGACTTAAAGTCCTACCAACCAGAATTTTTCCGAATTGTTTTTTTTAATCGGCCTACTGACATACTACAGAGACACTAATTAAATCTGCTGATAAGCCGACTGAATCCTTTTACCAAACATTGGGGGGGCAGCTGCCCCCCCTGCCCCCCCGCTCGCTACGCCCCTGCTGACATACAATCATCAACATAGAAGCTCTCTTGAATTATTGCAGCTATTGCAGGATCGTCTTTCTCTATGTCCTTTGCAACTTGATATAAGCAGCGAGTAGCCAAGAATGGAGCTGAAGATGTCCCATAAGTAATAGTTCGCAGCCAATATTCCTTTAAAGCTGAGTATGCTGATTCTCGCCAAACAATACGTTGTAAATCTTGATCTTCTGGAGCAATCAAAACTTGCCTATACATCTGCTGAATATCAGCAGTAAAAGCAACAGGATTTGTTCGAAATCTTATCAGAATAGTAAAAAGATTAGGTTGTGGAATTTGTCCAACAGCCAAAACAGATTTTAAAGAAGCACCATTAGACGGTTTGCATGAACCATCGAACACCACACGTAACTTTGTAGAAATAGAGTCACTTTTTATAACAGAATGATGCGGAAGGTAATATACTTTGTTGCTTGTAGGATTTGAATTTTTGTTCACAAGTGTCATATGACCAAGATCTTCATATTGCTTCATAAAATTTCTGTACTCATTTTCAAAATTTTTATCAAACTGAAATTTTCTCTCCATAGCAAACAAACGTGAGACTGCCATGGACTTAGAATCTCCTAATGACATCACATCTTTATAAATTGGTAACTTAACTTCAAATCTATTCTCTGGAGTTACCTTGTAAGTTGAGCAAAAATGTTGTTCACAAAAATTTTCTTCATCAGACAACTGTGGAATTTTAATGTTTATTTCTTCAGTTTGCCAAAATTTTTGCAATAGTAGATCAACATTTAATTCGCTTGCAACACTAAGAAAATGAGATTTGATACTAGAAGAATATTTACATTTAGGTTCCAATTTTCCAGCTACCACCCAACCAAACATAGTATTTTGGGCAATTGGCTCATTCTCAGTACTCACAATTCTACCATATCTTAAAATAGTAAAGAAACAGTCAGATCCCAAAATAACATCACATTCTTGCGGTTTCATGAAATCTTCATCTGCTAAGGTAATACTTTTAAGATACTCCATATTTTTTGTATCAAGTAATTCAGCTGGTAACTGAGATGTTACTTTAGGCAGTATATAAGCCTGAACCTTTGACTCATTAGAAAGCTTAGACCCAACTGTAAGAATCACTGAACCTCGAGTTTGTCCAGCTGATACTCCGGCAATTCCATTTAGAACAATTCTGTCATTTTTTCTTTTTAACCCTAAAGTTCTTATAACATTTTCACTTACAAAGGTACATTCTGAACCAGAATCCAGCAAAGCTCTGAAAGAATAGGCTTTATTTTCATTATTATATAACAAAACTCTAGCAGTAGGAAGAAACGAAACACATTTGGAATTATTGAAAGAAGCACTAAAATTAATTTGTAATTCATGAGATGTTGACTCGTGTACAACTTCCCTACTTGCAAGATGGTTTTTATTCTCAGATGAATGAGGAAATAATTTAGTTTCAGTCTGAATAGTGCAAGCATTATTACCCTTACTCTCTTCATGTAAGAGTGTATTGTGTTTACTTTCACATTTAAAACATTTTAAATGAGAATTGGGACATTCCTTAACTTTATGAGAATTTAAACACAAAAAACAACAGTTATTACGTTTAACAAAGTTTTTTCGGGCAAAAACATCCATAGATTTAAATTTCATACATTTGTACAGTGGATGCATTCCTTGACACTTTAAGCACACCTTTGATTGTTTATTATTTGAAGTGTACTTAGAACCAACAAAATTTGAGCTTTTGGAATGTTTAATATCACTTTCATTGTTAAAGATGAGCTCTAAAGAAGAACATCTTACACTTAAAAAATCAAAAAATTCTTTCAAAGTGGGAAATTCATTTTCTGTACTTTCAATGGACCAAAGTCTTCGACTTTCAGGATCAAGTTTTTGGAATAACAAATATATTAACCATGGATCTCTATTTGTAGCTTCATCACCAACAGCTTTCAAACCCCTAATAACTTCATCACTAGTATTAAGCAAATTTCTTATATTTATGCTATTAGGTTGAAGAACTGATTTCTGGTCTAAAAATAATTTAATCAAAGAATTTACAATCTTTCTTTTTATCATACCGGTCTAACAATTTTTCCCAAGCTTCTTGGTACGATTCATTAGAAAGGGAAATGTGCTTAATTAATGACGCTGGTTCTTCAGAAAGTAACCCTTTTAAATACTGAAATTTCTGAATACCACTCAAAGCTACTTGGGAATGGACAGTGGAAACAAACATATCCTTAAAATTTGTCCATTCTGAAAATTTTCCAGAAAATACTGGAACATTTAATTTGGGTAATCTAATATTACATTGATTTGGAACAACAGCAGAAGGACCTTGCACAGGATTTTGTGTTACAGTATTAATAACTTCTGAAGAATTCAAAGAATCTAGTTTGTTTTGATATTTAGTTTTTAACTGAAAATACCTTTCTTCAAATTCTGATAATTCAGAATCATCATCATTCAAATTAGAATCTAATCTTAAGAACTCTTTAAGTAAATCATCTAATCTTTGTAATCTAATCAAAATTTCATTCTTTCTTTGTATTCACATTATCAAAACTATTCTCTAATCTAGTTACAGAGCCTTTAACTCTACCTCTCTCAATTTTAATTTGAACAGCTTTCTTTTCATAATCTTCCATTTTATACAATAACTTATAAGCAGAACGATTTTCAAAATAAAATTAACTTCAAAACTAATAAAAATTACTTCAAAATCAAAAGTAATCAAAATTGCTTCAAAACAATAATAATCAAATTAAGTTCAAAACCAGAACTAAATTAAATTCAAAAACAGAACTACTATACAATATTCAATCACTTAAGAATACTGTTTCATACAAGCAATAGTGGAATGTTCTGTTCTACAATCTGCATAAACTTAAATATAATCTTCAAATTCTTCAATGCAATATAATAATTCACTATAATAATTAAATATTCAAATTTTTCAATTAAATAAATCATAATATTCTTGAGAACAATAAATAAAAAATCATAATGTTCTTCAGAACAATTTTCTTTTCAAGAAAATCCAAGCAATATAATTCTAGAATACTTTCTTATTCTATCATTTTCAATAAACCAAAACTTAATTGTTCTCATATTGCAAAATAATATATGCTGAATACACTTTCATATTTAACTGTATTTGCAAACCAAATTTCAGCATCAAAGAACAGTATAAACAAAGGTACTCACATCATAGATCATATCTCGCCATAGTGCCTCCAAAAAATTCTTATGTAGATTTTTTAAAGAAAAGATTCTTTCTTGGTTTTCTTCTTTATTGTCACAAACACATAAAAAAACATGAACTTGACAAAACACAAAACTTCACAGTTGACATCCACAAACATATACAATGGAACTTCTGGTTTCACATTCTATTTACTAATGCAAAAATATTCTTAGAAATAAACCTATTTCAAATTACTTTCATCTAACATGAAAGCCTTAAATTAAATTATAAATTATTAAGTTCCCAGCCAACATGATACTGGGGAAATACAGTACAATAGAATAAAACAAGGACAATCCATGCCCTGCAAGCACCTTCCACCCATCCAACTCAAAAAAGACTGACTGATGTGAGAATTCTGAATCAAATTGTTCTTAGAATTACATAATGGCGCCATCTGTTGTCAAACAGAGCTACTATTAACTGTACTGAACAACATTCGTTTTCTTGCTGGTTTGAATTGACTCACAGCATAAGCGGCTTCAATCTTTTCACGATTCTTTAAAATTGTAGAGAAGACCAAATGTAGAAGAATTGCAGGTATCCCATACTTCGCTGCATTTTCTGATTTTTTCAGCACTTTATTGCTAACTTCGTTTAACATTTTTTGCTTGGTTTCTAAAGATACAGCTTGTTGTTTTTGACTCATCTTTCACAGAATTCTACAGAGCAACTGCGAACAGAGTTTCAATTATGTTAGTCTGGTAGTGAAGTAAGGATTGTCAGTTCTTTCACTCACAGATAGGGGAATTCGGAAACTCTGTTTATGTCACTGTCAATTCAGTTAACCGGGTAATGGAACAATCACTTTCAAAAATGAAATTCCTTCACCCAATCTTTCATTGTGGAGGACTTAATGTGGGAACACTTACGCACATCAGAGATCAAAGAAAAGTAGGGATTAGTCAGAAATTCAGTATTTCACGATTTTCTGAAACCCTTTTCCACTTTATATCTTTTACAAACCATGAGGAAATTCCATCTTTAATAAGAGTATGTGACATGTAAGTTTCAAATATCGGAAACATTGCGTAAGGAAGTTTTTTTTTTACTTTGGAGGAAAAAAAATTTCGCCTTAAGCGGGATTTTCCGAAATTCTATTTCGTGTTAAACGAATTAACATTGATTTTCAGGCTCATTTGACGGGACCTCAATATTATTTCGTGTTAAGCGAAATTTCGCGTTAACGAGGTTTGACTGTATTTTACTTGTTGCATACAATTCTATATCTGCAATTCCAACTAAGATGACTACATCTAACTAAATGTTCCTCCTCAGTATATTTCTGCGTTATTAAAGATGAACTAACTAGTTATCAGGAGAAAGTACTTTGCCAAAGGTGCGATAAACTGCCTAATATGCAGCTTCTCACAGAGTTGTAATCCATCAGGAATCCGAGTTGGGGTAAAATTGAGAATGGAAATTCTATTGTTAGGAGTGACCCATGCTAGCCGTTACCGAACCATTTATCAACACGAGGGATATACAGTAAAACCTCTAAATAACGGACACCTCGGGAGCGCAGAAATTGTCCGCTATTCGGAGGTGTCCGCTATTGGGAAAACTTCAGAGATTCACAAAATTGCTAAGAAAGGCTTAACGTTTCATTAATTGGCTTTTCTATGTCCGAGAACTTCTATTATATGATTAATCAAAAATTAAAATTACTTTTTTAAGCAATAAAACTCAAATGAAATTGTACATACATTTTTCCACTGTTTATTACATTCTTAAGGAAAAAATCTGTTACAAAAGTTTGCTTTTGCTTGCGATTACATATTGTTAGTTTTTCTATGCGACGTTTTAATGCTATCAGTAATTTTAATCCTTCTGAATCGTCTTTTTTTTGGAAAAAGAGAAAAATATGTGTAATTGCTCACTGTGTTTTTCCGCTTCTTGTAAATTCTCGATATTGCAGGAAACATCCCCTGGTTTCAGTATCTGATTCATATCACTAATAGAGTCAGCTTTTGTCGAAGATTCTGAAGGAATATAATCGCCTACGTCAACTGATTCTTTTTCAGTAGGTCATCGCCATTTCTTCACTCCTGATTCATTTAATTAATTCACTTATTGCGATAGTTCATTTCTATCGGAAATAAGTGTTTCATTTTCATTTAATATAAACCCTGCTTTTCTGAAACATTGTCGTACGCATTCCGGTTATATGTTTTTTACAGCTGAAGAAATCCGAATTTGAAAGCATCGGGAACATCAACTAATTTTAGGCTGTTCTCAACTTTTTTCACAGAATAAAACTTCGAAAGAATATGACTTAATGAAAGCTTTCTCTAAGCTTTCAAGGGGCTGGCCTAGCATACAGAAGTTGTCTTTGGAGGGGGGGGGGGGGGGGGGGGGTTGACGCATTTTCCAATTTAAAATGTTTTGGATGAGAAGTTGCACTCTCCAAAAACAAGAGAACTTTTCTTTGTTTTTTCATCCTATAATCAAAGGAAGTTAACCATTTAATCACTAAAAAACTGGTTATCCAACGGTTTTTTATTAGCTCTATAACATTTTTTTTAATTGGATGTTCTTTGAGAAATGCATGGGTTTAAGAGATTTTTGAACTATAAGAGGAATTTAAAATTCCCCTAATACATTGCAACATCATAAAATAGTGATTCGCTCTTTTGTCATTTTTTCGTCGATACAGCCAGCCTTTTTAAAGCACAAAGTCTTATTCTGAAAAAGAGTCCGCTCTTCTCAGCACTAAAAATGTTTCTCTCCTCATAATCTTCACAAATTGATTGCTATTATTCATGCCAATCCTCCACGTTTTTCAGAGCTACAGATTTTGCTTTTCCACATATTGTTTTGTAAGAGATGTTATGCCGAGACAGAAACTTTTCCAGCTTTCTACCCAAACCCTTAAAATCATGTAATCCGAGTTCTTTGGCGACTTTTAAAGCTTTTTCCTGAATCAAAAGCCCACTCAATGGAATTTTTTTGAACGAAGTGAAGTAAACCAATTCAGAAATATAGAGTTAATTTCAATGGAATCAGTATGCCGCAATTTCACATTTTTGGTGTTCTCGTTAGAGTTAATAATCCACAAATTCTTTGTTTCGTAAAATTTCTCCCACTTTTGTTTTACCTATTTTAAAACATTCGGCAAATATCCGTAAACTCTATTTCTGTTTTTCAGATTCACTTACATTTACAATTTCAAATTCTTCTTTTAAAGTTAATCGCTTTCATTTTGAGGTCATTCTCAAAACATTAATTACAAACAAGACACTAAATTCAGAATATGCAGAACTCAATATATTCAGAAAACGATAAAAATGGTTTTAACATATTTTGAAGCTTTGAATATTGTATGTCCATGAAATCTGAAGAATTAAACAGTAATCGATACAAAATACATACGATATTCGGGGATTCTCCAGGCCATTCGGAATTTTCCAGAGACCACCGCCTACAGTTATCTGTGGTCAAAAAATTTGTGACGCATTGCCTTGATAAATTACGAGGCTTTTTACTTTTTTTTCCATTTTCTTTCTCGTTAAAAAATCATTTTTCATCCTTGATCGCCAAAACTACTGTCCGCTATTAGGAATGTCCGCTATTCAGAGGTTAAACATACAAAAATTTAGATTTTGGGAGTGGGGATTTGAAAAGTGTCCGTTAAATAGAGGTGTCCGCTATTCGGGAGTGTCCGTTATGGAGGTTTTACTGTAGTCCCAAATCACCGGTTCGGTAACGGCTAGCAATTAATTGACCGTCATAAATCAACCCAACCCAACTCAACCCAACCCATGGTGATTTGTGATTTTATTTAAATGCTCCCTTATATTGTAGGTCTTGACTGGACTTGCATTCCATACAACATGTTTCTTCTAAAAAGTTTTCTCTTTTGTTTGCCATCTGTAATTTTAGAATTTGAATTTTCGCTTTTCTTAAAATTTCATCTAATTCAATTAATTTTCAATCCTCCCTCGAAAATTTCAATTCCTCTTTTGCCCCCCCCCCCCCATCTACATACATACACAATTTAAGATCTTATGTACTTTGCTAATTATTTTTTTTTCTTCTGCTGTTTTACTTTATTGTAACAAACTATTACCTAAATCCCATTCGAAATTAGCGTTTTTCCCTTCCAAATACCAATAATTCAAAATTAACCTTTTTAAATAGCTCTTTTTTTTTTTCTACTCTATTTTGTATCTCTGTAGTAACGATAATCATCTAAATTACTCAAAGAGAAATTCTATCCCACCCCTAGAATTTCCGCTTTTCCCCTTTCTCCCCCAGCTTATAAAGTTAAAAAAAAAAAAATCTGATCTTTTTTATTGTAACGATCTTCTAAATTTTCTTTTTCCGAAGTGTTTGCTTTTCTTCTTTGTCTCTTCCCCCTAGCACACAAAGTTAAAAAATTTTAGAACTACTAATTAGGCTGTATCAAAAGTACTATTTTCGTTTTTTGAATGCTTTTATACCAAAGCTACCAGTTGGTCCCTATTTACCTAAAAGGTCCCTATTTTTTAACTTGGTCTCTAAGAGTCTCTTTTAGGTAGATTTCGTAAGAAATACTACCTATTACATTCTCACCTAAGTTGGAAATTTTGAAAAATTTTTGCAGATTTACTCCGATCATGACTCCCAGAACCCAAAACCACCCCCAGTTCAAAAGTTTATATATCTATCTATCTATCTATGTCACTTTTTTCTGACCACGATAACTGGAAAAATTCTGCAGAAATCTCTTCCAAACTGATACATAAAATCAAGGGTCATAAAATCTCGGTCAAGTTCGTTAATGGGCAAAATCGAACCAAGGGGGGGGGGATGGGGGGGGGGCGTTTTGTGAAAACAGAAAAACCCTCATAATTTCTTTATTATTATACATATCGAATCCGTTTAAAGTTATTATTACTTCTAGGAAGAGGGCCGAAAATTTATGTATGACAGATTTTTGATATAATTAAAAATGGCCCCAAGGGGGGGAAAAAAGGGGGTTTTTAGAAGAAAAAAAATCATAGCTTCGTCAATTCACAAGATATCAAATCCGCGTAAATTTATTATTAATCCTCTTAGTATTATCTAAAACTTTTATATTGACAAGTTTTTTACAGGACCAACCGTTATAGCAAAAAAAAAAAATTAAAAACAAAAAAAATCCCTACCGGCTCCGTCTGCAAACAACTTATTTTTCGAAGTAGGCGGTTCCAACTCCCGCATGTTTTCGAAACTGATACATAAAATCAAGGGGCATAAAATCTCGGTCTAGTTCGTTAATGGGCAAAATCGAACCAAGGGGGGGGGATGGGGGGGCTTTTTGTGAAAACAGAAAAAAACCATAATTTCTTAATTATGATACGTATCGAATCCGTTTAAAGTTATTATTACTTCTAGGAACAGGGCCAAAAACTTATGTATGACAGATTTTTTATATAATTAAAAATTGCCTTAAGGGGGGAGGGAAGGGGGGTTTGGAAGAAAAAAATTCATAACTTCGTCAGTTCCCAAGATTTCAAATCCGCTTAAATTTATTATAAATCCTCTTAATATTATCTAAAACTTATATTGACAAGTTTTTTATAGGACCAACTCTTATAGCCCTCCCCCCCCAAAAAAAAAAAAAAAAAAATCCCTGCCGGCTCCGCCTGCAAACAAGTTATTTTTCGAAGTAGGCGGTTCCAACTCCCGCATCTTTTCGAAACTGATACATAAAATCAAGGGGTATAAAATCTCAGTCAAGTTCGTTAATGGGCAAAATCGAACCGGGGGGGGATGGGGGGACTTTTTGTGAAAACAGAAAAAAACCCATAATTTCTTAATTATGATACGTATCGAATCCGTTTGAAGTTATTATTACTTCTAGAAGAAGAGCCGAAAATTTATGTATGACAGATTTTTTTATATAATTAAAAATTGCCTTAAGGGGGGGGGGGAAGGGGGGTTTTAGAAGAAAAAAATTCATAATTTCGTCAATTCCCAAGATTTCAAGTCCGCTTAAATTTATAAATCCTCTTAATATTATCTAAAACTTTTATATTGACATGTTTTTTATAGGACCAACTCTTATAGCAAAAAAAAAAAAAAAAATCCTTGCTGGCTCCGCCTACAAACAAGTTTGGTTTCGAAGTAGGCGGTTCCAACTGCAGCATCATCGCAAAAAGGTCATTTCTTCCGCAATTCCCGACAAACAGGCGCCCCACGGTCTGCGTCTTCGAAATCTACCTGTGCCTGTAGGCCGAGCCGTCAGGGATTTTTTTTCAGTAAGAAGTCCTTAAAAATACCTTAATTCACTCTAATTGTCTCTATTTTTAGATTTTTTAAAATTTATAAGATTTTAGATTTGTTTAAAATTTAATGCCCTAGATGGCAGCACATAACTGAACATAAGTAGAAGAAAGGACCAATCATAGAACATCTTGTTGAAGATAAGTTAAGAAACAATAATATAATATTCAAAATTATATTTTATGTTATTTGATTTGCATAAACATTGTGTTTATTTTTCAGGTCCCTAAGTATCTAATTTTTAATCGTTAGGTCTCCAAGTATCTACTATTTTCGACTAAAGTTGCTGGCAGCCGTGCCCCTAAAAGAACAAAAAATCATAAAATATAAACGATAGTAAAAAAATAAAGATTATAAAAAAAAAAGCACAAAAGAAAAAAAAGCATAGATTATGAAACACTTTCCAACACTTACAGAATACTTTAACCAAACTTTACCGATTAATATGATGAAAGTTGATGTCTAAGTAAACAAGGTCAAAGTCAAACCGGGCGGGGAGGCCTACCTTTCGGCTTAAGCTCAACTAGCCCCGCCCAGTCTAAGTAAACAATTTGGAAAACGCATAACACATTTACAAACCCAATTACCATCAATAGTCTAAAAAATATCCGAATTCTTTTATGCAGCCCTGTATAGGATCTATAGATTTATATACCACATATTATGCTAAAATTTAGTTCAGTTAGGAAACGCATAGCACACTTTAAATTTGCTATTCGGCATTTTCCTTCAATAAACCGAAATGTATTCGATATCTTTTGGGCTGGCCTGTATATGATCTACACACCAAGTATTATGTAAAAATTCAGTTAAATTTAAAAACGCGTACCACAACTGAAAACTCACTTTTATCAATTATTCAGTGATGTAACAGTGGTGAACCAATTGACACCGCTAAATTTAAATAGTAATTATTTAAGGTAAATTAAAGTAATTTTATTAATTGCTTCGTCTTATTTAAGGACAGAATTTTTTAGATTATTTTAAGGCGAAGAATACTATTAAAATTTAGTGGTGACAATCGCCCAAATGGTGCGCCACTGTTCCATCACTGATTATTTTTCATAGACAGTACTGTAACCCAATTCTTTGGTGTGTCCCTGTAAATGAACAATAAATGCTATGCTCACCCTATTCTATAGTAATTCTTTTGTAGTGCACCTCAGTAATATATGTCAATATGTTTGAATTAGTGCAACATCATTAAAATAAACCGCAAACGATTTTCCCCCATAGACCGTGATGTGACGAAATTATTTTGAGTGCCCATGTAAATGAACTATAAATGCTACACATTTCATTTTAGATACCAAACATGCCATAGTAAACCTCAATAACATATATCAAATGCATGACAAAATCCTAGTGTATTTACGCGAGTTAGACCAACACATCCTCTTGTAGGATGTGTTGGTTAGACAGGATGGCTACAGAAATTACAAAAAAAAAAAAAAGCTTCCTGATTTTTCCATGATTTCCCTGACTACCTTTATCAGATTTCCCTGATTTCCATTAGTAACGATACACATACAGTATTTTTTTTTTTTATTATTGTAAGCCGCTTCCTTGTGTGGATGGATTTTTTATAATTGGCCAAAATGGATATTGACAATTTCAAAAATTAAAATTAAATTTAGACCATATTTAAAGTTATTTTTAGTATCCAGTATGATGATAAATTATGTAGTATGAATATTGAGGTAAATTTTCTAAAAAAAGGTATCCATTTAGAGTATTTTGAGAGGAAAACGGGAGAGAATGTCAATTGGGTGACGTTTTTGAAACAGCTGTTTACAAAAGTATTAGATGAAGAATGATACATTTTTTAAATATATGAAAGGGGTTGAATAGTTTATTAAGGAAAAAATCTTTAAACAATCTACATGAATATATTTTTTAATAAAAAAGGTGACAAAAACATGCAAAAAAATATTTTGTGATTTCACATATAAGAGTTTCAATTTTAAATAAAATGTACTGAAGAGAAAGATTTAGACATATCCATCTCCTTAAATAGTACATATTGATAAGTTTCTAAGACAAATTCCAAAAAAAAAATTGTATTGTTTAATGTATGAATTTTGAAATTATTGTTGTGTCGCCCCATTGACAATTACCCATTATAAAAATCGACGCGTATAACACTTGTAAATCCAGCTTGCTAATACCTCATTTGGGAGAACGAGAAAAACATAAATTGCACACTATTCATAAAGTACTGGTTCATAGTTTCATAAATCCGGACTCAAAATTTAGTCTAACAACTTCATATTGTGGACAATGACCAGGAAATTTCCTCATTTTCTAAAGAATGTTCAAGTTCAATTCTAAGAAAATATCTATATCTGACGGGATAGCTAATAATTGCATTAAGTTGGCCACTTGGTCAGCTTTCGCTGATGTATCATAGAATTTTCAAAAATGTGTAAATTACCTTCACTATAAGCGCTATCCACAGTAAATGAGGACATCTGATTACTTTAATTTGTGTTAAATACTAAAAACTCGTATGTGCAATTTAAAAGAATATATAAACATTTTACTTCTCTTTATCGCGTACGATTGTTTGCATAAATATATCGCTGTTTGTCGACGAATCAGTCTCCTGCAAAAACACAAATATTTTCACTAATAGACCCCTGATTTTCAAGTACTTTTAGAGGAAATTCCCTGATTTTTTCCAGATTGATAAACCGCGTTGATTTTTCCTTGATTTCCAGAATCTGTAGCCACCCTGTTAGAGCACGGACAGACAGACAAACCGAATTCATAAATACTTTTCAACTGTGTTGGAAAGTGTTAAAAAAAAAAAGCGTGAAATACTCTTCACACGTTATTTTACTTTGCCATAGTTGAGAGGTAGGATGTGAGTAAACAGTATTCTTTTTTTCTGTTCCTCAGTATTTCCATGTTGTAATAATATAAAGTAAATTTCATTACAAAGACTGGTCGGTAATGGAAGCTGCCTTGCGATTTATTTTTAGTAAAAACGCTTATTGATTTTAATTTCTCCCTGATGCCTTTTTATGCCCTTAGGAACGGTTGATTGTCCATTGCAGAATCGATTCAGTACAATCGATTTTATTGGACGACATTGAGGGAATTGATTTTGTGTGGGAGTGGCGCGCCCACAGACGCGTTGATCTTTGATTCTGAAATCGAAGGGACATAGCGTAGACTACATTTTTTTTCTCTGGGTATTTATGAATTCGATTTGTCCAGTGTTGAATTCAGGGGTGGCACAGGGCAGGGGGGACATTCCCCCGGAGCATTTGTGATTTTAATGTTTAAAAAGTGCAATCCCCCCCCCCCCCCATCCCCTCCGGTAATCTATAATATCCCCCACGGAGCCACAGAATCCCTCCCGCAGAAAAGTCTGAATTCAACACTAGATTTGTCCGTCTGTCTGTACTCTAATTCCCGTAAATAGACTTGGAGTGTCATGACTATTTTATGTTATTGATGTTTAGTGTCGAGTGTTCAGTATCTAAAATGAAATGTGTAGTAAAAATAGCTCGTTTACATGGACACACAAAAGAATTCCATTACATTATGGTCTATGGGGGAAAATTGTTTCCAATGCATTTTTAATGATGTTCATAGTGCATAGTAATAATGCGTTTTAATGATGTAGATAGTTCAAGAAAAATGAAATTGATTGGCTTTCTCAGGAGTGTAGAATAAATAGTATCTATAGTTCGTTCACAGTGATGTACAAAAAACTTCCATTACATTTATGATTTATGGGTAAAAATTGTTTGCTATACATTTTAATGATGTTAAGATACTTCAAGCAAATTAAAATTAAAGGGCCACTGAGATGCATTATAACAGGGTCTTCTGTAGATTAAGGAGTGCGTAAGATCTTTTTTAGGGTTTCGTTCATCTCACGAAACCCTATTACTCCCGCTCCGTTGTCTGTCTGTCACAGAGCTATTCTCAGAAACTAGGTAACTTAGAGAGTTGAAACTTTGTGTATATAGCTGAATGTCAGCTATAAAGAGCTCAAAATATTAAAATTTGAAAAATTCGTATTATTTTAATAAATAGAGATAAAAAACTAAAATTCTAACAGCCTTTTCCTATTAAATTTAAACTTTTTTCGTTATAGCAGATGCCAAAAATTAAAAATCCACGATGAAATTCTTTCTACAATAATTAATTTTCTATCAGACGATTTCCACGTGAAAAATGAAAATGAAATAAAAAGTTTCACCCATTGAAAAAAAGATTAATATGAAGTAAAATTGATTGACGTCATAGTGGTAATAAAACGGAAAATGTCTAAGATTTCTCAATAATACAAGGAGTATGTGTATGCACACAAAGCAGATTATCACGTCATTAGATAATTAAAAAGAAAATCTGACGTCCTATTGGAAGTTTAACGAATTTTTCAAATGTTTGAGAATAATACAAAGCGAGTATCAATATGAGTAATAGAGAATAGTAAATATATGAGTTTGAGAAACATATTGAATCGTGATAAAAATCCGATTATGGAAATATTCGCATATTTTAACATTTTGAAGGCGTGCAACATGTTTAATTTTGAAATTATTTTTTTATATCGCATGTAGTCCACGTGACAGATATTATTATGACAGAATATAATAGCCGGCTTCGCCCGCTATCGGACTGGTTTGCATATTCGAAAAAATGAAAAAATAGACCGGTAAATTTTTACTTTATAAAAAACAAAAAACATGAGTTTTTTTTTTCTTTTGACAAAACCGTTAATAATTAAAAGTGTATCTATTGAATGTGCATACTTTTTTTTGTGCATTATTGCTAGATTTAGTTTTTAGTTTATTTATAAGCATAAATATGTCTTAATTCGTTTTCCAGATGTTAAAGATCTGCTTATTGAACAGTTAATAATAAATAACTTTTGAAACATGTAGGGGTTGTTACAAAGGGCTTCACAAAAAATCGAAAAGATGTCTCAGCGCCGGGCCTTTAGGAGCCCCTAAGGCTTCAGCCTACTTAGCCTATTTGATAATACGCCTCTGGGCATGTGCCCCAGGTCCACATTTTCAAAGGGCCAAAAATGCATTTTATCCACTTTAGGAAGATGCAAATGAATGAAAAATGTCATTTATACATAGTTCATAGAAAAAAAGGATTTTTTTTTTTCGCATTAATCTCTAAACTAAACCATTTCCGTGTTCTTCACTAATATAACGACGATGAAATGTAATGTAAGCTTCGAAATTCCGAGAAGAACGGATATTCATATTACATCAAACGCATTTCATTGTCCTTTTAAGGTTTAGTGTTTTACTCGCTCTAAGTAGCATGTCGTGCAGAAAAATTTACATTCCCATAATTTAGGGTTCCGTACTTAAAGAGTAAAAACGGGACCATTATAAGATCACTCCTATGTGTCTGTCTGAGCTCTGTCTCGTAAACTATGGGACGTGGAAAGTTATAAAGCCTTTTTATGCACATATTTCCTGATTATTAGCCAGGTTATATGTTTATGAAAAAATTAGGAGGGTTAATTAAGTGACTTGAAAAATAAGTTGACTTTTTATATATTGTGTGGGGTATCGTGTGAAAGGTCTAGTAATACCGAACTTAAAAATATATTTGTTTTAATTTTAGGCGTAATACTTTCAGCGATATCGTCGAAAATGCACTGGAAAAATATATCCTCCCCCCCCCTCCCCTTCTATTTCCGAATCTACTGAAACTAAAAATATGAAAAAAATGAGGGGTAGTAGAAGAGTATTTAAAACTTGCAGGAAAACTGTAGAGATTTTCCTAGGTGACATAGTTTTTGAGAACACATTTTTCCGTTACACACAAACTTTACTTTTCGGGCGGTCAGCGGGGGAGTTGACAGCCGTTCGAGGTATCTATCAACGGAGAATCATTCAAGGACATTTGATAATGGTTTTCGAAAGAAAAAAAATGTCAGTAATTAGCAGAGATATTAAATTACTTAGAAAAAAAAAATCTTTATGTATCGTGTAGGGTATCGTTCAAAAGAGATCGTAACACCGAACTCAAAAATATATTTGTTTCAATTTTAGGTTTTCTATTTTCAGAGAGATCGTCGAAAGTACTGGGAAAATATGCCCCCTCCCCCCAACTCCTATTTCGGAATCTACTGAAACTAAAATTATGAAAAAACTAGGGGTAGTAGGAGTTTATTAATTAATAAATAGTAATTAATAAATTCAATCTAAGGAACCCTTTGAGCGCGAGTTATGCTCGCATTTGACCGATTTATTTAAATACATTTTTACATCTTTCTATGCGAATTCTTTCTTCATAAAGCTATAGTTTATATCTTTAACTGCACATAAAGATGCTTGCCATGTTTAAAATGCAATTTTCTTGAGAAAGAGGGGCCCCCAACATGGCATGTGGTGCCCCGGGTCCCACATAGAGTTGATCAGGCCCTGATTAATTAGCACACATTTTTGGCGCCCGCAAGGTCGCCAATAATGTGTACTAATATATTCCGCAATGTACGCAATAGGAAGAGCGTTGAACCGAATAGGGAAGATCGGAATAAATTACGTTCTCTTGACATTCATTTTCATCTTCCTCTCATTTAATGCTTATTTATTTTTGAGGGAGGAGGGGGGGGGGGGGTTCGTAAGAGATATTCATTAGTGCTGCCAAAGTTACTTTTTTTTTTCTTTCTCTAATCCTCCCTTCCGAGATCAGTTTCCAAAAAACATGTTCGTCCTTTTCCTTCACTCTAAAGGTCGGCTGCCTGAAATTCGGAGCTCTTTTACAATACAAACTAACTGAAGAAACAGGTTTGGCTGTAAAGAAAAGTGTTTTACTGTGCTTCAATGAAGCAGGAGGAAACATTTTCGAAAGGTGGATGTTGATTGGAATATATTCCTTCCTTTTCAACAAAATTGATTCCGGGAAGCTTGCTTGCATACACAGCACACTCACAAATGTCGATACATTCGTATTCGTAGCCTTTTCCTTTCTGGGTTTGACATTAGGAGAGAATCATGAATGCGAATGGTGGAAAATACTTACGGGCATTCGATGCTAAATCGTGTACAGGTAGGGTTTTTTTTAATCTTGCACCATGCATGCACTTTTAAGGCATGTTAACTTTTTTAAAAAATCTAATTTTACATATTTTTTTTCTTAAACCCTCACAAACTTTGTGATAAAGCAATTTTTTCGAAATTCGTATTGGTTCAAAAGTTATCAGTCTTTTGGTGTAGCAGTGAATAAGGCTCATTTTTAGCGTGTTGAACGTGCGCACATGTAAAAACAAAATAATCGAGAAAAAGGAAGTCCCGGAGGGTTTATTATATGGGCTTGGTATAAATAATTATATGCAAGTTTAAAATTGTCACTGTTATCTATGTTTGTTTAAAAAAGTTGTAAAACTTTTAACCTGTTTTTCTCGAAACTCTGTTTTACAAATTAGTCCCAGGTAGAACTCGAGATTGGATCGACCGATTGGGTTGAAATTTTCATGCTTTTTTTAGTATATACTATTTTGTAGTCCCTCACGGACGCGTTTCGAATTGTAAATATTTTTTTGCGCGATTTAAATCTTGAAAATGTTTATCTAAAATCAACAGCTTGAAATTTGAACGGCCGCCATTTTTTTTCAGGATCGAAAAATTGATAACCCATCCGTGAAGGACTACAAAATATCGTAAATTTTAAGGTTTTGTTTTGGTTTTTTTTTGTTATAGATAAGCAGATTCCGCTATTCATCTGTCAGCGTGGAACGCTTCGATTTTTGCGCACCCCTGTATCAAAGGCCGCCAGAGGACCATTTTTCAATCACTTTCCAAATAATTTTTTTTTTTTTTAACTTCAAGATATGCTCTTCCATTTGCGAAAAAAAAAAAATCTTATTACTGTATAATTGCTAAAAAAAAAGGTGGAGAAATTTTAGGGTTTTTTGTAAGTTATAACATGCCTTATAAGAGTACAGTGTACCATCAAAATCAACTTTTCATTTACCAATGAAATCTGTTTGAAAATTACAACAAATGTTTATAGAGTTATTAGATATGTCAGTAAGCAAACTGTGGTCAAAATACCTTTTAATGGTTCTTGAGAAAATTTTAAAATCCCGATTTATTCTAAAATGCCCCACGTGCATTCATTTTTTATGTAAATGTTCCAAATTCTTCCGCATTTTATGCATAAAAATGAAAGTTACTAAATGGTTTTTTTTTTGTTTATTTCGCAAATAAAGCTTTTAAAAATAAACTTAATTTGAATTCTATTGATTTTAATCTAAGTATCGATTTTTTTTTATTTCTCTTAATTTTTTTTTCTTTAAATTAATGACCTTTCAATGACATTATTTTTAGTAACTTATGTTTACAGGGAGCATCTGTGATTGGACAGTATTCTTCCGTTCGGCTCGAGGCTATAAAAAACCAGCTGTTTGAGAAATCATTGAAAAATCGCTCCATTTCAAAGCAGTTGACGAATTCAATTATTTTTTTATTCTGCTACTGAAACGATAGAAATGTATGCAATAGATCTGAACAATATAAGGGGAATATTCATTCAATTTCAGATTAATTTGCTTTCGATTATCGAATTTATTAGAAATATATAACGTTAAAACAAATTAGGTTATAGCCAATGTCTCATAAAGATGAGTGAAATTTCAAGCGTTTAAATTGAGGTTTGTTTATAAATTATGTAAATTTGGCTTAGATGTATCCATGAACCTCTATAGAGGTTCATGCATATATCATTCGCCCTCGGTCCGCCATCTTGTTTATCTTTTTTTTTTTTTTTTTTTATTATTAAATATAAATAAATTAGTCAATTAAATTAAATAACGTGTTTATAATAAGTAAATATGGATGAAAATTATTTTGGAAAGCGGACTGACGGCGAATGATACATCTGTTCAGTTTTCTTCATTCTATTAAACCCTATCCTACGTAAATTAATTCAATGATATCTCATGATAGCTAGTGGTATAGGTTGCCATGGTGATTACGTTCTATATAAGATGAAGTCCTGTTATTTCCGTATTATTGAATTTTTAAAAAACCGAATTTATATACAATTGTTTAATTAGAGCAATCTACCGACCGTTTTTTGGATAGATGTTTCCGGAGAAATAGATGTTAAATGGAAAAAGAATCTAAATAGGGATTTCAAGTTCTGCAATTTTCAAAGCTAAGCTTAAGTTTCCCATTGGAATTTTTAGTCAGTGTCAACCATAGACCTTACAATAAACAAGTAGATTCTTTCTCTGAGGTGTCAACAAAAGATAAAACGTTGCCAACTTAAAATGTACTTATTTTATTACGGAAATCAATCATATAATAACAGACGATATAATTCATTTTCAGTAAAATAGTAACGATTTTTTTAAATTGTCTTTTGCATTGGATATTTGCGCATAGTATAGTTTTAACGTAACAGAGTTGAAGTGAATTGTTTGTATAAAAGTGCATTGAAACTTAATGTCATAAAATAAAATGAATGTCTATAATATGAAAATCTGCACGTAAAATAAATTTTGTATTCATGCATTTTTACATGAGAGTGCAAAACAACTATTGCACCAAGATCTGAATATTTATAAAACTTAAAAAAAAAAAAAAAAAAAAAAAAAAAATAGTGTAGTTATAGTACGAGCGCATCTCATTTGTCACGTTAGACGTACAATTTCCAACTTGTTTGTTCATTGTGTAGTAATATGCATAGGCTCGATGTGTGCTCGAACCTTGTTAAGCTACAGAAGGCATCTTCCTCCCCCCCCCCCCAAAAAAAAGGGGGGGGGGCAACCGTCTAGACGGACGAAGACCGGCTCGGCTACTAATAAATAAATAAACCCACAATTTCGCTTGTTCTTTACATTTAGTTAATGAGAACGCAGCACTGAATTGCATGCCACAAAGGGAAGGGGAAATGTATGAAATTATTTTGGGAGTCGTAATCTCGAAATCTCTATCTTGAACAGGTTTCATTTTTGTCTCTGTCCGCTGATACGGCTTCTGTAGTCGGGGAGACTACGTCGTATGCATCCAGATCTGCTTTTTAAAAAATCATTAGCCGGGCCATAATTATTACATTCTTTTGTTCTGGCGATGAACTCAAAATTTAAATTTCAAAATTCCCTTTTCTCCCTTTTTTCTTATATTTACTGCTGATCTGAGATTTGAAATAATGCAGATATTTATATGCATAGCGCAAATATGCTAACATACCCAAATACACTAAAACCTGCTAAGACGGTATTGCAAGGAACCAGAAAAAAATTCCATTCTAAACAGTTTTGACTTCTTAGCACGTGCGCTATCTGTTGTAAATGTATCTCCTTCTTTTGGCAGAGACCATGAAAAATGTCCTTTTAAAGTAAGGTTCCGTTATAGACAGGATTTAACAGGTTTTACTGCAAAAACAAATTTTATGTAAAAATCATTGGCTTTTTAAAGAAATTAATAAAACAATATTTAAATTGCACACACAGTTTTTTCAGTGATGATTTAATTAACGTATTATAAACTTCAATGATTCATGAACGGCAATTTCGCTTCACGGACAAGCGCCTCGTGGTTCTGGCGCCCCTATATGGGTTGGGTATGGTTACCTAGGGTCGTTTAATGGTAAAATTTTATTAAAATGTACTTTGCTGAGGGGAGTCTCGTACATATAACTATCTGCTAGTGGTCTTGAATAGTGTTGAATTCAGACACTTTTCTCCGGGAGGGATCTCTGTGGCTCCGGGGGGGAGGGGGTGCATTGCAGAGTTCCAGGGGGAAATTGCACTTTTTAACCAATAAAATCTCAAATCTTCCGGGGGGGGGAAGAATGTCCCCCCGGGCCTCCCCCTGAATTCAAAACTGGTCTTGAAGCTGAAAAGTTTAATTTTTCAAAAGCTAAATCTACCACAAAAAAAAAAAAAAAAAAAAAAAAAAAAAAAAAAAAGTGCCGCACAACACAAGACTGGGTTGGCTTTAAATGTTTCGGATTCTGGTCAGGTTTTGATTTTTTTGGGTCGGGTTGATCCTATTTTTCAAAAGAAAGTCCTGAATATTTTTCAAATGAAGAAAACTCTGTATTTGAATATTAATATGTGTGTGTACTTGTTCATTTTTATACAAAAACTATAAAATTTATATTAGAAATACAATTGTAGACTATTTTTTCATAATTTTATGAAAATAAGATTTTCTTTCACTTCCGGTTCGGGTCAGGGTTCAGCATAAATTTCGGATTCGGGTTTGGTACAACCTGACCCGTACAGAACTCCACCGCCAAACCAAGATCTTTATTCACTTTGTAGCTCAGTAGCCGAGAACCATATTCTAGCCACTAAGAAATGATATATTTGATAAAAATATAGAAGTAACATAAAACTACATGGGTACGTACCGCGGTGGGAGAGGAAGGGAGGACCAATTGACTTGTAAATTATTTTCAAGTTTTTTTTTTACCAAAATGATCAAAGACAAAGTCAATTTTTATCCACGTGATTTAAAGTAAATTAAATGTTAAGCGGAAAAATTACAGTTATGGGGAAAACGTGGTCTTTATAAATAAGGCATCGGCTTATCGCAGCTTCTTCCAAAAGAAATCATGTCCTTCTGATTCTACCTAATATAAAACCGAAGTTTCACTGGACAATAAACATGTTACACGTCGAAAAGTGCTCTCTTCACGACAAAAATTTAAAGGTTCTTCAGGTGAACGTTATCACGGAGAAGAGATTGATTCTACAGTAGGATTCTTGCGTTTTTAATGTTGTACAGAAATTGTCTTTCAGGAAGACGAAAGGCGATTTATGCCATGAATTAATTCAGGGGAATTGTTCGTAAGGAAAAAAAACCTCTTCCCGAGGTATAGAATAGACATCGACCGCACACGATTTTGTATTTGAGATAGCACTCATTAGTTTCCTGTTACTGTAAATCTGTTTTCCCAGCATTGAGAGTATCATTGTGGAGAAAATAACCTTTATTATTTTTGTGTAAATTTATAATTGGGTTCAAGTACCGTATATTCCGGCTTATAACGTGCTCTTTTGATACGAGAAAATTGATCAATATTTTGAGGTGCGCGTTTTACGCCATGCATAAAAATGAATGGTTAAAAAAAAAATGATAATTTTTACATTAATAAACATGCTATTTATTTACTAAAAGGTTTATCTTTATATTAGTTATTATACTTTACTGTGGGTCTTTATTGTATTTTTTATGTGGCATATCTCGTAACGATTTCTTTGCGTTATGCGGCGAATATACCTAAACATAGAAAAATGTTTTCTTGGGGTGTTCTAACGTACTAGACACTAGAACAACAAATACAGTATATTTTTTAAAAGTAGTTTTAAATTTTGTATCTGGGGAAGGTGGGCAATAGGGGAATCTAACATTTTGGAGGTGGAGAGATAGTTTAAATGGAAAATTATCTATTTGTTACTCGAGAGTAACAAGGTGGGACAGAAAAAAAAAATAGTTTAAACATTTTTGAACATCTGTATTTGGGGGGGGGGGGAGGCATAAATTTCAGAGTTATGTGGTTTCTAATTTAGATGATTGATTATTTACTTATTGTTACTAGAGAGCAACCAATAGGACAGACTAATTTAAGATTCTGAAGTTTTTAAAATTTTTGTGCTGAGATGGTGGCAGAAAAGGGAAGATGGCATTTTATGCGAGGGGGGGGGGGGGAATTTCATAGAAATTATAAAACTAGAACGGAAAATCACGCATTAGGCATTGATTGTGAAATACTTTCCAACACTAATAAAATATTATTAAGAATTTTCATTATTTGATAAAATGAGATATCTAAATAAGCAATTTAAAATATACGTAACTCGGTAAAAATTCATTTTCAGCAATTGCTGTCCTGTCCATATCCGGTAATGTGTGCGAATTATTTTCTGCAGTCCTTTATATGACGTATAGTTACACACCACGAAATGCACTAAAAATTAGATGTTTAAAAATGTATACCAAGCTGCAAAACATGCTCCCAGCAATTATGTATCGTAGTCAGTCTGAATTTTTTTGCGCATCTCGTCTCTGTAAATGAACGATAAATGCTACGCACTGCATAATCTATAGAAAACATGTTGTAGTGGACCTCAGTGATCCTTAAAATGCACTGCAAAAGGCTTTCCCCCATAAATCATAATGTATTTGAATCCTTATGTGCGCCCTTGTAAACAAACTATAATAAGCTTATTCTATACTTCTGAGAAAGCATGTTGTTGTCCACCTTAGTGATGCATATTAGAGATGAGACTGGCTCAGCCCAAGCCCGGGCCCGACACGGGCTCGATTTTTATACCAGCCTTCGAGCCCGGGCGGGCTCGGACTCATTCTTTCTGAAACTGATAATTTTATTTATTCTCATATAGAAAAAAATAAAAATAACCTTTTCCCCTAAAAAATTACATATTCTATTTCAAGTAATTTTAATGTTATTTTGATCAGAATAAATAGAAGGGGAAACAGAAATCTTATTTTTCTTTTCTAGTATTATAATGTTACTTCAAAAGAAAATTTATAATTGCGACGCGACTGACAAGGGTGATATGGCGCCCCTGCGAAGAGGTGCCAATAATATTTGTTGCTAGATTTTCCTTTGTGACAGTAGATAATTTTTTTTATTGGACCGTTTATTTTATTTTTTTCAAGATCTAATGCGAGATAAATACTTTTTTCATTTTTAGTCAATCAGCATTAGCTTAGGTTTGCAAATTTTAGTCTTATATTGTGTTCGAGTCATACTCGCTCTTCATATGAAGACAACGTTACAGGGCTGTAGCTAGAAGTAAACAATAGGGGGTACTCAAGAAAATGTAGGGGGGGGGGGGGGGGGCTGGGCTCATACTATATTTCTCTCTCTCTCTGACACATACACGCACAAATACAGATATATAGGATCAAAGTATTATATAGAAAGGTAAATTAGTGCATATTCATAGTGTAGCACTATGTTTCTTATTAAATTGTTTATCTGGAGGCACGGCAGTGCCTCCGCCAAGTCGACAGAGGACAGCCGTAAGCATACTTTTCTGGAAGCAACTCAGGGCACTTTCGACCCCCCCATATCTCCGCGCTGGAGTATCCCAAAAATTTTAAACTTCAATTATAGAGAGTATTTGGCCCACAGGACCAAAATTTAAAATTACAACTTTCTGTCTTTTCTAGTTCAGGCGATATATGAACTCAAACATTCGATTTTTTGTCACTTCTTACTCACTCGTTCACGCGTCATCAAAAAGATTGGGTAGATCCCGTAGCCCCAGAAACTTGACATTTGGAAAAAAGGTAGTGTTTAGGATACAAAGAAAGGAAAAATTATAAAATCCAGAAAATTCGAAAAAAAAAAACATTCGAAAATTCAACGAATTCCATCAAAATTGAAAATTGAAAATAATACGATCTTGTAGTCTTGGAAACTTAAGATTTGGTGTGAAGGTAGTGTTTAACATCCAGAAAAAGAAAACATCAAAAACACCAAAAAAATCGAAAGCAAAATTGAAAAAATCGAAGAAATTGAAAAAAACCGAAAATTTGAAGACAATCCGATTTTGTTGCGCTAGAAAATTCAAATTAGGAATAAAGGTAGTATTTAGAATACAGAAAAAGGAAAATTAAAAAAATCCAGAAAATTCGAAAAAAAAATAAAAAAATTCGAAAAAAATTGAAAAAATGAAAATAATTTGATACGATAACGCTCGTATTTATAAATTAGTTTGGATGAAACTAATTGTGTGTATTAAGCTCACCAATGCCTCGACCGAGTTCGTTGGCCAGCTTGGTCCGCCATCTTGTTTCAAGATGGCGGCCACGGAAAATTTTAAAACTAAAATAAATATACAAAAAAGTTTAAAAATCAAGTTTATTTTTTAATTAGGTGTTAGGACTTGATACAAGGATTCCAGAGCATTTTTTGTTTTACCTCTATCTTTTTTTTTTTTTTTTTGAGACCGGCGACCAGGCCCCTACCTGCCAGGTTTCCCTAGCTTAAACGGGTTTAGTGCCTGGTACCGGGGCGCGTAGCGCCACTGAAGAGATGCCGCGTAGCGGCTGGCCGTTGCTGACAGGACGGCTATGTGGAGGACTTAGTTTTGTTTCCATTTTGTTTTGCTGCTAATTGATGTTATTCTTTTTATATGGACCTGTCATCGTTATGCGAGTTGGTCTCGTAATTTAGAGCCTTGATCAGGTGACGAGACCTTCACCTGATTAGGCACCCCCAGAGGTATTATTCACAGGGAACTTGGAGGACTTTACACCCACGACGGATTTTACATGCACCAGGCGCCATTAGCGTACATGATAAAAAAAAAAAAAAAAAAAAAAAAAAAAAAACCCTGTAAGGGAAGGGGGTTAATACATGTTTATTTAACTTTACATAAAAAATAGAAGAAATGATTACTTTTACCTGTGTTGGATTGTTTTTTTCCCTTACTTTTTCTACCGTACTTTCCAGTTACCTGTTGTTTTTCTTTTGCTGCTTGATTTTTGTTGCACATTTAGGTTTATCTCGTTGCTTTTTGGTTTCTCATGTGATGCAGTTGTTTCTCTTTTGTTGCATTTATTTTGGTTTCTCATTTGTTGCAGGTTTCTCATTGTGATTTGGGTTTCTCATATTTCTCTGTTGATTTTATACTCTGTTGCATCACTGGTAACCGTTGAATTTGTTGTCATGAATGCGCTCTAGTGGCGATCAGTCCATATATACCTTATGGCTGTTTTCATGAGCTCGATGAAGCTTTTTGAGGACTTGGTGCGCTATGGGGTGGGGCATATTCCTTGGCCATTAGTCCGTTAATTAGTTATTAACTTCCACCCTCTTAGACGCTAAAAGAACGATTTTTTTTTCGCAGGAAAGAGGTATACTTTACACTGTTTTACCTCTATCTTAAAAATTGGCTGAGATAGAGCAGTTTGAAATTCTAGGGTGGCTGACATTTTGAAACAAAACAGCACATTACAAAAAACCAACGATAAATTTATGGTCAATAATGGTCAAGCAGGTGCAATCCCGAATGAATACTCCGTGTTATTATAACTGTAACTTTGACTTCGAAATTTTGATACGTTGCATTTTCTATTTGTTGATATTTTTGAACTATGATTTACGCTAAGTGAAATGTTGTTGTTGAAGAGGGATTTTCCATGTAAATCCGAAACGTCCAATTTTAATATGTTTTTAATGTTTTATGAAAGTGTATTCTAATGTCTGTAATTTTAATGATTTTAATATAAATTTACAAGTTTTAGTGAACGCGATTTCTCGCAAATTATTTTCTTTCATTGTTGTAATCATTTTCCCAATCATACGCATAAAACTATATATTCATATCCATTAGCGCCAAATTCTCGCCAAACTTGGCGACAATTGGCGAAATCTCGCCAAATTTGGCGACAAAAATAAGTCTTCATAAATGAAGCCAACTTGGCTATAGCTCAATAATTTGGCGAATTTCTTATTCAAATTCAGTGTAAACGAATCTTTTGTAAACGGTTTCTTTGCATTTTAACTTGCTGTTTTCGAGTAACATTAGCTAAAATTTTAAAACGAAGATATAGGAAAGCTACCTTTTCCTGCCGGTACAGGCCGGAGGACTTTTTTATGAGTTGTCGGATGCAATCTATGTTTTGCATTATATAAAGTAAAACATTGAAAAACAAATCCCACAGGATGGGGATAGTTTGTTTTAGATCTGGAGGCACGGCAGTGCCTCCGCCAAGTCGAGAGAGGACAGCGTACTTTTCTGGAAGCAACTCAGGGCACTTTTGACCCCCTCATATCTCCGCGCTGGAGTATCCCAAAAATTTGAAACTTCGTTTTTCTAGAGTATTTGGCACACAGGACCAAAATTTAAAATTAAAACTTTCTATCTTTTCTAGTTCAGACGATATATGAACTCAAACATTCGATTTTTTGTCACTCACTCACTCACTCGTTCACGCGTCATCAAAAAGATTGGGTAGATCCCGTAGCCCTAGAAACTTGACATTTGGAAAAAAGGTAGTGTCTAGGATACAAAGAAAGGAAAAAATTATAAAATCCGGAAAATTCGAAAAAAAAAAAACATTCGAAAATTCAACAAATTCCATCAAAATTGAAAATTGAAAATAATACGATCTTGTAGTCTTAGGAACTTAAGATTCGGTGTGAAGGTAGTGTTTATCATCCAGAAAAAGAAAACATCAAAAACACCGAAAAAATCGAAAGCAAAATTGAAAAAATCGAAAATCGAAAAATATCGAAAAATTTCAAATAATCCGATTTTGTTGCGCTAGAAACTTGGAATTCGGAATAAAGGTAGTATTTAGGATGCAAAATAAGGAAAAATTAAAAATTCCGGAAAATTCGAAAAAAAAATTCAAAAATTCGAAAAATTCGAAAAAAATTGAAAAAATTAAAATAATTTGATATTTTAGCCTTAGAAACTTAAAATTCGCAGTAAAGATAGTGTTTAAGATTCAGAATACGTTAAAATAAAAAACCAAATAAAATTCGAAAATAAAACAAAAAAATCGGAAAAATCGAAAAATAAGGAAAATTTGAAAATAATTCGATTTCATAGCGCTAGAAACTTGAAATTTGGAATAAAGGTAATATTTAAGATACTAAATAAGGAAAAATTCAAAAATATGGATAATTCAAAAATACCCATAAATTAGTGCAGACGCTATATGAACTCAAAGTTTCGATTTTTTGTCACTCACACACTCACTCACTCTCGCGTCATCAAAAAGATTGGGTATATCCCACAGCCACAGAAACTGAAAATTTGTAATAAAGCTAGCATTTCGGATACAAAGAAAGGAAAAAATATAAAATTCGGAAAATTAAAAAAAAAAAAAAACATTCGAAAATTCAAAAAAATCGAACAAAATTGAAATTTGAAAATAACACGATCTTGTAGTCTTAAAAACTTAAAATTTGGTGTGAAGGTAGTGTTTAGAATTCAGAAAAAGAAAACATCAAAAACACACAAAAAAAATTGAAAATAAAATCGAAAAATCGAAAAAAATCGAAAAATTTCAAATAATCCAATTTTGTTGCGCTAGAAACTTGGAATTCGGAATAAAGGTAGTATTTAGGATGCAAAATAAGGAAAAATTAAAAAATCAAAAAAACTCGAAAAAAATCAAAAAATCGAAAAATTCGAAAAAATTTGAAATTTTTTTAAATAATTTGATCTTTTGGCCTTAGAAACTTAAAATTCGCGGTAAAGATAGTGTTTAGGATTCAGAATAAGTTAAAATAAAAACGCAATAAAATTCGAAAATAAAATAAAAAAATCGAAAGAAATCGAAAAATAAGGAAATTTTGAAAATAATTTGATTTCATAGCGCTAGAAACTTGAAATTTGGAATAAAGGTAATATTTAAGATACTAAATAAGGAAACATTAAAAAATATGGATAATTAAAAAAAAAAAATCGAAAATTTAAAAAAACAAAATAGAAAGAAAGAAAGAAAAAGAGAGAAATTGAAAAAATTAAAAACACAACAAAAATTGAAAAAAAATTAAAAAAACGAAAAAAAAACGAAAATTTGAAAATAATTCGATTTTGTAAAGCTAGAAACTTAAAATTTGGAATAAAGTTAGTATTTAGGATACAAAAAAAGAAATAAATAAAAAATCTGTAAAATTCGAAAAAAAATTCGAAAATTTGAAAATTGAAAAAAATTTGATTTTGCAGCTTTAGAATTTAAAATTCGGCGTAAACTTATTGTTTAAGATACAGAAAAAGGAAAAATTAAAACACAATAAAATCGAAAATAGAATAAAAAACTCGAAAAAGATCGGAAATTTTAAAATAATTCGATTTTGTAGCTCTAGAAACTTAAAATTTGTAATAAAGGATACAAAATAAGAAAAAATTATAAAATCCAGAAAATTATAAAAAAAAAAATGCGAAAAAATCAAAAAATTTTTTTTTATCTTGTAGTCTTAGAAACTTAAAACTTGGTGTAAAGGTAGTATTTACTATTCAATAAAAGGAACAATTAAAAAATTCGAAAATAAAATCGAAAAATCGAAATATGTGTAAGAAATCGAAAATTCGAAAACAATTTGATTTTGTACTGCTAGAAACATTAGTTATAAGATAATTGTCCTATTAGCTAGTACAACGCCCCTAATTGTTTTATGTTATTTCCCCGGATTATGGTTTTCTTTTCTTTCGTTTACGAATTTCGTTATAGAAAAGTTCCGCTATAGACTGGCTACGATATAGGCGATTTCTTTATAGACAGGTTTGTTTCCTTTCACATGTTGTACTCTATTTACTTCACATATGAAATATGGATTGTTAAATGATGTTAGCCCCACAAAAATTTTCACAGCTCCCCCTACCCTCCCGACATTACTGGCTGGTTATGGCTTAATAGTCCTTTATAAATAAAATCATGGTGACTCTAAGATTCACTTGATTTATCTCTAAATTGAACCTAAATGATCCTAAGAAGACGGATTAAGTAATACTATATTGGCATGACAATCAGGTAACTTAGAATTAAAATCGGAAAATCAATAAATTTATAAAAAGTCGAAAATTTGAAAATAATTCGATTTTGTAGTCCTAGAAGCTTTACATTTGGCAGAAAGGCAGGGTTTTGTACACAAAGTAAGGAAAAATTAAAAAATCCGTAAATAATAAAAAAAGTCTAAAAAAAAAACGAAAATAAACCATCGAAAAAAGGAATATAGTTTGATTTATTGGAAATTTCCGGAAATTTTAATTTTGGCTTTCTTTTTATACTAAAAAGTTCTTTTATGTTAAATATCAAGTATCTAGGGCTGCGAGTTATATCTCAGATGCATAGCGCCTATCCTGGAAGCAATTGAGAGTACTTTTGACACTCCCCCTCCCATAATTTAGTGCTTGCCTAGGAACCTGAAATCTCTTTTTATCTACAATACTTTGCAAACGAAACTAAAGCTTTAGTTTTTTGATACCTGTAAATAATAGAGACAGAGTGTGGGCTTAGCGAAAATCAGTGGATGATCTCCAAAAAGAACCCAAAATCAAGAAAAGGAGGGTTACTTACAAAAAGAAGTGAAATCTCATCAAAAAGTCACCTGTAAAAAATGCAGCCAAGTCTCGTAACTCATTTACCGTAAAAAGTACTGAGATCGTATAAAGCCAAGTTTAACTATCTTATTAACTCTGAAATTTTCATTCACAAAATCACTCCTAGTCTCTACATCTTTAGTTAATTATTATTTTGTGACTTGGCAATTACGCAGCACAGGGAAGTTATTACACCTTACTATGTTATGGGATGGGATAATTTAACTAAAGCAAATTATATACGCAAAGGAAGTTATTACACCTTCATATGTTATAGTATTATTTGATTAAGACTAACTATATACATCACATTCTCGTGCTACGTAATTGCCAAGTCACAAAATAATAATTAACTAAAGATGTAGAGACTAGGAGTGATTTTGTGAATGAAAATTTCAGAGTTAATAAGATAATTAAACTTGGCTTTATACGATCTCAGTACTTTTTACGGTAAATGAGTTACGAGACTTGGCTGCATTTTTTACAGGTGACTTTTTGATGAGATAATAACTTTATTTGATGCTAAGAAAAGTAAAAGCTACAGACAGGGATGTATAACCTTCTGGATTATTTTAAGAAATACCGTATACCCTCTTCTCAAAAACACTATAGCATATACTTTTTAGGGTATACCCTCTGCCTAAAGAATTCTGGGGGTTATTGGAAAATGGAAAATAATAAGAAAATTACTTAAAAGTGGGTGTTGGGCTTATTTTTAACAGGGTTGTAATTTTAACCGGTCAAAACTGATTTTGACCAGGACACTGGATAAAAGTGGTTTTAACCGTCCAAAATTGGTCAAAATGGTCAAAAGTGGTAAAAAATGGTTAGAACTGTTACAAATGGTTTTAAATAGTCTTAATTATAATAATTATTATTTTTTTGCAATTAAAAATAACTTATTAAGTAATAAAAGTAACAGTGCAGTTACAAAAATACACTGACAAGTTTATGAGGTTCGTTAGTAAAATATGCTTATACAATACAATAAGTGTTAAAAATTTAAAAATGGACTGTGCAATTGTAAAAAATATAATTCAGTTGCAGGTAAAAACACAAAACATGGCACATATGCTGAATCCTGCCTACATGGGTAAAAGTATTGATGAAGAAAAAAAACAAATAGCAAGACAGTGGTTACATGATAATATTGATCCCGTTTTTGCCTCTTGTGATTGCATTTCAAGCAGAATGCTCGCCATATCCAAAATCCTATTTTTCTGAAAGTGTAAAAGATACAGTTGGACCTGATGCCTGGTGGGTAGCAATGAAACAGATAACAGGCATTGATATAAAATTTGTTGAATTTGCATGACATCTAATGAACTGTTGTGCTAGCTCTTCATCAATAGAAAGATTATTTTCTAAGTTTGGAGTAATCCAAAATAAATTACGAAACTGCCTAAGTTTAGAGACAACTGCAAAACTTGTTACTTGTAATCATTTTTTAAATTAAACACAAATTACATAAAAACATAAAAGAGCTTGTGTAAAAAATAATTAAAAATATTTGTATTGTATCTTGGTGTTATGTTACTTGTGTTATGACTTTTTTTTTTAAATTTGGTGTTTGCTGGTGTTATGTTATTTATATTATGATATTTTTAACAAATGTTAACTTAGTTTTAACATATGATAGTTAAATATATTTGAGTAGTATTAAATAAATTGAATGTTGAATTCAGTGGTCAAAATGGTCAAAATAGATTTTGACCAGGACGGTTATAACCGGTTAAAACCGCTGGTTTAAACCTCCATGGTTAAAACCGATACAACCCTGATTTTTAAGGTGGGGAGGGGAGCTTACAGTCGGGATTTTACGGTATATATAACATAATAGCTCCGTTATAATTATAATATATATTAATTATTAAAGTAATGTTATATAATTTATTTTAACTAGGACTTTCCTCAAAGGGATTAGTCAGAGCGATATTGCTGGAAACATATTTAACAATAAACTTCTGACAAGTGATCAAAATGAGATAGTAGCTTTAATTAAATAATGGTACAAATACAAATAATAAAAATGAGCAAATTAAATGGTAGAATTACAAATTATTATATATAAATTCATGTACACTGTTTACAAAAGTTAGGTAAACAAAAGAAAAAAAAAAGTGAAAACTATGTAAGACAGTCATGCGTGGGTATAAAATTACACAATAATTACACATTGGAAAGGGTACACTTACAATATTGGAAAGTACACATAATACATTAAAGGTGATACAGAAAATAAGACACTAAAACACATAGTGTATCAGAATTTTAACTCTTTGCAATGATGTCAAGATCATGGAGAGATACCTGTAAATGACAAAAGATATTATGTTTGAAGAAAATGGAGAATTTTTATGATGTGTGTGGTCCTCTCAAAGTTTTTTTTTCACATCCTAGTAAAAACTAGATTTTACTTGTAAAAACCGAACCCTGTTTATCTCATAGCTGCCGATCTTTCTGCCCCTCCCCCCCCCCCCCCCCCCACCAAAGTCAAACAAAAACAAAAATTTTATTAAATAAAAGTTAGCAACCCTATAGAAACATTTATTTTTTCAGATTCAACTTATGTATAATTTGAAAAAATCTGTAAGGTTGGCAGCTATTTTGAGTCTAATTTTTAAGTTTGTTGATTGAAAATAAATATTTTGAACGTTTATTTCTCTTCTGAATATATACTAAAAGATTCTTTTTGTTTACAGGAGACCGAACTAATTATGTCAACCTGCCACATGTTATTGCCATGGTTGGGTTGCCTGCAAGAGGCAAAACTTACATATCTAAAAAGCTGACACACTACCTCAATTGGATAGGTATCAAGACAAAAGGTATGTTATTTATTTTTTTACACCATTCAAAATCCTGTGTTATTTGTAGTAGATTTGAGATTATTCGACACTCACTAGGGGCTCAAGACCAGCCCATACAAATGAAGGCTTTTTTTTCTCTCACGTGAGCTATTCCAAACACCATTTTCTGCCTTCAGTATTTGGTAATTAATCCCTGAAAAGCAAATCTGCACATGCAGAAATAGTATAAATATTGATTACATTTATAGCTAGTATATTGGCAGATCAGGGGCCTCAACATAAGCTCTGCAAGTAATTTCTATTTTAAAATACAGTAGACTCTCTTAAATCTGCAAAGCTTAAAACCAGAAGTTGTGCGGATTTTAGAATTTTGCAGATTTCTGGTCACTGTTTTGTTTGCATTTTTTAAACAATAATTTGAATTTAATAATGTACTCGAAATTATAATGAATGCTTACAATAGAGTAAAATAATAAAAATTAAGAAAATGTATTTTCTTTTTAATATTAAAAGTAAAGGTCAAGTTAATAATTAATAATGCATAACTAAATAGGCATAATGAGGTAATTTTTTTCTTGAATTATTATTCAGTGAAATTTGCCTTATAGGGTCATTCAATGTCAAATCAACCGAAAATCTTCAATATTCAACCTGACCATTTCAGATTTTAATGAAACCTTCAGGAGTCATTCTCCCTGATGATACAAATGAGAATATACTTTTTTTTTTTAAATTTCTCAGTAAATTTTCATAAAATTAATTTTTTTAATTTCAAAAAATCATTTTTTGGCTTGTATAAATATTTTCAATTTTTAATTTCTCAAGTTTTATCAGGCGTAGAAAGTTGTTTGACCTCCCATTTTAAAGAGAATTTTATAAGGTTTAATTTGATATGCAAGGTGTTTTTTAAAATTTTTGAATTTTTTTTTTTTTTTTTTTTTTTTTTTTGTAATATTATAATCTTTAAATTCTGAAAGTTTCAGAGTGGGATCTCAATGAGATCACCAGTTATAAAAAAAATTGTTTAAAATTAATAAGGCAATGCTATCTTTAGCACATCATAAAGTTGGCGAGGTTCAAACTTTAAATACCAGTCCCAACTGGTGTTTAACATTAGTTTTTTTTTTTTTTTTTTTTTTTTTTAACATAACTGCTGATTCCATTGAGATCCCACTCTAAAACTTTCAGAATTTAAAGTTTATAATATTACAAAACACACACACACACACACACACACACACACACACACACACACACACACACACACACATATATATATATATATATATATATATATTTATTTATTTTTTAAATTTTAAAAAACACTATTTTAAAATTTTAAATTAAATTAAAATTTACCTATTTACCTTTTTTTAACCAAGCATAGTCAACTTGCATATCAAATTAAACCTTATGGAATTCTCTTTAAAATGAGGTGTCGAACAACTCTCTACGTCTGATAGAACTTGAGAAATTCAAAATTGAAAACATTTATACAAGCCCAAAAATGATTTTTTGAAATTAAAAAAATTGTGCGAAAATTTACTGAGATGATAAAAAAAAAAAAAATAATAAAAGTATATTCTCATTTATATCATCAGGGAGAATGGTTCCTGTAAGTTTCATCAAAATCTAAAATGGTTAGGTTGAGTCACTGGTTGGTTTGACATGGAATGACCCTGTAAATATACACTAATAATTCATGGCCAAATCTTAAAATAGCAAAGTTTTGTTTCATGTTTAGCTATACTTAATAACCAAAAAGTTTGATTAATACGTAAGTGTATTTTGGTAAAAAGAAAGTGATCGCTTACTGATATCAGCGCTATCTTGAATTTTTTCAGAAATAAATTTAGGCTTCCTTCATGAAAACATGAGTTGAATCCTACTAACCAGAATTCAATGTTAAAATGTGTGCAGAATGAAATAAAAATGACTTACATTTTTCACCTACATCTTAATTGTAAGTTTCATTCAGGGGTGATTCTGGTCCGAATTTTCCGAAAAATTAAGGCAAGGATTTCCGAAAATTAAAAAAATATCGGTCGTAAATCCGAAAATTCGGACATAAAATGTATCGGTATTTCGGCAAATGTTAGCCGAAAAAAAAATCAATCTCGTCATTCGTTTGAAGAAAAGTCGCCAATTTTGTCAAAGGATCGCGGGAAAAACGTGACTTTCGTCAGAGAATCGCGAAAAAACGGCAAATTTTGTGAAAAAGGCAAATTTTGTCAAAAGGTCGCGAAAAAACGGCAAATTTCATTAAAAACATTGTAAAAAAACGGCAAATTTCTTCAAAAGATCGCGAAAAAACGGCAAATTTCGTCAAAAGATCGCGAAAAAACGGCAAATTTCGTCAAAAGATCGCGAAAAAAACGGCAAATTTCGTCAAAAGATCGCGAAAAAAACGGCAAATTTCGTCAAAAGATCGCGAAAAAACGGCAAATTTCGTCAAAAGATCGCGAAAAAACGGCAAATTTCGTCAAAAGATCGCGAAAAAACGGTAAATTTCGTCAAAAGATCGCGAAAAAACGGCAAATTTCGTCAAAAGATCGCGAAAAAAGGCAAATTTCGTCAAAGTGGCGGGAGTGGACACCCCTCCCCCCCACCAGAAAATTTGCTGTAAATTTCAGATTTTTTTTTTACTCAGAATCACCTCTGGTTTCATTGTTTACATCTAAAACAATGTGTAGATTTTAGGAATTTAATTTTAGGATTGCAGATTTGAAGGAGTCTACTGTGAGCTTTCAGCTTGCAGTTTCCTTTTAAATCCTGTAAAATTTTAAGTAATTTCAGAAGTTATTTCTTGTGAATTTTAAGGGGAAATAAGATTACATATACTGATAGACAATAATTTTTCTTTTTAACCTCTGTGCAATTTTTTAAAAATTATTACATTGAATACTTTATATTTTATGAGGATTCTATCTTTCCGGATACCCCATTGTCTCATTACTTCATAATCTTAATCTGTGTTTTCCCTAGACAATTTCAAGAGGGTGCTGCACCCTACTTGCCCTTTCATTTAACAAATAGCTCTCTTGGGCCTCATCCAATAAAATAGCACCTTTCTTGTCCCTCAGTCAAAATTGTGCCTTTACTCTTTTTTGTATAAAAAAATTTGCATGGTAAAAACTGATTCATTGTCTTGAAAAGAGTGTCCTGACTTTTAATATTTAAAAGTTCCTTTAAATATCAAAATGCCCTTGCGATTTAAAAAAATGTCCTTTTTTAGGTGTGTTTGTAATTATATAAATATGTAGCACCTAGAGTCGTCGTCTGGGCTGTCCTTCTGTCCGCATATAACAGCGTAAAAACTACCCAACCGAATGGATCGAAATTTAATTAATATATGCTATAATCGTTGCAGAATTTTGTTGAGTCATTTCAAATTTTATGAAAATCTAATCAAAACTGTAAAAATATTTAATAAAAGTTTTCTTTATTCTATTAAATCCTATCGTGCATCATTAATTCAATGATAGATAATGATAGATAATGATTCTAGGTTGCTATGGTGATTACATCCTATCTAAGAAGGAATACTATTATTTCTGTATGACTGACTGAATTTAAAAACCAAATTTGTATACTAAAATTGTTCAATTATAGCAATCCTATAATCTACCGACAGTTTTTTGGATAGATGTTTCTGGAAAAATAGATATTAAATGGAAAAAGAGTCTCAATATGGATTTCAAGTTCTGAAATTTTCAAAGCTGGAATTTTTGGTCAATGTCAACAAAAGATAAAATGTTGCCAACTTAAAATGTACTTATTTTATTACGGAAATTAATCGTATCAGACAATATAATTTATTTCACTAAAATAATAACGATGATTTTTTTACATTGTCTTGTATTGAATACTTATGCAAAGTATAATTTTAATGTAATAGAATTTTAAAAGTGTATTGAAACTTAATTTCATAAAATAAAATGAATATAATATGAAAATCTGCACATAAAATAAATTTTGTATTCATGCATTTTTGCATGAGAGTGCAACAGCTATTGCACCAACCAAGATCTGAATATTTATAAAACTAGTTATAGTATGAATGCACCTCATTTGTCTTGTTTGACGTACAATTTACAACTTGTTTAAAACTGTGGGAAATTCTCCATAGTTCGATATCTCATATCTAAAATAATTAAAATATTGATTGTGTGATAATAATATTAGTTTGAGCTATTATTCCCATAAATATTTTATTAATTGATAATCGTAATTATTAAATTAGGAATATTATTTGAAAATGGCTACTTGAGCACCTCTTATAATTTTTGAATTTTTATACCACTGGTTTTGGTCTGTTAGATAATCATGAATTTACTGTTATGTATTAATGCATATTTATGCAAGTCAATACACATTAAAATGCCTTTTTTTTCCCCCTCCTAGTTTTTAATGTTGGCGAGTATCGAAGACTAGCTACCGAGGCTTATAAAAGCCATGATTTTTTTCGGCCTGACAATGTTTCAGCGATGGCTATTAGAAAGTGAGTCTTATCATCTTATTGCATAATTTTAAAAACACATTGCAGCAGTGTTTATATAATTTTGATAATTTGACTGTCCATGTTTGTTAATGTTTATTATGTTATTTATTTTTAATGGAGACTACATGTTAGTATGCATATTGTAGAGTGGGATTGTAGTATTGATGCACCAAATTGTGATTTTGGCCGAATACTGAATATTCGGCTTACAAGTAAACTGAATACTGAATATTTGGCTAGCCGAATGGCAACTGTTAAGTCAAATACCAAATATTCGGCCAATTGAATAGAGTAACTATGCGTCTGAATACCGAATATTCGGCTGGCTGAATATTTTTATATTTCAAAGTTCAAAGGTATCAAAAATTTAAATTTGAAAACAATATTTCATAATATTTAACACATATTTTTATTTTGATAAACAAGGCCTTTTTACAAACAAACTTTATGCTAAAAAAAGAAAACTATGCACTGAGCTTTAATTTAAGACAAGATTTTTTTTATTTAAGACAAGAATAGCTTTGAAACTTTTTTAATTAATAAAATATGAAAAGAAAATGTTTGCAAAAAAGCCAGAAAAAGATTATTTACTAATTAATGTTCAGGAATTCCCATTTGTTCATCATTAAATTCCTTTGAAGGTTGTCATTAAATAATTTTTTGAAGTGACACTTTTCAAATAGCAAATAAATAATGTAAAAGTAGTCTCTTTTATTTAAATATGATTCTAATTGCTCTGAATACATTTATTAAATGATTGTTAAAAGTAGAAGTTGTGTAAAGTTTTAAAAAATAGCTTTTTAAAAGTTTTTTTTTAAATATTTGGTTGAATATTTGGCAGGCAAAATAGTTTAATATTCAGCTGGCTGAATAGTTTGATATTTGACAGTATGGCCGAATACCGAATAGATACAGAATATCTGGTGCATCCCTAGATTGTAGTATGCTTTCTTCCCCTCCCCTGCTTAAATTCTTTAAATAAGTTTTATGAAGGAATTATAAAGGTTTTTGATTTCTTTATAGTCTGTACAGACTTGAGTTTTTAACCCTTCTGTGTGCTTGGGGTCATATGACTGGAATAGAATTTGATTTTGTGGAAGTTTTTCGTAATAACTTATTTAAAATAAGTTTGGCTTGCATTTTAACATTTTATTTTAACAGCAGTACTTTGCCATTTTTCTCAAGTTCTGTGTCTAAAGCAGATCTGAGGAACTTAAAAGAATTTAACAATTCCTTTAAATCAGACTAAAAATAATTGGTCTTATGGATTATCTTTTATAATTTTCTGTGTTTTGCATTTTATGCTATTAGCATAATTTATTTTATGCTATTATGCATTTTATGCTAGTACTAAGAGAAAGCTAAACAAACTAAATCAAATCTCATTATAGTGTCACATGTGGAGCAATCATACAAAAATTACCTTTATATGCGAGATTATCTTGCAAGTGAGATTGTTTGTGATAAGAGTTTATTTCATTGCCCCCCTCCCCCTGAACAGTCAGATCCAAGTCCCTTTTTAAAGATTTTAATATCTCATTGGAAATTTAAAATATAAAACACTATTCAAGAACTTGTTGTAGAGAAGCAGTATGTATATATTTTTAAAGCTATAATCTTAATATCCCTGGCATTTTATGCTCCCCATCTTTTAATTTAAAAGTTATTCTTTTCTTTTAATTAAAAAATGTTTAAGATTGAAATCTTATTGATTTTGTATTTGCTTTTTCAGTAAATGTGCCCTTGATGCCCTAGATGATGTTTGTAAGTGGCTAGAAACTGAAGGGGAAGTTGCAGTAAGTAATTCTTAAATTATTTGCATGATATGAAAATATTCATTATTTTCTAGTGTTTCTTCGTTTGAAATGTTCATAAATTCTACTTGAAAAATGCATTTAAAATACTTTATTTTTACTCTGAAGTTTGTACTTTATTTTATTTCATTGTATATTTCTAACGTGAATGATTACAATGTATTTTGTGGATCACTTTTGATAGTGGGATATAGAAGCTGGGAATATTTTTTGTTATACTTTATTAACTTGTATATGTTTGGGTTAGTGTTGCCAGGTTTCCAATTTTTAAGTGTTCCAAGACCCAGTGTTTCCAGTACAAAGTGTGCTAAAACTCCTGATTTTTTTATGGTGTAAAATTTGTTTTAAACTTCTTTTTAGTACCATGTTATTCATTAGGTGGAACTTAATAAAGTGCCATTTATCAAGTTTAAACTTAATCTGTAAAAACACAGAACCTGACTTATAAAAAAAAGAAAAAAGGTTTTGCCATAAGAAATCTACCTGCTCAAATGAAAACCTGTCTAAAACAAAATATTTTACCAGTCCCTAGCGATTTTGTTTTTACAGGTTTTACTTTACTTTGTTCAGTAAATCCTGTGAAAATAAAACTTGTCTATAATGGAATTCTGTCTTAAACTTAAATTCTGGTCTCTACAGAAGGAATACAATTATAATTGCTCAATCGAAAACCTCTCCAATACAAAATTTTGTTTCGATCCCTAGTGATTTCATTTTCAGATTTTACTCTCTAAAATTGTTTTGGTACAGTAAAACCCACTAAGACAGAATCTCAAGTGACCAGAGAAAGGTTCTGTTTTAAACAAGGTTCCATCTCTTAACAAAGTGCAAAACTGAGAAATTTCATGAGTGGCCAGTAGTAGCAGTTTTGTAAGTGGCTGCTTTCTTTAAACTAGTGGCCACTTTTAAATAAAAAAGTCCTAAACAGTAAACTTTTGTTAAAATTTCAATAAGTATTAATCTAAAATTAAATAGCCCAAATATGTTAATATACACATATTTCAACCAAAAAAAGTAGAATACTTGATGAAATGCCAAAAAAATTTTACTCTTTCCTTGTAAGAAAGGTGGCCACTGACAGGCAATTTTTTGATAGCCTCTTTTTCATTTAGTGGGCCGGTGGTTAGTGCTAATTTTGCCTTTTACTTAACATGTAGATTTGTATGGTATGCTTTCTGTTGGGACCATGGATTTTTTATGTTTGTCAGGATTCCATTATAGACAGGTTCCATTTTCATAGGATTTAAAATATTTTTATAGCCCAATTTAGAAGCCACTGTCCAGCTTTGCCCAACTCCTTGTCCTACTGTGCGTAATTTTATACATAAATAGAGATGCATTTCTTTTTTAGTTACAGAAAAAAAGAACATATAGTTGATATTAAGTATAGTAGAAAAACCACAGCCCTGGCAAGAACAAATCATTATATCAAGAACAAATCATCCAAAGTAAAATAATTTTTCCCCTGCAATCTATACTATCAATCGATTGTAAGAGAAACCATAGAGATTGTAACTTGTAAAAATACAATATGTAACAATGCAGTATCATTTAACTTAGCAAAATTGTGGCTCAAGTTACTCCATGGTTACAAATATAGAAATAAACATCCAAGTAAAAAATTTAAAATAATGTGCGTAGTTTGAAAAAGCACGTGAAAAGTTAAATGATAGTGTTTCAAATAACTTCATAGACTGTACATTTATAGAATATTCTTATTTGTTTTGATAATGGCTCAGATTGAGCTGAAACATGTCAAAGGTTTAATAAATTTATTTTACTGTTTATAATCTTTTTATTTTATGCCTTTTTCGCAATTAAAAGAAGCATATAAAAGTGATATTTTCGTATTAGCCACTGTGCCAGAAGTTAATAAGTAAAAAATAAACTTTTAAAATCTCAGAATTAATGTTAAGCTCTGTTCATAATTTGTTATTGAATTTTTAATTTCAGGTATATGATGCAACTAACACAACAAAAGACAGGCGGAAGCTGATTTATGACTTTGTATGTGAAAAATATGGATTCAAGCTGTTCTTCATAGAATCCGTCTGCAATGATCCAGATATTATTGAAGTTAATATAAGGGTATGAATATGCATTCCATTATTTTACACAAATTTAATGCTTGAGTATCATTTATTTGCTAATACAAGGGTTACACTTAAAATTTTGAGATAAGGCTAAATGGTACAGCTTAAACTTATCAACTCTTAGGAATGCTCAAAGTAATTCAAAGGTCAGTGCCCTTTAGTCGAATTTACCAGAGATTATAAATGTCTCAAGACATCTATTTCTTGAAATAGAGGAAAAATAATTTTATAGCTTCATCAATCTAATCTTTGGAATGAAAATGATGCCCATGTAAATTTTTTTTTAGATTAAAAAATTGCCAAGTCTCATACGTAGCAAGATCAGGAGAATAGGGTGGATGTTCTATGACTTTGATGTTTTTTTTCCCAAGAAATTCGACTGTAATCCTTGCTGAATGAGAAGATGCATTGTCATGGTGAAGCATAAGTCCCCTAACATTCACCTGTTGAAGAATTTCTGGAAAACATTTAGAGGTTACCAGTTAGCTGTAATTTTCTAGCTTTATGGCTTAGACTAGCTCTGTACTTCTGAAAAACATAGTATATATTACTTTTTTCATTACTCATTGTCTTTTCACTGTTGTTGGTTTTGAGTCATCTTCAAAGATCCATACTTTACTTTCTTGACATGTTGAAATGTTTAAAAAAAGGTATGTGCATCTCATCACCAGTTATGATTTTAGAAATAATGCAGTGTCTACCATCATTAAGTAATTTTAGAGTTTCTTTAATCCTTTGCTCTGCTATTTGGTGTTTAGTTAAATTATGGGTGAGCCAATGGCAAACTGAGTTTTTCAGATGCAGCTCTATAATTTTGTGTATAGCTGGGGATGTAATATTAAGTTCTTTCTGTATCACCTGTTAGGTATGGTGATTATCATCAACATTTTTCGTACAGCCGACACATTTTCTAGGACTACAGCTGACAAAGGTCATCTTGTGTGTTCTTTATCTAGGAGAGAATTTTGACCTGCTCTCAATTCTTTAAACCATCGGAATACAGTGTCAAGAAATGGAGCTTCATTTACATATTCTAATTCTAGACATTGGAGGCATTCTTCTTGATTTACCACTACTTCAAAAACATAGAAAATCGTATCTCGATAATGCTCTCGCATCAACTCTCATTTTCTCTTCTTTCAAAATTTATTCTAAGATTGCTAAACTGCAATTGTTGGCACACAAATTTAAATTTCCGAACAATTTTTTGGGATGCATATCGTCTGCTTCTGTCTCAAAAATTTCAGTGTTACTTTTGTATCACTTCAATATTAATGATATGGTGAATATCAAACTCAATATTGATTTTCTTATAGCTGTTTTCTATTTTGAGACATAATTGCATTAAATATTCTGAAATGCATTTTCAAAAAGTTTAACTGGAGAGAAACAAAAATTGGCTGTTGAGAATTATAAACATCAGTGGATTCAGGGAAACAGATTCCTTGATGAAATAAAAGTATTTGATATAATAAATTTTCATTGAAGGAAAGTGTTGGAGTATTGGTGCATGTAACTGCATTCCCTGTTGCAATTCTTAGGAGTTAAATCTCCTGAAACTATTTCCGATCTTACTTGCACCAATACTAATATGAAAGAAATGATGTGGATTGAACATTTTAAATATTAAGTAAAATGATTTCAAAACAAAAATTAAACTTGCAGCGTCGATGTTGAGGCAGATTTGTTAGAAATGTAATCAATATTCATTCTACTTTGTTATGTATTCTGTATGTATCTTTCTGTATTCCTTGATGAAATAAAAGTATTTGATATAATAAATTTTCATTGAAGGAAAGTGTTGGAGTATTGGTGCATGTAACTGCATTCCCTGTTGCAATTCTTAGGAGTTAAATCTCCTGAAACTATTTCCGATCTTACTTGCACCAATACTAATATGAAAGAAATGATGTGGATTGAACATTTTAAATATTAAGTAAAATGATTTCAAAACAAAAATTAAACTTGCAGCGTCGATGTTGAGGCAGATTTGTTAGAAATGTAATCAATATTCATTGTACTTTGTTATGATTTTTTTTTAAATGAAAAATTGTAAGTTTAACATTTAAATAGACTTATT
Organism: Maratus michaelseni; assembly: GCA_963931845.1. Taxonomy (NCBI): domain Eukaryota; kingdom Metazoa; phylum Arthropoda; class Arachnida; order Araneae; family Salticidae; genus Maratus; species Maratus michaelseni. The sequence continues at coordinate 29,416,254 of OZ007588.1, read as the reverse complement.
AAAGCTGGATTTAAAAACTCAAATTTGGCATGGAATAGTGACAGAAGTGATTTTGTTTAAATTGTATATAAAAATCCCATACTTCTTAACACTCCAGTTTTTTTTTTATATAATATAAAAAAAATACTCTGTACTTCTATGTAATGATCATTTGAAATCTACTTGATTTCATACATTAAATACAATTTCTGGTTCAAAAATGATTTGAATGAGAGTCTATTAAAAATGAGAGTTAAAAAAAAATATATCTCTTGTATATGTATGTAGTCATAAGTTTTTTAAAATATTTCATGAACACGTTATATCTATGAAAATCTGTTTCGAAAATTTATTTTTGATGTTCCAGAGGCTCTCTATATTTTACTTATTTATATGTAATTATTTTTCTAGTTTGAAAATAAAGCTTATAATTTTTGCTTTAAAAAAATAGTACAGTGTACTTGATCAGTATAAATTTTGTGCTGTTACAAGATTAATGATATTGTGAATACAGATTTTTTTATTTCTCATAGCATATTTTCATGTTGCATATATTCATAGCATATATTCTCATGTTGCATATTTTGAGAAATAATTTCATTAATTAAATATTCTGTAATGCATTTTACTTACCCATCATACGTAGTATAGGGTAAGTCTTGTAATCGTTTTGAAAATCGAAAAATTTTTTTTGACGGATTTACACGTTTCAGACACTGGAGATTCCGAAAAACATATTTTTAGAAAAAAATTTTTGCCGTCCGTCTGTGTGTCTGTAAACGCCCTATCTCCCGAAAAAATTGAGATAGAGACTTGCAATTTGGTATGTACATAGTATGTAATAATGGGAAGAAGCCTATTTCATTTCAATAACCTCAATTAACTGGAACAATTTTTTTTCGGACTCTCGAAATATTTGTTCTGATGAAAGGTATATAAAAATTTTCGAAATTGTTTATTTTAAGAAATGAATATAAAAGACAATAAAAAAACATAAATTTTGAATAAAGCATGAAGTCGATCGGATAATTAGTTGCCGAGATATTTGGAATCCTATTTTCCACACTCTTCGATTTTTCATGACCCTGTATTTCATCCAAATTTCACTTCAAAGATATATTTTAATTGGAAATTTGACGCTTAATCAGATGCAATAAACCGCTAGTTAATAGGATTATTATTTTTGGAGTTATAAGGAAAAACCTCTTCCAAGCAATTCAGTAATCGAGCCTTTAAAGTTTGTGACGTCATCAAGCCACGATTTTATTTGAATTGCAATGCATTTTATAAGTAGTTTACACATTTTAATTTTAATATTTTACATTATGCATATCCATGATGGGTAAGTATTAGGTGGCCCCCAACGACTAGTTTAAAATGTTTAATGGTAGAACAACCAAAATTTGCCTATGACAAGGAAGGTCTCCATAAGCGCATACTCAGAAATTTTTGAAAAAATTACAGAATGTTCTTCTCATGAAGATATACACGTTTATAAAAAAAATTTCTGCGGAACATCGATATAACGTCTGTAAAAAATTATTAAAATTTCATTTATTTGGCGCTTTATCACTGGTTGGCGACGGAATGAAATTTAAAAAAAAAAAAAAAAAAACGCTTTTATGACAAATACTCCTTAACCCGTTAATGCCCAACTGTTTTTACACTTCTTTTAATTCTTCGACACCAGTTTTTCCCATGTAGTAATTCTGAGTTATTTAATGACTCAAAATTTGAGGTTAGATAATGAGAAAATTTCCGTACTAAAATACTGGTATTGAAATTTAAAAGTTTTGTTCGGTTGTAGGTGATATTGAAATAGATCGCTGGGCGGTAATGGGTTAAGGAAAAACTCTTTCATGCTGAACTTGTTTATGTAAATTTAACTTGCATAATAAACAAATTTTTATAACTACAATTTTGTGTACACACTTATATGTACATATAATGAAATTTAATGATTGTATTTTACGATTTAAAACAAAATTTAAATTGATTAAAATTGTTTCAAGCTCAAAAATAAGCTCGATTTTGAACATTGTCAATTCAAGAAAAAGATACCGTTGCTTTGGAAACGACTTCTTTGATATAGAAATGTATAACGAATCCTTTTGTCATCGGGCTTTTCCTTTTAAAATACATTTAAAAATTACTTGTATAACCAGTGAAGCCGTTTAAATTAGAAAAAATTGTGGAATAGAGGATAAAATAATAGCAAAATTTCATTCAATAAGTAATAAATAGAGAAAAAATGTGAGTGATTTATTTAATCTGATTTAAAGAATATTTTTAATTAATATTACTGCAAATGTGCAGAGAGTTGAAAATGTTGAACGCGAAATGCAAACGATTCTGAACAAGATGGTATGGTATCATGAGCCCTAGGATTAATCCATTCGTATAATTTTTTTTAAGATAATGACAATTTTACACTTTCAAATTTTATAAAAATCTCATAGGTCTCATAAAAAGAATTCCTGCAAACTCTTCGTTTATTTTAATATGCCTTACACATTCATATATTTTTTTAATTTGATTGTTAACTAAAAGTGAAAATAAACATTTTAACTTAAAAAAAACAGGTTTAATAATTTAATAATACACATAACTTAAATGTCAGCTTCGCTATAACATAAATTAGATATTTGCAGCTTTTCCAAAACATAGAATATATTTTATCAGTGATAAAATTAAATAACTGCAACATGAAGCAGCTTATATATATTATACAAAAAATAATAAACTATTTCATAGTTTAAGTTTAAATTCATTAAGTATTGCACGTTCAAATAATCATTTTACAAGCAATTTTAAAATGCATTAAAATCGTTTGCGTTTGATGAGGGAAAAATGTTGCTAGCCAAATCGTATCTTTTTGTGCCAAATACTCGAAAGTATTTTATTTTTTTTTGCAGTTTTTCTACTGGGATTCCACAGCTAAATTTCACTGTACCTTTATTACATACATGAGTTGCTTCATTAGCATTTTTTCAAAATTTTCTGAGTATGTGCTTTAAGGAGACCTTCCTTATGAGAATGAAAACGGCGACAGAGATTTCAGGGAAACAGGTGCCCTGTGAAATAAAAATATTTTATTAAAAAAATAGTGTTAAAAATATTGATCATTTCAGTAGGGGCTGAAAAAATGAACAAGCAATAGAAAAAAATGTTACCGGAGAAGGCATCAAAAATTCCAATTAAACATTAGATGCTTGACCAAAAAAATCAGTTTAGTTTTGTTAATAATTAGTTGACTTGCTAAAAACCCAGTTACACTACAACCTTATTTGAAATTTTTGTTCACTTTCAACTATACTCAGACCCTTAAATCAATTTTCTCTCTCTATATATATATATATATATATTCTAGAACAGGGATTCCCAAATTATGGTACATGTACCAGCATTGGTACGCAAAGCTCTGGCTACTAGTATGCGACAGTGCGATGCTAGTACGTAAAATGAAATACCAGAATATTATAAAATAAAAAACGCCATGCATTTATCACTTTGGAAAATTTTGAATGAAAATTTGAGACTGTAAACGCTTTTTTTTGTTGAGGTTGTTACTAGAAATGTTTGTTATGGCAAACTCTCTGAAATCCACACATGCTGCTTATGATACAACTGGTTTTCCAGAATTAAACACATGTAATTATTACATTTATGTGGGGGAAAAAAAAAAAATTGTAAATAAAGACCTAATTTTAAAAATTAATCATTGAAACAATTTTAATTAGCAGAAAAAGTGTTTTAAACATGGTTATTAAATTGTATTATCTGAAGGTAAAGTCTAAATCCTTGAAAGGAGGAGCTTGTTCAAGTAGGAGTTTGAGCATTTTTTTTGTGGTGGGGGGGGGGGGGGGGGGGGTACTGGTTATACTTTTATTTGAAACATGATTCATTATTTATTTAAGTCTGTCAATTAAATTTTTTCTCCTCTTCTGTATCAAATGTGTAAGTTTCTTTCTATTTCATGGAAGTAGGTTTTTAATACAGTAAAAGTTATTTAAAATGGTCATTTGAAATTGAACAAAATAGGGGAAGCTTCACTTTCACAGTTTTTCCTATATTAGCATTACGTTTGATACTTGGTGGTGCATGGAAGTATGAACTTTGATTGAGTGCTATGCGAGTCTAAAAGTTTGGGAAACCCCTGTTCTAGAACATATATACTTTATCGTAGTTGGTATTTATTTCTCATTCGTATTCTTGCAGGAAGTCAAAGTTCACAGTCCGGATTATCGGGACACCGATAAGGAGGAGGCGCTTCACGACTTCATGCAGAGAATAGAACACTACCAGCGAGCGTACCAGACTCTGGATGAGGAAGCAGAAGCGCCCTACTCCTTCATGAAGATATTCAATGCTGGGGAAAAGGTCTTGGTCCACAGGCATGAAGGTATTCCTATTCACTCACTTAGAGGCACCCATTTTTAAGATAAGCATTGAATGCTTATTTATAAAAGTGTTTTTTAAAAACTATTTTTTTATTTCCATCATTTTTCAATTCAACACTACACTCTTGTATGTATTTATACTTATTTTTTAAAATATGTATTCTGTATCTAAAACAATTCATGTAATTTTCACAACTTCTTTTCTCTTAATTTTTTTTTTTTAAATTATTATTTTACTTGCTTCAGTTTATTTTACATCCTTCAAAATAAATTCAGATTTTTTTTATCCTGATTTTAAAATAACTGTACTTATGTCCTTTTTCAAAAAAATTACTCTTTTTTAAAATTATGTATATATTTTACTTTGATTTGTTTAGATCTCGTTAGGTGTAGCTCAGGGTTCTCAGCATCATGGAAAGTCAGGGAAAATCTGGAAAGTCATGGAATTTCAAAGTAGTCAGGGAAAGTCAGGGAAATTTTAAAATATATAGAAAAAGTCAGGGAATTTACAAAGATTCTCTAAAGTCATGGGAAAGTTTTGGAGAAAAAAATGAAAAATTATGTGAAATTCATCATATAGTCTCGGGGGAAAAAATAGAAAATTTTGAAGAGCGATCACAGAAAAATAAAATCGCTAATTTTTGACAAAAGATTGCAGAAATAAGTAACAAATTTCGTTATGTGCCCGTTTGGTCAGAGACTTTTTTGAGATTTGGTCAGGGAATTTTTTGAGATTTGGTCAGGGAAAATCAGGGAATTTGCCAGTCATGTTTTGCTGGGAACCCTGTAGCTGCATGGGAAATGGGAGGGGGGGAGCACAGGGTTTGAATTTTAGAGGTATTATCTCCCAAAACTTTAAGGAGGGTATTTTTTGCATTATTGGTCTTATTATATTTACTTTAACCACTACCATTCTATCATATCATTTGTTTTGTTAAATAATATTAAATACTGCACACTTTCAAAAGTCTGCACAGAGAACAGAGCTGTGCAGACTTCTGAATTGTTTTGAATTTTAAATCCTTCCTTTGTTTACAGTTTAAAACTCCATCTGAATAAAGGAAAATCTCTTTAACTGGCACTTGATTAACCAATAATATAAAATTAATGGCACTTTTGGAAATCTAAATTTAAATCTGAAATTTAAACTTATGAGACTATACAAGTATGTGGGTGCGCATGTAAGTAAGTAATGGGATTCCTGGTTTAAAAATGCATCCAGCAAATCATGAATGAAATTTTTTTATCCCATTTTGGAGCAAAAAATTTGGATATTTTCTGACTGATTGAGATTTTGTGAGCAAAATTGCCTCATAACCAGGGCTTTACAAATTTGAAAAAATCTGGTAGCCAGGTATAAATTCTAGTCTCCAGTAAAAAAATTTAACACCCCCCACCCATTATTGATTTCCAAAAAGCACAAAAGTTTTCTATGAATTAAGTGAGAAAAGGTAATAGCAAACATAGTTTAGAATTATTAGTTACATAGTTTAGAATAGTACATAATGAAAAAATATAATAAAACTAAGAACTAAGATTTCTAAGGGAACTTATCAACATTATACATCTCTTGGGGGGGAAATATTGTAAATTCTGAATTAACCGACATGTTCAGAAAATGCTGATTGCCGAATGCTTCAAATGTCCGAATAGTTGAGTGCTACAAAATCTATATCTGATGAGGGCATCGATAAAATAATGAAGACAGAAAACAATTTTTTGCCTATTTAGCCTATGCCTATCGAAGTCAGTTAAATAATTACGATTTTATTATTTTAAAATCTGCATTTGATGAACTTTCTTAGTTTTGCTAAATTAAAAATAAAAGTTTAATTTTTTTTTTTTAAATGTTTGTGTGTGTGTGAATGTAATTTCAAATTTATTTCTTAATTTTTAGTAACTTTGCAGCATCTATAACGGGACATCTTACAAGAAATTTAATTAAACATTGTGACGTTCGAAAACTATTTATTAATTCATAATATGCATTGCTAAAAAGAAAAGTAAAACATTTTCCCGCGCTGGGATTACATAATCGGGATCAGCAGCCGGCTGAGGTTTATTTTGATCCAACGACTTACGATAAGAATTTAAGAATAAATAAAAAATACCTTACCCTTCTGGAGTGCAATAAATGATTTTTTTTATTTCCATTTACTGCAGATAATAATCCAAACAATCTAATTATAAAATATTTTTGAGTAACAACCCAGTACTAGACACTTTGTCTCCAAGACAGTGATGGCGAACTATTGTCCAACGTGTGTGGTGCACACAGTCGCTAGGCGCCAAGCTTTTTAAGCGGGGAAAAAATATTTTAAAAATACATATTATTTTTATTAAAATGAATTATTCTTGAAATTTTAATTAAGTTTTATAGATTTACTTCAAATGAATTATTTATAATTACATATATCTTATTTTTACATTATCTTACTTTTACATTACTTACTTTTACATTATCTTATTCTTTAAATTGAATGTGATAGATTAATAAGTTTTATTTCTGAACACAAAAATCTGGTTTTAAACTTACAAAAAAGCATAATCCTTTATTAACATTGCATCCAATTTTTAAATGTCACATAGGTTGGATTGACAATATTTCTTATTGAAACTTCCACTCTCCACATTCTAATCATGTGACATGCTAGCCGACTAGAGCGGAAAAGAATGGTGTTTTATGTGCATGAAATGGAAGAGAAGAGAGAGATCACTACTTGCTGCCCGCACGAGTAGGGGTATTGGCGAAACAATTGTGCTAATTTCTTAATTCAATTTTTGTACAGGAAAAAAAAAGTCAGATTAAATAACATACTCGCCAGGTAAAAAAAGTTGGTCGCCAGTGGTGACCTGGCGACCGCATTTGTCAAGCCCTGCTCATGACCTATTGAATTTGATGAATTTTTCTTGCAACTGTATGACAAAATTCATAATTTTTTTTTCACTGACCAATTGACGAATTCAGTTTGTTGAATTCCACAAAAAATAATTCACTGAAGTTATCACATGCCTGGGAAAAAGTTTAAAGGGGTGGGAGAAATCTTGCATAGCATTTTTCATAATGTTGGTTTTTCCTAACTTTGGGACAATTCCACAGAAAATTCTCATTTGGGGGTGGGGGGGGGGGGGGCAAGATAAAATTTATAATATGTTTAATTTAAGGTTATAATTGGAAAGTTTGATACTTTTATGTTCTATAATAAAATCCTAAAAAAAGGCATTGTAAATTACTGTTTACAAACTGAGTTAAGTACCATTGTCTTTGTAAAGTCATAAGGTTACGTCAGTTACACTTTACACAATAAAAGTTATGTCAGTTACATGTGTAAATGCCATATTTTCTTTTTTATTGTTCAGAAATTAATTAAAGAAGTTACTGTTATAATTTGTCATTACTTAGTGTTGTTGAGAACATTAAATCCCTTTTTTTAATGGGATAGTTTTGATAATTTTTACACTTCAATGAAAGCAGAAAAAAATGTTTGTCCATTTTATATTACATCAGTTACAGAATTTTGAATTGCAATTTTTGGTACTTAAAGAGAGATTGAAATAATCTGCAGGTATTTGGGTATTAAGTCCTTAGTAAGAAATATTTTAAATTGTAAAAATTTGTTCTAGCTTTATTAGTAAATGTTCTACAGTTTTGAAAACAAAATTCAATGATTAAGTGTTACATCAGTTACGATGGAATTGACCCTCTTGAAAGTATACTTGGACAGCCATGTAATTTTTTTTGTTATCGAGGTTTACTATAGAATGTTCGGTATTGAAAATGAAGTGTGTAGCATTTATAATTTATAGTTTGTTTACAGGGACACATAAAAGAATTACATTGCGTTATGATCTTGCAGTGCATTTTATTGATGTTACAGTATTTCGCCCATAATGAGAGGGAACTAAAACATGCTTTCTCAGGAGTATGAAATAAGTTGCATTTATAATTAATTTACACAGAGACCCAAATGAATTCCATTACATAATGATCTGTGAGGGAAAACATTGCAGTGCATTTTAATGATGTTATGATGTTTCAAATATAATCTTTATATATATATATATATATATATATATATATATATATATATATATATATATAATATTACTTTTGTGTGGTGCTGAAATAAAACTGAATTTGTAGCTTGCCAGCTGGCAACAACCGTAGTTTCTAGAGTGACTATTCTGAGTGGTTCATTTTACGGCCACATGATCCATTCAGCAAATCAAAATTCAGAGCAGGATCTGTGTTTGAACACTGCATGATTTTTTGACCGATGTACCTGTTTTCAGCAATACATGTCATTGGTTCGTTTTACGGTCATGTAGCATTCAGCAAATCAGATTTTTGATCAACACACCAGAAAACAGGTTTAGATCTGAGAAATATTGTATTTTTCATGTCAAATAAACTTAAGATGATGTTTCTCCATTTACATTGAACTATCTTGCTATCATGTAGTGTTTTTCTAAATTAATTTAAGCCAGGCTGTACAATATTATAGGCACGATGAATTTTAAATTAAATTTGTTTCTAAGGTAATTTTTTTTCATAATGTTAAAATGATTTATTCTCATTGGTAGCATGAACTAAATGCATTTTTAACTGTATTTTCAATGAAGGCTTCAATTACTTTTTTATACATAAAACAAAATTGTAAATGATTTGTGATAATACTCATTCTGGCTAGAGTTGTTGCAAATAGTGACGAGCAAGCAAAGTGATCTGGGATCGCGTAGCAGTCCCAATGTGAATTGCGTTGCAATTCACGGGGGTCGGGGAGCGTTATCGAGCAGGGTGCAGAGCTCCCTACTGAAATTAAAAAGGATCGCTGAAGTGCTCTGCAATATGTTTTCTATGGATTATGGAGTGTGTAGGATTTATATTAATCACTTATAGATATGCACAAAAATTTCACTTTTAGGACTGACTATGATAAATAATATCTGGAAGTGAGTTTTTCACTTCGGTATGCTTTTTCTTTAACTTATCTAATCTTGAATGGTTCCTATATATCATATACAGGACTCCATAATGCAATTGGTAAGCATTATCCTCTATGGGTATAAATTGCCTAAAGTGTGTTTTTTAAATTACTTTTTTAGATATCTCATGTATGTAAAAGTGAAATTTAATATTCTGTTAGTGTTAGAAAGTTTTTCATAATCTTTGCCTGATGCATGATTTTTTTTTACAGCAAACTTCTTCAATTTGTAAGTAGATATTTTTATTTCTTCATTTCAAAGATGCCAGTTTTTAAAAATGTCAGATTTTGAAATTGAAAGATTACAATTTAAGATCGTGCTCTGCTGTAGAGGGAATAATATGATACTGAAACTCTTCCCATGCCATGTTCCAAAGAAGGTGTCCTAGCCATAAAGTATAATTCTATTTTTAAACCTATAAGTTTGGGAATTTTACATCTCTTCATTATTTGGGGGGGGGGGGGGGATGTTCATTTAAATTGTGATTTATATATACATTTAAATGGTATTTTTCCATTATACCAACAGCATGCCAAAATGTATGCTAATGTACCATTTATTTCAACCATGGCTGTGCAAATGATTTTTATTGCAAACAGTGCCTAACACTGAGATTCGCTATTTATTGAATGTGAATCATTTAAAAAAATTATTTAATTGTAACCACTCAAAATATTTTAATTTGCTATTTATTTGAATCGATATTTTTTATAGCATTTTTTGCTGGTGCAGAAATAGATTTTACCATTTAGCAATATCTGTTGCTGAAGAAGCTGCAATAAGATTATTCTAGGGCTATTGAATTTGGCGAAGTTTGTTTGCCAGCTATGAACACACAGTAAATCACAAATATAATTTTGTTGACCCTACCTATTCTATTGAGCGATTATGGGGCATTGCAAAATGGTGTAATAAGACAGTGGGGTCAGTTTGTCATTATTTACAATCCTGTCTCGTAGTTTATGGGGCGACGATAGTTCATGAAATAGAATATTATTTGGATTGATATTGGTATCTCGTATAGTTATAAATGAACTCATTTGGGGGGGGGGGGGGGACTTTAACAATCTGAAAGCAGCAATTTGATTGAGGACAAAGGTTTAAATAATTATGGAGTTAATACAATCAAATACTGGTAAAATAATTTAAGAAGCTGTCAGTTAATTATAAAGAATATTTCTCTTTTAAATGCCATTAAAATTATTTTTGATACTAAACAATAAACAAAAGTTATTATCAAAATGATATTGTTTTGCAATTCTGTGCTAATAGCTTTTCACTGAAACTTTTGTATAGCATTGATTTTTTTATTTTAGGTCACATTCAAAGTAGAGTTGTCTACTACTTGATGAATATACACATCTTACCTAGGTCTATTTATGTAACTCGAGTAAGTGCATTTTTGTATGTGTTACCTTTTTTACATATGCATTAATTTCCGGATATTAACTTTTTTCTTTTCTAATTTTCAGCATGGTGAAAGCATACTCAATTTGAAGGGTAGAATAGGTGGTGATGCAGAATTATCAGATCGTGGATGGGAGGTAATGTTTACATTAGAATTATTTAAAAATTCATTAATATATTAACATGTTGAATGTATCGGTATACTTTAATTTTTTGCCTGTCTCACGTTTGGAAAGACAGAACTTGGTGGGAAAAAATTATTCATCTTTAGCTGGACATAAATCTTAGTAAAATCATAAATTAGTAATAATTAAATAACTAATCATAATAATTCTATTGGGAAATTGAGCATGTCTGCATACTGCACAGACCTCTTAATATTGCCATCATAGTTTATTTTCTTGTATATACAGGGTTCTTATGTCTCGGGGAATTCAAGGGATTTAAATACGAACCAGATTTATGGTAAAATAATGGCTGCCATATTTTAACATAGAATTTTTTCCTTAAATAAGGCAAATATTACTTTAAAAAAAACTGGTATTAAAGTCTCCCGAGGCACATCAACTCTGATATCATATTATAATACAAGCAAATCTTGTCTGTGTGTATATCTGCAAATTTTATCTTAAAAAGGCTCTAATGATTTTAACAATTTTGTAACATACCGTTTTGGGGTACCAAAAGATCATTGGGCTAGGTCACGTGTTCGAGAAAATTCGATTAGTGGGTCATTTTTGGGTCAATACAGGTCAATGCATTTCAATGGGAATAAAGGTTGAATCAATTATTAAGTTGTTGAATAGTTGGCAATAAGTGACGTCGCAAAATTGGTAACATCTCACCAAATTTGGCACTATTTGATGAAATGTTGGTGACTTTGGCAGGAAAATTGACTTTTAAGATTATCAATGCCAAAACATGCTTGGCACCAAATGAAAGAATGTCACCAAATTTGGCAATATTTGGCAAAAAAAAAAAAAATGCTTTCAGAATCTGAAGGAATTTTCTAAAAATTCACAATAAGAGCCAAGATACATGTCTCAACCAAAAAGAGTCCATAGAACATTCTCAAACAAAGAATTCAATTAATTTTCATAGAACTGATTGTTATATGTTGCACAGAGAATTTATTGTTGTATTGAGTTGAAAACAAAGCTAATTTTAACCGAGCATGCTCCATGTTCCCAGCTCGTTGTTACATTATACAGGAGTTATGGTTATTTTATTCTTGTGTTGCAGAAACATTCCATATCGGTTCAGATAGGCCATATAACCCACCATTGCAGATTTTAATGAAACTGGGCGTGTTTGTTCTTACTATTAAAATATATTCACCAGGATTGTTTTTTTTCTCCTAAGTAAACTGGTTTCTGAAAAAAAAAATGATTAAAGTTTTGAAAAATTGTCATTAGCCTTCTTGGCTGTTCGGTTTTCAAAAGTAGTGTTAGAAATAGTCTTATTTTAATATCTAATCAACAAATATCATCTTCAAACAATTTATGCATGATAAATAACATGTAAATTATGACAAACTATTCAGTTTAAAACATTTTAAGTGTGTCATAGTAACCTAGTTTCCAACTATGGGCATTTTCACATAGTTATTTGATGGGTAAAAGCACTCACTTTTGAAAATATGAGATTGATTTACCTAGTACTGAGATGATGTATGCAAAGACTGTTTCCATATATATAATGTATGGTGATTTAATAAACAATAAATCCATCATGCAATTCTTTAAAGACATGAAAGGATCAGGGTCCATAAGCCGTGTTTTTGGTCCGTGAAATAAGCCTAAACTCGATTTTGTTATACTGACTTAATTATTTCACTTTTTAATATTAGAAGGTTTATCCTGTACGATTTCAACAATAGTTTTTGCATCTTGTTCGCAGGGGCGCCATTTCAGAACTTTCTTGGGGGGGGCAAAGTTTTTTTCAAAGCCAAAGTAGGAGTTCGGTACCCCCCCCCCCCCCCCCCGTAAACTCTCCGAACGAGAAGAAACGCTTACTGAATCTCAGATACAAAGACAGTAATACTTCTAATACGAAATATCAAGGGACCTCTGAAAAATTCAGTTTTAGACAGGTTTTCGTCTCAGCAAGTAGAATTTTAAAATATTATGACAGTTTTCAGTTATAAACATATACCGTTTTTTTTTTCAGGTATTCTTTAAGACTGTTAAAACCTCCTGTCTATAAAACACTTCTGAAGAGCATAAGTGTATTACAGTGAAACGTATCTAAGCGAAACCTGTCTATAACATAATTCTTTCTCAAACGGGAAAAAAAAAAGAACGAAAAATCATGCGTCAAGCATAGATTATGTAGCACTTTCCAACGCTTCCAAAATAATTTTACAAAACATACCGTTTAATAAGCTAAAAGATAACATCTAAGTAAACAATTTGGAAAACGCATAACATATTTAAAAACATAATTTCAGGAATTTCCAACATATACAATATTCGGAAAAATATCCGAATACTTTTATTCAGCCCTGTATATGATCTATAGATTTGTATATGCTAGGATGCTAAATTTTAGTTTAGTTAGGAAACGCGTAGCACAGTTTAAAATTATCTTTCTGGAGTTTCTGTCAATAAACGGAAATGTGTTCGCGAACTTTTGTGCTGCCCTGTATAGGATCTACAGAATTTATACACACCACGTAATAGACAAAAAGCGAGTTAAAATTAAAATTGCGTTTAGTAACTTAAAACGCACTTCCAAGAATTAGTGTTAACAGACAGTAGAGAATTCTTTTGTGTGTCCCTGTAAATGAACGATGACTGCTATACACACACTATTCTGTAGTAAGCCTCTTGTAATGCACCTTAGATATATATATATAAATTTCAATGCGTTTAAAATAGTGAAACATTATTTAAATAAACCGCAGACGATTTTTTTCCATAGACGTCATGTAACGGAATCCTTTTGACTGTCCCTGTAAAGTAACTATAAGTGCTATGCAAACCCTATTCCATATTAAGCTTCTCTAATGCACCTTAGTGATATATATAAATTTCAATGCCTTTAAAATACTGAAACATTATTTAAATAAACCGCAAATGATTTTTCCCCATAGACCGCAATGTAACGGAATTCTTTTGAGTGTCCCTGTAATAAAACTATAAGTGCTACACACTTTCGTTGAAATAGGGAACATGCTATAGATAACGACAATAACATATAAAAATTGCAGAGCAATCCGAGCATATTTACGGGAGTTAGAGCACGTCCAGACGGCCATACGGCCAGACAAACCGAAGTCATAAGCACTTTTCAACTAGGTTGGAAAGTGCTAAAAATCAAGTTTCGACGAAAAAAACACCATGCAATCAATTATACATGCTAAGACGGAGACCTGTCTAAAATGGACCTTTTTTCCCAGTCCTTTTCAATTCCTTCTTTGCAGGTTTTACTGCAGGGGCGCCATTTCAAGAGTTTCGTGGAGAGGGAGGGGGGGGGGTGCAAAGGTTTTTTTGTAGGGACAGGGGTTGAAATAGCGTACAGGATTGCCCAAATTGGGCACAAAATAGAAATAGGCTCCCACAGTAAAAAATGCAGTGTGCTTCTTATCTTAACTTCTTTCACAAACATGTAATTCTTCAGCGAATATTTTTTTAATTTTAGGGGTAGTTCGCGATTTTTTTATTTGTCTTTTTACACAAAAGCAATTTGTTAACCGATCAAGGTAAGCATCGTGAATTTTACGAATTGGAATTAGAAAAAATAGTTAATTTGGCAAATTGGTCGGGGGAAAAAATCGTAATTTTTCAAACGACCATGGAAAAATATTGCGAATTTCGCCAAAGTTCGCTGAAACAAATAGCGATTTTCGTCAATCGGTCGCGGAAAAAATCACGAATTTAGTATAACTATTGCGGAAAGATATCACAAGATTCGTCAAAAGATTGAGAAAAAAATCACGAATTTAGTCAAACAATCGCGCAATAAAAGGGGAATTTCGTCAAAGATCGCGCAAAAAATATCAATTTTTGTCAGTCGGTTGCGAAGTTGAAAAAAATTGTCGAGAATTTCGACAAATGGTCGAAAAAATTCTTCAACGATCGGAATTTCGTCAAAGAACGCACAAAAAATAGCAATTTTTGTCAGTTGGTTGCGGAAAAAGACTCCCAAATTTCAACAAACGATCGTAGAAAAGAGTCGCGAATTTCGTCAAAAGATGGCTAAAATAATCAGGAAACTTTGTTGAATGAAAAAAAAAATGTCGTGAACTTAGATAAATGATCGAAAAAATCAATTCCGTCAACGATTCACAGAAAAATAGCGAATTTTGGAAAATGATCACAAAAAAAAAATTGTCAAACAATCACGGAAAAAAGTCGTGAAATTCAATGGGTCACGAGGTAATCAGCACACGAACACCATCAAGAAGTTACGAAATTTGCAAATGTTGTGATCCATAGGTATAAGAAAATTCTCATTAATGATTTTCTGTCAGTAAAAATTTTCCGCAATCGTTTTCTACTTTACTCTTCAGACTATAATCTAAATTCCATACAATTCAGAAATCTGCAAAACCCTTAGTCTCAGGTCCCTTGCTTCTGCATTGGGTTGGGCAACACGACCCAATCTGCAGTACGAATCGAGCCGGGTTGATGCAGCTTATTTTCGTTGTTGGTCAGGTTCACTTGGAACATTTGATTACGGTTGGGACATATATGTCTCAGTGGAATATTTTTTATTTTATTAGTATGACTTTTTGAAATCTGTCATACATTAATATTAGTATATTTTTAAGAGAAATCAGTCATACACTAATATTAGGATATTTTTAAGAGAAATCTGTCACTAGGAATTTTTTTGGAAATTGTAGAACGATTGAATGCAGAATTAGTCGTCAATCCTGCCCGGTATCAAAGGGTAAATTCTTTCAGGTTCAAGTTGGGTTCTCACTATTTTGAGTCGGATTCGTGTTGCCCGAGTTTTCAAAGAAATCCTAAATATTTTCAGATGAAAAAAAAATCATTTTTCTACATAAAAGATAAAATTGTTGTTAGAGATATAATTGTACTTTTCCATAATCATATTGAAATGTGGATTAATTTTATTTCATTTGGGGTGGAGTTGTAGTCAATGAAATTTTTTTGGACGTTTCCGGGTTTACTAGAAATAATTACAGTCCTGCATCGGCTACCCGAAATGCATTTTGTTTTGGGTTTGGTTGATTCAATTTTTTTTGTTGCGGGTTGAGTGAACTTTATACGCTTCGGGTTGTGCTTATTGCCTCTTTCGAATAGGGTTCGAGGTGAACCGATTATACAAAAGGAGGTTCTGAATAATTTTCAAATGAAAACTATATATTTGAATATTAATAGGTGTATATGTGTTATTTCTTGTACATAAGCAGTAAACTTGTAGATTACTTTTCCATAAATGTATTAAAATATACATTCATTTTCTTTCACTTCGGTTTGAAGTCTGTCGGGTTAAAGTCAGGATTCGGGTCAGCTACAACCCAATCTGGGCAGGATTCTAGTGTCAGGCTGTGGAGATTTTGAAGAGCATACTGTATATATAATATCATTTAATAAAGCAAATTATTTAATAGCATTATAACTATTGGAGTAAATATAATGTGACACTAACAAAACAAAATTAACAAATCAAATAATTAGGAAATTGAATACACCTCCCCCACCCCCGAAAAAAAAAGAACAAAATTCCCCTTAAATTTTAGGCTAAAGAGAGAATTTATCATTAAAATTCTAGCCTTGAGGGTGAAGAGTTTTCTTTTAATCATGCTGTACACAGCTGAGAAGCAATTCATACAGTGTTTTCTCACATATATTTCTAAAACTAGCCAAAATACTCATTAATGATAAATGTCTGACTTATAGAATGTTATAATAGCAAGGCTTTAGAAAACATTTTTGATAATTATTAGTTTCAATGTTTAAAGTGTTTATTAAATGTTTATTACTTTGTTCTATCTTTACAAGAAGAAAGTATTGGATTCATGAAAATTTTCCACTTCCGGTTTTCTACGGATTTATACATTTTAGAAGGTCTTGAACACGATTGGACTGTTTTTAGAAAATGTCTGTCTGTCTCTGTGTGTGTCTGTATGTGACAAAAATTTTGTGGGCGCTGTATCTCACGAATTACTGTACGGAATTTAATAAAACTTTAGATTTAGTTAGACCTTGATATAAATGGGTGGTGATTAGTTTTTGGTGTAAATCGCCCAACAGGTGGCGCTGCTATGCTATATTTTTCATGATTTTTAAGATAGCTATATCTCAAGAACTAATGCACAGAATTTCACAAACTTCAGATTCCGTTAGACCTTGACAAAAATAGATGTTGATTACATTTTGTTATAAATAGCCCGACAGGTGGCGCTGCTATGCTACATTTTGCACGAATTTCACGATAGCTATATCTCCGGAACTAATACACATAATTTAATAAAACTTTAGATTCATTTAGACCTTAATATAAATTGGTGCTGATTTGTTTTTGGTGTATGTGAAACCTTTATGAGATAGAAAAAAGTTTTAGGTTTGGCTCATCAGACTAGTTGTTTTTATTGTAATCAAATCTGTGAAATCTGACGTTATTTTAGCTTTTGATCATATTTCGATTTTTTTTTTTTTTTTTTTGGTCAAACATGTGATAACTGATAAATTTTCTGAAATTTCAAATTTCTTGGGGGGGGGGGGGGCGGTTGCCCCCCCCCCCAGCCCCCCCGAAATGGCGCCCCTGCTTGTTCGGATTTATTTGACTTACATAAGCTCAGTTCGTATTAGTCATAGTTTTTGATGAAAAATATGCAATGTCTCCTAATTTTACCTCAATTATTTATAGGAGCGCAGTCGCACAACACTTTCTTCTTTACATATATTATAAAATACATCAAAATGTACAATATATGTAAAAATAAAAGTGTTGCAAAGCTGCGCTCATAGTAAAATATTAAAAAATATATTAAAAATTTAATTAAAATTAGGCGAAATTGGATATTTTTCATCAAAAACTATGAATAATACAAACTTTGAGCCTGTGCAAGTTGCATAAATCTGAACAAAATGCAAAAAATATTGTTGAAATCGTACAGGATAAACCTTTCTAATATTAAAAAGTGAAATAATTAAGTCAGTATAACAAAATCGAATTTTAGTCTTATTTCATGAGCCAAAAACACGGCTTATGGACCCTGATCCTTTGTTTTGGAACATCAATAGAAAAGCAATATGACAATAACATACACATGCTGATTCTTTAGGACTACAAACCATTTGATGATATTTTACAATCTAACTTGGCGATATATCTCTGTCTCTTGCTGATATATCTACTTTGTTATAACAACACCCAAGAATGAATCACTAAGTACCTATTTTATGTAGCTTCCATTGCAAAAAGTAAAAAGATACCTATTGCAGCTATCCAGAGAGAGCCTATTCCAGATAATTTCGCTATATTTTCGCTGATCATAACCCCCAAACCACACCAATTCAAATGCTAATTTGTATAATATATAATCTGATTTTTGTCATGCTGTAGCACTCGTATTTATAAATCAATTTGGATGCGACCATGAACATAGAAATAGATAAGGACTTCTTACAAAATAGTGTTAATATGTCGCGACTTTCAGTCATGAAATTTGGCAGCTATGTGCACAGTTTCTGCACAGCCGGCAAGCATCCCTGCTAAGGTAGTGCCACCTACAAACAACAAACCGAAAACTGTCACTAACAATGTTTTATATTGCAATGTCAAGCAGACACGATTTGAAGAAGCAGATGAACTAGTGACGTATAAGGCAACTATCCTACACAGGGGCATTTGAAACATTTTTCGAGGAACGGTTTTCTTCTTCGAAAAGTTATGTTAGAAGTCGATATCTCTTTCTATGTTCATGGATGTAACTGAGCATGTGTACAAGACTTACCAAGGTCTTGACTGAGATCGTTGGCCAGCTTCATCAGTCATATTGTTTTAAAATGGTTGCTACTTAGATTTCAAATTCTAAAAAATGTACAAAACATTAGAAATCCAAAAAGTTTTTTCTCTTAAGTGGTCATCCTTGATACAAGGATTCAGGAGCATATTTTGTTTTGCCGTTATCTCAAAAAATGGCTGAGAGATGTAGCAGTTTGAAATTCTAGGTTTTTATATTCCTTTTTCCATAATCCGGTTTCATTTACGAGCTTTAGAAAATGTGGTTTCTCACAAATTTACTTTAATTGTTGTAACAATTGTTGCTATTCTCATATGCATAAAACTGTTGAGCCATATTTGACAGCATCAAATTCTTGCCAAGCTCGGTGATACTTGGCAAAAAAGTCTAATTTGGCAACCAAAAATAATGAAACCAACTTAGATATAGCTGACTAATTAGGCAAAATCCACATTAAAATTCAGTATTGACAAAAACTGCCCTTGAATCTTCCATAATGAGGTTCCATCTATTTTAGCTTCAGGTGTTTGAGTAAAATTAGCTGAATTTTAAAAACTAGGAATAAGGAAGCTACTTTTTTTTTTGCTTCTAGTACAGGCCGGAAGGATTTCCCTGTCATGAACTTTTACATTCTTTTTAAAATAACATCTTTTCTTTGTTGGTATGCTATACAATAAGGTTATTGTGAAAGTAGGGGCAGCGATGCGGTAGTTTGTAACGAACTACTTTTAAAAGAAATAATATATTTTTTTAATAATTTGTCTTGATTTTCAGTAGTTTCAAATTGTAATATGTTCTGTTTTTTTTTTAAATTCGTTATGAGATAGGTAAGATGGTGTGGTAAATTACAGGTTTAGTTAATACAATATAAGTGAAAATTAATAAAATAATTTTAATAATAAAGGAGGTTATTTTAGTTTTGAAAGAAAGAATTTTCGGCTTTGTATTTCGGATCAGAAAATTCTGCTTATAGGGGTATTCTGAAATGATATATAACTATATTATACTGATATATAACTGGATGTAATTTGTTAATTTGATGGAAATTAAAAATTACTGTTTTTGTCAAATCAGTGTTAGATTTTAAGCTTTTTGAATGAATTTTATTATAATTGTTTCCCATTTATATTCCAAAAGCATTAACTCTTTATATGTACAAATTCTATTGGTTCTTGATTTAAGTTATAATGTTTATATATTCCTTCTTGTTCTTCAGTATGCCCATGCTCTTGCACGATTTATTCAAGAACAAAATATTCCTCGTTTACGAGTTTGGACAAGTCAGCTGAGACGAACTATACAGACAGCGGCTGGTATAGATGCACCACAAGAAAGGTGGAAAGCCCTGAATGAAATCGATGCAGTGAGTTAAATTTTGGACAGCCTGTTATAACTATTTTTATTTCTGTAACTAAAATCTAGCACAGCAAAATCTTAAGAGACATTCTATAATAATCAATGAAACAGTTCTTTTAAACTATTTTTCTTATTTTGTTTTCATAGAACTATTAATGAAAAAATATTAGTATTTTGTTTTAAAAATTGTTTAATGTAAATTCAAAGATTAAAATCTGCTTAAAATAAAAATAATAAATGAACAAAATAATAATAAAAATCATGAGTATGTTTATTTACCCTCCCCTCCCCCCTCATATAAATATTTAAATGATTACACTGATATTGCTAATGTAAATAATGTAAATGATTTCTTAAGGAGCCGCTTCACTGAAACTTCCCAATTGCAAAATTCCATGTTAACCTATGGGAAAACTTAGAAGTGTGATGACTTGTTGTCCAATATAATTATTAAAATACGGTTTTCACAATCAGATGCCAATGTTGTGTGTTTTTTTTAAATTGTCTCCTTAAATTTTTAAGTATTTCTAAGAACATGTTGAAAATGCCACTTCATAAAATTTTATTGTTCATAAGGAATTTTTAAATAGTTAAAATTGAAGGAGACAATTTTTTTCATTTAGTGGCCACTAGCCACCACTAATTTTGCCCTTTACCAGAAGTCTAGTGCTACCATAACTTCCTGCAATTCTGTACATAAATAAAATAATGTGGCATGTATATTTACTGTTCTGAATCCATAGTTACAGTAAAATGTTTGTTCTCCCACAATTCCCTTCTGTTTCTATAATTTCATCAGAATGATGATGTGATAGATAATAAATATTCTAAGTGATATAGGTTATGAAACTGTTTTTGCATTTGCATTCTAACAGGGTATATGTGAAGAAATGACATACGAGGAGATCCAGGAGAAATATCCAGAAGATTTTGCTGCCCGTGACCAAGACAAGTTTCACTACAGATATCCCAGAGGAGAAGTGAGTTTAGCTTAAACTTTTGTATGTCTCCTCTTTTTATTTTTAAAAAATTCTGTAAAAGTTTCTCTAACTTATTGGTAGACTGATTGGTTTAATATTCAATCTTTACATAAAAGTCAATAGCAGTTTGCATCATTCATAATTTTTTACAGTTTTTGTTTTGGCAGATCCCCTCAATTACGTTTGAAGTTTTAAAATTGTTGCGATAAATAAAAAAAAAAAATTGGGGAGCTACACGTCAAAGATATAGACAGTTGAAAATTATTTTACTGCATTAATAACAGAAAAATGACATTTGAAAATTATTTTACTGCATTAATAACAGAAAAATGACATTTGAAAAATATATTTAAAATAAGTAAATTGTGTTAGATTTGCAAAAAAAATTATTTTAAGCTTTTGCTCTCCAGTGGTTCTGCATGGACTAACAATCAACGTATGTTTTTTACTTACCCATCATACGTAGTATAGGGTAAGTCTTGTAATCGTTTTGAAAATCGAAAAAATTTTTTTGACGGATTTACACGTTTCAGACACTGGAGATTACGAAAAACATATTTTTAGAAAAAAAAATTTGCCGTCCGTCTGTGTGTCTGTGTGTGTCTGTAAACGCTCTATCTCCCGAAAAAATTGAGATAGAGACTTGCAATTTGGTATGTACTTAGTATGTAATAATGGGAAGAAGCCTATTTCATTTCATTAACCTCGATTAACCGGAACTATTTTATTCGGACCCTCGAAATATTCGTTCTGATAAAAGGTATATAAAAATTTTCGAAATTGTTTATTTTAAGAAATGAATATAAAAGACAATAAAAAAACATAAATTTTACATAAAGCATGAAGTCGATCGGATAATTAGTTGCCGAGATATTTGGAATTCTATTTTCCACACTCTTCGATTTTTCATGACCCTGTATTTCATCCAAATTTCACTTCAAAGAGATATTTTAATTGGAAATTTGACGCTTAATCAGATGCAATAAACCGATAGTTAATAGGATTATTATTTTTGGAGTTATAAGGAAAAACCTCTTTCAAGCAATTCAGTAATCGAGCCTTTAAAGTTTGTCACGTCATCAAGCCACGATTTTATTTGAATTGCAATGCATTTTATAAGTAGTTTACACATTTTTATTTTAATATTTTACATTATGCATATCCATGATGGGTAAGTATTACGGTGGCCCCCAACGACTAGTTTAAATAGCCTGGGAAGTTCACTGCAAAGGGTTAAGTATGTATATCTTCGCCTCTGTATGATTATGCAGCGATTGTAATTCTGAGATGAATAATAATATTGAAAAATACTAAAATCTGGTCAGCTCTTAATACATTTAAATTTAAATTATGAAAATGAATCTAAATTTAATTTAAAAAAGAAATCTTGTAAAAGTATAGCAAGGGCCAATCCAGGCAAAATTTTTGGCCTATTTAGGGTCCCTTCACGTAAATTCATTTAATAAAACAGGCCCATTCACAAAATTTCTTTTAATAAAACAGGCCCTTTCACAAAATTCCATTCCATAAAAACATTCTCTTCATTATTTTTATTTTCTTAGGTTTTAAAATGTGTAATTTGCAAACAAAACAAATTCACCAGAAAGGAAAACTTTATCAGAAGGACTTAGACATTACTATTAATAAATGCTTCGTTCAAATTTGAGTAACTGGGTTTCATCTTTCATTACAAAATGTTATTTTTCACAAAAACATATTAAATTTCACAATAACTTGTACCTAAAAAATGGGGCCCCAAGAGAAAAAACTCTACATTGACCCCTGGTATAGTCAGTCTCCATTCTGCTGAACCCTGTCGAATCTTTGTTCCAAATTTGATAGCTCTGAAATTTCCTGACATAGTGCTACAGGTTTTACAAACTTTCATTATTATAACTTGTGATTTGGAAAATATTTTTTGATTAGTATTTTAAAAGTATTTATTTACACTTATCCCTTTTTCATATTTCAGTCTTATGAAGATCTTGTTGCTAGGCTAGAACCTGTGATAATGGTGAGTTTTTATTGAAAAATAAATAGTTTTTAAAGACATGTTTTGTATTTGATTAAGAATTATCTTTACATATGTTTCATTGAGTGAAATCCATAACGGCTTGGTGTATTTAATTTTAATTATTAAAATTTGGTGTAGCTGATTTTTTTATTGAATTAAATTTCAAGACTTTAAGCAACTGATTTTAACCCTTCTGTCAATGACAAAATTTGCCCTTGTTTCCAATGATTGGGGGTACTTGGGTACTTGTTGTGATTTTAACATAACCTGCACCATAAGCCATTATGTGATGTACATTTTTGCTATTGTAGAGCTTGTCCCAACATGTAAAATTTCAAGTAAATAAAATATTCTTTACATTAAAATAATATATAATACTGTTTTTTTTAAATTAATGTTTTATTGATCTAAAGCTATAATATATCATTTTATATATATATGTATATATATATTTTTTTTTTTTCACAGAAAATTTGCATGTTTACCCTGACTATTGATGAAAGGCCTAAAAATGTTTAATCCCTCAAAATAATAATTTTTAAAAAAAATTCAAAATTTTAAAGTTATTGTACTAATGGACTGTGAATATTACAAATAATCAAGATCTAAATTCATTTTAATTTATTTTGATATTAACATCCTGAAACTAAGATGAAAAGAGCAGTAATGTATCCAGGTACCCAGCCATTTACATAAGGGCTTAAATTAATTTTTGTATTTTATTTTGATTTTTTGTATTTGTATTTTAATTGTTATTCTTACATTTGAAAAATATGCCAAGGATTACTTTAAAAATTTCCATAATGCATTCTTTTGGGTTGAAATTTTTTCATAAAAATTTATACTTTTTATATGATTTAACAAGCTGTATTAATAAAACAGTCTGCGTGCATTATCAAGCTGTGATAGATAAGGCCAGTGTTATAACATTAGAAATGAGGGTACTTGAAGTTATACCCAAGAATCGTTCAAAACAATAAATGATAATAATTTAAAAAAAAAAACTTTCAATGATTTTTTATGCTAGGTATTTTCTTTCATCATTTGCATCTTTGTTTTTAAATATCTCATAATTCCGTTCTTTATAGTGCAGAATAGAACCAAAAAATGTGCTTTCAGAAAGTTTCTTGGAAATTCAATTTGCAAATTTTATGATTAATTTTAAAAAATTAAACAAATTTTCGCTTTTAATTTCAAGAAATGTCAAACTGCAAATGATTTTGTTTCTCTGCAACAATGCTGAGTCACTAATATGTTATTATAAATTTTGGTAAAATGAAAAATAAAATGCCAAACCATATATGCGTCATTTTGTTCTTTTTAATTATTTTAGGATAAATTTGACTGCTTACTAATATTACAAATTAGTTGATTTAAAAATCAACCAAAATTAAGAATAAATATGAGATGTTATGCAAAAAATAAGCTCCATATATTCTCCCCATGTACAGGTTTACTGCTAGTATATCTACTTCAAATGTGTATATACTTGTGTATTTCTTCTAGAAATATTTTGGAATTCAATATATGCTTCTATAAATCTTGCTCTTTTTTAAAAATTCACTGTAGAAATTGAAAAGATTAAATGTGAAATAAAAATTGCAGATTTATAATTTTCCAGTTAAACGTAATTTTCTTGCTTAAAAGAATTTTCTTCCAACTTGCAAAACAATTTTCCTTCTTACACAGCTTCATTCTTACTTTGTTTTTCTCACATTTTCAAATATTTTTTTAATATTTTGCTGTCTTTTTAAAATTTGTTATAAGGATTATCTTAGAAAAAAATTCATCAATTTATTTTAAAGCTGTAAAGTTGACTATTTTTTAATATTGCGACTTTAATATTGTTTTGGCTCTTGTTTTTTCCCATTAATAACAAATCTTTATTTGGGAACCATGTTGCTTCTTCTAGTCTTTATATAAAAAAGCTTTTAATCTTAGATCATATTAAATAAATGTTCTGGTTGTCTTGTTATTTTCAGGAGCTTGAGCGTCAAGAAAATGTTTTGGTTGTTGGTCACCAAGCTGTTTTGCGGTGTCTTTTAGCCTATTTCCTTGACAAAAATTCTGGTGAGTTTTTTTACCAAATATTCAAAATTCAGTTATTTGTTTGTAATTATTTTTTTGTTTAAAACGTTTCGTATGGTAGAAAGTATCTGAAATTCATTCATTCATGTCTCTTAAAATAATATTTGTTTTAATTGTATGGTTTTAAGAATGTGTTCATGAAATAGTTCCTGGTAGTTTTGGGTGATTGCGAGATGTTTAACTTGTATTGTTGCTTTGCCTCTGTTAAATGCAGAAGTATCATTCTTATTATAGAATGTCTTTAATCACTAAGTACTGAAAAAGACAAACTTTTTATTTGTTACAAACTACAGATAAAATTTCTGTTCCTACAGCCTCTAATATAAAAATGAGATATTTAAATATAATTAACTTTTTTTTCCCTCATAAATTATTTGAATTCTTTAATTTTAAATACAAATTATGTTAAAGATGTAGTAGTTGTTACTTGTGAAAAATGGGCATAACTCGTGTTAAGAAAAATATCTACAACTTAAGACATTTGTTAAGTTATTCTTAACAAATTGTTGATAAAGGAAACTATTTCTCAAATTTTTATTTCTTCAGATGGAAAACATGGTGTAGAATTTACTTAACATATGGTATTGCATACTAATAAATGTAATATTTAGTTTTAGCTATTGATGTTCAGTGCATAAATAATGAATTAATTTAGTTCAGGTACAAAATTTTTAATTTTATTTCAATAATATTGCATA
The DNA here is from genome assembly GCA_963931845.1 of Maratus michaelseni. Lineage (NCBI taxonomy): Eukaryota > Metazoa > Arthropoda > Arachnida > Araneae > Salticidae > Maratus > Maratus michaelseni. The sequence goes on along the minus strand of OZ007588.1, from coordinate 29,390,404 downwards.
TTTAAATAAGCTTCCATTTAAAGCTGTTTTTAAAGAATCTTGAATACAGTAAAACCCCAGTTATCCAAAAAGCATGGGACCAAAGGATTTTCAATTAACTAGGGTTCCATAGGAATTTTCGGATAACCGGCAGGCTTCCTAATTTTATTCTACCAGATGACATACTCACCCTTCTCGCTTCGCCACAGTCAGGTAAAGAGTTAGTGCTTGCAGGTGCTGCAAGAGTCCGTATTCTGTTCGATTTCTCCTTCCTGTTTACGCATGTTTTAATTTCCTCCAAACTTTATTTACAATGAGTAATATTTTAAAAACTGGTTTTTATAAGCATGAAGACCTCAATGAGTTGAAAAAGTTGATATTGGCACCTCAATATATTGAAGTGCAGGAAGATGTGTTGTTGTTTAAAAGGTGGTGTGATAAGGCAGCATTGGAGCAATGCAAAGTTGTGTGTGTAAAAAAAAAAAAAACAATATTTTTGTAAAGAAATGAAGTGTTGTATGTGTCTATGCAATAAAATGCTTGCATTTATGCATAGTCCAAATAAGTAAGTTGACGCTGTTTATTTACTTCATAAACAGCATGCTTGTTTAAAAATAAAATTTTTCATATTTAAAAAAAAAAAAAAGTTTTAAGGCCTTTCAATTAAGCCAATTTTCGGATAATCAGGGTTCTTCTGTATTTATCGTTGAGTCATTTTTTTGCCCTTGACTATAAAGCTCAGACAGGATATAAGTATCTCTTTAATGTAATGTATATGGAGAATTTTCACCAGACATATGCAGGAGGTGCTGATCCTGCCTGCCCTTTGGTTTAACAAATAGCATCCCTCCTGCAAAAAAATAGCATCCTTCTTGCCCCCAGTCAAACAAATTGTGCCCTTACTGACTTATGTTAAATTTGCTTATGTAGTAGAATTTGATTCATTGTCTTGAAAAGGGAGACTGGGCTTTTATTATTTTTAAGTGCCTTTAAAAATCAAAATGTGCCCTTAATGATCTAAAACATACCCTTAAGAATCTAAAAGTACCCTTTTCCCACCAGCTGCACAGTGCCTTTTTTTAAGCTTTGGGTAAGCACTGGTATATGTATTGATGCTAGAATTCAAATGTTGCATTGCTATAACAATTCAGTTTGGCAGCTCCATGAAAATTTGCATAACTACCAATAAATGATACACCAATGGTGTAATGATTGAAGACACCTATGAAATCTGGCTTGGTGGCAGATCACTGTTTGCACCACTTTTCTTATGGCTCTGAAGGATTGGACCAATTTGGGCAAATGATATATCTTTGAATTTTTCTGGCAAATTTGCTAGAGTAGGGGAGACCGGGGTACAATGGACCACTTTTGTAAATTTTGACTGTTTACTCTCAAAATACTGGTTTTTTGTGTTTGAAAAAATGTGTGCATATTATGTATATATTAGGGTTTAAGTTGCACTCACTCAAAATCAATAATTATGTTTACTTTTTTTACTATATTTTTTTAAATAGCAAGTGACAAAGTGGACCATTGTACCCCAAGGTCGGGGTGCAATGGTCTGCAGCATAGGGCTCAATGGACCACAAGTAAAATTAAGAAAAAAAAACATTTATGTAGTACATTCTTTAATGACACAAACATAGAATGTACTATACTTGTTTATTGGTGGCTTCAGTTCAAACATATAAGATTAATAAATATTAAAGTTAGCAAATACTAAAACATTTTTGTGTCGCTGAAGGTATGCTGTTTTCTTGTAAATATGTAGAGTTTGGCAAACTCATTGCAATATCTTGAACATTTACAAGAGATTCATCAACAAGATCAGGTAAATTGAACACATTTTGATTAGGTTTTCACTGCATGAATCTGACAAAACATAATCCTGTTACCAAACCATCCAAAAAAAAAAAAAAAAAAAAAAAAAAAAAAAAAAAAAAAAAAGCACTGTTTTATTTTACTTAACACCTATAATTTATCTACACTAATATAAATAGATAGACTAATATGTATATTAATTTTTTAATGTACTTGTTTAATATAATTGCAGGTTTGTAAAAATATAGAAATTTAAAATTAACTGAATGTTTATAAAAAGTAAAGAAACCATAAATAAATAAATGAATAAGCAAAATGCTTAAAAAATGTAAACTATGTGAATCATGGTTAAATTACTCACTAAAAATAAAACAATTTATTAATCTTAATTTCATATATAATGCCCGGATACAGAACTGGGGTACAATGGACCATGGTCCATTGTACCCCAGTTTTGGGTGGTCCATTGTTCCCCATATGGAAGTTTGACAGAAAAAAGAAAAAAAAAAAAAAAAAAAATTCAATTATTTTAGCTACATTTAATAGATTATCACACACACAGAATAGATTATCTTAGCTTTTAATTGTGCTCAGCAATGTCTTTCAAATCATAATTCTTTAATGAAGAAAAGAAGACGTGTTTCGCTGAAAATATTTACTTCTACCTGCCACAAACCATCTTTCTAGAATAAAATGGCTAATTTGTCAGTTGGACACATAATTTTACACTTTGATTCATCACTGTAGTGCTATCATCTATATGCCAAAATATGAAGCATTCAAAAACAGAAATAATATGAATAATAGGAGGTGGTCCATTGTACCCCGGTCTCCCCTATATGACACCAAATATCTATCAAATACTATAATTTTGAAAGAGAATTTCTTTGAATTCCAATGAAAAGGAATGTTAGTCAAGAAAATTTTGAAAAATATGCATAGCTTTTTATGTGTAAAATATATTGGCAGAAAATATACTGTAATTTTACAATTCTCTATTGTTGAAGCTGTGACATCCTAAACTGATAAATTATGCAACATATTGTAGTGCATTGTTATTACTAGTTGAGAGTGTGTGTGTGTGTTTCTGTAAGTTTCATGTTCTCATGAATATTCCTGTGTACATTTTGTTTGGTTTTAATTTCTGTGAACTAATTAGTGTGTGGGTTTTAGAAGAATTGCCATACCTGAGAGTTCCATTACATACAGTTATTAAATTAACACCTGTGGCATATGGCTGTGAAATGGAACAGTTCCAACTACCTGTTGCTGCTGTTGACACTCACAGGGAAAAACCAAAGGTATGTGTGCATAGTTAACTGTTTGATCTTATTTATCAGAGACTGATCATTTATTGCTGTTATCGTGTGTATTTCTCATTGTGAAGTTTTACCTGGTACTAAAACTGCAGTTAAATATCTTTTAATGCATGATCTTTATCATTCTGCTTATTTTTGCATGCTGATTGGTTCTTTTCTTGCTTTGCTTATGTATGTGCTTTTTTGTGTTTGTGCCGTGTGTGTTTATGTATGTATTTTTATGTGTTTGTAGATAGATGGTCTCTGTGAAACGTTCCTGTAATTTTTTTTAAATAAAGTTGAATAAATAAAAGGTTTGATATGAATGGTATTATGTTTCTATTTTTATGTAAAGAAACCACATTTTCACTTGTAAACAGTTGGCTTAAATAAAAAAAAAATTCATATTGACTATGGATTAGAATGAGGTAGTTTTTCTTTCTTTCTTTCTTTTTCTTTTTAAGAATGTTTGCATTTTAATTGTTTTAAATATATATATAAAATATTTTTTTTTTTAATTTTAATTTAAAAAAAAATTATTGAAAATAAGTAGCATATTTATTACTTTTTTTGCTATTCTTATCAAAATGTTTTAAGTATCATAATTTCAATTTCTACGAAATAAATCGCATATAAATATATAGCTACATAAAAATTACTTGTATTATTTCTCATCATAAGCTTTTTAAAATATCAATACTGAGAAAGGCATAAGGAACACTTTAGATGTATTAAATATACACACTTAGTAAAGGCAATTTTTGTTTTGTTTTTACTAATTTTATGCATTTTACATTTTAGATAAAGGCTGCGATTATTTTTCTTTTGTAACTTATGTTCTTGCAGCAAGATTAATTCATATGTTCTCAATATTTAAATTATAAAATGTTTGAATCCCATTTACTTTTGAAATTAATTTTATTAACTTTGAACAAAAATAACTGAAGTTTTATTTCAAAAACTTGTAATGGCACAAAACTTCTTCTTTCCTCTCATTTTTCAGTTATTTTATTTATTTTAATCTATGAAGTTTTGTTTTGACAATATATGATTTACAGCTTTATTCTTGTATAGCTCATCTGTTTGGCTATTTAATTTGATTAAAAAAAATATGGATATTCTGCAAGTACTTAAAAAAATATAGAAAAATTTAAACATATTTTTGTTTACTTCATTCAATTTCTTATTTTCTGTTAAAATCCCTCCTGGCAATTGGCTAATTCTTAAATTTTACGACTGAGCAATATTTCTGTAACAATGAAACAAATTTAACTCCTTTGAGACACATATTATTATCCAGTTTACAACTATTTTTTTGTGTATCACTATTTCCAAATAGTAATCTTTACTGTATTTAATTGTGAACATTCTGAGATTAGATATGAATAGATAAAGCAATTTATCACTTCTGAACTAGCAGTATTCAAAAATAGGAACATTTACCTTATATGGCATCTGTATGTGACACTTGTTCCTAAAGGATGGAAAATTTCTATTAAATAACACCCTTACTTTATCGTTTTGTAAATCACTACCATAAATCTGTCTTGTTTTATTAAAATATTTGATTTAAAAGAAAATCTATGCAGTATTAAAGCATTCCTCCATGAAAACATAATTTTACAGAATGTTTAGACATGAAATAAATTTGGAAAAACTGATTAAAACTTTAAATATCCTGGATAATTCCATTAAACTGTCACTTATGGGTATTTTCTTGGTACAACAATAAATCTTAATTTATTTATATATAGAAAAGTTCTAGGTGAAGCTTATAATTTTTATTTATGTCTGATTTTTTTTTTTTTAGTCACATTTTTAAAAGTGAGATGTATTGAATTGTTTTATAATTTAATAGAATTAAGTATATATTCCTGTAAAACAGTACTAATTTCATCTGACTTGGCATTAAATTTATTCTAAAAGCTTTGATCTAATGCTAGTTAGAAACTATTATAAAACTGCTTTAAATTATAAAATTAAAAAAAATAAAATCAATGAGTTTTTGTAAATTTGTGAAAAAAGTAATCAACGGATGGTGTTTTGTAAATTTGCGAAATTTGTGTTATTTTGAATTGGCATTGTAAAACTAATCTTAAAATTAACATCTGAATTACATCAGGATCATTTGGTGTTTCACTAAATTTTTGCCGAGCAATTATGTTGATAGTTAATTCTTTTCAAATTAACAGTATGTAAAGGAAAGTAAAATTTGCGTGGAATTGGGATATAATTGAAGTATATTTGTGTACAACTTTTGAATAATGATAAAAAATTGAACAGCTTTTTCCTTAGAAATATATTGTGGCGTTTTCTTCAAAGGTGTAATTTAAATTTTTATAAGGAAACTACAATTTATATTGGTGTTATAACTATATTTCTTATAAGCATATTTTTTTAGGTATGGGGGGAGGGGGGGGGCAGATCAGGGGTATGTATATCCCTTAAACATTTTGTGAATCAAAAATACAAAAAAAGATAACTTTTAATAAATTTTAATTTTTTGGGGAAATTTAATTTAATACTTTGAGCAGAAATTGTTCAAGGGTAGATTGCTGACATAAAAATGTTCAGCTCTTAAGCCAAAACATTCCCCCCCCCCCCCCAAAAAAAAAAAAAAAAATAAATAAATAAATAAAAACCCTGTGTTTATCAGTATTAAATCTTATCTTTATCTGATAAGATTTATCTGGGGAATATTGGGCAAGTTTTTTTCCCCTTTTCTTTTTATAAAAAAGTATCTTTTTGATTTTCTGAGGTCCAAACAAATTCTTTTTGATTATATGAAAAAGAATAAAACAAGTTTGTTAACTTTGATGTCCCCCCCCCCTTTTTTTTTCCTTGCAGCCAAATTAAATGAATTAGATTAGTTTTAGCATATGTACAAATATTTGTATAGATTAAGTTTGTGTGTAACTTTTTTTGTATGTGTGTTGTTTATTAAATGTCAGTGCAGATACCTAAAGTATTTTTCATAAAACTATCCATTTTGTAATGTTAGAAGGTATGTTTGGAAAATTACAATGTTATATAATATTTTGAAATTTTTAATTGCATGCCTCAATGTAAGTTATACAATACAGCATTGTTTCAGCTTTTGTACAATTTTTTTCTAAAACACACTCTGTTTCTTGCATTTTATTCAATTTTTATCTGGTTTGCAATGATTGTTCTAAATAAATCTATAATAAAAATTTATAAAAAGGAATCCAAACTATATAGTATAACAAAACTAAATTTATAATAAAATGGAATTTTATAAATTCAGTTTCCTCCCCATCCTCTTACAAAAAAAAAAGTAGGTTAATCTATCACTGGTTAGTCAAACATTGTTTCAATAATTCTTTCACACCGTTTTCAATAAATATTAAAAATACTTAAAAAATCATCAAACCTTTTAAGATTTTACTTTGGGGAGGTCTTACCTTAGTTTTAGCAAATATGGGGTGATTGCAGACTCTTTAGAAATCAGTCTGTTTCCAAGGTACTTGGAAATAAAATACTCCTAATTTTTCATTTGAGCCCTCTTTTGTTTCCATCCCTCCCCCATGCAACGTGGAAGGGAGTGCCAAAAACCCCAATGTCTTGCTGCTTTCATCAAACTTCTCTGACACAATTCTTTTATCTCAATGGATAAGTGCAGGACTATAGAAGTTTTGACATATAATCTCTTCTTAAAGAAATGTATTTGGAGCTTCAAAGACTGATTTTTAATTGTGGTGTTAGCAGATCAGAGGAAACTATCACTGCCAAAGAAAATTTTGAAACTTTGTGAAACTGGAGGTATAAGATTTTAAAAATTTAGCAGCCCTTCCCCTTCCCATCATTTTTTGGGGAGTTCTTGGAAACATAACTATTTGGGAGATGTAAATGGGGAAAATAGCGAAAAATACTTAAGATACGGCTTTTGGCATTGGCTTTTCAATTCATTCAGAGGAATAGTGAATGGGGAAAAATTTGCGTTCTGATACATAAACCCATTTTTCTAAATGGAGGATGAAAATTATAATGTTTTTAAATTATATTTCGTTGTAATAAGTTAATACATTGTATTTTACAAGATTTGGCTTTGTAATCTGGAAATTTTAATAATGGATTCAATGAACAATAAAAGCAGAGTATGGCCTTATAATTTCAGATTGGATGTGTTGCCGAATAATCATATCTTGTTACTGCCAATTTGCTGGCATACTGGCTGGGTTGATGCCAGTATGCTTGCTGGATATCTGTTGCATTTCTAGTATACACCATAGGTAATGCATAGCCACGATCTTACCATGGAGATCAGTGGACCACAGCTGCCTCATCTCCAGGAATATTGAAAATAAATAAGTCATTAATCACATTTTGCTTCTATAAATTTAATTTTGAGGCCACTTTAAACCCAGTTTCTTTCTTTTTTATAAGTTGGAAAAATTGTATAAGAACTTAGCATTTTATTTGGAAAATTATTTAAATCTGTTTCTTAAAGATTTTATTTTTTTCGAAAACCTTTACAACAGGACACTTTATGACCCCTACCCAGTACTAAATAGAAGAGATATTCCTTGACAATTTTACCATTTACACATATTCCAAAAGTGCAAACCTACTGTAATACATGTTTCTGTAGAAAATTTTAATCTCGTCTGTACAATCATTACTTTCTGGATAATAAATTTTAAACTTAGAGAGCATACAGAATTATATTGAAATAATCCAGAATTTATACAGCATATACCACCATATATCTTTCACTACAGCCCTGATCTCTTGTTAGGTGCATTCGTAATTATATAAATACGTACTACAGTTTGTTGTCATTTGATCCGTCCGTCTGTCTGTATAACAGCGCAAAAACTACCCAACTAAATGGTTTGAAATTTAATATATATAATCGTTGCAGAATTTTGTCGTAGTTTTTAATTTTATGAAAATTGAATCAAAACTTAAAAAGATATTAAGTTTTCTTCCTTCTATTAAATCCTATCATATGTAATCTAGAAAATAATAAAAACTCAAATCGTCTGACTTTGGAAAGCAAATATGGGCTGACTATTTCTTTTTTCACATGCCAGGAGGCCATTTTTATTAAATTTCGAATAAAATTGCATAAAAGTTAAATTTTTAGAAAGATTGTTCAAAAAAATTGTTTGTTTGAGAGATGAGTTACATTCAAATATGTATAGATTCTGAGATAATTTCAGAGGTTGAAAGCCAAATATCTCAATTCATTAAAGTAAATAAACAAAAGATTCATTCATCATGAGTCATAGAAATATTAAACCATGGAGGTAATCATTTGTAAAACACTATTTCCATGGTGAATTTTGCAGCACTGTCTGGTGTCAAAAAAAAAAAAAAAAAACACATTTGTAAACATGGCATACATAAGAAGAAAAAAAAGGCATGCTCATTTTGCTCATAATAGATGATTTCAACGCACTTCATTTGTCACATTTAACGTGCAATTTCCAACTTGTCTGTACTATAGACATGTTTAATAAATGGAAAAATAAAGTGATATAGGTATTTTATGTATCGCCCACTGTTGATCAACTGTGTGCTTTGATCTTCCTTGTGTACTGCTCCTTGTCTGCTGTGGTGCTAAATTAACAAAGTGGCTTTATTCCAAAAAGCTTTTGCCTGTGTGTGGTTGACAAATGAAATGGCTTTGATTTTGTTTCATGATTTGAGTATTTCTTGTAGCCTTCTACTTTGAATCACGTTCTGCAGAATGGAAGTCTTTCACCATCATATTCACGGACTATTTACTGGAAGTAACATGTAAGTTTAGATTGTATAATAATCTTAAATTTTATTTTATAGTTGTTTCAATGTTTTATGTTTACTTTGTTTGTTAAATGCTCTTTTTTTTTTTTCATTCAAATATGCAGAATTTTTAAAGCAACTTTATATAAAAGAAATGTATTATGTAAATGCTTATTTTTTTTTTTTTTATAATTATGTAGCTGTTTAGATTTACCTATGTTTTGAAGAAAAATGACAAATCCTGTAATATACGAAAGTAGTAGTATACAAAAATACAAAATTTCAATGAGTCTGTTTATATGAAATTTCGTTAACATATTTTAGACTTTTTAAGTAATAAGAAATTCCTGTATTTTATTATAAATTGTCTTTTAATAATACTTGGAAAGAACCCAATGATTTTGAGCAACAATATAAATCTTAAAATAAATAAATAAAAATAAAGTGGTAACTATACAACACTACTTGAGACTGCTACTTGAACTTGTTACTTACTATATACATATATATTTTCCTTTTTTCAGTGTTTGACTTTAATGATAACATAATTCCTATACTTCATGTTTATTTAAAAAATCTCATTGACAGGTTAAAATATTTATTGTATATTAAAAGCATTTAAATTCTTTCTTTCAGATACATGGATAACAATTTGTGAATTTTTATTGATAAATTTCTAATAAGACAGCTTATCTGTTCTTTTAATTTTCCATCAGACTAATTTAAACTGTCACTAGTAATATAATCATTGCAAAAAAAAAAAAAAAAAAAAAAAAAAAAAAAAAATTCAACTTCAGATTTTATTATCTTTAGTGAAATGACATTTTTTTTTTTTTTTTTTTTTTTTTTTTTTCATGTCAGTTTCTCTATTTTAAAGCATTTTGCTTACCTTTTTTTTTTTTTTCAAATCTTCTTTTCAATTATTTTATCCCCCCCCCCCCTTTTTTTTTTTTTTCAAATTTTCTGCTCTTTAGTACCTAGGCTGTTTTCCTGTTATCAGCTTTCAGAAAATACTTTAACAAATCTTTAATCAACCTTTTTTGCTCAAGAATTTTAATGGAAAGTCATTTTTTTCTCAAAGTATTTTTTCCTTACAAAAATGCTTAAAATCTACCACATTTTGATGCTTTTTAAGTTGATCTAATGAATTACCTTTTTTTCTTAATAAGCTATCATAAAGATTTTTTTTACATAAATTCATAATTTTAGAGATTATTGTAATGTTAAAAAAATAGCTATATTATTTTCTTTAATATGTTTTAAATATTTTTCATGTTTTATAATGATTCGTTAATTGTAGTTTTATTTAGATAATTTAAGTGCAATTTGGCTGTGAGAAATTCTTTCATTATCATTAAACTGACCCACAAACTTTATTTAAAATGAGATTTTCTTTTTTTTTATTATTCAAAAAGAGTTTTGTTTTTAAACTCAAAACATTTTTCCTGTGCGTTTTTTACTATAAAAATAACTTTTAGTCTTTTTTAATATCTCAAGTTGTGTTTTTGTTAATATGACTTCATAATTTTCTATTTGTATGACACTGTTAAAGTATTTAAAGGGTTAATTGTTGATTTTAAATCACAAATAAATAAGATTGTGTAGTTCTTCTCGAAGTTTTCAAACCAATCCTTTTTAAGATTTAAAGTACTTTGATCAGTTTTATGGTGTTTTTATACAAACACGAAGGAACTGTTTTGGATCCTATACAATTTCATCAGGTATAAAGCCACACAAAGTTAAAAGGAAAACAGACTTTAACCATACCTCTTTGAAAGCATTGGAAGCTTAATGACGTGAGAGAATATAAAAATTGTTACAGGCTGTTGATTGTTGATCTGTTTATTGCTTAAATTTTAATATACAACCATTTATCCATAACACTGAAAAGTATAGTGCCATCGTATTAAAATTTTATGATGACCAGTTTTATGACTTCATTAAACAATAAATTTTACTTATGATAGGTAATCTTCCCAACTGAGCGAAAAAGTCAGGGCCAAAATTCGAACCTGGGATCCCTTGACTGAAGCTGTCAATGCTCTACCAACTGACCAATATTGCACGAATATGGCGAAACTAATTCACCCAGTTAACCTTAATGATTATAGCATGTGGTTTGATATCTGAATCAGCACAACAGAATAAATCAAATGTAATGGGACCTCCGGTAAACGCTGGAAATGTGATTACACTAGATTAATTTTGACACAATTATTCAAATTGGTAAAGAAATCATATGAGATGTAATCTTCCCAACTGGGCAGAAAAGTCCAGACCAGGATTCGAACCAGGTATCTCTTGGCTGAAGCTGCCCAACTGAGCAATCCCAGACTAATATGGCTGAACTAATTCACCCAGTTAATGATCATAGCATCTGGTCTGATATCTGAATCAGCACAACAGAATAAATAACAGGAATCCTGGCTTGGACTTTTTTGCCCAGTTGGGAAGATTACATCTCATATGATTTCTTTACCAATTTGAATAATTGTGCCAAAATTAATCTAAAATAAAGGATCAGGGTCCATAAGATGTGTTTTTGGCCATGAAATAAGACTAAAATTAGACTGTTATACTGACTTAATTATTTCACTTTTTAATATTAGAAGGTTTATCCTGTACGATTTCAACAATAGTTTTTGCATTTTGTTCAGATTTATATGACTTACACAAGCTCAAAGTTCATATTATTCATAGTTTTTGATGAAAAATATGCAATTTAGCCTAATTTTACCTAGATTTTTATATATTTTTTAATATTTGACTATGAGCGCAGCTTTGGAACACTTATTTTTACATAAATTGTACATTTTAATGTATTTTATAATATATGTAAATAAGAAAGTGTTGCACGATTGCACTCATATAAATAATTAAGGTTAAATTAGGAGAAATTGCATATTTTTCATCAAAAACTACGAATAATACGAACTTTGAGCTTGTATAAGTCATATAAATCTGAACAAAATGCAAAAAATATTGTTGAAATCGTACAGGATAAACCTTCTAATATTAAAAAGTGAAATAATTAAGTCAGTATAACAAAATCGAGTTTAGGCTTATTTCATGGGCCAAAAGAGAATGCTTATGGATCCTGATCTTTTTACTGTTAAGTCAATAAAGTCAGCTTTATAAAATTAAAAAATATTTTTTTCTTAGTGATTAATATAGTATTTTGAACCTAACTGGCTTAAATACCCGCTTATTAGCTGCTTTATAATTATTAATAATGCAAATATTATATAAGAACTCCTTAGAACAGGATTTCAATGCTAAGACATAGATAAGAAAATTTTTACATAATGGGGGTGGGGGGGGGGGAATTGACAAATTTAAAGTGCCCTACCAACACACACACACATACACACCAAAAAAAAAAAAAAAGTGAACAATTTTTGGAAATTAAAAAAAGATAAAGGTGTAAATGGGAATGCTATCGATGTAATTTTGACTTATTTTTAAATGATTTATAATTTTGTATTTGTGATAATTCCTTAAATTTGATATTCGGTAGAATATTTATATTTTTGCTTTTTTTTTGTTTTTATTTTGCAAATTTTTTTGTAATACTTACAGAAAAGAAATACATAGTTTTGGCATTTGTTTTTTCTTACACAAATTTTGTTGCTCAGACAATCAACTGCTTCCTAAATAAAAATGATTGAAAATGTGGTTTCTTAAAAGCAGATATGTATGTAATTTATGTTGACTGGTTCGCATTGGCTCAGTGCATGCTTTTATTAATTTCACTTGTTTTTGTGTTGATGCCATATAAATCACTTTATAACAGTTTTGCAAACTGTATAAATGATTTCTTTATAGATTCCGGGCTATTTAGAAGATAAATTCAAGTATAAAAAACAAGATAATCTTGATCATGAGCTCCAAGTAATGAATAAAGAGTCGAATGACAAAATGTACACGTATGATTCATCAACTGCTGTATACTGAACACCCTGTGGCAGTGCCAATTGCTGTTGAGCTTTGTTTTATGAATTGGTTGCTTTATATGCAACAGACTGTACAGAATATATTTGTATTTATTTCTCTTGTACATTTACACCCCCCCCCCCCAATTCTAGTTCCTCGTGCTCAGTTTTTAGAGAACTTAAATAAAATGTTACATTTTCTTCTCCTTTGTTTTAATTTTTCTGCAAGTCATTCCTCCTCTGTTTAGCATTTAATGCTCAGAATAATAGTTTCACTTTACTCATTTTGAAAGAGTTCATGCTGTTGTTATATTGCATTTGATTTTTAGAGATTGCTGCTTGAAGCTCATTCTATATTGTACTTAATTATTCACTGTAGAGCTTATGTACCATCCTATTGCACTTGATGTAATTTGCTTTCACATTTCTTTAGCATTCCTCTAACACCTTTTTGTTAAAAAGAAAAAAAAGCATTGTAGTTTTTGTACTGCAAAGTACAGGCACTTCCCTATTTATGATGGAGTTAGGTAGCAGTAAACAAAGTTGCGATGGAATCGCAGCTTGAAAATATAAGTAAAAAAGGATAATAAAATATAATAAAACATGCTTTGTACAAGTGGACCCAGCAGGTAATGTTTCAAAAAGTTTTATTGATGGTGCTATGTAGGAGTGCGATAAATCATACATGGCACATTTGATCTTAATAGTGGGTGGTTGTTAATGCATGCATTTTGTTAGTGAGCTGCAACTTTAAGTTTCTTGCCTGAACAAAAATTGTTAAAACAACTGTGGCATGGAAAGAACTGAAATTGCTTCTGCCTGAAGGAATATCTCAATATGGCATGCAATACCATTGTATGGTTGATAAAGTGTGCCAAAAATATCATGTGAGGGTATTTCATGCCATATTGAGAATTTCTTTGGATGGAGACTTCAAACCTTTCTGTACCACATTAGTGGTAACAATTTTGTTCAGGTAACAAACTTAGTTGTCACTGACTAACAAAATGCAATAGTTGCCTACTTTGAAGATGACATGCACCATGTGCGATTTCTCATTCATACCTAGCACAATCTATGACTTTTTTCAAGCATTACTCTAGGCCACCTGGTATTTCTAGTTAGATGAATAAAAATGTTAGAATATATTATAACATTAATATTTACAACAGAAGGTACAGTAGGCTTAAAATCCTATGTACAAATTAATAAATAATTTAGTTGCTCGGTGAGGATGGATCAAGAACAATTCAATATGGAGACAATGGGTTGGCGATTTTCCCTTCTTATTCATCATTTGGATTGTCTTTTTAAAGAAGATATCGATTGTAGACAATCTGCTTTTGTCTTTTCAGCATAAATTTGTTTATAGCAAGCAATGGCATCTTGTATTTGTTGATATTCTTAAGAAATATTAATAATTATAATCCATTTCTTCTAGCATTTATGTGCCTCTTTGTTGACCATGGAAGACATCTTCTGTCATTTTTTTTCCATTCTGAATTTCTTCTGCTCTTCCAGAAATTTATTTTATTCAGCCAATTTCTTTTTTGCCCTTACTCAGTTCATAGCATCGTCATTTAAATTTTCTCTTGTTTTATTTAGCATATTCTTCACCCAAAAAATCAGAACTCTAACAATCATAATTAGGAGAGTGTCTGTATATTATTGCATGTTACAGTGCTTTATGCTTATAAAGTCCGGATCAGTCGGAAAGTTTTGACATTTTAAGTGTTGTGATAAGTTATGTTTTTGGTAAAATGGCATTTGAAATTCTATAAAATGGCAGTATAAAAAATATTTTACTGGATTTGTGTTAGATTTTACATTGGACTTATTTTATCAGTGGTTGATCCAGATAAAATTTGAGACCTGTTTAGGGCCCCTTCATGAAATTCCTTTTCATGAAGACTCTTCATTTATCACTTTTTTTTTTGTTAATTTTTAAAATGCTTGATTTGCAATCAAAACAAGTTTGCCAAAAAGGAAAACTTTAACAGAAGGGTCTATAGAAGTTATTAATAATAAATGCTTTTCTTGAATTTGAATAACTGAATTTCATCTTTTGTTACAAAATGTTATTTTTCATAAAAATATAACAAATTTCACTAAATAACTTACTTTTCACAAAATGGGCTTCCCAAGAAAAAAAAAAACCTGTATTGACCCCTGTTTATGGAATGTTCTAGTTCCAACTTTATCATGATGGAATATTTTGAAAATTTTCCAAGAATATTGGCGAGTAATTTCACTCTTTGATCTTTTTGTCAATGAGTGAAATTACTCATTGACAAAAAGATCAAAGAGTGAAATTACTCGGCGATTCTAAATGTTTAAAATATTTGTTTTCTGAAGCAATGACAAACACTGGTTTTTACCATTTTTTGTTTAAAATTTTTTAATAGTTGAGAAATCAAATGTTCTCTTCAGTACACTATAGAAAGTTTAACACAATTAATATAGTTTATTAACTTGCATTCATTAATGTAAGGTTAACATCGCTGTTTAAAATATGATATTTGCAGAAAAGTATATCCATATGCAGAATTAATGCTAAAGAAACACTTAGGAGCTCTGTTATAATCAAATTCCCAGTGTATATTTGGACTTTGTCTGGAATTATGTGAGATTTTGTCATCTGTTATGTTTATTTTTAATATTTATAGGATCACTGTTTAATAGAACTGAGGATAAGCACACAATGTACAAATTTTTATTAATAAATTAACCAATTGTCGAATGATATGTGAGAGTGTGACATCAATAAGTCCATTCACTCCCATGATCCTCATTCCATTTGATAACGTGATTAAACTATTCCCCAATTGTTATTTTAATTATTTCCAATGTATACTCATGAGTTTTTTCTCTGCCTGGAGAAATTGTTTTGTTTTAACCTATTTTCTCCAAACATTCCTCATTTTGCCATGTGTTATGCATAACCGCCAACCTTCATGTTTTTTTTTTTTTCTCCAAGTCAAATAAAAACAGGAATACTGATTAATAAAAGAAGTTAGTAAATCACCTACAAGCAAGAAACATCTTAATTTTTCTGATTCAAATTAAGATTATTTGACTTAAAAAAAAAAAAAAAAACAGAAGGTTGGCAGCTATGGTTGCAGCATATTTATTTCCTTATCTATCAGAAAAGGGTACTTGGCAAAAAGTATCTATTCCAATTGTTAAGCATCTTTGATTAAAAATTGTTTCATGTTTGTTTATTGTTTTGGTTTTAATTTATTTTTAAGTTTAAATGTCTCTAAAAAATCTCGCAGGTTATTGTTTTGAAAATTTTATAGGACAATCAAACCAAAAATGCAGTTGAAAAATTAGATTTAGTGATTCCTTGTAGCGAACTTTTTGTAAAGAGATCCATAGTTTCGTTAAACTTTAGTAAAATTTTGTCAATCAATTTAAGCTGAACTATAGAATGTACTGGTATTATATAATTTATATTACTTTATCTTACTGAAATATTACAAACTGATTTTGAGTTGAACTTATTTTTCATTTATTTACTATTTTATTTGTTTTCCTAATTGCATTTATTAAGAGAACATGGGCATCTTTGGAAAGTTTGTATCCATATTTTCTTTTAAAAATCAGTTATAAAAATTTTGTAATTGTCTGATCATAAGGAGATGTATATTTTTTAGAAGGGAAACGTACCCCCTGTTACCAGAAAATAAAATCTGACCTAAATAAACCTGAGTAAAATCTTTTTCCAATTTCTACCTTCTTGTATGATTAAACGTCTGTTAATCAACCAACCAATCTAACATTTAGGCTTAGAGCAAAATCTTAATACATTCCCTAATGAAATTTTAAATAGCTTACAATGTATGTTGTGAATGTTTACCCCTCCTCCCCCTTCCCTCAGATTAAGATATTTTAAATTTTATTCATTGGTAAAGGCCTTGTACTCAATTTTTTTTTTCTTTTTTCTCCCAAAAGAACTTTAAAAGAAAATTTATAGACTTTTTTTTTTTTTTATAGAAATGTTTTAGTAGTGAATGGTTTTGTTTGAAAATGTAATTGCAATATTTCCAATCCTTTCTTATTTTAATATTTTGCTTACTTTTATTAAGCACCCCCCCCCCAAAAAAAAATAAATAAATAAATAAATAAATAAATCTCACGTATACAATTTGATGAAAATAACACTTCATTTTTCTGTGTTTAAAGTGTGTTGAAATGTGAGAAAATTAGTGTTAATTTAAGACATTGGCTCTAGCTTTACTTCATGTTGAAAATTTATAACTGATATAGATGTCTTTTTTACTATAGTCATTGCATATTTATTAAGTGCTGATGTTTTTCACTAGTCCATGTACTAGTATAAATTAAGTAAAATTTTGTGTAGAATCTAAATGTGTGTAAAAAGAAAAAAAAAAAAACTAAAGATTGATTTAAAGACGTCCAGTGCAGTAGTGGGAGAGGTGTTTTTTAAAGGATTTTTTTAGCATTTAAAATATTATTATTCTATAGAATTTTAAGAATTGTTTAAAATCAGTGCCAAAAGGATTTTGCAGTAATAATTCTTTTTTTTTTCCTATTTAATGATAAACATATCAAAATTTTAAGGTTAACCTTAAAATCCTAAAAGATTGGTTTTCATTGTAAATTGTAATTAAACTTATTCTGAATCATCTAGATAAGGTATTGATTAGCCTAGAAATTTCATAGTTGATATATTTATCTTATCAATTATGTCAGGAGCAAGTCTTTTTAAATGCAAGAGTGCCTTGAATTTAGATTGTTTTTATAGTGCAGCAATAAAATATTTAATAAGGGTTTTTCCATTCGAAAGTGTTGCACCATCTTTACACATTTTCCAGATTTTCATTTTGAAGGCATTTTAGCATTTCCGTAATCAGCTAGAATTTCAAACCACACAAATAATTGAATCTCATTTCAAAAACTACATAATTCAGATTTAATTTTTATTTTGCTTATTGTTTGATGATATCTACTTTTTAAAATGTTTAATTTGTTGTATATTGAGATTTCCTGGTAGGATTTAGTTAAGATGTTTTCATGTATATTTTTTTACTGTAACAATTAATGCAAAATATTATATGCATCTTTTTAAACAAGAAATTCAATCATATTTTTCATTTTTGTTCTACAAACATGTTAATGTTTTATTTCAAAGGTGTGTGTGTGTGTGTGTCTATATATATATGTTAGATGTTGCTGTAAAAGCATGAAGTCTGGTGAATTCTAGCCTTTACCAAAATAAGTTGGTAAACCCCCAAAATATGCTACTAAACACTTCCATTTCTGGCTTTTTCAAAAATTTTGTGGTAAGTGCTAGGATTTAAAGGTTCCTTTCTACAAAAGTTCGAAATGACTAATGAACTTGGCATAGTGATATGGAAATGCAAAATTAACATAGAGCAGATAGTTGGTATTTTCAACCATACATTTAATTATTTTTACTTATTCAAAGGCTATATGAGTTGAATAGTAAAGTAAAACAACTTTATTTCAGATTACACTCAGTTTTTTTCATAAACGTTATAATTTTTTTTTTAATTATATTTAAGCAAAGCCAATAACATTAAAATTGTATAACATAACTTAATTTTTATATTTACTACATGTAACTGTCATTTTAAAAGGAAATGTTCATGAAACAAATGGAATTTTTATTATTTGAAACTTTCTCCAACATTATCAAATCATGCTTAAACTCACTTGTTACAGCAATGTTGAATGTTGTTGCTTTTTGAAAGTAGAAGGACATTGCAGAGTTCTGGGACGGAAATTGCACTTCTTAACTATTAAAAGCATAAAATCTAAGTAATCTAGGTAGGGAGGGTGGGAAGGTGTGTCCCCAGGCCACCAACTCCCTCCCCAAATTCAACACTGTATTTTGGGCTTTTACCAACTCACTTTGGTAAATGCTAGGACTTGCTGGTAAAACCTAGGATTTACCAGACTTTGGACTTCTACAGTAGCATATATGTGAACTTTTGTGTGCTCATATTTCAGAAATCTTTTGTTTTACAAGTCTGTTATCAGTTATTTTATAAACATGTAAATATTTTGTTTTTGCAGTCAATGGGACTTAATGTACTACAAATGAGACACACACACACAAAAAAAAAAAAAAAAAAAAAGATTGATCATATTTTTCTTAAGTATTTGTAAGAAGACATAAATCTTTGTCCTCTCAAGGATTGATATTAAGATATTAAGGCTAACCAAAGTCTCCTTACATAACCATCTTATTCAATCCTATTTTCTTCTTGTTATTTTGTTGGCCATTGGAAGATATCATGGACTGTGTTTATCATTGACTGTTTTCGAAATAAATGACAATTTTTCAGTGTCTTTTGAGGACTGATGAATAAAGCTGTATAATTTTTGGCCCCACATGTGAGCCTACCTAAACACTTGTAACAAAAAAAAAAAAAAATTGGAAACAAAAATAAAACTGCATTATGTAGTTTTTGAAATTACCGATTCAACTACAATCAGTAGTACCTTGCTTATGAAAACAAAACTAGTAAAATGTCACTTTCTTTAAAGGATCACTTCTCATCAATACTTAATTAGAAAATTTAATTTTTATCATAAATGTACTGTATTTATAGTGTCTTGCAATTAAGCTTTAGTAATTTATTTGTTCACTCCTCATATAAATGTATAATTCATAACAAGTTATATGAGCACTCTTCTCTTTAATATGAATGAATAATATTTCTAAATTTTCTGTTCTACTTAGATGTAAGAAAACAAATGTTATACAGGTCTTGTATGCCCTCTCCCTCTTTAAGGTAATTTTTGATACTGTTTGAAAGTGGGCTGTGCAATATGTCATACTATAAATTATTGAAATTATTTTTGGATGTCTACTTTGTTTTGATGAAAGAGTTCTTTAATTTTTTGTGAGATTTTGTCCTTTTGTGTGTAGAAAGCTTCTTTTATATTGTTATCAATTTTATTTACATTGGTTGAATTTTATTTAAGTTCTTAGGCTTAGTTATTTTGTTACAAATTGGCATTTATTTCTCTACTTGTGGCAGCTGTAAGATTTATTTAATGCATAAAACTCGTTATTTTCAGATGGATTTTATTTTTATGTTTCGAATGGATGTAATTCTATGTTTAAATAAGAAAATAAAGTGATTGATCATATTTGACTTGTCTTTTATTGTAGAATAGCTGAACGATTGATTTTCATTTTTGTTCTTCATATTAACCTGTACTTTTCTGCCAATCCTTAATTGTCTTTTTAAAAATCATGTAGCAACTATTGCATTGTTATAATAAGCAAAACTTGGTTCAATGCTTCCCCTGAGAAATTGGATATGAAAGTTTATTAATATATCCTGAACTAATTTTTATTTTGCTTTTCCGGTTTCAGAAGTTTGAATTTAACAATTATCATGATTTATTTAATCTGTGATTACATTATTACTGAAAGCATTTTGCTGACATGTAGTTTTTCTTAATATAAATTTACCCTTTTTAACTATGACCCTATCATAAAAAAGTCTCTAAAGTCATTTCAGTTCTGTTATTGAAAACAAGACTATAGTTTAACCCTTTTAACCATTTGAGGGTTTTCCTGCATTTTCATAAGTGTGCTCGTAAATCGCAGGATACATACATTAAATATGTATTTATTGGTTGAATAGCAAATATTGTTGGTAATTATTAATTTCTGAGCAAAAAATGGATGTTTAATGATAATGTTTCTATTTTAATTAAATCTGGATTTTTTTTTTTTTAAGCATTTGTGCAATTTTATTTTTTTATTTGACCTGAGATGACTGTTATGCCCTGAAATATCAAATTTCTTGATGGGGGGGGGACAATTGCCCCCTGGCCTCCCTCAAATGGCACACCTGTAAGACATTCCTTTGTTCAAACACATATGCTGCCCCTTCCTCAAATTTAACACATGAAAGTAAGAATGACAATAGCCAATTTAAAAAGTAGCAATGTATTGTTACAGCTTTTTCTGAAATGAGTTATTGAATTTAAGTATTTCATTACTTATTAAAAAATATTTTCTGAATTTGCATTAAAAAATTGTTTTATGTTAGAATCTCAGTAATGCATAAGTATGTAATTAGAATTAAACTATGAAAGGATTCATTTTCTAAAATTAAAATGCAATTCTTCATTTATATAAATTAAATTAATGTAACTAACTTTTTTATTCTTTTACTTTTGCCTTTTTAACCCATTAGGAGTCGCTATATATATATATTAACCTATTATTTTATAGAATAGTTTTTTTATGAACAGAAAGTATTTTTTAAAGTACTACTGAAAAAAAAATTCAAATATTTAGAAGAAATAGCATGTTCCCAAAATGGGAGCAATGGTGCCTAATGGGGATAATTTTTTTCAAAATTTTTACTTCCTCCTTATTAATGCCTCCGTGCATTTATGGTAGTTGTTTCTCAGTTTTTTAGATATAAAAGGGATAATATCATTCTAAAACTGATATTTTACGAAGAATTCATAAAAATTAGTCCAACATCTACATTTATAATAAAAACAAAAAATAAAATTAGATTTCATAAACACTTTCATTATCAACCTCTTTATTTTTCATCATTATATTATTTTTGTCCTATTATTTTTCATGAAAATTATTACATTTTTTATGCAACATTCATTATATTGCTTTTTTTTTTCATTTTCAGAAATTGGTTTTTTAGCTTTTTTGCATTTTGTTTAGTTTTTTTCTATATTCAGATTTGAAGAATTCTCTGAACTTTCTTCTAATATATAAAGTCTGCGTTTAATACTTTATCTTTTTTTAAATAATACATCAGATGTTTCTTGATTGTCTGTTGATTTAGAATTTTCGGCAAGTTCTACTCCAAAAGATATATCATGGGGTAAATTGTCACATAAATCATTTTCTATTGCATCTTTCTCATATGTTACAATACTGTGATCAGGTAGCAAACAATCAATTTCTGGAACATCCGAAAAATCATCCAAATCTAAAATAAAAATTGTTCAATCATCTTTCGTGTAAAATTGTCAGAAAGAAAAATTATGTAATTATGAAAAATAAAGAGATGGATAATGAAAATGCTTATGGAACTTGTAATTTCATTTTGTTTTTTGTTGTAAATGTAGAAGTTGGACTAATTTATAGGAATCCTTCTTAAGATATCAGTTTCAGAATATTTTTCATTTTATAGCTAAAAAAATAATTACTATAAATGCAAGGAGGCATGTGTAAAAGTTTTCAAAAAGATTATCCCATTAGGCACCATTGGCTCCCATATTTGAGAACAACTTATGCTTTCGGTAATTGTGATTGATCTGTTATACATATTAATTCTGGATTGATGTTGTTTTATATAATGCACAGTTATATACATATTTTAACTTCAAAATATAATTTTTATTATGAAGTTATTTTATTAAACATGTTTTAAATAATAGAATATTCAAATGAAACTTAAAAGAAAATTAATGATCTCATATATTCAAAATACACATAACATTAATCTTTTAACACTATATAAAATATTCCCTTTAGAAAAAAAAAAAATCCTAAAGCAATGTTCCCAAAATGGGAACAATGGCACTTAATTGATTAAATAAGGTACTAACAAAAGCAGAATATACATCATACAAACATGGGGAAATACCAAAGGGACTGTGCCAAAAAAAATTGTATGTCTTCATTCTATGACACCTTATTTAAAGCCCATTTTTTAAGGGTACAAATGCATTTTATATACCAAAAAATACTATAGATGTGGGAAAGGGAAAAGACTGTCTAATAAGCAGGCATATTAACCTCTACCAATATAGTGGCCCAAACATTATACTAAAACTACATAGAAATGTAAAATTGTATCATCTCTTCAATCATATCAACCCAGAAATGGGCTGTTTCAGATATGCACTGGACTAAGCTTTTCAAAATTCCATACAACATCCAGTCAAAATTTAGGGCCCCTTCAGGAAAATACAATTAATAAAACAAGTCCTTTCACAAAATTCCTTTTAATAAAATAGCCCTCTTCACAAAATTCAATTCCATAAAAACATACTCTTCATTAATTTTATTTTGTTAGGTTTAAAATGTTTAATTTTCAAATGAAACAAGTTCACAATAAAGAAAAACTTTTAACAGAAGGACTTATTCAATTTCGAACTAAGCATTTATTAATAACTTCTGTAACTAAATTTCATCTTTTGTTGCAAAATGTTTTTTTTTTTTTTTTTTTCACAAAAATAGCTTATTTTTTTGCAAAATGTCCCCCCTCCCCCAAAGAAAAAAAAAAAACCTGTATCAACCCCTGAACATAATTAGTTATGTAGATCTTCCACAATTGCAGTCTTAAACTTTTTCTTAATGACACTGAATTGCTGATAAAAGATCTGCAAATATGTGTAGTGCCATAAATGAAACTTAGAAAAAATAGAGAGTTGCTCTCCCTCCCCTCCTTTTTTAAAATTGTTAATATACTTAGTGTACTAACTTTTAAAACAATAGTTTAACTTGTTTAGAAAACAAGACATACAGAAAGTGATTTAAAAGTGTCTTCATCTGTGACAGAGTTTTATCATTTTTTTCTGTATTCCTCTGCTTTTGCTGTTTATATTAAATAATTAAATTCTTGTGGACTTACTACTAATTGTAAATTGGGAGCTCTTTAATTCTTCCAAAAATTGTAGTCATATTTTCCATTTTTCTGAAGCTAAAATGATTTTTTTTCCCATGCTTTTTATCATCCAGTTTACTTTTATTCAATATTACCAGAGTTTAGCTTTGTAATCATTTTACTAATCTTCTGAAACCTATATTGATATGATCATTTTAAAATAAATTTATCATTAGATTAAAAATGGCACAAGTATTGGTTAATATGAAAAAACTGTTTCTTTAAAACAATTTGACTGTTAATTTGGATGTACTTGATAAACTTTACTTTTCTTTCTTTTGCATGTCTGTACAATATATACTGGCTGTAAAATTATGAATATTGAGAAATTTATTGCTGCATTCAAGCAAGTATTTAAGTTGTCTTTTGTTTGTTTTTTTATTAAATCAAGCATATTATTTTACTATGCATGTGACTTTATCTAATTTTTAAAATTTTTCTATATAATTTTGCATGTGGAATGTTATAGCAAGAGCATTCTCTCCACTAAAGCTTTTATATTTATTAAAATAGTGAAACAATTTATATGCAACTTTTATTATTTTATTCAATGTAAATAATTTAGTTTCTTTCAGTTTCTGTGATGGAATAATGGAATGTTTTCTTTGTAACATCAACTAGTTCTTGCACAGTGAACTCTTATTTAATGTAGTTACTTTAAATGAGATTTTATTAGCATGCTTTTAGATTTATTGTGACAATCCACTTGTTAATGATCTGTATTTGGATTATAAAACTGTAGAAAAGGGAGAAATGTAATTAATTTAAAGAAAAAAAAAAACCCTAGGCAGGTGGTTAGAGTACAAGAAAAGTAGACTGTCATTAGTGATAATATTCTTACTTGCTGTAGAACCTTAGATTGACTACTTGTTAGGCACAAGACAGTGCTGTATTCATTTGTTCATAGTTAATTTCTGTTGCTATTATCAGTAGTCATGTGCATTTAGAACTGTTTTTAGTTTTGGTTTAAAGAAAAAGTCTCAAAAGTACTTAAAACAATTATTTTCATAAACAGTTTTTAAACTCCCTTCATTAGTGAAGTGGGAGGAGGAATGTGTGTTGAAAGTTAGACGAAAAAACTAAAGCAGTTAATCAGGTGGTGGGGGGGGGGGGATCTTAGCTATTTGTTTTGCATATTAATTCTCTATAAATGAAGAAAGTGTATTTGAAATAAAGAAATACATTACATGACTTTAATCTGATTTGTTCAAAGATGTAAATTAATAATTCTAATAATACATTAGCCGATTAGCCGTTTTTTATACAGTGCATAACAAGGCAAAAACAATAGAGATCTGAAAACAATGTATGACTGGATATTTAAGAAATTAAAGGTAACCTACAGGTAAACATTTTATATTTATCTCCAGACATTGATTTATAACAGGTGCATAGACAGGAGGTTGGTGGGGGGGAGGTGTACTTTCACCCTCCCTCCTTCACACATTTATGTAAGGCCATCCCTGCTGTGTCCTTTCATAAAACATACTAGATAATCTAATGTTTTATTTGAATATTTTAATTAAATTAACAGTGACTGCACATATGAAAAGTACAGAAAGAAACATCATAAAAAGAGGGTGTGTGAATGAGCAATATATGAGGGAGTTAGAATGACAGGGCAATACAAGTTTTACAAACCCTTCATTTCCCAAATTATTAAATATTGACTTACTCCACTGTCAATTTTACCCCCTCATATAAAAGTGGACTGTTGTTTTAGTTTTATATATACAACATTTCTTTGACATTTTTCAGAAATGCGTGCATCGTTGTCTGGTGAAGCTACCTATAAAGTTTGTTCCTCTTGAAACTAGTTGCTATTTTAAGCGTTAGTAGAGGTTCCAAAAGTTAATGTTTATATCTTGCCTCATGACAGTGGTATTTTAGTCTTATGATAGATCTTTACTGACATTAGACTGTCAAATTTTTTCCTGGAATTAAACATCACTTGGATCGTTAAACAAATTAATCAGTACTAGAAAACCATATTTTTCCTGTAATTCTTATTTTAAGAGCATGAA
Organism: Maratus michaelseni; assembly: GCA_963931845.1. NCBI lineage: Eukaryota > Metazoa > Arthropoda > Arachnida > Araneae > Salticidae > Maratus > Maratus michaelseni. The sequence continues at coordinate 29,364,938 of OZ007588.1, read as the reverse complement.
GACTCAATATAGCATTTTTAAGTGCTTGGGATAATTCTATGGCTATTAGCAAATGGGATATATAAATTTCAATTTGATTCTTTCAACTGCATTTCCATTCTAGTTTGCTTCAAACAGCTTTTAATTTACAAATTTCTGCATTGATTTGCATAATTTGTGTAACTAACTTATTGTCAGAAGAGTTTATAGGCAAATGTGAATCTAGTTTAAGTGCAGCATACAGTGATCGTTGATTATTAATTAAAAATAATGTATATTGTAAACCAAAATAAATAGCACCTAGATCTCTCAATTTGAGTTTGTGATAATGTTTGTTTTTTTATATTATATATAACTTTTCAATCAAAATGAAAGCTTTTTGTTTGCTTTTGTATTTAAAAAGGTGAAAGTTTAACATTTATATATAAAAGTGTTATAAAATTCTACTATTATGACATTTAAAAAAAAAAATTAAGTTTATTTGCTCAAGGACTTCAGTCATATACAAAAAGAAAAACAGCAAATCCCCAGAGTAATACATTTACTGCTATTTGCCATAAAATTGTACCACAACATCAAATGTTGTGTTCCACTCCAACACCGAAATGAAATTCTGAAATTGAATTCCCATTTTACTGAACAATCATAAACTCAAATCTTTAAAATTGATTCGTTTTATGTATTTTCTGGAAAATAATTTATTTTTAAATACAACATTTGTTATATGAAATAGTGCTTTAAAGGAAAGAAAACGTGGATTACTTATGTTGACTGTAGCTTTCAGACTGTTATGTTAAGAGTATTGGTTTGTGCTCATAACTGATAACTCTCTGCCTAAATAAAGAAAAAGATTACACAACCTTTACTTTATATGTCCTCTCTGCAAGCCAATATAAGTGTGAGAAAAAGATATATGCCATTGGGGAATTTCTTGATACCTCTGAAAATCCAATGCAGAAAATTAAGAAACATTTGTCCTTACAGAAAATTTAATTTCCATACAAGATATGCTGGTGTTGAATTCTGACACTTTCTCGGAGAGGGATTCCTGGGGCTCGGAGGGGGAGGTTGGATTTAAATGATCTGGAGGGGAATGTCCCCCCTGGGCCACCCCCTGAATTCAACACTGAGATATGCTTAGAAAATAAAGATACTCGGATGCCATAGGATTAAAAATGAGAATCTGAAATCTGACCTAGTCTTAACAGTAGAAGAAAAATTCTATGTATAATTAATACTTTCTATAAAAACTACTAAATTGTAATTTATTTTACTTGTTTTGTATATTAAACTTTAATTTACACAGTAATAAATCATACTAAGTGGATAAATAAGATAGTAAAAATACTTTGAGATCTAAGTTGAAAAATAATTTTAAAAAATCATGAGTCAAGTATAGATTATGAAACACTTTCCAACATATTGAGAATACTTCACTGTTTAATAAGGCAAAAGATGTCTAAGCAAACAATTCGGGAAAACAACATATTTGAAAACCCAATTTCAGCAATTACCATCTATAATCAGAAAAATATCCAATTCTTTTGTGCAGCCCTGTATATCATCTATAAATATACATATATGCTACATAGTATGCAAATATTTTGTTCAGTTGGGAAACTCATAAAACAGTCAAATTACTCTTCAGCAATTTGTGTCAATAATCAGAAATAGACTGTAATTCATTTTTGCAGACCTGTATAAGATATATAGCATTCACATATACCAAGTAATATGCAAAAAAGTAGTTAAATTTAAAAACTCTTACCACAATTGAAAACCCTCTTCTAAGAATTGTTCATAGACTGTACTGTAACCAAATTATTTTGTGTGTCCCTGTAAATGAACAATAAATGTTGTCCACACTCCCTATTCTATGGTAATCATCATGTAGCACACCTCAGTGATATGTGTATCAATTCCAATGTGTTTGAAATAGGGCAACATCATTAAAATACACTGCGAACGATTTTTCTCAATATACCATAATGTAAAAGCATTGTTTTGAGTGCCCCTGTAAACAAACTGAATGCTATACACTTCATTTCAATATCAAATATACCATGGTAAGCCAATTACATATCAGTTACAGGGCAAACAGACTACATTTATGCGAGTTAGAGAGCACAGACAAATAGGCAGCCAGACAAACCGAATTCATAAATATATATTCATATAAGAATGACCCCAAACAAATCATAACAATATTATGCCTGATGAAATACTTATTTTGAGTTTTTTTTTTTTTTTTTTTTTTTTTCTGTGTATGCCTATGCACACCCAAGGCCGAATTTAGACATGTGACTGGAGTGCCAAAAATATTAAAGTTTTAAGAGCATTGCTCTTAATTTTGAAATAGAGGGAAATTTTAAAGGCAGAATTAATAAGTATCTAATATCTTAAAACAATGAAGTTAAATAGAAGTGTAGTGTTCCATAGAAAATACGGATTGTTAGCTAATTATAAGCAATTATCGTCACAATGTCAACGGAAATTAAATGTCACTTTCCATTACAATCATTAATAAGCAGGAATTTCAAACTCTTACAGGGAGGGGTTATTAATATGAATCTAAATTTTAATTTCAACTGAAAAAAAAATGCATTTTTTTTTTTTTTTTTTTTTTTATAAATTTGTTCATTTTAAGATAGTTTCTAGAAATTAATTTCTGTTGAAAAAAAATAAGTTACTATTAATTTTTTCAAAAATATTTTTTTAAATAATTTTTTAATCCAAAATTACAGCTCATTCCGCTAAGTAGTTTTTGAGTTGTGCTTTAAATAAAACTACCCACATTGCAATTTGTTTTACAATGATTACAAATTAATTTAACACTAAGAGTTCCAAATTTTAAACCTGCATGTTTCCTAAACTATTGACCAAATGACTTCCAGTTTGTATCCCCTATAAGGTAAAATTTGCTGAAAAGACAAATATGAAGTCAAAATTAGGTGTTCGTATTGAAAATTTCAAAGTTTGGTATCATTTCAGTATGAAAACGAGCCCTAAGCTTATTCCTTTTTGTATATATATAAACTGAAAAGACTTTCTAATTCGAATGGCTATTCTTTTTTTTTCTTTTGCTGTGACATTTTAAAGATTAAAAGTATGGGGTATTCTTTTTTTTAACAGACTGCATCAACCCAAACTGTGTGTTGGGTTTGGATAAAGTTGGGTTACCCTGCTGATGCAGGACTCCAGTGTAGACAGGGCACTTTTCCTCTCTCCCCCCCCTTTTTTTTCTCCTTTGTCAGAATTGTTAATTGTTTTACTGAATTTTAATAAATAATTTATGTGAGATAATAAACATAATAAGTTCATGCAAGTTCTTAAACAACTATGAACAACACATAAAAATGTTGTAAACTCTTAATACAGTACCGTTCATCCACCACTCTCGATATCAGGGGTATATCGAATAATCAGAAGGTCATTTTCAGGTGCATTTTCTAATTGCACAAACATGCTGTAATTAAAATTTCTATAAATAAATAGCTACTGTCAGAAACTAAAATAACTTATCATACACTAAATAAGAAAAAATAACTCATTTAAAGAGAAAATTCCTGTCATTATGTACTTTTATTTTTTGCCATAAATAAAAAGAAGTAAAAGGTCAGCGAGATATGGAAAAAATATATATTGTGGCAAGGGGAATTGGAATATGCAAGGGTGGGCAAAATTCCTTCAGATTTCAAATTTCTTTTAATCTATTTTAAGTTTGACAAAATTCTGTATTTAATAAAATTTATAATGTATTGGAATAAATGATTTAATTGTATTTTAAATACTTTTTTCTATCATGTTTAAAGCTTTGTATTATTTAAGATTTTTTTAAAAATTCTTCAGTAATTTGAAAGTACAGCGACAAACATCCTTAAATATACTTGCACAATTCAGATGGTGAAATATGTTAGGGGTGACGGTTTTAACAAAATGTGTCATGTTGTCAATATAATCGGGTGTCTGCTTTTTCTTTCCCTAAATAAAATTCCCCTTTCCCATAAACTTCCAAAAAATAAAAACAAGTACACTTATACAGACAATTAAATTATAAAGTTAAAAAACACAAATATTTATTAAAAACACAAAATCACAAAAGATAATACAACTTACAGAAAAAGCATGTGTCAAAAACAGTTCAAAGAACGGATGAAGGAGGGGAAGACGTAATAAATTAGCATATTCAGATGGAATTGAGCTGGCTTTGTGAACAAAGTCTCTAAAAAAACATGGCTCCCATAAACATTGACTTTATGACTGTAACTCTCTCAAAATCTGGGAAATGATCTGTTTGTATTGCATGGGCCACAATTTTAGAATTCTGTTTCCTTGCCTTAAAGGCACTCTGGTGTTCCTTAAGATGTATTTCTAAGGTACTGCAAGTCTCACCAATATAAACTGCGTATACTGAAGAATACTATAACTGTATCAGATTATATCTTTGATTTCATGGAAACTAAATGCTATTAAATGTTCATCCCATGGTTTTCTTAAAAGGTTCATCCCTTTTTTCTCCATTCTTTTCAAAATTTCAATTTGAAAACTTTTTAACTGTAGCTTTTATAACTTAAAAATATCTTCTCTGTTCTTGAGCATTAAGGGGTTAGGAGTAGTTAGAGGAAAGAAAAAAATGGGAATTTAAAAAAAAAAAAATTATCTGTTGTATGTTTTTTAATTTTACATATAGTATAAAATTTTTACACTATATTTTAAGTAATCTTCACAAAAATTTCAAATCAAAATATTAATTCTGGTCCAAGTTATCTGCTTGATTGTTGAACACTGTCTTACAAGTAGTGCTTTGCGGCGACCATCAGTACTTTTTAGTGTTTTATCTAAAATCAATACAAAAAAAAAAAAAATTATTAGCTTAATAGTTTATGTAGTTCTTAGTCGAAGCCTTTCCCTCCCCCCCCCCCTCAAATTCAGCAAAATAGCATTCCCAAATTAAGCAAAATGGCAATTTCATTTAAATTTGTTGAGAAAATTTAAAACAGTGTTCAGTCTTTGAAAACATAGTTTTGAGAAAAATGCATTTAAAGATTCCCGTTATTATGATTGAGCTCCTACTACTCTATGGTCATAATTTATATAGTAAAATAGTCTAGTGCATAACATCGATGTATTAAATATGCAGGTAAAAATTTGTTAGTAACAGCTGCTGTCAATAGTAAGATGGGCGGATATTAATTATAGGATATATCTAAAACTAAGGGATCAACTTGAAATTTTCACAGAATATTTTCAAAATATTAATGAAAGAAATATTTTTTGAAAAAAAATGATTATTCCTAACCCCTTAACTCCGCTTTGCAGGAAACTCTTAGAGTTGTGCGTTATGTTTTAATATGTTACTTTTTTCTTTCAGAACTGTGATATTCACCGCTCTGATGAGGAAGCATTACAGACAGTTCCAGATCATTTATGAGCAGTAACGTCATAGCTCGAGAGATTTTTTAAAATATAATTGTGATTTGCTTTTCATTTTGTCATTAATTACTCGACCATCTCTCATAGATCATTTAACCAATGTTAACGTGTTGCCATATGTATAAAATGGAAAAAAATTTTAAATGTTTATTCTTATTTGTATATAACAGAGACTAATTTATTTTAATTTTTTTTTATTGATGTACTATACAAAATTTAGTGCTATGCTATGCTCGAATCAACGATTATTTAAATTCTTGTAGCAATTTTTTAAATAAAATGCGAATTTTAATTTTCTTTAGTGGTGTTTAAATTCATGCCTGAAATACTAAAACGAAATTTTAAACTAACAATGTTACATGAATTTAATCTCTCTTCACCTCCACACATGAATTTAAAGTTTTTTTTTTATATGAAAGTTAAATGATTTAGCCTTGGAGTGATTTTTTTTCAATTGCCATCTGTGGTGAACTCTCAGCAGACAGAGATGGTCATTCAGGGGTGCCATTTTGATAGGGCAGTTGCCCCTCCCCCCTGAAGAATTTGACTTTCCAGAATGTATAAGTCATCACAAGTCACTCAAGCAGAAATTGCATAAAAGCTTAAGAAAAAAACTTTTCAGATTTGATTAAAATAAACATAATTAAACACTTTTAGCACAATAATTAAACATTTTTGCAGTTACACATTTATCATTCATAGATACTTTTAACTAATTTTAATATATATATGAGGTTAAAACTAAGTGCTTCTCGGATGTTCAGAACGAAAGCAAAATTTTTCTCGCCTCCCCTTCCTTAAAGCAAACTTTGCCCCTTCAAGGAAGTTTTTAAATGGTGCCCTTGTGTGGTCATCCTATAGCCATTGTTGGGCAATGAAAACAACTGGAACATCTTTACAAAGAAAAGGCTTGAATCTAATCAGCAAAAAATGTAATTCTAATTTTGTCCTTTTTGTAATTTTGTTGTAATTTTTAATTAATTTGATATTTGATTTAGAACAAGGGAACTAGGAAATGAAACTTCTTGCAGGGCTAAATAATATGAACATATGCAGGATTTACATTAAGGTGAGGGGGCACAGAAAAATAACTATCTTAGGGTTCATACAGACTCCTTGGAAATGAAAGTTTCCAAAGAGTATATACTGTTTAGCTCTGGTTAGAAAAACTCTGAAACCGGTCTCTGCTTGGTCCAGTTGCCAAGGTAACTGGTCAGTCGACTTTACTTGAGGGAAGTTCGGTATTTTATTTTCGCGTCAATTTCCCCCGGTTTAGCTGGTCAGCCCGAGAATTATCGCAGCCTGCTCCTATTGACGAAGTCTCCTCTCCCTACAAGTTTTGGAACCTTCGAAAGCAGCAACCCTACCCAGGTTTTTTTTTTGTCTTGGTAATACAGTAATATATTAGGTACGTAAATTAAATTAATTGTATCAGCAGCATAATTAATAACTCGAGGTGGACTTTAAACAATTTTAATTTACATTACATCACAATCACGTAAATCGAACACAACACAAGCAACATATACATTTTACAATAAACAATACTTTTACAGGTAGGTGACGTAGTAATTCGCTGTGGTGCTGCCATCTAGTAATTATATACAAAACTAAACACCACAAGTCTCCCCTGTTTATTTTGGAAATTTACTGGGAGTTTTTCTTTTCCTGGTGGATCTTCTAGGTACCTGTAAGGAAGAAGAAGAGTTATTATTTAAAGTATCTGTAGCATCATCAATAGAAGTATTGGGCACCATGGATTTTGGAACTGAAGGTATCACTTTAGAGTCTACTGGAGCAGGACTTGGAGTATTTGGACGACAAAGTCATCTGGTTTAGGATTTGGAGCAGATGGGACGACAAAGTCATCTGGTTTAGGATTTGGAGCAGATGGGACAACAGAATCATCTGGTTGAGGATTTGGAGTAGATGGGACAACAGAGTCAGCTGGTCGAAGATCTGGGACACTAGGAGGCATTAGCTGAGAATCACGTTGATTAACAACTGCATTATCACTTTTGTGACTTTCTGTATCGCCCTCTTCAGATTTGAATCATTAGTTAAATGTATCTTCGAATCGACATTAGTTATCTGATCAACATGCCTTTTCCAAATATTCGAACCAACTTGAATTCTATAATGCAACTTGCCCTCTCTTGCAATAATGCGACCAATTTTCCACTTGGCTTCAGGAGTATAATTTCTTACAGCCACTTTCTGGTTAAGGGGCTACTTCACTGGCTCTCCCAGACAGAGCAGCTAATGTTATTTCAATGGGAGAAATTTAGAAGTGTCATCTTTTCGCATTTTGCTCGAATTTAGTAATTTTTGTAGCTTTCAAAACCTGTACATTTAAATTATGCATACTCCTTTCAAATTTTATTTTATTATTTTTTTTAATGTGATATAAGTGCGTTATTTTGAAGATTCATGTTTAGTGTCTTATCGCGAAAAATCTGTTTGACATTTTAAAATTTGGTAAAGACACAATCGTAGCCTGATTATTTAGCTTTCCAAAAATGCTTTTTATTTTGATTTAAAAAAAAATTTAATCGATGCTACAATCCTAAAAAAATTGTACTGCCTTTTTTAAAACAGTAAAATGACCGCCCCAAACAAGTTACCTCCCTTTCTTTCCGGGAACTCAACGGGAAGTCAAACGGGAAAAATCTTCATTGAGCGATAAGAAAGACCACCTAATGTGTGAAATTTTGCCTTTGGCTATCAGTATGCAACTTCTAAAGCTGCAAATTTCATTTTAAGAGCAGAGAAGAAAGTTTAAAAAATGGTATTTTGAAATGATGTAAATAGATGCTGATTATTTGTTTTACTAGGCATCATACAGATTTTTAAAAAACGTTATTGATTTGGGATCAATATTTTTTTTCACCTCTCACCTCTGAAGTTTAATACCCGATATATTTTTTAATTGCCTACAATAGTAAAATGAAAAAGCGTTTATTTGCTAAACAAAAATACTAGAACTATCATTTATTCACTCTTTCTCGGGAAAAAACAAACATACAGTGGCAAGTGTCATTAAAATGAATAGATAGACAATAGACATATCCAGCGAATAAATACAGTTGTATTTAAATTTTCTACAATACCTTTTTTCTATTATTTATTACATAACTCTTACTGAGTTAGTTTTAACGTTTCTTTCGAAAATATTAAATATTTATGCGGTAGATTAACTAAAAAATAACTATTGTATAGCTTTATTATTAAAATTTGTTACACTAATTTAAAACTCAGAAATGATGAGATTATACGGGTTCTCTTTTTTTCGGTAAATTTCGTGATTCTCCTTTCACAAATGAAACATTTTTAAATTATACTTCAAAGATAAAAAAAAAACAAAAAAAAAAAAAACATATTTCAGTGCGATTTATAATTAGTTACTATAAATAAAGCATTATTTATTTTACATGTAAGAATTTAAATAAATGTGTCAGTAATCAATTTTTTGGTCAGACGTATATTTTGTTTAAAGCTGTTTTCAAATCCAGAGTATTTACTTTCTGACACATTTCAGAATTCATTTTTCTTCGGAAACACATGAAATTGGCACTTGTTCTTATTCAGAAACTATGCAATCGAATAGCGTTTTCCATTTTTTTGGTAAAGGCAAAAGTCTTTCAGAAAATACTATCGAATTCGGCGTTTTGAACCGATTTCCGGACGCGACAGACTGGAAAAGAAGAAAAACCTGTCACCAGATGACAAAAATCGCTTATAAATCAATAAGTAACTTGTTTATCAAAACATGGAAAACGTATTCGATTTCAAATCGCTTTAATAGTCAGGCCTGCCAATTTATGTTTAAAAGAAAGTTTCGCGTTTGTTGAGCAGATAATTTGAGAACCACCTCAAAGTTTGTAAAAATTTCTACATTTCAAACAAGCGTTATAAATGCTCACTCCTCCATATGTAACAAATGTTTTTGGCTTTCTCAAATCCAAACTGACTACTTTATGACATATTATTTAATTCGTTTTTGTTTGGAACAAAAATGGAAACTCATTTCTATTCCAAATCGCTTCAATAGTCAGGCCTGCCAATTTTATGCTTTTGTGTTTAAAAATGAGTGTGCAGGGCTTGACAAATGCGGTCGCAAGATCGCATTTGATCATCAAGATTATTTTGGCATAGTTTTGTTTTAGCAATGTTTTTCCTATAAATAACATAATAACAGTTCAGTTATTTTGTAAACGTAATTGCCGAAACGTCAGTGAAGGCTCTCTGTTGAGACCCGAAAAGTCTCTTTGTCTGTCTGTCTGTCTGTTCCGCGATAACTGCCGCAAAAAGGGTCCGATTAGGTTGATTTTTGGTGGGTATATTGGCGAGGTACCCGGAATTAGCTGTATAGTTTTTGGTTCATACGTTCGAAAAATATAGAACATTTTATTTTAAGTCATAATGCTTTTCTATGGGAAGTCAGACGATTTTTTAATTTTAACATTCCGCGAAAAAAAAAAAAATCACGCATTGGGATAATTGTAAATGCTAAATTATGGATATTAAATTTACGAAATGAATATCTTATTAATTTAATTTGATCGCTTTGAAAATTTCCCAATATATTTATTAGAATTTCTAAAGTAATTGTATAAATTATTGGGAAATTTTACGCATTAATTTGAAAGATATGAAAATTTTAATTTCTCATTTTTTACAAAAAATTCCAATGTATTTTCTTTCTCTCTTTCATTAAATGGTTGCTAAGCAACTATATTTCAAAGAATATCAACAAAGGAAAATTCAAGTGAATTATTTTGTCGTGAAATGTTATTAACAAAATAGCTAATTTTCGGGTGATTTAATTTTTTAATATGCTTTTTCTAATGAAATAGATGAGAATTTATTTTAACTACTAAAGAAAGGTGACCAAATCTGCTTTCCAAACGAAAAATATAAAAACGTTGAATGTGAAAATGGAATACAAGTCTCATAAGAGAAATTTACATTTGTATAAGCATATTTAATACACGGAATTTTATTCAATTTCAGCAACATATGATATTTAGTGGTTGAAAAATAAGTATTCTTTTAAGGATAGGCTAAAACCTCCTGTACAAAGAGATGGTTATTCTAATGAAATTAAAATAGTAAATACATTCAGACATATACTGAAGAAATGAAATAGCACAATTACTGGAAATTTAGGATATATAATTAAAGCGACAACGGAGGGTTCAGGGGGGTTCCACCCCCCTGAAGTAATGTAGTTATTCTGAAAAAATACAGTAATAAATAGTTTATCATATCATTGCATAACATTGTGTTTAATGCGATACTTTTAAAATTTCCGGAACTTTCGATAAATTTTACATTCTTATAAATGTATAAATAACTTTAAAAAATTGAATTTTAGGATATCCAATATTATGCAGATAATGTTAAAAATTAGTGAGATCAATGAACAATGATTTGTGGAGCTGACGTTGAGGCCTCCGATCTGTAGATTTACTAGTTATTATTATTATTATTATTATTATTATTTTCTTTTTGAAAATAAATGATGAGGGAGGTTTGGGTGGGGGGATATTTATTTTTTATTTTTTACTGGCGACTAGATTTTACTACTGGGTACAAATTTGATCAAATATGTAAAACCCCGATGTGTGTGTGTGTGTGTGTGTATATATATATATATATATATATATATATATGTATATATATATATATATATATATATATATATATATGTGTGTGTGTGTATATATATATATATATGATTAAAATGAAATCACATTACGTGAAAATCAAAGGAAAATATATTGTAAAAATTAAAAACAATAAAATGAAAAACTATGAATATCTTATGGATTCATCAGAGGAGTTTCATAAGAATAATTCATTGTAAACATATGTTAATTCGTCGAATATTGTCAAGCATAAAAAATGATAATATAAGCTCCTCATAACATATCGGAAAAACCCTGAGATGTGAAAAGAATAAGACATCTACTATATATATATATATATATAGATCTGATATATATATATATAGATATGATATATATATATATATATATCATTTGATTTTGTAATCTAAGTAATGCATTTGAATGTAAACAGAGTTACTGATTAATTCTTTTTATTTATTGTTTTGGTTTTGAAAATCTCAGAATTGTAAAGGAAATTAATTTTTAATATAAAAATATTGGCATTTTGATAATCTTTTAAATTACAAAAATTCTTTCAGTGTACAATATTTTAAGTACTGTTTGCAAGTCTAAAGATGTTTTATTTCTTTTATATGAAGAAAGTGTCAATTCTTAGAATTTAGTAATAATATTTTAAATAGTCTAATTTGATTTTGAAAAGAGTAGTAAGTATGCTTTCGTGCGCGCAAATTGTGCAAATAAAATTTGTAGTATCTTTATATCACTCGTATATTTTTTATATTATGTATATATCATTGAAATCATTAATAAACAGGGTATTTATTCTCTTTTGTGTCGTGTAATCGTTAGTGTAGTATGTGAACAATCAATAAAATAGTTTTGATAATCACAATTTGCGTATTTTTTTTATGTATATATGATTCTTTAAATTTTTTTGATAAGCTTGAAATTTCATACTTTTTCAATAAAATTCAGTGTTGAACAAATTTTTTTCTTTGTTATTTTATATTAGTATTTCTATTTATTCTTTTTTACATTTATTCCGTTCACGGAAATTGATTTAAGTTTTCGTGTCGAAGAAAACTTTTTAAAATGATTATACTAGTGAATATTTTTGAGGAAATTTATTAATTAACATATCACTTTTGATATGAGTTTTATTTGATTGAAATAATCTAAAAATCAACATAAATTATGTTTCTATTCCAAAACCCGTCACATCTTTGAAAACAAATTGAAGTTATATGATATTTAAAAGAGATATTAAAACGTGGTGGAGAATAAAGGTTCAAAAATGAAGAAAATAAGTAGAAAAAAAAAACCTTTAACCATCATATATGTATTGTATTTTTATTTCGCAGTGCTACACTTTTAGTAGCTGTAAATCTATCAACAATATCAAAATGTTTATCATGCTTCAAAGACTATAAATAAAGGGACTATAAACAAAGACTATAAAAATAATTATACTATTCTTTAACACTTTATGCCTTAACAGTACTTTAAAGTATCATTGAAAAGAACTTGTTATAAAATTCATTTAATACATCGATTAGTAGTAATACAGTATACAATGAGTTAAAGATACTTTCCTTTATCTTATTCCAAAAGCATTGTTGATTGCACAAAACAAAAATATATTTAAAAGGATGATTTCTATTTCATTTGCATCTTTTCAGCTTTCTTGATGCTGGAAGATGGTGAGTTAAAAGCTTCAGTTCTGAAAATTTTTTGTATTTATATTCTAATATTTGTACATTTCCTAATTCTATAAATTAAAAATATATTTTTTTTAAATTAAAAAATTTGAATGGAGATATAAATATTGCACGTAATTCCTACACATTTAGCTTTGGTTTATTAATTTTAATTGGCAAAATCCTTCTAAAATTGATTGAATGATTATGTAAATCCTCTAACGTGGTTTCAAAAATTCACGAAAAATACTTTAGAAGATGAAATTTTCATGAATTCATATTTTGGGACATAAAGTATTAAAAATAGTTTCAAATCATCATTATTCTACGAATAAATTATCTGTACTTTTTACAAAGATTGTTGCCAACGGCTGATCCAAGGAAGTGGTCATGGGTTCATGACCGCCCCCTTGAACAAAGAAAACTTCTAAAGAATATTTTAAAAATATATATTAAATTCTTTTAAATTTTCCCCTTGCTCAACTAAGAGAATCTTTCCGACTGTCTGAAGCTCTACTCAAATCCAAATTAGGCAATTTCTGAAAGATCCATGAAATCATTTTTAATACCAGATGCAAGACAATTACAAGTGCACGTATTCAGAACAAATATAATTGAATAGCGTTTTCCATTTTTCGATAAAGGCAAAGAAACTTTCGGGGAAATATCTGTAAAACAGGTGTTTTAATCTGAATTTCAGGCCACATCAGCCAATTGCTTCCTCATGACGGCATTTCTGTAACTGCCAAGTAATAATTGTCTTAAAATGCTCATTTTAGGGATGATTCTTTGCCTTTATAAAAAAATGGAAAATTCTTCAATTTCTCGGTATCTCAATAAAATGTGTAAATTTTATATTTTTACTAAGGAAAATGACTTTCTAAAAGTTTCAGAAAAGTAGCCATTTTGGATATGGCAACTGCCAGCCTTTAATATAAAAGTTGCTTATTAAAAGATGTGATCCCCCCCCCCCCTCTCTCTCCAGTAATGGCTCAGTAATGGTTTGGGCTGGTTTTTAGGCTCAAGGGAAAACTGATATCGTTTTTGTGCATTCAAGAATGAATTCCGAAAAGTATAAGAATCTTTTTAAAGATCAACTAGCCATATACAGTGAACTTCTTTGTGGCGAAAACTACACTTTCCAGTACGATAACGCGTCGATTAGTACATCGCGCGTAACAAAAAAGTGCTTTTAAAGCAAAGTATCAACGTTCTTTCTTGGCCTTCTCGCTCGCCAGATTTAGATCCCATCGAAAACTTGCGGGAGATCTCAGCTCGTGAGATTTACCGAAATGGGTGGCAGTTTACATGTTTCAAAGACCTAAAGAATGCTATAAAATGTGCTGGGGCATTTTTTACCTCGTGGCATGTTTGTAAATGCGTGAAGTTGGTTATCGTCTGCTTTAGTTAACTGCTGACGTCATAACAGCGTGCAGAAAATTTGCATATTTCGAAAAAAAAGCAGGTGTTTTAATTAAAATATTAAGGTGTCTTATAATTTTGTCCATTGTATTTTTATTTTTTTTTTTATTAAACTCTATAAAAATATCATTTCTGTAAAACAATTACGTGTGATAACTGAATAAATTTATGTTTTTGTCGTATTTGATAAAGCATTTTTAAGCTCTGAATCTTTTCTTTCACTGTATGTCAAATTAGGTAGGTGTCTTATAATTATGTCCACCACTGTATTATTATTAATATCTGAAAAAGAATGTTTGAACTATTACTTTTTCATATGAAGTGAATGTTTAAAAGAGGAAATAAAATTTCTAATTCTATTGTTTCATTACATTATTTAAAGCTGTTTTAAAAAAAAGAAATACGAAAACTCATGCATCAAGATATAGGTTATATAAAACTTTCCAATACTTCCAATATACTTTAACAAATCTTTACCGTTTAATAAGATGAAAGATGATGTCTACGTAAATAAATTGGAATAAGCATAACATATTTAAAAACCCAATTTCAGGAATTACCAACAACATTAAAAAAATATTCGAATTCTTTCGTGCATTCCTGTATATGATAAATAGATTTGTATATGTAATGCACGAGCAGGGAAGACCGAGCTATGCTCGGTAAAAATTAGCTTTGAGTTTAAATATCATGAACCATGACCAAAATGATCCACTAATCAAATTTTCCCGAACATGTGACCAAGCCAGTTGTTTTCTCGTGCGCGAAAGTCTCAGGATATAAAAAATTCAGTCAAATGGTCTGAGCCTTTATATATTTAGATGCAATTAACTTGACCCTGACCCATGGTGACCTACTAATCGAAAATTCTCGAACATGTGACCTAGCCCAATGGTTTTCTGGTGCCCCAAAACGGTAAGATATACAAAATTTCGTCAAAAACGTTAGAGCCATTTTTAAAATAAAGTTTGCATATATATATATATATAACCACACACAAGATTTCCTCGTATTAGAATATATATAATAGAATGATAAAATTTTGTTTAGTTTGTAAACACATAGCGCAGTTTAAAATCCCCCTTCTGAAATTTCCGTCAATAAACGAAAATGTGATCGAGATATTTTGTGTATGATCTGTAGAATTTATACACACTAAGTAATACACAAAAACTTAGTTACATTTAAAATAGCGCACCGCAACTGAAAACACACTTCCAGCAATTATTGTTAACAGACAGAACTTTAACAGAATTCTTTTTTGTGTCTTTGTAAATGAACAATGAATGATATGCACACAGCAATCTATAGTAAGAACGTCCCATGTAATGCAACTCTCAGTGATATACATCAATTTCAATATATTTGAAATCGTATAACATCATTTAAGTAATACGCAAAGAATTTTCCTCTATAGACCGTAATATAACAGAACTCTTTTGAGTGTCCTTTTAAAGTAACTATAAGCGCGACACACTTCATTTTCAATGCCGAACATGTCATAGTGA
Source organism: Maratus michaelseni (assembly GCA_963931845.1). Classification (NCBI taxonomy): domain Eukaryota; kingdom Metazoa; phylum Arthropoda; class Arachnida; order Araneae; family Salticidae; genus Maratus; species Maratus michaelseni. Next base: position 29,349,266 of record OZ007588.1, on the reverse strand, counting down.
ACATCAATAACATATATCAATTGCGGGACAATCTGAGTATATTTACGTGAGTTAGAGCACGGACAGACAGATAGACAAACTGAATTCATAAACACTTTTCAACTATGTAGGAAAGTGTTAAAAATAAAGAACAGAGACTCGCTCAACAGCGTGAATCTTTGCTGACATTATTACTCAATCACTTTGGAATCGAATATAGTTTTTTTTTTTACATTTTTATTTTAATATAATTTGAATTATAAAAGAATGGCTACTCGAATACAACTTTTTCCTGTTGTGTATAAAATCAATACAAAACACCATCTTTGCCATCGTTTTCCGAATAATGTTTTGCCTTCATAGGGAAAAAAAAAATAGCACCTGAATATCTGTAAATAATTTCGTGCATTTAAAAAGATATATAATTGATTTTAAGAATGTGTTAGAAAATAAAATTTAGACTTGAGCCCAGCGGAGCTATCTGAGAAAGTGTGATTGGAAACCTATCTCCTGTTTGCTAATCACTTTTCTCGCGGTGGGGTATCACTCTCCCTTACTATCCGCCTGAGGCAAAATGTGTCTTGTTTTATGTTGTGGGATGACCTTTCTGTTTGTCAATCGCAAGCTTAGTAAATATCATTGGACTTTAAAAGTGTCAATCTTAGTCACAGGATACGCCTTACAGATGGCAACGGTTTTTCTTTTTTTGGCTATTTCGATCTTTCAACTGAGTGAAGTAGCCTCTTAATTCGAAATTCTTTTACTTTAGAATTGGCATTTCTCGCATTTTGTTTATCATGCACAAAATTTGTAACGTTTGGAAGTATCCTATTTTCGTTCTAATATTTCGCTTTAGAAATCGAGATGCAGGACTTTTCTCCATAGTAACATGAGGCATCTTTCTGTACTGTAAAAGAAAGTTATTTATTTTCATCTGTAAAGTACCAGCTTCTGAAGATAAGGCTTTTAACCCTCGTTTAAGAATTTGCACATATCTCTCTGCCTGACCATTTGTAGCTGGATGGTATGGAGCACTAAACCTATGTTTAACCCCATGATTCTTCAAGAATGTCTCAAATTCTTCAGAGGTAAACTGTTTTGCATTATCGGATACCAGAGATATAGGATACCCGTATCTGGCAAAAAGAGAAGAAAGACAAGTAAGTGTATGTTCTGATGTTGTATTAGGAACAATAAAAACTTCTGGCCATTTGCTATGAGCATCAACCACAAGTAAAAGCATTTTACCCATCACAGGACCAAAATAATCGATGTGAATTCTTTGCCATGGAGCTGTAGGCCATGCCCAATGATGAGTATCTACCTTAGGTGGATTATTTTTTAAATTGACACAAGTAGTGCAATTCCGTCTTAAATATCTTGGTCAATTCCTGGCCACCAAACAAAACTGCGAGCTAAGAACTTCATTTTCACTATACCGAAATGTCCAAAGTGCAAATCATGTATAATTTGTTTTTGGTGAACTTCTGGAATAATTACTCTACATCCTTTTAAAATACAACTATGTTGAAAAGTAAATTCTTCTTGTTTGCTCCCAAAAAGTAAAATTTTAGGAATTGGAGAACCAGAAATTAGATGATGAAAAAGTTGACGTAATAAAGGATCAGATTTTGTAGCTACAGCAATTGATTTGGCGTTTAAAGGCAACGTAGAAATTTGGTTAATTTGAAAGAATTCAGACTCATCAATTACATTACTTAAATTTAATTGTGGGGGGTAAATCTTCACTACGTAATGGAAGTCATGAAAGAGCATCGACATTTCCATGTTCATGTTTTCTTATAGCGAGTATCATATTTAAACGCTTGTAAGTATAATGCATATCTTTGCATCAGAGCAGCTGAAAGAACAGGAATACTTTTATTTGGAGAAAAAATAGAAACAAGTGGTTTACTATCTGTAAATAAAGTAAACCTATTACCATATAAATATTGAAAAAATTTCTTTACTCCAAAGATAATAGCTAGTGCTTTCTTATCCACCTGGCTATACTTTTTTTCTGCATTAGTGAGAGTTCTACACACAAAACCAATTGGTTTTTCCACGTTATCTGGCATCACATGCGAAAGAACTGCAGAGATACCATATGGAGAAGCATCTGTTGCTAACACTAAAGGAAATTTAGGGTTGAAATGTGTAAGAACTCTTTCTGAAATCATTTCATTTTTTATATTTTTAAATGCTTGTTCACAAACAGGAGACCATATAAATTTCGCATTCTTTTTGAGCAATTGATTTAAAGGATGAACAATTGTAGATAAATTTGGTACAAATTTAGAATAATATGTGACTAAGCCTAAAAAAGCTTTTACTTGTGACACATTAATTGGTCTAGAAGCATTTACAATAGCCTCAATTTTATCTTGCATTTGATGAATACCTTGCTTATCAATTTTATAACCACAATATGTAATATGATCAGCCAGAAAAATTGATTTATCTTTATTAATCCTAATATTATATTCACGTAACCTTTCTAAAACTTGTTTTAGCCTTTTCAAATGAATTTCATCCGTTTCCCCTGTAACACCAATATCATCAATGAACACAGTGACACCATCAATACCACTTAATATTTGTTCAATAGATCTTTGCCAAATTGCTGGAGAACTAGTAAGACCCATTGGTAACTTTAAAAATTGAAATAAGCCCTTCGGAGTGTTTATAGTTAACAATTCCTGTGATTTTTTGTCTACAGGTAACTGAAGATAAGCTTGATTTAAATCAATTGTTGTAAAATGTAAACCACCACCTAAAGTGGCTAACATGTCCTCTACCCTAGGTAAAGGATATTTTTCCACCTTCAAAAATTTATTTACTGTAACTTTAAAGTCTCCGCATAAGCGTATTTTACCATTAGGGTTTACCACTGGAACTATAGGAGTTGCCCACTTACTACTGGTGACAGGTTTAATAATACCCTCATCCTGTAACCTTTGAATTTCATCATTTACTGCATTACGTAGAGCATAAGTAACTGTTCTAGCCTTACAAAATATGGGCGTAGAACCGTTTTCTAAATAAAGTTCTGCTTTTAAACCTTTTATTTCCCTTACTTTATCTGAAAATAAATCAGAAAAATCATTTAATAATACTTTCAATTTTTCAGTAGAATTTGCAATTTCATTTACATACACAGATTTCAAATTAGTGGGAAACAAATTAAATGCAGCTACCCAGTCTCTGCCAAATAAAAGTGGGAAATTATCTTCTTTAATCAAATACAATTTAAGATTTTTTTTTGTAATATTTTCATAAACATCTACCTTTACATACCCCACAGATGTAAACACCTCACCCGTTGCAGTTCTCAATTGAACATCTGGTGGAAAAATTTTATGCGGAAAAATTCTCCGAAAATGCTTTACAGGTACTGCTGAAATTCCGGAGCCCGTATCTAACTCCATTTCAGGTTTAGCTTTATTTTCAATTAAAACCCACACTTTTATAGATGTAGAACTTTTATCTTGGCTCACAGATAAAATGTCGACAGTCTGCAATACATTTGTTTGTTTCTGAGAATTACTTTTACATACTTTACTAAGATGGCCTCTTTTTTTACATTTTTTGCCGATAGTATTTATATACTTACACGTTTTGGCGAGATGGGATGGATTTCCACATCTATAACATTGTAATTTATTTTTATTTACTTCGAAATTCCCCTTATTTACATTATTGTTAATTTTCTGTTTTGGAAAATTATTTGGAATTTTATTCGGTTGGACATTTTTAGAACATGCCAATTTATTAACATTTAAGTTTTTATGTTTCAATTCAGAAATGTCATGTTCATTATTTTGCAAAATAATTGCCTTTTCAATAGCCTTCTCAAAAGTTAAATCTTCTATTTGCGAAAGTAATTTACTTTGAATACTTTCATTTTTTAAACCTCTCAAAAATTGTTCCAACAAATTTTCATTTAATGTTTCACCAGCAAAAGCACAAAAAGTTGTTAACTTCTTTAATTTTGAAACAAAATCTTGTATAGATTAATTTTCATTTTGATAAGAATTACGGAATTTAATTCTAGAACAAAATTGATTAGGGGCGGGGCTTAACTGCTTTAACAGAATTTCAACTATTTCGTCATATTTTAGGATTTTTAGGAAAAGTTAAATCTGACAGCAAATTATATAATTTAGGACCCATGCATGAAATAATAGCAGGTACCTTTTTTTTTCTTCCACATCATGTAATAAAAACTCTGTTCCAATCTCTTAACATATAATTGAAACGATTCGATGGAATCATTAAATTCCTTAAAATTGGCAAACATTATTACCTTTTATTTATTGCAGAGAAGAAAAAAATTTTCAACACTTACCACCCTCGAAATGACGCACGTATTTAGAATATTACTACAGGATATACTAGTAGATGCAAAACCCGAAATGTAGACATTTTGCTAATCAGTTGGAATTTCTTGTTACTTTAATTCCGGTAAGAAACTTGATCCTCGTCGCCATTTTATAATATATTAGGTACGTAAATTAATTGTATCAGCAGCATAATTAATAACTCGAGGTAGACTTTAAACAATTTTAATTTACATTACATCACAATCACGTACATTGAACACAACACAAGCAACATATACATTTTACAGTAAACAATACTTTTACCGGTAGGTGATGTAGTAATTCGCTGTGGTGCTGCCATCTAGTAATTATATACAAAACTAAACACCACAGAGTACTTACAACTTCTTAAATAAACAAAATACTACTTAAAAGCTACTTAAATTTATCATGAAGTATAATTTAGCATTGAACAATGATTTAATTGAAGTACATGAGTAGAAAATGGAAACTCATATGTAACATGGTGAATAATAGGGAATGAAGAGATTAATCTTTTAAAGGAAGTAAAATAAGTCTTTCATGTTTACAAAGTTAAAGTTTAAGTGATTACGGCCATTCTAAAAAAAATGAAGTTACTGTATTTTTTTTTTTTGTATGTGCCACATGGATTTTTCCCTCTGCATAATGTAGTTCACTGGCAATTTTGTATTCAAAAATTTAAGAAACCAGTAATGGAAAAGAAAATGAATAAAACCATTGTGAATAATTTGTCATTTTAGCACTAGTTATTGGATTTTAATAGAATAAAATTTGTTTTCTCTCTAAATGAAGTATTAAAAATTAAGGTGTGGGTGTGCGTATTACACAAGGGCACAGCATACATGAAAAAATACAGTAAATTCTTTAAAATTCTTGTCTTCCTTTGAATTTTTCTAGACTCCTTTTGATTCTTTTTTTTTTTTCAAGTATGTATGAAACCTATCGTTTGTTTAACAAGTCAGTTAGCTCTTTGGTAAAAAAATCTATTTTTAAAAGTATTACTCTTATAGAGTCTATACAAACAGGGAGGGGATGAGCTCTCTTTGACCTCCCTCGCCACACACACCAAAATAAGTGAGTAAAGATATATTTTTATTCACTTCTATTTAAAGGAAATGCATTGTAGCTGAAAACCTATGAAAGTCTTCCCCTCACCACCCCCCTTAAAAAATAAAATAAATAAATCTTGAATTTTTAACTTTTATTTAAATGCTCGAAGTTTAAAAAACTGAAAACATTCCTTGATTATAGCAATTGGTGTCAGTGAATGAAAAGGCATCAAGTTTTATACATTTACATTCTCTCGAAACTTAGTTTTTTTTTTTAAGAAAAGGAATGTGCTTTCCTGTACCTCCCTGCATACACCCATGAAAAATAATATTTTTGAGCAGTTGCTTGTTGCTTTTGACAAAGTTTCATTTATTTTGAAATTAGCAGAAAAAATAAACTACAATGCATATAAAATGTACTGTATATGCACAGATGTAAAAAGTATAGAAAATTACAGCGTACTCTTGAATTTGAAAAAGACAAGTAAAAAGTTCAAATGATCCAAAATTCAGTATGAATGAATGGTGTGATTACATAAGTGTGCCCTATAACTGTAAGGAACCGATATTTAAAATTGTAATTTATTTAAGAAAACAATAAATTGCCATGTCATGTGTAAAAATACAGTAAAAAATAGTATTTATTTACTTAACATGTTTATATCCGATAATTAAATAACCTAAATTATCATAACATGTTTCTTTAGATTGAAGATATCCCCTTCATCGAAGTGAAAACTACAATTTTTATGTGCTTTATTACATAAAAACAAAAATCCTTTTCATAATCTTGTAACAAGTAAACATGAAACTATCGGAAATCAACTCATCCCCCCACGAAAGCAAAACTAGGGGAGACTCCCTTTCATTACCTCGCTCGATCCCTATTATGAAGAATAGACTGGTCATATTTGGACCTGTTACTCTCGTGACCAGTCTTTAAAGCTTTGGCTGAGCAGTAAGTACTGACAAAATAGACCAAAATCATTTATGTCTGCATCTAACCCTTAAATGCTCATGCAAATTCACATAGCAAAAGTTCCTGTGCAGTTTATTTTGTACAACTTATATTTCTAAATTTTTAGGAAAATAAAATGTTTTATGATTAATTTTATAAAAGTCAAATTCAATTGATATGTACTACAATGTTATAGAAAACTTTAATATAGGCATTATGTGACACTATTGTGTAACATCCAGTGGGGCACAAAATACACCAATGCGAGTCATTAAGTGTTAAGGATTGGCATTAAGTAAAATACATGCCAAATATCACTGAAGCCACTACTTCCAAGTAGCAATTTCCAATTAGTCCTTATTAAATTGTAGAGTTCTGCAATTAAATAATGCAAATACCATTTGAAAAAAAAAAAGTACTCTATCCCCTGCACCCATTCATTAAGGCAGATAATCCTATTCACCCTCATATTCAATAACATTTTCTTGTTCTGTTGTTGGTCATTGGAATATATCTTGGTATTGTCATTGACTAATGCTGTTTTTTCAAGAAATGACAATTTTGAGTGGCAACAGATTCATAAATGTGTGTAATATTTGTCTGAGCATGTGGACCTACCTTCATGGTCACGCTTGCAAAGGAGGGAAAAATCGTACTTAAATAAGATTCATTTAGTCATTTTCATTAAACAAATTCTGTAAAAACACTGAAATTGCACTGGCAACAGGTTGCTAAATATATTAATTTAAATAAAACAATTACATACCAACAATTACGAGTATGGAGTATAGTGCATTTCTATGAATTTATAGTTTTAATTAATAACCTCAGATATAAAATTTGGTGCTTTTCTACCCTATAGAAACTCCAGTACAACCAGTGATGAAATCAGGTGGTGGCTTGGGGATACATATCTTTCCCCAGCTGTTTTCAGACTTTCTATTTATGAATAGTCTGAAAGTAAAAATTTCTATCCCAGGAGCTTCATAATGATATCTTCCCCCCACCCCTCCCGGAGCTGCAAAAATCACTCCCTAAAAATATCTGAATTTAACATGATAGTTATGTTCCTTGTAAAAATCATAGCACGGCAGCAGCCTATGTTAAGTAATCAAAGCCAAAACTACTGAGTCATCTTTGTTTTTTGCAATAAGCATTTTGCATGTTAAATTTGGTGCAATTCCATCTGATAAATGCTGTCACAAAAATCTTTAAAAAACAGCATAGAATCGCCACCTGTTGGACTGTATAAGTAAAATGAAATCAGCACAAACTTATGTTAAGGTCTGACTATGAAGTGCAATAAAATTCCATTCAATAGATGCAGAGAGATAACTATCATGGAAATAGACGCTTTCAGCGTGACGTCAGTCATGACGTTTTGCTTGGTTACTGACTCCAAACAAACGGTTGCTATGTTTGATTTCTTATTAAATATAAATCGTAGAAAATGTTACCACTGCATATAAAGTATTAAAACACCCAACTGCGAAATATAGCTATAATATACAAACAAAATAGAAAATACCACATAGCAACCGTTTGTTTGGAGTCAGTAACCAAGCAAAACGTCATGATTGACGTCACGACTGAAAGCGTCTATTGTGAAATACACAGCATACCAGCGTCACCTGTTTGGAGATATACACAAAAAAGGAATCAGCGCAAATTTATCCAATGATATCTAACTGTAAATTCCATTGGATCTGGACAATAAATTGACTTTATGGGAAGAATAATTTTTTTGAACTTCGAGGTTTTAATCTTATTTTTATGTAGAATAGAAATTAAACGAGCGAAAAATCATGTGTTAAGCATAATTATAAAACACTTTCTAACACATTCAAAATACTGTAAGAAAACTTCACAGTTTAATAAGGAGAAAGATGGCAGAGTAAACATTTTGGAAAGCTCCTTTTTGAAAACCCAATTTCAGCAATTACCATCAATAGTTGGAAAAATATCCTGAATCTTTTAATCTTTTTGTGCAGTCCTGTATATGATCTATTGATTTGAATATATACTACATAGTATGATAAAATTTAGTCCAGTTAAGGAAACACATAGCACAATCGAAATTTCCCCTTCAGCAATTTTCCTCAATAAAAAGGGAATGAACTTTTTACTTTAGTAACTTTTATAACTTCTTTGCTTAGAACTTTTGTGCAGCCCTATCTATAAAATATATACACACCAAGTAATATTCAAAACAATAGTTTAATTTAAAAATGCATACAAATGTAAATGCATTTTCAGGAAATATTCTTAGACAGTACTGCAACCGAATTATTTTGTGTGTCCATGTAAATGAATGCTGAAATCATGTACACCTTATTCTATAGTAAGTCTCTTGAAGTGTACCTCAGTGATATATATCAATTATGTTTGAAATAGTGTAATATTATTAGAGTAACCGCAAATGATTTTCCCCATGTAACTGATTGTACTTGTAAAAGAACTATAAATGCTACACACTTCATTTTTAGTACTGTAATATGCAAAAAAAAGTCCAATTTAAAAATGCGTACTACAGATGAACACACACTGTTAGCATTTGTTATTCAGTTATTATTGATAGACAGTACTGTAACCAAATTGTTTTGTGTGTCATTATAAATATAGAACAACGAATGCTATGCACACCATATTCTATAGTAAGCATGTTGTAGTGCATCTTGGTGATATGTATATATGTTTGAAATAGCCTATTAATAATTACGTACTGTGTTATAATTAATTTTTATAATTTTTACAATAAAACTTAAATGAAAATATAAGTTAACAGATTAAGTTATAAATACGTCATTAAAGTACAATGCAAATGATTTTCTCCCATAGACCGTAATGTAACAGAATTATTTTGACTGTCCTGTGTGTAAACGAACTAAAAGCTATACACTTCATTTTCAATACCGAACATGTCATAGTACACCGACAATACAGGGTGTTCCAAAAGTCCTTGACAAATTTTAAAATTCGATAAAAAATCCAGCAGTTGGCGTCCGAGAGTGCAGTTTGGACGAAAATGCTTCTTATGATTGAAAATTTTCTTTAAGCAATGTAAAAAATTAGTTCCAAAAATTTGTCATAGATGGCGCTGCTTCTTGAAAGTTATCGAATAGGTAGAATGCCTTTATGCACAACAATGGCTAAAGATGCCCAATGCATATGCACAGTTTTTGTCCAAACTATGGCAACCCACATTCCAGAAGTTACAGCTTAACAATACTCGCCCTCCTGAGATCGATTAGACGAGTGAGGATTAATAGACAAGTATTACGGAGGAAAATACCTGGAGGGGGCAACTCTAATCATATTTTTGAAAGGAAAGAGGGCGCTGTAAGCTTTGCATGGCTGTCTTTTAACAGAATGGCATTAGAATACATGTTAAATTCTGAAAATATTTTACTCGTTTATTTTTAATTATAGCAATTATATATCATAAATTTAAGATGGGGTATAAATGTTTTATTTCGGGATGTAGATCAGGTATGATAATGAAACAAAAAGAAAAATCGAGGGGAAAAAATAAGTGTTTTCTGCTCCAAAAATGAGTGCTTTTTATTAAATTTTAATCTAAAGTTATATGCATATAATCATTTTAAAATTAAGAAATTTTTATTTTAGTATATCGATCTTACTGTATATGTTTTTAAAATATTATACTTAATGAATGCTAATGTCTGTGGCTAATTGGCATGGCCGTTTAAATTGTTTTACAGTGCTATTTGTTCTTTCAATTAGTTTTTGTGCTGTGTTAGTTGTAGGAAAACGTTACAAATTGCTTTCTACATTGGCAGATTTTCATATTCAGTTCAATTCTGCTTATAATATCATTCAATTCAACATCAGATATTATTTCTGTATTTTCAGTGGATGAAAATATGTAATTGAAATTTTATGTGAAAGGGGGGGGGGTAAAAATTTCATATTAATCAAAGAAAGGGTGCTTAAAATGTACTTTTTAGTATGATAAAATTGTGTTAAAGAAAAATATGATGATGGGTCTGGACCAGTTTGGGGCATATGACATCAGAATCATTATTTATTCTATCCATGAATTTAATGCATTTATATATAGACTGGGAGGTGGCAGCAACGACAATCACCTCATCGAGTTCACGGCTGAAATTCCAGAATTAGTTTTATGCTTCAGCTTTGTAATAGCTATCCTGTTATAAAGGTAATCCACTAATAACAGATTTAAAAATAATAAATCATAAAAACATAAATAATCAGTTATTCTATGCTAATAACTACGCGCGCTTCTGATTAGTTTAAAGTAGAGTATTTTTAAAAGGAAGTAGTGACATATTGACAGTTATGCATGCTCAGATTGAATGCAATTCTTATTAAGGGGTTGTTGTCGTATGTAGCTTTTGTCCTAGTACTATGCGTTGGCGTTAAATCATAAGACCCAACCAATCAGCTTGCTTCATTGGTTGGGTCTAATGATTTAACTTCATGAATGGCAACGTAGGGGATATAAAATTTGATTGGTTGAGACAATTTTGGACAGTAGGAATTGCCAAGTACAAGTATCTTGGTGAGCCTGCCATTATCGCTAAGCTACAGTGTCTAACCAAGTTAATGTTTGTTAACTTGTCTCACTCATCTAATCAAACTCTTCCAATCGAGTATCGGCAAGTTCTGGTTTAAACCTGGACAAACACGTGTGTTCAACAGTTTGAGCATGTGCCCTGTGTGTATATTCGCGACCTACGTTATACACGGCCGATGCATGACGTTTAAAACGTCACATGTATTGGATTAAGGCTAACGAAAAAAAAGGCTACCGCGGTGCTTTACGCATTACGCGTATCTTTTTTTTACAGACCGCGGGAGTCACGTGATGCTCGAATGCACCAATGCAACACGTCACTCTAGTGGTCTGTAAAACAAGATAAGTGGAATGCATCGCGGTAGCCTGTCTTTTTCGTTAGCCTCGTATTGGATCATTTTTTCACGGCGATTGGTGCAAAACGGGGGGCGCGTCTCTTTGCACCAATTGCCATGTAAAAATGATCCGTTCCATGTTTGTTTTAAACGTCATGCACCGGCCGTATATAACGTAGGCCCCGGAATATCCCCAATCTCGAACCCATAATAGTGTAAATACACTTCTATCAAAGTTGGAGATACTAGAGTACATGCTCAGACCAAAGTTTTGGGTACAAACTATGGCACCACACAATCCACAACTTGACTGGACTGGGAAGCCTAGATATCAGAGAGGGATTATACACGCGATCTACGTTATACACGGACGGTGCATGACGTTTAAAACGTCACATAGAGCGGATCATTTTTACACGGTCATTAGCGCAAAGCGGCGAGCCCACGGTTTTGCACCAATCACCGTGTAAAAATGATCCACTTCATGTGACGTTCTAAACGTCATGTACTGGCCGTATATAACGTAGGTCGCGCAATACGGAGGCCCATGCGAAGAGAAAATTGTGCCCGGGGCAAAGTTTCAATTTAGCGCCCCTCCCTCCACACCCACCCACTCTTTATCTTTGTGACAGGCGTCACAAAATTGAGTCCATTTCACGTTTATTTTGAAACTTTAAAAGGTTTAATTTTAATTCAGAAATTCCAAACTACTAAATTAATACTAGGCCGTTTTAAGTCCCAATGTGGGACTTAAAACGGCCTATAGAGCAGCTGTCGATGTGTCGGTACAGGACTGAAAGCGTCTATTAGACGCTTTCAGTCGTGACGTCAATGATGACGTTTTGCTTGGAAACTGACTCCAAACAAATAGTTGCTATGTTGTATTTTCTATTATGTTTGTATATTATACCTAAATCTTATGATTATATCTCACGGCAAAGCGTTTTAATACATTATATGCAGTGGTAATATTTTCTACGATTTATATTTAATAAGAAATGACACATAGCAACCGTTTGTTTGGAGTCAGTATCCAAGCAAAACGTCATGACTGACGTCACACTGAAAGCGTCTATTTTTCCTTTAACTACTGTTAAAGTACCATTGAAATCATTATTTATTGTAAACGCGTTTGAAAGTGTTAGATATTCAAATTCGGATAATCTTTACCTTGTCATATAAACACAGAACACCAATATCACATGAAATCTGAAATTGTGCAAAAAAATAATCATTATGAACAGATTAAAAATACATGTAATGCAATAGGCCGTAATGTAATTGCACGGTATTTTCCTGAAGCGAGAAGTTATATCTATTCTCCACCAGATAGCGTATTCGAGCGCTCGAATTCCCAATAAGAGAAAATTGCACTAATTTGTTGGAGAGATCATGATGTTTTGCGACAAGAACGGAAAATGATCGACGGCCAAAACATGAATTAATAAAAATATAAAACCGTGCTTGGTAGTATAAATTTGGCGCCCGCTCAATTTCCACGTCCGGGCTTAGGGAAAGCCCTCTTCGTCTCTCCTCATTACATATCCCTGCAGGATATAACCTTTGATTGGTTTTAGACAATTTTGGACAAAAGCGAATCACCAAACATCGTGGCGATGCCATTATCGCCCAGCTAATACTTGTTAACTTGTCTTCCTCATGTAATCAAACTTGTGGGGCCTCCGTGGCCGAGTGGTTAGGGCTGGGATTGCGGTGCCTCGCTTTCTTAAATCTTACGCTCGATCTTAGGATGGGCGTTCCTACGATCTATCTTAACTTCGTATTGCGGTGCCTCATCGTAAGTCCTCCTGCTTAAACGTAAGTCCTCCTGCAGTTAGCCAATCAGAGGCCATAGTTCGATTTGTTATGGTTGCGCGCGCATACACTTGCGCTTCGTCGTAAGATAGCTTTCGGGTTAGCGTAAGTTTGCGAGGCACTGCAATACCGGTTACGCTTTGTTTATATCGTAAGTCAGACTTACGTTCAAGATTGATCTTAAGCGAGGCACCGCAATCCCAGCCTAAGACTCCATTCCGCTAATCGCTTGAGAGCGTAGGAATCAATCAGGTCGGTGGGTTCGACTCACTTTGTAGAGCTCTCGGATGTAACTCTCTGGTGTTGTAAATTTCCTTGTGGCTATCTCGTCTCTGTATATTGACGATGACTTATAAGCGGGCACTTGATGTCAAGCACACAAGTCAGATGTATGTTCTCAATAAATATAAAGATCAAACTTGTCCAGGTGAAATTGCCTAGGTGTGCCATAGTTTGGACAAACGCGTCTGTCTAAAGAACAGTCTGAGCATCGTATGTCGCCACTCTGATACAGAGGCACTCTAGCCTGGAGCAGTGGACCCTATTCCTGCTGACGTCAGAGTCAGGTGCTTTGGGGAAACATTGCAGATATTGTAGTCCTTAATTATGCAACGACTCGTTTGGAACTCAAGCCTGCATGCCATAGAGTTGCAACGGACCAGATTTTCATGATGTTGAGTCACGTGCTTTGGAAACATTTCGAAAACCGTAGCCTCGAACCCAAACTGAGAATAGGGTCCGTTCGATTAATCAACAAAGACATTTAAAATCATTGAGCTCGTTTAAAATCTTTAAAGTATCTTAAATGTCTTTGATGAGATCAGGTAGCAAATATTAGCTTAAAGATTTTCAAGATGTTTGACGATTCGTCTTTGACCAAAATAGGGCAGTTGCAATCAGCTGATCAACCATTGTATTCACTTGGAGGTAAGGGTAATTCCACCAATCAGAACTGCCTATTTGGTCTTTTTCGTTAGCCTCGTTTACCTCCAAGGTGACGTCAATTGCAACTCTTTACCTACTCTGGCAACTTTAGTCCAACCTTTTGCCAACTAACGAACCAACTAACCAATCTATAAATAAATTGTAAACAAATCACAAATACTAAGGAAACCGCATGTAGTCATTTCAGTTGCCTATATTTTTTAAACATTTTGTATATTTTGAGAATATTTCATGGTTAGGGAAGGAGAATTTTTTTTTTTCCCATTTCATGTGAAATCTAGATATTCAACAGAATTATACTTTACGTAACACGAAAACTTCATTGTTTTTAATTTTCGTAAGAGAAGTGTAAATAATACTACTAATATAAAAATGTTCGCGAAACATTTAAAATTTTATTTAAAAATCGTTACGCGGACAATGTGCTCTCGTAAGTAATAACTTCGCTATTTTCTTATTTTTTAATTAAGACTTAAGTCTGAAAAGTTTATTGAATTAAAATATCGCCCCATATCTTGTTAATTCTTTCTCTACTTCATTTTTTAAAATTAAAATAAATGTAAAAAAGTTTGTTTAATTGCTTAATATTGTAACAACAGTTACTTAGATTTATTGTTTTCATATTATTTTCGATAAACAGTCATTTTTATTGTTTGAGTCAGTTTGATGTGAGCTGTTATTTACCCTTTTTTAATAGCCTGGTTTGTCTATTCTTCGGTAGCTTATTTTTTAATGCATGCTTTGTGTTTTACTTATTTACAGAAAATTTTTTTGGTTTATGAAAACTTATTGTATAGTAAAACAATACACGCTATCGTTGTTTACATATGAAACAAAATATCAATTAATAGTTAATCACAGTAATTTTCTCACAGTTCTGTTATCTGATTTTCGTATAAATAAGTTTAAGCTTAAGCTACCTAGTGTTTTTGAATTGATAGTTATTTTAATTAGTGATTTGATATTTTAAGATATTTGTTCGGTTTTGTGTATTATGAAGGATTTTTAATACGATCGTATACATAACAATTTGAAAGTTTAATTTTTCTGAATTCTAGCAGTTACGGTTCATTTTGAAATTTCAATGGATTTGTCAACAAAAGAGTTGTAGGGCGATTCCACCGTTACATGTGTGACTTTTTGAGAGTTTTTTTGCAAATTTGGAAGTGAAATTATTTAGATAAAGTTTTACCTTTTTTATTGCTATTACAGGACACATACAGAATCATTTTTGTAGTGACACCTATAGTCTAAAGTAATAACAGTTTAAAAAAAAATCCCTGACGGCTCGGCCTACAGGCACAGGTAGATTTCGAAGACGCAGACCGTGGGGCGCCTGTTTGTCGGGAATTGCGGAAGAAATGACCTTTTTGCGATGATGCTGCAGTTGGAACCACCTACTTCGAAACCAAACTTGTTTGCAGGCGGAGCCAGCAAGGATTTTTTTTTTTTTTTTTGGCTATAAGAGTTGGTCCTATAAAAAACATGTCAATATAAAATTTTTAGATAATATTAAGAGGATTTATAATAAATTTAAGCGAATTTGAAATCTTAGGAATTGACGAAGATATGAATTTTTGGTACTTTTTGGTTAGCCGGGCGCCAGTGATATATGTACATATATAAATACATATGTATATACATATATATGTATATATATACATACATATATGTATATATATGTGTATGTATCTATATGTATACGTAGATATGTGTGTGTGTGCGTATATATACTTGTATATATATCACTGGCGCCCGGCTAACCAAAAAGTACCGAATTTTTTTCTTCTAAAACCCCCCTTCCCCCCTCACCCCCCCCCCCCCCCTTAAGGCAATTTTTAATTATATCAAAAATCTGTCATACATAAGTTTTTGGCCCTGTTCCTAGAAGTAATAATAACTTTAAACAGATTCGATACGTATCATAATTAAGAAATTATGGGTTTTTTTCTGTTTTCACAAAAAGCCCCCCCCCCCCTCCCCCCCTTGGTTCGATTTTGCCCATTAACGAACTTGACCGAGATTTTATGCTCCTTGATTTTATGTATCAGTTTCGAAAAGATGCGGGAATTGGAACTGCCTACTTCGAAAAATAACTTGTTTGCAGGTGGAGCCGGCAGGGATTTTTTTTTTTTTAAATTTTTTTTGCTATAACGGTTGGTCCTGTAAAAAACTTGTCAATATAAAAGTTTTAGATAATACTAAGAGGATTAATAATAAATTTACGCGGATTTGATATCTTGTGAATTGACGAAGCTATGATTTTTTTTCTTCTAAACCCCCCCTTTTTTTCCCCCCTTGGGGCCATCTTTAATTATATCAAAAATCTGTCATACATAAATTTTCGGCACTTTTCCTAGAAGTAATAATAACTTTAAACGGATTCGATACGTATAATAATAAAGAAATTATGAGGGTTTTTCTGTTTTCACAAAAAGCCCCCCCATTTCCCCCCCCTTAGTTCAATTTTGCCCATTAACGAACTTGACCGAGATTTTATGACCCTTGATTTTATGTATCAGTTTGGAAGAGATTTATGCAGAATTTTTCCAGTTATCGTGGTCAGAAAAAAGTGACATAGATAGATAGATAGATACAGAGTTTCCCCCAGGTTTAAAAAAGGGCAGGGTGCTGCTGATGAGGAAAGGGCACTTTTACATTCTTCAGGGCACTTTTTTTAATTTTTAAGGGCACCTTTAATATTTAAAGGACAACACTCTTTCAACTATATAAGTACATTTAAAAAATATATATATTTGTCTAGAATTAAGGTCTTACAATAATAAAATAGGTATGTTTATGCACTAAATAACCCACAACATGATATGCATTACACATGCACAATCTGTGGCCAGCGGGTCAAAATCTCTAGAAATTCAGGAACTGCTTATTTTGCCAATTAGTTTTGGAAAAAAATGAAAATTTCGTCAATCGGACGCGTAAAAATCATGAATATCGTCGATCGGGTGCGTAAAAATCATGAATATCGTCGATCGGGTGCGTAAAAATCATGAATATCGTCATTTGGAAGCGCAAAAATCATGAATTTCGTCGATAGAGCGCATAAAAATCATGAATTTCGCCGATCAGGCGCTTAAAAATCATGAGTTTCGCCGATGAGGCGCGAAAAAATCATGAATTTCGTCATTCGGGAGCGCAAAAATCATAAATTTTGTTGATTGGGCGCGTAAAAATCACAAATTTCGTCGATCGGGCGCATAAAAATCATGAATTTCATCGATCGGGCGCTTAAAAATCATGAATTTTGAGATAAGGGTGCGTAAAAATCATGAATTTCGTCGATCGGACGCGTAAAAATCGTGAATTTTGTCGAACGGGAGCGATAAGATCATTAATTTTTTCAAACGGTCGCGTAAAAATCATGAATTTTGTCGATCGGGCGCGTAAAAATCACGATTGTCGTCGAACAGGCGCGTAAAAATAATTTATGAAATTCTCGATTTTTTAATGGATCTTGACGAAATTTCGTTTTTTTTTCTCTGCAATCGTTTAACGATTTTTTTCTTGCATGAATTGATCTTGCGGAATTACGCCATAAATTAATAATTCACGGACGAATTACATGTCCATAATCCTGTGTCTCCCTCTAAGAATATCTCTCAATATTTCACGACCTACAAATTTAACCTGTTATACTTCCACCAGTAAAGTAAAATAGTCTTATCAAAATAGCTTATTTATGCATCATGACAAAATTTTCAGATATAGAAAAAAAAAAAAAAAAACAATATGTGAAAGAACGAAAAATTGGGAGACTTGGCAAGTCTGATTTTACCATTCTATTTTGATTTAATAGAATAAAAAACGAAAGTCACGCACACACACACACACAAAAAAAAATCTATTGGAAAATGAAAAAAAAAAAAAAAGCAGAAAATATTTAAAAAGAAATAAAAGGGAAATGACAAGAAGTCGGAAAATCGCGGATCAGCGGAAGAATCTCACGTCTGCCTGAAACTCATGTTTTTTTTTTTCTATGAGAGATAGACGAAATACATCATTTTCCCCGCAACCGATTAGCAAAATTTGCCATGTTTATCGTACTCAATTGACTAAATTCGCATTTTTTTCTTTCTTTTTTTAATGATAAACAGATATGATTTAGTATTTGGCTAGTAAATTGTTTCCTTTGCATCTATTAATTGCACTCACAATCCCCCCCTTTCTCCCCCGCCCCCCTCTTGGTCCGATTTTGCCCATTAACGAACTTGACCGAAATTTTATGCCGCTTGATTTTATGTATGAGTTTAGAAGAGATTTGTGCAGAATTATGGAAGTTATCGTATCCATAAAAAAGTGTTATAGATACATACGTAGATAAACTTTTGAACTGGGGGTGGTTTTGGGTTCTGAGAGTCATGATCGGCGTAGATCTGCAAAAATTTTTCAAAATTTCCAACTTAGGTGAGAATATAATAGGTAGTATTTCTTACAAAATCTACCTAAAAAAATAGTAAAGTCGTTGCGTGTGTGACTCAGATAAATCACACATTTAACAACGATTTTACTATTTAAAAAAAAATATATATATATATTACTTTGACTAAAGGTATCACTATAAAAATGATTCTGTATGTGTCCTGTAATAGCAAAAAAAAAAGTAAAACGTTATCTAAATAATTTCACTTCCAAATTTGTCTCAATTTGCAAAAAAAAAAAAACTCTCTAAAAGTCACACACTTAACTGTGGAATCGCCCTGTAATAACAAAGTTAAACCAAATTTTGCTAATTATCATAATTTACAAGATTCAAGATACCAGTGGGCCCATGCAAGGATTTCGCACTGCAATCTAATATTTTTTAGATATAGGTTTAAACTTCTAAATACCAGAATATCATCTAATTTATTTCATCAAAGTTACAGTAAAAACTGATCCAAGATAGCAAAAGGCACGCACGAGAAAAAAATTAATCTTATTTTAACTGCATTGAGGATAACGTTATCCGCTTTGGGAAAACATAAGACAAAGAAATATAAATCTAAACATTTCAATTTTGTTTTTTAATCAGAAATATAAAATAAACCTGTGCGGAATTTTTTTATAATCATTGCTGAGCATCCTATAATGTGGTATTTTATTTTTGTGGCAACACTAATTTGAAGAAAACCTTTCATTTTTGAAAACAATGCCGATTTAATTTTTAATAAAAAAACGTGTTTTAACAAAATGTGAGTGTACTATGTCAGAAGCCACTACAAAAACCTTTTGAATGATACCTCATTTGTTGTTGTGCGTTTCATAAATTCATAGAAAAAGGGATGTTGACAAGACAACAAAATTAATATATATATATAATGTTTTGGTATGACGACATTTTATTTTAATCGGGAATGACTCAGGACAAACCGGCCATATTATAAATTTCTCATCTCTGTAGTGTTACCAGGTTGATAATGCATGTGATTTTATCATTTGAGCGATAAAATTGGTTACCCTGCAAAACTTGTGATTATTTGTTATAGGAGTCTGTATCCCAAAAGGGGGATGACTCATTAAAAACTAATTAATAGGTCTGATTCCTACAATTTTCTTACACACCACGGGTGTAGTGGAGGATATGCGATGATATATGCCATATATCCTCTGTTTCTCAAATAAAGCTATAGCACATACCCTCTGTCTGTAATGTAATACCTTCTGGTTTGTTCACTGCTACACTCACACGCACACACACATATATATATATATATGTTCATATTCTATAAATAGAAAATAGAAGACCTAGTGATAGCAGTTTTAAAAATGAATTTAAAAGGGCAGAATCTTATTATTTAATTATGTTTTTAGATTTAATCATTCAGGGCTGCCAGCTGGTCTCTATTTACATAAAAGGTCCCTAAAAGTACATTTTTTCACTAAGTCTCTTTTTTTACTATGACTGGATCTATTTTTTTTTTTTCAGATTTTTAAAAATTTATCATAAAAATTTAGATTTGTTTAAAATTTAATGTCCTAGAGGGCAGCACATAACTGAACATAAGTAGAAGAAAGGACCAATCATAGCACATCTTGTTAAGAGGCTACTTCACTCGGACAAAAACACCCGCTCTCTAATGTTAATCCTATGGAGGAAATATTTTAAGATTATCTCGTTCGCATTTCAATATTTTTTAATGATTTTTTTTTGTATTGGATAGCTGAGGTCAATCTCTATGCACGCTCCTTTGTACTTTTTCGATTTTGATTACAAGTTTTTTTATTAAGATACTTTCACTTTAGGAACCGGTTTTGAAAGTGAAAGTATCCCCAATAAAAAAAACTGAAACAAAAATCAAAAAAGTAAAAAGGAGCGTGCATATAGATTGACCTCAGCTATCCAATGCAAAAAAAATCATTTAAAAATATTGAAATGCCAACGAGATATCTTAAAATATTTCCTCCATAGGATTAACATTAGCAAGCGGGTGTTTTCATCTGAGTGAAGTAGCCTCTTAACCCTATCACTATGTCCTATCGAAACATGCCCTGTTGTTGCCCAGGACAATTATGCTATCTATTTTTCAAAAAAACAAAAAAAACAAGTACCACTTATATTTGTACAGTTTAATTTTTACTGTGTGTTACAAACATTATGATATGAGATGTCACCGGCTGAAACTACTCAGTGAGTAATAGATTTTTTTACAACTTGTTGAAAGTGCTTGGGGTCCGTGTGGACCCCAGGACATAGTGATAGAGTTAAGAACCAATAATATTCATAGGTAACTACAACCTGTACCCTGTAGGATTTTTCCTTCTTTTAACAATCTGATCTGTCTTACTCTGTATGAATTTATTTTTTAGTACTATATAATATGCTGTATGATGTTTTTAACACAGAATATTAAAAGTTAGATGAATAAGTATCTGTGAAGAGAAAGTATATCTATCACTTTTTTTCACACAAAAAAACTAATGTTGCATATCAAAACTATCAAAGTTACTTAGACTGTTACAATTTTGATGGTGTCAATAATTGTTATTAGGGGGGACCAGTACACACTGGACCTATGGGCACAGTGGACCACCCCCTAATATTTTATTTATTTAAAAAAAAATTAAGCTTCTCTTCTATCCTAATAGACAACAGCACTGCACTGATTATTTATAGCCTTCAGGAAATAGGTTTAACTCAGATTGAACTATTTTATCCTGATTGGTTGTTTTGAGCTTCTAAAAGTAAAATTTTTTATCATCCTATTTTTATTTTTTTAGTAATTAAAGGTTGTAAATAAATATAAGATAAAACAGCTTTTTTGCAAAGCTAAGATACTTGTTTTTATTTAACTTTAAAGTTAATATGTTTAAAAGAAAGCTATAAACAATATTAATATGATTATTTATTGAACTTCAACATGGGGCATAGTGGACCACCCACTGCTGGGACACAGTGGTCCACAATCCACTCTCCTCCTGTAATGCAAATGTTCAAAATATTGAATAATTGCTTATTTTTTTATTAAGAAAAATTGTTTTAAAGTAGTTATTTAACTGTAAAATAAAATAAACAAAGAAAAATAACAATTTATTTAGCACAGTAAGAAGTATTTTGTTTTGTATTCTGCCTTTGAAAAATATAACTGTAGTCTAATTGGTGATGATTCTATTCAAGTACGATTCATGAGACGAAAATTGAATGGAAATCAGTTTATTTTTCCAGAAACTATAGGTGAGTCTGTTGTTGATGTCAATGATTTAGTAATGTTGCTCCCAGACCTAAAAGTATTTCAGGAAAATTCCAGGCTCAATCTTACACATAAGTATTTTGAAATTTCATTTGCAAATTTTAATATGCGCTGATTTTTTTATACTTAAGTAATAATTTCAACTAAATTGCAATTGTTCCTGTATTAATCTGTTATTATTTTCAAAATGTAATTATTATTATTATTATTTTTTTTTTCAAAATGTTACTTGTAAATTTGTATTACTATGTTATTTTGTGGGTAAAGGGGAAATAAAAAAGAATTAGATTAATGAAAAATAGATTTATATTGTATTTCAAATACCTAATAGTGGTCCACTGTGCCCTGGTGGGCGGACAGGTGTGCCCCACTTCTGGGGTACACTGGTCCACTTTACGGGTGCATATAAGTTTTTTTTTTTAAAAATGTATTGAAAACTATGTTCTGAGAAAATTATTATGAATGTATAAAGGTTTAAAGAATATTAAAAAATATGTTCATACAGATCAGTTTGTCCGTTAAAGAGAAAAAAAAAATTTAACTGAAAAAGTGGTCCACTGTGTATCAGTTTCCCCTATAATCTGACACACTTTGATCTCCTGTATTTTACATATAAGAGCATGTTATATAAATTCATATTTTACAATATTAATTATTTCAATCTAAAGCAGTTAATCTCAATATTGGATTTTAAAAATCACACATTTGTATTAAGAGTTTGTCGTTTGTCCAGACAAATATTCTAGATGAAGGGCCCTGACTTTATTTGTATGAAATGGGATGACAATTATGAAAAGTGCTGAATAAATTGTGCCAAGAAACACAGTCTATTTCCTATAATTGTTGGCATGTAACAGTAATATTTAAATTAATATACAGCTTATCTTCAATTTGTGCAGTTAATTTTGTAATAGATATTATCACACTAATTGAAACATACATTGGATGCGAAAAACCACAGTAGTGTCACAGCCATTTATCTCAAAAACCCAACATAACAAATATGTAAGGTACTTCTCCATTATCCCGTCAACCACTTTTCATAACAAAAAATTATCACCAAACTATAGGATTTAAGGCCAAAAATGCATGACCATACAGCACATTCACTTGACGTCAGAAGCATTACATGTATTTGCTATGTTATCAAGTGGTTATTAATGCGATATATTTACCTATATTTTTCATTATGTTTTACTGATTTATTAGTTATTTCATTAATTAAAATAACAATTGAGTCCTTAAATGGCAGTGTCAATGATATTAAAAAGAGAAAAAGCATTGAAAAAAATGTTGTGATGTATAGTTATGTGCAAAGATCAGTTTCAACTGATGCCACAAACATTTATTAAACGAGAGGCATGTAATTAAGAAAAATAATATTAAATAAATAAATATCCAAGATTTTTTTTTTCTGTTTTCATTAATATATTGTAAATTTTATTGTTTAAGCTTACTAAGTTGACACATTGGTGAGTGGGACACTGCCAAATTTCTTGTATTTATTTCTTTTTTTGTTTTAGATTCCAATGGCAACATTTTTCCATTTGTTTATTTGGCGTTACAGTTTGGCAATAATTTTTTGTTATGAAAAATTGATGGGATAACAGAGAAGTACTTGTTTTTGATGTATTATTGTTAGAGAATACATATATATCCCATCAAAAAACTTTCTGTAAAAAAAAAAATCACAAAATCACAGCTGTCGAGAATGGTCCACTCTGGTTCTCAACGTCTCATATAATGTAACACAATGTGAAATTTGATGAAAAAAATATTCATTGGAATTCGTGTTAATGACAATAGACCGTACAAAATGGTCATTAAACCATGGTAAAACTAAATGATGGTTAATCAAAACTAATGTTTCTTGAAACTCAATGGTATGTATCACAAAGCTTTTAATTACAATATCATCATACAAATTTGCCTATTTGCATTCCGATATTACTTTTAAATGCATAATTTTCAATCATTAATTTTGAAATGATTTATCGACGTAATTATTTATTTCAAATGAAAGATATGGCATGTTTAACATCAATCAGGGTATATTATGTATTCTAATTTATTTTTCTCAGTATTACATTCTTCTAATGTTTTTAACCTAGAATGCATTAACAGCCAAGTCGCAGGAAGCCATTTTGAATGAAAGATTTCGGATGTTTGACTTTTAACTTGGGCGAACATCAGATATCAGTACTTTTTACGGCCGAAACATTAAGGAGAACTTGGCGCCTTTTTTTTTTTTTTACAGAAAGTTTTTTGATGGGATATCACTGCTTTTTGTAGGTTTTATCAAATGTATAAAGGATATAAATATAATAAATGTATAAATGTCAAAGAATTTTAAAATTATTTTATTATGCTTTACAAATCTATATTTTTATTTGTAGTTTACATCAAAATACTAGCCGCCTCAGGCAAACAATATATTCTTTTATTCTTTTTATATGTATGCTAAGCACTTCATCATATTACTTTTATTCATAACTAGCCGAAGTACCTGGTGTTCGAGATTTAAAGAATGTTTGTGTAGAAAAATCACTTGCAAAATGTGGACGTCATAATGATGCATATGTATTATATATGTGATGCATATGCATATATATATATATATTTCAAATAAAATCCAGTGTATATATATATATATATATATAAAGTTTATTAACATCATTAAAATGCACTTAAAGAACTAACAACCCACTGGAATTTTGCCAGATTGACTGAGTGCTATTGCGACTTAGAATACCGACATTTATAATAAAATTTATTTTAAGGAAGTAAAAAATAGAAAAAATGGACAGATAAACTAAAAGATTTGCCTTCCCAACATTTTCGGAAAAGAATATAAAAAATTCATTCTGCTTGAAACCATGTAACACCTTCAAACTCAGGCTAATTTTCTGTAATCCGGCTTTGGCGACCAACTCTGGCGTCAAATATGAGCGAGGAAATGATTGTCTAGGCAACTATTATTACTTAAATGTTTATCGTACAACAAAAAACACAAATGGTTGCAACAATGCAATTAATTTAATTTGCCAATTGAATGTGTTACGAACTGTATATAGCCAAATCAGCACCCCCTATTTGAAGGTTTTAAAGGCAGAAATTCTATGTTTTCAGACTTTTCTGGTTAATTGTGTGACAAAACCTACTTACTTGTCAAATTTTATGATTCTACGACTGTTAGAAGTACCTTAGTTATTTGATGATCACCAACTTTTTAGTTATTTGATGATCCCCTGTGAGTCAGTTACAAAAAAGCCCTTTTTCGGAATCTCATATTTCGAAAAATATTAAATACCGAAATAAGAAATCTTGGAACCTAGTTCAGTTTGGTTATATTAATGTGTGTTAAAAAGGAAAACTCTCTAGCTCTCACCAAAACGCAATTATGAGGGGGTGAAAAGTAGGCCGAAATGGTCAGGGAAAAGGTAGCTTACGGCCTGTGCGAACTTGGCGGACGCACTGCCATGCTCCCAGATTACAGCTTGATTTGAAACTTAAAGAAAAACGTACATAATTTTCATGAACTTCCATTAACGCTGCCAGTCAGTTAACTCCCCAATTCCTCTTGCTAATGTTAAACCTATCGGCATAGGATGCATTCGTATATTTAAAATATCTCCTCAGGAAATTAATATTTTTAACTTCTGTTTTCTGTATACTCTTCTTGAAAAATGTGTCCTTTTTTTTTAGTTGTCAAAATGTTTCCAAAATATGTACTTAATTTTATGTGAAGTGTTAAAATCTTACTCAGATAGACTAAGATATTAACGCATAAAATTATAAATGAAGTGTATATTTTATAAATATTTTGGCAACTTAAAAAAAGAGAGAGTTCCTTTAAGAATGGTACACAGAAATAAGAAGTTAAAAATGTTAATTTCCAGGGGAGATATTTTAAAATGTCACACACACCCATAGGTTTAACAGGGGAATATGAGATCTCACTGACCAATACCATTAACATAAAAATGTGATCTAATTTAATAAGTAACTAGCTGGCTTCGCCCGCCAGCGGGCCCCTAATTTACATCGGTGCCTCGAATTGTAGAAAATCTCGAATCTTGTAAAACCTCAAACCGGACGAACCGCCGACCCGGGTCCCCGCTGCCTTTGGCACCGTATACCGGTCGTGCTACGCACGCACCGGGTAATCCCTTAATTAGCACATTGAATTGTACAAACCTCTAACCGAATGAACCTCCGACCCTGGCATTCAAACTGTCAAAAGTTAAAAGAGAAATATAATATTCTCAATAAAAATTTCTCTTTCATTACGAAAGAATTTAAAAAAAAAATTGACTGAACTGACCATTGACTTTCTGAACTAAAATACCATAAATTTAGGACATCATGAACTTATAGTACTTCAAAAATATTTTATATTTAACTTTCAATTTGCAAAAAATTGTTATTTTTTACCTTTTATATTTTATTATTGTTATGTAATTATATTCATTGTTTCAAATCTAATAAACAGGCGCCTCCTGTGGTGGGGGTTGGAACGGATGGGTGCTATCGGTGTCGGGTAGCGTTTATTTTTCCCCTCGTGGACTTATTGTTCCTATACCTCACGGGTGGCTGTCCACGAGTGGGTGATTTCGGTCCCCGCTGCCTTCGGCACCGTATACCGGTCGTGCTGCGCACGCACCGGATAATCCCTTAAATTGCACATAGAATAGTATAAACCTCTAACTGAACGAACCTCCGGCTCGGGTCCCCGCTGCCTGCGGCACCGTATAGCAGTCGTTCCGACCCTGGTCCCCGCTGCCTTCGGCACCGTATGACGGTCGTGCTACGCATGCACCGGATAATCCCTTAAATTGCACATGGAATAGTATAAACCTCTAACTGAACGAACCTGCGGCTCGGGTCCCCGCTGCCTGCGGCACCGTATAGCAGTCGTGCTGCGCACGCGCTGCAGTATACGTTAGTTCCACCTTCCACCACCAGGTGGCGCAATCTGTTTATATGATCATAACTGAAATCGTTAAGACTTTCGATGTCGAGTCGAATGAGCCATACCCCGTCGTTTTCATGCCCGTAGAACCGAAGATAGGAAAGCGCCCCCTAGTGGTGAAAAAACGAAATAAAATCGGTAAGCTCTATCGATGTCGAGTCGAATTGATTTAGACTACCTGAGTTCTAGTTCAAAGACAGGGACCTGTAGAAAAACTTAAAACTTAAAAAAAAAAAAAATCGATAACGGGCGAAGCCCACTTTTCCCTATCATAATATCTGGATAGGGGGTCCTTATTACTTTAATTATGATGTTTGGAATCAGTTTGGTGGACATCCGTAACATAGTTTCTTAGTTATAGAAACGGACTACAGTTAAAAGAAAAAAGCGGGGGGGGGGGGGGGGGGGTTGGCGATGACACTGCTTTTCCTCAAACAACTTATGTAGACTACCTGAGTTCTAGTTCAAAGACAGTGAGCTGTAGAAAAACTTAAAACTAAAAAAAAAAAAAAAAAATCGATAACGGGCGAAGCCCGCTTTTTCCTATCATAATATCTGGTTGCCACTCTAAAACAAAAACTGAAAATACTCGTAATGCAGTTTTTAGACGCGGCCTACTTCTTAAAATCGTAATATCTAGCCGGCACTGTAATGGAAATCTTTCTTTTGCTTTA
Source organism: Maratus michaelseni (assembly GCA_963931845.1). Classification (NCBI taxonomy): domain Eukaryota; kingdom Metazoa; phylum Arthropoda; class Arachnida; order Araneae; family Salticidae; genus Maratus; species Maratus michaelseni. The sequence goes on along the minus strand of OZ007588.1, from coordinate 29,321,926 downwards.
ATTATACAAATAACGATGATTAATTATACAATAAAATAATATATCGACTCGTAATGAAGATATGGCAATAATTTTTAGATATTCTGAAAGCAGAATCTATTTAGCGTCGCCCTGTCAAAGTTTGGAATTTCTGCGCCTCTTAGAATCAGAGATGCCCCCCCCCCCCTCTGTAAAACCCCAATTGAACGTCATGTGACCTGACCTCCATCAAAGAAAATGCCGATCCAGACAATCGTCTGGCCGTGCGTCTCCGATCTGGGAATCGCAGCTCGGAAAGAAAAGAAAAATAATTTTTTATCGATCGATTTTTAAAGGATTTTTCCGGTTCTAATCGTCGCACGGAAACGATTTTTCGAATTTATGAGACCTGACGACGTCCCGGTTGCGTACGTGCGACTTACGAATTTCTGGCCCCCCGACTTCCGGAGATAGGGGTCGGACCTGCGCTGCGGTTTGGGGCTTAAATCGCTTCCTGGGAACCCCCTGCCTTTTCCTTCCCGGACTGGACGTGTACCGGCAACCCTCGGCGGAGGCGAACTTTTCGCTGTTTTGACTTCTCTTCCAACTACGGTTTCGGTCGGTAATTAAAACACTTTCGCTCATTAATAACTCCCCGGGTCCGGGTCGGAATCCCGACCCGATCAAAACTTGAGCGTCGTGCCTTTTTTGCGAATTTTTCGGTCCACGTCCGCCGTCCGTGCGTCACCTGGTCCCGGAGCCTTTGCGGGTACAAAGGTGGAGTGCACAGACAGAAACACACACACACACACAGACGTTTACTGTGCTTAATATTAGGGACAATCGAGAAACATTGAAAAGTCAATTTTAATTCTGCATTACTACAACTTTTTAGGTTATTTATATATTAGCTTACTTGCTATTCAAATAATTTTTTAAAAATTTACATAATTTGATTTAAAACTTACTGTAATACAATTTGATTACTTCAAAATTACATATATTTTAATTTAAGTATAAACTTATCAATTGACAATTGCACAAATATTTTTTACTTTTTAGAATATACATCTTGCAGTAACACAAAATTTTATTTTTTAATCCTCAATGCACTTGCATATCTCTACTGATGTCTAGATCTGTATCTATCAAATGTTGTTTGGGGAATTCTATTTTTTTAAAAGCTTCTTGGAATTATTTTAATGTTATTTCTTTTTTTCAGCTTTTCTGCAAATTTTACTTTAAAATATTCGGTGCCATCTTGGTGGGGAAAAAAAGGATCACCTAATTTTGGGATTTATGCATTAATCGAAATTTTACCTACACTGATTGATAGAGCACCTAAAAAAAAGTATTCCACACTAACTGAAGCTGCATTAAGCAAGAGATGCCTGTATTAGCATGATATAGAAAAAAGTTTTGTTATACTCCCACCATACTAGTTATTTCTGGAATTTACATTTTCTTAAAAAAAATTATTTAATTTCGACATAGTAAATTCTTCCTTTTCTTTTTGGAAAAATTAAAAAAGTGGTGTAGCAATGGGTAGCTGGGAATATTCATATTTTATCTTTCAAAATTTATATCAATTACTTTGTTCTGTTGTCCTTTTTAATATTGTAGTAAACATTTAAATGTTATTATCTAATAGAATATTCCTTTTTTACAGATTTAAATGCCTTTACATGGCGGACTCATACCTGTGGAGAGTTAAACACAGCTCACACAGGAAACATAGTCACTTTATGTGGATGGGTTTCATTTCAAAGATGTGATAAATTCCTCATTCTTAGAGACTCATATGGGATTACTCAAGTTATTTTTAAAGAGGATGTAAGTGGATGTATTAAGTAGTTAAAGCTTTTTCTTATGCTTTGTGTCAGAATTCTGACTTACTAGACGTGAAAATTTTACTTAGAAGCCTTTTTTTTACAATCTTAATTCTTGTTGTACTGAATTACTTTTTGTAAAATCTCTTACATAGATTACTAGCTACGCTAGTCGTTTTCTCCGAATGAACCTTGAATCAAACAAAATACAAGGGGCAGTCAAAAAGTTCACGGAATTTCATTCTAACTCTTTAATACCACAATATAATTAATTTATTTGTTTATACACAATATCGTCTCCTTGACCAAAGAAATAATGTCATGTCAAATCTAAAACAAAAGTGATGTTCATTGTGTTTTTTGACAACGAAGGTGTGGTGCACCATGAATTTGTACCAGCTGGACAAACTGTTAATGTCTCTTTGTACGTGCAAGTTTTGAAAAGATTGAGGGAGGCAATCCAAAGAAAACATCCCACCAAATGGCAAGGAAGATGGTCATTGTATCATGACAATGCTCCCTACCACACATCGATTGTTCTGCAGACATGATTCACAGAAAATTACACTCCTCTACCAGCCTCCCTACTCACCGGATTTAGCTCTATAGAATTTCTGGCCTTTCTTCAAGATCAAAATGGACTTCAAAGGTACTGTAGAAGACATCAAAACCAATATGACGGTGAACTTGGGAAGATGGTTAACCAAACCAAAACAGGACTTTCATCATTGTTTCCAACAATGGCAGGAGTGGTGGAGCAAGTGTGTGTGTGTTCTGACAGAGACTACTTTGAAGGTGATTAAGTAAATGTGTACCTATATTGTGGTAATAAAGAGTTACAACGAAATTCCGGGAACTTTTTGACTGTCCCTTGTATACTACATGTTTTAAAGCAATATGAACATTTACCTGGTATGCCTTTCGCATTGCTGAAAATGATATAGATACCATTGCACTATTATATTTTCTAATGTGCAGACAAAATTTGGACTGTTAAGGACCAACTCTTTTAGTTCATCGTTTACAGTAGGATTTGGTAACGAACTGCAGAACGATATGCAATGTACTAAAACCATTCCTTAAAAATAATCTAACTAACTCATGAAAATCCATCCTCATCCAGTAGAACTTTTAAAAAATGTCAATCTTTCCTAATCAGGTTCACCTGTTTATAGAACTTTCTCTCATAACTAAGCTACATAAAATGATATGTTATATACTAAAACATTCCCGGAAAAATTATCTAGCAAGTCCCATCAAAATCCATTCAGTGGAACTCAAGTTATAAGCAGCCGCTATTAAATTCCCATTTGCATTTTATATATACAGTAAATGTCAGCAGAGCTTCTACTAAAACTGGTCACTTAAAATATGGGGCTCTGAGACACCTCATATGTATAAAAAAATGTGGGTCAAACTACTTAAAAGTTGTAATACTTTAATTTTTTTTTACTACTCAGAGTTTTCCCTAAATAGTTTCAAAATATGCTGTTCTTTGATTTGAAAAATAACACGTCTTTTGCTCTTCATCCAAAAAGTAGTGCCCCCTTTTCTTGCCCCTCAGTCAAAGAAGTCCTTGCGGCTATTTGTATTTAAAAAATTACTTACATAGTAAAAATTGACCCATTATCGTGATTTGAAAAGACTTTTATACATTAAATGTGCCTTTAAAAATATAAACGGACCTTAAAAATCAAAAAGTGTCCTTTTTCTGCCAGAAGCACTCTGTCCTTTTTTTATAACCAGGGGTAAACTCTCACTACTTAAGTTAGTTTTTGTATAACTCTTTCATGGGATTTATAAATAAGTACAATCTCTATTTTTGTGATTTTTTTCTTTACAATAAACTCAAATGCAAAACTCTTATTGGATGAAATGTAATAGAAGTAAAATAATCTGTTTTTGATCAAGAGAGTTTCTCTAGAATTTCAGGTCAGAGTTACTTTACAGAAATTTTAATTCTTGATTTTTGTAACAATGAATCACGCTTGTCTCATGAAGTTTAATAATACATAGTCTAACTTATTATTCAAAATGCTCCCATCAGTGAGAACTGTATTCTTTGAATTTGAATTTGAATTTAAAACACCTATTTTGCTTGTATTTGAACTTTCCAAAAATGTTTCAGTTTCCTCAAAATTAAAAAAAATTATTGAGATCGACTACAGTCCATTCCCTATTGAAGTTTTTTATAGACCCCACTCCCTCTTTCCCAAATGAATAAATAAAATAAACTTGGTGTAACAGTAAAAAAAATGGAATTATATTTCATGTAAAAATGCAACATTATAATTCTGTTAAATTTCACTTTTTAAGTATAAATTTGTTGTTTTGTGCATTTTCAGTATTTTAATTTACCTACTTTTGTACTTTTAGGACAAATTCACTCAAAAATATGTAGAAAATCTTCCTCTTGAATCTGTCATACAAGTCAGAGGAACTGTTCTTAAGCGACCTCCTAGAGATATTAACAGAGTGAGTTCTAATTGAAAATTTTAGTTTATTTAAAACTATATGAAAAGTTCATTTTTTCTTTCTTTTCTTTTAGCAGATTATAAGCATTTTATCGAATTGCTGTCCTGAAAATTTTATTATTTGCATTTTGTTAATGCTTTTACTTGCTGTTTTAAAAAATTGTGTTTATTCAGTTACTACTTGCTATATTTTCTTGCTCACATTTTTGGTGACAAAAGAAGAATAAATAGCAAAAACAATTAGGAAATATTTGAAAAATTATTGTGTGTTTTTACTATTAAACTGTAATGACTGTGTTTCAGTGCATGAAATATGCACCAGATAAATTAATAAATACAAAGAAAAGCGCCTAGTTAAACTGATGCACTGAGCTCACAGGCTATTCACCCTAATTGTATATTATACTTTTATTTCAAAAATGCCCCTCGAAAAATAAAGAATCGACAATAAATTAAGAGGGGTTTTAGTCCCCCTCCATTCTCCCCTTTATACTTAACCAATGGACCCCCCAAAAAAATCAGGGAAGCACTGTGTTACAGTGAACCTATATACAAAATTTGAAGCAAATCAGATAATTTTGCATGAAAAACCCATTTATCTAAATTAAAGGGGGATTAGCCCCCCCCCTTTATACTGAACCAATGAACCCGTCAATTTTTAGCTCTCAGGCTTTGATAGTCTGTGAACTAAAAATCAACTAAAATTGCTTTCAACAGCAGTTCCTATGCATACATAACCCCTTTTAGTTTATTTTTTTTTTATAACACACTTAATATGTAGGGTATGTAGTGCCTTTTGTATAATCTAACCCAGCCCTGCTCAACCTTTTTTTCTCGCGGGCCGCAAACATGTGTTTGCAACGTTAGGCCTGCTGCAACACACTTTGTATAATAATGTAAAAAAGGGGGTAATTAAAATAATAAGATAACAAAAGCAAAATAAAAAGTTAATATAATGAGTAGTATTGAACGTTTGTCATGGAAGAAATGTTACCAGAAGATTTTAACACGTCTATTTCCAAAAAATATACTTTGGGGTAGATTTCTATTGAAATGATGTAGAAATATGCCGCAAAGTTGTTGTAAAACTTTTTTCTGCCATTTTTTTCCACGACAACCCGAATAAGCATTATTAGCGATATGATTAGTACAAAACATAATAATATAACAATGCAGCATCACCAAATCCTAAGAGATTTTCTTTAATAAATCATTCATTTTTCAATGCAAAAATTTTTATTTATTTTGTAATGTAGAAATATATAGTGCAAATTTAATTAATTTTGAATAATGTTTCATTAGTGTTCACCACTATAACATGAATAGAACTATATCAAAAAAAGAATTTTTGACTAAGGAAATGGCAATTAAGATGTTTTAATATGATTTTAAATTAGTAATTACAATAACTGGTGGATTTTGTTTTCCCATGAAACTATATAAAGGAACATCGAAGGTGTTAAAAAACTTTTAAAGAACATCTTAATTAATTAAAATTAGGGATTAATGATTATGAGTCTCGGGCTGCACATAAAAGGTCGCCGGGCCGCAGGTTGAGTATGGCTGACTAACCCATTGGTCATAAGTAGCAATACAAGTAACAAATTTACAGTAATTGCTACTTTTTTTTTTTATCTTTGTAGTGTAGTGCACTACATTTAAAAAAATGTAGTGAATAGTGTGATACAAAAAAATCAGTAGTTTGTAGCAAACACTGAAACTATTTGAGGGGGAAAAATGTGTCATTCTTCTAGTCATGTGATCGTAAGTTGCTTCTTTTGTGCAAAATGTGTTCTGTGCAATTATTTGCTAATATTAGCAAGTCAGTGCTGCAGTGTTTAGCAGTGCATCATATGACATGATGGATTTTTTCATTGACACTTGTTGGTAAATCAAAGTGCTAAAATCCAAATCAATGAAATTAATTTTCTTGCTGGAAACACTTGTCTACTTATTCATTATCTCACTTGCCTACTTATTCATAATGCTCTAATGCTGCATTTCTTCTTTTGGATTTTACAGGTTTAGATATTTACAGATTTATTATTTTTTGATGATGTGACACAGGGAATTAATATTGAATTGCCCTGGTTGGCATATAACAAGTAATATATGTTTAAACAAACTAATATTTTAGAGAATAACTTAAAACATTTTACTGTATGTTATCTTTCTAATTTTTTAATGGCCTTTGTTTTATTGCATTTATTCAATTGTATCCCAGCAAACACGATAGAATGTGGACCATTGATTACTTAATCCGTGCCCTCAATTTCAATTGTGGATTGAATCCTTTGGTAAAATCTAAAAGTAGTGAAGTAGCAGCTACTTTTGGAAAGTAGTTTGCAGTTGCTACTTTTTAAAACAAGTAGTTGTAGATAACTACAATTTTGATAAATTAGTTATAGTTGTAGTTTGCTACGTAGTTTTTCAGAATAATTGACCTAACCTATGGAAAAAGTGAACTTTTGTACTACACATGAAAACTGTCATAGATAATACTAGTGCGAAAGTTGAACAGTTGAAACTTTTTTCCACTACACAAGGAAAGTATATTTATTAATGAATGTTTTATTAAAAAATACAGTTTAAAATTCAATGCAATTTATGTTATTGTTTTGCACCCATGACAATAGTCTATATTGGAATTGAAACCAGTGTTAAAATATTTGTACTTTTCAGAAGTTACCAACTGGGGAAATTGAAATTCAAGCTGAAGAAGTAAAGTTATTAAATGCCAGCACACCTAAACTAGGCATAACGGCAAAAAATTTTGATAAGGTAATTAAAAATGTATGCATATTTTGTATATGAATTAAATCTTCTGTTGTTTCATAATTCAGTAATGTTATTATATATTAAAAAGAAACATAGTGATTGTTATTTATATTATTTGTTTTTAAAAACTTGTGCTGTAATTGCCTCATGTCTGTCATACAGAATCTTATGACTATCGTGTCCCGTTTTATTTTTTAGATTAATGACTATACAAAGCTTAAATACCGTTATTTAAGTTTACGGAGCTCCAGAATTCAAGAAAATTTGAGATTAAGATCCTCTCTTCTTATGAAAATGAGGGAGTTTTTAATACATGAACATGGTAAGATTTAAAAAATTGCTCATTAAAATTATCTAAAAAAAGGCTGTAATATTATTTATTTTAATTAACATTAACAGTCAATGTTTTTAGGTTAGAATAAAAAAAAAAAAAAAAAAATCAGATTTTTTCCCTTGAATGACCCCTCCTTCCTCCCCCCCCCTCTTCTTTTTTTTTCACCGGAATTGTTTGCATTATTCTCTCCCCCACCCCTTTTTTTTACTGGAATTGTCTGCATTATTCTTCCTTTCCCCCCCCCCCCCCCCCCCCCCCCCTTAGGTCCCCATTTTATGAAAAAAACTGTTATTTTTGTTAAATGTATTATTTTTATTTGTGTGAAAATTTGTAATGAAAGATCAAATTTAGTTACTCAGTCAAATCCAAACTGAGCATTTATTAATATTAATTTTTGTAAGTTTTCTTGCTAAAATTTTTTCTTTCTGGTAAGCTTGTTTTATTTACAAATTACACATTTGAAATCTTAACACAGTCAAAAACTTATTAAGAATTTGCTTTTATCAAATGGAATTTTGTGAAGGATCCCCAAACAGGACCCTGTTTTTGCTTGAATCGACCCCTGGTTCTTATAACGATATTTTTGCTTAATGAATTTGGAAATTTTAACATTTATTCATTTCAAATCTTTAAAAAAGACAATTAATAATAAAAAAAATGTTGACAAGTTCAAGAGAGCTAAGTATAAAGAAGGTTATTTGAACTTTATGGACATGATTTTTAACTGTTCATTTCTATGCATAAATTCTCTACTTTTTTAATATTTTTTACTTTTTTGGACAACCCTAATTCTTGTCTATAGTTCTGGCTTGAGATTTTCATGATAGTATAAATTTTCTTAGTACAGTAGACTCCTCAAATCCGCAACCCTAAAATCTGCACATCGTTTCAGATGTAAACAATGAAACTTACAGTTAAGATGTAGGTGAAAAATTTAAGTTTATTTTTATATCATTCTGTACACATTTTAATATGGAATTCTGGTTAATATGATTGAACTCATGTTTTCTAATGAAGGAAGCATAAATTTATTTCTGAAAAATTTCAAGATAGTGCTGATATCTTGATCACAATCTTTTTACCAAATACATTTATGTATTAATCAAGCTTTTTAGTTATTAAGTATCGCTAAACATGAAATAAAATTGTTTTTTTTTTAAGATTTTGATGTGAATTATTAGTGTATATTTATAAGGAAAGTTTCACTGAATAATTCAAGAAACAATTATCTCATCATTATGCATATTTAGTTATGCATTATAAATTATTTACTTGACCTTTACTTTTAATATTAAAAAAAAAAAAAAAATTTTCTTAATTTTTATTATTTTACTTTATTGTAAGCATTCATTATAATTTCAAGTGCATTATTAAATTCAAATTATTGTTTAAAAATGTAAACAAAACAGTGACTGGAAATCTGCAAAATTCTAAAATACACACAACCTCTAGTTTTAAGCTATGCAGATTTAAGGGAGCCTATTTTACAATAATTTAAATTTTCTCTCACTTCTCTTGGGTGTCTTTCTGAACTTTTTTCAATGTTTATGAGTGGCATCATTACTGCCCAAGAGGGACTGTTCATACTAGGAACCAAGTCTGTAGAGCATAATGAATGGTGTCTTTCTAATGTTTGCTTTAACAAACGTCTAGATGCTAGGACTGGGCTATATTAAGATTTCTACATCGCGATACATCATCGAGGCTAAATCGCGATGCATCACGATATTAGACTTTTAGTATTACAAACATGGTCGTAATTTTAATATAAAATTTAAGAGTATTTATTATACATACACAATAAGCTTATATTATGTTTTAAAAAACCTTTTTCCTTTAGGCTTATGTTTACAGACAAAAATGCAAAATATAATAAAACTTGCTGCAAAAAATAAATAAAAATTTTTAAAAAATGTTATAATTAATTAGAAGAATCTTTTTTAAAATGAGCTTTAATTCTTAAAATAATATAAAAAACCAGAATGTTGGCGATCATTTGACGAAATTTGCCGTTTTTTCACGATCCGACGACGAAATTAACAGTTTTTTCCACGATCCTTTGACGAAGTTGGTGTTTTCTCCGTAGCCCTTCGGCAAAACGCGATCCTTTTTACGTGATCCTTCAACGAAACTGATGTTTTTTTTTGACGAAATTCACGTTTTTTCACGGCCTTTTGACTAAGTTTGTGTTTTCTTTTTCGCGATCTGTCAACGAAATTAGCCATTTTTCGCAATCTTTAAATGAATTTCGTGTTTTTTTCCGCGATTCTTTGACGAAATTCACCGTTTATTTTGCGATCCTTCGGCAAAGTTTGCCGTTTTTTCGCGTAATTTACGCACTATAGTGCGTCCGCGGCATCACTGTATATTTTTAGTCTGCAGATGTCCTAAAAAGTCTGCGACGCCCGTCGCAGCGTCGCGTACATTTTGCCACGGGGTGTATTCACTCTCAAATTTTAAGCAACTATCTTTCATATTAACAATGTCATTGATTAGTTGCGGGCGAAGCCCGCGTTTCTGCACTGCCCAAAATTCAATTTCTGATATTTAGATAGGTTACACTTAACTATTCACCTTCATATTTTTATTCAATTATCTTTAATATTAGCGATTTTATCAATTTGCGGGCGTAGACCACTTCCTGTACTGGCTAAAATTTAATTTGTAATATTTTAATAGGTTTCACTTAACTATTCACTCTCAAACTTTTAAGCAACTATCTTCAATAGTAACGATTTTATTGATTTGCGGGCGAAGCCCGATTTTCCGTACTGGCCAAATATTAATATCTGATATTTAGATGTATTACACTTTTAATTCTGACAAATAACTAGTTCCTAAAGAAATTCTAAATAATAGAACAAGCACTATAACCAATAATATTTTACTGCTCTGACTTTGAGAAAAAAGAAAATAATTTTAATTTCAGATGAATACCTAAATTGAAAATGCATGAGGCAAATCCCCCTTGGCCCTATTTTATCTCTTAAACTTAAATGTGAAATAATTCGCAAAAAATTCGTAAAATAATTTGCCCCCCCCCCCTCCCCCGACAGTTGAAATTTATCAGTTTTTGAATGCTTATCGCACATGTTCTAAGGGACTAATTCATGGAAATATATATACTTCACAAATCGTATCGCCATTTTTTCTCAAATGAACATCGTGGTGCTGCTCACTGATCATTTATGCAGCTAGAAAAACAGACTTGTAATTGGGCATGCAGTTATTTGCGATCGGCATCGATTTTGGATAGTCCCGATGTCCACTAAATTAACGATGCGATCTCTCAACGATGCTTCACGGGAGCGTTGTTTATCCACTTTGGAAACGCAAGACCTGCAGAGGAGAAACGAAATCGCCCTTTTCCCACCGGTCTCGTTCGCGCATGCGTCGTTATGCACATCAAAGATCGGAGGGGAAGACGATCTCTGACACCGGTCTAGTTCATGCATGCGTTGTGGCGTTTTGAAGATCGCGGGAGAAAGCTTTGCCCTCGTTCATCATAGATCTGATGCGCGTGTGATGCATCGCGCCTGCCGCGATGCATCGCTAAACGAAAGATCAAGAAACCGGTTTGACGATTTACGATTTAAATCGATTTTTCGCGATGTATCGATGCATCGCCCAGTGCTACTAGATGCCCTGATGCTAAATGGAAATTCGTAGCTCCACTGAATAAAGCATGACTTTAAATAAGTGACTGTAACAGAAACAGTGTTTTTTTTTAAATCAATCAATAGAAGAAAAAACAACAACAAAATTTCTTTGTGAATATAAAGAAAAGTTTCTGAAGAGATTCATGATTGCTATGAAGATAAATTAAAGCTACAAAAAAGTATCAAGTAAATCTAAATTAAATCCATTTTATAATCAGCAAAATATTTTAGGATCCATTTTCGAAGAAGAAATTGCAGTTTTATATGGAATAGATATAAAAAAATCGAGCTTCAAAGTCTTTAGTCACTCTTCCAAATCAAAATAAAATTCTTATGGGATTTTAGTTTCGAAAATTTAATTTATAGCAACCATTGATAATTTTGATTATGAATATTTGTTGTTATTCATTGGCAAAGTAAGTAAATTTTAATTTTAAAAAGTTCAAATGACAAATTAAAAATTCTTAAATGTTGGAGGAAATAATTTTTGGTACCTAATTCTTGAATATTTGAGACACTTTGTGAAGAAATGGTTTCTCGGTATACTTACCTTCTTTTTCACGCAGTGAAGTGAGTTGGCTGTTGATGGAAAAAATACTAGCCTAACTGTTTACCATGCATGGAAAAATAAAATTTCTTTTCAAGCATCAAATAATTCTGAAATTTCCAGAACTCTCGTCTGACAATCAGTGAGTAGCTAAACTTGCATACCTGGCAGATATTTTCACTGCTAAATGAATCAAATATAGCATTTCAAGAACAATAGATGTGTTCAAACTATGAGGTAAAATGGATGCTTTTTAAAAGAAAAAATAGCATAGTGGTTCACTGAAGAAAATTTGCAAATTTTCAAAATTTTTAGTTATCTGTATGAGACAGAGGGATGTCAATCATAAAGGTGGCAACCATTGTTCAACAGCACTTACATCAGTTACTGGATCTGTTGGTCGTTATTAAGAAAGAAGATCCCAGACATGGCATTATGAGAATAATAAAACCACTGGCAGAAAACGTTGGTGGTGATGTTGGTTATTGATGGTTAAGCATCAGTCAGTTTTAGACATATTGCTATAGGGAAAATATTTTCAGGGAGGATTTTTGAAGGGAAAGGTGACCTGAATTATCTTTCTTATATAAGGAAAATTGGTACTTTTCGGTTAGCCTGGTGCCAGTGATATATGTACATATATAAATACATATGTATATACATAAATTTGTATATATATACATACATATATACAAATATATGTGTATGTATATATATGTATATGTAGATATGTGTGTGTGTGTGTATATATACATGTATATATATCTCTGGTGCCCGGCTAACCAAAAAGTACCGGAAAACCTTCCGTAGTCATTCGGCTCAGACTATACGATCATCAAACTTGCTAGCATTGACCCAAGCTACTCCTTTTGTCACCAGCATGTTAACCACTGTACTGAATGGGTGAGACAACATTGAAGATAGAAATTTAATCATGAACTAAAAAAAAGAAAACTTTATCTATTATTTCAGAACAATCTCAAAGCTAAATTCTAGTCATCAATACAAAAACCTTATTTTTGGCTGAATGTGAATATCTACTGCTAAATTAAAAAGTCCATTCTCAACAATATATTTGTGGCAAAAATACATTTTCATCTGTCACAACAATTAAAACTTCACACTGTTTTCAGTTTGAAATAAAAATGTCTGTCTGTCTTGCAGTAATGTCATTGGAGCCAAAAATTAATGAACTTATTCCTAACAAGCAAGAACAAATATTACACTTAAATAATGTGATATTTATTTAAATAAGTTTCAATTGTTTTATAATAATTAAATGAACTTTATTAATCTTGTTACAATTAAATAAACTTTAATTAAAAAAAAATTAAGTACTTAGTATTTTCTATAATTAAATACAAGTCAAAAAATAAATCCCTCCCCCTCCTTTTTTTCCCCCATCTATCATAATGCAGTTGGTCAAGAAAGACATTGGCTTAATGTGAGAGCTATCCATACATCATTTGGTGACATATGGCCATGATACTGCAGATGGAGTTAGCATGGTACTAACAGAAAGCTTGGATGGACCTTGCTGATATGGAGAGCAGGCATTTTTTGCAATCATGAACAAAGGAGGAAATGAGAATTTTGAGTAGTATGAATGGGCATGCAAGAGGAAGGGTATACTGAAATGCATATAAGGCCCCTGGATGTGTATTAGCCAGCGTTTATTACCGTCTTGCCCATCCACTCTAAAGCCCCAACCGAGTTCCAAGGTACTACCACCTCTTTTTGGCAGTGAAGAAAACTCTTAAAGGAAGGCCATTTGGCACCAATGAAGAAGTGAAGACAGCCGCAAAACAGTTCTCTCATATGCAGGACGCTCATTTTTTAAGAGTTTTCTTTTAAAACTTTGGTAAAACTTATAGAAAATACAGAAATGTCCTTGGTGGTTATGTGGAAAAGTAAAGTAAGCTTACTTCTTTATGACCACAGCAAATAACTTGTTTGGAATGAAAATACTGCCCTTAGTAACCTAGGAAAATTTACTTTCCGACTAACCCTGGTTATAATATTTTTGTTACATTAAATAGGTACATTTCATATTAATAAAATAGAAGTTCTCGGATAATTATTGTACATTTGTATTTATATTTTTTAAAAATTCATATTAGTGGACTACATGATTTAACATTGTGAATTTGGTGGTCTGAAAGGTTGGTGATAATTAATAAAATGATTTACAAAAAGTTTATTAAAAATTCAGTTTTCTGCAATTATTTTCCCCAAATCCAAAAAAGATGTTGGTTAACTTGGCAAACATATCATAATATATAATGATAACTCCAAATATTCCCGAAAAAAATATTTATAGGTACTATTTTGATTTAAGGGGGCCCCTGTAAATGTGCTGGACCTTGGCCCATAAATGATCTTAATCGTCCTCTGATCGCTGCTTAAAAATGACCACCAGGCTTGAAATAGTTAAAGTGGCCTGTAAGCATTCTTGACTAACTCAGATTAAATAACCTTAATATTTACCTTCTACTGTGAGATGTATGAGACTTGTATTCTAGGCGAAATAAATTGATTATGAAATAAAAAGTTTTGCATGCATTTTTGTATTTTTGATGATGAATTCAATTTGGTATGTATTATTTTCAAATTTCAAAGAGTTTTCGATGAATACAGTAATCCCTTAACATTTGCGAGTTTTGATTATTCGCGAACATAAAAATGTGGAAAAACTTAACATTCGCAATTTTTTTATTATCTCTTTCTTTTTCAGAATTTTTAGTGGTTAAAATTTATTTCCCCTGTATTTTCTCAGTATGTATTTACAAATCAATTTTCAATTCTCAACTGAAAAAGCGAGTATTGTAGAAAAGTAAGCAACAGCAGAATATTCATTGCAATGGTGATATTAGAAGTGGCAAGGTAACAGCAATTTTAATCTGTTAATTTAACATGTCCAGGTTCTCGTACAGATGGATAGGAAACTGCTCTTAGATGTAAAATAAATGAAAGCAATTCTGAAGCGCTTAGCTGTATTTAAGTATCGTATTTTAATATTGTATCGCATATTGACCCACTAATACATTATCATCTCTTTGCGAACAGAGAGAGTCGATATTACGTTATACAAAGACGTATACATTTTTTGCTGTAATTATTTCTCTAGTCAAGTAATTTGAATTACCTTTTATAAATAAATTTTATGTTTATGAATATGTGCGTACATTTAACTTCTACATTTATGTTAGGCATAACATATTATAATAAATATTCCTTTTGTTTTTTAAATGCTGTGCCACTCTATTTAAAATTTTATAAAATGTAACTCCCTTTTTAGTGCAGAAAGATAGACTCAACATTCACGAGGTTTTACTGGAACGTAACCCTCGCGAATGTTAAGGGATTACTGTATTTATTTTTAAAAAGCTAAAATATAACTTCAGATGACATAATAAATCATCTTATTTTTGATGGGGCCAATCTGTTAATATATATATATATATATATATATATATATCTGAATTGATCTGTGTTTCTTTTTAAATATTTATATTTTGTTATAATTTTTTTTCTAAAAAAATATTTAATCAAGTCACCATCAAAACTTAAAATTAACAGTCATTGAATGTTTAGATAGTAGAATTTTAGTATAAAAAATTTCTTTCTTTTAGAAGAGGGTAGAGAACTTTTAAAGTTTAACAGGATAACCACAACTCATGATTTAGTACCCAATTCTATAATAGTATGGGTAGAAAATGATTAAACAATGCTTGGAAATCCATTAATTTACAAAAAGTCCTACCATAACATATTCCTTATAAGTGTTTTATGCAATGTGCTATTTTAGGAATGATTATACCTCTATTTTTACGTATGTCTTGTGTGTAACCTTGCTGTAAGAATTGAGATGCTATTGTTGTATTTATTTTCCTTTATTATTTTAGGATTTGTTGATGTTGAAACGCCAACTTTATTTAAAAGAACCCCTGGTGTAAGAACATATTTATTTATTTACATGTTTTTGGTTTAAGCTTGGTCAAAATTGAATCTTAGTTTGAGTTCTGAATATTAGTTTTAAAAAATTGAATTAGTTTGATTTGAATCTTAGCTTAAAAAATACAATAATTAATTGATATCTTATATTTAAAATTAAGGGTTTCTTATTTATAAAATTTAAATTTAGTATATTTCCAGGAGCATAATGAGAGTGCGATTGTTTCTTTTCTTTTTCTTTCTTATTTTAATTACTGGTCATAACCATTCATATGCAGCATTTGAATCTCTTTATCATACTTAATAAGTATTTTTTTTATGTTAAACACAATTAAGAACTTAAATTAACAATTTAAATTGAGAATGAAAAATATATTTTTACTAATTATTATTGAAGATCAAGACATTCTGATTATTGAATATTTTATTTTTGAATTTTTTTTGTTTATGTTTTAAAACTTGAAAAAAAAACTTGAAAAAACCCCTCCCAAAAGAATTAAATTATGACATATAATTGAAACAATGAAAGGAGTATCAGTAATAAATTTTGTTGAATAATAAAATTTACTCCCCACCCCCTTAAAAAAAGTACGAAATTTTGACAGTTTGATTTTGCATACTCTGAGCAAGATGATTATATAAGATATTGCATTTCTTACATGGGGAGTAGAAATTTTCAGTTATTATTTCTTTCCTCCTGAGACCTGAAGCTAAAATAACACTACAAATACTTATTCAATGCTTTTTCGCAGAAACAAAAGACGCCATAGATGACAGAAAAAAAAAAGACTTTTTCTGAAATTGATAGTTTAGGGGACTGGTAATTTAGGTTCACAAATAAGAAATTAAAATTACTTGTCCCCCTAAAATATCAATTTAATTATCAATAACCTAAATTCACACAATCACAAATTTAAGGCAATGATCTACAAATCTTCAAATTTTGTTGTTGTTAAGTATTTAAGTTACACAATTATGAAGATTACTTACATTTTTGGTCACACTGTCTGGAAGACATTTTGCAAACTCAGATGAAAATAACTTTTATTTTATGAGGAAATCAGGATCGATGCCATTTATTGGTTTTGTTTTAAAACGAAAAACATTCAACTATATATTAGAGAAGTCAAAATGTGAAACAATCAAACAGTTTAGTTTTTATGAGGTAAAGAATAGAGGTGCACATTTGTGTACCTCAGGTCTGAAGAGGTTAATAATACAGTAGACTCCTTTAAATCTACATAGCTTAAAACGAGAGGTTGTGCAGAATTTAAAATTTTGCGGATTTCTGGTCACTGTTTTGTTTACCTTTTTTAAACAATTTTAATTTAATAATGCACTCAAAATTATAATAAATGCTTACAATAAAGTAAAATAATTAAGAAAAATTAAGAACATTTAAAATATTAAAAGTAAAGGTCAAGTAAATAATTAATATTGCATAAATAAATATGCATAATGATGATGAGATATTTTTTTTCTTGAATTATTCAGTGAAACTCTTCTTGTAAATGTACACTAATAATTCCTATCAAAATCTTAAAATAACAAAGTTTTATTTCATGTTTAGCCATACTTAATAATCAAAAAGCTTTATGATTGAACTTTTAATTTATTTTATTTTTAATTTGACCAAATTAAAAGATTCTATTTCATTTTGTTCATTGTTACAACATTAATAAGTTTGAAAAAAATTGAGGTTCTATCTAAATTATTTTTGGAGAAATCGTGCGCGCAAGTTTGAAAATCATTGTTGTGAATTAAATGCATTTAAAGTTTTCACTATCCATTCAAAAACAAAGAATGATGATTACATTTTACTTTATATCTTCGTCAATAATTATCGCCTTTGAAAAACATTGGTACCTTTCTACTCGGAATAAAATGCACTATTTACTGACATCAAAACCTTGAAATTGAATTTTTGACCATTTTAAAGGTGATCTGTCCCCTTAAGTCTAATGTATGGCAAAATAAGAGAAATGTAAAAATAAATTGATTTTTTTGTAGAAAAATAAAATAAAATAAAGATCTTTCCTTATAAAGATACCCCCCCCCCCCCACATATTCTAGAATCAAACATAATAAACATCTATTGGTAGATCACCACTGTATAGTGTGCAGAAATAACAAAATTAGAAAATAAATTATCTAATTTAGTACTTTTATGTTAGCCAGGCATAAATTTCACCAAAAGCAGCTTTTAATTTTTGTATATGTAAATTAGAAACAATGCCTTGATGTTGGAATAAAACATTTTGGTTTATGGTATTATTTAATTTTATTTTATTTGGAGGTGTGAGTGGGTGGTATTTTATATGAATTAAAGGAAATGCTGCATGTATTTTAACAGTAGGTAACACATATAGTATGTAACATATATATTTTAACTGCAAATTATGTTTTTTAAAAAAGGTTTATATTTTAACTAAAATGAACGATGGCGATGGGAGCAATATTTAGCAATTTATCACCTGTGTCCAGCTAACATAAAAAGTACTTCTAATTGTTACAAAATAGGTATTTGGATTTAAAAGAATGTATTTTAAACTCTCTTCTTTTTTCATATTTATTTACATTACATCTGTTCCTCAGCATGATTTTACTGTGAATATTATATGTTGAAAAATATTTTCTTTTTTGATGCAGGGAGCCAAAGAATTTATTGTTCCAACTAAATTTCCAGGCCATTTCTATTCTCTTACTCAGAGTCCCCAACAGGTAAACATTTTATGGTATTTTATGATTCTTTTATGCATCGAGTCTTATATGTTTTATTATAATCCTGTTTTACTTGGGCCAGGGGTCGGAAAAACTACTTTTTGTTTGTAGCGAACTACAACTACAACTACTTTATGAAAAATGTAGTTAACTACAACTACAACTACTTGTTTTAAAAAGTAGCGACTACAAACTACTTTTAAAAAATAGTCACTACTTCGCTACTTTAGTTATCATCGCTAATTAAATGCACTGCAAACGATTTTTCCCCATAGACCATAATGTAACAGAATTCTTTTTAATGTCCCTGTAAGCGAGATATAAACGCTACACACTTCATTTTCAATACTGAACATTCTATGGTAAACTTCAATAACATATAAAACTTTCATGGCAGTCCGAGCATATTTACGAGAGTTAGAGCAGGGACAGACAGACAAAGCAAATCCATAGACACTTTTTAATTATGTTGGAAAGTGTTAAAAAGAGGAAATTTGAAAACAAAAATTGTAATAATCTTACAAATTTATGAGAGTGATATAGCACAGTAGCGCTTAAGGTGGTTCTCAAATTCCTTGTCAACAACACGAAACTTTCTAACACATTTTTGAACACAAAGGCATAAAATTGGCAGGCCTGACTATGGAAGCAATTTGGAATCGAAATGAGTTTTCCATTTTTTGATAAATAAATTACTTATCGGCTTATAAGCGATTCGTGTCACGTTTTTTTCTCTTTCTCCTGCTGTGGCATTGGAAATTCTGTTGAAAATGCCGACTTCGACAGTGCTTTCAGAAAAATTTCCTGTCTTTACCAAAAAATAAAATGAAATAAAATAAAATAAAATAAAGAATAATGGTAAACGTCTTTCAGTTACAAAGTTTCTGAATAAGAACACCTGCATTTTCATGCGTTTCCGAAAAAAAATGAATTAAAGAATATGTCATAAAGTAGCCAGTTTGGATTTGAGAAAAACAACCTTAAGAGCAGATAGCCCTTGGTAAATTTGAATATACATTATTATTTTTTTTAAATAGAGCAAAATAGTCCTATTTCTTTACAATTTAAATATAGTTCCTGAAATCAATTTAAAAATTGAACAAGATCATATAGACTTGCATAAGTTAAATCATAGCTTTTCTTTTCCTTTCTATCTCTTTTTGTTTGTTTCCCTTAGAAAACCCTAATTTCAACATACTGGACTTTAGATTCATTCTGGAGACAAAGATTAAAGATATTTCGTTAAAACACTAAGCTAACCAATATCAAATCAAATATAAAACATTACAAATCAATTATTTTAGCGATAAAAAAAACCTGTGCAGCTAAAGTAAAAATAAATAGCCATCCATAAAAATAAAATTAAGCATTCTTAGGCATTTTTTAAAATAATATATTTTTATTTCCAATCATCTTTGTTTTACCTATTGGAATCGTCAAAAGGAAATATGCAGTAAATTAATTTGTATGCACACATTGGACAAAGATTTCACAATGATCAAAAGATGTGTTAATAAAATATTTTTTTGCAATAATAAACAGCTCGATAAGAATATTTTCTGAATCAGGAATCTTAATTCAAAAATACTCTTTTTAATGATTTATGAATTTTAATGAATAATGACTTAGGTATTCGGTGCGAGATGCGATCCAGTAATTATTATTAATGAAGAAAATGCTAACTCACCTCTAATGTGCAACTTCAGGTTGTAAGCAGATGGTTTTGATACTGATAACTTCTTTTTAATTGGACAATGTTTAATAATTACCACTTTCTTGTTGTTCTATAACTTCAAAATATTCATTATATGCTGACCAGGGCAGTTCTATACTATTTTTGTCTGTCATTCTATTACATCAATCTCAAAAGAAGAATTCCCGCATTAAAATACAAGATCTAAAATAACGAGTAAGAAAACAAAGGGGTGCCAGCAAAAAAAAATGAATTTTTTTTTTATGAGTGAGTAGTTTGTGGTTTTATCAGCAAATCAAGCAAATAATAGATCACGGGCATACTGACACTTTACGTTTCAGCTGCTAGTTTGTTTGAAGGCAGAAATTATTCCTTCCTGGTGCACTTTTCTCTAGTAATAAAATGGTGTACTTGTTCTTTATCTGTGCTTTTTCGAATATATATACATATATACATTTAATTACAGTTTTAACGATTTTAAACTGGCCGGAAGCGAGCAGAATTTTTGTTCGAAGGAGAATATTTTAGATGATTGATTATTTATTTAATGTTATTAGACAACAAAGAATACGGAACTTAAAAAAAAAGAGGAGTTTTAAATTTTGTATATGGAGAGGTGAAGGAGATTTTAGGGGAAGGGGGATAATTTATGTTACTGATTATTTATCGTCACTACAGAGCACTATTTAGGGCAAGAGTTTTTTTTTTTATATAAAAATAAAAATAACTTAAAGATTTTAGATTTATTAGTATGCTGGGGGGGGGGGGGGAGGGGAGGAGATTAAATTATGGGAGGTTAGGAGACAATTTAGATGATTACTTATATATCATTATTGGGTAGAAACGAATGTGGCCATTTTTTTAAAATAAAGAGTTTTAAATATTTAAAACTGTATGCTGGAGGAGGGGCAAAAAGGAAAGCGTAAATTTTGGGGACAAGGAAATAATTTTTATTTATTGTCATTAGAGGGCAATGAATGGAGTGAAAGATTTTATTTTTGTATGAAAATAAATATTTAAAAATATTTTAAACTCATTTGTATGCTACTAGAGAGAAGCGTGAATTTGAGAAGTTAGGGATAATTTAGATGACTTATGTTTAGATAAATCCGTTTTTTAAGATTTTACATTTCTTTGCTTGCTGGGGGTGGAAGGGAAAAGGGAGAAGAAATTAGTCAGATAAAGACTTAACATAGCCAGACGACTATATTTCGGTAAAAACAATCGTAGTCGTATAAAAATACATTATATTGAGAAGATTTCTATGGATTTAAATAACAGTACACGAAGTTTCTGACACCCAAACTGTGAAAATGACAGTTAATTTGTGACCATGCCCGTCTTCTATGGAGAAATCTATAACACTGCAACTGAGATTTGTCGCTGACATTCGCAAATTGTTGCAGAGAACATATTTCGTACAAAAGAAACGAGTTATGATCACGTGATTTGATGATTGCCACTTTTTTCTTCACTCCTAAAGTAGTGTCAAAAGTAGCGTCGATGCTCGCTACAAACTACTGATATTTTGTATTGCGCTACTCGCTACACTACACTTTTTTTAATGTAGCGCACTACACTACAAACTAATAGAAAAAGTAGCGGCTACTGTAGTTTCGCTACTTGTAGCGCGCTACTTCCGAGCCCTGACTTGGACATAGTTTGATTGGGGCAATTGTAAGCACTTGCATTCTGTCTCAAGATCTTTGAAGAATAATTCTGTTTTTTCCAGGGCTCACAGTCACATAACTTTTGTGTTTTAATTATCATTCTAGTTCAGTTAAAGTAAATATTTTTTTCTGGATTTTTGTTTTCTTAAAAATAATGGTTCCATTTCCAGTTTTTATTCCATTAGAAGTAATGGTTCTTCCTGTTTGTGATTAAGATTCAATTCACAGTCCTGCTTTGGGGATATACAATAAAATGGTACTGTTCATTCCTATGCCCTAGTTAATAATAAACGTTTTCATTTTTGGCAGTTTCAGTATATGTAATTTCTGTGTTAGTTTTTAATATAATTTATACCAAAATTTATATGGTTATTAAAAAAAAAAAAAAACATACATATTAAAAAGTAGTTAAATATTAGAAATAAATGATGTCAGTAGCCAATGATTGGTCCACTTATCAAAACAAATGACAGACATTTTGTTGAAGTGAACCTTTTCTATCTAACAACATCAGCATCTGTATTGAATTTTCTCCCAGAGAACTATCGTTTGGGCAAAGCAGCTTCAGATATACAATTTATTTAATAAAGCAAAGTTAAAAAAGAAAAAAAATATTTTGGTGAGTTGGTGTCGTACTTTTAAGGAGAATGTTCATGGTAACAAATTCAATACAGATAGTGGTGATGTTCCAGGTGTACAAGGTTATTTATAGTCATTTCTACGAAATTTCACAGCCATTTCCTTCAAAAAGTAGACTTAATAATGAATAGTGGAAACATTGCATATCACCCAAGAAAAGACGTTTTAGCAAAGAATAAGGTATATTTTGCTTCATTTCTTCATTTCTGATTGTACACTTTGTTTTTATGGAACATAACTTGTATAATCAATGTCAAATCAACTCGGGTGGTTTTTATTAAAAAATTAATAACTTTCTGTTTTTATTTGGCTATAATGAAAAATGTTTGATTTTAGAACAGTGGTTGTTATCATGTCGTTCTTCTTTGACTGTTCTAATCTTATTTTTACCAGATGGGGAGGGATAGGAAAATATCATTTTATCAATGAGTAATTTTGAAGACATGTGGGTTAAAGAAGAAAAATATTCTGAAGATACACAATCTTTTTTTGGAGTAGAGGATAATTACGCTTTTCTAAGTGGATTACAATGCAGATCGAATAGCGTTTTTTATTTTTCTGCTTTTTAACTGTGGGTAATTGTCATTAGTATATTTCTGCACTAAATTAGACAGAAATATTGCATTTGATGCATTACAATAATACAGGGTGTCCCAAAAGTCTCTGTACAACTTCAAAAATTTATTACAAAAAAAAATAATAGGCCTACAACAAAAATAATTACAACAGTACATAGAGTAACTTAAAAAGTTTTTTCTACTACCTTAGTATGCTTGTACACGAGATCCTTTCGTTGCACGAAGAATATCAAGTCGATATTCCAATTCCATCCACGTGCGTTTCAGCATGCTAACATCAACAGTAGTTACAACTGTTTGATGAAATCCAAACAAAATTTAACAGTCTCATGGAATTGAAACAAAAGATCCAAACAGCAGTAGCTATTTTTGATAATAGTATGCTAAAACGTTCGTAGATTGATTTGGAATATCGTCTTGATATTCTTCATGCTAGTTTACTAAGGCAGTAGAAAAAAACTTTTTAAGTTACTCTATGTACTGTTGTAATTATTTTTGCTGTAGGCCTATTATTTTTTTTTTTTTTGTAATAAATTTTTGAAGTTGTACAGAGACTTTTGGGGCACCCTATATTGTTACATGGAATGTTCCCTTGAGAGGCTTATATCAACTATGTATTGAAATAGACTGTTTTAAATTAGAGTAAACTTATGAATTTGTAGTTTTGAGCAGTATACTTTTTCATTTCTGTCTGCATAAAACAGAGCTTTAACTTTGATATTTTTTATAAGATATTCTTACAATAAAAATTATATAAAACTTATAGTAATAGGGATTTTCTTTCTTTGGGGTGTCCCCTGGGATTTCTCCCCACCTAATCCCTTTTCCCTGTGCTACTGTATCACATAATAGATACTTCTCATAATTAGAAGACTCCATATAAAAATAAATTCTATTAAAAAAAAATAAGTAATTTACCATTATTGCATATTTTTTGGAGAAGGGGGGTCCTAAATTTTTGCAGGAGGAAGAAGCCAAAGCCTTATGTATTAAAAAAGCATGCAAACACTAATGGTTTTAAAGCAAAGCACTTTTATAATGAATTTTTATTATATTTTTAAAAGTTTAGCAAAAATAAGTATTAGAAAGGGCATCATGGAACCCGTGAGCATTGTGTTGGCCAGTGCTGGTCTAAGCCAGGCCATACATTAAGGGACAAGTGACAAAATGCATGATTGAGGAGGCAAATTCTGAAATTCCAATCTGTTTCTTCTTCTAAGACACCTGTTGTGTCACCTTGGTGTGCAGTTTGTCTCATACTGTGTTCACACTGGATATTTATCACAGACCCCAATTTTGGAGGTGGTATGTTCAGAATTAGAATGGCTGTTCACACTGTAAAACTTGTTTAAGATAAATCGTTGAACGTTACTGTGTCTGAGATCTGAACAAATGGGAAGTGTGTGCATGCGCATAAGTTAAAGCGAGTCTTAACAATCAATCTAAGAAAGGGAAACTCTATAGCCAATCAGAGTGTATGGTAGTGGCTGTATCTAGCCATAGATTGTCTCTACTTACTGAAGTAAGTTTGTGGAACTTTTTCAGTGAGTTGGGGGTTTGAGATACCTTAAATATCCAGTGTGAACATAGTGTAAGGGTTAAGAGGGCTATCTTAAGCTGCTTCACATTATGCAGTTTCAGCTTAAGCCAAAATTACTTTAGATCTGAACACAGTATTATAGCTTATATTATAATTAATTACCTTACTTGCTTTCCACTTTTCATTTAATTGGATTGTGAAAGATGTATAACTTGTCATGGATTACTAATAAAAAATTGCATTTTTTTCATTTTTCAGTTTAAGCAGATGTTGATGGTTGGAGGAATTGATCGATATTTTCAGATTGCTCGCTGTTACAGGAATGAAGGTACTAAAGTAGATCGCCAACCAGAATTTACACAGGTTAGAACTGTTGGTTATATCTAGAATAAAGTTTTTGTCATCTTTTTATGCATGCTATTATCGTATTTTTCAATAGTCATTCCTTTATCACAAGAATCATCATGAGAAATTCTGTAAATAGCCACTATTCTCACTCAAATAACCAGTGTTGTAGTGGGTAGCTGCCTGGGTACCCACCTGGGCTGGTTTAAAAAAAAAATGGGTTTTTTACAACCCTGAGGGTTGTAGTGGGTAGCTGCCTGGGTACCCGCCTGGGCTAGGTTTTTTAAAAAAAACCCAGGTTTTTTACAACCCTGCAAATAACACTGAGCTAGACACTCCATAATTAATTAGCAATTATCTCCGACAGACGACTACAAGCTTATCAAAAATGACATAATTTTTATGTAATCATTGTAGATTCAATTTTTATGAGTGAAAATGTAAGTTTCCGTTTAAAAATAATGCCATATGAAATAGAATTTCAGTAAATGCTATGACATTTTGTTGAACTTTTTGCATTTTTTTTTATATTTTCAAAAAATATCATAAATTTTTTTGTTAATGCGTCAA
Organism: Maratus michaelseni; assembly: GCA_963931845.1. NCBI lineage: Eukaryota > Metazoa > Arthropoda > Arachnida > Araneae > Salticidae > Maratus > Maratus michaelseni. Next base: position 29,296,637 of record OZ007588.1, on the reverse strand, counting down.
AGAAAACATCCATTCTCATTTATAAAACTGAGGGGTTTTACTATGATTGTGTCAAAGTAATGTCATTATTTCTGATTGTTGTTTTAATGATTTATGGGTGCAAATGCACAGAGCTTCATTATTCTGATCGCTTTTTTTTAGGATATTGCATTTCCACTTTTTTTACCCCATGGTTAACATGTTTTGTTATGAAAATGGTCTGTTTTTAAGCAAAATACACTATCTTGACAATGGAGTTATAAAACAGAGTACAGGAACACATTTAAACAAACAATAGATGTTTTAATGACAGTTGAAGATTCCGGTTTGCCTACAGTACGTTGTAGTTTTTGGCAGCCAAGAACTTTAGCAGAGCTATTGCAAATATAATGTGGTTATCAATATAGTAATGTTCATTTAAAATGTAGTAATTATCAATGTCTGCTTAACAGCATTAAAGGAATGTTTTTAGCTCAGCTCAATTTAGTGTGGGTTCTGCATGTGCTTCCCTAGTTCAATTAAAATTTGCTTAGAGTGTTGTCTACATATAGGAATTGTATTCAGCTTTAAAATCTTCAGTACTAACACCTAATTTTGACATCCTATTCACATTCTAAGGTAAATTTTACCTTAGGATACCAAACAGAAAGTTATTCAGCAAAGAGTTTATGAATTAGTATGTAAGTTTTAATTTTGGAACTCCTAATATTAAATTAATTTTTAATTGTTTGAAAACAGATTACAATGAAGATAGCTTTTTAGGCATAGCTCAAAAACTACTTGGCAGAAGAAGCTGTAATTTAGGACTTGAATATTTGAAGCTTCTAGAAACAGGTTTCATTTAAAAGAATTCATAGGTTACAATTAAAAAAAAAAAAAATTTGGAAATTAATTTCTAAATGATAAGTATTTTTAAAATAATTTTTAAAACAAATATAAATTGCAACCTATAAATTTTTTAACAGAAATCGATTTCTAGAAGCTTTAAATATGGGAATCCAAAATAACAACTCTTTTCATCAAGTAGTTTTTGGGTTATCCTTAAAAGAAACAATCCCCATTATAATCACAACGTTAAAAATGAATTCAACATTAGCAGGTTCAAACTTTAAATTTACAAAATTCCTAAACAACTTGACCAAATTATTTCCTGTTTGGTATCTTAAAGTAAAATTTACTTAAGAATCCAAATATGATGTCAAAATTAGGTGTTGTTATTGAAAATTGTAAAGTTTGGTACAATTCCTTTATGTAGACGACCCCCTAGGTAAATTTTAAATATATCATTAATTAGTAGATGTTATAACTAATCGATCAGTACTAGTTACTCTTTCATATGATGATTTGTGGCAGAGTTAGTATGGGGTGGTCTCATTTTTTTTCCTTTCTGATGATTGTACTACAATACAGGAAGTAACTGTTTAATAATTGAAATTTTCTTATGTTTTGAGTTCAGTGTTGAATTCAGAGGGTGGCCCTGGGGAGGGGGGGGGGGCTGCATAACCCGCTGGAGCACTGAAATGTCATTCCCCCTCCCTGGAAGATTTCTCTCGGAAGATTTGAGATTTTATGCTTTAAAGGTTATAAAGGTTTTATGGTTAAAAAGTTCAATTTCCAGCCCCCCCCCAGAACTCAGTAATGTTCCCCCCCTCCCGGAGAAAATTGTCTGAATTCACCACTGTTTGAGCTAGACTTAAAACTGCACATATTTGTGTTACATACATGCACATTTGTTTCGTGTTTTAATATTTAATTTAAAACTAATTTTATGTGTGATTATGTTCATCATTTGTGAACATTTTATTTGATCTGTCATGATATATTTAGTGTTAGTATATGGTTAGATTTTCTATGTTTATTAATGCTCTTTTAAAAGTTCTTTTTAGGTGTGTTCGTAATTATATAAATATGTAGCACCTATAGTCGTCATCTGGTCTGTCTGTATAACAGCGCAAAAACTACCCAACTATTGAAATTTAATATCTATAATCGTTGCAGAATTTTGTCATTTCAAATTTTATGAAAATCGAATCAAAACTTAAAAAGATATTAGTAAAAGTTTTCTTCATTCTATTAAATCCTATCATACATCATTCATTCAATGATATCCCATGATAGGTAATGATTCTTGGTTGCCATAGTGATTATGTCCTATTTAAGTTGGAGTCCTGTTATTTCCGTATGACTGAATTTAAAAACCAAATTTGTATACTAAAATTGTTTAATGACAGCAATCCCATAATCTACCGACAGTCTTTTGGATAGATGTTTCCGGAAAAATAAATATTAAATGAAAAAAGAGTCTAAATACGGATTTAAAGTTTTGAAATTTTCAAAGCTAGGCTTCAGTTTCCCGTTGGAATTTTCAGTCAATGTCAACAAAAGATAAAATGCTGCCAACTTAAAATGTACTTATTTTATGACGGAAATGAATCCTATCCTAATAGCAGACGATAGAATTCATTTTTTTCAGTAAAATAATAACAATGATTTTATCCAATGGTTGGAGTAGTATCGTAGTTGAGATTATTTCCATTATGAACAATGATTTTGTTACATTGTCTTGTCTGGAATATTTGCGCATAGTATAATTTTAATGTAACAGAATTGTTTGTAAAAGTGTATTGAAACTTAATTTCATAAAACAAAAGGAATATCTATCATATGAAAATCTGGACATAAAATAAATTTTGTATGCATGCATTTTTGCATAAGAGTGCAACAGCTATTACACCAAGATCTGAATATTTATGAAACTAGTTATACTAGCAAGAACAGAGCTCATTTGTCACGTTTGACGTACAATTTCCAAATTGTTTAATCTTTAAATCATTCTGTATTTGTGATTGCAAAATAGTTCTTTTATGTGTTTATGCACATATTTATGTACAGATATACTTTCATGACTAATTTATTATACATTATTATTACACATTTATTTATTCTATATATAATTTAGTTAGAAACAGAAAATATTTACTTAGATTTTGTCTTCAAAATTTTTAAAAAATTTGTTTTAGAGTTTTTCAGAACTCAACTTTATACTGTGTAAATTTGTGTGAAACTTTATATTGCATAACTACTGCTTTTATAGATTTTTCATAAATATTCTGTGCACTGTAAGATTCACAGATCGATGAATCAAAGTAAAAATATTTTCCCATTTTTTAAAAATAATGATTAGTATTGTGTCCTCAGGTTGATATTGAACTTTCATTTACAAGTGCTAAAGATGTACAAAACTTAGTGGAGTCCTTATTAACTCACAGCTGGCCATTTGACAAAAACACAATTAGAACCCCCTTTCCCAGAATTACTTATGAAGATGCCATGACAATATATGGAACAGATAAACCTGATTTAAGGTATGAACTAAAAGTAAGTAATATTTTGTGTGTTTTTAAACTTTTATTGCTTTCTTTTTAGTTTAGAACTATATGTGTTTAGCAGACTGTCTCTCACATGCCAACAAAGAGAAATATCTCAGTTACCTCCATAAAAAATTCTTATAAGTTAATCTTATGAATACTTTTTATTACCATTCTCATTTTAAATTTTGAAGAAAGTCTTTGACTGTAATTCTGAAAAACTGTAAGGCATTTTGACTTTTAAAATTTTGTATATTATAAATTCAATAAAAGTAGTTGAAATATTCATTAACAGATGTAAAATATATATACTTTTCTTTTGTTATGTATGTCCATACTTAACTTTTGAATGAATGCTCTGATTTGATGGGTCCCCCCCCCCCCCCCTCTTAATTTCATGGTAGTCCAGTATAATTTTTTAATTGTCCAAAAATGGTGTTTGTGTACAAAAATTGCTACAAAAAAAATGTTTAAAAGTCACCATTTACATGCACTATAAATTATTATTTTGGATAAAATTCAGTTGGTTCAATTCTTCTAATTTAGATAATCTTGTGCTATTTTTTTTTTAATGATTCACAATTCTTTAAATATTTTTAAAATGTAAAAATTTCTGAATTAATTTATTTTTTGAAATCTTAAAGATATTGATTATTCTAGGTTGATTCAATCAAAGATTGGATCTTTTTATAGACTCCTTTACATAATTCCATTTCATAAAATGAGACCTTTCACAAAATTCCATTTAATAAAAGGAGACATTTCACAAAATTCCAGTTCACCAAAAGAGGACTTCTTACACAAAGTTGCATTCCATGAAAGTAAATTCTTCATACCTTTTTAGGGTTCCGTATTTAAAAGTAAAAACGGAACCATTATAAAATCATTTCTGTGTCTGCCTGTCTGTTTGTCACAGCCCTTTTTCTCATAAACTATGGGACGTGGAAAGTTCAAACTTGGGAAAGTTATAAAGTCTTTTTACCCACATATTTTCAAATTATTAGCCATTCACAAATATGTTTGGGAAAAATTTAGGGGGCTAATTAAGTTACTTAGAAAAAAAAAATTCTTTTTGTATATCGTGTGGAGTATCATGCAAAAGATTTCATAATACCAAACTCAAAAATATGTTTCTTTTAATTTTAGGTATATTTTCAGAGATATCGTTGAAAATGCACTGAAAAAATATGCCCCCCCCCCCCCCCCTCTATATCTGAATCTACTGAAACTAAAATTATGAAAAAATTAAGGGTAGTAAAAGTTTATTTAAACCTTGCGGAAAATCTAGCAATTATCCTAGGTCGCATAGTTTTTGAGAAAATCGCATTTTTCTGTTACACAGAAACTTTAATTTGTGGGCGCTCAGCAAGGAAGTTGACAGCCATTCGAGGTACCTATCGATGCAGAATCATCCAAGGACTATTGATAATGATTTTGAAAAAAATTGTCTGTAATTAACCGAGATATTAATTAAAAACCTATCTAGAAAAACACGGCACTGACCCAGGTGATGTTTTAAATTTGCAACCTCCATTCGAAAAAATGGGAAATCAAAACCAATACATGCCAAAAAAAAAAAAAAAAAAAACTTTTATCAATTTCTGTTTTTATGCATAATGTTTCTAAATGTGAATGTTAAAAACAAATTAAGAAAAGTCTTCAATGTAGTAATAATAAAGTTGTTGAGTGTATCATAATTATTATTTTTTCTTTAGATTGTTTTTATTGCATGTATGCATTTGATTTCAGCTTCAAGATGTAACTGAGTATGTTACAAAAGGAGGATTTGTTATGGATGGGGCTGATAAGTTAGGAGACGAGTATGGCGTTTTTGCAATCATATTACCCAATGGTTCTGTAAGTGATTTTATTTATAAATTTAAATTTCATAAATAAATATTCTCATAACAAATTTTCTCTTAAAAAATTATGAAAATACAATTAATTGGTTTTCACCTGTGTCAAGTACTGTACAATACATGACACAATGGCAATTTTATAAAAGTTTAATAAAATCCATACACATCTTATTTTTGTTAATTTGGATGATTTGAGATTGAAGAAAAGGGAGGTTTTTTTTTTTAGCCTACTAGGAGCACTAGGTAATTCACTGTTTATGAATCTCAAAATGCATGGACATTTTTAGCAGTAAGGGGGGAGGGTATATCATCAGGTTAATAAATAATGCTCCCACCTCCATGTATCATTCAGTACATTAAAAAGCATATTCCAGGCTGATTGAATTAAGTGAAGCCCCACAGTTATCAGTGCCTCGAGGGGCCCTCAGATGTATAAATTGGTCCTGCATAGAATCTATCATACTACTAAATTCTATATATATATATCTTGTATTTTTGTAATATTAATTATCATAAAAGTGTAATACTAAATTTAAATCTTGAAATAGTTTATGCATCTATTTTCTTTTTAGAATGTGGTGAAAAAGGCCATTCTTAAAGATTTGTGCTCGGAGGCTGAAATGCAGTGTGTAGTGAGTTATAATTTATTTATGAGTTATTTCATGCATTATTTCATTGATATAAACATTTGAAATTCATATTAAAATATTATAAATTTTGAAATTTACTTAAAATCAAAACCAAATATTATAATGAAATAAAAATAATATGTCCCAATTCAAGTTTATTTAAAAACAACATTATTATTTGAAAATAACTAAAAGTCTTAATATCTGTTATACCATCATCTAAATAGTTCTAGAGCAATTTATTTATGAAATTTTTTTGAAGTATTCATATAAAGCCAGCCAGTACTGCATACATGTGTCTATTAATTAATCATGTAAATTTTGTGTTTTTAGTGTACAGTAACTTCTTTAAACTCTAGGTTATTAAAAAAAGCCTTAAAAAAACACTATATATGTGATTAGAGAATAGTCTGAAATTGGACTACATAATAAAAAAAATTTTACCATGAAGATTACTATTTGTAAATAGTGGTACTGAAGATTTGGTAACTATCTTATCATAAAGGGGATAGAAATGTAATAAATATGTATATTTTAATATGCATTAGATTCATATTATGTATTATTTTCAGAAATGTTTTCCAATAAATATTAGAGACAATTTGTGTTGGAATGGTCCTGTGGTGAAACATATCTGCCCAGAACAGCAGATGAATATCAACCAGTTGTTTAATTTGAAAATGGGTGATTTATTGTTAATGGCTGCTGGAAGTAAAAATTCTATAGTAAGTTTGTAATATTTTCTCTTTCATCATTTTCAGAAATGTGCTTATTTTTCTCGTAATACAAAATTTTATTTAGCTCTCCATTTCAGTATTTATATTAACTATAAATTTAAAGTCAATATAAAAGAAGGAAATACAGGTAAAATTATTATTTTCTATCTATTATGCAATATTAGCTATATAGGCTAAATATTGGCTTGAAATATTACCCCATAGCTGCCAGCTTTCCAGAATTTGTCAAGTAAAATAAACTTAATTTACACACTAAATTTGTCTAATAAAAAGCGTCATGTTTCTATGCAGTATTTATTTGATTTCAGTTATTAAGTAAAATTTTTTATTCAGAATAAATTTAATTGACTTAAAAAAAAAAAAAAAAACAAGTTCAGATTTATCTATAATTTTATATAGAGCCTGGACCAGATCTTTAAGTATTTTTTTATTTATTGGTGTGCAGGAGCGAAAAAATTGAGATGTACTTATTTAGGTTGCTTTGAACTAGAAGTCTTAAAATGATTAAATACTGAGTACTATTAAAAAAAAAAAGTGTTTGCTCCACATAAGTGCTAGATTGAAAGTTTGAAAAAAAATGTTGCCTCGTAATATCTAACAATATTAATACAATTATTTGTATATGTGTGCTGCCAGAAGCAGAATTTCCTGTGTCAATTTGCAGCACAAACTAAAATTTATCTACATCCCAAACAATCCTGGATTAAGCCTGCTATTGTAGAAAATGATAGTAACCTATATAATAAGCAACATTTGTATTGACAAGGAAAATAAAAGTACAATAATCTGGACACATAAAGCAAATTTTCACAGTATTTTAAAGCAATACAATACTGGCAATTGTTAGAGTCAATATTCACAATTTGAATATTGACTTAATAAATAAGTTTTGTTGGCATTACGCTGGATGAAAGCCAATTAAACGCTAGCTATGCAAGAACATTTAAATATTTTTGCTTCCAGTATAGATGTGACATTGATATTTCATTCTTTTATGCAAATTAAAATATCGGTGCAATATTGCCAGTCATTTTCTAAGAGGGAAGAAGATCATCAAGTTCGCTAATGGCCACGGTGCATGTAAAATCCGTCGGGGGTGTAAAGTCCTCCAAGTTACCTGTGAATTATACCTCTGGGGTGCCTAGCCTGGTGAAGGTCTCGTCACCAGATCAAGGTTCTAAATTACGAGACCAACTCGAGTAGCGATGGCATAACGTATGGATGAGCGATGCAGCGAGGAAATAGTAAATATCCCAGCATCTCACATCCATCCGGCATGACTTCGCTACACTGCGCAGTGCTGAACCGCCTCATCAAAAATCAATTAGCAACCGGCCAACTAAGAAAAAGCAATTAAAGCAACAAGACGCACTGAAGCCACGTCGGCCTATAGATTTAACAAACACATCTTCGCCAAGCGGAGAGCAGGCGAATCTTTAACCCGTTGTCAGGTATCAACTTGTTAAGCTAGGCAAAAGCCTGGCAGGTAGGGGCCTGGTAAGCGGTATAAAAAAAAAGTCCTTCCGGCCTGTACCAGGAGGAAAAGTTAGCTTTCCTATATCTTTGTTTTAAAATTTTAGCTAATGTTACACGAAAACAGCAAGTTAAAATGCAAAGAAACGTTTACAAAAGATTCGTTAATACTGAATTTGAATAAGAAATTCGCCAAATTATTGAGCAATAGCCAAATTGGCTTCATTTATGAAGACTTATTTTGGTTGCCAAATTTGCCGATATTTCGCCAAATGTCGCCAATTTTGGCGCTAATTTGGCGCTAACGGATATGAATATATAGTTTTATGCGTATGATTGGGAAAATTATTACAACAATGAAAGAAAATAATTTGCGAGTAATCACGTTAATGTGCTGTTTTGTTTCAAAATGTCAGCCACCCTAGAATTTCAAACTGCTCTATCTCAGCCATTTTTTAAGATAGAGGTAAACTAGGGGTGCACAACCTTTTTAAGCGAAGGTCCACTTACAAAAATGACTGGGTTGTCGAGGGCCACCATCAGAAAATTTTTGTTTCGAGGAGATGTGACCGGGGGAGGGGTGTGGGGATCAGATTAAAAAAACAAATTTCGGAAGGGTAGATTTAGCCCCCTAGGTTCCTTCCTTCCAGTCAACGTATTCAGTTCTGTTGGCAATGATATATCAACAGTTTACGTTTGTATTTATACAAGAGATATAGGTAAGATTATTTTCAAAGAGTGAAAATACTCCTTGACTTTATTTGAAGGAATAAATTTAGCTTTAAAGATTGCCAGTGCCGAAAAAAAAATTCTGCTTTCATGAATGAAGATGGGGAGGAGGCGAAACATATATTATTCTAAATTATACTTCTTAACATATTCAGTCATAAAATATGGATATCAAAGGGGTACACAACTTTTATAAGAAAAGGGACAGTCTCAAAAATGACTGGATTGTAGAGAGCCAACATCCATAGGGTGGACAAAATTTTGTTTCGGACAAGGAGGTGTGTGTGTGTGGGGGGGGGGGTCGGCCTAAAAGTTCATAAAAATACTAATTTTAAAAGGAGGGTTAGCTCCCTATACTCAACCACCTCCTTAGTCACCATAACTCAATTAAGTTGGAAAGGATGGAAAAAACTTGCATTTTTTTATCTATGCGCTATTGACAATATTCATAGTTTTTTCCTAGTGATTGACGAAATTCAAGATTATTACGCACACGTTCGGCTAAATTTGCGATTTTTACGCGCCCGATCGGCAAAATTTGCAATTTTTTTCGCATCCGATTGGCGGAATTCGCGATTTTTACGTGCGGATCGGCGGAATTCGCGATTTTTACGCGCTCGATTGGCGGAATTCGCGATTTTTACGCGCCCGATCGGCGGAATTCGCGATTTTTACGTGCCGATCGGCTCAATTCGCGATTTTTACGTGCCGATCTGGGGAATTCGTGATTTTTACGCACCCGATCGGCAAAATTCGCGATTTTTACGCACATGATTGACGAAATTTACGATTTATACGCACCTGATCGGCAAAATTCGCGATTTATACGCATCCTATCTGCGAAATTCATGATTTTTACAAACCCGATCGGCGGAATTCGCGATTTTTACGCGTCTAATCGGCAAAATTTGCGATTTTTATGCGTCTGATCGGCAAAATTTGCGATTTTTATGCGTCTGATCGGCAAAATTTGCGATTGTTACGCAGGCGATCGGCAAAATTTACAATTTACACGCACCCGATCGGCAAAATTTACGATTTATACGCACCTGATCGGCAAAATTCGCGATTTATACGCACCCTATCGGTGAAATTCATGATTTTTACGCACCCGATCGGCGAAATTCGCGATTTTTACGAGCCTAATCGGCAACATTTGAGATTTTTACGCGTCCGATCGGCAAAATTTGCGATTTTTACGCAGACGATCGGCGAATTTTACAATTTATACGCACCCGATCTGCAAAATTCGTGATTTATATGCACCCGATCGGCAAAATTCGCGATTTTTACGCATACGATCGACGAAATTTACGATTTATACGCACCTGATCGGCAAAATTCGCGATTTATACGCACCCTATCGGCAGAATTCGCTATTTTTAAGAGCCCAATCGGCAAAATTCACGATTTTTACGCAGTCTATAGACAAAATTCACGATTTTTACGCAGGCGATCGGCGAAATTTACGATTTATACGCACCCGATCGGCAAAATTCGCGATTTATATGCACTCGATCGGCAAAATTTGCGATTTTTACGCACCCAATGGGCGAAATTTAGCAAAATTCGCGATTTCTACGCACCTGATCGGCGAAATTCGTGATTTTTTCGCGTCCGATCGGCGAAATTGATCCGCGGGCCACCAGTAATCCGATCGCGGGCCACAGGTTGTGCACCCCTAAGGTAAACCAAAAAATGCTCTGGAATCCTTGTATCAAGGCCTAACATGTAATTAAAAAGTAAATTTGAAGTTTTAACTTTTTTGTATATTTATTTTAGTTTTAAATTTTTAAATGGCCGCCATCTTGAAACAAAATGGCGGACAAAGCTGGCCAACGAACTCGGTCGAGATATGGGTGAGCTTAATACACACAATTGTTTTCATCGAAATTGATTTATAAATACGAGTGTTATCGTATGACATAGGTCAGATATATATATATATATATATAAATCAACATTTGAACGGAGGGTGGTTTTGGGGTCTGGGGGTCATGATCGGCGATCGAAATTTTCCGGAACTGCTTTCCTCCGAACAGCTGCAATAGGTAGCTTTATACTTTTTTGTATTGAAAGCTACCTAAAAAAGAGGGAAGAAGTAATATGCAGTGTATTCTGCTGTACAATTTCAATTATAGGTGCTGGACAGTTTCAACTACTGGGCATGTGCTATTTCTTTCTTTGATAAATCTATTTTATGTAAGTGGAATTTTTGGTAAAACAAATATCACTCCTGGTTGCAAAGTCAGGGGATTATTCAGACAAGATTTAGGGTCTATTAAGTGTCTCGTCACAAAAATCTATTTAATAAGATAAGAGAGACCCCTTCACAAAATCCCTCATAATAAAACAGGACCCTTTACAAAATTCCTCTTAATAAAATAGACCCCTTCACAAAATTCCATTTCATAAAAGAATAATATTTATTAATTATTATTTTTTTTTGTTAGTTTTTAAAATGTGTAATTTGCAAAAAAAAAAAAAAGTTCATCAGAAAGGAAAACTTTAGCAGAAGAACTTTAAGAAATTGTAATTAATAAATGTTTTGTTCTAATATGAGTAACTGGATTTCATCTTTCGTTACAAAAAGTTATTTTTCACAAAAATAACTTTTTTTTTTCACAAAATGGGCCCCAAGAAAAAAACCCTGCATTGACCCCTGGAAGTATCAATTTGTAAAAATCCTTATTAAAAGTAAATTTTGTCTAATGAAATTCATATTTACCTGTAGCTTCAATATTTTTTATGTTTGATCTTGAGATCTCAGGCTTGAAAAAGATAACATTACCTTTTTGTCAAAGAAATATAATTGCTCCCCCCCCCCCCTTTCCATTCTCTTTTTGACATTTTGTTTAACAAATAGTTTTTTAAAGTTAATAATTTTTTTTCTCAGTACCATGTTATGTAAAAATATTTTGTTTCAATAATAATGATAATAATAAATTAAAATCTATAATTTATGTAGATTTACTTTTGTTTTATACAGTGTATCTCAGCACTGTCCAAGAGCTAAATCCTGAACTGTCAAATTTTAGAAATATGGTATCAGTTACAAAAATTGATTCAAATGTTTTTCTTCATCCACAGAAGCCCTTATGTCTGTAAAGTTCTTTTTGGTACAAATTAAGAAATATAAATTTTTTATTTAATCTTTATATCTTATAAGTTATATTTATAAAACCATACTCCATGCTCTAAAAGAAAAGAAAAGAAAAACATTTTATGACAAAACTTATTAAGTTATGATACTTTGAATTTTCCAGCGCTAAAACTGCATCTTTCCAATGTTTAGTGCTTGGGAATTCAAAAATTCAAAGTATCATAACACAGTACGTCATTCAAAATTCAAAAATAAATTTTTCTTTTGTTTTTACTTCTTACAAGGAAGGTCTCCTTAAAGCGCATACTCAGAAAAATTTGAAAAACAAATGCTAATGAATCTACTTATGTATATAATAAAGGAACAGTGAAATTTAGCTGCAGAATCCCAGTAGAAAATCTGCAAAAATATAAAATACTTTCAAGTATTTGACGAAAAAAGATGCTATTTGGCTAGCAAAATTTTTTCCTTGCCAAACACAAACAATTTTAATGCATTTTTAAATTGCTTATAAAATAATTATTCGAATGTGCAATACTTAACAAATTTACACTTAAACAACAAAATAGTTTATTATTTTTTGTATAATATATACAAGTTGCTTGTTGTTGCAGTTATTTAATTTTACCACTGAAAATAGATGTTCTATGTTTTGGAAGATGCAAATATGTATTTTATGTTATAGTGAAGCTGACATTTAAGTTAATTGTATTATTAAATTATTGAATCTTTTTTAAAGTTGCAAATGTTTATTTTCATTTTTAGTTAACAATCAAATTTTAAATATATATGAATCTGAAAGGCATATTAAAGTAAACAAAGAGTTTGAAGAAATTCTTGTTATGAGACCTGTCTATGAGATTTTTGCAAAATTTGAAACTGTAAAATTGTTATTAGCTTAAAAAATTATACGAATGGGTTAATTCTAGGGCTCAAGATACCATACCCTCTTGTTCAGAATCATTTGCATTTTGCGTTCAACATTTTCAACTCTGTACATTTGCAGTAATATTAATTAAAAATATTCGTTAAATCACATTAAATAAATCACTCACATTTTTTCTCTATTTATTAAAGATTGAATGAAATTTTGTTATTGTTTTACCCTCCATTCCACGATTTTTCCTAATTTAAATGGCTTCATCTGTTATACAAGTAATTTTTAAATGTACGTATTTTAAAAGGAAAAGCCCGAAGGCAAACGGATTTTGTTATACATTTCTATAACGAAGAAGAAGTCGTTTCAATAGCAACAATATTTTTTTCTTGAATTGACTATGTTCAGAATCAGGCTTATTTTTGAGATTGAAATAATTTTAATCGATTTAAATTTTGTTTTAAATCGTAAAATACAATCGTTAAATTTCATTATATATATATATACAGTAGAGTCTCAAAAATCCGCAAATTTCCAAACACCGCGTGTGTTGCAAAATGTAAACAGTGAAATTTGCTGTTAAGAAGTAATCTTTATAATCTTTGCTCCAAATATTATTGAACGAAAATAAAATTATTTTTAATATAAATTTATTTGATTAAATAATAATATATATATATAATGTCAAAAGATATTGGGCAAATACTCTTTTCACCCTATCTTAAAACAAACACATGAAAAAAAAATATGCGGTATGAATTTCTTTAAGAGATGACAAAGTTTGAAAATGTAACTATAATTTATTGAAAATGTCATAACAAATCTAAGAACTTTAATACAGCTAAACATTCTCTCTCTACAAAAATATTGGATAACTTCTGAATTATGGCAATCGTTCATAAGAATGCTGAAGAAAAGCATCAAGGAAGCAACCAGCAAACGCAACTAGGTGAATCACGGAGCAGAATACTGTGTTACCGAGTTAAGAAAGACTCTAGAACCGGTCTCGGCATAGTCCTGTTGCCAGGGTAACTGGTCAGTTGACTTCATTTTAAGGAAGTCCGGCATTTTCTTTTCATGCCAAGTTTCTCCCGTTCAATCGGTCATTCCGAGAATTATCGCAGTCTTTTGTCCTTTCGCTCCTACGGACAAAGTTCCCTCCCTACAAATTTTGGAACCTTCGAAAACAGGAAACTTACTCAGGGTTTTTTTAATGAGAGCCACACAGGTCATAACCCGGTTAGACATTGTGGTTCCACAAACTGCCAGCGCCATCTATAAGTGATTGAAAATAGAAGGTTTCTTGCTATAAGCAACCGCACAACAACTAATCTCATTTGTTATCTTGGATTTGCTTTCATCTAACGTGTTTCGGAGCCAACGCAGTTGCAAATGTTCTATGTTTTATTTGTAGCCGCTTTTTTTTCTTAGTGAATTAGATGCAAGATTAGATTATTTGTAATCGTAAATTTATAAAAAATTTCAGGTAAAGGCACTAGCAATTTGAAAAAACGGAAACATGTTGCACTTTCTATCATGGAAAAAGTGGACATTTAAAAAAAAATTGGATAATGGTACTACACCACGTCATATCGCCGAAATTTTGGTATTGCAGTTCGAACTGTTTATGTTTATGATATAAGAAAGAATAAAGAAAAACTATTGAAATATGCCAATACTGACTCAAATAAAGGATCAGAAAACAGGAAATCTCTACATGAAACTCGATCAGTAAATCTTGATTCTGTACTTTTTGAATGGTTCAAACAGCGGTGTAGTGAGGGTGTGCCGATCACTGGACCCATTTTACGCGAAAAAGCAAAAGAAATTCACCGTCCATTAAAAATCAAAGAAGCATGTGAATTTTCAGCAGGATGGCTAAAAAAATTTTTAAAATGCCACGGAATACGATACATTGAAGCATGTGGTGAGAAAAATTCTGCAGACAAAGAATCTGCTGAAGAAATTGCTGATAAGTTGACAGAATTTATTTCCGAAAACAAGCTTTAAGTCCTGATCAAATTTATAACATGGACTATTCTGGAGATGTCTACCCAGAAAAACATTAGTATGTTCTGATGAAAATGCTCCATCTGGATTGAAGGAAGCAAAAGAATGAGTCTCAGTTCTCCTTTGTGCAAATGCAGCAGGCATTCACAAGTGTAAATTACTTGTAATAGGTAAGAGTGCAAATCCCTGTGCGCTGAAAGGTGGAAAGACTTTGCCTGTTACATACAAAAGTAATAAGAGAGCTTGGGTAACAGGTGAACTGACAATAGATTGGTTCAAAAATCAGTTTGCTAAGGAAGCTTGACAGCATTGCACGAAAATGGGGTTGCCAAAAAATTGTAAAATTCTTTTACTGATGGACAACTGCGCTGCTCATCCTGAATTAAATGGTATTTCAGATAATATTATTATAATGTTTTTACCCCCCAACACTACCACGTTAATTCAGCCTATGGATCAGGGTATTATCCATACCCATAGTGTAAAATGCCACTATAAATCAAATTTTTTGAAGCAACTTATTAATGCTGATTCACTATTTGAAACAATAGAAGAGCACAGAAAAATGTTCACCATAAAAGACTGCATTAACTTAATTGATGAAGCATGGACTTCTATTACAAAAGATTCTTTGATCAATGCATGGCATAAAATATGGCCAGGATCATTATTTATTGAAAATGAGGATGAAGAAAAAGATTTTTCAGGTTTTCCCTTAACATTGCAACAAGCTAAAGCTCCTGAATAGATGAAATATGCAAAAGATTTTACCCCAGCTTCACAAGAGTTTTTAAAAGAAGATGAAATTATGGAATGGATGAACCACACAGATGAAGCTTTAGTAAACTATGTTGCAGATGAAGAAATTATTTCTTCAGTTATTAACTCACCAAAAGACAGTGAATCTGAATCTGACAATGACTCTGAAGAAAAAAAAATAAAGTTTGAAGAAGGTTTGTATTTTTGTGAAAACTTTTTGAAGTTGTTGGAGCAGCAGAGTTGCATAGACCAACAAGAAATAATGACTGTTTACAGGATCCAAAAAAAAAAAAAAAAAACTTCAAGAAAAAGGGAAAGTTCTGAAGCAAAAAATTATACAGGAAATGTTCAAAAGTTGTTGTAAAAAATAATTTTGTATATTAAAATAATAATGTGCAGGTAAATTAAAGGTATTCAAGTTTTGATTTAAATTGAATTATTAAATCTTCTTCTAAATAGACACAGGTAAGTTGAAAAAACAATCATTTCATCCAGAATCTGCAAAACTCTAAAATCCGCACAGCCTCTGGTCCCAAGCTGTGCGGATTTTGGAGACTCTACTGTAAATGTGTACACAAAATTCTAGTTATAAAAATTTATTTATTATGTAAGTTAAATTTACATAAACAAGTTCAGCATGAAAAATTTTTTCCTTAAAGAGTATTTGTCATAAAAGCGTATTTTTTAAAATTTCATTCTGTCACCAATTGGGGATAAATCACCAAATAAACGAAATTTTCATAATTTTTTACGGACATTATATCGAGGTACCGCAGAAATTTTTTTCTAGATGTATATATCGTCATGAGAAGAACATTCTGTAATTTTTTTGCAATTTTCTGAGTATGCGCTTATGGAGACCTTCCTTGTTAGAACTAGTTAGTATGTTTTTATAAACATAACATTCAGGATTCTGGGTCTGTACAAAAATTTTAGGCACTTTTATGTTAGGTGGGCGCAAGTGATAAACTGCCGAATGTTGTTTCCACTATTATCATTTGTATTGTATTCAATTCATTTAAAATATAAACCTTTCACTCATTTCATTTAAAATACATAACTTTAATTTAAAACACATACATTTAAGATACATATATTACATAAATTTAAAATGCATGCATTTCACTCATTTCATCTAAAATACGCAAAGAGAAAGAAAGAAAATAATAAGAAATACTACACCAATTTTATTTCAACATCAAACCATTGCTTCTGATATACACACATGGAATAGTAAAAATGCTATTGGCGAGATTTGCACCGCTAACATAAAAGTACCATATTTTATTTTAGTAACTTTGACTAGGGTTGCTACACAACCTGGAAAAGCATATGCAGGAAAATGTGATCTCCAAAGAGTTGAAGGGAAAATGAACTCCGACAGTTACCAACAGATGTATTTCGAAGTCTGATATCCTTCAGACCACTTTTAGGATGTGCAAAATGGAAGTTTCAGCAAGATAATGCTCCCAGTCATTCATTGAAATCAATAAAAGAGTGGCTTAAAAGAGAAAAGATTGATGTTTTACTTTGTCCAAGTCGAAGCACTGACCTAAACCCCATAGAAAACTTGTGAGGTTACATTTCTCGCCAAATGTATGAAAATGACAAACAATATCATTCAACATATGAATTAGAAATGGCCATTATGGAGAAATGGGACAATATTCCTGAATCGTTCCTTAAAAAATTAATTAACTTTATGCCAAATCGTGTGTTTGAAGCTATTCAGAGAAATGGTGGAGCTACATCTTACTAAATTTGTGAAAACTGTCTTTCCCACAGGTGGTCCTATAATTTTGTAACAGTTCTTTATGACACTTTTTTGTTATATTGATGTTTTATTTTTCCCCGAATTAATTTCATTTGTGTAAGTTGCTACATTTTACTAAAAACTTGATTTACTAACATAGAATATTCTTTATTTTGATTGAAATATTTGTTTAATTACCTAAATAGCAAAATATGTTGTGGTCTTATACTTCTGTAACAGACTGTAAGTGACTTGCTAATAGCTGCTGAAACCGGTTCCGACCGATTTACACCTAGGTCCAAAATGAAACCGGTTCCGAAAATAAAAGTATCTTCATAAAAAAAATCTGCAAAGAAAATCAAAAAAGTAATCAACAGTGGAAATAGAGATTGATCTCAGCTATCCAATGCAAAAAAAAAAAATGTTTAAAAATATTGAGATGCAAATGAGATATTAGAAAAATAATACCTCATAGGATTAACATTAGCGAGCAGGTTTTTTCACGTGAGGGGAGAGGACCCTTAAGGCTGCTCGCCAGTTAACTTCCCGATTCCCCTCACTAATGTTATCCTATGGGCATAGGATGCATTCATATATTTAAAATAATCTCCTCAGGAAATTAATACTTTCAACTTCTGATTTCTGTGTACTCATCTTAAAGCATGTCTCTTTTTTTTTTTTACTTAGTTGTCAAAATATTTCTAAAATATGTGCTTAATTTATAATTTTATGTGTTAAAATCATAGCGAAACTGAATAAGATTTTAGCACTTCACATAAAATTAAGTATGTATTTTAGAACTAAAAAACTTTAGAAAGAAAATTTTGACAACTAAGAAAAAAAGAGACACATCCTTTAAGAAGTGTACACAGAAAACAGAAGTTAAACATATTAATTTTCTGAGGAGATATTTTAAATATACGAACACATTCTATGCGATAGGATTAACATTAGCGAGGGGAATCAGAAAGTTCGCTAGCAAGCAGCCTTAACTGGCTTCTAAAATGATAGAGAACAACATTTGAATAATTTTTTAAGCTGAAAGAATGCCAGTAATTTGGGAATTAGTTATTACACAAAAAGAGAGAACAACATCCTGTATGTAGATATATATTATTTAAATGCATTACTGTTATGTAGTAAAATATGGAAATAATATATAGTAAGATGTTTTCTCTCTTTCAGTGTTCTTTTCTTGGCAAATCAAGAATTAGGTTGGCTGAATTTCTCCAGTCTATTGGTGTTGATATAATTAGAAAGGATGAATACGCATTTGTGTGGGTGACTGATTTCCCCCTTTTCTTACAAGAACAAGGTGAGCTTGAAATTTCTTTTTAAGTAATAAAAAAAATTAAAGAAAAATTTACTGCATTGGTTAACTTTAAAGAGCAAAATTGACAGTTGCCACTTGCCACAGGGATTTTAAAAAATCTGTCAATTGCCACCTTTCCTATTTGAAAATTTACTGAAAAAGCACTCCATATGCTTTAAATCATGTGCTTTCGATTTCTTGTCATGTTGTTTCACAGAAGGTCTGCAATCAATTCATCCTTCTGTGTACAGAATATCCAAATAATCTTACTGACCTTTCACCCTGCCACTGCCTATTAGGGCAGAATAAAATTTTCCATAATCAGACTCCAATCTTGCAAGCTGCAATATATTAATGTTAGCATATTTATTTAGCCTATTTAATTTTATATTAATAATATTAACAGAAACTAACACAGGGTGTCTATTTAAGATCAGTAACAAATTTCCCTGACTTTTCCAGGTTTTCCATACCAATTTTTAAAAAATCCCAGGTATCGAGATTTTGTGATATTACACACAAAAAATCTTAAAAAGCTAGGAATTTGAGAGTGAAACTTTCATAACTCTGAAGCACAAACTACTGCTTTTAAAACAAATTTTTGCAAAATTCAAAACATGTTGAATATCAAGATTTTTTATTTCATGGTTAATGATTGCTTGACGCTCTAAAATAAGAGAAATTTTTCCTAATTTTTTTCTCGGTTGTTTGATTTTCTCTAACTTTTTCTCAGAATCTTCAAATTTCCCTGACTTTTCCTCAGAAATGGTAAATTTCCCTGACTTTCGCCTGACGTTTCCAGTCCATATAAATTTCCCTGACTTTTCCAGGTTTTCCAGGTGGCCAGACACCCTGCTAACAATATATATATATATAAATCTTCAGCATTTAAAAATAAGGCACCATTTTTAAAAAACGGCTACTAATGAAATTCTCCAGTTTTGCTTTTGCACTTTATTTAAAATATTTTTTAAATATTAAAAGCTAATGTAGAATTTATTTCAGTAGAAGCTCAGATTTCAAAAGATGAAACCTTACATTCTTAAAAGATAGCACAGAAAACTTTCTCTGCACACAAGCTGTTTGTAATGTGTTAAAAAAAAAAAAAAAAAAAAAAAAAAAAAAAAGTTTGTATTTTTATATGACAATATCTTTAATTTTATGAAAAAAAAAAAATTCAATTTTAAAATTAATTAATGCAAGCCCGCCCCCCCCCCAAAAAAAAAAAACTCTTTTTAAATACCATAATTTGGGGTTACTTTGACCCAAAAATCAATCTTGGTATACTATGCTGTGTTACTAGTGGATGTTGTTACAGCTGTAGAATCACCTTAGTACTCACAACACAGTAGGATCCAGAACTTATGTTTCTTTTTAAAATACCATAATCCCAGTAACTTCAATTTATGGTATCCTTTCTAAGTTTATGTGAGTAGCAGGAGTTAAACTAAATATTATTTCCAGATATAATACATTGTCTATTTCATTTTGCTGTTTGAACTATTTTTCTTTATACAGTAGAAAATCGCTTATTTGAGCCTTCAGCAGATTTTTGGCCATGCCTCTTTTATTTCTGTTTTAAATTCCTTTTATACATAAATACTCACAATAAATTTAGATTATTAATTTATACATTTATGAGTAAGAACTTATTAATTTTTATATTTTTTTGTATTATAACATTGTTTCAGTGGCTTATTTCTTCAGAATGTTCGGTTTTGCAATAAATGGTGAACTTTCAAATGCATAAATTAATTTGATTATAAAACTTTCCCTAAACCAGGGGTGATTCTGTTCCGAAAAATTAAGGCAGTCATTTCCGAAAATTAAAAAAAAATCTGTCATAAATCTGAAAATTCGGACATAAAATATATCGCGTTTTTCGACAAATGGTCGGCAAAAAAAATCAATTTCGTCAATCGTTCGAAGAGAAATCGCCAATTTCATCAAAGGATTGCGGAAAAAACACCAATTTCGTCAGAAGATCGCAAAAAATGCAAATTTCGTCAAAGGATCGCGAAAAAACACAAATTTCGTCCAGGGATTATGAAAAAAATGTGAATTTTTATTCAAAGAATCGCCGAAAACCCACATATTTCGTCAAAGGATCGCGAAAAAACGGCAAATTTCGTAAAAGGATCGCAAAAAGACCCCACATATTTTGTCAAAGGATAGCGAAAAAACCGCATATTTCGTCAAAGGATAGCGAAAAAATGACAAATTTGATCAAAAAATCACTGAAAAACCGCAAATTTTGTCAAAAGCTATTCTACTTGCTATTCTTTTCTTTTGGCTAATTCACTATCAAAGAATCTTTTTTAGCAAATGTCAGCTGTGCTTGTGACCACGTGCTTGTTTCTATGTTAAAATGTTTGTGTTTGTATACCTAACTTACACTTAAAGTTTGCTTAATCCAAACTGGTTACTGATTTATGACTCATATCTGAATTCATTTTTATTTATCATAATTAAAAAAGATATAATAATACTGGTAAGTTGCATGATTTTTCCTTAATTTTTGTGCAGGAGTTTTAGAGTCTGCCCATCACCCATTTACAGCACCACATCCTGATGACATTGATCTGATTTACACAGAACCTATTAAAGTAAGATTATATTTAAAAATATCTATATATGTGATTGTGACCATTTTATTGAAATGAAATTCTTCCCAAGAGTATAAATATCCTATTATCATATATGATTTCAGTTATTAAGTTTTGAAATAGTGCATTTTCTGTCACTTTTACTGACTTTTGTGAGATTTCTAAGAGGCTGGAATACAAAAACACTTTTCATCTGTTCGTGATAAAAAAACAAAAAACAAACAAAAAATCTCTATAATTGTCAATATAATATAATGATTCAAATAAAATATATAATACTTTAATTTTACATCATATCTCAGTATCAATCATTTAGAATCAGTTTTCTGGATGATATTGATGCTTTATCCCTTATCTATATTAATAAACCTTTTTTTTAGTAAATTCGATCAATGCTTTTATACTTTAGAATTTGAATGATGATGTCAGATTATACCAAATATACTATTTATGAGTAGCTACACTGCTAACACTTTGTTGACTGGCATGGGTGCAAGACCTTCAGAGCCTACATCAGTCATGCGGAAAAACACGCAAACTAATATAATGGGAAGGTTCTTGGCAGATTTCTTGTTCACATTTTAATATTTTTAAATGATTTTTTTTTTTTTTTTTTTTTTTTTGCATAGGATAACTGAAGTTGATTTCTAACGTTGTTAGTTTTTACTTTTTTAATTTTGGTTACAGTTTTTTTTATAAGCAGACATTTTTAATTTTGGAACCGGTTCTGAAAGTGAAAGTACCCTTATATAAAAAAACTGGAACCAAAATTGAAACAGTAAAAACTAACAGCGTTAGAGATCAACCTCAGCTATCCTATGCAAAAAACATCATTTAAAAATATTAAAATGCGAGCGAGAAATCTGCCAAGAACCTTCCCATAGACTTAACATTAGCTTGAGGCATCTGTCTTGGCTTGGATGGACTTCTTGCACTCATGTTGACTGGTAACGAGTATATTCTTCGATAATTTATATTGTTTTTTAAATTCAAAACAGCTAACCTTTAAAAACACGAACGGCATAGTGAGTACACCACTCGGTAAAAAAACAGCTACGAATTCCAAAATAATTACATAATTAACACCTTTGTCTCAATTACCCTCTTCCCGAAGATCTTTTTAGTGTTCAACCAATGTTTAAAGGTGAGTGTTGCAATGTTTTTCATTCTTACCTTCTTTCATTATTTTTATTGGTAAGTCGCCACTGGCATATAGAATACACCATAGGTGTACAGTAGACTCCCTCAAATCCACAACCCTAAAAAAAAACCCACTGCAAACGCCTAAAATTCACAGATCATTTTAGATGTAAACAATGAAACTTACAATTAAGATGTAGGTGAAAAATTTAAGTCATTTTTATTTTATTCTGTACACATTTTAATATGGAATTCTGGTTAGTAGGATTGAACTCATGTTTTTCTCATGAAGGAAGCATAAATTTATTCCTGAAAAATTTCAAGATAGCACTGATATCAGTGGTGATCACTTTCTTTTTACCAAATACATTTATCTATTAATCAAGCTTTCTGATTATTAAGTTTGGCTAAACATGAAATAGAACTTTGTTATTTTAAGATTTTGATGTGAATTATTAGTGTACATTTATAAGGCGAGTTTCACTGAATAATTCAAGAAAAAAGTATCTCATCATCATTATACATATTTAGTTATGCATTATTAATTATTTACTTGGTCTTACTTTACCTTTACTTTTAATATTAAAAAAAAAAATCTTATTTTACTTTATTGTAAATATTTATTATAATTTCGAGTGTATTATTAAATTCAAATTACTATTTAAAAATGTAAACAAAACAGTGACCAGAAATCTGCAAAATTCTAAAATCCACGCAACCCCTGGTTTTAAGCTATGCAGATTTAAGAGAGTACTGTATTTGTGTAATTTATTCCATTTTCATTTTCAATTATATATTTTAAAGTAAATTTTATGTTAATTATTATTACTAGACATTACATTAAAGAAGGATATCATCAAAAGTTCATATTTAGGCTTTAAAATACTTTTGGCACATACAGTACACTGCCCGATTTTTGTTACTACCAACCGTGCATGTTTTTAAAGGTTAATCATGGAATGTTTGTGAATAAATGAAACTAAAATTAATATTTAAGATGTTTTGAATTAAAATAAGTGCTAAGTTGGCAGCACTACAAATCAACAATGTGTTGACAAAAAGAAAACAAAAGCTATTTTTCCAGAAAATTTTGACAGCTAAGAAGCCGGTTAAAAATCTTTTATCTAACTCTTTTTTTTTTTTTTTTTTTTTTTTTTGTCTGCATTTTAACGATAAAATATCATACTATTTGATTGTTAAAGAAAAAAATTTTTTTTTTGCAAAATCTGTCCCCCCCTCCCCCCCCCCCCCTTAAAATACAATTTTTAATTGGAATCACAGCTGATATTTTTTTCCTTCTGTAAAATTAATTTTTTTTCTTTTCTTTTTTTTTTTTACAATTTACCTCGTTTTTACAATGCATGTTTATGTATGTTTTAAAACTCCTAATGACTTATCTTGTTATTTAGGCGAGAGGGCAGCACTATGATCTTGTGCTCAATGGCCAGGAAGTTGCTGGAGGATCCATTCGTATACATGATTCTGATATGCAGAAACACATTCTGGAAGAAGTACTGAAGGTATGTAGAAATAATCTTAAAGTGAACAAAAACTGTAGATGTTACATTATTTGTTAGTTAATGTTTTTTAAAAATAATCCTTTTCAATTTATTTGTAATTTCTACCAATTTTAGTATTCCTCAAGATTAATTCTAATTTTTTTCTTCCCGTTTCTATGAAATTTTGGCCGATTCAAAAGCATTAGTGTATGTACATAATTTTGAGTCAGTTGTTGTTCTATATTCTTGATAGATTGCTAATTTTTATTTTTATGCTAAGTACTTTTCTAATGTTTCACTTTTTACAAATATTGCACTCATGTACTATTATTTTTTGTTTTAAACTTTTAATTCTCTTAAAAAAAAAATATATATATATAATTAAATGTTAATTATTTTAAACAAGACTGCAATTTGTTAGATATTATTATAGATCAAGAACAATACAAATTTAGCAACCAAACTTTTTATCCTATAAAAAAAAAAAAAAAAAAACCTTTTAGCAAAATGTGTGTTACAAGCATTTGGAATGAAATTCCCTTTCATAATCAGGTTGATCTACATATAAAGGGTGTCCATAAAAGAATGTCCAGTTTCAAAGTATATTATAAAAGTTTAATTTAGACTATTTACAACAAATCATACATCAAATTGAAGGTAAACTAACCTAGTTTTTCTTACAAATGTTCAATAAGTGCACCTTTAGTTATACAGCATACATCCAACCTAAAGTCCAATTCTTCCCGTACTTTGGTTAACAAGTCCGAAGTAATGGAAGCAATAGCCTCTTCAATTCTGGCAAATCATTAGATAGCGGCGGAATGTAGATACGATCTTTTATAAAGCTTAAAGGAAAAAATTGCATGGTGTTATGTCAGGTGAACGTGGCCAGTGAAAAAGAACTCTGTCATCTCGGCCATTACAACCAATCCAATGGTCAGGGACTTCAACATTTACTCTTAATCCACTTATATGATAAAATTGAGCTGCGCCGCTAGGTGCCTGTCAGGCACGTCAATCACTGTACCCAAGTTCTGAGGAACTTTTAACGAGCACGACCAGGAGAGTTGGAGAGTTACTGTATGCTCTACGGCCGGTGAGGACACCGCCACCTGCTGACCACTCCCATTTTCCCAAGTGATTGACGGCATAGGTCACTGCGATTTGCGGTGGATCCCACCCTCTTGGGAGACCACCCTATTTGTATTTGGCGACGAGCCGGAATCGCCAAACAGCTTTGGAGCTGGACACCCAAGAGGGAGCCGGGTCCTAGGCCTTAAGTCGGGTTTCTCTGACCCGCACTTGCTTTATCATAGCTCGAGGGATGTGAAGATCTAGAAAGATAGTCACAGGTCCCTCTTGCAACCACTTATATGGTAAAGGCGACCAACACTCAACAATGCTTACAGTTGATACTATTAAAATTTATAACTGGGACATTCTTTTATGGACACCCTGCAGAACATTCTCCCATAGCTCTGTAACTAAGCAATGCAGAACGATGTGTTATGCACTAAAAACTTCTCTCAAAAATTACCTAAATGACAATGTAAGTGCAAGTAAGTGCATCAAAAGTGCAGTACAAATCACTTTTTTTTCTCCCAGCTTTTCTACAATAATAATTTTTTATTAAATATAATTATATGTCAAGTTAAGATTTCAATGGATTACTGATAAGATAGATTTAATGGAACATTTTTCAAGCAATGATTTATTTGCAGGAAAATTCAGATGATTTAAAGCATTTACTTGAAGCACTCAAAAGTGGCTGTCCGCCTCATGGAGGGATAGCATTAGGTAAGTCAAAACAGCAACTAATCAAATCTGTTTAATCTTTTAATGTATTCCAGAGATACTAAACACTTAGTTTAATTTTAATCCGTTTATAGAATTGTTTTTAAACTATAAGGTAACAGTTTAAGTAAGTTGGAGTTCAAAATTTATGTGTACATAAGGGAAATAAGACATTAATAATGCAACTGTGTTTTGGGTCCGAATGGAAATGTGGCATAAAATACTGATGTATACAAGTGAAAGGAGTTGGAGTATGGAATTATTAGATATAGGAACAATGCGTGTCGTGTTTTATTCTTGACGTATTTAAAACAGTGCTGTTTTCTGAGTGGCATGGTATATATAAATGAGCCACACTGCCCTTTATTTTCTTGCTACCTTACAATACTTAAATAAAAAAACTATTTTTATACACAGGTGAAAAAAAAAAAGCTATGAACACCAGCATGTTTTTGCATGAGTGTATTTAAGGATCTGTTTACTGTCCCACTTAATTTTATTCACCAAATGCCACAACAGCACAAGAATTTTTAAATAAATTTACCCCTTTTATAATGTACATGATTAAAAATTTTTACATTTTCAAATAAATTTGTAAATCCTGGACACTAACAGAAATAGTTCATATCTGAAAGGGTAAAGGAGCCTTCACAAACATTTTCATTTTAAAGCAGCATCCTTCACAAAACTTTTCCATCTCTAAACTGAACTTTTCACAAATTTAATCATTTAAAAATAAAATTTGACGTGTCAGAAAACAGATGAAGTTGCTAAACAACCCATTGCTTAGCTTTTTTTATGTATAAAAGATTTTGTTAAAAATAGATACATAGGAGCCTAATAATAATTTAAAATTCACAAAATTGTGACTAGATTTCTCACCAATATAAAAAACAGCTCACAATTTCATGAAAACAGGACCCTGTGAAGAAAGTCTGGACAGACCGATGCAAAAGAAACTGAAAAAGCATACAGATTAATGTTTTCTGTAAAAAAATTTTACAGTATGTTGTTTAACAACATATGTTGTCTAATACCATTTGCTTCATCTGTCATACATGATACTGTACTTACAAGGAAGGTCTCCATAAATGCATACTCAGAAAAATTTGAAAAAAATTACAGAATGATCTTCTCATGAGGATATATATGTTTATAAAAAAAAATTGCTGGATAACCTCAATAGATATAACGTCCGTAAAAAAATATGAACATTTTATGTTTTTAGGCGATTTATCGCTGGTTGGTGACACAATAAAATTTAAAAAAATGCTTTTTTGAGGAATATTCTTTTAGGATAGACTTCTTTTACTCTTCATAATCAATTAGTTTAAGTAAGTTTAACTTAAATAAATATACTTTTATAACTATGGTTTTGCCATATACATGTATATATATATATATAAATTAATGATCATATTCTACAGTTTAGAACAAAATTCAATTGCTTAAAAAGGCTTCAAACTAAAAATTAAGGTCTGATTCTGAGCACAGTTGGTTAGACTTTGATATTGTTAGTGTCAGAGACAACAAGCGAAAACTGTTGTTGCCATGGAAAAAGTGATTTATCACTATTGAAATATATAATGAGAGCATTCTTAATCAGGCATTTACTGTTAAAATACACTTAAAATGTATCTAGCTGGTGAAACCATGCAAAATTAATTTCAGCAGCACACAACTGGTATATAGATTATATAATCTTATAGAAAAATTAATAAACTATTTAATTGTTTAAATTCATAAAGTACTGCACATTTAAACACTCATCTAACCAGATATCATTTTCAAATGCATTAAAATCACTTTCATTTGGTGAAGAAAAAGTGTTGCAAGTCAATTTGCGTCTTTTCGCGCCAAATACTCGAATGTATTTTATTTTTTTTACCGATTTTCTACTGGGATTCTGCAGAGCTAAATTTGACTGATCCTTTATTACATACATGAGTAGTTTCATCAGCATTTAAAAAAATTTATTCTGACTATTTAAGGAGATCTTCCTTGTGATGATAAATATGATTTTGCAATTGCAACATCTTGTTGACTATAAAACTAGACATGCATATGTGTGAAGTAGAGATGAGATTGGGCTCTTTGAGAGCCAGAGCCTGAAACATTTTATGTCACCAGAGTCTGAGCCCGATACCAAAAGTGCACAGTAGAAAATTATTAATAGTATTTTTAAATTGTTTCAAGATTAATTTTCTTCTCATTTAAAAATCTTCTCTTACATATAAATAAGTATTAATCCTAAATACTCCCTTGTGAGAATGTTTTGTGATTTTCATGTCCCCAAAAAATCTATTTGAAATAGTAAATTTGTTATTGATACCCAACTACTGGCAGAAATCTGCAAAAGTCACAATTCTCATTTTTAGGTAGATTTCGTAAGAAATACTACCTATTACATTCTCCCCTAAGTTGGAATTTTTGAAATTTTTTTGCAGATCTATGCCGATCATGACTCCCAGAACCCAAAACCACCCCCAGTTCAAAACTTTATATATAAAACTCTATATATATAACTTCTTTATGAACACTATAACTGCAATAATTCTGCACAAATCTCTTCCAAACTGATACATAAAATCAACAGGCATAAAATCTCGGTCAAGTTCGTTAATGGGCAAAATCGAACCAATGGGGGAAAATGAGGGAGGGGGCACTTTTTGTGAAAACAGAAAAAAACCCATAATATCTTAATTATGATACGTATCGAATCAGTTTAAATTATTATTTCTAGGAAAAGGGCCGAAAATTTTATGTATGACAGATTTTTGATATCATTAAAAATGGCTCCAAGGGAAAAAAAAAAAGGGTTTTAGAAGAAAAAAAATAACTTTGTCCATTCGCAAGATATCAAATCCGCTTAAATTTATTATAAATCCTCTTAATATTATCTAAAACTTTTATATTAACAAGTTTTGTATAGGACCAACCCTTATAGCAAAAAAAAAAAAAAAAAAATCCCTGCTTGCAAACAAGTTAGGTTTTGAAGTGGGCGGTTCCAACTACCACATCATGGCAAAAAGGTAATTTCTTCCGCAATTCCCAACAAACAGGCGCCCCACAGTCTGCGTCTTCACAATCTACCTGTGCCTGTAGGCCGAGCCGTCAGGGATTAAAAAAAAAATATCATGCATATCCCAAAACGTTTTGTGAATTTAGCCTGAGGAAATAACAAATTGTATAATTAGCCATACATTTAAAGCTGGTTTAGCAGGAATTCCAATATTTTAAAGTTTTAGTTGATAGTTTGTTGATAACTGTTAGGAATTAAATATGTTAAGCTTCTCCTTGTCTCAAAGACATTAAATTATCCATACAGAGTCAGTACTAAGTTTAAAATGTTTTCTTAATTTCATTTTTACATATGTTTTTAACATTTAAATATTATTTAAATATCGTTTACTTATGTTTTCCTTTTGTTTTTTACCTTTATTTATTTTAGAAATTTCTTTTATCTTTCATTTATTTACTTTGACTTAAAGCTAAACATTCGTTTTCACCGGCATATCGGCACTCACTATCATAAACAATATCGTATCTAACATGCTCATCTGCGATCATTAATCGATTCACCCATTTTTCTTTCGCAAGTAGAGCTTTTGCAGATCGCATCTACTTGCGTGCGATTCGATTCAGTGTTCGATTACGCTTTAATCAATATCGCGATGATGTATTGCCGTATGTTCCGGAAAGTTTGTTTTGAATGTTTAATTAGCTTTCGCTACTATAAATAGGCTGTGTATCGTGTGTTTAATGGGTTTCTAATTGTAGAAGAATTAATCACGAACGTGAGTGAAGCTTAGGCTTTCTCATTACAGGGAAATAGTCATGTCTTTTGTAATTTGTATTCATTTTGATAGTTTGCCATCATGCTGTGAAATATAGTTTTAGTAAGTTATTTTTAAAGCTGTACTTATGTTTATTTTGACTTCAGTTTCTTCATCTTAAAGTTTGTTTTCCGTTTTCATTATTGACTGGATATATGTTACAGTGAATCTTCATATGTTTGAATTTTATTTGAATAAACTGTTTAAAGTGAAAACCTGCTTCCTTAATGCACTTTTCTTTACATTACTTAAATATCAGTGGCTTACACATACCAGCTCATCCTTCCAGTGCGTTTTTCTGCTGTGTTAAGCTCTTAAAATGTTCAGCATCATTACATAAATGCATTAATTAGATGTTGAACAGAACAATAACAATAGGGAGCCTACCTATCGCTTTTTCCAAACAATAATCTTTATGCTAGGTTTCTACCATGAAGATTGCTATATAGTGGTAGGCAAAGATGTGACCAATGGGCTTTCTACAACAATGTATATATTTAAAATCACTGAGTATTGTTGGCTTAAAAAAGAAAAAGAAGATTTTTGAGTATTGAACATGCCTCTGATATTTCTAGCCTAATTTGTGATCATTTGAGTACATAAGTTTATAGTTACATTCAGTTGAAATTAATAAAATAAAGATTGCTAAAATAGTATTTTTGTTGAGTCAAACTCAATTTCAAAAAATTTTATTTTTAGGAAAAAAAAACACAGTGCATATATAAAATGAATGACACATGAATGTAAAAAAAAAAATTTAATAAAACTTTTATCACAAATAAATGTACATATTTACATTTCTTTTAAATTCTAGGTATTGATCGTATTCTTGCCATCCTATGCCAATGTCACAGCATATCTGATGTGATAGCTTTTCCAAAGTCTCTAGATGGGAAAGACCCTCTCTCGGGTGCTCCATCTCCTATATCAGACGAAGACAAACTATTGTATCATATTCAACCAATTTTAGAAAAATAAATAGCATATATTTTTTTTATATAAACAGAGTTGATATTTCATTGCAATGTACAGTCAAACCTCTTATCTCAAATCTCTAAAGAGAAAAAAAAAGTTTACTTTTTAAAACCCATCAGGAATTTTATTTATTCAAAATATTTAAATAAAAACTGAACATTATAGATTTAAGCAAAATGTTGATATACCTTATAAAAAATGGTTGTTAGTAGTTTTGCAGTGCCTAAAAGGATGCAAGTCCAAGATATGTGGAATAAGACAAATTAAATTAATCTAACTTTCATAGATTAAAGTCCTACTTTTGGTCTGAAATAGCTAGTCAATGATGTGATAAAAAACTGAAATGTTTTATCTTCAAAAATATCATTAAGCACTGTAATCAGATTTATGAGCTTGCAAAAGTAACAAAAGAAGCATATGGTGCTAAAGACTACCTTCAATAAATTAACTGTCAAAGATGTGTGGAATGGCATAGCTCAGCTCCACAGACTATACATGTGTCATTCACATTGTTATTGATGAAATAAAGGTCAAGTCATGCTGCAAAACACAGGCTCTCTCTTTCACCCAATTATCGAAATGAAGTAGTATGGAAAGTAGTTAGTATTTGGAAAAATGACAATCTGGGAAATTATTTACTGTTTGTTATATTGTACATGCCATATACAGGGTGATTATAAAAAAACTATCCCGATATATGAGCCCATAACTGTCATACCGTTCACAGAAACTGAATGAAATTCTGGCCTAAAGTATTTTGAGGTATGCGCTCAAGAATCACGTGAAAAACAACAGTTAAATTCTAACAGTTACGGTTACAGTGACAAAATTTCGAAAATTTCAAATGGCAACACCTACTTTTTTTTATTGGAATGTGATCTTCGTAGTGAAAAACCATAAAAAGCGTTGGAACGGTACTTGTAGCACGAAAATCGCCGGCACTAGACAGACTAAGAAGAAAAGTGAAAACAACCAATAAAGGACAGAGAAGCAACAGAAAGTAAAACATTTTATTGTTCAGTACTATCCACCATCTGCCGCATGTAAAATGTCGTCGTGTGTAAAATGGAAAATGTATGAAACAGAATAAAATGTTTTGTTTTCTGTTGCTTCTCTGTCCTTATTGGTTGTTTTCACTATTATTCTTAGTCTGTCTAGCACCGGCGATTTTCGTGCTACAGGTACTGTTCCAACGCTTTTTATGGTTTTTCACTATGAAGATCACATTCCAATTAAAAAAAGTAGGTGTTGCCATTTGAAATTTTCGAAATTTTGTCACTGTAACCATAACTGTTATAATTTAACTGTTGTCTTTCATATGATTCTTGAGTGCATACCTCAAAATACTTTAAACCAAAGTTTCATTCAGTTTCTGTGAACGGTATGATAGTTAGGGGCTCATATATCGGGATAGTTTTTTTATAATCACCCTGTATATATATGCATGTAAAATCTGTAGTATGGAAATTTCTCTCACAGTCCTAAAAAGCTGGCTTCTTGAATAAAAATGATACAGGAGAAATTTCAACACTCTTATTTATAACAAAAATATTTAAAATGATTTTTCGTGGGAAATTTGACATTAAGCATTCTGATTGAATAAATAAATAAAATAGCTTAATGAACAAAAGATGAAAGGTACTCACTTCTTTAAAAATATAAGGAAAAAAAAGAATGAGCACTGATATAACATGCGCGCGCACACACACACATAAAAAAAGCTGCATGATGTTAAAAAAAATTAATCCATCCTATTGATAAAAAACTGCTTAGAAATGTGAAATGAAAATTTATCAATATGCACATGCATACACATACACCATTTGGTAACAAAATGGCAACAATCAATTCTCTTTAAAATGAGTTTTTATATCACCAGGAAAATTTTTGGTGGTATAATTATTGTAAAAAAAAAAAAAAAAAGACGTTAAAATATGCAAAATATCATAGTAATTAAAGAAATAATTCTGTATGTATGTAACGATGCGTATGTTATGTCATCTGGTTAGGTTTCTCTCCAATTTCTTTAGACAGGTGTAGTCGTGTCCGAAATAAACAGTTTTATCTGGGAATCTGACTTTATTTCTAATTTCGTTACATGCTCTTTTTAAGTCAGACCCAGGGGTAATGAGAGCCGCTGTTATGGACTCATCTTCCGGAATACTCAGCCTAGCCCTTCGAAGACGCCATTTTCAGACCGGGGCCGAGCGGGACGCTGTCTGCAAGTATTTTTAGCAGGTGGAAACTGGAAAAAAGCCCCACGGAAAAGCTGCACTCCCGCTTTTTGTTAGAGCTTAACTCAAATATTTTCTGCTAGAATGCGCCACTTTTTACCTTAAAGAAAGTTCAATTTTGGAGTATGGAAGTAATAAATGCTATGCTGTAAAATAAACTTAACAGGGGCAAGTCGGATTTAAGTATAGATTTCTAAAGTTGGAAAAAATGTTTTGAGATTTTTAAATTTTTAACTTTACGTTTAATTTTTAAATTTTGAACTTTAAATTTAATTTTGAAATTTTAAAAAAGTAACTTTTATCCTTTTATGTATGCCTTATATTCTGGCATTTTAATGCACACCTAAACTTTAAAAGTACATTTCATAACTTTGATTACTTTTGCCACATAACATATGCATCCCCTTCTTTTCAAAGATATGTTCATTAGATAAATAGCAAAAAAAAAAAAAAATAATAAATAAGGATATTTAAAAGCATAATAGTTAGTAATTTTCATATAATTTGATAGCAAGCATTATTAAGCTCATAACGTATGCAGTTTTAAAAAAAATAAATAGCATGTATTTTAATATAGAAATTTCAATTCTTATGATCATCAGTTTTTTTTAATTTTTAATGTATTAATTTTATAACCGGCATATAATGCCCACCTGCAAATTTTCATCAATTTTCTTGTACCAAAAGTGCAAGTTATATGCCAGAATATACAGTATATATATTTTAAATGGGCAACATTTACATACATAATTTAAACATAGATTTCAGAATTCATTCAGAACTATAAACTATAATCACAGTTTTTTCAAACTAATAATGACATTCACCACCTAGTTTCCCCCAGAGAGTTTCTGGAGGGTGATGCACCCTGTCTGCCTTTTGGTTAATTAAATATAAAAGTAAAAATATTAAAAAACTATTTTATAAGTATTTAATGTTTATCTAGAAAATCACGCCCCATTTCATGACTGCAATTCATGTTTTTTCCCAAAATTTTTGTTACAGTACATTTGCTTGGAAAATGGAATGGAAAATTCCCCCCATTTTTCTTTCTTTTTACATTTGACAGAAAGAATTTTATTTTTAAAAATATAATTTTTGCACTATTTTTTTTTTTAACCCTCTGACTGTCCAGCAAAAGGACAAAATTGTAATGTTTTTTCTGTATTTTATTTTAAATGCTAAAAAAAGATGATTTTTCCAACATTATATAAAAACTTAATTATATATATGAACATAATCCTTGAGAGTATTAATCATTACTCAATGTATTAAAACTGCATTATATACATAGAATTATAGTAATTTAAACAATGGTTGTATTGGATAGACGTGTCAGTGAGAGGGTTAAAGATATGGCAACAGGATAGAAACAAAAATGAAACATTATTTAAACAGTCTTTTTAGGATAATTTCTAAATTGATTTCTTAATGTATAATCATAATTTAATAAATATAAAACTATTAATTATAGCAAATTAAAAAAAATATATATTGCATTCTTTATTTTTTATTTATATTTTCAACTTTTTAGTGTTTATATATTTCATTGTTGCAGTTTCACAGACAGTTGCCCTTTTTTGACGTGCATGGTTTGGTGCATAACCAACTGCATTGTTGTTGCCTGCAATTGAAACCATAAAGAATATTTGCCAATTTATCACCTATGGTGGGCTAGAGGAAAAATGCCTTAAAATTAAGTTAGTAAAATATTGTATTGTTATTGGAAATGCACCTGTGAAACCTAATTTTTATAATTATAGCATATAAGGAAGTGAGTGAAAATTCAATTACAAATTTTCCTCTTTACGTACAAAAACCAAGTTGAGTTAAATACAAGAGTGTAAGAATAGCACACTTCTTACCCCACAGTGAAAAGATTGTGCTCTTACTGCCTTTTGTATTATAAAATTTGCTTGTATAGTAAAAACTAACTTATTGTTGTGCAGTGGTGTAGTCCTGGGAAAAAAAAGTGGGGGGACGCTCATAGTTCCGAACATAAGGTCTGTGTCACCGATAGTAAACTTGATACTGAATTGTTACCTTTCCAGAGTTCCCCCCAGACAGTTTCAGAAGGGTGCTGCACCCTGCCTGCCCTTTGGTTTACCAAATAGCACACTTCTTGTCCCTCATAAAAAAATTAGCACCCTTCTTGCCCCCTCCAGTAAAATAATTAGCACCCTTCTTGCCCCTCAGTAAAAAAAGTGCCCTTTCTCCTTTTTGCATTACAAAATTTGCTTTCATAGTAAAAACTAACTCAATGTTGTCTTAAAAAGAGTGCCTTGACTTTTAAATATCAAAAGTGGCTTTAAAAAGCAAAAGAATACCTTTAACAATTATAAAAGGTGCTCTTAAGAATCCAAAAAGTGTCCTTAAGAATTAAAAAAGTGCCCTTTTTTTCACCAGCCACACCCTGCTCTTTTTTAAACCTGGGGGAAACTCTGCCTTTCATTTTGAACTGCAGAGAAAAGTAATTGAAAAATTAAACAGTTTAATATAATTTAATTAAAGTTTTTTTACTTGTAATGTTTTAAATATCTTGTCCCTAACTGAAAAGTTCAGAACTTTATTTCGTGTCTGAAAATGTCGCTCCATGCAGATCCCTAGATTGAAGCTATAGAATTAAGTTATATCCTTTTCAGTAGTGATGATAACGCAAAGAAACTCAAAAACAAGCATAAATTTTGTCACAATTACAACAAGTTACAGAAGTTAGAGGGAGGACAGACATGGCAGACGATCCAAAGTGATAAACATATTTCAGCAACTTTGTGGACAAATATAAAAAATCAGTGCTTCATCTCTTAAAATTGTTAATTAGTTAGCGTGCTTATCTTTTTAAAAAATTAATAAGTTTGGAAAGTCTGCGTCCTTCTGCTTCCCTACCCATCCACTTAAAAATAAAAAAGTGAGGGGACGCTGTCCCCCGACACCCCCCTTTGACTACACTACTGTTGTGTCTTGAAAAGATTGCTTTGACTTTTAAATATTAAAAGTGCCTTAAAAAAAAAATGTATCCACAAGAAACTAAAACGTGCCCTTTTCCCACCAGTGGCACTCTGCCCCTTTGTAAAACTGGGAGAAACTCTGTCAAGCTAAAAATATGTGACATATGAAAAAAAAAAAAAGCTTTATAAATGTAAAAATTTTTTGCAAAAACGGATTGGCGTTTTGATGTTTCATAATTTAAAATTTAATCCTGAAAGTATGCTGCAAAAATGGTATGAGAATTTAATTTATAGACTTTAATGCAATAGAGATAAAATATTATCTAAAAAAGAAAAAAGAAAAAAATAACTGTCACTCAATACATCTACTTTCATTATAAAACAAAAGAAAAAGGGAAAAATAGAAAGGGGGGGGGGGTATTTATTCAGACAATACAAACTAAATTCAGAGTCTTGTAAAACTTTTACATTTTTACTTTAATTTTTACGTCAGCTTTCTAAATTATTATAATATTAAAACTAGATACCTAAGTAAAATAATAACTGACAAGATATTATTTCATCTATCAAAAAATAAAATGAAATAAAATAATTCCATTAAAATTTTAACTTTACGAGAGGCATAGGTAAATTCAACTAATCCTTCTTTTATTTAGTTAGTAATTAAAACACCACTGACAATGCATTTATTTAAATAAAATTACGAGGTATATCCACAAAGTAAGTTACGTTTCTATTTTTATCCGCAGCAGTGCTTCGATCGCAGTTCCGAGCATGCGTGGCAGTTACTCTGACTGAAGGAAAAGAAATGTACGCCATTTTCAGATTGCTGCTGCCGACGTGTTATTCGTAGTGCTTCTTTAGAATGCCAGCCTTAATTGAAAATGCCACCGCTTGTAAAATCAGATCTGTGATTCGTTTTCTCAATGCAAAGAAAGTTAAACCAAGTGAAATTTATCGGCAAATCTGCGAGGTTTACGGACAAAATGCTATGAGTGATTCAATGGTTAGAAGATGGGTCAGACAGTTTAATGAAGGACGTGATCAAGTGCACGATGAAGAACGAAGTGGACGCCCGTCTTTGGTTACTGATGAACTGGTTCACGCAATTGAAGAGAAGGTTAAGCAATACCGTAAGTTTACCATTAGTGCTCTTGCTATGGAATTTCCGCAAATCTCACTGTTCTCTTTTATCAATAAATTAACTATACTAAGCAGAAGTTAAGCAGAGTACACAGTGGAATCTTTAGGTTTTGGAAATGCATGGATGTAGAAGACTTTAAGGCGTACAGCAGGAGTAACAACAAGATGATTTTTTATTGATGAATAATATACAAATGACAATCCAACGCCAGCATTACTTTTGCCAAACAAAGTTAAAAATAAAAGCAAAATAAACTTTCATCAATAAACTAACAGCCACCAGCAGCCTTCAAAACGTAGCCAAGCTACGACGTCGTAATAGTTACATGGCAGAAAAACAAAGTGCTGCTTTCAAGCGAGTCAAAGGCAGGCAGGAAGGAAGAAGGGAGGGCGAAAAAAAAAAACATCTTGACCTGCTACATATACCAGTCTGTTTTGGAAAAATTTGCATACAGTTGCTGCCATTCTACAAAGAGAAAAACGTACGCGAAACTCCATTGGCTTTACGGACTATGACGTCAAACGACGACCAATCAGAGCGGCGATCGTCAGACGAGAGCTCTGGGTCGAAAGTAACAGCAAGTAACAGCGATCAACAGTGATCCAGAATCACAGCGATAGATCGTGGATGAATCGCGTGTTTACCCGAAAAACCTCGCGAAGCAATGGAGTTTGTTTGTACATTAACGTAGGCTTGAGGATGATAAAAACTAATTCATGTCATGTGAAAAGTAAATATTTAAATGAAACATTTTACACTCAAATTTAAATACATGACATAACAATCAGCCCCCTTTTTAGCATCCCCAAGTCTTTACAACAACTTCAAGAAAAGACATAAAAAAATTTTAAACATGAAAAATACACATTATACTTTATTAAAAAAAACACAGCCAGTCTAATCATAACCAGGTCGGGGAAACCACAAACTCACCGGCCAGGCACTGATCAAAACAACTAAAAATTGTAGTTTTTTTTTTCTTAACACTCATCTCAAATTTCTAACTCTCAAAAATATTTAAACTCTTCTGAAAAAGACAGTCTCATCAATGTCATGTCAAAAGGGGCATGGCAATGAAAAGAGTGACCAAAAATGTAATTTAAAAATTAAAATTTGCATACAAAATTTCATTAATTGTTCTTT
Source organism: Maratus michaelseni (assembly GCA_963931845.1). Lineage (NCBI taxonomy): Eukaryota > Metazoa > Arthropoda > Arachnida > Araneae > Salticidae > Maratus > Maratus michaelseni. Next base: position 29,258,730 of record OZ007588.1, on the reverse strand, counting down.
AACCTGAGGTTTTGTGAAAGGATCAGCTAAATTTAATTTACTTGAAATATACTTTAATTTAAACAATTTATCATAAACTAAATTTCTTAAAAATAAATATTTAATATGAATATGTTTAGTAGTTTGATTCTCAACAGGTGAATTAAAAAAAGCAATAGCTGCCTGATTATCACAAAGTAATGAACATTCTTTAAGATTTAAATTTAAACTTTCATTTTCTAGAACATTTTTAATCCACATTAACTCTTTTGCAGCTTCAGTGAGGGTTACATACTCTGCTTCCATAGTTGAAAGGCTGATGCATTTTTGCTGAAAGGTTTTCTACGAAATTGGTGACCCGTCTAAAAATAGAATAAAACCTCCTATGGAAACACGATCATCTCTATTTGCTGTAAAATCAGAGTCAGAATAACAAGAAATTTTTAATTCGTTAATTCTAGATAATTCCAATTTAAAATGTTTAGTGTATTGTAAGTAACCGAGTAATCTTAGTAAACTGTGCCAGTGTTTTATACCTGGATTAGATTGGAACTGTGACAAGAGATTTACAGCATACATTATGTCTGGCCTTGTTCGACCAGCAATAAAACTTAAACAACCAATTAAGTTTCTATAAGGGAATTCAGACATCTCATTAACTTCATTCTGATTTACTGGAGAGTCCATTTTTGACAAAACTAGCCCCTTAGGTATTGGGACATTACTCAAAGGAATATTATATTTTGAATACAAGCTACAAACTTTATCAATATAAGAATTTTGATGAATGTACAGCTTGTTATTTACTTCCTGAAATTCAATACCTAATAGCTTTCTTGTTTTCCCTAAAACTTTCAGATTGAAAAACTTGCTTAACAAACTTACACCAAGTTCCAAATCACTTTCTGTTTTACCGAAGATGACCATGTCATCTACATACAATAAAAGAACAAGTTTATTTTCATAAGTATAAACACAGTTGCACCAGTTAAGTTTAATAAAATTTAGTTTTAAAAGTACATCATCTATTTCAAAAAAACCATTGACGACCACTTTGGTGGAGGCCATATAAAGCTTTATTTAGTTTACAAACTTTACCTGTTTCACTAATGAAACCCTCCGGCTGCTGCATATATATGATCTTATCCAGATCTGCATATAGATAGGCATTGTTAACATCTACTTGAACATTTAGCCATTTAAAAAGACATACAAAAATAGTGAAAAACAATCTTATAACTGAAAAACTTACTACTGGACTGAAAACCTCATCATAACTTAAACCTTTTATTTGACTAAACCCCTGAGCTACAAGCCTTGCCTTAAACCTCACAATTTCATTATTTTCATTTTTCTTAATTGTGTAAACCCATCTGTTATCCAAAATTTGTACATCTTTAGGTGGTTCAACAAGATCCCAAACTTTGCGGTCAAACATGACCTGCATTTCCTGGTTCATTGCTTTTTCCCACTCTGATGCTTCGGGTGTTTTTACAGCTTCTTTGTAACTTCTAGGGATTTTTAATTCAATTAAATTAGCTTCATTTGAAAAATTTGAGACTTTACCAGATTGATTATTTTTTCCCATGAAATCAAAAAAATCATAATCGTATTTTATGTTATTTTCTGCACAGTACTTTATTGTATCATTTAAAGATCTTAATTTAACTTTAGTTCCCTCAATGCCATAATAAATATCTGTCCTGGGTTCATTTTTCTTAGGGACAGCACTACGTACCCAATTAATGGATGCACAAGGAATTAAATCTGGGCTGTTTTTTGAATTTTGATTAATTGAACTTCTAGTTTTTACAGGACTAACAATAGTTTCCTTTTCTTTGGCTGGGATATCACTTCTACTTTCTGACTCGATTAAGTCATCTATCATAGGGAAGATATCACCAAGTTCAAATAGGAAAAAGAACAAAAATTATGTTTTGGACTCTTTATGACATCAACCCCCCCCTTTTACTCTCATCAAACCTTACATTTATAGTTTCAAAAATTCTTTGCTCATCTATTATCCAAATGCGATACCCTTTAGTTGTTTGTGCATAACCGCACATAATGCCAAGTTTTGCTCTCATATCGAGCTTCTTTCTTTTTTGTTTAGGTATACCAACATAAGCTAAGCAACCGAATTTTTTGAGATGAGAAACAGAAGGCTTTCTCCCAGAATACAATTCAAAAGGGGTTTTACTGAAATTTTTATGACAAACTCTGTTCCACACGTACGTGAAACATAGAAGAGCTTCAGCCCAAAATTTCTGAGACAAGCCACTAGAATTTAAAAGGGTTTTTACACCGTCAAGGGCAGTTAAATTAAAGCGTTCCGTGCAACCATTCATCTCGGGCGAATACGGGTTCGTTTTCTCATGGGCAATGCCCTGACTTTCCAGAAAGTTATCAAATTCATCATTACAGAATTCAAGTCCCCCATCTGTTCTAACAGAGACTACTTTCTTATCTAAAAATCTTTCGGCTCTCTTTTGATACTTAAGAAATGTCTAGAAAACATCAGATTTATTCTTAAGGGCATATACAGTTCTAGAAAAATCATCTATTATAGATAAAAAATACCTGCTACCCCCATGAGATGAAACTGGCAGTGGCCCACACAAATCCATATGCAGCAGCTGGAGAGGAACTTTAGAACGAATTTGACCAACAGGCTTAAAAGAGACCCTTTTAGATTTAGCCAATTTACAAGAAATACAATCTTCAGTCAATTTTGATAGCATAGGAAGACCATTAACACTTTCTTGTTTACTGGTGTTAATTACATATTCACTGTTAATATGGCAAAAACGTTCATGCCACAACTCATTAACATTTAATTTATCTACTTGATTTGCTGATAAATTGACTGGATTGTCATTTCCTTTACATTTAGTAATATACTTTGATGGCTTCAAAAAATACAGGTCATTTTTCCTTAAAGCATAAAAAAGTTCATTTCCCTTTTTGTCATAAACAAAAACTTTACCATTTTTACCTACAAAATTTATCCCCAGTTTTTCAAGCTTAACCCCAGAGAGCAAATTTCTTCTTAAGTTAGGATTATACAAAACATCTTTTAAGATAATACGATTGAATTTGCCATTTTTACAACGTACCAAAAACTGAATTGTACCCCTACCCTCAACTGGATATTCTCTCTCCCCAACTGCAAGAGACATGAGCAAATCAGATACTGGCTCAAAAGTGAAAAATAAATTTCTATTACTACAAAAATGCACTGTAGCGGCAGTGTCAAAAACCCAATGGGAATTTCCATAGCCCAGATCTGATGAATTTGCCTCGCACAATTCAGGAGAAAGCTCAATTAAGCTACATTCCAGTTCAGAGAAGGTACAATTCAAGAGATGTTTACATTCTACATTACTAGTTTCAGAAGGTCTTGAAAAATTTTTACTTTGAAAATTATTTTTACCTTGAAAATTATTTTTACTTTTAACATTAGATTTAAAATTTCCAGAACCAGATTTATTAAAATTACTCTTACGATTAATATCAGAATTACTTTTATCATTACAAGCTTCATTACTAGATTTACTTAATTTAAGTTTACAATTAGAAATTAAATGACCATACATTTTACAATAAAAACAAGGACCAATTTTACTTTTGTTTTTATAAAAATCTCTAGATTTAATTTTACCTGGTTTAACAGACGATTCACTGGCAAAAGCTACATTATAAAAGTCCTTTTGAGACAACTTTAAGCGATTCTCCTCCAGCAACAGCTCAGCTTCTATTCTTTCAGGCAGGAACTCAGCATCAGTCCACCTATAAATGGCTTGAACAATAGCTTGAAACTCATCTGGAAGGCTCCGAATCATCTGATAACCCAAGTAAAGTGGCTGCAGTTGATGACCAATGTCACGAAGACGTTCAGCATCTTGCTTCACTCGACACAGAAAAAGACCTAAGTTTTCACCAGGAACATACTTTGTATTAAAGAAAACATCAAGAAGCTGAATTATTCTTGCTCGTGTGGTCGGCTCGAAATGGTCATGAAGAATTTTCCAGGCTTTTACTCCATCAGTGGTACTTGAAATTAAAGGCTTGAATTCAGAACTCAGGGACTGGTAAACAATGGTGTAGGCTCTGTTTTTCCTCAATTTCACCTCTTGTTTTTCTCTCCATGTCAGATCAGATTTCTTAGCATCTCCACTAGCTGTTTCCGTTTTAGCAGGTGATAAACTCTTGGATGTCTCCTCTCCATCTTTTTTAGCAATGAACTCCCATGCTCCATAATGCAGCAACAGAACCTTCACTTCATGCTTCCAAGTTTCCCAATTACTACCGGTCAGCAGGGTGACGTTTTGATTATTTTCCATCAGCTCCCGTCGCTTTATCACGGCAACTTGAAGCTTTCAAAAGGTCAAAAAACGAAAGTTCATTTTCAAAACAAACCAGAGAGAGAGAGTCCACAGTCAGAAAATATCACCGTTTCTTTGCTTCCACATTTCCTTAAAAAAAACCACTTGAATTCCGGTTATGAGTCTGGGCCCATAACCCTGTTCTCTTTTATCAATAAATTAACTATACTAAGTAGAAGTTAAGCAGAGTACACAGTGGAATCTTTAGGTTTTGGAAATGCATGGATGTAGAAGACTTTAAGGAGTACAGCAGGAGTAACAACAAGATGATTTTTTATTGATGAATAATATACAAATGACAATCCAACGCCAGCATTACTTTTGCCGAACAAACTTAAAAATAAAAGCAAAATAAACTTTCATCAATAAACTAACAGCCGCCAGCAGCCTTCAGAAGTTTACCGTAAGATGACCGTGATGTTTACCATGATGAACTGGTTCACGCAATTGAAGAGAAGGTTAAGCAATACCGTAAGTTTACCATTAGTGCTCTTGCTATGGAATTTCCGCAAATCTCACGATCACTAATTCATGAACACAGGCGGCAACCTTCTATGAAGAAGGCATACAAAACCATGTGGCATGCTACGACAAGTGCCTACAAAATTTCGAAAGCTAATGTAGAAAAGTAGTTTCACAGTTGTAGATTTTTGTACAATAAATATTTTTTTTTGTATCTGTACACTTTTTTTTAATATAACCAAATGGAACTTACTTTGTGGATATACCTCGTATTTAGTTATAATATAAACTAAGCAAATTGTTAAAATTAAAAAGTTCTTTGTTTAATGCTGCATTTATTAAGAAATTTTAAGTATATCTTGAGATTAAAACATTTATTTATAAAATTACAGAATTTCTTACTTAAAAAATTATTCAGGATAATCAACTCACCTTATTTACAAAAGAATGTTGGCGTTAAGCCTCATTTTCATGACGGCCAGGATAAATAAACTCATCAATCTGCAAAGATAGTCAAGATAAATTTATAAATAACAAAAGCAATAAGAATCATTTGCACATATGAAGATTCTAGAAATCAACCCCAATTAAAAAATTCAATAGTTAACCTATGGAATTTCAATTCACATTTTTTTTTTTTTTTGAAAATTTATTTCAGAGATTTTTCTTTAAATTCATTTGGGAAAAAAAAAATATATATATAAATTGTAACCAATGAATTAAAAAAAAAATATTTAGAAGCTTTAAAATATATGAATCCAAAATTCCACCTACTAGCTTTCGAATTATGCCTAAAAAATTACCTGCATTGCAATCATCTGTTTTCCAACGATTACAAATGAATTCAACATTTGGAGTTCCAAAATTTAAACCTTCATAATTACAAAAATACTTGGCTAAATTTCTCCTTTTTTGTAATTCTGAGTTAATATTTATCAAAAAATTTAATTATGAAATCAAAATTAGGTGTTAAAATAAAAAATTTCAGAGTTTTGTACTACTACAGTATGAAGACTGCTTATTTTTACTGACGACACCCTATATTAGTCAAAAGCACTAACAAAGTTCATGCGGTACGAGGTATGACACAGCTTAAATTTTCTTAACCAGTGTAATTAAACAATTTGCCTTTTTTTTTTGCATTTTATTTACAAAATATTGGATAGATTTTAATGGAAATTTTCCTATTTTATTTACACTACATCTATAGCAAATTCCTTAAGTTTTATTTCATCCCCATTCATTATTATGAAATGCTCAACTGAGAATCTGCAGAAGAGGTTCAGTATGGAAAGGATATATTTAGTGATTTGATATATTTGACCCTGATAAGAAAAATTGGTGAAAGATGCTGATAGAAAGGGAAAAAATAAAACAAGAAGTATAAATACAGTATATGATATCTCTTCTACAACTGAGTGAGAACATGTAATTGGTCATAAACGAAAAGGTATTCAAATCAGCAATACTGAAGATCTGCTATATATACCACATAAATTATGCTAAGGGGATGCATAATTTTCTTTCTCAAAGTTATAAAACCTTTGGTAATGAATTATAAGAAAGACATATTTTGAATACTGTAGGGTCTCATTACAATGAATGCCACTTTAATGAATATTTTTAGATTGTTAAAAAAAGTCTTCTCATAAAAAAGCTTTCTCATTTTAAAAATATTCACTTTAACATATTTCATATTAACGATTTTTTTTCAAATTAACAAATTTATCGACTATTTAAAAAGAAAATTCATTTCAGTTTTGCAAATGTTGAGTTGGGAAAAGAAAAAAAAAAAAAATAAATAAAAAAAAAAAATAAAAAAACTAGTGTTTGGAAGAAAACTTTTTCTTTGCATAATCTTCGAAATTTCAGCATATTTTAAATCTGTTTCGAGAAGGGTTTAAAATTGCTTCCCTATGCGCAACTGCAAAAATAATAAACCCATATTTTACATACACAGCCAATCGACTTTTTTTTTTTTTTTACTTTTTTTGACCTGCATTACATACCCATTTAAAAATGCAATAAATCCAAAAAATGTATTACTGCAGTCGTCGTTTACCTTGTAATGCCGTAACAGTTAGCGATAAATATCTGTCAGTATTTGTCTGCAACAATTTGCATCTGGAGTTTGATTTCTTTTACTAAAATGGCAGAAAAAGTAAAAGAAAACAATTTTCATTGAAAGAAAAAAATAGTATTATTGAAGCAGAAAGAAAACAGGTTCAAGGATGATTGTGTTCAGGTTACATACCTGAATTCAGGTATTTTTTTTTTCATTTTCAGTACAGAAATTCTGGTTTTTCTGATAGTTAAATTCATAAAATAAGACTAAAATATCATTTTCATATGATTGCTAAACATAATTAAAATTCACATTTTTTATAATTTCACCTCCCTGTAATCAATTATATGTCCCCCCCCCCCCTCTGTCCATATGGAAACGTTTTCCTGCTAAATTTCAGATATTTTTTCATGAATCCACAATCACCCCTGCAGGTTGATGTAATGAAATAATTTGATATTGCTACTTCTACAATAGCTACCATTTTAAAAGAAAAGTACAAAATTTTAAACCACTCTGAGGGGTCTAATATGTGCCTAGACACGAAAAGATTTCAACTTTGAGACTATCAAGTAATTGATGAAGCTGTAGAAGCTTTAAAGATGTTAAATAAAATAATCTGCTTGTTTCTGGACTTATGTTACAAGGTAAAGCCAAAGAACATTCAGAGGCTCTGAAAATCGAGAGGTTCTGATTAGCTATTTTGTTTTTGTCAAAGGCATGGTATAGCATGGAAACAAATTTCTGAAGAAGAAACAAGTTGGAAATTGTACGTCAAACGTTACAAACGAGGTGCGTTCGTACGCACGTTTTAGAATTAAATTCCTGATATCCCGTGCGTAGAACGGGTTAAACAGCTAGTTAAGTATATATTTTATGACACTGTTCATACAAATATCTTAACTAGTTATATAAATATTCAGATATATATGTATCAGCTAGTTATATAAATATTCAGATATATATGTATCAGCTAGTTATATAAATATTCAGATCTTGATGATTTTTAATTCTGTGAAATGAATTATATCGTCTGCAGATTAATTTCTGTCATAAAATAAGTATCTCGGTCACTTGACGATTAAACTTCGGAAGCTCCTATAACAAAAAAGCACCGATTTAAAAAAAAAAATTCAAATTTCTTAATAAATATTTTTATTAATATCTCCTAAAGTTTTGATTCGATTTTAATAAAATTTGAAATGTCTCGACAAAATTCTGCAAAGATAATATATTTTAAATTGCAAACCATTTGGTTGGGTAATTTTTGCGTTGTTATATGCGGACGGACGGACAGACGGACGGACCAAACGACGACTATAGGTGCTACGTATTTATATAATTACGAACGCACCTAAAAAGTGCTGATGTGTCAGCTACACATGTCCATCAAATACCGAAGACTGTGTTGTACAATTAAAAGAATGCTGAAAGGCTGTATGACTGTATAAATGCATAACTTCTGCAATTTTACTCAAAATAATAATAATAATTAAAAATAAATGGATTAATAAAAACAACAAAATACAACCTAATTTCAACTACTTCAAATCACAGTCATAAGAAACAATCATGAAATCTGCTTACTAATTTGTAAGGCTCCTCTGAGCAGTCTGGAACGGACTTAGATGCATTTTGATTCTCATCTAGTCTAAAAATAGCTAATTGGGAACAACCACCCACATTTGAAAATTCTGCTGGAGGTTCTCCAATACCTTGCAGTTCATATGAGTAATCTGGATAATCCTTGACAATATCTTCACACCTTAAATAAAAAACTCAGGATAAATTGTTTTGAATTCATACATATGGTTATGATTATATTAATTTAATTAGACTAGTTCAGAGAAAAATGAAATTTTATTACAACAAAAAAGTATGCATATTTCACAGATACGATGCAATATGTGAAAACGGATCTTGTATACAAAATGTTGTCTTCTCATAAAAAAAAAAAAATCCCTACAAAGCTTTATGAGACATTTATGGATTCATATTTTAGTTGAAAAGCACAATACTAGCAGACTATTGAAGTGATTTGGAATCAGTTTTTTCTTCCATTTTTCAATAAATGAATTACATCTTGAATTATAGGTAGCTGTCTCATAATGACCATTACTGGGCTGTCACGTCTGGTGTTAAGCGAATGTCTCATAATGACCTTTATTGGGCTGTCTCATCTGGTGTGTAATAGAAAGTGTTACAAAGTGGTATCTGGTGTGTAATTACAAAGTGTTCAATACAAAATTTTGCATGATGCTGGTTCTGTTTTTATTTTTAGACTTTATAATACACATTTTAACTACTATAATTTTCTTAGTAGCAGATTGATTCTATGTCACTTTGATTTAAATATATTTTAAACGAAAACAAACCTGTACTTTTCTGTTAGGTAGGTGTAAATCTCGCCAATAGCACTTTTATGTTTGTGCGCATGTAAATTAGAAACAATGCGGTACTTTTTCAGTACAGGGGCCTTGGCGAGAGAATGAAATTTGGCACAATATTTTATGGCAACCTATTCACCGTTTCATATAATACACAAGCATTTTTTTCAATATTTATACAACTTAATATTAAGAAGCCATTTATGTATATTTTTATATACAAACAGAAGTAAATTGTAGATAAAAAACAATAATAATATACAAATAAATAAAATGTTTATATTACATATATAAACGAGAATACAAGTTTATTAGGTTTGTTCTTGTTGTAACTGTGGGTTGTAATTTAATGATTGCGAGTGCCATGAGACTGACTGAAGACGATAATGAATATTTGTTAAGGGAGAGAGAAATTCATTACATGGTGGCTGGCACAAGACTGCCGAACTCTTGGCAATATGCCGATTACAGAGAGCGTGCATTGGAGGCGCCATCTGTCATGAATCAGATAGAGTACAAGTAATACACAACAGTTTTAACAGCTGTTAAAACAGCATTTGGCAATAAATCTCGCTTTCTGAAGCCCTAATTGCACCAAGCTTTTTTTTAGGTAGCTTTCAATACAAAAAATTATAAAGCTACCTATTGCAGCCGTTCGGAGGAAAGCAGTTCCGGAAAATTTCGATACATTTTCACCGATCATGACCCCCAGACCCCAAAACCACCCTCCGTTCAAATGTTGATTTATATATATATATATATATCTCCATATATATATATCTGACCTATGTCATACGATAACGCTCGTATTTATAAATCAATTTTGATGAAACTAATTGTGTGTATTAAGCTCACCAATGTCTCGACCAAGTTCGTTGGCAGCAAAATGGCGGCCATTTAAAAATTTAAAACTAAAATAAATATACAAAAAAGTTAAAAATTCAAATTTATTTTTTAATTCAGTGTTAGGCCTTGAAACGAGGATTCCAGAGCATTTTTTGTTTTACCTCTATCTTAAAAAACGGCTGAGATAGAGCAGTTTGAAATTCTAGGGTGGCTGACATTTTGAAACAAGACAGCACATTACAAAAATTTTCATTGTTGTAATCATTTTCCCAATCAAACGCATAAAACTATATATTCATATCCGTTAGCGCCAAATTCTTGCCAAACTTGGCGACATTTGGCGAAATATCGCCAAATTTGGTGACCAAAATAAGTTTTCATAAATGAAGCCAATTTGGCTATTGCTCAATAATTTGGCGAATTTCTTATTCAAATTCAGTATTAACGAATCTTTTGTAAACGTTTTATTTGCATTTTAAGTTGCTGATTTCGTGTAACATTAGCTAAAATTTTAAAACTAAGATATTGGAAAGCTTGATAATTTTGAAATAATTAAATCAGAATTATTTGACTTTTTTATTTTGATAGGCTATTTTATAGATGCCCTCTCATCCGATATAGATTTTGTAGCACTCAACTATTTGAACATTTGAAGCATACGGCAATCAGCATTTCCCGAACATGTCGGTTAATTCAGAGTTTACAATATTTCCTTTATTATTATTTTTTTCACAAATATATCTTTGATAAGTTTCCTTAGAAAACTTAGTTATTATGCACTATTATAAACTATGTAACTAATAATTCTAAACTATGTTTGTTATTATTTTTTCTGACTTAATTCCTAAGCAAACGTTTGTACTTTTTAAAAATCAATAACGGGGAGGGGTGGGTGGGGAGGGTGTTATTTTTTTTTACTGGCGACTAGAATTTATACCTGGCTACCAGATTTTTTCAAATTTGTAAAGCCCTGATCATGATATATATCCGATATTTATTTTCAAAATATCATGAAGTTTGATATTTTCATATATTTGATATTTTCCAAATATTGCATATAATATTTTTGATATTTTCAATCAAACCAAGTGTAATGGAATTTTTCAACTGTTATTGGCTGTGTTGTTCTGTAGATAAAGAATTTTTGTGCTTATAATGGCTTTTTAGCCCCCAACCAAAAAAAAAAACCTTTTCCAAGCTTTATGCTTGAAGCTGAATTTTTAAATGTAGAATCAATAATTATGTGGGACAATATTTACTTAGAAAAGCCACTGAAAGATAAACTATCTCATTTTGATAGACTTCCAGCTTCATAAGAAATAATGTTTTTTCATTTTGGTTTTGTTCAGTTAAGTAGACCAAGCTTACTATATTTATGTTCAAATTTGTCAATAAAAATAAATTATTTTGTTGTATAAAACATAAAATTTTCTTTAAACTTGATTATTAAATCTTAATAGTTTGTTTTTTGTGAGTGTAAAAAGCAAATTGTGTCTGTTTTCAATTTGTTGATCTTAAATTTTGTTAATTAAGTGAAAAAGAAAATAGAAAAAGACATTTAGAATATTGTATTTTTAAGTTTTCATGCTAAATGACATATGTTTTAATGTCTAATTTATATTAACTGTGAAAATACTTATAATCACCAATAAGTTGACAATTTTGAAAATATTGGATATATATCAAAATATCAGATATTTTTGATATTTTCGAAAATATCATGATATTTACGAACCCTGGTTGAAAGAACACGTCATCTCTCTATTCAACGGTGTAAAAATTAAAATTGTGCAATATTTAGAAATTAAAAAAAAATATATTGAGTAAAAGTGAAATTTATTTGTCAAGTTAAGCCACCATCAATAGGACATCAGCATTACTCTCGAATATGTTTTTGCTTTATAATACAAATTATACATATGTGACATTCATTCATCTTTGTCCAGAAATTATGGAAGTTAAGTAAACAAACTCTTGAAGCTATTTGTAAAGTTATCTATCATGTGTTGAATAGAGTAGGGTTACTGGATAAGTACACATATCTTTACTAGTTTTGTTCCAATTGGTTCAGTTGTATGAGCACAGTGAGAACGACCAACTTTTTCGACTTAAAAGTGGAAAAGTTAAACGAATATCTCCCAGTGATGTCGCTACATTTTTGAAAAGGTCCCTGGAATCCAGACAAGTGAAAAAAACCGAGTCTTTTTTTTTTATACAAAAATACTTCCTTTTAGAAATAAGGCAGATTCAGTGTATTTAATACAAAATATGCATCTTTTGCAATTTTTCAAAGGAAAATTTATGCACCTCGAAGGGCCCATCACAATTGTTTTTATGTCTTTCTTCTCCAATTTTTTGCTGAAATGATGAGCTATAATGCATTCCCAACTTCACTGATCTCCTATTTAATATGGCTATCAGAGGAAAAAATAAATAAAGTAAAAATCTGTAACATACCACTCTTTAAACTGAGATCTTGTCCATTCAAATTTATGATCCCAATGTCGAAAACCATTCAGTTGTGGGAATAAAACATTGAATTCTTGATTTGGAGTCGAAAAAAATGCAATTTTTGGTCTTATGAAACCAAATATGTTGGAAGTCAGGGGTTTTAAATCTTCTGGTTGAAGATGTTCAATTCTAGATAAATAAAATGTATATATTAAGCAAACAGAAAGAATGAACATATATGTTAACACAAAAAATAATAAACTTAAAAAATGCTTTCACATAAAAATAAATTACTAAAATTCCATAATTAAGGCACATTTTAATTTCAGTATTTTGATATTAGTTAATTTGATATTTTTCACATTAAATACATGCCAGCAGTAAATAGCCAAGGAAATCGCAAAAGATCTCATGATTTAAGATAAACTTTTTAAATTCTGATTAATTCAGTATTTAAGCCCATAGTTCGACTGCATATTTTTTAATCCTTTAATGCTCAATCTATTTTAAAGTTTGAATTTAAGTAAGTTTTTTCTAAATATCTTTCTAACATCAAAGAAATAAGAACTACTAAAGCTATATGTCATAATATATTAAGGAAAGTCACTTCTTAAGTATGTAATAAAAAGAAGCTAATACAACACAATCAGAAAGAATTCAATCTTACTTCATCAATTGCAAAAAAGACATCCTACCAGTACGAGGGCAGTAGAAATCTTTCTTTCTGTTCTCACAGTGGTATGTAATATAAGGGATTAATATTGGAATATGTGTGTAACATCTTTTTACATATGTTTTTAAAACCTACTTACATGTAATGGAACGGTTTTTAACAAATTTTATGCACCTTTTTAGTAAATTAATAATTATTTTTATGAGGGTTAATATTGGAATATGTATGTAACATCTTTTTACATATGTTTTAACAAATTTTATGCATCTTTTTAGTAAATTAATGATTACTTCATTTGTTGATAAGAAATAAGTAATTTACCACATTGGGTGCTCTGGCGAAAAACTGCCCCTGGTGATCGTCAAACAGAAAAGTACCGATTATTATTTGAAAATAGTGATACTCAAAAATCAGAAGATTTGGCAGCTGCAAGAAAACTTTTGTAAATTCCAAAAATAAAATAAAAACATAACTGATAGAGGTGTAACATAAACAAACAAGGAACAAATATTACTTACAATTCAATGCATGTTACTGCATTGTATCCTTGTAACCTGGCATCTTTTTCTAATGCATTGCCACAAAATATTTTAATGGACAAATCCTTATACCGTTTAAAAAGATAATCCCAAGTTAGCGGTCTTGATACTTGAGAAGCAAGGAACAATTGTGATTCTAGAACATCTACACATGAAATTTCTGTAGCAAATGGAAGTTTCTTTAAATATTTAATAAACTTCCCTTCAGAACAACCAATGTCAACAACCTTAAAAAGAAAAGAAATATTAAGACTTTTTAGCAACACAAAGCATTCTACTTAGATATATTTTAACTGTTTTAAATATCAGAAGAAAAAGAACAGAGATGGATCACAAGTTGAAGGATATCAACTTACATTCGCTCTTAATTACAATTACATACCGGTCAATCTTCTTTTTTTTTTTTTTTTTTTTGCCAAATAAACATATTTTAATTTTGAGTGAGAATTTTTTTTTATAAATAAAATCAAATAAATACGACACAGAAACAAGGCACACCTAATTAAATAAATTTTCTGTGTTTATTAGATTTTAAAAAAACCCCTGAGAAGTTGGCTAATGATAAATGCTAATGATGAATGCTAAAGTTAATAAAACAATTTACAATGCAAAATAAATTTTATTGATAATTTTTATGAAATTACAATTTAAAATAATAACATATTACAAAAATCAGGCAAGAGAAAATAACAAAATATAATATACTTTATAAGAAACAACAAATTTTATTAAAAAGCAAGCTATTGTAAAAGGAAAATTTATAAAAATCTGATGATGAAAGTTTTAATTGCATAAATATTAATAAGTGGATTGAATAAATATTAACATAAATTTCTAAAGTATAAAATAAGCAGAATTCAAACATAAAGGAAAAAAAAATTGTTTTACCTTTTCAATACCAGGAATTTTATACAATATGTCTCTAACAGTAGTATAACGTTGTATATAAAGAGGAGGATCAAATTTGGGCCCAGTCCGTTCAAGAGCTTCTTCATTCATAGACTTAGACATATCTATAATAAAAAAAAAAAATAAAGATGGTCAAAAATAAAATATCTCTAGTTAGTAAATGCAAAATCTTTATTTTTCTTAGAGTAAATAACAAGCCACAGCCACCTGTGACAACAGCCGTTGTTTTTATTCAAAAATATTGACAAGATTATTGTTTAAGCATTTATCCCGCTGTGAAACTAGGTGAGATATTCCCTTCTCATAGGTAGTCTTCAGTTGCTGCAAGAACCAATTTTGAACCTACTCCTGCACTTCATCGTCTGACTGAAATCTTCTTCCATGTAAATGTTTTCTGAGTACTCCAAACACATGAAAATCACAGGGAGACAGGTCAGGACTGTAAGGGGGATGGTTTAGGTCGTTCGTCATCTGCTAGCGATACTCAACCTTCGCGAAAACGCTTGCACCACACCTTCACTCTGGAAAATGACATGCAATGTTCCCCGTAAACAATAGACATTCGCCTGTGAATTTCCGTTCCTCCACATCATCCTTCTGCTGTAAGGAATTGCACTACGCCTCGTTGTTCCTGTTTTGATGCTTCTATTTCAAAGGTTGAACATGAAATGTGTTTTGGATTGTGCTGGGTCTCTTTTATCTCACCTTCTCGCCACAAGCCGCTACACACATGCAGTGTTGTGTCAATAACGGGTACGGAATAGTTTCTACATATAGTTGGCAGCTTTCCCCCACAATACTGCAAAAGTTTAAAAAAACAATTGGGCATAACAGAAGAAAAGTCGTTATTTATTGAATGCACCTTATAGTATAAATACAATAGTTCACATCAATCAATAACAAGAGTAGTTTATTTCATTATAATTTTTTTTTAGAAAAAGCAATGCCATGGTTAAATGTTACAATAGACTCACGATTTAATGACCTTCAATGGACCTCGACAAATCGGACATTAAATCAAACGAAACGGTTGTTAAATCAAATGTTGGTAATATGGTTGTTTTTAATGCAGTTTAAAAACACCTAAATTTTACTGTAATAAAACTATTGATGTATACAATTTTAAAAAAATATATTTGTTGTAATTTGTCTTAATCTTTAGAATTAAAAAATGCCTACAAATTATGGAATAATTTTATAGGTAAGAATTAATTTAAACATTTTACAAAATTAAAAAATAACTTACAATAGTTAATTAACATTTTTTGAAAAATAATGCTTTACTTTTTTGTTTCAAATGGTGGCTGGAAACTTACAGAATGCCGCTTTTAAGGCCATTGATCATCTGAAAGTAGTCATTCAAAGATTCTTATGATCATGAACAGAATACTTTTTGGAATATTAAACATTTTAGCAATTTCAGGTTCTGCTATAGGATGTTTTTCCACACTTTCAAGAATTTTCATCTTCCTATCAATGGATATAGATGACTTTTTATTAACAATAGGAGCCATAGAGAAATAAAAAGCATAAAAAAATACAGACAACACAAGTGATTTAACATTGACAAAACGACTCCTAAAATATTGCACATCGAGAGATTATCCCATCACGTGATGAGCGCATTTGCCTGATATAGGTATTTTTGTGACAATCAGAAGCCAGATAATCTCAGAGCCCAGTGGGTGTGCACTGCAAAGCTACAGGGCAAAGAAATTTTCAAGGAATTTAACAGAGCTGTTGTTAGATGCATTGTCATTTCTAGAGCGTGGAGAAGAAATACAAAGGAGGGGGGGGGGGGGGGGGGGGCGAGAGCTGACGGACATCTGAAAGGGTCAGACTCAGAAGAAGGAATTGTTTGGTTACTTGCTTTTTTTATACTTCCTTGAAAAAATGAATATAATGCACTGATTATTCATGTTCTTGGAAAGGTCGTTAAATCAAGATTCGAATTATTTATGAGTCATTAAAACAAGCAATGAAAAACATTGCGAGTATTGGGAAACAGTCAGGACATGATCCAATGGTCACTAAATCAAGGATCGTAAAATTGCGAGTTTATTGTATAAGATTGATATTCCTCACTTCATCCGTCTACCTATATTTTAACTGATACATATATCTAACTTTATAGAATTTAAAATGACCAAAATAATTTTTTTTTTTTTACCAAAAGTATCTTCAGCATCTAGAGCTTGAAATTCAGTTTATTCTAGGAGGAGAGTCTCCCTTACCAACGTTTGTAAATAGTAAGAAACAGGGGTGGTTAATTTTCCTAAAATATTACAAGCCACATCCATGAAAAATTCAGAAAGATATGCAACAAAGGAAAATTTAGTGTAAGACAAAACTTAGTATCATATTTACATCACAACTGTCTAAAATACAAAATATGGCCAATGAATAAAAATATATGAACGTTTTTGGTACATTCTTTATAGCCTTCAGGATTTAAAAAACTGTCTAAAATTTATATTATTTTTATTCCCTGCCCCTGGTGGAAAAAAAAAGAACTGTTTTGGTAGGGAGAGAAAATTATCTTTAACCAAGTGCTTATTTTAACATGTTATTTAAATTAACTGTACATATTAACTACACGACAAAGTATCATTAGAGAATTTATGTCAACAATTCAGAAAGTTTGACTTAAATGTTATGTGCTCCAATATAATTGGTTTTCAGTTCTTAATTTCCTAATGTACATTTCATTGCTCCTACCATTAGATTTTTTTGGCGAAAAAAAGCAAATTTTTTAAAAATTGGAGAAATTTCTTGAGCAGGAGGCTCCCTCCTGCAAAATTCTCTTGGATAAAATTTAAAAATTTAGGGTGTGAATTCTGCTATCCCGACATGGCACTATTACAAACAATGGTTACATTGTATCAAACTTGAGAGGGGAAGAAAGCAGTTTTTTTTAAAAATAGTATTTCCTATTGGGAACACAGGCATGCACACATATTTTTTTTATTAAAAATTAACACTTATCAAGAGTTATCAAGCATACTATATTAAATAATAATAATCATTCAAAATAAATAAAATAAAAATCATTACAAACAGTTACAAAGAAAATGTATTCAAATTATGCACAGTTTAAAGATCAGTGATAACAGCTAATATCTTGTGTTTAAACAATAAATTGGTGTAGATAGTGGTAATTAGATATCTTAATATGGGGTTCACAATTATACCATTTTATGTATAAATTGCAGAAAGTTTATGAATTGTGACTACATAAACTTCACAACAGTAATTCAACACTTGACTGGAAAAAATATTTAACTACAACGAATTTACCTTGCTGCACTAGTGTAATATTATATAATTTACATTTTTGAAGTTCATAATCCTCAGAAATGTAGTTTCCAATGTATTATTTAGATCCTCTTTTGTAATCGAAGTCTGTGGTGTTGTATTAAAAAATCTTTATATAATTTTTACATTAGAATTTTTTTTTCTCTCTTGGAATTTATTTGCATACATAGGGGAGACTGGTACAAAGTGGACCTCTTTTTCAGTTAAATTTTTTTTTTCTCTTTAATGGACAAACCAATCTCATGAAAATATTTTTGAATATTCCTTAAACCTTTATACATTCAGCATAATTTTCTCAGAACATAGTTTTCAATACATTTATAAAAAAATTTTTTTTATATGCACCCGTCGTAAAGTGGACCAGTGTACCCCAGAAGTAGGGCACACTGGTCCACCTACCGGGGCACAGTGGACCGCTATTAGGTATTATCTGAAATACAATATAAATCTATTTTTTATTAATTTAATTTCAACGCACATGAAAATTTGCAAATGAAATTCCAAAATCCTTATGAGTAAGATTGAGCCTGGAATTTTCCTGAAATACTTTTGGGTCTGGGAGCAACATTATGAAATCATTAACATCAACAACAGATTCATCTACAGTTTTGGGGAAAATAAGATGATTTACATTCAATTTGCATCTCATGAATCTTACTTGAATAGAATCATCACCAATTAGACTACAGTTATATTTATCAAAGGCAGTAAACACAAAACAAAATATTTCTTACTATGTTAAATAAATTTTGTTATTTTTTTTGTTTACTTTATTTTACAGTTAAATAACTACTTTAAAACAATATTTCTTGATAGAAAATAAGCAATTATTAAATATTTTGAACATTCTGCATTGCAGGAGCAGAGTGGATTGTGGACCACTGTGCCCCAGGAGTGGGTGGTCCACTGTGCCCCATGTTGAAGTTAATAAATAATCATATTAATATTGTTTATAGCTCTCTTTTAAACATATTAACTTCAAAGTTAAATAAAAACAAGTATCTTAGCTTTGCAAAAAAGCTGTTTTATCTTATTTATTTACAACCTTTAATTACTAAAAAAATAAAAATATGATGATGAAAAATTTTACTTTTAGAAGCTCAAAATAACCAATCAGGATAAAATAGTTCAATCTAAGCTAAACATATTTTCTGAAGGCTATAAATAATCAGTACATTGCTGTTGTCTATTAGAATAGAAGAGAAGCTTTAAAAAAAAATTTAAATAAATAAAATATTAGGGGGTGGTCCACTGTGCCCATAGGTCCAGTGTGTACGGGTCTCCCCTATATATTGAAAGCTTAAGAATAGTGAAAATTGAAAGACTTAATACAGTCTAACTAATGTTATCATGAAAATATATATATATATATATATATAAATGAGGTGTAACTTTTAAAAGCAAATTATATATATAAATGCATGTGAGTGGAAATAATTTCGTCTGGTCTGCTAATAGCTATCAATATAACATGCACTTAATATAATATACAATGTGCCCGTGTATTTATGCAAGTCAGGAAAGTAATGAATGACGTACTTCATGCAGTAACAAAATAATGATACAGACTTGTAAATTCTTTGGACGGACTTCTCGTTCTCAAAACAAAACAATAGTGAATGATTCAATCTCTCTACATGAGTTTTTCTATTTGAATGAATCAAGTTTATTGAATGAATCTATATTAATTTAATATTAATGATTATTTATTCAATACTGAAAACTATTTCATAGTAAAAAAATCAAAAATAACCATTTAAGTCTAAAAATAATTATTTTATGAGGTCTTTCTAGCTGCGTAATGGGCAAATCAATGGTATTAATTTACTTGCAGCCATCCAACCAATCAATCATTGACTGACATTTGTTTGTTTACAAAATCCCTCGTAATTGAGTTGATTCGTCTCTGCTAAGTTAATTGAGCGATAAAAGGCACGAATTTCGACATTTAAACGTACCTATTCCCTTGTTAATTAGATAAACTCGTTATTGTTTTCAGTTGAGCGCAATTTATGTTTAAATTTTGTTATTTTGTAAACGAAATACATCTGTATATGAAATTTAATCCCTAATAACGATTTCAGCTTCCCCCCAGACTTCTATTCTATATTTAGCTGTCAGTTGCAGCTTCTAAACCTGTATCTTATTAAGTTATGCTTTCATATGAGTACTATTATATACATCTAAAACAACTTTGAAGAATTTAATTTTAATTTCCTTTTTATCATCTTTAACTGATTGAATCTTCAAATAAAAATCGTTTAAATCGAAAAATATGCTGTCAGGTTCAGTGGCCACTAGGTTGATTTTTACCTTTTTCATAATTGATTGTAGTTCTGTCATTTACTGCCAAGAAATACTATCAAGTCGTGAAGGAATCAAACATTTTGCGAGCACTTTGTCGACACCATCAGATAATATATCCAGAATTGATAGGTCTCATCATGAAAATGAGGTCGAAAGCAAGTTCATTATAAGACCCAATCTTATTATTCGCACTGGTGAATCCCGAGCATTGGGTGCAAAATATATTAACGAAACAAGATTGCCCTCAAATCATGATTGTCTGATGTGGTGTCTCGAAACACCGACATGCAATTCAGCTGTGTATGAGGAAAAGGTAAACATCTTTTATCATTTGGGTATTTCTTTTTTTTTTAAAGGCCTTGGCATAATTCATAATTATTTAAGGGTACTTTTTCGGTTAGCCGGGCGCCAGTGATATATGTACAGATATAAATACATATGTATATACATATATATATATACATACATATATGTACATATATAAATGTATGTATATATATGTATATGCAGATATATGTGTATACATATATGTATGTGTATATATACATGTATGTATATCACTGGCGCCCGGCTAACCGAAAAGTACCTATTTAAGTGAAATCACTTGCCAATTAATTAGAAACAGTCATGAAAGTGAAATGGCAACCAATAAAATAAAAACCTAAACTCATAGAGCTTATTTATGTAGCCATATGTTATGTATTTTGTATTGCATTATTACATGGCTCATTTATGTATAATTAAATAAATTACCTCTCAATGTATATGTAATAAAAGTGATAAATATTGAACAAATTGCTTGTGTAGAGCAGAAGCAGACTACTGTGGACAAGAGGTTAGTGTGGGTAATTTGAATATTTCTGCTATTTATCATGTAAAATTTCTTTATAAATTTAGGTATGTTGGCTACCATGTGTGGTTTCTTGAAAAAAAAAAAAAAAACCTCTATAGCTTGTAATTTATAAAAGAATATTTTCATAGTGCAGAAGTAAATACATTTATATGTTTTTCAGTTACTCATGTTATGTAGACTATTTTATATTATTATGAATAAAACAGATAACAAATAATTAATGCATGGATTAACTGTATATTCCAATTTTGAACTTTTCTAGGCATGGCTTGAATAGAACAAAATTAGACCTAAAACAAAAAATGGCCCTATGGGGCTAATGTGGACACATCATGGTGGGGCATTCTACTTTAACCCTATTTAGCTTTTAAGGTTGTAAAATCATGGTATACTTATAAACAATTGCCATTTTAGATTACTTAGTTGCCAAATATTGCTTAAATTATAGATTAATTTATGAAAATTTACTTTTCAGTTTCATTTTTAATTAAAGTTGAATTAGACTGTGGGGCAATTCCATATGTGATGGATTGACATTTTGAGTTGTGGAATTAAATTAAAGCAATTACCCTGAATCTATCTTCAAATGAAAATTGACTTTTCAGTTTGCATATGACTGTTATTGATTAAAAGATTACAAAAAAATTATGAAACAATTTTTTTAAACTATTTTATTCTTTAATTTTTTTGTAATTTCTCATTGTGTGACGGAATGACATTTTTGCTACCATGACTCTCCTGGTATTTAAAACTGGAAACTTTTGTGAATTAAGAAGCCATTCAGTTTTTAAACTAATACATATCTTAGATACGATGTATAAGCAATATAAAATTACAATTTAGAGCAACTTACCTGTCCTAGGATTGTAGTTGTTATTAACTCTCATTTGCCGTGGCGGAATGACTGAAAGTTTCTTAAACATTTATTAAAAGAAAATCACCTAAACTAATAAATTTCACCAGAATTATTATAAGAAACTAGCTGGCTTTGCCTGCTAGCAGGCCCCTAATTTACATCGGTGCCTCGAATCTTGTAATACCTCGAACCGAACGAACCTCTGAGCTGGGTCCCTGCTGCTTTCGGCACCGTATACCAAACATGCTACGCACGCACCAGATAATCCCTTAATTTGCACATTGAATAGTACAAACCTCTAACCGAACGAGCCTCCAACCCTGATCCCTGCTGCCTTCGGCACCGTATACCGGTCGTGCTACGCACGCACCGGATAATCTCTTACATTGCACATCGAATGGTATAAACCTCTAACTGAATGAACCTCCGGCTCGGGTCCCCGCTGTCTGCGGCACCGTATAGCAGTCATGCTGCGCACATGCTGCAGTATATGTTAGTTCCATCTTCCACCACCAGGTGGCTCAATCTGTTTATACGATCATAACTGAAATCGTTAAGGCTTTCGATGTCGAGTCAAATGAGCCATACCCTGTCGTCTTCATGCCCATAGAACCGGAGATAGGAAAGCGCCCCCTGGTGGTGAAAAAACAAACTAAAATCGATAAGCTCTATCAATGTTGAGTCGAATGAGCCATACCCCTGTCGTGATCCGGGCCATAGAAACAGAGATAAGAAAACACCCCTGGTAGTGAAAAAATGAACTAAAATTGATAAGCTCTAGTATCCTCTATCAATGTCAAGTCGATTGAGCCAAACCGCATCGTGATGTGACCCATAGAACCCGAGTTGGCTGAAAAATCCTTTAATTACACTTTCCACCACCAGGGGACGCAATCTGTTCTATACGAACATGACCAAAATCTGTAAAGCTATCGAAATCCAAACAAAAGAGCCAAACCTCGTCATAATCGGGCCCATAGAACCAGATTTCCGGAAGCGCCCATGGTGGTGAAACTTGGAACTAAAATATGTAAGTGCTATCGATATCGAATCGAATGACCCAAACCGCATTGTGATTGGACTCGTAGAACTCGAGATATTATGAAATCAAAATACAAAATCTGATATTATTATTCGAAAAGAGTGGTATAAACTCAAAAACTTTAAAAAATGTTATAGAGAGTCCTTATTACTTTAATTATAATAATGTTTGGAATCAGTTTGGCGGAAATCTGTAACATACTTTCTGAGTTATAGAAACGGACCATAGTTAAGAGAAAAAAACTGTGGCCCTGGTGGTGAAAAAAGGAACTAAAATCGGTAAGCTCTATTGATGTCGAGTCGAATGAGCCAAACCGCGTCGCGATGGGACCCATATGACAGGAGATATTTTGAAAAGAAAGAGATAATTCCTTAGCTTTTTTTTTTCCTATACAAAAATCGTGATTTTGCTAAAATAAAAAATTACTAGATAGAACCCGTCAAAATATGACGGAAAAAAATACTATAACAATATCAGTAAAATAAGCTTCTTTATTATTTAAAAAGGGGTGCGTATGAAACAGCCTTTCAAATATTTTATTTTTAAAGTTTTTTCCCCAGTCAAATACAGTACTATTTCCAATGCAAACTTCCAACAAACAATCCGTAAACAACTGTATAATGCAAATCAGTTTGACATTGTCGCCATACTCCCCACGGCAAGAAAAAAATTTCATGGACCTATGAAGTATATACAAATAGTATATCCCTACGGTCATATCATATTCAGTAAATAAAAGAACATAGTAAATAAAGAACACATCTCCCCCCCCCCCCACACACACACACACCTGTGATAATGCAACCAAATGAGCTCCTATGTGCATTGCATCTGCCCAAAAGCACCGTATAAATTTGACCTTAAAAAAGTTTTAAAATGTTTAAATTAAAAGTTTTAAAATGTCCTCTTTAATCATTGTTCGTTTCAAATCCATATCTTCTAAAACGCATCCATTGTTTTAAGCTAATCAGTTTTTATGTAAAGATGAAGAATTTGTTTACAGTAATAAATCAGTCGGCCGATGAGGGAGATTTTTAATGTTTTCAAGTGTAATTTATTTGTATTTTTTCTTCGGTTCGTTTACATAATCAGGATGATTATCCCTTTTCCATCACAGTCGAGGATATTTTTCCTCTTACACAGTTGGCAAATGTAATAAAATATAAAAATACAATTCCTAGCATATTCTGATGGAACATATACATCAACGAATTCAACATATCAATTTTATGTTCATAAACTAAAAATAGTTTTTTTTTTAACAGATTTTTATTTAGCGCTAAAATGCTCTATCTTATGGATAATCTGATCTTATGATTGATCACTGTTTTTATTATTATTATTATTCACTTTTTATGATGGCTTGGAAATTCTATTTTCAACTGTGGCAACTTTCCCAGGGGCTATTTTACATTACTGAAGCAAACTGGTGGTCATTGATAAGATAGAATTGAAAAACTTTTCATGCTTGAAAATTATTTAAAAAATTGTTAAATTAAGCGGCAGTTTTCAAATAAATTTCAATCGAAATCTAATTTTTTTTCTAATTGATGATGTAAGAATTGAAATTGTAAAATGTTGTAAAATGTAGTAAAAATTAGAAATTTGGAGTATTTAGAAGTGATGTAACCGCGATAAAAGCTAAAGCGATAGCGCCATTTGTTGTCACAACCATTGTACATTTCTAAAAATTGCCACTGTATTTTGGCTGGCGTCCAAAAGTTAAAAACTGTTTTTTTGACATCGAAAGAGAAATTCACAGGGAAAGAAATATGCACTAATAAAGAACTGTTAAATGAACTTATAATAAAATTACCAAAATAATTCCTATGAAATATTAGTCTTATATTGTTTATTCTAGCTAAAAATACAATCATTATTTCAAGATTTTTTTTCTACCATAACACTACTTTTAATCATTTTAAATCTCCTGAAATCCTTTACTTTTGTGATTTTGTTTATTAAAAAAAAAAAATCTTCTAACTTATCATTAAAAAAAAAGTAATTGGTAACATGTAATCAAGGTATGCAATCAAGATGAAGAAATCAATGACGGCTCCAATTCTAATCTTTATAATTATGAGTGGAAAAATCAGTTAAAATTAAGTCATGTTGACACAATCATAACCAAAACATTTTTCTCTTCAGTTTTATCAATGTTAAAATGCATTTCGAGGTAAGCATAATGTGATTTTCACCGGCGCAAACTTTTCACACGTACTTTGTATAAGTTACTTTAACGCTGAAACACCATGCATACAAATAAAAATATATTTTGCATTTAATTGGAATGAAAAAATAGCATCAACAAAGTTATAATGCATAATGATAAAATAAACCCAATGGACAATATTCTCGTGATGTCATAATAAATATGAAGTTTTATTCGCTTTGAAAACACGCGGATAAATATTTTTAGGGAAATTTAACTTGCAAATTAAAAAATTCGGCCTAAAAGCCGCGAGCTTTTAATATTCATTATTTCTCTTAATATCATAGCAACCACTGAGTTCAGAGAGTAAACTCTATGCCTTGCAACAGTGGGCATTTTCCGATTATGACGTCATTAGCAGAAGTAAAAGTTTAATTGAAAATTACGGCTAATTAATTAAATTTTCGAACAAACGAATGCACAATAACAAATCTGTGTCCAAATATCTTTCATTTAAAAAAAGAATGATGTAATTTGATGCAGTAGTTTGTTCTCACGGATTGTCGAAAGAAATCGCTTAGCGTTTTAAATATATAGATGGTCCGAAATCGAAAATTTTTTGAATCCCTCAAATGTCAGCCCACTCTGAGCAAGGATGCATATATTTCAGATTCGAAAATCCGATAAATTGAAAATTTTATACAGCGTATTAAATTTTCAATGCATCATTTTATCTCTTTCAGAAATAAATTATCTACAGACTCTTTGTCTGGATTGAGTGTTGAAAAAAAAAAGCAGATGTCTTTTTGGAATAGAAATAAATTCATTTTCCGTTTCATTAATGAGTTTTAATTGATATCTTTAAAAGTTACTGGTCGAATTTTGTAAATTTTAGCTTCCTAAATTCGTGATTTTTTTTATGTCCGTTTGTAAATTTTCGTGACGATTTTTGAGATTTTTCGGAAAGAGGCTCGAAATGGTCCAGTTAAAAGTCACGTGACGTCTGGAAAAGAAATTGCGCCTTCCTGACTTCGAGCGGAGAGGAAAATGATATTGCAGTTGCGTCTCGAAAGAATTAAAAAATTCTTTTTTATCGATCGATTCTTAAAGGATTTTTTCGGTTCTATTTGTCGTAGGGAAATGATTTTTCGAATTTATGAAAGTGGATGCTATCCTGCTTATGTCTGTCCAACTTCCGAATTTCTGGGCCCGGAACTTCCCGAGATGCGAGTCGGTTTAAAAGCCCGTACTACAGTTTATAGCTTAATTTGCTCTGTGGCAGCGCAGCCTTTACTGAGATTTGTCTCGACTGGCAACCCTTTCAGAGGTGAAAAGTTTGCGGTTTTGATGAAATGGGAATATATTGGATAAATCAGTTTCAATTTCCAGTAATTAAAACAGTTTTGTTAATTAATAACTCCCTGTGTCCGGGTCGGACTTCCGATCCGGCTAAACTTGGGGGTCGTGCCATTTTTACGAGTTTTTCGGTACCGAAGTGGTCTCTGTGCGTTGCTTGGTCGCGAAGCCTTTGCGTGTACAGACCGGGAATGCACAGACACATAGACACACACACAGAAACACAGACGTTTACTGACATTAATATATTAAGCGATTACATTATATAACTATTCACAAGTGACAGCTTTTTCTAAAACATATAGAGCACGATTGCCTAGTTTATTTTGCATGCATTATTATCAAGTATATGTCTTTAAGACTGTTGTAAAACCATTAAATATTTTACTACATGCATTCATTTATTAAGAAACTACAAAATAAACAACAATAACATTCTTTTTCACAGTTTTCTTTAAGAATACTATTTGAACACAACTGCAAATATTTTACTTTTCAGCTATAACCTAAACGTTTTGAATCTAAAACATTAATTTGAAACCTTGGAATCTCTCTCATCTGCCCAATATATTTTTCCAATATATTTCAATATATATTTTAACTTAATTTATAAAAATTATTATTTTTTTTTAAATTGCTCAAAGTTGACACTTTTATGGAATTGCCCTTTGTATAAAAGGGGCATATTTTACCATGATACATATCCTTTTTTTTAAAAGTTTGTGTGAATTACTCTAGTGCTATTTTATTAATCATACATTTTAAAAATTGATTTACTTAAAATGCTTAAGTTATTTTATTTAAGTTTCAGGTCATCATGGTCTTTATAAAAAAAAAAAAAAGTGTCAGATACCCTTAAAGAAAAATTTGTTTGTTGATTCTTCTGATTCAGAGATTTAACTTTTTTCAGAAGAAAACTTTGACCAAGAAGTGACAAAAGGAAAACTTTTTATTGGCACTGATTTAATAGGTGCAAAATAATGTTCCATCTGCTCTGGGCAGATGAGTGATGACCAGAGCAGATGGAACATTACAGTTTATATAAGATAGACTAACAGAGAATTTAAAACAAGAATAAAAGAATGTATGGCAGGTATCAAATATGACAGAAGAACTACAGCTTTGGCTAGACTACATAGGACAGTGCCTTTGCAGATTGATTTTAAGAATAATAAAATAATTTTTCCGTCAAGAGTTTATTTCCCATGCATTATCCGTAAATCTATAGAAATATTTTTGCGAAACGAGAACATATGCATATGCAATGAATCAGACTCTTTTGAATTACCTAAAATTTGGTATAAGTTGATTTACAAATTAAAAATTAATAAGTAAAATAATAATTTTCACATTTACAGTTTAAACATTTTAAGCACCTTCTTTTATTATGCATGTGGTATTGTATTTTGTGTTTATCATTTTCAAAAACTTGGCAAAAACGGTTTATTTATCATTTTCAATCTGGAAGAAGTCGCCATTTGAGTGTACGAAGCATGTCATCTTTATATTAAAATGTATTTTAAGCCTTTTTGTGTAATGTTTTTATCACTTTAAGCAATAATTACATCTTTACTTGTTGATTACATTAACAAATTTTTTATGATTTACAATTTATTGCACATTTTTATTTAACTGTTGATTGTAGTCTGTCTGGGTCAGAAGTCCATTGCAAGATGTTTTACCCACCCTGCTTCTGTGGAACTGATTTTCCTCAAAAGTTGCACACAAGTGTATTTTTGTTTTTTGATGACAATGCAATATCAGAGATTTATATTTCAATAGAAATTTTAAAAGTCACAGGGCTTGAATTTCAAGGCGAGATTCGCGCCCAAAATTTTGAAATCCCGCCAAAAATAATATTGTGGACGGGAGTGTCCCGCGTAAAAATTTTCAGTTTTATCCAGAGAATTTTGCTTTTTGAAATGATGATAAAGTTCCACGACCAACTGACGAATGTTGCGATACTTCCTCACGACTGATCGACAAATTTTGCTGGGATTTTTTCCTGCAACATATCAACGAATTTCACATTTTTTTCTGATGACCAATTGACAAATTTCATGATGTTTTCCGCGAATGATTTATGAATTTCCTGGTTTCTTCTTGCAACAGATTACCAAAATTCACAATTTTACCCTGTGTCCAACTGAAAAATGTTGCGATTTTTCTCCACGACTGACTGACAAATTTTATGATATTTTTCCTATATTTTATGATATTTACAAAATTTTGTTGCAACCAATTAGCGAACTTCTCATAGTTTTTTTTTCGCAACAGATCGACAAAATTTACAATTTTTTTTCCCACGACCGACTAATGAATTTTGTGATCTTTTTTGCTACCAATTGACCAATTTCAAGATTTTTTCCATGACCTATTTTTATAATTTCACAGTTTCTTTAGCTACCTTTTTTTTAAAATAAAAATTTTGTATAATTATTCTGAGTTGCCGATTTTAATATTTCCAATCATATTTTGTCATGCCTGTAATAATATAATTCTTTAAATAGCATCTAAAATAATAGTAGGGTTTAAAGATATTTTTTTCTCCCTTCCAAACAGTTCAATTCCATTTATAAAGTTAGGAGGGAGACTAGAAAAAATTGAATTTCAAGCCCTGAGTCAGTCTGACTTGCTAATCATAAAACTGTGAGTCAGTCAACAAGAAAATGCGAGTCAATTGAGAAAAAAAATTGTGAGTCAGTTTTTAACAAACCAATAAAATCTACACAGTGGACCACTTTTTCAGTTAAATTTTTTTTTTCTCTTTAACGGACAAGCTGATCTGCATGAAAATATTTTTGAATATTCCTTAAACCTTTATGCATTCATCATAATTTTCTCAGATCATAGTTTCCAATACATTTTTCAAAAAAATAAAATTTATGTTCATTCGTAAAACCCGCCGGGGCACAGTAGACCACTATTAGGTATTATCTGAAATGCAATATAAATCTATTTTTCATTAATCTAATTCTTTTTTATTTCCCCTTTACCTGCAAAATAACATAGTAATATAAATTTATAAGTAGCATTTTGAAACAAGAACAAAAAAATAATTATATTTTGAAAATAACAACAGATTAATACAGGAACAATTGCAGTTTAGTTGAAGGTATTACTTAAGTACAAAAAAATCAGCGCATATTAAAATTTGCAAATGAAATTTCAAAATACTTATGTGTAAGATTGAGCCTGGAATTTTCCTGAAATACTTTTGGGTTTGGGAGCAATATTATGAAATCATTGACATTAACAACAGATTCATCTACAGTTTCAGGAAAAATAAACTGATATCCTTTCAATTTGTGTCTCATGAATCTTACTTGAATAGAATCACCACCAATTAGACTACAGTTATATATATTTATCAAAGGCAGTAAATACAAAACAAAATATTTCTTACTATGTTAAATAAATTGTTATTTTTCTTTGTTTACTGTATCTTACAGTTAAATAACTACTTTAAAACAATAATTCTTTATAGAAAATAAGCAATTATTAAATATTTTGAACATTCTGCATTACAGGAGCAGAGTGGATTGTGGACCACTGTGCTCCAGGAGTGGGTGGTCCACTGTCTGTGCCCCATGTTGAAGTTCAATAAATAATCATAATATTGTTTATAGCTTTCTTTTAAACATATCAACTTTAAAGCTAAATAAAAACAAGTATCTTAACTTTGCAAAAAGCTGTTTTATCTTATTTATCTACAACCTTTAATTACTAAAAAAATAAAAATATGATGATAAAAAATGTTACTTTTAGAAGCTCAAAACAACAAATCAGGATAAGATAGTTAAATCTGAGCTAAACATATTTTCCGAAGGCTATAAATAATCAGTGCAGTGCTGTTGTCTATTAGGATAGAAGAGAAGCTTTAAAAAAAATTAAATAAATAAAATATTGGGGGGTGGTCCACTGTGCTCATAAGTCCAGTGTGTACCGGTCTCCCCTATTGGTAGAACATTAACACATTGAACCAGGGATATAGTGGATGATGTTAAATGTCGTCATATTTCCTGTATTTTTTAAAGAAATTCTGTATAGTACCCCCTGTCTGTTAAATAAAACAAAAAACATATTGCAGTCTGGGTATACCCTTTGAGCTCTAGAGTGTATCTCTGTTTTTTTTTTTTAATGACTACAGCACTGCAGTAAACAGATAATAATAGGTGCTATAATTAGATAGGGTACTTTCGTGTTATAGCGGCCTCCACAATTAAGATTATGCCACAATTGCAGTTACAATTTCGCCAAGATTATAGCAAAGCATATAACCTTATATAAACACATATGTATACTTCTAATGCTCATATATGTGCTCTATATATAGAGTACAGAAACATTTATCCGGAATGGTTGGGGTCAGACGTATTCCGGATAACTGGTTGGACATAGCAACTTAAAATATTAAATTTATAACATCTATTTGATCAGATTTGTAGAATATTTATGGTTCTGACATTGTTTCAGATTTCAAATTAATTATTAGATTACTCAGATTAAGAATCAGATGCAAACAAGATCAAAGATTAATCAGAGTTTGAAAGAAAGCAATTTGCGAAAAACCGTTGGAAATAAAAAATTTTCTGCATAAAAATCAAAATGTCCAATATCTAACGAAATATCCTTCCATTTCAAATCCTAGATGTTGGCGTCAAGTTATACCATGCATGTTGTAATGTTTCAAGCAATGCACTTGTCAAACTGGCACTTATTTACTGGAAAGATTCTGAAATCGGACAATTGAAAATATCATTCTGGATAACTGGTTTTCCGGTTAACTGATTTCCGGATAAATGGTTCCATACTGTATATCAAATGTCTGTTAAGCCATATATACATTTTATACACATGTCATATAGGACTATGACTGGGCAATATGCATCACAAAATGTTATATACATCATATATTATTATAATGTCATCTATGCTTTATAATTAGGTGATAAATCTTGGTCAATTGGCAATTCATTCTCGAGGGCTGCTATAATGTGAAAGTACCTTAGATACTTTCATTAGCAGCCACCATAAATAAATAAATTTATTATAATGAAGAGTTAATATATTATTTTTATCTTTTTTCATTCTCCCAAATCTCTTAAAACAGAAAACTGGTGGCAGTTTTGTCACATATTCTCAAAGGCATTGATCCTTTAAGTTTTTCAATAAACCATGGAAGGTTGGGCTAATTTTAGAAAATATGACCATTTTAATGAAGTCAGTCCTTTATAAATATACTGCAATTGGATTTTTGGATGACTTTCTTTATCTCTGATAATTTAACAACTAAAACATTCTTGCTTTTATTACTCATAAAAGAAAGTGTTGTAACAAGAATGGGCTTTAGGAGAGCAGACAACAACTAAGGCAGGGCGCGAAATTTCTGCTCGCCAGCTCGCCATCGGTGAGCAAATATTTAAGGTTGGAGAGTAAGTTTCATCTTTTGAAATGTTGTGCTTCAAATCAAACTGTATATGCTCAGAATATCGTGCCTCGATCCAGCGACACGTGGAAGTGTTTTAAAATCAAGCGACGGCATTTATCATCCAAAAGTAGAAAAAATGTGACGTCACCCACTTCTATTTTTCTCCTACGGAGGAACGAGCTTCCCCGTTTGCATTTGTTCTCCTGCTTTTACACCTCACAAGCACCAAAGTCACTTTTTTTCGCTTCCGAGGCCGAATCTAATTGCTCTTCACTCATGCGCGAAGTGAATCAAGTTTCGCCACCTAATCGCAGCTGCTTGAAACCCGCTAAAAATTATCCGCTTTCTCCCAAATTTTTAACATTTAAAAAATTGTTCATATTTTTCATGAATGTAAAATATTTTGGATTTAACAGACAGCTCCTTCTAACACTGGTCAATTTAAATTCAGTTTGTCTTAAATAGTTCATTTTCTGGGCAGGTGTGGTGGCCGACGTTGCGGTCTGAATGAATGTAAAATAGTGATGAGGAAAAATTTTAGTCTGGCTAGTGCCTTTTCAACTGAAATTTCATGCCCTGAACTAAGGTATTTCCAAAAGTTTTTATATATTTGGTTTAATTAGGGGAGTGGGAAATAGTGAAGTATGTCAAATTGTAAGTCACTTGTTGACTCGCTATTATAAAATTTGTGAATCATGTTTCATAAGTTTCCTGGGATTCATGTATCAAATGAGAGTAAACACAAAACCTAAATATTCATGTATTGTCAGGGATAATGTCCAGGGGCAAAAATATTCTTTTACATTTTTTATTGAAATCACTTACTTAATGAACCTATTTTGTTCAAATGTTGAACACAAGCTCATTGTCAATGACAATGCAATATTCATGTATTGTCAAGGCCATATCTCCGTAAGGGCAGGGTCCAGGGACAAAATTATCTTTTACGTGTTTGATTGAAATCGCATAAATCTAACGAACTGATTTTATTCAAATTTTGCTTATAAATCCATTGTTGATGGCAATGCACTAAATTGTGGATTCAAAGCATGTTACTTAAATGTTTAATTTATATTTTTTCTTTTTATAATTGTATTTGTTTTATTTTATTTTACTTATTTTTTGACAGAATATGCAAAGTTGCTACTTGTTTGATTGCGGATCTCCTGCAAGACCCCTGTGTAAGTTCACACCCCATGGTTTTTTTACGAGTTCTGTTCTTAAGATGACACAGCATTCTTATGAATTAAGTCAGTGGGGAAAACAAGTACAGCAAGAAAGGGCTAATACAGAACATCAAAGTGACATAAGCCCCACCACTCCTGTGCCTGTGGATAAAAATATAGTTTCTACAAGTCCCATTCTTCCTACAAGTGGCACTCAACAGACAAAAAAAGGTTTATCTGTCATTATTTTTCATAATTATTTTATTTAAGGAACATGCATATTTTTCTTGACTTGTCATATATTTTATGCCATTGCCAATAATTTTGTGGCAGATCAATTGATACTGAATATTAATTTTATCTGTTAATTTTTTTATCCCTATTATATCGTTTAAGAAAATTTTCTGTTTTAAATTTCTTGTTTTTTAATTACAGTATAGAACCATTTATCCAGAATGGTCCGGGCCAGATGTATTCTGGATAACTGGTTGGACATTAAAGCAACATCCTTTGATGAAATTTGTAGAATATATGTCGTTGTAAGATTGTTACGGATTTCAAATTAGTAGATTACTCTGATTAAGTCTCAGATCCTATCAAGATCAACGATTCATCAGAGTTTGAAAGAAGGCAGTTTCTGGCAATACATTGGAAACAATAATACTGCATAAAACTCAAAATGCTCAATATCTAACTAAGTATGCCTTCATTTCAAATCCTAGATATTGATCAAGTTGTACAATGCGTTTGGTAATCTATCAAGCAATGCACATGCCAAACTGGCACTGCATGGCACTTTTTTCTGGAAAGATTATGAAATCAGTCAGCTGGAAATATAATTCTGGATAACTGGTTTTCCGGTTAACTGGATTCCAGATAAATGGTTCCATACTGTAATTGTTTTCCGAAGAGTAGGATTTTTTTGTGGCAATATTAATTTTATGACAACCTTTTTTTTTTATTGTCTTACAAAAATGAACCAATCAGTAAATTAAGGAAGTACATTTTTGAAAATGTGAGCCAGGATAACCAATTAATATCCTATTGTATTATAATATAAATATTTTATTTATTTTTAAGTTGTAATGAAAAATGTTGATAAAACCAATCTCTGATTCTGTTTGCACACTTTTATTATTAATAATAAATGTTAAAAAATACTTTAGTTTCTATAATACATTTTCCCTCATTTTAGAAAAGAATTGTTTGAGAAATGTTGATTGTTTTTGGAAAAAGACAAAAACAACAACAATAGATGAATAAATAAAATAAAAACTTACATTTATGAGGATATATATATATTTAAAAAAAGATAGTGTATTTAGTATTTAAAAGATTCTAAAGCTTTTCACTAAATAATTTTAAAGAAGTTTGTTCAATTACTGTATTTATGTTTGTTACAAATATAATAATTGAAACAATGAGCATTCAAAAGCTTTGACAGATTTTTCTATTATGTATGAGATAAGCTTAAATAAAAGAATATCTGTAAATGTACAGTATTTGTTTTCTATTTTAATAAAAAAAAATAATAAATGATTTCTTAGAATTACCTTGGTGCATTTATTATTTTTCAGTTGATTCTGAATTTACAGTATACATACATACATATATATAGGCATCCTGCGACTTACGTGAGTAATGCGTTCCATAGACTTTTACATAACTTGAATTTTACGTAAGTCGATACACAGTATTATTTTATAAATAAAGCAGGGTTGGCAAGTTTCTTCCAAAGTGGGAAAAAACCAGCCGGAAGAAATAGGTTTCTTCTGAGTGGAAGAAATGGAAGAAACTGTTTTTCTTTAAGAATTTACCATATAAGTTGCAACTTTTTAAGATACAATAAAAATAAACGCATTTTTCTAATAGATAACCTTAAGTAAATTTAATTAGACTTATAAAAATTTAATTATACATGATAAATTCATAATTACATCAGTTTTTCAGCCTAGATCACACACCTGTCTATAGCTTTCCAATCTTGTGTACCTGAATAAAATAAATGGTACTTTTCTGTTATACTAACACCATGCCAAAATGTATGCTAATGTGCCATTTATTTCAACTTAACGTGCAAAGAATTTTTATTGCAAACCATACCAAACATTGTGATTTACAATTTATTGAACATGAGTCTTTTTATTATTATTACTTAATCGTAGCCTCACAAAACATCTTAATTTTCTATTTTTCAAATAGAGAATATTTAATATTAGTTATAACTTATATGTATTGTTGACACTGATATGAATTTTACAATTTGGCTGTTACCAGATGATGAGGAAACTGCAATAAAATTGTTTCAGGCCTTTGGATACATATGAAAAGCTTTAATTCAAAAACCAGGAGTGTCTTCATTCGAAAAGTGAAATGTTTACTGCAATGCTAAGAGAGATTTACAATTCTATGCCTGTAGTTTAAATTTAGTTTTATTTTATTCTTTTATATTTGTTTGTTCTTTTATTTTAAGTCTATATTTGTATTGATTTAATAAAATAGTTCGTGAAAGTCTGTAATTTTTAAATGTTATATTTTAATTGCTCAATTGTGTTCCAACTTTTTTTTTTTTTTTTTTTTTTTTTTTTTTTTTAATGAATCATTTTACATGAATTTCTTTTTGTGCCAATTATTACGCTTGGCGATGACAGTGGTGTTGGTGTAACAGAAATGTACCAAATAAATGTATCCAAAATATACAAAATCAATTAAAAGTAATTCAATTCAAAATAGGCACTTTTTTTTATTATTTAAACTTCTGTTACCAGTAGTAAATAGTATGTGGATCATTTACCTACTGTAGAATGAAACTGCTTTAAATAAAAGACAGTGCTTTTAATTTACATCCATCTTATTAAGGGAACTAATATACAATCATTTCTGTATTGAAATATTTCGTTAAAAGCTGCATTTTCCTTGCTACAGTGCAACATGGTATAACAAAACAAAAGTATTTTAGCAGTAGGATGCTGAAATCAATTTCTCAACTTATAATGGATAAATGCAAAGGATGAAAAAATTCAAGTCCTGCAAAACATGGATAGTTTAAAAGAATTTTAGCATACCCCTAGAGTTAATTTTTAGAACATTTATTTTTTAAAATCAGCATTGAAATATGCATGCTACAACTATACATAACCACAAATTTGTTTATTTTAAGAGTTGCACAATAATTTTTCAAAATATTGCATTTTTATATAAAAAATAAAAAATTGGTGGTTTTTTTTTTTTTTTTTTTTTTTTTTTTAAACAGAAGTGACAAACAATAAAAAAATATTCCCTACCTCTAAAGTTGTGAAGAACATAACCTGTAAATACCTGTTGAACCTGAAGTTTTATTAAAAAATAACTTATTTTTCCATAAAGAATATTTTTAATATTAATTAAAGTTTCCAATTTAAACTTCATATAATTAGGTTTTGAATTTAATTCTTTTATTTAATTAATATACTTTAATTTTGAGCATCTGTTTAGTTTTCTGTTGGTTTCTTCCATTTCTTCCAGTTTCTTTCGTTTTTTTCCAGTTTCTTCCACTGTCCTGGAAGAAACTAGTTTCTTCCAGAAGAAACCCAACCCTGAAATAAAGCATCATGCAGCAGTATTTATTTGGATATAAACTATAAAAGTATAAAAAATATATAAAAACAGGCTGAATGAACACTTTCCAAATTAAAAATATCGTGTGGATTACAGGATTTATAAATTTGACACTGGTGAATTGGTTTATATACCTAACGAATTTTGGATTTACATCGGATGACAATAAAAATAAGAAATAAATAAAAAGGATTGACTTGCCTCTTCTCCATGAATTCCCGATGGCAAGGCAAATAGAGCGCATTCCGCAAACATAATTATAATGATTGAAGCAGAGATTTTTTTTTGCCTCATTTTAATTAGTTTTGTGTTTGTTTGTATATCACCAATAAAAATACAACTCTCTCTATATAATAAAACTATATTATTATGCATATGATTTTTATCTGCATATTTCTTTTATAAACTAATTTTCAAAGGTATGCAAACACGCTTTTATGTTCATTACTGAAATTTTCGAGAATTATTACGTAACTGAGAATTTACGTAAGTCGAGGGATGCCTGTATATTAATCAACCATTTGTATCTCTTAAATATTAAGGTACATATAGAATCATCATGTGGAATAAATGTTATAATTAATTATTTAAGAAAGTTATTACCTAGATAGCTATTATTTTATATGTAATTATTATTTTATATCTGTTACAATACACACATTCAATTTCTAATGCTTTTCTCAGTGTTCTTTAATTTAATAACCTGCTTATCATAAATAATAACAAAGAAAAGTACTTTTGGGAAATCTATATTATAAAGCCAAAACATGTCTGTGAGTAAAGTCAGTGTCATTAATGGTGGCAACAACTGGAACAGACAATTTCTTTTTAACAAAATTTTTTCAACTTCTAAACATGGCACAATTTTAGGTTTCACACTGTCGAATAGAGAAAAAAAAAATGTACTTTCAAATGCAATTTCTTTGAAAACTGTATCTCGATTTACAATTTTTTTTTTAATGGATTTTTAAAATAATTTTCAAGCATGAATTTTTATAAATCTATCTCAAATATGAATGTGCAACCTGATTATAGTAGATTAACCCATTTATATTTAAAACAATGTAAATACTTCAACATATGTTTGTTTCTGTGTAATATTAGGTACTTTTCGGTTAGCCGGGCGCCAGTGATATATGTACATGTATAAATACATATTTATATACATATATATGTATATATATACATACATATATGTATATATATGTGTATGTATATATATGTATACGTAGATATGTGTATATGTGTTTATATATACATGTATATATATCACTGGCGCCCGGCTAACCAAAAAGTACCTAATATTATTCCATATCTGAAAAGCCAAATGAAATTAAAACTTCCCAAACTAATAAATAAAAAACAAATTTAACAGATATGTAGTAATTGAACTGCACACTTTAATACTGAAATAATCATAATCAAAAAGTTTGATATAAATGGTGAAATCTTTTGCAATTAACTGCTGGGTTGCGGCTAATAAATAAAGTATCAAAAATGCTTTTTGGCCTAATTGGTGGGCAATCTAGGAAAATAAATGTAAGCAATCTTAGTGTTTTCAGTTAGAAATGTTTTTTATCCATGTTCTGAACACTAAAGAGGAAAATAAACAGTCACCTTTCGATGATTAAACTTGAAAAACTGGCAATTAAAAATATGGAAAGAGCCGGCCAAATGCAGGATTTTACGATTTGATCTTTCCCCCTTCCTTAATTAACATGCCTATTTTATTATTGTCAGATCTAATTCTAGACAAATATTTTTTTTTTTAAAAAGGTACTTTTGTAGTTAGCTACACAAGTACCTAAGCTTAGTGGGACTTATGTAGTTAGCTACATAAGCATGTTGTATATAACTTTGCTGTTAACTTATTTTTAAATTTAAAAAAGAATGGAAATTAGTATCTCCAGTTTATTCAAAACAATATAAATTAAAATATTTTTATTTAGTACATAAATTACTTGTTTACCATAAACTCATTATATATTTTTTAATTAAATATTCAGTGACATAAATGTACTTACTGGCTACTAAAGAAATTAGTCTCACAAGCCAGTAACTGGCTACTAAAAAAAATCAACCTACCAGCCAGTGGCTACTAAGCAAAATTCCTTATTTTCATCTTTACTGTATACTATATAGTATATGTGCATCTTTAACCCAATTGGATTGCCTGGTTTTGATAATATTTAAAATGCTCTTTTATAGGCACTCTTTGCCACCACTATCAGTTTCAGTGCTTAAACAGCAGCGAGTGTATTGCCATTTATAATGTCTGTGATGGAATCCCACAGTGTCCGGATGAGAGTGATGAAAGTCCCGAGTTGAAGTGTCCTACTAAAGGTCAACATTTAGTTTATATTGTTAGTGTTTTCACAATGATGTGTTTCAATGAAATATTTTAAAAATAGGATAACAAAAAAGTTAAACATCATTTTTTATTCATACAAGTTGAAAATTCCCAAACTGGGTGAAAAGGTGCTCAAGCCAGGAGTCAAATCCAGAACCTTTTTCATGCCATACAAATGCTTTGCCAACTGGGTTACCTAGACAACTCTGACAGACACAGTTCACTCAGACAACCTTTTTGGCAATAACATCTGATTTATGATGCGAGAAAGCTCAACAGGATAAGCCACTGACAAAGAAACTTCAATGAACAATGATACATAGAGAAAAATAACAATAAAATAAAGTATAATGTATGCATTATACTTTTTTTTATTATTTTTACTGTTTTGTATAGTTTTTTTATAAATCAGTTTGATTGTGGTAAAAAAAAAAAAAAAAAAACTAAGAATAAAATAAAGGTAATCTTTTCTATTATTTAGTCTATTTCTTTTTCTTTCTTTTTTTAAAAAATATTTTCAATGTACTTAATGTGTTTTTATGTGTTAAATTTGACACTATTAACAAGTCACCTTTTATTTTAAGTACTGATTTATGCATACAGTGCAAGTGAAGCATGGGTTTTGTTTGATATATTAATTTTTTTATTTTTGTATTGCATAATATACAATTGACATTGTTAAAGTTCATTCATTGTATGAATTAGGTCAATTTTGTTTTTTAAAAAAATTAATATACTCTTTTTTAGTATCCCATTTCATGTGAAAATAATTTTATTTTGTAAATATTTGAAACATTCTGTAAAAGTCTAGAAATTGCTTTAAATACTTAGTTTAAAGTATCTTTCTTCATTTCTGTTAAAATTAAATTTGGTTGAGATCAGATTCTATGTTATGAAATGATACATGGGCACTGGCTGAATGAAATCCAGAGAGGGGCAAGATTTTGGATTTGCCAGTGATCTGCAGTCTAGGCTGCATTTTTTAAGATGGAGAATAAGCTAAATATAGAACTTTTTGTTAGAATATTTATGCAAGACCATTTTCAAACATATCAACATAAAAAAATAAAAAGAAAATACAGAAATTTAACAATTAAGAAATATTACAAATAAGTTTCTACTGGTGTTTTTCAAAATTGAAACTATAAGCAGTAAATAGCCAAACACATTTCACTTCTTTTTTCAGAGAGACCTTCTCCTCAGTTTAAGGCAAACATATAAAAGGCAATGAAATTATACAAATAAGATATATTAAAAAGAAAAGAAAGAAAACTTTTGCAAATTAAAAAAAATAATAAAAAGAAATAGAGAATTCAAACAGTGTTTTATTTTTAGAGGTCTCTGTATCCATGTAAGAGAATTTTTAAAAACACACAAATGTTTAAAAAAAAATAACAAAAACATAATATTTTTATTTTGTATAGGGTTTTTTGTGTGTGTGTGTGTGTGTGTGCTTGTTTGTTTAGAGTCCTCATAAAAAATTCTTAGTTCCTTTTTCTATTTAATATTTAATTGTTTTTAATTACTTGGGTAGAATAAATTTTATTATTTTGTTCAAAATCATCAAACAAAGTTTAGTTAATTAAATTTCAAAATCCAGGCCAGGGCAGTGACTCCTTTGCTAGCACCCATGTAATGATACAATTATTATGTTTCAACTTTTTAAAAATTAGATATAATAAAGTATGTTTATGTTAGTATCTTTTTTTAACTTTCAGGGAAATATTTGAGTACATTATCGTATTTAAATAATGATAAATGTTTGAATTTGATGTAGATGTTCCAAAGAAAGGAATCATTAACAAGGATAGATTAGTAGAGACTCCACCTCCGTTGGAAAATAAAGTTCCTCCTGTGAAACTAGAGCCTCCATCTGCTCGACCTTCTGCTGCTTTTGAAAGTTTGCAAAATGCTCCTCCTTACAAAAAGCCACCCGAGCATAAAGATGTTCAACGTGTAGATTATAAAGGAATGTGGCCACCTTCTTATTCCGTTCCACCAAAGACTAAGAGTGGTTATCGCCATCATGTTGATGGTAAAAGTCTCGTTCATTATCATTTTTTGCTGTGGTTATCTATCAGGGCTGTAACCAGCTGGCATAGTCAGTGGGGACTTGGAAAATTTTCTGGTGGAGTTAACTGAAATTTGACTTTTTTTACACTTTAACAATAAATAAATAAGACAGATGATGATAATTAGATACAGACATAAATATCAAGCAAGTCATAAAGCCTTTGATTACAAAATGTAAATGTTTTAAAATATAACATAGATGCTATTTATTGTAAAAGATTACTAAGTCTAGAGGGGGATCACCCCCCCCCCCCCTCAACTGTTCTCATCGGGTTATGGCCCTGTTATTTATATTATAAATCAAAAACATGTCCATAATTAATACCGACATTATGATGCTAACCCTTTCAGGTCCGACATATTTAATAGGACATGGATTTACATTTACTGTTATTTTGTCTCTACAATTACTTTTGTTATTACCTGTATGTAGTAATGATAGTATATGTCTGCATTTACTATTATTACTTCATTTATGTTGCAGCACTTAGTGATAAAATTTAACAAAAAAAAAGTCTGCTTAAAGCTCTATACAGCTTTGCTGAGATTTATTTAAAACATGTGTTTCATTCTTTAAATTTAGAAACAGGGACTTCATGTCTGAATCACTAATTGATGATACAAAAAAGAAGAAAATACTAGAAAGTTGTTATCTCTGTTGAATCCTTTTGTAATACAACATACTCCAAGCAACTTGAAAAATTCTCTCCATAGTTTGCTATATTAATGTCACACAAAATAACTATAGTCATTAGATTGCGTTCCTTCAGTGCTCCCCGCTTCC
The DNA here is from genome assembly GCA_963931845.1 of Maratus michaelseni. Classification (NCBI taxonomy): domain Eukaryota; kingdom Metazoa; phylum Arthropoda; class Arachnida; order Araneae; family Salticidae; genus Maratus; species Maratus michaelseni. The sequence goes on along the minus strand of OZ007588.1, from coordinate 29,216,752 downwards.
CTTTCTAATGTCTGTGGATTGAAGATAGAATAAAAGCACAATACATTTCTTTTTCCATAAAAAAATCATGTTTTTGATTTAAAAAAAAATATTGGTTGATTTTTTGAATTTTTTAAATAGAATAAGATTTTGCATTTATTTACCACTTTTCAAATCCCGATCTTATACAGTTTTAAAAATTTGAATGTACATTCAAATTTGTGAGTGTGGTTTTTAATTATAAGTATCGTTTATTTATTTTTTATCTTTTGTATCTGAAAGTAAATGAAATAAAGTTTTTTTTTTGATGCAATAAAAACTTACCGGCTGATTTTTAAAAATTTCTTTTAAACAGAATATGATTTTTTATATACATATATCAATTTTTAAATCCATATCTTATATAGTTTTAAAAATTTGTATATACTGTAAAATTTTCGACTGAAATCATTATCTGAGAAACCCTCCATTATGGCAACCTCTTTCCTGTCTGACTGAAATGTCTGCACCTGCGCGTGTATAAAAAAAAATTCCTTTTCGCTTGAAAAATTAATTAAATTTTTAATTAACGTCTCAGCTAATTATGATGAGATTTTTACAAAAATTAAGATTTTTAGATTCAGAATTCAATGTTATGTATAGGTGCATAATTTTCCAAATGATAAATGCGATAATTTTCGTAATTTTATAGAGGCCAAAATATCCGTAGTACGCCATTTTGTCTTGTGGTTTTATTGTGAAAACGAGACAATTTCACTGTCTGGAATTATCAAAACGTTCATTTCCTTTCTCTGTTTTGATAAAAATGTTCTTTTTTGGGCAGTTTTTGAGGAATTTTTAATTAATATTTCTTCTAATTACCAACAGAGTTTTTCGATTTGGATTATCAACAACAGTCGAATTTTTCTAAGTCTTTTGGTGCTTTGGGCACCCTTCTAAGCCCTCTGTGAGCAAAGTTTTTGGTGTTTCAGACTGACATACACAAGTATTTGAAAATTAATAGATTAAGCAATTACCTTTTTAAAATGTTATTCATAGTCATAGTTAAACTTTATGAATGCAAAATACTTTTTAAAAATTCCACCTAAAATGGTAATATACACAATTTAAAAAAATGATGTACATTTAAAAAAGTGACTTTATATACAGGGTGTCTGAAAAGTCTGGAAATGGTCAAATAACTCGAGAAATATACATCGGATTGAAAAACGGAAAAATACTTGTTCAATATCTTTGAAAAATTTATTTACGTATATCAAAGTTTCTCTCCCAACTCTGGGGGGACCCCTGAGGGGAAAAGGGGGGCAACTTTGAAATCTTAAATGATAACTCCCATTTTTTATTGCAGATTTGGATTCTACGGGAAAAAAATACGTAACTTTTGTATTTGACATTTTCTTTGGAAAATCATAGATGGTGCTATAATTGAGTAAAATACAAGGAGAATCATTTTAGAAAAATCTATTTAGGGATATCAAAGTTGCCCCTTGGGGAGAAATGGGGGGAACTTTGATATCCCTAATTAGAATTTTCTAAAATATTGAACACGTATTTTTCCATTTTTCAATCTGATGTATATTTCTCGGTTTATTTGACTGTTTCCAGGCTTTTCAGTGCAAACGATTTCCACTGCATTTTACTCAATTACAGCTCCATCTATGATTTTCCGAAGAAAATTTTAAATACAAAAGTTATATATTTTTTTACATAGAATCCGAATCTGCGATAAAAAAGGGGGTTCAATGTTCCCCCCTTTCCCTCCAGAGGGCAGAGTTGGGAGGGGCAACTTTGATATCCCTAAATAGATTTTTCAAAAATATTGAACATGTATTTTTCCATTTTTCAATCTCATGTATATTTCTCGAGTTATTCAACCATTTCCAGACTTTTCGGACACCCTGTATATATGTTTTATGAACATCTGAAATTGAGAAATTGTCTTGGCCTTAAATTCTCAGGAAAAATTCCATAATATCAACAAAATTTTAAAAGAAATGTTCATTTACTCTAGAAAAACTATGAGATCTATTTTTAGAGTTTATGTTATCCGACAATCATTGTTATTCAGTAGGCTTTGTCATTGATATGGAAAAAAATGATTAATTCTTCAAAATTATTCAAGGGAAATGCAGAGATTTTTTGTATGTGTGTGAAAATGAGCATGAAGGCTGACTTTATATTTTTCAGGATGGGTCTTATAAAGATTATTTAGCATATAATAATTATTTGTTTGTCATCCAAACAAATACAAATTTGTTTATAACTCTGATTTTTTTTTGTTTATAGATTCAGATAGTTTGGGCTCACCTTTTATTCACAAGCACAGTCAGTTCATCTCTGCGAATGATCCTCATGTGCAGAATTTAAATCGATGGGCAAATGATTACGACCAGTATCCACCACATGCAACGTCACAAGAACAGAATTACAACCCATATGATAGGATAGATGAGCAGTATTTACCCAAACAAATGTCATCCGACTATGACTCTGCCAAAGATTTTACAGGTTATCGTCAAGATGATCTTCCTTTCTGGCCTAGTCAAGATATCATTCAAGACAGCTCGTACACTATTGATGGTATGTACTTTTTTAGATATACTATTTCTATTGTCGACATTCCTCTTTCTATGCACAATAATGAATGAAGTATCCTGCAAAAAGTTTCTGAACAGGCTTTTGACATAGTACACTCACCTTTTATTAAAACATGTTCTTTGATTAAAATTTGCAGTTAATTATAAAAATTAATGAAAAAATGTATCATCAGATAATCTTTAAGATTGCAGTGGAAAAACCTCCCACGTGTCCATGGGTCTGGTTTTGAATAATTATACTGAATGCCTCTAAAGTTTTCCATCTGATTTCAAAGTATTTTATTTATTTTAAAATAAGTAATACAAATGCAAAATTATTATAATTATATAAATTATGACCTTCATAAATGATGATATTGTTTTTTTGATGTGACTATAAAATATTGTATGATTAGAATGAATATTTAAAAATATATATATTCTAATTTTTATACATGAATAAGATAATGTTTTAACCCCATTTATGTGTGGTAGGGTGATTTTAAAATGGAAAAATATTATGTTCTGCCATAACAACATGTTTAATGTTTAAAGTTCATTATAATTTGATATTTTTCACATACTAGACAATCAAATATTATATCTGAATTTTTCGTATTATTATTTTTTTCTTTTAAGTAAAAAAAAGAAAAAGACTGCACAGTCTGGCAATTATTTTTTTAAATACCATTTCTTTAGCAACCTATTCAAATGTTGTAATAATTAAATCATATTTACAAACATTAGAGCTTGGAGGAATAGACAAACAGGTAGACAATGCTATTTTTACAGAGTGACTTTTAATTAACCTAAAACTTTTAACTGAAATAACTTTTGAGTCGTTGCAGATAGCACTACAAACATTTTTTTATTGAAAAGAACATGGAAAAGGAATTTAATGGATAAGGTTTTGAAAGTGAGAACCTTCAGAGGTGATATGATAGCTCAACTTAGTCACAAAGTTGTCAATAACAAAACCAGGCGTTTCTTTTTTTATGCTTGAAAATGAGTCAGTTATGGAACTTTTGAGGCTAAGAAGGTCTGTCGGCTTCTTCTCGTAAACTAAATCTTTCATATGACCCCAAAGATAGAAATCACATGGATTTGTATCTGGTGAATAAGGTGGCCAATGCAATGCACCAAGACAACAATTTAGATATTGATAGGTGATAACTGGGGGCTTAGATTGGTTTCTAAATGTTGAAGACCACTTCCGTAGAAATAGTGTTTCATTTTCACCACATAAATACCAATTTTTAACAATAAAAATATGATCTTCAATTGAATAGGACACTTTGGGAGATATTTTCAAAATTGTATGGAACTGACACTAAACAAATTCCTTATATGCCCTCTCTCACTGTATACATTCGTGACACCATCTAGTGAGGCTGTGAGAAGTTATTTCAGCTTAAAGTTGTAGGTGTTAATTAAAAGTCACCCTGTATATCCTAATAAAATTTAGCTGGGATCACTGAGAAATCAAGCTCTTTTAAGCAATAAAATAAAAAGTCCTCCTTCCCTAAAATCTGTACTTTCATCTGAAAGCTATATATGAATGCATATAAATATTAATATGTAAATACATATGTATTCTTGAACTGAATAACTGCTGTTTAGTTGCGTTCGTAATTATATGAATACGTAGCACCTATAGTCGTCGTCTGGTCCGCCCATCCGCCCGTCTGCATATAACACTGCAAAAACTACCCAACCGAATGGTTTGAAATTTAAGCTATATTATCTTTGCAGAATTTTGTCAAGTCATTTCAAATTTTATGAAAATGGAATCGAAACTTTAGACGATATTAATAAAAACATTTATTAAGAAATTTGAATAAAATAATAAAAAAAAAAATCGGTGCTTTCTTGTTATAGGTTACTTTAATTGTCAAGCGACCGAGATACTTATTTTATTACAGAAATTAATCTGCAGACGATATAATTCATTTCACAGAATTAAAAATCCTCAAGATCTGAATATTTATATAACTAGCTATAGTACGGACACATCTCATTTGTCATGTTTGACGTACAATTTCCAACTTGTTTGATTTACATGTAGCTATAACAGTCAGTATGCCTTTTATTGTATTTATCTTTCTTACAGAATTTCCACAATCTGGAGTACAGGACTTAAACAAAGGAATGGGTTATCCTGATAAAGAAAATATCTATGCCCAGCAGATTGCTAGGACAGCTGAGCAATATCCTGAGACAAAGATGAGCATGCAGTAAGTATAATTTTTTATACTGTAATTTTCAGCATATAATCCATGGCTCAAATAATTCAGTTTAGATGCAGAAATTTTATTTAGTAATTGAAGTAAAGTGTATTCCAAGTTCAAGAAAGTAGCATTTTATCAAATACAATTTCTGGATCTAAAATGAATTTTTTGAACCGTGGATTATAGGCTGAAAAATATGGTACATATATATATGGTTATATATTTCAGGGCCCATAATATTTTTTGTTCTGGTTATCATATTGGTTCAATTAAAATAAAATATTTTGGTTTTGTTATGTTTTTGTTCCCTTAAAAATAGCAGTTTGAAACCAGAGATGAGACCATTTCTTCATTATTGCTTAAATTTAATCTTTTATTGGAAGATATTCTATATTCTTATGGATTGGGAACATGGGTGCAAGTTACACATCTATGCCAAGACTGAAATATATTTACGAGATATTGGGTGTCACCCAGTGAGCTACAAGCTTTCTATTTGTCTTGCATTGTGATTAAAAGTAATTGATATCTTAAAATAAAAGTCAAGAATTAAAAGCATTTGCTTATTAAATTACTATTTTTATAAAGAAGTAAAATTTAATTTACTATTAACTTACCATAAATGTCACACTAAACATACATGCATGTAGTTATGATACAATAGCATTTATAAGTAGACTGAAAAGTAAATTGTAATTAATTCTATATTCAAATTATTATTCAAAATACTGGTGATAATTCATATTTTCAGTAAAGGATGAAGTAAACTTTTCTTTAGGATGAGGTAGATCACTGAATAATAAACGAGCAAAAGACAGAACAGACTTTATAGAGAATGAATTTAATTTATTCTTAAAAAAAATTCAGCAAGGAAAAAATAATTTTATCTACTTTTAATAGTCATGATTTCAGTGTCAAGAATTTCTTCAAGACTGAAGTCAGTCCTGAGATTGAAGGTCTTGTACCCATGATTGGAAACTCATTATTTAAGAAAAACTGTCGAGAAATTTTTTGTGTTCGATATATACAGGGATAATTTTTAAATTAGTATTAAGTATTTAGCATTATTAGCTAAAATATTAGTTTAGCATCGTTGTAATATATTTTATTGTCAAGTATGGAACAAGAAAATTGCATTTATTTTATTTGTAATTTATTTATTTATTTATTTTTTTTTTTGGGGGGGGGGATATTTTCTTAATTTTCTTATTGCATCTTTAACTTTTCCCTTTACTAAAATCATTTGCATTAAACAACCACAGTATATTTTGCATGTAGTTACAAATCAAATGAAACTCGAATCATAATAACTTAAACAGAATACTAAATAAGAAATCATAACTAACTGATATCAACTCAGCAAATTAAGTTGTAACTTGCTTACATTAACTTATATTTCAGCAAAACATTCTGTTATCTTTTAAATAGAGAAAGTACTTCTGCTAAAGCAAAGAAACCTGAAACGTTGCAATTATAATAGGGAAAAGTATAAAATCAAAGGTGAGCTTTTGAATCATTTTAGAGCTATAAGTAAAATAGGTTGATCAGATAACAAAATTTGTTTCTGTTTTGCACAAGAGAAAATTAATGAATTTCTGCTCTTGTATCTAAAAGGGAAATGAAAAAAAAAGTTTTTTTTTTCATTTTCTATTCTGTGTCAATGTGTCCAACATTTAAATTATCACAAAAGAAAAAATATATATATATTAGAGGATTGTATGCACTAAAAACTGTCAAACAAATGTACCGTTAAAAGTCTCCCAATATGCTGGTAAAATCCAAAATATGTAGTATTTTTAACTTTTATTGAAAAATCACATACTTGTAAACGTTTTATTTAGAACCTGTTTTAGTTAAATTTTATTATATCTAAGTAAAGTTGATAGTCAAATCAATATTTGCTACTTGCAAACAAAAGGATTATTTATCATATTAAGACATATGCCCATTACCATACATTTCATGTCATTGAAGTAATTTTTGTTGTAGTGTAGAAACATATGAACGATTTTCAAACAGTTAGATTTTATCATCTAAAACAGGAATTCTTAACTTTTTTTTTTGTTCTACAGATCTCTTTCTTATATGAACAGAAATACATAAATTCAAAAAATTTCATTTCTCTTCACCCTCATTAAATGCAGAAAATGTTCTTTAAACTTCAACAGATATTACTGTCCAGTATTTGTATACTTTGTTGCAGTCACCTTCATTTCAGTTGATAGTTTATCTTCATCCCTGTTTAAAAAATAATTTATTTTTCACATATTTAAAACCTAACTTTTTATTTTAAATATAATTGAACTTCTCTCTGATTTTCTCTCCTCCAGCAGACTTCGAAATGATGAAATACACACTTCATTTTTATTTATTTCACAAAAGATTATTGGGTTGTCCAGTTTTGTGTCTCAGTCACATGTCCAGTTTTGTGCTGACTTAAAATTAAAAAGAGTTTCTATCATGCAAAGATGTTTTTATAAAGTCCAATCATTCAGCATATCTTTAGCAGAGGAAACAGCAGAAGAGTCTGGACTATCAAAAGTTATTAACAACATTTCTTATAGAATCTAAATTCCATGCATCAAACATTGTTGCAGTTAACCATGTACCACATGTTGTTAAAACTGGCAATACTTTGCAGAAAAAAAAAAAGTGTGAAAACATGATAACCAAATGAACTGTACATGCTTCATTTAGAAGAGATTACTGTAATCTTGTGAATCAACATTCTACAAAAATTTTGGTTTTAAAATTATTGCAGTTAAGTTTTTAATATTTTGAAAATATGGGATCTGGTCAGTTTCTGTTGAGTGATTAACAAGTTTCAATTGTAAGTTTACATTCAAAATTGTGCATTTAAAATTCTAAATTACCAGGTAGTATGTATCACAGTAGGACTGTATATTCTGATGGAACTGTACATGCTTCATTTAGGGGAGTTAACTGTAATCTTGTCAATCAACATTCTAGAAAAATTTTGGTTTTAAAATTATTACAGTTAAATTTAATATTTTCAAAATATGGGATGTGGTCAGTTTCTATTCTTGGCCTAGATGAACTTGTAGTCGATTGAAAGGCACAAAATTTTGTCAATATGTTTTGGATACAATGCTGTAAATAATTAAGGAATTTATAGCAAACTGAACATGCTGGAGCTACAAAATTAAAAATATATACATTTAAAAACAATTTTATGCATTTATATGCTTTACTTGTAAAAAGCCTTAAAATATGCAATTGCATATAATCTGCTCTCTATTAATAACTAATAATAATACTTTTTTAGAGCTTGTAAGCCTCATATAATGTTTGTTTTGTAATTTTCTAATAAATGTAAGATTTAAAAAAAAGAAAAAAACATTTGTTTATAATAATCTATTTTAAATCTACTTTAAGTGCAAAATTTATCTGTCATCCATTTTAAAATAATTCATGTATGAGAGAGTTAATGCAAAGTCCTCAAAAATGCATGTTACTATTATTTTTTAAACCATCAAGGTATAATTAAAAGAAGGTTGTGTATGTATTATTTTATTTTTTAAATGGTTTAATGAAATTTGGTTTTATTTATTGTTTTTTTTAAATTAAAACTATTAAATATCCATATTTGGTAACTTCCATGTGTGATTTAACACATGTATCTGATAATATATCTTTTTTTTCTTTCCTTCTTTGTTTAGTAAGCCACATTTGAATCAGAACCAGCCACCTGACATAGACAAATATAACTTACGGAGATATCCCCATTCCAGGCATCAACAACCTTACTTGAATCTGGATGAATCTGCGCCACCACAACACTATTACCCTGAAATAAAAGCAAAAGACTTTATTTCACAAAATGTGGACAGAAGTCTTTATAATAACGATGACCTTATCAGAGCCAGTATAGTCAACCAGCTACCAAAGAAATTAGGTTAGATAAGTTGCTTTCACATGAAACTGTTGAGATATTCAATGATTTCTTTAAAAAAAGCACCATTCTTAAAATTAAAAAGACATTTAAAATCAGATATTTAATAAAACTGAAATACAACACATAAATATCACATAATAAAATCAATTAAAGTAGATGTTTCAAGCTTTATACAAGCTCTTTATCAGTACAAATGTCCATTGAAAACCAAAATTGTGCATTTAAAATATTAAATCACCAGGGAGCATATAACACAGTAGGACTGCACATTCTGATGGAACTGTACATGCTTCATTTAGAGGAGTTTATTGTAATCTTGTGAATCAGCATTCTAGAAAAATTTTGGTTTTAAAATTATTGCAGTTAAATTTAATATTTTCAAAATCTGAGATGTGGTCAATTTCTATTGAGTGATTAACAAGTTTCGATTGTAAGTTTATATTCAAAATTGTGCATATTAAATCACCAGGGAGTATATATCACAGTAGAACTGCACATGCTTCATTTAGGGGAGTTTACTATAATCTTGTTAATCAACATTCTAGAAAAAGTTTGGTTTTAAAATTATTGCAGTTAAGTTTTTAATATTTTGAAAATCTGGGATATGGTCAGTTTCTGTTGAGTGATTAACAAGTTTCAATTGTAAGTTTACATTCAAAATTGTGCATTTAACATGTTAAATCACCAGGGAGTATATATCACAGTAGGACAGCATATTCTGATGGAACTGTACATGCTTCATTTAGGGAAATTTACTGTAATCTTGTGAATCAACATTCTAGAAAAATCCTACTTTTTAAAATATTGCAGTTAAATTTAATGTTTTCAAAATCTGGGATGTGGTCAGTTTCTATTGAGTGATTAACAAGTTTAGATTGTAAATTGTCAGATTTATAAGCACGTTTATGCTCTTCTAAGTGGATGATGCATGATTATCCAGTTTTACAAATATAAAAGCAGAATTTTTTCTAGAAGGTTGGTTTACAAGATTACAGAAATCTCTCCTAAATGAAGCATGTACAGTTCCACCAGAATATGTGGTCCTACTTTGTCATATACTCCTGGACAGGTGTTGGTAGTAGCTCGCTACAAGTAGCAAAACTACAGTAGTCGCTACTTTTTACAGTAGTTTGTAGTGTAGCATGCTACTTTTTGAACAATGTAGTATAGCGAGTAGCGTGATACAAAAAATCAGTAGTTTGTTGTGAGAACCGACGCTACTTTTAATGCTACTTAAGGGGAAAATGTAGTAATTCGGAAAATCATGTGACTAAAACTTGATTCCTTTGTGAAAAATTTATTCTGCTGAACAATTTGCGAATCTCAGCTACAGTGTATAACACAATGCATGAAGTCATAGATTTTTACCATTGACACTTGCTAATCAAGTATTAACTAGTACTAATCAAGTACTAACCCACCAAAGGAATTAATTTTCTTGCTGGCAACATTTGTCTATTTACTTGTTATTAGGTCTTCCTGTTTTAACACTACTTTTCTTATTATTCAGAATTTCTTTATTTACAGAATTATTTGTTGTTTGCATTTAAAGTTGTCTCTCTGTAATTTTCTAGATTGTAATACAGTAGAAGATCTTTATAACGCAAACCTAAAAACACGACGTTGTGTGTTATATAGATCACATTCCACACATCATTCAATTTAGCTTGTAAAACATGGCTAAATATGTGTGAAACATACCAAAATACATTAGAGTATCTTTCTATTGCATTCTTTACCACCAGGAGTTGTGCAGATTATAATTTTCTACATAATATAAATAATTCCATACATTGTTAAATTTACTTTATAAACATTGTCCAAACATACCTGTATCAAATCATAGCAATTTTTTCAGTCATTAGCCCTGTATTAAGGGGATAAAGTTGAACTAATGTATCAAATTTAGTCCTCTAGAGAATAGCAACTATTTATAATGTGGGAATTCAGGTGTTTCTTAACTGAAAATTCATTGTTTACATCTGAGAAGTTGTGCGTTATATGGAGAATTGCGTTATAAAGATCTACTGTATCTTTCTTAATTTTGCTATGAAATTTCTAATGTGTGTATAAACTAATATCTTCGAGACAAATTCAAAACATTTCTTTGTATGTTATCTTTCTTAATTTTTTAATCCCCTTGGTTATGTCGCATTTATTTAATTATATCCTGCAGACATGGTATAACGAGGGATCACTTTATTATTTAATCCGTTTTTTCAATTTCCAATGTAAATTGAACCCTTTGACAAAATCTGAAAGTAGCGAAGCAGTGACTACATTTGAAAAGTAGTTTGTAGTCGCTAGTTTTTAACTCGTAGTTGTAGTTAACTACATTTTCAATAAAATAGTTGTAGTTAACTACATTTTCGATAAAGTAGTTGTAGTTTGCTACAATAAAAAAGTAGTTTTTCTGACCCCTGCTCCTGAGTGATTTACTATTTTAAATGCATAATTTTGAACGTGAACATGTGTAAATAACATCTTTGGTTTTCGACTGATATTTGCACTGATGAGGAGCTTGAAACACCTACTGTAATTGATATTAATGTGTTGTTTTTTAGTCTTATTAAATGTTTGATCTAAAATGTTAATTTTAAAGTTCTGCTACATTTCTTTTCTTTTATAAGAAATAAGGTTTTTAGCTTGTTGTTGTGAGCTCCAACTTGAGTAATATTTATGTATGTTAAATTGTCTATTGTCTTAATTTCTCCTCTCTTATCTTATTTATTTAATAGTCATTATTATCTTGAAGTGAATAAACTTAATTTCAAATTAAAATATTTTCTTTGTGATTGTTGCAGATTTTTAGAAAATTAATAAAATCGTGTCAAGCACTATTTAATTTAAGACATATCTTTATTTTGGTACAGTTTTTTAAAAGGATATAATGAAATAATTCAAAAACTAACCAGAATAATAATGTTAATAGAAATATGTAGCACTTCATTTAATGATGCCATACAATTCAATAAAATACTATGTACATTTCAGAGACAAAAAAGAGGCACAGTTTTTCTTCAAGTGGTTTAAGAGACACATGCAGCAAGAAAGTAACACACGTAAATTTAGATTATGTATGTTATTTTTTTGTTGCACATGACATTTTTCACATTTGCAGGAGGGCCAGAATACTGTAATTTCCGTACTGTATTGTTTTAAACCAGAAATTTTACTTGAAGTTAGATACAATAGATGAATAAGTTACATTTATAAAATATAATTTCTGGTTTCAAACAAGTTTGTTTGATCTGCAGTCTATATGCCATAAATTATATTTATCTTTTTGTCTGAAATGTATCTAATGTTACTGAATAAACAGCTGTATACTTCTGTTTTTGCCAATTTTTAATACTTTTCATACTTTATTAGGATTTTTTGAAAACAAGTGTGTATATGCTTTTTTTTTTCAAACTTTTAAAATATCTTTTTTATATATTAAAGTTAAATTTTTTTATTTTAGATCGTATTCGCCATCCACCAGAGCATCCTTTAAAGCATCTAGACAAAGATATGCTACGTCCACTTCCTAAGGAGAGCAACATAGTTCAAAGTATGTAATTACTCACTCTTGCTTACATATCAAAAAGTCAGCTAGACTAATTCAACATTCAGAAAAATAAAATTGTGTAATATAAAATTTAAAAAAATCAAAATTTAAATCAATTTTTTTTAATTTACCATAACAAAATATACTTGTTAATATCACTCATTACGATGCATCAGATGCTTTGTAAAATTCTAAATAAAGTAATGCTTTTTTATCACAATATTTCTGTTAGTATATACAGTATCTGAACTGATGGTAAGAACTTTCAGAGGTGATAATATGTGTCAAGGAAAACAATTCTTGTATAGGAAACTTGTGTTGCAATCCACTTGTTCAATCAAAAATATAGGGTGTCTCAGTGCAAGCTGAACCTGAATTTCCATTCATAACTTTAACAATAACAAAGATGTTTTAATGTGATTTTTATGAGATTAATTTTGGTTTGTATGAAATAGGATGATGTCATGGGAAGTTTTGAAAGTGCACTGTATATAGACTATTTGACACCGAATATACTATTAGCTACATTCTGAGTAGATGTCTTCCATTCATTATGTCACACAAAGTTCATGTTTTTTTTACCCCTCCCTCCCCCCATGTCACAAGTTGTCACATTCGAGCACCCTCGATTGAGATAAAGATATCGCATTCTTTATTTCTAATTACTTTTTATTTCAGCTCAGCAAAGTTCTGTATTTTATTACACGCTAGTTTATTCATCTTTTGCTGGTAGTTTGGCATTCCTTTAAACCTGTTTATAGGCTGCCGACGTGCACTGCTGTTATTTTTTCACTGGAGAGCTTTTCTATCTTTGCATCATATCTTTAGTTTTGCTTTTGACGTATGTCAGGCATGTCAAACACGTGGCCCGCGAAGCCTTTGACATTTTACCCGTATTTAATTTAGTTTTTAGAACATGCATGCTGAAAATACATTTTGTACGAACACATTTGCACCAACCGTGGTTTTAGAGATGGCAAAAATAAGAAAGATATGTATATCAATGATATCAGTTTGGTGGGCTTCTTTTTAAATTCAGAATGCTACCACTATTTTTGAATAGTAATATTTGTCTTATTTATTGTCATCAAATAAGGGAAGTACTTCTCTTCAGAATGTCATAGCTTTCTACATTGGAAAAATCTTGTTTAACTGGAACAGTGATGTATATAGACAGATAATTCAATTTTAAATTTTAGCAGAAAAAATTGTGAATATGCAGATAACCCCTCGGAACGTAGCAAAGTGCGGGATCTAAAAATTTAAAGATTCGTGAAATTTTTATATTATTTTACGTATAACTTTTATTTGTTTTATGTCGAAACTAATACTTTATGTTACTACTGTCTTCGATTTCACACCACTTTACAAAATAATATGATGTATTTATTAAATACTAAGAAATGTATTGTAAAATTCATAAAATTTGGCGCTTATTAAAAACTGTTAAAATTTGTAAAAAAATCTAAATATAAAATTAAATAGCTTTTAATGAGTCGCTTTGAAAGTGACACAAATTATCAGTTTTGTACTTGATATAAAACCCTCAAAAATGTCATCCAGATTCTTCATTTGAGCTTTAGTCGAACATATGAATTTTGGATTTGAGCTCTTTAATTATTTTCATTATTTAGGTTAGTAATTGTGCGTGAGCTTTCTGGAATCCTGCGTGATCTTTCATTCATTTCTTTAATTTTTTTACTTCATTTTACACACATTTTATTTACATACTATCATACATCCCGGGATTTATAAAATATATGCGAAAGGTACCTCTATGAATAAATATGATAAATTGAACACGAATATAGCAGATATTTTTAAAGGTGATTTACAATACAAGGAAAACTGAGAAAAATGAAACTGTTCAAAGGAAAACTGAAATTTTATGTTTGATATGTAGACAGTGGTGGAGTTTAGAAAGAATGTAACATTAAGAGGTGCTATAGCACAAAGTGTGAAGAAAACTCACAAAAATACGGCTAAACATCGGAAAGATTACTGTCAAAATTGAAAATGATGCTTTTTAATAGAGAATTAAAGGGCATTCACCAAGCATATTAAAGAAAATACATTTGCTTTAAAAAACCAATTATTGTCTATATTACATTAAATTTCCCACAATCGAAATATTTCACTACAAAATTGAATAAATGATGTCTAGAACAGTTAAAGATATTTAAAAATACTATAAGCATAAGTACCATTGCTAGACAGTTTTATGTATAGTGGAGAAATTTATAAAAGTCGGATATGTGTATTAAAACTAATAGTGTTTATAAACTTTGTACAGACATGCTTAATCATCGTCTATCTTAGAAAACATCCTGGAATTATGGGTAGTGAAGGTAACCAGATCTACCTTCTTAAACAGATATTTGGCGACTTTTCATCAAAAAGATTTAACTGTTAATTTCAAACTGTTATTCAAGGTTAAAATTTTCATTTTAATTTGACAACTTTTTAACGTATATTATTAAAAGACCACCAATAGACAAAATATTTAGAGTTTTCATTTTAATTTACAAAACATCTGAGTAAACATCAACTTCAAGGCAAATTTCATAATGCTATCTTGTTATTTGATAGTATTAACGGTTTCAATTTATTACATTGATAAAACAATCTTCAAAAAGAAAATTTATTTCATTTTAAATGTTGCCAGGCATTACAAAAATAATCGGAGTGGAAATTTTTAGAATATTTAAAAAATATATTCAAAAGCAGAGTTTTGAAAGGCGAAAATATATGGATATGGGGTTTCCAAATTTTCTGTAATTAATCATCAATCGTTCGATTTTTTAAAGTATAGTGTGTAATTAGACGTATTTTAGCTATATTTGGTGCACATTTTTATACGACATTTAAAGGTATCTGCCAAGAATGTTGTTATTTTAAAAGTCAAATAAACATAATTTGAACAAGAATAATATTAATAAATGAAATCAAATAAGTATCCCATAGGTACGACACAATTTATTAAATAAATTTCCTGATTCAAAATATGTTTTTTTCCCTTAAAAAAACTCGGAAGACTGACAGCTATGTGCCTTTGCTAGATTAAGATTAACTGATCAGCGTGTACAATGAAATTTTAAAATAAGTGCAATTTAGAAAATTCAATTAAATTTTATTAATTTGCTTGCTGAAAAGTAATTTTGAAATTTTTTTTCTAAAAATAAGATAAAATAAACTATACTTATATAATAATAGTTTTGAAACTTTTGCGTGAATAGTTCTTTAACATGGCTTTGTTTTGTACGTACAAATTTTAGTCTCTGCAATGGAAATAATATTATATACTTTTTTATGTGGCCCGCGTCTATGTATATAATGCTTAATTTGGCCCGTGGAGGTAAACGAGTTTGACATGCCTGACGTAGGTGCTAGCTTTGATCTCGCCTTGCTCTTCCTCACTTGTGTGTAATAAAATACAGAACTGTGCTGAGCTGAAATAAAAAGCAATTAAAAATAAAGAATGTGATATCTTTATCACACCGACCTTGTTATGGCATCACATATTTTGCAATTGTTCATTTTGATTAAACAATTTTTGTAGTTACTATATTTTTATTTTTACAATCTTTAATAAAAATGTAACAAATCAACCTTAAAAAAAAATTCTCACATTTTCATTAGTTATACAGTATAGAACCTATTAATTATCCAGAATGGTCAAGGCCAGATGTATTCTGGATAACTGGTTAGGCATTAAAGTAACATCCATTTCATTAGATTTGTAGAATATATTTGGCTATAGCATTGCTTCTGATTTCAAATTAATTATTTAGGTTACTCAAATTAAGAATCAGATTCAATCAAGATCAAAGATTAATCAGGGTTTGAAAAAATGCAATTTATGGGAATCCCACGGAAACAACAATCCATCATAAAAAATCAAAATGTCCAATATCTAACTAAATATGCGTCCATTTCAAATCTTAGATGTCGACTTCAAATTGTACCATGCATGTGGTAATGTATCAAGCAATGTACATGTCAAACTGGCACTGTATGGCATTTTTGTCTGGAAAAATTCTGAAATCGATCAGTTGGAAATATTATTCTGAATAAATGTTTCCATACTGTAATTTGAGTCCATGGACTTTCTGTACCAGTCTTTATACCAGTGTTGTACTTACTTACCAGTCTTTTATGATATCTCTATCGTAAAACCATGAAAATCTTGCATGCTTTTATTTCAAGCTGTTGCAATTCAAAAGAAGAGAGAAAATATACCTAATCGAGTAAAACCTGTAAAAAAGAATCGCTAGGGACCAGCATTTTAAGAAAATTTTCAGTCTTGCATGAAGCAGGTGTATGGTATTGTTTTTACTGGGACCATGAAATCTTTTTGTTTAAGGCAGTGTTCTGTTTTGTTTTCACCTGAGTAAAAATACATGCTTTTTATTAACTTTATTATTCTCTTGCAAACAGTATCTACCTGTTTTAATATTTTAGATGTGATGTCACAACAGATAACCCCCTCTCCTTCCTTATGAGATTTGACATAATTTATTATTGTTACCATATTTCACAGTAAACAAAGTATGTCAGTAGAACATATCATTATAACAAATTTGTTATTGCTAGAGTTATGTATGAAAGTCAGAGTTAAGCTTGGAGTGAGATACCCTGTATTTTTGACTGAATAAGTGGATCACTAGCCTGGTTTCCTATACAAGAATAGTTTATTTTGATACATATTATCAGCCCTGAAAGTTCTAATTATCGATGCAGTTGCAGATACACCCTGTATATTTCAATGAAATTATGTGTTTCTTTTTCTATTTGCATTAAATGCTGGTAACTATTTTATATTTATTTCATCACATCAGGTACAGAAGCAACTGAGGATAACTCCTTAATAATTGTGAAACCTACGGTCCAAGCTAATACAAAATCTATTCAAAGAACTGTTCTAGATTTCAAAATGTCCGTAGCAGAGTTATATCAGTCCACTACCACTCATACTCATGAAGCTAACAGTGCTATCTTAGCTTTGGTCCTTGGAGTAACTGTTTCATTTTTCTTAGTGGTCTTATTAGCATGTCGTCTGAAAACACTGCGTCGACGGATGTCTCGCAAAGGTCGTGGATTAGCCCATGATGCTGATTACTTAGTTAACGGAATGTACTTATAAGTTGCTAATAAGTAGTTATACTCATGGTTGAAACTTGTTGCATTGAAAATTTAAAGAATTGTAAAAATATTTCTTTTCCCAAATTCTTACAAAAGAAAGTATTGTACATGGAGCTTATGGTGAGAAAACATAATAGAAGAGCAATTTAGGCTTGTTTTTAATTCATTGGCATATATTGTCAACTGCCTATGTATGCAAAGTCACTTTATACACAACCAAAGTGAAGTTGATGGTCTATGGACTGCTTTAAAGTGTATGGCATCACCAGAAACCTTGTAAAATTAGTGTGCATAAATAAGAAAATTGTTAATTTTGCTCCCCCCCCCCATTTACAAAAAAAAATATACATATGCACCATATATTATAAAAATAACATGCCAATGGATTAAACATGTCCATTACTGCAAGCACTAAATAAAGTGATATTTTTAAACTCCACTAAGTACCTCATAAATCAGAGGGTTTTATCTAATTATATAAACCTCCTGGTTAGATAATGGTAACCAGAGATGAAAGTTAGATTAATCAGAAAGTTTATCCAAACCAGCTAAAGATGCCTATGTAAATTCCCCAAAATGGAAATCTTTCTTACAAACAAGGAAGGTCTCTTTAAAGTGCCTACACAGAATATTTTGAAAAAAATGCTAATGAAACTGCTTATGTACGTAATAAAAGATCAGTCAAATTTAGCTGCGGAATCCCAGTAGAAAATCTGCAAAAATATAATATACTTTCGAGTATGTGGCGCTAAAAGATGAAATTTGACGAACACCTTTTCCTTGCCAAATGCAAGCGATTTTAATGCATTTGAAAATTTCTGAATAAATGAGTGTTTAAATTTGTACTACTTTAAGAATTTAAATGATTAAGTAGTTTATTATATTTTCTATGAGCTTATATATATAGTTGCTGAAGTTATTTAGTTTTACACAGTTTCACCAGCTGAATAAGTTTAAGTAAATTTTAACAGTAACTGCACGATTAAGATCTCTCTCATTATGACATACACATACATTTTGATAATGAATAAGTCGTCATTTCCATGCCAACAATACTTTACTCTTATTGTTTCCGACATAAACAATATCGAAGTCAAAATTGACAGTGCTCAGAATCGGACTTCAACTTTTAGTGCAAAGTTTTATTAATCAATTTAAATTTTGTTCTAAAATGTAGAATACAATAGTTAATTTTCTTTTTATATACATATGGCAAAACCGTATTTATAAAAGTGTATTTATTTAAGTTAAACTTACTTAAACTAGTTCAGTATGAAGAGTAGAAAACATTTTTTAAAAAAATAGTATTTATCAGAAAAGTGAGTTTTTTTTTCATTATTATTGTTCCGCCAACCAGCAATAAATCGCCAAAAACACAAAATTTTCATAATTTTTTTTATGGATGTTATAGCGAGGTTTTGCAGCAGTTTCTTTATAAAAATATATATCCTCATGAGAAGAATATTCTGTAATTTTTTTGCACTTATAAAGACCTTCCTTGTAAGTGGTTACAAGGTAGGGCAGGGATTCTCCAGAAGATTCTCTACTTACTGGTAACAAGCAAAGTTGTGTGATATCTTGTGGTAGCTGCTGGACAATAAAATTGTAGGCGATGCGGGAGAAAGCATGTTTATAAATCAAGTACCACTAGCAGTATTCCTAGTTTATCTTGGTTGCATGTAGAAAGTTTGCAAATAAAAATAAAAATGTGCAGGTTAAACGAACGTCTTTATTAACCTCATAAACATAAGATTGAGAATCGTAGGAACAAAATTATACTGTGCCTTGCACTGAAAAACAAGTACTTAAAGCATATTGTTTATAGTTGCAGAGAGCTCTGTTCTTTATAACAAAAATCCCAGTTTAAAAAATAAAAGTCCTTTAAACTGTTGCTATTCATAAAAGAAACTAATAGATGAGTCCAGTCCAAGAGATCTTATCTTATAAACCATGCCGATTCAGCAATCAGGAAATATCACATCGAAAGCATAACCATCGAAATCGGGCGTCGAAAACTCAAAAGTCCACTGTCATGTGATGTTAGAGTGCTTTTATTCTCCGATCCAATAGGTTGATCTGGTGATTGTCCACAGCCAAAGCAGCTAGAGTGACTGCATGAATGAGTTGCTACTGGTACTCAGATCCAGAGTAGGTTAAGCTTATGAGACATTGTCCACAGAAGCAGCTAGAGAATCCTGGACAAATGGGTTGCCACAAAATGATCTACTTTTCTACTGTTGTTTGCTGACCACTTGATACTTGCTTTTTCATTAGTCAATAACAGAAAAAAAAAAAAAAAAAAAAACCCATTTCATACCACATTTGTTTAAATAGGCAATTAGTTATAGTTTCTTTCTTACTTTACAAACATCCTAGCAGGTGATGCTTAATTTTATAGATAGATCATAAGTTTTTGTTACGAAATAATGTCCAATAACAAGTTTCAACTATGTTTATCTGCTTTGCATAGACGATGGAGCTTTTTGTCAATACTTCCTTATTTTTAATAGTGTCTCAATATGCAAAGGTAACTCAATCTATGAATGTTAATTTTAATGAGTAATACTAAATTAGCTTTGTACTTGGAGTTTAAAAGCCCAAAATTTATTTATTATTATTATTTAAGCAACTTATGTATATATCTTAATAGATAGTATCAATTTTCTAAAACATAATTTTCATATTTAAAATAAGTAAGAATAAAAGTAATTCTTAAAAAAAAAAAAATCCTTTTATAAGCATTTCTAATTTAATGTAGTTTCAAAGAAATTTATGTTACATTAATTTGGCATGGGCTCTGATTATTGAAAATTCACTGCTTTGATTTAATTCTTGATAGAAAGTACAAAATAGTACATTATTATTATTATTATTATTATTTTTGGCTCTGTTTGTATATATTTTTTAAGATATCGCAACAGAAAAGAAAATAAAGCATTATTCAGGATTTTAAAATTGTTTTCTCATTGTAAAATCATAATTTAATTAATATTAAACAAGTTTTTTTTTTTTTAATTATTACACTATTTTTTATATTTATTTTCTACTTTTTAGTGTTTAAAATATTCTGTTGTTGCAGTTTTCCAATCAGTTGGCATATTTTGGCGAGTCAGATTTGGTACATAATTAACTCCATTACAACAATAAAGATTATTTGACGATTTGTCATCCACAGGAAATGGAAAAATGCCTTAAAATGAATTTATTAATTTATAATTAAGTTCTAAAAATATTAAAATGTTGTATTGTCATAAGAAATACAACTGTGTACATAATTTTTATAATTCTAGTCTATCAGGAAGTGAGTGAAAAATCCATTTCAAAATTCCATCTTTACATACATAAACAAAGTTAAGTTAAATAATAGCATGTAAAAAACATTTATATGTGTTGCAATGCGGGTGTGACGTTTATATTGCAATAAAAAAAAATTTAGATGCAAGTATTTGACCGAGTCAAATTAATCCCATAGGATTGAGGTATCTCTGTATATTGTTATTTAAAGTATTGCTACTATGAATAGAATAGCTTTCCTGTTTTATTGTTAATTCATATCAATTTAATTAGTATAGCATCAAATATGTATTAACAGCATAGCTTATTTTCAACCCTTTAGTTAAAAAATGTAACCTTGTTGATAAATTTTCTATTTCTAATTTGAATTAAAGCTATTAAAAAAATTCACACATTGGGACCAAGAATAAGAATCAATGTTGTTTTCTTTTCCTCCTTAAATAAATTTTAAGGTATCTCCTTTCTAAATTCAGCCCATGACCAAAAAATATACATATGTGTAATAATTTTTATTCAGGGATGATAATGTTTTAAAACTTATATTTTGTTGCAAATCATGCTGGATATTTCTGTATTTAGCTAAAAACAGTTAACATATTTTTAAAAAATGCATTCCATTATACATGTTTTTATTGTTAAATATCATCTGTGATGTATATTTGTGTTTTTACAGATTAGCACAGTAGTTCCTATACTATGGGTCGTGGAAAAATCAGCCAGATCTTATAAAATGTATAATTAATTTTATCTGCTGCAATATAATAGAAATAACCTGTTACAAATTTAAAATAAAATATTGCAAAAATATATTGATCAGGGATGACCACACATTTTGCTAGCTGGCTGCTTATCGCCACTATTTCTAAATAATAACCTTTTCCTTTTTTAATCACAGTTTATCATTAAAAAGAATAAATTATATAATTTGGAAATAGTGGTAGCTGTGCAGACCACAGGTGTCTTTATATATATATATAACTTTGTTAAAGAACAATGGTTAAATAAACTTTGTGTCTAGAGAGCAGCTTGAGCCTAAAATTTAAAAAGTTTCAATCCTGACATAAATTTCATTGTTGGTACAAAAACAATATCATAAATGGCATTGACTTTTAAGTGTAATTTTTTTTTTTTAATATATTGAGAATGAATACAGTGTTTACGTAGTAAAAGTTTTGATAGTTGCACTTTCATATTAGTTTTACCTATTACCATTTTCATGTTAATGCTTTGTGCCAAATTTCATCTTTTTGTTATATTAGGATCGATCATACAAAAGGCTGATATCATTAGGTGGGTCATGTAACAAAGTATGGGAACTGCTGGATTAGCACATTTTATTTCTACTTTGATCAATCAATATCTAGTCATTTTGTTCTTATTTATATACTGAACACATTTTCTTCATTATTCTTATATTTTATTGGATACTTAGTTTTTTTTTAAATTTTGATTATTCAAGATCTAGTCATTTTCTCTTGTTTATTATTATTGTTGTTATTTATATTTTGTATGTATTCAAAGAATTTTAAACTTGTTATTAATTAGTATTTTTTCTCCTTTCTTTTTGCTGTATAATGTGTTATAATATTTTGGTACATTTTACTGTTTTTAAAAATGTGGATTTTCATTAATCCAGACAACTTAAAGCTCTAATCAGTCCAAATTAATGAAGGCTTATTATATTTATATTTGAATTAAGGCAAATAAGCTGTATTTAGATGTCTAGTCAGGTATTATATTTTTGAGCATGAAAAATCATTTACTTATTCAACCTGAATTATGAATTAACAAAAACGACACCCCCCAAAGCATTTGTCCTGAATTTTTAAATATCAGGTAACCAAAAAAGTTCTGTCGTTTTTAGGTGAAAGAAAACAAACAGCAAAATGTATCGGAAAGAGTACAATTTATTCATCAAAATAACCACCCTCACATGCAATAACCTTTTCCCAACAGGAAACAAGCTTATAAATTCCATTTTTATAAAAGTGACGATCTTTAGAGTTGAAGTAGTTCTTTAACTCCGTTGCCATAGCCTCTCGACTTCTGAACTGTAGATTGTGCGGATTATTATCGAGGCTTAAAAGGAAGTGACAGTCAGAAGGGCTAATGTCAGAAGAATAATTAGAGTGCAAAAGTGGTTCCTATCCAAGGGTCTGAATTATGTCACACGCATGACATGCGGCCTAGCATTAGGAAAAGAACGCCTTTACAGTTCACCAAAGCTGGCTTTTTTTTAAGTGATTGGTGAACTCGAAGGAGTTGGCCACTATAGACATTCGCAGTAATAGTCTGACCAGATGATAACAGTTCATAGGGACTAATTCCATTTGCTGTCCACCATACGCACAGTAACACCTTCTGCTGATGGATCTTGGATTTGGTGGTCTGTGGCACAGCATCAGTGGCTGACAACCAATGATGCAATCTTTTGGGATTGCTGTACAATAGCCTCTTCTCATCACAGGTTAATACACGGGCAAGAAATGGTTCTGTTTGATGGTGATGCAGCAAACTCAAACAAATGTTCAGGCGCTCGAGCTTCTGGCAGGTGTCAATTGATGAGGTGTCATTTGCTTAGCTTGTACACTTTCCCCAGGCGATAGAAATGTAAGCGAATAGTTTCATCACTGACCGCGAACCTTTCTGATAACATCTGACAGGTTTGAGTGGAATCTTCTTCCAATGTAGCCTGTGATTCCTCATCATTAATGACATATGGCCACCCTGCTCGTGGGGCATCTTTCAGCGACTCATCGTCAGCAGCAAATTTTCTAAACCACCTTTGGGTGGTACGAATGCTGACACAACCTTCTCCGAAAGCTTGGCATATTTTTGGGCCGTGTACACAGCATTTGTTCCAAGTTTAAACTCATATAATATACAAGCACAGATTATACAGTTTGGAGTACTCCAGTTCACGCTCATTTTTCTACTGTTACGAGAAAACCTTTCCAATTTTCTTTATATATGATGACTCTGCATTACATCTTGATTAACATATTTCGGCGATTGTAGCACCATTTATTATCCATTGCGCGTAATATTCTTTAACGTTTGTCATTTCATAAAAACGACAGAACGTTTTTGGTTACCTGATATATGTTAGAAGATTGGTGCAATTATAAAATAGTTGGTATTTAGAAGGATTTTGTGGAATGTTTATAACCCTATTAAAATAATTTCTCTAACCTATTGTTTTAAGTATTTTATTGAATTAGAGAAATGTATAAATATATAATGGCCTTACAATAGAAATTTTAAAAGAACTGAAACTTTTTACTCCATTTCTTTCAACATCAACAAAGCTGAACAAGTGGAAAAGAAATTCACGATTAAAAAAGAATTTAACAAATAACTAGCTATGTTGACAACCCAATGTGTTTAAATTGTATGAGGTTATTGAATTGTTTTGGAGAAAAATAATCCTAGTTTTATTGTAGATTGAGAAAAGATTTATAATATTAATTTTATTTAATATTAAACAAATAGAAAATCATATTTCATTGTATGTTAAAAGAAAACTTAACAAAAACACATTCTCAATGATGTCTTTGTTAAAAGTAATTTTTTTCTATCAAGATCTGGCAGAATGAAAAGGTGTCATATTCACAAACATATTCTAGTTTTATAAATTAAAATAAATGTGTAAAAGATGTCGCTTTCACTCAATTAAACTACTTCAATTTTAGAACCCTTGTGAAAATTTTCAACTGCCATCTTTCAGAAATAATTGTCCAGTTAAATGCAAGGAACTTATGATTTTATCTTCTTGGTTAAACGTAACCCCCCCCCCTCCCCTTAAAAAAAAAAAAAAAAAAAGCGTAATGAAATGCTTTCTAGATTTGTCAGCAGACTATTTTTTCTAAACTGATTTGTTAAGCTTTAAATATGTGAAAATATCTATTTCTTTCTTCACATTTTCTTTTGACCAATGAAGTGAAATTGAAAATAATTTTTTATTTCAATATTAATGAAGAAATGTCAATAAAAATATGATACATATTATTACCTATTTTCTTCCTGACACAGTGATTGGACAGAATATTCACCTTGAGTGTGGATGTATTGCACTACAGTTAGCCAGAGAACAGCTTAACTATGATCTAAACATTTTTTGAATGAAAATTAGAATAGAACGGTGATTTCTTTTACAGTACAGATAAAAAGGATTTTTTTTTCCAATTCAGTCACCAAAAAGGCTTTATTAATAAAATCCTTTGAATTAATGAGGCTTCCATATACTTCGTTCTGAACGTAGTTAACCTTGAATAGCAATTGACATGCTAGTGTCTGTTTTCCAATATGTTATATTATAAATACTAAAATACTTCTTTTATAGTCTATGGAAGTAACTATTCTGTAAGTAATTTTTTTTTTTTTTTTTTTTTTTTTTTTAAACAATGGAGTAATGTAGTTGCATCTTTAGAGAAACTTCGTTAAAAGTTACAAAAAAAAAAAAATCTCTTTGAAATCAATTCAAATTAAAATGTCTAACAGTTTATATGACATCCCTGGTGTTAATTTCATCACAAATTTTGCAGTATTGTAAGGAGGAGTAGTTGTGAAACACAAGACAGTCAGATTTTAAAATGATAGATGCTTTTGGAACATGATAAAGTAAAGTACCTAGAACTCTTAGATTCTTTGGGAACATGATAAAGGAAAGTATCTAGAACCGATTCTAAATTGCAATACTGCCAAATAACTGCCTATAAATATTATAGTTTTTTTAAAGGAATTTTACAGTACTGTTTGGGCATAAAGGGTTAAAATGCAATATGTACCACTAGATGTTAAATAGGATAATGGAAATATATTTCACACCAATTTTTTTCTTCAGCTCCTGTAGCTTTTTATTTCATATAAAAATAAACACAGTGTATATGAGCTGTTCTGCATCCACTCACCATTCTGTAAAAAATTATTATAAAAATTTATTAAGCCATGATTATATGAATTGCCAACAAACTTGAGCAATAAATATGTACATGCACTAATAGCTGATTGATGTAATCATTTTTATTATTATTTCTGAAAATATAGATGAAATTATGACATATTTAAAAACAGTGTGAAATTGTGATCAAATAATTGTATATTGTAAGCTTTTATTTAATGACAAATTCTTAATAAAATATTTAATTTTGATTAACAACTGAGTATGTTTTTTTAGAGCATGAAGTGTTTTGTCAAAGAAATAATTTTGAAAATTTTAAAGTGCTTGGAAGAAGCTCCCCCCCTTCCCCGGTTTTACAGCAAAACAAGGTGTGTGTGGTGATGGTGCGAATATTTGAGGAGGTTCAGATGATTAATTTATTTTTATTATTATTGTTGTTTCTACAAAGAAAGAAATAGAAGAGATAATTTTTAAAAATTGAAGAGTGAAAAGCTCATGAACATTGAATGTTGGAAGAGAAAACAGGATTGTGAGGGGGGTTGGGTTGGGTTGATTATTGATGGCCAATTATCTACGCTTGGGATATAGGTCCGGGGGAGTGCCCTTCGTAGGGGTCTTTCTAAGGGAACCTAACCTGTATTTACGCATGGATAAATCCACGGCTCGAAGAAAAGTGAGGGGGAATGGAGAAGGAATTTATGTAAAATTTTAAAACAGCGAAAAATACAGCAAAAATTCCTTACTTTGTAAAAAAAACATTTATGCTTTTTTTTAAAAAAGGGGCGAAATATATATTAAATACATATTTTAGGAACACCCAAAAAATTTAGGAATTTTAGAGAATATAAGCCTTTATTTTTTACATAAGAAAAGAATTTCTTCCTAAGAGAGTGGGAGGAGAAAAGAGATACAGTAAAATTAAGATAAATAGCTGAATTTAAGCATGAGGATAAATAGCTAATTATGTTTTACATTTTTTGCTAGCTTTAGACAAAATATTTATTTCTTAACTTAAACACATATATATAAATGCATAAAAACTGGGTTTTCATTTTTAATGATAGTGAGGCAGTGTGACTTGTACAAGGTGTTCCTTCCGACCAGTACCAGGAGGAAAAGGTAGCTTTCCTATTCCTTGTTTTTAAGAATTCAACTAATTTTACTCAAACCCATGAAGCTAAAATAAGTGGAAACCTTTTAAAGAAGATTCCAAGTTTTTAGGAATATTGAATTTGGATGGGAATTTCAAAAAATGTCTCAGTTATCGCCAAGTTGGCTTCACTTATGGTAATCTATTTTTGTCACCAAATTTGGAGATATTTCATCCAGTATCGCCAAGCTTGGCAAGAATTTGATGCTGGCAGATAGGACTATGTGGTTTTAAATATGTATGAGAGTTGGAATAATAGTTACAACAATGAAAGAAACTTTGCGAGAAGCCATGTTCAATAAAACTCATAAATTAAACCAGTTGTTGAAATAATCCCTTATTTTCAATCTGTTGTCTTGTTCCAAAATGTCAGCTATCCTAGAATAAAACTGTTTTAAGATAGAGGCAAGAGCGTTTTAAGATAGACATGTCCATTAGAATTATCCATATAGTGACTTATTATGATTAAATATAAATTTTAACGTTAGTTGAACATTTAAATTCTTTGCAAATACTATTTAATTTATAAACAAATACATAAATTCATATTTCAATAATTTTCTTTTCTTTCTTAAATGTAGTTATTTATTTCATGATGATATCATTCAAGATATTTTGAAACTCAAATGATTGGAGTTGAGATAGCTGGAGTTTCATTATATATATATATATATATATATATTGCGCTATAATTTAAGATCATAGGGAAATAATACAGATAGTAACACATAAATATTTTATATTTTATTTAAAGAATACCAAAACATAATTTTATGAATTTAATTTGCAACAAAAACGTGTTAACCTTGAAATCAAACAATGACATGTAAAACAAATTACAAACGGTTACACAGTTCAAAAAATTTTAATCCTAAATTTGTAAGCAAAATGTATATAGGTTTTGTTTTTAAAAAAAATATGTACATTAATTTTTTGATGATATTCTTTCTACACAAAAGCATGATTCATTTTCCTATATTCAATACAGGATAATGCACTTAAAAAAAAATTATAGTAATAGGAAGCATATCACATATCATCTGATATGACACTAAAACTGGCACCTTTTTTAACATAAATTTTACTGAATAGTACAATTTTCAATAAATATAGGGTGTCCCCTTCCACAAAGCCCTAGTGAGAATTTAAACAATCTATATGCTAGTAAGGAGGATGCAAGAAACCTTTGAAAACCACCAGATGAAACATTAGTGGCTAAATTGACATAGCAAACAGAGTTCAAAATAATGCTGTGAAATGCACATGCATGTGTACATTGCATTTATTCTGAAGGAGTGTTGTTACATAATCTAAGTTGTTTATTTTTCCAACAAGAGATCGTTCAAAGTGAGAAGATTGTTTTGTCAGAAGTCTGGTGAATAGCAAACTCAAAAAATTACAAAGCAATGCAGGGTATTTGATATGATTATACAATAACCTGACATGCTGAAATAAGTCTTTATATGTAATTAAAAATTATGCAGAGAAAAGAAGGGGGGGGGAGGGAGGTCCAAGAAAAAAGGGCATTGATAGTTAGCTCTCTGCAGGTTATTTGATTTGCTTCTATAACTCATAAAACAAACATATAGTTACACGTGCAGGTTATTATATCTAAATAATATTTTCCATAGTAATCACAAATAATACATATTCATTAAATGTTAACTTGTTTTTAATTAAATTAAAATTGTTTGAAATTATTTAATTAATTTTATATATATATATAAATTTATAAATAAATTAGAAAATGGTAATTTAACGCACACTAATACTTTCTAAAATACCCCTTTTATGTCAATATGTATAATATATATACATGTATATTATTTTTCTCCCAATTGTTATGTTTCTGTGTTGTTACTTAATGGTTATATATATGTATATATATGTGTATATATATATATATATATATATATATATATATATATATATATATATATATATATATATATATATATATGAGGGGCACTAAAAAATGTTATTCCCGGTTCCCAAGTTGGCTCTCTGCACCTCTGATGTTATTAAGCATGCAATTTGAATGTACATTGTAGTTTAGAACAAATTAGTTTTTGGAATTTCTTCATAATTTCACTAGCTTTTTTTTTAGAGGGGATTGGGGACACCCTGTATTTTAAAATAATGATGTGAAAATACATGCAATTTAATAACAAACCAAGAGATTAAAATAATTTTGAAAAGCTACATGCAATTTTTTTTTAAATTGGAGAATTTCATTTTTTATTTTACTTTGCATAAAATACTGTATTTTTTTTTTTTTTTTTTTTTTTTTTTTTTAAATGATGTAAATTTTGCTGCACAATTTTTTGCAAAGAAAATCAATTATAATGAATTCAAATTCTAAACTTCATACCTACATACACACACACACACACACACATACATTCTGAAAGTCATATTTGTCATTAAGACTGATTATAAAACAACAAAGTCATAACACATATTAAAAAGATGAGAAAATTACATGTCTAGCTAAGAATAATAATAAAAAAAGGTTTTTGCATATCTGGAAACAAATGTAAAGAATATTTAAACAAATTACTAATTTTGTATACCAAATAAATAAGAATGGTAACCTGTAATTTCATTTTTTTAAATACAAATAGTGAAAAATGTAAATGGAAAATTAAGGTAATTCCACAAAGATCCTGCTAAAGAAGTTATACCAGATAAGGCTATACCTGCTAATTTCTCATAGTAAAAATCAGGAAGATTCAAGCGAAAAAAAAAAAAAAAACAGATTTCATTAAAATCAGGAATTCTTGCAATGTTTGCAAGCTTAGCAGAAATTTATTTTCTAGAAGCCAGTTCCACAAATCGCAATAAAAGAATAATCTAAAAAATTACCATTATTTTTAATCTTTTTATTTGAAAAAATGTATCAAATTATATTTATAACATAATACAGTAAAACTTTTATAGCAGACACCTCTATTTAGCAAAATTTTTTTCAAACAACAAAACCTATATATTTGTTTGTCTTTACCTCTGAAAAGCGGATAAATTTCAAGCTCCCAAGATGTCTGCTATTTAGAGGTTTTACTGTCTACATCACCAAACAGTCTATCGTCCTGCATAAGCCAATAGTGCAAAACTTATTAAGCTGACATTTCTTCAAAAATGAATAATGAAATTAGTATATACAAAGCCTTCTTTAGAAGTATTAATTTTAATCAAGTATTTGAGATAATCTCACAGTTAAAAATACTATACAATACAGGGTTCCCAGCAAAACATGTCTGGCAATTTCTCTGACCAAATCATAAAAATCTATGACCAAACAGGTATGCACAAAATCTGCTGTAAATAACACAAAATAACAAAAAATCAGAAATTTGTATTGTAAGAACAGGGTTCATACTTTTTTCTGAAGAGAAAATTCAAGCACCATTCAAGAAAATTCCAAAATGAAATTTTATAAAATACTATAATGCAAGAAAACTTCATTTTTGCCAGTTTTCAAATGAATGCTATACAACAAAGTCTAGAATGTGAAATGTCATGAAAAAGTCTAGAAAAATGTAGAAAACTTTTGTCCATATTATGGTTTTTCTGCATTGCATTTGAAGGAATTTCTCGATCTTGAAACCGACAAGCGACAAGAGTCTAGATATTTTTCGGAGGCACCATGTAGCAAGAAATATAGTAACAGTTTTCTGAAAAAGAAATGATTTCAAATTCCCCCCCCCACAGACCTTTCCATGACTTTTTAGGAAATATTTGTAAATTCTGACTTTTTCTATAAATTTTTTAAATTTCCATGACTTTCCCTGACTACTTTGAAATTCCCTGACTTTCCAGATTTTCCATGTCGCTGGGAACCCTGCAATATTGATTTCTTCAAGCAGACAAAGGCACAGAAACGCAAACACCGTAGTTAAATTGCTTTCATAAGCAAAACGTATAAAACAGTAGCATGGGACAATTGCCTATATTTGCAGATTTACTCTTTCTTAGTTTCCCCCCCCCCCCCTAAAAGATGAAGCAACATTGTATGTCACATCATGATTGGTTTTAATCAATTCAATTGCTGCAGAGTACTTATAGAATTTTGAAGCAGAGATGTGCAGAGAATTTTGAAGCAAATTGAATCTAAATCTTTTGATTAAAATTGAAAAATTGAAATAATAGTTTTGTTTATTATTTTAAAAACAAATAAAATTACTCTTTTGAAAATCAAGAAGATTTTATCTTCTGCCAAGAAGCCAGTAGAAAATATGTAATCTGGAAGCCTTCCTGTAAATCGGGAAGACTTAGCAGATATGCAAGTGACTATAATAATAGCATTGCATAATTTATAAAATATGCTTGTGTAAAATCAAAGGGGAAAAAAAAAATTGGCAATTCTAACTTTAAGTATATACTTTTAAAACAACAAAAGAATGAGAACACAGAGAATTTTATTCTATCTAAATAAATGCAAATAAAAAAGAAAAGAAAAAAATATATCACCTGTAAAACTATATCAGACATCAAAGGTGATTCAAAATCTTAGAACATCTGAAGAAATGATACATAATCTTGTATATTACTTAGAATGTACCTGATATCAAATTTTAAAACTGTAAATCCTATATTTGATGCATAATTTATAATTTTGTGAAAAGGAAGACTTGAGAATATCTATTCAATTAAAAAATCTGTTGCTTATTCTCGTATTTCAATTGGTAATGAACATATCAGTGCTCATAAAGAAGGTAAAAATATGGAAATTTTTCTTTGTATAGTTATGGAAATCTTTGAATGTGTGTTAACTTGGAACACATTGGATATTTAAAGATTAATATTTTGTTCAGAAAATTTAGCTAAACAATAACCTTGATTTCAGTTTGAATTTTCTATAAAACATACATACAGAGGTACATTTTTAATGCTTTATTTGTATAAAACCAGATTCCCAAAATGTCCAGTCACCTTAATTATTCTAAGCTATTTATGAACATGTAATATTTCTCATCCTAAAATTAAGAAAAACTCTACGTCAATCATAACACCACAGTAGTTATCACATCAGGCAGAAGTTCAGAATAAATTTAACAGACAAAGAAAAAAAGAAAGTATAACTAAAAATGATCAGTAATTGGCAATGCTGTTATTATTCATTACACTGGAAAAGAAATAAAGAAAAAAAAATATATATATCACAGACAGGTTTCAAAACATAAGTTTCAACAGACCAAGAAGTATGAGCTATTGAAGTAACAAATCACAACAGAATATGTTCAACGTTCATATTTCTTGGTCCATACAGCTGAAAATTTTGTTGGCAAAACTCATACTGGTTTGACCGTTTTTTTTAGCACTGTCCCCTGAATAAGATTGAGAGTATTTATATTACATTTGTCCAGTTAAAATTTTCATGCACACACTTTACCAGTATAAATTATAATATTAATAAATTATGATATAATGAGTGTTATCGTAATTCATAATTTTAAGAAAATCACATATTTGTCAAGTATGATATACAAGCACGAACCATTATTCATTAGATTAACTTTGTCAATGAAAACACATTTGTTTTAATCAAAGAAAAAAAAAGTATTTTGTGACAATTCATCATTAAATATATTCTTACACATGCCTTTTTATTTATTAACAATTTCATTGGTAGAAAACAATTTCATGTAGAAATTAAAGATGGTTTTGCAATGTCTATTGAGATAACTCATTTAGAAGCTGAAGTGATCTTTAAAACAACTTGCAATCAAATTTATGATAAATAATTCTTGATTATGTCAATTTCTATCATGCTATGAAAATAATTATTTGTTTTTTTTCTTCTGAATATTCAAAATTTAACTAAACAAAAAAGACAAAGTTGTCAGGAATTTTACTTGAAAGTAAAAGTTTTATCTTTGTGAGCAACACTTTATCTAAAATTTTTGGCACTCACTAAACAATCCTACTTTCCAGAGAAAGAAATCACTAAAAGAACGCTCACATTTTGTTCAATTTTGAACAAAAATAATCCATTGTTATTAAAATGTATTATAGTAATACATTCTTTAAAAAAAAAAAAATTGGGGGTTATTTTTAAAAACAGAAATATAATACCAAACAATTACTTAAGTTGTGCAATTGTCTACATAGATTTCTAGATTTCTTCAACCAAAGTAATTGCTTCATTTCAGTTGATGCTGCTGTCAAGCAATATTTTGATTTTTATTTGCTATATTTCATACATATTTAAAATCTTTAATAAATAAATCAAATTCCTTTTCAGGTGTGTGTACATAAATTAAATAATACTCTCAAATTATCACAAGCAACAAGTATTACTCTGATGAGAATTCTGACAATTATTTACAATTATACAAACTTATTATAACTATTTGAAGAACAATTATGATGTGTCGCACCTCATACCATTTCATTTTCAACGTCCAATATACAGAATACCAAGAGATTCTTTGTCATCATGAAGTTTTTCCCATTTGAAAATTTTAATTCACAAGAACACATCCAGTCACGAGTGAATAGAGTCTTTTCTATCACACTTCACTAACATTTTCTCATTTTATACACACTTATAATATACTTTTGGCATCATTTCCAACCGCAGTCAGAAATGACAGTCCTGTGTAAGGAAGAACTCGATGATTTACTGGCAAAAAAATAAAATTTGGCAACCATATGGACATGAGCACAACCTGTGACTTCAGGAGATAAATATTTAGGAGGATGACTGCATACATCACTTATACCTAAAATGAAATGTTCTGGGTGTGCCTCTAGCCATAACAGAAGCAAACCAAGCTGCAACATCCACATTTGCCTTTTCATATCTTTTAATAAAATTATGTTCCTGCAAGTAAAAAGTTTAAACAGACCGTTAAATTAAATTTTCAATTACAATAAAACAAATAATAATGACAGATACCATTTAGAGAGAGCTTTTTACAAAGAAAATCCACAATTCTGAAAGGTTCTATCATACTTAAATTACCTAATAATTTTCACAAATGGGCAATTATTTTCTTTGTTTTTACCTTTGCAAGTCACATACTCAGTAATAATAATTAAAAAATCTAAAATTACAAATTAATAGTCAGATGACATCTGAAAATGGTCACCAAATCTTGTATGTTGGTATCCAGCAGTAACAGAAGCTGTGAAGTCAAAGAAACTGTGGGATGCAGCAGTCAAAGAAACTGTGGAATTAAGAGGTTGACAGCTGGATTTTGCAGCTTCTTTGACTGCTGGATACCATTATTTCTCAAATGTTGGATACCACTACATGCTGTTACTTGCCAATGATTGAATGTTTCCTCTTCAACCACCTGATGCCGCTGTCTTCATCAGAAGATATAACTGCATTGTCACCTTTCTCCTGTGATTTTAACTGTTGCACTCATTATGTCACACTAGTACTGATGAAGGGCTTCCATGTTTGGACATAAAAGAACTGTCTGCTTTTAATTAAGGTTTTTAGTTAAAATTTTATTTCAGAAATTTTAATAAAAGTTTTTCTCTTCTTTTATATATTTTATTGCACAAAGGATTTTATCATTGTACACATATTTTAATCTGGAGATTCCAAGTTGTATGTATCCCCAGCATTTAGAGATATACAGATGAATAAAAAAAACTGAACTTGGACTTTTAACTTATAAAAGCTATATAAGATAAATAAAATCTGCAATAAAAATTCTACTGTGTTAAAAAAAAATTACTTGTTATCGAAAACGTTTAATATATATATATTTTTAAAGCATAGACAATTAACAAATAGTTAAACCTTCTTAAAAGATTTAAGTGGAAAAAGGTAGTTCTATAATGACAAAAAAGAGTATTAAATATTTTGACCCTTTGTATATCAACAATTTAGTAAGTTATCCTGAATTAACCAAGTTACACATAGTCTGTCAAATATTCTTCAGTTTATTCATACCATTAAATCATGCACAGAATTGCACTATTTATCCCAAATGAAAATACAATGTGTTTTAGGGCTGTAATGAATAGTTTTTGTAATATTCTGCTAAGTTAATTTGAAAAATACAAAAAATTTAGAAAAATATTGGCATTTTTAACAGTTAAAATTAAAGATATACAAATATACCCACCACCAACATTTGTGGATGATGTAATAAAATATTTTAGCTGTGCACAATGGCAGAGTTTAACAAGTGGAACGTTAAAACTTCTGTAAATTTTTGAATGGGCTGACTAGTTGTCCAGCTAGCATTAATAAAAAGAGTATTTTCAACTTTTGGATTACCATGGTCAAAATTACATAACAGGTTGAGTTGTGAAAAGTTCAAAAATTGGTAATAGGTTTCATTTTAAATAATAAGGAAGAATTAAAAGAATATTAATTAAATGTGATCTGTAAATTAAAATGTTCTACTTGGTATTATTTATCAATAAAGCTATAACATACTGTGAATTCAAAAATTAAAAAAATATATATACAGGCAGTTTTAGCATTTAAAATTATGATATCGCAAAGATATAAAGAGTGTGAGAGGAATATTTTGCACGAATATTTGCATTAAAAAAAGCTTTGTGCGAGGCGGGTGCCACTTTTCCTAGCAAAAGACCAAAAACAGCAATGTACTGATGAGTCAGAGCACAAGTTGCTGATATTTCAGCGTAATCCAAATTAGTTTATCGATTCATAACACTGGATGAATCATGAATCCATCATTACACACCAATAAACCACATTTTGTGCCTCAAAAGAGTCCAATAAACAATCACTTGGGTGGTCGGAACATGGCAAAATCTGCCCAAAGTGAACACAGATGCAATTATCAGCTGCAAAGGTCTTAGCCAGTATTAATTGGGGCGCACATGGCATAATACTTATCTGCTACCTTGAGAAAGGAAAAACAATCACAGAGAGTATTATGCAGCATTATCGGATCATTTGAAAAAAGAAAATGCTGCATATGGCAAAGAAAGAAGTGCTGTTACACAAAGAAAATGCACTGGGTCACACATACATGAAAGCGGTAGTAAAATTGAATGAATTGAACTAGGAATTCCTCCAGCACCTATCATGTTTTCTAGATCAGCACCCGATGACTATTTCCTAACTTGAAGAGGTTGCTCCAGAAGAAGAGATTTGCATCAAATGAGAATGTGGAATGCAAAACTGATGCATACTTTGGAGTCTTTTAGAAATCCTACTATATGAAAGATATCCAAATGTTATACAACCATTGGAATAAATGTATCACTCTTGAAGAAACTTAGTTGAAGAATAAAATCCATTTTTGACAAAAAAAAAAGTTTTTTTTTCTTTCCTATGGTAGTTCTGAGATTTTTCACTCCATGTAGCAATCTTAGTAACATAAGTATAGTTTAAACAAAAAGTATAACTATTTTATTAAATTCAAAAAAGAGAAAATTCACCAACAATAAAAATAATATTTCATTACACAACCAGCATAATGTTGATAGTTTCCTTTATCATTGCTAAAAATGTCTGACTTTTTGTTTATGCTAGCAGTGCTATAAAAATTCAATTACAAAATGATTGACAGAATATTCACAGAAATCAATGAATGTTTATCAGAAGTATAAAAACCAGGCAACATTTATTAAACCCCTGACCACCGAGCAAAAGGACAAATTTGTAATGTTTTCTCTGTAATTTTTTTTTAAATGCTAAAAAAAAGATGAATTTTTAAACTTGATATAAAAAACTTAATTACGTAAATGAGTAAAATCCTTGAGAGTGTTAATCATTACTCGATGTTTTAAAACTGCATTATATTTGTAGAATTACATTAATTTAAACAATGCTTCTATTGCAGTGGAACCAACAGCATAGTGAAAGGATAGGGTAGGGTTAACGTAAACACAGGAATCTTGAATTTAGGTTTTGGTGTGTACAGCTTCATTATTTTGTCACAGTGGTATTTCAAAACAGTATTTTATTGTATATTTTTATGAACAAATACTGCAATGTGAATTATACTTTTGCCTCAGAAGAATTTAACCCCAGATTGTTCATCATTTGGCGAGTGCCAAATTATGAAAATAAATACCTTTTAAAAAATCACCTATTCACTATAATAAGAAATCTCTAAAGAAAAAATTGATATGTGACATTTTATAATCAGCTTACTACACTTATCGATAAGAAATACACAGTTTACTATATTTGGTACAAAACTTAGACTGGTGTTGTTAGTCTAACAGAATAGTACCAAAATTGTATATTATTAAAAAGGAATATGAAACCATAACATATTAGTTTTGAGTTTTTTTTCATGTGCAACTCTAAAAAGTTTTTTTTCTTTAGATGCTATTAAAAAAAAAAAAAAAAAAAAATCAACACTTTTGGTTGAATGCGAATACAATATTGTGCAGTCATCTAAATTGGATATGTCAGCAAAATTAAAGTAAACATTCTTTAGAAATGGATAAAATATTG
Organism: Maratus michaelseni; assembly: GCA_963931845.1. Lineage (NCBI taxonomy): Eukaryota > Metazoa > Arthropoda > Arachnida > Araneae > Salticidae > Maratus > Maratus michaelseni. The sequence goes on along the minus strand of OZ007588.1, from coordinate 29,179,609 downwards.
ATACCATGATGTGAACACAATAAATATACACAATATAACACAATAGTGACTAATAGAAATTTATTGAAATTTTCTTACCAACAGTTCTCTATACTTCGGTCGCTTTTCATAATCTTTTGTTAAGCTAAATAGAGAAAAGAAAATCATAAAATGCCATGAAAACTTAAATCTTTGGTTTGATCATTATATCATTCTATAAGTGCAACTGCACATAAAATGTAAAAGCACTAAACTTTTAAACTCTCTAGCACTAAACTTTACTCCAGTACAGGTTTTGTACTAGTAGGTGGTTGGGGGAGGAGGTTTTCGGTTTAAAAAAAATTAAGTGGGAGGTTTAAAAAGTTGGGTTATTTTATGTGGCATCCTTAAAAATATGCATGAATCATAAAATCATGTGATCTAGCGCAAACCCTGTAGTGCATCAGTAAATTTAAAATTTAATGAAAAATTCCTTTTTTTTTAAAAAAAAAAACTCAATAAAAATGCAGCCACTTTCTGTACTAAAAGTTTAGATGTAAAATACATCTAAAAAATTGATAGCAGGGATGTATCTAAAGGGGATCTGAAGGTATACTTCGAAATCAGCACTAATTATGGGCACATATATTAGCTCATTTCTAAAACGTCACAAAGTATCCATGTTCAGTCCCTGCAAAACAAAATCTTAGATACTCTGCTGGTTGATAGTTAATAATTATCTTTTACATGTATTTTAAAATGTATGTAGTGGCAGGCTTTACCCTAATAATTCATAGGTCAGAATTGTGTTTCACACATGTTAAAATTTGATAAATATTCATAGAATTGCAACAATTAATAGACAGATACTTTAATCCAATGATTAATTTATTTCAGATGGTTTAAATTTAAACTATTACTTTATAAAGAGATAATTACCAACATTCAACACAGCAGTTATTTTCAATTACTCAAAAAGTGGTATTCTATTTATAAGAACAGTCTAATCATAAAAAAAAAATGCTTTTATTTTCTCAAGTGACAGAGTAGTTATTGTTTTTTGTTAACAAAAGGACTGTTATCAAAAGTTATAGGACATCCTGGGGAAAAGTTCAAATTTTCTGCACTGCATGTTATTTAGAGCGAGTAAAACTCAAACCTAAAGGATTGTATGAAACATGTTTGATGTAATAACCGTTCTTTTCGGAATTTTGAAGTTCTTATTACATTTCATTGTCGTTTGTGAAGAACACTGAGACGATTTAGTTTACATGAATGGAAAAAATTAATTTTTTCTATGAACCATAAATAGCAATTTGTATTAAATTGTATCTTCAGAGCATGGGCAAAATTCATTTTGGGGCCCTCTGAAATTGTGGGTCTGAGACACATGCAAGTGTGCCCCTGTGATAATCAGGCTCTGAGATATATCTGAGCTAGGATAAGCAACAAGTACCTAAATTTTTCAAAAACATATCTCCCGAAAATAAACCTCTTTTTGTGAAAAAATAAGTGTAAAATCCTGTCTTATTTTCAGTAAAACACAGTGATGCAACAACAAGGAACATAATGAACAGAAATCATCAATCAAAACTATCTCATTGGAAATTTTATGAGAAATAAACATATGAATACGGAATAAAAGAAAAATATATGAAGGAAACTTACCAAACTTGAACGAAAGCAGAGAAGTCAAGACTAAACCCTAGGTTTGGAGGCAATCTAGGAGGATCTTCCTGCAGCACTTTACTTAACACTTCAAAGTCTGTTTTACAATCTTGATATGGAAATTTACCAGTAGCAAGCTCGACCTAGAATAATTACATAAAGTTGGAAGAATTCAAGTATAAAAATTACAGCAAAATAAACTTTAAAACAAAAGACAACTGATTAAAATTGCATAATTTTAACTGAAAGTGCCATAATATTGAGATTTTCTGGTACATTTTAATTATTTATTAAGATGTGTTATTGCTACATATATTTTTTACTGTAACAACTAATGTAAAATAATATTACATGACATCTTTAAACTAGTCGTTGGGGGCCACCACAATACTTACCCATCATGAATATGCATAATATAAAATATGAAAATAAAAGATGGATAAACTATTTATAAAATGCATTGCAATTCGAATGAAATCGTGGCTTGATGACATCATAAAATTTAAATGCTCTATTACTGAATGGCATAAAAGAAACATCCTTATAACTCCAAAAATGATAATCCTATTAACCAACAGTTTACTGTGTCGGATGAAGCATCTCATTTCCAATTAAAATAGATCTTTGAATTGCAATTTGAATGAAACACAGGGTCATGAAAAATCAAAGAGTGCGGTAAATAGGATTCTAAATATCTCGGCAACTCATTATTCGATCACCTTCATTCTTAATGCAAAATTTATGTTTTTTATTGTCTTTTATATTCATTCCTTAAAATAAACAATTTCGAAAATTTTTATATACCTTTTATCAGAACGAATATTTCGAGAGTCCGAAAAAAATAGTTCTGGATAATCAAGGCTATTGATTTTCAATAAGCTTCTTCCCATTATTACATACTAAGTACATACCGAATTTCAAGTCTCTATCTCAATTTGTTCGGGAGATAGAGCATTTACAGACACACAGATGGACGAACGGCAAATTTTTTTTTTTTTTTCTAAAAATATGTTTTTCAGAATCTCCAATGTCTGAAACATGGAAATCAGTCAATTTTATTTTTCAGACTTTTAAAACGATTGCAAGATTTACCCTATACTACGTATGATGGGTAAGTAATAAGAGATTCGGTTATTTTTGTTGTACAAACTTGTAAGCTATTTTTTTATTTCAAAGATATTATTTATATATATATATATATACTTATTTATTTAAGATTTTAAATAGTTCAAGTTAGTACACATTTTACCATCATTCTACATACAAAACACCTCAGATTTATTGAATTTTCACAAGTAATATTGCATATTTATTGGCACAAGCCTATGCAGATCTGTAGTACCATCATCATATATGTAGAGCTATTTGTGAAAAAAAAAAAAAAAAAAAAAAAAAAAAAGAAAGAAAAGAAACTAGTAAAGTTCTGGTAAATTTTTGGCTTTTATAAGTTTATTTGTTGTATTATAGTGTGTAATAGTAATTTTTAATATGGCAAAATAAAGGTTAATAATTTAACTACAAACTATCAAGATGGTTTCAAATTAAGGGAGGACACTTATTATTTTTTCCTTGCATTTTCTTATAGTCTATAGCATTTATAATACACCACAAAACTTATTTTTTCAATTTGAATTTTTACAAAAGTTACAGCAATAAATATGCTGCTGTAATTAGTTGCCGTTAAACTCATTTTTCTCAAAACAATATATTTTTTTCACATGCCCACTTGAATTGCTTGACTATTTGATTTGAATTTTAAGAAATGGTTCAAAATTGAATTCTCCATGGTTCTGGATACAAGTTTTTTTTCTTTTTTTTTTACAAGCATTTTAATGTGTAACGTAATTCAAATTGGATTTATGGAGCCACATAAAAATATTTTCCCCTTTGAATATCCTACAATTTTCAGAAGTATCTGAATTTTGAAAAAACACTATATATATATACTATACACACACACACACATATATATATTTTAATTATTATTTTGATATGTCAGAAATGCTCTGTGCAAGTGGCCAGCTGACACCGAATTTTTAGGACACCCTCGTTTACAAGGATGAAGTATGAAAAAATTTTTAAGGAAAACAAAAAAATTACCAAACACTCTCTAAACATAATAAATTGCAAAACCTTACAACAGTTTACATTGTTATTGAAACCCACAAAATTCCCTTAATAAAAATTGATCCTCTTTTTATGGCATTAAAGTTGTTTTATTCCCCTTCAACAAGTCACACACAAAAATAACACAGTTTTAAGATTCATCTGGAATATGATGATTTGTACAATGTATTTGCATGCTTTAAGATGGTAACGAGCAATACTTACAAGAGAAATTCCTAGACTCCATACATCAGCTCTTATGTCATAATCTGGATGTTCAGGATCAGGAGGATCAATCCTTTCAGGCTGAAATTTTGGAAAAATAGAAAACTTTCTTCATGTATACATAAATACATATTTATGAATATATATATATAAGCAATAGCAAAATAGTCTTAAAAAAAATGTTTTTTAAAAAACGTGCTTTTAAGAAGTTATGCATCGATGTTAACTTTTGCTGAATTTTAAATTCCTGTTCTTTTTTTTTTTTTTTTTTTTTGAGACTGGCGACCAGGCCCCTACCTGCCAGGTTTCTCTAGCTTAAACGGGTTTAGTTCCTGGCACCGGGGCGCGTAGCGCCACTGAAGAGATGCCGCTTAGCGGCTGGCCATTGCTGGTAGGATGGCTATGTGGAAGTCTTAGTTTTGTTCCCATTTTTGTTTTGCTGCTAATTGATCTGATTCTTTTTGTATGGACCTGGGCTTGGCATCACACCCATACGTCATGCCAGCGCTATGCAAGTTGGTCTCGTAATTTAGAACCTTGATCCGGTGACGAGACCTTCACCTGACTAGGCACCTCCAGAGGTATAATTCACAGGTAACTTAGAGGACTTTGCTCCCACGACAAATTTTACATGCACCGGGTGCCATTAGTGTACATGATGAGAAAAAAAAAGAAAAACCTGTAAGGAAAGGGGGTTAATACATGTTTATTTAACTTTACAAAAAAAAAAAAAAAAAAAAAAAAGATTACTTTTACTTGTGTTGGATTTTTTTCCCCCCTTTCCTTTTCTCATTTGTTACAGGTTTCTGATTGTGATTTGGGTTTCTCATTTTTCGCTGTTGATTTTATACTGTGTTGCATCACTGGTAACCGTTAAATTTGTTTTCATGAATGTGCTCTAATGGCGATCAATCCATAGATACCTTATGGCTGTTATCATGAACTCGATGAAGCTATTTGAAGACTTGGTGCGCTGTGGGCTGGGGCATGTTCTTTGACCATTAGTCCGTTAATTAGCATTAACTTCCACCCTCTTAGACGCTGAAAAATCGATTTTTTTGTCGCAGGAAAGAGGTATCCTTTGCACTGCTATTTTTGTTACACATACACATACATACGTATATACATACTTTTTTTTTTTTTTTTTTTTTTTTTTTTTTTTTTGAAAGAGAAGGTAAATTAGGCAGAGGTTATATACACTTTGAATATAGAAATATGGTGGCTGCTGGGACTTTTATGTTTTTGTTTGTTTTTGTTGTATTAATCTATGTTTGTCTGTTTCATGTCGTCTACATTGTTCATTAGCCATCTGATCACTGCTCTACCTTTGTTTTGTAAATGTTTGTTGTTTGCAAGTTGTCTGTGCCATAGTTTTTCGTTATGAACTGTGATGTTGACCAGATGGTGTGGCTGCGTGAGCGGACAGGACGTGAGGTAGTGTTTTGATGACCCTAATTCCCCACATATGCATTCTGGAGAGCTAAATTTGGTAAATCTATGTAGGTATTGTGGGAATGCTCCATGTTCTGTGTAGATTTGGTTCAGTAATTTACAGATTATAAGTCTTTTTGTGTCTACCTTTGGGAAGTATCCATGGGTTGTCGTACCCGTGTCCCCGTAGTCCCACTCGAACTGCCATTGTTTCATTGTTAGCTCTTTTAATATACGTTTAAGGTTTGATATTGGTCTTTCTATGTGATAGGGTCTATCATTTTTGTTATTTTTAGCTGCTTCCTTTGCTAATTCGTCGGCATCCTCGTTTCCTTGGATGCCAATGTGTGCCTTAACCCAATTAATTTTAAATTTGTTGTTTGATTTTCTTATTTTGTTTTGTATGTCTGCAATTAGTTTTACTCTGATGAATGGTTTGCTGAGTGATAGTATTGCTGATAAGTAGTCCGAGCGAATGCTATAATCCATCCATGTTTCATTGCCCCATTCTGTTGCCTTTAGTATCGACAGTAGTTCGGCTTGGAAGACGCTGTTATGTTTCCGCAATGGTGTTGACCATGATTTAACTTTTTTGTCATTTTTGTATGCTACGAAAGTCGATCCTGTAGCGCCTGATTACAATTTTGAGCCGTCTGTATAAATTGTTATATCTGTTTCATTGTAGCCTATCTTTGGTTCTGTTTCTGCTGGATGAGTTTCCCATATGTTTATTTTGTTATCATAGCCTGTTGGTTGAATTGTATTACCGTATAATTTACATGTTTCTCTTAATCTTGTTATTGTTCCATATGTTGCTTCATATTTGACCTGTAGGTGTATTGTAATCAGGCCCGCCAGTACCTGAAGGGCCGCTGTTGGGGCAGTTTTGTATGCCTTGACTATGGTCAGCAGAAAATGTCTTTGGCAAGTGGTTAGGACCTGTTTGCTTCTGACATTTAATTTGTGTCCCCAGATTGGGGCTGCATATGTTAGCACTTTTTCCACTACTGTTCGATATCAAATTTTTATGATGTCTGCTTTTATTCCCCAACCTCTTTTTGCCATTTGTCCCAGCATACTGAATGATTTGCGTACTTTGGTTGTTTGGTGCTGGCAATGTGGCAGCCAGTTTAGGTTTCGGTGTATTATGACTCCTAGATATTTGATTTGGTCTTTACCTTCTAGATCCTTGTCCTCTAATTTGATTCCCTCTATCTTTCCCGAGACTTGAACTGGGAGGTTGTGTAAGCGAGGTCTGTTTAGATACAGTAGTTCTGTTTTTTCCTTGTTTAGCATAAGATTGTTACTTTTTAACCAGTTGTTGAATTCTTCTATTATTTTATTTGCTAAGATTACCAGTTGTTCTTTGGTTTTAGCTTTGAGTATTAGGATGAAATCGTCAGCAAATGCTTGGATTCTAACCTTTTTAGTCCAGTTCTTTTTTAAGGCTACGTTTGCTATTAGCAGCCGAAGTAGCGGGCGGAGACAACTTCCTTGCGGACAGCCGCCAAAGGTTTGTCTTGATTGTTTTATTCAGTTTTCCTCTAGTGTGACAAATCTGTTTTCTAGGAAACTAATTATCCAGTTTGTTAAATAAGTTGGGTTCGGAGAGTTTTTTAGTATATTTGCTATTATTGGCCATCTGATATTGTCAAAGGCTCCTTTAATGTCCATTGCTACTAGTAGTGTTTGGAATTTATCTTTTTTATCTTGTTTTATAGTTTTTATTAGGTTGTTTAGTGCGTGTTCTGTTGAGGTACCTTGTTTAAATCCATATTGATTTTTGCTCCAATATTTGTTTAATGTCAGGTGGTGCATTATTCTACCGTATATTATTCTTCAAAAATTTTACTGAAGGCCGGTAGCAGGCATATAGGCCTATAGTTTTTGGGGTCTTGGGGGTTTTTACCCGGTTTGTGGAACAGGACTACTGTACCTATTTTGAATGTTTTTGGGAAGTGTTTTAGCTTTAGGCATGTGATGAATAACGAGAGCATTAATTGTGGCGTCGCTTTGTGTATTTTTTAAAATTAAATTGTAGTCTATGTAATCGAATCCTAGAGCTTTGTTTTGCTTTATGTTTTTTATTATTCTGCTGAGTTCTTGTTTTGTTATGTCTGGTGGGTTAATGTCTCTGAATTTCGGTGGTGCGGTTGTGAGTTTATGTTCTGTGTTTGGATTTGTTAAGTATAGGTTGTCTAGAAAGTGGTTAGGTGTGTCTTTTATTGTGATTGTTTGGCTAGATGGTAGTATGTTTACTAGGCGTGCTGGTTTTCTGTTCTTTATACAATGCCAAATCTCCATGTAAAAATCCAACATCAAAAGCTGGATTGTTAATTGTTAAAAATTAACAGATTGTCAAATCAAATTTCTCAGTTTCTTTTAAAAGTATGGCAATAGGAAAGAATAAAAAAAAAACAAAAAAAAAAAAAAACATTTTTATATTTCTATAAATGTTACTTTACACAGGGTTCATACTCATTTCCCCTCAAAAAATCCCCTGAGAATCCCCTGATGTATTTTCCAGAATGAATAATTTTCCCATGTTGACAATTAACGACATTTTTTAAAAACTTAGTAAGTATTATCCCCCCCCCCCCCCCCCCAAATAAATAAATAAAGAGGTAATCACAAAAGTTAAGTTTTTACATCAGAAGGTTAAAAAATAAATTAAATATGTATATATATACACACACAGGTATGTATAAAAAACCTGTATGTATTTTTCCCAGATCAGCAGATAATTTTCTAGGTATCAAGATTTTGTTATGTTACACACAAAAATCTTAAGAGTTGTGAAAGTTCCACTCTCAAGTTCACAACTGATTCTGAAGCACAAACTACTGATTTGTTACAGAATTTTTTACAAAATTTACAAATTGTTGAACATTTTGCAGATACATGCTTTTACTTCACAAAGCATGCGAATAGCAGCAAGTGCCCTCATTTCCCAGAGTAGCCGATTGTTTTGCCAAATTTTCCCAGGTTTTTGGTATTTTTTGGAAAATCCCCTGAGATTCCCCTGATTTTTAGGACACAAAATTTATCCCCTGACTTTCCCCTGATTCCCAGGTTTCCCCTGATGAGTATGAGCCCTGTTTACATTACTGTAAAATATACACATTTATTTATTTACTAGCTGACATGCCCGGCATTGCCTGGGCCCGTCATAATAACCTTAAAAATACCTAAAATCAATGTTGAATGATTTTATATTTTTAAATGAAAATATATACTAACAAACTGAAGGCCAGTCGTTATAGTTATTGCCGATTTAATGTCGAATTAATTTCTGATGTTTTGATATATTAAACTTTCAATTCTGACCAAAAGTTCCTGAGGAAACCTAAATAATATAAAGTGCTCCCCCCACCCCTTTCCTCTTTTAAACTCAAAATAATATACAGTTTTGGCCAATTTATTTATCCCATTCAAAAATTTTTTCCAAAACCTTGTTTCTAAGATTATTATTTTAAAATTAAATAAAAATCACACACTCGTGGCATCATAATTTACTTTTATATTTTAACAGAATAGTAAGGCTACTATAATTTGTGACTTGTGTTATAGCCAGTATACGTCAGGACACATGGCCGTTATCATTATCTTTTTACACGTGAAGATTTCACTATGGTACTCCATTGTGAAATTTGGTAATTTTTGGAATTCAATGTTCGAAAAACGGCATTATCATTAGATTTGAAATTTATATCAAGAAAAATACATTTTTTTTACCTTTCTAATGAAGTTTGTCTAACAATTTTCTGACAACTACTTTTCGAACTATTAATTTTTTTCAGCAACTTCAAATGTTTCATTTTCCGAGATTAATCTGTGGCAACGATTCGCGAAAATACCAGTCGTCAGCAAAGCATAGCTTTTTATTAAGAGGATTGTTGAGTCACAAAATAGATAAAAAAAAAAAAAAAAAAAAAAAACATGCCTTAAAAATATTAAAACTATGTAGAAAAATAGTTTTCTCAATATATAATCAAATTTTAATTAAAAATAATCTATTAGATGATAATTAAGTTCTGAAAATGTGAAAATATTGTATTGTCATTAGAAACCCACAACTGTACATAATTTCCAGAACTCTAGTCTATCAGGAAGTTAAAGAAAAACAGATAAAACAAGCAATATATATATATATATATATATATTAAGTCAATTCCCACTTAGGTCAACAAAGAAAAATTTTATTTTAGCTACTTTTTATTAAATAATTACAATTAATATAAATATGTATATACATATGACAGAATCACAATATTAAGTGGCAAAATTTCTTTGCAATTTTCCATTTTAATAAATAATATAAGAATGGCCCGGATAATACATAAGTACCAAAAATAATATGAAACAGTATAGAAAATAACATTAAAACATAATCACGAGTCAACAGTTACCATGCCAACAGTTTCATGTAGTAGCGAATCTTTCGAAGAGGGGAACCTAATGAAGTGTTTATGCTCATTTATCTTCGAGTTTTGAATGCTAGTAGTTTGGTTATTTAATGAATTAATATTTGAAAAAACTGTATTAACATCCAGTGTCGTCCACTACAAATTTAAAAAAATGTATTTGAACTTGAGTGGATGAATAAAAAGTATTTTATTAACGATTGAAAATTTGAACAAGATATATAAATACAGTAGAGTCCCGCTATTCCGAACTAATTGGAACCGATCATGTTCGGTTTAACGGGAATTTGGAATAAGCGGATTTCGTTAATAATAATCAATGTATTGACTTGTTAAAGCATAAATTATGTGTGGGGACATCTGCGAGTGTCACCTCTATGCAGCGTTGATCAGCTCGTGGTGAACAGGTTCAGTGAAAGTGGGAAAGTCAAGGAAATCCCTGGCTGTGAAGATGCAGAAGAAAGCTGTGTTGAGGCGTGTACTGCTATTGACGAGAATGGCCACAGCAGTATGGAGACGAAGACATCGTAACTACAGTCCAGGGACTCATCAGCTGAGATCGACTCGGGGGAAAACGAGGAGGAGGTGAACGTTCAAACTAAACTCATATCACACACAGACACGGCAAATGCTCTTGACCTCACCTTACGCTACGTCGAACAACACGCTTCATCAACACCAAATGATATTATGTTCACGCGGCGATGGCTTAACATTGCATCCCCAAGTCGATTCAGTGCTCTTCATTAAAAAACAATCCCTGACTTTATTTCTTAAGTGTGTGTAAATTAGTTATTTTTTGCGTTTAGCAGTGATTAAAAATGATTCTACAGAATTGCATAAATGGGGCCGACATGTACTGCAAGTAACCAGCTTTCATTTCAATTTGGTTTCAGGTGTTTTCATCAAGCTTAGGCTCTATATATGTCTCTTTAACTTCTTTGTATAACAATAAATGTATGTTTTTTCACAAACGTCTTTTTAATTTTTTCTGTTTTTAAGTTAAAAAAAATCGGTAATTTTCTGATCTCTGTTCAGAATAGGCAGATTTTCGGGATAGTGAGGTTCGAAATAGCAGGACTCTACTGTATATAGAGAAGAGTGTAAGCTAATAGTAGGAATTGAACAAGAACCCAGATGATACTTAAAATTGCTTCAAAAATAAAAGTTTTAAAACATGTAATTTTAGAAAACTCACAGCCATATATGCAGCACATCCTGCTGATCTCGTTTTGGCTTTGGAGTCCACAAGTCTTCCACTAATGCCGAAATCACAGAGCTTAACTGTCCCGTTTTCATCTAATAATATGTTTGAAGGTTTGACATCACGGTGTATGACCCCATGTGTTTCTTTTAGATAGTGCAAAGCTTTAACAATCTAAAAAATAATAAATAAAAAATAAGAAGGGATTTAAGGTTAATAGTACATCAAAATATTATAAATGTATTGGTAAGAAATACTGGTAAGGTGGAACATAACAAGAAAATTCATTTGATAGCTAAAATCATATAATTAATTTAAGATTCAAATCCAAACTAGCTACTTTCTGACACATTTTTAAATTAATTTTTATTTACAAACATATCAAATTGGCAGGTTTTATTAAGAAACTATGTAATCAAACTGTTTCCCCCCCTTTTTTTTTTTGGTAAAGGCAGATTATTTTTCAGGAAATGCTGTCAAATTCGGCATTTTGAACCAAATTTCCAGATGCAACAGCACAGGTAAAGGACAAAAAATGCGTCCTGTGACAACAATCACTTACAACTCAAGATGTAATTCATTTATTGGAAAATGAAAAAAAAGGAACTGTTCGATTACAAATTACTTTAATAACCATGTTTGCAAGTATCATGCTTTTATGTTAAGAATATGTCAGAAAGTTTTTTTTTTTTTTGAGAACTACCTTAAAACAAACTTAAGAATATAACTGAATATCATAGAAATTCCTTAAAAAAGACTATATAGTTTCAAAGCATTGAATTAATGGCTGTTTCCACCAATCGGGTAAAAGCATGGCCAGCCATAAGAGGGTACATGATGGGCGCACCTGTATCCAACATCTATAGTGTCCCTTTCTTTCTGTTTTAAATTTTATAATCACGTAAACAGTGTCTTCTGCTACCAAAATATTTGCTGAAAGAATATGACTATGTCTAATTAAATTGTTAAGTACACATAAACTGTGATAAAGGTTTTCACAGATTGCTGCTACAATTGAATTTCAATTATTAATTTTCATACAAAAAGTGTTTTCCTTAGTTGAAAGTTCCGCGATTCTGTTATACTTTAACAGTATAGGTCAGATAAGTAGTGCAACTTTGAAATATTTATTTGCATTTTAGAACAGTGGAATGTTCATTTATAAGAAAAATTATTTTTCTAATAAGTAACATTTCACCAAAGAAAAGAAAATTTCAGAATCCTTTCATAGTAAAAAATTGATGGTATATATGTATTTAAATTCATTAGAAATTCTTGCTTTTAGCTTTAATTTTTATAATTGCACTAGCAATTATCATGATAAATCACCAGAACCATTATGTCTAAAAAACAACAGGAATGTGTCATAACCTCATTTATAAAGAATGAAAATTGCAAACATGCCAAAAACCAGAAATGATATGAACAAAAGAAATGCACAAAAAGAAGAAAATAGAAATAGAGTAGACTTTAACTTTCATTTTATAATAAATAAAAAAAAGTTTTATCTCTGCTTATCAGAAAACTGCTAAGCAGAGTAACAATAAATTTTAGTAATTAATGTGCTTCATTAATTACTAATGCACATGTTTGAAACATATTCACTTTTATTTCTTAATCAATTTCATTAATTACTAATGCCTATATCAAAGCATTTGAAATGTATTTTATTTTTTATCTACAAGTTAAGATTAACTTGGAGAAAAAAAACCTGTATATAGATATTACTATTTAGGAGATAAGATTATCGCCACTAATTAGTAATACAGTAATACCTCGTTTTCGTTGACTTCGGTTATCACCGGTTTCGGTTTTCGTCAATTTTTTCCACTAAAAATTTGTTTCGGTTTTTGTCGGTTGCCTTGGATTTCATTTATTTCCTGTGTATTTTTGGGATTTTTTTACTGATTGCGATTGCTCCCTCAAAGAACCAAAGAAAGTTTCTTGTAAGCAACTTGTTTAGTAATAATGTCTTTCCCCATTTTAGGCAAATCTTAAAGAGGCGGTAGAAACAGACCACTTTGGACAGCTTTTTTGAGTGACATAGGTCCCCTGACTCTGTAGGTACTCCTACTGCCAACAGACCAAAAAGGGAAGTGACCCCAGATACAGTGTGTTGATACCAGTATATTGATATAATTGACTCTGTTTTCGTCGGTTTAGGATTTCACCGATTGTTTGCGAATGATTTATCGATGAAAACCGAGGTATCACTGTACTTATATCAATGTTTTTACAGTATTAATCACCAATACCAGTTATTAATTTAGCATCATCATTGCTTTAAAATTAGTAATGCTTATAACCCATTGTTCTTGAGTAAAATATCTGAAACCTTTGAATAAAAAACACTCACAGAACGGAAATATAAAAAGCTGTTTGTGATTGTGACTGAACTGATTTCTGCATGAGTAGAATTTCATTGTATAATAGTTTTGTGTTAAAGGTTTTCATTTTTTTAACAGACTTAAAAAAGGAGGAGGTTATCAATTCGACCCGTATGTATGTATTACGTTGTTCACGCATAACTCTCATAAATGTGCATAGATTTTGATAATTTTTATTTTGTTTGAAAGAGTAAGGGTCCAAGGTGGTCCCATTTCAATTTCGTCAAAATCTGATCATTAGAACAAATTATTTTATTCAAACTTCCATTATTTTGATAATTTAATTTATATTTCAAAAAGTCCATTATTTGAATTGTTGCCAATTTGTAAAATAGCACACATAATAATATTCCCTTTCAATTAAAAAACGTATTTACACGTGACTATCAAAAACAGAAATAAAACTTTAAAACAATAATTAAATGATCACGTGTTAAAAGCAGTAAATGTAGAAAAATACGTTATAAAAAATATACTTGCGGGTGAATATTAAAAAAGAGAAATTATTAAATTATTACACGTTCAGAACATTAAATGGGAAAACTTACGTCATATTTAAAATGCTCAAATAACATTACTTCCAAACAGTTTCAATTTAAAAACATATTTACATGAGAGATTAATTTATTTGTAGCTGATATATTATGTATACTAAACTACGAAAAGTCCTTCTGGTCTATACCGGCAGGAAAAGACAGCCTACCTATTCCTTAGTTTTAAGATTTTAGCTAATTTTACTGCAAAACACCAAGCTATAAAAATGGATGGAACCTGATTACAGAAGATTCAGTCGCAGTTCTCGTCAATATTCAATTTGAATCAGAATTTCGCCAAATATACTAGCTATAGCCAAGTTGGCTTCATTTATGGCAACTTGTTTTTGTCGCCAAATTTGTTGATATTTCGCCAAATATTGCCTAGCTTGGAGAGAATTTAACGCTGGCGAACATGAATATATAGTGTTGCGAATGTGAGAGTTAGAACGATGGTTACAACAATGAAATAAAACTTGCGAGATAGCATGTTCACTAAAACTCTTAAATTAAAACCGTTTATGGAGGAATCCTTCTGTCTTGTTTCAAAATATCGGCCACTCTAAAATTTCAAAATGCTATATCTCAGGCATTTTTTAAGGTAGAGGCAAAACAAAAATTGTTCCGGTATCCTTGGATCAAGGCTAAACATTCAATTGAAAAAAACCTTTAGGATTTCTAATATTTTTAACGACTTTGTACATCTTTTTGAATTTGAAATCTTTAAGTGTCTATCATAGCGCCTCCTTCTTGCCGAATATCCCCAAATTCAACTGGGCCCTACAGGCCATAGTAAAAAACACATACAAAAAATTTGGTTCAGTACTGCGGATAACCTAATACACTTTCCGATGATACAATAATTTAAATGGAACAAAAATCGCTATCACAGCGCCCGCTTTCGGCAGAATATCCGCAAATTCAAGTGGGACCTGCTGGTCACAGCCAAAAACCTATAAATGAAATTTCGTTCAATTCTAGGTTGCTTCATAACTTGACACACTTTTCATTGATACAAAGAGGGCACACACGGACAGACAGATATTTTGTAAAAACATGTTTTTCGGAATCTTTGACTCCTAAAACATATAAATCCGTCGAAAACCAGAAGTTGAAAAAATTTTGATCACAATACTTTCTTCTATTTAGATAGAAGAAGGTGAGAAAAAGAGGATGTTAATAATTTGACCCAATGTATGTATGTATGTATGTTTTACTCCTGTTCACGCATAACTTTCATAAATGTGCACCGATTTTGATATATATATTTTTTTGTTTAAAAGTGTAAGACACTCTGGTGGTCCCATTTAAATTTCGTCAAATTCTGATGATTAGAACAATTTTGTTGTTAAAAAATTTTGAAAATTAAAATATGCGTGGAACCCGATTACAGATGATTCATTCCCAATTCTCGTCAATCTGAATGAGAATTTCTCAAATTAGTCAACTATAACCACGTTGGCTTCATTTATGGCAACATATTTTGATCGCCAAATTTGGCGATATTTCTCCAGTTGTCGTCCAGATTGACAAGAATTTGATTCTGTCAAAGATTTTATTAAAAAATATTTATTTAATGGATAATTTTGGTAAATTATAATTTCTATAACAAATTACTTATTTATTCAGCAGATGTTGAAATCAAGATAATTGTCTATTACTGTATTAATAACAAAAAAGTAGGAAATAAAATAAACTTTTACAAAAAAAAATATTAACAGACTTAAAAAAAAGCACTAAAAAGTATTAAATAATTCTTTAAAATTCTCTAATGACAAAATGTTATCCATTAACCACAAATCTGATATCATGTGTCGGAATAAAAATGATAAATTTAATATGTACAGTTTAATACCCACCAAACATGGATTTTCGAGAGAATATATTTTACAAGAGATGAATATACAGACTTATGATTCAGTTTACGAATATATACATATGAAAAGCAATCAATTACTTTTTGAAGTCGGTGCCAAACAACCCCAATCGATAAATTAATAGATACTAGGTACAATATAGTCACAATTCTTACTAAACTTAAGGTAGTTTGGCACCGACTTCAAAAAGTAATTGATTGCTTTTCATATGTATATATTTGTAAACTGAATCATAAGTCTGTATATTCATCTCTTGTAAAATATATTCTCTCGAAAATCCATGTTTGGTGGGTATTAAACTGTACATATTAAATTTATCATTTTTATTCCGACACATGATATCAGATTTGTGGCTAATGGATAACATTTTGTCATTAGAGAATTTTAAAGAATTATTTAATACTTTTTAGTGCTTTTTTTTAAGTCTGTTAATATTTTTTTTGTAAAAGTTTATTTTATTTTCATTAATAATGTAAATAATAATTTAAATTAGCTTGATCTTTTCTTTCACCAACACCCCAGTAACAGAATTTTTTAAGTCAATCTGCCGCAAATCCAATATTATCTTGTTGATTGTATTATCTACAATCTTATCCAATATTATCCCAACAATGCTGGACCAAGCCTACTCTATCAGAAGAAATAATAGTAACCCATAAAATAAACAAAGTTTGTATTTACAAACAAAATGGGGGGGGGGGGGGGGAGTTGAAAATGTATTTTAAGCTATTATTAGATTAATTTGAAAGGTCTTAAATAATATACAGTGCCTACTACCATGCAATGTTTCTGCTACTGGGGCTAAGACTCATCACTACTGAATAGCCTCAATTTTCTAGGCAAATGATATTAAACAATAAAAAAGTTAAAAAATCCAAACCTGTAAAGAGAATAGGGGGGGGGGGAGGGGGGAGGGGGGGGTACCTTAAAGGTTTTCAGCAACAATGCTAAAAATAAAACTTTTACTTTCAAACTTTGTACTTTTAATTAAAAGTACACTGTACTCTTGACATCTCAAAAAAATATTTTTTTCCCTTGACATGTATTTCTCTAATGTTAATTTTGATTCTTATTATAATGAAATTTCGGTATAAGACAGAATATATTTAAATTTAAATAAAAGGGTCTCTGCAACCTGCACCGGAGTGAATCAGAATAACTAACATAATTTTGAAAAAACAAATATATCTATTTCATCCCAAAATCTCACCATACAACCAGACGTATAAATTAGTTAGTATATTGCACCAGAATTAAATTTAAATTACCTGAAATCTTCTACCTAATTTTTAAAATATGAATCAATGTATAAATTTATTTATTAAATTCAAACTGTATACTTCAAAAGTTGAAAAAAAAAAAAATAAAAACTCACCAAAGTGAAGTGTTGAGTGACACATGGGACTTGGTGTTGAATTCAAATATATTTATTGTATAACACATATATAGGAACAACGATCAGAGCTCCGGAGGTAATTACAAGTATGATTAATAATGAAAAGTATAAAAAATAAAATATTATTTCAGCTATTATTTATCTGTTGTAAAGAATTGGACCTCCTCATCCAGGTGCACGATGTGTCATTCTAGCATTTCCTGTGAGTACACTTAACTGCATACCTTCCCTCGCTATTTTTGCCTTGAAGACTAGCAGATGCCGAATTCTATTGTACTGTGAGCGGAAAGTTCGGACAGTGATGTAGTGGTAAGGTGTTACCCAAAGAGGGGTCTTATGCTTTGATCCTTGCCGAGGTCGTGGGAACGAGAGCATCTGCGAGAGAAGCGATCTCTGCACAAGATTTTTAGGTTTGCGCCCGAAACTTTGCCCTTTGTCTTAGAACGTCCAATGACGGACTTAGTGAAAACGAAACAGAGGGATCTCAAGGCTGCTAAGAGGCTGGAGAGTTTCGAGGGGCCCGCCACGACAAAACCCCGCCCCCAGAAGAAGTTCCCCTGCGAGGATGAAAAAGTTAGAGAGAGGAGTTGTTTGGAGAGATCAAAAAGAGAGTGGTGACTCTCTGGTAAAAGGGAGGAAGGAACGAGAGTTTCCGGACTTAGTGCAGTAGAAGCGCTAGTGAGGCCTGACCTCTATGTGTTTTGATACGGCAGGTATCAGGTATAAATCCTAGTGAAGAGAAAAGCACGACCCGTGCTAGAGTGAGAGTTCTTAAACTCTGAATAATTGAGAACGAGTAGTTTTTCCGAAAGAGAAGGAACGGACGTGCCTTGATCCGTATGAACTCTGGCTAGAAGTTACGACTGATCGTAACATTTGGAGACTTTAGTTTGGTTCCAGTTATACTCAGAGTCAAGAGAACATTAATTTATTAGCGATTGACTCACGAAAAATAATCAAATGCTGTAATGAACTTTCTTGTACATATTTTTATTAGAATTAATATTGTTATACAATAAATTCTACTTTCTAATTTATGCGAGATAATTCTCTTTACCAAACCATCTGATCGCGCTACCATTCACCATCTTTTATCGGGTCGGTATAGAGGAGTTATTACAACTGGTGGCTTGCGGTGATGGATTAATTAGCAAAAATTAATGACATTCTCTAAAGACAAAGAGTGGACTCTGAAATTTAAATGATCAAAGTGCTCCAAGAAAGAGTCTCCTTGTGACTTGTGACCTGAGTCTCCTTAGACGCCCCTGTGGATCAACACAGCATCAGAAAGAGAAATCTACCAAGAATTCTGGAGAGTGTTTCCCCATCAGAAAGAGAAATCTACCAAGAATTCTGGAGAGTGTTCCCCCATCCGGAAGAGTCCCCATCCGAAAAGTGTGATAGAGAACCCCGTCTGTGCTCCTGAGAATCTCTGAAGTCTGTGCTTCTGACGCCCTGAAAGACTCTTAGTAATGGAGGTAAGCTCTTTTTATACTCAGAGTGGCTTTAATTGTTATTAGTGTTTGTATAGGTGTTGTAGGCTTAAAAAAAAAAGTTGTATGTTTATTTTTGTGAGAGTAAATATTTTGAGAAATTTTTCCGGTAGAAAAAAAAAAAAGTATGATGAGATATTTCCGATATAACTAACTTATTTAATAGACAAATTTTGTAGTTAAAATTAAATTATTGTTGAATTAATTTAATGCAAACTGAGAGTTGTGCAGTGTTACAAAATTTTAGCTGAATCTATAAATGAGAGTTCATTGAAAAAAAAAAAAAAAGTATCGAACGCATTTCATATTTTACGATAACAGAGTTGATTTTATATGTTTTTTGTGAATTATTCTAAATTTTTTTAAGAGTGGATGCAGAGACTAAGACCACCATTGATTAAAAGAGAAAGGAATTGAATAAGACTTTTGCAATTTAAAATATTTTTACTGTGCTTTTTGAAATTGAAATTGTTGTTTTGTGTAAAATTGATCCCATATGTATTTTATAACCAAATACCAAGGTGAATGTGGACGATAGGATAGGGTTGCTTATTTTTATATGTTGCATATTTCTTATATATTATTGTTATGCGTACTTTTTATGAGTGTATATTTCAGTATTATTTTAGTGCACTTGGTAGAAATTACATTTAATCTTATTGTATTGTTTTATAATTGTGGGAAAGATAATTTCTAATTTTAAACTTTAAAAATGTCGGAGCTTAAATATTTTAGGAAAGCTGATTTGCAAACGTTAGCTTGAGAATTTGAGGTCATTTTAGAAGAGAATGATACAGTACCGAAAATTATAAAAAAAATAGAGTCGTCAGAGGGTTTTGATAAAGAGCTAGCCTTAGCGCAAATTAAACTGTTAGAAAAAGACAGGGAAAATAAGTTATTGGCGGAGAAGGAAGAGAATGATAGACTTCAGTTAGAGAAAGAAAGATTGTGGGAGAAAGCAGAAAAAGAAAAAGAACGCGAACATGAGTTAGCTAGGTTAAAAGCGACACAAGAGTCAGATGACCGGAGTACCGCATCCAGTAGCATCTCAGTTAGAACGAATCATTTACCCCTAAAAACAATTATGCATCGCTTTGATGAAAAGAATTCGGATATTTCGTTGTTTTTGAATTTATTCGAGAGACAGGCAAAAAAATGTAATCTAAATTCGGATGAGTTGGTGACGAACTTACTATCATTATTACCTGTGGGAATGGCCGAGTTAATGAGAGTGAAGAGAACCCGAAGACAAAATTGATGATTTTCAATATGTGAAAGAAAAATTGTTAGAACGATATCGTTTGAATGCAGAGACGTACAGACAAAAATTTAGTCAGCATCCCCGAAATCCTAATTCAGTTTGGAAGGACCTGGTCTTTGAACTTAATAGTTTTTTAGAAGGATGGCTGTCATGCTTACAAGTTTCGGATTTTGAAGGATTGAAAAATTTGCTTGTCACGGACCAGATCAAACGGAGGGCGTCTCCAGAAATGCGCGAACATTTTATGGATAACTGGGCAGAGATTAAAGACCCGGAAGAATTAGTAAGGCTTTTAGATGCGTACGAGGCAATCAAGCGCCCCTCTAAAAAGACGTGGAATCCGAAATTCCCTTTAGAGAAGAATTTTGAAAGACCCAGGACTTTTGAAAATGGACGAAACGGTAACAGAAATCCAGAGATTAATTATAATTGGAGGGATCGAAGTAACAACAAAGATAGGGAAAAGGCGTTCGAAAAAAGGCGAGAAGTTAAGTGTCATGCGTGTTTTTGAAGCGGGCACTACAAAGTAGATTGTCCGGAAATTAAAAAGAGAGATGTTGCGCGGGTCGGTCACTTAATAAGTAAGCCGACACTTGAAGAAACCTTCTCCCCTTATTTGAGTAAAGTATTAGTGAATGGAATTCAGACAACTGCTTTAACTGACAGTGGGAGTGAAATTGATATCGTCGCATACGACTTGGTCAGTCAAGATAAATTGAATGGAGATCACGTATGGATTAAAACTCCGCTGGACAGTAAATTATACTGTTTACCTATAGCAGAGGTCACTTTAGAAATTGAAGGTGTGGGGGTCATTGAAACCAAGGCAGGAGTTAACAATAGAGGTTCGGATATGTACTACTATTTGTTGGGTAATCGCACTCAGAAATTGTTAGAACAGGCGAAGAAAAAACCCGAATTGATGAATGCAGTTTTGACACGCGCTCAAACGAGAGAAAAGGGTGGCCCAGCTCCGAATCCGGTAAATAAACAAATTATGATTTCCGAGGGGGAAAAAGAAATTTCTAGCGGGAATGTTGAAGCGGAAACTTTGAATTCCGAAGAAGAAAAAGAGGATATTTCTAGCGGGAATGTTGAAGCGGAAACTTTGAATTCAGTAAAAGAAAAAGAAGGGGGAATTTTTTGCGAGTGCAGTGAAGCGGAAGCGTTGAATTCAAAACTAGAGGGTGAAAATCTAGAAAGCCCTATTGAATTGGTTAGTGTGGATAAGGGATTATCGCCTTTGTCGATATGTGAGGGATCTTCGATCTTAGCAGAAATTGGAGGGAAGGATAGTCAAATTGAATTAGACAGAGATCAATATCTCAAAGAGATTAGTAAAAAAACAGAAGGTGAAGAATCGCATTGTAATGCAGGAGATTCTTTGATAGTGGCAAAAGCCAGAGACAATCGCATGAGTGGGGGGAAGCAGGTGCTTGTCCCATTGCCTTATCAGGTAGATATTTTTGGCGCGTGCCTAGAAAAAGTGTCATTACACTTAGGGAAAGGGAAAGTTAAAGGAAATGTGTCAGAATACTTGGACCTTGGGAAAAGATTGATAAACGATTTATCTACCGCATTTCTAAAAAGGTTCGGTGTTAAGTTAAGAAATCCGAGAGTGTGCTGCACAATAAGCGATAGTATTGCATGTTGACATCGAAAAGTTAGAAAGCTTTTGAAAGCGTTAGTATTTGGAGAATGGATAAGAGAAATGGAGGAAAATAAATTCGTGAAGGGATGTGTGTTTAATCTCACGAACAGGTTAAAAAGAGGTCGAGTTTTAGCCGTTGAAAATGTGTCAGAAAAACGAGAAAAGAGGAAATTTTGGTTTGACAGAAAGGCAGTGAAACGGAAGCTTAATGTGAAAGATGAGGTTTTAGTTTTAACCACCAGAAAGCCAGATAAAATGTCAGATAGTTAGATATGGCCGGGAAGAAGGGAGTCAATAATTACGGAAACAAATTATATTGTGAATGTTCCTGGGAGGCGACAGAAATCTCAGACTTCTCACGTGAGTTTAGTAAAGCCTTACAGAAAACGGGTGGAGTTAGCAGATATCTTAACGCGGGAAATAAACGCACTTAAGAATTTCTGTTTACCGTATCTAGATGATATGGCGATTTTTTCAGATAGTTGGGAGGACAATATGCGTCATCTAGAAATAGTATTAAAAAGGGTTAATGACGCGAAACTAAAAATCAAATTGGCCAAATGCAAGTTCGCTCAGAAAACCGTAAAATGTCTTGGGCATATTGTAGGTGAGGGTAGACGGAGGCCAGCTGAGGCGAAAGTAAGGGCAATTAAGGAATTACCGGTTCTGAAATCGAAAACTGAAATTCGTAGATGTTTGGGAATGGCTGGATATTATTCCCGGTACATAAAAGATTATGCAGTGATTGTAGAACCATTAACGAGGGCACTTAAAGGGAAAAATAAAAAAGAAAAGATTGCATGGAGCGACGAAATGGGAAAAGCCTTTGAGACTTTGAAAATGAAACTTACTGAAGAACCGGTGCTATACGCTCCTAATTTTCAGAAAGAATTCATAGTACAAACTGATGCTAGTGACTTAGGTATTGGCGTGGTATTGGCTCAAAGAGAGGGATCGGAAGAGCACCCCATAATATATTTAAGTCGCAAATTTGCTGATAGTGAGAAAAGTTTCTGCTCCACTGAAAGAGAGTGTGCTGGAATTATTTTTGCGATAAAAAAGTTAAGGCATTATATTGATGGACAAAACTTTTCTATCGAAACCGATCACAATCCCTTGGTATTTCTAAAAAGAAATTCTGGAAATAATCCCAGGTTATTAAGGTGGTCCTTGGCTCTGCAACCTTATAATTATGCCATTTCTCATCGCGCAGGCAAAGACATTCCGCATGTTGATTGTCTGAGTCGAGTTTAAGGAGATTTCTTGATAAACTTTTGTATATAATTATTTTAAGATTTTTTATTTTTTATTTCACTGTGTTTTATTTCATTATATGTTCATGATTTCTTATCAGAGCGCACAAAAAAGAAAAGGAAGGTAGTATTATCTTATTCATGTATGTTTCATTTCTTGCCACTCTGATGTAATTTGAGCTTGCAATTCTTTATTCGACTCTTAGAGATTCTTAGTGTTTCACCCTTAAGAATCGTTTGAGGAGGGGGGTGTTGTAAAGAATTGGACCTCCTCATCCAGGTGCACGATGTGTCATTCTAGCATTTCCTGTGAGTACACTTAATTGCATACCTTCCCTCGCTATTTTTGCCTTGAAGACTAGCAGACGCCGAATTCTATTGTACTGTGAGCGGAAAGTTCGGACAGTGATGTAGTGGTAAGGTGTTACCCAAAGAGGGGTCTTATGCTTTGATCCTTGCCGAGGTCGTGGGAACGA
Source organism: Maratus michaelseni (assembly GCA_963931845.1). Classification (NCBI taxonomy): domain Eukaryota; kingdom Metazoa; phylum Arthropoda; class Arachnida; order Araneae; family Salticidae; genus Maratus; species Maratus michaelseni. Next base: position 29,156,266 of record OZ007588.1, on the reverse strand, counting down.
GAGCATCTGCGAGAGAAGCGATCTCTGCACACGATTTTTAGGTTTGCGCCCGAAACTTTGCCCTTTGTCTTAGAACGTCCAATGACGGACTTAGTGAAAACGAAACAGAGGGATCTCAAGGCTCCTAAGAGGCTGCAGAGTTTCGAGGGGCCCGCCATGACAAAACCCCGCCCCGAGAAGAAGTTCCCCTGTGAGGATGAAAAAGTTAGAGAGAGGAGTTGTTTGGAGAGATCAAAAAGAGAGTGGTGACTCTCTGGTAAAAGGGAGGAAGGAACGAGAGTTTCCGGATTTAGCGCAGTAGAAGCGCTAATGAGGCCTGACCTCTATGTGTTTTGATACGGCAGGTATCAGGTATAAATCCTAGTGAAGAGAAAAGCACGACCCGTGCTAGAGTGAGAGTTCTTAAACTCTGAATAATTGAGAATGAGTAGTTTTTCCGAAAGAGAAGGAACAGACGTGCCTTGATCCGTATGAACTCTGGCTAGAAGTTACGACTGATCGTAACATTTGGAGACTTTAGTTTGGTTCCAGTTATACTCAGAGTCAAGAGAACATTAATTTATTAGCGATTGACTCACGAAAAATAATCAAATGCTGTAATGAACTTTCTTGTACATATTTTTATTAGAATTAATATTGTTATACAATAAATTCTACTTTCTAATTTATGCGAGATAATTCTCTTTACCAAACGATCTGATTGCGCTACCATTCACCATCTTTTATCGGGTCGGTATAGAGGAGCTATTACACTGTAATTACTGAATATAATTGTATTAAAAAATTATTTAAAGAAAAGAAGATTAAGGTATGTCCAGCTCAGATATTGAAGATTGTTCTTTTAATATATATTAATGATTTGTATTACAAATCATATTAATTCATTTTCCTTGTAGTATCTATGACGAGGGAAAGTTCTGAGTTATTGAATATGAGCATTAAGATCGATGTTATCTCTGGACGAGGGAAAGTTCTTAGTTGAAAAATATGAGTATTAAGATCGATGTAATCTCTGCTCCAATTCTGAAGATTGCTCTTGACTAATTTATCGATGTTATTTTCTCAGAGACCATAACCAACATCAGTAGCACTTAACACTAAAGAATAGTTAAATGATATTGTTTGCTCTACCAGTGAGGACCGCTCTAGATTGATTAAATGAGGATAAATAAAAACATCACTACAAAGGCAAACCATCCATCGTTGCAAATCTCATCACAACCGCACTTATTAAATATTAAGAAATTTGATGTTCTTCGCCACCAGCCACAATCCGGCGGCAAGCCCAACAGCTCTCCTTTTCATCTCTATCTTGCTCGGAATATCTAAAGCCACTCTCCCTCAATTCAAAAACACCATTCTCAAGCGCTTACTAAACATCCAATGAGCGAACGGCAAACTGGTCGCTACGTCATAATACATCGTGAAGCAAGGCCGATCAAGAAATTAAACTCCAAAATGTTCTTAGCAAAAGGCTTGCTTGTGGTTAAAGATAAGTTTTAACTGACATAACAACCCAATGGAACGTCACTGAAAATGTTCTCTAACGTTTGACGGAGACCTTGGAGATGCGAAATCTGACCTTGAACGCCTCGAGTCAATGAAAATGTCTAAAATTAGGTGCATAGCATCCAAAAACTTATCGTTTTGAATCAAAGAAAAAAGCAAATCTACCGTAAAGAAGCAATGGCGGCGATACATCATTTAGCGCTCACTTCAAAACAAAACAGAGTCAAATGTAGAAAATTCCATACCTACGAAAGTTATGAACAAAACACGATAAAATTTTAGCTACGATATAAAATAAATATTTCTTTCCATTAGACATGTTTTAAAAATGAAAATATTTAACTTAAAGAATTTGAAAAAAAAAAAAAAAAAAAAAAAACTGTTTTTGGAATTTAGAAACATTATCAGAATGACACGATTTTGATACTAACTTTTGCGTATATTAAAAGATATAAAATACTTATGTTCCGATTTAAAATTGAATAGCAATTAACCATTTTTAATTTAATAATTAAAAGGAAAAATGCTGTATTATTGATATATTGCTTTTATATGGATAATTTTAAGAATGCACTCCTTTAAAAAGTAAGTGAGATTAGAATTATTTTTTGAAGTAATGTTTATCGAAAGTTAGGAAAAATTTAATTTTGGAAACCTAATTTAAAAGGAAATAATTTGAAAAATATGTGAAATGGAAAGAAATTTTGCAATAAAAGTCATCATTTAAAAAGTAAATTGTTTAAGCATTATTTATTTTTGTAAATAAATTTATGAACTATTTTAAATAAATTAAAGTTAAATATTTAAAAGGAAGAATAAATTATGGGTGAATTTATTTTAAATCATAACACTTATGTCAAAGAGTTTTCGCTCAAAACCTTGTTAATACTGAATTATTTTTTAAGTCAAAAAGGATTTGCAAATGAAGTATGGTTTGCTTCCCAGGTATGCTTTCGAGAATCTGCGACACCCTTCACTATCGCAATGAGTGGTCAGGGATGATTCTGAGAAGTCCATCTGGTGACTTTACGGCAAAGGGAGCAAAAACAGGTATTTCCATGTCGTATGGAGTGCGGGGGGAGGGGATTGCATTTTTTAACCATTAAAAGCATAAAATCTCATCTTCCAGGGAGGGGGGATTTAAATGATCTGCCCATAGGAATTCAACATTCAACTATCCAATCATTTGTCACTTATGGCTGTTGCTTAGTTAGGTGTGATGTTCTAAATTGTTCAGAATTTACTGTACGTGGTTAAGTTAATCGGTGAAAAACATTAGTATAGTAATAAAAATGTTAGTGAATCATCAGTTCTAGTCTCAAAAATGGAAAGTGGTTCCAAAGAAAAGAAAACAGTGAGCGTTAAGTGAAAGTTGTACATGTTGACAATAAAAAAAAATTGTACAGATTTTAGAGGCTGTACATAAATGTGAAAAAAAAAAAAAGGACAAATCGCTAAGGATTCCAAAATTCCAGCATTGACTTTATCAACAATATTGAAACACACCAACAAAATTGAGAAACTTTTCGAGCAGGAAAGAGAAGCTGTGAAGAAGATTAGAATTGCTAGATATGTTGATTTAAAAGAATGCTTCATAAAATGGCTTAAATAGTGTAGAGATTGTAATGTCTCTCTCAGAGGTAAAAGAAAAGACCGAACAAGATGCACAAAAACTGTGGCAAAAGGATTTCAAAAGCAGCAATAGAAGGCTGGAAAACTTTAAAAAATATATATATCAATAATTATGCGGCAGGAGCCAATCAGGGGGTGATGAAATTTGTTCGGAATGGATTAAATATCTTCCTGGTCTTTAGGCAACATTTTCAATGCTGATGAGATGGAGCTTTTCTTTTAAACACTGCCGGATAAAACTGCAGTTTTCAATGGAGAAACGTGCCACAAAGGAAAGCAGGTAAAGAGCGAGTGACATTACTGTTAGCTGCCAACATGAGTGGGACAGAGAAGTTGACTCCTTTGATGACTGGGAAATCCAGAAGTACAAGGTGCTTCAAAGGAACAGTCTTTTTCTCTTCACTGCAAAGGGAACAAACAGGCTTGGATGACAAGATAATTTTTTTGCAGACTGGCTGAAGTAAATCAATAAGAATATGTGCAAAAAGAAGAAGAAAATCATTCTTTTTATTGAAAATTGTAAAGCTTATGGCATTATCACAGAATTTAAAGTGGTAAAAGTGGTTTTCCTTCCACCAAACACCAATTCAAAGCTGCAACCTCTCGATCACGGTATAGTCATAAATTTCAAAGTTGGATACAGGAAGCAGGTTGTGACTCTATGACTCTGGATTTATTATACTATTGTTCCATATCTTGTATATTTAAAATTTAAGCGATTTTTTATGTTTTGGTTATGACCTTGTTATCACGAAAATTCGCTATATCAAAAATTTTTAGTGCCCCTTTGACTTTGAGATATGAAGAGCATATTGTATATGAAATCTTCTTATATCAAAGTGAAAGCTCCCCTTTGTTGTGCCTATGGACTTTATAAAATTAAGCAATACTTTTAAAACAAAATGTTTTTCTATTGAAGGTAATTACCAATACTATTTTTCATTACCCTCCCCAACTCTTCATAAAAAATCCCGTGTATGCTCCATATGACTAGTTAAAAGTCAATTAACACGAGGGGCCGAAAAATAAGATGCATCTAAAAATAACAATGTACGAACATTAAAATAACATATAGCCATGTCTAATAAAAGACACCAATTAAACTCCATTACAAAAGATTTCTCGAACACTTTCATGGAAAAGGACAAGAGGAATAAATGAAAAGAGGTTACTAAGAAATACTTACTGCAACAGCCATCTTGCCTAAAATTTGCTCGGGTATAGCAGCTTGGAGTTTCTTTAAAAGCTTATCTAAGCAAGTAGCCATGAGCTCCATGCAAATCCATACATCAGATTCTGTGATGAAATAACCAAAACACTGAACAATATGAGGACAGTCATGGCATCGAAGAACTACATCTAAGTCCATTGTAATCCGTTTGTTTTCCTCTTTATTGCCTGATCTTCGCATTTGCTGAAATTTCCATGGAAAATATTTTGGTACAATAATAAAAAGGAGTATTTGCAATCAAGTACATTATTTTACACAGAGCATGATGAATTTTAATAGTCTATAACAACAATTATGAATTTCAGTAGTAAAAGTTTTTATTTCAAACAAAATTGCCATACACAGCATATAAAATAATTTAGGATATTGGGTGGAAATCTAATTATAGACATAAATGGCAAAACACATTAAAATATACATTTGCATCATACCAAAATATAGTAAATGAATTTTTAAAAATAAATGACTTTTAAATTATGATATATTTTTTAGCAATAAATTAAATTCTACGGATGCACTGAACAGTGATTTTGGCCAAATACCGAATACAGTCGAACCTGCTTAACGCGAAATTTCGCTTAACACGAAATAATTTTCAGGTCCCGTCAGATGAGTCTGAAAATCAATGTTAATTAATTCGTTTAACACTAAATAGAATTTCAGAAAATCCCATTTAAGGCGATTTTTTTTTCGCTTCAAAGTCAAAACATGATTCCTTATGCAATGTTTTCGATATTTCAAACTTAAATGTCACATACTCCAAGGATCATTCTAGAATATAAAAAAAGGCAGGGTGCACATTACATAAAAAGGGCAATTTTGTTGAAAAGGGCACATCATTTCATAAAAAGGGCATTTTTGTAATAAGCGCATATACCAATATATTGGTGGGGAGGGAAGTCTGGCAACAGCTTAAAGTACTCCTTAATTAAAAAAAATCCAATAACATTTCTAATTTCCATACCTTCACTGTTTGAAAAGTATTAAAAATAGCAAAATGAAACTTGTTCTCGATTTTTATTGTAAAATTGCTTACTATATTCACAGTCATTTCCCCCTTTCCCTACGATATTCAAAAACTTCTCTCTCTAAAACTTTTATTCACCAGATAACTTTTTCCCAGTTTTAGCAAAACTGGTTTTGAAAAAGCTACAAAATAAAAGTTCTAAAGCTACTTCTTAAATTTTTATAGGATTTATGTAAGTTATCATGTGGTCAAAGGCCGGAATGCCTGATCTAATACTATATTTCACTAGACAAGGTGAAATTAATCAATGACCCTTAGTTGTTACCCTATGTCTTGTTCAATGGAAAAAATGATAAATGAAAAAATGAATAGCTCAAAGTCAAAGATTAGACATACCAGGGCATAAAGACAGAGAAATAAAGAGGGAAAGAGTACTCCTGATGTACCATACTAGCGTTCTAAAAATAAAAGATAAGTAAAGAATTTTTGAAAGTACAATACAAACAAGGCAGGATTCTATCCAGGAATAAAAGGAGGGTAGAATTCTACCTGGAGAAAGGGCAAGGAGGGTAGAATTATACCTGGAAAAGGGACAAGGAGGGTGGAATTTTATCTAAAAAGGGCATGAGGGCAGGCCGCCCTTCTGAAACTCTCTAGAATGATCCCTGCGATACTCTTTTTAAAAGTGGAATTTTCTCATGGTTTGAAAACGATTTAAAGTGAAAAAAGGTTTCAGAAAATTCTGAAAGACTGAATTCCTGAATAATCTCTGTTTTTCTTTGATCTCTGATATGCGCAAGTGTTCCTATAGTAACCATATGAGCAATAGATTAGTCACAATGAAAGTTTGGGGAAGGAATTTCTTTTTTTGAAAGTAATTGGTCCATTACTCGGTTGACTGTATTGACAGTAACATAAACTATAAACCGGGGGTCTGAATTCTCCTATCTGTGAGTGAAAGAAGTGACTATCTCTACTTCACTACCTAACTAACATAATGGAAACGCTGTTCACAGTTGCTCTGTAGAATTCTGTGAAAGATGAGTCGAAAACAGCAAGCAGTATCTTAAGAAACCAAGCAAAAAAATTAAACGAAGTTAGCGATAAAGTGCTGAAAAAATCACAAAATGCGGTGAAGTATGGGATACCTACAATTCTTCTACAATTTTAAAGAATCGCAAAAAGATTGAAACGGTTTATGCTGTGAGTTAATTCAAACCAGTAAGAAAACGAATGTGTAGAAGAAAGAATGAATAAATTAAAATTGCTCTCTTGCGGTGGATAAAAGAGGCAATAAGCCAGAACATTGTTTTAACTTTTGCAATTTTGCAAGATGAAGCAGAGGCTTTTGCTGATGCTCTCGGTGAGAGCAATTTCCTATTTTCTAACGGACGACTGACAAGATTTAAATAACGTCATAGACTTGTCTGCAGAAAGATATGTAGCCAAAATCGGTAAATTATTTCTTAGACATTGTTTTTTCCCAAGTACATTTGCATAGATGAAGATGTGCTGACTTCGGATGTGACGACAGACAAAGAAATAATTGCTGAGAAATAAAGATGACAACATTGAAGTGTCAGACGAGGAAGAAGAAATTGACACAGAACGGAAAAGTTTAGTGTCAATAAATGAATCTACCGCAGCATCGAAAACTATACAATGTTTCCTTATGGATCAAGAGGATACTTCCTGAGCTATGGACAAATCAGATTAGGTTCATACGTTCCTAAAAAAAGTACTCTACAAAAATTGAAGCCAAAGTCAATAATGGACTATTTAAAAATATGATTAGCATGTAATAAAATTATTATTGCCTAAAAAACTATAATTAATTCGTTAATGAAATTTACTATTTCTTATTAATTTATGATTTTTTGCGCAGGGATATATTTGTAGGTTAATTTATTTAGTTTCTATATCTAACATAGATGGCACCACTATTATGACGGTTAACACGAAATTTCGGATAAAACGAAAAAAAATTCTCAGTCCCTTCAATTTTGTGTTAACGAGGTTCGACTGTATTTGGCACACAAGTAAATTGAATATAAATATTTGACAGCTGAATAGTAGCTATTAGGCCAAACACTGAATATTCGGCTGGCCGAATACCCCTATATTTCAGGATTTAAAGGTATTAAAAAACAATTTTACACTGCATTTAATGGAAGTAATGCTTCCGTTTTGATGAACAAGACATTTTCACAAATATACTTTACACTGAATAAAACATATGCTTTGAGTTACCATTTAAGAAAAGTACAGTGTTAAAACTTTTTTATTTAATAAAACTTTAAACTTCATGGCTACTTTTGTGAATTAAAATGAATAATATTTTCTTATATTCTAAAACAAATATTTTTAAAATTGAGGAGAAATTTTGATGGAAAATTTTGCATTCATCCCTTCTCTCTCCTTTGTTCCAAAAGTTTAGAGACATCATCTGTATGCCTCCAACTTCTTAAAATAACCGTTCACTACAAACACTGATCTCTGGTGCATTAAAAAAATTCTTTGCTTAATCACAAGATGCCAGGAAGTTTGTCTTGCTGATTTACCACCATTTGAATGATATATATATATATATATATATACACTATATTGCCAATGATGATTGGTCACTTGCGATTTTAAACGTTTTGTTAAATATCTAGAAAGATACATGAGGAATTATCCTGAAACTTCCGAAGTGTAAACAACATGATTGACGCCATATTTCCGCGAAGATTTTTTCACGAAACCCCATAAGGAGCCGTCAACAAATTGGAAAAAAACTAATATATTTTGGATAACCCTGTAAAACCTAATATTGCAAAAGCATTCAAACTGTAGATTATGATTAAGTGGATTATTGTAATAATTTGGGTTCATTTTTATGAAGATAGCATGTATACTCGAAGAGAAATTCAGGTTTTTATAAAAACAGTCCCAAATTTTATCAAGTTTTTTGCTTATAATTTGCAGAGTTTTTAATATAAAAACAAGTTATTTTCAGAAAATATGACAAACAAAATTGTACACAACACCCTGCAATCAGAATTAAAAAATAATAAAAATTGTATGAAAAATGAGAAGGTTTACTAAATATTGTTTCACTGTGCATGCGCGAATTCAATCAAAATATAATATGCATAATATATTAGCTAAATATATAGACCACTTTTATGAAAGTCTCAAAAACATAGCTTGAAAATTCTGATAGTAATCGTCGATAGAATAAGCTCGAAATTCACTGTTCCCAAAAGGAAGCAAAAAGATGAGGGGTTGTATCAAATATAGAATGAGTGACACTTCATTCTTATTATGTCAACTTTCATAAGCTAGTATATTTGGATACAACCCATCATCTTTTTGCTTCCTTTTTATTCTATCGACGATTACTATCAGAATTTTCAAGCTATGTCTTTGAGATTTTCATAAAAGTTGGTCTATACATTTAGCTAATATATTATGCACAGTATATTTTGATTGAATTCGCACATGCGCAGTGAAACAATATTTAGTAAACCTGCTCATTTTTCATACAATTTTTATTATTTTTTAATTCTGATTGCAAGGTATTGTGTACAATTGTATTTGTCATATTTTCTGAAAATAACTTGTTTTTATATTAAAAACTCTACAAATTATAAGCAAAAAACTTGGTAAAATTTGGGACTGTTTTTATAAAAACTTGAATTTCTCTTCGAGTATACATGCTATCTTCATAAAAATGAACCCAAATTATTACAATAAGCCACTTAATCATAATCTACAGTTTGAATGCTTTTTGCAATATTAGGTTTTACAGGGTTATCCAAAAGATATTAGTTTTTCTTCAATTTGTTGACGGCCCCTTATGGGGTTTCGGGAAAAAATCTTCGCGGAAATATATGGCGTCAATCATGTTGTTTACACTCCGGAAGTTTCAAGATAATTCTTCATGTATCTTTCCAGATATTTAACAAAACGTCTAAATTCGCAAGTGACCAATCATCATTGGAAATATATATATATATATATACAATGCACCAGAGAGATGTGTTTATAGTGAATGATCACTTTAAGAATTTGGAAACATATAGGATGCCTCTAAACTTTTGGAAGAAAGGAAAGATAATGTGGTCAAGACAAACATTTTTTGTACAGGAGACCAGCATCGCAATCCACTTATTTAATCCAAAACAAAGGGTGTATTACAAGCTGAACCTGAATTTCGTTCACAACTTTAACAATAATAAAGATGCTCCAACGAGATTTTCATCATCATAAATTTGTATGAAATGTGATGACACCATTGGAAATGAAGGAAATTTGGTCAGTAATACAATGTATATACTGTCAGCTGCATTCTGAATAAAATGTCTATTTTAGAAGTTTAAATATGAATAATGACAATTTCCATCACTTCTCATCATATCACATAGCAAAATAAGTCTATTGAAAACATTGCTACACTATCTTCAATATTCATAAAGTTACAAACAACTAGTCAGATGTGCCAATCTCAAAACTTTCTTCTATCTCATATAGGTTTCACATACACCAAAAACGAATCAGCATCAATCTATGTCAAGGTTTAACAGAATCTGATGTTTGATGAAATTCTGTGCATTAGATCTTGAGATATTAGCTATCGTGAATAATGTAGTATAGCAGCACCACCTGTTGAGCGATTTACACCAAAAACTAATCAGCACCTATTTATATCAGTGACTAATCTAATCTATCTAAAGTTTTATAAAATTCCCAGCATTAGTTCTTGAGCCCACAAAATTTTTGTCCCATACAGACAGACAGATTCACAGACAGGCATTTATTAAAAACAGTCAAATTGTGTTCAGGACCTTCTAAAGCATATAAATCCATCGAAAACCAGAGATAAAGATAAAAAATTTTCATGAATCTAATACTTTCTTCTTGTAAAGATAGAAGAAAGTAAAAATCAAAGTTCAGCTTGGAGTGAAGATACACTGTATTTTTGACCGAATAAGTGGATTGCGATCCTGGTTTCCCTATATAATTTTTTTTTGTCTTGATGCCTATTATCATTCCAAAAAATTTGTTTCATTTTGTTTAGAAACACATTGTTTATAAAAAATATAAGAAAAAGATTACTACCAGAAAATATTCAGAACTGTGCAGTTATACATATTAATTCACATGAATGTCATCATTAATAATTAATTTTCTTAAGTCAGGGTACGGAATTTCAACTCGCCAGCAGTGAGCAAATATTTAAGGTTGACGAGTAAGTTTCGTCTTTTGAAATCTTGTGCTTCAAATCAAACTGTATACGCTCAGAATATTGTGCCTCAATCTAGCGGCATGCGGAAGTGTTTTAAAATCGAGGGACGGCATTTATCTTTCAAAAGAAGACAAAATGCGGTGTCATCCACTTCCATTTCTCTCCTACGGAGGAATGAACTTCCCCTGTCTACATTCGTTCTCCCGTTTTTGCACCATGTAAACGCCTAGGCTGCTTTTTTCGCTTCCGAGGCCCAATTTGATCGTTCTTCACTGCTGCGCGAAGTGAATCAGGTTTCGCCACCTAAGCTGAACTGCTTGAAACACGGTAAAAATTATTAGCTTTCTCCTGAATTTTTAACATTTTAAAAATTTTTCATATTTTTCATGAATGTAAAATATTCTGGATTTAACAGACAGCTCCTTGTAACAATGGTCAATTTCAATTCAGTTTGTCATAAATAGTTCATTTTCTGGGCAGGAGTGGTGGCCAACGTTACTATCTGAATGTAAAATAGTGGCGAGCAAAAATTTTAGTCTGGCAAGTACTTTTTCAACTGAAATTTCATGCCCTGTCTTAAGTATCATTGTTTTTTAACAGTAAATAAAAAGTGTAAAAATGATCTCTTTTATTTAGGTATGATTATATTTCTTAATTATTCTGAATATCTTTATTTATTAACAGTTGAAAATAGAAGTTATGTAAGGTTTTTAAAAATATTTTTAAAAGCTTTTTTCAGATATTCGGCCAAACTGAATATTTGCCAAACAGTTGGATATTCAGCCTTACTGAATATTCAGTAGCATGGACGAATACCGAATATTCGGTGCATCCCTAATAAATTCATTAAATGCATGATGCTTTTTAAAGCCTTTTCCCAGTTAAAATTGTGTGAAAAAAAAAATGCTGTTTAACTTATGCTTAATTTGTTCTTATAATAGGTAATGTAAAATATCATATGCAAAAATAAATTAAGAGGTATGGAAAAATGAATTGAAATTTATAAACAGTTCTATAAAAGATGAGAATTTAAATACAAGGATGGTTTGATAAGTTCTAGGCCTGCTGACAGTGAAAGAACAAGATTTTTGACATAATTTCATATTATTTTTCAATGCAGTCTCCTTGCAACTTAATACATTTAAGACACACTCTTGAGTGTGAATTCTTTAGTGCAGCCCTGTACGATAGGTTAAAAAAACTCTTGCCCTGACAAAGAAAATTCAAGATTTTTGACAATATTTCATTTTATTTTTCAACTTCAACACAATAGATTTCAGAAGACTCTAGAAAAGTTCATTCTTTGGTGATTTTGGTCAACATTCAACAAATGTGGAACTCATCAAGCAGAAAGCTTTTTCATACCCAAAACACCATATAAAATGTAGTGGACACGGACTATCGAGATGTTTGCAATAAGTTTGCAGAAGTTCGCGTATCTTGAATCGGTGATCATTCAATACGCCATTATGAATTTTTGAGACAATTTCATCGGTTGTAGTGGTTTTTTGGACATCCTGAGCGTATATCATCGTGAATTGATTTCCTACCCTGTTTAAATTCAGCAGCCCACTTTTTTATCATTGAATATGTAGGACAAGACTCCTTTAAGGTGGAATGTAACTCTTTTTGTATGTCCGTGGGGGTTAAACCTTTTTTAACTAAGTATTTTATGACAGCTCGAATTTCAATTTTTTTTTCCATTTTTAGAAAATGTCAAAACTTGTTCACTCTAATTTATTGCCCAGCAATAACCAATAAACTCGCACGTCTGAAACTCGGCAGTATGTCATCTAAAGGATCATACTTTACAAACATCATTGTCATTTGGGCATACTTGTTCCAGCTCTCTGTCAGGCCGAGAACTTATCAAACTACCCTCATATTTTAGAGACTTTGTTAAATTGAAATATAGTTACAGAAAAAAGAAACTCTCAAGCATGGGCTGAATAGTTTAAGTATAGTTTGAATAATTTGATGGATTTTATAGTTTTGCTAAACCCAGAAATAATCAAAATCGATACAAATTTTAATTTATATTTCTCTGGATATAGAATTTTTTTTTTTTTTTTTTTCTCATAAGAAATAACAAAATTAATTCCTCAGATAGTGAATAAAGAATGTATTTTGCTGAGTTAATGTTAGCAAATTTTTACAGCTTGCACAACAAATTTCATATAATACAAATTATTATCTGCTCATTGTATATTTAAATATTTGTTGTATAGGGCTACATTATGTGTAGAAAACATTGTAATAGATTTATTCTGTACAATATACATAATCATTTAAATAAAACATGATGTATATATGTATAACAACAAAGGATTTGGGGTTTCTTTATTATTATAATAATTTAACACTCTTACATCAAATATAACATTAATATTTTGCAAGAGTAAAATTAATGAAAGATAATTCAGTCAATATTTTAAATTTTAATTGATTCAAGATTCATTAAAAGTGCATTTAAAAAAAAACCATGAAATATAACAATATTTTGATCTACTCTAAGCTGTTTCTCGGGTGATAATTTAATCCTCTGAAAAACTGGAGAAAATGTGTACAATTTAAATTTAAACATTTATTTTAATCAACTATTATTCCAGTAATTATCTAGCTGTTAAAATAAAAATGAGTTTGAATGCTCTGCAAAACTTGAAAAGTTGCTTATATTTAAAACATAAGAATAGTTAATTATAATTTATGGCTCGGTAATTCTTTTACATAGGCACAGAATATCTTTAAAAAGGAGACAGACAAGACTAATATAAATTTTCAGATATATCAAATAATAATAATAAATTTAAAGAATAGAATAAGCCTAGTGAAAGTTTTTGGTTGTAGTGAACATTAACTAAACTTAAGACTATAATTGAATGGGTGTCTGGTAGAAGGACCTATGTTACAAATTTAAAATTTTACAGAAATGAGGAAAAATTATTAATGTCATTGATGAGTGATGATCTGAGGACCTAGTGCAACTTAAGCCCCTTCTTCCGATCTTAATGACCCTCCACCTTTGTCTTTATGCTGAGCATTGACAAGTCGTCAAAAACTAGTTAGATGGGTAAAGAAAGTAACATTTTTAGTTTATTGTTTAAATTTTTTATTTTATTTAAAGTAATCAAACAGATATATTATGAAATTGCAATGATGAACACTGTGTAATATTAAACACACACAAGTTTTTCAAATTGCTAACAAAGTGCATAACCGACTGAGTAAAAAATGTCCTGGCCAGGAATCGAACCTGGATCCTTGGAATAATGTTCCAATGCTCTACCATTGAGTTATGAGGACGATACCCAGTCTGGCATCGCTCACTCATATAGGTCGGAAAGGCTGCAACTGCAGCACAAGATGGATAAGTCTCCATGAGCACTCAACCTTGTGGCATACATAAGTCGAAACAAATCCCAGCATAGGTTATGAGTGAGAGATGCCAAACTGGATATCATCATCGTAGCTCAATGGTAGAGCATAGGAACGTTATTCCAAGGATCCAAGTTGGACATGTTTCACTCTGTCAGTTATATGCTTTGTTATCAATTTGAAAAATTCATGTGTGTTTAATATTCAATAATCACCTATGCTGAGATTTGTTTCTTCTTGTGTATGCCACAAGGTTGTGGGCTCATGGAAACTTTCCCATCATGTGCTGCAATTGAAGCCTTTCTGAAATACATGAGTGAGATATAACAGACTGGGTCATCCTCATAGCTTAATGGTAGAGCATCAGAGCATTATTCCAAGGATCTGGGTTGGACATGTTTCACTCTGTCAGTTATACGCTTTGTTATCAATTTGAAAAATTCACGTGTGTTTAATATTCAATAATCACCTATGCTTGGATTTGTTTCGTCTTATGTATGCCACAAGGATATGTATCATGGAGACTTTTCCATCTTGTGCTGCAGTCGCAGCCTTTCTGATTCTGATATATATGAGTGAGAGATGCAAGACTGGATATCATCCTCGTAGCTCAATGGAGCATTATTTCAAGGACCAGGGTTCGATTCCTTGCCTGGACATTTTTCACTCTGTCGGTTATACACTTTGTTGGCAATTTGAAACATTCACGTGTGTTTAATATTCAATAATGGCATAATTTCATTGCTAAATATCAATTGAAAAAATTAATTAAAATTAACACTGTGTAATCATCAATCATTCGACATAGTCAGAGTCCCTTTTACAACAAAAAACACAGCTACACCCATTCAATTGTCTCACATAACATGCTATTTAACTGAAACACTTAGAATTCAGAATTCCTATTGCTATCAATAGCACTAATAAAGTATACAGATTATTTAATTAAAAAAAATTACTTTTACTGCTATGACTTTATTTGATGGTATGTGCCTCATCTTCACTACATGCCCACATGTGCCAGTACCAAGTTCTCCAAGGTGTTCTAAATCTTTCATATCTGCCTGATATTTCTGTAATGAAAAAGATTACAATTTGAATACAATAATGCTTTTTATTTATATAACAGATTTACTGGTAAAGAACAATAAAAATTAGTCAGAATGTCTGAAAAATGATAGAATATCTACATTTAAAACAACTTACAACAGCCATCAGCATGACTACTATGTAAATTCAATTTCAATATTTATTTCATTTTACAAGGAAAAAAAAAATCAACTCTATGAATGAAAGTTAATTTTAAGAACATGAGGTCATTTTCTGCAGTGGAAACATTTCACCTATGTAAAATGAGGATCTAAATTTTATTTTTATATTGCTATTCTATAAAGACTTTGGAAAGTCGAATGAAATCACTTCAATTTTTTTACTTTCTGAATACAGTAGACTCCCTCAAATCCACACAGTTTGGGACCAGAGGTTGTGCAGATTTCTGGTCACTGTTTTGCTTACATTTTTTAAACAGTAATCTGAATGTAATAATGCACTCAAAATTATCATGAATGCTTACAATAAAGTAAAATTTTAAGAAAAAAAAAAGATTAAAATGTTAAAGGTTACATAAATAAATAATGCATGACTAAATATGCATAATATAATAATGATGAGTAAAGGGCAAAACTGGGAAATTTCATTACCAGCGGCCAGTAGTAGCAGTTTTATAAGTGGTTACTTTTTTATTTAAAAGATCTAAACAGTAAACTTTTGTTAAAATTTCAATTGATATTCATCTAAAATTAAATAGCCTAAATAAATATATTAATATAAACATATTTCAAACAGCAACAGTAGAATATTTGATGAAATATGAAAAAAATTGTACTCTTTCCTCGTAGGAAAGTGGCTAATGACAGACAATTTTTTAATAGCCACTTTTTTTTTCATTTAGTGGCTCTGTGGCTGGTGACTAGTTATAATTTGGCCTTTAACGATGAGATACAATTTTCTTGAATTATTCAATCAAATTCGCCTCATATAAAGGTACACTTGTAATTTACATCAAAACCACAAAATTACAAAATTTTATTTGATGTTTGGCCAGATTTAATTGTCAAATATGTTATATATTATTCTTAAAGATATCGTTTATAAGCTTTTAGCTTATGCATATTAGGAGATCAAGAAACACACGTTTTTCTATCAGGCGACATTCTTTATTCTACTGCTGTGTTCCCTAGCTGGTACAGCCATCTGGTGGATCTAACTGTAAACATTACAATATCTAACATGCCCTTTTTACAAAAACAGGAAAAGTACATACACAAATAAACTTAACATTAATTACCTGATCTGGATATTTAACTTTAAATTAAACAAACAAAAATTAAATTATTTACCTTTATAGTCTTTAAGCGAGATTAAACTAAGTTAACTTTATTTTAGAGTTCTAATGCTAAATTATTTCAAATTAATAAGAAGTTCAAATGTCTTAAGTGTCTCCGTAGCGGATAGGTTTAACAATATTTCTTTTTGATCTTCTTTGATCCGGAGATGTTGTTTGGGTATTAACAGTTGAGGAATCAGTTGAATTATTTATATTGGAATTGGGATCTGGCTCTGCATCTGATGAAGTTGGATAAAGATCTTCAACTGTTGGTGTTTTTCTGTTGTCATCATCTTTGGAATGATCCAGCTTAATATGATATCTATTTCTTCTGTACAGTCCTCCATCTCTTCCTTTTATTAGGTAAGATCTAGGTTGAGGTCCTACTTGAACAACAGTACCTTGCTTCCAAGGACGTTTCATTTTATGCCGGAACCATACTTTTTTATTGTCAGATATTTTTGGTAGATGAGTTGCTTGTCTGTTGGCATATTTACTTTGCATTACCTGCCTCTCTTTCAAAGATTTAGAAGCTTCTTTTATATCAAACTTTGGTGTTAGCAGTGCAGGATGAGCTGGTAAAAAGGATCTTAATCTTCTGCCCATTAACAATTCAGATGGAGAGGGAAGATCTTTAGCAGGTTGGATTCTGTAATCTAGTAGTACTAAATAAATATCTTTTCCATCTTCTTCAGCTTTTCTGAGAGAATTTTTTATGGTTTGAATTGCTCTTTCAACCTGACCATGTGCTCGTGGAAAATGTGGTGAAGTTATGCGGGGCAAAATTTTCCATTCTTTAAAAAATTTCTGCAATTCATAAGAATCAAAGGGGGGACCGCCATCACTGACAAGTTCTTCAGGTATTCCATGAGTACAAAAAATAGACTTCATAACAGGTATAACAGCTTGGGCTGTTGTGCTTTTCAAAGGTTTCAATTCAACATACTTCGAAAAATAATCTACCATTAAAAGATTTTGCTGCCCTTTCAAATAGAAAAAGTCACAGGATACTTTTTGCCATGGTCTTTCTGGTAGGTCGGTATCTAGTAGGACTTCTTTTTGATTTGCTCGTTGATACATCTGACAGACTTTACATTTGGAGATAAAATTTTCTACATCTTTGTTAATGTTAGGCCAATAAAAATATTCTCTTGCTTTAACTTTAGTGGATACTACCCCTTTATGTGAAATGTGTAATCTTTTCAAAATTTCTTCTCTAGCTGCAGCTGGTACAACAAGTTTCTGTCCTCTACAAATTATACCTTCCTTTGTTACAGATAATTCTTCTTTACAATGCCAATATGCTTTTGCAGCTGTTTTTGTTTTGCATTTTTCAGGCCAGCCATTCCTAATATGATATAGAACATCTTGTAATTCTTCATCGTTAGCTGACATTTCTGCCAATTCATTCCATTTTTCTTCAGAACCTTGTGTCAAAAGATTAATTTTGGCAAATGTTTCTAGGTAATCTCCCTCATCAAAAGTTTCTGTAGGTGACTGTGCTCTAGAAAGAGTATCGGCTATGATAAGTTGCTTTCCAGGAACATAATCAAGTTTTACATTATATCTATTTAGCCTAAGCAACAGGCGTTGCAGACGAGGAGAAATTAAATCATATGGTTTTTTACTAAGGCCTAATAGAGGTTTGTGATCAGTCTGTACTACAACAGGTCTACCATACGTATAATAATTAAAGTGTTCTAATCCATAGATGACAGCTAAGAGTTCTTTTTCAATTTGTGCGTAATGTTGTTGCGCATCAGTTAAAGAAGCTGACCCAAAAGCAACCGGTTTATTTTCCTGCAGAAGAGTAGCACCTAATCCATTTTTACTAGCATCAACAGACACAGTTACAACTTTATTTTCATCGAAGTATTGTAAACATGGAGCTTTAATTATGGTTTCTTTTATGAGATGAAAATCTTTTTGAATATTACTGTCCCACAACCATTCAGTGTCTTTTTTCAGAAGTTGACGTAGAGAATGAGTCAAATTAGACAAATGTGGAGTAAACTTTGCGAGATATGTTATCATACCCAAGAATCGTTGTAAGTCTTCTTTATTTTTGGGAGTTGCAAACTCATGAATGGCCTTTACTTTATTTGGATCAGGTTCAATACCTTTATCAGACAGTACATGTCCTAAATAATTCACAGAAGTTAAAGAAAGCTGAGTTTTTGATATGTTAAATTTTAAATTTGCTTTCCTTGCCAATGCAAGTGTTCTGTGCAATAATTTACAATGTTCTTCCATTGTGGATGAACCTAAAGCAATATCATCAAAATAGGGATTTATTTCTGGTTCATTTTCAAAAATTTCATCCATAGCTCTCTGAAACTCTTCGGGAGCATTATTTAACCCAAATGGTAAAACAAGAAACCTGTATCTTCCCCAAGGAGTAGTAAAAGTTGTTAAATAAGAGGATTCCTGATCAAGTGGCAATTGCCAAAAGCCATTCTTAGCATCTAATATTGTGAAAACTTTACAACCTTAAAGTTTTGTTATGAGTGAATCTGCAGTGGGTATTGGGTAATGAGGTCTTTGAATTACCTCATTCAAGGCTCTGGGGTCTAAACAAATGCGTAATTTCTTAGGTGAATTAACAATAACCATATTACTAACCCACTCAGTTGGTTCATTAACTTTAGTTATGATACCAGTCTCAACCATTCTTTTAAGTTCTTCTTTAACTTTGTTATGTAAAGCTAGTGGAATTTTTCTAGGTGCTGCAACATGAGGACTTGAATTATCTTTTAATTTAATATGAACCGTTTTATTTAACCGTCCACACCCAGTGAAAACATCAGAATATTCTATAATAATTTGTTGTGGTGTGTCAAACAACTTTGGATTTTTATCAATTAAATTCAATCTTTTAATCAAACCTAACTTTTTACAAGCATCAAGGCCTAAAATAGGGCAAGAATCAAGAGTAGTAACTAAAAATTTAAAATCACTTTCAAATTTATCAGTTTTACATTTTAAATAGCACTCACCTATTATAGGAACAACATTATCACTGTAATCTAAAACTGGAGTGTGATTTTTTCTTACCACTGGCTTTTCTTTCCACTTAAGCAATTCTGCTTTTGGTATTACATTTACTTGAGATCCAGAATCCAGCTTGAATATAACTTGTTTATTGTTGACTGTAAGCTTTTGAAGCCAAACCGAACCCAAATTTTCAGAATTTAACTGATTTAGTGATTTTAATTCACCAATATAAACAACGTCAGAATCTGCTTCTTCAATCGTGTTCACTTTTTTGGAATTACGATTTTTGTTTATTTTCGTTTTACACACGATCGCCCAGTGGTTATTCCCATCACATCGCTTACATTTTGTACCATATGCAGGACATTTTCTCGGTTCTTGATATTTTCCACAATATCTACAAGTCTTCTTTTGATTATGATTATTTTTATGTTGAGAAAAATGAGGCGGTGTCGAGCTATTTTTAGCTTTCTTGATAGCGTTTACAGAATTGTTCTCAGCATTCATTTCAGAAACTTGAGCTTTGCTGTGCTCAGCTGCTTTGCATTCACTTACGATATCTGTAAGACTTTTCTCTTTTTTACTGGTTTCTCGTATTAATCTTTCTTGTAGCGGCTTATCCCATAGACCTTGAATTATCTTATCTCGGAGCATTCTATCTTGCAAAGCACCATAATTACATTCGACTACCGCGCTACGAAGTCGCGAATAATAGTCAGAAAAATATTCTCCTTTTGCCTGTTTAATTTCTAAAAACTTGAAGGATGCATAGACTTCATTTTGATAATCCTTAAAATATTTATCAAATTCTTCTAAGATCTGTTTTAAACTAACATGTTCCGTGTCAGTGGCTGGTTGAAGATCGAACGCGCGTAACTGCTTTTTTAATTCTTCTCCACATACATGACGAAAGAGTGCGGTTTTTGTTTTTTCAGATTCTGTACCATATTTTAAAGCTTCCAGATAATCTTCAAAATCTGCTTTCCAATATCTCCATGCTTCTGATGGATTCGTACTTGTTACGAACGGCGAGATTGTCGGCAAGCTGTTAGCCATTACTTTCGATTTCTGAAGCCTTTTTTATTCGGCGAAAAAGTTTGTATTTTACGATAAATTTTCCCGTTGATCACGTGAAGTATCTTAAAACTTCTGACACCATGTCAAATATGTTATATATTATTCTTAAAGATATCGTTTATAAGCTTTTAGCTTATGCATATTAGGAGATCAAGAAACACACGTTTTTCTATCAGGCGACATTCTTTATTCTACTGCTGTGTTCCCTAGCTGGTACAGCCATCTGGTGGATCTAACTGTAAACATTACAATATCTAACATTAATAACCAAAAATGCTTGATTAATACATAAATGTATTTGATAAAAAGATTACGTAGTATGCTTCTCATGTTCTCAGTTTTGAAGCATGCCATTTACGAGTGAGATCCAGCGATGTTAATAACATTGTTTTGAATCCTGATGAAGACTGGGTACGTAATTCGAAAGTACTAGATGATTTTAATGTAAATTTTTAACATCTATTAAATTATTTTAGTCATCTTTCAGGTAATCGATCACATTATCTATGTATTTTTTTACTGTTTTACAAAGATGAATTTTAATATTCTGAACTAGTTTATTTTATATAAGTAAACTTTGTGTTAACAAAGAGAATATAGTATGAAAGTATAAATCTAGAGATAAAGTAAATTTTAGCAATTTTTTTTTAAAGCCAGAATTTCTTTTTAAGCTGTTAGATTAATCTGAATGATCTAAATAATCAGCAATGCCCATTGTCATGCTGCACTGTTTGTGCTACAGGAGAAACACAAAACATATCAAAAGAAATGAAAAAAATATGCGAAAAAACACTTACCCGATTATTAATTGTGAGAATATTGGCTTGCTTCATAATTTCTTGTAATTTCCAATCGGTCTCAGACATACAACTACAAATAAAAAATAAAGGTAAAAGTAATTAAATATGAAATAGCATAAAACAAGCTCATTTCATAAGATCAAAATATAAAATTTTATGATCGTATAATTAAAAAATATATATAATATCTCTAAGTTATTTATCTCCCAAATGGTTATCAGTACTTTTTTGTTAGCCGGATGCAGCTGATAAAATCACCAAATATTGTTTCATTCACCATTATTGACATTTACCACCTGCCATTGACTAAGGCCCTGTCATCATTGGATCTTATTATGGAAATCCAAAGCTATTTTGTTTTGATATGTTTACATTTTTTATAATGATTATTGTGGCATTGATGGTAATTTTAGTGAATTTTAGCATACAACTGCAGGCAAACCCATGGGAATGGATTTTAGACAAATGAAACAGGCTAACTCACAGCTGGGAAATTGCATTATTTTGCACAATTGTTTATGGATAGAAAGAGGTAGGGTGGCCATGCAGCTGTAAAAATGAATGTCTGGAAAACATTACATCTACAGACATAACCACAGTTGAAATCAAGAATATTTTAACGTACATGCTATATTTAATAAAAATAGCATTTCATATGGGGAAAGGAAATAACATTTGAGGTTTTAGAATAAAGAGATATTTTAGCTTACAGAATGTTAATTAATGTATTAAAAATTAGGTTAGGAAGATAATAATTTTGAATAAAAATATGTATAAATGATGTTATATCATAATTATTTCATAGCTGTTTAATTTTTTAACAGATTTTACTTCTTCATTTTGGATAATAAAATATATAAAACAGTTGCTATTATGTTTTAATGGCAACTACTAGGGTTTTTATGAGCAATTAAAATAAAAATTCCCGTAATTGTGCCAATGAATATTGTATCTAATGGTGAACATCATTCCAAGTACAAATTATTTTAAGATACTACTGATCCTATCATAAAAATTTTTAATTTTTTTCTCAATCTGTGCACATGTAGTTAAAAAATATTTCATTCAAATGATCAAATTACATTAAATATTAGATATTTGAAATCTAGTATGTTGTTTCTATTATACTTTGTTAATTTTCCTGAAAGTGACGTTAAATTTGGTTGGAAACCTTGCAATGCTCACAAAAAATTTGCAGAAATTTCTTGAATTTTTTAAAGAAACCTTTATATCTCCATGCATACATGCGCTATATTTACATAAAAATGAACACAAATGTTACACAAGATCCATATAATGATGTACTACAGGTACACATTATTCATAATTTTTCCAGCGACCAAATGGCTAAATTTACAAATTGTTTACTGCGACTGACTGACAAATTTGTAATATGTTCCTCACGACCAATTATCAAACTTAGTGTTATTTTTCATGACCAATTGGTGAATTTTGCAGTTTCATCTTGAACACAATAACAGAATTCAGTTTTCCCCATGCCCAATTGAAAACATCTGTGACTTTTTTTTGGCAATCAATCAATGAATTTCACATTTTTTTTTGCACGAGTGATCGATAAATCTCTCTTTTTTTTTTTTTTCTCCATGTCCAACAGACAAATTTCCCACTCCTGCTGTACCGATCGATGAATTTCATGACTTTTTTTTCCCTCAGCCGATTGACAGAATTCAGTTTTCTTCCCTATAGCTGCATGATGTATTTGTGAGAAAAATGACAAAAAGGGCACATCAGAGCAGTAAGTGCCACTGGGCAATGCACCATGCCAAATTGGCCTAGAGTCAACACTACTGAATGATTTTTACTTAGACAATATATTTAATCTCTCCTCTAGAAATAACTATAATATATAGAATGGAAAATAAAACCATTTATTGAAAAACTAAACAATTAATCCTTCAAATCAATGTTTAATAGATATAAAATCAATAGTTCTTTTTAATCTTTACACATGTGCATTTATAATATTTGGACAAGGATATTTAAACTTTAGAAACCAAATTTTTTGGTTCAACTGACAACTATAGACTGCAAGATACAATACAGAAACATAAACCAGATATGTTTTTAATACAAACAATTATTGGTGATATGTTTTTAAATTTAAAAATCAATAAACCATTTTTCCTGATTACGACGGGGTTTGGCTTATTCGACTGGATTTCGATAGCTTTACAGATTTCAGTTAGGACAGATTGCGCCCTGGCGGTAGAAGGTGGAACTGATGGATTTTGCAGCTCGTGTGCAGCACGCCTGCTTTACGGTGCCTCAGGCAGCGGAAACACATGCCCGAGGTTTGTACAAGACAGATTGCGCCCCCTGGCGGTACAACTAATGGATTTTCATAGGTTCGAGGTTCCGATATAAATTAGGGGCCCGCTAGTGGGTGAAGCCAGCTAGTTATATGTTAAATGTGTAATTTGTTTTTAAGCATTAACAATTTTAATTTGTCTAATGTATGCATAAAAGAAAATGTAAACAAAGATTAAATAGACATGACCTGTAATCTGCAAAGTGTCTCAAATCTGCAAAAATGCTGGAGGCCAAGTTGTGCACAGATTAGTAGTCTTCTACTGTATTTCTCACGCATTTTGAAAAATGAATAAAAATTTGGGACCTTCTGTCTACAGAACAGGATTCGGTGAATTATTTTCAGGATAAGAAAATTCTGTCATTAAAAAAGTGTGCATTAATGGCTGTTATGAGATTATCCAAAGATAGATATAAACAAATGGTGATGCAGTGTGAAAAATTGTGACAAGCTAACGTGGTTCAACAGTTTCAAATTGCATTTGTAACTGCACTGAGGATTATTTACAGCTCGTCAACAGAATTAATATTGATTAAATGGGAAAAAGAACATTATGCTATACTTATTACACTCATTTCCTCATTTTCTGACTAAATAAAGAACAGCCTGTCACCAATTGCTAGATTAATCAAACTGTCTTTAACATCTGCACATCTATCTGAAACCTTCAAAAATTGGCTTGTTGAAAATTTTAGGCAGGTTACATAAAACCAATATAACATTTAACATCTTGCTTATATCCATTATTAGCAATAAGTCACACAGCTTGGTGACAGACTAATCTTATTTATTGGATCCTATTTTTACGGTCGACAAATACCAAATAAACTTATTGGCACTACTGTAAAAACTAAGCAGTAATACAAATTTTGAAGCATATTAAAAAATGTGTTTAATTTGAGGGAGTCAAAATAAATAATATAATAAATTATTTACCTGTCTGTTATTTTTAATCCCGGAGATGAATGCGGGAGGAATAAATTTTTCCTTTGTCTTCCAGCAGAAGAGGGCCGGCCAGGAGATCCGAATTCACCTATTGGAACTAATTGCAAAATTTTATTAGAATTAAGAATACATAAAAATCACAACAACATAAGTTAAATAAAGGCAGAAGAAAAACAATAATAATCTGATCTTATAAGTAAAAGGCAGAACTGGGAAATTTTATTAGTGTTCAGTGGCCAGTAGCAGTATTAGCAATTTTATTAGTGACCACTTTTTTATTTGAAAGTGTTAAACAATAAACTTTTGTTAAAATTTCTCTTGGTATTTATCTAAAATTAAACAGCCCAAATAAATATGTTAATACAGTACAGGACCTATTATCCAGAAACCTCGGGACTGAAAGCTTTCTGGATTTTGGGTCCTTCAGAAATTTACAATCCCCCCCCCCCCCCTTTCTCCTGAATTCCACAATTTTTAGACTCTTGACAAAATTTGATTTTTTCCATGATCGTTTGATAAAATTCACGTTTTCCTTTCCATGACCGTTGGACGAAAATCGCAATTGTTTCCTCAACCTATTAATAAAAATTGCGATTTTTTTTTTTCTTTTTTTACATCCGAAGGACTGAATTTACGATTTTATCCGGAACTGAATGGTGACATTCACGGTCGCCTATCGCAAGCGATTGACAAAATTCACAACTTTTTTCCTGCACTTGCTTGACAAAATTCTTTTTCCCAGAACCAATTGATGAAATTTGTGGGGTTTTTTTTACACGACTTCTTGATGAAATTCATAATTGTTTGACAAGATTATCAATTTTTCTTTTTTGCATGATCGTTCGACAGAATGTGATTTTTTATCTGCGAAATTCACAATTTGTTTCTACGATCATTTTTTAAAATTCACAATTTGCTTCTGCGATCAATTTGCGACTTTTTTCTACAATTGTTTGACGAAATTCTCAATTTTTCTTTTTTGGGGCGGGGTCTTCGCCTGTTGTTGCAGTACTGAAGTAACATATTATTCTAGCGATTAACACATTGAAACAATGGATTTAAAAAATTAGGAATCTGAAAAATTTTCGAAAAATGCCAAATATTAGCAAAATTTTAAAATTCAGAAAATTTTTGAATGAATTTTTTTTCCAGATTTTGGGTCCTTCTGGATTTCGGAATTCCAGATAATGGATCATTTTGCAACCAGCAAGAGTGTAATCATTGATTTTACTCTCAACTAACACAAAAGGTGGCTACTGGCAGATATTTCTTTAATTTCATGTTTCCACTTTTTTCATTTAGTGGCCCCCTGTTGTTCAAGGCTGACAGTGGCCCCCTGTTGTTCAAGGCTGACATGTTAGAAAATTTGTCTTTTACTTTTAAGCAAGGCTGTGGAGTCAGTAGGAAAAACGACTGAATCAGACTTTCACTCCTGTAATTTTAAAGAACCAACTCTGGTTCCATGCCAAACAGCATGGGTCTATGCAGAAACTTTACAAAAAGCAACAACAAAATTCTTGCATTTTCCTAATTAATGACCCTATTCTTCATCGCTAATAATGAAAGTAACTAATGCCATCATAAATCTTTGGTGATAAAAAAATCGCACTAATGTGGTGCGTATATGACATCTGTGCCGAGGCATTAATTTGGCACCTCCCCCTCTTCCAAAATAAATTTATATAAAGAGTTTGCTAAGAGTTAACTAAGTTTTTAAGCCCATTGCCTTTATTTTACTTTTTTTTTTTTTTTTTAAATTTAAAATTGTAAGTATAATAATCTTGAAACTTTTAAAATTATGGTTTAAAACAAATTCTTTTAAATCTTGAATAACTGTGGATTCAATAAACAAAATTTTCTAGCATGCTGATTGAACTACCTAAGGAGCCTTGAAGAACACAGGGTCATCGAAACAGTTGGACAGATTTGAAAGAATCATAACTCTAAAAGTAATTGAGTAAATAGAATTATTTTTTTTTCAAAGTACTCGTCAAATATCCAAGATTTGTTAGATGTAGCTGTTTTAAAGTCATGACATTCAGCAGATGCACAGAATCGATGATCTGAAAATGCAAATTGCACCACACATTCACAATTTTTGCTTAGACTATTCGTGTACATAGTGGATCCTTTCCTACTAAATCGACGATGCTGAAGAACTTTCTAATTGACATTTTCCCCATACCTTCAATAGTTTTAGACTTAACGCTTTCCACTCCAGAATAATCGAAAAAGGTATGACAACACGAAGGCCTCGGTTACTATGCCATTGCTTATTCGCTTTGTCTGAATGTCACGACTTTAAAAGAAAAAAAAACAGCTGCACCTAACAAATCTTGGATAATTGCTGAGTACTTTGGAAAGAAAATAATTGCGTTTACTCAATTACTTTTAGTTATGATTCTTTCAAATCTGTCCAACCTTTTTGATGACCCTGTATTTATAATCCTACACATATTTATAATCCTACACATATTTATAATCCTACAAGTTATCCCTAATTTTAATTTTTTGTTACTAATACAAAAAATGAAACTATCCTGTATGAGATTTCTATTATAGACAGTATTAAGATTTTTTTATGTTTGAAAGATTAATATTTTCTTAAGGAATTTTTTCTTTTAATTTATGTACCTAGAAACATGCCAAGGAAGAAAGGGTGTAAAACTTTTAAACTCAATTTGGTGGAGTGAGGAGATCTCCAGGAAAAGAAAATATAATATATACAATTCTATAGTAAAGAGCATTTTGTTATATGGAGCAGAGGGATGGAGAATTATGGAGACAGAAAGAAAGAAATTAGGGTACTACTCTATTATCCCATCGACCACTTTTCATAACAAAAAACTACCGCCAAACTGTAAGATGAAACGCCAAAAATGCAGTCCCATTGACTGGATGTCAGAAGCATTATAGTGTTTGTTATGTCATCCAGTGGTTTTTAATTCGACATTTGCCTGTATTTTTCATTATGTTTTACTGATTTATTAGTTATTTCATTAATTAAAATAAAAATTGTGTCCTTAAATTCTTATATTTCATTTATTTATTTATTTTGATATTCAAATGGCAACATTCTCCCGTTTATTGGGCGATAGTTTTTTGTTATGAAAAGTGGTCGACGGGATAATAGAGTAGTACCGAAATTAGCAGCAGTGGAAATGGATGCCCTAAGAAGATCATGCAGGATATCAAGAATAGAAAGAATAAAAGAAATGCTGAAAATAAAGGGAGATTTTAGAAGATGTCCAAAAGAAACAATCTGGTATGGCCATGTTAAAAGAATGAGTGACGAGAGACTACTACCCAAAATTGCATCTAATTATAGAACAAACTAAAAGAGGAAACGAGGAAGACCACGGAAGACCTGGATGGATGATATATAATAAAAGCCATGAAAGATAGGGGGCTAGAGGTAGAAAGGACTGTTGACCAGAAGAAATAGCGTGGTCTCTTGTAGATTTTTCGGATGGCAGCACCTGATGCCATAAACAGAGTTTATATATATATAGTATATATAGAAACTAATTACAGCTCATTCTGTGAAGTACAGTCAAACCTCGTTAACACGAACACGCTTAACGCGAAATACTTTCAGCACGAACTGTTTCCGATTACCCCGTCCAGTTGTATACAATGTATTTACGTTCGGATAACACAAACTACTTTTAACATGAACAAAAAAAGTTGCCCCCCTGAGTGTTTGTGTTAACAAGGTTCGACTGCAGTTCTTGAGTTATATTTAGAAAACTACTTGCATAACAATCTGTTTTCTAACAATTACAAATGAATTTAACATCAGGAGTTTCAAACTTTAAACCTTCATAATTTCTAAACTACTTGACCGAATGGTTTCCCGTTTGGTATCCTAAAGTAAAATTTACCAAAAAAGCCAAATAGGATGTCAATATTAAGTATTGAAAATTTCAGAATTTTGTACAATTTCACTGCGAAGATGACCTCTTACGGGTCCTCTCACCTCAGGCGATAACACCCGCTCACTAATGTAACCATTCAAACACTTTGTATTAGTAAGTTACAATATTTTGTATTTGTAAATTGTAATTTACAAAATATAAACAAATAACTAACATAAACTACACTTTTAAAGTAACCAAATCAAACTTTTAAATAAAAAGGTTAATAAATGACTTCATAAATGTGTATGCAATCATCACATTATATTATTTCTAATGTCAAACATTAATTTTTCTATATACATACAAAATGCACAGCGATGAATAAGGTATCAAACGAAAGATTTTTGGAACAGGTTTTGGACATAGCATGCCCATATTTCGTTAAAACACATTGCTTGATTAAAATCTGCAGTTAATTAAAAATTAAGAAATTACGAGCAAATAATCTGAAATAAAACCTAGCACGGGTCCACTGCTAACTGGTATACCTATTTAATATGCTGAATTAATTATACGATACATTTACAATATGATAACAAGTTATAAGTTTCTTTAGATGTCAAATATAATTATTTTACAATGAAACAAGCAATACAAGAGTGAACTTACGAGTCTTCAAACGAGGTCTTGGTGTGTGTTGAGGACTCGTAAATCCAGTAGTTAAATCTCTAGGTAATCTGTCTCTGCTTCTAGCTTCATTTTCAGCTCGTAACCGAGCCTCTAAATTCATCAGTTTGTTATGAAACGAAGCCATAGTCGCCATTTCAATTTTATTTATTTTCTAATTCCTATAATTTATGTTGGGAGCAACAAAGCAAAATTAAAAATTATAATATATTCTTCATATTAAAATATATTTATGTCCAGAATGAATACTTTATTTATAGCCACACTTATAAGTCACTTAATTCAATCATTTGCTACAGTTTATATTTCTTAACATCAACTGATATAAAAATAAACAAACAAACCCAATAAAATAAATTTTTTAACTGCGAGTGCGAGTTTCATTAGCTATCTAATAAAATAGAGGGCGCTATTCACATTCCAATGAAAAACGCAAAGTTGCGTAGTGACCTCCGATCTGACTACCTTATAGTGCAGGAATTATCACATTCCTTTTCTTTTTTCCTTTATTCTTTTTCATCTTACAAACACGAAACCCAGAAAAATGTGCAATTTTGTCCCAATACTTGTAGGTCCTTATTTTAACATGTTATCATGAGAATTTTAGGATCAAATTTATGGTTTAAATAGTTATCGCTATGGGCAGGCTGAATACATTGCAATAATTTTTCTTGCACCTTTTTGTATCGATGAATCGTTTGCCTGGAATAAAAATGGTATCGGAATCGGACCAGTATTTTATCCTAAATTGTAAACAAAGGCTAGCATGTGTTCCGTTCTAAAAGAAAACTTCTATAAAAATTAAATGAATCGGTAAGTTTGAATTTATTTGTAGCTATTTACTTTTGGGAAAAGATAGCTAAATTTTGTTCATTGCTTTTGTCAAAAATCAGTAATAAATTTTGTTTCAGAATGTTGATTGTTTTAAAAAAATTGAAACTGTTCTTTTTGTTGTGTATCCCAAGGTCGGCCATAAAGAGTTGAAAGCGGTGGTGCTATGTGCCTGGGCCCTTATAGCGCGTATAGCGGCCCCAATAAAACTGAAAGACCTTTTTTCTCCTTGCTTTTTGTAAAAAAAAGTATAACGGTTTTGATTCCGGTTCCAAACAGGTTTGCATCTGGTTCTGCACTGTATCGATTTTGAAGGGTTCCAAAACCCGTCCCCCAGAAGAACGACAGATGTCTCGATATTTCATAATGCATAAATTCTTTTAAATTTCTATTAGCATCACGCAACGTGAAACTCGCTGCATTAAAACCTGTCTATAACGGAAAGTATTTATGGTCCTGCCGGAAAGAAAACCGTTCAAATCTACCTGCAAAGACGGAAACTTGTTTTAACCGGGATATTTTCCCGGCACCCAGCGACTTTGTGTTTGCAGATTTTACTGTTCTTTGTTCAGTAAAAGCTGTGAAAATAGAACCGATTATTAACGGAATATTAACGGTTTTAAACATGAAAAATTAATAATCCCTATGCATGGAATATCATACAGTTATAACTGCTCAGTTGGAAACCTCTACAAAATGGAATTTTGTTTTGGTCCCTAATGATTCCGCATTTACAGGTTTTGTTCTACAATTATAAGACTTGTGTTTATTTAATGCAGTAAAATCTTATTATGTGGAATTGCAAGTACCAGAGAGTGATTTAGTTTTAGACTTTTAATGACCACAATTTTTTATCTTTAAGATAGGATTCTGTTATCGATAATAGGTTCCATTTTCATAGGGTACTTCCATGTCTGATTTAGAAACCACTGTCTTCCTGTTCTATGTTCTTCTTGCTGTGGACCTATTCGAGTCCTGCACAGATCAAACCTGAACCTGAAAATTCTATTTAATTGCTTCAACAGTTGCCCTGAGATAAGTTGAGGGTACAAGACCGTTTCATTTTCGGCAGCCTTGAGATAAGTCGGGGATACAAAACTGTGTCAGTTTTGGCAGCACCAATTCTTTGTGAAGCTGTTTTCTTAGCTTTCTTGCGTATCAACTGGTTTCTTCCTTTGTTTCAGTGGAGTGAAAAAGAAACAGTCTAGTACCCCGACTTATCTCGTGTCTGCCATTGAAGTGATTAAATTCAACCTGAGCTTAACAAAAAAATTCAGTCAATCCAAATACCGAACTAAACTTGAAATGAAAGAAAATTAATCCAAATATTCCACTTGAATGAATTGGGACAAAGTGAGAAATGTTGGATTATTCTTTTAAGCTGATTATTTCATAGTATAGTATTCCATACCAGAGAACTTTATATATAGAAACAAATTACAGTGGTCTGGCAAATTGAGAAGTTGTTACCATAAGCGGTATAATTCCGTTAAGTGAGTTCCACTGTATCCGTAATAGAAAATATGAGATTTGCATGGCTTCACAGTCAGAGAAGGGTGTGGAGTCTGTATAAAATACTGGTGTTCGGCTTCTTTAAAGGGTTTGTCACATATCCTGTTTGTTAGGTAAAATATTAAAAGCGTAGATTCCAGCTTATTTTTTTGTGTAACATTTTCACGTTAATATAACTAATTAGCTGGCTTCGCTCGCTAGAGGGCCCCTAATTTACATCGGTGCCTCTAATCTTGTAAAACCTCAAATAAGATAAACCTCGAACCTCCGACCCTGGTCCACGCTGCCCTCTGTACCGTATACCGGATGTGCTACGTACGCACTGGTTAATCCCTTAATTTGCACATTGAATAGTACAAACCTCTAACTGAACGAACCTTCGACCGTGGTCCCTGCTGCCTTTGGCAGACCGTATACCGGTCATGCTATGCATGCACCACATAATCCCTTAAATTGCACATCGAATAGTATAAACCTCTAACTGAACGAACCTCCGGCTCGGGTCCCCGCCCCCTGTGGCACCGTATATGTTGGAAAAACTAGATAGTTTTCCCCTAGCTAGTTCTTATTAGTTCTTATCACTCATTCAAAACATATCTTAATTGACCTATTCATCCATTCATGCCTTATATTTATTCTGTTTATTTAATATTTAGCTTTATTCAGTTATATCCAGTAATGAGTTCAGTCACACTTAAGTAATTAAACCCTTCAGTTCAATCACTTTAGTTTACAGTATGAAAGTATATTTTTATTTAAAGTAATTCATATGGTTTTAAATTAAAAATATCTTTATTGTTACTTACCATTTGGCCACATTGGTTATCCTAGTTCTCCAGGCGTTTTTAATTTACTTTCATTTTGTTTTATTTACATCATGTTTTTTCTTCCTCTGAACATCGCTCAAGCATGTTTACTTTGATCGTATCTCCTCATTTCTTGCAGTTTTCGGCAGATCGATTACGTCACGATACGAATGATTACAGCAGCTGATGACAGGTGGCTCTGATAATCTGTCTTCACCTGTGTTTCTACCTGTGACTGTAATCGGTCGTCATGTAACCTTCAAGGGCCGGAAGTGACCTGTTGGCTGCAGGATGAGGAGATTACGTCATTGGCACGGACACGAGGCAGTAGAGTATTTAAAGGAGAGGCTGTTGTGTGTTGTTATTCTAGCTGGCTGGAAATCGCCTCTGTTGTTTGGTTTTAAATGTGTTTCGTCTAGTGATGTCCATGATGTTGTTTTAATTGAGGAAGTCTTTTAACATGTGCTGTGTGATATGATTTAAAGAATGGAGTGGAAGATAATCTTGTTTTTAGTGAATTGAAATCTGCAGGGGAAGAAATGTTTAATGAACATCCTTTCATCCTCGGAAAAGGAATGTTTGGATTTCATCATGTTTTATGGAAACCTTTTGGAGAAATAGTTAATTTATAAAAAGGCAGCTTCTCTTGTGTTATTTCGGGCAGCTAATTTAATATACATTTTGTTTTAGTTTTTCATTGGATAGAATGCTTTTTATTTAAAGTGAGTAATGCTTTTCTCTTTGTCCTGATTTCGTGTTTTTTAGACTTTTATAATTTTGGCTTTCATTTTCATCAAAAGACTACCGTCATTTTAACAGTTCATTACGTGATTCCATTTGAAGTATGTTGACACCGTTTTGTCTGTTATTCTTGCAACAGTAATTTCGGAAGCCGAAATTACTTGTGACCGTTTCGCTATTGAAACACTAAATTCGGTTTAGGTTTCAGGGAATAGTACTTCATGTCGGTAGATCTTTTGCCATTGGGACTGTTACTAAATGTATAGATAGTACCCTGGAGTGGCATGTTTTGTCCGGCGGTTCAGCGTATGACTGTTTCGGGTTCGAGCAGGTACGGCTGGCCGTTACTGACAAGTTGATGAATGGAGGTTGTGTTTGGAAGGATGAAGACATTGGATCAGGAAGTGAGGAGAGATATTGTTTTATGTTTAATTAAAGTTTGGTTTTATATTAATGATGGAATTTATTTAATGTTAATATATTTTTACATGATTAAGTTTATTTATTTAGAAGATCGTTAATGTAAATTAAATATTTCTTTTGAGTTAATTTGTTAAAACATTTAATTAAAAGTAACTTTGTTTTTCTTTTCAAGTTAATTTGGTAAATGAACTTAATTTAATTAAAGTAAATCTATTAATGAACCTTTTCCATATTCTTATCGTTGGTGCTCCAGTTTTCACATCCGATCTATGAGATGTAAGTTTGAAGGTCTTAATATATATTGTGTAAGTTTTAAGCCTTTTGTTTTGACAACTGGAAGTATAAAGTAATTATTAATGTGACATCGTATTGGTTCGAGAACATTGGAGATATGTATTTTATTTGTGAACTTGTTTTTACTTGGTAAACTTGAATAAATCTTGATTAAGTTTAATTCCTTTTGTTTGTTATTATTTCATTCATCAATATACTAGAAACTTTCAGTTATCTTTATTCGCTTTTGAACATTTTAAACCTTGGTCAATTAGCATCAACGCACCACTTGTGCTGATGCTCTGCTAATTATATAACTACATTCATTAATTACCTTAGGGTTTAATAATAATAGTATAGCAGTCGTGCTGCGCACGCGCTGCACTATATGTTAGTTCCACCTTTCATCACCAGGTGGCGCAATCTGTTTATACGATCATAACTGAAATCGTTAAGGCTTTCGATGTCGAGTCGAATGAGCCATACCCCGTCGTTTTCATGCCTGTGGAACCGGAGATAGGAAAGCGCCCCCTGGTGGTGAAAAAGTGAACTAAAATCGGTAAGCTTTATCGATGTCGAGTCGAATGAGCCATACCCCGTCGTGATCCTTCCCATAGAAACAGAGATAGGAAAGCACCCCCTGGTGGTGAGACTCGGAGCAAAAAATCGATAAGCTGTAGTATCCTCTATCGACGTTGAGTCAAATGAGCCATACCCCGTCGTGATCCTTCCCATAGAAACAGAGATAGGAAAGCACCCCCTGGTGGTGAGACTCGGAGCAAAAAATCGATAAGCTGTAGTATCCTCTATCGACGTTGAGTCGAATGAGCCATACCCTGTCGTGATCCGAGCCATAGAAACAGAGATAAGAAAATGCCCCCTGGTGGTGAAAAAACTAACTAAAATCTATAAGCTCTAGTATCCTCTATCGATGTCGAGTCGATTGAGCCAAACCGTGTTGTGATGTGACCAATAGAACCCGAGTTGGCTGAAAAATTCTAGTTAATTACACCTTCCACCACCAGGGGGCGCAATCTGTTCTATACGAACATGACCGATATCTGTAAAGCTATCGAAATCCAGTCATAATCGGGCCCATAGAACCCGATTTCCGGAAGCGCCCCCTGGTGGTGAATCTTGGAACTAAAATATGTAAGTGCTATCGATATCGAGTCGAATGAGCCAAACCGCGTTGTGATTGGACTCGTAGAACTCGAGATATTATGAAATCAAAATATAAAATCTGATATTATTCGAAAAGAGTGGTATAAACTCAGAAACTTTAAAAAATGTTATAGAGCGTCCTTATTACTTTAATTATAATGTTTGGAATCAGTTTGGTGAAAATACAAAACATACTTTCTGAGTTATAGAAACGGACCATAGTTACGAGAAAAAAACTGTGACCCTGGTGGTGAAAAAATGAACTAAAATCGGTAAGCTCTGTCGATGTCGAGTCAAATGAGCCAAACTGCATCTCGACCGGACTCATATGACCCGAGATAATTTGAAATAAAATAGCAAATTCCTAGATTTTTCTTTTTTTTTTTTTTTATACTAAAATCGGGATTTTGCTAAAATAAAAAATTATGGGCCGAATTCGAAAATTTTTTGAATTTCTGAAATGTCAGCCCACTCTGATCAAGGATGCGTACTCTTCAGATACAAAAATTAGTTATTTTTAAAAATTGTATATAGCTTATAGAAACCACAGTTCCTTTAAGAAGGAATTATTTTATCTTCAGAAATAAACACCGTGATGTCTGCTAATGAAATATGACTGAGATAGCATGTGTTTCCAAATAAAATCTTTTTAAGTGGTCTAATTAAATAAAACAATAATTGTAAATTCTGTCCTAATTATCGGAGAAATTCGAAAATTACATATTTAGAATCCTTGTGAAAATTTACCGATGGATGTATAATTTTCAAATTGATAAATGTAATATTTCCAAAAATTTTGATAGACCTGGAATACTTCCACTATACAAAAAAAAAAAAAAAAGATGTTTTGTTTTATTAATCGGTACTTCTCTATTATCCCGTCAACCACTTTTCATAACAAAAAAAACTATCACCAAAAATCAGGGTTGTAGTGGGTAGCTGCCCGGGTACCCACCCAGCTACCCGCACGGGCTGGGTTTTTTTTTTTTAAACCGGGTTTTTTTACAACCTTGATGTAGGGTTTATTCTAGAGCTAGCCAAATAGCCAAAAAGCTAACTGAAAGCACCTTTTGCCCCCAAAGCATTTAGTGGATTAGCCAAATAGCAACAGCCAAAAAAATATATATCATTTCCATTTTGTTGTTCCTGCTTTTCGTAAACCTCCAGCTGCCGCATGAAAGAAAATCTCAAACCGCCTCTGTCCCGGCAACTCTCTTCAAAATGTGTCTCGTCCTCTCTGTGTAAGCATCTTACAAATAGTATGACGTCATTTGCATTAAACAAGTATTGAGGAAATTAAAAGAGTTTGTTAATTTTTTGTTGATGATCCCAACTTAGGAAATGAAACCAAAACGGTTCATGAATGGAAGTTGTTCAGGCAGGTTCTGGCTACAAGGGGTATAGAAATGAAATGAGCTGATTGTATTCTTTTTCCATAAAAATGGCATTACTGACATGTTTCCCAATGTGACTTCTTTGTATGAATTTGTAGCAACAATTCTGTTGTCTACAGCAGATTGTGAAAGGGGATTGAGTCTCGTGAATAACAAAAACTGACTTGAGAAATAGACAGAAAATCAAAAATTTAAGTAGCTTAATGGTGATTAATTTGGAAGGGGAAGTATGAAAAGAATTTCTATTTAAAAAAGCATTTGATGTGTGATGTATGGCCAAATCTCGAGAAGGTCAATCTTACAGAGTGGTGTACTGTTTGTATATTGTATAATTACAAATAATACTCATTTATATAAAAATTTTGTATAAATAAGTTTTTTTTTCTTGGCTAAAGCTATTTTTATTTGGCTAACAGTTATTGGCTGCAATTAGCCAAAAAGCTACCAATCTCTTTTTCCTAGATTAAACTCTATGATGATAATACATATCAAGACGAAAAGAGAACTTTTATAGAAAGAAGGATTAAAATTTACTTACTTAATGACTAATACAAGAAACATAACTGTACAAGTCTTGCTTATATTTAATTAGAATGGCTACTTAATAAATGAAATCAAATGTATATCACATAGAAATAAGTCCCACTCTATATCTATTATGTAAATTTTCTGGTTCAAATAGTTTTATTTGACTTTATAAGTATCAGAAGGTTCTCAGCTATGAAGATATATTATGCTATGTTCAACACAAATATTTCATTGATAACTGTTGCAATAATGAAAATAATGTAGTGATCAAACAGCGTGAACATCATTTTGGAGCAGCAAAACTACTATTTTTGAAGCAGAAAATCACTTTTTTTGGAGCAGAAAATCACTATTTTTGAGCAGCAAGATTGCTTTTTTTTTATTTTGTTGTTGTTGTTAAAAGTTAAAAAAGCTTTATGGGGGGGGGGGGGGGGGGGGCAATAACAGGTAAGTGGGGGAAACGAGGCAGTGAATAATTATTTTAGGAAGAGAGATAAATAAAGAGTTAAGCCAGGACGAAATAAAGACAAATTTTCAAACAGACTGACAGAACAGACAATTTTTTTAACAGCTATAAGAAGAAAAAAAAAAATCCCGATGGCTCGGCCTACAGGCACAGGTAGATGTCGAAGATGCAGACCGTGGGGCCCCTGTTTGTTGGGAATTGCGGAACAAATTACCTTTTTGCCATGATGCCACAGTTGGGACCGCCCACTTTGAAATCTAACTTGTTTGCAGGTGAGCCGACAGGGATTTTTTTTTTTTTTTCTATAAGGGTTAGTCCTATAAAAACTTGTCAATATAAGAGTTTTAGAAAATATTAAGTGGATTTGATATCTTATCTTGTGAATTGACGAAGTTAGGAATTTATTCTTTCTAACCCCCCCCCCCTTGGGGTCATTTTTAATTATATCAAAAATCTGTCATGCATAAATTTTCGGCTCTTTTCCTAGAATAGAAGTAATAATAACTTTAAATGGATTCGATACGTATCATAACTAAGAAGTTATGGGGGGGTTTTCTGTTTTCCCAAATAGCCAAAAGGCAAAATGGAGGTCACATGGTAATATTAGGTGAAGTTTTTGAATAGGAATAATTTATTCTAAATGAATTGTATTAAAAACTAAAAATTTAACCATATATGAATAGATTATACCGGGTGTCCCACAAATGACTGATGGATTTTAAAATTCAATAACTTGCAAACAGGGGCAGATATTAAAAAAATTCTTGCAGGAGGGTTACCTATGATGTCGGGAGTTTTTTTACTGCGATTATTGATTTTAGTTCGAATTTCAACCAATAGATGGCGCTGACAGTGATTGGTGCTCATTCGAAGCCGAAACTGACGTCACTCATCATTGACGTGAAGGAAGGAGATTAAGGCTATGGAGTGGGTCTCATTCGCCAGTACAATCTTGCTCTTAGGACCAGATTCTGAACACAGACGATATGATTTCAATGTAATGCGTTGTTGCCATGGAAACAACAAACTCTTCGATAGTAGAATACAGCTTTCAGAAATGGGCATGAATTTAACAAGCAGTGTTCGAGTTGCAGGCGATTCTACATTTATTTTGTTTTATTTTCTCGGATTAAATTACTTTTTATGGCCTGATTTAAAGAATATTTTATTCATCGTATTTTAAAACTAGTAGGTGAAATAAACCATTTTCAATAAATAGTGCACACTCTTTTAAAAGTACTCACTAGCAGATTGCGTAGCAAAATAACGAATGAAGATGTGACGGATTCGATTTCTGTGCATCTCTCACATACCTGCATTGCCGTCATTTCGCGAAACTAAATTTTCATATTGGTTAGATAAAATTCCCATAAATACTCATAAATGTAAAATTGCCTGCAAACTCGAATAATGCTTGTCAAATTCATGCCCTAATCTAAACGTTGTATTCCACTATCGAAGGATTTGTTGTTTCCATGGCAACAACGCATTCCATTGAAATCATATCGAATGAGTTCAGAATCGAGGCCTAAGAGCAAGATTGTACTGGCGAATGAGACCCACTCCATAGCCTTACTCTCCTTTCTTCGCATCAATGCCGAGTGACGTCAGTTTCGGCCTCGATTGAGCGCCAACCGCTGTCAGCGCCATCTATTGTTTAAAATTCGAACTAAAATCAAGAATCACAGTAAAAAAACTCCCGACATCATACATAACCCTCCTGCAAGAATTTTTTAAATATCTGTCACCGTTTGCTAGTTATTGAATTTTAAAATCCATCAGTCATTTTTGGGACACCCGGTATCTACCATATAAGAAAAATTTTTGTTGTAAGATAATTTCTTTTATCAACATTTGCTAATCTTATGATAATTTCAAAGGAATAAGTTTTTTTTTAAGCTGTCTTTATATTTTATTATTAAATAACACACAATTGATAGCTTTGCAATTTAAAATTTGTTTGTTATTTAAATTAAAGGGATCATATATGTATTTTAAGAACAGAGAAAAATATTGAGATCATTATTAAGACTATAAAATCATTCCCATCTATTAGATTATGAAGTGTTTACAAAGATTGTATTTGAGATCAGGATTGCTACTTATTTTGGCAATCAAATTCCTTCCACTTTCCTGAGCAAAAAAATAAATTTGCTCTGAATAATTCCTCTGAGAATTTTCAAAATTTCAACGGATAAATTTTGCAAAGTACCAAAATTTAGTAAAACCAGAGGGCCCGTGCGAAGATTTCGCACTGAAATCTAATATTTTTTAGGTACTTCTCTATTAACCCGTTGACCGCTTTTCATAACAAAAAACTACCGCCAAACTGTAAGATTAAACGCCAAAAATGCAGTCCCATTTACTTGATGTCAAAATCATTATGCCTGTTTGTTACGTCATCTAGTGATATTACATTCGACATTTGCGTGTATTTTTCATTATGTTTTACTGATTTAGTAGTTATTTTATTAATTAAAATAACAATTGTGTCCTTAAATTCTTATATTTTATTTATTTTTTGATATTCCAATGGCAACATTCTCCCGTTTATTTGGCGATAGTTTTTTGTTATGAAAAGTGGTCGACGGGATAATAGAGAAGTATAATTTTTTATCAATATGTAATATTTATTAGATGCAGGTTTAAACTTCTAAAGAAAAAGCAAGGATAAAAATATCTGCAAACAACATTTAGTTGTTAGTCAAGCCAGAATATCATCTAATTTATTCCATCAAAGTTAGACTAAAACCTGATCCAAGATTGCTAAAGGCACGCGCGAGAAAAAAATTAACAATCGTATTTTGACTGCATTAGAGGATGACGTCATCCGCTTCGGGAAAACCATGGAACTTAGAAATATAAATCTAAACATTTCAATTTCGCTTTCTAATCATAAGTATAAA
The DNA here is from genome assembly GCA_963931845.1 of Maratus michaelseni. Lineage (NCBI taxonomy): Eukaryota > Metazoa > Arthropoda > Arachnida > Araneae > Salticidae > Maratus > Maratus michaelseni. Next base: position 29,116,200 of record OZ007588.1, on the reverse strand, counting down.
ATAAACCCATGCGGTGTTTTTTATAATAATTGCTATGAGCATCATATAATGTGGTATTTTATTTTTTTGGCAACAATAATTTCAGGAAAACCTTTCATTTCTTTCATGAAAACAATGCCGATTTAATTTTTTAATTTCAGCAAATTTTAATCAAAAACATGTTTTAACGAATTGTTAATTGGGCTATGTCAGAAGCCTGTTCTAAAACCTTTCATATGGTATCTCATTCGTTGTTCTGCGTTTTATATTTTCTGAGTAAAAGGGATGTTGACAGGAGAAATAATATATAAGGATTCTTTGTTTTTAATACTCATTATTAAATTTCCTCAGTTTTTCCAGTTTTCCCTATACCGTGGCAACGCTGGAGATTATTATTTGTGAGGAAGGTAGAATCATAGTCCACATTTTGGCGTTTTAACCCAATTTACCCGGGGAAAATTGGCCATTTAACCCGGGTTTTTTAATAAAACCCGCCCGGGCTGGGTTTTATTAAAAAAACCCGGGTTTTTTACAACCCTGCCAAAAATGCAGTCTCATTTACTTGATGTCAGAAGCATTATTATACGTGTTTGTTATGTCATCAAGTGGTTTTTAATTCAACATTTGCATGTATTTTTCATTATGTTTTACTGATATTTATTAGTTATTTCATTCATTAAAATAGCAATTGTGTCCTTAAATTCTTATATTTTATTTATTTATTTATTTTGATATTCCAATAGCAACGTTCTCTCCTTTATTTGGCGTTACAGTTTGGCGATAGTTTTTTGTTATGAAAAGTGGTCGACGGGATAATAGAGAAGTACCAAAAAATCATTTAAAAAGAATGGCAAACAAATGAGACACCTGACTTGGTGATTTCTATGACATGCACAAACCTAAAATACAGCAACCTGAAAAGCGAAATTCTCCTCACTCACATAGCATGCATTGCGGCAGACATTTCATTACCAGGGGTCGATCCAGGAAAAATTTGGGGCCTGTTTAGGACCCCTTCACAAAAATCTATTTAATAAAATGGGCTCCTTCACAAAAATCAATTTGATAAAATGGGCCCCTTCACAAAAATCAATTTGATAAAATGGGCCCCTTCACAAAAATCAATTTGATAAAATGGGTCCCTTCAAAAAATTCTATTCCATAAATACTTACTATTTATTATTTATTTATTATTTTGTGATGTTTTAAAATGTGTAATTTGTAAACAAACAAGTTCACCAGAGCGGAAAACTTCAGCAAAAGGATTTAAAAAAGTTTTTATTTATAAATGTTTGGTTCGAATTTGATTAACTGGATTTCAACTTTCGTTGTAAAATGTTATTTTTCACAAAAATATAATAAATTTCACAAAAATAACCTTTACTTTTCACAAAATGGGCCCCAAGAAAATAAACCTGCATCGACACCTGATTACTTAGAGTAAATGAGATTTCGAGATTATCCAATGAGAATTTCTTTCACAAAATAAACATTGAATCTGAATGCAAAAAAGTTTCATTTTTCAGCAACTTATTGATAAAATCATTCAGTCATGTTGATTTTATTCTGTTCTGCAACGATTTTTTAAAATTCGTAAAAAGATTTTGATTTAAAAAATTTAGCATTAAATTTTTTCTTTCACAATTTTCAATACTTTCAGTGTTTTTTCATGTTTTACAAACTTTTACTATAACACACTGAATTTTTTAATTTTTATATATTTTTAAAATAATATTTCGTATTCTATAGTGAATTTTTAACATTCCTGAAAAAATTCCACATACAATGTTTTAAGCCACTATTGTAAATTTTCTCTTCTATGTATAGGACAAAATTAGCACTCGCCAATCAACGAGTAATACTGAAAGTTTGGTGATTGACTTTATTGTCACCACTGGCCAAACTTAGTCCCAATCGCTATGATTGACTGAAAAATGCAATTTTTTTACAAAACCATTTGGCGAACTTCGCAATTTTTCCCCGAAATTATATTATGAATTTTGCGATTTTTTCCCTCAAAACCATTTGATGATATTCGCGATTTTTTACCCGAGAGCATTTGACAAATTTTGTGATTTTTTTCTACGATTCTTCGACAAATTGCACGATGTTAGACGAATTTCATGATTTTTTTTAAAGAGATCATTAACAAATTTGGTGATATTTCTCCGAGATCATTTGACGGATTTGCATTTTCTTTCCCGAGACCATTTGACGAATTTCTTGAAATTTTTTTGTGGTGGTTTGATGAAATTTATTTTTTTTCCCACAGTAATTTGGCGAAATTCACTATATTTTTTGTGATCGATTGACAAAATTTATTTTTTATTTCTGCGATTCCAAACAAAATTAGCAATTTTTTTTGCAGTCTTTGATGAATCTTGCAATTTTTCCCACGATTGATTGACGAATTTCATGATTTATTTCCAGAGACAATTTGCTGAATTTTCTGATTTCTTTCCCGAGACCATTTGACGAATGTCCCAATTTCTTTCCCGAGACAATTCAAGGGTCGATCCAGGCAAAATTTGGGGCCTATTTAGGGTCTCGTCACCAAAATCAATTTAATAAAATGGACCCCTTCACAAAAATCAATTTGATAAAATGGCCCCTTCACAAAATTCCTTTTAATGAAATATTTCCTTTCACAAAATTCTATTCCATAAAAACTTACTATTTATTAATTAATTTATTATTTTGTGACATTCTAAAATGTGTAATCTGTAAACAAACAAGTTCACCAGAAAGGAAAACTTCATCAAAAGGATTTTAAAGTTTTTTTAATAAATGCTTGGTTCAAATTTGAGTAACTGGTTTTCACCTTTCGTTACAAAATGTTATTTTTCACAAAAATATAATAAATTTCACAAAAATAACCCTTGATTTCCACAAAATAGGCCCCAAGAAAAAAAAACCTGCATCGACCCCTGCAATTTGACAAATTTTGCTATATTTTCCACAATCATTTGACGAATTTTGCAATTTTTTTCCTTAGACCATTCGACAAATTTCGTGATTTTTTAGCAAGTATTTGGAAATTTGTTGCTGACCAGTGAAAAAAAATCCATGTACTAGCTAGTGGCCAGCCAGTGAGTAAAAAAGTTAATTTTGAACTATATCTCTACGATTTTTGAAATTATAGCAATCTTTTGTGTTTTTTCACATTTCACCCCAATTTTTACAAAAATAACTTTGGTTTTAATCTTCTAGCCCAATCCATAAAAATGTCTTTATTCACAGTCTTCCAAATATCCAAATGCATGAAATTCGTCAAAGCTGCAGTCAATAATGCATGTACATGAGTGCCGCACGCCCATGAAAATGATAACAAAAACATCATCAGAATACAGCCAATTCGCAGCACAGCAATTTCTAGAATGCACAAAACATAATACTTTTACTTATGCACAAAACACAATACAGGGGTAGTACTTGTCCTGATATTCCTGAAAAAAAAAAAAAAAAAAACGTTCTGAAATATGGTAGTATGTCCTAATATTCCTGAAATTTTGCAAGTTTTGTGCTATATCCGCATTTGAAATCATCACATAGGGGGTAGGTGTACCTTTTCACTGATGCAAAACGATCACGAACTTCACAATTTTCTACAATTTATCGTTAAAAATAATGATTTTCATCAATTTGCACAAAAAAAATCGCAATTTTTGGTAATCAGTTACCAAAATTCTCGATTTTTATTGATTAGTCATTTAAAAATTTTGCTATTTTCGTCTCTCAGTCACAGAAAAAATTAAATCACAATTTTTTCCAATTAGTTATAAGTATAGGTGCAGATTCCTAAAATTTGGAAGGAGCCAGTGGCTCCTAAAGCCAAAAAATCCAGTGGCCACAATTGTGAAACAAACTCATAAAAACAATAGTGTTTATATGCAGTAAAAAACTAAGCAAAAAACTCAGGAATTCAAAGTGTAAAGTAATTTATTTAATATACGCACATGTACAACAAAATTTGACTGTTAAGTGTAATATAAATCTTAAATCATGTATAGTCAGTAGATAAAGTTGGGCAAGATACGGTTTTAAAAAAAATTGTTCAAAGCTAAGCAATCATGATTGCAGGGAATATTAGAAAAAAAATATTTCTTATTTTGATTTTGCCATACAAAAGTACACTGCTCAAAACAATTAAAGGATATTGCAGTTTTAGGTGGATTTTGTATCTGGGAAACTTTTTAGCTGATTGATACATGGTCGACAGACATAGTAGGTTATATGAGAATAAATTACACATGTTTGGCAGAAAAAAATGCATTTTATTGCGCATTTGTGTACAAAAGGAAAAAAACACAATTTGTGCATATGAGAAAAAAAGAATAAGAAAAGGTGTTTTCTGCAAAGAAAATCATTTTCAGTAGGTGGTATGGTTTCCACGGGCGGCCAGCAACGTTGAACACCTTTGAGGCATGGACTCAATGAGGCTATTAATGACGAGTTGGGGTATTCTGCCCCACTCTTCCAGAAGAGCTCTTTCCAGTTCTTGGAGAGTTTGTGGGGGTTGTTGGAGGCCAGAAACTCGTCTTCCTAGAGCGTCCCAAACGTGCTCGATTGGATTCATGTCTGGAGAACACGCTGGCCATTCCATTCGAACGATTCCTTTCTTGAAAAGGAAATCCTCCACCTGGTTTGCACGATGTGGCCTGCAGTTATTGTCCATTAAAATGAAGTTATCTCCGATTGCTGCAGCGTAAGGGACTACAATAGGTCTGAGGATCTCATCCCTATATCGGCGACCAGTCAGAGCTCCATCTCGAATGATGTAAAGGTCAGTGCGCCCGTCAATGGAGATGCCACCATACACCAACACTCCTCCACCACCAAATCTGACACTTTCGTGCCCGAACGCAGGATTATTCCTACTGCCACTGTCCCTCCAGATGAAAATACGCCTATTATCCGGATGCACAGAAAAACGGGACTCGTCAGAAAACAGAATATTGCTCCATTCATTTCTCCTCCAGTTGACATGCTCGGTTGCCCACTCCCTGTGGTCGCGACGATCAGGGGCGCCATTTCGGGGGGGCTGGGGGGGGCAACCGCCCCCCCCAAGAAATCTGAAATTTCAGAAAATTTATCAGTTTTTACAGGCTAGACTAGCGATGCAAAACCTGTGGCCCGCGATGAGTTTACTGGTGGCTCGGGAATCAATTTCGCCGATCGGACGTGAAAAAGTCGCGAATTTCGTCAAATTTCGCCGATTGGACGCGTAAAAATCGCGAATTTTGCCAATCGGGCCCGTAAAAATCGCGAATTTTGCCGATTGGGTGCGTATAAATCGCGAATTTTGCCGATCGGATGCGTATAAATCGGGAATTTTTCATATCGGGTGCGTATAAATCGTAAATTTCGCCGATCGTGTGCGTAAAAATCTCGAATATCGCCAATCGGGCGAGTAAAAAACATGAATTTTACTGATCGGGTGCGTATAAATTATAAATTTTGCCGATCGGATGCGTAAAAATCGTAAATTTTGCCGATCGAGCACGTAAAAATCGCGAATTTTGCCGATCGGGTGCGTATAAATCGCGAATTTTGCCGGTAGGGTGCATATAAATCGTAAATTTCGCCGATCGGGTGTGAAAAAAATCATAAATTTCACCGATCGTGTGCGAAAAAATCACAAATTTCGCTGATCGGGCGCGAAAAAATCGTAAATTTTGCCGAACGGGCGCATAAAAATCATGAATTTCGTCAATGACTAGGGAAAAACTGCGAATATTGTAAATTTTTTCCATCCTTGCCAACTGAATTGGATTATGTTGACTAAGGAGGTGGTTGAGTATAGGGGGCTAACCCTCTTTTTAAAATTAGCATTTTTATGAACTTTTAGGCCGATCCTCCTCCTCCTTCCCCAAAACAAAATTTTGTCCACACTACGGATTTTGGCTCTCGACAATCCAGTCATTTTTGTGACTGGTCTACCTCTTATAAATGTTGTGCACCCCTACTTGATATCCACATTTTATGACTGAATATGTTAAGAAGTACAATTTAGAGTAATATGTTTCTCCTTCTTTCCACCTTCTTTCTTGAAAACGCAATTTTTTTTTTCGGCACTGGCAACCTTTAAAGCTAAATTTACTCCTTCAAATAAGGTCAAAGAGTATTTTCATTCTTTGAAAATAATCTTAACTATATCTCTTTTATAAATACAAATGTAAACTGTTGATATATCCTTCCCCACAAAACTGAATATGTTGACTGGGAAGGAAGGAACCCAGGGGGCTAAAACTACCTTTCCGAAATTGATGTTTTTTTTAAAATCTAATTGTAGATTTAGATCCCCCCCCCCACCCCCTCCGCCTTAAACATTGAAATGTTTTCTAAAGCCTTGCAATTGCGACATTCTATAAGTGGGACATTTATTATTAATGAGTATTTTGGCTAGTTTTAGAAATATATGCGAGAAAAAAATATATGAATTGCTTCTGAGCTGTGTACAGCAGTATTAAAAGAAAACTCGTTATCCCCAAGGCTAGAATTTTAGTGATAAATTTTCTCTTTAGCCAAAAATTTAAGGGGAAATTTTATATTTTTTTTTCGGGGGCAGGGGGTGGGGGTGTATATTCAATTTCCTAATTATATGATTTGTTAATCCTTATATATTATTTCTCCTGTCAACATCCCTTTTACTCAGAAAATATAAAACGCAGAACAACGAATGAGATACCATATGAAAGGTTTTAGAACAGGCTTCTGACATAGCCCGCTTAGCATTTCGTTAAAATATGTTTTTGATTAAAAATTGCTGATAATCAAAAATTAAATCTGCATTGATTTCATGAAAGAAATGAAAGGTTTTCTGAAATCAGTGTTGCCACAAAAAATAAAATACTGCATTATCGTATGACGTCATCCTCTAATGCAATTAAAATATGATTGTTAATTTATTTCTTGCACGTGCTTTTTGAAAAAATATAGAGCATCGGGTTTTTAATTTAATTTTTACGCGTGCGTCACTTATTGTTTATTTATTTCTTTTTTTAATCATGGCTGCGTAAATGCGTACTGTATCGGAGAACCAGTAGATTACGTAATTTAAGGATTATCTTCCATTATACAGTTCATTAGGATTTACAAAAATTGTAAATATTTATTTTTTAATATTTCAGTAAGCTGTTAACATGCCAGCGAAGTCTGATGTCACTTAAATGGCTGCTGGACCACAAAGTTTGAACGCCCCATGTTTAAGTTCACATAGGCTTTCAAAAAAGTGGTGTACCAAATATTGATTTACGTATTCAAGACATTTCTTTAACAGTTTTGCAAAATCTGAGGAAATGCTTTCGGCACAGATGTCATATACGCGCCACATTGGCGCGATTTTCCTCCCGCTAATTTGGCGAAAACTTTGCTTATTTACTTTTGTTTGTTTACTTTGTTTATTTACTTTTTAAACGTTGTCTATTTACTTTATTTCGTATTTTAATTCTATAAATTATTGTTTTTATGTATATCCACACTTATTTATATCAAACTATCATTTATTTATTTGTATTTCCTTTTTTAAAAATAATAGAAGCTATTTAATTTATTACGTTATTTTACTTTTATATTGAAATAAAATATCACGTGCTATTATTGTATGCTATTTGTAACTAATATTCAAAAACAAAATTTTCGCCAAATCTCTTGGGGGAAAAATCGTGCCAATGTGGTGAGTTGAGTATATGACATCTGTGCCATGCTGGCATATAAATTCCCCAAACATCTGATTCAGTGTTTAATTTTTTTTTAAATTTTTTTTTTCAGTATAGGGGTCTTGGCAACCTAGAGAAATAACCTTGGCGAGATAAGAAAATTTGGCAAAATATTTTTTGGCAATCTATTCGCACAAGCAACCAATGTATATTTCATTTGTCAACATCCTTTTTTCTATGCACATACAAAACATACAACGATGAATGAGGTATTCGAAAAGTTTTTGAACAAGTTTCTGAGAAAGTACAACTGCATTTCGTTAAAACGCGGTGACTAAATTAAAAAAAAAAACAGTTAATTAAAAATTAGCGCTAAAACGTACCAGGAAATAATCTCAAAGATTGCAGTGCGAAAGCTTCGCACGGGTCCTTCTGGTTTTGTTTTATTAGTGTCACATTATATTTACTCCAATCGTTATAATGCTATTAAATCATTTGCTTTATTAAATGATATTATATATACAGTATGCTCTTAAAAATCTTGTGATGTGGTATCACATATATTTTTCTTAAATTAATCCTTTTCTTTAATTTTCAGTTTAAACTAACTTTTAAATACTTAGTCATTTTATCCTAACTTTTATTTCAGCTCCCGCCGTAATTTTCCTCCATTAAAAGAAAATATATTTAACATATGTCCTTAATCAATAAAACTTTCTCACATAGATAGAATTCATTTAAACGATTAATCACCCTCACTAGATATCCAAAAAAAAAAAAAAGAAAAGAGATAAAGATTGACTTTGTATTCGGTCTGCATTTTATTTCTCATTCTGCCCAACGTTCGTTAGAAATGTCTGTGTCTGCTTAATTTTTGAGTTTAGCCTTTCCAGTAAAATCCTAAACATTTTCCAGTACATGAGAATTGTTTTGTCTACTTCAGCTAGATTCTCAAAACTTTGCTCTCAACGTACATTTGGCATTCACATTCTTGTTGGCTCACTTTTTAGGACTGCTATTCTGGTACCCCTGTCCTGTAATTCAAAAATTCTCCTAATTGCCTAATGCGTAACTGATAATTTTTAGCTTATATGACATCATTCATTTTCATATGCTCTTTCGCCAATTTCATGTTGCCAATATGTGTATGGCATGAAAATCGACATGTGCCGGAGGGCTCATTCTCTCTCTCGCACGCTCCTCTGATAAGAAGTTAATAATGTAAGCTCACGTTGGTTAAAATGCTCTCAGGCACCATCCCATCCCTTTATGTACGTACTTTGTAATCGTACGCTTATAATTTAAAGTTTAATAAACTAATATCGTAAAGAATCTTTTCAGAGCATTTAATTCTACAGCCTACTGCCTTTTTATGTTACTTTCAGTGGATGCATATCACCTGGATTATTTTTCACGCAATGTACTTTTAAACACGTAGATTCCCTTTACCATAGCCTGACACTAGAGTCCTGTCCAGATTTGGTTGTAACCGACCCGAATCCTGACTTTAATCCGATAGACTTCAAGCCGAATCCGAAATATTCATACTTGAACCCCCGAAGTGAAAGAAAATGAATGTATATTTTAATACATTTGTGGAAAAGTAATCTACAAGTTTACCGCTTATGTGCAAAAAATAACACATATATACACCCATTAATATTCAAATATACTATAGTTTTTTTCATTTGAAAATTATTCAAAACCTCCTTTTGTATAATCGGTTCATCTCGAACCCGATTCGAAAGAGTCAAAGCATAACCCAAAGCGTATAAAGTTTACTCGACCTGCAAAAAAAAAAAAAAAAAAAAAAAAAAAAAAAAAAAAAAAATGAATCAACCAAACCCAAAACGAAATGCATTTCGGGTAGCCGATGCAGAACTAATTTCCAGTAAACCCGGAAACGTCCAAAAAAATTTAATTGACCGCAACCCCGCCCGAAATGAAAGAAAATTAATCCATATTTCAATATGATTTGGAAAAGTGTAGACTACAATTATATCTTTAATAACAATTTTATCTTTTATGTAGAAAAATTATTTTTTTTTCATCTGAAAATATTTAGTATTTCTTTGAAAACTCGGGCAACACGAACCCAACTCAAAATAGTGAAAACCCAACTTGAATCCGAAACAATTAACCCTTTGATAACGGGTGAGGATTGACTACTAATTTTGCATTAATCGTTCTACAATTTCCAAAAAAAATCCTTGTGACAGATTTCTCTTGAAAATATCCTAATATAAGTGTATGACAGATTTGAAAAAGTTGTACTAATAGAATAAAAAATAGTCCACTGGGACATCTATGCCCAACCGTAGTCAAATGTTCCAAATCAACCTGACCCGCAGCGAAAATAAGCCGCGTCAACCCGGCTCGATCCGTACTGCTGATTGGATCGTGTTGCCCCACCTAAGGCTCCTATATATACCTATGTATTAAAGGAGCCCTAGCCCTACCCAATACAGCAGCAAGGGACCTGAGACCAAGGGTTTTGCAGATTTCTGAATTGTATGGAATTTAGATCATAGTCTGAAGAGGAAGGCAGAAAATGACTGCGGACATCATTTTCTGCCATTATTTCAATTTTTACTGACAGAAAACCATCAATGGAAATTTTCTTATACCTATGGATTACAACATTTGCAAATTTCGTAACTTCTTGATGGTGTTCGTGTGGTGATTATCTCGTGACCGATTGAATTTCACGACTTTTTTTGTGATTGTTTTTTTTTTGGTGATAATTTTCTAAATTTCGCTATTTTCTGTGAATCACTGACGGAATTGATTTTTCAATCCTTTGTCTAAATTCGCGACATTTTTTTACAACCGATCGACGAAATTCGCTGCTTGTTTTCGCCATCTTTTGGCGAAATTCGAGACTCTTTTCTACGATCGTTTGTTGACATTCGGGAGTCTTTTTCCGCAACCAACTGACAAAAATTGCTATTATTTTGCACAATCTCTGACGAAATTCCGATCGTTGACAATTTTTTTTCCACCATTTGTCGAAATTTACGATTTTTTTTTGTTTTGACAACTGATCGACGAAATTTGCTATTTGTTTTTGCGATCTTCTGACGTAATTCGCTACTCTTTTCTACGATCGTTTGTTAACATTCGGGAGTCTTTTTCCGCAACTAACTGACAAAAATTGCTATTTTTTTGCACAATCTTTGACGAAATTCCGATCGTTGACTAATTATTTTCCACCATTTGTCGAAATTCACGATTTTTTTTTTTTTTTTGGCAATTGATCGACGAAATTCGCTATTTGTTTTTGCGATCTTTTGACGCAATTCGCGACTCTTTTCTACGATCATTTGTTGAAATTCGGAAGTCATTTTCTGCAGCCGAGAGACAAAAGTAGATTTTTTTGCACGATCTTTGACGAAATTCCCCTTTTTTGCGCGACTGTTTGACTAAATTAGCGATTTTATTTGTTGTTGTTCAATCTTTTGACGAATTTCGCAATATTTTTCCGCATTAGTTATACTAAATTCGCGATTTTTTCCGCGTTCGATTGACAAACATCTCTATTTGTTTCAGTGATCTTTGGCGAAATTCTCAATATTTTTCCACGGTCGTTTTAAAAAATTAACGATTTTTTCAGCGACCAATTTTGCCAAATTAACTATTTTTTCTAATTCCAATGCGTAAAATTCGCGATGCTTACCGCGATCGGTTGACGAATTGCATTTGCGTAAAAAAAAAAGAAGAAAAATTCGCGGACTACCACTGAAATTAAAAATATATTCGCAGAAGTATCAAATGTTTGTGAAAGAAGTTAAGATAAGCAGGCAAAATCTCACACTGCATTTTTTATTGTGGGGCCTATTTCTATTTTGTGCACGATTTGGGCAATCCTGCACGATATTTCAAACCCTGTCTCTAAAAAAAAAATTTGTCCCCCCCCCCCCCCCCCCCCTCCTCCCCAAGAAACTCATGAAAAGGTGCCCCTGTAATAAAACCTGCAAAAATCGAGTTGAAAAGGACTGTAAAAAATCTCCATTTTAGACAGATCTCCATCTTAGAAAGTATAATTGTATTGCGTTTTTTTCGTCGAAACTTGATTTTTTTTTGTCCGTTTGAGAAAGAATTATGTTATAGACACGTTTCGTTTAGACACGTTTCACTGTAATACACCTATGCTCTTCAGAAGTGCTTTATAGAAAGGAGGTTTTAACAGTCTTAAAGAATACCTGAAAAAAAAAAACGGTACTCGTCTATAACTGAAAACTTTCATAATATTTTAAAATTCTACTTGCTAAGACGAAAACCTGTCTTAAACGGAATTTTTCAGAGGTCACTTGAGATTCCGTATTAAAAGTATTGCTGTCTCTGTATATATGATTCAGTAAACGCTTCTCGTTCGGAGAGGTTGCGGGGGATGGGGGGGGGGTATGCCACTACCTTAAAAAAAAACTTTGCCCCCCCCCCCAAGAAAGTTCTGAAATGGCGCCCCTGGCGACGATGCCTTGATGTTAATCTAACACATACCATCGGTCGGCGAGCATACAGACCTGCAGCATGGAGCCGGTTTCGGACAGTCTGAGTTGAAATCGTGGTGCCTGTAGCCGAGCGAAGGTGTTGTTGGAGAAGAGTAGCGTTCATGTTTCGGTGTCTCCGAGCTGTTAACGCTAAATACCGATCTTCATTGGGCGTTTTTGCCCGTCTACGACCTTTCCCTGGTCTTCGGCCTGCACATCCACTCTCCAAAAAACGGTTCCAGATCCTGGAAATGACACTTTGTGACACTCCAATGGCTTGCGCTACTTCGGCTTGAGTTTGGCCCCCTTCTAACCTACCAACAATTCTCCAAGCTTCTGAATCTGTCAAATGACTTCGCTGAGACATCGTACTCATCGAAACAAAGCAATCACTGAATGCCGATCATCCTTGTCTTCATTCTCTTTTATCCAGTTGAAAGTCAAATTTCATTCGCTGCCGCTGAAGCGACGTTTTTGACGTCGAACTCAAAATTTGCATACTCCACAGTTTGAAAAACAGAAAAATTTGCATTTGTGATTCTCTTCTTCTATTTTCGGCAAAAAAAATTTCGTTTATATCTTTATTTTATATAAAACTTCAAATATCCTTTAATTGTTTTGAGCAGTGTACATATAAAAGAAAATCTGAATGTGTGAGATTATTTTGCACTATAAAAATCAAAATACACTTGAAGCATTTGTTTTTCAATATATATTTTTTTAAATCACAGACTATGTAAAATTATCCGACTCAAACTGTTACGAATAGCATTGCTATTCGAGTATATTTAATAGTTTGCTATGTTAAACAGATCATTCTGAAATGTTATTAAAAAGATACTAATAAAGTTTGTTGTGTTTTGGTCTTAATTTAAAAAAAAAAATCGAAATTTCACGATGGTGACTGGAAATACCAGAAATTGGTCACTTTTAAATCACATGGCGACTTAAACACCGAAAGTTAGTGGCCACAGCAAAAAATTTAGTCGCCACGTGGCGACTGGCGACCATGAATCTGCACCTCCAAAGATCAAAGACGATTACTGAAGAATGCCTACGTGGTAAGAAAGAAAATCTTTTGCAATTTTCGTCGATCAGTAACGAAAAAATCGAGATTTTCGTCCTTCAGTAATGCAAAAATCGCAGTTTTTTAGCAGCTTGGTCAAAGGGTTCTTGTAAAATTACTTTTCTGTTAAATGTATACTTTTACAACAAAAAAAAAGTGTATGTAGTATACTATTTATGATAATAAAATGTATTGAAGAGGGAGTTAAGGGTTTTTTTAGTTAGTATAGCAAGCAAATGTGTCCTGAAATATCATCTAGGGCTAGTACTACCCCTGACAATACTTATCAAATAACTTTTATTTTTTATAATTATTTTCACGCTTATTCTATCCAGAAGATGAAAATTAAAGTTACCCCTGAACTTCTTCAATTATTCAAAAATACTACCTCTTAAACCTATTTACCTATTTCAATTTCTTCAACCATTAAAAAAAAAAAAACTTAAACATTTGAGAAAATAACCACAACCATTTTAAAAAAATAACCTTTTTAACATAACAAAATATCAACACCCTCCTATACATCAAATGTACATCAAACATGTCAAACCTCCTTCAATCTTCACCATCTTCAGTAAACAGCAAAATAAAAAAACACCTCAACTCAACAACCACCCATTGCAAGAAACCCAACGATCAGAAAAAAAGAAAAAAAAAATTAAAGTGGCATAGTCACAATGTATGGAACAAAGTGGTATTGCAAGAAGTGATATCGCCTCGCCAAGTGTCCCACTTGTTCTAGGATTCAGCCAAAAGAATTCTCCACCTACTAACAAATTATTAGCAATGGTGTAACTATCGAGAGGTTAAGATGATGAATGAAAAGCCAAGGATCCCCTGATTTAGAATGTCCCAGGGCAGCTAAGCATGGGCCTTTGACCGACAGTGGATACATTTCTTTTTCTACATTTTGTTAATATAGTGATATATACATTTTGAACAAACATATAATATACATTTTAACCAAATCTGAATTGTTTAAAAAAAAATGGTAATTATTCAACAAGTTTATTTACTAATAATGGCCCATATTCGAATCATTATCAGGGTCTGCATACTTTAGCCCTGTCAATTTGATTAGACATTAAATCTTTGTATGTATATATGTATATGTGTATTTTTCACAAATTCATTTTATTTTATGAAAGATTTAATATTTTCTTCTTTTTAGTTGTCATTTTGTGTTCCCACAGAATTCCATCTAAAATGTGGAATTCTCTAGAATTAGAATGTCCTGCCAGTGATCTGGTTGCATATCCGCCTCCAGATGACTGTATTCTAGGTAATTATTCAAAAACATTTTAAATCTTATTTACTATTATCTTTAATTCTTGCTTTTTTTGTTGTTGTTTAACAATACAGTTAATTGCCAGCATCACTTATGTTTGAAGCTAATAGGGGAGACTGGTACACACTGGACCTATGGGCACAGTGGACCATCCCCTAATGAGTGGTTCTCAAAATGTGAGAACACTAAATGTTAACTTTAATAAATTTTAAAAATCATGAAATTAAAAAAAATATAAATTTTTAAATCCAGTAGTTTACAAGTTCATAATATAGTTTATGTTCATTTAAAGACGGGAAATTGCATTAAAATTTATAATTGAAGTATTTAATTATGGTACCTTTGGTTACACATTTTGAACATCGGATGAGCTGTAGGTTACACATTTTGGACATTGGATGAACTGTAGGTTACACATTTTGGACATTGGATGAACTGTAGGTTACACATTTTGGACATTGGATGAACTGTAGGTTACACATTTTGGACATTGGATGAACTGTAGGTTACATAATTTTGACTTTTCCATACTTTAATGTGAATTTAAAAAAAATGTAATTGACTTATTTTTGAATGCAAGTTACAAAATTATATTAAACATTTTGAAAAAAAAAAAATTTGAATTAGACAACTTTTATTTACACACATTAAAAAATATGTTTTTCTTTTAACTTTTAGTGAAAGAAGACTTGACATTACTTTCAAATTATAATTCAATATTAGAATTAATCTGCAATAGATTTTTATTATGTAAAAATTTCTTTACTCTTAGCATTTGAAACACTATGACATATACTTAAATCACAGGTGTTTCTAAATAATTCCAACAGTACATTCAAAAATGAAAACAAAAATATTTATTTAAAAATATTTTGATATATTTTCTCAATTTGTTTAACCCTCTCAGCGTGTAGAACGTAATATTCCATTCACTAAGCTCCAGGTTTCACTGCAATGTATGCAATGTTTAAGATAATATAATTCTATAGATTTAATGAATTTTCAAAACATTGAAGAATGATTAATACTCTCAAGGGTTAGATTCATATTTGTAATTAAGTTTTATTTATAATGCTGAAAGAATCATATTTTTTTAGCATTTAAAACAAAATGCAGAGAAAACAATTTTACCCTTTTTCAAAACGCTCAGAGGGTTAAATAAGATAAATCATAATTTTTACTACATTATTCAAAATAATAATAAAAAATGTTAAATATTTATTATATCCCCTTAAAAGATATGTCCAAAATTGCTAACGATCACGACGGCCACCATCTTGTTTCGATTGTATATGATTGCTGACATGTGGTTAACAAAGTTTTTGCTTTTCCATTAAGTAAATATGAGGTATTTCGCCGAATTACAAGAAATAAGACTATATTTTATTATATTTCTGATATTTTAGGACAGTGGGGTTTATTAAACATAAATTGAATCACGGAAAAAATCAGAATGGTGATCGTTACATGATTGTTGACATGTGGTGAACAAAGTTTTTGCTTTTCCATTAAATTAATATGACGTATTTCACTAAAAAAGCACTTAATTTCAAGAAATAAGACTATATTTTATTATATTTCTGATATTTTAGGACAGTGGGGTTTATTAAACATAAATTAAATCGCAGAAAAAATCAGAATGACGATCATGTTTTTGACATCACCATTTCGTAAGCAATAAACAAGAGATTTACTCCTATTAAAATTTCAAAACTATAAAAAAACTTTTTAAAATTAATTTTTGGAACAAATAAATAAGGATTAAAGTACTTACTGATAATCTTCGACCACGAACAGAAGGCGGGTGAGACGTCAAAATCACGTGGTGCCAGACGGGTCTATTTGACTGATTTAGCGAAAGAAGGAGGATTGAGAGAAGAAACTTCAGGACTAAGTTATCTGAACTCGGGTTACCATATCTGGCTAGTTAGCGCCTTTTGATGTAGAATGAAAATAAGATTACATTTATATGTGTTATACAAGAATACAAATTCGAAATTCTTTACTATCGTGATATGGCAAAATATGCTTGGAAAATAGGAAGTAGTGAATTTTTATTGGGTGAAATCATTGTTGAGAAAATTTTTTGTTAGGGTATTTTAGGTAACGACAGTTTTTACACGAAAGACCTTGTGAATTAAATATACAAGCTAATCCATAAGCAATAAATAAAAATTTTCAGTAAAATGTGCTTTTTATCCAAGATACTTTTCGCATAATGTTATATCATATACAGTACACTCCCTCTAATCCGCACAGCTTGGGACCAAGGGTTGTGCGGATTATAGGATTTTGCGGATTATAGGTCATTTCTTTGTTTATGTTCTAATATTTGGAATTTATCTACAAATATAGTAATCACACTATAAATAATTAACAGGAATGATTATTTATACATAAAAAATTTATATTTAATATTAGAAATAGATTTAAATGTTATTAGAATTTATACTTTATATACAAATATAATACTCACACAGTATACCAAGTATATAAATAAGTGTAGTAATACAGAAATGAAAGAAAATATTTTATACAACATTATAAACACATTTAAATGATATATGTAATATGCAAAATTAATATAATTTACTAAACTTCTACTTATTTTTAAATTTGTCAAACATTGCAGTTATTGTGGTTTGCTTCAAAGATTTTTTTTTTAATGCTGCAATTTTATCTTGAAGCCTTCTTAGAGTCATGATTTCTTGATCAGAAACAACATCTTTAAATGTTTCTTTTTCTAAAAAACTGAGATATTTATCGCCATGAAAGAGTACTTCATCAAATGCTATTTTTTCTTCTTCAACATCAGATTCTGTGTCTGAATCGGTCTCTCCTGAATTCAGTACAGAAGATATTATTTCCGCATCTGTTACTTTTTGCGACTCCAAGATTTCATCTTCCGAAACCATCCAGGAAACTAAATCATCTTCTGATGCAGAATTCAGAAGAGAAGCTGATGAATCCTTGGCAAACCTAAGCAATTCAGCAGCTTTTTCACGCGCAACACATGACCTAAATCCATTAAATTCTGAATCATCATTCTGCACATCAAGGAAAAGTGTAGCTGGCCACAGATTTTTCCAACCATTAATTAATGTTTGCTGAGAAACTGCCTCCCACGCTTTTGCAACTAAAAATATGCAATCTTTTATAGTGAAAGTTTTTTTGAATTCATCAATTTTGTCCACAGTAGGATTGAAGGCAATTACTTTTTGCAGGAATTCAAAACGATACTGGCATTTCATACTGTGGATAATCCCTTGATCCATTGGCTGAATCAGGGACGTTGTATTAGGAGGCAAAAAAAACAACAGAAACATTATTTTCTGTCAATATTTCTGGATGTGCAGCACAATTATCAAGTAGCAATAAAATTTTTGCATCACTTGGTAAACCAATTTTATTTCCATGAGCACGGACTTCTGGAATAAAAATTTTCTGAAACCATTCCAGGGTCAACTCCCTGGTTATCCATGCTCGCTTATTAGCCTTGTAAGTGACTGGCAGACTTTTAATGCCTTTCAAGGCTCGGGGGTGAGCACTCTTTGAAATGATCATTAACTGACATTTGTGTGTGCCAGCAGCATTGCTACACATAACAACCGTGACTCTCTCTTTTGCATCTTTCACACCAGTTGGTGCAGTTTCATTGGATGCTGCTAATGTGTTCCTGGGTAAATAACGCCAAAAGAGTCCCGTTTCATCCATATTGTACACTTGTTCAGGAGTTAAATTTTCGTCATGAATCAATTTAGAAAATTCGTCAACAAAATCTTCAGCCCCTTGTGTATCAGCGGATAATTTTTCACCGCAAGATTTTAAGTATCGAATTCCATGGCGCTGCTTAAATCGCGTGAGCCATCCAGAAGAAAAATTGCATGGCTCTTGTATCTTTAATTCTTCGTGGAGCATTTTTGCTTTTTCACACAGTAATGGTCCTGTTATAGGCACACCTTCATCTCTCCTTTGCTTAAACCATTCATAAATGATGGCATCAAAATTCACATCCTTAGCAGGACGCATAGTTTTCCTTTTGGCAATCCCTGTATTGCTGTCACTATTGGAGTAGAACTGCAGAATTTTTTGCTTGTTCTTACTAATATCATATACAGTTCTTGAACTAATACCAAACATGGAAGCTAAATATCTGACTGATGATCCACTCTCTAGCTGTTTTATAATATCTACCTTTTGTAGAAGAGTTAGCGTTACATGTTTACGCTTTGCGATCTTTTCACGATCTTTAATTCCCGACATTCTTTTTTTCTTAATTTAGAAGATCAAATAAAATCTAGATAATATTAAAAATATTACAAAATAACATTAAATGTAAATGCAATAACGTTACTCAAATTTAATTTGCTCTAACAACGATTAGCACGTGAGTACGCAGCCGAGATTTGTTGATATAACAACGATGTTACACCCGTTTCCATACAGATAACACTAATAATATGACTGACCATAAATTATATTATATTTGTCTATTCACTGCAGTGGCAGTTGCAATCGCTCGCAATTTATTGATAGGTTGCCCCTCAGCTACATGTCTTAACCCCATGCTTTGGGCATGAAGCGATTTGATTGGATGGGACGCTGCTCTGGTGTTCGTTATTTACGAACATGAAAGCCAACGAATGCATTCTGAATTCATGTCAGATTCGGCGACACCGAACAGAGCAGACGTGTTTTATCAGTGCTTGACCTTGATTTTTCTCTCCTTGGATCTTCGTTTCGACGTCTGTTCACAGCGGTCCAGCGGTCGCTCGTTAATCAATAACGTTTTTATCTGTTTTTTGTTTTTAAGAATGGCAACGTTTGATACATAGGCTCCCGTGTATCGAAAATAATGTTAGTATATTTGAATGGCACACAAAAAATTTCCTTCTATGCATGCAGAATTGCCTTTAAAAACAATCTTAGTAAATTTATCCATTCAGTAAACTTTTATTATGGTTGAAAAAAAAAAAAAAAAAAAAAAAAAAGTTTGGAAAAAAGAAAACGTTATGAAAAAGTTTGTTTACATCTGAAATACATCGCGGATTATAGGCGTTCGCGGATTATAGGGTCGCGGATTAGCGGGAGTGGACTGTATATATATTTTTTTTCTTTTTTTTTTTTTCAAATAAAAGTTTGAAAACTTTTTCACACACCGAAACTTTAAAAGTATTTGAATATTATGTATTATTAAATATTAAGTTGCGATGGAGATATTTGTATAATGTTCCGGTGTTATATGAAATATTCATGATATTTTGGTCAGAGTAAGATCTCTCGGCTAAATCATATTCTAAAAAAATCCCTAACGGCTCGACCTACAGGCAGAGGTAGATTTCGAAGACGCAGACTGTGGGGCGGCTGTTTGTTGGGAATTGTGGAAGAAATGACCTTTTTGCCATGATGCAGCATTTGGAAACGCCCACTTCGAAACCTAACTTATTTGCAGGCGGAACCGGCACGTGTTTTTGTTTTTTGCTATAAGGGTTGGTCCTATAAAAAACTTGTCACTATAAAAGTTTTAGATAATGTTAAGAGGATTTATAATAAATTTAAGCGGATTTGATATCTTCTGAATTGATGAAGTTATGAATTTTTTTCTTCTAACCCCCCCAATCTCCACTCTTTCCCCTCCCCCTTGGGGCGATTTTTAATGGTATCAAAAATCTGTCATACAAAAATTTTCGGCCTTTTTTCTAGAAGTAATAATAACTTTAAACGGATTCGATACGTATAATAATTAAGACGTTATGGGGTTTTTCTGTTTTCGCCAAAAGCCCCACCCCCCTCCATTCCCCCCCCCTTGGTTCGATTTTGCCCATTAACGAACTTGACCGAGATTTCATGCCCCTTGATTTTATGTATCAGTTTGGAAGAGATTTGTGCAGAACTATGGGAGTTATCGTGTCCATAAAAAAGTGACATAGATAGATAGATAGATAGGTAAAGTTTTAAACTGGGGCGGTTTTGGGTTCTGGGAGTCATGATCGGCGTAGATCTGCAAAATTTTTTCGAAAATTCCAACTTAGGTGAAAATGTAATAGGTAGTATTTCTTACGAAATCTACCTAAAAAATTGTTTTTATAAATTATTTTCTCAGAATATTTTAACTAGATTTTATATACACTTATATTAAAATACAAAAATGCGATTCCTGAAAACATTGCCCCACCAGTGGCTGAGAGGTTCTGCTCTCAAAGCTTGTAGACAGGAGGTGCTGCGTTCAAACCCCTGTCGCGCTCGTCGGCCTAACCATTTGGAGTTTTCTTCGAACCTTGCGTAAATACGGGTTAGGATCCCTTAGAAAGACCTCCACGGAGGGCATGCTCCTCACCGGCCTACATCCCTAGCGCAGATAATCAGCCGTAACAAATAACCAACCATCTAAATCAATCAACCTAGAAATATTCTCAAAACGAGTATTTCAATATAATTTAAATTGATTTTGCATAAACCATATAGGTTCAAGGATCGATGCAGAGTTTTTTTTTTTTTTTTTTTTTTTTTTTTTTTTTTTTTTTGCGCGGGGGGTTATTTTGTGAAAAGTAAGTTATTTTTGTGATATATTTTGTGAAATTTGTTATATCTTTGTGGAAAATAACATTTTGTTACGAAACATGCAATCCAGCTACTCAAATTCAAACCAAGCATTTTTTAGTAATAACTTCTTTAAATCCTTCTGCCAGTGTTGAATTCAGACACTTTTTCCGGGATTTTATCTTACTTTACTACGGAAATTTATCTTACTTTGCAAAGCTGGCAACAATAATGAAATAGTTGGAACTTTTAAATTTGAGTTTGCGTAAAATTCATTTACTGTATTCCGAACGATGCATAAATCAAAAATATCCAAAACTACATTCCGTTTTGCAGGGCGACTGCGATTTTTTCCTGGCGTTGAAAGCCTTCCATCAGGAGCAGATTTCGACTCACGTTTAATTCTTTGGATAGTTCGAAGAGGAACGCCAGTAGCAGCAGACGTACGCTCCTGTGCTTTCTGAATCGGAATGGAAAGAGACGAAGATTTTGCTTCATTTACAAAAAATTTAAGCACATTATTAACAATGTTACGTTCATCAGAACGCAAAGTTTTCCGTTTACGAGACATTTTGTGTTGTTCTGAAAAGAACAGTTTAAATAGAGAATAATGGTAATAATAATCAAGAGCGCTGAGAATATAACAACCTTCTAGGACAAAAGAAATATCAGTGAGAGGAGAGGACAGACGAGAAACAGAGAGGGGAATGTATATCGCCAAAGGCAGGAACGCTCGAATATGTTACAACCCTAAATACTTGCTCTTCCACTGTCCTAACCTTTGAGAAAATGAACTCTTCTTCCAAGCGGCGATCTCACCCGCCTTCTTGTTGCGGTCGCATATTATTTCTGTTCATCCAACTTTCCAAAATCAATATTGTTGTTTAGATCGTTACAGTTGGACAAAATACTACATCAATACATTTATTCCTTGTTAATTCCACAAAATATCTCTCATTACTGCCATTTATTGCTTGAAAATATAAACAATATGTCATTTTTTAAAATTTATGTATTTTTTCTTCTTTTAACTCATAATAAACCATACAATGATATTTTATTTTGTCAGTTAACATTATGGATGTCCAAAAGTGACTATTTATAATAAGTAATTATATTAAAAAATAATAATTATTATAAAGTTTTAAATTAAATGATATGTATTCTTGTTTTTTGACAACACCAAGAACCAATTTTTAAAAACAGAAAGCCATTAAAGAAAAGAAAATTAAGCATCTCCTGTATTAGATCAAAAATAAAATCTGTGCTTTGCTCCCACCTTTTGAGAATCACCCTAATATTTTATTTATTAAAAAAAAAAAATTAAGCTTCTTTTCTATCCTAATAGACAACAGCACTGCACTGATTATTTATAGCCTTCAGATAATATGTTTAGCTGAGATTGAACTATTTTATCCTGATTGGTTGTTTTGAGCCTCTAAAAGTAACATTTTTCATCATCATATTTTTATGTTTTTTGTAATTAAAGGTTGTAGATAAATAAGATCAAACAGCTTTTTTGCAAAGCTAAGATACTTGTTTTTATTTAAGTTTACAGTTAATATGTTTAAAAGAAAGCTATAAACAATATTAATATGATTATTTATTGAACTTTAACATGGGGCACAGTGGTCCACAGTCCACTCTGCTCCTGTAATGCAGAATGTTCAAAATATTTAATAATTGCTTATTTTCTATAAAGAAATATTGTTTTAAAATAGTTATGTAACTGTAAAATAAAGTAAACAAAGAAAAATAACAGTTTATTTAACATAGTAAGAAATATTATGTTTTGTATTTACTGCCTTTGATAAATATAACTGTAGTCTAATTGGTGATGATTCTATTCAAGCAGGGGTCGATCCAGGCAGAATTTGGGGCCTATTTAGGTCCCCTTCACAAAAATAAATTTAATAAAATGGGCCCCTTCACAAAAATCAATTTAATAAAATGGGCCCCTTCACAAAAATCAATTTAATAAAATGGGCAATTTTTTTAAAATTTAATAAAATGTAATTTGTAAACAAACAAGTTCACCAGAAAAGAAAACTTCGTCAAAAGGATTTTAAAAAGTTTTTGTTAATAAATGCTTGGTTCGAATTTGATTAACAGGATTTCAACTTCCGTTACAAAATGTTATTTTTTACAAAAATATAATAAATTTCACAAAAATAACCTTTACTTTTCACAAAATGGGCCCCAAGAAAAAAAACCTGCATCGACCCCTGATTCAAGTAAGATTCACGAGACACAATTTGAATGGAAATCAGTTTTATTTTTCCCGAAACTGTAGATGAATCTGTTATTGATGTCAATGATTTCATAATGTTGCTCCTAGACTCAAAAGTATTTCAGGAAAATTCCAGTCTCAATCTTACTCATAAGTATTTTGAAATTTCATTTGCAAATTTTAATGTGTGCTGATTTTTTTGTACTTAAGTAATAACTTCAACTAAATTGCAATTGTTCCTGTATTAATCTGTTATTATTTTCAAAATATAATTATTATTATTTTTTTTTTTCAAAATATTACTTGTAAATTTATATTACTATGTTATTTTGCAGGTAAAGGGGAAATAAAAAAGGAATTAGATTAATGAAAAATAGATTTGTATTGTATTTCAGATAATACCTAATAGCGGTCCACTGATAGTCCCTAATAGCGGTCACCTAATAGCGCATTGCCCCACCAGTGTGCCCCACTTCTGGGGCACACTGGTCCACTTTATGGGTGCATATATATATATATATATATATATATATATATTTTTTTTTTTTTTAATGTATTGAAAACTATGTTCTGAGAAAGCTATGATGAATGTATAAAGGTTTAAGGAATATTCAATAATATTTTCATGCAGATCGGTTTGTCTGTTAAAGAGAAAAAAAAATAACTGAAAAAGTGGTCCACTGTGTACCAGTCTCCCCTACTTGTCATGCAACCTGATTATGGAAGATTAACGTGCAGTAATACTAAATATTTTCTGCCCGAAACAAAAAGTATTTCAGTAATTCTGTGCTATTTAAGATCTAATTGTCTTAAATAGGGATCCACAACCTTTATAAGAGGAGGGCCAGTCACAAAAATGATTGGATTGTTATTATAAAATAAGTAGAATGTATATAAATAGCTGTTTTGATGTTTGTTATCATACCATCAAGTGTTTAGTTGAGTATGCACTCCAAATCTTTACCGAACTGCGGCCAGGTGGTCAAAAGAGACTATATTTGTGAACATTTTGTTGAAAACTTTGATAAAATTGCAATTTGTATTTTGTAGCAAATTTGTATTTTTTATTTTAAAGTCAATTACACACTTTGAAATTGAATGAAAACTACAGCAACACCCTGTATATGTTATTTAGTATTATTTTTAAAAAGGGATCTAGAAATGTCTGTCTATATTTGTTTGAATGTAATACAGTGAAACTCATTTAAGATACGAATCAAGGGACCGAGAGCATTTCGTATCTTAAGTGGGATCGTATCTTATCCGGATTTCATAGATTCTCGGGTCATTCCATGTCAAATCAACACACCTATTTTACCTCACCATCTCAGATTTTAATGAACTGTGGCACATAGTTAGTATTTATATAGACTAAGAAAAATACGAAATATTTTTGAAAAATATCTGTTTGTTTTGAAAATATGGCTATTTAAACTTCTCAAAAATTGTCAAAAAGTGGTAGTCCGCTAGATATTCAAATTGTCATAAAATCTTTCCTAATTAAGATAGAAAGGTGAAATAAGTGTCATAATGCAGCATTTTTAATAGACTTTAATATGATATGCAACATGATAGAGGTTGTAAAAAAAAATTATTTCAAAATTTAAATTTAAATTTTAAAATTTAAATTGTGAAAAAAACGTTTTTTTAAAAAACTTCAAAAAATTATAGAAGATAGGGTGTATTATTGTAAAATAGTATCCAAAGTTTGAAAATGGGACAACAATGGGTTCATAGGGAAAATAATTTTTAAAAAAAGGCATTTTTCATCAATTTCAAGTATGATACAATAATCCATAAAAATTTGACTATAATACAATATTCATCAGGATAAATTTTGTTAAAAAATAAAAATTTAAATAAAATTTAAATTTAAAAAAAAATTTGTTTTTATTTTTTTCAAAAAATTATAGAAGTAAAATAAGAGAATGGTAGAACAGGAAGAATGTAAAATGGGACAACAATGAGTTCATAGGAAAAAAAAAATTAAGAAAGGAATTTTTCATCAATTTCAAATATGATACAAAAAATACAATAATCCATAAAAAGTTGACTTTAATATGATATGCAACAGAATATAGTTTGTTGAGAAAAAAAATTAACTTTCAAATTTTAATTGTGAATTTGTTTTTTCTCCTCAACAATTATATAAAATACATTCAATTAATGTAAAATAGTATACACAGTTTGAAAATGGGACAACGATGGGTTCATTGGGAAAATAATTTTAAAAAGGCATTTTTTATGAATTTCAAATATGGCACAATACAATATGATATAATATGATGCACTACAATAGTTCATAAACTTTGTACAAAATTGCCAAATTCTTTATGAAGTAACATAAGACCTTACCAATTCATATCCTTTAACACCTCTTGCTATTGAATTTAATTGGATAATGACTTGTTAGTTTTCAAAATGTCATTTTGTGATAAAACATATATTCTTCCAGTTGGTGTCAGAGGATCAACTGAACACAAAACATCCATTATAGGTATCCATAGCACATCTGGCTTGCTAGGATAAGAAAATGATGGCGACGGCCCATGTGGGTGCAAAAATGTCACCTTAAGTTCATCATGTTCTTTATCTTTATCCATGATGTAAGCAAGCCACCAATGCTTGTCATATACAGCAGTAATATACCCATTGCAGTCTTCTAACCCAAGTTTATCTTCAGACTTTGAAACAATCACTTTTGATGATATTGCAGATTCAGAAAATGTTTTAACAAATATATTTGATGTACTGAATTTATCAGGATAAAGGCATGATATTGTTGAGTTCCTTTAATAGTAACTGCCTGATTGAACCTATCTTTTAAAAATATTTCTGAATCAATGTGATCTTCCTGTGTTGAAAATGCAAAGCTTATTTTTGAAGAAAACTTGGATGCTGCCCATTCATATAACTGAAGAGGTGTTAAAATCTGGTTTTCATAAGGCCGCTGTAAGCTGGCTCTTGCTGCCTCTCTCTTAATTGTGCCCCCAAGTCCATCACAAGGCCCTTTCCCATGAGCTGTGGCTGAAAAGTGCCATTCAGCTTCAATTTTGAAATCTTCTTTGTGAAAACACAGATTGGAGAAATTTTTTTTATTTTTATATTGGGCAGCACATCCATCTGAAAAATAAAAAATCTTTCTAGGGGATTCTTGAAATTTATTTTCCAGAAATTTAATTAGTTTTTTTTTGGAAGGTGTAGACAGCAACAGTGTTATGCTCCAAACAGTCTGAAATTACAACATAGTTTAAGTGCTCAACCTTATTTTCTCTTTTGTAATACACTATAAAAGGATGAATTGTGGCATGTTCATTAGCCCAATGGTAACTTTGAGCTTCATCTTGAATAACCATGCTGTAATTTTCAGAAAAATCGAGCATTACTGCGATTTCAGATTTTTTCAAATTTACTTTTACCTGATTCATAAAAGATGATTGCAGTCTTGCAATGAAATCATGTCTGACTAAGATTGGCAGCTTGTTACAAAATAAGTCAATAAATTCTTCTGATGGTTTCTGCAGAGTTTCTAAATTGCAGCGATCTACAGAAATCCACTGTCTGAATGTGACTTTTTCAATTAAGTTCTCCTCAAATGATTTTTGTAAAATATTACGTATTTCACAATCACCAGGACAGGATGGGCATTCAGACATATTGCAGTCTATTGATGGTGGATTGCACAATATTTTTGATATGCAGTGCCTGTAAGTTGTCAATTCACCATTAGTAATTACACCCAATTTTGCATTTTCAAGCATTAACTTGACATTTTGATGTGTCGTGCAAACACAAACTGTGTGTGTACCTTTTGACCCAGCCAAAATGCAATGCTTGGGACGGAGCTCTGCAAACTTAGAAAAACTAATTTTTAAGTCTGGAAACTTTTCTTTGAACAGTACATGAGCCTCTTTTAGATTGCATAAAATCAGCCTTTTAGAAACTTTTACTTTGTTTCCACTTTGGTCAGTGATACTTATACAATCTTTAATTCCAGGCATTGCTCTGCTCAGCTCATCACTTTCATAAAATAAAATGACTGTGTCAACTATTTCAGCAGAGAGATTTTTACCTGGCTTAGGATTTGGGCCTTCTAATATTCCTTTTTCTTTCAACAGCTTTTTTGATTGACGTACTATATAGTTAGATGCGTTAAACTCACGCATGATTTTTCTTATACTCCAACTTTCTGGTAGGCAAGTCAATATCATTAGTTTTTTGGTCCTACTTGTTGTATTTGAAAAATTTTCTATCAGATTTTGCAAAACTGTTCTGTCCAAGTCTTCACCATTATCACTTCCTGAAGAATCTTTTGTCGATACAAACAAATTTCTTTTTAGTGCTGAGTCTATTGTTTTAACTTTTTTAGTTGCATACTGTTTTGATTTAATTTTTTTTCTATTGATAGGGGACTCTCCTAATTCAAGTAGTGAAGAATTTAATGTTTCAATCACATGTGATTCAGCAGAAAAGCTAGGATCTTCCGAATCTGAAATTTCCTCTTGAGGAGTAGAAGTACTCTGATCTTTTAATTTTGCTAATTCTTTTCGGCAGTAATCACAAACTTTTGCATATTTGGGCAATTCAGGATACAAATCACATATCCAGTTAGTAACATTTCTTAACCTTTTCTTATCCCTTATGGTGTGGTTACTTTTTTTAAATGGATTGAAACAAGTAACATTTGAAAACTGACATTCTGCCATTTCTCATGTCAATTGGGACTTTAATGAAATAAAAAATTGCAGTTCAAAATTCACTTTTTCAAGGAATGCACATAACAAAACATAATTTAAAAATTAAAACTAAGAACACAATTTTTAAGGAGTTCCTATTTAAAATATTTTGAAGAACTTTAGTCAGTCTTGTTAAAACTCATTTACATTAAAAAAAAAAAAACCACTATCTTGAATGAAAAGGAATATTCATATATTCTAAAACCAAAACTGATCAGTGAACAATCTCTTCATTCTACATCCAAACAGTACTGATTCCAAGCACATACTGATTGCTCAGTGCTGTTGACTGTTGATACCAATGGCTGATCTTTGACCTGTCTTATCTCAAGCAGTCAAAAAGTTTTAGATAACAACCCCTTGACAGATTGAGACAGGCCAGACCTCAGAGACAGAGAGTGGTTACCAAAAAATCCCTCCTAATTAAGATAGGAAGGTGAAAAAAGTATTTTACAGCATTTTGTATGAATCACATGAAAACTAAAATTATACAATAGGATTGATTATCTAACAGCTGAAAATTTTTACTTGACATTTATTTCTGCTTTCCTATAATCTTGATTTATAGCAGGTTAAATATTAATTTTAACTTTTTTATTGTTTATTGATTTTTTTTTTTTTTTTTGCTTGTATTATATAACCCCAATTTAATAGAAACTACTCTTTTAAAGTATTATTTTTAGCATGAACCTATTGCTGTCCCATTTTCAAACTGTGTTATACTATTTTACATTAATAGAATGTGTTTTCTATAATTGTTTGGGGAAAGAAATGAAAAAAAAAATCACAATTAAAATTTGAAAGTTAATTTTTTTTCTTAACAAGCTATATTCTGTTGCATATTAAACTGAACTTTTTATGGATTATTGTATTTGTATCATATTTGAAATTGATGAAAAATTCCTTTCTTTTTTTTTTTTTATGAGCCCACTGTTGTCACATTTTACGTTCTTCCTGTTCTACTATTCTCTTATTTTACTTTGACAATTTTTTGAAAAAATTGAAAAGCAAATATTTTTTTGCAATTTAAATTAAAAAAAAGTAAATTAAAATTTTGAATTTTTATTCTTTTTAATAAAATTTATCCTGTTGCATATTGTATTAAAATCAAATTTTTATGGATTATTGTATCATACTTGAAATTGATGAAAAATGCCTTTTTTAAAAAATTATTTTCCCTATGAACCCATTGTTGTCCCATTTTCAAACTTTGGATACTATTTTACAATAATACACCCTATCTTCTATAATTTTTTGAAGTTTTTAAAAAAAACGTTTTTTTCACAATTTAAATTTTAAAATTAAAATTTAAATTTTGAAATAATTTTTTTTAACAACCTCTATCATGTTGCATATCATATTAAAGTCTATTAAAAATGCTGCATTATGACACTTATTTCACCTTTCTATCTTAATTAGGAAAGATTTTATGACAATTTGAAAATCTAGCGGACTAGCACTTTTTGACAATTTTTGAGAAGTTTAAATAGCCATATTTTCAAAACAAACAGATATTTTTCAAAAATATTTCGTATTTTTCTTAGTCTATATAAATACTAACTATGTGCCACAGTTCATTAAAATCTGAGATGGTGAGGTAAAATTTCTTCAAAAACTGTGTTGATTTGACATGGAATGACTCTCTCGAGTAATAATGCATACAAAGACAGTGCACGTTGTTATTAACGTATTTTAACCATTTATAACTCTCATTTTACCCATTTCTAGCAAATTTTTAGATATTATAGAAAATTTGAGTTTAAGATTTTGAAATAAAGAATTACTTTATTTTTCTCCAAAATTTTATTGAGTCACGTTCGTACAATAAAAAATTAAAATGCCAAATTAAAAAAAGACAATAAAACGAAATTTTTGTTAATCTTTAGAAAACAGCAACTGAAATACACTACATACTTAAGCAGGAAAAATAACAAATTTGCATAATTACTTTTAGAAATACAAACTAAATGTATGCCAGGAACAATAATTGTTACATTATCTAAATTAAAGTACGCGAAGTAATTTTAATTTGTTGAAAAAAAAAACATTTACCTTGGTTTGGTGCAGCTTACGGCGAGATTTTATCACAAAGCTTTCTGCCTTATTGATGTGGTAGAAAAAATCTTCAACGGAGGAACCAGCATCTATCGAAGAGGCGTACTGTCGAATTAAGCTGAGAGAGCTCATTACAGATGCGAATGATGGTATGGCTGGCACATCCGCATCGTCTTCTGCTTCTTCTGAAGGCCTTCGTTCATCGGAACTTTTGACATCCGTGATTATATCCGGGATAGAACGAACTTCACCTGTTACAAGCTGATCGTCAATATTGACAAATGAGTCACAATCTTCGCATTCTGCTTGATACTGCTCCTCTTCTGCGATGTCAACGTTTTGAAAAGTGCTGTCGACGTCAAAGGCTTTACAGAAACAGTTCTCAATGGTGGTTAGTGTTACGTCTTCCCAGGACGCTCTCAGGAAATGCATGGTGTCCAAGATGTTAATAGGCTTACAGGTTGGGCAGGACAGATCCTTTTCACGATGATCTATTTGGTGTAGATGACGTACAACTACACCACTTTTGTATTTCATTTTGAGAACATGAATTATGCCCTGATCCATGGGTTGAACAACGCTAGTTGCATTAGGGGGTAAAAAGACTAGTTCGACGTTTTGTAAACCGGGGATATCCTTAGGATGGGCGGGACAGTTGTCGGCGAGACACAATACTTTCCTGGACTCTTTTTTTCATTCGTTCATCGAACTTGCGGATCCACTTAACGAATATATCGCCTGTCATCCATGCTTTGGCTTGACTTTCATAATCGCAGGGCAGATTTCTAGCATTTTTAAAGCAGCGAGGATTCCGCGACGACTTGCCGGTGACGAAGGGTTTTAATTTATCCTTTCCGCTCATATTTGAACCAACAAGAACAGTTATATGTTCTTTGCCAAGTTTGCCTCCAGAACATTTCTCACCCTTAAACGCCATAGTTTTATCAGGCATTAATTTAAAATAAAAAGAAAACTGCCCAGTTAAACTGAGGGCATTGAGCTCACAGGCTATTCACACTAATTGTATATTATACTCTTATTTCAAAGAATTTGAAATATGCCCCTCGAAAAATAAAGAAATCAACAATATATTAAGGGGGGGTCATCCCCCCATTACCCCCCTCATAGTTAACTAATGAACCCCTTAAACTAATCAGGGAAGTCTCTAATTACAATGAATATATATACAAAATTTGAAGAAAATCTGATAATTCTGCATGAAAAACCCATTTATCTAAATTAGGGGGGTTATCCCCCCCTTTCCCCCTTTATACTTAACCAATGAACCCCCAAAACTATTGACAGAAGCGCATTATCAAAATGAACCTATATACAAAATTTGAAGAAAATGGGATAATTCTGCATGAAAAACCCATTTATCTAAATTAAGGGGGGATTAGCCCCTCTTTTCCCCTTTTATACTTAACCAATGAACCCCGAAAACTATTGACAGAAGCGCATTATCAAAATGAACCTATATACAAAATTTGAAGAAAATGGGATAATTCTGCATGAAAAACCCATTTATCTAAATTAGGGGGGGGGGGTGTTTCCCCCCTTTCCCCCTTTATACTTAACCAATGAACCCCCAAAACTATTGACAGAAGCACATTATCAAAATGAACCTATATACAAAATTTGAAGAAAATCGGATAATTCTGCATGAAAAACTCATTTATCTAAATTAGGGGGGGTTATCCCCCCTTTCCCCTTTTATACTTAACCAATGAACCTATATACAAAATTTGAAGAAAATGGGATAATTCTGCATGAAAAACCCATTTATCTAAATTATGGTGAGTTAGCCCCCCGTTTCCCCCCTTTATGCTTAACCAATGAACCTCCAAAACTAATCAGGGAAGCGCTTTATCACAAGGAACCTATAAACAAAATTTAAAGTAAAACGGTTAGTTCTATCAAGAGTTATCGCGTTACGTACATACATACATACATACGTACGTACGTACATACAGAACCGGCAGGCACATAAGCTCTCAGGCTTTGATAGCCTGTGAGCTAAAAAGGCCCATCTCGTCGACATTGTAAATATTGCATCTTGAGTACTTTGTCAATAGCGGCGCGAGCACGTTATTTTTCCAACAATTGACATCATCTACATTCACAGCTGTCGACTCTCCGCATACCTTCTTATAAACTATGCCGTATCTTTGTCTGAAGCGGTCTAGCCAACCGTTGCTAGGCGTGAAATCCACTCCAAGACGTGTAGCAATTTCGCAGGCCTTTTCCTTAATCAATGATCGATTAGTTGGGATGTTCATCGATCGGGTTTGGGTGAACCACTCAAATAAAATCTTCTCCAATTCTTCAAATTTTGCCACCTTAATTTTCTTTCTGCCAGAGCCACTAGCTGATGCACTGCTTTCCAGTTTCTGTCTATTTTTTAACAGAGCTCGAAGAGTTGACTCGTGGATTCCCACAGATTTGGCAAATACTGTCTTGTTTATCACATTCTCAGCGTCGTATTTCCATAAGACATCCAATTTTTCAGTCAAAAAAGGTGCTTTTCTTTTTACTTTAAGTTTCTCATCCATTATTTACTCCTATTACTATTCAGCGGATAAACAAAAGACTAGATTTACGCAATGACCTTTCGACAGCTTTACTGGTACAGAGGTTTCGAAGGCACAGTGTTCTCAGATAGATTTTACCTTTTTCCATAGACTACGGAATAAAAATTCCCTAGACTCTAAAGTCATGTGACATGGAAGAAATTCTGCATTTTGATTGTCTGTAACGACTTGGCTGAATCACATACGAGATTCATGAGCACCGGTTTGTGTTATAGAAAAACAACCTCCCCCCCCACCCTGTGTTAGCGAAAGAATTGCTTGAAGACAATTTCTCCCCACTGCCCATCCCTTTACTCCCTCTTCCATCTATCACGTTCATTGCCAGAAAAACACAGAAGTCTAAAAAAATCATTTTTTTTTCATTAGATTTCGAGAAAATATTGCTTGTCTTCTAAAAATAAGAAGGAATTCTCTAAATAGGCTGCCAAGGCACGGTATGGAGTTGCGTCACATCACGTGATTTTGACGCAAAGGAGAACTTTCCCGAACTTTCCATAGGGACTTCGAACTTAAAAGGGGAAGAAGAAACGGGTATTGGGGGAGTAAAACCGCCAAGAAAAAGACTCGAGCACAATTCAGTTGCTCGTTTTAGCTATTCTGTCCTAAAGACACGTGATAAACGGATTATATAAGCACCATTTTGCATATTAAGCGGGTTTTTTTACATCAAGGGACAAATTTTCTTCGTATATTAAGCGGGATCGTATCTTATGCGTACGTATATTAAGTGGGTAATTTTACACAGGTTTAATAGGCATTTTTCAAGGGACCGAAAATAATTCGTATCTTAAGCGGGCGTATCTTAAACGAGTTTCACTGTATATGGCATTTGTTTATGGAGTTTATTTTTTAACATTTTTTTGTGTATCCTTGTGATTGCAGAAAATCTACGAGATTTTGTCACAGTCTTGACAACATCTGCTGACACTCTTACTTCTGAAAGCCCTCTGTGGAATGAAATGAAAGCTCTCCAAAACATACAGGCAAAATACAAAAGGCTACTACGATGTGACCGTTTTTTGATATTTTTACAAAGAGTAAGACAATTTTTGTTATTTTAGATTTAATGCTCTGTTGACTGTATCAATAATATATAATCTGTAGTATTGAATTGATGTTAGATGTGTTTTAGGTTTATGTATCAGAATGCAAATGTTTCCCCATTCACTCTCTATTCCTCTGAAGGATTAATTTTTCGCCATTCGCTCTCTATTCCTCCGAATGATTTGAAAAGTCAATCCCAAAAACTGTATCTTAAGTATTTTTCCCTATTTTCCCCATTTATATCTCCCCTCTTAGTTGCATTTCCAACATCTCACCCTTCTTTAAGAGGAGCTGCATCCTGCCTTTTTCCGCCGTCAACATTTCATCTTGTAACTTTTCTTCAAAGTATTTTGCCTATTTTTTAAATATAATAGAATACAGTTTAAATGTTTTTAATAAGAATAAGACCAGCAATTTGGTAACATGTTATGTAATTTCTTTCAGATTAAGTTGTCTATTTAAAATTTCTCCCAGGCAACTTCTGGAGAGTGCATAGCTCCCTAGTGATTAAAATATTTATTAAAAATATTGCATAAATTTTTTTGTAAAAATTTCGTAACATAGCAATTTTGAGATTCTTATAGCTGCAAGCCATAGAATATGGAATTATACTAAGGGTAATATTTAGAAAATTATGTACAACTGAAAGTTCATTAAAAGAAAGAAAGTCCATAATTTAAAAACTGTATAGATTGAAAAGGATACAAGGAAAAAGTTTCTGTAATTTGTGAAAATTTTATTGTAGCAGTATTACAACTTTTAAAGATTCTGATAAATAAAATATTGCAAATTCTTAATTACTTTTTTTAGCAGTATACAGTGTTTAATTCTCATAATCTGCAAACTTTATCATTTTTAATAATAATAATCATTTTATAGAGATATGTGTGAATCAAGTGATTTATTTCTCTACAAATATTGAAAAGCTTGAAAAAAATTAAGAAAATTGAAATAAAAGCTTTTTGTTGTAAATTTGATTAGTTTATTTATTTACTTTTTTGGAAGGCAGAGGGGGGGGGGGGTAGCATATGTTTAATATGTTAACAAGTATTATACTAAACTTTCTCAGAAAACTTATTAACATTTAAATTTCAAATATTAAAAATTATTAATCTTATTTAAATGATTAAATATTAAAATACTAAATATTAATAAATAATGTAGTAACATCTGAGTAATTAGTGTTTAACTTTGGTTTTGGGCCATCTTTTATATGTGTTTGTATGTGCTTCAGTTTTTACTTTAATTTCAATATTTTCTAAGAAAGATTCTTTTTTGTATTATCCAGTTTTAAAGTATAAATAAAATTTTTATATAAAGACTATTATATATAATGTTTTATTTTATGAAGGTTGGACACTGTTTAAGAAAAATGGTTTTGTTAAATCTGTCAAAATCGTATTTAGATCTGGCTGAACGTTTCTTAGTGTAAGTTTCAACTTTTAATATTTACTTTTAAAATTGCCTAAGGAACACATTTTTCCATTTTATGTTAATTTTCCCATCAGGTTTCTAGTTATCTCATGCAAATGTTTTCAATTCCAGTATTTTCTTGTTATTTTTTAAAAAAAAAATTTTCTGTTATCTTTTTCCAAATCAGTCAGATATGATTATTGTGCATGTTTATAATGTATATTTTTCTATTAATGCAATTAATTTAATGTAACTGTTTTCAGTTTGAGCATGTTTTAAATGTACATTTTAATTTAATATTTACACTAAGTTAGCCATCTGTGTGAAGAATAAATGTCAATCCCTAATATTAAGCGCGGTAAACGTGTGTGTGTGTGTGTGTTTCTGTCTGTGCACTCCACCTTTGTACCCGCAAAGGCTCCGGGACCAGGCAACGCACAGACGGCGGACGCGGAGCGAAAACTTCGCAAAAAAGGCGCGACGCTCAAGTTTCGATTGGGTCGGGATTCCGACCCGGACCCGGGGAGTTATTAATGAACGAAAGTGTTTTAATTACCGACCGAAACCGAACTGGAAAAAGAATCGAAAAAAATTTCCGTTTTGATAATCGCAGACATCCAAATCGTCGCTTTTTAACGCATCATCGAATTTAAAAAAAATGTACCGGAGGTATCGATCCGAAAATCGGGGTACACACGTGGCCGATTTTTGTCGTTCCAAAATGTCAAATTTTTTGAAATTCGGACCGTAACTTTTCTTTATTTCGGCCAAAAACTGACCAGACATCCAACATCGACCCCAGACGTAAAAAGAGGTTGCCGTAAAGAATGCAGGGTCGACAGATCCGAGATCAAATCGCCCCACTCCTTTTTGAAACAAGTGGAAATAATGACTCTACATTCGCGAAAATTTGCTAACACATGTATAAAAAAATCGCGAATTCAACAAAAAAAAATTCGTAAAAATCGACCAGTAATTTTTGAAGATATCAATTAAAACTCATTAATGACACGGCAAATGAATTTATTTCTATTCCGGAGAGACAGCTTCTTTTTTATTTCAACATTCAACGCAGACGAATCGTCTGTGGATAAGTCATTTCTGAAAGAGATAAAATGGTCACGTGACTTTCAACTGCGTTCTTTCAGAGGGGGGGGG
Organism: Maratus michaelseni; assembly: GCA_963931845.1. NCBI lineage: Eukaryota > Metazoa > Arthropoda > Arachnida > Araneae > Salticidae > Maratus > Maratus michaelseni. Next base: position 29,079,952 of record OZ007588.1, on the reverse strand, counting down.
GGGGGGCATTTCCGAATCTAAGGGGTGCATTAATTCCAAACTTTGACAGGGCGACTCAAAATGGATTCTGCTTTCAGAATATCTAAAAATTATTCTCATATCTTCATTAGGAGCCGATATATTATTTTATTGTGTAATTAATCATCGTTATTTGTATAATTAAAGCAAAAGAAAGATTTCTATTACAGTGCCGGCTAGATATTACGATTTTAAGAAGTAGGCCGCGTCTAAAAACTGCCATAACGAGTATCTTAAGTTTTTGTTTTAGAGTGGCAACCAGATATTATGATAGGGAAAAGCGGGCTTCGCCCGTTATCGATTTTTTTTTTTTTCCGGCAGTCTAATTCAGTTGTTTAAGGAAAAGCAGTGTCCCCCCCCCCCTTCAAGTTTTTTTATCTTAACTGTGGGGTTCTAGAGGTTCGTTTAGTTCGAGGTTTATCTTATTCGAGGTGTTTATTTTTTCTATTTGCGCCACCTGGTGGCGGAAGGTGGAACTAACGTATACTGCAGCGCGTGCGCAGCACGACTGCTATACGGTGCCGCAGGCAGCGGGGACCCGAGCCGGAGGTTCGTTCAGTTAGAGGTTTATACTATTCTATGTGCAATTTAAGGGATTATCCGGTGCGTGCGTAGCACGGCCGGTATACGGTGCCGAAGGCAGCGGGGACCAGGGTCGGAACGACTGCTATACGGTGCCGCAGGCAGCGGGGACCTGAGCCGGAGGTTCGTTCAGTGACAGGTTTATACTATTCTATGTGCAATTTAAGGGATTATCCGGTGCGTGCGTAGCACGACCGGTATACGGTGCCGAAGGCAGCGGGGACCAGGGTCGGAGATTAGTTCAGTTAGAGGTTTATACTATTCGATGTGCAAATTAAGGGATTATGCAAATTATGGGATTATCCGGTGCGTGCGTAGCACGACCGGTGTACGGTGCCGAAGGCAGCGGGGACCCGGGTCGGAGGTTCGTTCGGTTCGAGGGGGATGCGAGCCGGAGAATAGAAAAGTTTCGACCGGTATACGGTGCCGAAGGCAGCGGGGACCAGGGTCGGAGATTAGTTCAGTTAGAGGTTTATACTATTCGATGTGCAAATTATGGGATTATCTGGTGCGTGCGTAGCACGACCGGTGTATGGTGCCGAAGGCAGCGGGGACCCGGGTCGGAGGTTCGTTCGGTTCGAGGAGGATGCGAGCCGGAGAATACAAAAGTTTCGACTGGTATACGGTGCCGAAGGCAGCGGGGACCAGGGTCGGAGATTAGTTCAGTTAGAGGTTTATACTATTCGATGTACAAATTAAGGGATTATGCAAATTATGGGATTATCCGGTGCGTGCGTAGCACGACCGGTGTACTGTGCTGAAGGCAGCGGGGACCCGGGTTGGAGGTTCATTCGCTTCGAGAGGGATGCGAGCCGGAGAATACAAAAGTTTCGAGGCACTGATGTAAATTAGGGGCCCGCTGGCGGGCGAAGCCAGCTAGTTTAATAATTAATCCAATTTTTGTTCATTAAGAATAAAAGTGGGGGATATATTTTAATATTACTTGATGTTAAACAATTGTTAAATATCAATTTTAAAAATTCTTTCTTCTGGCCAGAATTTTTTTTGTTTTGTTGTGTTTTTCTTCTCTCTATTCACTGAGATGAATGATTCAAATTTGTTTTAAATTAAATATTAAAACTAAAATCATTTCAAATAACAATAAATAGTAACATTTTTCAAAATTATCAGTGTCAAGTTATATATTGTTCTGTCCTCTAAAAAAAAAACTTGTTTTTTTGCAAATTTCTCTATATAAAGTCCAATAAAGAATGCAAAAAAATTAAACATGGCTAAATTTTTACAGCTTGTTCTGACTAAGATTTTAATATTGAGCATTTTTCATTTTATCACTTTATTGCAAAATGGCAGTGACAGTCAATTAAGCAAAAATTTTAAAAAGAAGCCTATGTTACCTAAAAAAAAACATACCTGGTATAATCAGTTGAAAATGAATCATTTTATTACATACTAGATGACCCGCCCGGTATTGTCTGGGCTCGTGATAATAACAATCTCTTCTATATGAACATGACTGAAATCTGTAAGGCTATCAAAATCAAGTCGAATGAGGCAAAACCCATCGTAATCGGGCCTATAAAACCTGAGATCAGAAAGTGCACCCTGGTGGTAGAAAGTGCAACTAAAATATTTAAGGCTATAGATATCAAGTCAAATGAGCCAAACCCCTTCGTAATCGGGCCCATAGAACCAGAGATACTCCTGTAGTTCCACCACCAGGGGCCGCAATCTGTTCTGGAAGAGGCCTTTTCAGAACGCTCGACCCAACCAAATTTCCTAGTAGAATTGAAATTTAACCACGGGTAAGCATTGACAAAATAGTGGAAATCGCGAAAGTGGGTTATGTAAATGACAAGTTTCGAAAGGGTTAATATAGATATTTTTTATAACCCAACGGTGCATTTTGAAGAAAATGAACATGTTTATGATCGAGTGTCTTCTGTTTGTCCATATTCGCATTTCCCGAGTCGATGGCAATTTTTAAACCTGGATTGAAAAACAAAAATCTCGTGAGTGAGTTTTGGAAACAATTTTTTTTCAGAGGGTTAAAATTAAAATTTTTTGTTAGGGGTACCAGGTTTTAAAAAGCAAAAGAACGTAGATTACGCATGGTATTTTTAGTTTTTCGTATCTTAGTTATAAATGCAGTTTCGAAAGGGTTAACGTTATTTTTTTTTAACTATAGGTTTCTGTCTGAACCCCATTGAACATAGATATTCTTAAGTGTTTTTGTGGTGGTGGTGGGGCAAGGCCGCAGCCAATGGGGGGATCATCAGGGTTTGATCCCCCTCCGAAATTTTTTCGGAATGACTATAAATAAGCCATTAAGTATCAATCAAGAAAGTCAAAATTAAAAAATCAATTACAATTAAAAATCTTAAATAAAAATTCTATGAGTTAGCATATCTTTTTTTATTTGATTGCGTCAGCATGTTGAAAAGATTACTGCAATTTATGAAAATAGAAAATAGGTAATAAACAATAGAAAGTTTTAAAATTCCTTTTTTTTTTCTGAAAACGAACTGTGTAAAAGCGCAATTTCCACGCTATCAAACAAATTGGTGGAATAAATATTCAAATAGATTCTCCAACTTGTTTAACTGAAACGTGTGAAGAATACAATGAGGGTCTAATTCCAAATATCCACAAATTGGCAAACATAACCGTTTTGGCATATGCCCCTGGGAATACATTTCTGACAAAATGCATTTTAAAATATAAGTAAAAAGCTTCAGAAATCTTTAATTTGGTTGACACTATTGTTGACATATTGGCGAAGTAGAATCATCATCAACACAAATGAAATTAAAAATTTCTTTGCAATGTAGAAGACTCAAGTATTCAGTTTTCTTTTGTAATAAGTAAAGGTTACTCAAATTCACAATAGATAACTTTTATATAATTTTACATTCATTAAAGTATTACAAAACAAAATAAAATACGATAATAAGAATAAAATTTTGAACCTACAAATCCCCCTCCGAAATATTTTTCTGGTTACGGCCTTGTGGTGGGGTGCGATTTTATATATCGCAGAAAATCTGAATTTGAGTCTGTGCATGAGTTTTTTTCGAAGGGTTAATATTCGTATTTTTGGAAAAACGGTTGCAGATATTGAAATGGGAACGAATGTAGATATTGTCTAGTATTTTTAGTTTTTAGTAACTCATTCGGAACTGCTGATGCAAATTTTTAAAAATTGGCAAAATCCCAAAAATCGCAAAACGGTGTACAGAAAATTAATTTTTTCGAAGGGTTAACTTTCGTATTTTTTAAAGCCAAAGGTGGCTTTGAAAAGGGCAGATCTTTCATTTGGTGAACTTTGTTTTTCCATATCTCTTGTAGTCTGGCGGATGCAAGGCTCGAAAAACGGGAGAAAATAAAAAACATTAATTCGACGCTTCTTGATTATTTTTTTTACTAGATGGAACCCGTCAAAATTTGATGGCAAACAACTTGATACCATAAAAGTAAAATTTATAGTTGCTTTAACTTGACAAATTTCATAGTGGGGAGCATAATATAATTAAGTGGTCACAGACTTTTCCATCGATATATCACATGAGGGGTGTGTGCAAAATTTAGAAAAGTACACCCTTGGGGGGTCAAAGTGGGGGGATGGACATGGGAGATGCATAATATGATTAAGTGGTGACAGACCTTTCCAATGATATATAACATGAGGTTGTGTGCAAAATTTAGAAAGTACCCCTTGGGGGGGGGGCAAAGTGAGGAGATGGACACCGGAGATGCATAATATGATTAAGTGGTCACAGACCTTTCCAATGATATATAACATGAGGGTTGTGTGCAAAATTTAGAAAGTACGGGGGGGGGGGGGCAAAGTGGGGAGATGGACATCGGAGATGCATAATATGATTAAGTGGTCACAGACCTTTCTAATGATATATAACATGAGGGTAATGTGCAAAATTTAGAAAGTACCCTTTGGTGGGGGCAAACTGGGGAGATGGACATCGGAGATGCATAATATGATTAAGCTGTTACAGACCTTTCCAACAATATATGACATGAGGGGTGTCAACAAAATTTAGAAAAGTATCCCTTGGGGGGGGGCAAAGTGGGGAGATGGACATTGGAGATGCATAAAATGATTAAGTGGTCACAGACCTTTCCAATGATATATAACATGAGGGTAATGTGCAAAATTTAGAAAGTACCCTTTGGTGGGGGCAAACTGGGGAGATGGACATCGGAGATGCATAATATGATAAAGCAGTTACAGACCTTTCCAATGATATATAACATGAGGGTAATGTGCAAAATTTAGAAAGTACCCTTTTGGGGGGGGGCAAAGTGGGGAGATCGACATCGGAGATGCATAATATGATTAAGCAGATACAGACCTTTCCAACAATATATGACATGAGGGGTGTCAACAAAATTTAGAAAAGTATCCCTTGGGCGGGGGGGGGGGGGCAAAGTGGGGAGATGGACATTGGAGATGCATAAAATGATTAAGTGGTCACAGACCTTTCCAATGATATATAACATGAGGGTAATGTGCAAAATTTAGAAAGTACCCCTTCGTGGGGGGAAAGTGGGGAGATGGGCACCGGAGATGCATAGTATGATTAAGTGGTCACAGACCTTTCCAATGATATATGACATGAGGGGTGTCAACAAAATTTAGAAAAGTATCCCTTAGGGGGTGGGGGGGCAAAGTGGGGAGATGGACATTGGAGATGCATAATATGATTAAGTGGTCACAGACCTTTCCAATGATATATAACATGAGGGTTGTGTGCAAAATTTAGAAAGTACCCTTTGGGGGGGGAAGGGGGGCAAAGTGGGGAGATGGACATCGGAGATGCATAATATGATTAAGTGGTCACAGACCTTTCCAATGATATATAACATGAGGGTAATGTGCAAAATTTAGAAAGTACCCTTTGGGGGGGGGACAAAGTGGGGAGATGGACATCAGAGATGCATAATATGATTAAGCAGTTACAGACCTTTCCAACAATATATGACATGAGGGGTGTCAACAAAATTTAGAAAAGTATCCCTTGGGGGGTGGGGGCAAAGTGGGGAGATGGACATTGGAGATGCATAAAATGATTAAGTGGTCACAGACCTTTCCAATGATATATAACAGGAGGGTAATGTGCAAAATTTAGAAAGTACCCTTTTGGGGGGGGGGCAAAGTGGGGAGATGGACATCGGAGATGCATAATATGATTAAGCAGTTACAGACCTTTCCAACAATATATGACATGAGGGGTGTCAACAAAATTTAGAAAAGTATCCCTTGGGGGGGTGGGGGGGGGGAAGTGGGGAGATGGGCATCGGAGATGCATAATATGATTAAGTGGTCACAGACCTTTCCAATGATATATCACATGAGGGGTGTCAACAAAATTTAGACAAGAACGAAAAATCATGCGTCAAGCATAGATTATGTAGCACTTTCCAACGCTTCCAAAATAATTTGACCTCATACCGTTTAAAAAGCTGAAAGATAACATCTAAGTAAACAATTTGAAAAACGGATAACATACTTAAAAACGTAATATCAGGAATTTCCAACAAATAGAATATTCGGAAAAATATCCGATTACTTTTATTCAGCCCTGTATAGGATCTATAGATTTGCCCAGTGGCAGAAACACCGCGACACAGCGACATAGTCGCGGACAAAGAAAATCTCTTGCAGACAGTTTCTGTCTGCAGTAATGAAATTAATTTAAACCATTGTCCGCAACTTTCGGACCGCGGGATCGCGGTAAAAACACACTAATTTCGGCAAAAGAGCGCTTTAAAAACACATGAATTGCGGCAAAGGATCGCGGTAAAAACGTGTGAATTTCGGCAAAGGATCGCGATAAAAACACGCGAATTTCATAAAAAGGTCGCGGTAAAAGCACACGAAGGATCGCGGCAAAAATAACACTAATTTCGGCAAAGAATCGCCTTAAAAACACGTGAATTTCGTCAAAAGATCGCGGTAAAAGCACATGAAGGATTGCGCCAAAAAACAAGAATTTCGGCAAAGAATCGCGGCAAAAACAAGTGAATTTCGGTAAAGGATCGCGGTAAAAACACGAATTTTGGCAAAGGATCGTGTTAAAAAACACATGAATTCGGCAAATGATCGCGGTAAAAACACAGAATTTTCGGAAAAAGATCGTGGTAAAAACACGCGAATTTCAGCAAAAGATCGCGGTAAAAACACGCGAATTTTGGCAAAAGATCGCGATAAAAACACACGAATTTCGGCAAAGAATCACAGTAAAAATACGTGAATTTCAGCAAATGATCGCGTTAAAAAAAACATGAATTTCGGCAGAAGATCGCGATAAAAACACACGAATTTCGGCAAAAGATCGCGATAAAAACACGCGAATTTCGGCGAAAGATCGCGATAAAAACACGCGAATTTCGGCTAAAGATCGCAGTAAAAACACGCGAATTTCGGCAGAAGATCGTGGTAAAAACAAGCAAATTTCGGCAAAGGATCGTGGTTAAAAAAAAAAAAAAAGCGATTTTTATCAAATCATTGTGGAAAAAAATAATCGTGATCATAGACAAAATTTACTGTATAAAAAGGCTGCTAAAATATTGAAACCCAGTTCCTTTTACTAATGTCTAAAGATCGTCGCAAAACGAGAAGAAATGCTAAAGATTGCAAAAAAATTCAAAAATAGATATAGGAATTTCGGATTCCTTTTACTAATGTGGAAAATTCGCTGCAAAAAAAAAAAAAAATAAAAACAAATAAAAATGCATAAAAATTAAGAAAATTAGTCAAAAAGCGGGCTTTGAAATGCCAGACTCTTCCTTCCAAATCTTGCAGCTCTATACTTAGCGGTCTCTTCAGAAAACATCACACACAAACAAACATCTATGTTTAATACATAATTTTTTAAATCTGAAATAATATACAGAACCAACTTTTAAAAAATTTGGTTAACCCGAACACAACCTGCAGGAATATAAACTCAGTTCGAACTGAAAACAGAATTAACCCGATCTGCAACTGATGCAGGATTTCAATTAAAACATTTTTCTCCAGAAGGAATTTCTGTAGCTGCGTCAGGAAAGGGAAATTTCTCTCATCCTCCACACCTCCCACCCTGGATCCTTTCAGAAAATTCTCTGTGAATTTCAGAAAATATTCTTTTACTCAGAATCACCCTTGGTCTTGGGATAAGCGTATCCTTCCCATTTTAGAAATCCCACAAAAAGTGAGATGATGAAACGACATGTAACATCAAAAGTTATTAGCAGATTTCATGAGAATGTATAATGCTTACCATGTTTTAAATAAAATGACGAAAAATCCCTAGTTTAGTGTATTATTCATTCATTAAAATTACCCGCAAAATTTGCAGACAGATTATGAAACTTTAAAAGCTTGTCGCAGACAGCTACAGAACTTTCTGCCACTGGGTAGATTTGTATATATACTACATAGGATGCTAAATTTTAGTTCAGTTTAGGAAACGCGTAGCACAGTTTAAAATTCTCCTTCTGGAGTTTCTGTCAATAAGCGGAAATGTGTTCGCGAACTTTTGTGCTTCCCTGTATATGATCTACAGAATTTATACACACCACGTAATAGAAAAAAAGTGAGTTAAATTTAAAATCGCGTTCAGTTACTTGAAACGCACTTCCAGGAATTATTGTTAACAGACAGTAGAGAATTATTTTGTGTGTCCCTGTAAATGAACGATGCCTTCTATTCACACAATATTCTGTAGTAAGCCTCTATTGTAATGCACCTTAGTGATATATTTAAATTTAAATGCGTTTAAAATAGTGAAACATTATTTAAATAACCTGCAGACGATTTTTCTCCATAGATGTAAATGTAACGGAATTGTTTTGACTGTCCCTGTTAAGTAACTATAAGTGCTATGCACACCCTATTCCATATTAAGCTTCTTGTAATGCACCTTAGTGATATATATCAATTACAATGTATTTGAAATTGTATAACATCATTAAAATAAACCGCAAATGATTTTTCCCCGTTGACCGTAATGTAACGGAATTCTTTTGAGTGTCCCTGTAAAAAAACTATAAGTGCTACACACTTCTGTTGAAATAGGGTACATGCTATAGATAACGACAATAACATATAAAAATTGCAGAGCAATCCGTGCATGTTTACGGGAGTTAGAGCACGGACAGACGGCAGATGGCAGACGGCCATACGGCCAGACAAACCGAAGTCATAAACACTTTTCAACTAGGTTGGAAAGTGTTAAAAAGTATCTCTTAGGGGGGTGGGGGGGCAAAGTGGGGAGATGGACATTGGAGATGAATAATATGTTTAGATTAAGTGGTCACAGACCTTTCCAATGATATATAACATGAGGGTTGTGTGCAAAATTTAGAGAAGTACCCTTGGGGGGGTGGGGGGGGCAAAGTGGGGAGATGGACATTGGAGATGCATAAAATGATTAAGTGGTCACAGACCTTTCCAATGATATATAACATGAGGGTAATGTGCAAAATTTAGAAAGTACCCTTTGGGGGGGGGGGGGGGGGCAAAGTGAGGAGATGGACACCGGAGATGCATAATATGATTAAGCAGTCACAGACCTTTCCAACAATGTATGACATGAGGGGTGTCAACAAAATTTTGAAAAGTGCCCCCCTTATGGGGGGGGAGGCGGGATGGACCCCGGAGATGCATAACATGAATAAGTGGTCAAAGACTTTTCCACCGATATATCACATGAGGGGTGTGTGCAAAATTTAGAAAAGTGTCCCACTGGGGGGAGGGGGGAGTGGGGGGATGGACACCGGAGATGCATAACATGAAAAAAAGGTCACAGCCGTTTCAACTTGCAACTTTTTTCTCGAAGGCATTTGACAATATTAAATTTTTTTTTACCCAAGACAATTTAACGATATTCTTATTTTTTTTTGCGTAATTCGTCAAACGTTCATGGAAAAAATCATGAAATTTGCTAATCAATAGTTGATAAATTATAAAATTCAACAATCGATAGCAGTAAAATTGGTCAATCGATAACGGAAAAATCACGAAATTCATCAAATGGTCTCCCGTAAAAAAAATTGTCCTGCACACTGATGTGATGATCAAAAGGGTTTTGAAGTATAGGACAAAATTAGCACTTGCCAAACAGCGAGTAATACTGAAAATTTGGCAATGGACTTTATTGCCACCACTGATCAAACATAATAGTCACACTCACCAATTGCGATGATTGAATGGAAAAAGATTTTTTTCTCTGCTGTCGCGCGACAAATTTTGAAACCATTTGGCAAATTTCATCCCCGAAATTGGCAGATTGTGAATTTTTTTCTCGAAGCCATTCGACGATATTCGAAAACTTTTTCTCCCGAAACCAGTTGATGAATTTTGCGATTTTTTCACTGTGTCGATTAATGAATTTTGCACTTCTTCCGCTATCGATTGACGAATTTCGAATTTTATCGACTATCGGTTAACGAATTTCACGATTTTTTCCATGAACGAACAAATTGCGCACTTTCTGCTAATTGACACATTTCGCCCTTTACAATTCAGTCAATGAGTTGAACGTTGTTTCTTTCGAGAAATGTCAGGAATGAAACAATGATTCTTTAGGTTGAATTTACTTCATTCGATGCCCCATGGAAGAATGTGTGCGATGCAGCAACGGGCGTCACAGACTTTTTAGGGCACCTGCAGACTAAAAACATCTAACCAATCTTCGCGGGGGGAAAATAACAGATTTTGTCAAATGATTGAGGAAAAAACATTACTTTATCAAAGGATCATGGGAAAACATGACTTTTGTTAAAAGACCACAGAAAAAACGTAATTATGCAAAAGGATCGCGAAAGATAAGCAAATTTTGTCAAAGAATCGCAAAAAAGGAAATTTCACCAAAAGATCACGCTTTTTTACTAAATTTTGTCTAAAAATTGCGGAATAAAATGTATTTTATCAAAGAATTGCTGGAAAATGCGAATTTCGTTAAGGATTGTGAGAAAAATGCGAAATTCTTCAAAGGATCGCTGAAAAAACACTAATTTCGTCAAAGAATTGCTGAAAAAACATGAATCTCGCCCAATAACAGAAAAATCATGGTTCATAATCATTATATCTAGTAGTATATGTAAATACAGTTTGTGATATAAGACAAAATTAACATTCACCAATCGGCGAGTAATACTGGAAATTGGTGATTGATGTTATTGCCACCACTGGCTAAACTTAGTCACACTCGCCAATTGCGATGATTGAATGTAAAATGAAATTTTTTTTCCCGCTGTCACTCAAAGAATTTTGAAACCATTTGGTGAAGTTTTTTCCGAAACCATTTTGTGAATTTCCCGATTTTTTCTTCAAAATCATTTGACAAAGAGACTTTTTTCTCGATGGCATTTGACAATATTCAAAATTTTTTTACCCGAGACAATTTGACGATATTCTTAATTTTTTTTGTGCAATTCGACAAATGTTCATGGAAAAAATCATGAAATTCGTTAATCAATAGTTGATAAATTGTGAAATTCAGCAATCGTTAGCGGTAAAATCGTAAAATTTGTCAATCGATAACGGAAAAATAATTAAATTCATCAAACGGTTTCCGGTAAAAAAATTGTCTTGCACGCTGATGTGATGATCAAAAGGGTTTTGAAGGCATTTATTTTATTTGTTGTATTGTGTATAAATACCCAGGTGGAAGCAGTTTGCTTATTTTGTCAAATGTTTCAACAATATTCGACCCAATACGCATGCGTAAAAAAAATCTTCCGGTAGGACCGGCCAATGAGGTGAAGATCTATTACGGTCTCTAGAAACGTGTTTGGGATCATCTCCTGTTGTTTTTTTCTTGCACTTTGCGTTAAACCTAGGAAGGTATTTATATAGAACTCACTGTGGAGTGTTTAGAAGGTATTTATTTATTTCATTTATTATAATTTGTATGAATACTTAGGTGTCCATTTCGGATTTACTGTTTAAAAATGAATTTAGGCTCTTTTAACGTTCGCGAAATCAATCCCGATGGAAATTGTCTTTTTAGATCTCTATCATTTTGTTTATATAGTACAGAAAATGATTATTCAAATGCATGTAAAAATATCGTAGAACACGTAATACAAAATTGGACCACTTATAGTCCGTTTATTATCGGGGATGAATCTTATGGTGTTCCGATTGCTAATGAAGACAATTATGTAAATATATGGTTCTTCACACTTCAATAGAAGCATTGTTTAAATTCATATAATTCTACAAATATGATGCAGTTTTAAAATATCGAGTAATGATTAATACTGTCAAAGAATATACTCATATACGTAATTAAGTTTTGGCACTTCTCTATTATCTCATCGACCACTTTTCATAAAAAAAAACTATCGCCAAATAAATGGGAGAACGTTGTCATTGGAATATCAAAATAAATAAATAAAATATAAGAATTTAAGGATACAATTGTTATTTTAATTAATGAAATAACTAATAAATCAAATAAACATAATGAAAAATACACGCAAATGTTGAATTAAAAACCACTTGATGACATAAAAAACACGTATAATGTTTTCGACATCAAGTAAATGGGACTGCATTTTTGGCATTTAATCACAGTTTGGCGATAGTATTTTGTTATGAAAAGTGGTCGATGGGATAATAGAGAAGTACTCAAGTTTTTTATACCAAGTTTGAAAAGTTATCTTTTTTTGACATTTAAAAAAAATAACATAAAAAACATTACAAATTTGCCCATTTAAAACATTCAAGATTTGTATATATACAAACAATACAATGTAAATATTAATATTGTTACATGATACATTATATACATTGTTTGCATATATACTTCTTTGTATACATATATTGTTTGTATACATACAAACAAATATAATGTAAACATTATTCAAATATTAAGAGTTTGCAAATCAAAACATTCTAAAGATTTGTATACATACAAACAATATAATGCATACATACTCTTTACAAATAAAATAGCCCACTTATGTAATGACAAAACTTTTAAATCGAATAGAGATAATATATTTCTGTTTTGTTATGAAAAGTGGTCAATGGGATAATAGAGAAAAGTACCTAAGTTTTTTATACCAAGTTTGAAAATTTATCTTTTTTTGACATTTAAAAAAAATAACAGAAAAAACATTACAAATTTGCCCATTTAAAACATTCAAGATTTGTATACATACAAACAATACAATGTAAATATTAATATTGTTACATGATACATTATACATTGTTTGTATATATACTTCTTTGTATACATATATTGTTTGTATACATACAAACAAATATAATGTAAACATTATTCAAATATTAAGAGTTTGCAAATCAAAACATTATAAAGATTTGTATACATTACATACAAACAATATAATGCATACATACTCTTTACAAATAAAATAGCCCACTTATGTAATGACAAAACTTTTAAATCGAATAGAGATAATATATTTCCGTTTATTTTATAACTTATATTCAGATGCTCAGATTCTGCTTTTTTCGAACACATAATAATAAAAATATTACTACCGTGCATACTGTCTTTTGACATTATATTTACATAATCGTTTTCATTATCAATCGGAACACCATAAGATTCATTCCCGATAATAAACAGACCATAAGTGGTCCAATTTTGTATTACGTGTTCTACACGTTTGAATAATTATTTTCTGTACTATATAAACAAAATGATAGAGATCTAAAAAAAAATTTCCATCGGGATTTCGCCAACGTATGAGCCTAAATTCATTTTTAAACAGTAAATCCGAAATGGACACCTAAGTATTCATACAAATTACAATAAATAAAATAAATAAATAAAATAAATACCTTCTAAACACTCCACAGTGAGTTCTAGATAAATATCTTCCTAGGTTTAACGCAACGTGACAACAGAAAAAAACAACAGATGATACGATCCCAAACACGTTTGTAGAGACAGTCATAGGCCCTCACCTCATTGGCTGGTGATTTTTTGACGCATGCGTATTCGGTCGAATTTCGATGGAATATTTGATTTGACAGAATTACCAAACAGCTTTAAATATATGGATAATCGTTTTCATTATCAATCGGAACACCATAAGATTCATTCCCGATAATAAACAGACCATAAGTGGTCCAATTTTGTATTACGTGTTCTACACGTTTGAATAATTATTTTCTGTACTATATAAACAAAATGATAGAGATCTAAAATAAAAATTTCCATCGGGATTTCGCCAACGTATGAGCCTAAATTCATTTTTAAACAGTAAATCCGAAATGGACACCTAAGTATTCATACAAATTACAATAAATAAAATAAATAAATAAAATAAATACCTTCTAAACACTCCACAGTGAGTTCTAGATAAATATCTTCCTAGGTTTAACGCAACGTGACAACAGAAAAAAACAACAGATGATACGATCCCAAACACGTTTGTAGAGACAGTCATAGACCCTCACCTCATTGGCCGGTGATTTTTTGACGCATGCGTATTCGGTCGAATTTCGATGGAATATTTGATTTGACAGAATTACCAAACAGCTTTAAATATATGGATTATTATTATTTTTTTTTTGAAAGGGTTAAATGTGAAAGTTTTTCGAACCGACCAGATTGTTCGAGATGTAAAAGTACCTTCTTCGAGAATATGTAGACGTTTTTTCCATATTTCTGGCTGTTCGCCCGTGGCAAATTTAGAAAATCCGAAAAAAAACGATCTGACTGTCACTTTTTTTTCTTCTCTTCACGGAAGATGTGATAAAATGGCTTCTGAGCATGCACGCGTGGATTTCGGAAGAATGCTTTTTTGATTATGATCTTTGATCAGGTTTTAATTAATAATTACTCTAATTTTCAAAATATTAAAATTCTGAGACTCAGGTGCACCAGGAGAGGCCTTTGACTATCCTCACCTAAATTTTCAGACTTCTAGGTGCACCAGATTTTCCTAGCCATCCCGTAACAGACAGACACGCAGAGTGAAGCTTTCTTTTATTAGTATAGATTAATGGTTTAACATAGAAACAATTAAAAATTTATAGAGATCCTTCTAAGATTCTACTATAACAAGAAAATCTCTAAAAATGAAGCTCATGTTTTGCCAGAATTCTGCAATTGTTAGTTGAAAACAGGACAAAACAAAAAAATTGACATCATTGATGAAGTACTAGGTGGAGTTTTTTTAAAGGAAACATTTCACTGAGTTTTTTTTTTTTTTTTTTTTTTTTAAAGAGGACAGCAGAATATTATCTTTGCTCACACATCAACCACTTGCATCACAAGCGGCATTTGCCATTGGTTTTTCTTGTCCCCCACATTTGCACAGATCTAGCTTTAGTTTTTACGAGCATGAAAGACCGAGCTATGCTCGGTCAAAATTAGCTTTGAGTTCAAATGTCATGACCCATGACCAAAATGACCCACTAATAAAATTATCTTGAAAATATGACCAAGCCCAATTGTCTTCTCGTGCCCGAAACCCGTAGGATTTACCCATATAGTCAAAATAATGTGTTAACCCATTAATTAACCCATTAGTTAACCCATAAATTAACCCATTTAGTCAAAATAATGTGAGCCGTTATCTAGATAAAGTTAGCTTGACCCACAGTGACCCGAAAATGACCCGCTAATCGGATTTTTTCGAGCATGTGACCTAGGCAAATGATTTTCTCGTGCCCAAATACCGTAGGATACAAAATTTCATTCAAATCGTCTGAGCTGTTTTTAAGATAAAAATAACTTGAGATATAATGACCCATGACCAAAATGACCCACTAATCGAAATTTCTTGAACATGTGACCTAGCCTAACAGTCTTCTCGTTCCCTAAAACTGTAGGATACTAAATTTAGTTCAAATCCTCTGAGCCATTTTTAAGGTAAAATATCTTGACCCATAATGACCCATGACCAAAATGACCCTCTAATTGAAATTTCTCGAACATGTGACCTAGCACAACAGTCCTCTTGTGCCCGAAAACCATAGGATGCAAAATTTTGTGTAAATAGTCTGAGCCGTTTTTAAGATTAATTAGCTTGACCCATAATGACTCATGACCAAAATGACCCACTAATTAAATTTTCTCGAACACGTGACCTAGCCCAACAGTCTTCTCGTGCCCGAAAACCATAGGATGCAAAATTTAGTGTAAATAGTCTGAGCCATTTTTTAGATAAAATTAGCTTGACCCACAGTGACCCAAAAATGACTCACTAATCATATTTTCTCGAACACGTGACCTAGCCCAATGATTTTGTCGTGCCCGAATCTCGTAGGACACAAATTTTAATCAAAATCGTTAGAGCTGTTTTTTAGATAAAATTAATTTGACCTGTGTTGACCCCAAAATGACCCACTAATCGAAAGTTCTAGAACATGTGACCCAGCCCAATAATTTTCTCGTGCCCGAAAATGGCAAGATACAAAATTTAGGCAAAATCGTTTGAACCATTTTTTAGATAGAATTAGATTGTCCCTGACCCATGATGACCCAAAATGACCCACTAATCTAATTTTCTCGAACACGTGACCTGGCCTAATGGTTTTCTGGTGCCCCAAAACGGTAGGATACAAAATTTTGTCAAAATCGTTAGAGCCGTTTTTGAGATAAAATGTGCATAACCACACACACACAAGATTTGCTCATATTAGAATATATGATGATTTGCTACAATGCATTCAAGAGAGTACTAAAGTAAATTAAACACAAGGTTTCTCTATTATGCTTCATTAGCAAGAAAATAATTTTAGACTAATAGTTATTTCCACCTTCGATTTTCTAAAATCAAATTCTTCTACTTATTGAAGTGATTGGGTGAGGCCTACTGCAATAGAAGCATTTCCAGAAATTCATATAATGCCACATATTCTGCTTAAATCTCAATTTATTCCAACAAGCACCGCTTTTCTCACCTCTCTCAGAAATCTACTATCTTAACAAATTATACTTTCCAGATGTCATCTTTCTATTTTCCATAAAGGGAAATGCATGAGTTATTGTTTATCTATATTTCTTTTTCATAAAGTTTGGCATTCTTACATAACATTAAATAAATTGCTTTTGTTTGTATACTGGATGATTCAAAAGAGAGGTTATCTCTTAAATCATTGTTGTGATGGAAACATACTTCCAGGTACAAAATGTATACAAATCAAGTATAGCTTTTGACATGGTATTTGTTTTACAAGGGGGAGGGGGGGTCATATGCAAATTAAAATATGAAATTGAATTTTTTTTTATGGTCCCTGGGTCCTGTATGTTATGTCTAGAAAAGTTTCTCCATGTTCTAACAAGTAAAACAGTAAACATTTCCTTTTTGTATGATAGAAACTTAATGAGTTATGATACTTTAAATTTTAGGAAATTTGAGAAACTGAACTTTAACATTTATGAATTCCAGTATTAAAAACAAAAAGACTTCCATTTTAATTTCAAATAATACTGTTTGTTTTTGTTTTGTATCTGTGTATTTATTGATTTTTGTTTTTTAAATAAATTCTCCCTCCACTCTGCTTCACTCACGGTCAAGTTTCAATTACATTCAGAAGGATTTACTCACAAGAAATAACTTTATTATATATGCTAAAGAGGGGGATAGAGAAAAGTGTATAAAAGAAATAAAAGACTTCTAATGCTAACATTTGATAATGTATAGCGATACCTCAGCTATCAAAGGTAAATCATATTACAATCACATTTATTATCCATACTCTTTGTCAACCAAAACTTGACTTCTCTCCATTTGAAGTACAACATGACAACTTTGCATTAACAGCATAAACTTATTGGAACCTATTTCGGTAGCCGAGTCAAAAAACCATCTTACGCCAAAATATTCGTTATCAGGGGTATCACTGTATTTTACATAGTATCTAAATTTTCAAATGTTCCTATTCTGTATTTCGATGTGTAAAATAATTTCAAAGAGCATCCATGTATTTAGTAATCTTCATTTAAATTTTGAAATGAAACATACTTTTGAATATTATTCCTCGTTGAAGTTCTGTTGTCATTAGTTCTCTTTATTATTAACTAGGGATGCACTGAATATCCGGCTCCTGCCAGATATCCTGCTTATTCGGCACTCAAACCGGATATTCGGTCCAGCCGAATACTTTAATATCCAGTTGCTGAATTGTGATTCATTTTTTTAAATCATAGTTTTAACATTATAAGAAAAGTTAGAGTGAAATTAATTGGTTTCTTACCAACATTATCCCATTAAAACAATGTTAACAAAAATAAATACTCATATATTTCACAGAAATGAAATTATATTGTAGGATTTATATATAAATGAAAATATAATATTTAAAATTTGACAACTAATTATTTATAATTAAATTTTATTAAAAAAGGAAAGTTATGATGTAGGAACTTTAGGCATTCAGCATTTTAAGGCTGTAATCTGATATGTTTTTAATTACAAATATTTCCTGCTTCTGAGAATAAGTGTTTCTATTTTTCTTGTGTTTTGAACAATTCTAAAATAAAAATGATTTTATTGAATCTTTTGTCACTATATTGTCTGTGGATGGAAGACCAACTGCGGTAAAATAATACTGATCATGAAAAGAATTGTGCCACTTTCTTGAATAGTTCACTGTCCCCTTCGAACTACAAAACAAGATACTTGCAGTGAGGAGCTTCTCTATTTAAATTCTGTTAGAAAACATTTGTCATAGGAAAAGTAAGTAATAAAATGTACGAGTATGTAGGAAAAGAAAAGCCACTTCAATAGGATGTTTAGTACTTATAAGTATGAAAAACAAACAAATTACTTAATTGTTTATATTTTTATGTTCAATGACCCTGAATAAAAGAAAAAACTACTAATATGTATATATTAGAACAGGCAAAAGACAAAACACGATTAAATTTCAATACTTAATTACTACAAAGCATTTCTTTTTAAATAACTTTATCTTTATAAATGAATTTAAATCTAACATTTGAATGGCATAAAATTATAATAATTTATAGTTTTTTTCTTTATGCAAGCATAAAATAGAAATATTATTATTGAAATTAAAAACAAAAAAGTATTTGGCCGGATACCGGATATTCGGTAAAATTTTGTACCGAATATTTGATATCCAGCAGAAATCCACATCCAGTGCATCCCTATTATTAACCACCAATAAACAGGCTCTTTAATCATGAAAATGCAAGAATTTTGTTGCATTCAGCGAAGTGTCTGCATGGGCCAGAGTTTGAGTCAATCATTTTCCCTACCAACTCTACAGTCCTGTATATGTCAGCATGTTGGTAATAATTGTAACGATTTGATTAAAAATTTTACAAAATTTATCAAATCATAGATACAATTTGAATAATTTTTATCAACATATTATGGTTTTTGTACTTTACATAAATTTTCAATAAGTAATATAGGCAGGTAAACTGCAATAGAGGAATATAAATGAAAAAAAAAGATACACATTACACACAGTTTCCCCCAGATTTTAAAAAGGGCCGGGTGCTGCTAGTAAGAAAAGGGCACTTTTTAGATTCTGGAGGGCACTATTTAGATCCTTATGGGCATTTTTTAAGATTTTAAAGGCACTTATAATATTTAAAAGTTGTGACACTCCTTTTAAGACACAACAAGGATTCAGTTTTAACTATGTATTTTTTTGTACAAAAGGCAGCATAGATAAAATTTTTTGTTTGTTTGTTTGACTGAGAAGCTTGTTTTTTAAATCAAAGGGCAGGCAGGGTGCAGTACCCTCCTGAGACTGCCTGTGGAAAACTGCATTATGTCTAAATTTTCAACTGGTATAAATCCATGTGACCGCTATCTTCAGTCTGGTAACTAACTGCCTTTGCACTTTACATTTTGCATACTGCTACACAGTTTCTTGTTTGACATTATACCATGCATCGATCAAATTAGATTCATTACCTGCAAAATGTATGGTTTTATAGTTTTATCTGCATTGATTTCTGTTAGAGTAAAAAAAATCTTTAAAATATTTGATAATGAAACTTCCAATGAACTTTATTGAACACAATAGGCATTTTCACAATGATTAATAAAATAAAGTTAATTATGCATCTAATGTAATAAAGAAACATTTTTATATATAAGAATCCTTTGAAAACAGAAAAAATCATTGTACAACAGATAAAAATGTATGAAAAAGAAACATATTAAAGATTATTGAAAAACAATTTTTGAACTAACTTAAATATTCAATCATTTTATCATATAGTAATAATAAGTTTTTTTTTTTTTTTCATTTTGTTAAGTTTTGTTTAATCTTTTTCAGTGATTAATTTATTATTTCTTTCAGTGGTTTTCAAGACATTTCTGGTACACCTCAATTACCATCTCGCCAGCAAGTAGAATATGTTCTCATTCGTACTTTATCTACTTCAAAGCTGGTGTGTGAAGCTATTAACTATTCTCGGGAGTCTTTCTGGTACGTATTTTTCTTATAAATATAGTAAGAGATAAAGTGTTGAATTTAGTGTTGCGAGTAAATTTTCTGAGTCAGTTTTAACATGCTAATCATAAAACTAATAATAATAATAAAAAAAATAAATAAATAAATAAATAAAAAAAATAAGAATCATGAGTCAGTTTTTAACAGGCTAATGAAAAAAAATACTTATATTTATTAGAACATTAACATGTTGTGCACATTATAAATGGGTGCTGCAATCGTAGCTACCATAAATAAATATTATTATGAAAAATAATCTGAAGTGACTCCACTCGACTTTCCAAACACTTTACAAAATACTATGTATTCAAATAAATAGTAATATAAAAGTAAATAAAAACTTAAGATCATAATTTTAGAAACATGAAATGTTTCTGCTGGTAAAACATGTTCGACTCACGTTCTACAGAAAACGTGCAATTTCACTCATAAAGCTAAAATTATGAGGCAATTTTGAATCTGCTTGTGCTGAGAAGTAAATTAAAATAAATATTGAAATTGAATATACATAGTCATGCTAGTGGGAGTTTTAAAGTTGTTTTAAATATAACTTTTTCACCATTTTCCCTCAACAACATGCAATACTTAAATTTCCATATGCTTTTATCAGATTACTAAAACTCACTATAGCTTTTTTTTTTTTATAAAGAAAAAAAAAGTTTTACTAAATTAAGTTCTGGTGGAACATGATTGTTGTATCAATTTAGATGCACATGAACAATAAAAATATTTATTTGAATAATTGAGTTAAAAATACTTATTGATTTTCTTGGATCACAAAATAGATTAAAAATCTTTTAGATCAAAACCCTTTGTCTGATTTGTACAAAAATGTATACAACTTGTGACAGTGGTTTGTAATATATTTGCCATATGGGAGCTCAATTGAAATCACAGTTTATGGGAGCTCAATTGAAAGCACAGTTTGGATGCTATTGGGTTCACTCTCATACATTGGAAAATGTAGGGTAAAACCGGGTACCTAACAATTTTCCTTTGTTGACAAAAATCTAGAAGGACGAAAAAATTGTAACACCCCACAAAATTGTCTGGAGACATCTGGGCCATTGTATAACCACACTTGTTGCCACAGAAAAATTCTTCTCTACTTGGAAAAAAACATTTTCTAGGACCATCTGTAACAGCTCCGAAGTTTGGTGGTTGGGTAAAACCGGGTACTAATCAGAAATTAAGTTTTTACACTTCCAGTACCAAAAACCTTTATTGTAATAAATTTAGAATCAAACTTTAAAACATATATACATTTTTTAGGGTCAGTAACTTTTGTTCTCATGTTTAGAAGCAATTTTTAATGTTGTCATGTAATGGCTGTCTCAGCTTTTACGTCTTGTATCCACTGCAGTCCTCATATGCACACTTTTTGCAGACTGAACGCTGTATCCAATCCATTCTTCACCATCTGTTGAGTGAAGAAACAATTTGCTGCTGAACTTAGTGCAAAACCATGGGTACCCCGTTTTGCCCCAACAGATGACCAAAAATCAACATGGTTGTTCTCCTGAATAGCTGGATATACACAGTTCTGCCATCTATCTACATCTTCATCAAACTATCATGTGCAAATGTTTAGGGGCTACTAGTTTTTTTTATATATATATTTGATTATGAGTAATTCAATGCTGGTGTTTACAATTACCTGACCAATGTATTTGGAAATGTATCTTTTCCCAATATACTGTTTCCTACTACGTTGTTATTATGTATTTAGGACATTTATGTTGTTTTTTATTAGTATTTGTTGTACAAATTGAATATAGATTCAAAGAGTATGTTTTATCATAACTCAACTTTCAAAACAGGACCTTTTACAAAATGGTTCACCTTAAAACAGGACCCTTCACAAAGGTTTTTGTCTAAAAAGTAGATCTTTCATAAACCTTTTATATCACCAAACTGAACCTTTTGCAAATTTAATCCTTTTAAAGTAAAATCTGATCTGTCACAAAACAGCTGAAGTTGCCTAAGAACCTATTATCTAGCTTTTACATACATAAAGAATCTTGTTAAAAACAAGATCCTGAATGTAACGATCATTTCAAACTCCCAAAATTGTGACTAGATTTTTTTTCATAAATATAAAAAGTGCTCACAATTTCACAAAGACGATCCTGTGAGAAAAGTCTGGACAGAGCTCCTGTGATAAGAAATGACCATCAGTGAAAGCATATCTGTAGAATTTTTTAAGCATGACTATTAAAAAATATTAACCATGCAATCTCATATTTTAATACAAACATCAGTTTCTATGAAATGATTTTTAGCTGAAATATTATTTTGAATTTAAATATTATTGTATTATTATGTTGTGTTTACTTTATTAATATTTTTCTTTTAGTTACTAATTTCTTAACTGTTTTAATTTTATCTAGCTATATTATCCAGAAACTCAAAGTAGGCCACTTAATATTAGACCTCATCATGGCTACTTCTATTATCGCCAGGCTGAAGTATGTATACAAAGTTATATGAGTTCTTTTATTTTCATTATTGCAGATGTATGATGTCTGAGTTCTTTTATTGTTCCTCTCTCATATTCTCCCCTCTTGCATCTGAAATTTGCAAAATCAATATACAGCTGAACTTGGTTAATACGAGAAGCAAGGGAATTTAAAAAGTCCTTGTATAGACCGTAACTCATAATACCCGTAAAGATAATACAAATCTTAAACAATCTTCTGTGAAATAATCTGTGAAGCCTGTCACAGCAACTTTTGTAAAAAATGCATACATTTTTAAAAGGCAAATATTCTACAATTAAAATTATTTTTAAAAGAATAGTACATACACTTGTAGGCATAAAAAACAAACGCACGCATAAATAAACAAATTACAACTATTAATTGCATCTCAATATTAAACTTAACATAATATCCAAAATATGCTTCTTGGAAAAACTTGGCTAAATGGGCAAAAAGCTAAAAGTACGCAAGTATTATGACTAAAAATAATAAATTGAAGTTAAAGGTAATAAAGCTGAATGTAAATTAAATTATCCCCAACAGTATGTATCAAACATTTTAAAATTGATTGGCATTAAATACTGACAAAAGGAAAAAGCATCAAGATAAACAGAAATGCAAATAAAATCTGTTCAATTAAATTGCTGCTAGATGGTAAAATAATAATAAGCAAAGAGTTAATTGTTTGAGATTATGCAAGTTTTTTTCATTCTTTTAAATCCAAAATGCCTGGAAATGATATCTAGTATTATTCAGACAAACAAAATACAACCCCTAATTAATGTAAAATACAAATTAAAAAAGAAGTTTGAAACCTAAGTGAAGTTTATTTAATTGTCTGTGTCAAAGGCATTTCCAGACCTTGTGGAATGGTGATTAATCAAAAAGTGTACCAAAAACAATTTCTTGGGGGGGGGGGGGGGGGGGATTAATTCCTTTTTAAAGGAAATATTCTGATCAAAGTTATGTTATTTTTTTCTTTTGCCTGATAAAGCTTAGTCTCATTATGCAAAACACACTCAAGTTTAGAGGTCTACACAGGCCCGGGTGAATCTTCATTCATGAGACTTGGGCCGTGCCTAGTCTTTCCATGCAGAGCTTGGGCCTAACTTTTTCTGCAGACTCTGTTTGGTCCAGACCTGACTGTTTTTTTTTTTCAGGCCAAGCTGGGCCTAGACTTCATTCTTCCTAGATGTCTGCACATGCCGAAATTTTCAGGCCCGGTCCTGACCCAGCCAGTATGAAAATCACTGCCTCTGTTTGGCCCATGACAAAATCCATAAAATGAAGCCTGTCACAGCAACTTTTGTAAAAAATGCATACATTTTTAAAAGGCAAATATTCTACAATTAAAATTATTTTTAAAAGAATAGTACATACACTTGTAGGCATAAAAATTAAAGTACAGTAAAGCCTGTGGAATAGAACCTGTCTATGATAGATACCTGCCTTCAACAAAAAAATGTCTTGATCTGAGTAAAATCAATATAATAATCTGTGCGAAAAGTACATAATACATATACAACAGACCTTGTACCTGCTAATATCATCGCCAGTCTATGTCTTCTCTCATGATTTTTTTTCTCTTACTGAATCTTTATTTGAATTTTTTGTCCATTTCTTTTTATGTACGTAATTGTCTATGTGGTCGTTAATATTATTAAAATTTTGCATAACTAAGTTTGCTTTTTGTATAATTTTAATTGTGTAGAATAATGTTGATTCAGAAATACCGGCATGTTTTGTAGAAATTCATTTGCGCTGGGCCGAATTTTTAGCTTTAATGTTGGGTCGGGCCAAAATAATTTTTTTACAGGCTGGGCTCAGGCTGCAATTTTTTATTTAATATTTGCCGGGCCAAGCTCAGGCCAAACTTTAATTTTTATGCTGGGCCAGATCAAAAAATTTTTTGTATGTGTCAGGCCATGCCTGCCTGGAAATTTCAGCCTAAGCGGACTTCTACTCAAGTATCTCAATTTACAAAAGATCTTTTTAAGACAAATCCAAATTATTTGCCTCTGTGTCCGACAATCAAGATTATTATTATTATTATTATTTTTTTTCAGAACATTGTGTGAAAAAGTCTAGAAAATATCTAGAAAGCAAGAAATTTTAAACAACATGAAAAAAGTGACAAGGGTATCATTCACAAAGTGTCTATTAACATTTATTGTATCTATTATTTAGGCATATTTCAAAAACACCTAAATTAGTTTATGAAGTTTGTACTATGTGTTTATATTATGCTCCATAATTTTGTGCACATTTTTAGTTGTAACCCCCTGTAAACAAAATGTACTTTTAAACTCAAACTGTGCATCAAACACACTTGTAGTTAAACAAAGTGGTTCTGCCTAGAATGACTGGATACTTTCATTATATTATTATTTTAAACTTTTTAAAATAAATTGTGATACAAAATTTAAACTTATGGGAAAATTGAAAAATGTGTCACAGTTTTAGGACAGTATTGAAAATTGCTCTGATAAATTTGTTGAAAAACCAAATTACTTGTTTTAAAATTTGTTGTCAATGCAAGTCATTCATAAGTTAATTTTAGATAAATTTTCATTTTTTAAATTAGAAAGTTGTGTGGTGAAAATTATTTTAATATTACAGGTAGGACTGGGCGATGTAGAGATTTCTTAAATCGATTTATCATCCATCTTAAATCGTGATTTAGTGCTAAATCACGATTTAAGACCGATTTTACCTTTAAGATATGGAAGCCATTTTTTGACTTATAGTGACAAAATAAGGTTCTTTATGTACCCCCCCCCCCCCCCATCCCCCCCCCCCACACACACACATACACTTTCTGTATTATATAAGTACACTTAGTTGCTATTTTGAAAAAAAAATATTTACATCTAGACAAAAAAAAAAAATTGGAACCCCTCCTTCTCTCCCATAGACACAAGTTCTTATATAGATATGTTTATGAACATTTTTCATAACAATGTCTTTATCAATAAATCAATTTTTTAAAGAAGAATATATAATTTTAATTTTAAGTAAAAGAATTATTTCACTTCAAATGAAAAATTCATTGAAATAATCTTTGCATATTTATTTGTTGTACAATAAATACTATGTGTAAACAAACTATCATTCATTAGTGCATTTTTATTTATTTCAAAGTTTCAATTTTTAAATATTTTTTCTCCATTAGATAATATAAATGTAATATTGCTGATGGGAAAAAGGATTCATTATTAAATCATTAAATATTTAAGTGTAACACCTTATATAGAGTTTTTAATTTTTCAAATAACTTTGAAAATAGGTATATTTTTTATACATGGAAAAAAATTAGAAAACCCAAACCTTTGGATTTTTGAATTAAAAAAAATTAGTGAACTATTTTAATAAATTTAATGAATTCATTCTTTAAGAAATAATACAAAAGAAAAGGAATCAAACCTTTTTTAACTGACACAGTATTAAAAATTTATTGAGGTAAAGCAGAACCAGATTCAATTAATTTAACGATGCATTTAACCATTCATTTAACATGATGAGAAAATAAGTTATTAAAAAAGAAAGAAAAATATATTAGAAATATGGTGCAGTTTTAATTCCTTTAAAGTTTCCTATTATAATAAAATTTGTTTAACATAAATGCTGACATCTATATAGTGGATGGAGGAGGATTGAAAGTGTGTGAGCCTCGAAGCACCCAATTTCTGAAATTGCTGATTTTTTTTGCTACCGTTGGCAACCTGTAAGATTAGTAATAAAATATATCTATTTGTAATGAGCAAAATCAGCAAACAACAAAAAAGCAGAAAATATCATAAATGACCCCCCCCCCCCCGCCATCCCCACTTTCAATCTACTGTAAAAATAGGGTTACCAGATTCAATACAATACTCTTTTTTAAGGTATTTTTAATTAATTACAAGATAATAATTAATTAAAACTAAAATGTTCAAATAGTAAAACATATAAAAATTAATATTTCATTTAAAAGAATGTATAAAAATATAAATATAAATTCGATGAATTTGGATTTAAAATGTAAAATTTTATTTTTTTCAACCATAACCATAAGTTCTAAAACAATTTCAGGAAAATATTCTCAATTGAAAAAAAAGATCAAAATCTAAATTGCGCTAAAAAAAATTAAAAAATCCATGTGGCCAGTGTTGAAATCAGATGCGTAACTCGATGCATGACTCTGCTTTAAAGTCTGTCTTAAATCGATTTAGTTAAATCAGATTTCCGAAGTTAAATCGCGATTTAGCTAAATCACGATTTAGCTTCAATCGCGATTTAACTCAGTTAAATCGGATTTCCGATGTTAGCTTAAATTGATTTAAGCCAATAGATAAATTGGATTTCCTATGTTAGTTTTAAATAGATTTGTGACTTAAATCAATTTAAGGCCCAGGCATAGTAGACACATCAATGTAGATAAATCGTTTTTCCGATGTTAGCTATAAATCGGTATTTTGTTTTAAATCGACTTAAAGCCAATAGATAATACGATTCCCGATGTAAGCTTTAAATCTATTTTTTTTTTCTTAAATTGATTTAGTTAAATCGGATTGCCGAGGTTAGTTTTAAATTGATTTAGTTAAATCAGATTTCCGATGTTAGCTTTAAATCTATTTAGTTAAATCGCGATTTATCTTAAATCACAATTTAGCTTAAATAGCGATTTATCTTAAATCGATTTAAGCCAATAGATAAATCGGATTTCCGATGTTAGTCTTAAATCGATTTAAGGCCCAGGCCTAATTACAGGGTTCATGCTGGGGGGGGGGGAGGTTGTATTTGCATGTCTTAACCAAAATTTTAAGTGGGATGTTTGAAAAGTAGAAATATTTTAACCAGAGGCTGTTCAGAAGTCCACCCAACTTCAAAGGATAATCCGGTATTTTTAATATGCTACTACCACCGATATGACTACATGATATCGGTCACGTTATGAGAGGTATGTTGAGAAGAAGACGAACTCTTTCAATTAAACTTAAACTAACACTTTATTTACAATATTTACACTTAAAACTCGGATATAGTTTATCTGGTTCAACATTAAATAAAAATACAGAAAATACTTTCTGTGTACTGCTGAGCTACGTTAGTTAACTCAGATCAGAGATTTCTATTAATCTCACACAAACTTTATCTCTTCACTCCAAAAGATCTCTCTCAATACATGTGTGTCAGAGTTCACCCTCTGAACAACCTCCACGCTTCACTCCCACGTTAAAACTAACTCACTCTCCTGTCCCCACAAGAGAACTCTTTGTAAACGGGGCTGGTCCCCTGTTCCTAGGGGTTCCTTCACAGGACGTAATCCCCTATCATGGATCTTTCATCTTAGAGAATGGGTGAAATATGTCTTATCTATGCACTTACAATCGCAATAGAAAATCTTCTTCCAGTATACTAAACATTCTTTCAACACAGATCATGTCACCCACCTACCGGATTAAGATTTCAGCTAGGAAAAGCTTTACAGTACATAGTAGATACACACATAAAAGATAATATCCCATAACAATAGTTTTAAGCCTGCAGCTGCCAGGTAAAACCTGGCACAGTTCATATATATGTTTCTATGATCATGGGACATACTTGGAGGCGTGATACAGGACAGTGTAGCAAACAATTTTTGGTACTACTCTATTATCCCGTCAACCACATTTCATAACAAAAAACTATCACCAAACTGTAAGATTAAACGCCAAAAATGCAGTCCCATTGACTTGATGTCAGAAGCATTATAGGTGTTTGTTATGTCATCAAATGATTTTTAATTCAACATTTGCATGTATTTTTCATTGTACTTTACTGATTTATTAGTTATTTCATTCATTAAAATAACAATTGTGTCCTTAAATTCTTATATTTTATTTATTTATTTCTTTTGATATTCCAATGGCAACGTTCTTCCGTTTATTTGGCGTTACAGTTTGGCGATAGTTTTTTGTTATGAAAAGTGGTCGACGGGATAATAGAGAAGTACCCAATTTTTTTATAGGAAAGCGGAGTTGGAAATCCATTTATGGGGTACAGGACACTGTAACAAATAATTTTGTATAGGAAAGCCATGTCAGAAATCCATTTATATAGTCAAAAGTACAGAGCGTCTCACTTCAATTCAAAATCGCATTTTTGTTCACAACTTTAACAGTAACGAAGATATTTAAACGAAATTTGCAACAAGCTCATCTTTGTATGAATCACAAACATACTGTAAGAATTTCGTTAAAGTATCTTCTCTACTGTTAAAGTTATGAATGAAAACACGACTTGGGATTGGAGTGAGATGTCCTGTATTTTTTACTATATAAATGGATTTCCGACCCGGCTTTCCTATTCAAAAATTGTTTGTTACAGTGTCCAGTACCACCCATCCAAGTTTGTCCCACGATCGTAGAAACACCCTGTATATATGTAAAGATGGAATTTTGTAATCTATATTATCTCCAATTTCCTCTTGTACTAGAATTATAAAATATTATGTACACAGGTGTGTTTTCGATGACAAAATGCAACATTTTAATATTTTTATTACTTAATTATAAATTAATTTTAGGGCGTTGCAACAATAGAGTTAATTATGTGCCAAACCATACTCACTAAAATTATCCAATTTGGGTATAAAAGTGCAACAATGAAATATTTTAAACACTAAAAAATAGAAAATAAAATATAAATAAAAAGTAACGAGTGTAATATATATATATATATATATGCTTTTATTTTTTTTATTGAGAAGTTGGGATTTTTTTTTTATATATATACTTGTCAAAAATCCAATCCTAATTTAGTGAATCAAAAATTAGTATTTTATTCAGGTTTCTATTTAGGCATTCTGTTTTAATGAACTATATAAAAGCATTAAATTTAGGCACATAAATTTATGTATGTGGCTAGATAAAGTTTGTAAATGTTTTGTTATGTATCCTGTTTATAAATTTTAAAGAATTGTGATAGGTCCTGTTTTAAGATTTTAAAAGAAAAATTGGTTAAGGATTCTTTACAGAATTCTTAGTTCTTCTTAAATAGGTGCCTGTTTAAGTGGGATTCTTAAAAATGCTACATGATCTAGTGTGAATCCTATATTGTTAATTTAATTACTGTTTCATTCATTTGTAATTGAACCCTTGTACTTAATTATTTTTAGCCTTTTACTTTGTAGTTATATGTTACATTTATGTTTTCCCTTCATTTAGTATTTTACTGCGAGCCACATTAGAACAGCTGTCTTCTATGTATAAACAAGTTTTATTTTGGAGGTACAAAGTCAAGAAAGGAGAATTTCAATGGGTAAGTTTATTGCCAGTAGTCCAGTAGTAACTGCATCAAAATTGGTTTTCAATTTACTATTACTGTTATAACATTCTGTTTTATCTTTCATTTATTTATTTTTTCTTCATACTACTTTTCTCAGGAAGTTAACACTTTTGTAAATATTACTTATGTTTTACTAGAGTTACTGAAATTTTACTATTTATTCATACTATAAAATAAATTTGTTTAAAAATCAACATATAAGTGTTTTAAACAGTGTGTTATGCTGTGGCATACATTCAAAAATTTAATCCTTCAAATTCAATATTAATTAATATTATTAATCACCCTAATTAATTAATACTTATTAATTATTTATTTACTATTTTTTCAGAAATCTAATTATTCTTTATTTCAACCAATTTTTAAAGCAAAA
The DNA here is from genome assembly GCA_963931845.1 of Maratus michaelseni. NCBI lineage: Eukaryota > Metazoa > Arthropoda > Arachnida > Araneae > Salticidae > Maratus > Maratus michaelseni. Next base: position 29,049,795 of record OZ007588.1, on the reverse strand, counting down.
TGATGTTTCTTCATTAAAGTTTATTTATTATTATTATTGTGATAGTAATAGTTCAATATAAATCAACTATCATTGTCTAAAGTTCGTTCGATGTGAAAAGTACAATATCTCTCAGATGTAAACACGTTTTCTGCTGTGTGTAAAAGAAATTCTTGATCGGAAAGCTGATTTGCTGAATGCATCATGTGACCGTAAAACAAACCAGTGACATGCATCACGAAAAACAGCTACAGTCGAAAGATCATGCTGTTTTTAAACAGAGATCCGGCTCTGAATTTTGATTTTCTGAATGGATCATGTGACCGTAAAATGAACCACTGAGAATCGTCGCTCTAGAAACTACGATTGTTGCCAAGCGGCAGGCTACAAATTCAATCTTATTTTTGTGCCACATAAGAGAAATATATATATATAGATGGTGTATACTATAAATTGGCTTGTGAGTTAGGCAACTTCAGACACATTATTCGTTGATTATGGTATCCACTTTTCTATAAGACTTTTGTCATTTTAACTAGCATAGTAAACTCTTCAAGGACACGAGCCAACTTATTGTGGTCAAAGTATATTTATTGTATTTATTATTTTTATCTTTAAAAATTTTTCTTTGTAAATATTTAAAATAAAATTTAATTAAATATAGTTAGTTTCTCTTTTGCTGATTCGTTATGAATGCAGTAATAATGCAGTAAAAGATTTGAATGAATAACACGTATTAATTTTTCTTAAAGGCTGAAAAATTTGATTTTCCTCAAGATATAGAAGAATGGGTTAAAAGTTCTCAACCTGATTACTTGAAGTATGTTGATTTATTTACTCCTAATTTTATTTTACTTATTTATTTATTGAGAATTTCATATTAACCCCTTAACTGCCACGGGCGTATATATACGCTTTGCATAATCGATGCGTTAACTGCCACTGGCATTATATATTTTCACAAAACGCCTACTACTGTAATTTGTTGATAGCCACATAACTGTGCCCATTTTTTTTTTAATGCAATACATTGATGGTAGGAGGTATGTTTCTGAAAGGATGAAATTTGAAAGCGGTAATTTATCTGAGAACTTGTTTGGACAGGTTGTATGTTTTCTGTTCTGTTTTCATGTAGCATTGTGTAATAAGAATTATTTTCAATATTTTGTACGGATATGTCTGACAGTGAATTAGATGACTACTTTCCGTCATCTTCTGGATCTGATTCATCGGAATATGATATTTCATCCGATGAAAAGGATTCCGATGGTAATGACATTTCCCTGCAAGATGCCTTGATATGAATAACTTTATGAATTTAAAATACATTTTTAAAAAAAAATGAAAAACATTGACAATTATGACTTCCGCATGAAATTGGTGGAACGAATTATTCAGAAATTTCACGTTACTTCTAGGCCACGCCCCACCAAGAGACAAAAATTACATGACAATGCCTTACATCTTACAGCTAGACACTTCCCAGATATAGTACCATCAACTTCTTTGCAGAAAATTGCAGCAAGGAAATGTGTAGTGTGCTCCATGAAGAAAATTCACTGTGAATCCTGCTATCATTGTATTGAATGTGATGTTGGTTTATGTATTCAACCATTTTTCAGAATATATCACACAACAGTTAAATACAAACTCTTATATTTTATTATACTGTGTAATTTAAATTTTGTATTTTTTATTTTTTCATTGTAACAATACATATTATTTAGATTGCAACAAAGTATGCTGCTGTTTTCCTTATAAACACACCATATCGCTAAGCACCTGTGCAGAAAACACTTGCACTGGGGAGCGAGTCACACAAGATTTCTTTGGCAGTTAAGGCATTAAAACTATGTTATATAAGAAACTTAAGAAGAAGTCATGCTTCACTAGCTTTAAAAATTCATTTTCTACAAACCTTACTAACATGCGGTTCTTTTTCGACCTAATAAAAAATTGGCATGATTTTTTTATTAGTATATTTTTTATTAAAAATACATGTTCTGCAAACCTTACTAACATGCGGTTCTTTTTCGACCTAATAAAAAATTGGCGTGATTTTTTTACTCAAACATAATCTATATTTATTTTGTGTTATTTTTTATCATAAATTATTAAGTAATGTCTTTTTTTTTTTTTTTTTTTATTGATGGTTTATATAATAATTTATTTTCAGGCCTCTTGATATGTCTAAGGAAGACATGGATAGAGTAAAATCTATGTTGAAGCAGTCGAACGTCCAATTTAAAAACAACAAAATGGAAATGAGTGACGATGAATCTGTAGTTTTAGTCAGTGATGATGATTCTCCTACAAATGAGATCAGCATAGTAGAGACAGATTTTGGAGGTAATATGAGTATATTTTAAATCTGTGAAAAAGTAATAATTCATTAGAAATTACAGTGATCTGTAATTTCATATGATTCTCTTTGTTATATGCAAATTCTTTCAGGTTCAAACAGTGTGTTGTGGGAAATACTGTTAAAACTTCTCTCACATATGTGATCTCTCACTATACAACAATAATATATAATGTGATCTCTCACTATCTATATATATATATATTACACTATCGTATGCGGCACAGAAATCGTGATTATTTGTTATTTGTTTAATGGCAACACCGGAATGAAACGCCTCTCATTGGTTAAGTCCTTTGGCAGGATTTTTGGCCTGTTTGGTGCTGCCATCTACAGAAATAAAAGTGAAACAAGCATTGATTTCAAATTGTAATTATAATTTGTCAACATTAACAATTAAATAGACATTTTTTTATACATTTTCACTTGAAAACTTCGTTTTTGTAAGAATTTGATATTTATAATTTAAAAAATACAATTAGCAATGTAAAATTTTAAATGTAAACAAAACAATGATTTTTAAAAAGGGATTTTTAGTAAAAAGGGAAACGTAAGTGTAATGATTTTCCCCGTCAGTTTCATTTTTTAAACATAACTGTTATACTAACTTTTGAAATTTTAGCTCTTATTTAATTTTTTTACAAGTTTTTAGTATAAATAAATATTATTGTCTTTTTAACACTTTCCAACCTAGTTGAAAAGTGTTTATGACTTCGGTTTGTCTGGCCATCTGCCGTCTGTCCGTGCTGTAACTACCGTAAATATGCTCGGATTGCCCTGCATTTTTTATATGTTATTGTCGTTATTTATAGCATGTTCCCTATTTCATCTGAAGTGTGTAGCACTTATAGTTTTTTTACAGGGACACTCAAAAGAATTCTGTTACATTACGGTCTATGGGGAAAAATCATTTGCGGTTTATTTTAATGATGTTACACAATTTCGAACACATTGTAATTGATATATATCACTAAGGTGCATTACAAGAAGCTTAATATGGAATACGGTGTGCATAGCACTTATAGTTACTTTACAGGGACAGTCAAAAGAATTCCGTTACTTTATGTCTATGGAGAAAAATCGTTTGCGGTTTAATTAGATAATGTTTCACTATTTTAAACGCATTGAAATTTATATATATCACTAAGGTTTATCACACGAGACTTACTACGGAATATTGTGTGTATAGCAGTCATTGTTCATTTACAGGGACACACAAAAGAATTCTCTACTGTCTGTTAACAATAATTCCTGGAAGTGCGTTTTAAGTTGCTGAACGCGATTTTAAATTGAACTCACTTTTTGTCTATTACTTGGTGTGTATAAATTCTGTAGATCATATACAGGGCAGCACAAAAGTTCACGAACACATTTCCGTTTATTGACAGAAACTCCAGAAAGAGAATTTTAAACTGTGCTACGGGTTTCCTAACTAAACTAAAATTTAGCATCCTATGTAGTCTATATACAAAGCTATAGATCATATACAGGGCTGAATAAAAGTATTCGGATATTTTTCCGAATATTGCATATGTTGGAAATTCCTGGAATTACGTTTTTAAATATGTTATGCGTTTTTTAAATTGTTTGCTTAGATGTTATCTTTCAGCTTATTAAACGTTAATGATTGGTAAAATTATTTTGGAAGCGTTGGAAAGTGTTACATAATCTATGCTTGACGCATGATTTTTCGTTCTTGTTTTTTTATGAGGTCCCCTCCACTGTTATATTTTTCAATGACAGTCTGCCTGGGCAACGCTGAGTGGGTCAGCTAGTACAACAATAATGTATAATCAGTATATCTCACTTATACAACACTAAATAAAATTATTAATAGTCATTTTGGCCTCTCTCGTAACTGCTATCTAATTTAACTTTTTCATATCTGCTAACTCTTCTGATTTTTTCAGAATTCTTATGAATTTTAACTGTATTTTCTGATCAGAAGATGAAATATATTCTGCTTCCTTTTTTCTTTAGGTGAAAAAAAATGGCGTTCAGATATGTTTTAAGAAATTTCAGAAACAAATTTTTGTAGTGGTAGTTTTTGAGTTTTAATTTTTGTAACCATCTGTTAAATTTAGCCAAATAGGAACAGAAATTCTCTGAGGGCATAAAAATTACATTGTGCTAAAGCAGGGGTGCACAACCTTTTTCAACCCGCGGGCCAAAAAACAGAAAAAGTACCTTACCTGGGGCCAATGTAGCGTTGCATTTATAAACACGTTTTTTTTTTCTAATCTAATATAAAAAGTCAATATACCGCTTTGATGAAATCATACTCAAATCTGAATATATATACATTTATAAATTAATTTTAATAAGCCAAATATAAATACATAATTATTTCACAGAAGAGACAGTTAATGTGATGGTTGGGATTGTATTTTTGAAGCTATTTTTGTTATGTTTGGTTCTAAAGTTGTAGTAGCAATATGTAAAATGGCTGAAAGGTTTTCATCAGTTAGTCGGTTTCTAGTCTTTGATTTGTTGACAGTCATCATAGAAAAAGTTTGTTCACATATGTAGGTGCTTCCAAACATAGCTGCATTGCGTTTTAAATAGGAAAATTCATTAGGCAAATTCCTATAAAATTCAAGCAATGACTTTTCTTTGAATTCATTTTTATGAAAGTCTGAGCTCTGTAAGTCAATTAGTTCTAATTGAGAATTTTCAGGTGCCAAATTGACATCCACTGTAAAAGGATTTGAAAATAACTGAATTTGACACTGGCATTTTTCAAAATCTAAAAATCTATCATGGAATGAATTGATTAAAATTTTTACCTGATCTTCGTAATTCATTTTCATCTTTGGAAAATTTTCTCTCATTTTTTTGCAATATGGGAAATGAGAAATTTTTTTTACCTGTAACTGTTGTTGAAATAACACTAACTTTCTTTTAAAAGCATTTACATTTCTTTCCTTATAGTTTGATGTTTAATTCATTTAAATGACTTGTAATATCAGTTAAAAATGCTAAATCACACTGAAAACTGGCTTCTTCCAAGCGCCTGGTTTCCCTTCCATGCTCCTTGAGAAACGTAATAATTTTATCAAATAATTCAATAAAATGCTTAAGTGCTTTTCCACGACTGAGCCATATTACTTCTGTGTAGTACACAACATCACTAGGAATATCCTCAAATTCAGCCAAAAATTCTTTAAATTCTCTGTGCTGCAATGCACTACTACGAATAAAGTTGATTGCTTCACAAACACGCTTCATTAGCTGTTCATAACCTAATTCTTTGGCACACAAATTTTGTTGGTGTATGATGCAGTGATATTGAAGTAACTCCATTTCACGTTCTCCCAGATGTTCTTTTAGCAGAGTTATCATTCCAATAATTCCACCAGTCATTGATCGTGCTCCATCTGTTGTAATGCTAACAATTTTGTCCATATTCAAAGCAGCTCCATTACATAATTCTAATAAGCTGTGAAAAAGTTCTTTGCCAGTTGTTTGGCCTTTCATAGGGTACATTCCAAGAAGTTCTTCTGTAATGCAGAAATCCTTGTTTATACCTCGATTGAAAACAAGGAGTTGAGCTGTTGAGGTAATGTCGGTAGATTCGTCAGCAGCAAGTGAAAAATATTCAAAATGTGAAGCAGCAAGCTTTACTTGATCTACAATGTCTTCACTTAATTGTTGAATTCTTCTCTGAACAGTCATTCTATTCAAACTTAAATTTTTAAATTTATTTGTTGTTTCGGGACAAAGTTTCTCTGAAGCAATTAACAAGCAATCTTTCACAAAATCACCATCAGTAAATGGTTTTCTATGTTTAGCGATCAGCCTGGCAATATTCAGGGTTACCTCAACGCAGGAATCCAATTCAGACGTTTGTTTTTGAAAATAACTGGTCTGGTTTATCAAAGATTTCTTCAGATGTTCAATTTTTACTGATCGTTCATATCCTTGAATAGATGAGAACGCAATGTGTTTCGTTTCATAATGTCGTTTCACATTATATTCCTTGGCTACAGCTATAGTAGAATTGCACAAAAGACAAATAATCTGGCCATTATGATTAATAAAACAGTACTTATCCGTCCACGAATCAACAAATTTTCGATTCGAAAAATCGTCTTTTCTTTTTTAACCGCTCATTTTTCCATCTACAAGTAATAAACATCAACCGACTGCCGACCGGCAAGCATTCCAAAGATAAACGTCGAGTTGAGAAGATACATTCCTTCAGCCACTAGACACTTCGTTCGTTACATGCTATCAGCCAATCAGAGCTCAGTTTTAGTCTCATTGTCGATGTGATGCGCTCACATCAAATTTCTCTCTGTCGATCTTAAAGACGTGCCGATATATCGCAACTTGACAGTTGAATACGTGCAAGTTACAAATAGCATGCTTTTATCGCGTCATCCAACCAGTCAATCAAGATGGCGATTGTTTTGATTTCAAAAATGCAAGCAGTTCTCAGTTGAAAAATTAAGTAAAAACATGTAAGCTTTTAATTGGAAAAAAAAAAAACTAATCTTTATTTTGGGATTGGCGGGCCAACAGAAAAGGCATCGCAGGCCACTTTTGGCACGCGAGCCATATGTTGTGCATCCCTGTGCTAAAGTTAGAGAAATTTATCAATATGCTGAACTCGATAGCTGTCTCTCGAATGATGCTTGCAGAGCATCCAGTGGTAGCCATTAGTATGGTTTTTTTTAATTAAAAAAAAGAGAGAGAGAAAGAAAGAAAAATTTGTTACTGGAATTGGAAATGCCTAAATTTTCAAAATTAACTGATCATCTATTTAATAACAAAATTGTAAAAAAGTGTCTTGTAAAATCTCTTAATTTCTTTTGTAAATGCTGCTTTTGGTAATAGAGATTGACAGGTACGATATGTATATGTTACATTTATTATTATTTTTAAATATATAGTGGAACTCCAGTTATACGTTACCTGATTTGTATGTTTCCCTCAGTTATGCGTTTCAACTCATTTGTCCCGCCCGTTTGCATTTAAAAATTAGCTGAGTTATAGATTTCCCTCAGTTATACGTTATGTTTTTGCATCCCTGTGCAAAATTTTGCATTTATACGTTTATACTTATACGTTTTGCAGAAAATATTTTTTTCAGAATCTTTTCTACGCCTCGTCTTCCGTCCCTGCTGACTCTAGATTTTCTGGGAACCAAACTAGCCACGGGCGAAACAGTATACAGGAGGGGGAAAAGAAGGTGTTACTCTGCTGGGGGAAAAAAAAATCAAAGATTACTATTTACATAAATTCAGTAAACTACTTTTTGCACTGATTCCATATTCAGCAAAAGGAAGAAACATTCTCAATTTTTAACGAAAATATTCAAAGAGAAATTGTCTCTCTTTTTTTTTTATATGAAGGTTTTTTTTATCTTATTTTTTTTGCATATTCGACAGTTTTTCCTCAAATCTAATACTTCTTAAAAAATATCTATATGCTCGTTCATTGGAATTATTTTGTTCAACAATAATCAGTTTAAACACAAATTTTTTGTCTTTAATAGATATTTAATTATTACATAATCTTATTTGTCAATTATTTTTATAGTATTCTTTTAAACTAAAATGTTAACTTTTAAAAAGTTATTAGTTATTTTATTATTTTTGTTACTGTCAAAATGGTATTAAATTAATTTCATTAGGAATATAGTACTGAATAAGTTCATTATCATTAGAAACCTTTTATGTTATTATTAACATTATTATTATTTAACCCGAGCCGGAAATTCATTCAGTTCTAGGTTTTTCTTATTCAAGTTTCGTATGATTCGAGTTTCATATCGATTTGAGGCCCCGATGTAAATTAAGGGCTTGCTAGCGACCAAAGCCAGCTAGTTATTTGCTGTTAAAAATTATATGATTTGAAATTTATTTTTCCTTAAGTGACTAAATTTTGACAATTTTTTCTAAAATTTTGACAATATTAGATCATTTGTAAGATGTTAACTGCTTCGTTGCAATGCACATGATGAGTTTTACTATCATAAATCATTGTAATTTTTAATTTCTATTATTTTATTAATATTTAAAACACCATTTTAAAAAACTTAATGTTATTTGAATCGCAAAATAAAGACTATCACTTTTTGTTGAAAATAATACAGTGGAACCCCGCTAATTCGGACCCCGTTATTCCGGATCTCCGGACAATCCGAATCGGTCTGGTCGATTTTTTTTTTTTTTTTTTTTTTTTGAGAAGCGATTGGCAAATTTTCATAATATTAATTTATTTCATCCTCGTATTCTGAATAAAGTCTTTTTTGAAATATTTTTGGAAGAATACCTTAAGCTTTCTAATTTAAACTCTTTGATGTTATCTTTCAAAGAAACAACAATGTATCACTTTAAGTTTGGCAATTCCAATTTTCACAGTTTTCTATTTAATCCATTTAGAAATGTCTTCAAAAGCTCACTGCACAATAAAGTTTTACTTAGCATTGCAAGAAAGCAAGGTAAAATAATCCCTATAGACCCACTGACTGATGAGAATCGCTTTCCGATCTTTGTCAGCCAGCACATAGGTGTTTCCTAGATTCCGACCTCCCATTCATAGAGAATGTATCAACCCAAATCCTACCAGACATTTTCAATTGCCGTGCAATGTTTTTGAGCGTACATTTTTAGCTATGGGGATGAAACGAAAATATAATTTTGTGACTATGTTATGTAATTTTGTGCAAAAGAAATTGGAAGCATTGAGTAGAATTGATAAAGGTGAACCCTTAAAAAAGATTGCTTGTGAATTAGGAGTAGGGACCTCGACAATGTCCGAATGAAAGAAAAATCGAAAAACAATCGAGGATTTTTGCTCTAAATCAATTTCTAACGACGGTTTGGACAATCGGAAGAATATGTTAAAAAAGCTAAACTTGAAACACTGGATGAAGTGTTATTCGTTTGGTTTTGCACAGAAAGAGATCGTGGTTTACCTATATCAGGTCCAATAATCCAACAGAAAGCCTTAAAGAAAACTCCGACAGAAAGCCTTCATTTTTTATCATTCTCCGGATAATCCGGATTGGGTCTGGTCCCAATTAATCCGAATTATCGGGGTTTTACTGTAATGATTTCTTGTTGAATTAAAATGCAATACTGCTGCCAATGTTTATGTTAGCATGCCTATCCAATAAATATATCTCTCGTCAGCTGAGGTATCACTGTATTGGTTAAAAATAATGTCATTGGAAATGTACATGGTTGCACCATACTGATTATCAGGTCAGACCTAAATTGAGTATTCCAAAATTCAGATAACTTGACATGCAATTATACAAGATAGTCATGATTATCTTTTTATGTATAATTTTGTGTTTCTAACATAGCAATATCTCTCCACAACTTTTATCCACATTTATTTTGAATTAACAAGTTGGTGCATGATGTATACATTACTCTGTTTTTACTTCTATATTTATAAGGAGGTGATGTTGGATTTGCGAAAATATTTTTACTGTGTTGTTAGTATTTTTAGAAATTTTAAGATTTTCTTAAGGTTTTTCAAAAAAGTAAATGAGGAGGAGGGGGGGGGGTTAGAGAGAAAGAGTCTAATAAAGTTTTTGGGTATTTAGCCTGTTTGGTATGCCACTTTGTTGTGTTTAAAATGTTTTCCTTAAGGTGGTTTTCAAATTCCCTGCTCAACAACACGAAACTTTCTGATACATTTTCTAACTCATTTGTAAACATAAAGGCATAAAATGGGCAGGAAGTGATTTGGAATAGAATAGTATTTTCAATTCTTTTGATAAATAAATGACTTATCGAGTTATAAGCGATTCATGTTGTATGACGTCAAGTTTATCCCATTTCTCGCGCTGCTGCGTCAGGAATTCAGTTCAAAATGCCGATTTTGACAGTATTTTCTGAAAGATTTGCCAAAAAATGAAAAACACTATTCTATTCCAAATCACTTCCTGTCCATTTTATGCCTTTATGTTTACAAATGAGTCATTATGAATTATTAAGTCTAGGAAAACGTCTTTCGATAATATCGTTTCTGAAGAAGAACACTTGCCAATTCCATGTGTTTCTGCACAAAAAAGAATTCAGAAATGTGTCAGAAAGTAGCTCTTTTGGATTTGAGAACAAACAACCTTAATGTATCGTGTCTTACAATTTACTTTAAAAAAAGTATTATTCAAAAGTTAACTCGCAATTTATGAAGCTCTTTTTTGATTAACATTTAGTTTTCATGTCTCTATTATTATTATTATTCCAGAGATTGTTGCTAGGACAATAGATGAAACAAGTTTCCAGAAAAAAGCTAACGATGTTAAAAAGAAGAAAAGAAAAGAAAATGAAAGGTCTGTGAAAATGAAGAAAATAGATGACTTAACTAAAGTGGTAAGTAATATTAGAGTAAATGTAACATCATGTCTTTCGACTCTTTTCTGTGCTATCTTTAACTGTTTGTCTGATTTAGATGGAGATTCGTGTGAATTTTATTAAATTAAAATATGTGATTTAGAAATATCAAAATGAAAGTATAATGTGCTATGTCATTAATCAGTTTCAAATTATTTAATATTATATTTAGGTTAGTTTATCTTTTAAATTTATTTATTTTTACTCTCATATTCCATGGAAGTAGTAAACTGACTGTTTAGCTTCCATAAATAATGCACTTTCATTGTAATTTTATGCAGGATGTCCCAAAAAGGTTTAAATGGGTTTTATTATTTATTATCTTTTGGTGATAAGTAGGCAATGTAAAGTGCAAAAATACTCAAATGAAGTTTTTGATAAAATAGCTCTCTCAGTAATTTTCAAAAAGTTACTTTTTAAATTTTTATATGACCAGAGTTGTATAATATAGACACACGCCGTGCGCGGAAAATTTCCTGCAAACTTTGAAACTTTGCAGAAAAAAAAAATCATTTTTTTTTTATAAGATATTAAATATATATATATATATTCCTCAATTTTATATGCGATTTATTTACTGTTTGTGCACAAAAAGCATTCAAATAGTTAAAGATGCAAAACTTTGTTGTGACATTACAGACACTTGCGAAAATATTAAGGATTGGGCTGTTTCTAAATGTATTGACAAAATATTTGATAAGACTTCAGCTCTTACTATCATGGATTTTTAGCTTTATTATTTTTTTAAGCAAAATAATTATTCTTTAATGAATATTAATTAATTTTAAATTTAAATGGTAATCATTTTAAACTATTATTCATATCGTCAAAGTAATATAACACGTAATTTTATTAAACATTAAATTAATTTGCAGAAAGTTTTTGACCCGATATTTATGTGCACAGAAAGTTTTTGGTTTTATACAAGTCTGTATATGACTTCTCTCCCTTCTTTTCTCCAAACAAAATTAATCAGCTAGAATTTTTTTTTTGCGTCATTACAAAACCTTTATACTTGTATCTTTTAAATTAATTCCTTTATAATAGCAGTGGAAAAAAGCTGACTTATACCACTTTTTTGTAATATTTAAAAAGCTATTTCATCAGGAAAAATAAGAACTACAATAACCCCTCGATATATTGGGCTACTTAGGCGATAAGAAAAAAGCGTGATATACCGAGGGGGGGGGGGGGGGGGGGGGGGGAGAAGAATTTTTATAAATGAAAAATAAAGAGCCCTAAATTAAGCTACGAGGTTTCGATTTAATACTTGTTTAAAAAATCTTGTTGTGTTCACTGGTAAGAAAATAGCACAGAATTTTTTATCCCTGAAATGAGCTCTATTTCGTCAGGTTGGGCTTAGCAATTGTCCATATGGAGCAAAGCTTTTTCTTCTAATCCTTTGTTTCTAAGGTGTAACTGAACTGAATTAACAAACAGATCATCGAACCACCGCTTAAACATTTTTTTGCGTCATCCAACAGTTTTGTGAAAAATCGACGAAAACTGGTAAGGTTTTCCGATCCACGTTTTTCAAAATTCTCGGGGTCTTACTTTTGCCAACTAAAAGCAACTTTAATTTGTGAGTTTCAGTCTTATTTGTTATAAATAAGAGAGTAAATGTGTCCTTTACTTCTTTGTAACCTGAAGTTCCAGGTGCACTTTTCATTTCCTGCGTTTTCTTTGGCAAACATTTCCAAAATAAAACTGCTTCATCAGCATTATAAATCTGTTAATCTACATAGCCTTCTTTATTTGTAATGCTTCTCAAATGAACAGAAAATTTTTCTATGGAATCATAATTAGCAGATTGTTTTCCCTGTATATTGAAAGTTGTCCTATTCCAAGCCGTTTCTGCCATGTTCAAAACCACCCATCACTTGCAGTGAATTTGTAGTTTGGATCATCTTTTATCATTTTAGCTAAAAGTTTAGCTTTAGTTTTGATGATAGATCCAGATAAAGCAGCTCCATAAAGCTTTGTTCCATAAACTACAAAAATAAAGCTTTGTTATGTTCTTCTTCATCACTGACATTTGTTCTTTCTCTTTAATCTGGGCGTTTCATTCAAGGCTTGCAAAAAATTACGTAGTTTTACTTAATCGTTTAACTATCCAAGAACAGTTGCTGAAAACTGAAAATTTCTTGGGGAAGAACTAAAAAAGAGTGAAATAGCCGAATGTGCCGAGGTGCGATATAACGAGGGGTTTCTGTATTCACAAATTGATGACTTTTTTTAGATCTATAATATTAAGAAGTGTGATAAAATTTCACCGCAATTATATCTAAACGAAATGTTACATAGGCCGCAATCATGTAAAAAGACAAATGTAGTTTCAAATCCTGGAAATGTATAATTCAAAGAGTTTCTCAGAAAGAGTTACTCAAAGTGTTTTCTCCCTACATAACTGAGTTCTTCACTATTAATATTAAAGATTAACTGTTGTGTATGTATTATTGTTCATACATACTTTTTCTAGGGATATCTCACATATTTACATTTATTGTTTTATGCATGGTCCCCATTCATAATGACTAATATTTAGTTAAGCATAACTTATTCAATTACAGATGCAGTTTTTTGTAATGATCTCGTTGAATGAAGTATTCATATATTTTTGGGTCTGCAGGACCTGAAATTAATTGCCGTAATAATAAAATTTTCACATTTATTTTTCTTATGTTCCCTCAGAATTTTTCATGTATTGGGGACCCAAAGTAATGCCAGAATTATAAAATTTTCGCCTTCTGTTTTTCGAGTTTGCAGGATCCGTAATAACATGAAATTAGTAAAAAAAAAAAAAAAAAAAAAAAAAAATTCCTTTTTTTTAGAATTATTGGTGCAAAGTTATGTCAAAATTACATCTCCCTCTCTAACAAATTTGTGTAAAAGAAACTCTATTATATTGCATAAATGTGAACTTTACTGCAACTGATCCGGCATGACACATGTGTACCATTTATTCTATTTTTTATGTTGTGGTCCTGTTTGCAGATCTATCCTCAAAACATGGGACATAAGCATTCTGCATAAAATTAACAATTTTAAGTGAGAGTAAATAATTCTGTTTTGGAGCAAAATGACTAAATATTTGAGCTAGGAAAACAGATATTCCCAGATACCATACAAAGCAATTATGTCCTAGTGCTAGAAATCCCATTGCTTCAAAAGAGAAAAAGTTTACATCAAATGCTTTTGTCTGTGTCCAGCATGCAAAAACCAGTTGGTACTACTGAGAATCTGTCTTTTTAACAAATCAAAGTATGCCTTTTTTTTTTTTAAAGGAATAATTATCTTATTTTATGAAAAATTGTTATCGTGAAGCTATTAACAAACTACAATTAGACAGTTGTAGGATCAAATCAAGAGATTGTATTATTTTTTTTTTTTCCTTTGCAATTTTAAAAGTACATTTTATTGAAACAAAATTTTCTAAAGATTATTTGAAACATCTATGGTGTAAAGTGAAACTTCCATTTAACGAAATCTCATCGTTACACACTTAAACACTTCGTTATGAAGAAAATTTGTTAAATAGAAACCAACTTAAATTTATGAAACTTGTATACATACACATAACCCACATAAAATGGAAAAATTTAAAAGAAATGCCCCCAAGGAGCATTAACATTAGTTTGAGAGTTTTGTCTTGTGACATGTCAAAGTTCGATCTTGTCGACCCAAGCACAAAGAGTTCTAGCATGAAAACGACAATTAGTTGTATACACATAACCATTTGTAAATACATAACCCACATAAAATAGAAATGTTTGAAAAATATATTTTAATTCAGGCAGTCCTTTTTTATGCAATGTAGATATGAGAATAATTTAAGTAGAATATTATTAAAAAAACACATAACAAAGAGAAGTAAATAAAAATCAAAGTGTATGTTTACTTTTTTTCATTAAAATGTGATTAAATGATTCAAATGTGTTCATTTTCATACAGTTCATTGAAATAAATTCATACACCCTTCGCAATAGCAACCTCTCCATTTGAATGCTGTACACGCACAAAAGTGGAATAAACTTCGTTATATAGAATAAGTTTTTCGTAATATGGAGATTAATTTATATGTTAACGATGTTCAAAGTCAAGCTTCTGCAAAAAATTTCATTAAGTAGAAAACTTCGTTAAATAGGGACTTCATTAAAGGGAAGTTCCACTGTATATTGATATTAACTATTTACAAGTTCAATAATTTGATTAACAGTTTTCTGTTATTTATGCTATATAAGCAGAATGTATGTGGTTTGAATTTGAGTGTTATATAAGATCTTTATGTGTGTATGTATGTTCAAAGTAAATTTTAGAGATTTATCAGATTTTAACTGTTGTTTCTATCTAGTGCTTTCTAATTTAACTTTTAAATTACAAATTGCATGAATATCAATATTTTATGTGCATATTAGGGCTAGGCAATATCTCAATTTCAATATCGTGGTATACCATCAGCTAAATATGGCGATATGACGATATATCGTGATATTAAAACTAAATATACAGAATAAATAAAAGAATATTTTGAGAAGAAGAAAGAAAGAAAAAAAATCCCTGACGGCTCGGCCTACAAAACACAGGTAGATTTCAAAGATGCAGACCGTGGGGCACCTGTTTGTTGGGAATTGCGGCAGAAATGACCTTTTTGCCATGATGCCGCAGTTGGGACCGCCCACAATCTAACTTGTTTGCAGGTAGAGCCGGCAGGAATTTTTTTTTTTAAATTTTTTTTGCTATAAGGGCTGGTTTTATATAAAAAAAAAGTTGTCAGTATAAAAGTTTTAGATAATATTAAGTGGATTTATAATAAATTTAGGCGGATTTGATATCTTGTGAATTGACGAAGTTATGAATTTTTTTCTTCTAACCCTCCCCTTGGGGGCATTTTTAATGAAATTAAAATCTGACATACATAATTTTTTGGCCCTTTTCCTAGAAGTAATAATAACTTTAAATGGATTCGATATGTATCATAATTAAGAAGTTATGGGTTTTTTTCTGTTTTCACAAAAAGCCCCCCCCTCCCGGTTCGATTTTGCCCATTAACAAGCTTGACCGAGATGTTATGCTCCTTGATTTTATGTATCAGTTTGGAAGAGATTCGTGTAGAATTATTGCAGTTATCGTGTCCATAAAAAAGGTGACATAGATAGATAGATAGATAAAGTTTTGAACTGGGGGTGGTTTTGGGAGTCATGATTGGCATAGATCTGCAAAAATGTTTCAAAAATACCAACTTAGGGGAGAATGTAATAGGTAGTATTTCTTAAGAAATCTTCCTAAAAATCAGTTTTACTCGTATTTCCACAATATGGCTGGCTTTAGATGAAAGCGAATTAGGGAGACTGTTTGAGTCGCTAAAATCAAACTGGCGGGAAATGGGCAAAAAATTTGGTTAAAACTTAAATATATTTAAAAGATATCATTCGTAGCAATGAATAAAAATTTCGCCTTCAAGGGACCCGGGCTAGTAAAACCGCATCTGGCACCAAACATGGAAATTTTAAATACTTCCATATTCCATTATTAAAACAATTGCTATATATAACATCTTTTAAAGAGCATTACTTGCATAAAAAAATCTATAAATAATATAAAATAAGTTTTACTAAATTATTTGCCAAATTGCACTTTATGAAATTTTAGCTTCTTGTGAAATCTCTAACAAAGTAATGAGACTGATTATTACAACAATTCAAACAAAAATTTTCGGTTTGCTCGTTGTAATTATTGGTTCGCTTCATACCCTCCTTCACTCAATTTATAATATAATAAATTTAACAGCATATATTACATTAAAACAATCAGCAATTTTCTGCCCCCCCCCCCCACACACACACATGCTGAATACCATAATGCTATGGACGCCGACGAAACACAGGTGGGTGTAAGATATTGAAACAGTTGTGCTGCTAGTCCTCAACATGCAATACAGAAATTTAACAAATAAAAAATATCAATTTTTTTTACATCTCTTTTTTGTCAGATGAGATAATTTTTCAACACATAAACTCAAACAAAATTTAAAAAAAAATAAAAAACTTTGTTCCTTGGGAGTTTTAGCGGGCAGATCCCCAGTTACCAAAATTTCATAGTTCTTTCTTCTGTCAGTGCGTAATTAATCTGCGTACTTGGGGATAAGTAAATTATATATTTCTTTCAACATAAAAAAATACAGATTTAAATTTCAAAATTCAGGGAGGGAGGGGCAATTGTCCTCCCTTGCCGGCACCCATGATAATCCCCCCCCCCCCCCCCCATCCACACACACACACACACCTACCCGCCATCCCGAACCTTCGAAATACCTCCCAGATAAAAATGTCTGAATTCAAGACTGGTTAGAGTATTAAATGGTCATCAAGCACATTTTTTCATGATAATGGAAACAAGTTGGAAATTGTATGTTAAACGTGATAAATGAGGTGCGTTCGTACTATAGCTAGTTATATAAATATTCCGATCTTGATGATTTTTAATTCTGTGAAATGAATTCTATCGTCTGCAGATTAATTTCTGTCATAAAATAAGTATCTCGATCGCTTGACGATTAAACTTCAGAAACTCCTATAACAAGAAAGCACCGAGACAAAATACTGCAAAGATAATATATCTTAAATTTCAAACCATTCGTTTGGGTAATTTTTGCGTTGTTATATGCGGGCAGACAGACGGCCGGACCAGACGACGACAGTAGGTGCTACGTATTTATATAATTACAAGCGCACCTAAAAAGCACAAAAAAAATTTAAAAAATGGATGGAAATATGAAAAATAATTAAATGAATAATCTGCATGTTCGATTATTTTTTTAGCAGATAGTACATTAATATTTTACAACTAAAATTATGAAGAAATAATATATTATCTTTTTCTTGTTTGCCGTGCCATCGCGTAAACTGTTTTTTAATATCTCATTTGAGAAGAAGGTGGGGGGGGGGGGGGGGGTAAATCGGATAAAAATAGAGAAGAAACACTTCAACATGTTTTATTCTATTAAAATTTCCACCGTTGCAAATAAAATATAATAATGGTTAATTGTTTTAAAAAATTAAATGCAAAATTACTACCAAATGATTTTAGGCAGTGACCAGTGGTCATATATACAGAGGCAATCAAATACCAAATACTCATATCTGTCACGCGAACACGATTTTTAAAATAAATTCTGGGGAGAAAAAAACTCACAGTATAGAAGTAAAAATATTTGCATTTTTATAAATCCTTCTTTATCCTAGAATATGCATTAATAAATATTACTAAGGAATTAATATTTTTTTCATAAAATAATAATTATAAAAAACAAATAAAAACATGTCTTAATTATTCTTTGCTCATTTGTCCCATAAAATCAACTGTTGCAAATAAAATACTTCCTTTCTTTATCGCCCTAATTCACACATTATTCAACAACAGCGAATATTCATCCACACCGGCAAAATCTGAATATCATAATGAAATGAAAGCATATGCGATATCCCACGCATGCACTCAGAGTTTAACCTTGCGCCGTCAGTAGCATAAAAACGATATTTTATCCACTGTTAGTGGTCGCTGGCGAAAATCACCCTTCCTCTTTTCAAAAACCTTTTCAGCTGTGAGAATTCACACCGTTAGTATTCATGAATACGGTATATCATGGTTTAGGCTGGAGGGGAACTCGCACCATTCGTATTCATGAATACTTGGAGACGAGGAAGAGCTTTTAATATCGTGGTTTTCATGGTTGTCGTCAAATTTATGATATTTGTGATATACCGTTGGGTAGGAATTTTTGATATCGGTATCACGATATGAATTTTATATCGGTTTTATCGATATTTCACCCAGCCCTAGTGCATATATATGCACAGGGTTGGGGAAAGACATAATTTTACTCGCCACTAGTGAATGGATTTTCTGACAGGACGAGTCAGTCTGTGAAAAATTAAAGTGTTATACTATACAAACTTTCTATACGTAGCTTCTATTATTTTTAGTGTTCACATTTCTTTCAAAACGAAGCAGAGCAGATTTATTGAATAGGGCACTTTTTGTTGGGTGAAAGGACGCAATTGTTAAGTAAAGGACACTTGTTGAATGAAATAACTATTGGATTATTTCTCAGTACAACATACATTGGTGTTGAATTCAGGCATTTTCTTCCCGAAGGGATTTTTGTAGCTCCAGGTGAGTGGGATTTCACTTCTAAATGATGATTAATAAGCCTAAAATCTTATATCTTCTAAAGAAGGGTAGGGGCATTTCAATACACCAGGGGAGATGTTCCCACCTGGCCATCCCCCGAATTCATCACTGGCATACAATATCGAGGTAATGTGAGAACATGCTATATTTTTACATGCAATAAAATAATTAAATTAGACAATTAAATCACATTGAAATAAGTCGATTTTCTAAATATCCCTTTTAAAATTTTGGTCAGTACCTGAGAAGTCCACCTCTTTTTTTTTTTTTTATATCCCTAAAGTATGATTTTCCATCAAAATTCTCATGTGATAACTATGTATATAACCAGAAACACCAGCATTTTCTCTTTTTTTAAAAGCCTTGTTTGAAATTTGTATTTAAATTTAGTAATTTTTCAAAATTTTAAATGTATTAAGGATATTATTGAACTATGAAGTAATAAATTAGTTTTTGATTTTGCAAATTTCATCGACCAATGCCTGGCTAGTATCTGTATATTAAAAGGTTAGAAGAATAGAAGTTTGGAAATTACTTATAATGTAATAATATTAATAAGGCTAAATACAACAAGAAGTATTGCTTAACTTCAGAACTTAAACAAAATTCTTTAAAAAATAAAAGTAAATAAAAATTTTGCCTTAAAAAAAACTCAATTACAAATTATCAAAAGGAAAGTTGTTCTTCAAATCAAAACTAGCTACTTTCTGACACATTCATAAAGTTGCTTTCATTCTTTAAAGCACAAAATTTTTCAGGTATTCTTTTTACAGTCTGCACGGGCCAAAATTTTCAGTCCTCTCCTGAACAAAATTAATTTTTGCCAGGATGGATATAAAAACTGAAAGTTCAGCCTAGGCTGTTTATTTTTTTTAACCCTTCATGACCCATGTATTTATATATTTTTAGACTGAGTTCGGGCAAAAATAAATTAAATCAGGCTGACCAGGCTCATTAAAAAGAAAGAAAGAAAGAAAAAAAAACTGATACTTCTTAACGAACATTTGTACATTTCTGACAATTGTGCATTTGTGCAGGTTTTTATTTTTTAGAAACACCCTCTTCCCCCTGCCACACATACCTGGAAAGAATGAGTTTCAGGTCAGAACCCACTAGAATCTGCAGAAAAAAAAATTAAGCCCGTGATCAAAACTTCAACCATATTGAATCAAAGCTTAAAAAGATATTAATAAAAGTTTTCTTTATTCTATTAAATCCTATCGTATATAATCTATAATAAAAACAAGTCAGGTGGCTGAGGAAAACAAATACGGGCAAACCACTTCTTTTTTCCTATGCCAGGAGGCCATTTTTATTCAAAATTATTTTTTAGAATAAAATTGCATAAAAGTTACATTTTTAGATCGTTCAAAAAAATTGTTTGCTTGAGAGATGAGTTACATTAAAAAATGTATAGATTCTAAGATAACTTCAGTGGAAATTAGGTTAACAGCCGAATATCTCAATCCATTAGAGTTAGAGTAAATAAACACGAGATTCTTTCATTGCGAGTCATAAAAGTATTAAACCATGGAGGTAATCATTCGCAAAGCAAGATCTCTATATCTCCATGGTGAATTTTACAGCGCTGTCTGGTGTAGAAAAAAAAGTTGCATTTGTAAACGAGGCATACGTAATAAGGAAAAATTTTTTTTTTAAAGCCTGCTTATGTTGCTCATAGCAGACAATATAATTCATTTCACTGAAATAATAAGGGTGATTTTTTTACATTATGAAACTGGTTATAAAACGAATACACCTCATTTGTCACATTTAACATACAATTTCCAACTTGTTCCTACAAAGGAACAATAAATGATCTTTCAGCAAATAGTGTCAAATTTGTCACTTTGAACTCAGTTTCAGGACATAGCAGTCAGGGAAAGATTACTATCAGGAAGTGAACAATTATAATTCAAGACGTAATACATTTATTAAAAAAAGAAACACACTTTCCTACTTTCAAAATCATTTCAATAGTCATGCCTGCAAATTTCATTATTTTACGTATAAAAAAAAAAACTGCGAATGTGTCAGGAAGTTTCATTTTGTTAATCACAGAAAAAAGTTGTTGGTCTAACACGATCATTCTCAATCTGCGGCCCGGTGACCTTTTATGTGCGTCCCGAGACACATAATTATTAACCCATGTATAAAATTAATGGAGATGTGCATAAAAGGTATTTAAGACTTGTTTTATATATCTTCATGGGAAAACAAAATCTGTCCTGTTATTTATACAGGCAAAGTTCTCTAATCCGCACAACTTGGGACCAAAGTCTGTGCACATTATAGAATATTGTGGATTATGGAGTATTATAGATTATACGTCATTTTTTTATTTCAGGACAACATTTTAATTCCATATTCATTATAACATGAAATGATAAATATGAAATCTAATACAGTAAAAGCTCAACTAACCGGTATGCTTGGGAAGCGCTGATTTCCGGATACTTGAAAAGTCCGGATAGTTGAGCGATACAAAATCTGTCATGAAGGGTTGGGGGGTGGGCGTGCATCGATGTAACAGTGAAAAAGGAAAATGATTTTTTGGCCTATTTTCCTGTCATCGAGAAATCTATCAAATTTTATTATTACAGTCGAACCTCGTTAACACGAAATAGTACTGAAGTCCCGTCAGATGAGTCTGAAAATCAATGTTAATTAATTCGTTTAACATGAAATAGAATTTCAGAAATTCCCACTTAAGGCGAAATTTTTTTTTTGCTCCAAAGTAAAAAAAAAAAAAAAAATCCTTATGTAATGTTTTTTCCGATATTTCAAACTAACTTACGTGTCACATACTCTTATTAAAAAGGGAATTTTCTTGTCGTTTGAAAAAGATATAAAGTGGAAAAGGGTTTCAGAAAATCGTGAAATATGGAATTCCTGACTAATCCCTGCTTTTCTTTGATCTCTGATGTGCGCAAGTGTTCCCACATTAACCGTATGAGCTATAAATCAGTCACAATGAAAGATTGGGTGAAGGAATTTCTTTTTTTAAAGTGATTCTCCCATTACCCGGTTAACTGTATTGATAGTGACATAAACCGGGTTTCCGAATTCCCCTATCTGTGAGTGACAATCCTTATTTCACTACCTGACTAACATAATTGAAACTCTGTTCGCAGTTGCTCTGTAGAATTCTGTGAAAGATGAGTCGAAAACAAGAAGCTGCATCTTTAGAAACCAAGCAAATAACTTTAAACAAAGTTAGCAATAAAGTGCTGAAAAAATCAGAAAATGCCGCGAAGTATGTGACACCTTCAATTCTTCTACAATTGAACCTCTCTACAATTTTAAACAATCGTGAAAAGATTGAAACTGCTTATGCTGTGAGTCAATTCAAACCAGTAAGAAAACGAATGTGTAGAAGAAAGAATGAATAAATTAAAATTGCTCTCTTGCGGTGGATGAAAGTTGGTGGTTGATCATTTGGGGAAGAAACATCACTGAAATATTGCCATATTGCAATTCTACATCGCTAGGGTGCGCTCGAAAGTTGTCAATTAAAAGAATGACTTTATTTTCTTCCAGTTTTTTTCCCTTAGCTTCAAGCTCACTAATTACTGATGGCACAAAAACTTTTTTAAACCAGTAGGTAAAAATATCTTTATCCATCCATGCATTTTTTTGGTTCGTATAAACTACAGGGAAGGGTGATGTTTGATTCCTGTGAGTGCTCTTCGATTTTCCTATGACTAGCAGTTTTAATTTATGAGAGCCAGTTGCGTTGGCACAAGTTAGAATTGTTAGTCTGTCTTTGTTTTTTGTTTTTGAAGCCATCTGCTGATGTTCCATTAGGACCTGCTAATGTTGAGGTAGGAAGGCAATGGAAATAGATTCCAGTTTCATCAGCATTATAAATGTGATTTAGATCAATGTTATTTTTTTTAATAAAATCTTCAAAAAACGTAGAATATTCACCTGCACCTTCGTTATCTGCTGATTTTCTCTCTCCTGATATGTCGATCTTTCTAATTCCATGCTGTTTTTTGAAGCAAGAAAGCCACCCATCTGAAAACTTGCATTCTGTACTAATATTTAATTTTTCTGAAAAATCTCTTGATTTTTCAATTAGTAAAGGTCCAGATATGGGAACTCCCTCTTCTCGTTTTAATAAAAACCACTGATACAAACTTTTGTCCAGTTTTTCATACTGAGGCTGCTGAAGTGTTTTTCTTTCATCCGATGCTTTGCTTGTCTCTGTAGAGGAAGCAAATGCCATCAACTTTTCTTTCTGCGACTTAATATCGTAAATTGTAGAGGATCCAATGTTGAACTTTCGCATCAATTCTTGTTTACTTTCTCCTCTTTCTAAACATCGAATAATATCTAGCTTCTGAGTTATGGTTAAAACAACTCGTTTCCTTTTATGAGAATTTGAATGATCTGCCATTTTTTACAAAAAATATAGAAGAAGATAGAGAGCAATTTACTAGGCTATCTGATCAAGCACAAACAAAAATTAGTAAATGGCCGAAAAAAAAAAAAAAAATGTGATTTAAGCCAAAAATCTAATTGGTCAAACCGAATGTGTTGATCCAAATGGGTGAAGCAAGTAGAAAGTTCTAGTAACTCCAGGGTGTGTGTGTGTGGGGGGGGGGGGGGGGGGGTACTACTGTGCATCTGAAGATAAAAAAAAAAGAAACCTTCGCTATCTGAAATGACCATATATTTCCATCCCATTTCTTAGAAAACGCAATGTAATTTTCCTCCCTTCCCCTGCTTCCTCACTTGGCTTTTCCGTTTTCGGAAAAGATGTAAAAAAGGTTGTTTTTCTACCGTTTAATTGCCTCCATCCTCCTCGGTCCAGTTTTGCCAAGAGCAAAAAGATTAATTAGTCTCTCTCTCTTCTCACGTCGTTCTTTTCCCTTCTTCTCCTTTTTTCGCCGGGAAAAACAGCTGCCGGCGGATGACGCAACATGATTCTGAACAACTATTCTGTGCCATTGAGCTGTATTTTTTATTTACGTTATATTTTTATATTTTATAACATTCATTGTCATGAGCATACATAGATTTGTTTTACTCAGAATCAGTCGCTGTGATAATTTGAGAATGCTAATAGTAAAGTTCCTAAAATAGCAGTAAAAATTTTCACCTGTTTATTGGAAAAGAAAAATAAAGAAACTCTCGAATTTTTCCAGTTAGTTGAGCTTTCCGGTTAGTCGAATGCCGGATAATCGAGCTTTTATTGTAATTAATTTAATATGCTATTTAAAAAAATGAAAATTTTCAAGTCATTTTATTAAAAAAATTCTCTCTCTCTCTCTCTCTCTCTCTTTCTCTCTCTATATATATTTAAAGAATAATAATTACATTGATAATTTGATATATGAGAATTAAGCTTTTTTTTATTTTTTTCAGGAGCATTTTCAGCAATGAAGAAAACAAAAATGCTTAACAAGAATAAATTATACACTAAAGAAAAATAATAATAACCAATACAAAAATAAAATAAACACAGAAAATTATGATAATACAGAGCTGCCATAAGCTACTAAAATGCGACTATTTTAAGGCAAATGTAAAAAAAATGCGACTTTTTTTCAATTCTAGTGAGTATTTTTATGGAAAATAATTTATCTTTTTTCCTCAAAGTGACGAAATTAGCAATGATATTTCTGGTACCGAATGATGAAAATTGCCATTTTCATCATTTGCCAAAATTCGCGATTCTTTTCCTCGATCGTTTGTCGAAATTTGTGATTTTTTTTTTTTCACAACCGGATAAAATTCTTGATTTTGTTTGCCATCATTTGACAAAATTCTCGATCTTTACAGCATGATTTTTTGGTTAAATTCATAATTATTTTTGTCCTCAGCTGTTTATCGAAATTTGCAATTTTTCTCGAGCAAATCGTCGAGTTTCGCAATTTGTGCATTCTATTGAAGAAATTTGCAATGATTCTTCTGCCACCAAATGACGAAAATCACCATTTCTTTCAGCGACTTTTGATAAAATACGATATATTTTTCCAGGGTCATTAGAGAGAAGATTCGCCATCTTTTCTGTGACAATTTTTTCCAATTGACTGATGAAAATAGCTATTTTTCTGCAATCTTTGATGAAATTCTGGGTATTTTTCAATGATCGTCAGAGGAGATTTCTCGATTTTACCTGCGACCAATTGCAAATTCTGTAATTCTTTTTCCGGCGATCGTTTCATGGAATTCACGATTTTTTTTCGCGATTATTTGCAAAGTTTCATCAGTTTTTCTTTGACAGATTGATGAAATTCACTGTTTCAGAGATCTTCTCACAAAATCTATGATTCTTTTCCATGATTATTTGTCGAAATTCGTGATTTTCTCTTCACGACTGACTTACAAAATTCTTAATTTTTTATGTGGTCATTTGATTAAATTCTCTAGTTTGTGTGCATTTGTTTGATTAAATTTGCGGGGTTTTTTTCCATGACCGTTTGACGAAATTCGCGATTTTTTCAACAATTTGTAAATATGTTTAACTGTTTTTATTTGTGAAACAACACGAATTATAGAAAATTGCAGATTATGGGTACGCGGATTATCGATCCTTGACTGTAATTGTTTTAAAACTACGTTAAAACATCTTAAATGCTGTGTTTTTAGTCAAAATTTCTTTTTTCGTCTTATTTGTGCTATAGTGTTGAATACATTTTTGTATCTTCAACACTAATCCAACATTGTTCCAAATTAAATAGATTTGCACTGTATATTTCTATAATTAAAAGGAAAAAAAGTTTTAATTGAGCAAAAGATTGGTTTATTAGAATAGGGATGCACAACCTGTGGCCAATGGATTTACTAGTGGCCCGTGCATAAATTTCGCCAGCGGATGCGAAAAAATTGCAATTTTCGCCGATCGAGTGTGTAAAAGTCGCAATTTTGCCAAATTTTGCCGATCGGACGTGTAAAAATCGCAATTTTCTCCGATTAGGCGAGTAAAACAGATGAATTTCGTCGATCGGGTGCGTATGAATTGTAAATTACGCCGATCGGATGCGTAAAAATCACATATTTTGCCGATCGGGCACGTAAAAATTTCAAGTTTTGCCAATCGGGTGCATATAAATCGTAAATTTCGCCAATCAAGTGCGAAAAAACAGTAAATTTCGCAGATCGGGTGCGTATAAATTGTAAATTTCGCTGATTGGACACGTAAAAAAATCACCAATTTTGCTGATTGGGTGCGTAAAAATCATGAATTTTGCCGATCGGACGCGTAAAAGTCATGAATTTTACCGATTGGGTGCTTAAAAATCATGAATTTTACCGATCGGGTGCATATAAATCGTAAATTTCGACTATCAGGTGCGAAAAAATTGTAAATTTCGCTGATTGGGTGCAAAAAATTGCTAATTTCGCCGATCGGGTGCATAAAAATTGCGAATTTAAGCCGATCGGGTGCATAAAAATTGTGAATTTTGCCGATCAGGTGCAAAAAATCACAAATTTTGCCGATCGGGTGAAAAAATCAGAAATTTCGCCGATCGGGTGCAAAAAATCAGAAATTTTGCCGATCAGGCACGAAAAAAATCGCAAATTCAGCCGATCGGGCATGTAAAAATCTAAAATTTTACTGATCGGGAGGATATAAATTGCAAATTTTGCCGATTGGGTGCATAAAAATCGTAAATTTCGTCAATCAATAGAAAATGTGTGAATATTGTCAATCGCGCATGGAAAAAAATGCAATTTTGCCATCCTTGCCAACTGAATTGAGTTATGCTGACTAAGGATATAGTTGAGGTATAGAGAGCTAATTTAAAATTAGCATTTTTATGGCCGATCCTCCCCCCTCCTTTCCCGAAACAAAATTTTGTCCACACTACGATATTAGCTCTCGACAATCCAGTCATTTTTGTGACTGGGCCTCCTCTTATAAAGGTTGTGCACCCCTACTTGGTATCCACATTTTATGACTGAATATGTTAAGAAGTACAATTTATAATAACATATGTTTCTCCTCCTCTCCTTCTTCATTCATGAAAGCATAATTTTTTTTCGGCACTGGCACCCTTTAAAGCTAAATTTACTCCTTCACATAAAGTCAAGCAGTATTTTCACTCTTATTTCAGAACAAAATTCTGCAGTTTTCTTTTCTGATCCACAATTTATGGCATCTAATAAATATATTCCTTTGCCAGTATGGACACTTACAGCAATAATTGGGTCAGCACTGGTACTTGTCCAGCCATCCAACATAAGAGTAATGGTTGCATTTTTCATTTCTTCTTTCATTAATAAACCAACTGATTTATCAGCCTCATCTAACAATTTTGCCTAAAGCAGAAGGATGGGCGATCGCAGACTATGACACAACATGCAGCTATTCTGTGCTATTGAGATGCAATCCCCCCCCCCCCCCCCCCCCCCCCCCAATACATCCAGATGCCCTCTGGAAGATTTAGGAATTTATGCTTACAATTTAGATGGTTTAAAAGTGAATTCATCCCCCCCCCCCCTTCCCCACACCCGTAGTAGGGCAATAATTCCAAACATTTGATAAAATTCTATTACATAAGAAAATTTAAAAAAAAGAAAAGTAAATGATTCACTGTTTAAATCCAATTTTTTATTTATAAAAGACAAAGAAACAAAATTTTAGACTATTAATTTAGTTATTTCGATTTTCAAAAATTCCTTTCAACTCAGTCATAAAATGTTTTTAAAATTATTACAAATTTTCAAACTATTTTTATATATTAAATAAAAATTCTAAATAATTATAATTAAATAATATATTAAATAAAATTTATTAAAGTATTAACATTTATTTTTTAAAACATCATCCCATTAATTATATAGTTGTTACAAAACAAACAAACAAAGAACACCAAAAAAAAAAAAAATCCTCAAAACCCTGAAAAAACCATGGAACTAGAAATGATTACTGGAAGGAAAACCCCTATCTCTCAACACAAACGAGTTTCTGGCGAAAGCTGCCACAGATTTTTGACTACCTGGGTTTTTTTTTACTACCTTGCAGGCAGGGCAAGCAGACGGGGCAATAGCCTGGCATGATTATCACTGTTTGACTTTTTTCTCTCTCTCTCTCTCTCTCTCTCTCTCGATACTTCTGTTTTTGTTGTTATTGCTTTGTTTTGATGACCAGGGTTCGATACAGGTTTTTTTTCTTGGAGCCCATTTTGTGAAAAGTAAAGGTTATTTTTGTGAAATTTTATTATATTTTTGTGAAAAATAACATTTTGTAATGAAAGTCGAAATCCAGCTACTTAAATTCGAACCAAGCGTTTATTAACAAAAACTTTTTTAAATACTTTTGCTGAAGTTTTCCTCTCTGGTGACCTTGTTTGTTTACAAATTATACATTTTAAAAGTCAAAGAATAATAAATAAAAAAATAAATAATAAATAGTAAGTTTTTATAAAATGGAATTTTGTGAAAGTGCCTATTTTGTTAAAAGGAATTTTGTGAAGGGTCCCATTTTATCAAATTGAATTTTGTGAAGGGGGCCCATTATATCAAATTGAATTTTTTGAAGGGGCCCATTTTATCAAATTGATTTTTGTGAAGGGGACCATTTTATCAAATTTATTTTTGTGAAGGGACCCATTTTATTAAATTTATTTTTGTGAAGGGATCCTAAATAGGCCCCAAATTTTGTCTGGATTGACCCTTGATGACGCAAGAATCAGTATGCTGTTTAGTTCATTGATAGCACATTTCGCATACCTGGTCGATGGATTAAAGTATTTTAATGTTTTCTAGCGATTCATTCTAAACATTTTTTAACTTATATGACATTTTATACTGAGAATTATAATTAAAAAAAAATAATATTAAAGAGATGAAGAATTCATAATAATTTAATTTAATCAATCTATTTATTTATTATTCTATTAAAGTGATGCATTTATTTTAATTTTAGCGATAATTTTATCTTTTTGTAATTTGATTAAATATATATTTTTAAATACTGAATTCTATAAAATTACAGCTATAAAATTTTTGAGACAGTAGAAAGTTTTAGAAATGACACTAAAGAAATCAAAATTCACAACAAATATATCTCATTTCCTGTTCCAATTTTTAAGAGTGAAATTTTTTTAAACTACAAATAGAAATTTTAAGTATAAACATGAACTAGGGCTGAAACTAACCCCCCCCCCCTCCCCGTAGTTTCAAAATAGTAAAAAGTTTTTGATCAATTGCTTTTATGGGCTCCTTTTATGAAGCCTTGAAACTTGAGTGTCAACGATTTTTATTAGATGATTT
Source organism: Maratus michaelseni (assembly GCA_963931845.1). Lineage (NCBI taxonomy): Eukaryota > Metazoa > Arthropoda > Arachnida > Araneae > Salticidae > Maratus > Maratus michaelseni. The sequence goes on along the minus strand of OZ007588.1, from coordinate 29,020,677 downwards.
AAAACAGTGATTAAATCATACAAGGCAATCATCTTAGGCAATTAACAGTGATTTTTAATTAAAACAGTGATTAAATCATGGCTGATTTATATTATAAATTTTCTAAATGTTTAAACTGACCAAAAAAAAAGTATTAAAATAAGATGAACAGAATTTGAAAAGTTTCTGAAAAATATTTAATATTTTTTGTATTATATTCTTTAAGTTTAGACTTAGGCAATTTGATTTTTTAAGTACAAATGCAAAACAAACTGCAAATGATATTTGTTTGATTATTTGTGCTACTAATGAAATAAGCAGTTTTTATTAATTATGCAATTACTTACAGTTCCCTCTAGGCCATTTTTTAAGGGCGCAACACCCTGTCCTTTTAAAAAATTCACCCCCCCCCTTTTTTTTATTTTAATAACGAATACATTTTTACTTCCAGTTGTCAGTTTGCATGATTTATTTTGAACAAATCAAATGTTATTTTTACACATGGTGCATATATCCAATGCATACAAAGTTCATTGTGTTAAGAAATGCAAAAGAAAAAAAAAGTGCAAGATGAACGAGAAGTAAGAAACAATGCAATAACAGCAAAATATCATGGAACTAAATATATGTTATTGCTTCTACTTTTTCTCCTTCTCCAATTTTATTTCGAGGTGAACTTTGAATTAGGGGCTCTTTATTAGATGATTTAAATCAGTGATTAAATCGTCTGATTTAAATCATAAATTTTCTAAATGTTTAAACTAACCAAAAAAAAAAAAGTATTAAAATAAGATGAACAGAAATTGAAAAGTTTCTAAAAAATATTTAATATTTTTTGTATTATATTCTTTTTTTTGACCTAGGCAATTTGATTTTTTTAAGTACAAATGCAAAACAAACTGCAATTGATATTTGTTTGGTTATTTGTGGTATATTTTACTTAAATAAAAAATCTTTCTTACCAGATTAAAAGTGTCACTAAAAATTCGTTTACAAATCAATAGTAAAGAAATGAATTTGTTTAATCCCGTCTGAACCAGCAGCACATACATCAATTTTATCTGGTTGACACATTTTGCACTATTTATATAAATAAACTCAGAAATTAAATAAGGAAATAATTTTCAGAACTACTGGTATCAAAAAAAAAAAAAAAAAGCCAAATGTGTACCTTTTGAAAGCGCATATATGCAACTCTGGTCTTGGAGAAGTTAAATTAATCAAGTAAGATGTTAAAATAAAATTTGTAAATGACTTCAACACACCATAATATTTAATTGAAAATGAAGTAAAAAATCTTTTTTAAAATAAAGTATTTTATTATATAAAACTACAAAGAATGATAAAGTGCATAGCGATCCGATAAAATCATGGCTGAAAATGAGCGCCAAAAATTCGCCAAGCGCTTCGGGTTACTGGAATCGCGTTACCCAGAATTCCCTGACGAAACAATACTGAAAGTAACTCCTGATGTTCCTTCCTGTTTGTTCATTCTTCCATGGAAAAAACCCACTGGGTAGAGTTTTTTCTGAAAAAACCCGGGTTTTTGCCAACTCTGCTTCTGCGACAAACTTTTAATCAGTTATATTCCTTTGTTATACTACTTTTGTTAGCTATTATTTTAGTTACCCTTTTTTTACTTTCTGTTAAGAGTGTTGTGGCCTGTCTAATGTCGCATACATGTGTCTGCGGCCCGCAGGAAAAAAAAGATTGAGTATGGCTGGTCTAACAACAAACAGCCCTCTTATTTTCCTTATTGTTAAAAAAGTAATTAGTATCTCCATTGTTAATTTACTAATTTTGTTCAGATTTTCAGCAAGTTTTATTAATAATAAATTAGGCTACTTAACAAATTTTTATTTTTTAAATTTTGTGTTTTTAACCAGGGTTTGGTGATATATACCATGATGTATGTCTGATATTTATTTTCAGAATATCATGATATTTAATATTTTCACATATTTGATACGTGTTTCCAAAATATTGTGTATGATATTTTTGATATTTCAACAAGTGTAAATGAATTTTTCAACTGTTATTGACTGTGTCCTTTTGTAAATAAAGAACTTTTGCTCTGGCAGTGACTTTTTTAGCCCTCACCCCTCCCCACCCCCAGAAAAAAAAATCCAAACTTTACATTTGTAGCTGAATTTTCAAATGTAAAACCAATAGTTATCTTGGACAATACTGACTTAAAACAGCCATTGAAAGATAAACTGTCTAATTTAAAAGCAGCTTTATTAGAAAGAATCTTTTCTGATTTTGTTTTAATTGTGCAGCAATTTATGGAATGGAAAGAAAAACAAGCTTGCATTTATGTTCAAATTCAATAAAAACAAATTGTTTCGTATTTAAGATTTTATTGTATAAATATTTACTTGATACTAAATCCTATAGTTTGTTTTTGTGAATGTAAAAAGCGAATTGTGCATGTTTTTAATTGATTGATCTTCAATTTTGTTGTGTAAGTGAAAAAAAAAAAAAAAAAAAAAAAGATAATTAGAATATTGTTTTAATAAGTTTTTATGCATATATATATATAAGTTTGTAATTTATATTAAGTCTGAAAATACTTATAATCATCAATAATTTGGCTATATATATATATATATATATAATTATAATATCTTTGAATTTCAAAAAACATATCAAGTTCTTGTAACATTCTAATTAAATCTCCTCAGAGATAATTAGTAATAAAGTGTAGACAGAATACCACATAGTTAATAAATTAACAAGTGCAATCATAATATTACCATAGCATTTGCTTCAATGGTAATTGGCCAAAAATGCTGAAAATATGAAAAATATTTAAAAAAAGAGAGAAAAAAAAATATATATATATATAATAAACCATAAAATGTTAATAATTTGAAGTTGATATCAAGTGAATACAAATGGATTTTGAAATGACATATGAACTAAATATAATGGAAAATTGGATAACAAGAGATTTAAATTAGAATTGGATATGAAAAAACACGTGTAGATATAATCATCAGCCTGGATGTATCGACACGTGTTTTAAAAATAATACAGTATTTCATAAATATACTGCATTTATGCTAAGATCAGTATATTCATCCAGGTATACTGTATTATTACCAGAAAACAATTGGAAATAGTAAAATTGGAAATAAAAAACTTGTAAAGAACAGATAAAATATCTTACGCACAATAATTATCAAAAATTCCTTAAACATCACAAGGTCTACATTTATACCAATACGACCACATGGCGCACATCATGAAATATAATCTTGATGAGTTGTGTTTTTGTATATGTTATGTTTACAGTTATTTTAATACAATGTATATTTTATAGACTTTTATAACTGATCATTAGTATCACTTAATATACAGGTGATCGGCAGACGCACATTCACCATGACTATATAAAATGTAAACAATGTTCAACCATCTTAATAATAGTCCTTATATGTTTTAATTGTATTATTTGCTATATCATTTGCTATATTTTATCGCACACTAAAACAAAATAAATTATTACGTAACATGTTTATATTTATATGATGTAATAAATGTTAAAGAGTTGATAATTGAATTTATCAAAAAAATAGGATAACCATAAAGTTTTGCTTGATTTCGTATAAATCTAATATTTTTTTTTTTTTTTTTATATCTGAGCATAGATATTTTATACGATGAAGGTAGTTGATAGTTATATTTTTATAAACTGATTTATGTAAACATGAAGCAAAATTGGTAAAAATATTTACTTTAAATGGAAAGTCAAATCTTTTATCATAAATATCAAATATTAATTTATAATTATCATTAATATTAATTTTTAAGTCAAGAAAATTTATATTATTTTTAATCAAATCATTTTCGCTTAATGTAAGCTGATTAGGATAAAAATTGAGTGGTGATGTGCAATTTTTATCATTGAAATAAAAAATGATAATGTCATCAATATAGCGATAAAATACATAATCATTGTTCGGACCAATATTTCTTTCATAATAATATAAGTAAAGGTCAGAGAGAATACCAGAAGCAGTCCCACCCTGCTATATATATATATATATCAAAATATAATATTTACGAACCGACAAACTGTCAAATTTAAATTATTAATTTTCAGTAAAAACATCTGGGATTTGTTTTGTTTATGAAAAATAAAAGTTTTTTTTTCTTTTTTAATCAATAATTAATTTAAATATAACTTTCGTTTTTTTTTTGTTTGTTTGTTTGTTTTTGTTAAGAGTAAGGCAATCAGCTCATCTGTTGCTGAGAAATATTGGTTAGCAATTTAAAAAAAAAAATTGTTTAGAGAATATCACGTCTAAAGTATCGTTTTAACCATTATTTACATAGAGAACAGCTGACACAGTTAGTCATAAGTAGGATAATTATAAAAATTTCTTTGTGTAATTTGTTTAAAATACTTAGAAAATATTCATCTTTCATTTTATACACACACACACACACACACATATATATATATATATATATATATATATATATTTAATTGAACTTTTTGAAGATTTAAAAGTCCAGTGCACACTCAAGTTTATGCAGTTTCAGTATAGTCTGCATGTCATCCTTTGTTAATTAATTATTACATATTTATACTTTTTTTTTTTCCTTTAATAGCAAAAAAGTACACTAGAGAAAATAATAAAGATTCAAAGTTTGAAATATTTGGAAGATTTATGGTATGATATAGTAAGTTCGTCTCAAGAAGCTTTTCCATCGAGACTAACAGCAAGGAAAAAGGAAAAGATCAGAACATTATTTACTGAGATAAAAACCACTTACCCACATAAAGTATTTTTCAAGATTTATGAAACTAAACCTCAGTTTTTACAGAAAGCCATTCTACTTGTTTGCAAAAAATTAGGATATACTGATGATCATATTGCAGCATGCAAAAGAGCACTTGATCCTGATTTGATCCTTGGACCCGATTCATCAGATGAAATGCCACAAGAAGAAATAAAGACTGTGAATGTTTCAAGCCAACTATTCAAGCCTGTCAGAACTGTAAGAGATTTGAGGGTATTATATGACCAGTTAAAAGAGATATTGAAATTTAAAAACGAAACTGCAAAGTTAAAGTCATTAAAAACAAGTTTTAAACATAGAATGGCTAATATAAAACATTTGAAAGAACAAGGTAAAAAAGATCTCGCCAAAAGACTAACTTCATGTACATCTGAAGAATTTTTGGCCTTATATCATTAAATTGCTGAAAGACCTAACTTCATGTTCATCTAAAGAATTTTTGGCCTTATATCATTAAATTGCTAAAAGACCTAACTTCATGTTCATCTAAAGAATTTTTGATCTTAAGTCATTAAATTGCTAAAACATTTGTATAATTTTGTAATTAAAATTGTTTTATAAACTTTTTTCTGTATATTTATTTGTATTTCTTGTACATTCATGCATACCTTTAAAAGAAATGCCCTCTTTAAAAAAAATAATAATAATGTTACATTTAAAATATTAGAAAAATTGTCACGATATTTTAGATCAATGCTTCCTCCAAAACCAGCCAGTGAAATAAAAATGCTTGGTGCAAAAGAAGTCGAAGGAGTGATGTGTCGTTTTTGGAATCTTTTTATATTTTTCTCATAGAAAATAAAATATTCAGTAAATGTTTCTGGGGATTCGGCTCTATGTTTAATCTGCAGCCAGCCAGCATGTTTACTTTTTTTTTCTTTCCCAACAGAAATTCATAGAAGGGGAGGGAGGAGTTACTGAATCTGGTTGAGATGGGCTTGAATAGGAGACAGAATTGTTGGATTCAAAAATTGAATCTAAAACTGATATCAAATGTGATTTGGTTCTCAAGGGCATTTTTGACAGAATATCACTTATTTTTGGCTATCTTGTTGACAGCCAGAGATGGGGAAAAAAAACATCGAAAAACCATTTTCAATGCAAAATACATTGGTTTTAGAATTTAAAATGCGAAATACAAAATGCTTTTCAAATTTCAAAATACAATTAAAATACAAAATACTTTAATTTTAATTATTGTGCATTAACTTGCACTATGCAAAAATGTTTTAATTGTGATCTCATTTTATAATTTTTTATCTACTGTATGGACACGTCCGTAAACAAAAGCAGAGGTCTGCACAGGTCGAAATTTCCAGGTCTGGTTTCAGCCTGACCCCCGACCCATAAAAAAAAAAATTCGGGCCTTGCTCGGTATAAATGTTGAAAATTCGGCCTGACCATACTAAAAAATTCTTTGGCCCGACCTGGTATAAAAGCTAAAAGTTCGGCCCCAGCCTGGCCTGGCCCATATAAAAAATTTATTGACCCAGGATAAATGCTAAAAGTTTGGCCCGTGCCTGGTTCATACAAAAACTTAATTGGCCCAAGTGAGTTTTTAGGAAAGAGAGATTTTTATGCCAATGTGCTTAATAATTTTCTTCTACAAGGCATGCTGACAAAAAATATTTATTTTAGCTATTTTTTATGTTTGTACTCTTTACATTTTAAAAAGTGCCCAGGGCTGTAAAATACAGGCACATCTGTTCCCATACTGCCTTCCCTAGATTTTTTTTCTGCCTGTGTCCATGTAAACTATATGTATATTTTTTTTATGAATCTCTATTTGTATGCAAATGTTTGAGTTATCATTAATCTTACAAACCTGAAAAATGCTATGCAGAAAAATCATTATAGACAGTTCCCAATCTAGTTGCTACATTGTGGAGGTCTGCACAGTTCCGGCCCTGGCCTGAAGCTCGGCCTGCGGGCAGGTCTTGGGTCAATTTTCATTCACAATACTCGGGACTGGTTTTCACTATTTTCTGCCGGGCCAGACTTCTTTTTTCCGTGTCAAGCTGGGCCTGGACTTAATTCTTCCTGGAGGTCTGCACACACCGAAATTTTCAAGCCCGTGCAAAAATCAGTTAAGTGAGGCCCGGTACAACAATGTTTGAAAATAATGCATAGATTTTTAAATGACCATTAATCTGCAATTAAAATTCTTTTTAAAGAATATTTCATACATTTCTAGGCAGTAAGTGCAGTAAAACATATGAAAAAGAATCTGTCTATAATGGAAACCTATCTTAAATGGAAAAATGTCTTGATCTGAGCAAAAAGAATATAGTATTATATATAACAGACAATATACCTGCTAAGAATGGAACCTATCTATAATGAAAATTTCTCCTCTCCTGATTTTTGTTCTCTTACTGAATCTTCATTTGAATGTAATTGTCTAAGTCAATTTTTTAAATCTGTGCTTATATACATAATTGTCTAATTGGTCATTGATGATGTTGATATTTTGCATTCCATGCATTTCGAATATAATCTGAAAATGAAATCTATGCATAAGGAGGTATGCTTTTTGAATAATTTTAATTTGTATATTGCTTCAGAAATTTCGGCATATTTTGTAGAAATTCAGTCGGGCCGGACCAAAAAATTTTTTAACTGTGCCTAGCCCAGGTCGAACTTTTTGCTTTTATACTGGGATGGGACAATAAAAATTATCCAGGCTGGACTTTTTGCTTTTATGCTGGGGCAAAGAAATTTTTGTACATACCGGGATGAACTTTTTGCTTTTAAGCCAGGCCAATAAAAATTTTTATGGGCTGGGTCGGGTTTGGGCCAAACTTTTTATCTTTTATATCGGGCCGAGGTTTTAACTTTTATACCGGGCCAGGCTTGGGCTGAACTTTTTGCTTTTAAAGTGGGCTGGGCCAATAAAATTTTTGTACGTGTTAGGCCAGACTTTTAACTTTTATACTGGAGCGTGTCAAAAAAATTATATGGTTCGGACCGGTCCTCAACCTGGAAATTTCGGCCTGTGCAGAACTCTAGTACATCACCTGCTGTAAATGCATTATATTCTTTTGAGGTATATTATTACATTCATTTTACATGAGTCAACACATTTTTCAGGATTCCAGCATAGGCAGGGTTGTTTTTCACAGGTTTTCATGTTCTTTATTGCCTAGAAATATATGTACTATTCTTCAAAAGTATAAAAATTGTAGAATAATGGCGATTTAAAAATCTATTAATTTTTTCCAAAAAGACCAGGCCAAGTTTTACTGATTTTTGCATGGGATCTTCACATCCCTTGAGCAAGTACAAGTCGGGAAAACCTGACTGAATGCCCAGGGTCTGACTCTGAAGCTGTTGGGGGACTCTGGCTCGACCCCAAGTGTGAATGTGGTGGGTTCCACTGCAAGTCGTAGCAACCTTTGTCGTCAATCTCTTTGAAGAATGGGGGTAGCCAGCAGGTGGCAGCCACCCCATCGACTGTAGAGCATACAAGGAACTCCCTTGGTCGTGCTCAGTAAAAGTTCTCTAGAACTAGAGAACGGCAGTTGACGTGTCTGGTTCCGCAGCTCAGTTTTACTAAACAGCAGAATTATATTCAGTAGCAAACTCCCTGCTATAAAAATAAAGTTTCATATCAATATTTATACCTTATAGTGGTTTAATTCCTTATAGACATCTAGCAGACCGACTCAGGCCTGTAGAAAGCTGCTATCTATTTGTGGGTATTATTTGTATTCCCATCTAGGCCACATGAAGAGCAATTTGAAAATGACCTTCAGCAAATATTTTTTTTTAAATAGTAAATACTCATATTTTTTTAATTGAACAGTACCATTCAGAGCAGAAAAGTACCATCTATTCGTGGATTTTTTTGTTATTTTTAAATTTCCATTCGGGCTATAGCCCTTTAATCCTTTCAGGGGTGTGGGGGTTTTTCCATATATATTTTCATAAGTATGTTTGTAAATCCCAGAATATGTATATTTTTTTTAAATCACAGTTTGATACTATAATATCTTTTACAGTGGTGGCCAAAAGTGTGGACATTTTTTGAAAGTTTCATGTTTTTCAACTTTGTGTGCTTGTAGAATATATTAATTTTCACTTAAATACAAACGTTTATATATCAAATTGAAGGTAATTTAATGTAGAATTTAATAATAAAAACTGTATTACAAAAAAAGTTATGCAACTAATAGTAAGATCTATCTTAGATTTGCATTTTTTTAAAGTGATACTTACACAATCAATACTTAGTAGGATAACCCTTATTTTTTAAGACAGCTTCACAGCGTCTTTTCATCGAGTGAACGAGTGTTTGGAGTTCATCTTTCGTAATCACATGGTGCCAAGAATCAATTATAGCTTCAATAAGTTGTCTTTTATTGGATGGACGTTTTTTACGTACAAGAATTTTCAAATGTCGCCACAAATTTTCAATTGGATTGAGATCAGGGCTGTTTCCTGGCCATGGTAATATACCTATGCCTTTATTTTGAAACCATGCTTTGCATACTTTTGCTGTGTGGCATGGAGCTGAATCCTGCTAAAAAGTAAATGGTGCGTTGTTGGGGAAGAGATCCCTGATGGAAGGTATCAATTTTGGTTCCAGGACAGTTTCGATGTATTTTTTGGCATTCAGGATGCCATCAATCACTTGAATTCAGCTCACACCATCTGCAGACATACATGCCCAAATCATGACATTTGTTGGGTTTTTTGTAGTTGCTTCAATGCAATCAGGATGAAGTGCTTCTACTATTCTATGTCTCACGTATTTTCTACCATCACTACCAAAGAGGGATATTTTACTCTCATCACTCCAGATTACTTGCTTCCATTGATTTTCTGACCATTTAATGTGTTCTTTTGCCCACTTAACTCGTTTTTCGTGTTGCTTTTGATTTAAATATGGTTTTTTCCTTGGAATTCTAGCTTGTAGTCCAAATCCTGATAACCTTCTTCTTATTTATTGTTCTTGAACTTACTGCAATACCCGCTGCATTCATTTCACATCTAATGGCATCTGATGAAATTTTTCTATCTTGAATGCATAGCCGTTTAATTTTTCTATCGGCAGTAGCACTTGTGCATTTTTTTCGGCCTGATTTGGCCTTATTTTCCACTGATTTCGTTTTTTTATAACGTAAACAGAACTTTCATACACCAGAACAAGTCACCTAACCGCCAACTTGTCTTGCAATTTCAGCATAAGAGAGGCCATTTTCTCTCAATAAGACAATTCGGCTTCTTTTTGTAGATGTCCAATTAGTTCTTCTTGTTGAAGACATTGTTTAAAATTAGTTTATTTAAAAAAAGGGGGCTTTAAATATTCAAAAACAGCAATACTCTATTTAATTGTACTAGTATGCATCATTCCGCAAAATATTTCCACAACAATAACTCTTTTACCATCCAAATAACCTAAACTATAGTTACAGACATTTGATTGGTCCTCAGAACAGTGTTTATGATTGACTAGTATGCTTTTATTACAAAACACGTCCTTATTCAAAACGATTTGTGTTTGTTTGTTCTACTAAAATGAGCATAACTTTTTTACAGATATTGTAATACTGTTTTTATTTTTAAATTCTACATTAAATTACCTTCAATTTGATATATAAACGTTTGTATTTAAGTGAAAATTAATATATTCTACAAGCACACAAAGTTGAAAAACATGAAACTTTCAAAAAATGTCCAAACTTTTGGCCACCACTGTATATCCCTTCATTCTATATACAGTACAAAAAAAAATTCTGTTAAAAATATTTTTACCTACAAGCATTTTAATGGGACTTCTAGAAATTGAAAAACACAAGCCTATTGGTGAAAGGGTTAAAACTGCAAATTGCGGTAAAAATGGAAAATGTGAAAAACACCTCCATAATTTTTCTTTTTTGATATAGTAAATATTCATATTTTTTTTAAATAAAAGGTACCATCAGTATCATTAAAAATACTGTTTAAACATAGGTATCTTTCGTTTTTTAAGCCCATCCAGGACTCTGCAATTGTGATTTTAAATTGCACAAAAAATATAAAAAAGACCTTCATAATTTTTTTTTATATATATAGTGAATATTTATATATTTTATAATGAAAAGTACTGTTGGTACCAAGAATGTACCAGTTATTATTACCTCTGGACAGGGCTTAATTTCTACGAGAGCTCAGCTCCGGTACTTCTCTGTTTTTAGTAAATATTTAAATATTGACCAGAATTCACCGGAGCTCAGTACAATAACGTTTTCGAAAAAAGAATCCTAAGTTAATCTTTCCTTTCCCTCCAATCTTTTGCCTTCTTTTGTATCAAAACACTTATAAGTGATGTAATGTGTTGCTCACGTAAGGAGTTTGAGATGAAACAGGCTCGATTTTTATATCATTCTTCGGATTTGGGCAGGCTCAAACTCAACCTGTCTTAAATTCAAAATTTGATTTTTTTCCATTTCAAATAATTTTAATGCTATTTTGATCAGAATAAAAAGTAAACAGAAATACTCTTTTAGGTAGATTTCGTAAGAAATACTACCTATTACATTCTCCCCTAAGTTGGAATTTTTGAAAAAATTTTGCGGATCTACGCCGATCATGACTCTCAGAACCCAGAATCACCCCCAGTTCAAAACTTTATCTATCTATCTATGTCACTTTTTTATAGACACGATAACTCCAATAATTCTGCACAAATCTCTTCCAAACTGATACATAAAATCAAGAGGCATGAAATCTCAGTCAAGTTCGTTAATGGGCAAAATCGAACCGGGGGGGGGGGGGCTTTTTGTGAAAACAAAAAAAAATGCATAACGTCTTAATTATGATACATATGGAATCCGTTTAAAGTTATTATTACTTCTGGGAAAAGGGCCAAAAATTTACGTATAACAGATTTTTGATATTAAAAATGGCTCCCAAGGGGGGGGGGGGGGAAGGGGGTTTTAGAAGAAAAAATTCATAACTTTGCCAATTCACAAGATATCAAATCCGCTTAAATTTATTATAAATCCTCTTAATATTGTCTAAAACTTTTATATTGACAAGTTTTTTATAGGACCAACCCTTATAGCAAAAAAAATCCCTGCCGGCTCCGCCTGCAAAGGAGTTAGATTTCGAAGTGGGCGGTCCCAACTACTGCATCATGGCAAAAAGGTCATTTCTTCCACAATTGTCAACAGGCATCCACAGTCTGTATCTTCGAAATCTGCCTGTGCCTGTAGGCCGAGCCGTCAGGAATTTTTTCTATTCTGCATAGCTGCGAACTATTCATTTTTTTGTGCTGTAATGTTCTGAATCATTATCCTGAGCTTAATTAATCGCAGAATTCTGCGATTAATTAAGATTAGGAAAGGTTTCTATTTGGAAGTAGTAATAACTAAAAAGTGGAATACTTGATAGCTAAGTATACGTAGATAGATGTATTTAAAATTTTTATTTTGCTAAATAAAAAAACAATGCTTTAAATTTTGAAAATAATGTATGAAATATAAATATGCAGGTTGGAGTGACAGTGGAGAAAGAGAGGGGGATACGCTACGGGTGTTAGTACTGCAGAATATTAGGGCTCCGGTACTTTTTTTCTTAGAAATTAAGCCCTGCTTCCAGGTACCGAATGATCACGATTTTAAACTCTAGGAAAAACAGAATTTTTTCTCCTGTCTTCAAGCTATGTACTTGAAAAACCATATTTTCCCCGGACAGTCTTGTAAGTGATAACAGTGGCAAAATGAAAACAATTGAAGCTTGCTTATTAGCATTTAATGCGGGTATTTGATTAATATCTCAGTTAATTATCAAACACTGGGAAATATGAGTCTTGGGTTCGTTTATCCGGAGCCAAATTTGCAGACCTTCGCATATGACAGATTTCTCTAGCCATCACCGACAGACACACACACAGAGAGACAAACATCTTACTTTTATTGAAAATAATGTTAAAATACTTTTCTGAGAAAGCATGTGTGAGAAGTAAGAATGTATCTAACACTCTTATTTAGATAGGTTGTACAACCAAATCTGTACTGGAGCTGAATCTCAGCTCCACTTAGCTGCAGACTTGCAAAACACAGGGTCTTTATAAAATAATTTTCCTGTTTAAAGACATTTGTAGCTAAAATTAATGAATAGAATGAGACTGCATGTTTTATTCAGACTTTCAAAGGCATGGGTAGATGAATTCCTTGTAATACAAAAGCAGGACACTATAAACCGGAGTATACTTGATGAAAGGATCAGGGTCCATAAGCCATGTTTTTGGCCCGTGAAATAAGACTAAAATTCGATTTTGTTATACTGACTAAATTATTTCACTTTTTAATATTTAGGTTTATCCTGTACGATTTCAACAGTATTTTTTGCATTTTGTTCGTTTTTATATAACTTGCACAATCCCAAAGTTCGTATTATTTGTAGTTTTTGATGAAAAATACACAATTTCTCCTAATTTTACCTCAATTTTTTAATATTTTACTAGGAGCGCAGCTTTGCAACACTTTTATTTTTACATATATTGTACATTTTGATGTATTTTATAATACATGTAAAGAAGAAAGTGTTGCAGGATTGCGCTCCTATAAATAATTGAGGTCAAATTAGGAGAAATTGCGTATTTTTCATCAAAAACTACAAATAATACGAACTTTGAGTTTGTGTAAGTCACATAAACCCGAACAAAATGCAAAAACTATTGTTGAAATCGTACAGGGTAAACCTTCTAATATTAAAAAGTGAAATAATTAAGTCAGTATAACAATATCGAGTTTTAGTCTATTTCATGGACCAAAAACACGGCTTATGGACTCTGATTCTTTGAAATATTGGGGTAATATGCTGGTATCTGCATAACAGTTCACTCTATGCCATACAACCTCGGTCGTCATAACCATCGAATACCACTGTTACGTGTGTTTTTGCCGACATGAAATTTGTTTTTCAAATAGTTTACATGCTGCATGAAAATGTCATGACAAGTTTTGCCAGTGTCCTTGTTTCACGTTACAGCAGGTAACCACCAGGCACAATGAAAGCTTTACTGTGGCTCAATTCATGTTCATTATCAATGGTGAATTCATCGTACAGTGTTGATTTAGAGTTTTTCGGCATGCCAGATTATGTAAACTGGGACAGCGAATATGATAAGTAGGGTAGATAAGAAAAGAAAGTCAAAGGCTCAAAATAGTTTTCATTGGATATTTAGAATAAGAATTTATTTTTTTTAATTGTAAAACTTTCAATAAAGGCTACATATTTATTTTCCTAGTTGAATTTAGAGATATTCTGACGAAAGAGGGCACTGTGAAAGCTATTTTTGTTCAGTTTCATTATTGTATCATCGAAAACTGTATGAAGTTAGGCATAGCATTGAACCAAAATAGTATATGTTTTTGACTATAGCCCCAGATGAATTTGAGAATATTCCACAGGAAGGGGCTCTGTGATACTAATTTTTGTTCCATTTTCATTAATGTATCATCGAAAAGTGTGTGAAGTTATGCATAGAATTGAACCAAATGTCATACATATGTTTTTGGCTATGGCCAGCTGGTCCAAGTTGAATTCACATCCAGGCAACCCGGCGATTTGCAAACAGCTGACGTACAACAGAATGACGAAAAATATTGATTTTATTGGCGCTGATAGCGATTTTTGAAATATTAACCTGTGTAGGATACAGGGACGTAGCTTTAGGGGGGAGGAGGCGGCCTCCCCCCAATAAGTTTAAGTTGTAGGGCGCCACAGAAGGTTTGAGGGCGCGTCAGGCGCTCATAAAGAAAGGGTATATTAGCAGTAATAAGTGATTATACAAACACTTTATTTTAAATCTTAAATTAGAAAGCAAGTTACTTTTAGCATACAAAATTTGTATAAGAGGATTCATTTTAGATTTGTAACTACTTCTCCCCCCCCCCCCTTCCACGTCCCGCCAAAAAAAAAATAAATAAATAAAAAATAAATTATACATGCAAAAAGGAAAATTCTGAAAATAGGAATTGTAATCAATTGCGGGACGGTAAGTGTAATTTGATCCTTAGAAATGCAATTATTCCCTTCTTATCTTAGTAGTTGTTGGTCACCCTTTGTAGTAGAAAGAAAGTTTGAAGATGTGGAACTGACTTGTAGGGGTTAGAACGGTTCTCCAATACGTTCATGTAAGGGGTCAAAGAAGATTTAAGGGCGCCGTCAGGCACTCATAAAGAAAGGGTTTAAATAGTAGTTTAAAGTAATTATACAAGAACATTATTTTAAATGTTAAATTACAATGTAAGTTACTTTTAACATACAACATTTGTATAAGACATTTAATTTTAGAACTGTTACTACCTCTGTTCCCTGACAAAAACAATTTATACCCTGCAGAAGAGAAAATTCTGAAAACAGGAATTGCAATCAATTGCAGGGCAGTAATGTAATTTAATCCTTGAAAGTACAATTCTTTCCTTATCTCAGTAGTTTTTGGTCACCTTTGGTAATCAAAAGAAAATGCAAAGAAATGGAAGTGACTGGAGAGAGATCACAGAATGGCTCGGTAGAGGTCTCAACGGGCTGAAATTTCTAGTATAGGACCCACCTGGATACAAATGAAAGCTATCTTGGTCCTGCCCAGTCCGTTTTAAAAACCAAAAGTTCGGCCCGTCCCGGAACGGTTCAATTTCTACAAAAGAAAATCCGATTTTTCATAACATATAATTAAGATTCTTTTAAAAAATACTACATACTTTTTTTTTTTTTTTTTGCGAAAATTTTAAAGTATAATTCAGACTATATGTGGTCAATCCATAGAATACAGAATATCAACATTAATGAATACTTCTAGACTTTCACATTCAAGTAAAGACTCATTAAAAAATAATGTACTTTAGAGTAAAGATTAAAAAAAAATGTTTAAAAACATCATAAATTTTGAAGCTTTATAATTAAAAAAGTTAGATCAAAAAATATTTCTTTGGAATTCATTAAAGTTTATTTCGAAAGATTTTGTTACCAAAAATCCAATATCAATTTTAGTTTTAAAAAAAATTGTCTGCCCGACATGTCTTAGGAATAATTAAGTTCAGGTTCAGCCCAGCTCGCGTAAGTAGTAAAAATGTACGCCTGAACACGGCCGGAGTCGACAGAAAAAATTAGGCACAGGCTCAGACACAATGTAACTGTCCGATGAAAATCTACGTTAGGCATATTAAATTTCTGTATTGATGTTGTCAAACTAGTATCGGATTGTGCAACACATTTATAATCTATTCTGGCATAGCCGGTCCATTGAAAATTGTTCATATTTCATCGGCTTAGTCCGATCCTTTTAAATTTGGTATATCCCTTTTAATATTTTTAACCAGCCGCCTAGCCCATTTTTTTTTTCAACACAGCCCGTTTGAACGTTTGACTTCAATTGGCCAGGTGCGGGAATCGGGTCGTGCAGATCGTGATCCCTACAGTAGAGGTC
The DNA here is from genome assembly GCA_963931845.1 of Maratus michaelseni. Taxonomy (NCBI): domain Eukaryota; kingdom Metazoa; phylum Arthropoda; class Arachnida; order Araneae; family Salticidae; genus Maratus; species Maratus michaelseni. The sequence goes on along the minus strand of OZ007588.1, from coordinate 29,004,467 downwards.
TGCACGGGCCATAATTTACAGGCCCGGCCCGAACGAAAGCTATCTTGGGCAAGCCCAGTCCGGTCTAAAAGCTAAAAGTTTGACATGGGCTCGGACCGGCCCGTTGAAAATTCAGTGGAAACAGGCCCGACCCGTTGAAAAATCAATGAAATCAGGCTCGGCCCAACCAACTCGATTTCCACAAAAAATTTCAATTTTATTAACATACGATTAAGATTATTTTAATGAATACTGCATGCATATTTATGTGAAAATTTTACAGTATATTTTAGAATACTTTATACATGCCATAGAATACAGAATAGTATTATTATTGATCACTTAGACTCTTAGAGTATTACATTTATATAAAGACATTAAACAAATTAATGTAGATTTGAAAAAAAGAAAAAAATGGTTAAAAGCATCCTAACTTTTGTTGCTGTATAATTATAAAAATATTTCTCTGCAATTTATTAAAGTACACTTCCAAAGATTCCGTTAACAGAAGTTTATTATCGCTATTACTATTGTTACAAAACAACTCAACACGTCCTGGGAACAATTAAGCCCAGTTTCCAGCCGGCCTGAGTACATAGAAAATAATGTAAGCCTAGCCTGCCCGAGTATGCTGAAAAAAATTAAGCCCATGCTCAGGTATGATGCAACTGTAAAATGCCGTTTTCTAAGCTTGACATACTATTTCTGTATTGATGTTGTGAAGGCTCATGCAGTACATTTACTTATTCTCGTCTCAGACAAATACCTTAAAAATTGTTCATATTTTATCAGCTTAGTTCGATCCTTTTAAATTTCTTGTATCAGGCCGGTCGGCTCACTTAATATTTTTAAACTATTTTCATTCTGCCAGACCGGTCCGTTTGAAAATTTACCTTCATTTTGCTGGGCCGGGCACGATCCCGTGCAGACCTCTACTCTAAGGTGGTCATATGGCAATTTTCCTGAAAGAAGCCTCTGAACAAAAAATTTTCTCCACCCTGACATTTGAACTCTTTGAAATCCCCTCTTGTGCAAAACGTGACAACAGACATTGATATTCCGTTCATTTGAAGGATTAAAGGTGATCAATGTGTTTCTTGAAATGAGTGTACTGTATATTTTTTCGAAAACTTATATCCCAGGCACGAATTCTTCTAGAGTAAATAAATAAAAGTAATAAACTAGGTACTTTTTTACAAAAATCAAAACAATAAATGAATTTAAGAAGAAAGCAGATTATGTAACTTCATTTATGAACGAGTGGCTTCAAATTGTTGATGATGGAGCAGAATGTAAGAGCATGTACAATTGTTTGCTTTAGTTAAGGTTCAAATCCATTTCAAAATAGTACGTTTGACACATTCATAAAATCATTATCACCTGTTTGCATATAAAATTTCATATATTTTTAATCAGGTCTCTAAGAATCAAATAGTATTGTAATTTTTCTGTAAAAATTAAAACTGATATTTTAAACAGGCTTTAGAGATCTGCACGGTCCGGGCTTAACTTTTCTCTGCAGACTTGGTCCGGGACGGGCCAGACTTCTTTTTTTCTGGGCCAAGCTGTGCTTGGACGTCATTCTTCCTAGAGATTTGCATGGACCGAAATTTGCAGGCCAGCGTAAAATTCAGAAAATTAGGCCTGGCGAAACAATTTTTGAGAAAAAATAATATATTTTTAAATCGTCATTATTCTACAATTAATATTCGTTTTAAAGAATAGTACATACTATTCTAAGCAAAAAAAAATTAAAACACAGTAAAACTTGTGAAATAGAAACAATCTATGACGAGAACCTTTCTTACACGGAAAAATGTCTTGATCTGTGCAAAAAGAATATAATACATACAACAGACGATGTACCTGCTAAGAATGGAACCTTCCTATAACGGATTTTTCTTCTCTTACTGAATCTTCATTTGAATGTAATAGTCTAAGTCAATTTTTTAATCAGTGTTTATGTACGTAATTGTCTAAGTGATCATAAACATTGTTGATATTTTGCCTCCCATGCATTTTGAGCACAATCTGAAAATAAAATCTATGCATGAGTGTGCTTTTTGAATAAGTAAGTGAAATTTTAGGTTAATCTTGCTTCAGAAATATCACATGCTTTGTAAATATTCAGTCGGAACAGGCTGGTCCGGACTCGGGCCGAAGTGTTTGCTTTTATGCCGGGCCGGGACTGGGCCTGGAAATTTCAGCACCTGCAGACCTTTAGCGAGGCTGATGACAATGTGGCAAGAGAGGGTGTGTGTGGGGGGGGGGGGAGTGGAAAATGAAAATTATATAAAGGGCGCCAAAGTCAGGTCCCCGCCCCCCAATAAAAATTTCAAGCTACGCCCCTGGTAGGATAGAAGAAAGTTTTGGGATTGGCACGTCCGACTACTTTACTTTATTTATTTACTACAATGATAAAACTACTCGCAAAACCTCCGGCAAAAACCGTTAGTAACTTTGCTCTCAATAAACGGATGGAATATTCAAAACTGAAAGGAACACCTTGGCCGGCAACTTAGCGGTTAAAAGCAACATCAAAGCATTGTTTCTAATTTACTAACACCAAAAATAAAAGTTGCTTGGTGAAACAGATGGGGAAAAGGGTACTTTTTAGATTCTTAAGGGCTTTTTTTTTTTCAAGGTATTCTTTTCAAGACAGAATTTGAGGTTTTTATAATTTATTATTTTCCACACAATCATTACACTTATCTGGAAAGAGATCCTACAACTTGTAATTTTTCCAATTAAGTGAAAAGGTGTTCAGGCCGGGAGACTTTTTCGTTCAGATGAAAAATTAGAACTGGTAAGTTTTTTACTATGCAAGCAATTTTTTTAATAAAAAAGGCAATAAGGGTGCCATTTGTTTTGACTGAGGGCAAGAAGGGGGATGCTACTGTCTGGGAGGCTTTTTTGTCAAATAATGTTTTAACAAAAACTACTTCTTTTATGTACGTGGACTCTGGGACTACCTAGCCGTCCTCTTTTTTTATTATTCGGTCGTGCAGGCCTCTAAGAAAAATTTAGTTCCGGAAAAAAAAAAGAAGTCTGGCCCGGCCCGAGTCTGCAGAAAAATGTAAGGCCTGGAAAGAGTGACGACCAGGTCGACCCGAGCCTTCAGAAAAAAGTACGGCCCAGCCCGAGTCTCGTGAATGATAATTGGCCCGGAGCTGTACAGACCTCTAATCAGAGCCCGATTAAGAATGTCCAGGGCCCACGACCCAGCAGCTTTCAGAGTCCTCAAACCAAAATAGTAGCTAAAAATGTTTTTGGAGAGTATTCGGAAATGTTCCTGCATTTTATGAAATTGCTCATGAAACTCAGGTAAATCTAAATTTTCTTTTGCTGTTTGATACTATAATACTTTAAAGATATTTTCATCTTAAATATTTAAAAAATTTCCCACCAAAAATATTTTGTCTAGAGCATTCCTAATTTAAGCTGTTTTTAGAGAAGAGAAAAGGAGAGGCAAGGCTTTTATAAAGGTACCTGTTTCTTAGATATCGAAGATTGAAATAAAAAAAATTCTAGGAGAAAAAAATTTCTGAGTCATTTTACTCATTTTGGACCTCCGTCTCCAATGGGCACAATGCCGCGACATAGTTGGCCTGTGCGGTAACTAGGCCCTGCCTCTAATGACGTTATGACTGTAACGTTAACTGTCACTAACTTTCAATTTCTGGTCATGAAAAAAGCTCGTTTTCGCATTCCACTCCCAGATGCCATTCATACCTGGGCAGTTTCTGTCTACGGGCCTCCAAGGCAGTTGACCTATACTCGTTCTCAAATACAAAAAGGATATTTTCTGACTCATTTAATTTAATTCGTAAACAAGTGGGATTCACGTATGTATATTTATTCAGACAACAAGGAATCGAAAACAGCGTTTCTCATTTTCTTAAACAGGAAAAGAATGTTTGAGAAAATAAGTCAAAGTTAGTTTTTCAACCCCTTTGCCAGGGCCTGTTTACTGAATAGGTCCGTGATGCCCGAGCTTACCCACTGAAATACAAAGAGGCCCCCAAATTTACTTTTTAAAACTAATTTTTAGGAAAGAAAAATTTCAGTCAATGTAAAAAATGTATTTTTTTTTCTTAATTATAGCTACTAAATTTTCCCTTAGACTATTACTGGCACATTTATACTCTTTTTTTTTCTGTTGATATAATAAATGGTATAAAAACAGCGATTAAATGCAACTTATTTTCATTTATCTTATGTTTTACATTTTAATTTCAAAAAATTAGTTGCTCAAAATTAATTGCTAACTTTAATTGCTAAAAATAACAGAAAATTTAATCTGTATAATTATATATTGTTTATATTCATAAAGAGTAAGAAATGATATAAAATATAGATAATAGGTTATTTAAATAAAGAGAAAAGTAATTGGCATTCAGTGATACCAAATTACTGTTTATAAAATAGAAGCAAAATTGTGTTGCAGCCATGCATAAATTTACGTCAATTATTTCTTGTCCCTGCCTTGTTCTTAGCACTGTCAAATCCTGCAATTTGTAAAGCATAAAATATATTTTGAAGTTCAAATATTCGCACCTGTTCCATATTTGTAAATTCATTTACAAAATTAATTTGTTATGTATAATTATGTATATAATAAAATATTTTTTTTATATGTATATAGGTAGTTAGTTTTAGTTTAATATTAAAAGTGTTGTTTACGCGAATTTTTTATAGTAAAATTTCAAATTGTTGAAGCATAATTGGCAGAGTAAAAGGGGGGGGGGGGCTCCCTGTGTAACGTCGGCTTCCCCTATTTCTAAGTCGTAAGCGGGCCCTGCCCTTCTCGACGAACTTTCGTACCCAGTTTTTAATCTTTTAGAATCAGTATTTCCAAATAGAAATCTTTACTTAATTTAATCTCATAAGTTCTGTGATTAAATGAGGCAAAAATTACTTATCTAAAATACTAGTAGAAAAAATTAAGGATTGTATGATGCATTATATGTGTCTCATAAACTTTTAAAACGACTCTCATTATACTGGGTGACTTTACTATGTTCTATATGACACCGATAGATGGCACAGAGCCAAAGCTATAATAATGCTAAAACTAAACTTGCATTTTCAAAATGAAAACTTTTTTCCTTTTTTTTTTTTTTTTTTTTTTTTGTTTGTTTCAACAGCTTAAACAGAATGAAGGGAAAACGATGAGTGCATTTTATACATTAATCTTTATACATTAGTTTTAGCATTCTAACAGGTTGAGACAGTTTTGAGTTTGTTTCCCTCTATCGGTGATATGTGTAACTAAACCATGGAGCGTAATAAAGAAATTCCCGACTTCCTGCATTACATTTTAAAACAAATGTCACGTTCATTTAGGAAATGTCTTTGTAAAAAGGAAAAATAAAGTACGATACGATGGACATTTAAAAAACAAAATGCAATACATTTACTATAAGAACTTACTAGATGGAACCCGTCAAAATTTGACGGCAAAAAACTTGATAGTACCATAAAAATAAAATTCATAGCTGCTTTAAAATGTTTGAAACTTTTGCAGAATAATTCAAATAAATAAAAAACCCACTTTGAATTAAAGCTAGGTTGAAGAACAGCAATTGGCTAAGTTTCACTGGCACATGCACTCGCGGAATTTCTTGCATTTGACACATTTAGCGCTGTTGTGCAAGTAAATGGTAAGTGCCCCCTTGGGGAGGGGGAAATGGCAGGATGGACCAAGGAGATGCATAACATGAATAAGCAGTCAAAGACCTTTCAAACGATATGTAACATGAGGGGTGTGTGCAAAATTTAAAAAAGTACCGCCTTGGGGGGGGTAAAGTAGGGGATGGACACGGTACATGCATAATATGATTAAGTGGTCACAGACCTTTCCAACGATATATAACATGAGGGTTGTGTGCAAAATTTAGAAAAGTACCTCTTTGGGGGGGGGGCAAAGTGGGGAGATGGACATCAGAGATATGCATATGATTAAGCAGTCACAGACCTTTCCAACGATATATGACATGAGGGTTGTCTGCAAAATTTAGAAAAGTACCCCCTTGGGGGAGGGGGAGGGCAAAGTGGGGAGATGGACATTGAAGATGCATAATATGATTAAGCAGTCACAGACCTTTCCAACAATATATGACATGAGGGGTGTCAACAAAATTTAGAAAATTGACCCCTTGGGGGGGGGGGGGGCAATTGGGGAGATGGACATTAAAGATGCATAATATGATTAAGCGGTCACAGACCTTTTCAACAATATATGACATGAGGGTTGTTTGCAAAATTTAGAAAAGTACCTCCTTGGGGGAGGGGCAAAGTGGGGAGATGGACATTGGAGATATGCATATGATTAAGCAGTCACAGACCTTTCCAACGATATATGACATGAGGGTTGTCTGCAAAATTTAGAAAAGTACCCCCTTGGGGGGGGGGGACAAATTGGGGAGATGGACATTGGAGATGCATAATATCATTAAGCGGTCACAGACCTTTCCAACAATATATGACATGAGGGGTGTCAACAAAATTTAGAAAATTGCCCCCTTGGGGGGGGGGCAAATTGGGGAGATGGACATTGGAGATGCATATGATTAAGCGGTCACAGATCTTTCCAACAATATATGACATGAGGGGTGTCAACAAAATTTAGAAAATTGACCCCTTGGGGGGGGCAATTGGGGAGATGGACATTAAAGATGCATAATATGATTAAGCGGTCACAGACCTTTTCAACAATATATGACATGAGGGTTGTTTGCAAAATTCAGAAAAGTACCTCCTTGGGGGAGGGGCAAAGTGGGGAGATGGACATTGGAGATATGCATATGATTAAGCAGTCACAGACCTTTCCAACGATATATGACATGAGGGTTGTCTGCAAAATTTAGAAAAGTACCCCCTTGGGGGGGGGGGGACAAATTGGGGAGATGGACATTGGAGATGCATAATATCATTAAGCGGTCACAGACCTTTCCAACAATATATGACATGAGGGGTGTCAACAAAATTTAGAAAATTGCCCCCTTGGGGGGGGGGGGCAAATTGGGGAGATGGACATTGGAGATGCATATGATTAAGCGGTCACAGATCTTTCCAACAATATATGACATGAGGGGTGTCAACAAAATTTAGAAAAGTGCCCCCCTTAAAAGGGGGGAAATGGCGGGATGGACCCCGGAGATGCATAACATGAATAAGCAGTCAAAGACCTTTCCAACAATACGTAACATGAAGGGTTTGTGAAAAATTTACAAAAGTACCCCCTTGGGGGGGGGCAAAGTGGGGGATGAACACCGGAGATGCATAATATGATTAAGCGGTCACAGACCTTTTTAACGATATATAACATGAGTGGTATGTGCAAAATTTAGAAAAGTGCCCCAATTGACGGGGGGGGGGGGGGGGGGGGGGATGGACCACACAGATGCATAACATGAAAAGGCAGTCGCAGGCCTTTCGAACGATATATCATGAGTGTCAGCAAAGAAAAGTCTCCGCCCCGTGTGGGCAAAACATACTCCCCCCGCCGCCATAATTATTGATGCGGACTCATTTTTTAAATTCGTTCGCACCCCTCTTCTCCCGCAAAATGTTGTGAATTTTAAAAACTCCCCTTCCGAATTTTTTTATACCAAAAGCACTTATGTCCATCGTCTGCATGCAGAGTTTTGTGCTTACAGACGCCAGACACAACAACACACACACAGACAGACGTTTACCGACATTAATAGCAGTGTTTCCCCCAGACAGTTTGAGAAGGGTGCTGCACCCTGCCTGCCCTTTGGTTTGCAAAATAGCACCCTTCTTGCCCCTCATAAAAATAATTAGCACCCTTCTTGCCCCCTCCAGCAAAATAATTAGCACCCTTCTTGGCCCCTCCAGCAAAATAATTAGCACCCTTCTTGCTCTCAGTAAAAAAAGTGCCCTTTCTCCTTTTTGCATTAAAAAATTTGGTTTCATAATAAAAACTGACTCAATGTTGTCTTAAAAAGAGTGTTTTGACTTTGAAATATCAAAAGTGGCTTTAAAAACCAAAAGAATACCTTTAAGCTTTAACAATTAAAAAAGTGCCCTTAAGATTCTGAAAAGTGCCCTCAAAAATCCAAAAAGTGCCCTTAAGAATAAAAAAAGTGCCCTTTTTCTCACCAGCAGCACCTTGCCCCTTTTTAAACCTGGGGGAAACTCTGTTAATAGTATAGATGATACTCAGTGCCTACACATTTCACCCTTTATAATTCAGCCAATGAGTTGACAGTCGTTCATTTCCAGAAACGAAACAATAATTCTTTAGGATGAATTTTGTTTGTTTGGCGTCACAAACTTTTTAGGGCACCTGCAGACTAAAAACATATAATGAATCTTCGCGGGGAAAAAAATCCTAGATTTCGTCAAATGATCACGGGAAAAACACTAATTTCATCAAAGGATCATGTAAAACGTGAATTTTGTTAAAAGGCCACAGAAAAACGTGATTTACGCAAAAGATGAGCAAATTTTGTCAAAGAATCGCAAAACAGGAAATTCCACCAAAAGATAGCGCTTTCTTGCCAAATTTCGTCTAAAAATTGCGGAATAAAATGTATTTTATTAAAAAATCGCTGGAAAACGCACATTTCATTAAACTATCGCGAGAAAAATGCGAATTTCTTCAAAGATTGCTGAAAAAACGCGAATTTCATCGAAGGATTGCTGAAAATTCATGAATCTTATCAAAAGGCAGCAGAGAAAATGTGATTATTATCAAAGCATTGCGAAAAAAGAAAATTTCGTCTAAGGATCACAGAAAAACGCAAATTTCATAAAAGAATCGTGGAAAATAACGCAAATTTCGTGAAAAAAAAAATCTCAGAAAAAACACAAATTTCGTCAAATTATCGCTGAAAAAAAACACGAATTACGTCATAGGATAGCTGAAAAAATTGTGAATCTCGACAAAAAAAAGATACAGAAAAAAATGCGAATTTCATTAAAGAATCACGAAAAAAAATGCGAATTTTGTTAAAGGATTGTGCAAAGAATGTGAATTTTTTGAAAGGTTCGTGTGAAAAATGAAACTGTCTTTATTAAAAACAGCACACACACAAACATCTATACAAACCTCAATACACACAAACATATTATAGGCAGGGCTTGAAATTCAATTTTTCCACGGACGGGAGTCTCCCTACCAACATTTTTAAATGGAGGGGAGTTGTAATGTTTGGGAGGGAGAAAAAAAAATTTTAAACCCCACTATTATTTTACGTGTTATTTAAAGAATTACATTAATGCAGACATGACAAAATACCATTGAAAAAATTAAGTCAACTGAGAATGATTATGTAAAATGTTTATTTTTATTATAAAAAAGGGAAGAAAGTTAAGTTTTATATATGCAGTGTATTTTTCAAGTTCCATTAAATGTGTTAGGGACCCTTAACAATTAGGTTGTTAAATAAATTTCTGACTTTAGATTTTACTTGATTGAGATTCACCGATCGATCGTGGAAAAGACGCAAAGTTCATCGATCTGTCGTGGAAAAAACGCTAAGTTTGTCGATCAGTCGGGGGAAAAAAGCAAATTTCGTCGATCGATTGCAGAATAAACACAACGTTCGTCGATCTGTCCCCAAGAAACGCAAGGTTCGTCGATCAGTCGCTTAAAAAACGCAATGTTCGTCTATCTGTCGCAGAAAAAACGCAAAGTTCGTTGATCTGTCGCGGAAAAAACGCAAAGTTCGTCGATCAGTTGCGGAAAAAAGCAAATTTCGTCGATCGATTGCAGAATAAATGCAAAGTTCGTCGATCAGTCAGGGAAAAAAGAAAAATTTCTTCGATCGATTGTGGAATAAACGCAAACTTCGTCGATATGTCCCCAAAAAACGCAAGGTTCGTCGATCAGTCGCTTAAAAAACACAATGTTCGTCGATCAGTCGCTTAAAAAACACAATGTTCGTCGATCTGTCGCATTCGTTTGATGTCGTCGTTGAAAATTTATGGATTTCTATTATTAAAGTAATTTTTTCATTTTACCGTATTTATTTTATTTTTGTGTTGTATGTATTTTGCTACTTTGAATTTTTTTAAACTAACCCTTTTTTTTTTGGAGAGTGAGAGAGAGAGATTTAGTAATTTGGTGACACGAAGTTCCGCAAATTCTTAAAATCCACAAATCGTTTCCAATGTAAACAATGAAATTTACAATTAAGTTGCAAGTGCAAAATTTCAGTTTTTTAAAATTTTCATGTCATTCTGTACACATTTTAATATGTCATTCTGATCATTATACATATTTAGTTATGCATTATTAATTATTTACTTGACCTTTACTTTTAATATTTTAAATATTTCAAACTTACAGCTGAATGTAATTATTAAAACATTTGAAATACTGCATTCGAAAAATGAAATTTCAGCTTAGAAACGCGACAATTACTATTAGGTTAAAAAAATTTAAAGTAGAAAAGTACTTATGATATAAAAAGAAGAAAAAAAAATACACCAGAATTTATCTGTATTACGAAAGCGGGAGAAATGATTTTCTGTGCTATACGAAAAGATATCCAAATAACTCAATCATAAACATAGAAATAGGTATCGGTTTCTATGTTCATGTGCACTCAATCCAAACTTGAAACTTTTAAAAGGTCATTGAATGAATGAAATTCATCTCCGCCTTTCACATCCAGAAAACTTGTTGTGTCGCCAATTATGTTTATATTTTATATATATATAAAAAAATAATAATTCAGGCACTTTTCCGTTATACGGACACCATTGTCGCCAAACATACATACATACATACATTTTGGCATAGTGTCCGTATAACAGAAAAGTACTAAAGTTCATGGTTTAAAATCACAATAAAATATCATGAAATTTATTGATTAGTTGTGGGAAAATATCGGGGAAATAATGTGTTTTTCGTGAATTTTTTGTTTTGTTAACAATGTGGTTAGAGAGCCAGGGAGAAACCCAGAAAACTTGATGTGTCGCCAATTATGTTCATATTTTATATATATATATAAAAATAATAATTCAGGCACTTTTCCGTTATACGTACACCATTGTCGCCAAACATACATACATATATTTACATACATACATACATTTTGGCATAGTGTCCGTATAACAGAAAAGTACTAAAGTTCATGGTTTAAAATCGCAATAAAATATCATGAAATTTATTGATTAGTTGTGGGAAAATATCGGGGAAATAATGTGTTTTTGTGAAATTTTTTGTTTTGTGTTGTTGTGTTTAATTGTAAGCATTCATTATAATTTTCAGTGCATTATTAAATTGAAATTTTTGTTTAAAATATGTAAACAAAACAGTGACCAGAAACCTGCACAATTTCTAATATAGATAGATAGATAGATAGATAGATAGATGCATGCATGTAGTACTTTTAATTATTTGGTAAAAATACTGTGATCGTCACTGAGAAAACCTGAATTTAACCTAAAAGTAATTGTCGAGTGTTTAAGCTGAAATTTCATTTTACGAAAACAGTATTTCAAATGTTTTAATAATTACATTCAGCTGTAAGTTTGAAATATTAAAAGTAAAGGCCAAGTAAATAATTAATAATGCATAACTAAAAGTAATTGTCGAGTGTTTAAGCTGAAATTTCATTTTATGAATACAGTATTTCAAATGTTTTAATAGTTACATTCAACTGTAAGTTTGAAATATTAAAAGTAAAGGCCAAGTAAATAATTAATAATGCATAACTAAAAGTAATTGTCGAGTGTTTAAGCTAATTTCATTTTACGAATACAGTATTTCAAATGTTTTAATAGTTACATTCAGCTGTAAGTTTGAAATATTAAAATTAAAGGCCAAGTAAATAATTAATGCATAAGTAAAAGTAATTGTCGAGTGTTTAAGCTGAAATTTCATTTTACGAATACAGTATTTCAAATGTTTTAATAGTTACATTCAGCTGTAAGTTTGAAATATTAAAAGTAAAGGCCAAGTAAATAATTAATAATGCGTAACTAAATATGTATAATGATGAGATTTTTTTTTCTTGAATTATTCAGTGAAACTCGCCTTATAAATGTACGCAAATAATTCACATCAAAATCTTAAAATAACAAAGTTTTCTTTCGTGTTTAGCTATGCTTAATAACCAAAAAAGCTTGATTAATACAAAAATTTTTTGGTAAAAATACTGTGATCGTCGCTGAGAAAACCTGAATTTAATCATATCACACAGAATTACATATTAAGTTTAAAAAACTGAAATTTTACACTTGTTTACATCGGAAACGATTCGCGGAATTTCGTGCCACGAAATCTCTCTCTCAAAAAAAGGGGTTAGTTATAAAAAATTCAAAGTAATAAAATACATACGACTTAAAAAGAAAATAAATACGGTAAAATGAAAAAATACCTTAATAAAAGAAATCCATAAAGTTTCAACAACCGAACAACCAAATGGAGTCGTAGTAATCCACATACGCTTCTAGAGAGAGGAAAAAGCCTTCACCTCATTGGCTGAAATATCGCGTCTGAAGATAGTAAAAGCCTCTAGCTGATTAGCTGAATGCTCGCGCATGCCTATAAAAGGCATTTTTGCACGAAAAACTAAAAAGCAGGTTAGCTTTAAGTATATGGATAAAAATTTCGTCACAATCGGAAGGTTGTCTTTCTTTCTTCCTAAAATTATAATATGTTAGAGATGGACAAATATGCCATTTTTAAGTTCGAATAAAATTCGTACCGGGGCAACCAGAAAACGAATTATTTGAAAAAGAAAAGAAAAACGAGTGTATCGAGTATCGTCTGACGAATGTTAATGTCCGACTTCAGTTACCTGTGGAATATTTCCCCTTTTGACGCGGAATGAATCAACAAGTAATTTTTTAAATCCTAACATAAATCTTTTAAATCTATTTCAGCTCGAAGGCGTGGAATGATTTTTTAAATGATCGCCCTGCGATGGTGGCAATAAGCCAAACGACTCTTCAAAAGTTTGAAGAAAAAATAGGGTTATGTGTATTTTTTCTTTTTTTTTTCTTTCATTCTGTTATATCCTGTCAGTTTCTTCTACTTAGAATATTCAGTCATAATACTAGAAAAAAAAGTTAGAGGAAATCACTGTTGCCATAAAAAAATCTTTATTTCTTTTAACGGCTAAAAATTAAATGCATCGTCAAATAAAATTAAGTTTGAAAGGAAACATTTACCACCTTCGCGACGAGCGTCACGTAATGGGATACATACAATCCTCGATTTTTCCTTCCAGTAATTTTTTGTTATCGTAATTTTCGTCTTATTTAATCTAGATGGAGGAAGAAGATAGAAAATTTCAATTTCAAAGTACTTGTTTCGAAATATTAAAGACACAGAGCCTAACTTCTGTCACTCTTGGCTATTTCTCATTATATAGACTATCTGGTGCCCTGGGGCAAGCATGATTCTGGGAAGGCAGGCTTCCTTCTATCTATTCATAGAAATTGTTAGTGAATTATTCTGAAATAACTGGTACTAAACTTCTTAATTATTACATGTATACATACATTTGGGACCAGGTTTTATTCATATTTGTAATCACAAGAAAGATGGTCATAACTTTAAGAGATGATAAGAGATGATACACCTTTGTTTTTGTTATAGGAATATAAGGGCTCATGTGAGACGTTGAAGAGTAAATACAGGTCTTTCTGTCACTCTTGGTTATTTGTTACAATGTGGAATTTTCTACTGCATTGTAAAATTTAATTTTTGTATTGCAACAACATGTATTTGGGTGATTCCATAATATGGAAAGGCAATGCATTTATACTAATAAGAGATGATGTAGAATACACATTTGTTTTTGTTATAGGAATATAAGGGCTCATGTGAGACGTTGAAGAGGAAATACAGGTCTTTCTGTCATTCTTGGCTATTTCTCATAATATAAAATTTACTACTGCATTGTAAAATTTAATCTTTGTATTGCATCAACATGCATTTGGGTGATTCCATAATATGGGAAGGCAATGCATTTATACTAATAAGAGATGATATAGAACAGTGTTTCTTAAACTATATGATCTCGCGGACCCCCTTTGATGTGATAGGCATTTCGGGGACCCCCAATAATTCTTTTCTTAATATTAGATAAGAAATTATTTTAAACTTTACACCTTATTTATATTTTATTGCACATATTCTGTATTTAAGTAACTGAATTAGAAAAATCAGCTGCATTAATAAGAAAAAATATTTATAATATACATTTTAAGACTGTTAAAATATACATACTATTATTTTCTATTTGAAATATGCTGCTTATCTTTTGTTACTGGATGTGCAGCATCTCGTTCAATGTTTAAGTAACTCTGGTTCGACATTCAGTTCTACAGTTTTTAATCGTGTGCGCAAGGCTGGAAAAAGTCTATTCACACAAATATGTAGTGCAAAATGGAAATAATTCTTTAATAGCTTGAAAGCAATTTTCATGGAACAATCGCATGATATTTTCGCATCTTGGTCCTGCTCGATATCAAGGTTTTGATTTCATTAATTTCTTGGAAAGGAAATCCACTCATTTCCTGACATAGATGGAGGAAAATAAAGTCTGAAAGATTATTTCAAGTGCTTCAGGTGTATAACAAAATTTTCGATAGCATCAGTGGATACTGTATCGACAGACATTTGTAAGAAATCGAATAATGTTGGGAATGATTCAAATATTATTTTCAAGTCGTCTTGCTCACAATTTTTTTTTCTTTTTGTTAATTTTACTTGATTCTGGACTTTGAAAATGTGTACCATAGTTCCTTATAAGCTTAAATTCAGTTCACTCAGACAATTATTTTCAATTACGCAGTCGTGACGAGCGAGAAAATATCATACAACCCAAATTTTAAATGGAATTTGGAGTCCATTAAAAGCAGTCTTACTTCATCACGTGGTGCAAAAATGCAATTTAATTCTTGTAACAGCCCCCTAATTTCTGTATGCAAAAGTACTTGTTTGTGTTGACTCAAATTTCTTTACACATTATTTTAAAAAGTCCTGAATTCAATGAATGAACCTTGATATAATCTTGATATTTACTACTGAAACAACTTCGTTGAATGTAATCTTCAAATTTTCATACATTTTTTGGCAACCAGTGACTCACGGTGAATACAACAGTGCGTCGCAAACTATATGTGGTGATTTTAGATTTTACCAAGCTGATCAAACCGTTAACAGTTTCACTCATAGCTTGAGCCTCATCTGCATTTATTCCGACATATCTTGAAGAGCTTAATTTCTCTTCATATTCTATTCTTTCTCTTGTATGAAGCTGTTTGAACATATTTACATGTGAATAGCGCTGCACTTGTTGTGTAAGTTGGGAGAAATTTACAAAACAGAAAATCATCACAAATATTACCACCGAATTCATAATAAATGAAAACTATCAAACATACAGTATCAGAAATGTCAAAACGCTCATCTAGTTGCAATGCGAAAAAAAAAGACTGATTATTTGAATGTTCAATCAATCGGTTTTTAATATTTTCTCACACATTCCACCTCTGGAGCACTGAAATGTCTCCGCTGATTCATTTGAGGTTTTATGCTTATTAATGATCTACACTAGGAGTTTAGTCTTGCAAATCCCTCCTCCTTTGGAGCTACAAAAATTCCTCCCGGAGAAAAAAAAACAGAATTCAACATTGGGCTTGAGGACCCCTTGCTCTAAGCTCGCGGATCCCCAGGGTCCGCGGACCACAGTTTAAGAAACGCTGATATAGAATACACATTTGTTTTTGTTAAAGGAATATAAGGGCTCATCTGAGATGTTGAAGAGTAAATACAGGTCTTTCTGTCATTCTTGGCTATTTCTCATAATACAAAATTTTCTACTGCATTGTAAAATTTAACCTTTGTATTGCATCAACATGCATTTGGGTGATTCCATAATATGGAAAGGCAATACATTTATACTAATAGCAACAAATTTCACCACATCTTATGTTGTTACTGCATCCCTCATGCACTAAAATACTTCTGTATAAAATTGTGTTACATTATTTTTCTGATGATGCAGTTTGTTTCCCTTTCGTATTTTTGTAGAGTTGTTTTTCAGGGGATATTGAAAACTTATTTTCAAACAACCATTAGATTAGACAAACTTTATACAACAATTTTCCATAAAAAATAAACATAATTTGATCTTCAAGAATCCCAGAACAAGAAAAGGGTTCGTCATCTCCACCATAGGATCCTACTGACTGACAGGCACTGCTACTTAATAACCGAAGGTTTAAAACAAACAAACAAAAAAGGGTTTAAGTCTTTAAATTGGATGTAGTAATCTGGCAAATATTTCATTAACCCCTCCCCCCACAATATATATATATATATATATATATATATATATATATATATATATATATATATATATATATATATATATATTATTGTTATGTTTTTAATTGTAAAGTTATTTTTCAAACGAATCACTTAATATTGTTAATTAAATAACGCATAAGGTAAATTTAAAGAAAGCTTTTACTAACAACTGATAAAATATTTGTCTCTTCAGTTACATATTTTTATTTTTAATTTTGTGTAGTTACAAAATAGAAACACATAATTGATAAAAGTTTCAAAGCAATTGAGATTTAACTGTAATCAATTAAAACAAGTTGGAAATTGTACGTTAAACGTGACATAGGAGGTGCGTTCGTTTTATAACTAGTTTCGCCATGTAAAAAAATCATCCTTTATTGTTTCAGTGAAATGAATTATATCGTCTGCTATGAGCAAAATGAGCATGCATTTTTAGGGTTTTCTTTCATCTCACGAAACCCTATTCGTCCCGCTACGTTGTTTGTCCGTTCTCAGAAACTATATAACTTACAGAGTTGAAATTTTGTGTACTTATAGCTGAATACCTACTATGAAGTTGAAAATTATAAAATTAAAAAAAATCGTATTACTTTAATATAGAGAGATAAAAAAAAACAAAAATAATCTAACCACCTTTTCCTATTAAATTTAAACATTTTTCGTTATAGCAGTTGCCAACAATTAAAAATCCACAATAAAATTCTTTCTACAATAATTGATTTTCTATGGAAAGATTTCCACGGGAAAAATGAAAATGAAGTAAAAAGTTTCACCAATTGAAAAAAAAGATTAATATAACGTCATATTGGTAATAAAAAGGAAATGTTCAAACATTTCTCAATAATATAAGGAGTATGAGTATGTGTAAGTACAGAAAGTGGGTTAATAGGATGTCAGTAGAGAATTAAAAAGAAAATTAATCTGACGTCCTATTGGAAGTTTAACGGACTTTTTCAAATGTTTGAGAATCATACAAAGAGAGTATTAATATGAGTAATAGAGAAAGCAAGTAGATATGACGTCAGAAAGAGATTATAACGTCGTATGAGTTTGAGGAACGTGTTGAATCATGATAAAAATCCGATTATGGAAATAATGGCATATTTTAACATTTTAAAGGTCTCTATACAACGTGTTTAAATTTGAAATGGATTTTTTTTTAATATCGCATTTAGTCCACATGACAGATATTATTATGACAGAGTATAATAGCGGGCTTCGCCCGCTACCGGACTGGTTTAGATTTTCGAAAAAACGAGAAAAATAGACGGTAAATTTTTACTTTATAAAAAATATGACTTTTTTTTTTTGGAAAATGAAAGTTA
The DNA here is from genome assembly GCA_963931845.1 of Maratus michaelseni. Classification (NCBI taxonomy): domain Eukaryota; kingdom Metazoa; phylum Arthropoda; class Arachnida; order Araneae; family Salticidae; genus Maratus; species Maratus michaelseni. Next base: position 28,986,857 of record OZ007588.1, on the reverse strand, counting down.
TTTGGATTTACACTGTAAAAAAATTTACGGGAGGTTCCGGAAAAAAGTGGTGGCATTAAGATGCCACGGCTTTTTGCTGTTACATTTCACTACATTCCAATTTTCATTAATCAATATACCTTTTTTATTCAGTGTCTTATTTAAGCAATTAAATTTGAAAGTGTCATATTGCAGATAAAATGAAAATTCAAATAATGAAGCAATAAAAAGATTTAAATTAGCAACTTACTTTATCGCTTGATATCCAAATAAAGAATGGCATTTGTTCAAATTGCTTTTGTCTCTAAATACATAAGCAGCTGTTTTTTATTCTTCTTTAGTTATCAAAATGGCTAATGGAACATAAAACATGAAGCACGCATGCACAGAATATAGTTTACGGAAAAGTTGAAACCTCTCAAAAATATTACACGAATTATTGCCGTAATTGACGCGGGACATAAAGAAATTGGAAATTTCGGTAAAATATGCGAAATGTTTCAGGATAATTTACTGAAACGTTCCGAAATTTTTTTACAGAAAGGATAAAGTGTTTTGAAAGGAATATTAAACGAAACCCTTTCTGCGATCTTCGATCACACTTACCCATTTTTTTTTTCGTATTACGTATACCACGTTTACAAATGCGAATTTTTTTTCGACACCAGACAGCCCTGCAAAATTCACCATGGAGATCTTGGTTTGCGAATGATTACCTCCATGGTTTAATATTTCTATGACTCACGATGAACGAATCTCCTGTGTTTATTTACTCTAATAGATTAAGATATTCGTCTCTCTGTTAACCTAATTTCCACTAAAGTTATCTCAGAATCTATGCATTTTTCAATGTTACTCATCTCTCAAGGAAACAATTTTTTGAACGATCTTTCTAAAAATGTAACTTTTACGCAATTTTATTCGAAAAAATAATTTTGAATAAAAATGGCCCCTTGTCATATGAAAAAAGAAATGGTCAGTGTTGAAAAAATCATAAAGTCGAGATACATTAACTGTGGTTTTGTAGATAAGAATTGTTTACATAACATTAAAGATTATACCCCAAAACATTTTGTATAATAAACTATAAAACATAAAGATTATATTCATATTCTTGCTAACTAAACAAAAAATTACTCTTAAAATATTAAAAAAAAGCACTCTTTCGTTAAAATTTTATTTAGAATAGTACAAAATGATGATGTGTGAACTGACCTAGCTTGAAAAACAAATGTGTAAATTATCTGCTGTTAAATTGTTGGTTAATATTTACTATTAAGTGTAGTAAAATTTATGAAGAAAGACAGTATAGCAGCGGATGATATTCACTAACATCTAATCAGCATCAATTTATGTCAAGATCCAACTAAATGCGAAATTTCACGGAACTCCATGCATTTGTTCTTAGTTACAACGTTCAAAAAATTTGTGCATCAAGCATCGGTTAAAAAAATCGTATTCAACATTTCAAAACGTGTAAATCTATTAAAATCGGAAATGAAATTTTTTTACAAATCCAATATATATTTTATGAATATAGAAGTAAAAAATCTTCTATACAAAGGAACTCGGATGATTTCACAGTAAACGAATTTTGAAAGTTTCATTGTAATACAAATATAAGCGAGTAAATATTTACTATCGTTGTCGTTTTTTATGCCCTGGAGTGTTCTCTTTTTTCTGTTCTACCAAATCAATTCTGGGCAAAAATTTTAATTACTTTCTGTTTAACCCAGAAAAAGAAAATGCCTCTTTCTTTTTTATATACTCATAAAATGAGGGGGAAAAAACACTGCAAGGCATAAAGAAATATTTTGGAAGATAAAGGAAAAAAAATTGATAAGTTACAGGTGCGTATTTAAAAATTTTCTCTTTAAAAAAGTTTTGAGTTGTAAAAATAAATCTTAGAAAATGTAAAACTTTTTTCAAAGTGCAGCGTTGAACTCGAAATTGATGTAATGCTGGTTAGATATCAGAAATTCTATTTGAAGTCAACCCAAACCAGACAAAAAAATTTGTCAACTCGAAACCCGACCTGAACCCAAAATTCTTAGAGGAATCAGAAAGGTTTGAAATGACTGAAGTTTGACCGTGGATTAGGAGACCTGTACTTAATTTAGACTAGTACTTCTTTTTGTATTTATTTATTTATGTTTTATAATATATATATATTTTACATATATATGTATATATTTGTTAAACTGTATAAAACAATAACAAAATATTTAATATTTGACGACATAATTAATCTTGCAGAACTCGTTTTGAAAAGATTTCGAGTTACAAGTTTCCTTTTTTTTAGTCATTTATTCTTTTATTACGTTGTCACTTTTGAATATACTTGAAACAAACAAACTAAAATTTGTAAAAAAATGTTAGAAAATTATAGTAAAAAATTTTAAATCCATAAAAATTTATCATATATTTTGTTATGAATAACTTATATGCATTAGTTCGAATTAGTTCTTGACATCAAATTAGTTCTTGAGATATAGCTACCGTAAAATTCCTGAAAAAAGTAGCATAGCAACGCCACCTGTTGGGATATTTACACTAAAACGTAATCAGCGTCTATTTATGTCATGGTGTAACAGAATCTGAAGTTTGATGAAATCCTGTGAATTAGTTCATGAGATAAAACTATATTGAAAATCGTAAAAAAATGTAGCATAGCAGTGCCATCTATTGGGCGATTTACACCAAAAACTAATCACCACCCATTTATATCAAGATCTAACAGAATCTAAAGTCTTATTAAATTTCTTGCATTAGTTCTTGAGATAGAGCGCCCACATATTTTTTGTCACATACAGACAGACATTTTCTAAAAACAGTCAAATGGTGTTCAAGATCTTCTAAAACGTATAAATCCGTCGAAAACCAGAAGTTGAAAATTTTCACGAATCCAATGCTTTCTCCTGCTAAATATAGAAGAAAGTAAAAATGCAAAAGCAGCACCAATTTATGGCAAGGTCTAACTGAATATTAAAGTTTGGCGAGACTCCGTGCATTAGTAACTTGATATAGCTATCACGGAAATCGTGATAAACACCATCTTTAGGTCGATATACACCAAAATGTAATCAGCACCAACATTTAGGGTGATCATAAAATCTTTCCCTGATTACAATAATCTATTGCAGAAAAACTAATATAGTGAGGCATAATGCTTGTTTCAATATATTGTAAAGACATTTATGAAGTTTTTAATACAAGTACTTACGTCAGTCAGTTTCGATGCGAGCTCCCTTGGTAGCTCGAAGAATGTCAAGGTGGTATTCCATTTCTCGCCACGTACTGCCCAACATTTGGGCTATCACACTAGGCACGTTGGTATTCTTCTTTTTAAGATATTGGGAATGCTAAATTTTATTTATTAACCCATTCGGGAACATGGGTGCATATATGCACACTCAAAAAGAGCATACAGAATTTGTTTTAGGCACCAGTAAAAAATAAAAATAATATTTGCTTTCTCTAATTAGAGCATTTTTGTGATAGTGTAAGTAAAGGTAGCTTTTTTTAAAAAAAAGTGGTGCCAACCGAATAAAATTTGTGTAAAAGCCGCCGGTCCCGAAGGGGTTAATAATGTAGAAAAAAATAAACTTTGCAAACATCTTATGCCAGGAGCGGAGTTCAAACCGAAGTTCCTTTTAGAGAACCAGAATAACTCTTTCTGGCGCTTTAGACCACTTGGCCATCTTGACTTTGATCAACTTCCTCTGAAAAAAAAAAAAAATCTTCAAAACAGATTTCCCACTTCGTTAAGCGACAGAAAAGCGTTCTAAAATTGTCCATTGCGCATGCTCAGATCAGCCGAAATCGGTCTTAAAAATTCAGCTTTGTGGCCTAAATACATACGTGTCTCAAATCTTCAAGATTAAACAGAATCTTAGTATTTTAGCTTTACCCTACGATAGAATGCCTCGTAACGGTTTCCTCCATAAAATCAAACATTTTTTGGGAAAATGTAACATAGCATCTTTTCACTAACGTGAGATCTTAAATTATTTAAAAACTAGCAAACCCATCCGGCGTTGCTTGGACTCGGATAATAACTTTAAAGCTTTATGACACTAAAAATGTCATTTCGAAGTAAATCACATAATATGAAATGAATATGAACATAATATGAAATGTTAATTATTGAAATCTTGATACTACTCGACTTAAAATTTCCGCGGCACACCTCAAGTCCTCTCATGGCGCAACATTGCGCCGCGACACATCGGTTGAGAACCATTGCCTTAAATATAGGGTGGTCATAAAGTATTTCCCTGAATACAATAATTTATTGCAGGAAAATTAATACAATTAGGCATATGCTTGTTTCAAAATATTGCAAAGACATTTGTGTAGTTTTTAATAAGTACTTGCGTCAGTATATTTCGATGCGAGCACCCTTGGTAGCTCGAAGAATGTCAAGGTGGTATTACATTTCTCGCCACATACATATTGTCCAATATTTGGGATGTCACACTAGACACAGCATCGGTGATCTTCACCTTGAGTGTTTCAATATCTTTTACTGGTGTTGCAAACATTCTGTCTTTTATGTACCCCCAAAATAAAAATAAAATCTAGAGGAGCAATATCGGGTGAGCGAGGAGTCCATGGTGTTATTTTGATAACAATGCATAAGTGGCGCCACCTGATGGAAAAAAAACTTAAGAACATGACTTTTCCATAATAAAAATTTTGCAGTATTACATTCAATTGCTATTTCGTAATACTAATTTTTTGTAATCAGGGAAATACTTTATTACCACTCGATATGTCAAGGTCTAACTGAATATAAAATTTCGTGAAATTTAATGCATTTGTTCTTAGACTCTTCTCAAATCCAAACTGGCTTAGCTATGTTGTGACATATTTTTTAATGCATTTTTGTTCAAAAAAACGCATGAAATTGGCAGGTGTTCTTATTCATAAACTAATGTATTCGAAACACGTTTTCGTTTTCCATTTATTTGGCAAAGGCAGAATATTTTTCAGAAAGTACTGTCAAAATCCAAGTTTTGAACCGAATTCCCGATGCGGCACCACGAAGAAAAACGTGTCGTCACGTGACACAAATCGCTTATGACTTGATAAGTAATTTATTTATCAATAAATGGAAAATTCATTTCTATTCCAAATCGCTTCAATAGTCAGGCTTGCCAATTTTATAACCTTTCCGTTAAAATGTGTCAGAAAGTTTCACATTGTTGAGCCTGTCATTTTAGAACCTGTCGGTCCAGTGATATCTCAAATTCCCCTCGCCAATGTTAAATCTATGGGCGTGTAATGCGTTCGTAATTTTAAAATATCTCTTCAGAAAATTAATATGTTTATCTTCCTTTTTTATGTGTTGTTTTTAAAGGATATATCTTCTTTATTTTTTTTTTAGTTGTCAAAATATTTATAAAATATATACTTAATTTTATGTGAAATGTTAAGTGTTCGCTGAGATTTTAACACATAAAATTATAATTTAAGCACATATTTTAGAAATTTTTTGACAACTGGAAAAAAAAGTTAAAAATTGTACGTCAAACGTGACAAATGAGGTGCTGTTATAATTTCAGTGAAATGAATTATATCGTTTGTTATTATGATATAATTAATTTCCGTAATAAAATAAGTGCATTTTAAGTTGACAGCATTTTATCTTTTGTTGACATTGACTGAAAATTTCAATAAGAAACTGAAGCCTAACTTTGAAATTTTCAGAACTTGAAATCCTAACATTTAGACTATTTTTCCATTTAATATTTTTATTTTGTTAAGTTTTAAAGTATATAATTTGCAAACAAAACAAATTCACCAGAAATGAAAACTTTAGCAGAAGGACTTAAAGAAGTTATTATTAAAAAAGTTGGAAATCGTACGTTAAACGTGACAAATGAGGTGTGTTCGTACTATAACTAGTTTTATAAATATTCAGATCTTGGTGCATGCAATAGCTGTTGCACTTTTATGCAAAAATCCATGAGTACAAAATTTATTTGAGATTTTCATATTATAGATATTCATTTTATTTTATGAAATCAAGTTTCAATACACATTTACAAACAATTAATCACAATTCTATTACATTAAAATTATACTATGCGCCAATATCCAATACAAGACAATGTAAAAAAAAATCATCGTTATTATTTCACACAAAAAAATGAATTATATCGTCTGCTGTTATGATAGGATTCATTTCTGTAATAAAATAAGTAACATTTTAAGTAGGTAATATTTTACCTTTTGTTGACATTGACTGAAACTTCCAATGGAAAACTTAAGCCTAGCTTTGAAAATATCAGAACTTTAAATCCATATTGAGACCCTTTTTCCATTTAATATCTATTTCTCCGGAAACACCTATCCAAAAAACTGTCGGTAGATGATTGTTCCGTACCAAGACGCAAGCGCTGTTGTAGCAGCGCCACCTATAAAAAAAAAAGAGTTAATGAGTGAGCAGTGTTGCTCCAAAATTTGTGTAGAAAGAAGCCGTGGCGATCATGTTCTTTGTGTTGATTGCATTTTTTTGAGTTTTAATGAGAAGTAAATAATAAAAAAGTGTTTTATACAGTCCACCAAGCTTTGAGCTATTTCTTGTGTGTGAAGATGTGGTCCGAAGCAAAAGACTTATAATACGAAAAATGTATCTAAAGTATTTCTATCTGATTGCAAGAGTTCTAAATGCGTTGTTTGTTCCGAAATTCATCCCGTATACAAATGTAAAAGTTATTTAGCGTTACCGATATCTGACAGAGTACAAATAGTGAAAAAACATAATCTTTGCTTTAATTGTTTATCCAGACATCTCATTAGTAACTGCAAATCACATTTTTCTTGTCCCTTATGTAGAAAAGAAGGAAAAACGTTACATCATCATATTTCTTTACATTTTCCGAGAAATTATGACTCATCACCAAATGTGAGTGATATTGGTGCCAATGGGAATGAGTTACTTCCCCCCTCTGCCAGATCACGAGACGCAAATTTGTCAGTAGAAGCGCAGATATTTCAACCCGCTAATTCAATGAGAAATCAAAATAATAACTACGAATTTTCAACTAGAATAATAAATCAGTCAAAAATCGTTTTGTTGAGTAGTACTATAAATTGTTTGTTGAGAGATGAGGCAGGAAATAATTATCCAGCGAGAGCTATTTTAGATCAAGGAGCTATGAGTAATTACATGACATCAGATTGTGCTAAAAGTCTTAATTTAAAAAGAAAGAAAACGAATTTGACTGTCAGCGGAATTGGAAATACTTTCACAACAATTAAATCGATAGTTAATGCTACGATTTCTAATTTTGAGGGAAATTTTGAAAAACAATTAGATTTTTTTATTGTAAATAAAATTACCGATTGCATGCCGTCAAAAATGTTAAAGATTGATGTGCCAGAATTAAAATTTATAAAACTGGCGGATGAGAACTTTAATATGCCAGGTCGTGTAGATTTGCTTTCAAGCGCTGAAATATTTTATGAGCTGCTGCTCCCAGGCCAAATTTGTCCAGTTAATAGTAATTTAATTTTTCAAAATACGTTTTTTGGATATGTAGCTAGCGGAAGTGTGCCCGATGCATCTCACGGAAGGTTGCACTGTGGTTTAATACAGGATAATACTGGGTTAAACGAAATTATGGAGAAATTTTGGAAAATAGAAGATGTGCAGATTGAGATAACCAAAAATAAGGAATCAATAATATGCGAAGAGCACTTTGAGAAAAACACTAAAAGAGATAGTACAGGGAGGTAAATAGTAAAAATGCCATTAAAAGAGGACCCAATGTGTTTAGGGAAAACAAAAAAAAATTGCCCTTAAAAAATTAAATTCGCTGTGGAGTCGCTTTTTAAAAGATCCTGAGTATTTGGCGTTATATAGGAAATTTTTTACGCGATTATGAAAGATTGGGTCACATGACAGAAATTTCGGGAGCAGAGGAAGAAAAGGGGACATATTACATACCACATTTGGGAGTTTATCGCCCTGATAAAAGTACTACAAAGCTTCGTGTAGTTTTTAACGCCCCTTCACAAACAACACTTGGGAATTCTCTTAACTCCTTACAATATAACAGTGGGATGATTCAGGAAGACATTTTTAACATAATGACAAGATTTCGAAAAAATATTTATGCGTTCGTGGCTGACATTAGACAGATGTATAGGATGATTTTAATTGATCCGAGTCAAACTAAACTTTTGAGAATTTTGTGGAGGGAGGGAGTAAATGAACCAGTTAAGACTTATGAGCTCCAAACGGTAACTTATGGCACAGTAAGTGCACCTTATCTCGCGACAAGAGTTCTAGTCCAATTATCAAGAGATGAACGTGAAAAATTTCCCCTGGCGTCTCCCGTTTTAGAGACAAATTTCTACATGGATGATGTTCTAAGTGGTGCGGACACTATAAGTGAAGCGAAAAAGTTGCAGGACCAACTGGTAAATTCTCTGAAAAGTGCAGGAATGTTCCTACACAAATGGCGTAGCAGTTGTAAAGAGTTAAAAACGGGTCCAGATGTAACTTACGACTTTCAAGAAGCCACAAAGGCGCTAGGTGTGTCATGGAATCCTACCTACGACACTTTTACATTCCACATTCAAATACAGAGTGTGATTCCGCCTACAAAGAGGTCAGTGCTATCAACAATAGCTCAAATCTTTGACCCTCTTGGAATTTTGGGTCCTGTGATAACAAAAGCAAAAATATTTTTGCAGAGGCTATGGCGTTTAAATTTAGAGTGGAGCGATCCACTTCCGGAAACGGAAACACAACAATGGCAAAGCTTCACAGAGTCCATGCTCCAAATAAACTGTGTAAATATAAAACGGTGCATTCTAATACCAAAAGCAGTTCATGTTGAATTGCATGGCTTCTCTGATGCTTCCGAATCTGCTTACGGATGCGTCATATACTGCAAATCGACATCAGAGGATGGAGCATTTGAAGTAAACTTGGTTTGCAGTAAGCACCCCTAAAACGTGCTACAGTGCCGAGGCTAGAGCTGTGTGTAGCCGTTCTCTTGGCGAGATTGATGACAAAGGTGAGGAGTGCCTTGCAACTTGAGACGACTGACATCCACTTGTGGAGTGACTCGATGATAGTGCTTTCCTGGATACGAAAAGAGCCTTACTTATTAAAAACTTTTGTGGCAAACCGTATAGCAGCAATACAGGACTTAACAGCAGTTCAACAGTGGCGTCACGTATCATCCGAGAACAATCCTGCAGACCTTATTTCACGAGGCATGGATCCCGAGAAACTGATTAATAACAAACTGTGGTTCAAGAGTCCTGCTTTTCTGAACGATCAAGAGTATCCCAATCGTGAAATTCCTACATCCGTCATTAGAGACGAACTTAAAAATCCAGAAGAGAGTGATTTATCTACACTAATATCAACAACTAACACTTTTATTTCAGAATTATTTTGTATTACTAATAATTATACTAAACTGTTGCATGTTTTACGTTATCTTTTCAGGTTTGTATATAATGCTAGGAATCCAACTACAAAGAGGTTAGGGCCTTTGAATACAGAGGAGGCTCTTCATTGTTAAATCTGCGCAAAAGTCGGAATTCCCGGAAGAGCTGAAACATTTAATTCGTGGGAAAAGTATCCCAGAACGAAGTAAGATAAAATGCTTAAACCCCTTTTTTAGATAGTAATGGGCTAAGAGTTAATGGCAGAATAAAACATGGCAATTTAAGTTATTACAGTAAATTCCCAATTATCTTGCCTAAGGGACATAAATTAACAAAACTCGTTTTAGAATCCTATCATAAACGATATTTTCATTTAGGTCCTACTGAGTTGCTACTTTATGTTAGACAAAAGTTTTGGCCAGTTCAGGGTAAAGCAACGTGTAGGAAAGTAGTACACGATTGCATTAAGTGTTTCAAAGCTAAACCAAAAGGAGTTGAGCAATTAATGGGAGATTTACCAAAAGAAAGGGTCAGACCTGACTTCCCATTTAATTGGTCAGGCACGGATTTTTGTGGGTCATTCCTTGTTAGATATAAACACCAAAGAAAGGGTATCTATCATAAAATGTATGTATGCATTTTTATTTGCTTAGTTACAAAAGCCATTCACCTCGAAATTGTAACCGATTTAACATCGGAGGCTTTTATAGCTTGCTTAAAAAGATTTGTGGCTCGCAGAGGCTTATGTTCAAAATTATATTCGGATAATGCCACAAATTTCACAGGTGCGAATAAAGAGCTTGCTAGGTTACACAATTTGGTTATAAAACCAGACCATGAACTTGCTAATTATATGTCAAGTGAAGGAATTGAATGGAATTTCCTTCTCCCAAGAGCCCCTAATTTTGGCGGCCTCTGGGAAAGTGGAGTGAAGGCCTTTAAATTTCATTTTAAACGGGTCTTAGCGAATTCCAGATTGACTTATGAAGAATTCCTAACGGTAGTTACCCAAATAGAAGGAATTCTAAATTCTAGACCACTTGTACCTCTGTCGTCAGATACTGATGTATATGATGTGTTAACCCCTGCACATTTTCTAATTGGCAGACCCTTAAATACTGTTATAGAGCCAAATGTAATTGATGTTAAAGATAATCGATTATCTAACTGGAAAAAACTCACAAAAATAATCCAAATATTCTGGAAAAAATGGCATATACAGTACCTCAATAATTTGCAACAGAGGTCCAAGTGGATGGTAGAAAAAGATAACGTAAAAATTAATGAGTTAGTGCTACTTAAGGATGAAAATCTACCGCCCCAAAAATGGGCATTAGGTAGAATAATTGAGCTCTATTTCGGTGAAGACAAACGAGTCAGAGTTGTAAAGTTAAAAAGCTCAATCTGAAATTTACAAACGTCCAATTTCAAAGATTTGTATTTTACCTATTAATGTGTAGTATTATGTTAGTTTTTTATTATGTGTAATTCTATGTTATTGTTATGCTGTGTCTAATTTCTATTTGTATTGAAATGACTGTATGATTGAATGAAACCATTCAACGTGGGGCGGAATGTTCCGTACCAAGACGCAAGCGCTGTTGTAGCAGCGCCACCTATAAAAAAAGAGTTAATGAGTGAGCAGTGTTGCTCCAAAATTTGTGTAGAAAGAAGCCGTGGCGATCATGTTCTTTGTGTTGATTGCATTTTTTTGAGTTTTAATGAGAAGTAAATAATAAAAAAGTGTTTTATACAGTCCACCAAGCTTCGAGCTATTTCTTGATAGGATTGCTATAATGAAACAATTTTAATTATATACAAATTCGGTCTTTAAATTCAACAATACGGAAATAATAGGACCCCATCTTAAGTATGACGTAATCACCATGGCAACCTAGAATTATTACCTATCATGGGACATCACTGAATTAATTATGTATGATAGGGTTTAATAGAATGATGAATGTGACTATAACTTGGTCGTAGAAGTTATAAAATCTCATATACGTCATATATGACTATAACGTCATACATGTCAAACAACGTGGCGATACATCTCGGCTCGGTCACTTGACCATGAATCCTCGGAAGCTGCTATAACAAGAAAGTACTGATTTTTAAAAAAATTAAATTACTTAATAAATATTTTTATTTATTAAAAGGTAGAGGTCTTTTTTAGTTTTGATTCAATTTTCATAAAATTTGAAATGATTCGACAAAATTTTGCAACGATTCTATATATTAAATTTCAAACCATTCAGTTTGGTAAGTCTTAGCGCTGTTATATGCGGATAGACGGACGGACCAGACAACGACTATAAGGGCTACGTATTTACGAACGCACCTAAAAAGAGAGACATTCTTTAAAAACAGTACACAGTAAAAAACAAAAACAAATTACAAATATTAATTTCCTGAAGAGGTATTTTAAAAATACGAATTCATAACATACCTGTAGGATTAACATTAGCGATGAGAATTTGAGATCTGATTGACCAACTGCCTTAAATATTAGTTATTAAATAGTTCTTAGTTAGAGCGGCCACAAAATTTGTCACAGACATTTAAACATACATAGATCTGTTCCAAAAATAATCAAACAGTATCCAGGCATTCCAAAATGTATAAATCTATCAAAAAACGGAAGTCATAAATTATTTCACGATACTGATGCTTTCTTCATATGTATATTTATTTTTGAAATAAACCCCCTACTTTCTTTTTATGTATACAGACAAAGGTGAAAATGATGCAAATATCTTTAAAAAGGTAAAGCAGGAATAGCAAAACTTATTTAAAAAAAACTTACATAAAACTTATATAAAATTAGCTTTTTTAAAATTTGAAACAATAATTTAACATTTTTTGATTTTTATAAAAATAACTCAAAAAATTTTCTTTCATTAAATCAATTATTTTTTAGCATTCGTTAGTCAAATTTTTACCATTCATTTACTAATAACCCATAGGAAAATTTAGAAAGTTAACGATTAAAGAATTTGATGCTGCATCGATTACTTATTAAATAAGAAAGTTAATTGCATCAAACATTTCTCGAAACAAATGAATCGAGTTCTGACGATGCGTTCACTTCCCCAGCACAGGAATAATGGAATCATACAATAGATATTGTTTCATGGTTTTACCGATAATATAATCGACTGCGCTTAAGAATCGATTCTGTCAAAAATAGAATCGATAATCAATCATCCTTAATTAAAGGATCTCGTTGGAAGGTAAGGGTAACCTTCCTGCATAAGATCTTTTAAAGAAATGGATTCATATTTATCTTAAGGAAATATGAAGTGATTTTGAAAAAAAAGATATTTTTATTCCCGTTATTATCTTGGTTGAATCCGCCAGATTATGCCGGGCTTAATGCCAAAATTGCCTCTCACGATTGATGTAATATAAGTTTTGGCCGAGATTTTTAAGCAGACAATTTTTCGTTTACTGGAAAAAAACCACACAAAAAAAAAAAATGAAATAGAGAAATAGGATTTTTTTCTATTAGTCTATATGTGTAGTCGAATCCTCATTTTTTTAAATAATAATTTTGGAGTTACGTTTTTCAGTAGTTTACGACAAATTAACAATGTATTCATCAATGTAAAATAAGCAAATAAATCAATAAAAAATCCGAACCAAAGTTAAAACCTCAGTTCTAAAAGTCAGGAAAGAAAATGGTTTGCAACAAAGATTCTTGTTTATAATCTTCCATAGTTTTAAATTGTTTATTTATTTATTTTGTCTTAAGGTAATATCTATATATTTATTTCTGATCGATCTTCAGATTTTCCACGCAAACCCCATTTGTTTTAATTTCCCCTATGAGCCCAAAATATGCATAGCTATGTTACGGCATGCATCCTCATGCATCCGCGTTATCATAATTAGAAACCGTCGAATGATGAAACATGACTTATTCTTTTTATTACTTCTATAAATTAAATTACAGTTTTTGTTGTAATTCAAGAATTATTTGAGAAATGAGTAGTGTGCAACAAATTTACAATCCAACATTAAACAAACAGGCACCAAAAGCTTATCGGGTCTCCACAGTCTGACTTTTCGACAACTAAGATATATAAGAAAGAACAGTGGCATGTGTCCAAAGTATTCACTTTAAGAATGGACACAATATGGATCATCGATTATGACTGATATGATTTTAAATCTTTGACATTCTGTATTACTAAGAGCAAAATTCTACTTATGCAGATGATAACGATTTTTTTCGCTCACTCTCATTTCAATACTAGAGTATTTTTATTTGTTTGTTTTGGACACGATGCAGGATTGTCATTTAAGATTTAGACGGAAGTTGAGAGTGAATGTGAATGTTTAACCTTCTATATTAAAAAAAAAAAAATTGTAACATTGAGCGGATAAGCTTACAGAGAAAAGAAAATAGAAATTCGATTAAGTTGCATTTGATATTCAGGGTCTGATTATCCAAAACGCATATGAAGCACTAGCTTCCCCTCTAAAATTTAAGAGGGCTCCCGAAATGACTCAAAATGAGTCCTCTAATTCCCACATTTATTTTTTCACGTTGCATTTTTATTTATTTATTTATTTATTTATTTGAAGGGGAAATTTGTTTAAAGCAAAATAAAATCCACATTATTCAAATTTGTCTAACCAAGAAGTCAGAATGTGATCAATAGGTATATGGAATGTGATCACCAAGTATATGGCATCTTCATATGCTTGTTTAGAACCACCCGGGTAAATGAACATACAACAACTGTATACAGAAGGTCGTTCACACTTTATGGATATGATTTTCACAATTAATTTTTGAACATATATGCCATATTCTTTGCGACAATTTTTACTCTAACTGTATAGCCCTGACTCTTGATTATAACTCTAGTTCGAAATTTCCATCATAGTCCATTTTCTTCTCTTAGTTCAATCATATCAATTTTCTCACACAGCTCTTGGAAAAGTCTTCCCAATGTGTTGTGGATAGCGTTTTCTAACGCTTGCTTTAACAAACATATAGGTGGTGATAAATGAAAATTTATCGTAACACTGGATGAAACGTGGCTTTATTTCAGTGTGTGTATAAAAAAAAAAGAGCCATTTTTATCAATTAATTGAAAAAAAAATGGGTTTGTGAATGTAGAGAAAAATTTCCAAAAGAATTCATGATTGCTGCTGGATTTTGTTATGAAATTAAATGAAAGGTAAAAAATGCACTAAAGTTAAGATGATTTCACTTTATTATCAGTACAATATTTTAGAACCCATTTTTGAAGAAGAAATTCCAGCTTTCTATGAAAAACACATTCATTGAAGCTTCCTATGAACAAAGTCTCCCAGCCGCTCTTCCATAACTCAACGGACGCATATCTAGCAAAGAAAGAATCCCAAACGGAAGTAAATTGTGTCTCAATTGAAGAAATACACGTAAAATCACCTGATGCACCCTCCCCCCTCCACACACTCATACATCTCATCAATGGCTTTTTTTCTGCATTTGGATTGTTTAAACGAATTCACGAACATTGAAAAGACTTTGGAAAGTTTTAGAAGAGGTATCGGGAAAAATTGGCATGACTGTTACAAGGAAATTCTATTATTATAGAAATTTCGTGCCAGAGCTATCCAACTTTCTGTGAAACTATTCTGTGTCAAGGCCAAATTGTTGCAAAGAATATGCCATTTAGGCCTTATCCGTAGAAATTAACTTTGAAAATCGTTTCAATAAAGCGTGAACGACCTTCTGTATATACTACAAATATACTCTATCGGTAGTATATATAGAGGGAACATAGAAAAAAAAGTTTAAAGAAATATATGTGCACTCAACTAAGACATTTCCGGGAATAAAATTTGTAGCATTGTGTGTTTCCATGTGCGTAGATTATAGAAAACTGTTCTTTGAAAAAAAGGGGACCCCAAAATGATTGTGCTTCCCCGAAGTAATTTCTAAGGTCACTTTTCGGGTCCTGGTGATATTAACTTAAGTGTACATCTTTTGACGATTGATTTATTCAGAACCGAAGCAGAACGAAAATTGGAATCGAAACGAAATGATTATCTTTAAACTGAATCGGAACGATAACCGCAACCCATATAATATATATATATATAGCGATTTAAAGCTCTTGTTTAACTAGAATAACAACAAAAATCTCTCCCCAGAGAAACAGCCTATTTAAATTTGCGACAGAAAAACTGATATGGTTTTAAATCTTTGACATTCTGAATTACTAAGAGCAAAATTCTTCTTATGCAGATGATAATGATTTTTATTTTATTTTATTTATTGGCATATATATATATATATATATTTTTTTTTGAGAGTTCGGGGGAGAAGGAACTTGAAATAAATTTGCTTATCGAAAAAGTACGGCTTCGTATTATTATTTTTCTTCTTTTCCCTTGCTTTCTTGGTACCATCTTGAAATGGCACAGAATTGGGAAAACACTGAATGGAATTTACCCATGTGACTCTTTTCACACCTCTGACATAATTTATTTCTGGTCTTTGACTTTTTATTCAGTAAAACTTGCTAAGACGAATTCACTTTGGACCGGGGGAAATACCATTTCAAACAGGCTTCCGTCTTAGCAGATCTAATTGTATGATATTCCTTAGGATTCCGTTATAGACAGGTTCCACAGGTTTTAAATGAAAATTTATATGATATTTTCAAAAATCCGAGACGAAAAATCGTAAATTATTCCCTTGGTCTTTCTTCTTCAAAGGTTCTGTGGTCAACAATAAAAGAAAGGGGAGTCTCAACAAAATAAAGACGTGGTGATAAACATGTCAGGGATATCCTTCGCTGACTTCTGACCGCTAGATCAGCTACAGAAGGCTAAAACATCTCAAAGAGAGCGAATAACCACAACAAACGTTCCGATCAGGTAAAAACGTAGTCTGTTCGGGCCTTTAAAATTCTAACAGACTACATTTTTGCTAAGCGGTACCTTTTATGTAGTCAGCAACTCGTCTAGAGGTCTGATGTCAGCGGAAGAGATCCCTGACATGCTTATCACCACCTCTTTCTTTTGTTGAGACTCCTCTTTCTTTTGTTGATGACCACAAAGCCTTTGGAAAAGAAAGGCCAGTCGAATGATTTACGACTTTTTGTCGGGGATTGTTGAAATCCCACTATAAACGCATCTTTAATGTATTTTCTTTTAACTAAGCCTGAATGATAACCGGGACAAAAAATATTACGGTTCGAAGCCCTGGCTAATCTTGCTTCGAAAATAAAAATAAAAAAGAAAGAAAGAAAAACGAAACAGTCTTTTAAATCTATCATCTATCATATACAGTAGAACTTCCCTTTAACGAAGTCCCCATTTAACAAAGTTTTCTACTTAACGAAATTTTTTGCAGAACTTTGACTTTGAACACCATTAGCATGTACATTAATCTCCATATTACGAAAAATACATTCTATATAACGAAGTTTATTCCACTTTTGTACGTGTACAGAATACAAACTAAGAAGTTGCTGTTGCGATGGATATGCGAATTTATTTCAGCGGATTGTATGAAAATGAACTCATTTAAATAATTTCCATTCTGCTTGGTGTTGCGTAAAACAGTTTTTTTTTCAGACTAAGAAAAACACTTGTTATCCTTACTCTCCCACACTGAGACTCCAGCGCTGACAGTTGAGGGAAGTCAAAATACCTTTTTTGCATTCAATGATATAGAAGATGTAGTGACGCAATGGCGTCAGATACATTGAAGCAAAAAATATCAATTAGAGTCCGACAGTTACCATTCTGACCTTCCATTGCTGATAGACAACTGCTTTGTACACCCACAAGAACGTGCTTCAAAATTCGAATTAAAGAACAGCAAAATTATTTTTGTTCCTACCAATACAACTTCTAAACTTCAGCCATTAATCTAAGGAATAATAAACAATCTTGAACTACATTATCAAAAAAGACAGAAAAAGTCAATGTAGTAAAAACATTAGTTTGAGAACCTGTGTATCAGAGCTGATGAAAGCTTGAGCCAAAGCTTCGGAATGTGACGTGATTTCAACGACCGTACACAACTGTTTTGTAAAAGACGGCTACATAATTGAAACTGAATCAAATGCTTCTGAATGCAATACCTGTTTGTCATATCTGAAGAAAAATTTTCATGAATTTAAGTTGAGTTCTATTTAACGAATTTTCTTCATAACGAAGTTTTTAAGTGTAACGATGAGACTTCGTTAAATGGAAGTTTCACTGTATATTATTTCTGTTGCCAACATCCCTTTTTTCTAAGCAAATACAAAACGCAGAACGATGAATGAGATGCCATATGAAAAGATTTTGAAACGGCTTCTGACATAGTACACTCACATTTCGTTAAAACATGTATTTGGATTAAAAATTAAGTCGGCATTGTTTTCATAAATGAAATGAAAGTTTCTTCTCAAATCATTGTTTCCACAAAAACAAAATACATCATTATATCGTACTCAACAATGATTTAAAAAAAAATTGTAAAATAAAGATAAAGTGGGACCTTGTTGCCGCACGGGTTTATTTTATATTTATGATTAAAAAGCAAAATTTTAAATTCAAATGCCCAATTTATTTTTCTTTATCCCATGTTTTTTTTTTTTTAAGAAACAGATGATGTCATCCTGTAATGCAGTTAAAATACGATTGATAATAAATATATTTTTTTGCCTTAGCTATCTGCGATCAGTTTTTACTGTAATTTTGATGGAATAAATGAGATGATATACTGGCTTGGCTAATGTTGTTTGCAGATATTTTTAGTCCTTATTATTTTTTTTATAAGTTTAAACCTGCATCTAAAAAATATTAGACTGCAGTGTGAAATCTTCGCACGGATCTACTGGTGACATTATAATTCTGTTTATGCAGATGATACAATTTTTATTTATCGGTTAATGTATATGTTTTCGAAGATGGGGGAGAAGAACCTTGATATAAATTTACTTGTCAAGAAAGTACGGCTGCGTGTTATTATTTTTTTCTTCTTCTTCATCTACCGCTTTCTTGGAAACGTCTTTCTAAATGGCACAGATTTGGAAAAGCGCTGAATGGAATTTCCCCACCTGACGTGTTTCACACACTGTATACACGTCGACCCCCGCATCTCTCTCTCTCTCTCTCTCGAATTGATGAGAGTTCCATAGCCGCACATGCGCCGCTTCCATCCAGTGTGGCGCACAGCCTCATCATCCTCCTAAAGATGCGCTGCTGCTGGCCGGATTCGGCGAAGACGATCTTCATCTTCGCAGAATCGAACTGCTGCTTCCATAGTCGGTGAAACACCACCTTTCCTTTTTCCTTCGTTTTTCTGCCCGAAAAGCTGCTGCTGCTTGCTACAGATCGATTCTATCAGAACATTCATTCGCCACGGCGACTGTGTGCGTGCGTGCGTGTGCCGTCTCTCTAAGATGGCAGGATGATGAGGATGTCCGGATGACGTCGCTGCTTGGATGTCCAGGGATACCCGCTGACGGGCATCATGATTCGGATGTCGAGTTGGTGAGTCAAATGTTGACCATCTTCTTTCTCTTTTTCAACGCCTTGGTCCGCAGGGCCCGACCAAGCCAAAAAGAGACCCGGGGGGGGGGGGGTGTCTAGAATTCATCCGGAACCCCACTTCTTCTCTACCTCCTACACTGTCCAAAAAACTAATCATTTTCGATGCGAGATATGAATATATAAATACATATTTAGATCAATATATTTGTTGTATTAATCTTATCGTTCTCTAAAACTACAACATGTTGTCAGTATAAAGTTTTAAAATATATTTGAAATATCACATTAACGAAAATAGTATACAAAATCTAAGGGCCCTCGAAACCGGGGGAGAGGGTGCGAAGGGAGGGCCAATGAATGCCCTGTTGGCGTATGCTTTAATCAGGCCTTTATAATCTGATTTTTAATTGAATTTCTGTAGGAATCTTTGCCACAAGTTTGTTAAATCCAGACTAAGCCGTGCCAAATAATTCTAATGTTTATCTGTGCTGCAAAAGCAAATCTTTATAGAACAGGGTAAACTAGCCAACTGTCCCGTATTCTACGGGACAGTCCAGGAATTGCCATGAGAATCCCACATTAAGAAAAAACGAAACCTGTCTATAACAAATCCAGTCTTAAATGAAAAAAATTCACGGTTCTGTCAAAAAGAAAAAAAAAAATACAACTATATTAGTTAAAACGGAAACCTACCTAAAACGTAATTTTTTTGGTCTGTTTCACACGTTTCAATGCGATAATTTTCTAAAGCATCTCGCAAAACACTGAACTCGTATTGTAAATTCCGCATTCCTGTTAAAAAGTATAAAATAAAATCCATACGAGAAAATACTATCATCTCTATGGATGGTCCGTGGTATATTTTAATTATTTGCTCATGGCAGGGGTCCATCCAGGCAAATTTTGAGGCCTATTTAGGGCTGCTTCACAAAAATCTATTTAATAAACAGAACCCTTCACAAAATTCTTCTTAATAAAACAGGCCCCTTTACAAAATTCCTCTTAATACATACTTCACAAAATTCCATTCCATAAAAACAAACTGTTATTTAAATATTTTTATTTTGTTAGGTTTTAAAATGTTTAATTTGCAAACAGAACAAATTCACCAGAAATGAAAACTGTAGTAGAAGGACTTAAAGAAGTTATTATTAAACAAGTTGGAAATTGTACGTCAAACGTGACATCTGAATATTTATAAAACTATAACTAGTTTTATAAATATTCAGATCTTGTTGCATGCAATAGCTGTTGCACTCTTATGCAAAAATGCATGAATACGAAATTTATTTCAGGTGCAGATTTTCATATTATGGATATTCATTTTAATTTATGAAATTAAGTTTCAATACACTTTTATACAAACAATTGATTACAATTCTGTTACATTAAAATGATACTATGCGCCAATGTCCAATACAAGACAATGTAAACAAAATCCTCGTTATTATTTCCGTGAAATGAGCTATATCGTCTATTATGATATCATTTCCGTAATGAAATAAGTACATTTTAAGTTGGCAACATTTCATCTTTTGTTGATATTGACTGAAAATTCCGATGGCAAACTGAAGCCTAGCTTTGAAAATTTTAGAACTTGAAATCCATATTGAGACTCTTTTTCCATTTAATATCTATTTCTCCGGAAACATCTATCCAAAAAACTATCGGTAGGTTATAGGATTGCTATAATTAAACAATTTTAGTATACAAATTCAGTTTTTAAATTAAGTAACACGGAAATAATAGGACTCCCTTTTAAATAGGACGTCATCAGCATGGCAACCTAGAATCATGACCTATTATGGGATAAATTTTGCATAATAGGATTTAATAGAATGAAGAAAACTTTTGTTAATATCTTTTTAAGTTTTGATTCGGTTTCCATAAAATTTGAAATGACTCGACAAAATTCTGCGACGATTATATATACATTAAATTTTAAACCATTCGGCAGGGTAGTTTTTTCGCTGTTAAATGCGGACAGACGGACGGACCAGGCGACGACTATAGGTGCTACGTATTTATATAATTACAAACGCACCTAAAAATGCTTGGTTCGAATTTGAGTTACTGGATTTTATCTTTTGGTACAAAATTTTATTTTTCACAAAAGTGTAATAAATTTAACATAACTTTTACTGTTCACGAAATGGCTCCCCAATAATGCCCCCCCCCCCCCTCCCAAGAAAAACCCTTGCATTGACTCCTGCATGATTAGCTAAAATGTTTTATTTGAGAATAAAAATTATACTAAACGTTCGAGGGATTTTTTCTAAGATGACTATTTATACGGTTTAGAATTTCATTTGTAACTTGTTAACGAAGGATTAAATATCTAGGCGAAATAATTGGAACAAAGAACTTTTTTGCGACTTATTCTGATGATGACTTCTCGAGGGTTGTCTGTATTTAGTCCAGATATCTATGATATCTCGAGGTTTTCGAAGGTTTTCAAACGTTGACAGCCTTAAAATAAAATATTCATGGGGAAACACACAATCTAATATATAAAAATGAAAATTTATCTGTTTGTCTGTCTGCACTTCTATATAAATCAACAGTCTGAAAGCCAGAATTGTGAAATGTTACGTGTAGATGTATTAAAACACGGCCGAGGCAACTAAAGTAATCCGGAATCGAAATAATGTATGGTTAATTTTTAATTAATAAAAAACCAAAAATCAAACAGCCTTTTCCTATCAAATTGAAACATTTTTCGTTATAGCAGTTGCCAACCATTAAAAATCCACAATAAAGTTCTTTCTACGATAAATTAATTTTCTATTGAAAGATTTTCACTTGAAAAATGAAAATGAAATAAAAAGTTTCAACAATTAAAGAAAAAGATTAATAGGACGTCCTATTGGTAATATAACAGAAATTATCAAACATTTCTCAATAATACAAGAAGTATGAGTATGTATAAGTACAGAAAGCAGGTTAATAGGACGTCATTAGAGAATTAAAAATAAAATTAATAGGACGTCCTATTGGAAGTTTAACGGACTTTTTTCAAATGTTTGAAAATCATACAAAGAGAGTATCAGTATGAGTAAGAGAGAAAGCAAGTAAAGATATGACGTCAGCAGGTGACTATAACGCCATATGAGTTTTAGGAACGTATTGAACCATGATAAAAAACCGACTATGGAAAACATTGGCATATTTTGAAGTTCTCTATACAACATGTTTAATTTTGAAATTGATTTTTGTACACACACATTCTTAAAATTGCGGGCAAAGCCGGACACTTCAGCTAGTATAAAGTAAAAAAAGGAAACAACCGTAAAAAAAAAAGGGAAAAAAAAAATACATAATAATGGTTTCTTTTTCATATCTGGTATTTCTTCTTTGTAACCAGTATTTTTAGTCTTGGGGAAAATTTTCAAATCATATGGTTACTTACAAAATTGACCAAGTGTTAAACGTCAGAGTAATTCTGAATATTATTAACGCTATTTCTAATCGGTGTCTAATGACACCTTTTGAGATTTAAAATTATTGTTATTTTATCCGTAATTTTTTTTAATTAAAACAATCACAAATCCTTTTTAACACACTAAATGCTTGACTTACGAGATTGTTTTCGTTTTTAAAAATACAAATAAAAATAGCCATAAATCAAAATCTTAAAAAGTGACACCAGTAGAAATAGCATTAAGACTCTTTTTTTATTACCTTTCACAAGAGTAAACTGTTTGCTTACAACTATAAAATCTTCCAAACGTGGAAATACTTTCCCTTGTGAATTTCAGATTATTTTCAAAACTGTCTCACAAGTTACAGTTAATCCTTTATATATAAAGATATTGTCTATAACGGTAATTTCAATCAAATTTGATATAATATGTATGGCATACATGTTTATTTCGCGACCTAACATAAGAGATTGCAGGAGAAGAATCGATTTTCAGAGAAACTGCATCAATCAGAAGCTGTGTATGTTCCGTTAAATAATCAGGGCCTGATTACCAATGGGACAAACCAATAAATTTTAATAGAAATTTTCGCCATATTCATGTAAAATTAGTACCATGAATAAGGCAAAAATTTCTATTTATTTTTACTGGTGGAAGTTTGCCCCGTTGGTAATCAGGCCTTGTAAATAATAATAACAAAAATGTGCGCGCTGTAAAAAACAAAAGTTTCTTAATCTATGAAAATATAATATATCCACGAACGGAAATATTTGATGTATCCTCTTCTGAGTTGCCCACGATTCCGAAAAGTGTTCTTTATCTTTAGAAAGCTAAAAAAAAACGTTATACAGGGTGTCCGAAAGTTATTGGACACATTTCAAAATTATGTAAAACAAAAACTAGATAGTATAGAAACAAATAGTGTTTACTTACTTACACTAAAAGTACAAAAGTTAATACAACTCGATGTGAGATCCCTTGGTTACACTGCAAATTCCCAACACACATTGGGAACACATTTGGAACACTTCGATTCAAAAAAAGTGTTCCAGTTACCTTAATGTGTACTGAGATGTGTTCCGAATATGCCCTACTATAATAGAAAGTGTTCCGAAAGTGTACGGAAAGTGTTCTGCACAGGATATTTGTTAAATCTAAACTTGGGAACGCATTTGAGAACAGATTGGGAGCACATTTGGGCACACATGTGAAATCATCAAAAAGTGCGCTAGAAAGTGTGCTGAACAAAATAAGTGTTCTCAGAAGTATTCTAAAAACTGTTTTAAAAAATGCGCTTCAAAGTGTACTCAAAAGGGTGAGAAAATAAGTATTCTAAAAAAGTGTTCTGAAAAGTGAATAAAGATTTGCAGTGTACATGTAGTAGCTATTTTCAAGCGATACTCAATTTCATTCCATGTATTTGAAAGCATTTGAGGAGTTATGGATGGAACAACAGCTGTGATATACGCTGCTTCAGTTCCTGCAAATTAGTAACAAGGCGTCTGATACACACAATCCTTCACATGATCCCACATGAAAAAATCCAACGGGGCTAAATCCGGAGATCAAGGAAGCCAAGGAACCGGACTACCACGACCAATGTATATTTTGGGGAAATTTCTAGAACTAACAATTATGCGAAAAAAAAAAAAAAACTTCGGAAAGATGTTATTAATACGTGACATCGAAAAACCACAACTGTTCTTATAGCCTTATTTTTATTTTTATTTTTTCATAATTTCGTAATGTGTACAATAATTATTCTTAAACACCCTATATACAGGGTCATCGAAAAAGAATGCCGGGATTACAAATTTGTATTACGCAAATAAAGAAACACATAGGAACCTAAATTTAGTATTAAAATATTAAGAAAAGTAACAAGTTTTATATTCATTTCAATACGTTTCTATATGTGTTACCATGAGTCGCTCAACAGGCGTCCATACAATATTCAATCTCTCTCCATGTCCTCACATGAAAAAAATCCAACGGAGTTAAGGTATCTGACTACTACGTTTAAAAAGTGGTTTTCGACCAAAATTGTCAAAACGATTTTATTACATTTTATTGAAGCCCAGCTTTGTACTTTTCCAAAAATGTTTTTATTTTTATTGTACGGTAAATAAAACAGGAGTTGTAGCGGTTTTTATATTATTCAATAGCTGTCACTGAAACCGGAAGTACTGTTTAAAGGACCGAAAGTACTATTTAAACGTACTAACTGGGAGGGGGGGGGGGAAGCAAAATTATGGCCTTCTAGAAATAAACAAAAGCTCATTTCTTAAAAAAATGTGTATGGCTCATAAAAACAGTGAAGTTTAGATGCATATTACTGTGCAAATTCTTGTTGTAAAACATAAATCTCAACTGTAAATGCATTTTTTGGAAAATGTAATTTTTGGTGAAAATTCCATACGCAAAACATGATTTCTCAAAAAGTTATCAGAATATCACTATGAAATTTAAATTGCATGTTATTTACACTATTGTGAAGGCAATGAACTAAAGATTTAATTTTAGAATAAATATTTATTGTTTTATGGATGCTTTCGTGGAAAGACATTGATGAATTTTAAGAAAACCAGCATGTAAAAAGGTGCGATATGCTATAAATTTTGAAACATTTAAAATATCTCTTAGATTTTAGTTCATTGCCTTCACCAATGTCATTAGTATGAAGTGTAAAAAGGAAATTAAGATACATATAATACATTTTTCTATAGCGTGTTTTGCGTATTGGGCTATATTTCGCTAAATTTTACCACAAAATTCCCCATTTACCAAAATTTCATTAATGAATGAAATATTTTTTGCTTTTTTTCACAGTTTCTAGTCATAATATTAATAAAAATAAGTTCAAAAAATAATTAAATAGCTGTTTTGGAAAAAATTGCTCCGTACGTAGTCAGGCACCTTAAATCTGGAGATCAGCGGATCGGACCACCACGAACAATCTATATTTTGGGGGAAAATTCTTGGAATAACAATGCTGGAAAAAAAACAAAAAAAAACATGTTATTAATACATAACATCGAAAAACCACCGCTGTTCTTATTTTTATTTTATTTTTTTTCCACATATTTGTAATGTGTCCAGTCATTCTCGGACACCCTATATTTTCGAGATTTAAAGAATCATCTATAAAAACAAAAGTTTCTTTTGCTGTCACTGATTTCAGGAAACATTCTCGAGTAGTTCTTATAGAACATTAATAAGTTTACTCACACCGCAATATCAGTTTTTAGAATGCTCAATTTATCCATTAGCAATTAAATATTTTCAACTACGCAACTGAATTTATACATGTAATAGTAACAAACTATAATATTAATTTTAATGTAAATCTGAAGGCTGTTCACTTATCATGTTTGTCTGTAAAACATGTTTGTTGAATATGAAAATGTTTTACTTGAAAATGAATAGCATCCTAAAAGCCGATATTTCTGGTTTGAGAAAATAGGTTAATACACAGTTAAAACTACTCTGAAACGTTTCCAAAAATCAGTGGTAGCAAAAGAAACTTTGTTTTTATAAATGTTTTTTTTAAATATCGAAAATAAACTGGTTTCGTAGGTTTGTAAAGATAAAGACACATAGTAGTGGTCAGGTATAAGTATCTTAAAATTAAAATTACGGAAAAATAATTTGAATACTTCATACTTCTACACAAAAAAATAGAATCAATGGCATATTTATTTTAATTTGTTTGCTCCTGACATATAGTAGTGCTCAGGTATATGTATCTTAGCTGACTGAGGTTTCTATTGAGAGCTAAAGATTGTTTTAAAAAGAATCAAATCCTGAAAATAGAAAAAAAAAATTTAAAAAAAAATGTTTTTCTAAGCGATATTATTAAGTTTTCAATATTTGGGAAACCGAACATTTCATTTCTCTGTGACCATATGACGTCAACTACTTAAGTCTGCTCATCACTGATATCTCAAATTCTATCTCTCGCTAAGGTTAAGCCAATGCGAATGGAATGCAATAGTATTTTTAAAAAGAAAAATCAGAAATTTCAGAAAATCAACATTTTAAATTTCTTTTTTCTGTGTACTTTTCTTAAAGGATGTCTCTTTTATTTTAGTTGTCAAAATGTTTCTAAAATATATGCTTAATTTTATTTAAAGTGTTACAGACTTACTCACAGCACGTATTATTGTAACAAATAAAATTATAAATTAAGCATATGTTTTAGAAATATTTTGAACAACTAAAAGACGAAAGATACATCCTTTAAGAACTGTACACAGAAAAAAGAAGTTAAAATATTAATTTCCTAAGAAAAACATTTTAAAAATACGAATACATCACACGTCCATGGGTTTAACATTAACGAAGGGTATTTGATATCTCACTGACCTACACCCTTAATAAATGTCGATACTATACTTCTAAGGAACATTATTCCGATATTTAACTTTTTCTTTTTCTTTTTATTTATTTATTTATTTTTGCGATAGTAAATGCTTATCAATTCTGTATCTGAAAATTTGCCACGATTTCAAAAATTAAAAACAATACTGTGAAAATGTCAGTTGCTGTCCAATTTTTTCTACTCTGGGAACTGTCCCATGTAGCCCCTGCCTAAATAGGGCCCCGATTACAGATAAATTACGGTGAAAGTTTCCTTGCAAGATTAAAAGTTGTTGATAAAGTAAGAGAAATTCTGTTGGAATAACATCTAACAGCAACGTGCAAAAGTTCTTAATAACATGTATTTTGTAAATCTAAATTCAGTAGACATTCGTTAGTTCAAATTTCTAGGAATCGAAAAAAAAATTCGAATTTTGCAACACTAAAAAAATAAATAAACAAAAATAACATACTGTGCTGTCATTTAAAAAAAAATACTTATCTACATTATAATATATATATATTTTTTTTTAAAAAAAGGTTGTTTGTAATAGTTGTTTATTAAAACTGCATCTAAAAATTTGCCATGGTTTCAACAATTTAAAGCAACACTCTGAATTTTTCAGTTGCCGTCCCAATTTTTGCTACTCTGGGACCGGTCGCATGTAGCCCCTGCCTAAATCTGGTCCCGATTACAGATAAAATACAGTGTCAATCCCCATGCGAGATGCCGATTAAAAGTTGCTGATACAGTAAGACATATTCTGTTGGAATAACATCTAACAGCTACGTGCAAAAGTTTCTGCGATACTTTTTGGTAACATGTTTTTTGTAAATCTAAATTCAGAAGACATTCGTTAATTGGAATTCTCAGGAACTGAAATAAAAGTTCGAATTATGCAACACTAAAAAAGTAAATAACTCTCTGTGCTGTCATTTAAAAGAACGTACTTATTTAATATTAAAAAAATAAAGTTCTTTTAAATAATAATAATTTAAAAAAAAAACGAATTCACAAAAAATTTCAATACTTTTCCGGGCTATTGATGGCAATTTCTGAAGTTGGGTTTTTAAAAATGTTATGCGATTTCCAAATAATTTAATTTGATATCATCTTTCAACTTATTTAAAAAATGAAGTTTTATTACAATATTCGGAATATGTTGAAAAGTGTTTCATGACACTAAACAAGAGCGGTTCTGTGTCAGAACTGAAATTAGTTGATCCTAGATCAGTTGCTTACGCTGATTCCGAATATACTTTCCGTTTTTCTAGGTCGTCCAGTTTTTGAGAAATTTGCATATTTAAGTTTATGCAAATTTAAGCTTTTTTGTGCCATTTTATGGAAATTTTAGGTACAATCAATGTCAGATTGAATTGCCCTTTTTAGATTATGATTACTGGACCACCTGCTTCAGATAAATGTCGCAGTCTGCGTATTCTTCACATTTACCTGTCAGTTATACATTACTTTCAACTTTAAAATAGTTACCAAAGAATTGACGTAATGTTTTATTAGACTAGATTTTTATGTTGATTTCGAATCTGCAAACCGTTTCCTCATATCACGCCTAGATTTTGAGTAAAATGAATTTCTACTTTTGTATTATATTTTTGGAGTTTGATATAAAATGCTTTTTAGGGGTGTGTACGTAAACCTCATTGTCAAAAGGGTGAACAGTGTCAGATTCCTATCAGGGACATAATCACCAATGGGTATAATAAAAAAAAAACGATTGAAAAAAGTAATAGAATCTATTCTAATTAGCTGAAGTACATCACAAAGTTAGCATAAAAAGCATTTTCTGACCAAAAAATAAAATTTTACTTTTTTTCAAAAAATAAACATGCTAGAAGAAAACGGACATCAGATTTGAAATCAGCATGAATAACTGGTTTAGTAACATATTAACGTACTCATGTGGCAGAAATATTTGTATTCTTCAAAATACGTTATTAGAAAAAAAAAATATTAGGCACAATATTTCACGGTCACATGTCAGTATAATCTCGGACACACAACATTTTTGTAAAGTTAAACTGGCCACTAATCATAACTTAAAACAAAAAATCCAGTCTGATAATACTTTATGTCTTAAATTTGCATATAATTGTATAAAAATTCCAAAAATTGCATAAATCAATGTATGCACATATCTCTAAAACTGGACGTGCTGCAGAAAATCTAAAATTAGAATTGGAATCAGCGCAAAAAATGGAATAAGAAACAACTAATTTTGGTTTGGGGGACAGAGCAAAAGTTGAAATTGCACTGCAAATCTTTATACACTTTTTAGAGCACTGTTTAGAACACTTATTTTGTCACCTTTTTTAGTGCACTTTGAAGCGTACTTTTTGGAAGAGTTTTTAGAATACTTCTGAGAACACCTGTTTTGTTCAGCACTTTCCAGCGCATTTTTTGAAAGCGATGATTTCACACGTGTGCCCAAATGTGCTCCCAATCTGTTCTCAAATGTGTTCCCAAGTTTACATTTAACAACTATCCTGAGCGGAACACTTTCGCAACACTTTCGGTACACTTTCTATTTTAGCAGAGCATATTCGGAACACATTTTAGTACACATTAAGGTAACTGGAACACTTTTTTTGAATCAAAGTGCTCCCAATCTGTTCTCAAATGTGTTCCCAAGTTTAGATTTAACAACTATCCTGAGCAGAACACTTTCGGAACACTTTCGGTACACTTTCTATTTTAGCAGAGCATATTCGGAACACATTTTAGTACACATTAAGGTAACTGGAACACTTTTTTTGAATCAAAGTGCTCCCAATCTGTTCTCAAATGTGTTCCCAAGTTTAGATTTAACAACTATCCTGAGCAGAACACTTTCGGAACACTTTCGGTACACTTTCTATTTTAGCAGAGCATATTCGGAACACATTTTAGTACACATTAAGGTAACTGGAACACTTTTTTTGAATCAAAGTGCTCCCAATCTGTTCTCAAATGTGTTCCCAAGTTTAGATTTAACAACTATCCTGAGCAGAACACTTTCGGAACACTTTCGGTACACTTTCTATTTTAGCAGAGCATATTCGGAACACATTTTAGTACACATTAAGGTAACTGGAACACTTTTTTTGAATCAAAGTGCTCCCAATCTGTTCTCAAATGTGTTCCCAAGTTTAGATTTAACAACTATCCTGAGCAGAACACTTTCGGAACACTTTCGGTACACTTTCTATTTTAGCAGAGCATATTCGGAACACATTTTAGTACACATTAAGGTAACTGGAACACTTTTTTTGAATCAAAGTGCTCCCAATCTGTTCTCAAATGTGTTCCCAAGTTTAGATTTAACAACTATCCTGAGCAGAACACTTTCGGAACACTTTCGGTACACTTTCTATTTTAGCAGAGCATATTCGGAACACATTTTAGTACACATTAAGGTAACTGGAACACTTTTTTTGAATCAAAGTGCTCCCAATCTGTTCTCAAATGTGTTCCCAAGTTTAGATTTAACAACTATCCTGAGCAGAACACTTTCGGAACACTTTCGGTACACTTTCTATTTTAGCAGAGCATATTCGGAACACATTTTAGTACACATTAAGGTAACTGGAACACTTTTTTTGAATCAAAGTGCTCCCAATCTGTTCTCAAATGTGTTCCCAAGTTTACATTTAACAACTATCCTGAGCGGAACACTTTCGCAACACTTTCGGTACACTTTCTATTTTAGCAGAGCATATTCGGAACACATTTTAGTACACATTAAGGTAACTGGAACACTTTTTTTGAATCAAAGTGCTCCCAATCTGTTCTCAAATGTGTTCCCAAGTTTAGATTTAACAACTATCCTGAGCAGAACACTTTCGGAACACTTTCGGTACACTTTCTATTTTAGCAGAGCATATTCGGAACACATTTTAGTACACATTAAGGTAACTGGAACACTTTTTTTGAATCAAAGTGCTCCCAATCTGTTCTCAAATGTGTTCCCAAGTTTAGATTTAACAACTATCCTGAGCAGAACACTTTCGCAACACTTTCGGTACACTTTCTATTTTAGCAGAGCATATTAGGAACACATTTTAGTACACATTAAGGTAACTGGAACACTTTTTTTGAATCAAAGTGCTCCCAATCTGTTCTCAAATGTGTTCCCAAGTTTAGATTTAACAACTATCCTGAGCAGAACACTTTCGGAACACTTTCGGTACACTTTCTATTTTAGCAGAGCATATTCGGAACACATTTTAGTACACATTAAGGTAACTGGAACACTTTTTTTGAATCAAAGTGCTCCCAATCTGTTCTCAAATGTGTTCCCAAGTTTAGATTTAACAACTATCCTGAGCAGAACACTTTCGGAACACTTTCGGTACACTTTCTATTTTAGCAGAGCATATTCGGAACACATTTTAGTACACATTAAGGTAACTGGAACACTTTTTTTGAATCAAAGTGTTCCAAATGCGTTCCCAATGGGTGCTGGGAATTTGCAGTGTTGTTGTCCAGTTTAATCTATGCTTGACGCATGATTTGTCGTTGTTTATTGTGTTTTATTTTTCTGCTCTCTCTCTCTCTCTTATCATCAGCAAAAAGCTCGGTTGGGCGAAATGTGGAACATCGTGCGTTTTATTGACTCCTTAAAAAGTTGCTAAGACGGAATTAATCTTTTTTTACTGAAAGACGAGCTGAGATATAAAAGCGAATAATACGACGGGGTTTTCTTATAGTTTCATGCATTTTTAATGAAAATATGGAAAACTTTGGGTATAAAATGTAATTGGACGCAATATTCTATTAGTTAATAAAATAGTTAATCTTTGATATTTTTGTATAGCGATAAAACCTTGTTTCAGAATTTTTAAAAGTTTCCAGACACTGTAGAAAAAGACAAATGTTTCTTAACCTACGAAAATATAATATAACCGCGTACAAAAATACTATAACCTCTTCCGAGTCCTCACGATTCAGAAAAGCGTTCTTTACCTTTAGAAACCTCAAAAAATGTATTATACGTTTTTCAAATTACTTAATTAAAATACAACTTTCTCCTTATCAGAAGTGGTAAGCGCATCATGATTTGGGGCGTATTCATTCTTGCCTTGTCATGTCGGAGCGAAACTTTTTTTTTTAAATTATTTATTTATTTATTTTTCGTACAGTCATTAAAAGTGAGAGAGAGAGAGGAACCTTCCCGTACTTTTTAATCGCCAAATTGGCTGGGAATTTTGTCTACTTTTCCAATTTGAATACAAATTTTTAAATAGGGATCATCTACATATTAATAATTATACCTACTTGGAATTATTCAATGGTTACACCTACTTTTGACACCATATTTTAGTTCCTTTGATCAAGGTAGCCCAGAAAAATACATAGATTGTATACTTTTTTCTTAAATCTTCGTAGCGTTTAAAGTTTGAGGATACTAACTAATGTTAATTGACGCGACAAACTTTTATTTATATTTTCCCCAAAAAAATCATCTAATTTTATTATTATTATTTTTTTATAGAGATACAATGCATAGACCCAAATATATTTCAAGCATTTATTTTTTAATTAAAGCAAATTTTCAATTATAAAAATTGTTAATAAATTCATACTAAAAAAATTGTAAATTGTGATCTACATTAATTTTCACAGAAAAAAACACAATTGTATTAAAAGAAAGTAATTATAGATTAGTTTTCGAGATATAGACCAATTTTACTTTTTGACGGCCTAAAGGGACCGTCTCCTGTTATCAAGGCACCCACAGAAAAGAAAATATTAAAGATTAACCGGATTTTTTTTTTTTTTTTTTGAGTATATTAGCTATACCGTTTTCCGGGCTACCATGATTACAGAAATTACGATACGTAGTCAAAAGTGATTGTTGCCATTTGAAAATTTAAAGTTGGCACAATTTTTAATATATAGACCACTTTTACTTCAAAATTTATATTCATATCCGAAAAGTAGACAAATTTCAGAGTCAAAAAATACCTCTCGCATCACTCTGCGATAATTCGGCAATTAAAAAGTATAAGGTGTTCTCTTTGTCTCTCTTTTTTTTTTCTATTTTGACGACTGTACATTTGTTAACGGAATCTTTAAAAATTTGTTTTGGCTTAATAAATTAAAGATAAATATTTTTTTTAATCTACCTTTTTCCCCTTTTAGAGCTATAAAATTATGTCTTATCTCACCACCCTTTTCTTTCCTTCTAAACTATTTAATTTTAACAAGTCTTCATTCGAATATAATTAATTTTCTTATGTGATCATTAAGATTGTAATTCCGTATACCATGGCTTGCGAACAAATAGTCTGAAAAATGCTGTACTTTAAAATGCTTGCTTAAATTTATATCCAACTAGTATATAACCCTGTCAAAAAATGACGGATAGTTGATCTGCATTCCATTTTCATAAGACTGCATACAAACAAACAGCATGAAGATTTTATTATTGAAAGGTTTGTATTGTAGAAAAGTACATTTTAAAGTCGGTAGATGGCGCCAAAACAATATTGTTCGCAACAGTGTTCGTTTGTTTATATCTGAGATTCCGATGATTAATCTGGATTTTTAATTAATAACTTAAAACATTATAATAGGATATGATATACATGTTTTATAGGAAAAATATGCCGAACAGACATGATTTCAAGTAGAAGATATTATCATTTAGCTGTCATATGTTAGCATACGTTTTTCATTAAGCCTAACATGGCGTTTAACTACGATCGATTCGCAGACCAGAGTGGTCCTGCCCGGAATGGTTACAGACACTTTCTTGTTTTCGGATTTTATTATATCCAATATTCTTTTAAAGAATTGTAATTTTAGGACTTGCTAAGAAATATCGGAAATTTGTATAGAAACTGAGTTGGGTCGGGCCTCAGTTTAATGATTTTTAGCTCGCCTCAAGCCGGGACTGAGCTTTTAGCCTTTATATCGGGTCAGGATAG
Source organism: Maratus michaelseni (assembly GCA_963931845.1). Taxonomy (NCBI): domain Eukaryota; kingdom Metazoa; phylum Arthropoda; class Arachnida; order Araneae; family Salticidae; genus Maratus; species Maratus michaelseni. The sequence continues at coordinate 28,953,252 of OZ007588.1, read as the reverse complement.
CTTTCTCTGCCCGGGGACCTGGATCGGAAAAATTCGGCCCATGCAGACCTCTAGTATCGTTACGTGACATTCGTGAGAGGGCGAGAGTCAATTAAAATTATGCAAAGTCAAGCAATTTTTAAGACAGTTTGGTGGAGAAAAATGTTTATTCATTTCTAATAGTTTAAATAGAAACATAAATCAAAGACAATGGTTAATATATTTTTGTATTAGACTACAGCGGGACATATACGCCTCATAAACCGATAGCAGGGCTATTGGATAATATCGAATATTTTTATATTCGAATATACTATCGAATATTTTTATATTCGAATCGTATTACTATTTACAAACGTATTGCGATAGATTTCTCTTGAAATTGTCATATATATAGAAGTGTTACGGCAAAAATTATTTTTCCGAAAAATTGCTACGAATAATATAAAAAGAATAATCGCCAGTTGCAGCAATTTCTAATAAAAAATGAATTTGTTGTCAAAAAGGTAATCGATTAAATTACTCGATTATGGCAGTAACGAATGTGATAAAGATGAAATTTTTTATCTATAACCTCTATTCTTTCTTTAAATGCAACATGTTTAAAGTTTTTGATTTAAGTATCAAATATTGAACACGTTAATATTTTTAATTTAATAAGATAATTTAAAAAAAGAAAAAATTCTGAGTAAAAAATTATATTTCCTAAAATTTTTCTTTTTTCTAAGAACCTGTAAAAACATTAACATTTTATAATTTTTGGAGACTTTAATACCCTTTAGTTTAGTCTGCGGGATAGGGTTTCGGCCCCCCTGCTCTCCGTCGTGTTTATGCGAAAGGACATACGTATATGCGTGTGGACAGAAACATTGATATTCGTATAATATCAAGCAACGACTAAAGTAAATTTGTGTTGTTACATTACAAATAATCATTTAAATAATACTGAGCAGTTTGCCAGAAACTTTATCAGCACCGACCTCTTAACAGTTCACATTCAGTGCATTCGCTTGTCCAGATTTGTGCGTTTGGTGCTGCCTGGGTTAATATTGTCACACTGGGGTCATTGTATAACAATGAATATACATTGAATATAAGATACAGACAATCTATTCTCTTCTCCAGCGTCCACAACTTGTACTGAACCTTTTATGGATAAATCATTTACATTATATAAATTAACCTGTTTACACATGTAGATTTTATTATGAAATAAATAACTCGCTTCAACAAAATTCATAATAAATATTTAGCTATTTTTTATTAAATATTTTTTTTTTCGGGCGCGAGGCTTTACTAGTCGCGATGCCCTGTGCGGCCACACCTGTCGCACACCCCTAAGGACGGCTCTGATTACCGTGGATTACTCGTGGGAAACGTGTCCGTGTTTATGACTCCTGCTGTACCCAATAATTCCGGCGATCTAATTTTTCTACGATTAACTGATCTGTAATTCGATTGGACTACGTTGCCGTGAAAATTCCTGTAGTGATCGCTAAGGCAAAAATGTATATAGATTAGTTCATTTTTTTTTAATGTAAAATATAAAATTGGTATAATTGTACATTACTTTTCATAATAGCATTAAATAGCATAAGAGCATTAAAACATGTTCTTTCATTGCGGGTTCGGGTGAGGATTGAAATTCGTCGGGTTCGGGTCGGGTTGCGTGTCGAGGAAATTTTTTTGTTGGGTTGTGGGTTGACTTCAAATGGAATTTGCGGTTTCGGGTCGGGTTTTACCCGACCCGTGCAGGATTCTAAGTGGGTATAAGCACTAAGCAGCAACATCCAAATATACATATACACATAAACCATGACATAAATGAATAGCCTTTGCTCACAGTCAGATAATAAAACTAATATAGAACCATCTTCAAAACATAACCTTTCCAGCAGTCGAAGAAGTTTAAAAATCGATGCATCCGTATCCCAAAATCATGCGCAAACGTAACATACATTAGAAAATACGTACTGTATAACGATCTGATCATGAACCTCCCCGCTCATAAAGCTCTGTAATAAATATGATACTTTGTTGAGCTTTTCAAGCAAAAGTATTGCTGCTTAGGCGCCTCCATCTTTCTTTCCTGCTCTCCCTTCTCAAGTGTTCAAAGTCTTTCAATATTTTGAAGCTCTCGCTTTTGTAAGTCACAAAAACTCGAGAACGCATAATTATCCTGCAGGCGGACTCTCTTTCACAGGCGAAGAAACAAGCGGCCCTTAAAAAAAGTCCTTTTTTTATTTTATTTTTCCGCTTCTCTCCAGCAGAAAGCTCTGACAGGAGAAATATCGAACATCGGGAGTTTATTGGCTCCTTAAAATTGCCAGGACTGAAAGATATAAAAGCGAATGATACGAGGTTTCTTATAATTTCATACATTTTTAATTTTGGATGTATGGAAAACTTCGAACTTAGAATGTAAGTGGACGCCCTATTATGTTCGTTTAATTAAAAATATCAATTAATATCTTACATTTTTCTTGTATGATGAGGTTTTATTTCTGTTTTTTTTTTAGAAAGGTTTTTGAGCTCTTTTCTCTCTAGTTAGACAGTTGTTATTTTGGTTTAACTAATAGAATTATTGGAACTGGAACAATTTCGCTAGTTGGACAATTATTGCTGTCTATTACTGCCGTATTTTTACTTTATGTGTGAACAGTAAGATGTATGATTATCATTTAGCAAAACCTGTGAAAACGGAATCGCTAGGGACCGAAAAATCCGTTTTACACAGGTTTCCGTCTTAGCAAGTATAATTTCGTCCGTCAAGACCACGATTTTTTCCCGTTTAAAACCCGATCCCGTCACAGACAGGTTCGTTTTCGTAGGATATTCAGCTTTCAATTTTAAGAAGTGTAATAAAACATAACGAGTGGAAGTGTGATCGAAGATCGCACAAAAGATTTCGTTTAATATACCTTTCAAAACGCTTTATCCTTTCTTTAATAAATCCAAATAAATTTCCTTTAACAACCCCCCCACCCCCCCCCCAAAAAAAAAAAAAAAAAAAAAGCGTTTTTTTATAGAGTAAAAATTTACCGGTCTATTTTTCTCGTGTTTTCGAAAAACTGAACCGATTCGATGATCTTGAACCCGCTATTATACTCTGTCATAATAATATCTGTCATGTGGACTAAATGCAATATTTAAAAAAAAAAATCAATTTTAAAATTAAACATGTTGTATAGAGACCTTCAAAATGTTAGACGTCAGATTAATTTTCTTTTAATTTCTCTAATGACGTCCTATTAAGCTGCTTTCTGTATTTACACATACTCATACTCCTTGTATTATTGAGAAATGTTTGAAAATTTCCGCTTTATTACCATTAGGACGTCTTATTAATCTTTTTTTCAGTGGGTAAAACTTTTTATTTCATTTTCATTTTTCACGTGGAAATCTTTCAATAGTAAATCAATTATTCTAGAAAGAATTTTATTGTGGATTTTTAATGGTTGGCAACTGCTATAACGAAAAACGTTTAAATTTAATAGGAAAAGGCTGTTAGATTTTTGGTTTTTTATCTCTCTATATCAAAATAATACGATTTTTTCAAATTTTATGATTTCGAGCTTCATATTAGGTATTGAGCTATAAGTACGCAAAATTTCATGACTGTAAGTTATATAGTTTCTGAGAACCGGCTCTGTGACAGACAGACAACGAAGCGGGACTAATAAGGTTTCGTGAGATGAACGAAACCCAAAAAAAATATTTACATCTACTAATAAATTATGCACCCCTCGTTCATCAAAGTCGGTAAATAAAATATTTTGTTGAGTTTTTGAAGCAAAGTGTGGCTGATTAGTTGCCTGCATTTTTCTTTTATGTTCGCAGTCTTCAAATGTTCAATATTTGGAAGCTCTTGCTTTTATAAGTCACAAAATTCGAGAAATTATTAATTCTCTTGCAAGCGGACTCTCCTTTATAAAAACAAGAGAAAAAAAAGCGGCCCTTATCTGTCCTTGAAAAATATTTTTTAATATTTTCCAACATACTTTAAAAGAGTTTGTGAATTCCATTTGTCTGGCTGTCTCTCTGTCAGTGCTCTAACTCGCGTAAATATACTCGAATTGACATATAATAGATATATGCTATTGAGGTTTACTACGGTATGTTTGCTATTGAAAATGGAGCGTGTAGCATATCTATAGGTCTCTTACAGGAACACTCAAAAATTCAGTTACATTACGGTCTATATGTACGGGAAAAATATTTTGCGGTGTATTTTAATGATGTCACACTATTTCAACCACAATGAAATTGACAACTATTACTAAAGTACATCACAAAATGCTTGCTGTATAATACGATGTGCATAGCATTTTAGTTCATTTACAGGGACACACAAAATAAGTTAGTTTTTGCATACTCTATAGTATACATGCAAATTTATAAATGATATACAGAGCCGCACAAAAGAATTCGGATATTTTTTCGACTATAAATGGTAATGAATGAAATTGGGTTTTCAATTGTGTTACGCGTTTTCCAAATTGTTTACATAGATTGGGCGGGACTAGTTGAGCTTAAGCCGTAAGGTAGGCCTCCTTGCCCGGTTTGACTTTGACCTTATTCACATAGATATCATCTTTCAACTTATTGAACATTGAAGTTTTGTTACAGTATGTTGAATGTGTTGGAAATTGTTTCACAATCGATGCTTGATGCATGATTTTTTTTCTTGTTATTTTATTTTATTTTTTTGCTCTCTCTTATCTCTAGCAGAAAGCTCTTTTGGACGAAATATGTGGAACATCGTGCGTTTTATTGGTCCTTTAAAAATGCGAGGATGGAAATAACCTTTCTCACTGAAAGACGAGCTGAGATATAAAAGCGAATAATACGACGGGGTTTTCTTATAGTTTCATGCATTTTTAACGAAAATATGGGAAACTCCGAGCATAAAATGTAATTGGACGCAATATTTTATTAGTTAAGAAAATAGTTAATCTTGGATATTTTTGTATAGCGATAAAACCCTATTTCAGAACTTTTAAAAGTTTTCGGTATACGCTTTAAAAAAAAAAAAAATGTTTCTTAATCTACGCAAATATGATATAACTATTTGTATGAAAATGTATAATAACCTCTTCGGAGTCCCCACGATTCAGAAAAGCGTTCTTTATCTGTAGAAACCTCAGATACCAATGTACACTATATTTCCAATGATGACCGGTCACTTGCGATTTTAGACGTTTTGTTAAATATCTGGAAAGATACATGAGGAATTATCCTGAAACTTTAGGAGTGTAAACAACATGATAGACGTCATATATTTCCGCGAAGATTTTTTCCCGAAACCCCATAAGGGGCCGTCAACAAATTGAAGAAAAACTAATATATTTTGGATAACCCTGTAAAAACTAATATTGCAAAAGCATTCAAACTGTAGATTATGATTAAGTGGATTATTGTAATAATTTGGGTTCATTTTTATGAAGATAGTATGTATACTCGAAGAGAAATTCAGGTTTTTATAAAAACAGTCCCAAATTTTATCAAGTTTTTTGCTTATAATTTGCAGAGTTTTTAATATAAAAACAAGTTATTTTCAGAAAATATGACAAACAAAATTGTACACAACACCCTGCAATCAGAATTAAAAAATAATAAAAATTGTATGAAAAATGAGCAGGTTTACTAAATATTGTTTCGCTGCGCATGCGCGAATTCAATCAAAATATACTGTGCATAATATATTAGCTAAATGTATAGACCAACTTTTATGAAAGTCTCAAAAACATAGCTTGAAAATTCTGATAGTAATCGTCGATAGAATAAGCACGAATTTCGCTGTTCCCAAAAGGAAGCAAAAAGATGAGGGGTTGTATCAAATATAGAATGAGAGACATTTCATTCTTATTATGCCAACTTTCATAAGCTAGTATATTTGGATACAACCCCTCATCTTTTTGCTTCCTTTTGGGAACAGCGAAATTCGTGCTTATTCTATCGACGATTACTATCAGAATTTTCAAGCTATGTTTTTGAGACTTTCATAAAAGTTGGTCTATACATTTAGCTAATATATTATGCACAGTATATTTTGATTGAATTCGCGCATGCGCAGCGAAACAATATTTAGTGAATCTGCTCATTTTTCATACAATTTTTATTATTCTTTAATTCTGATTGCAGGGTGTTGTGTACAATTTTTTTTGTCATATTTTCTGAAAGTAACTTGTTTTTATATTAAAAGCTGCTTTCATGTTGTTTACACTCCTAAAGTTTCAGGATAATTCCTCATGTATCTTTCCAGATATTTAACAAAACATTTAAAATCGCAAGTGACCGGTTATCATTGGAAATATAGTGTATTTTCGCCATTTTAAGAAACAATTTGGAAATTGTATTTATCAAACGTGACAAATGAGTCGCGTTCGTACTATAACGCGTTTTATAAATATTCGGATCTTGGTGCAATAGCTGTTGCACTCTTATGCGAAAATGCACGAATGCAAAATTTATTTCAGGTGCAGATTTTCATATTATAGATATTCATTTAATTTTATGAAATTACGTTTCAATACACTTTTACAAAACAATTAATCACAATTCTGTTACACATTAAAATGATACTATGCGCCAATATCCAATACGAGACAATGTAAAAAAAGATCATCGTTACTATTTCAGTGAAAAAAAGAATTAATTATAGCGTCTGTTATTAGGATACGATTCATTTCCGTCATGAAATAAGTGCATTTTAAGTTGGCAACATGTTATCTTTTGTAGACATTGACTGAAAATTCCAATGGGAAACTGAAGCCTAGCTTTGAAAATTTCAGAATTTAAAATCCCTATTGAGACTCTAATTCCATTTAATATCTATTTATTCAGAAACATATCCAAAAAACTGTCGGTAGATTATAGGATTTCTATAATGAAACCATTTTAGTATACAAATTCGGTTTTTAAATTCAGTCATACAGAAATAATTGAACTCTGCATCTTAAATAGGACGTCATCACCATGGCAACCTAGAATCATTACTTATCATGGGTTATCATTGAATTGATAGGATTTAATAGAATCTTAAGTTTTGAATTGATTTTCGTAAACTTGGAAATGACTCGACAAAATTCTGCAACGATTACATATATATTAAATTTCAAACTATTCGGTTGGGTAGTTTTTGCGCTGTTATACGCAGACAGACGGACGGACCACCCATGATTATAGGTGCTTCGTATTTATATAATGACCAAAAAATATATAATAACTTCTTCCGAGTCACTCATTATTCCGAAAATCGTTCTTTATCTTTAGAAACCAATCTATTTTCGACATTTACAGAAAACATTATAAAAGCAAAGTTATTTTGGCTGCCAATGATCATTTTCGTAAACGCTTCCGAGTTATTTTTATAGTGTATGAGTTTTCTCAAACCGGAATTTTGATTTTTAGGATGGTATGCATTCTCAATGAAACATTATATAAAAAAAGTTATTTTGCCTGCCACTGATGATTTTCGGAAACGCTTCCGAGAATCCTTACAATCATGATGTAGTAATCAATCATGTGCAATCCATCATGATGTATCAGCATGATTGGAGATGTAAAATTTCCGGAAATTTTGAAGTGGCGGAAAAAAATTCGTTTTTTTCCGGTTTCTTTCGGGAAAAATCGGAAATTTTGGAAAAATTGATTTCTTACAAATGTTTATCAAAAATAAGTTATATTTTCTTAAAAGATATAAAATAATAAACATTTTAAATTTCTGCAAAATATTTTTTTTCACTTTACATGAATATATTACAAAAAAGAAAAAAAAAGTCAGGTTTTAAAAGTTAGCCTTTCAGTCTCAGAATTTTCACAGTAGCTTTTCTTGCTTAATTTAACACCATTGTTTGTACTATAACATTCTCTGTTAAAATGATTTTTCATTTGCATTTGTTCAATTACCAGTAGAAATAACTAAACTGCTCCTAAACTGCTGAGATCCTAAACTGCTTACAGATCATATTTTCTATGTTAACATTTTCATAGGAGACACTGAACATGAAAAAACATAAAGAAAAAATATCAGAATGCAGCCATAATATTTTGAATATATTATTTTATAAATTAAATTTCAATTTTTCCATTTCGGAAAAATTAAAAAATATCCCTTCGAAAAAAACCGAAAAAAAAACCAGTTTTTTTTTCCCAAAGTTTCCGTTTTTCTTTTTCGAGCATTCCCATCTTTAATCATGATTGATCACATTGATTGATACATCATGATACAATCATGATGCAGTACAATAAATAGGAAATTGCTTACATTAAATACTTACGTTATGTGTTACTTAAGCAATTTTAATGTAAGTATAGAAAACTTCGATCATAAAATATAATTTAATGCGATATTTTATTCCTTTAAAAAAATAATAATCTTCGATGTTTTTTCTGAAGTCATAAAACGTTGTTTCAGAATTTCTTAAAAGTTTTGGAACTGTTTCGCTAGTTAAACAACAATTTTTTTTTTGTCTAACTAATAAATAAAACTATTAGAACTGGAACTATTTCGCCGGCTAGACAGCATTTATTGTTGTCTGTGCTATGTATTTATAGGTATATATTGCTTTTAATGAGTGAACAATGTTATATAATTTTCATTTTCACATTAATTATATGAAAAATAATGAAACATAAAAAATACTGGCATCAGATAGTAAAAACAAAGAAAAATTACCAGTGATGTGCCATATCTTCATAAGTTAAAGAAGCTTTTGTCGGGCGAAATACTGAACATCGGGAATTTATTGGTTCCTTAAAAATGTTAGGACGGAAATATCTTTTTTTACCGAAAGAGCCGAGACATAAAAGCGAATAATACGGTTTTTCATACGATTTCATACATTTATAATGGAAGTATAAGAAAACTTCGACCATAAAATGTAATTGATTGGTGATATTTTATTCATTTAAAAAAAAAATAGTTAAGCTTTGATGCTTTTGTACAGCGATAAGACAGAAGATTTCAGAATTAGAATCTTTGAAATATTTTACAACCTAAAATGCAGCTAAAACCTTTATGACTGGAAGTAAATAATATGAATTTGATATTATATTGTACGCAGTATGACTTTTGAACACAAAAGTTAATTCTGAGTATTTAAAAGAAAGTGATATAATCGGTAGGTGTAGCAAATGGGTACTACCCTAACAACACACAGTCGATGTGACGTTTCCTTCAGGTCACAAGTGTCACAGTCACTATGGGGAATCAAATGTGATATCTTTCATTCGTCTCAGTAATATTCTCAAGTGATCGTCATTTGACGACTTCCTTGGGAAGTCACGGTTGCTTTTTGACGCGTTACTAGGTGACGTTACAATGAAGTCATCTTGTGATTCTCGTATGACCATCATTTCGAGGCTCTACTGTGAAATTACCATGAGAGTTGCATCGTGATGAGTCAGCAAATGACGTCACAATGAAGGCACATGGGGATTGCCAGATGACCAATATATGGAGATTCTATCATAAAGTCACCATGAGCGCTGCTTTGTAACAAGTGATCAAGTGATCAGATCACTTCACTTTGATGTCACTTCGGAACTCGTCACAAAGTAACTAGCATGGTGCTTTTACAATAGAGTCTTCAAAAGACGATTACATGAGAGTCACAAGATGGCTTCATTGTAAAGTAACCTGGTGACACGTAACAAGGCAACAGTCACGATGATCCTCAGTGGATAGTCACGAAATGAAGGACACTTGAGAGTAATAATGAGACGAATGAAAAATATCACATTTGGTTTAACATAGTAACTGTGACACTTGTGACCATTTGTGACGTCAAGGAAACGTCATCTGGAACATTCACAACACGACAGAAAACACACTTTCGTCAATTACCATAGGCGGCACTGTATCCAAATATTTTTATGAGGCCTTGTTTTTAAATTTATTTATTATTACACACACGCACCACATAGTATACTGTTACGTAATTCGTGTTTGTGTGATTGATAGTCGAAGAAAAAACAGTTTTCCAGCGATGCACGAAACAAACGAAAGACGAAAGAATTGAAAGAATCCTTCAAATCCGAACGATTGAAAGACAAATATATTTATTTTCAATGTTTCATGATAAAAATCCCATTTTATCTGGTATTTATATTACAATAATATACTTTTTTATGAAAAACTACATAAAATCTAGAATAGATAGGTTAAATATGCACTACAAAAATCATTACTATAAAAAAGAAAAATGAAGGGGGGGGGGGCTTAAGAAGGGCAACTATCCCTGACTTACCCTATATGGTATAAACTTTACAGCAAAATAACCATGTACGTCCAAACAGCAAGCCGAATTAATATTAATTCGAAAGTAGCAAATATTAACTTTTCAGTGAAATCAATTACGTGCTTAAATATTTCAGTAAGTATATAGTTAGTTACACATAATCAATTTTTATTGCAGTTATTAAAAATTTTAATTTTTAGTACTTTCGATTTGAAAAATTAACCGAAAAGCAATACTCATATTTAACCATGAACAAAAATATTAATATAATCTTAATCAATGCTTAAATAAAACAGAAAAGTTAAGCCATTTTTACCGTTGCCATTTTTAGCATTGCCCTTTTTACCGTTGACCTCTTTTACCTACATTCATAAATGTAGGTAACACAATCCGTATTGTCACACAATCCGTTTTCAATAGGGAACGTGCCATTGTAAATCTCAATATCCATGTCGTGGTAATCTAAGTTTTTTTTTACTAAAGTTAAAGCGCAGACAGACATATCAACCAAAGTGATAAACACTTTTCAATTATGTTGGAAAGTGTTAAAAAGAATTTATTAAACTTTATGACTCTGTTGAGTGATTATGTTCTGTTAATAAAGCAGTTTTTTTTTTTTTAAATTTTTGTTTTATTTTATTTTCCCGATTCTCTTCAATAAAGCGAAATAAGGCCACATATGCAGAAATTTCTCTTTTACTGATAGAGCCAAGGCATAAAAGCAAATTATACCCTATATAATTTCATGAAAATAAAAGAAACTTTGGCCATAAAGTGTAATTGAACTTTTCAAAGTGATAAACACTTTTCAGTTATGTTGGAAAGTGTTAAAAAGAATTTATTAAACTTTGTGACTCTCTTGAGTAATTAAGTTCTCTTAATAAGGCAGTTTATTTTAAATTCTTGTTTTATTTTATTTTCCCGATTCTCTTGCACAAAGAAAAAAAGCATATACAGCGAAATAAGGTCACATATGCAGAAATTTCTCTTTTACTGATAGAGTCAAGGCATAAAAGCAAAATATATCCCATATAATTTAATGAAAATGTCGAAAACTTTGGCCATAAAGTGCAATTGAACTTTCCAAAGTGATAAACACTTTTCAGTTATGTTGGAAAGTGTTAAAAAGCATTTATTAAACTTTGTGACTCTGTTGAGTAATTAATTTCTCTTAATAAGGCAGTTTTATTTTAAATTCTTGTTTTATTTTATTTTCCCGATTCTCTTGCACAAAGCTCAATAAAGCGAAATAAGGTCACATATGCAGAAATTTCTCTTTTACTGATAGAGCCAAGGCATAAAAGCAAAATATATCCCATATAATTTAATGAAAATGTCGAAAACTTTGGCCATAAAGTGCAATTGAACTTTCGAAAGTGATAAACACTTTTCAGTTATGTTGGAAAGTGTTAAAAAGCATTTATTAAACTTTGTGACTCTGTTGAGTAATTAATTTATCTTAATAAGGCAGTTTTATTTTAAATTCTTGTTTTATTTTATTTTCCCGATTCTTTTGCACAAAGCTCAATAAAGCGAAATAAGGTCACATATGCAGAAATTTCTCTTTTACTGATAGAGCCAAGGCATAAAAGCAAAATATATCCCATATAATTTCATGAAAATGTCGAAAACTTTGGCCATAAAGTGCAATTGAACTTTTCAAAGTGATAAACACTTTTCAGTTATGTTGGAAAGTGTTAAAAAGCATAATAAACTTTGTGACTCTGTTGAGTAATTAATTTCTCTTAATAAGGCAGTTTTATTTTAAATTCTTGTTTTATTTTATTTTCCCGATTCTCTGATTCTCTTGCACAATGCTCAATAAAGCGAAATAAGGTCACATATGCAGAAATATCTCTTTTATTGAAATAGCCAAGACATAAAAGCAAATTATACTCCATATATTTTCATGAAAATGTCGAAAACTTTGGCCATAAAGTGTAATTGAACTTTTCAAAGTGATAAACACTTTTCAGTTATGTTGGAAAGTGTTAAAAAGCATTTATTAAACTTTGTGACTCTGTTGAGTAATTAATTTCTCTTACTAAGGCAGTTTTATTTTAAATTCTTGTTTTATTTTATTTTCCCGATTCTCTTGCACAAAGCTCAATAAAGCGAAATAAGGTCACATATGCAGAAATTTCTCTTTTAATGATAGAGCCAAGGCATAAATGCAAAATCTCATAAAAAACAACTCGTTGTAAATGATCCCGCCAAGCCACAAACCTAAAACGTCAGTCACAAAAAGAAGTGATATCACATAAAAAGAAGCGATATAGAAGTGCATACTCCGAGTCCCGTGTAAAAATCTATCACCACTCATAATGTTTCCAAAGGACTCGGAGTGAGGTACAGTATGTGAAAACTGCTTGGCGACCTGCAGGCTTTTATAATATATGCAGTATATCAATTTTGAAAATCGAAAAAAACAAATTTTTAATTTTTGTTACATCATTTTTTAAATATTTTTGTATGCGAAAGAACTGACAGAACGGATTTTTCCCCAGATCTATGCGATTCCGCTTACGCTTGAATTACTGCAATATATCTCAATTTAGTTAACGTTTATTATAAGGTACAATGTTATTAATATGCGTATGATCATCATATATATATATATATATATATATATATATATATATATATATTACAAACTCAAAATCTTTACATGTTTACTTAAAAAATCCTCTTCGTAAGAGTGGTTTTTCTAGTTTAAATAATGGTAAATAAAATAAAAAAATTGATTTTTCAAGCTCATAAATAAGAAAGGACATGCAAACACAGAAGCTTCAACTTTTTACAATTTTATGGGAGCAAAATAAATAAATAAATTAAATTAAATTAAGCCTGCAGGTCGCCAAGCAGTTTTCACATACTGTACCTCACTCCGAGTCCTTTGGAAACATTATGAGTGGTGATAGATTTTTACACGGGACTCGGAGTATGCACTTCTATATCGCTTCTTTTTATGTGATATCACTTCTTTTTGTGACTGACGTTTTAGGTTTGTGGCTTGGCGGGATCATTTACGAGTTGTTTTTGATGAGATATCACTCCTTTTTGTAAGGTATTTAATTTCAATTATACGGATTCCATTTTTATTCAGAAAAGAAAAGATAAAAGGGGCAAAAAAATAATAGTGATGCTATAAACAGAATTATACATCAGAATTATACAATTTATTGAGTGACTTATTCCAATGTACATGTCGCTACCATAACAACTGGGAAACTTTTATATTAATTTCCTTACATTGTATTCATCAGATTATTTATGACATATTTATTTTCCTTTTTCTTTTGTTTATATCACTCTTCCGTTTATATACATTCAAAAACAAAAAATTACACAATTTTACAGTAGTTTACAAACTAATTAAAATACTACAGTTTCAGAAAAATGTGGAAAAATAAGAAGCACTTTTTTTCGGTCAACTACAACGATAAGTTTATGAAGCATACTTTACCGAGAATAATCAACATTTTTTTTCCTACGAACCTATTTCTATTAGTATAAAAATTTACAGGGATTTTTATACTAACATATTAAATATATTATTTTTGAAAATTACTGAGCACCTTAGAAGTTTTTTATTTGTTTAAGTTTTTTAACTCAACGTTTCGAGAATTTGAAAAATATAAAATTCGCAACGTTTGCAAAAGTATAAAAACTATTAAAGTGATTTCTGTTTATATAGTCTGTTCATTCCAATTCGGTGATCCTAAAATATAGGTCCCCAATCTCCGGCAGTCCATGAATTAATTAGGACATATGTATGCAACTGTTAAAATGTTCTCAAAGTTGACAATAGAGGCAATAAGTATAGCTTGGCAAATATGAAACACGGCATTGCTTCATCATGGCTTTGTTTCGTGAGGAGTTCGTTCTCCGAACATAAAAATCTCACGCGAAAGTGTTCGTTAACCGATTTGTTCGTAAACCGAACAGTTCGTTACCGATCACCTATTGTATACGAAATTTAGCATTTTAAGTTCGTCATAGCCGGAGATTCGATGAACGGCAAATATTTAAACGCAAAACTTGTAATCTTGGGGTATCAACATTTTTACATTCTATTACTCAGCGCATGAACGTAAAGTTGGAATTTTGTAATCGCTATTTCAATCAATTCATAATACGCTAGAATTATATATTTATAAATAAACACAGTTTTTTTAATCGATGAAAATACTATATATTAATAGATTTAGAGCTTAACATCGACGAGATTTCAGACGGACAAAATGATCTTATATTAAATTTTAAAGCAAGATAATGAAACCTTACAGAGATTGAAACAGTGTAAAATCATTAAAATACATCTTACTCAGTAAATATACATCGGTTGTAGTGTAATCAAGATCTTCTAAGAGACTCTGTAAACGAAACGTATATGCTTCAATGCCGCTTTACAATAGAGAGGATGTAGTAACATATTTGAATATCTTGTGTATATAGCGAATTTGACAAAAGTTATGCAATTTACTATTGTTTTTCCTCTGTGTTAAGTACAGGAATCATGTACTTCAACGTAAAAATTTGCTAATTACACAACTTTTTAGTCTTATTAAAAAATCTTTTGAGTTACCCTGTAAACGAACAGTAAATTCTACAATTCTGTTTTACAATAGGAAACTAACTTAGGTAGTTCGTAGTAACATATTTTAACATCATGCGCATACGTTCTTTTTGAAAAGAGTTAGACCATTTAATATTTTGTTTGCTTCATCTTAAGTATAGGAATAAATCACTTTAAAGTGGTATATATAAAAAACTAATTAATATTTTTACACGAAATATTAAACATTTGAACTACTTATTAAAACAATTCAAATGCTGCAAACCACGTAAAAATCGGATAATTACACAACTCTTTAGCCCTATATCAAAAGATCTTTTGTGAGACCCTGTAAACGAACCTTAAATGTTAAGATTTTTTATAATAGGAAGCTTACTTGGGTCGAGTGTACTAACATATCTTAATATCATGTGTATACGACCATTCCTAAAAGAGTTGAGTCATTTATTATTTTTTTGCTCTTTGTTAACTATAGGAATCAATAACTTTAAACTGATATAAATCAAAAACTAATTAATATTTTTACATGAAACTTACAAAGGTTTGAACTACTCATAAAAACGATTCAAATAACGTAAACCACGTAAAAATCCGATAGTTACACATTGCTGTAGCCCTGTCAACAGTTTTTTGCTCTATGTTAAGTATAGGAATCAATAATTTTAAACTGATATAAATCAAAAACTAATTAATATTTTTACATGAAACTTACAAAGGTCCGAACTACTCATAGAAACGATTCAAATAACGTAAACCGCGTAAAAATCCGATAATTACACATTGCTGTAGCCCTGTCAACAGTTTTTGGTCTGAACAAGATTTAAAAAGTGCAAAAAACAGCACTTTTAAAATCGCGTTTACTGAAAAACTATTCGTCGGATTTTGCTTTACTTTTGAATTCTTAGTCCCGTGGCACGCCCCATTCCATAGAATAAAGAATTTTGTTTCTATCATAAATAGAACGCGAGATATAGATGTGTCAAAAACCCGTTTTGTCCCGTCCGCAAAATATAAACTAGACAGAGTTAAAAAAAAAAAAAATTGTAAAATCCTTTGGCATCCATTGGCGGAAATTCCTTTCATTTACGGCTCAATGCATTGCTGTTTCTTATGCTTGGCGAGAAACTCTGTCGAGTTTCTGTGATATATCCCATATAATTTATTGAAAATGTCGAAAACTTTGGCCATAAAGTGCAATTGAACTTTCCAAAGTGATAAACACTTTTCAGTTATGTTGGAAAGTGTTAAAAACCATTTATTAAACTTTGTGACTCTGTTGAGTAATTAATTTCTCTTAAGAGCCTACACTAGTCACGCGAAGAAACGCTCACGCTAATGTTAAGTCTATGGGAAGGTTATCCCGCGATTTCTCGCTCGCATTTTAATATTTTTAAATGATTTTTTTTTTGCATATGATAGCTGACGTCGATATCTATCGTTGTTAGTTTTTACTTTTTTGATTTTGGCTCCAGTTTTTTTTTTATTTTATATAAGGGTACTTTCATTTTCAGAACCGGTTCCAACCGGTTCCAAAATTTAAAATGTCCGCTTATAAAAAAAGTTTAACCAAAACCAAAAAATAAAAACTAACAACGTTGAAGATCGACCTCAGCTATCCTACGCAAACAAAATCATTTAAAAATATTAAAATGCGAGCGAGAAATCGCGGGATAACCTTCCCATAGACTTAACATTAGCGTGAGCGTTTCTTCGCGTGACTAGTGTAGGCTTTTAATAAGGCAGTTTTATTTTAAATTCTTGTTTTATTTTATTTTCCCGATTCTCTTGCACAAAGCTCAATAAGCGAAATAAGGTCACATATGTAGAAATATCTCTTTTATTGAAAGAGCCAAGACATAAAAGCAAAAGATACTCCATATATTTTCATGAAAATGTCGAAAACTTTGGCCATAAAGTGCAATTGAACTTTTCAAAGTGATAAACACTTTTCAGTTATGTTGGAAAGTGTTAAAAAGCATTTATTAAACTTTATGACTCTGTTGAGTAATTAATTTCTCTTAATAAGGCAATTTTATTTTAAATTCTTGTTTTATTTTATTTTCCCGATTCTCTTGCACAATGCTCAATAAAGCGAAATAAGGTCACATATGCAGAAATCTCTTTTATTGAAAGAGCCAAGACATAAAAGCAAATTATACTCCATATATTTTCATGAAAATATAGGAAACTTTGGCTATAAAGTGTAATTGAACTTTCCAAGGTGATAAACACTTTTCAGTTGTGTTGGAAAGTGTTAAAAAGCATTTATTAAACTTTATGACTCTGTTGAGTAATTAATTTCTCTTAATAAGGCAGTTTTATTTTAAATTCTTGTTTTATTTTATTTTCCCGATTCTCTTGCACAAAGCTCAATAAAGCGAAATAAGGTCACATATGCAGAAATATCGCTTTTATTTAAAGAGAAAAGACATAAAAGCAAATTATACTCCATATATTTTCATGAAAATATAGGAAACTTTGGCCATGAAGTGTAATTGAACTTTTCAAAGTGATAAACACTTTTCAGTTATGTTGGAAAGTGTTAAAAAGCATTTATTAAACTTTATGACTCTGTTGAGTAATTAAGTTTTGTTAATAAGGCAGTTTTTTTTTTTTTTAAATCTTGTTTTTTTCTATTTTCCCGGCTTTCTGGCAGAAAACTCAATGAAGCGAAATAAGGCACACATGCAGAAATTTCTCTTTTACTGAAAGAGCCAAGGCATAAAAGCAAATTAATATATTTCTTTACTCTATATATTCTTTATAAAAATACAGAAAACTTTGGCCATAAAGTGTAATTGAACGTAAAGGTTTTTTTTTCCTCGTTTTGCTTAAAAATTGTTAATGGGTAAGATTTCTGTGAAGCGGTAAGACGTCATTCTTTGTTATTACTTTAAAATCTCTGAGATATTTTCTAAGCTTAGAGAGTAATTATCGTGTTTATGATGATTAACAAATAATTAATGTGAATTTTGATATTAAGTGACATGGAATATATAAAACTTTCGAAACATGTTTGCGTTATTTAATTGCTGGTGGTTATAAAATGGACTGTATGAGATGAGATTACCTTTTTAACCTTTTATTAACATGTAACAGGACAGTAGTCTTTCACAAACACAAATTATTAAATTGAACTGCATTTTTATAATTAATATCGCCGCGTGAACTGGGCGGTGTTTAGAATACGTGCGAGTGCTTCATTGACCCAAAGCTTAACGAATTGTTTTACAAAATGCTCCTAGGTGGAGCTGTAATACAATGCTCACTAGATGGAGCCAAAACCGTACTTTCGCGACTGAACATGCCGCCAGGGGATGAAATATGAAATATTTCAGCAATTAATTTAAACTTAGAATATAATTATTATACATTACAGATAATATTACAACACAAAATGAACAATATACAGTGAATTGGTTATATAATTGATTAAGAATAATATTCCAATACAATACTACATAAATGCTATTTACATTAAATTTTCACCAATTGGCAATAGACAAATTTTTGAAATGCCCCGTAAAAATTCACTCGTGGCAGTTTTCACTTTAACTGCACGCACCTTATTGTCTTTGCCGGAGACTATTTCTACAATCCGGGCAAGTGCCCATTTACATGGTGGCAGATTTTCTTCCTTTAATAACATAGGGATCCTACTTTAACGTTATTTTTTGTGTACTGCCATTTACCGCGCTGCTGCAAATGATTAAGGTAATCAATAGACCAACGTTTCCAAATGCATTGAACATATTTAGTAATGCGTTGCCGATGGTTTAATCTATTATCGGATATATTCATAACAGTAGGCTCGGGAATAGTGGTGATGGGTCGGCCAATTAAAAAATAGCCTGGGGTAAGCACTTCAAACTCATTTATGTCATCTGAAAGTGGAAATGAAGGCCGGGAATTTAGAATGCCTTCGATTTGTATGATAAGAGTTTCGAAGTCCTCAAGAGTAATTTTATTATTACCTACGGCACTGAGCAAGTGATGTTTGAAGGACTTAACGCCTGCTTCCCAGAGACTGCCAAAGTTAGGGGAACGCGGGTGAATAAATTTCCATGTTATGAATTCCTGGGATAAAAAATTCGATAATTCCTCGCTTGGAGTTTTCAGCGATTTCTTAAACTTATCTAATTCTGTTGACGCACCTTTAAAGTTAGTGGCATTATATGAGGTTAGTGTACTTATCTTGCCTCTCCTTGCGCAGAATCTTTTAAGCGCCGATAAATGCAGCAGCGGATAAATCGCTTACTATTTCTAAGTGTATTGCCTTAGTAGACATGCATATAAATATGGCCACATAAATTTTTGAATAAACTCCTTTTCTTTGATTCATATATTTGATGTGGAATGGACCACAAAAATCGACGCCTGAATTTAAAAAACTTGAATTTGGTGTTACACGTTGTTGTGGGAGGTCTCCCATTAATTGATCTAGTGTCTTGGGATTGTGCTTGAAGCACGTGTCACAGGAATGAACGATTTTTTTAGCTATGCTTTTAGCCTTTATGGGCCAATATTGCATGCGTACTTGATGGACTAATCCCTGTGCACCTATATGCAAGTACTTTTTATGGAAGAATTCAAAGATTAATTTAGTGAGTACGTGATCATTTGGTAAAATCAATTAATGTTGGCTTCAAAGGGCAAATTGGAGTTGATTAATCTGCCACCTACACGAAGTAAGCCACTTTCGTCCAAAAAGGGGTTTAATGATTTTAAGCTACTGGACGAAGGAACAGTGTGTCCTTTCCTCAACGCAGCTATTTCCGCTGCAAACTTACCATCCTGGACCTTTTTCACCAAAAAATGAGTACTTTGTTGTAGCTCGCTCGCCGTGAGGTGATTGGAAATCCTTTCTAATTTACGAGCATTGCCAAGAAACCTGAAAATGAAACTGCATATTCTAATTAGTTTTAAAAAATTATGAGAACATTTATACAGACGATCACAAAAAGTGTCATTTTCATTGAAATTTGTAATTAAACTGATATTTTGTTTTAGTTCTTTTACACAGTCAATGTCTGTGGGATTGGGACACTGTCTAGGAACTGTGATTTCTCTTTCAAGAAATTCTGGACCAAACCACCATTATTTATTAGATCCTTGGCATATGCACCTCTGGATATCACGTCAGCCGGATTAGACTTGGAGGATACGTGATTCCATAGATAATTTTCAGAAAGAGTCTGAATCATAGTCACTCTGTTGGCTACGAAAGTTTTTAATTTGTGTGGTGGAGTATTGAGCCAAAAAAGTACAATGGAAGAATCAGTCCAAAGCCACACCTTTTCAAAGCCCAACTGTTAGGTCGGAACTAATTTTTTAACTAGTTTCGTCAATAGTAGAGCTGTTGAAAGCTCTAATCTTGGTATAGTCATTGGCTTTAGGGGAGCCACCGAGACTTGCTGCATAGAAGATTCGAACTGAACTGTCCAGTCGTGGAGATGCATCGTAGATAAACAGCAATTCCATAGGCTTTCCCTGATACGTCACAGAAACCATGAAGTTCTAATCTAGCGATATTGTCCGACAGAACATATCGAGAAATGACAAGATTATTTATGTCTTGTAATTTAATCAAAAAATTGTTCCATTCTCGAAGAGAGTTGGGAGGCAGATGTTGATTCCAATCAAGCTTTTGTTCCCATAGCTGTTGCATAAAAATCTTTGCTTTGGTGACAATCGGGCCAACCAGGCCTAGGGGATCATAAATTTTGGCGATTTCGGCCAGTACTTCTCTCTTGGAGTAATTATCTTTAGGTATAATAGTAATTTTAAAGGAAAAATGATCCGATTGGGGCTTCCATAACATTCCTAATGTTTTTACAGAAATCTGCTGCGAGGGATCTTCAAATGCGTATTCTGAAATAGCGGTGTCTTGTAACAACTCAGGGTGATTAGATACCCATTCGTGTAGTTCCATACAGCCCTTTTCTAAAATCAGAATCAATTGAGATTGTAACTCTTGTGCATCTTGCAAGGAACCCGCACCTGACAAGCAGTCGTCAACATACATATCATTATATATCACCTTTACAGCTTTGGGAAAATACTTTCTTTCTTCGTCAGCAAGCGCTTTTAATGTACGCGTAGCTAAGAACGGGGCACTAACTGTGCCGTATGTTACCATATTTAATTGAAATATTTTAATCGGTGAATCCTTATTAGACTTCCAAGCAATTTTTTGCAAATTTCTCTGCAATGGGTCGATCAGTATTTGTCTGTACATTTTCTTAATGTCTGCACAAATGCATATTTGTGTGTGCGGAATCTAGTTATAATGGAAAACAAATCTTGCTGGACTGTTCCACCATTTAATAAAATAGAGTTAACTGAATACCCGCTAGATGTATTTGAGCTAGCATTAAAAACCACGCGTAGGGGAGTGGAGGTTTTTTCTGGTTTATAGACAGCATGGTGTGGAATGAAGTACGATACCCCATTGGTGTTTTCACCTTTAATTTCAGTCATATGCCCAAAAATTCATATTCTTCCATGAAATCTCTATATAAATTAGCCATTGTTTTATTCTTATCTAATTTAGCCCATAAATTATTTAATCTTCTAACTGCAATTTCTTTAGATGACCCTAAAACTGATTCGGCATTTTCTTTCATTGGTAGCTGCACTATGAATCTACCGGTATGATCGCGTTTATATGTGCTTCTAAAATGCTCCTCACAAAATGTTTCTTCTTTACCCTTCACAAATTCGTCATTGTCTCCAGGTAAAGATTCAATTTCAAAGAATTTCTTAAGTGTATTGTCCAAACTATCTTCAGTTAAGAGACAACAAAAGGATTGATTACTAACGGGTGGAAGTGTGCCTGTCACTAAATATCTGAATTCTGTATTTTGTAAAATACACTTTCCATTTGAGAGCCGAATTTTATCCCCCTTTAAAATATCAAAAAATAATTCGCTACCAATTAGAACATCAACTTGATCTGAAACATTAAAATGCTGTCAGCTAATTCTATGTACTTAGGGATGCATAAATTTGAAATGTCTAATTCGGTGATCGGAATATGATTTGTTATTTTTTGCAACACAACCAGGTCTATATTTCTTGAAAATGTTTCATTTTGATTGAATATATCCGTATTTACGATTCGTTTAACTTGTTGATATGAACCGTTAATACCGGAAACGCTACCTTTAAATGGTTTTGGTTTTGAATTTAATTTTCTGCAAGCACTATCCGATAAGACGTTTACCGTCGATCCACTATCGATTACACTTCGTATTTTAATTTTATTTCCACGCGAATCCTTTAGTAAAATAATTGCAGTATTCAATAACGTACAATTCTTTGAGTCATTAGTTAAAAGATTACTGCCTAATAAAGAAGAGACCTTATCCTTACTTTCGGAATCTGACATAATTAATTGTTTTTCTTTTATCGAATCTGAGGGTTTATTCATCTGCGCTTCTGAAAAATCATTCACATTTTCGCAGAGTAGGCTATTATGTCCAGAGGAACACTTTTTACATGTGAATTTAGAATTGCATTCGCTATGATGTAATCTCAAGCAATTTATACATAATTTATTTTTGCTTACAAAGTTTATTCTATTATGGACACTCCTATTTTGAAATGTGATGCATTTAAATAAAGAATGGTTATTTTTGTATAAAATGCAAGGCTTTACTTTATTTTTATTGTCACTGATAAAAAATGACCTTGATTTATTTACTGCGTAATTACTTTTGATATGTTTTGAATTTACTTGGCTGGCGCCATGAGACCGAGAAATATTCTCTAACATAATACATCTTTTCTCCAAAAATGACATTAAATAATCGAAAGTTGAAACCTGTGTATTTTCAAGAGAAAGTTCAAATTGTTTTGACATTTTCGCAAAGTAGGCTATTATGTAATCTCAAGCAGTTTATACATAATTTATTTTTGCTTACAAAGTTTTTTCTATTAGGAACACTCATATTTTGAAATGCAATGCATTTAAATAACGAATGGTTATTATTTTTACATAAAATGCAAGGCTTTACTTTATTTTTATTGTCACTGATGAAAAATGACCTGATTTATTCACTGCGTAATTACTTTTGATCTGTTTCGAATTCACTTGGCTGGCGCCATGAGACCGAGAAATATTCTCTAACATAATACATCTTTTTTCCAGAAATGACATTAAATAATAAAATTTTGGCACTTGTGTGTTTTCAAGAGAAAGTTCAAATTGTTTTTGTCTTTCTTTATCTATTTTTTGTAAAATTATATTCATGAATACACTTTCTGATAAGCTATTTTGATCATATTCCATTACTTTCAAAGCCCTGATGTTCTTATTAATACAATCTAAGAAATTTCGTAATTCTTTGGGAGATTCGTACTGGATTTTTTCATAATTTAAAATTGAAGAAATATGAGAGTCGACTTATTTTCATATCCATGAATGAGGGCTTGAAATAAAGAATTGAAGTCATCATCGGGAGATTCTAATTGTTTAGCATCATTTTTTAAAGAGGCTTTTAAATAAAATAGCCTTTGATTATCATCTAAATGATCATTATTAATGATCGAATTCGTAAATTGATTTTTGAAATTTACGAAATCACAGTATGCACCTCCAAATGAAGGCAATGAAATTTCTGGTAAGCGTACTTTTGTTTTGCTTTCATTAATATGAATATTATTAGATTTATCATCAAAGAAGGTTAATAAAAGTTTTACACTCACCTCCAAATGTTCTAATCGATCACTTGCGTCATCTATATCCTGCTCAATTTCTTTTAATTGAGGTTGAGTTATTTCAGGTAATTCGTAATACTGTTCTCGAATATCTTCTAATTTATTTTGCAGGCTTTCTATTTTTTTAACTTTACTTGGAGTTGGCTCACATTAGTGGCCTTAGGATCTACATTCTCGGTAATAAATTGTTCTAGTTTAGTTATTGCGGCCTTGACGGCGCCTTTCGAACGATTCAGTTTATCCATAGCAGCACTCCGGCTCTGCGGACCACAATGTGGTGGTTATAAAATGGACTGTATGAGATGAGATTACCTTTTTAACCTTTTATTAACATGTAACAGGACAGTAGACGTTCACAAACACAAATTATTAAATTGAACTGCATTTTTATAATTAATATCGCCGCGTGAACTAGGCGGTGTTTAAAATACGTGCGAGTGCTTCATTGACCCACAGCTTAATGAATTGTTTTACAAAATGCTCCTAGGTGGAGCTGTAATACAACGCTCACTAGATGGAGCCAAAACCGTACTTCCGCGACGGAACAATTGCGTTATACTAAATTACCAAATATAACGAAATAGAATAATAATTAATAATTACATTTGTTACAAAAAAAATTAAATAAATAAAATATATTTTTTTTATTAAAAAAAATATTTAAAGTTTTGGGTATAGTTGATTTTTATATAATAATTTAAGATTGGAATTTGAGATTTATAAAAGTTTATATTTAAAATTTAAAAATATATATTTGCGTTATTGGCCGTTTAAATAAATAAATAATATTTTTTGTATAATAGTTATTTTAAAGCGATACACTGCGTTGTAAAAGAAAACTTCAATATTTAAAATTTATTAATATTAATCAAAGTAATAATTATTTAAAAGTATAAATTTTCCTTGGAACTTTATTATTTGAAAACATTATTATATCGTGAATATTATTCAAGTAAAGATTTAAACAATAAATTAAAATAATGATAAAAGCATGATGGAATTACTTTTAACAATAAAATTTCTTATATTGAAAATGGGAGGTTGCAGGTTATGAAATTGAATATAACACAGACTTACAATTATATACGATGACACAACTTGAACAAATAAAATTATTTATTTAATATTTTCACATTATATATCTGATATTGATCAGCGCTGATTGGAATAATACTCAATTTTGATACAGATAATGGCAGAATATTTTTCATGCCAAGTTATCTGATATATATGACATTTTATAACTTCTATGACCACGTTATAATCACATTCTTCATTCTATTAAATCCTATCCTACGTCATTAATTCAATGATATCCCATGATAGGTAATGATTCTAGGTCGAATAGGTAATGATTCTAGGTTGCCATGGTGATGACGTCCTATTTAAGATGGAGTCCTATTATTTCCGTATTAATGAATTTAAAAACCGAATTTGTACACTAAAATTGTTTCATTATAGCAATTATATGATCTACCGACCGTTTTTGGATAAATGTTTCCGGAGAAGTATAGATATTAAATGGGAAATGAGTGTAAATATGGATTTCAAGTTCTGAAATTTTCAAAGCTAGGCTTCAGTTTCCCATCGGAATTTTCAGTCAATGTCAACAAGAGATAACATGTTGCCAACTTAAAATGTGCTTATTATATTACGGAAATGAATCATATCATAAAAACAGACGATATAATTCATTTCACTGAAACTAGTTTTCGTACATTTGTCACGTTTGACGTACAATTTCCAACTTGTTTTGTTGCGTCTTCTTTCCTTACACTGTTAAATTTATTACACTAGAATTACTAAATGTATGTAATTGCATTAAAACCATTTTAAAAAAATTATTTTATTTGACATTTCAATTTAATTTAACTGTTTTTTGTTGAACTTTCATACTTCCCTTTTCAATTTCTGGGATGAAAACGCGAACGTAATTTTGGGTGAACAAAATTATATATTCTTACTTCGATAGACACTAAGCATCGTCATCGATTGCTTTTATTTTATGAACGAGTCTCGAGAGCTACAAATCTGTGTGTTAGAAAAAGAGAGGAGATAAGTGGGTTAATCGATGAAGTGTGATGAATCGTATCGATCTGTCCCTTCCTTTTTTTCTAATTTAGCAACCTGTTGAGAGAGAGGGCATTGAGTTTCTTTCTATGTCGTGCACAGAGAAACCAATTTCTTCGTTGAGCACTTATTCTATACGCTGATCTGGCGTCCTAATAATCTTAAATTTGCTATTATTTTGTGTTTAAAATTACTTTTGTTATAGTCTGATAGTACATGTCTTTATATTTACTGTTATCATTTCCCTTATGTTTAAGCATTTAGTAATGAAACAAAACAAACAAGTTGAAAATTGTACGTCAAATGTGACAAATGAGGTGCTTCGTACTGTTATTATTTCAGTGAAATGAATTATGTCGTCTGTTGTTATGATAGGCTTCATTTCCGTAACAAAACAAGTCCATTTTAAGTCGGCAACATTTTATCTTATGTTGATATTGATTGAAAATTCCAATGGGGAAACTTAAGCCTAGCTTTGAAATTTTCAGAACTTGAAATACATATTGAGACTCTTTTTCCCTTTAAAATCTATTTCTCCGGAAACATCTTATCCAAAAAACTGTCGGTATAGATTATAGGATTTCTATAATTAAACCATTTTAGTACACAAATTCAGTTTTTAAATTCAGTCATATGGAAATAATAGGACTCTGCATCTTAAATAGGACGTCATCACCATGGCAACCTAGAATCATTACCTATCATGGGATATCATTGAATTAATTATGCGTATGGTATGATATGATTTAATAGAATGAAGAATGTGACTATAACTGGGTCATAGAGGTTATAAAATGTCAGATGGCGATACATCTCGGTCGCTTGACGATGAATCCTTGGAAGCCGCTATAACAAGGAAGTACTGATTTTTAAAAAAATCAAATTACTTAATAAATGTTTTAATTACTATCTTTTTACGTTTTGATTCGATTTTCATAAAATTTGAAATGACTCGACAAAATTCTGCAACGATTATCTATATATTAAATTTCAAACCATTCGGTTGGGTAGTTTTTGTGTTGTTATATGCGGACGGACGGACGGACCAGGCGACGACTATAGGTGCTACGTATTTATATAATTACGAACACACCTAAAGAAACCCTTAAAGTCGTGTACATCGTTGCTGAGACTTTTATTTCAAACCTGTGTTTTATTATTTAAGTTTAAAAATAGTAACAACTTCACCGAATCAGTAATTTATGATTAAAAAAAGGACAATACTGAAAAGTTGGATACTTTTTCGTTGCTCCAGCACCATTGCCGCCAAGCGAATCATTTGAGAATTTTTTGTTAATTGCCGGTGAGAAAGAAATCATTTAAAATATAAAACATTTGCAAATTACAGACTTTCGCGAAATAGTTTATCACATCAGTACGTTTATTTATTACATCAATACTTAAAATAAAAGAACAAATAAAGATTATACAATAAAATGATAAAATAAAATTCCGTTTAAATTGGAAGCATGGAATTGTAAATGTCTTATAACAGTGCACTAAACATTTCATTTTTTTAAAAATAAATACGTCGTCACATGAACGCATTGAAAAAGGATTGTAAAAAACTACGAACAGTGAACTTTTATTATGTCATTTTGAGATGGCCTATGATTTGTCAACATTTTGGGTATGACATCAACAAAATTTTATTTTTGATTTACTGTGAAATATTCGTAGCTTCTCGCAAAAAAACTTTAAGTATGATTCCACATCCCTCAAACAATTTTATTGCAGCTTACTCATCATTAGATACTACCAAATAGTAAAATCCATCTCAGCGTCAGCGAAAAATGTAAGTTATAACTTATTAAAAAATATTTTCGATTCTAAAAATATCAAATTAAGATATTTTATGTGGTTACGACTAAATAATAATAATATATGATCTACGTTCAATAAATAGCGAGTCATGATGGTTGCATGGTTTCCAATAAAAATTAGTTGCACGGTCAGGGTTAAAATGGCGCATTAGCATACATTTTGGCATGGTGTTGTTATATGGAAAATTACCAAACGTCTGTTTAATCCTGTTGTAATACGACATTTTCCGAACGTCTTCAAAAATTTTCTCATATCTTATTGTCATATGAAATAAATCTATTCGTTAGATTTCAGTAAATGACATATTCGTTAAACTTCAGTAAACCATCACGTTTATAATTTGGATAGTTACTTTTAATTTTTAAACCTAACAGTAATTTCTCCCTTTGTTGTTTTATTTATTTATACTAGTTGAGTACTTATAATGATTATTTAATGCCCCTTTCTTGTGCATTAGTCACAAGGTATGCTTCACAAGGTATTAGCAGATACATTTTACTTACCGTCACACTCCTGATTAAATCACAAAACAGCCCAAACAGTAAATAATTCCTCGCCGAACTGCTTTGTAAGATGGAAAAATAGTGCTTAAAACGTAAGAAAGTTTGTTTTAATTAAAAGAATAAATATTGCTAATTCGTTAATATATTCCCATATAAGAGGCCAAAATATTTACATATCAATTATGAACTAATTAAAACATAGAAAATATCGTTTTAGTTTAAAGTCTAAATATTGCTGTTAAATGAGTTTGCAATAAAAATTACAATTAATTACACATAAAATTAAACTTATACCGCGGAGACAAATAATGCGCTCCCAGTAAAATGATTCAATTTTAGTCGTTCCAGAATATCGGCCGATCTTATATGTGCCGATTAATTTATTTCCAACATCAATTTGATTTCCTGCCGGCGACGTTTGTCTTTGACATATAACTAGAGACATCTCTAGTTATTGTCAAGATGATGTCGTGTCATATCTTCCAAAACCACATTCGAACTGCGCCATCTGTAACAGCATTTTGTCCATATACAGGGCTGCCAACTTACTACGCTTATTTTGAATGAAATAATTATTTTAGTACCGTAAATTTCACTTAAAAAACACATTAACGTATAAAATACTACACGTCAAAAAATAAATTCAGTATACAATTTTTAAAATATTTTCTGGTTAAAAACATGAATATTTGATTTTAAAAGGCGTAGAAGTTGGCAGCCCTGCATATACAGCACAAATTTTACGAGTAGTGTGACTAGCATTTTTACCTTTCTTGAAATAAATGAGCATAATTGACGAAAATGAATTTTTTGGTTCTCCATTCTTAACACTGCACGGAAACAAAAATTATGGCGAAACCCAAGCACGAATTAAACAACGCAAGCAGAAAAGACGGAATTTAAATATCTGGGTTATTAAAGTTTATTTCGTCAAGAGTTAAATATCAGGGTCACTTCGTAAAGGTCAATTCGTTACTCACGACTTTAAAGGTTTAAGTCGGATCAGCAGTAGAAAAATATAAGCAGAGGAAACGGCGGGTGCTTCACTTTTCCGCATGACCCAGTAACTTTATGATGCGTTTCATTTCGGTAAATAGTAAATTTCAGTAAACCTTAATTTTTGTTATTTGAATACATACTTTTACTTTGATAAACCTAAAATAATTCTCCTCCTCCCCATAAAAATAAAAATAAATAAATACATAAATAAAAATTTTAAAAAATTGAATCTAAAAAGTTAATATATATATATAACTATCACAATTGGAGATTAGGTTAGAAATGTTGAGAGAACTTGATTAATGTTTTTTGAAATTCAAAGATATTATAATTATATATATATATAAGATAATCCAGTTTCATTTCAAATTTCTAGTTTTAACTTGCATATGTTCAGTTGGTTGAAATTCCGGAAGGTCCTTTTCAGTTTTTTGAACGATAACACAAATGCATAATAGTGTTCAGCACACATGCCTTGTTTCGAGAGACAGTTGCATGCAATCGCCATTGATTGCTTAAATCTGTTTCTTAAAAGGGAAGAGATAACTGGGTTAATCGATGAAGTGTGATGAATCGTATCGATCTGTTTCTATCTTTTTTTTAATGTTGCACCTGTTGACGAGAGGGCAATGAGTTTATTTACATGCCGTGCACGAAGGAAAAGACTTATTTGCTAAATACTTATTCTTCACTGATCTGGCGTGCTATTAATAGGACATGTCTTAAATTTACAATGTTTTGTCTTTCCAATTACTTTTTGTTATTATAATTTTTGTTTTGTTTCTTTTATAAGATATGAAAGAAAAAAAATATATAAAACATTATTTAAACTATCTTTTTAGGATTTCTAAATTAATTTCTGAACGAATAATCGTAGTTTTATTAATATGAAACTATTAACTGGTTAAATCGTATTACACTCGGTTAATCGCATATTTTAAATATATTACATTCTTTATTTTTTATGTACACTTTCTACGTTATAGTGTTTAAAATATTTCATCGTGACCGTTTCGCAGCTAGTTGGCCTATTTTGGCGAGCGTGGTTTGGCGCATCATTAAATCTATTGTTGTTGTAACTGGTAAAGAGTTGTAACCATAAAGCGATTGATTCACCTGTGGCGGGCTAACGGAAAAATAGCTTAAAATGAATTTATTAATTTATAATTAAGTTCTAAAAATATTAAAATGCTGTATTGTCAACGGAAACACACCTTTGTATATAATTTTTATAATTCTAGTCTATCAGGAAATGAGTTAAAAGTCGATTACGGCAAATACCAATCAAAGTAGTCAGTTACTTTCAAACCATCAACACTTAGTCTTTAAAGTTTTTAGATTCAAAGTTCAGATCAGGAGACGAGTCTCTGAGAAAATAACACAGTTTCCCTAAGTATAATGAGTTGCTGAAATTCTCTCAAATTCACTAGTTAGAACTGGATAGTTCAGATAACGCACGGTTGTACAGTTCACAGTATTCGCTCAATTTACTCACCGCTTTTGTTGAATTCACTTTGATTAATCGAAGATTCTTTGAGTATTTTTAGTGCCATTTAAGATTTATGGCGTAGTTTCAGTCCTGCTGAAAATTTAATTGGAAATTTAGTTATGTTATCCGATGCTGGGAACTTATTCGTCTCATGTTACGTCGCTGAATAGTGTGCTCATGTATGACATTCCATCTTGCGCTGCAAAGTTGCAGCCTTGCCAATGTATATATAAGGGGAAAATGCCAAGACTGGATGTCGTCCAGATGGCTTAAATGGTAAAGCACTTGGTGCGCTATACCAAAGTATCTGGGTTCGATCCCCGGTCTGGACACATTTTTCACTCGGTTGTTGGTTGTACGCTATTTAGCAAAGTGAAAATAAATTCACATCCTTTGTAGTGCCATTTAAAGATTTATGGCGTACTTTCAGTCCTATTGGAAATTTAGAAGATTCTTTACCAAACTATCAGACTGGTGATTTAACAAATCTCAGGATGAGATATTTCTCTGCTGGTGATCTGGCGCGGGATGCACCTCACCTCACACACATAAGCCCTTGCAGTCCGAACTTTTTCGAACTACGACGCGATATCTTGTGAGAACGAACTCTCTGTTACGGCGAAACTCCGATGCCTTCCTCTCACTTCAACTGAAAACTTCCCTCTCTCGATTCTCTCTTCCGAATCCCTCTTTGCTCTTCTCCTAGCATCCAGGATCTCACAGGGGGCGGCAAACGGGGGCTTCCAACTCTGGAGCATTCAGATTAGGGGAATGCGCTGGAACAGGGGTCCGGATTAGCTTCTTCCTTATTTTTCAGACTAAATCTTTGCGCCTGGGACCACTGAGCTCTATAATAATATTGTGGAGCTCAGTGCCTGGGACCGTCTGGCGTCCATGTTGACCAGGGCCCGCTTAAGACTCAAAAGTAGAGGAAGCTCGACGTCACACAGCCCCTCCCCGCTTTTTTACTCTACCAATTATTCTTTAACAATTTGAAATTTTACCATCAAAATTTCGTGTAAACAACACTTTTAATATTAAACTAAAACTAACTACTTATATACATATGAAAAAGTATTTTATTATATACATAATTATACATGACAAATTAAGTTTGTAAATGAATTTACAAATATGGAACTGCAGGCTAGATATAGGAGAAAGAGCGAGTTTCATAATTTAGATAAAAGTTTCGTTAGAAGAAAAAAAAATACACTTTTTACCCTGACTGAAAATTTTTTTCTTAAAAATTAGTTTTGAAAAGTAAATTTGGGGGCCCCTTTGTATTTCAGGGGGTAAGCTCGAGCTTCACTGGCCTATTCGGTAAAAAGGCCCTGATGGTGACTTCAGGGGAAAAAATCTCTTTGCTCATCTATCAAGGAGTGCCATAGCAAATTTCAAGAGAGTCGTTATTCTCTTTTAGTCTCTCTCCTTTCCTAAAAAAAAAAAACCCTTAAAAGAACCTCACAGTAGTTTTCTAACGACTATGTCCTTGGGATATCCTTGCTACATTTCTAGTAAGAGGTTTCTTCTTAGCTGAGAAAATATTTTAATTGCTTAATTAAGGGGTTTTCTACAGGTTAAAACGAGTAATTTGTACGTTAAAAATGGTTCATCATTTAAACTCTATTAACAAGGAGAGGTTCCGAGTCGGTGTCACAGAATGCGGTGAAAGTTTGTGTATCGATATATAGTTAGTATACAGGGTTTTTCTAAATGATGGACCCATTTTCAAAAAATTGTATTTATTAAAGTACAAATCCAAAATGAGCAATCTTTATACCAATGAAAAGAGGAAGTTTTAAAGTTTTTTCTTAAGACATTATAAATGTTCAATGCGTCCACCGTTTGCTGCACGGCAAACATCTACGCGATAGCCAAACTCGTCCCACACACGAGAAAGCGTATCTCGTGTTACTGAGTGCTGTTACTGAAACGAAATCGCAGCCTATTGCAGCGCGACCTCTACCGGCCGCCTCTGGAACCATCACCGCTTTGAAAGCCGTGCACTCAGTAACAGCAGATACGCTTTCTCGTGTGTGGGATGAATTTGGCTATCGCGTAGATGTTTGCCGTGCAGCAAACGGTGGACCCATTGAACATTTATAATGTCTTTTAAAAAAACTTTGAAACTTCCTCTTTACAATGGTATAAAGATTGTTCATTTTGGATTTGTACTTTAATAAATACAATTTTTTGAAAATGAGTCCATCATTTAGAATAACCCTGTATAAATATATGAAAGCCATAAAGCGCAATATCCAGGCGGTCTTGAGAAAAAAAGGTTTCACAGTTTACGTCACCGTTTATAAATGGATGAATTTCTGCCTTTGGCAAGCGGCTTCGTTGCCTGGTCGGTAGAACTCTGGATACAAGATTTTTGTGTTCGAATCCCCAGCTAGACTTATTTTTCACAGCGAAATATGTATTAATTATTTTTGGACTACAATTGAAAACATATGTATAATAATTGAAATTTACAAAAAGTATAAATTAAATATATGTTTTGTATCACATAAAAAAAAGTAGACAATTTATATTTATATAGACCAAACATTTTTGTTGTTATTGTAAATTATTTACAGTTATTTAAATAAATAATCTACTATTTTTCGCAATTAAATAAATTAAAATACGTTACATAAAATTATAAAACGCTGCTTTAATTATTTGTTAAATTAAAAAATTTTTGCTAGTATCAATGGTATTTCAGTCATAATAGTACTTCAAAATATATCGCATTTTAAACAACTAATTTTTTTAATCTTGGATTTTCGTGTTTATAATTACAATAACTGTCCATGTACTTAAAAGTGAGTTCTAAAAAGATATTCAATTACTAAAAATAGTTATTACGTAGGCAGTAAAAACAAAAATCTGATATTTTAAAAAATCATATTAAAATTTAGAAGAATATTTAAAAAAAAAATCGCGAAATATTTAAAATATTTGTATAATAAATCTAAATTAAAATAATATATTATAGATTTATATCACGTACTGTAATTTATTTCATTGTGAAAAATAGTAGATTATTTGTTTAAATAACTGCAAACAGTTTACAATAACAGCAAACATTTCTGGTGTATAGAAATATAAATTGTCTTTTTTTTTTTTTTTTTTTTTTTTTAACTTCCCATTAAATATTTAAACATGCAGAATTTCATAGATAAAACTGTATTCATATGATACAAAATATATATTTAATTTATATTTTTCGTAAATATCAATGATTATACTTATTTTGTCAATTGTAGTTCAAAAGTAATTGATAAAAATAAATGTAGGTGGAGATTCGAACCCAAACAACTCGAATCCAGAGCGCTACCGATCAGTCTACGAAGCTGCTTGTCAAAGTAAGAAATTTATCCAATTATAAACT
The DNA here is from genome assembly GCA_963931845.1 of Maratus michaelseni. NCBI lineage: Eukaryota > Metazoa > Arthropoda > Arachnida > Araneae > Salticidae > Maratus > Maratus michaelseni. The sequence continues at coordinate 28,919,462 of OZ007588.1, read as the reverse complement.
GTGACATAAACTTTGAGACCTTTTTTCTGAAGATCCCCTGGGTATTGCGCTTTATGGCTTTCATATATTTTTATACTAACTATACTCTATATCGACAAACAAACGTTCACCGCATTCTGTGACACCGACCTCGGAACCTCTCCTTGTAAGATTTTCGATATAGCACACTTTTTACGAGCTTACGACATCCAGATTGCGGCTCATACGAGCAAAATATCGATTCATCTCAATGTGATTTTCGGCGAAAGGAAAGAAATGCCTTTCAAATAGAACACTATTCTCTCTCATTGATAATATTTCTACAACTGTCTGACAAACTGGAGTAATTTATGAGAATATAATAAATTATAACACCTTGTAATATTATATTTCTTTTAAATGCTAAAAGGTGTAAATTAACGACATAATGCAAATGAAAATAACTTTTATTAGGTTGTTTGACATGTTTCGACTCACTCCGAGTCATTTTCAAAAACAAATGAGAATATTCCATACTTGCACGGCCTTTGATGTTATTATTTTCATGTATTTTTTTTTTTAAATTACGCACGTTATCTTTTATTTTTACTTCTTGGTTGTTTATTTTCATATCTGTGACCATGGTGACCATGAAAACAAACAACCAAGAAGTAAAAATAAAAGATAACGTGCGTAATTTTAAAAAAAAATACATGAAAATAATAACATCAAAGGCCGTGCAATTATGGAATATTCTCATTTGTTTTTGAAAATGACTCGGAGTGAGTCGAAACATGTCAAACAACCTAATAAAAGTTATTTTCATTTGCATTATGTCGTTAATTTACACCTTTTAGCATTTAAAAGAAATATGTAATTTATGAGTTTTAGCAATCAGAATTTCAAACTTCAAGAATATCTCAACACCCAAAAAAAAAAATGCAAAAGAATGTCCTGAGGTCGTTAAGGAATGAAAGAAAAAAGAAAGAGATAAGATCATTTCAAATACTACTCTTTTGTAAGATTTACAACCGAGCCACGGAAAGGAAGGAACATAGAAGAAAACCTTTTTTTATTCTTTATTTAAATTTAGACTCTGGCTATGTTAACCAGCCTTTTCATATCTCTTATTCCACTTTTAAAATAAAAATGATATCTAAAATAAATAATCGCACATTGCAGTGACTATCGCAATGTTAGCCGAGTTTTTCCGAGAAAATTTACGATATTATGTTAATTTTAGAATTGGGATAATTGCATCAATTAATAGTTATAATTAGTTCATTTGTGTTTGTGTTTTTAAGAGTTTCATTATCTTTACGGATATTATTGAGCAACGGTTAATCCGAGAACTTTCATGATTGCCTTGCTTCTCGTATTAACCGTGTTCGAATGTATGACTGTATGAATGTGTATAAAAATAGCCCATACGTCTAGATTATCCGAGCGTTATCTTGCGCACAGTGCATAAGACATGCATCTACTTATGATCTTAAAATGAATAACAATTACATATATTTAATTTTTCAAAGCAAAATTCAAAAGAGTGGTGGTGTATAAATATTACATTGACATTTTGTAGCAGTTTGTCTAATAGTTTTAAAAATAGCAATCTTTAAAAGTTTTGTAAGCTTTTGGCATTTCAAAGGTACCCGAACCCTTGAAATAATAACCGAAAATCGTGGTATCGAAATAGTGAAAGACGTTTTCTTTATTCGAAAGGAATGGATTATGGATAATGCTTTATATAGCATAACACTGATATATATTCTTAAAAGTAGAGTTGTATAAACATTCCTTTGAAATTTTGTAGCAGTGGGTCTTAATAGTTTTAAAAATAACAATCTTTAAAAGTTTTGGAAACTTTTGGCATTTCAAAGGTACAAGAACCCTTGAAATAATAACCGAAAATCGGGGAATCGAAATAGTGAAAGACTCATTATTTGAAAGAAATGGATTATTGAGAATGCCTTATATAGCATAACACTGATAGATATTCTTAAAAGTAGAGTTGTATAAACATTCCTTTGAAATTTTGTAGCAGTGGGTCTAAGGGTTTTAAAATAACAACAAGCTTTAAAAGTTTCGGTAACTTTTCACATTTTAAAGGTATACACGATCCCTTGAATAATAACCGAGAATCGAGGAATCGAAAATAGCAAAAGACGTTTCTTTTATTCGTATGGAATGGATTATGGATAAATACCTTCTGCAGCATGGCACTGAAAGATATGTTTAACAGGAGGCTGTCTTGTTTTAAATGGCTGTGCGTGGGTGGGTGAGTGGGAAATTTCCGAGTGTTTTGATTTCGTTGTCAACTGCCAACATTTCTTCGCATGTTAAAAACCTCTCTGTTTTCCCCAGTTGATTATTTTTTTACCAGTTCTCTGCAGACGTTTCCGTTCACCTCGCTTAAGCAGTGACGATAAACTCATATTAACACTGTCAGAATAAACTTGTACTCGTATGATTTAGTACACACAGTGCCGAATCACCAAATAGGTAGAGTTTAAACATTTGAAAGATGGGTGCTTTGAGACCTATAGCTACAAAAGCTGTTGTCTCGAATGATTCCATATATATTTTTATTCACAGAAACCCATACAGGACTTCGGAAATTACACAAATCTTCTTGATGAGGACGGGATAGACACAAGGAGCTAAACATCACTGAATAATACAGACGGGAACTCCACAAAGAGTGTGCAACGGAATCAGCGAGAGTCGAACCCGCCGCTTGCTCCTACGCTCTCAAGCGATTAGCGGAGTGGTGTCTTAATCATTCGAACACGGAGGGCCCAATATGTAGAGTAGTCAATTGCCTATAGGCTCCACAGCATTTAGAGTTCCCGTGGCCTGAGAAATGCAAACATATGCAAATAATTGAAATAGAGTAATAGCTCCAGTAGGGTGCCTCTATATGAGAGTGGCGACATACAATATATAAAATTTGATTGGTTGAGACGATTTTGGGCAAAAGCGAATCGCCAAGCTGATTATTGTTAATTTGTCTCACTGATCTAGTCAAACTCGTCCAGGCGAGTATCACCAAGTTTTGGAATGTAAAGTTTGCCGTAGTGATAATAATGATAATAAGTACATTTTTTCGTCATTTCAAATCTTTTTGGTCCCCTTAAGGATTTTTGGAAAAAATATTTTCTCTTTTACTTTTGACTGTCTTTTTAGGGGGATATTTTTAGCAGTCTAAAATTGCCTTTCTTTTCCTCTAAATTAAAATTAAAAAAAATTAAACAGAGATTTAAATCCTCGTTTAAAGAAGTTTCTCTGAGAGAAATGCATCTGCCCCAATCTGCATCTCATTAAACGTGTTCGAGTGCCTGTCACTTCTCTCGACAAAAGATGATGTCCGGAGGGATATATTAATGGAAGCGCCCAGTTGACGATTCTGAGGGCGAATATAAAATCGATACGGAAGCTAAATTTATTTCCCTGACATTTCTCTCGCTGTGATATCTAAAAGAATAGGTTTTTATTCTTTTTGGAAATGCCCTATTTATTATAGATTCCATTTAAATTTTTTGTCCGCTTGATTTCTTTTAAAGGAACTGACTATAGGTTCGGAGCACTTTAGAAAAATGAAATATTGGCAAAATATATTCACTAAATGATATCTCGTCAAATATGATGGGAGAGAAAGATATATAAAAATAAATTAAATAGTTTTTAAACGCTTTAATTTAATTTTTAACTTGAATTATGGCTGGAAAGCTGGAATTTTGTGATAGGTTTTTCACTCAATTCTTGACGTGTTAGAGTTTTAGCACTTATGTACAGTTGTGTGTTCTCGATTGACAACACACTATTTTAATATTTTCAAAACTTAATTATCAATTAATAGATTGATTTTGATTAAATTTTGATTATACGTTGAGAAAACAAATTAGAAATCTCAGATAGTTTAATTAATTTTCAGGCATGATTTTTTAAAAATCTATTACCACGTGACAAAATAATATAGTATTGTATATATATATATTTGTTACAGTAACATAAAGTAACATTTGCAGAATTATAAAAATGCTTTTATTTATTTCCTGTTGTCATATCTTTAAAAGAAAACGAGAGAAATATATATTTATATTTCAACAGTCTATTAACTTTGAACCTTTAACAGATCGTTTTTACATGGAAATACGACGGGCTACAAAAAATTTGGATTTACTTCTTTAAATTCGCCGTGTACTTCTAAGTACATTAATAAAAGAGGGTTTTTTTTCTTTTTTCTTTTTTTTTTTTTTTTTTAAACTTTTATATTTATTAGATTCCATTACAAATTTTTGTTTGCTTGATTTATTTTTAAAGAAACTAACTGGATTAGAGAGCAATTAAATATATATATATTGAAAAAAATATATTATTTTACAAAATGGTGACTCGTCGAAAATGACAAGTGAAAAAAGTACATCTGATAAATTAAATAGTATTTGTAAGTAATTACATACCAAAGCTTTTAATTAAAAGTTTAAAATATAAAATCATTAATTAAAAAGATATTCGTACTATAACTAGTACTAGTTCGTACTATAACTAGTTTTATAAATATTCAGATCTTGGTGCAGACTTGGTGCAGATCTTACGCAAAAATGTGTGAATACGAAATTTATTTTATGTGCAGATTTTCCTACTATAGATATTCATTTTATTTTAAGAAATTAAGTTTCAATACACTCTTACAAACAAGTCATTACAATTCTGTTACACATTAAAATGATACTATGCACAAATGGCCAATACAAGACAATGTAAAAAAAGATCATCGTTATTATTTCCCTAAAAAAAAAAACCGAATTATATCGTCGGTTATTATCATAGGATTCATTTCCGTAATGAAATAAATACATTTTAAGTTGGCAACATTTTATCTTTTGTTGACATTGACTGAAAATTCCTATGGGAAACTGAAGCCTAGCTTTGAAAATTTCAGAACTTGAAATCCACATTTAGACTCTTTTTACATTTAATTTAATATCTATTTTCCCGGAAACTTCTATCCAAAAAACTGTCGGTATACCGACAGTTTTTTGGATAGAAGTTTCCGGAACTCGACAGAATTCTGCAACGATTATATATATTAAATTAAAAATCATGCAGGTGGGTTAGTTTTTGCGTTGTTATATGCGGACAGCCGGACGGACTAGACGACGACACTATAGGTGCTACGTATTTATGTAATTACGAACACACCTAAAAAGACCACAATTGAAAAGAAAAAAAATAGAACCAGCTTTTATTCTTTTTAAAAATGCCTCATTTATTAGATTCCATTTCAAAGTTTTGTCAGCTTGATTTTTAACACTTTCGAACATAGTTGAAAAGGGTTTATGACGTCCATCTGTCTGTGCTTCTAACTCGCATAAATACAGTCGGATTGTTATGTAATTGATATATGTTATTGAGGTTTACCATGGCATGTTCCGCATTGAAAATGAAGTGTGTACCATTCATGGTTAATTTACAGGGACACTCAAAAGTATTCCCTTACATTACGGTCAATGGGGAAAAATCATTTTCAGTGTATTTTAATGATGTTACACTATTTCGATCATACCAAAAAACGATGTGGAATACATCAATAAAGTGGACTGTTACATGTTTTTTATAGAGTATAGAATAAGTAGCAATTATAATTCGTTAAGAGGAATGCACAAAAAATTGTATTACATTATGATCGGGGAAAAACTGTTTGCAGTGTTATTTTAATGATTTTATACGAATATCGATAAAATTGATATACATTACTGAAGTGCACTACAGCATGTTTTCTATAGATTATGGAGAACGTAGAATTGATCGTTTATTTACAGAGACACCCAAAACAATTCGGTTACAGGATTGACTATGAGCCACAACTGCTGGATATGCGTTTTCAGCTGTGATATGCATTTGACAACTGATCTAATTTTTAGTGCATTACGAGGTATTATGATCTTATACAGGGCTGCACGAAAATATTCGCACACATTACCGTCTATGGGCAGCAATTAAATTAATTTTAATTGCAATGTATATATTTTTTTAACTGTTTATTTAAACACCCCATTTTACTGTAGGAACAAAAATGAAATTTCTTAACAACATTCCGATAGTGTTTCAAAGTGTTTTATAATTTATGACATGACGCATGATTTTCATTTCTTGTATTTCAGGAATTGACTGTGTTCGGAGAATCTGTTTTTAAATTAAATACATTGACAAAATATTGCTACGTAATTCTGACACGTGTAGATGGATAGTTGAAGAAAAACTGTCCTTTAGATGTCCCACTGTATTTATTTTACGAATATGTCAAGAGAATGAGGAAATTAAGACGAGTGAAATGTCTCAAATATACATCTACACATTCACAAAGAATCGGCTGGTCTTAAACGACTTAATGCAACAAAATTTCTGGTAATATATCAGAAAGAAATTCCAACACAGAGACTTCAAATGTCTCAAAACAATGCTAAGGCAGCAACCAAAACAATATAATAACAATATTGTGAGCAGACGCGACGTTTTAGTCAGAGGTATTTTACTGTCGCTTTAAACAGGAGATCTGACTCTCTTTACTACTATTCTCACGTGGGACGTATCTGTATATCTAATTACAATGTACGAGAACTTTCCAGTAACACCCCGACAATAGAAATATAAACAGAACCAGAACAAGAAAAGGAATTTCGAAATAAATTGTGCAGCTTCCATAATAAAAAATAACCCTTAAAAAGGTGATAAAAATGAAAACGTTAAGGTAATTTATAGCAATTTGTTTATTGTTTTTTATTCATGTTCTCAAAAACAAAATCGTTTTTTCTGGCACAATTAAAAAATTATTGTTATTCATGTACATATAAGGATACAAGATTAATGGCGTAGCGTAGACTCAGTTTTAAACGGCAAACTCGTTTTTTTTTTTTTTTTTTTTTTTTTTTTTACAAATATAAATATATACATCACATACATTAAAAAACGTAAACAGCATTTTCTAAAAACTTTAATTCTATAGTAAATCTACTTTTATAGTAATTTATATGAAAGTTTTTATTTTCTTGCTAATTTCAGCATTGGATGCTAATTTTAAGGAATCAAGTGTTAGAGAATCGAATAGCATTTTTTATTTGAATGTACATCTTATATTACCATCAATTTTTATCTGATAACTATCTTTTACCGAAAAACGAAGTATCGTCAATGTTTAACTTTAATTTAAATAAAATAAATTACAAATATAGTTGTATCATTCTTTTAGTTTAGTTAGGTAGTTTGAAACAAATTCGTGAATATCATTTTAGATCTGTTTAAGATATTTCTAAAAAAATAACTTTCCTCACTTCAACAACGCAAAATTTTCTCGTATGTAGTCGGACTCATTTTTAAACGTAAAAGCATAATATTTGAAGTGTTTTTCATTTTTCGATAAATGAATTACAATTTAGTTATTAGCGCTTGATTCATATTTACGATATTTATCAGGCTGTCATGTTCGCGGAAATTCGCTGTAAAACGCCAACTTCGACAGCATTTTCTGAAAAATCCCTGCCTTCATCGAAAAATAGGAAAAAGTATTAGATTACCGTATCTTAATAAGAGCCAATTTCATGCTTTTGAGAAGGAAAAGGAATGAGTACAGATTCATCGTTCATTTATATGGACAAAAAACAATTCGGTCACTGTACTGTCTATCCATAATAATGGAATATTATTAGCTGGAAGTGAGTTTTCAGTTGTGGTACGCGTTTTTAAATTTTACTCATTTTTTGCATATTACTTGGTGCATGTAAATATTAAAGATGCTATACAGGGCTGCACAAAAGATCTCGAGTATATTTCCGTTTATTGACGGAAACTGCTGTAGAGGAATTTTCAACTGTACCATGCTTTTTCTAACTTTAGTAAATTTTAAATTACTATGTAGTATATATATGTTATATAAAAATTTTATTTCCTTCGCATTTATTGCGCATTATTCCTTTAAATTAATCTAACTTCTGACATAATCATTATTTCCTTAATTCTTAATAATATTTATTCCTATTTAACGTCCTTTTAAAAGTAATAACACGTATATTAATAATTATCTTATTCCAAATCTTAATCTAAAACTTTAAGTTCATTCGTAGCTTTTATCAATTCCCCAATCTATAAAATTCTGAGAGACGCTTGTGTCATTTCGAATGTTTTTAAAATCCTTTTTTTTTATTTTTTTATTCCATGCTTTGTTTTCCGCGCTGGGTATTTTTCACTTCAAAATCAATGCGCGGCTACGATGGGGATTCTTTCGTGTTAAATCTTCTCCCTCGCACCTCATTCGCCTCTCACTCATTAGATCGTGCGCTCGTTACGTCGTTGTCAGTAACCCTACGCGCCGTGAACAAAATTCGCTAGAAAGCATTTGAAGAGCAGATTTTCGTCGTGTTTGGAAGTGCTGACCAAAGAGTTATCTGGTGTTCAACTAACTTCGAATTCCATACAGCTCTTTGAGATCTATTAAATGATGTAGTGAGCCATCGTCAAGCCTGGGGGCTGTAAATTAATACCGGATACTGTGGGAACTGTTACTGGCATCGCTCCTGTTCATTAATAAACGATTTATCTGGAAATTGGCTGTTCCTTATTGAAGAAACTCTTGTGGTGTCTCATCATTGCCTAACCACCTCGCCATGATTCTTGATAACGACTGCAATCCTTCTACATCTTTAACAAACTGCCATTTTCTCGTGGAATATAAAACCATCTTCGTAAAAACTTCACATATACATACCTATAGATATACCCAAGGGTCGGAAGTAGCGCGCTACTAGTAGCGAAACTACTGTAGCTTCTCTTTTTTGCAGTAGTTTGTGATGTAGCGAACTACATCTTGAATAATGCAGTGTAGCCAGTGGCGCAATACAAAAGATCCGTAGTTTGTAGCGAGAACCGACGCTACTTTTAATGCTACTTCAGGGATGCGAAATGTACCACTCTGCAAATCGCGTTGCCGAAATTTGCTTCTTTTGTGCAAAATTTGTTCTGCTCAACAATTTGCGAATCTTAGCTGCAGCATATAACAACGTATCGCATAAAGTGATAGATTTTTCCCATTAACACTTGCTGCTAAAATCAAAAATAATCCACCAAATGAATTAATTTTCTTTCTGGCAACAATTGTCTATTTACTCATTATTAAGTCTTCTTGTTTCAACGCCTGTTTCTTAACATTCGGAATTTCTTGATTTACAGATTTATTTATTATTTGCATCTAGAGTTGTTTTTCTGTAATTTTCTAGATTGTAATGTCTCTCTAATATTTGCTACGAAATTTAATGTGTGTATAAATTAACATTTTGAAGACAAACACAAAACATTTTCTTGTATGTTATATTTTTAATGCCCTCGATTATGTTGCATTTATTTATTTATATCCCGGCAGAAGCGATAGAACGAGGGGTCGCTTTATTATTTAATTCGTGTCTTCATTTCTAGTGTAAATGGAACCCTTTGACAAAATCTGAAAATGGCGAAGTAGTGACTACTTTTTAAAAGTAGTTTGTAATCGCTACTTTTTAAAACAAGCAGTTGTTGTTAACTACATTTTCGATAAAGTAGTTGTAGTTATAGTTCGCTACATTAAAAAGTAGTTTTCCGACCTCTGGATATACCCATATACAGGATTACACAAAAGAATTCGGATACTTTTCCGATTATATTAGATAGTAATTGCTGAAATCAGACTTAACAAATGCGATATGCATTTTCCAAATTTGTTTACTTATACATCACCCATTCACATTATTAAACTGTGATGGTCTGTTACACTGTTCTGGAAGTGTTTAGTAATTTATGCTTGACACATGATTTTGTCTTTCTTGTTGTAATTGGAAGTATATGTATGTCTCTATCATCAGCGGTTAAGAAATAATCGCTCTAATCTCTATTCAGATTCATAAGCAGTGGCGCAGCCAGAATTCGGTTCTAGGGGGGGGGGGGGGGGGGGGGGGGTTTACAATAAAGATGGTCGCCGGTTATATGAATCATCGGTTAATGGAATCAGTCTTTTAAATGAATGAAATCATAATGCTTTTCTCCGCAATTACGTTGGTTATGATTCATTTAAACAGCGTTTACAATATTAGAGTTACAAACTATAAAATGCACCAATGAAATAACACAAAACTAGGTTAGATTTATAAAGTGTTTAAAAATGATGAGGGGAAAACTTAAAGATGGAAGAGCACAGTACAACAAATAATTTTTACATAGAAAATAACAGAGTTGGAATCCATTTGTTCAATCAAAAATACACAAGGTTTCATTACAAGAGAATCACGAATTCTTATTCCTAACTTTAATAATAATGAAGCAATTTTAACAAAATTTTCAATAGACTTACTTACCTTGCTTTTTGCCAAATGTAACAAGTCATTTAGAAGTTTTGGGGCTAGAGTCTTGAAATTTTATATGGATGTTACTTAAAAGACGTAAATGCTCCACAGAATTTATTTTTTCAATTCGAAATTTAAAAGAATGCAAGAGTAAGAAGCATTCTAAAATTGCGATTTATGTGACACAATTGGTATGAAAACTTGGAATTTGGCATGATGATTACTTTTATGTAGTAAATGCTTCCTTATAACATTTTTAAAAACATTTAAAAATTTAAAAGGACGAAATGAGCTGAAAAGTTTCTAAAAGTGTTCTAAATTATGATTTAGTTGAAACTGTTAGTGTTAGAAACTTGAAATTTAGTATAGAGATTACTTTTAAGATGGAAATGCTTGCCATAAAGAATTTATTATAAATGGAAAATTTAAAGGTGTGAAACAGCTGAAAGCATTCTAAATTACGATTTATTTAGAACCTCACGTCATATCGGGCCTTTCGAAGACTATCTTTTTTCTATGCTAAAAGTAGCTAAACGTCTATATTTCGACACAATCCATTAAAAGCATTTTGGAAGATCAAAATTACAGCGAATTTGGAAACGCTCTGATGAATAAAAGTATTTAAAAAAATCTGAGAATTTTTCGATGACAATGCAAAAAGAAAGTTGGGTATTTTGACGTGGGTTTGCTCGGCGTCGGCTCATGTTTTCAGTATTAAATGTGACTTAGTCTTTTTTGACGTGACTCTGTGTTTCTGTGATTCTGTTCTCTTCGACTTTAGTCAAAGACTTAGACTTTTTTCACGGAATTTTAAAGAGGGGTTGGATACAGTTATATTTACAATCGAATAAAATTTCAGAGAGTTCAGACAGTAACTTTTTTGTGTTGTTATTTTAAAGGACACGTCGCAAAAAAAAAAAAAAAAAAAAAAAAAAAAAAAAAAAAAAAAAAAAAGAAGCGAGAAGAAAGCATTTCTTTTACAGCTAGATATCAATATTTTTCCACGGTCTGTAAAACCATTATATTTATAACCATGGCTTTACAAATTTGATAAAATCTGGTAGTCAGTAAAAAACTCTTAGTTACCAGTAAAAAAATATAACCTGCTCCCCTCCGAAGTCACTAATTTTCAAAAGCACAAAAGTTTTTTATCAATTAATTGAGAAAAATAATAAGCCTATTGTAGGATTATTAGTTACATAGTTTAGAACAGTTACATCATTTAAAAAGATGGTATAAACAAAGTTTTCTAATGAAATTTATCAAAATTATTTATCTATGAAAAAAAAATGTAAAGGCTGCATTAACCGGTATGTTCAGGAAATGCTGATTGCCGAAGGTTTCAAATGTCTGGATAAGTGAGTGCTGCAAAATCTATATCTGATGAGGGGGGCATGGATGAAACAGTGAAGCAGGAAAACAATTTCTGCCTATTTTCGTGTCGAAGTCAGTCAAATAATTATTTTTTATTAATTTAAAATTTGCATTTGTTAAACTTATTTTTACCTAATTAAAAATGCCGAAAATGAGAAAAAATGCCATTTATGGTCATTTCTTAGGTCAATTTTTGTACAAAAAATTATAATAATAATAAAAAAAATCGGATTAAATAACTTGGTGGCTAGATAGAAAAACTAGGTCGTCAGTGGCGACCTGGCGACTGCATTTGTCAAGACCTGTTTATAACTGATGAAAAATTTATAGAATTCAGACAACTGGGGTTATTTTTTTTAAAACTATGAAACGAGAGACCCTTACGAGGAAAAGAAAGAAAGAAACAAACAAACAAAAAACAACCAAACAAGCTAGTATGTATATATAATGCAAAAAGGAATTTCTTTTCGGACCTCTACAACTTGAGAACTTCTAAATTTTAATTTGATGAGACTTTCACTCTTAGTTAGATAATTTTTCAGGGAAAATTTTAGTATGTGAAAAATTGTACTATGCTCCTTTGTTATAGAGCTAAGGAGTAAAGTTCTATAATCCGGTGAACCCGATTATGAAAGATTAGCCTTTTTTAAAAATTCTACTACACGGTTATTGATGATATACTTGTATTGTTATAGGTAAGATAATTTTACAGGGGGGGGGGGGGTTTAATACATTGCATATCGTTCTAAGTGGCTTAGTTATATAATATAATTATAGGTGAAAGTTCTATAATCAGGTGAACCCGTTTATGGAAGTTTAGCTTTTTGAAAAAGTTCTACTGAGCGCATTTTGATGTCGCTTGCATTGTTAGTTAAATAATTATTAGGGATAGTTTTAGTACATTTGCATGTTGTTCTATGTTGCTTAGTTATTGAAATATGGGGAGAAATTCTATAACCAGGTGAACCCGATTTTGAAACATTAGCCCTTTTAAAAAGTTCTATTGGATAGATTTTGCTTGTTATTTTACTTGCATATGCACTATGAAATATACATTTACACATACACTTTATATGCAATATACTAAAAGAATTCCTGAAAAATTATCTAACTAATAGTTAGATAATTTTTCAGGGATTCTTTTAGTATATTGTATATTGTTCTATCGTTCATTACCAGAGGAGCTTGGATAATTTAATAGGTAAAGACCATGATGTCAGACAGAATGATTTCGAACTGGATTTTCCAAGGCGAAGATATCAGATTTATTTTTTAATTCTATGCTAAGTTAAGCCTTATTACACAAATGCGGTAACTTCTAAACCGAGTGGGCAAAGAAAAAAAAGAAAAGAAAAGAAAGAAAGAAAAATCACACTCATTTTCAAATTGATATTAGCATAATTTGATTCCATAGCTGGCCGGTGGGATGTTAGTAGAAAAGCCTACGAAGGAACGTCAACCTCTCCCACCATCTCGTAGGGCACTCTTTTTTTGGGGGCGAAAGAGGCTCTCACAGGCTTAGGCCAGATAGACCTGTGATACGGAGAAAACCCTTCAGCAAACCAAACATCCGATGCCGACCTAATCTCCCCCTCCCATGAGGCTTCGACGATCAGGTTGCTCGACATTAAATAGGATAAAGTGTCCAATGTTCGGACCAATGATCTTCCACCATATAATCGATGAACATTGCGCAATTCTTTCTTGCACCTTTCAGAGCCCGATTCCATTTTTTTGTTACCCAGCCTTTAATTCGCTTGCCGATATTTTTCTTCTTTTTAGGAGATGCTGTTTTGACTAGAGCATCATCGACTTCAGATCTTTTCGTGTCTAAGACATGATTTTCATCAAAAGCTGAAGGTGTGGAATCTGTTTTAACACATTTTTCACAGGGAATTAAACTTACAGGAATCTCTTCGGTTTTATTCAACCACTCTCCTAGTAATGGATTTGTGACTTTTATTTCATTCTTATTACATTCTTCGTTAAGAGACATTTTATTCTGAGAATGCTCGATCGAAAAGAAAGGATGTTTCAGGATTTGGCTTGCAGTTGGTCGGAGATTTGGATTTCTTTGTAACATGGTTAAGATGAAGTCATGGGTTACACAGAGATCTTGGTCTGTCAGTGCGACTGAAGGAAGAGATAACCTCATATTTCTTTTAAAATTCTCAGGATTTAAAGTTTCTTTCAGGACAGGTTCGACGTGAGTTTGCCACGAATCGTAATCGTACACATCTCCCAAGTAAGAGGTTCTCCAGTTTTGGGCCAGTGCGTAAAGTGACATCAATGCATAGGTCCAGATGTCAAATGCTGCACCGTCTATTTTTTCTGATGCAATAAAACTTTCGGGCGATCTATAAATATGCGGCGCAACGAGCCTTTTACATGGCATTTTCTTCAAATTAATTCCTGAAAAATCACATAAAATAGCCGTATCTTCGGCAGATAGGAGCACATTGTCGGACTTTACATCCAAATGCACGAAGCCTTTATGGTGTAAGTATTCTAGACCTTCAGCAGTATTTTTTAGCCATCTACGCATTCTATTCAAACCATCCGGATCAACTAGAAACTCTGAGCTGTTAATCATTTTATCCAAAGTGGTGGGGTGCTTCGGCATGACATAAAGTTTTAAATTCAAATCTTTTAAATCAATAACAGCATTCAGTGGAAGTATATTAGGATGATCCAATACTGGCCATATCAATTCTTCCAGTTTCCAGGAGAGAGTATTCTTGACAATCTTAATGGCAACATCTTCTTTCTTTGGTGTTACAGCAGACAGAACATCACCGAATCCACCACGTTCGAGCGGCATCACGGATGTAAAATTCTTTTTTTCCAAATATTCTCTTACGGCGATGCGAGAAGCGGCATCCCCTGATGTAAATTTGTTTTTCTGCCAATTCTCATTTACCATGGTGAATGAAGATGACACTTTAAATTCCATCATTAATATCAATATAGATATTCGAATCAAAATACCTTAATAGGTTTTAAAAGATCTTTACACAGATAATAAATGAATCAAAATTCACTTTTATCATAAATAAACTCAATTAAATCGTTTTTAAAAAGCAAGAGCACTTTTTATACGCTACAAGTAGCAGAATCTTTTGAGAAAGATGAGAATTTTTCTATTTTTGTTAGCACTTCGATTGTTTTATATTGTTGAAAATCTTTCTTGATACTTTGTTGAAACTCATTGTTGACACTTCTTGTTATCCCGCATTGTTTAAATTTTTGTGCAATTGTTTAAATAATTTAATAATTAAAATGTTACAAGTAACGTACACTCATTGTTGCTCTTGTTTTTCCTATTGTTGCAAAAATGTCGTATAATCGAGTTCAAAGAGAAATAAAAATGTTACTGTATGCCTATATTTTTGCATGCTTCTCGGCACTAATACAACATCATATTATGCCTGTAACGGATGTCGCAGACGCACCTGGGTTGGTGCGGATTACTTTTTATTGATTTTTTTTTTTTAAATAATTAATTGTTTTTTTCGCGTCAATTTTGTGAGAAAACTCCGTTTACGAATACATGTCGCAGCAATTTATTTAATAATAATTTTTAAAAAAAATTATTATAATGCACACACAGTTTTATTATAAAACACAAATTTTTTATTATAAACGCACACAAATTTTTTACTATAAACGCACACAAATTATTTTATTATATAACACACATGTTTAATTTAATATACACAATCTCTTCTACCACCTTGCCATGCGAAGCAAAACCTCGTGAATATCGCCGTGTTCCCACGTCAGGCAAAATGCTTTTTAAAAATCGTCTCTCATAAGATAAGGGCACATTCCATATACATTTATAATAGCCAATACAAACTACACCAGTCTTAATTAAAGAGTTCCTTTAATTTTCACCCTTTTTTAACTTTTTTGCAATAATAAAATAAATAATTAAAAAAACAAAAAAATATATAAATTATAATTTAACAAATTACAATAACCATTGGGAAAATGTTCTGAAAGCTTATATATATATATATATATATAATTTAACAAATTACAATAACCATTGGAAAAATGTTCCGAAAGCTTAAAAAAAAAAAAAAAAAGTCTCTGACGGCTCGGCCTACAGGCACAGGTAGATTTCGAAGACGCAGACCGTGGGGCGCTGTTTGTTGGGAATAGCGGAAGAAATGACCTTTTTGCCATGATGCGGCAGTTGGAACCGCCTACTTCGAAACCTAACTTGTTTGCAGGTGGAACCAGCACGGATTTTTTTTTTTTTTTTTTTTTTTTTTTTTTTTTTTTGCTGTAAGAGTTGGTCCTATAAAAAACTTGTCAATATAAAAGTTTTAGATATTAGTAAGAGGATTTATAATAAATTTAAGCGGATTTGAAATCTTGGGAATTGACGAAGTTATGAATTTTTTTCTTCTAAAACCCCCATTCCCCCCCCCCCCCCACCCCTTGGAGCCATTTTTAATTATATCAAAAATCTGTCCTACATAAATTTTCGGCCCTTCTCCTAGAAGTAATAATAACTTCAAACGGATTCGATACGTATCATAATTATGAAATTATGGGTTTTTTTCTGTTTTCACAAAAAGCCCCCCATCCCCCCCCCCCTGGTTCGATTTTGCCCATTAACGAACTTGACCGAGATTTTATGTACCTTGATTTTAAGTATCAGTTTCGAAAAGATGCGGGAGTTGGAACCGCCTACTTCGAAAAATAACTTGTTTGCAGGTGGAACCAGCAGGAATTTTTTTTTTATTTTATTTTTTTTTTTTTTTGCTATAAGGGTTGGTCCTATAAAAAACTTGTCAATATAAAAGTTTTAGATAATATTAAGAGGATTTATAATAAATTTAAGCGGATTGGATATCTTGTGAATTGACGAAGTTATGAATTTTTTTCTTCTAAAACACCCCCTTCTCCCCCCCCCCCTTGGGGCCATTTTTAATTATATTAAAAATCTGTCATACATACATTTTCGGCCCTTTTCCGAGAAGTAATAATAACTTTAAACGGATTCGATACGTATAATAATTAAAAAATTATGGGTTTTTTTTCTGTTTTCACAAAAAGCCCCCATCCCATCCCCCCCCCCTTGGTTCGATTTTGCCCATTAACGAACTTGACCGAGATTTTATGCCCCTTGATTTTATGTATCAGTTTCGAAGAGATCTGTGCAGAATTATTGCAGTTATCGTGTCCATAAAAAAGTGACATAGATAGATAGATAGATAGATAGATAGATAAAGTTTTGAACTGGGGGTGGTTTTGGGTTCTGGGAGTCATGATCGGCGTAGATTTGCAAAAATTTTTCAAAAATTCCAACTTATGTGAGAATGGAATAGGTAGTATTTCTTACGAAATCTACATAAAAAACACTGTACGTTCGTGTTATAGCGGAACCCACAATTATGATTATGCCAAAGTTGCAGTTATGATTTCGCCAAGTTCATCACAAAGCTTATATATGCATCCTATATACGCATATATATATTCCAAACACTCCTACACGTGCCAAAAATTGTCATTATACACATATTATTTATATACACATTATGTATACACATATTGCAGTCAACAGCGCCATCTGCTTGATCGCAGTCGACCTCTACTTAATGGTGTATCGGTGTCTTGCACATTCGCGTTCACCTGCTGTGTCGTCTCTCGCCCATAGCCGTTCAACGCTTCGTCCGTAGGCAAAGCCCTGATTTTTTCATGGAGGGCTTTTTGAAGCTTATAAAGCGGTATGACAAATGTCTCAATGTACTTGGTACTTATGTGGAAAAATAAAGTTATGTTTTATCTTTAATGTCTCATTACATTTTTTGTCTTTCATACACACCTCTTTCCACAGTCGCCAGGGGAAACTTATTTTCCGACTGCCCCTCGTATATTACTTTAAGAAGTGTCAAAAAATTATTTACTGAATTACAACTGATTTCAGGTATAATGAAACAAGACGTCTTATACCCAGTCAGTCGTTTGGCTTTCAAAACATTGAACTTTCATGCGCCTTCAGGGCGGTATCTCCCCAAAGGCTTTCAGATACACATTACATTTGATCTAAAAAGCTTTTGTATGAATATTTTGTATATTTGTCGTCCTTGCTGCTGTATAACTAAAATCCGAACAACCTTTTGACTAGTACTGCAATGTGATAACGTATTTTCTATATCTATACTCCCGAAGGGTCATTGTTCCTTTGGGTATTTTAGTACAATGTCCAGTTGGTACATTGAGTCATAGGCAATGTTACAGAAATGAGAGCTCACCTTGTCTCTCTTTACCGACCACTACCTCTGTCTGGTTGGCGGTAACTTTCCAGTTCGCATCTTCTACGATCATCTTTGATCTCTCTCACTCCTGTCCGCCGTAGTTTATTTGCAATGATTATGATAGTAAAGAGAGTCGAGTGATATGGCAATTGCTTACATGCGCAAAGTGATAAATAACAGCGATTCGTTTTCAGATTTGAGATGTTTTTTAAAAAGAAAGAGTAAAACTCCTATTTGAAACTATGCGATTTAGGGGAACAACGGAAGTAAAAACAAGAATAATTTTACATAGAACAGAACATGAACAAGAAACGGCAGTTCGAAATAAATTCTGCAGCTTCCATAATAAAAAATATAAGCTTTAAAAAGGTGATAAAAAGGTAAGGTCATATAGAGCAGTTTGTTTATTGTGTTTGGTGTGCATAGCATTCATCGTTCATTTATAGGGACACAAAACAATTCGGTTACTGTACTGTCTATCCATAATAATGGAATATCATTTGCAGGAAGTGCGTTTTCAGTTGTGGTAAGCGTTTTTAAATTTTACTCATTTTTTGCGTATTACTTGGTGCATGTAAATATTAAAGCTGCTATACAGGGCTGCACAAAAGATCTCGAGTACATTTAGGTTTATTTGCGGAAACTGCTGTAGGGGAATTTTCAACTGTGCCATGCGTTTCCTAACGGTAGTAAATTTTCAAATACTATGTAGTATATATACACTGTAAAAAAAAAAATTCCCGAAAAAAACGGAAATTGTACTGGCAATCGAGACGCCAGTACTATTTCCGTTTTTCAACGGAAAAAAAAAAAATCCGTAAATTCCAGGAAATTTTCCATGATTTCTGAAATATCCGTTTTTCAATTTCCGTTTTATAACAGATATCTTCCGTATTTTTTAGAAATTTTTATAATGTTAAAATAAACATTATAGAACCAAAAAAAAAAAAAAGTTTCTTCTCAAGAACAACTTTATAAAGGACAGATGTACTGCTTTTATTTTTATTTTTTGAGTGAGTTTTGTGTAAACAACCACCCTTCCCTCGATGATTGACACACGATGAGGACCGAACCCGCAATCTTTCGCTTACTGAACCGGAGGTCCCAACCCCTACACTATGATTAGATATTCAACGGTTTCAAGCGTTGCTACTTATTTGCGTCACTTTTTATGATGCAAAAACTTAAAGGTTCCATGAATTTTTTTTTCAGTTCCAATGTTTTTAATATTTTCTTTTCATATTTTTCAATATTTTGCTTTATTATATGATGCTTTATAACAGACAAATTTTAGCTTATTATGTATTATATGCGTAAAACATTGTATTAAGAGTCATTGTATGATTGCATCCTTTTGTAATAGTACAACATTTTCTTTTTTTTTTAACATATACTTTTTTAAATTATTTGTCTGATAATCTATTTATCAATTCCAATAAAAAATAATAATTATCTGAAGGAGACGTATTTATTACATGCTATTAAAATAACTTTTCGTTATCTCTTATTTTAAAAAGCTTACGTAAATAAACAATTTTATAATAAATTAAATTATTATATTTGAGCTATGCTGAGAACTTTTGTGTACGGTTCTGTCAAACTGAATAGTTTTACTAATATTAAAACAAAAAATTGATTCTTAAAGACAATTTCGAAATTAATGATCTTGTGATAGGTAAGATTTAAATTTGGACTTATTGATTTAGTTTAAATTAATTTAGTTTAATTAATAAAATTATAAGCTTAAGAAATAAATTATAAAGTTAATAAAATCATAAACTTCATTTTTATAAAAGTAAAGAAAAAATATTAACTATTTTTATAAATTTAAGGAAAAAATTATAAACGTTGTAAAATTATAATTAATAAAATAATAAATTTTAGTTTAATTCATAAATTTATAAGCCAAATCAGTTTAGTTTAATACAATTTACATAGCGATAACTTGCAGAGATATTATGTTATGAAACCTTTAAATAACCCAATATTGCCTCACGTTAGAAAAGTTAAAATAAAATTTTAAAAAATTAGTGAAAAAAAAAAAGTTCTAATTTTGAAGCACTATCAATTAAAAAAAAATAGATTTAAAAAAAATACTTTTCTGTAACTTATAAAAACAAAATCAGTTTCTAAATATTTTATTAAGAAAATATAAATATTACTATTATTTTCACAAAAAATTACTGTCCAGACATGGTCCCGTTTAGAATGGGCTAGCATGTCGAGCCGGGTCAGGCCTGGATCCTTGAAGAACTCTAGTAAATATAACAATCTTAATTCCCATTTCAAACAAGGCGATTTCTATACGCAAACCTCTAAAAGTTATTTACGGAAATTGCACTGTTTTGGAAGAAATACGGACATTGTACCGTTTGGAAGGAAATACGGACAAAATCCATTAAATTTACGGAAAACTTTCTGCATATTTACGGATTTGAAATCTCCTTTACGGAACTAATGTCATTTACGGAAATTATACTGTTGTTTTGGAAAAATGAAACTTCTCCGTGAATTTTTACGGAAAATCTCTTGTATTTTCACGGATTTTTTTTAGAGTGTACATACCTGTAGATATACCCAGGGGTCGGAAGTAGCGCGCTACTACACTGTTAAAAATTTGCAGCAAACTGTCCAGTCATTTGACCATTTTTCTAGAAAACGGTTCCATAACCGTAATTTAACTATATTCTGACCATAAAAGCAGTAATAATACGGTCAGAATATAGTTAAATTACGGTTATGTAACCATTTTCTACAAAAACGGTCAAATGACTGGACAGTTTGCTGCACATTTTTAACAGTGTAGTAGCGAAACTACTGTAGCTGCTCTTTTTTACTGTAGTTTGCAGTGAAGTGAACTACATTTTGAATAATGTAGTATAGCGAGTGGCACGATACAAAAAATCCGTAGTTTGTAACAAGAACCGACGCTACTCTTAATGCTACTTCAGGGGTGCGAAATGTACCATTCTGCAAATCGCATTGCCAAATTTTGCTTCTTTTGTGCAAAATTTGTTCTGCTCAATGATTTGCTAATCTCAGCTGCAGCGTATAACAACGTATCGCATGAAGTGATAGATTTTCCCCATTGACACTTGCTGCTAAAATCAAGTGCTAATCCACCAAATGAATTAATTTTTTTTTCTGGCAAAACTTTTCTATTGACTCATTATTAAGACTTCTTGTTTCAACGCCTGTTTCTTAACATTCGGAATTTCTTGATTTACATATTTATTTATTATTTGCACCTAGAGTACTTTATTTGCAGCAAAATTAGTAATGAGTGATCACTTTTATACCATGACTGTTCTAAAGTATCTATTGACAAAAGAATAAAGTAGGATACAAGGTAATCTGTATTCAACTTTCTAGAGTTTTTGAATATTACATGACATAGTTTGAAAAATTGTGTAGCACTGTGTAGATTTATTGGAACTTCAAACATGCACGGAAAATATAGCGAAGTCGTCTATCTAAACTCAAGAATATGATATTAATCCATTTTCTTACTTGGTGCTATGCGAAAGGGTTAAACTTTGTCAAGTCAGACACAACACAAGTTAGTAAAATTGATTTAAGTCCGTAAAAATTTTTGCGCCCTCTGAAAATCCAAGGTCTGCGCCCTTTCCTCTGGCCCAGTCCGACCCTGGAAATATCCCCTGTACCATCCGAGGTGGCCTATTACACCAGGAGTCAAAATTGCTTCTACCCTCAGGCGACAGAATCTATGGCTTCAAAAGAAGCAACTTTTTATTGTTGGAGCAATTTTGCTGCGTATAGGTGTTACTTACTTGGTATAAAGAACCAATGTCGTCCAGAACAGCCAATGAAATTCTTGGAAAACTGACGAGGGAAGAACTTTGATCGTTGTGTTGCGGCAATTTTTGTCGGTTCAAATTATCTCATGTAATAGGTACCTTAATAGTTCAACGCCGGTAGAAAGGCAGCCAATCACAAGAAATTACTGGACCCCCCCCCCCCCTTCTACACACCGTACGTAAAGTGCTGAGCTGATTGAAAGGCCTTGAGCTCGATCTATTTGTAAAATGAACGAATTATTTTCGCAAACATTTGTAACAATATAATAATTTACTAAGTAGTAGCTCGTGAAAAATCATTGGCGAGAAATATATAAAAAATAAGAGTTTTTTTTTTCCCCTTTATGTAACTGAAAATAGGCATCGAAAGTACCAAATATTATCTAATAAAAATATTGAGAAAAAAATAATTATTTTACCTAGAAATCATGTAGCGTTTGTTTCAAAATATATTTGGATGATTTCTTTTTTTCCTTTAGATTTCATCAATGTCGTCAACGGTGTTTTATTAAAAAATAACTATCAAATTTTTTTATTTTGGATTATGTGCGAAGTATAAATCACATCGAATATTATTTCTCAATGAAGTAGTATTAATTATTATTTTATCATTTTCTATATATTTTTTAATTGATTATAAAATAAATCCTTCCTTAAAAGTTGAGATAGAAAAATTATAATTCGATTAAAAATTCTGATAATGGATTTTTATGCCGAAAAAAAATCAACAACGTGTTAAGAAAAAAAAAGAAAAAGAAATGTGTGAGTGTATATTTGAGTTTTACGAGAAGATGTACAAATGTTAACAAATGTTACATTGTAAACAAATGTTACAAATGATTTTATTATAATAGGTAATGAATTCTAACATCAAAATAAATTAAACTTTATTATTATTTTACCCATATTTCAAGAATTTATCAATTTTGAACAAAAAAATATATATATATAATTTGGCGGTACATCTAAACATTACATCTTCAATTCTTCTAAATAAATTTTTGATTCCTTTTAGCCGAAGGCTCTTCTGACATTTCCCTGTGCATTGAAGTAAATAAAAAAGAATCAGAGTTTTTATTTAAAAATACTTAACGTTTTTCTTTAAAAGCGACTGTTAATTAAGCCAGTTTAGAACATATAACTTATTTTTTGTGCATTGCATAGATAAAAAAATCAAAACAGTCCACGATTAAAAAGCGAATTAAATTAAATTAAACTGAATTTAGGATGAAGTGTACAACGTAGCCATTTGTTTATTGTTAGACTTATAATTATTTTTTTAAAATCTGAATTCAATCAAAAATACTTTAATTTGCCACCATATAGTGCTATTTAGCAGTCTTTTAAGATGACAAACTTCAATTAAATAGGAACTATTTATAATTTCTTCGTGTATTTAATTTTGTCAACATAAAGAGCTATCCAGTAGTGTTTTAAAATTTTAAAATTTGAATTAAATAAGAACTATTTTTAATTTCTTCGTGTTTTAATTTTTTATTATTAGTATGTTCAGTGGCAATTAAGATAAGATACTCACCAAAAGTCTAATGGTGCTAAATCATATGATCTTGGCGGCCAACAGGATCATCTCTTGAAATAACACGAAGAATCAGGATTTTCATCAGAGTTGAGAAGTGAAATGAAAAATAATTGGTACGTATTACGAAAAACAGTTAGTTCTGCGAAAACCAAGTTGAGTAATATTTTCAAAAGCATTACCTAATTTCATCAAATCATTAGGCATGGGGGGAAGATGGCTGTCGACTCCCACTCACAAGTAACTGAGAAGGAGATAGGGGCGAAGGATGCACTATTCATATACTTTAACTTTAATGTAAAAGAATTCTACTGGAGACTTGGAAGTACATTTCTCTGTTTGTACACTCTTTATAAGAATATGCAAATGTCATTCTATCAGAAATGCACATTTTCAATACAAAATTTTCTGAAAAAACAAATGCAAACAAGTTGGAAATTGTACGTCAAACGTTACAAACGAGGTGCGTTCGTACGCACGTTTTAGAATTAAATTCATGATATCCCGTGCGTAGAACGGGTTAAACAGCCAGTTAAGTATATATTTTATGACACTGTTCATACAAATATCTTAACTAGTTATATAAATATTCAGATATATATGTATCAGCTAGTTATATAAATATTCAGATCTTGATGATTTTTAATTCTGTGAAATGAATTATATCGTCTGCAGAATAATTTCTGTCATAAAATAAGTATCTCGGTCGCTTGACGATTAAACTTCGGAAGCTCCTATAACAAAAAAGCACCGATTTAAAAAAAAAATCAAATTTCTTAATAAATATTTTTATTAATATCTCCTAAAGTTTTGATTCGATTTTAATAAAATTTGAAATGTCTCGACAAAATTCTGCAAAGATAATATATTTTAAATTGCAAACCATTTGGTTGGGTAGTTTTTGCGTTGTTATATGCGGACAGACAGACAGACGGACAGACAGACGGGCGGACAGACGGACGGACCAAACGACGACTATAGGTGCTACGTATTTATATAATTACGAACGCACCTAATTAAGGGTATATAAATATAAAATGTTTTCGCATTGCTTTGAGCTTATAATGTTTTTGAGATTTATTAATTTTGAGCTATAATTATTTGAGCATCGTGCCACTTATTTTTACGAATTGTGAAAAAATATTTATCAAAACTTCATTATTACATAACTTATTTATGCTATATTCGTAATCATGATAATCCAAGAAAATATAGTGTTCACAGATATAATGTTTGTTTAATAAATTATCTGTAACACAGTAAGTATTAGACTGAACTAAATGATGCTTCTGAATTCAGTTTTGTTCGATTAATATTACATGTTATTTTAATCAATTTGACTATTTTATAACGACCACGGAACTGATGCTGTGATCATGATTTTTTTTCAGAGTTACTTCAAGAAAAAGTAAAATGTTTTACAAGCAGTCCAATCAGGGTTACCCGTGTGTTAACTATTTCCGATATATTACCCAGTGTACACAACATAGATAATGATCGTTTTTAATTGAAAAGTCAAATAATTTTTTTACATTTTGTATATTTTCTTACATTGCTTAGCAACGACACCAACAAGCATTTTTGTTACTTTCGTATCAGTCGCATGTCAGCGGTCATTCGCGAAACATTTCGCTGTTTTTGGTAATATTTACGATTGTGATTATTTCAGTGTCTAAAGCACGTAATTCGATTACATATTCTGTTAAATTTGTGTTTCATTTATTTATTTATTGTGAAGTTCGAATTTTATTCAACAGTTTAGTTATGGAGTACTACACGTAAACAAGCAGATGCTGAATTAATAAGTGCAAACGGGCTAATCTTCGATAATTGGGATGCACGCATACTTTTTAAAAAATCATGCGTGAAAATTATTTTAAACATAATAAAACATCGGTAAATTAAGTTAGTTTTCAAACAAAATGTATTTGAAAATTACATTTTTTTTTTTTCTATTCGACGGTGTAAAAATTGAAATCGTGCGATATTTAGAAGTTAAAAAATTTGAAGTGAAAACGACATTTATTGGTCAGGTCATTGCCACCATCAATATGACGTCAGTGTTACTCACGGACATTCTTTTGTTTTATAATCCAAACTTCTGTCCAAAAATAAAGGGGCAGTGACCAAATACTTTCGCTTTTTTTACACGGTTTGTCGAATACCTACTGAAATTCTTGACAAATTGTCCTAGAACTTCGAGGATGTAAAGCACATGTTTGACTTCAAGAACAGTAGAAACAGTATACTGCAATTCAAAGATTAATATATTAAATATTGGATGAGAAATGCATCGGCATTTGTATGAAATAATTTTAAACTACGCATCCGCGAACAAGATTTTTGTTTTAATGATTTGGTAGTCAATTCTATAGAGTAACTTATTATAAAAAGACCAGTTAAATATCGTGAAAACTCAGAAAGTTATCGGCAATAGAGTGAGCTACTTGACAAGACAAATTGGAGGGAAAATCCAATTGGATGATAAGGAACACCCCCCCCCCCCCCAATTTGTCAATTACCTCACTGTATTGTTGATATTCTTTCTGAGTTTTCGCGATATTTGACTGGTCTTTTTATATGAGATGCTCTATAGAATTGACTACCAAATCATGAAGAAAGAAATCTTTGGTGTAGTTCGCGCATGCACAATAAAAATTATTCATACAAATGGCCATATCTCATCGAATATTCAATATATTAATTTTTTAATTGCAGTATATTGTATCTATACTGTTTTTGAAGTCAAACATATGCTTCACATCCTCGAAGCTCAAGGACAATGCGTCAAGAATTTCAGTAGGTATTCGACAAACCGTGTAAAAAGCGAAAGCGTCCAGTCATTGCCCCAAAATTTTTGGACAGCAGTGTAGATTAAGCATTCAGCTTATTGCTACCTACAAAGTAGCTAACAAGGTGACTTTTCAAACTGAAACGTTCAACGGCTGCCTTCTGCAGAAAATTGTAGGAGGTATTCATTTTCTGTCCACGGATATGACTCAGTTTAGTGTGACATTAGTTATCAAATAAAGCTATATTTAAAACAGAAAGCGCATTTTGTCAAAATTTCACACGAATATCGTCTCTTTACGCATGCGTCAATTTTTTTTTGAAGGATTCTCCCCTCAGAAATGATAAGACTGACTGATTAACCTGTTTAGCCTAGGGGAATTGAAAAGGGTTGATTGAAAATGGATGGAAATATATTTTTGCTCTGAGGTTGAAAGTTAAAGCTTTTTTTAAAAAAAAGAACTCATGTTTTCACTACTAAATATGCATATTTTTCGCAAAATTTTAAAGAGAGCTTGGAGATGGTTGTATTTATAACCGATTGAAATGTCAAAGAGTTCGGAAGATGAGGACTATTTTTTTATTGCTATGTTAAAGGAGCCGACGCGAAAACAAACAAACAAAAAAGCGAGAAGAAAACATCTCTTTTACAACTGGATAACACTATTTTTTCCCGAAATTTGTACACGGGCTGTAAACCGTTTTATTTATCACCCATAAAGATTTTAAAGAGTTAGGACAAAAATAACTTTTTATTTTAAAACTATGAAACGACACTACGTAAAAAAAACAACAAAATGAGTGCTTTTACTAAATATCAATATTTTTTCGCGAATTTTTCATCTTAAAATATAATTTCATACAAAATCGGGTTAAAGATATAAAATAATAAAAACTTGATTTTTTTTAAATTTATTTATTATTACGGGCCCGGGCAACACCGGGCGGGGGTCAGCTAGTAAGTATTTAATATTACCCTTTGAAATTTAATTTCGGATTCGTTTGAATGCACTGAATGTTTTAAAAAAAAGTTGTTTATCAGGAAAAAAAAAACGAAAATTTTGCAGACTCAATAAGTTACACATTATTTTTGTGAAAAATGATTATGGTTGTTTATTATTTGATTAACTGCATGTATTGTGTGTTTATACTACATAACATTTCCCTTATTATATATTTTTCCAATTGCAACTTCTTTTAAAATATGAATATTTCGTGATATCGTTTTGAAAGCTTCTACGAGAATGATCCTAATCAAACTTAAAAGTTTTGATTTTATTAACCTAATCCCTACAAAGGAATTTATACAGTTCGTTTGTGTGTGTGTGTGTGTGTGTGTTTTTCTATGTATGTCCACACATAAATTTTGAACGGACAGTCTAATTGTCATACTTTTTTTTTACTGGAAAGCCTTCTATTAGAAGATAGTCCCGTTTCAATATCATACGGATGTAAAAATAATATGTTTATCTGTCTGTCTGTTTTCATGTCTTTTTTTAACTTTATAGGTTTTAACTTGCATACAACTTGACCAATCATCACACATTTTGAGTATGGAATTTAAGTATACAGTACTAATTTACGTGTTTAAAAGAATCGTCATATGATGTAAAGTTTTTTTACATGACACTTCAAAAGTTTTATATATCATCGTTTACTGTATTACTGTGTTTCATCGTTTACTATATTAGTGTGTTTTATCGTTTGCGTCCAAATAAACTAAGTCACATCGTTTACGTCAACATAAGCGATAATGGCAACAGTAGGATTAAATATGGATGAGTCCTGCATCAAACTGGATAACCCGATTTTAACCGAATTAGCAGTAACTTTTTTCGTTGCAGTCGGGTTGATTTTGTTTGCTTCGGTTCCGGGTTAGGTTTTGACTCTTGTAGTTCGGATTTGGTAACCCGTTTTTTCAAAAGAAATTCACAACATTGTTTAGGATGAAAAAAAACTAGATAGTAGAATAGAAATGAATTTATATATGTTGATTTTTCTACATAAAAGTTACAATTGATATTAGATAGATAGATAGATAGATATTATGACAAAGTTATATATATTATAATTTCCTTTAAAAAGGATTAATTTTCTTTTATTTTAGGTTTCGGCTTGAAGTGCGTCGGGTTCAGGTCAGGTGTCTGGTTGACTTCAAATAAAATTTTTGGTATCCGGGTTAAGTATAACCCGACCTGTGCAGATCTGTAATGTGGATAACAGTACAGGGTCGCCAAAAAAAACACGAAGGTAAGAAACAATCCCTAGGAGTCGGTTTTATTCAATTTGTTGTTGTTGTTGTTGTTTGTTAAAAATCACTTGCTTTATACAAATTTAACATCCCAAAGGTACTACTAAAAAGAACATTTTTACTTAAGAATATTCAGAACTCTTTTAAAGATCAAAGTGTCTGGAATTAAAAGGTTATGAAATTTTCATGATGATCAATACAATAAAGCCTTATTGTACTAATGGACATACTTTTTATTTCATACACTGAGTGGCCGAAAAATTAGGAGCACCTCTTATTTGAAAGTAAACCAGTCCGACAGTGACGTAGAATGATGTAACAACGCAGAGTTTCTTCTATAAGAAACTCCCAGTTTTGTAAGACGTAGTTACCACGGAAGTTACTGTAAAAATGGGTAAGACAAAAGATTTAAGTGAATTAGAACGAGGGATGATTGTCGGTGCAAGAAGAGCTGGTGCAACAACGACTCTTCTCTGCAAATCTCTGAACCACTCTCTGAAACAACGACTCTTTTAGGATTTTTTCGACCAACAGTACCTCGGGTGTTTAGAGAGTGACAGTTGAGAAAAAAAACTTCAAGCGATAAGGACCATTCTGGTCGAAAAAGGTTGGTGAACAAGGGAGGTGACAGGTGAGTAGCATGCATAATCCGCAGCAACAGAAGGGAAACAACACGACAAATTACAGCTTAAATCAATGTAAATGCAATCCCAACGCATAACAAGACGAGCTTTGCAAAGGATTAGCTTTAGCTGCAGGAGGCCATCAAGAGTGCCTTTGGTATCACAGAAAAATAGAAAAAGACGCTTGTTGTGTGCTTACTATTGTGGGCTACTGTGTTACTACAAAACTGGTCAAAAACTGAAAAAAAGTAGCCTGGTCCGATGAATCTCGTTTCCAGCTCTATTACGCAGATGGCAGGATCAGAATATGGTGCAAACAGCACCTGCAAATGACAACTCTTCAGGCTTGTGGCGGTAGAATTATGGCATGGGGGATGTTTCCCTGGCGTACACTGGGTCCCTTGATATCTGTCGACACAACTGTAAACAGCACAGCTTACCTCAACATAGTTGCCGATCACGTACACTCATAGCTACTATAATGTTCCCTTATGGAGATGGTAACTTTCAGCAGGACAATGCATCTTGCCACCGTGCTCGATCGGTCTTAAATTGTTTTGAGGAACATCAATCACAGTTTAACCTGCTTCCATGGATCTCAATCCTATAGAGAATTTAAGGGACGAAGTAGAAAGAGCACTTCAAAGATTGGAAATGCCACCATCCAATCTGATCCAACTTACAGCTGCCATTATGTCAGCATGGTCCAACATTCCTCAGCAACGGTATCAGCAACTTGTTGAGTCCATGTCAAGAAGAATATCGGCTGTGATCAGAGCTAAAGGTGGACCAACTCATTATTAGAGGGTTTCTCTAATTTTTTAGTCACTCAGTGTAGATAGCAGCAAATTTGGCTAGAGTCCGAAAATTATAAATAATTTTTTTTAAGTTCCCTCTCTTTTTTAAATTCACACTCTTTGCAAACAGCTGACATTCTTAATACATTTTGCAAACTACACCTGAAGATTATATTATATATACATGAGAAGTTCCAACCTGAAATATTATATTCGTTGTAGTTGGAGGTCGCTAGTCCACTTTGACCTCCAACCACAACGAATATAATATTTCAGGTTGAAGCTTCTCATGTATATATAATATAATCATTATCAATGGTTTGGTGGAGTTCTGTGTGTACTTAACTGCGCATCAGTAAAAAGTTGCTGAAATGGCAGATGGTACCAACATGTGAATGAATTGTGCCAGGCTGGATATCATCTGGGTAACTCCGTGGCTAGAACGTTGGCGCGTATAGCCAAGGTCTCAGGTTCGAATTCTAGCCTAGTTACTTTTCACTCTGTTGGAGAAAAATTATTCAACTTTGACCTCCAACTACAACGAATAGACCTGAAGACTTTGATGTCAAGCCTTGTAATACACAGACAAATAAAATAATAATTATTATAATAAATAATTATACTCTGTTTTCGCAGTTGGTGTTTACTGGCCTTCTAAAATTACAGCATAATTTTTTAATTTAAAACAACTGTATATTTCAGAGCCTATCTTTGAAATTTTTGTTAAAAAGTGATAAAAGATCTTTATTCGTCTGTTTAATATCATAAAAGGGGGTTGCCCTGTTATTCTTACCTATAAAATTGTGCTTTAATTCTTATTTAAAGCTGTTCAATTTGCAGTGTATATATTAATTTTTTTAGAAACATTAACTGCTATTTTAAATGCTACAAAGATTAAGCTTAATATTGTTAGGAAGCATTCAACTCACAAATTGCAGTTCAAACTTTGAAGTCACCAAATTTGATTAAAATTTTGTATGTCGATGAAGAAAAGCAGAGGTTAAATTCTGAGTATGTAATGTCTTGAAAAAAAGTGCTTGATGCCTATTCTATATTTTTATTAAGTGATTTTTCAAAAAAATAAATAAATGAATAAATAAAACCGACTTGAAGGGATTGTTTTTTATCTTTTTGCACGAATGCTTATTTATTAATTTTGGATGCTTATTTTTTACTAATTTTGAATGGTTATTTATTCATTTTAAATGCTTATTTATTTATTTTAAATGCTTATTTATTTATTTTAAATGCTTATTTATTTTAAATGCTTATTTATTTTAAATGCTTATTTATTTTAAATGCTTATTTGTTTAACACTTACACAAGTTGGCGCATTTTTACTGAGAGGGATATGGCGCAACAGAGTGTTTTGTGGTAATCCTTTATTGTTATGCACTTTAAACCTCATTGTTGCCAATATCGCTCATGCTGCACGCACAGTAGATGATTCAAAATTAAAATGCTTGGCTTGTTCTTTTAAAAAAGAAAAAAAAAACAATATATGACTCGAAGACTATTTTTAAACCCATTAGTACAGTGAACCTTAACAACACATTCCAATTTCGTGACAAGTGGCCAATTTTAACGACAGTTAGAACTTAGAAAGTCGAAAAATAAAACCAGATACAAAAATACAAACTTAAATATACCATTTTTGAATTTTCATAAAATCTATAAGAGATTATCACTAAAACGAGCCCTTTTTACCAAAACAAGAATTGTGAAAATTGGAATATCTGTTAAAAAGTTGTGTATGTATGGACATATATTAACAAATGTATAAACAGTGAAATCTCGGTAAAACAAACAGTTTCAGGAACGCAAAAATTGTCCTGTTGACTGAGTGTCCGATTCAGTGTGCGATCATTACAATGGTTTTGCGGTCATCTATTAATTACGTTAATCTATTAGTTACGTTAATCTAATAATTACGCTACGCATATTTCGTGTCTTTTTTTCTATCCCTCCCTCCTCATATCCCACAAGTTCAGGGACGCCCTTTCAAGACTTTCTTGGGGATGGGGCAAAATTTTGTTTGGAGGTGGCAACTTTTGATCTGATCTTGTTCTACACAGCTGAAATGCAATTGATACAGATTTATTCTCATATAAACGTTTAAAAATTAGCCAAAGTAGCCATCAATGATAAATCTGTCTCACTTTGAAAATGTTGTACCAGCAAGTCTTTACCAAAAATTATTGATAATTATTCATTTCTGTGCCTAAAATGTTTTTTTAGCTTTTGAGCAATTTCTGAAAATGTTATTGAGTTTGACCTGTGATCACTGATACATTTTTGGAAATATAAAATTCCTTGGGGCAGGGGAAAACTGACCCCTTATCCTTCCCTAAATGAAGTTCCTTCACAGGTTGTCACGTGAAACCCCTCTCATCATGAGGCTATCGAAAAAGACAGGCTGCCGTGGTCCGTTCCACGTGTCTCTTTTTTTTTTTTTTTTTTCAAACCGCTTGAGTCCCGTAATGCTTGAATGCACGAATGCAGGTGCACGAAAAGAGAATCACATGACTCTAGCTGTCTAATGCAAAGGGTAGTGCAGCAGCCTACTTGTTCTCCTCAGTTGTGATTTCATACTTTTGAAACTCTTATTTAGAGTTAATTTTGATTAAAGCAGCATTGCATTTAATTTTCTATATGCTATCTATAATCTACAGAAATAAATACCATAAAATCGTTTAGTCTAAGTGTGCATTTACTTCAACCTGTTACAATTCAAAGGAAAAAAAATTACCCAATACTGCCTGAATAAAAATATATGAAGTTTAATGAACTGTATTATGCTGCTTGCAAGTAATGCCAAACTAATCGTTTCTTATTTTTGGCGTGATGTTGCAACTTATCCATCTCTCCCTTTCCCCCGTCACACCAATGCTGATAAGTGACAAATAGAAAACTCCTGATCAGAAAGAAAGAGCGCTTATTAAGTGTAATTGAAAAGCTACTGCATTGGACAAATTGAAGTCTGAATAAAATTTACACATCAATTTTAACGATATCAAAATTATTTATCCCTTTACATTTTATTTTATTTTGGTTATTCGTGAAACTATTAAAATTTTCCTATATAAAGGAGCTATTTACAATGATTCCGAAAATTCCCTAAACTTTGGAAAGAACTACTTCAAAAGGTGAAGAATAGAAGTCAGGACGCTATTAGCAATAATAAAGTCCAATGATGCCAAACGATAGCGATCTCCGTACACTATCTTAATGTATACTATAGTGTTCAGAGAACGATAGAGATTCATCATACCGTCAAAACGGCTTGCAATATGAAGCCAGTTATCGTTCAAATCACTCGGCCCAAACAAAACTAGCGCATGGAACAAAGCTGAATTCATTGGACGGGGAGGGGTTTTCAAAGCGAGATGCCAGTATTTGGGCCGACTTGTGACCGTTTTTAACCGGTTTCAAGGTTGCATTTTTAGCTTCATTCCAAACCAATACATTTCACCTCTAACTTTTTCTGAACTCTACGGTGTATACCTTGTTTATGATACCAGTTGATATTGAAACAGGTTGGTCACAGGGCTTTCACGCTTATTTAACGACTTTTATTTTTACTTTTTAGTTTATTAAAGTTTATTTGCAGCTTTTTATCTCTTAAAAAATTAATTATGTTTGTTTCTATACTTGATTTAACTTATTTCTTTTATGTCTCCCATCTGCTTTGTAGTGCCCATGGGTGACGAGGTGAACATCTACAGCATCAGCGGAGGCAGTAGGGGCATGCAACCCGCCCAAACAACCCATACAACCAAGCAACGACCCCCCGCAGTGGTTATCACTCAGGACTCGGACAACTCGCTTCTCTCGGTCGGAAACCAGGGACTGCTGGGAGGAAGCACCCTTTCCCTGGCAACAGGACAGCAGGGGTCGAGCCGGGCCGGATCTCCCAGGCACGGCCAGGCCAACAGCCGCGTCCACCCGGCCTCAGACGGAGGACTTCTCGCCCGGGCAGGGTCTACCTTCGACGTCTCGACGGCGGACCTCACAGAATATGCGGGGTGGCACATACCCGGTGAGATGACATTTGCTTATTTAATTCATTATGATTATTCTTTCCTCTTTTATAATAGTACGGGAGGTAGTAAATTTTGTTATTGAATAATTTATATAAGCTGATCATAAAATATGTAATTGATCTTATTTAACCAATCACGAAAACAGCCGTCCAACGGTCGCGACAGTGGTCTTTATTTCAACCGTTGTGCCATGACGCACTGGTGCGCCAATGAGATGACCTCAGATGTTCCGCGAAAATTTTCAGTCAGAATTTTCAAATAATTAACGCAGAATGTAAGCGATTAAACTAGCTAAAAATTTCTATTTTTAAATACCGGTGATAAAGTATTAAAAATTCTGTAAAAGCCACTCGTCGTAAAGGGATTAGATAAAAGTATTACTGACTTAATTTTACAAACTTCAAATTTATATTGCATATTTTATAAAGACTAGTTGGTCCGTCTGGCGTTGCCCGTAAATCAGTAACTTTCTTTTTCAATTTCGATGAAAATAGTCATTTTCGGCGCGTATTCTGTTCTAAACAAACCTCTTTCTGAACGAGACTCCGGCACTCGTCCCATCTGCCTACGGCACCGTATAGTCACAATATCATTTAATTTCAATTTCCACCGCTAGGGGGCGTGAAATAATCTTACTTAGCTATCTATATCTTAATTCTTGTTAAGTTGAATGAATCAATTCCCGTTGAAGAAGATTCCAAACATTTTTTCGAAAACTTTGGTCGAAATATGAAACTGCCTATATAGAGGGAGAGAAAGAGATAGATTATTATGAGCCCACCAACATCTGTAGATTAGGAGTGAAATGTCTTTGATGTTAGTGCTTCTGCACGAATCTCAAAAAATCAAGCAGAACAGTTATTTTGTCAAGACAAGGTAGAACAAAAAATAAACGCGCCAAGAAACAAACATAAGACCGCTTACTGCTTAATATGCGGTAATCAATTTCTCCATGTTAATTCGGCCAAACCTGATCCTGGGAGTGTAAAATATCAAATGCTAAGAGAATTAAAATATATGTAAACGAATCTTACATATAACAATATATAACATATAACAAAATATTACCATATAAAAATAATATGTATAATTAAAAAAAAAAAAACAGGATATAAAATTTAAAAAAAATCCATAGTTCTTTAGTGCATATTCTAACATACTTGTAAAAATTTATGTAATGCAAAAATATTAAAAATTCACATAGCACTTTATTTTTTTTAAACATGTGAAAATTGGCAAAATAAAAGGGTTTTCTCGTGAATAATAATTAATAAATATGTGTACTTTTAAATGAAAAAAAAAAATCATTGCTTTATAAACGATAATAAAATTGTTACGTTTTTTTCTACAAGTCTCCTTTAATAAAGTAGAAAATAATTGTTTAAATTTTAGTTTTACAAGGAGAGGGCCAAGCTTGGTAATCACAGATTTTGATTATTTTTATATATGTTGTAGGGTAGAAGCCCCTTAGTCTCAGGTTCAACGGATTTTATACAACGCTCCTTAGTTCTCGAGAAATGGGGGTTCTATAATATTATAATACAACTTAAATACCGTAATTTCCGGCCTATAATCCACGGATCAACATGTTTCGACCCGGAAATTTTATTTTATAAAACATAACTTACTAAATCGCTGTAAATATTTGACCTCAATTATTGAATAAAATTTCTGGGTCGGAAATTTTATTTTATAAAACATAACTTACTAAATCGCTGTAAATATTTGATCTCAATTATTGAATAAAATTTCTGGATTCTGGGTCGGAAATTTTATCTTATAAAACGTAACTTACTAAATCGCTGTAAATATTTGACCTCAATTATTGAATAAAATTTCCGGGTCGAAACATGACTGTTTGATCCGCGTATTATCGGCCGGAAATTGCGGTATTTAAGTTGTATTATAATATTAGATCCCCTATTTCTCGAGAATCAGTGAGCGTTGTATAAAATCCGTTGGACCTGGGATTAAGGGGCTTCTACCGTTCAACATATATAAAAATAATCATAATCTGTGATTACCAAGATTATACCTCTCCTTGTTAGTACTATCACACTTCTCTTTTCTCGTTTTAAGAGCTCACGCCACATTGTCTATCGAAAATGTCGATGTTCTTAAATGAATAGATGTTTCCTGTCGATATATCTAGAATAACTAAACAAAAAGCTGACATATCAGTATCTGGAAAAGCTTGTTGTGTAATGATCCGGCAAACACTAATTGTGCGCATCGGATACTAGATAAATATTTTAAAGGATGTTTAGCGTCCTTCCTAGCTTGTTTCTAATTTTGGGCTGAAAATATCTCCCTCAATCCCAAAATACATAGAGTCGGGTGTGGTTAATGTCTCAATAACGTGGTTACGGAATAAATGAAAGAAAAATCGATATCGTAATATTCATTATTATCAACAGATCAAGAGAAATTTCTGTTTGGGGGGGTCAAAATTCAACTGGTATTTATTGTTAGCATGAAAAGTTTCTTTATACTCAGCTATCAAGTTTCATAGTTACTATCAACACTGCAAATATTTATACACTTTTCAGAACACTTATTTTGTCCCCTTGTTTAGCACACTTTTTGGAACAGTTTTCAGAACACATCTGAGACTTTCTAGCACACTTTTTGAACACTTTTGGGAACACGTTTGAGAACACTTTTCGGAAGACATTTTGTCCCCTTTTTCAGCACACTTTGTAGCGCACTTTTTGGAACACTTTTCAGAACACTTTTGAGAACACTTAATTTGTTCAGCACACATTTTGAACACTTTTGGGAACACATTTGAGAACACATTTTGTCCCCCTTTTCAGCACACTTTGTAGCACACTTTTTGGAACACTTTTGAGAACACTTTTGAGAACACTTAATTTGTTCAGCACACATTTTGAACACTTTTGGGAACACATTTGAGAACACTTTTCGGAACACATCTTCCGTATTTTATGGAAATTTTTATGTCGTTAAAATAAAATTTATAGGACCAAAAAAGAAAAATAAGGTACTTCGTGAGGACAACCAGATACATTTCGGCATTCGTTACTAATTTATTCTTTATAAATTATAAATAATCATATAACTTGCTCTAAGAATTGCGAGATAAACCATTCCATGGCTTAAAACATTAGAAACTAGAAAACATTTGCTATAATCAAAAGTTGGCGATATTTTCGAGCAAATATAGTTTTTCGCTATCGATAGCTTTAGCGAGACCGCGAATTTGGTAAATCTGTTCGATTGGAATGATGGGTTCGATAACTATGATAGCTAAAAATTTGCGGGGACTGTGTTTCATTTGTAATTTTTTTAATTTATTTATTTTTTAAATAAACCTGCCGAGCAGGGCTTGTAGAGCTTAAGCCCTATGGTAGGCTTTCCTGCTTGGTCGAATTGAATTCAATTGAATTGGGTTGAATTGAATCTTAGAAAAATACGGTGAAAAATATTTTTAGTAATTATTGATAGTCAGGGGTAGACAAGGGACCGTACACACGCTGAAAAAAATCCGCCTGCGACTGTCTCCATTTTTGTGTCGGGAGTTCAGGCCTAATATTCAGGGGGCGGTGGTTAATGTCTCAATAACGTGGAACGGAAGCTAAGGAAAAATCCATATCATGTACCCCGTTATCAACAGATGAAGAAAAAAATTATGTTTAAGGAACGGAATTTCACCGATATCTAATTTATTTATTATCAGAAGAAAATTTTACTTTATCCACAACTATCACGTTTTATAATTAATATTTATTTAATTATCATATGATTATATTTCATGAGCTTAACATTAAAATAAATAAGTCATTCTTTGTTTTAAAACGTTAGAAAATAGAAGAAATTTGTTGTTTGTCAAGATATCGATATTTTGAGGAGAATATATTTTTATTTTTTATTTTTTTGCTGTCTTTAGAACGACTTGACAAAAAATTAAGTTTATCAATAAGATAAAAATTGCTTTATCAATTCATGGGATAATTTTTAGTATCGCTAATTATGTGTATCAAATACTAACGAAAAAATTTAAAGAATGTTTAGAGTTCTTCTTCTTTTGTTTCTAATTTCAGTCTGAAAATATTTCCTCCAGTCTCAAAATATATCGGGTGTGTCTAATGTCTTAATAACGTGGAATGGAAGATAAGGAAAAATCGATATCATGTAGTCTTAGTTATCAATAGATGAAGATAAATTTCGGTTTAGAGAACGAAATTTCACTGGTAGTTATCAGAAGATAAATTTTCTATATCACAGCTATCACGTTTTATAATTAATATCTATTTAAATATCATATGATTATATTTCAGGAATTTAACTTTATAATAAGTAGGCTATTTCGTGTTTTATAATGTTAGAAAATGAGGGATATTTGTTGTTTGTCAAAATATCGATATTTTGAAGCCAATATTTTTAGAACTTCTTGAAGAAAAGCCAAGTTTATCAATAAGATCAAAATTGCTTTATCAATACATGGAGAACTTTTAAACATCGCTAATTGTGTGTATTACATACTAAACGTAAAGATTTAAAGGATGCTTAGAGCTCTTTCTCGCTTGTTTCTAATTTTGCATTGAAAATATTTCCTCCATTCTCAAAATATATCGGGTGTGGCTAACGTCTCAATAACGTGAAATGGAAGATAAACGAAAAATCGATATCCTATACTCCGTTATCAACAGATTAAGAAAATTTTCTATATTTAAGGAACGAAATTCCTCTGATATCAGAAGAGAAATTTTCTTTATCCAGAGCTACCGAATTTTATAATTAATATCTATTTAATTGTCGTATGATTATATTTCAGGAGTTAGACATTAAAATAAATAGGCCATTCCGTGTTTTTAAAGTTAGAAAATGGAGGAAATTTTCTGTTTGTCGAGATATTGGTATTTTGTTTTGCTATCGCTATCTTTAGAACAATTAGACGAAAAGCCATCTATATATGTAAAACGCTAAAGTACGTAGCGTCAAAAAAGGGATTATTTATGTTTTGCCTATGACAACGTGTGTTTTTTTTTCACTAATTTGCGAATATTAAGAAAAGTATTTCAAGTATCGATGTAAAACTC
Organism: Maratus michaelseni; assembly: GCA_963931845.1. Classification (NCBI taxonomy): domain Eukaryota; kingdom Metazoa; phylum Arthropoda; class Arachnida; order Araneae; family Salticidae; genus Maratus; species Maratus michaelseni. Next base: position 28,880,569 of record OZ007588.1, on the reverse strand, counting down.
ACCATACATATGTATACTCACAATACAGTACACTCTTTTTCATTATATGAAATCTCACTTTAGTATCGACAGTTTGTATGACCACAGTCATTCGACTTTTAAGTCCATCTGTGTCAGGAATTTGAAATTGCTAAACACTTTTTTTCGCATAACCTACTAAAAATATCCAAAGGTGCGATATCTAGAGATCAAGGTAGTAGTCAGGATATTAGACCCCTTTCATTGATCTGATAGTATATAGTGCTCAGTGTAGTGGTTCAGGTGTCCTAATCCGAAAGAGTTACAGCAAAAAAAATTCCAACAGGAAGTCGTGAAATGTGAGGAATGTCGTAAAGCGATTGGCGATTCAAGCGCTTGCATGCGACTATCGCTTCAGGAAAATCCTGTGCAAGCACATTGTATTACATGTGTTTTTAACTTGCCAATAATGATTATATTTTTGCACAATTTCAAATTTCGTGTAACATTAGTGTTCTGTGTTATATGACAAAGTAAAAAAAATATCCAAATTTAAATCTCTAAAACGTTCAAACGAGTTTCTAATAAATAATGATTTTAATAGAACTTTAGCATTAGTTAAAGGAACGATTTGCCTGTACCGACAGCTCCATTCAGCGCCCTAAATGGGCCCTTTTAAGTCCCAATAATGAGAAAATTTTCTACAACAAAAAAAGCTAGTTTCGAAAACCACTAATATAGGTCGTATAATATTTTTATACAGAAAGATAACATGAACTACACAAATTATCCATCTAATGAGCATGAAACATGTTCAATAGGATGGCCATTGTTGTCTGCTGTCATCTGGAATCGCAATATAGCACGTTCAGTGGTTTACTGCAATCTAAGAGGATAGAACAGGAGGAGTCGTCATATCAATATTCCCCTGTGCAAAGTTTTCAAGCTAACAAACGAGTTCTTTCCCGTACTCCTGCATACGCCATATTTGACTTTGACCAATATCAGCCCACTTAGCTAGTGGTCTCCAGTGCAAGACCGTGACCTACGTTATACACGGCCGGTGCATGACGTTTAAAACGTCACATGGATTGGATCATTTTTACACGCTGATTGGTGCAAAGCGACACGCCCCTCCCCGTTTTGCACCAATCGCCGTGTAAAAATGATCCACTACATTTGACGTTTTAAATGTCATTGTATAACGCAGGTCGCGGCAAGACGTGTGTGATGCCTCAAATGTGGCGGTTGCAGAGGGATAGGACCTTCTTCAAATGACGTCATTTATGTACACTCCTCCAATTCTATCCTCCTAGACTGTAGTACATGCTTCAGAATGTTGCGCACATGGTGTGTGACAGTAGAACAAATCTTTGAGAAACTTTCTTTGATCTAAAAATTTGGGGCCTCTGTGGCCGAGTGGTTAAGACACCATTCCGCTAATCGCTTGAGAGCGTAGGAGTCAGGTCGGCGGGTTCGACTCCCGCCAGCTCCATTGCACACACTTTGTGGAGCTCCCGGATGTAACTCTTTGGTGTTATAAATTTCCTTGTGGCTATCTCGTCCCTGTATATTGACGATGACTTATAAGCTGGCACTTGATGTCAAGCACACAAGTCAGATGTATGTTCTCAATAAACAAACAAACAAACATCTAAAAATTTTTCACATCCTTAAGGTACTCCCTGAATCTCATGACTTCTTGATAAATAGTTTTTACATTTTATTCATCCCTCTCGGAAATGTGTAGTTTAATTCAGGACACCTTGCACTTAGTTTTATTCTTTTTTCAAATTGATTTAAGAAGATGAGAAATAAATGCCTTTTCTCTGTTCACAACAATCTGAATTAGTCTAATGACACTTTTCTCTGACCCTGTCTAGAACCGGCACCACCAGAACCGGAAGAAACGAACAACCGGTGGTGTTCGGCCAGAACACGCCGTGCCACCCTAGGTTTCTTCATCACCGTGATCATCTGTTCCACCTGGGTGTCGGTGACTCACCTGATGAAGTGGGCCTATAGGTCGCCCCTAACACTAGCACAACAACTAGCCAACGAAAGTAGCACAACACCCTTCATATTCAACGGATCATCGGTGTCGTCAACGGTCGCGCTGATGTCGTCATCCTCAGAGCCCTTCCAGGCACCCTTTATGGCCACTTGGTTCTTTACGGCATGCAACTGTCTCTTCTTTCCAGTGTATCTCTGCCTACGCAGGAAGGAAGTGCACAAGAACAACACAGACATCGAGTAAGTGTTCGTTCTAGTATATTCCGTTATTATACCTAGGATATAGCGCCTAGAATACATAGTGTGGAAATCTGCTACAAAATAGTACTAAAAAATTGAATCCAATAAATGTACAACGTTGCTGAAAAGATAACGATGGGATCGCAGCGCCATCTGCTAGCTCTTCTCAGCGTAAACATTGTATGTCAACGGAAACGTTGCGAATGTTTCGGCTGGAATGATCGCCTTATTATCGTACGAGCACCGTTGCACATTTATAGGCTACAACTTTTTAGCACTTTTTAAAGCATTACAAGGATAGCCGGTTTCCACACTATGTATTCTAGGCGCTGTACCTAGGGTGCCTCGATATGAGAGTGGCAAAATAAAATGTGATTGGTTGAGACGATTCTGGACAATAGTTGCCAAGCATGTTGGCGAGCCTGCCATTATCGCCAAGCTAATGCTTGTTAACTTGTTTCAACAGAGCTACACTAGATATGGGGCTTGCTCATTCATTCGAGGCTAACGAAAAAGAAAGGCTACCGCGGTGCTTTGCGCGTATCTTTTTTTACAGACCGCCGGAGTCACGTGATGCTCGAATGCACCAATGAAGGTGTAAGAAAAGAGCATCACGTCACTCTAGCGGTCTGTAAAAAAAGATAAGTGGAATGCACCGCGGTAGCCTGTCTTTTTCGTTAGCCTCGCATTCATTCTTATGACGTCACAAACAATGACTGGCCGCGACCAGCGATTGGTACAACGCGACGCGCCCATCGTTTTGTACCAATCGCTCTAAGTCTTTGGTCGCGGCCATCCACCATTTGTGACGTCATGATAATGAATGAGCAAGCTCGGTATCTAGTGTAGCTCTGGTGTGACGTTTTAAAAATCATGAACCTGCCGTGTATAACCGAGAGTCAGACTGAGTAGAGCTGTCAACCTGTGAAGTCAATGGTTTCTGTACTCCACCGATATTTATTTATTTGGCTATGATGTCATACACTCACGCACAGTTCTCTTTTTTTTAATCGGTTATAAAAAGGAAAAAAGTCTCCAAATGTAGAGGATTTTTTTCCTTTAATGGCAACCTAGCTATTGTATTAAGTTATTGGTTTGGCGAGGACTTGAAAATCGTGCCAACCAAAAAGTCACCAAACATCGGTGCGTGAGTGTAACACATCTGTTCCATTTATTTTTTAAAGTTACAACATATACATATAAATTTTCGCAATTAACATATAGACATATAAGCAGTCAAAATTTTTACAAAGAACATATGAAAGTACAGACATTAAAAACATCAAAATTTTGGGGGAATGCGCAGACTCCGTACATATGAGCCTAGATATGAGAGAGGCGACATACGGGGTATAACATTTGATTGGTTGAGGCGATTCCAGGCAAAAGCGAATCACCGAACATCTTAGCGAGCCTGCCATTATCTCCACGCAAATGCTTATTAACTTGTCTCACTCGCATAATCAAACTCGTCCAGGCGAGTATCGCCAAGTGCTGGTAAAGAAAATGCCAAGGTTTGCCATAGTTTGGACAAGCGCGTCTTTCTAAGCACAGTCTGAGCGCGATCTAAGTTATACACGGTCGGTGCATGACGTTTAAAACGTCCCATGGAGTGGATCATTTTTACACGGTTTTGGTGCAAAACGGTGGGTGCGCCGCTTTGCACCAATCGCCGTGTAAAAATGATCGACTTCATGTGACGTTTCAAACGTTGTGCACCGGCCGTGTATAATGCATTCGCGATCAGACTGTGTTTGGACAGACGTTTTTGTCCAACCTACGATAAACCTACATTCCAGACTTGGTAATACCGCGACCTACGTTATACACGGCCGGTGCATGACGTTTAAAACGTCACATGTAGTGGATCATTTTTACACGGTGATTGGTGCAAAGCGACACTTCCCCCCGTTTTGCACCAATCACCGTGCAAAAATGATCCACTACATGTGACGTTTTAAACGTCATGCACCGGCCGTGTATAACGTAGGTCGCGGTCTGAGCATCGTATGTCACCACTCTAGCACGCTAACATAGTCCATTACGGTTCAAGTTCAGCCTCCGAGAAGATTGAAATAATCATTTATACTGTTTATTAGAATTGGGGACACATTTTGAAAGATATGTTGCATACTTTTTATTATTTTGATAGTATTAATTATTTTACTAATAGGGTAGTTTCAAATGACATCACATTTGGCCCACTGGAGGTCAAACAAGCGTTGAAGGGCAGTTGTGATTGGTGACTGAGAGGATTGTGGGCGCTGGAAATCAACGGGAGAAGTTCTGAGTGGCGGATGAAAAGGTCATCAGCTGATTGCAACTTCCCTATAGGGCATTTCTTTTTAATATACATGGAACCAATGTGATGGATCCATGGTCTGATGGTTTCTTTATATGAAATTTAGAGGGCAAATTAATATATGAGTTTAATATTCCTTTTCAGTGACGTGTGGTACCGGCTGTTCCGGGGCAAAGGCCTGTCCGCCCTCCACTTGCTTACTCGCTCCTTCTTCTTCTGCGTGCTGTGGGTGGCCACCAACTACATGCTGGTGTATGCCCTGGGAAGACTGGACGCCACGGCTGTCATGGCGTTACAAGCTTCGAGCGCCAACTTCATTTACCTGTTGTCTTGGGTCATACTACACGAGCAATTCGTCGGGATACGGGTGAGTGAGAAAAACAACATATCACCTCACTTTGAACTCTGAAATTTTTAGTTTTCTACCATATATTACTGTAGTCTGTTAAAGATGATTTGACCGATGATCTTGAGAGAGTTCACGATGCTACATGGAAAGTGTTCTTAACGGAGACAATTATACAGAAATGCATTGTTAAATTAAAGTTCTTCATCAGCAAAATCTCAAGTTCTTGCTAATGTTAATTAATGTTAAACTTGCTAATGTTGTTCTCTTGCTAATGCTAAACCAATGGGCGTGAGCATTCGTATTTTTAATATACGAATACTTATGTGTTCTCAGAATGAAACTGCAACCGAAATCTAAAATGTACAAAACTCTCACGTTAGCCTTCGACATCAGATATCTTACGCAAAAAAGAATCATTTAAAAATAGGGAAATACAAACCAGAAATTTGCAAAGAATACTTCCTATTGGTTTTATAACATTAGCTTACAAATGTTGTATGGTGACATGTCTAGTCTCTTAAATGCAATTTTTCACGATGCTGCTGTGTTTAAAAAGTTCTTTCTTCTTTGCAGATCGTGGCGGTGATCATGTGCAACACTGGCATCGCTCTTCTAGCGTACATGGACGGAGTATCGAGGACGTCGACGCTAGGGGGCGTTGTCTTAGCTGCAGCTGCTGCTGCCGGTCTCGCTGTTTTCAGAGTAAGTTTTTTAGCTAAACGGAATTGTGCACAACACTTACAATTTACAATAACGTGATGCATTTAAAATTCTTTGTTACAGTGAATATATAGGGTGATTACAAATGAATATCCCAACTTTACAGGGCTATTGAAAGAAAACAAAACAAAATACAACCTTGTTGTTCATCGGAAATCAAATATAACAGTTGAAAGTTCAAATTCAACACATTTCAGTTACAAGTGTTAAATGTGAGCCCTGCAGGAACACGAACGATATCGAAGCGGTACGATAAGCATAATTTCCGTCTCCACCGCCGATCGACGATTGGCGTTGTTGTTAGGCTTTCTGATTGGTTGTAAAAGCGAACGCTCCTTAAGTCATTTCCGGTATTTGCGACGATTATGAAGATATTATATAAGAAATTGATAGATATTATTAGATTCCATAGAAATATTATATTTTATAGAAATTAATTCGATTATATATTATTATATATTACTAGATGGAACCTGTCAAAATATGACGGAAAAAATACTATAACAATATCAGTAAAATAAGCTTCTTCATTATTTAAAAAGGGGTGCGTATGAAACAGCCTTTCAAATATTTTATTTAATTTTTTTCCCCAGTCAAATACAGTACTATTTCCGATGCAAACTCCCAACAAACAATCCGTAAACAACTGTGTAATGCAAATCAGTTTGACATTGTCGCCATACTCCCCACGGCAAGAAAAAAATTTCATGGACTTATGAAGTATATACAAATAGTATATCCCTACGGTCATATCACATTCAATAAATAAAAGAACATATTAAATAAAGAACGCATCTCCCCCCCCCCCCCCACCGCCTGTGATAATGCAACCGAATGAGCTCCTATGCGCATGTGCAATGCATCTGCCCAAAAGCACCGCCGAAATTTGACCTTAAAAAAGTTTTAAAATGTTTAAATTAAAAGTTTTAAAATGTCCTCTTTAATCATTGTTCGTTTCAAATCCATATCTTCTAAAACGCATCCATTGTTTTAAGCTAATTAGTTTTTATGTAAAGATGAAGAATTTTTTTACAGTAATAAATCAATCGGCCGATGGGGGAGATTTTTAATGTTTTCAAGTGTAATTTATTTGCATTTTTTCTTCGGTTCCTTTACATAATCAGGATGATTATCCCTTTTCCATCACAGTCGAGGATATTTTTCCTCTTACACAGTTGGCAAATGTAATAAAATATAAAAATACAATTCCTAGCATATTCTGAATTCTGATATCTGATGGAACATATACATCAACGAATTCAACATTTCAATTTTATGTTCATAAACTAAAAATAGTTTTTTTTTTTTTTTGACAGATTTTTGTTTAGCGTTAAAATGCTCTATCTTATGGATAATCTGATCTTATGATTGATCACTGTTATTATTATTATCATTATTCACTTTTTATGATGGTTTGGAAATTCTATTTTCAATTGTGGCAACTTTCCCAGGGGCTATTTTACATTACTGAAGCAAACTGTAGGTCATTGATAAGATAGAATTGAAAAACTTTTCATGCTTGAAAATTATTTAAAAAATCGTTAAATTAAGCGGCAGTTTTCAAATAAATTTCAATCGAAATCTAATTTTTTTTCTAATTGATGATGTAAAAATTGAAATTGTAAAATGTAGTAAAAAATAGAAATTTGGAGTATTTAGAAGTGATGTAACCGCGAGAAAAGCTAAAGCGATAGCGCCGTTTGTTGTCACAACCGTTGTACATTTCTAAAAATTGCCACTGTATTTTGGCTGGCGTGCAAAAGTTGAAAACCGTTTTTTTTTTACATCGAAAGAGAAATTCACAGGGAAAGAAATATGCGCTAATAAGGAACTGTTAAATGAACTTATAATAAAATTACCAAAATAATTCCTATGAAATATTAGTCTTACATTGTTTATTCTAGCTAAAAATATAATCATTATTTCAAGATTTTTTTTTTTCTACCATAAAATAAAGATTTTTTTTTATCATTTTAAATTTCCTGAAATCCTTTACTTTTGTGATTTTGTTTATTAAAAAAAGAAATCTTCTAACCTATCATTAAAAAAAAAGTAATTGGTAACATGTAATCAAGGTATGCAATCAAGATGAAGAAATCAATGACGGCTCCAATTCTAATCTTTATAATTATGAGTGGAAAAATTAGTTAAAATTAAGTCATGTTGACACAATCATAACAAATACATTTTTCTCTTTAGTTTTATCAATGCTAAAATGCATTTCGAGGTAAGCATAACGTGATTTTCACCGGCGCAAACTTTTCACACGAACTTTACATCCGTTACTTTAACACTTAAACGCCATGCATACAAATAAAAATATATTTTGCATTTAATTGGAATGAAAAAATAGCATCAACAAAGTTATAATGCATAATGATAAAATAAACCCAATGGACAATATTCCCGTGACGTCATAATAAATATGAAGTTTTATTCGCTTTGAAAACACGCGGATAAATATTTTTAGGGAAATTTAACTTGCAAATTAAAAAATTCGGCCTAAAAGCCGAGAGCTTTTAATATTCATTATTTCTCTTCACGGAGAAAGAACCTCTCCGTGAAACTCTCTATCTTCCTCCGTGTTTCTCTTAATATCCTCGCAACCACTGAGTTCAGAGAGTAAACTCTATGCCTTGCAACAGTGGGCGTTTTCCGATTATGACGTCATTAGCAGAAGTAAAAGTTTAATTGAAAATTACGGCTAATTAATTAAATTTTCGAACAAACGAATACACGATAACAAATCTGTGTCCAAATATCTTTCATTTAAAAAAAGAATGATGTAATTTGATGCAGTAGTTTGTTCTCACGGATTGTCGAAAGAAATCGCTTAGCGTTTTAAATATATAGCTATTATATATTAATATTACATTAATTATATATTATATATATATTAATATTATATATTATTATATATTATTTTACACATTATATTATATTATTTATTATATTGTATTTAGAAATTAATTAGCTTATATAGAAATTAATAGATATTACATATGAAACCAAGTTAAACCGGAAAGGAGTTAAGAAGTGTTCGGTTTAACAACCAATCAAAAAGCGTGATAATTGCAATCGTCTATCCGCGATGGACAAGGCAATTATGCGCACGATAACTCATCCCACATATTTTCCCAGCATGTCTGGTGTGACTCTTTGAATAGCTGCAGATATGCGTGTCCTAAGTTCGTCAACGTCGGTTGTTAGCGATGGAACAAACGGTTTTTGATGAGGCCCCACCAAAAAAAATCACATGGAGTGATGTCAGTGAGGAGTTATCGTACCGTCTTGATATCGTACGTGTTTCTAGAGGGGCTCACATTCAACATTGGATTATTGTATTTAATGTATGTATGTCTGTATAATAATTGTATATCTTTAAAATGTTGAATGCAGTCGTTATTTATGTGTGTTTTAATATACACTGCTCAAAACAATTAAAGGATATTTGAAGTTTTATATAAAATAAAGATATAAACGAAATTTTTTTTGCCGAAAATAGAAGAAGAGAATCACAAATGCAAATTTTTCTGGTTTTCAAACTGTGGAGTATGCAAATTTTGAGTTCGACGTCAAAAACGTCGCTTCAGCGGCAGCGAATGAAATTTGACTTTAAACTGGATAAAAGAGAATGAAGACAAGGATGATCGGCATTCAGTGATTGCTTTGTTTCGATGAGTACGATGTCTCAGCGAAGTCATTTGACAGATTCAGAAGCTTGGAGAATTGTTGATAGGTTAGAAGGGGGCCAAACTCAAGCCGAAGTAGCGCAAGCCATTGGAGTGTCACAAAGTGTCATTTCCAGGATCTGGAACCGTTTTTTGGAGAGTGGATGTGCAGGCCGAAGACCAGGGCAAGGTCGTAGACGGGCAACAACGCCCAATGAAGATCGGTATTTAGCGTTAACAGCTCGGAGACACCGAAACATGAACGCTACTCTTCTCCAACAACACCTTCGCTCGGCTACAGGCACCACGATTTCAACTCAGACTGTCCGAAACCGGCTCCATGCTGTAGGTCTGTATGCTCGCCGACCGAGGGTATGTGTTAGATTAACATCAAGGCATCGTCGCGACCGCAGGGAGTGGGCAACCGAGCATGTCAACTGGAGGAGAAATGAATGGAGCAATATTCTGTTTTCTGACGAGTCCCGTTTTTCTGTGCATCCGGATAATAGGTTTATTTTCATCTGGAGGGACCGTGGCAGTAGGAATAATCCTGCGTTCGTGCACGAAAGTGTCCGATTTGGCGGTGGAGGAGTGTTGGTGTATGGTGGCATCTCCATTGACGGGCGCACTGACCTCTACATCATTCGAGATGGAGCTCTGACTGGTCGCCGATATAGGGATGAGATCCTCAGACCTATTGTAGTCCCTTACGCTGCAGCAATCGGAGATAACTTCATTTTAATGGACGATAACTGCAGGCCACATCGTGCAAACCTGGTGGAGGATTTCCTTTTCGAGGAAGGAATCGTTCGAATGGAATGGCCAGCGTGTTCTCCAGACATGAATCCAATCGAGCACGTTTGGGACGCTCTAGGAAGACGAGTTTCTGGCCGCCAACAACCCCCACAAACTCTCCAAGAACTGGAAAGAGCTCTTCTGGAAGAGTGGGGCAGAATACCCCAACTCGTCATTAATAGCCTCATTGAGTCCATGCCTCAAAGGTGTTCAACGTTGCTGGCCGCCCGTGGAAACCATACCCCCTACTGAAAATGATTTTCTTTGAAGAAAACACATTTTCTTATTCTTTTTTTCTCATATGCACAAATTGTGTTTTTTTCCTTTTGTACACAAATGCGCAATAAAATGCATTTTTTTCTGCCAAACATGTGTAATTTATTCTCATATAACCTACTATGTCTGTCGACCATGTATCAATCAGCTAAAAAGTTTCCCAGATACAAAATCCACCTAAAACTGCAATATCCTTTAATTGTTTTGAGCAGTGTATATTCGTAGATCGGTGAAATAGTAAAAATCTATTCACTGTTGTCCGGTCATCAAGACTGTTTGTTAGATGGCTGGTGACTTTCTTCCAACATGGTTTATTAGTGAGAAATTGCAGACTCGGGAATCAGCCGGAGTGGCTCAGTGGTTAGAACAACAGCCCGGAACGCTGTGGACCCAGGTTCGATTCCTGGCTCTGGCTAATTTTTCACTCCATGTTGGATTATTGTATTTAATGTATGTATGTCTGTATAATAATTATATATATTTAAAAAAAGCTGAATGCAGGCGTTATTTATGTGTGTTTTAATATTTATAACCGTGTTCAATTTAAACTTTCAACTGTTAGTTTTGATTTCTGATTAACAACAAAGTTGTACTTTTCTTTGTTTTCTTTTAATAGCCCTTCAAAGTTGGGATATTCATTTCTAATCACCCTGTATAATAAACCCGAACACGCAGAGATAATATACATATTTCATTAAATGCTAAAATGTGTTAAATAAAAACCATAAAAACAGTAAAAAAGTTTTTATATATAACCTGTCTATATGTTTCGGCTTTACCGAAGCTATTTTCAAGAGACAATTGAGAATTTTCTACAGTTGCATGAGATCTTTAATGGAATGATTTGTTCACGTTTTTTACATTCTCTCCCGGATTACTCACGTCATTTTATTTTTACTTGGATGCTTATTTCCATACTCGTAACCATGGAGTAACTCAACCCATAATTTTGGAAAGTTAAATGATGCTGTATAGTTCCATATTGAATTTTTACATGTTACCATCTCAATGGGTTCTCTTATAATGGATGGATGTCTAGATTGGCGGGAAACATTATTTTACTTTCATTGAAAATAAAATAAAATAAATGCAAATAAATTTGAATGAAAGCAAAATATTTTTTCCCTCCAACCTCTACTAAGAACAGACAGTCACTACTATTCCCGAGTAGTAATTTTCGCCTTATTTAAGACAGATGCTCTGCGTTTAAATAAGGCGATGATTACTATTCAGAAATATTGGTGACTATGTGACCCTGCGATAATCAGGCTCTGAAACTGACGAGGGGAAACATCTTTGTTTTATTACAGATGAAACCCTGCTAATCTGTACGAATTTTCATATCTTTCTCAAGAAAAGTGGAAAAGTGCGTGCAGCGAGACTTTTATGAACTACCTGTTCTGTCTTTTGGCAAGGTCTGCGGTCTTTACTCCCTCCTTTCGTCTGCAGCAAGTGAAATGCTCAATTACTGAACTCCCCCGCACAATGCGTAAAGTGCCCTGCCCTGATGCATCTATCGCGTGACTGTCCTCCGATGACATCATACCTCCTCCACACCCTTTGCATCTTATACAAATAACGTATCATCTGCATCGCCTTTGAGTGATAGTAGACCAGCACGTGTCAATTTTTCTATATTAAACATTTTCATATCAGAATAGTATTGGTTGTAAACAGAATTTCAAGGTATGTTTAACATAATGAACATTTTTTGTATTGTATATTTAATTTTATGGTTTTTAAGAAAGTAGAAAACTACCTTTCAGGAAAATACTAGGCTGAATAATGGAGCTATGAATAAAGAGAAGCAGACATACAGTGCAGTGTCTACCAGTTGCGGGGTGGAGTAACTGAGGAGGTCGTCACAAGATGGCGGTTGTTGTTGGTTTGCTTACGTTGGATCAACAGGGCCTGATGACCACCGCGACCTACGTTATAGACGGCCAGTGCATGACGTTTAAAACGTCACATGAAGTGGATCATTTTTATACGGCGATTGGTGCAAAGCGGCGCGCCCACCGTTTTGAACCAATCGTCGTGTAAAGATGATCCACTCCATGTGATGTTTATAACGTGTATAACGTAGGTCGCGTTGCCACCGGAGAAAACTTCTATCCGTAAATTTGAATATAAACTTTTACTTTATTTAAGTGCCTTATTCATGCAAAATTTCTTCCATAAATAAGGCGAAATTTTCTATCCGTTTTTACTGGTGGAAGATTGCCCGGTGGTACCATAATTTCTTTCCCTGTCATTGACAGGAGGATTTTTTATGTTGTCACAATAGGGCAAAACCGCAGGGCCTGACTACCGCTGGGGTAAACTTTCACCAGTGAAAACGAATAGATATTTTTGCCTTAATTTTAACAGAAATCCTGCAGAAAAAGGATTATTTTGATATTTGATTCCAATTTCCTGTGGAAGTTTCCCTTGGTGGTAATAAAGCCCTGCGAAAGCAGTTATAGTTGAAACTTCACCATTTTGAGTATAAGCCAGTTCCTTTTCATTCGTAGGTCCGTGGGCTGAATTCAAGAATTCATAACTGAAGAGCAGCAGGTTAGCTTACGTCTGTGAAATTAGTGTGTGTCTGAGAAATCGCACCGCAGCTTAACGTAAGCTCTTAAGAGAATACCGATTCAAAAGAAAACACTTTATAATATTAAAATGTAAGAAAAATAAATATTCTATTTAAATTTCATTATCTCTCATGGCGAATAATGACCAAAGTCTATACACACAAGGACGATACCTAGCCCGATTGCTGAATACTGTTGAGAAGATAGCCCGATTACATAACAGCATCAGGGGCTAGAGAGAAAATTCTATTCTTCAAGATTTCTATTTGTCGTAAATATTGTAATTAATTGTGTCATTTCTTTGTCAGATTGGAGTAAATACATAGGAAGCTCTGCTCGCAGCGTTTCAATAAAATCATTAAAAAGTAAAGTACATTTGTGACCTAGTAGGTGATTGCAAGAATTTGGCGTTTAATGAAAGTTTATGAAACGAAATAAGATACTGTAACGTTATCTCCTGATTTCTCATTTTTAAATTTCCACTCATTCCACGTTAATCTCATTTTAAAATTTTAAATGAGTTTGAAAGAATGAAACAAAAATTCATAAAATAGAAAGTGAAGTGTATTATAAAGAACATTCATAGCTAAGTAAATTTGGCAGATTCGTTCCATAAAAAATAAAAATTCTGATATTTTTATGCTTTTCATAATAAATTAATTTCTTGGATGAAATTAATTGAAAATTTTAGGGTATTTTAGAAATATTATGCATAGAACACAAGGTCAAGGTCGAACCGGAGGGAGAGGCCTACCTTTCGGCTTTAGCTCTACTAGCCCTGCCCAGCAGGTTTATTTACCTAATTATACTGACCATGACTAAATTAAACTTTGTGATATTGAGCAATAACGCTGAAATACAAATTCTGAAAATACAAGATTCCAAAAATACAATTTACCAATCTTACTGAGCAATACTCAATACTAATATGTGATATACTGAGCAATAATACTACCCTGTAATAATACTGTAAGATGCTGAAGTAGAAAATAATAATGGATAGAAGTAAGTACTAAATGAACAATAGTGAATGAATAATAATACTAGAATAAACAATGATACATTATGCTAAAAATACTAAATAACACTGTATGATGCCATAACTAAATTGTTAAGGTTAGAGTTTATGTAGTTGATAGAACACAATCCCCAATAGTCCGTGGAATAGTCAGGCCTTGGTCATTTCTGAGCGAATTTTCTCATCTTTCTGAAGAGAAGCAGAAATTTGCGTGCAGTGTCACTTAACTAATTACCTGTTCTGTCTTTTGGCAAGGTCTGTCGGTCTTTATTACTTCTTCCCTTCGTCAGCAGCAAGTGGCATGCTCAATTATTGAACTCCCCCGCACAATTCGGAAAGCGCCCTGCCCTGATGCATCTATTGCGTGACATCGTTTTCCTAGGTAAACTGTCCTCCGATGACGTCGTAAGACTAGTCACGCAGACACTCGCAAAAACCAACGGCAGCGTTCTTTACTAATTCTTCGTATGCATTTCAGTATTTTTAAATGATTTATTCGGCAATTGCATTCGTTATTTCGTGGTGCCTAATTAATTTTTACCTTAATAATTTTTTTCCTTTATATTTACAAAAATTTACGTCAAAATAAAATTCGAAAGTAGCAAATTATTTAACAAATTATTTATATAACGAATAGAATAATTTTGTTTAGTTTTTACTTTCTTCTATCTATATAATAGAAGAAAGTATTGTGATCGAAATTTTTTTCGACTTACGGTTTTCGACGGATTTACACGTTTTAGGGGTCAGAGATTCCGAAAAACATGTTTTTACAAAATGTCTGTCTGTCCGTCTATCCGTCCTCATTGTATCATCGAAAAGTGTATGAAGTTATGCTTCAAATTGAACCACATTTTTTTTTCTATGTTTTTGTCTATGGCAAGCAGGTTCTATTAGAATTTGGGGATATTTCGACGAAAGGGGGCGCTGTGATCGATATTTTTGTTCCATTTTCACTATTGTATCATTGAAAAGTGAAAGAAGTTGTGCTTCAAATTGAATAACATTTTTTTTTCTATGTTTTTGGCTATGGTAAACAGATTCTATTAGAATTTGGGGATATTTCGACGAAAGGGGGTGCTGTGATAGACATTTAAAGATTTCAAATTCAAAAAGATGTAGAAAAAAAAATAGAAATCCTAAAAGATTTTTTCGTTAAATGTTCGCCCTTGATCCGGAGAATCCGGAACAATTTTTGTTTTGCCTCTATCTTAAAAAATAGCTGAGATATAGCGGTTTGAAATTTTAGGGTGGCTGACATTTTCAAACAAGACAGCAGAATTCATCCATAAACCACGAGTTTCAGTTAACATGGTTTCGGCAAATTTTCTTTCATTGTTGTAACCATTGTTCCTATTCTTATATGCTTATCACTATATATTTATATTCGCCAACGTCAAATTCTCGCCAAACTTGGCGACAGATGGCAAAATATCGCCAAATTTGGCGACCAAAATAGGTTGCCATAAATGAAGCCAACTTGGCTGTAGAGGACTAATTTGGCGATATTCTCATTCAAATTCAATGTTGACGAGAACTGGGATTGAATCTTCTTTAATTAGGTTCCACGCATTTTACCTTCGTGTTTTCCAGTAAAATTAGCTAAAATCGTAAAACAAAGGAATAGGGAGGCTATCTGTTCCTGTCGGTTCAGGCCAGAAGGACTTTTCGTAGTTTAGTATACATCAGTTGATCGTATCCCGGTAACCCGACGATTCGCAAGCAGCTGACGTACAACAGAATGACGAAAAGTATTGATTTTATTTGCGATGTGATAGCGAAATTTGAAGTATTAACATGACTGAGATAGAAGAAAGTTTTGGGATTGGCACATCCGACTAGTTCTAAATTAATGTTTTGGCTTCTGTTAAGAAAAGGTAAATAATAAGAATGGGAAAAAAAAATATTTGGGCTATAATGTCTTACACTCACGCACCGTTTTTTTTTTTTTTTTTTTTTTTTTTTAATCGGTTATAAAAAGGAAAAAAGTCGCCAAATTGTAAGGATTTTTCCTTTTAATGGCAGCCTGGCTATTGTATTAAGTTAATGGTTTGGCGCGGGCAAGGAAATCGTGTCAATATAAAAGTCGCCAAACTTCAGTGCGTGAGTGTAACACATCTGTTCTAATATTTGCATCATTTTGAAGCTTTTCATCAAAATTCTCCATCGACATGCAATATCTAACTATTATATTCCATTTTTTTTCTACAGCTAGATAAATTTTCGAATTAATGAATTATAATTTATGTTGTCAGTAACTATCCGAATGTTCAAAATTTACCCCCTGCCCCCCCCCCCCCTCCCTCCCTCCCAAAAAAAAGAAGGAAGACGGCACACGACGGGCGTGACACAGACATGCAATAAACGTACTGATAGTCAAATTCAAGAATGTAGGGAGTGTAGTAGATGCTTACGTACAAATTGCCAGAAAGCCAACAAGTTTTGTGTTAAAAAGGAAAGATAAGCAGAAAGAAAAAACAAAACAAAACAAGATAAAATCATAACCACACCACACGTAGAATCATAATCAATGTCTCTGTTGCAGGAACATCCATTTTCCAAAACAAGTGTCCATGAAAATAATCAGTGTAATTTGTGCATTTGATACAAGACTTCTAGTGGTCGGACATGTGATCCTATTTTAAGACTTTTGTAAATAATTTATATATTTTAAAATTTTGCTTTGATGCACATTTTAACGACATTCATTGCTAAAAGGTGTTAAATAAAATAGTAAAATAGTTTTATATTCAAACTGTCTATGTATCGGTTTCACCGACATATATATATATATATATATATATATATACTTCTAATGCTCATATATGTGTCCTATACGTCATTATATTACATATTATTTAAGTCTTGCATGCCATGCATAATCATATACATCATATAAATCATTTGTCATATATATACGTCATATATGACTATAACTGGGCAATAAGCGTCACGAAATAGTATATACATCATATATTATCATGATGTCATATAAGCTTTATAATTTGGCGATAAATCTTGGTCCCTTGACGATTCATCCTCGGAGTCCGCCTAACACGAAAGTACCCTGATGATATATAAATACAATAGTTCAAAAGTTGTTACGAAAAACCAAATAATGATGAATTAATTATGGCCCACACATTCGATGTAACATTTTATTGATTAGATGTTAGATTACTAATGGCAATGATTCTTTGTTCTTTACCCACCACCTCCACAGGTACTCTTCAAGAAGCTTATCGGTAGTGTGACGATGTGCCAACTGTCCCTCTTCCTATCTCTGGTTGGGGCGCTCAATGTGCTGATCCTTTGGCCGGTGGGGCTCACCCTCTACCTGGTCAAGGCCGAGGTGCTGATATGGGCAAGGCTGCCCTACCCGCAGCTAGCGGGAGCAGCCGCTCTCTTCATGGGTGAGATGCGTTTATACTTATCACACCCTTTTACCTAACTTAACTTGCTTCATGTATGTAAAGATAGAATTTTGTAATGTATTTTCCACTCTCTTCCTGATGGGCTAGAATCTTAGAAAGTGCGTAGAGTTGCGTGTTCTCTACACTGCAAGAAAAAAAAAAGTGTTGATATTACAGTATAATACTGGCACCCCAGTTGCCAGTATTATACCGTAAAATTAACAGTAATAAATAGTAAAGTAAGCAGTAATACGCTGCCGCGTGCGCGGTAACGTATTACTGCTTATTTTACTGTTTATTACTGTTAATTTTATGGTATAATACTGGTAGCTGGGGTGGCAGTATTATACTGTAATATCAACACTTTTTATTTTCTTGCAGTGTATGACATTACGGTATACTATTTATTTTTCAGAATTATCAATTAATACATTAATTAAATTTTGATTATACATTGAGAAAACAATTTACAAGCCCTAGATAGTTTAAATAATTTTCAGGCATGGCTTTTAAAATCTATTACCACGTGACTCAACAATAAATATTTGTTTACTACAATAATGATGTAAAGTAACATTTGCAGTGGCATAAAAAAGCTTTTTTTTTCCTTTGTTGTTGCCATATTTTAAAAAGAAAATGAGCAAAAATTAATTATATTTATAAATTCCCTAGTTCGCGCTTTCTTCCAAAAAGCGTCAATTTTTTTATAATCAGGGTCCACATCAAATTTACGTATGACAAAGGAAATGTTTTGGAACAAAATGAATTGCATAGTCATGAAATTAGGCGTGATTTTTACGATAAACACTACTTGCTTATAAAAGCGTGTTTTTTCTTTTAATCCAATTTTCACTTTTATATTTATTTTTATCTAATTACGAGAAAACAATTAAAATCTAGAGAAATGCTTAAGTGATGCAAAAGAAACAACAAAAGGCTTATAAAAAACCTTTTAATGATCATCATACGCGTTTCAACGCTCATACGGCGCTATTTTCAAGAAATATAACGATAAATTAAAAAAAAATTCGTTGAAACGTATGATGCGTTGAAACGTATGATGATCATTAAAAGGTTTTTTATAAGCCTTTTGTTGTTTCTTTTGTATCACTTAAGCATTTCCTTAGATTTTAATTATATTTAGTGATCTTATTTTGTGTTTATGTACGAGAAAACATTTAAAAATACATCAATTTAGCACTCTTATAATGACATTATTATTTTTTTATTTTATTTAAATGAACATTTCGTTTTAATATATACATATTTAAAAAAATCGCTAAGGCAGCGGTTCTTAAAAATATATTTTTCCACGCTCAACAACGCGAAACTTTCTGGAACATTCACGGGCTTATTTTTGAATGCAAACCTTAGAATTTGCAGGTATGATTGTTGAAATCCTTTATAGACCGGGAGGCGGCAGCACAGACAATCACCTCATCGATTTCACGGCTGAAATTCCAGAATTAGTTAAAACTTGATTCGCATATTAAAACGCAATCGGTCTGCCAAGTCATATCTTGGTGGATAACACCCGAAAACCCGATTTTAGCGGTTGGCTCGTAGGTTTACCATTGTGTGTTCCTGATCCCAGTCCTCCATGTTTTCATACCTTTGGGGTGCAGGAACACACAACGGTAAACCTACGAGTCAAGCACTAAAATCGGGTTTTAAGGTGTTTTCCACCAAGATAGGACTTGGCAGACCGATTGCGTTTTAAAATGCGAATCGAATTTTAACTCATTCCGGAATTTCAGCCGTGAACTCGATGAGGTGATTGTCTGTGCTGCCGCCTCCCGGTCTATTACACTCATGTCCAAAATTAAGGTCACAAACATAAAATCTGTGAAAACTGATGAACTATTCACTGTGTTGCCACGAAATTTGTCACTGAGGTATATTACAATGAGAGAAAGATTATAACAACATAACAATATGGAAAATATTTTAATTGTGAATTAAGAAACAGGGTATATCAAAAAGTGTTAAATCATGAATCAGAGATATAGCATTTATCTCGGAAAAAGTCTGTCTAATATGGAGTGTGACCACAGTACACTGCTATACAAGCCACACACCGAGCTCTCACACTGTTTATGAAGGTGTCAATGACTGTTTGTGGCAACAAAGCCCATTCTTCCAAAAGCACGGCTTTTAACTCCTGGCGGGTCCTGGGAGGGGGTTACGCTGTGCAATGGCTCTTCCTAGACCATCCCAAAAATGTTCAATAGGATTGAGGTCCGGAGACCTCAAGGGCGAATTCATACGGCGAATATCCTCTT
Organism: Maratus michaelseni; assembly: GCA_963931845.1. Lineage (NCBI taxonomy): Eukaryota > Metazoa > Arthropoda > Arachnida > Araneae > Salticidae > Maratus > Maratus michaelseni. The sequence goes on along the minus strand of OZ007588.1, from coordinate 28,860,956 downwards.
CTTCAAGAAAGTCATCAACAATGTGTGCTCTTGGTGGCTTCGCATTATCGTCCATAAACATGAAGTCCGGGCCTACAGCAGCCCGTAACAACCTCACATAGGCTTCAAGGACCTCATATTTATAGTGATGTGCGTTGACAGTACCCGCATCGAAGACGTGCAGTGGTGTACGACTGCCCAACATTATTCCGCCTCAGATACTTATTCCTTTCCCACCAAATCTGTCGATTTCTTTTACGTAGGAAGGATGATAGAGAGCTCAACGTTCTCTCCAGATGAAGATTCGATGAGAATCACTCTGTTTGGTGAATCTCGACTCATCACTGAAATGAACACCCCCCCCCCCCCATTCTTGTTGTGTCCAAGACTGATGTCTTCGGTATCACAACAACCGGGCTCTCCTGTTGGATGAAGTGAAAGGGACACACACGACTGGAAGCCGGGTGTAAAGGGCCATCTCTGCTAGACGTCTATGTACTGTTTGCCTGGAAATTCTTATTCCAGACGCAGCATTAAGGTCACAAGCAAGCTGAGGAGCCGTTGCCAGCTTATGTCGTCGTGCGCTTACTGCCAAGTAGCGATCATGTGCAGGTGTCGTTGTTCTGTGGCGTCCTTGGCAGGGCTTCCTGGTGACATTGGGATGGTTTAGGAAGATCCATTGCACAGCGCAACACCCCTCCCAGGACCCACCAGGAGTTAAAAGCCACGCTTTTGGAAGAATGGGCATTGTTGCCACAAACACTTATTGACACCCTCATAAACAGTATGAGAGCTCGTTGTGAGACTTGTATAGCAGTGCACGGTGGTCACACTCCATATTAGACAGACTTTTCCCCAGATAAATGCTATATGTCTGATTCATGATTTAACACTTTTTGATATACCCTGTTTCTTAATTCATAATTAAAATCGTTTCCACATTGTTATGTTGCTACATTCTTTCTCCCATTGTAATACACCTCTGTGCCAAATTTCGTGGCAAAACAGTGAATAGCTCATCCGTTTTCACAGATTTTATGTTTATGACCTTAATTTTGGACATGAGTGTAGAATAGAATAGCGTTTTTTTTTGTTTTTTTTTTCTCATAAATGAGTTACATCTTAAATTATTAGCGATGTTGCTGTTACTTCTCATTCCCACATATACAGAGTGCGTCAGAGAAATGTTTACATACACTGTTTAACCAGGTCATAACTTTTTAATTTTTCTTTTCTTTTTTTTTTTCAAAATGTCAATCATTGCAAATAATGAGTGGACCCAGATTAATTTTTGAAAAAAAGAAAATTTATTTTAAAATACTATCGTAAATATGAAAATGTAGCAGAAGTACAAAGACAATATCGCAGGCTAAGGCTGCTGTATATATGAGCTGGCTCGACGTCCGCCATTAATATTCCCAAGTGGGAAAACTTTGACGCCAGATTTACCTGATAGGACCTATTTGGCGCATTTATCGCCGTCTTCGTTGCTTTGCTCAATTTATCAAAAAGTACGATATTGAATGAAAGTTTCGAATAAAATACGTACTTTTTATCATTGTTTTTCATCGCAAATTGCAGCATGCTAGTATTTTATTGTTCAATTTCAAATTTTAACATTAGTAATAAATCTATTTACTTTTAGTGAATACATAAAATAATTTTTATGTTCATAAATTCTTTGTTGAAAGAAATCAGTGGCGTAGCAATTCAAAAACGAATTAAAGGGTGGCGGGGCTAAAAAACTCATTTTCAAATAAATTGATATTTTAGAGTTATCAAAATAAATAATAAAATTTCTATAAAAAAATTAATTGATTTAACTAATTATTAATGAAATAATCAAGAAATAAATATATGTATATATATATACGGATTTAATTGAAGTCTAGAGGTCTTTCGAAACTTCAAAAATTCACGAAAAAATATTGATGTTTAGTGATAAAAGCGCTCATTTTCTTGTTTGTTTACGTAGGGTCGTTTCATAGTTTTAAAATAAAAAGTTCTTTTCGTCCGAACTCTTTGAAATCTTTATAGGTGATCAATAAAACGGTTTTACAGTTCGTGTAAAAATTTCGTGAAAAAATAGTGTTATCGAGTTGTAAAAGAAATGTTTTCTTCTCGCTTTTTTGTTTGTTTGTTTGTTTTTGCGTCGGCTCCTTTAACATAGCAATAATAATAATAATAATAAATCGTTCTCATCTTCCGAACTCTCTGACATTTCAATCCGTTATAAATATATAACTGTATCCAAGCTTTCTTTAAAATTTTGCGAAAAAATATGCATATTTAGTAGTGGAAACATGAGTTCTTAAAAAAACGATTTAGCTTTCAATCTCGGAGCAAAAATATATTAGAAGATCTATGCTTTCAATGCAATGGTGACTGCATCCGTTTTCAATCCCCCTACGCTAAACAGGTGAGGGCTAATCCATCAGGTTTCCCCTTTCTGAGGGGAGAAGCCTTCAAAAAACGTTGGAGCACGCGCAAAGAGACGATATTCGTGTGGAAAATTTGACAGAATGCGCTTTTCGTTTTAAATATATAGATTATATGTGAATAAAAACTGGAGTAATAATCATTCAAAATGTGTATAAATTTTTCTAACGCACCCTCTATATTTTTTAAACAGCCTTATTAAGTGTGTTTGAAATTTAAATGTGTGCTTAAACTATTTTATCCTTCCTTCTCGCTTAGTATCCAAATAACGAATGTTCTCTTGTTTCCAGTGGCGAATGTTCTAAGCAACTACGACATCATCCGGAACTACGATATATTCTTGAAACTTGGCCTTGTCACTGCCGTGCCTGTGTCGGCAGGTAAGATATTTACATCTGATCCTCAAAATGGATTTTGCACGTGGTATACTATACCGGTCTGCAAGACTCCGAATTTACTTTTTCTGTAGACTCTGTCCATATCCTAATAGCAGAGGATATAATTCATTTTTTCACTGAAATAATAATGCTGATTATTTACATTGTCTTGTATTGGATATTGGCGCATAGTATCATTTTAATGTAACACAATTGTAATTAATTGTATGTATAAAAGTGTATTGTAACTTAAGGGAATAGATCACCTTTAAAATGGTCAAAAATTCAATTTGAAGGTTTTGATGTCAGTAAATAGTGCATTTTATTCTGAGTAGAAAGGTACCAATGTTTTTCAGCTGCGATAATTATTGACGAAGATATAAAGTAAAACGCAATCGTCATTCTTTGTTTTTGAATGGATAGTGAAAACTTTAAATGCATTTAATTCACAACAATGATTTTCAAACTTGCGCGCACGATTTCTCCAAAAATAATTTAGATAGAACCTCAATTTTTTTCAAACTTATTAATGTTGTAACAATGAACAAAATGAACTAGAATTTTTTAATTTGGTCAATAAATTAAAAAATAATTAACTGTAATTCATCGAAAAGCGCATTCAAAATGCGTTTTTTATTTAATTACAGTTAATTTTTTTTTAATTTATTGACCAAATTAAACTATTCTAGTTCATTTTGTTCATTGTTACAACATTAATAAGTTTGAAAAAAATTGAGGTTCTATTTAAATTATTTTTGGAGAAATCGTGCGCGCAAGTTTGAAAATCATTGTTGTGAATTAAATGCATTTAAAGTTTTCACTCTCCATTCAAAAACAAAGAATGACGATTGCGTTTTACTTTATATCTTCGTCAATAATTATCGCCTCTGAAAAACATTGGTACCTTTCTACTCAGAATAAAATGCACTATTTACTGACATCAAAACCTTCAAATTGAATTTTTGACCATTTTAAAGGTGATCTGTCCCCTTAACATTCCAGAACTTATCAATACTCGCCCTCCTGAGTTTGAATAGATGAATATTGTTAACTTCTGGAATGTGGGTTGCCATAGTTAGGACAAAAACTGTGCATACGCATTGTGCGTCTTTCGCCATTGTTATGTATAAAAGCATTCTACCTATTCGATAACTTTCCATCTATGAGAAATTTTTGGATTTTTTTTTTTTTTTTTTTTTTTTTTTTTTTTTTTTTACTTGCTTAAACAAAATTTCAAAAAATAAGACGCCTTTTCGTCCAAACCGCACTCTTGTATGCCAATTGCTTGATCTTTTATTGAGTTTTAAAATGTGTCAGGGACATTTGGGACACCCTGTTAATTTTTCTCTTTATTGTGTATATTCGGATATTCTTCTAATGTGCATAAATTCTACATTTGTTTATTTATTATTCATTTACTAGTTACTTAGCGATAGAGTGGTATAGCTGTTTCTTTAAGACAACGGCCAAATTATTGTTAGCAAAATAAGATATACTCGTTATTATGCCATTATTTTAAGTTTGCGATCGTTTAGGGTGGTTTTGAATAAGGAATTCCGATTTAAGATAAAGAAAGAAACTGCCTTACTGGAGGATTCTTTCTTTATCTTTTTTTCTTTCTTCATATTTATTTTATTTTTTATTTATTAATTTTTTTTTTTTTGGTTCGTCTATTTAAACTAAAAAAAGATAAAACTGAATATAAGCATTTATTTATTTTGCTTTTTAAAGTATTTCAAGCCAAATGTTAGCTAAGGACATTAAAAATCTGCCTCGGCAAATATTGACGCAAAATACATCTTTTAAAATTTAAATGAAAAAAAAATATTTATCAAATTTTATTAACTCTGGCGTGAAGATAAAATCCTCCAGTAAGGCCCTTTCTTTATCTTTTTTCTTTCTTCATATTTATTTTATTATTTATTTATTTTTCTGTTTTGGTTCATCTATTTAAACTAAAAAAAAAAAGAAAAAAAAGATAAAACTGAATATAAGCATTTATTTATTTATTTATTTATCTTGCTTTTTAAAGTATTTCAAGCCAGATGTCATCTGAAGACATTAAAAATCCTCCTCGGCAAATATTGACACAAAATACATCTTTTAAAATTAAATATATATATATATCAAATCTTATTAACTCTGGCGTGAAGATAAAATCCTTCAGTAAGGCAGTTTCTTTTTTATCTTTTTTTTTTCTTCTATCTCTTTTATTTATTATTTATTTTCTTTCTTTTTCTCTTTTTTGGTTCGTCGATTTTCACTTAAAAAGGATAAAAACTGAAGATATGCATTTATTTATTTATTTATGTTGCACTTTAAAGTATTTTAAGTCAAATGTCATCTGAAGACATTAAAAATCCGCTTCGCCAAATATTGACACAAAATATTGGGTTGTCCGGAAAATCCATGCCGTTTGGGAAAATTAATTCGTACCGGAAAATTTTGTCTGTTAATTATTAAACATTAGCTGTCGGAATTAATGTCTAATAATTAAATAATAGAATTTTCCGGTGCGAATTAATATTCCCAAACGGCATGGATTTTCCGGACAACCCACTACATCTTTTAAAATTAAAATTAAAAATAAATAAATATATATATTTATCAATTCTTATTAACTCTGGCGTGAAAATAAAAGCATCCAATAAGACAGTTAATTCTTTATCTTTTTCTTTCTTTTTTAGGTGCGTTCGTAATTATATAAATACGTAGCACATATAGTCATCGTCTGATCCGTCCGTCTGTCCGCATATAACAGCGCAAAAACTACCCTTGAAATTTAAGTTATATTTATTATCTTTGCAGAATTTTGTCGAGTCATTTCAAATTTTATGAAAATCGACTCCAAACTTTAGAAGATATTAATAAAAATACTTATTAAGAAATTTGATTTTTTTTTATTTAAATTGGTGTTTTCTTGCTATAGGAGCTTCCGAGCTTTAATCGTCAAGATACTTATTTTATGACGGAAATTAATCTGCAGACGATATAATTCATTTCAAAGAATTAAAAATAATCTAGGTCTGAATATTTATAGAACTAGCTATAGTACGAACGCACCTCATTTGTCACGTTTGACGTACAATTTCCAACTTGTTTCTTTCTTTTTTGGTTCGTCGATTTTCACATTAAAAAAAAAAAAAAAAAAAAAAAACTGAATATGTGCATTATTTATTTATTTTGCTTTTTAAAGTATTTCAAGCCAAATGCGGTCAACTTATGATTTTATAAATATTCAGTATTCTACCCATTTCGAATGCATTTGGCATGTACCAAATCGATATCTGATATTTTTGGTTTAAAGAAGGAAAAAAACTTCCTGTATTTCAAGATCATTTTGCTGCTTCAAATCTGTTGCGAAGGTTGGGTTGATTATTGACGGCCAATTATCGACACTAGGGATATAGGCCCGGGGGGAGTGCCCTTCGTGGGGGTCTTTCTAAGGGAACCTAATCCGTATTTACGCATGGAGAAAATCCACAGCTCGAAAGAAAACCACGAAAACTCCGAGCGATTAGGCCGACGGGCGCGATTGGGATCGAACCCAGCACCTCCCGTCTACCAGCTTCGAGAGCACAACCTCTCAGCCACCTGTTGCGAAGGAAAAGAGGGATTTACAGGTACGACGCGATCACGGGGGATATATTGCAATACTACACTTTTCTGCTGCGTCTGCACTCTAGTGCTGAACTTTTCTTAATATTAGCCACATTTCTGCTAAATATGCAATCTGAAAAATCGACAAAATCTGCTTGGCTCCCTATAGGAAAAGACTATGTTTGTTTCAAAAAATATTAATTCTTAAGAATCATTGACATGATTGGCGACTTACTGTAGGGAATCAGACATCCCCCCCCCCCCTAATTACATGAATCTTATTTTTCAATGTCAATAAAAAATATCTGTATATATTAATTCTTTTAAAACGTTTTGTATAATAACAAAAAAAATAATTAATTAATTTTTAAGTTTATACAGCAGGTACTTTTTTTCTTGAATGATGATTGTTTTTCTCTTTAGGTGCGGTCGTAATTACATAAATACGTAGCACCTAGAGTCATCATCTGGTCTGTCCGCCTATAACAGCGTCAAAACTACCCAACTGAATGGTTTGAAATTTAATATATATAATCGATACAGAATTTTGTCGAGTCATTTCACGTTTTATGAAAATCGAATCAAAACTTAAAAAGATATTAATAAAAGTTTTCTTCATTCTATTAAATCCTATCCTACGTCATTAATTCAATGATATCCCATGATAGGTCATGATTCTAAGCTGCCATGGTGATGACGTCCTATTTAAGAGGGAGTCCTATTATTTTCCTATTACTGAATTTAAAAACCGAATTTGTATACTAAAATTGTTTCATTATGGCAATCCTGTAATCTACCAACAGTGTTTTTTGAATAGATGTTTCCGGAGAAATAGATATTAAATGGAAAAAGAGTCTCAATATAGATTTCAAGTTCTGAAATTTTCAAAGCTCGGCTTCAGTTTCCCACTGAAATTTTCAGTCAATGTCAACAAAAGATAAAAATGTTGCCAACTTAAAATGTACTTATTTTATGACGGAAATGAATCCTATCCTAATAACAGACGATAGAATTCATTTCACTTAAATAATATCGAATATCGATGATATTTTTAGATTGTCTTGTATTGGGTATTTGCGCATAGTGTAATTTTAATGCAACAGAATTCTTTGTAAAAGTGTATTGAAACTTAATTTCATAAAACAAAATGAATATCTATAACATGAAAATCTGCGTATAAAATAAATTTTGTATTCGTGCCTTTTTGCATTGCAACAGCTATTGCACCAAGATCCGAATATTTATATAACACTAGTTATAGTACGAACGTAACCCAAAAACAAAAAAAATTAAAAATTGAATACGTGCATTATTTATTTATTTTGCTTTTTAAAGTATTTCAAGCCAAATGCGGTCAACTTATCATTTTATACATATTCAGCGTCATACCCATTTCGAATGCACTTGGCTTATTCCAAATCGATATCTGATATACATTTGATTTAAAGAAGAAAAAATCACTCGATTTCAAGTTCGTTTTGCTGCCACCAATCTCTTGCAAAGGAAAAGAGGGATTTACAGGCACGGCACGATCACAGAGATATATTGCAATACTCCACTTTTCTGCTGCGTCTGCTTAATGCACTCAAGTACTGGACTTTTCTTAATATTAACCACATTTCTGCTAAATCGACAAAATCTGCTTGGCTCCCTATAGGAAATGGCTATATTTCTTTCAAAAAATATTAATTCTTAAGAATCATCGACATGATTGGCGACTTTCACTGTAGGGAATCAGACATTTTTTTTTCCGAATTACATGTATCTTATTTTTTAATGTCAATAATAATAAAAAAAAAACATGTGTATATATTTGTGGTGAGATTAATTATTTTAAACGTTTTGAATAATAACAAAAAATAATTTAATTAAATTAATTTTTAAGTTTATACAGCGGGTACTTTTTTTCCCTTGAATGATGATTGTTTTTCTTTTTTAATTTAACTAGGTTTCCATGAAACATTTTCAGTTAGAAAATCTTGTGTTATTAGACGTTAGCTTGGTGTTAAATAGCATAGTGGCGCAATTTAATTTAGGAACATAAAATTACCTATTTTTAATTTAAATAGAGCTCTCAGAATCTGTTAAGACTTTTTCATTTACAAAATAATTAGGGTCAAAATCGACAAAATAAATGGATATAAATAATTGAATTACTACATGAATTTTCATTTAATTGATGATTTTGTTTTTTAAACAATTGTTTTAAAATAGTTTTATAATCAATAATTTGTAATCAAACAACGATAAACTGTAAATATACGGTATTTTTCGTGTCTGTTACGTGATCACCCCCCAACTCCTTTGAAATTTATTTTTCAAAATCAAAATTTGCTTCACATATGAAGAATTCGAATTCGACATCCTCATTGACCTCTGTGTGAATAATTGTTGACCACTGCATGAAATCATTGAGCGGTAATTTTCTGATTAACCCTAGATCTACCGCAGATTTTACTCAACCTTGATAAAAACATTTCACATCATAATTTTTATTTAAACTATTGAACTTATTTATTTACTTTAGTTCGCTGTTGTTTATATTCACCTTATCTTATGAAACAAATTGTGGTTCGACTAGTAATTTTGAATGTACTTGTCGGTCCATTGGACCCGTCTGGTAGCAAGGAAAAAATTTAGAATAACTTAATTTAGAATGGATATGTATGAATGTAAAACTTATATTAAAATGACCTCTAAACCATGTTTTATGGAATGAATTAATATCATTGAGATAGTTAAATATTTTCATTATTTTTTAAAGATTAATTAATTTTTTTTTTTCATTTTCCAAATTTAATTGAATTTTTTAAATAGTTTCAGTGAAAGAATTTATATATATATATATATATATATATCAGTAATTCCTTCTATAAACCATATTTTATAGAATGAATTAATACCATTGAGATAATTGAATATTTTCATTATTTTTAAAAGATTAATTAATTAGTTTCATTTTCCAAATTTAATTGCATTTTTTAAATAGTTTCTGTGAAAGAATTTATATATATCAATAATTCATTCTATAAACTATATTTTATAGAATGAATTAATACCATTGAGATAGTTGCATATTTTCATTTTTTTAATGATTAATTAATTTTTTTTTCATTTTTCAAATTTATTTTAAATTTTTTAAGTAGTTTCTGGGAAAGAATTTATATATCAATAATTCATTCTATAAAATATAGTTTAGGTCATTTTAACGTAAGATTTATGTTCATATACCCATTCTAAGTTTAGTTATCGTTCTAAATGTGACATACCATGTGAAAGCCCATTTTGCAATATTAATTGAACTATATATTTTATTATATTATATCATAAGTGTTTATTTTTACATTTTATAAAGCCTAAAATATGGCTTACATATATTGCAGAAGTTTGTGTATAATTTCAATAAGCATTTAAACTATGAGAACTTGAAACCACATCATTTTTCACTGGCGGTGGAAAGATTTCAAAAGTATGAGACCCCTGAAATGGAGTGCTGGATCATACGCCCCTGTAACCAGAACAAAAAAAAAAAATATATATTAAACGGTCGAAACTTTATATGATTACGATATGAAATGAAGAATTTGAAGCATAAGTGTCATAGATTTTTAAATTTATTGTACTGCTGTATTCTGATTGGTTTATCTTCTCTCTTTTTTATACAGTCATCGATGTCCACCTGTACAAAGTGGTGTTCGAAGGCATGAAGCTGGCCGGAATCCTCATGATTTCGATCGGTTTCCTGCTGGTCCTCCTGCCGGACAACTGGCCGGACTACATCACCCGCATCATCCGGTGGCGGTGCAAGAAGAATGACAGCAGCAAGACCTCCAACAATGAACAGCAGCAGCAAACAAAGAACAACAGGACCAAGACGACAGCAAAGGTACTACACTGATCTATCTATCTTCTTTCTAACAATTAGTTGGGAAAAAGTGTTTATGACTTCGACATGCTCTAACTCACGTAAATATACGCGAATTGTCATGTACACTCATGTCCAAAATTAAGGTCATAAACATATAATCTGTGAAAACTAATGGACTATTCACTGTGTTGCCACGAAATTTGGCACAGAAGATATATTACAATGGGAGAAAGAATATATCAACATAACAATATGGAAAAGATTTTAATTGTGAATTAAGATACAAGATATATCAAAAAGTGTTAAATCATGAATCAGTGATAAAGCATTTATCTTGGGAAAAGTATGTCTAATATGGAGTGTGACCACTGTGCACTGCTATACAAGTCTTACAACGAGCTCTCATACTGTTTATGAGGGTGTCAATAAATGTTGTGGCAACAAAGCCCATTCTTCCAAAAGCGCGGCTTTTAACTCCTGGCGGGTCATGGCAAGGGGGTTACGCTGTGCAATGGCTCTTCCTAGACTATCCCAACGCCATCAGAAAGGCCGGTGAAGACAGCCACAGAGTAACGACACCTGAACAGAATAGCTACTTGGCATTAAGCGTACAACGACATAGGCTGGCATCGACTCCTCAGCTTGCTCGTTACCTTACTGCTGCGTCTGTATTAAGAATTTCTATGCAAACAGTGTATAGACGTCTAGCAGAGAGGGTCCTGTACGCCCGCCGTCTAGTCGTGTGTGTCCCTTTCACTGCATCGAACAGGTGAGCCCGGTTGTTGTGGAGCCGAAGACTTGGACAACAAGAATAGGGGCGTGTTCTTTTCAGTGATGAGTCGCGATTCACCACGCAAAGTGATTCTCGTCGAATCTTCATCTGGAGAGAACGTGAAGCTCGCTATAATCCCTCCTACGTAAAATCGACAGATTGGGTGGCAAAGGAATCCTTGTCTGAGGCGGCATAATGTTGGGCCATACCCCACTGTACGTCTTCAATTAGAGTACCGTCAACACATATTGCTATAGGGATGAGGTCCTTGAAGCCTATGTCAGGTTGTTCCGGAGTGCTGTAAGCCCAGACTTAATTTTTATGGACGATAATGTGAGGCCACACAGAGCTCACATTGTTGATGATTTTCTTGAACAAGAGGATATTCGCCTTATGAATTGTCCCTCGAGGTCTCTAGACCTCAATCCTATTGAACATGTTTGGGATGTTCTAGGAAGAGCCATTGCACAGCGTAACCCCACTCCACAGGATCCGCCAGAAGTTAAAAGCCGCGCTTTTGCAAGAATGGCTTTGTTGCTACAAACATTTATTGATACCTCCATAAACAGTATGAGAGCTCGTTGTGAGGCATGTGTAGCAGTGCACGGTGGTGACACTCCATATTAGACAGACTTTTCCCGAGATAAATGCTTTATCTCTGATTCATGATTTACACTTTTTGATATGCCCTGTATCTTAGCTCACAATTAAAATCTTTTCCATATTATTATGTTGCTATATTCTTTCTCCCATTATAATATACCTCAGTGACAAATTTCGTGGCAACACAGGGAATAGTTCATTAGTTTTCACAGATTTTATGTTTATGACCTTAATTTTGGACATGAGTGTAATTGAGTTTTAGTATGGCATGTTCGGTATTGAAAATGAAGTGTGTAACATTTACAGGTACACTCAAAAGTATCCGTTACATTATAGTCTACGGGGAGAACTCGTTCGCAATGTACTATTTTAATAAAGTTCTTTTTCAAATATATCGAAATTGACATACAACACAGATGTGCACTACAAGATGCTTACTGTCGAATAGGGTGTGCATAGCAGCATTTATCGTTGATTTACAGGTACACATAAAAGACTTCCGTTACATTACTGTCTATGAGCGATAATTGTTGGAAGTGCGTTTTCAGTTGTGGTATCCTTTTTTTTTTAAATTTTAACTAACTTTTTGCATATTACTGGGTGTTTATAATTTCTATAGATCATATAAAAGGCTGCACAAAGGAATTCGAGTAGATTTGCGTTTATTGGCGGAAATTTCTGAAGAAAAATTTCCAACTGTGCGTTTCTTAATTGAATTAAATTTTAGAATGCTGTGTAGTATATTTACAAATCTATAAATCATATACAGAGCTGCACAAAAGAATTCGAATATTTTTCCATCTATAGATATAGTAGTTACTGAAATTGAGTTTTCAAATGTGTTATACATTTTCCAAATTGTATAGTTAGATATCATCTTTCACTTTATTAGACGGTGAGGTTTTGTTACACTATTCTAAATTTCTAAATGTGTTGGAAAGTGTCGAATCGACCCATTCAGGGTAGAAAGGTTAAGAAAACTATTGGACGTATCGATTCGAAACTCACAGTATATACGCAAATTTATTTTTCTGATTCCGAAAATGCAAATTTTGTGAAAATCGGCCGGTAACTTTTCTTAATTTTAGTCAAAAACTGATCCGCCGTAAATCACATGACGCAGACATTTGAGAGGGTCGTATTGAATTTACCCACGCTTCGGGGTCTGTCTTTCTACTTACTTTCTGACAGACGAAAGGGTTACCAGAGGAAGGGTTTCGTGTAGTAATTTTTAGAGTGTTTTTGCGTTTCGTACTATTTTTTGACGAGACCGAGCAACGCTGGACGGATCAGGTATCTCGATTCACTGATTTTTTATGGTTTCTAAAAAAATTTCCAAGGACGATATTAAAAAATAAAAACGATAGTTGCTGGAAGTGTATTTGCAATTTTGTTAGGCATTTTAAAGCCTCACGAAATTGCAGTTATGTTATGAAGTGAGAATAAATTCCACAGTCCATATAGTCCAGGCATTTGGTAGAAAATAAAGGAAAGTTTTGGTGTAGTTTTTTTGGGGGGTCCCTTTATGTTTTTGGGGTCGCTGAACACGAATCCGAGGTTTTCCAACAAAAATTTTTTCGGGAAATATGTTTTTTTTTTTTTTTTTTACAAAAAACGTGTAAAAAAACGGACTTTTTTCCGTTTTTTTAAAATAATTCCAAAATTATGCATTTTACGTGAAAGTCGGCAATATATGAATTAAAGAAAATAAAATTTCTTACATTTTATGTATTGAAAGTTTTTTTCTCTGATCAATAGTTTAGCCATGAGAGTGCCTCAAAAATGGGTGGAAAAAACTAAAAACTGTAAAAAAAAAACGGGAATTACGGTACTGTATATCAATGCAACATAGAAACTAATCCTTTTACGCAAATGTTAACTATTAATGTTACTAAAGATTATATGTTTGACTATATTTTATGCATTTGAGGTAGAGGAAAAGCGCGGATCCGACACAAGGGGAAGGTGGGAGCAGTGGGGCAGATCCAGTTACTCTCATGAGTCGAAGGTGCTACTCCTCCGGAGAGCTCGTATTCTAAGAGGCGGTAACATTGTAGTCCAGTAGAAATAGCATTTTACCTTACAAAAATTCGGGTAGTTCTGATTTTTGGGTATGTTGTAAAGGTTGACCCTCTAATAAAAAAACCAAGTTTTCGACCTTCTAGACCTTGTGCGTTTTTCACAATATTGAAAAAAACAATATTTTTCGGCACTTTTTTCGATTTTTCTTAAATAACTCAATTTTAGTGCATTTTACAGAAAAAAGCACTGTTACCATTTTGTAGAGCATAAAATTCTCTGCAACATGCAGTATTCAGGTTTGTAAATTGCCCAAATAGGGGGTAAGATACGGAGCCGGGAAATAGGGTTACATTTGGAAAAAAATTTAAAAATCCACAAATGACGTTAGTTTTTGCTTAATAACCTACTTTTAGTGCGTTTTAGAGACAAAAGCACTTTCACCATTTTGTAGAGCATAAAATTCTCTACAACATGCAGTATTCATGTTTGTAAATTGTCCAAATAGGGGGTAAGATACAGCAAAAACTAACGTTATTTGTGGATTTTTACATTTTTTCCAAATTTAACCCTATTTTCCCGGCTCTGTATCTTACCCCCTATTTGGACAATTTACAAACATGAATACTGCATGTTGTAGAGAATTTTATGCTCTACAAAATGGTGAAAATGCTTTTGTCTCTAAAACGCACTAAAAGTAGGTTATTAAGCAAAAACTAACATCTTTAGTGGATTTTTGCAAATTTTACCCTATTTTCCCGGCTTCGTATCTTACCCCCTATTTGGACAATTTACAAACCTGAATACTGCATGTTGTAGAGAATTTTATGCTCTATAAAATGGTAAAAGTGTTTTTTTTCTGTAACATGCAGTAAAAGTGAGTTATTTAAGAAAAATGGAAAAAAGTGCCGAAAAATATTGGTTTTTTCAATATTGTGAAAAATGCACAAGGTCTAGAAGGTCGAAAACTTGGTTTTTTTTATTAGAGGGTCAACCTTTACAGCATACCCAAAAATCAGAACTACCCGAATTTTTGTAAGGCAAGGCCCTTTTTTGCGCTATTTCTACTGGACTATTGGAACTGCTCCACTGCTCCCACCTTCCCCTGCCGCAGGATCCGCACTTTCCCTCTACCTCAAATGCATAAAATACAGTCAAACATATAATCTTTAGTATCATTAATGGTTACCGTTTGCGTAAAATGGTTAGTTTTTATGTTACATCGACATACACTACCGTAATTCCCGTTTTTTTACAGTTTTTTGTTTTTAACACCCTTTTTTGCGGCACTCTCACGGCTAAACCATTAATCAGAGAAAAAAACTTTCCTTACATAAAATATAGGAAATTTTATTTTCTTTAATTCATATATTGCCGACTTTCACGTAAAATGCACAATTTTGGAATTATTTTGAAAAAACGGAAAAAAGTCCGTTTTTTTACACGTTTTTTGTAAAAGAAACATATTTCCCGAAAAAAATTTTGTTGGAAAACCTCGGATTCGTGTTCAGCGACCCAAAAATCATAAAGGGACCCCCCCAAAAAAACTACACCAAAACTTTCCTTTATTTGCTCTTTTTTATCCCCTAATGCCTGGACTAATATACATGATTATACAAAATAATTCGAATACATAGCCATCTATGGACAGTAATCACAGAAAGTGAGTTTTCAAAGTTGTATTATGCGTTTTCTAAATTGTTTTTTTATAATATATCTCATTTCATCGTACGGAATGATACTGTTTCGTAACAATATTCTGGTAGTGTTTCATAATCTATACGTGATGATACATGTTTTTTACTTTCTTCTATATAACAGGGATTTTCGAAAAGTAAAGATACAATGCCGCATACTCATTCAAAAAACTTTTAATTGATAAAATGTCCATTACAAATGACTTACTGGTATATGCCTTATTTTTTGACACAGTTGCCGTCATTGTCCAAGCATTTGTTAAGTCTGTGTACAAGCTTTTCTATCCCACAGTCAGAATTTTACCGCCTGTTGTCGGAACCACATTTCAATTTCGATTTTGATCTTAGCATCGTCGTGGAAGTTTTGTCCTACAAGATGTTTCTTCAGGTAAAGGAATAAGTGGTAGTCGCTGGGTGCAAGGTCCGGGCTGTAAGGTGGATGGTTCTATGTGAACATTGGTCCTACTTCCAGAGAAAGCACAACACCATTTCGTTACATTTTGTCGATTCATAATGTTCCTGTAGACGGACACAATTTCTTTGTGAATATCCACTGGATGCTCATGTTTTGCATGAAAAAAGCGTATGACGGAACGTACTTCACATTTGGCGGGATTCTGAATGGACGCAGCCATTTTAAATATGTGCTACACAAAACAGACTCTCCGTACAAATAACGATTGACTATGAGGGAAAGGTCAAATGTTCAAGGTTACAATATGTGTTACTAACGCGCTCATTAAAACTTTTTCTTTCCTGCTGCCTGATGTGTATCTTTATTTTTCGAAAACACCTCGTATATAAGAAGAAAGTTATTGAATAGTGAAATTTTCTGACTTCCGTTTTTTAGCTCACGGGCTATCAAAGCCAGCTAATGTGCCCGCCGGTTCTGTATGTATGTCACGCGATAACTCTTGATAAAAATAACCGTTTTGCTTCAAATTTTGTATATAGGTTGCTTGTGATAAGGCGCTTCCCTGATTAGTTTTGGGGGTTCATTGGTAAAGTATAAAGGGGGTGGAAAAGGGGGATAATCGCCTTAATTTAGATAAATGGGTTTTTCATGCAGAATTATCCGATTTGCTTCAAATTTTATATATATGTTCATTGTGATATGGCGCTTCCCTGATTAGTTTTGAGGGTTCATTAGTTAATTATAAGGGGGAACGGGGGATGATTCCCTTAATATATTGTCGATTTCTTTATTTTTGAAGGGGCTTATTTCAAATTCTTTGAAATAAGAGTATAATATACAATTAGTGTGAATAGCCTGTGAGCTTAATGCCCTCAGTCTAACTGGGCAGTTTTCTTTTTTTGATAGATTTATACGTTTTGGGATGCATTGTACACGATTTGACTAGTTTTGGAAAATGTCCAGGTGGTAGTGCTATATGCTGTGTTTTAGGTAGCTTTCATTACAAAAAGCTACCTATTGTAGCCATTCGGAGGAAAGCAATTCCAAAAAATTTTGGTATATTTTCACCGATCATGACTCTCAGACACCAAAAACCACCCTCCGTTCAAATGTTGATTTATATATATATATATATATATATATATATATATATATACATATATGACATATGTCGTGCTGTAACTCTCTTATTTATGAATCGATTTTGATGTGACTGAGTATGTGTATAGTACATACCAAGGAATCGACCGAGTTCGTTGGCCAGCTTCATCCGCCATAAATTGGTACTAATTACATAAATTATACGGGGTGTTTACTGTTCTACAGGTGGTGGTTTGGTGCTGTGTTTTACACTATTTCTATGATAATTATATATCGGCCTCTACGAGATGGAATTTCACAAGATTTAGTATGCGAGATATTTATTCAAAATTATGTTGCTTCCACTTTGGCTTTGTTTATTCAACTGCTATGCTGTTTTCTTTTTCAATGAACATTATAGTTGTATCTCAATTTCTATTGAGTAGAAATACAACAAATTTTATATTTGAGGTTATTCATTAAATATGTATATGTTGATGATGTAAGTTGGTATTTTCAACCGGGGCAATGTTGAACTTTTTTAGGATATCTTTCATTACAAAAAGTAAAAAATTCCTATTACAGCTGTTTGGAAGCAAGCAATTCCGGAAAATTTCGCTCTATTTTCACCGATCATAACACCCCCCCCCCCAATCCCAAAACTACCTTCCGTGCAAATGTTGATTATATATATATCTTTGTCATATATGATAGCACTCGATTATATTTATAAACCGATATTTATAAACCGATTTGGATGTAACTAAGTGTGTATATTAAGTTCACCAATATCTCGACCGAGTTCGTTGGCCAGATTGGTCCGCCATCTTGTTTCAAAATGGCGGCCATTAAAAGATTTTAAATAAAAAAACATATATAAAAAAATAGAAATTCAAAATTTTTTTATTTAAGTGTTAGGTCTTGATACAAGGATTCCGGAGCATTTTTTGTTTTGTCTTTAGTCTATCTTAAAAAATGGCTGAAATACATCAGTTTGAAATTCTAGGGTGGCTGACCTTTTGTAACAAGACAAAAAATTAAAAAAAAAAAAAAAATCAGGGATTAATATTTGAGTTTTAGTGAACGTGATTTCTCGCAAATTATTATCTTTCACTGTTGTAATCGTTTTCCCAATCATACACATAAAAATATATATTATCCGTTAACGTCAAATTCTCGCCAAGCTTGGCGATCAAAAATAGGTCTCCATAAATAAAGCCAATTTGGCTAATTTCTTATTCAAATTCAGTACTAACGAATCTTCTGTAGTCGGGTTCTTTGCATTTTAGCTTTGTATGTTTTCGAGTAATGATAGTTAAAATTATAAAACGAAGATATAGGAAAGCTACCTTTTCCTCCCGGTACAGGTCGGAAGGACTTTTTTTAATTCACTGATCGCCGTAACTCAAAGTTAAATTCAAGAAATGTACCACACTCCGTAATTGTTGGAGTGTAAGTGCGCTATTTAAATTAATGTATTAGAATGATAATAGAAAACAAAGTTTGGTACGTGTGATTTATCGCCATTTTAGTTGTTTCTTTAGATGGCGCCGCCACTGAAATGGGTTGTTGTATGAAAATTAAAACTGAATCTATTTTTTTTTAAATATCAAATGCTCTTTATCTAGAATATCGATAAACAAGAACGAAAAATCATGCATCAAGAATAGATTATGAAACATTTTCCAACACTTTCAGAATACTGTAGCAACAAAACTTCACAGTTTACTAAGTAAACAATTTAGAAAACGCATAACACGTTTGAAAATACAATTTCAGCAGTTACTACCAACAGTCGGAAAAATATCCGATTTCTTTTGTACAGATTCAGAACTCAGTTCGGGCAACGCAAATGCGCCAATATTAGGAATGCCTGTCCTGAGTTCGGACAAGAGAAAAATCGCTGTTTCAATTCCATGAAGACCGAACTCAGTTTTGGCAACGCAAATGTGCCAATATTAGGAATGCCTGTCCTGAGTTCGGACAAGAGAAAAATCGCTGTTTCAATTCCATGAAGACCGAACTCAGTTTTGGCAACGCAAATGTGCCAATATTAGGAATGCCTGTCCTGAGTTCGGACAAGAGAAAAATCGCTGTTTCAATTCCATGAAGACCGAACTCAGTTCGGGCAACGCAAATGTGCCAATATTAGGAATGCCTGTCCTGAGTTCGGACAAGAGAAAAATCGCTGTTTCAATTCCATGAAGACCGAACTCAGTTTTGGCAACGCAAATGTGCCAATATTAGGAATGCCTGTCCTGAGTTCGGACAAGAGAAAAATCGCTGTTTCAATTCCATGAAGACCGAACTCAGTTTTGGCAACGCAAATGTGCCAATATTAGGAATGCCTGTCCTGAGTTCGGACAAGAGAAAAATCGCTGTTTCAATTCCATGAAGACCGAACTCAGTTTTGGCAACGCAAATGTGCCAATATTAGGAATGCCTGTCCTGAGTTCGGAGAAGAGAAAAATCGCTGTTTCAATTCCATGAAGACCGAACTCAGTTCGGGCAACACAAATGCGCCAATTTGGGAATGCCTGTCCTGAGTTCGGACAAGAGAAAAATCGCTGTTTCAATTCCATGAAGACCGAACTCAGTTCGTCCAATGCATAATATCTAATTTACCATTTTCCCAATAGATAGCGATACTTTCCCGCGAAAAGTTCGGTAGTTTCGGGCCATTTGTCGGAGTTTTGTAATTTTGCAGTTCTTCCTAAATTTCATTCAAACCACATTATGTTGGACAGGCAAGTATATAAATTTTTCGCAAGTTAAAAGTTTCTTTCCATTGTTTTTAAGGATTGAATGAACTGAGTTCGGGCCTTACAGCTTTGAAACACCGATTTTTCTCTTGTCCGAACTCAGGTAGGGCATTCCAAAATGGGCGCATTTGCGTTGCCCAAACTGAGTTCGGCGTCACAGGCAAGGGATTAAGGGTCACTCCTGCTTTTGTTTCAAATGTTTTGTTGCAATGTAAAAATTGGAATAATAAAATAATGGGTTATTAAATTAATGAATGAAATCATTTTTATTTATTTAATCTTAGTTTCTTTTTAGTTATAAAATAGCATTTTTCTGTCTATGACTCGATAAAAAACAATACCACTTACCCAATTTCAGTGGCGTCATCTAAGAAACAACTAACTAACTAAAAAGCGGTAAACTGCACACTACATCATTACCAAAAGTTTTGCGATACACATTCACAGCATACACATTCTTTCTTGCAATCTTGTCTTTTTTATATACAGGGTACGTCAGAAAAATGTATACATACAATGTTTAACGAGTCATAGCTTTCTCATTTTTGTTTCTTTTTAAATTTGTCATTCATTGGAAATAACGAGTGGACCAAGATTAACTTTCGAAAAAAGAATAATTAATTTAAAATACTAATGTAGGTATGAAAAGGTAGCAGAAGTACAAAGACAATATCGCAGGGAATTACAGGCAGATACACCTAGGCGACTTAAAATTCATCGGATGTGATATAAGTCAGAAAGGAACGGGTGTTCATATAGACAACGTTCCGGATTTTCTGACGTACCCTATATTTGTCATATATTGTTTTATTATTGCTAATATTGTGATTTAACTTTCTGTTTTACAGATGATCTGATGCTGGTTGTCAGTTCCATCTTTTTCTCCATGGTATCCGAATCGTTTTCACGTAGGAGCCAAACCCCGCTTATTATATGTCATCAAAAATCAAAGACAGAAAAGGAACTAACTCTTTCTGGCAGTGTTGTAGACTTTTGCTGAGTGGTGCCAGAAGTTTTTTTAAAACAAATTTAGCGAGTGCGTTTTTGCTCGTTTTCATTTTGCGTTATCGTCAACCAGCCAAAATACAGGGTATTTCAAAGTAATTGCTTTAACTACAAATGTTAACTTCCCTGTATATAACGATAGGAAGAAACAAAAGCGAACGCTATGCAGAAGGAAATTCATTGGTTTGTTCACATATTTTATAACTGTTTTATGGGACTCTACTAGGTCACATAGACAACCTCAAAGCGGCACATACCAGATATTATGAAGCATGCCTGTAGTCACTGATGTTCAGCATCACTATCAAGTTGTAGCATAAGCCATATCAGCCACCTATGAGGGACAGTCAAATGAAAACAGAACACCGCCATAAAACACATTCTTCGCCAAAGTTGGCAACATATTTGTAACATATCGATACTTCCATCTCGAGAGTTGGTAGAAATGCATAATAACACTTCACAGGTACTCACAGTTGTTGTTTTTTATTTCTTTGTAGATGAACGAAGTGAAAAGTGCGTTCATCCAGCATTAGAAATGGAGGCAAGCAAAGAAGAGCAGAGAGGTGTGGTTCGGTTTTTGGTGGCTGAGGGTGCTGGAACACGCGAAATTCATTGTCACATGTCTGCTGTCTATGGCAAACACTGGTTCGATAGGCCTGTCCTGTCCAGGGATTGTCTTGTAGTGATGTGTGTCCTTCTCGGAATCTCTTATGCCACTCGTGCACACTTGTCAGTAATATGTAGTGCTCGCCATAGACAGCAGACATGTGACGATGAATTTCGCATGTTCCAGCACCCTCAGCCATCAAAAACCGAACCACACCTCTCTGCTCTTCTTTGCTTGCCTCCATTTCTAATGCAGGATTAACGCACTTTTCACTACGCTCACCTACAAAGAAATAAAAAAACAACTGTGAGTACCTGTGAGCTGTCATTATGCTTTTCTATCAACCCTTGAGATGGAAGTATCGATATGTTACAACAATGTTGCCAATTTTGGTGAGGAATGTGTTTTATGGCGGGTGTTCTGTTTTCATTTGACTGTCACTTATATTTTGATAATTGCTGACTGTGTTAGCTTTTAGTCATTTTTACACTCTTTTATTTAACTCAATCTAAGATGGATTTTTGTAATCTATTTTTCACTCACTTACTGATAGGGCTAGAATTATAAAAATTTACGCTCACGGGTGTGTTTCCCGTGCCAGTACAACATTTTAACATTTTTAGAAACTAATTATAAATTAATACATTAACTTTAAGGCATTTTTCGGTTTCAAGTCGCCAAAAATTCTCTGTAACTCGTATAATTGTAATACGGGCTGAAACAACAATGAATTTAATGATGCTCCAATTCACGCTCAATAAATATTGGCCAAATATCAGTGAAAATACAACAATGAAATATTTTAAAGGCTAAGAAATAAAAAAAAAAAAAAATAAATAAAGAGTGTAATTTTTTTTTAAGTGCACTTTTATCAATTAATAGTTTAATATTACTTAATTTATGATTATAGGTACGTTGTGAAATCAATTTAGAAATCCTAAAAAGGTAGTTTAAATAATGTTTCATTTTTTTTCCTTTCCTGTTGCCCTATCTTAAAAAAGAAACAGAGCAAAAATGATATATTTCTTAATAAATTCACTTGCTTGCGCTTTCTTCCAGACAGTGCATAATCTAGTTCAATGTGACACGCCAAACAAATGTATTGTTAATGGAAATTTTTGGAAAAAAACATGAATTGCCGACATGAAATGAGGCGCAATTTTAAAGATAAACATTATATAGAGTGTTTTTAAACAAAAACTATTATTTTTACTTTTATACTTATATTTTCTTGTTGCCAAAAAAGAAAAAACATACAATTTTGCTTTTGAAATAACACGTAAAACATTGATAATCATTGTAAAACATTGATTTTAGTTGACTACATATGACAAAGGAATCACATAGAACAATTATGAGGTACTGTAAAACAAAACTTTGAAATTCCTTCTATATTATGCACATCTTTTCCTCAACCATTGCTCACAATGACAATTGTCATCTGTAATCAGGGCAACTATTTTTAATTCCTTTGTATTCAAGATCTTTCAAGTTGTCATCAAGTGATAAATCTAACACATTTATTAATATACGTATATACAGGGTGGTCATAATTAAAACTGACAGCACTCAGCGTGTTCTGTTAGCGGGATCTAATTGTGAGAATGGAGCCATATAAGATGGTTAGACAAGACGGAGGACGAACGATTCCATGAAAACAAAACAGCACCCCATATTCCCTAGAGGTTAATTTTGGAACTAATGTTCTTTTCGCAAAATCCTTCACCCTCCTTCTTGTCTAATAATTTTACAAAATTTGGCAATTCATTCTCGCAACTAGGCAGCGCAAAAAAACACATTGAGTCAGGGCTCGACTTACTATCTAGGGCCCCGTGGCAAACATTATTCTGGGGAAGGGGGGGGGGGGGGAGAGAGAGGCTTTTCTATCTATCCATGGAAAATTTTCTTCCATTATACTGAAGTGACTAAACGTCATACATAAATTTCGTTCACATCTGTATACAGGATATCCTAAGAAAGATGATCACAACTTTAACCCTTTCGGGTCCAAATTTTTTTTCAAGTTTTTGTGAAAATTTACTTTTACCTTAATAATATTAAAAGTAGCTATCCGAATCATAAAATTTAAAGGTTACTGAATTTTAACGGATATGTCATTTACCGATATCTAACAAAAATAATTATTTTGTGTGCTACTCATGTGACAATAGACTACAGAAGAAATTTTGAAGCCGTTTGGAAAAATGTCTTATTACAATAGTATTAAACAGGCATAACATTTTCTAATATTTTTTTATATTTCATCACAATTTCTAAGTTCGGAAAAGTAGCATCAGTTTTAAATTTAAAGAGTGAAACACATGGTTGAAATAAAAGAATCGTCAACGGTGCAAAGAATATTAAGAAAACTATTATTATTATTACTGAATGCTAAATCATAAAATAAGCCATAATAATAAATGTATAGACATATACTAACTACTATTATTACAGAAAGATAATACCGAAAATAATTATTAAGACAAAATAATACTCAACAGAAAGACATGTACTACTAATAGTACACCAGACCCGAAAGGGTTAAGAGATAATAGTACATACTTTTTTTTTTGTATAGGAATATAAGGGTTCATGTGAGCTGCTGAAATTTAAATACACTCCTTTCAGTCTTTCCTGGCCATAATTTCATACTTATGTCATAAGATGTCTAAAAGAAGCCTCCCCCCCCCCCCATCTAATTATGTTCATCATTATAATGGTTTTAATCTGCCTTGTTACCAGGATAACATCAATAATGAATTTCTCTTTAAAACAATGGATTACTAAGGTTTTGCAGTAAAATTTTAATCATTAGCTTTCTGATGATGTAGTTGATCTATTCTTATTTTTGGAAAGGGGGGGGGGATAGGGGAAGGAAGAAGAGGAGGAGATCCCCCCCCCTCCTTAAATCTTTGAAAAAAGTAAGAATTTTGGTACCTTTTAGCCAATTTTTAACATTCGTTCCCCATTAATGAAAATCCTGCGTACACCCATGGGGAACCGGCACAGCTGCCCCGCATGCCCTGCGCTGAATCCTCCCAGTTTAATGGTGGCCACTTGTATTTTTTGCATAATAAAAAGTCTTGATAACTCCACTTTCACGTTAATATTATCTATTTACTGTTCTCTTGCGTGTGTTTTGTGCCAAAGTTTATATTCCCCTTTAGGATTGATTAGGTTCTCTTATACCTATCTATTAGGCGGGTCGCGAAAAAATTTTTAAGCTTTAAGGTGGGTCGCGTAACAATAAAGTTTGGGAACCGCTGCGAACGCATAAAATTGATTTGATCAATGAGAGATGCATAAGATTTTATTCAGCCCAAGAAAATATGTTGAATATTGCATAAACTGTGATCGGATACAATCGTATGCATTTCAAGCTGATCTAATGCAAGTCGAGTGTACCTGCATCTTTAAATAATTCAAAAGGCTTTGAAACGAGAATAAAACAATAAGGCCAACATTGCTTTAGGTGAATTCCCTTTAGATTGCGGCATATTTTTTGTCTTTAAACGTGTTGGCACCATGGCCACCTTATCATAACTAGTAAATCTTCAGATCAGGAGCCTCAACGTCAGCTCTGAAAAGGATTGTTTTTTAATCTCACTTTTCATATTATTTAGCATCTTCCAATCCGCAAATTAAAATTTTTAAATTACATATATATTTATAGGCATATAAAATAATTCGAAGGTTTCAGAAATTAGAGACTTTAAATTAAACCTGGTTTACACATTAATATTCTGACATTCTTATGAGGTTATTCTTGTAATTTTTTAGCTAATATAAAAATACATTTATAAAAAAAATACATAAATATTGCAGCAAATTAGTGCGAGTTACTTGAATTTTATTATTTTGATATTCTTTGAAATAGGGTTGCTAAGCAACTCACAAATTAAAGACCAAAGTAAAAATAAATGCATTTTAAAATTTGTAAAAAATAGGAAAGTAAAATGTTTTATATTTCCCGAACAGATGCAAAAAATTTTCCAATAATTTAAACAATTCATTTCTAAATTCTAATAAATGTATCGGCAAATTTTCAAAGCTTTTGGATATATTTACACTATCCATATCAAAAAATTAGCATCTATAACTTTATGTTTAAATCCATTATTCAAATAGGTCATTTTCATTTCAGTTAAAAATGAAATTTGAAAATCGTCTGGGTTCCCATAGGAAAGCATTATGACCTAAAAAGAAATTTTCTATATTTTTCGAATAAATGAACCAAATGTAACTAAAAACTATACAGCTAATTCCGGGTACCTCACCAACATACCTACCAAAAATCGACCTAATCGGATCATTTTTGCGGCAGTTATCGCGGAACAGACAGACAGACAAACAGACAGAAACCAAAAACTTTTCGGGTCTCAACAGTAAGCCTCAACTGACGTTTCGGCAATAACGAATGTTATTATGATAAGGGGGCCATAGTTGGCACAATACCAATATATTGAATTTTGGCTAACAGTGTATGCTACTACACTAACTGTTAGTCCGAGATTTTAAGACCAAATAAGTCAAGATGTAAACTCTATATCTTATTAAATGTGCATAGAACTTTTGATTGACCTTTTCCATTCAGGACAAAATAAAACCCCTGTTGTTTGACTTATCATCACTTCTGGCCCATTTCAGCGAAAGTCAAGCCAAGATTTTAAACTTGCGCTGTCTCATGTTTGTGTTTCAATGATGTGTAAATAAATAAATAATGTATATCTTCCTAAATGTTTATATCCTTGTTAGATCTTTTAAAAACAATTGAGACAAATAAAAAAAAAATATTGTTACCAATGTGTGTGTATTCATTCTATGCGTTTCTATTATAAGTTAATTAGATAGAAGAAAAAAATTTCTTAATTTGGAAGAATATCTATGATTGGACTCATAAAATCAAACATATATATCATGATTTTACATGTAAATTTAGATGCCTACTTTAATGGAATAATTTTTACGATTCAAATGATTATTATGTTATTATTACTACTACTAGTTTCATTTTTTTAATATTTTGAAGTCTTGCCCTAAAAGAATGCATAGCCATTGCTTAATTTTCACCAAAGCTCAGCTACGATATGTCTGCTAGCTGTTTATTATCTAAATGCATATACAGGGTGACTTTTAATTAACCTACAACTTTTAACTGAAATAACTCTTGAGTGAGTGGTTGCAGATAGCACTACAAACATTTTTTATTGAAAAGAACATGAAAAAGGTATTGAATGGGTAAGGTTTTCAAAGTGAGAACCTTCAGATGTGATACAATAAAGCAAAGTTGTCAGTAACAAAATGGAGCGTTTATTTGTTTATGCTTGAAAAGGGGTCAGTTATGGAACCACTGGGGCTAATAAGGTCTGGCTGCTTCTTCTTGTAAACCAAATCTTTCATATGACCTTAAAAATAGAAATCACATGAATTGAGATCTGGTGAATAAGGTGCCAGTTTCCTTATCAGATATCTTGCCATTGCTCTAGAAGGCTCAGGTCGGTATCTGAATATTGAAGACCACTTCCTTAGAAATAGTTTTGCATTTTCACCACATAAATACCAATTTTTAATAATAAAAATACGATCTTCAGTTGAATAGTTGTCAGGGAAATTTGACAGAATGTGCTTTTCATTTTAAATATAGAGATACTTATAAGCAAATAGGATTTCTCAAAGCTTCTAGAAATTTTAGAAGTCTCACATTGAACATGGTTTTATGCAATGCTTTTCTGGTGATATGTTTTCTTCAGAATAAAAAGTACATTTGTTCAGGAAAGGGGAGGGGGGGGGGGGGTCAATATCATCAGACCTGTGATGTTAACTGTGAATTTTTTTAAAATTCATAATGCATAAGAAAAACAGCACTGCAGAAATTAAGTAAATTGTTGCAATATAAAGTGTTAAAACAAGTTCATTTTTCTTTTATACAGCACAATACTAATGGAAGTAAACTTTAATTTATATTATTTATGCATGGTGCAGTTTGATTTTTCATAGCATGAATTATATTTTAAGATTAATTATGTATCATGTGATTTTTTAAAAAAAGGAAATGAACTTTTAAACTTTAATAAGCACTTAGAAAACACAATTTAAAATAATCCTTAAGGAAAGGAATATAGTGTTATTTTAAGTTGCAAAATTTCTACAATGGCAGGTAATTTCTTTTACCAGAAATAATCTTCTTTTGCTTTCATGAACAATTAACTTCAATATTTTATTACAAATTAGATGCATAATTTTTCTTAAAAAAATGTAACTCAGTTAAACAAATCACAGAATCAAATTGAACAAATTATTTTTGAAAGATGTGCTAGCATGTCCGATATCAAAATAGCAGGACCTCCACAATTTTTCATATTTATTTCAAATTATTCCCTTTAATAACAATAATAATAAATTTGCATAATTCTAAAGACAAATGTTTTCAACCAGTATTAGCAATATTAGCTACTGTATTCAAAGAAAAGTTTAATTGGAAAAACTCTATTGAAGGAGATTTTTCTTGTATGAAAAGTGTGATAGTTACAATTTTGCTAAAATTGCATTTAAAATGTTGTATGCAATGTTTACCACGTCTAACACCTGTGGAGAACACTTGTATTTTAAAATAAACATTATCAAAAATAAACTATGAAAATCAACAGCCATGTTTGTCAGCTATATCTACATTGTTCAGCATACAAAATTATTTACTTCAACAAGTGAATTTCACTGAAGTCATTCATAATTTTTTTGAAGAAAGATAGCTCAATAAATATTTTTGTTCTTTATTTTTTACATAAACTATACAATCTTTGTACGACTGTAGATAAAAATTGTTATATGGCAATAAAATTTTCATGCTAACTTTAAGTTACAATTTCTTGATAATGATTTTAAAATATGTGAAAGGACCGCCACTTGCCATTGCTCCAGGCCATTTTCACCCTATCACATGATCCTGCCAAGTAGTATGCAGCATTTTCTGAAAGAAATTTCAATTAATAAACTTCAAAATAAAATTCTAATCATAAATCATAACCCAAGTTTTAAAAAAAAATGTTTTTATCACAAATTCACAAAACTAAATACATTTAACAATTTAAAATGATATTTTAAAGTTCTTAGATAAAACACAATCACATTGGTCCTTCATTTTTTTTTTTTTTAATCAACAGAGATTTTAAATAAAAGTTACATAATTTATTAAATATTATACATTACAATGATCAGACTTGTATAAAACAAAAACTTTCTGCAAATTAATTTAATGTTTAATAAAATTACGTGTTGTATTATTTTGACGATATAAATTATAAACAGTAGTTTAAAATAATTACCATTTAAAATTAATTAATATTAATTAAAGAATAAATATTTTGGTTAAAAATAATAAAGCTCCATGATAGGAAGTGCTGAATTCTTATCAATTATTTTGTCAATGCATTTAGAAACAACCCAATCCTTAATATTTTTACCTCTTTGCAAACGTCTGTAATGTCACAAGATATGTTTTGCATCTTTAAATTTTGAATTGTGCACAAACAGTAAATAAATGGTACATAAAATTGAGAAATATTGTTAATTTTTTAATATTTAATATTTTTTTTCTAAAAATTTTTTTTGCAAAGTTCTGAATTTTGCAGAAAATTTTCCGTGCACAGTGTGCATTTATATTATACAACTCTGACGATGATTAGTTTCTTATTAAAATAACAGGTACATTATTTTTAATGATGTTAATCTCAAGATGTTTAAATTGTTCAAAAGATGTTTTTTTCCCCCAACAAGATAGAACCAGCCTGTACCTTTTCAAGTTCATTTAACAACATATATATAAATATTATTCTTGCAAACACGATTCCAGATTTCTGCCTTCTTTTATGTCCATTACATTGATGATTTTTCCGGAAACTGAAAAATCTTTCATGCATCCGATGAAAGAGGTGTAAAAATAACCCAAGGTCTCATCTTCAATATCCATCTCACTCGGCAAGCCACCTGCCATATATTTATAATAAAAATAATTAGTCACAATAGAAATTTATCAACTATTATAAAGGGTATTCCTTACTCATACAAAAAACAAAAAATACTTCTTTTTATGTTAAGTAAACAAAAGTTTTTGTATTATGTTTTAACAAACTCCACAGAAAAAATTAGCAAAATAAAACAGTCTAGAACAGTTTAGCACAGGCAAGAAATTAAAGAAATATATATATATATATATATATGAAATTGTTTTAAAAAAATGGTGGTATACAATATGTGATTTTACAAGAATTTTTTTTTTACTTTGTAACTTTTATTAATATATAAATATAATGATAAAAGTTACAAAATAAACAACCATTTTTAAAATGTTAATTATCCCAATTCCAAAGTAAAATACATATAAATATATATTAATATATATTTAATAAATATATATTATATAATTATCATCATTATTAAGATTGGATATAGTTTTAAAATAAGATAAAAATAATTTATAGGTATTGTTTGGATTATTTTTAAATTTGTATAAATAATTTATTTTATTAACTGCCAATGTAACAGACATATGCAATGCGCATTGGTAACGGATAATGTAGTTTTTGATAGCTAAAATGTCACTGGTTCGGTATGTTTTACTACTATATTTCTTATTTTGTTTAACAATTCTTTATTAAATATGTTTTTGTATTTAACAATGCTTCCTATTCATTGATTTTTGCACATATCATGTTCAGTTATTCAATATTTGTCTATTTTCATTCAATTTTCTTTAAATTTGACTTTGTAATTGATCGGGTAATTTGAGTTAATAAATTTGGATCATGGCTATTGACTCAAACAGAAATAATTACATTTTACTTATATTAGTGGAATATTGCCCTTGATAAAGTGTTCCACTATACAAGTTTCCAATTGCTTCTTGTAATAATTTTCACCTCCTGCACATACGTGAAAATCACAAGGTGAGCAGAAGAATTTAATGCCTGTAAGTAACTGTGCTAGAAAGCTCTCAGAAAAGAGTATTTTGATATAAATATGCTTATATTAAAAAAATTACACAAACTTTTATGAAAATTTAGTATAACCTCAAAGTTAATCACATTTCCAGAAACATTTTCCTTATTTTCAGACATCATAAGAAGAGGAATCAATTGAAAACCTTATAAAACCAACACATTTCTAAAATTAAAAGACACATTTCTAAATTAAAAAAAAAAAAAACTTGTGCTATCTACAATTTTTTTTTTTAAAGTTGATGTTTCTGAAATATAGAACAATAAAGAACTCTAAAATTTGAAATTTTTAATTACAAAAAAATAAAATAAAATAAATAATAATAATAATAAGAAAATATTAAAATAACACTTCTGTTACAATTTGGAACTTTTTGCAACATTTTCCCCTTCATACATTTATTACAATTGGAGGAACTGTCAGTACCAGACGGTCCACAAGGTTTTATTATTTTAACAGAAAAAAATAAAATGTCATTATGTAAAAATAGAAAAAAAAAAAAAGCTATTTTCCCTAACATTTTAATTTTTTAAAATCTTATCCATTCCTAAAACACACCATAAGAAATGTCCATTAAAAAAAAAAAAAAAAAAAAAAAAAAAAAAAAGGCAAACAAGTTGAAAAATACTGGCTATCTTTTAGCATTTTGATTTTACTGATATATTGAAAAAACACAAGTCGAGAAAAATGAATTAAAAAATTATAACTCTGAATTATTTAAATGAAAATCATAGCTGCAAACCTTCTGTTTTTTTTTTTTTTTTTTTTTTTTTTAAAGTCAAACAAGCATATTTCAACCAGAAACTTTATTTAGTGAATGAAAACATACAGCTACTACGTAGCAGAAAGTTAAAATTTTATATTAAAAAAATTTCTGTTTCCAGGAAGTAGCTATGGGAAATAGGCATCCATTTCTCTGCATTGATCTCCTGCGTTCAATGCAGCAAAAAAGCCCTTTTCACATATTTATTACTGAATCTTTACATTGCTACTAGGGATGTCTAATACATTTTAAGCAAAAAGTTGGAAAATTGATATTTTCCTCATGTCATTAGTCTGTTCTGTTTCATTTTTGGAAAAATAAATAAAAATCAATTCTTGACAAAATGATAAAGAAAATTGGAATTTTTTGTTAATGAAAAAACTACTTAGATTTGCTTGATAACAATAGAAATTTAAATTTAGATCTCCCCCCCCCCCCCCAAGTAGAATGTGCACAAGTCACTTTCTAGAGTATTAGGGAAGGAGGGTAATGCTTAAAGATTTGAACTATAATTTTGCATGAAAGATTTTAATGCCTAAAATGCATCTTATTTTCATTAATTTTTATGAGATTAGTTTGAAAATTTTAAGGAGTATTCTTGAAGAATTAATAGTATTACATTTATCAAAAACCAATTTTCAAAATATATTATGAGTGAGCATAAATTCTAATAAAGCATATCAGAAACAGATTAAATGAGCAGAGGTTGAATAAGAAAAAAAAAAAGCTATTTACCAAAATAATAATCTCCATCTGTATTCAGCTCATAAAAATGACCAGGAACTGAACTTGTATAGCTTTCACCATCAATATTTAGGGTTACAGTCTTTTCATTTCTATTTCAACAATAAAGAACATTCTTTAACAACATAATTAAATCTAAAACATATCATCAACAATTCAAATAAATTAAGGAAAGCACAGTCGATTTCTCAGGGTTCACATTAGAACGTAGGATTGCACAATTCTTGCAATATTTTTATAAACATCTCACTCAAAAGAAAAAATATATATATACCAGATTGCCTATCTTTTATAAAAATTAAAAATTCATGAAAAAAATGCAATTGTTATCAATCAATCATTTAAACTCGTTCAATAAATCGAGAATTTCAACAACTGAACTAGGTCCAATGTTGCTATGAGACTCACTCTGTTCAATCCTTCTCCTTCCACAACATAAATGTTTGTTAGCATTTATGTTAAACACATTTATTTAAAATCAAAAATCAAATAAAATGGCAGCCTATTTCTTTCATTTTTTTTTCTAATCAAATGTTTTCATCATGCTAAATGTTTAAATTCATCACTTAAGGGGAGACGCCAGTTTGAATATCGAAACAGGGGTCATACTTTAGGGAAGTTTTGAGGGTTTCAATAACAATGTAACATAAGCTGTTGGGGGATTTTGTAATATATTAAGTTATGTTTGGAGAGTGCTTCCTATTTTTTAAATAAAATAAAATTTCATACTCTGTCCTTCACACTGACATAAACAAGAACATATATAAAAGTGCAGTGTCAGATGGTTGCTTGCACTAAACATTTTTGAAAACACAGCAAAAAAAAAAAAAAAAGAAATTCTCAAAGCAATTAATTTTTATCGTATTGGCTAGTATATATATATTTTTTAAATTTAAATTTTTGTGAAAATAGTGGCATAAAAAAAAACAATTTGTTTGGGCCCATAAAAATGGCTTTAAAATGCTTGTAAAAAGTTGAAAAATAAACATATATAAATCTTGATATAAGATATTTCTAAGATTTAAATCAATGAAATTGTTTTTTAGAAAATAAAAAACAGACATTTTATAGAGGTTACACTTAACTCCAATTTCAGAAGCAAATAAGTTTTTGAAAAATTTAACTTATTGTTTCTATACCATCTCACTCAATTTTAAGTGTAATTTGTTTTCAGAGCAATAGCATTTAAGGGGAGAGGAAGGTGGGGCACAAGTTTAAAAAAAAAAAAAAAAAAAAAAAAAACATTTTTTTTTTTCATTTTCTGATAGCTTATAGTTTCTAGAGTAAGAACCCAAAGCAACTTTTTTAAACTCAAATTTTTATAAAAGTTGCAACAACAAATATGCTACTGTAACATATTGCTGCTAAAGCATAAATTTTAAGTGCATTTTTTTTTTTTTTATCTGGCTGCTAGGATTGACAGAGAACTGCTAGACCAATTTCCTTTAATCTTTAACACCACCTTTCAGAATTTAATTCTTTATGGCACTATGTAGGATGTTTTTGATATTTCCATTTTTAAATTTTTTTACAAGCATTTTAAAGCCATCTTTATGGGGACAAATTATTATTATTATTATTTTAAATTCCACCATTTTTAAAACTACTTAAATTTTGAGAAATCATACGCTATACCATAGCCAATATGCCAAAAAATAATGCCATTATGTTTATTTTTCATTTTGATGTTTCAGGAATACTTAATGCAAGTGGCACTGTATTTTTAGAACATCCTCATTCATATGGATGCCAAGGGCAGAAATATGATTTTCTTTTAAATGAAAAATGAACAAAATACTCCCCAAATACAACTTAATATATTGCAAAAACAACCAACAGTTTAGATTGTTACTGAAACACATAAAAAAATAAAAAAAATCATAAAGTGTGACCTTTATTTAGACATTCAAAATAATGTCCCTCCCCCTCTATATCAAGATCATCATATTCACACTAAAAATTACTCTAAATTGATAGTTTATTAAAAAAATTACAAATATTTCATACTGCGTAATTTTTCTACATAGATAGATTTTCTTATAGCATATTTTTAAAATAATCATTTTGTAAACATAAATATATACTATGATTCAAACTATATGATAAAGTGGATTAAACCTGCAAAAATTCTACTAACATGCAATCTGTCTCCAAGAACATTGACACTGCATTGAAAGTATTTTATTTTCTCTGTAGCATGAATGTTGAAGCATAAAGATAACATTTTATTTAATTTTACGAATACCAAGAAGATGGGTCCAATGGACACACAAAGCAATTTTTTTCCACTTTCATAATGGGAACAAAAATTGTAAATAATAAAAATAGGTATCTAATCATTACAATATAATTTTCTTCTTTTTATATTATGTAGATTATGATGTATTATTTACTAACTAGTATATAAATGAATAGTTCATCTGTATTGATAATTCTATATATTTACGTAAGGGTGCAATGGACCTAATTAGTAATTCATGTAAAGTCTTGTTTCTTTGGCAATTGGAAGTTTAAAGGTTATTGTAAATAACTTTCAGTATATAAATCAACATAAGCAATAAGGGCGCATTACAGGACCAGCATATATGTGTGTTTGTACCAACTATTCATTGACATTTTTATTTAAAACTAGCAAGCTACGCCCGCTGCGCTGGTCAGTTTCTACAAATGAACCTTGAAGCAAACAAAATATATCGTTTAATTTGACCTTGTATTTGAAAGCAATCTGTATATTTATCTGGAATATCCTTCCACATTACTGAAAAATGACGTGATTGCGCTATTATATTTTCTAATGTGCAGTCAAAATTTTAGCTGTTAAGGACCAACTCTTTTATTTGGTCATTTACAGTTAAGGTTTGCTAAAGAATGATAAAACTATATGCAATATACTAAAACCATCACTAAAAATTATCGAACTAACAATGCAAACTAATTAACAAAATCCATTCAGTAGAAGTTTTTATAAAGGCTAATCTTTTATAATCGGGTTCATCTGATTATAGAACTTTTCCACGTAATTCTAAAACAGAACAATATAAAATATACTAAAACCATCCTTACAAATTATCTACTTAACAATGCAAATCGCAAAAAATACGCCCAGTAAAAACTTTCAAAAAGGCTAATCTTTCGGAATCGGGTTCTCCTGACTGTATAACCTTCACACAACTGTTTGACTAAGCAGCGTAGAACAATATGTAGTACATTAAAACCATTCCTGAAATAGCATCTGACTAACAATACAATTCTCATCAAAATCCGTCCAGTAGAACTTTTTCAGAAGGCTAATCTTTCATAATCCGAATCAAATACTGAAAAAGCTAATATTTGATAAAAAAAATATCACCTGATTTTCGAATTTCCCCCTATAATTCTAGAACTAAGCAACATAGAATGATATGTTATATAATAAAACTTTCCCTAGAAAGTTATCTAACAGTGTAGGTTTCATCGAAATCCATTCGGCAAAATCTTTTAAAAAGGCTAATATTTCATAAACGGATTGATCTGATTATAGAACTTCCCAGAATAATTCTATAACTAAGCTACGCAGAAGGTATGTTATACAATAAAACCTTCCCTGAAAAATTATCTTATACAGTTTAAGCTCTACGAAAATCCATTCAGCAGAACTCGAGTTATAAGCAGCCGGAACGAAATTTCATATATGTAGAAGTAAATAGAAGTATATTGCCATTAATATAGTTTGCATTTGAATTTAAAAAAAGGTACTTTTCGGTTAGCCGGGCGCCAGTGATCGTACACTTGCAAAAAAAAAAAGCACCTTTTGGCTTAAAATCTCTCATCAAAACTGTTTTTCTTTTCTTTCTTTTTTTTAAATAAAATTAATAACAGCTTTTTCTTTTATTTTTCCAGCTGTATAGCCATTTCAATTCTTTCTGCATCAAAAAAAAAAAAAAAAAAAAAGACACCTTTTGGCTTAAAATCAAATTGTTTAGGATCAAAAGTAAAATCAAAATCGCCAAAAACAAAAGATAAATTGCGAAATATTGTTTCGATAGCAATCTTGCCCCTTGAATAATTTTTTAAGCATTGCGAACATTCCCAATCATGTTTAAATTAAATATTTTCATTTTATAATATTCTCTCATCAAAACTCTTTTTTCTTTCTTTTTCTTTTTTTTTTTTTAATTAATTTAACACAGTTTTTCTTTTATTTTTGGAGATGTATAGCCTTTTCATTTCTTTCTGCAACAATAATGATCGCCAAAAAAATAGCAATGGTAACCTTTTCGGTCAAAATAACAAATGTAAAAAATGAAATTATTTACGACATCACATTAAAAACCTAAAAAATAACAGTATTTCTCCACTGTTTAATGGATGTTATTATACATATAAACCTTCCTCTTGAATCACTCTATCTATTAAAAAAAAACCGCATCAAAATCCGTTGCGTAGTTTTAAAGATTTAAGCGTACATAGGGATATAGGGACAGAAAAAGCGACTTTGTTTTATACTATGTAGTGAAGAAAATCACCTTTCGATATGAACACGGTGCCACATTTTGTCTTTAGTGTAGATGGCTTCTGTAATGATTTCACCCCTGGACAGCCAGCCTAAGCTCCAAACAATGTGCATGTGATTGTTGTTCAATCCCACTCCTAAATAGTCACCATCCTCAGAATAAATCTGGAACAAATTTAAAAAAGTATTTATAGCTTATACAATGTAAAAAATCTAATATAAAATTCTTAGAACAACATTTTAATATTTTCAGTAGGAAGTACAGATAAAATTTTAATGTATCTGAAAAAAAAAAACCCTAGAAAATTAAAATTTGTTTTTATTGACGGATTTTAGTTTATCACCAGAGTTACAATTTTATAGCTGTATTTTATGGTTATAATCTGATCTTGTGGTTATGGTTAATCTTTCCTAATCATCCATAGGCAAATGTGAAATTTTGAGCAAATGTAATTTCGTGCAAGAACATTTATTAAAATCGGTATTGGTATTCACATTCACTTTTAAAGATATTGTAGCCATGATGGCAATTGTTCCGTCGCGGAAGTACGGTTTTGGCTCCATCTAGTGAGCGTTGTATCACAGCTCCACCTAGGAGCATTTTGTAAAACATTTCATTAAGCTGTGGGTCAATGAAGCCCTCGCACGTATTCTAAACATTGCCCAGTTCACGCGGCGATAGTAATCATAAAAATGCAGTTCAATTTAATAATTTGTGTGTGTGAACGTCTACTGTCCTGTTATATGTTAATAATAAAAAGTTAAAAAGACAATCTCAACTCAATACAGTCCATTTTACATCGACCAAATTGTCTATGGATAAATTGAATCGGTCGAAAGGTGCCGTCAAGGCCGCAATAACTAAACTAGAACAATTTATTCAAGATAATGTAGATCCTAAGGCCACTAATGTGAGCCAACTTCAAGTAAAATTTAAAAAAAATTGAAAGCCTGCAAAATAAATTAGAAGATATCAGGGAACAATATTATGAATTACCTGAAATAACTCAACCTCAATTAAAGGAAATTGAGCAGGATATAGATGATACAAGTGACCGATTAGAGCATTTGGAGGTGAGTGTAAAACTTTTATTAACCTCCTTTGATGATAAATCTAATAATATCCATATTAATGAAAACAAAACAAAAGTACGCTTACCAGAAATTCCATTGCCTTCATTTGGAGGTGCATACTGTGATTTTGAAAATTTCAAAAATCAATTTACAAATTTGATCATTAATAATGATCAATTAGATGATAATCAAAGGCTATTTTATTTAAAAGCCTCTTTAAAAAATGATGCTAAATAATTGGAATCTCCCAATGATGATTTCAATTCTTTATTTCAAGCCCTCATTCATAGATATGAAAATAAACGACTTTTAGTCGACTCTCATATTTCTTCAATTTTAAATTATGAAAAAATCCAGTATGAATCTCCCAAAGAATTACGAAATTTCTTAGATTGTATTAATAAAAACATCAGAGCCTTGAAAATAATGGAATATGATCAAAATAGCTTATCAGAAAGTGTATTCATGAAAATAATTTTACAAAAAATAGAAAAAGAAAGTCAAAAATAATTTGAACTTTCTCTTGAAAACACACAAGTGCCAAAATTTGATTATTTAATGTCATTTCTGGAAAAAAGATGTATTATGTTAGAGACAGGTACCGATTTAGAAAGTTGGGGGCCCTGGGCACAGATGCGTATGGGGGCCCCCCATCACACAGATTCTTTGAATAAAAAAATATAATATCGAAAGCAGTACTTAAGATAACCACTATTGACTTTGATAATTTCTTTAAAATATTAATTTAAAAAATTAAATTCGATAATCATTAATTTACTTTTAAATAATTATTTGATAATTATGAATTTTTAATTGAATTTTATAAAACTGTGTGGTGCTGATTACCTTTCTCTATGCAAGTCCCTATATCTGGAATGATAAAGTATGCAACAACTGATAATAAATTTACTGCAGTACCAAGTATTAATTATTTAAAATATTAGCATATCCATCCTATTAATCAAACAACTTTTTCTTTCAAATATAAGCTTTGTATGAAAAAACTAAATTTACACAAGTAACTAGCAGAACCACATGGCTTTGTCCATGTTAACCATGAGGGCCTTACATGTAAAATAAATAAAAATGAAATAATATGGCGATCACCAAAAATGAAATTCTGTACATTCCTGCACATAAATTGTTAAAAGACAATCATCAAAAAATGAAGTTACTTTGACATATCATAGACAATCTCTGACAAACAGATTTTTCCATTTTAATTTTGTTTTTTGACAGTTAAAACTGTCTTGGACAATAATTGAAAAATCTTTAGTAGCATTTGGGGGCCCCTGAAAATCGGGGGCCCTGGGCCCGTGCCCCGAATGCCCTGCCGTAAATCAGGCACTGGTTAGAGAATATTTCTCGGTCTCATGGCGCCAGCCAAGTGAATTCAAAACAGATCAAAAGTAATTACGCAGTGAATAAATCAGGTCATTTTTCATCAGTGACAATAAAAATAAAGTAAAGCCTTGCATTTTATGTAAAAATAATAAACATTCATTATTTAAATGCATCGCATTTCAAAATATGAGTGTTCCTAATAGAAAAAACTGTATGAATGTAAGCAAAAATAAATTATGTATAAACTGCTTGAGATTACATAATAGCGAATGCAATTCTAAATTCTCATGTAAAAAGTGTTCCTCTCGACATAATAGCCTACTTTGCGAAAATGTGAATGAATTTCCAGAAACACAGATGAATAAACCCTTAGAATCGATAAAAGATAAACAATTAATTATGTCAGATTCCCAAAGTAAGGATAAGGTGTCTTCTTTATTATGCAGTAATCTTTTAACTAATGACTTAAAGAATTGTACGTTATTGAATACTGCAATTATTTTACTAAAGGATTCGCGTGGAAATAAAATTAAATTACGAAGTGTAATCGATAGTGGATCAACAGTAAATATCTTATCCGATAGTGCTTGCAGAAAATTAAATTTAAAACCAAAACCATTTAAAGGTAGCGTTTTCGGTATTAACGGTTCATATCAACAAGTTAAACTAATCGTAAATACGGATATATTCAATCAAAATGAAACATTTTCAAGAAATATAGACCTGGTTGTGTTGCAAGAAATAACAAATCATATTCCGATCACGGAATTAGAAATTTCAAATTTATGCATCCCTAAGTACATAGAATTAGCTGACAGCAATTTTAATGTTCAAGATCAAGTTGATGTTCTAATTGGTAGCGAGTTATTTTTTGATATTTTAAAGGGGGATAAAATTCGACTCTCAAATGGAAAGTGTATTTTACAAAATACAGAATTTGGATATTTAGTGACAGGCACACTTCCACCCATTAGTAATCAATCCTTTTGTTGTCTCTTAACTGAAGATAGTTTGGACAATACACTTAAGAAATTCTTTGAAATTGAATCCTTACCTGGAGACAATGACGAATTTGTGAAGGGTGAAGAAGAAACATTTTGTGAGGAGCATTTTAGAAGCACATATAAACGCGATCATACCGGTAGGTTCATAGTGCAGCTACCAATGAAAGAAAATGCTGAATCAGTTTTAGGGTCATCTAAAGAAATTGCAGTTAGAAGATTAAATAATTTATGGGCTAAATTAGATAAAAATAAAACAATGGCTAATTTATATAGAGATTTCATGGTAGAATATGAATTTTTGGGGCATATGACTGAAATTAAAGGTGAAACACCAACCGGGTATCGTACTTCATTCCACACCATGCTGTCTATAAACCAGAAAAAACCTCCACTCCCCTACGCGTGGTTTTTAATGGTAGCTCAAATACATCTAGCGGGTATTCACTTAATTCTATTTTATTAAATGGTGGAAGAGTCCAGCAAGATTTGTTTTCCATTATAACTAGATTCCGCACAAACAAATATGCATTTTGTGCAGACATTAAGAAAATGTACAGACAAATACTGATCGATCCATTGCAGAGAAATTTACAAAAAATTGTTTGGAAGTCTAATAAGGATGCACCAATTAAAATATTTCAATTAAATACGGTAACATATGGCACAGTTAGTGCCCCGTTCTTAGCTATGCGTACATTAAAGGCGCTTGCTGACGAAGAAAGAAAGTACTTTCCCAAAGCTGCAAAGGTGATACATAATGATATGTATGTAGACGACTGCTTGTCAGGTGCGGGTTCCTTGCAAGATGCACAAGAGTTACAATCTCAATTGATTCTGATTTTAGAAAAGGGGGGTATGGAACTACACAAATGGGTATCTAATCACCCTGAATTGTTACAAGACACCGCTATTTCAGAATACGCATTTGAAGATCCCTCGCAGCAGATTTCTGTAAAAACATCAGGAATGTTATGGAAGCCCCAATCGGATCATTTTTCCTTTAAAATTACTGTCATCCCAAAAGATAATTACTCCAAGAGAGAAGTATTAGCCGAAATCGCCAAAATTTATGATCCACTAGGCCTGGTTGGCCCGATTGTCACCAAAGCAAAAATTTTTATACAACAGCTATGGGAACAAAAGCTTGATTGGAATCAACATCTGCCTCCCAACTCTCTTCAAGAATGGAACAATTTTTTGATTAAATTACAAGACATAAATAATCTTGTCATTTCTCAATATGTTCTGTCGGACAATATCGAAAAAATTAGAGCTTCATGGTTTCTGTGACGCATCAGGGTAAGCCTATGGAGCTGCTGTTTATTTACGATGCATCTCCACGACTGGACAGTTCAGTTCGAATCTTCTATGCAGCAAGTCTCGAGTGGCTCCCCTAAAGCCAATGACTATACCACGATTAGAGCTCTCAGCAGCTCTACTATTGACGAAACTAGTTAAAAAATTAGTTCCG
Source organism: Maratus michaelseni (assembly GCA_963931845.1). Lineage (NCBI taxonomy): Eukaryota > Metazoa > Arthropoda > Arachnida > Araneae > Salticidae > Maratus > Maratus michaelseni. The sequence goes on along the minus strand of OZ007588.1, from coordinate 28,819,844 downwards.
ACCTTACAGTTGGACTTTGAAAGGGTGTGGCTTTGGACTGATTCTTCCATTGTACTTTTTTGGCTCAATACTCCACCACACAAATTAAAAACTTTCGTAGCCAACAGAGTGACTATGATTCAGACTCTTTCTGAAAATTATCTATGGAATCACGTATCCTCCAAGTCTAATCCGGCTGACGTGATATCCAGAGGTGCATATGCCAAAGATCTAATAAATAATGACTTATGGTGGTTTGGTCCAGAATTTCTTGAAAGAGAAATCACAGTTCCTAGACAGTGTCCCAATCCCACAGACATTGACTGTGTAAAAGAACTGAAAGCAGATATCACTTTGATCACAATTTCTAATGAAAATTACACTTTTTGTGATCGTCTGTATAAATGTTCTCATAATTTTTTTAAACTAATTAGAATATGTAGTTTCATTTTCAGGTTCCTTGGCAATGCTCGCAAATTAGAAAGGATTTCCAATCACCTGACGGCGAGCGAGCTGCAACGAAGTACTCATTTTTTGGTGAAAAAGGCCCAGGAGGGTAAGTTCACAGCGGAAATAGCTGCGTTGAGGAAAGGACACACTGTTCCTTCGTCCAGTAGCTTAAAATCATTAAATCCCTTTTTGGACGAAAGTGGCTTGCTTCGTATAGGTGGCAGATTAATCAACTCCAATTTGCCCTTTGAAGCCAAACATCAATTGATTTTACCAAATGATCACATACTCACTAAATTAATCTTTGAATTCTTCCATAAAAAGTACTTGCATATAGGTGCACAGGGATTAGTCCATCAAGTATGCATGCAATATTGGCCCATAAAGGCTAAAAGCATAGCTAGAAAAATTGTTCATTCCTGTGACACGTGCTTCAAGCACAATCCCAAGACACTAGATCAATTAATGGGAAACCTCCCACAACAACGTGTAACACCAAATTCAAGTTTTTTAAATTCAGGCGTCGATTTTTGTGGTCCATTCCACATCAAATATAAGAATCAAAGAAAAGGAGTTTATTCAAAAATTTATGTGGCCATATTTATATGCATGTCTACTAAGGCAATACACTTAGAAATAGTAAGCAATTTATCTGCTGTTGCATTTATCGCAGCGCTTAAAAGATTCTGTGCTAGGAGAGGCAAGATAAGTACACTAACCTCAGATAATGCCACTAACTTTAAAGGTGCATCAACAGAATTAGATAAGTTTAAGAAATCGCTGAAAACTCCCAGCGAGGAATTATCAAGTTTTTTAGCCCAGGAATTCATAACATGGAAATTTATTCCCCCGCGTTCTCCTAACTTTAGCGGACTCTGGGAAGCAGGCGTTAAGTCCTTCAAACATCACTTGCTCAGGGCCGTAGGTAATAATAAAATTACTCTTGAGCACTTCGAAACTCTTATCATACAAATCGAAGGCATTCTAAATTCCCGGCCTTCATTTCCACTTTCAGATGACATAAATGAGTTTGAAGTGCTTACCCCAGGCTATTTTTTAATTGGCCGACTCATCACCACTATTCCCGAGCCTACTGTTATGAATATCTCCGATAATAGATTAAACCATTGGCAGCGCATTACTAAATATGTTCAATGCATTTGGAAACGTTGGTCTATTGATTACCTAAATCATTTGCAGCAGTGCGGTAAATGACAGTTCACAAAAAATAACGTTAAAGTAGGATGCCTAGTGTTATTAAAGAAAGAAAATCTGCCACCATGTAAATGGGCACTGGCCCGGATTGTAGAAATAGTTCCCGGCAAAGACAATAAGGTGCGTGCAGTTAAAGTAAAAACTGCCACGAGTAAATTTTTACAGGGCATTTCAAAAATTTCTCTATTGCCAATTGGTGAAAATTTAATGTAAATAGCATTTATGTTGTATTGTATTTGAATATTATTCTTAATCAATTATATAACCAATTCACTGTATATTGTTCATTTTGTATTGTAATATTATCTGTAATGTATATTAATTATATTCTAAGTTTAAATTAATTGCTGAAATATTTCATATTTCATCCCCGGGCGGCATGTTCCGTCGCGGAAGTACGGTTTTGGCTCCATCTAGTGAGCGTTGTATCACAGCTCCACCTAGGAGCATTTTGTAAAACATTTCATTAAGCTGTGGGTCAATGAAGCACTCGCACGTATTCTAAACATCGCCCAGTTCACGTGGCGATAGTAATCATAAAAATGCAGTTCAATTTAATAATTTGTGTGTGTGAACGTCTACTGTCCTGTTATATGTTAATAATAAAAAGTTAAAAAGAAAATCTCATCTCATACAGTCCATTCATAACGACCAGCAATGCTTAGAAGAGAATGCAATTACAGAAGAGTAATGTGGAAAAAGACAAAAAATATTGTTTAATTTGCTGTGGGCAATCAATTGCCAATCGTGAGAACTCTGTTACTAGTTACTTTACATTAGAGTACCAAACAAATGTTCCTTGTTGAGATAGATTTTTTTTTTAATCATGTTTGAAAATTATTTAAAAAGTGATAAAAAAATCGCTCAATTGAGTTATAGTTTTATAACAAATTTCATTAAAAAATACATTTTCTTCCCTATTTGATGATGTAAAAGTTGAAATTATGCGATTTTTATAAGTGATGTATGAACAATAAAAGCAAGAGCCATAGTGCCAGTCATTGTTACCAACATTATACATTTTTAAACATAACTACTGTTTTTTGACAGCCATCTAACATTGAACTATGATTTTTGATGAAGACAGAAACAATTGCCATAGTGAAAGTGTTGCTAAAAAAAAGATTTTTAAATAGATAGACATTGAGCAACAAAATTACAAGAAATTGTTGTTTTTCAAAATTTAAAATAAATTAGCAAACTGGTGCTAAAATAATAATAATAAAAAAACTCCCAAAAAATAATTATTTTTAAAAATATAAAACCGACTTCTATTACTTTTTTAATAAACATTCATAACCAATTACTTAAAATTTCAAAAATAGATATGAGATTTTATTTAAGACACATCATACTTTTCTTGAAATTACATTATAAAGACTATAATTAATAACTTTTATTTTAAAAGATGTAATTTGTATGCCACTTTATGGACATAAAGAAATTCTGATCATGAAAAAAGGTACAGGCATCCAGATTATGGAGAAAGGACTAAGAAAATTATAAATAGATAGTCAATTGAAAACAATAAAAATCTGCCTCATTTGCAGATTTTATGGAAATAGGGCAAAATATATATTTTGAAAAAAAAAAAAATTATTTATTAATTAATTCTGACAAATAAATGAAATATCCCAAGTTTCTTTCTATCCCCCTCCCCTTTTCATTTATCCTAGCTTAACTGACTTATGAAACTAAACTCAATAACATTTCTATTTCACGTAATCTCTGATTTAAAATATCCAGAAGAGAGTTCATATATGGATAGTATTGTCATATAATTTTTAGAGGTTAGAAGATATGTTCAGCAAAAACATTGCAGAGGATAAAAATGTCTGATTTTTCAAACTGCACAATTTCTTTAGAAATATTACATATACATTGTTAAAATTGTTAAATTTAACTAGTGTCTTTAACATAAGAAAAATATATAAATTGTAATTATTTAATTACATTTTATAGCACAATTCTATAAACTGTAACTATTTTAAGATAAGAAATTAAATATACTGTCTAACAGTCTTTCATTAATGCACCTTTTTAAAAAAATAAATTTTTAAATGGAAAACCTTTTTTTTTTTTTTTTTTTAAATGTAACACATATATGATTAAATAAATAATTTTTATTTATACTGGCATTTTAAATTATAAAAAATAAGTTTAATTGATGCATGATACATATGTATCATATATCTTACATATGATACATATGTTTCATATATCTTACATATGATACATATGTATCATATATAAGATTAAAGAAAGGGAAAAAATTAATAAAAATGTTGCTATTGAGAAATTATTTTATTAAATTATATTAAAATTAATTAAAATTACATTTCTTTGTTTACATTCATATATAGTGTGGATCACTTGCTTTTGTGAATTACAGGTTTGCAGATTATCTGGTACCCTATGGTGTAGCTCAGTGTTGAGCTTTTAAAACACTGAAAATGCTAAGAATCTTTAACTTTTAATGATCTGTGCTAATTTTAGGGTGAAACTTTTATGACACACTGTTTCTCAGTTACTAATAGGCATTCTATTCTACACAAAGTTTTAACAAAGTTACATAAAAAAAATTAATATATTTAAGATGGTCATTCTTTGAATAGTTTAAATTGCAGTCCATCTATAGTAATAATATAATGGTAAAAGACTAATGGTAAAGTAATCTCATAATGACCAGCCACACTGAGCAGTCCAAATTTGAAGACATGAGTTTTAAAAAAAAGCATATGAAATTATTTTAACATTTAACAAATCAATAATGAAAGAGTGCAAAGGAATTCTATTGAAAAATTAAACATACTATTTTCTGTATTGGATAGAAACTTTTAGACCTACCTATGAGGTTACAGCTGATATTATGATAAAAACTTGTACTCAAGTGCTTTACCCCAATGTGCAGGAAATGGAACTATCATATATAAATGATAATAAAGCTAAAACTCATAATTTGTGACAAACATTTTTTTTTTTTCTTTGTAGTTCATAAAGAGGCTTTGAAAATGAGTTGTGTTGCTTTTTGAAAATGTTGATATAAATTAAGAAATGGATTTGAAGGGGAAAAAAAAGGAAATACCTTCCCGGTCCAAAGCAAAAGACCCGAGGTTTCATTAGTCAAATACTTGAAGGATATATTAGTTTTGGTCAGGTTCCAGAATCTATAAGATGAATCTTTATACAAAAAGTAACTATTTCCAGAAAAGAAGGCACTGGACACTGATACACCTATAAAGGAAAAAAAAAAGAAGTCACTCACATGAGTTATTGATTTCAGTGTACAGTTTTATTTTCTTTATACAGTTTCAATTAATGCAGTATTTTTTTTTTTTTTCAGAGGATTCCTTGATTACTGCAGGGAATTTTTCAATGAGTTTGTAAAGCATGAAATGAATAATTCTATTTTGCCAGCCAAAAACACCAAATTATTATGAAAGTAAAATAAAAATCTTTGACTACTAGCCTGACAATCATACAATGCTCTTTATCAAGCAGAATTAAACTTAAAATTGACTTTTAAATGTTTCTTGATTATCACTGATTAAATTAACTCACAGCAAGAAATTTCAAATTCAGTACTTTCTAACCATGACACATGAAAGACAATATCGTAGTACATCATTATATTGTTTACTAGCTATCTGCCCGGCGTTGCCCGGGCCCGAGATAATAACAATCTCAGTGCAAGGCGTTAACCCCCTCCCTCCCCATACCCTCAAATATAACGAATAATGTGTTCAAGAAAACCACCTTAAAATAATTACATTTTTCTGATATATAGAACATAACGAAGACGTTACGCTAAAATATCCGGCAGATGACAACACTTCCCATCCTCAATTTCAGATCTATATCTTAATTAGTTATCTAAATTTTGTTCATTAGTAAAAATTGGCAATTATTTCCTTTCATTTTCGCAAACTAAATGGGGGATCGGCCAGAGAAACAGATCTCTTTGTAGTTCAGTTTTTAATGAAAGCAGATCCCTGTCTGAAACTGTCTTGGATTTTTTTCACTGGCGCCAGCAGATTTTTAGCAGTTTTTTGCATAAATTAAGAAAAATTACCGGCCGAATTTTTCAAAAATTGCATAGACGGATGCAGAATGTTTTTTTACATATGCTCAGAAATTTTCAAATTGATATCTTAATTAGTTTTCTTAAAATTCGCTAATTAGTAAAATAATTTCGAATTCGTTCATTTCCGCTTCCAAATCCACAACAACAGTTCTTTTCTTCAGCCATTTTGATTTAAAAGATGGCATTTTCAATGCGATATTTAATGATATTCTAATTAATATCTAGAGTAATTATCAAAATATTAAAATTCTGAGACTCAGGTGCACATGGTCAGAGCTTGGACTATCCACACGTAAATTTCCAGACTTCTAGGTGGGCTAGATTTTGCTAGCCATCGCCAACAGACACACACAGAGCGAAACTTTCTTTTATTAGTATAGATTTATGTACAATGGGGCTTAAAAAAGTTTCCATACTGTTTCACCTTGAATATATGTTTTGTTAATAATGCAGGATCAATTAACTGAACTAATCGAGAGAAACCTGTATATATTTTCTTGTACTTCTTTATTACAGGAAGGTTTGATACTTTTTAAATGGCAGTGGCATAATTTGAGCTTACGAGACTGCATTGCTTGTTTATTTTATATTTAGTAAATTACTTCTATATGTACACTAGTGTGCAAAACTTAAGCAACAAACATAAAATGCTAATTTCTGAACATGTGAGTACTCAAAAGGAAATTCTATAAACAACAAGTGTAGAAAATAAGCCCTACCCTAACAGCAAAGTCAGTCGATGTGAAGTCTTCTTGACATCACAAATGGTCACAACTGTCACAGTCACTACAATGAACAGAAATGTGATACCTTTCATTCGTCTCATTTTTACTCTAATTTCATCACTCCACTGAACAGGCACCATGACTGCTGCTTTTTGACGAGTCACCAAGTGACTTTACAATGAAGTCATCTTGTGGCTGTCATTTTAACACTCCATTGTAATGTCATCATGATAGCTGTACTGTAACGAGTTCCCAAGCGACAGAAAATGAAATCATCTGGTGACTTTTCACAACGGAGTGCAATGATGACTTTACAATAGAGTGTCGGTCACTGGAAAGTCACCATGCGACTTCATTGTGACATTATTTGGCGACTCGACTCATCACAATGCAATGCTCACAATGACTTCAAAGTTCAGTCTTCAACTGACAGTGACTTGATAATCACAAGGTGACTTCATTGTAATGTCACCTGGTGACCCATTACAAAGCAACAGTCACAGTGACTTTGCAGTGATAGCCGTCATTTGAAAGTAATAATGAAACGAGTGAAAGATTCCATATTTTGATTCACTGTGGCGATTGTGACACTTGTAACCATATGTGACATCAAGGGGACTTCACATCGACTGGCCGTGCTGTTAGGGTAGTACCTCTTTATTACAGTTGCTCTTCATAGAATTTCCTTTCGAGTACTCACGTGTTCAGAAATTAGTATTTTGTGTTTGTTGCTTAAGTTTTACACACTAGTGTATATATAAGCTAAATTGTGCATTTATAGATATATAAACATTAAATATTGAACAAATAGTTATGCATATGAAACAATGAATAAGTTGCCATAAAATATTTGCACAAAATTTTCTTGTTTCACAAGGGTTGCTTTTCTCTATCTTCCTTATAAAAAGAAAATAGCATATATTTTAAAACTTAACAGAAAAAAAAAATAATGATAAAAAAGTCACACATTGATTAATATTTTTAAAAATATAATTTCATTGTTTGAATGGTTTTTATATAGAAATTTGGAAGAATTCCCCCCCCAAAAAAAGAGGCTATTTCTAAAAATAGGCTTGACAATATTTTTTTTAATTCACATCTAATTTAACAGAATTAAATTATTATCAGAGGGCCCATGCGAGGATTTTGTACTGAATTCCAATATTTTTTAGGTACTTCTCTATTATCCTGTCAAGCACTTTTCAAAACAAAAAACTATCGGCAAACTGTAAGATTAAACGCCAAAAATGCAGTCCCATTTACTTGATGTCAGAAGCATTATACGTGTTTGTTATGTCATCAAGTGTTTTTTAATTCGACATTTGCGTGTATTATTCATTATGTTTTACTGATTGATTAGTTATTTCATTAATTAAAATAACAATTGTGTCCTTAAATACTTATATTTTATTTATTTATTTATTTTGATATTCCAATGAAAACGTTCTCCCGTTTATTTGGCGATAGTTTTTGTTATGAAAAGTGGTCGACGGGATGATAGAGAAGTACTATTTTTTATCAATATGTAATATTTATTAGATGTAGGTTTAAACTTCTAAAGAAAAATAAGGATAAAAATATCTGCAAACAACATTTAGTTTTTAGTCAAGCCAGAATAACATCAAGATTGCAAAAGGCAGGCGCTAGACAAAAAAAAATTAACAATCGTATTTTAACTGCATTAGAAGATAACGTCATCTGCTTCGAGAAAAACATGGGACATAGAAATATAAACATTTTAATTTTGCTTTTTAATCATAAATATAAAATAAAGCCGTGCGGAAGATTTTATAATAATTGCTGAGCATCATATAATGTAGTATTTTATTTTTGTGGCAACAATAATTTAAGGAAAACCTTTCATTTCTTTTATGAAAACAATGCCGATTTAATTTATAATTTTCAGCAAATTTTAATCAAAAACATGTTTGAATGAAATGTTAAGTGTGCTAAGTCAGAAGCTTGTTCAAAATCCTTTCATATTCTATCTCATTCGTCGTTCTGCGTTTCGAATTTTCTTAGAAAAAGGGATGTTGACAAGAGAAATAATATATACAATGATATGTATATACATATATATTTATATATGTACATATATCACTGGCGCCCGGCTAACCGAAAAGTACCTTGTAAATCCTAACGAAATGTATATTTGGAAGTTAATCCTTAAATTACGTAATCTACTGGTGCTCCAATTCCGATACAGTACGCATATAAACAGCTATGATTAAACAAAGAAAACAAATAAACAATAGGTGACGCATGCATAAAAATTAAATTAAAAACCCGATTAAAAGCTCTATATTTTTTCAAAAAGCATGTGCAAGAAATAAATTAACAATCATATTTTAATTGCATTAGAGGATGACGTCATACGATAATGCAGTATTTTATTTTTTTGGCAACACTGATTTCAGAAAACCTTTCATTTCATTTATGAAATCAATGTCGATTTAATTTTTAATTAACAGCAATTTTTAATCGAAAAACATGTTTTAAAAAAATGTAAGTGTACTATGTCAGAAGCCGGTTCAAAAACCTTTCATATGGTATCTCATTCGTTGTTTTGCGTTTCATATTTTCTTAGAAAAAGGGATGTTGACAGGAGAAATAATATATATGATAACACAGACAGCAAAATCTTATGACATTATTGGAAAAAGTAAATAAACATTAGGGAATCTTACAAATTTACGATAACTTTTAGCTATATTTTAAAGTCTCAGTAATCACATATATTATTTCTGATGCCAAATGATGAATGATGTATCATACAAAAGGTTTTTGAATAGGCTTTTGAGATGTTTCCGTCAATACATGTTGTTGATTAAAAATTAATGGAAAAATGTATAAGCAAATAATCTCAAAGATTGCAGTGTAAAAGTCTTCCATGGGTCCACTGATAATAATAATAATAATAATAGTAATAATAATAACTATAAAGAAAATATAAAATGTTATATTCAAGTTAAAAAATGTCCAGCTTGTCAATCTCACTGAATGTTAAATTGTGATAAACAGAAAAATAAATAAACATTGATATATACCTTTTTAATTATGCTATCTATTACAAACTACTGTAAGCTTTTCAGTATCTTCAAAACAGGCTACTTATTTTGCTATTGCAAATAAATAAAATGAAAAAAATGAATTATTTTCTTCTCACCTTATTTTAGTATGCCAGGTAAGCTCAATTTTACATATTTTTACACTTTTTTATATTGGAGTCAACTTGGTTTTTGTATGTGAAGATGGAATTTTGCAACAGATTTTTCATCCATTTCCTGCTAGAATTATAAAAATTGTGTACATAGGTGTGTTTCTGATGACCAGCCAACCTTATAATATTTTTAGAACTTAATTATAAATTAATTTTAAGGTATTTTTCCATTAGTCGGCCGCAGGTGATAAATCACGGAAAAATCTTTATGGTAACAACTGTTTATGAGTTACAAAAGAAATAGAATTAATTATGAATAATAACACAGTTATTATATTAAGTAAAAAATTACCGATTTTTCTTAAAACCTCAAGGCATGTTTTTTGTTCAAGGTTTACAAATAGCACACTGATTTTCAAAAACAATTAGCTGTCAAGCTACAATACATAAAACACTGCAACTGTGAAACTGCAACAACGAAATATTTTAAACACTAAAAAGTAGAATAGACAAATAAAAAATAAAGAGTAATAATTGTTTTAAAAAATACTTTTTTTTTATCATTTAATAATTAAATTATGATTATAAGTCGAGAACATAATTTAGAAAAACAATAATAACTAATTAAATAATGCTTTTTTTTTTCTTTCCTGTTGCCATATCTTAAGGAAGAAACAGAGCAAAAATGATAAATTTTCAAATAAACTCGATAGTTTGCACTTTCTATCAAGCATAAACCAAAGTGGTGAATTTTCCATAGCAAGGGCCTACACTAAATACCAGAAATAACGGTATTGTAACAGAAATTTTTTGGAACATGAATTGTAATCATGAAATTAGGTGTGATTTTTAAGATAAACATTGAATGCTTACAAAAGAGTGTTTTAAAAATACTTATTTTTACTTTTATTTAATGCTATCTTTTTCAGTATCTATTTAAACATAATAGTTATTTTGTTATTGTAAATAAAATGAAAAAGCAAAATCCTCCTTTTTTAAACTTTTCCTTATTTTAGTATACCAAGTAAGTTCAACTTTACATTGGAAGTCCAGAGTGCAGCATTTAACATATTTCCAGCAAGGGAAACGGCAGAGAAAAATAGTTAGGTCTAGATACTACAATGTGCTTACGCATGTCACAATTTTCCCCCTGCCAGCCAATTGGGCAAACACATCTATAGCCCCGCTTTCCAACAGGAACACAAGTTGATCCATGAAGACAGCTGTGTTTCCAACACTGGATAGGAACTTCACATGTTTCTCCTTGAAATGTCTAAAAACAATAAACAAGCACATTTGAATATTGAATAACAAGTTTATTCAGAAGTAACTTTAAATTCATCCTATTTATTTGTACATTTTGTATTGATACCTTGTGTTTATGCCTGATTTTTTTATTAACTTCTCTCACAATTTCCTCTCTTTTTTTTAAGCTTGATGCATTTTAAACATAAGTATGTAACACTAGAAATAAGGTCAGGGGCCGATGAAGGGTTTCTTACTTGGACCCATTTTGTGAAAAATAAAGTTATTTTTGTGAAATGTATTATATTTTTGTGAAAAATAACATTTTGTAAAGAAAAATGAAATCCAGTTATACAAATTTGATCCAAGCCTTTATTAATAATAACTTCTTTAAGTCCTTCAGGCTACAGTTTTCCTTTTTGTTGAACTTGTTTTGTTTGTAAATTACATTTTAAAATTTAACAAAATAAACATAATTAAACATAATTAATGAAGAGTATGTTTTAATGGAATGGAATTTTGTGAAGAGAACTATTTTATTTAAAGGTTTTTTGTGAAGGCACCCCAAAATATGCTCCAAATTTTCTTGGGTCGATCCCTGAAGGTAGAACTGAAAAAAAAAAGATAGAAAAGTTAAGAGCTACAAAACAATAAAAAAATCAACAACTTTTTTTTACAAAATGTGACAAACTATCCAGACAATGTATAAGCTATAGGTTTATTGGCCTGTGAAAAATAACACAATTATAATATTAAGTAAAAAATAAGTGAATTTCCTTTGAAACATCAGAAGTTCATCCAAGGTATGTTTTTTGCTCAAGATTTACAAATAGCACAATGATTTTGAAAAAAATATTAGTTGTCAAGCTACAACACATAATTTATTTTTTCAGGCTTACACTAATTTTTAATTACATAGATATGAGTTACGTACTGTAAAAAAATAGAATTAAATGTTTTAAATTTTGAAAATGGTTCACAGAAAAAAAATATTAATTAATACAAAACATGTTTCATCATTGAAATTGAGCAAATTTGTCTTTTAACAAATATAAAAGCAGAAAGATTCTTTTTGGATAAAACATTTCCAGCATTTGAAATGTTTAATATTTTTATATTTAAAAAAAATCTTTTTATAATTTATAAAAGCTTACTTTTATTAGGCTTTTCTTTTATTCTTACTACTTTTTTTCATAATATGTTTTAAATATCTTTGTATTTGGTTGTGGATATAATCTAAATTAGTTGTTTCCAAAGTGAGTAATTGAAGTGACTTTGTAGGCGATTTGAGGAAAAAGTTGTTTGGAGGGTGCTTTAAAAAAAAAAAAAAATAGGAGAGAAGCATACTTTCTCTACATACTATATTTTAATACAAATGAACAAAAATGTATGAAAGTATTAAAGGAATGTGAATGGAGGGGAGGGGGGGGGGCAATGGATCCAAAAAATTTGGGAACCACTGCTCATCTTTAATTCACATTTTATTGATATAACATCCCTTTATAATTAAGGTTATACATACATATTTATAAAACTAAATTAACTTTTTCAACTTAATAAAAATTAAAAAAAAAACTAATACCCAGCTTTAACTTCCATTCTTTTACTATAGAACCAGAATAATTTAGATAAAGCACCAATTTTGAAAAAAAAAAATCTTTTTAGCGAATCAAATTATTGTGATTTATCAATATAAAATTAAGGCATAAATTCATATATCAGATGAAAATACATGTATATATAATTAAAACATTATGATACACACTGGAGGACATTGGCAAAAGAAGCTGTTTTCTTCAGGTATACAAACTCCACCATTTTTGCAGGTGTTGTAGCCACACAAAGTGCCATCACAGTCTTCTATGTTCAAACCAGTCACAGAGTTATCATCTACGATATATAAAAATGAATACAATAGTAAATTAATTTTGAATCAAACAGCCATATAAAGAAATAGTTAGGTAAAAGCATTTTATTTGATTTATAAATATATTACAATTATCCTTCACATTAGCTTCCCATTCTTTTGCACCTCATTGCATTACACATTCAGATATATTGCTCTTTTGTAGGGTCTCCAATAAATAAAAAGCTGCATATTAATCTCATTTTTAATGCTAATTTTTCAGTGCTAATTTTTAATGCACATTATTTTATTCTCATGTGAAATATCAAACATATAGCAAAATCTTGATTATCTGACATTTACGAAACCAGGAATACATTAGATAATCAAAAGCATCAGATAATTTTGAAGATATATTATCACTGGTATTTGGTTAAGAGTGCAGCCATTAAACTATCAATAAAAAATACTACAAATAAAATAAATAGCTACTAGCAGTTATAAAATATAACAATTAAAAATAAAACTTAATAAAGAATTAATTTAAGGTGCAAAAATGAGAACCTATTTGGAATTTGTGTGCTATCTTTGTTATAGGGGCCTTGACTTAATTAAAAAAATGGCAAATTGGAATTTGATGAGAAAAGCAAAATCATTAAATGCTCTTTCTAGCAACCTTTATTTAAACCTTTTTAAAAACTCACCAGACTGTTATATCTTTATGAAACAACTGTTAATGTATCAAATTCACAAGCAATTTGTTTAATATTTACACAATTTAATAAATGAACTGAGAAGACATTTTTTTAATATATACCAGGTGTGGTAGTTAATAATTCTTAATTTTTTCATTAAAAAAAAATGCATATAATTTGAGAGAAAAATAAACAAGTGGGTAAGTGTGATCGAAGATCGCACAAAGGGTTTCGCTTAATATTCTTTTCAAAACACTTTATCCTTTCTTAAATAAATTTCATTAAAAAAAAAAAAAAAAAAAAAAAAAAAAAAAAAAAAAAAAAGTCATGTTTTTTTATAAAGTAAAAATTTACTGGTCTATTTTTCTCATTTAAAAAAAAAAAATCTGAACCGGTCTGATAGCGGGCAAATCCCACTATTATACTCTGTCATAATAATATCTATCATGTGGACTAAATGCAATATTAAAAAAAAAAAACAATTTCAAAATTAAACATGTTGTATAGAGACCTTAAAAATGTTAGATGTCAGATTAAGCTGCTTTCTGTATTTACACATACTCATACTCCTTGTATTATTGAGAAATGTTTGAAAATTTCTGTTTTATTATTAATATGACGTCATATTAATCTTTTTTCAATTGGTGAAACTTTTTATTTCATTTTCATTTTTCACGTGGAAATCTTTCAATAGAAAATTATTGTAGAAAGAATTTTATTGTGGATTTTTAATTGTTGGCAACTGCTATAATGAAAAATGTTTAAATTAAATAGGAAAAGGCTGTTAGATTTTTGTTTTTTTTATCTCTCTATATTAAAATAATGCGATTTTTTCAAATTTTATGATTTTGAGCTTCATACTAGGTATTCAGCTATAAGTACACAAAATTTCATGCCTGTAAGTTACATAGTTTCTGAGAACCAGCTCTGTGACAGACAGACAATGAAGCAGGAGTAATAGGGTTTCGGGAGATGAACGAAACCCTAAAAATGGTTTATTCAAAGTATGTGCCATACACATTTTTTCCATCTCTCTGGCAAGCTGTGGATACCCTACCAGAAAAATGTGCATCTTTTGAGGTGGTTCAGTCATCCAGCCATTTTTCGACATCTCTGGTAATTGTTGAAGTGTTTCATGGAGAGTGCATGAGACATCGATGAAAAAAGTGGTAGTCAGAAGGCCCAAGTCTAGTGAGTATGGCAGGTAGGGCATGAATTCTCAGCCAAGTTTAGAAATGATGGTGACAGCTTTTGATATGTGTGATGGAGCACTGTCATGCAACAAAATAACTTTTCCGTGTCTTGTAGCCCATTCTAATCACATTTCGATCAATTGCATGGTTCAAATTGATCATTTGTTAACGGAAGCTACTAGTATTAACTGTTTCACCTGGTTTCAAAAGCTCATGGTACATAACACTCTTCTAATCCCACCAAGTGCACAGCATTGTGTCACCTACCTTTAAATGATCTAAACCAGTCCTCGCAAGCACATTGCGTTGGGACATTGTCACTGTAAGTTTCCACAAGTATACAACTTTCACTCACATTTTTCTTTTGATTGAGCAAGAAAAGAGGAATATGTCGCATATACTTTTTATTTGGCTCAAAACTTGACACCTTTATCACACAAAAAAAAATTCGAAATTGTTTAAACATCAATGGCCTTTATAATGGTACTGTCATAGCTACAAAATGACATAAGAGGTTAGACTGTAAACCAACCTTTGTTTTCAGTGCCATTTCTTGAAAAAAAAAAGAATTTTTAACTGCTATACCTGGTACATATATAAGACTTATAGTAATACTATACAAAATATATGACATATGGCTAAAATACAAATAAGCCATATAAGATTAGAAATTTTTTCATTAGTTGCCATTTTATTTTCGTGACTGTTAAAAATGTTTGACAAGAAACCGCACTTTCTTAAGACTGAGTTATACCGTGACCCCCATTAAAAAGGAAGTAACAAAGTTTTGTCATGTATGCTTTTCTTCCACTGAGGTTTTAGATTCTACACAATAAAAACACCTTGTGTCTCATCTGCTTCTACTTGTATCTCAAATCTCTCTGTCCATTTTCTACATCCACATGACTTGCATTTCATTTTAGATGATCATTTTATGAATCTTAAGATTCATGGGGTTTTTTCTGACTTTGAAAGGGTGTGAATAATTTCATCACCACTGTTTGTTCATAACCTCTACCATTTTTACCCATGGTTCATACATGTTATGATTTAAACTATTTAACTTTAATTTTTTCATCTTTTAAGATATTTAACTTTAATTTATTCATTTACTTTAAATAGTTCTTAAAATTAATAACATAAATAAATAATGCAAGGCAGTAAATACTTTAAAATCATACAATTACCTTTAAAATTATAACTTTTATTTTTAAATAAATTAAATATTAAATTCTTTCCTTTTAAATTAATATTCCAAATTTACCTTTTTCTCTAATTTCAGTAAACATTACTTCTAGAAAATTTTAACTTAACAACATTTTAAATTTTCCTAAATTTCTCTTATTTAAATGAATTTCTCAATAATACAGCACATTTCCTTTCATTTATTCAATTAAAAAAAATGGTAAATCGCTAATTTAATTACAATGGAATGTAAGTGTTTTCTCTTTTTGAGCTTTCTCAAAAAGTTTGTTAAAAATCACAATGTACGTTCCATTATTTTCTAAGTATTAAAAATAATTTTTTCAATTGTTTTAATTTTAATTATTTCTTTTTCAAACCATTTCCAATCGAAATAAATATTTATTTTATGTACAGGATTAAAATTTAAACTCATTTTATGCATAATTTTCAGACTTATGTGAGTTTGTTTACTTATCATCTTTCTCTGTTTTGAAAGTTTCGCAATTCATTTACGATGCCCATTGCTCCCGTTCCTCTTCTTCCTTCCAAAAATCAACTGCTTTTTATTCTTTTAGCATCCATCTTGCTGCCGGTCAGTGATGCAGAGGTTTCAAGGCTAATATCGTGGTGTTCAAGAACAGGATCGAAATTTTCAAGGCTTGTTTAGATATACACCACATTACGTGTATTAAAATGGCCTTAAAGTAAGTATAATACATAAGGGAAAGAATCACTACATTGCCTGTCTATTTTTAAAAAATTCTTATCAGATTTTTAAAAAAATTTAGTAATAGGAATTTTTAAGACAACATATCAGAGAATTTTTAAAAAATAAAGTATTTTTTGCTGAGTAAGGTACATCTATACCATGGAAAGAAATTTCACACATCATAAAAAATTAAGAAAACACAGTTTGATGTTGTTTTCTTTAGGAACAAAAAAAAAAAAAAAAAAAAAGCCAAGACATCACTGCAAGAGTAGAAATCTCAAATGAAGTTTATTTTTGTGATATTGAACTTTTACCAGTATCTTAAGATTTGCTTTGATTCAAAATTAAAAGTAAGCTTCTCCTTACTAAACAATACTGTTGTTCCCATTTATCATAATACATTTTGTACCTACAAACAATTTAAGATAATACTAAAGAGAAAATGAAAGTCAAATAATATTTTTCTTCAACACTTTTTCCTTCACTTAGTAGCAAAAAATGCTGATAAGGCCGGCGAATTTCATTTCAAAACTTTAGAAGTATTATTTTATTTTTCAAGGACATTCAAGCACTTGAAAATGAACTTTTCTTTTTCAAGCACTTTTTACATTTTTTAAAAAACACAAGAATCATGTTACCAGAGTTTTGATTTGTAATTTTCTCATGAGAAATATTTTGAAAATCGGAGATACTTGAAGCGAATGAAACAAAATATGATTTATCATTACATATAATAGCAAGTAAATTTTCATAGTAGAAGATATCCAGTTAATCAAATTTGTCAAGTAACTGGGAAAATACAACCAGATCAGGGCTTAATTTCTAACAAAATCAGTACCGGAGCCCTAATATTCTGCAGCCCTAACAACCGTAGCATCATTCCCATCTACGCCCTCTACATATATGTATTTCATACATTATTTGTAAAATATAAAGTCTTTTCCTTCAGAAAAAGCAAAATTTTAATATATTTTAAATATATGTATATGCATATCTACACAGTTACCATTATCTTTGAACAGTAATCTTTGTCTTATTTAATTGCAGAATTTTGCAATTAAATAAGGTGAAGATTACTATGCGGAGACAGTGATATCAAACAAAATGAACAGTGGGCAGCAAGGCAGGTAGTATATATGTAACAAAATTGAATGAATGAACAGATAGCAAAAGCATTTACAAGGGGAATTTTCAGAAAATCTTACTCATTAGGGATATTTTTTTTTTATCAAACAACAAAAAACAACATACAGCAATGTTTCAGTGGACTTCGATGTGCAGTACTTTTAAGGTTCCAGTTGGTATTTAAATATTCACTGAAAATAAAACATACAGGAACAGCTGCAGTACTTTTTTTAAATTTTCAGTGAATTAAATGCCAACAATCTATTACAAAACATCTTTTTAATGAAGTGAGACAGATCAAAAACATTTTTATGCTTTCATTTTAATAATTTATATATAACTGCACATTTAAAAAAAAAATACTAACTCACCATAAGAATTTAGTTCCAAATGCTTTGCATTCACTGAAAATAATCGAATGCAACCTCTGAAATATGTTGGCACAGTTTCAAATGCTTGTTTTGGTAAAGAGGATAGGTCGGGAACTCCACCTACAAGATATTTCAGAGACTATTAAGATATTTTCCACAGAGAGATAAATTTATGTAACATACTGAGTAAACATTTTTATTTCTATAGAAATTGGAAACTTGTATTTAAAAGACTATTCATTCTAGCATTTTCACCTTTTTGAATTTTTAAGGCAGTTCTCAAATCCAAAGGAGCTAATTTCTGAATTCATTTTTGTTTGGAAATGTATGAAATTGGCAGGTGTTCTTATTCAGAAATTATGTAATTGGTGTTTTTTATTTTTTTGGCACAGGCAGAAGATCTTTCAGAAAATATTGTCTAAGTTTGCATTTTGAACCGAATTTCTGGACACAACATTGCGGGAAATGAGAAAAACCTGTCATCATGGACAACAATCACTTATGACTCGATAAGTAATTTATTTATCAAAAAATGGAAAACACCATTCGATTACAAATCATTTCAATAGTCAGGCATGCC
The DNA here is from genome assembly GCA_963931845.1 of Maratus michaelseni. Classification (NCBI taxonomy): domain Eukaryota; kingdom Metazoa; phylum Arthropoda; class Arachnida; order Araneae; family Salticidae; genus Maratus; species Maratus michaelseni. The sequence continues at coordinate 28,801,282 of OZ007588.1, read as the reverse complement.
AATTTTATGCTGTTAAGTTTCGCACTGTTGAGTATGGAATTTGAGAAGAAGATATTGAGTGAAAAAACAACTACAACAACAAAATCTCATAACTTTCACACAAAGATTATAATATCATATAATGGCACATAGATTTTCTTACTTGAAAATAAGCTTAAAACAGGGCATGAAATTTCAGTTGAAAAGGTACTAGCCAGACTAAAATTTTTGCTCGCCACTATTTTACATTCATTCACATAGAAATGTCGGCCACCACACCTGTTTGATTTATTAATTTTTTTGTTGAAAATTTATTAATTTTACTAGGATTCAAACAACTGAAGTAATTGCACAATCTAGAAGTAATCAGTGGATTTTTAATCCGAGTACATTTAATAAAATGCACAGTCAGCATAAGTGTTTCATTTGCATTTAATTTAAGGAAGGAACATCAATTTGAAACTTTCAAAAACTAGTTTTTTTTTTCATTTTCTGATAGTTTATAGTGTCTAGAAAAGCAATCTTTTGAAATTCGAATTATGACATTATTACAAAAATTACAGTGACAAATATGGTACTGTAACTAATTGCCAGTAAAACAAATTTTTAATGCATATTTTTCAAAATGACATTACTTTTTTGTACAGGGCCACTTAGATTACTCAAGAACTGCTTGACCAATTTCCTTAAAATTTAAGGAAATGGTTAATAAATGAATTTTCTCTGGCACTACGTAGGATTATTTTATCTTTTCATTTTTTACAAGCAATGTTAAACATTTTTTATGGGGCCAAATTGATTTTTTTTAAATGCCACGATTTTACAGATATTTAAATTTTGAAAAAATCCTATGCTATGCCATAGAGAATGTGTTAAAGCTAAATTAAATTATTATTATTTTTTATTTATTTATTGCTGTTCACGAATCTTCGGTGCAAGTGGTCTGCAGACACTGCATTTTCAGAAAAACTTCATTTAATGTGGATGACAAGAACGAAGAATGAAATTTTATTTTATGCAAAAATTATGAAACACTTTCCAACTAATCTTATATATTGCAAACCTCCTCCCAACAATTTATGCTAATATTGAAACTCACAAAAAATTCCTAAAGTATGACCTTTCTTTCAATGTTCAAACTGGTTCTCCTTAACCTTTTCACCACCGTGAACTGATATATCTGTTCACTATGCTGTAGGTTTCACTGCAATAATATCATTGTTTAAATTAATATATTTCTACAAATATAACGCAGTTTTAAAATATTGAGTCATGATTGATACTCTCAAGGCTTATACTCATATACGTAATTAAATTTTTTATATCAAGTTTGAAAATTCTTCTTTTTTTAGCATTTTAAAAATTTTAAAGAGAAAACAACATTACCGATTTAACCTTTTGCTTGGCGGTCAGGGGGTTAAACCAAGAGTATACTTAAAACATCTATATTTTAAAATTGTCTTTATAACCATATATACCAGCTTTAAATTGCATTACATTCATAATTCATTATGAGTTTAACACTCTTCAACATAAGATTATATACATTATTTATTCTCCAATACAATACAGTAAAGAAGGTAATGGGAGAGAGAATGCACTCACCATGGAGACTCATTCAACAGTACTTTTTTTTGCTTTGAGCTTTCCTTTTATAATATTCAAAGCAAATAAATAAATGCAAATTTAATACTATTGAAAGAAAGTGATAAATTTGCAACACAGAAAGTGACAGACACACAATGTGTTTTGAAAGAATCTATTTTCCTCCTCCATGTGTAAAATGACATACACAGAACAGAAAGTAAGGATTACTTCAATCCTGTTTCTGCTCTCATGTTTGTGTTCTTTTGGTTCTATTGTTTGTCATTTTAGGACCTGAAGAAGAAAGATAAATTCTTCTTTGAAACATGCTGTGTTTTACATCAATTTTAGAAGACTAGCTCACAAATACAAATTAATGTCAATGCAATTTATGCAAATATACTCCTTTTACCCAGATAAAAATTTGTTCCGATGTCCAAAATTTCCATTCCAGGAGATGAAATGGAGGTTACTTCTTCATCTTCCTCTAACTTTAAGTAAGCAACTCTTTTGTATCTTCCAAATTCAACAATCTGCCAAGAATCTGCAGTAAACAAACAAACATCTAAACACGAGTGCCAGGATGATTCAAGATTGAAAATGAAGTAAATATTACTAACCATTTAACAAAATGTTACTGATAAATGAATCATAAAAATTTAATTCAGAAATTCTGACAATCAAAATTAAAGTTTGATATCTTTCAATAAATACAAAAATGTATCAAATAATCAATCTCATTTTTTAAAGTTTAAAATTGGAAAGGGAACCTTAAAATTACAAAATCTAATATTAATAAATGTAAATGCCTGAAACAAATGATTATTAAATATATCATAAAAATCAAAAACATAATATAAGAAATAGAACAGCCAAAAGTAATTTTTATTTCAAATAAAAAAGACAAACTGCAATTTATTTTTTAGTTTAGATTTAACCCAAAATAAATAAATAAAAAATTTAAGTCTTTTAAAACAGGATATTAATACCACAAACAAACTAGCAGTTGAAAAATCATTTTAAAGAAAATACTAATAAAAACTGAAAAGAAAACTCAAGCTGTTAATATTAGATAAAAATCTTTCACAATTACTCAAAAAATATAAATAGGGAAATAAGTCAATAATTAAAAAATAATACGAGACAAAAAAGTAAAAAAAGAAAATCATATCTAATGCATTCATTAATTTGAGTTTTAATAAAAGTTTCAGAATTGTTATTTTTTTAATGTTCAAAATTACATAATAATAAAAGTAGCTACGTAAAATTACAGATATTAAAAAATATATATTACAAAAACAAATTAGTAGTTTAAAAATAATTTTAATGAAAAAAAAATCATACCATTAAGAAAATAAGCAAAGGTTCGGCACTTACTGTTCTCCACTTTTTTAAAGGTATTGAGGACGACTGTTGAACTGGGATCTGTTCCCAAATTGAACCTCAGCTGTACGTATCCGGAAGTGAGAGAGAGTGAAATAAAGTCCCGACTAAGCTCATTAAGGTGTTGGGCAGCATAAAAAAGCAGGCCCTCACTTGAAAGGGGTTTGAAGCTCAAGATGACATCCATGCTGTGACGCACATTCACCATACGGACAGACAAGTAAGAACTCATGCCATCAAAGAGAGGATCACTGACTGTTATGTCTGGAAAATAAAACAGTTTTGATTTTTTTGAAATCATGTTACATCTCATACTGAGTAGGGAACTCAACCTGGAAATTAAAAAAATTACAAAACTTTGTGGATATGTAGGGTTTTTGATAGTATGTAATATGCATGTTTTTTTTTTCCTTTCTTTTAGCCAGAATTCACTTTTAGAAGGTAAATTTCACACCTAACTTTTTAAAATTTATTTTATAGTTCATTAATGGTAAAAATTTAAGTACTTGTTATTAGTTCTATCAAGTGCCAACAATAAAGTCCCAAATGTGTTTGAGTGTGTATCAATTGTTAATATCTTGAAAAAAAAAAAAGTAACAAAAATGGGAAAAAAAAAAAAAAAAAAGAAAAATTCATTAATAAAAAAATCATTTAAAAAAAAAAAAATCAAAAATTCATTTTGTAAGAATACTTCAATTTTTTTTTCTGGTTACTGTAATTATTTTTTTAATTCCATATTGGGGGTTTTCTCATGTGAAATAATTTATAATTAGTTTCAAAATAGCCAAGCTTTCTTCTATGAAATGATACCAAGTTTTAGAGTCATAAGGTTATTTTAAGAATAAAAATATACACAATACAAAATAAGATTTAATTCATTAATATTTTGTACATTTATTTAAAAAAGTGGCACTTCAAGAAATGGCATCATCCAAAAAATGCAAAAAACAACATTTTTAAGCAAGAAAATGGATTGTGATCGAATTAAAATGGAATAAAAATCAACTGAACTTTTTAAAGTCAGACGTTAGAAGTAAATATATTTATATTATACGAGTGACAGAGTAAGTCCTAATTAGAGTATTTAAACTTTTTTTTTTCTTTCTAAGGCATATTTCTCACTATTTTTTCTTTTGCCTTTTCGAAATAAACATTGCATTTCTTAGAAGGGGGCATTTTGCTCAATTCTAATAAGGTAAAGTGAATTGATAAAAAAAAAATACAATGTCGTCAGATTTCTTTAGGTTGCATCACACTGGAATAGAGCCTGCTTTAGCAGGTTTCTCTACCAGTGCCCACATTTTCTATTTTTTATTTGTTTATCTTGCTTATGTTTATTGGAGATGAGCACAGAGTACCTATGAGTAATTAATCTAAGCTCCCACCCTGACTTTGTGTCGGTTCAGTCATCAATAATATAACTAAGAAAACCTGACTCAGGCTAACTCATAAGTATCAATAATCTAAACAATTTTAAGTAGAGAGTTAAAAATTACTTTTCGCACAGTATTTTCCGCTCCGTCCAAGAGGGCAGTTGCAACGATAGTCATCATCCAGAGGCACACAGGTGGACACACTGTGACAGTTGTGGTTTCCAGATGAGCAAGGAGTACTCTTTTGAGTGCACAATGTACCAGCCCAGCCATCTGCACAGTTGCATCTAGACACAGAAATTAAAATAAAAACATATAAACCAATAGTAAGATTACTTTAATTACATTCTTAAAATGTTCATAAAGTAATGTTAAGATTTTACTGATTCAAATAAAAATTGAGTAGAGTTAAGAGCTATGTTATGACCACACATATGAATTTCATTTCCTTCATGCTTTTCCTTCTTCATCAAGGATCACTAACTATGGTAAAAATGAATTCATATGACCTCAGCTAGTAACAGGAGTACCATTTAGGAGAGGCTAGTGAGGAGGAGTGGGATTTCCCCCTCAAGGAATTTGATATTTCACAGTACACTAAAGCTCAGAAATTAATAATTAATTATCAATAATATTTGCAAAAGCCTTGCTGTTATTCTCAAAATGTGACATCTGTCATTAACAAGTTGGCTAATTTTAAAAGTACATGTGAGATTAAAATTATATCAGTTGCTTGTCAACTGTACACAGCAAAATCAAATTTTCAATTCAAAAATCCCCACCCCCCTCCCCCTCCTTTCCAAGAAATTTTGAAATGGTGCCTCTGACTAATAAGTGTCAGTTCACTGGGAAAAACAAGTCGAGGGACTTGTATCTTCTACTATTATGGTAACAAGCAAATCTAGTGAAGAGAACATATGACCTTGATATACCTATTTTAAAGAAGCAGATTATAGCATCTAAACTGATTAAATAATTTTACTATTATTTTACTATTTACATATTTTTAGTTTTTAGCTTTTTGAATCACACTGTAGCAATGACGAGTTGTAACAATTTTATTCATCAATTACTCGTTAATACTTTTAGCTATCAATCTTTCTAATCCATGGGCAATAAGGGAGAAGTTGCATCTACATGGGTTTCCCCCAAGACCAAAAAAATTATGAAAACATTTTCTGTAGTGTTTAAAAAATTTATGAGGGGTCCTGTAAAATATCCTCCTCCAATGTGATCTCTGGTTTCTCCTTATGAACTTTATAGATATGCAGAGTTTTTAAGTGCAATAATGATCCTTTGCTGTTTTAAACAATAGAACTTTGGCAATAATAATAATAAATAAAAAATATTAATTTTTTTCTTAGATAGAATCACTCAAAGCATAATACATCAGTATTTTTTATAAAATGATTTATTTAGTTATCAAAATTAATATTATCACATAAAAACTAAATTCTAAATAAATTCAAATGTTAAACAGTAATTTTTTAAAAATGAAATTCTATCACATAAAAGTCAATAATTAGATTTCTAAATAAAAAAAATGAATAATTAGGATATTGGTGTTTTAAAAAATAAAATTACATTGCATGCAAGAGCAAATTATGAAATTCAAAGCAATACGCAAGTCCTGAATGCAATTGTTTTAAAAACTGAAATCATATTAAGCATGAGCAAATTATTACTCTATAATTATACCTACTGAAAAGTCGAACCCACATCTATGCACGTTCCTCCGTTTGCGCAGTGAATGAGCTGGCATTCAGTCGTGGTGCATTGCTGGATATTACGACCATCCACAATTGGATGCATAGAATGATATATTGCACCTGGACTGGTGCGAAATTCTATCCCAAATGTACAACCTAATATAAAATTATATTTTTAAATTATACATTATTATAAATTAAATAATTTAAAAAAATGAATTTTTATAACATACAGGGTGTCCACAGAAGAAATGGGTAAATTGTTCTATTTTAAAAAGAAAACAAGAAACAAATTTCATACAGCACAATATATACATAATAGAATTTATGTTTTTCTTTACCAGAGCTGTGGACCACCAAAAAGTTCTTTCAATAATAAATAAAAACCAGGATATTTAATAAACACTCAAATTTTTCAATTATTTCTTCCGTAATGTAAGACAACCCAAATTTTTTTAGTACAAATAGGAACGTTTCTAATTTTATGGGAAAACTACAAAACAACTGTGAAAAACAGTATCATATTGGCAGCTCTAGATTTAATACCCTCCCCCCATAAGAAAAAACACATTAGTCAAATCAATTAAATCAGTCTTATTTAAATCAGATATTTTGGAACATATTTAGACTGAAATAGAATCGAGTTTCCATAGACTGCTCATTAAATGAGCACATTTGGAGATTTCAAATTTACATTTTTTTTTGCATATACTAGCATAAGCATTAGATATGAATTACTATCTCATGTTTTCTTTCTTTCTTTTTCTTTTTAAAGAAATATTGAAGTTTCTCCAGACTCTGCGATAGATAATTAATATTTTTCAAAGATAGCATAATTATATTATAATTACCATAATTTCCTGTCTTTAAAATATAATTATTGTGTGTTAAAAGTAATTTTCAGTTCTTTCATTGTAAAAATAAGAAAAAACAAAAACAAAATATTAACCAGAAAATTATCTGAAAACATTTTTTTTTTTTTTTAATAGCAAGAACTATAACAGAGAAGCTTAAAAAACATGTTTTTAAATAAATAAACAAATAAATATAGTAAATATTTTATAAATTTACCATAAACATTGAGATAATCTAGTCAGTTTATTAATTCAATATAGGTTTGCACTATGGTGCCCCAATTGTATGATTTTTAAAATACTTTAAAAATACCCATTTGAACACTTTCTGGTAGTTTTCCACAGTAATCATTTGTCATCATACTATGGTCCAATGTTTTTTTTTCCCAAGGATAATGGTCAATTTTATTAATGACCATGCACAAAGCTTGCAGGCTTATGGGAGATATACAATACCTGAAAGAAAGAAAGAAAAAAAAGCTTCCTAGGCATGACTAAAATTAAGAAAGAATAAAGCCTAGATTTTTACAGTGTAAAAGTTACATTTGTTATGGACTTTGAGATTAAAATTACAAACTTCAACTTTAAACATTGGTTAAACTCAGAAAGGTTTTTGGTAAGAGAGTAAACAGGGCATGAGTGTTAATCCTGTAACTATTTCAGAATTCACATCTATATGTTTTACTCAGTTTAGCACCGCCATCACTGTTTTTAAAGATAAAGATCAATATTCACCTTCAAATCCTTTGAATCCTGCTAGTTCCTCTGGCAACAAGCTAAAATTATAGCTGGAGTGTCCTCCAATATACAGGGCAGATGGGGTGTTGAGAGCTGTCAACTGACCCGATGCCAGGCCAACAACTTTCGGTTGAGAATCCACTTCCATCCAACAATACCGACGATGACGACCAATCAAAATAGAATGAACAGCTAACGTTCGACTCAAAGAGGAGGTGCTTTTCAAAATCCTAGTACCTATTTCAAGATAAATAACTTGGCCTTAAAAATGATTTTTATATATTTATAGCTATGCAATCATGAAATTTTTTTCATCACAGATATCCTTCAAAGAGGTCCAGAAACAATATTAAATTCAATTTATAAATAAACTTGTAATACACACAGCATGAAACTCAAAAGCTAATAATAATAAAATTTCACATTTTCTGTTAATACAATAGCCTTTCCCATTTTTCCTCTATGACACTAAAAAAAAAAGAAAAAAGAAAGCTTTATCTTAAACTACCATAGTGTTAGGTGTGTTTTTTTTTTCTTTATTTCTCTTAATTTAATTTTAATTGTTACTAATTACCTTTCTTTAAATTTACTCACAATTAGCAGTAGCCTTCACCTGTATGAATTTGTAAGTATACTTAATATCCTCTAATAGTAGATTGAGATTACAATCTATTGTGTCCTTTTGTGATAATCAACCGAGAATCCACAAGTAACATTAAGATGACAGGTGCGATCAAGATTTTAAATTTTGAATAAAACCACTTGAAACTAGGTGAAGAGAATAATTTAGTGGTGGCTAAAGACAGCACCTGATCACAAGAAGAGCAAATCACAAAAGCACACTCTGTTTCATGGCAAGCATGAAACATCCAAAATTTTGCATAAGTGCTACTGAAGTCTTAAACATGAGTACAAAAGGAATTTTGCGTTGTGAAAATTAAAGTATAATATTAAGTTAAATTATCTCATTATCTGACAGTTTTGAGTAAATAAATGTAAATTGCAGAAGCCATGAAAGTATGTAGTAAACTAGCAATGTTCCTCACACTGAGTGTATCTTATAGTTTAAAATAATACTCTTCAAAGTTTGATCTTGACTCTCAAAATAGGCGGAACTACTCCTCCTTAACAGATGTGAACCATAAAAATTCATTAATTACATTAAGTCAATTTAGATACAATAAACAAACACTTAATTGAACAAAGTGAATAAGTTTATTTACAAGGAAGAAAGTAATTTTAAAACACATCGGTTCTTTCAAGAACACCTACTGAATTTATAGGATAAAATACCAGAAATATCTATTGAGATCAATATCGTAGGATCACAATCATTAGAAATCCGAACCAAGACATAGTTACAAGAAGTTACAAAACTCATACCTGAACATAAAGATTATTATGTTCTCACTTCCTGACCAGCATACCGAAATGGTGATACAACAATGAATTTTAAATAAATTTCGAAAATCATAAGATATTTATATAACTAAACATTTTACATTAAAACCGGATAGTCCCTTTGCTTCACATGATATAATAAAAACAGCACTCACCAGACAGTCTTGATAGGTGTTCGCCGTTTAACGGCTGGGCACAGAGTTCATTTTATCAGTCTATTACCGAGGCATCTAGCCGCCTGTCTCTGTCAAATTTTAGTGTAGCGCACTCCACGCCAGTATTTACCAGGATTCTCTCCGCTAAGGACCAGGTCTAGGGACCCCTTCCTGACGCCTCTCCCGTTGCCTTTCCGTCAGTCATCGAAGTTATCCTGCATCGGAACGCTCACATCTCCCCCGACATGCCGCGTATAACTCGGACGAAGACCACCGAATGCATGAAGTCTGTTGCCGCTTGGGTTGAATATTCTGCGGCACGTTACGCTAAATACCGCAGTCGCCGTAACTTGCGAGACTTTTCAAGGGACGAGAGCTTACCGCATTCATCTACCGGTGCCCATTCGTGACTCCGGCCGCCACAAACTTTTCGTTCTACCGTTCCAACCGTAGTTCTTCAAAAACTTCCGGTCCCAACTTCATTATTCTCGCTATCTCTCATAGTGACTCCTCCATCTTAATCTCCGCTCCTCGAACTGACATCCACGCCAGCCCCGTTAACTCCCTTCCATATATCTAACCAATGAGCCTTCCGTGTCTTCCACCCTTTTTTGCATACACTTAACTGAGAGTGCCCTATTGGTCAAGGGTGCACACAGGGTCAAAGTTGTTGCTAGGGTCCACCCCGAAGAACCACGTGATAAAACAACCCTGTAGGTCCCTGTTTCATGGAAAAATCTTGTTGAATTTATGATGACAGCTCCTACCCATTACTGAAGCAATAACATGCAGTTAGATGCACTTTTAAATACACACGAACAACAAACCTTATTTTTATGAGTTTTAGAGAAACAGGCGATTGTTACTTGAAACGTTTTTGCAATAAAATCTCCCACTCCTGTTGTAAAAGAAAAATATCTACTGTGTGGTCCTTTAAGAGCCACACTCTCTCCCGTGAGAACATCTTGTTTACAAGTAAAATTTTACGGGGAGGGGATGAAATCATCGACCACCACCCGTAACATCTAAAACGAATACAATTTTGAGAGAAGGAAAAATTTGCTCCCTATACAAATTGTGGGCTAAACTTTACACAATGTTTTATTTATTTACTTATTTAAATTTTATTTATTTATTTATTACATTTTATTTATTTATTTATATAATTTTTACAAAATGGGGGGAGGGGGGCTTTAGAAGAAAACTGAAAAAGTACATTTAAAACTATAAAACAGTTAAAACTCAACTGTCATAACAACAGCATTTTAATGTTACCCAGAAAGGAATCTTTACTTGATGTTGCTGCATCACGGAATATTCTTCTTATGAGGCTATATAAGTTTATAGAAAAAAAAATTTGCTGCGGACCCTCGATATAACGTCTGTAAAAAATTATGAAAATTTCGTGTTTTTGGCAATTTATTGATGGTTGGTGACACAATGAAAAAAAAAAAGAATGTTATGATAAATACTCTTTTAGAAAAAACTTTTTCTAGTCCTTATACTGAACTAGTTTAAGTAAGTTTAACTTAAATAAATACACTTTTATAACTACGGTTTTGCCATATATATTTATATGTATATAAAGAGAATTAACGATCATGTTCTATGGTTTAGAACAAAATTTAAATTGATTAAAAAAAGCTTCAAACTAAAAAATTAATGTTTGATTCTGAGCACTGTCAATTTGACTTTGATATTCTTAGAGTAGGAGACAATGAGAGAAAAGAATTGTTGCCATGGAAACAGTGACTTATTTAATATAAGAAATTTTAACAGTAACTGCCCGATTAAGAACGCTCTCATTTAATAATGAGCGTTCTTAATCGGGCAGTTACTGTTAAAATACACTTAAAACTTATCTTATCCTGTCTGTGACACCATGTAAATCAGCAATACACAACTTGTATATATATTATATAAGCTTATAGAAAGAATAATAAACTATTTAATCATTTAAGTTTAAATTCATAAAGTACTTTACACATTTAAACACTCATTTAACCAAGAATGTTTAAATACAGTAAAATCGCTTGCATTTGGCGAAGAAAAAGTGCTGCTCGCCAAGTCGAGTCTTTTTGCACCAAATACTCGAAAATATTTTATTTTTTTTTGCAGACTTTCTACTGGGATTCCACATCTAAATTTGACTGATCCTTTATGACATACATGAGCAATTCCATTAGCATTTTTTTCAAAATATTCCGAGTATGCACTTTAAGGAGACCTTCCTTGTCAGAGACTTCATTTATTTATGGATCCAATAGAGCTTCCTTATTTAACTATTAGTATGAAACTGTACAGCTGTGTACTTCAAACATTCAACTTACGAAAGAACAAAAAAGAAATTTTCAAAGAAATTTTCACACAAAAGACATTTTTTAAAGAGGGTGTCTACAAAGTTTCTCCCAGGTTTAAACCAAGGCAGGGTGCTGCCGGTGAGAAAAAAAAACTTGCAAAGAAAGAACACTTTTTTTTAATTATTAAGGCACTTTTTAGATATTTAAGGGCACTTGTTTGATACTTAAGCATATGTGTTAGATTCTTAAGGGCACTTTTTTTTAAATCTACTTTTAATATTTAAAAGCTAGAGCACACTTTTCAAGACACAACAGTGAGTCAGTTTTTACTAGACAAGTAAATTTTTCAACACAAAAGGCAGTGAGGGCACAGTTTTTTTTTTACTGGGGAGCAAGAAGGGTGCTATTTTTAAAACTAAATGGCAGGCAGAACGTCCTTGAAGCTATCTCTGAGGAGAAATTGTGTTTACTTCATCAGAAAAAACTCATTAGATTTGGCTTAGTCAACAGGATGTGGTCTCAGAGACTACAATTGCCCTGTTACAAGTTAAATAAAGAAATCTTGAATAAAATTTTTACCACAAAACAATCATTAATAATGCCACAAGCTTCTACAGAAGACTCACTATGAGCATTGCATAATGTGTAAATGCAATCCTTCAGTATAAGCTGATGTATTACAAGGAAGCAGCGACTGAAGTTAGGCATTCACACAGAAAAGGGAGATTCTGTATAGCACAGCTAGCTCACTGTAGATTCATAGTCTGACAGTTGATCATAAAAACTATACACATTAGTAGATATTGGCAACTATATACTCATAACACTTCTATTTTAAATAAATGTTTGCAACAAAAAAAGAAAATAATTTTTCATAAAATAAATAAATAAACACATGCTTGAAATAAAAGACTTAGTAACTGAACACAAATCTTTACTACTGATACTTTTCTTATTGAAGTTATTGATGTGCCTTATTAATAAAACACCAGAGGCAAAAGTGCTAGTTGAAACAATATTAAGATTATTTTGTTAGATTTACTACCAATTAGGAATTTTAGTCACAGAGTTAGTATTAAAGTCACTGAGCTCATCAGTGCTGGGGAAATGTTAGGAGGGTTTCGCTGTAGGAGATTGGAGGCTGCTTATTTAATAAGTAAAAATTAATTTAATGTTTAAAAACCTTAGAAAATATGAAATAAAATATTTCAAACCATAAAAGTAAAAATTTGAAATAAATAATTACAAAATAAATAATATGACACAGAAATGTCAGAAAAAAAAGTGGTAAATAATGAACTACAATGTTCTTCCCCAGCAGACCCCCTTACATGACATGCACGGTATATACTCACTAAAGTGATCAGACATTTAAAATATTCAAACTTAAAGAATATTTAAAAACATTAAATGAATTTGTAATAAAAGTTGTACTAGTGTTTCCCATTCTTTAAGAATCAGGGGTATGGTAAATGTTTAAAAAATATATACAGTGAAACCTCCTTGAACGGTCACCTCTAAACAACGACAACCTCCGAATACCGGCCACATATTGATGGAACCAAACAGGTTCCATAGCAATAACATTAGTACGAACCTCTAAATAAGGAATTCTGAACAACGGCCGCTCAAAAGTCACGAGAAAAAAAATAACTGCTCCTGGTACAATTTCATATTTATTTGCAAATCGAAATGTGAAGCAGATCAAACAAAAGTTACTTGATATGTCAACAAAAAGTCACTTAATCTTTTAAAAACTTAATCCTTTTCCAAAAACTAATCTCTTAATCTTTTTGATAATCACTTCTGCCTCAAGATGTCATAAATTCCCAAGACTCAAGAGAGAGAGAGGACAGAAGGACAGACAACAAATTATCTGTTAAACGAACAATGTGACCACCCAGTCTTTTTTATGCTTTTTTTTCTTTGGTGTGGGGTCTTGAAAGTCTCATTTTATCCATAGAAATTGTCATGAAAGTTTCATTGGGGAATGAAAAAGCATTTCCGTTTGGGAACAACGGATAGATGATTTCTGTAAACATTGAGCGTCTTTGGAAATTTCAAATTTCAGTTTTCTGGAAACTTCTGAACAAAAATGTTAAAGATTGATCATTCTTTTGTTCAACTTTTCTGCAGTCTGTCTTATTGGGGCTCCTTCGTATAACTTGAGAAGACACTTCTTACTTGTTCGTGATTCTTCGTGCGTTGTTACCATAGACCTTCTAATAATACGATCTTTGCTTTGAGGTTGTTACCAACTATCGAATTAAAATTCATCATTTGATTACGAGTGGAAAATTACGCTGAATTCTAAATGAAAATTCCAAAATTTCTAGTATTAACACATACATCGAAATTTTGACAAACCTTCGTGAAATTCAAATCTTTTCTTTAATTAATAATGATGATGAGTTGTATAGCAAAACAATTCATATTGTTACTTCTTTGAAGAAAGATATTTGCAGCAAAAAACAAAAAACAAAAAAACAAAGCAGCTGCAAATCACTGATTTTTTTAATGTATTAAACAATAAGGATTAATTAAAATGACTGTATTTCTATTTAAATTTATGTATTTTGATTTTTTTTTAAATGAAACCTCTGAATAACACTCACCTCTGAAGAGCGGTCACTTTTGACCGGTCCCACAGGTAACCGTTATTCACAGGTTACACTGTATATGCACAGGTTTATTTTTAATTGTTAAAATTTTATTCTATGATTTATTTTCTGATTAGGACTTATTTTTGAGGAAACAAGAAATTACCAGAAACTTGTCATCTAAAAATCAGTATAAAATAAATAAATGGAAATGGACATACCTATTTGAAATATTGTTGATTGTTTATTTTTATTTTTATGATTTTAATTGAAGTCAACATATATAATATCAATGTTGACATTCATGTTATGGATGGAGAAAGATTGGATATCACAAATTAAAATATGATATTCAATGACAGATTGCTGGCAACAGTTAAAGTTCTTTAAGAATTTATATATATATATTTTAAGATATACATTATTATTTTATGCATATTATTTTATACATACAATATATATATATATATATATATATATATATATATATATAAATACGCTGTAATGCATATAAATGATAGTCTCCTACCAAAATTGGTATCATTAGCATCTCTGTAGGGGAGAGGGGGGGGGAAGGGAAATAAAGAAATATAAATACAGTAAAACCCGTTTAAGAAGTTCCCGCTTAAGAAGTTTTCCCGTTTAAGAAGTTTATATTTTCAATTCCCATTTTTTTCCTATTCTTACAATGTTAAAATAACCCGTTTGAAAAGTTTAGTTCCAAACTTTTTCCCGCTTAAGAAGTTTTTTCTCCCCTTAATTTTACTTTCAAAACACGTTTACTTCAGTCTTTTGAGGGATTTTTTTCCCCCATTCTGTACTGGAAAAGCATTTCTCTATATTATTCGCTATTCAAAAGGGCACATTTAAGATTGAAAAGGATTGTCGTCACCTTTATTTCACCTTCATATCAGTTTGTCTGATGAAATGTAGAGAGAGGGGAAGTCCGAGTCCCTTATGGCTGCAACAATAGTGACTGATAAGGGATTAAATAGAAATGGTTTGCACCTACTCAGGGGTAGTTCTTTAAGTTGACCAGTTTCTTTCTCTTAGAATAGAGTCTCTTTCACCCCTTTCCAGGAATGGAATGAACCAAAGCTATGTTTGGTTCATTCCAAACCAAAGCTGTGTTCAGTTTGGCTCATTCAATCTGTTTTTGAGTGAGTGTAAGCGTCAAATCTCTCTTGGAAAATTCACGAAAAAAAATTCTTATTTATTTTTTCCTCTTCAAAATGTCGGACAAGGGAATTAAAAGAAAGGCCTTGTCAATTGAAGACAAAATCAAATTTTTGAAAGAAGTTGATAGCAACCCAAACGTAACAAGAGTTGAAATTGCTAAGAGATTGAATACGCCGGTGAGTACTCTGAATGGAATTGTAGCAAAACGCAATCTTATATTAAATTACTCCTCTGTTAAATCTCGAAAAATTAAAAAAGTGAAAAAAGGAAAATATGAAGTTATGGAAGAAAAATTATTACTTTGGTTCAAGCAAGCTAGACACGCCAATATTCCTATAAGTGGACCTATTCTTAGAGAAAAGGCTGAGGAAATTGCCAAAAAAATGGAGATTGAATTTGCACCTTCAAATGGATGAATGATGAATTGATAGAAAGAAAAAAAAGAGCTGGTTTAAGTTACAATTCTATAAAAGGTGAGAGTAAAAGCGTTGATCCACAAGAAATCGAAAAATGGAAACAAATCTTACAAGATTTGATAACCGGCTATCATCCTAAAGATGTCTTTGACATTGATGAGTGTGGGCTTTTCTATAATCTTTCACCGGATAAAACGTATGCATATAAAGGTGAAAATTGTCACGGAGGTAAAAAAAATAAGGAACGACTTACAGTTTTATTGGGTGCAAACATGGACGGTTCCGAGAAATTGCCAATTTTGGTTGTTGGGAAATCCAAGAAACCCAGATGTTTTCAAAATGTGAAATCACTGCCTTGTGATTATGAAAATAACGAAACTGCGTGGATGACGATTACAATTTATGAAGCCTATTTGAAAAGATTAAATGTTAAAATGAGGAGAGCTAAACGGAACATCATCATCTTTGTAGACAATTGCGCCGCCCATTCCAAAGACACGAGTAACTTTACTAACATAAAAGTGCATTTCCTACCACCGAACTCGACTTCGGTTTTGCAACCGATGGATCAGGGAGTTATTAAAGTGTTTAAGCAGCACTATAGAAAACGGCTTGTGAATTGGATGATTGAAAAACTGGACAATACTTTAGAGATAGGAAAAGTGAACGTTTTGCAATCTATTCATTTTATTTATCTGCATGGGAGTTAATAACGCCATCTGAAATTGCCAATTGTTTCCAGAAAGCAGGATTTTTGAATTGGACATTGAAGATGATTGGAAGACGTTACAAAGAAGGATGGATTTCACAGCATCGTTTGAAGAGTATGTGTCAGTAGATGACGAGATATTGCCATGTGAAATGCTTACAGTAGATGATATTTGTGAGGTTACAGAAGATGAAGAAATGAGTGACACTGAGGAAGAGCACGTGGAAATTCCTAGTTTTTCGGATGCTGTGAAAGGACTAGAAACATTTCGCTGTTTTATCGAAAGTGTTGAAAATGTGCCTGAGGAAATTTTTAAAAACTTAAGACAACTGGACTATTGTCAACAAAAATTGTCGAGAAAAAACATAAACAAAAATCTATAACCGATTTTTTCTGTAAAAGCATATCAAATGATGCTTAAAGAGAAATTTCCCCTCTCTGTCTTCAAACATTGGATTAAATAAAGAGTTTCTAAGGTAATTATGCATTTTTACTTGATTGACAGATTTTTTAAAGTGTGCAAATCAGTTTAAATTTCTTAAGTAAAACTCAACTTTATATAAATTTATGTATTATTTTAACAATGTAAAAGACCTCTCCTGACTATTAAAACTGAAACTAATGATTGTTTCAAACATTCTTAATTTCCCGTTTAAGACGTTTTTGCCTTCCATTCCCTTGGAAAACTTCTTAAGCGGGTTTTACTGTATATATTCATATATAAATACGCTGTAATGCATATAAATGATAGTCTCCTACCAAAATTGGTATCATTAGCATCTCTGTAGGGGAGAGGGGGGGGGGAAAGGGAAATAAAGAAATATAAATATATATATATTCATATATAAATACGCTGTAATGCATATAAATGATAGTCTCCTACCAAAATTGGTATCATTAGCATCTCTGTAGGGGGTGAGGGGAAGGGAAATAAAGAAATATAAATATACATATATTCATATATAAATACGCTGTAATGCATATAAATGATAGTCTCCTACCAAAATTGGTATCATTAGCATCTCTGTAGGGGAGAGGGGGGGAACGGAAATTAAAAAAAAGAGGATTAAAATAAAACATTTAAAAGTGGTAAAATTGCATATCCATGGAAGATTTTCATATTTATAGACCAAAATTCTTTTCTAACATTTTTAATAAGTTTCATGAGTTTTTTGAAACAAATATATTTATATATTTTTAATTTAGAATTTGATCTTAGCATTGAGTAAACTTGTACAATATACATCTGTACAATGAGAAAATTTGTACTAAATCAATTTCTAAACACAACCACTATTTTCTTCCTTTTCTTTTTTTCTTCAGTTCATCTCAACACAAGATTACGATTTCAGTAATTAAGATGTAGCTACCAAAGGCACCAATGAAATTTAAAAAAAATAAACATAGTAGCAAATTTCCTCAAAAATTCTACAATTAATTTGTATTAATTTATGCTGTTGAGAAGCCTGGCAGTGAACAAATTGGCTCTTGAAAACTTCATCTGAAATTAACAAACCAACTGTGCATATTGCACATATAGAACATGATAACACAAAAAATTAGCAACCCTACAATCTATTCAAAATAAAGTGAGACTAAAAATAAATAACAACACTTTAATAAATAACACTAAAAATAAATAAAAACATGCAAATTGGCAGCGTTTAGAATGCCTTAGCTACAATTAATGCCAACCGAGCAAACAATTGTTGCTTTGATATGTATATAAAAAAAGTTTGTTCACTGTTACTTCGATTGATGTTTGCTTATATAATTTAAAATGGATGAAGAATGAAAAAAAAAAAGAACAAAAGAAAAATAAATTCTGCTCTTAAACAAGCAAAAAATATCATTTAAATATAGCTGAGAAGAAATTGATTTTAAATATTTATAAAACTGAATTACAAATGAAAAAATTAAAGAAAAAATATTTATTAATTTTAAAAAATTGCCAAATCAGCAAAAAAAGCACAAAACTCGAACTCCTTGGCATAAGTTGGCACTTGCTATATTTACTTGAAGTCTCTCTCTGTGTTAAACAAATTATATAAATGTAAGTTAAAAGTAGTATGTCATATCTATTTTTATGTAGGGCAAATAAGTACCTGATCCTAAGTTAAACATGGAAATGACATATCCAGCATGGAGTGCAACTGCAAGGAAATCATACACAAGATATGAGGAATCTGAAATTGAAAATTGCATAAAAATCACTTTCAAAATTAAAAAACTTTTTAAAACAATTTAATAGAGTAGTCACTATTTTATGTAATTGCGCATATCCTAGGTACATACCTAGGTTAGGATAATTAATGGATGCCAGAATAAAACTTACTCTTGACAGACAAACATTTAATAATTTTAGACTAATGAAAAAATAAATTTTATATTACAAAAACTATCTTAATGTGTTTTACACACTTTTTTGGATAAATGGAGCAAAATTATCGATTGTTTTTATATTCACAATATATATCAATATGAAGACCACATCATAAGAATTTTAAGGCTTTGTATATGAGCCATGACAGATCCCAAATACTTTGGTGAAAAATTGACAAATGCACAAGAAAATACGGCTTAAAGAAAATTATGATGAATATTTACCTGCTGTACTAAAATTTAAGATCAAAGATCCCAAAATGTACCCAATTTTACTTTTCTCCAAAAACGTTATAGAGCAATTTCCAGCAAAAAAATGGTGGAATCTTGCTGAAGTGAAGACATTAATAAAAGACAGTTCATTACCTAATGGTTTCTGAAATTTTTTAAAATTAAATTAAACAGCTGTCCTCATCGTTCTGCATCTATTAAGAGAATTTTTTCAACACATGGTTTTATTTAGAACAAGATCAGAAATAGCTTAGGTGCTGAAAAATTGATAAAAGTAAAGTGTTATTTAAAAACTGAGCCAAATGATTGGTAACTTATTCCATAGACCAGTAGTGTATTACTTTTCAAATAAATATCTTACTTGGCAAAAGTCATTTGAACTATTTAAAAAAGTTTTTATTGCACAAATTTTCTAATATATATTTATATTATGTGTTGACCACAAGAACATTTCTATTATCAATTCACTTATATTTTAATTGTCAATTTATTTATTAGACAGTTCTGCTTTAATTTTGATGTACATTTTTATGGCAACAGTAATTAAAAAGTTACTAATTAATAATACATTTCATTTTAAAAACAGTTTTTGTAAAAGAAAAAATTGTTTCAGTAAACGCCGGCTTTTTTTAAATATAAGCCGGCCTTTTTAAAGTGGTTTAAACCATAAAAAGCCGGCCAGTTTTAACTGGCCTGGCTAAAATCCGACAGCCCTGCATAGAATATTTACATAAAATCTTTTTTTTTTTTTTTTTCATAGGATACTTGAGATTGATGTCTAATGTTGTATCTTTTAACTTTCTCAATTTTGGCTGCAATTTCATTCTGCGTGCATTTTCCTTTTTTTCTGAAATTGAAGGAGTCACAAAAGAATAAAACTGTAACAAAAATTAAAAAAGTAGAAAGATACAATGCTGCACATCAACCTCAGAGGTATCACTTGTAAAAAGAATTATTTAATAACATTGAAATGCAGACGAGAAACTTGCAAAGAATAGATCTATAGATTTAAGATTAGCTTCCGAATTTTTATGCTGACTAGTATAGGCTGTTAATTATTAATTTGTTAGAAAAACTTTCTACTCATATCCCAAACAAATTGCAAAATTATAACAGTACAGAAAAAAAAAACTGTTCTGAATGATTCTGATAACATTATATTATGAAAATATTACAACTCATAGCAATCATATTAAGTATTAACTACTGTAGTAAAGTATCACAAATACACATTAACCTATATTAATAAAAGAAAAATGTTTGTTTGTGAATGTGTATGTGCCTGTCTGTCTATCTGTTGGTTGGCAATGGCTAGGAAAACCTATCGCATATAGAGGTCTGCAAATTTGGATAGGGATAGACAAAGACAGATTTGGATGCAAATGAAGCTCAGATTTTTCATTTTTTAATAATTAGCTGAGATATAAATTAAAAACCCTCATCGAATGCTAATGAATGAATTTCCATCGTTCCAGCAATTACTTCTGTGCATGTTGAGATAATCCAATGTTTTTCAAGGACAGATGCAATAAACGTTCCGTTTTTTATGCATTTTGAAATTGCAATCAGCAAGTGCCTATGGAGTTGGGGGAAAAAAGGGGGGGGGATGTTTTCACTGTACCTTACGGTTGTAACAGTATCTTTTGTTTTAAAAAAAATAATATTTACTGTTCCAAAACCTTTTTCTGGAGGTCGATTTCATATTTTTCATTTTTTGTTGTTGTTGTTTTAAACTGTTATCTTCATGTGCCAGATAAAAATGAAACAAAAACACCAATTCATCGTACTTTCCCAGTTGTAATGGTATCTTGTTTAAAAAAATATTAATATTTACTATTTCAAGAAAAAATGTTTTCTGTTTTTTGTTCATTTCTGAACTGCAATATGGAGTTGGCGAGTCCAGGATGGAAATAATAATAATAATAAAATCAACTTATAAAATTTTTTGTTCTTCTTTCAAAGGTACCTTTTGTTTTATAAAATATGAATTATGAAATAATATTACAAAAATATATTTTCTGGAAGTCCTTTATCCCAATCGCTAAGAACTTTTTTTTCCCTCTCTCTTTTAGTACCTTCGAAGATATCACTTTGCATTTTAAGAGTTTTTTGTTCATTTTCACATGGAGAGCGTTTATATATTAGAATAATTTCTCTTGGGAACATTTCTTGGATATTCAGAGATATAAATTCATGTTTTAAAAGAGGGCTAGGGATATGAGAAATTTTTTGTTTAAAAATATAAAATACTACAAAATCAAAGTTTGTTTTCTAAAAGAGACTGGAGTGTTTTAGCACATCCAGGTGTACACTGCTGAAGGCAGTGGGGCCCCCCCAACACTAAATCCTCCTGGAGAAAAATGTTTGAATTCAAAACTGATGTTAGGTATATTTAAGATTATTACCCTGAGCCTGGCCAATGTCTGCCAGGTCAGCTAGTACAAAATAAAGAAAAAAAAAGTGAAATAATTTACCTATTTGTCCATTGAACAGCAAAAGAGATTTCTGATGCAAATCAGTCGCAGAAAACATAAGTCTGATCTCAAGATGGTAATGGTAGTCAGCTAGCAACTGATACTGTATGTAAGATGCATAACCCAGTAAGTTCCCATAAAAAGATGGAATAGTCACCAACAAATCTGGAAAATAAATTTCACATTCAAAACATTCATATAACACTTGTTATGATGTTACATTCTTGTTACCTGTTATATTAAAAATAAGATCTTTTTACTATAAATAAAAGGTGTGCTTGTCTTTTATTTGTTTTATAAAAAATAAAAATGTAATTTATAGTTTAAAATAATATGTAAATTTTATTTTAAGAAGGAAAACGAAGCCATATAAATACCCTTATACAATCAGTAATAATTAATGGCATTTAAAAACTAGTTAAAAAAGATAAAATGAAATAATTTTCTGAAAACCTAAGCAATGAGCTATTTAAAGTATTAACAATATATATTTTTCTTTTTTACTACCTTAAAAAATTATTACACTTAATATAGAATGATTGCAATTTTGAAATATCAGGCACAAAGTGTAATATAAAATTTTAAACATTCTAAAATAATTCCAATAAATACATGGATTTTATTTCTTGTAAATAGACTGAAGGTAGAAGTACAGTATAGCCCTTTTTGAAACTAGCACAAATAATGAAAAAATATTACCATAGTTTTGAAAGAAATTGATAACTCCCCTCATTAGGTTCAGTAACATGCATAAATCTCTGTAAAGAAAGAAGCAAGTCTGCCAAACTTTGTTTCAAATGTGCTTACATGCACAATCTGCTTCACCTGATGAAAGGAACCATTAATTAATTGCTGTTAAATGGTGGTTCTGTTTTCCTGACTTATTTATGCAGTTCTCAGGGTTCGTACAGAATTCAGATGAAAAAATCCAAGGAGTATCTAAGGAGTCCAAAAATTTTAAAGAGCTTGCCATTTTTTTTAAACTATTACTGTACCTTGCACTGTAACATGCACAATTTTTAATTAAAAAAATTAACAGAAAAGACTTTCAAACAGATCTTATACTATTAAAATCTAATGTATATCAGTGTTACAACTGCACAGTATTCACAATGTATTGCTTTCATTTTAGAATGGTAAGAAAATCACCTGTATTCACTTTAATTTTTCTTTTGTAAACATAAAATTTTAATTTTTTTTTTTATTTTACTTCATGCCCTACCTAAGATAGATCATTATATACAGGCAATATTAATCCTCATGTCTCTATTTTATAATCTTGTATACTTCAATTAAGAGCATGAAGTCACTTAATTTTGCTTCTCGATAATTCTAAGGGGTTTATAAGGAGTATGTTGTATATCTAAGGAGTTCTAAGCACTACTTATAAACTTTTTCATTTCTAAGGAGTTTCTAAGTAGTCTAAGGAGTCTGTACGAACCCTGAGTTCTACACTAGGATGATCTAAGCCTCTTTATTTTTGGGGGAGAACCTCTCAAAATATTTTTCCACAGCACAAGAACAATTTAAGGGGCAGGTGAGGCCATAACCTTTGTGACCTCCTCCTTGGGATCATACTTTATCTTCAAAGACTTCTATGAGATTACAATGTAAAGAGATTAAAGGGAGGTTTATTTTCTTTGAACAAAACAACAACAAAAAGCATGCTTTTAGGCATTTTCCCCCTTTGAACCAGGATAAAAATATCAGGGATTATTTAACCATGTTTATTAAAATTTAGACAATCACCATAATTTTTGTTCAATCAGAAATATTTTAAATTTCACTTCATATGACAAAGTGCATGTCCAAGCATTCTAATAAAGTAATCATTTTTCTCCTGACCAGTCATCTGAAATTAATTTTTTGATTAGATTCTAAAAAATTCTGATATTTTCTTGGTAGGAGCTTATACCAACAATTAATTTAAAATATTCCCATTTGTCAAGATGACAGCTATTTGGAAACAAATAAAAGGTTATTTTTAAGAATTTTTGAAAAAGTTTAGTACACTATAAAAAATAGTTAATTATTAAAAGGGATACCTATTTTTGTATAAGTTGCGGGGAAAAAAGTACCTGTTTTCATTTAAAAAATAAAAACTCTGATCAGCCAGGTAGTTCATAGGAAATCTACCGAGTTTAAAAACACTTAGACATATTCTTCACCATATGAAGCTAAATTTTAAATATTTCTGATTGAAAAAAAATCACGGATCTTCATCTTAACTTGAGTAAATATAGTGCAAAAACCTCCGAGTTGATATCTTTATCTTAGTTCAAGTAAAAATTCCAAATATCATTTTTTTTTTTTTTTTTTTTTTTTTTTTTTTTTTTTTTTTGTGAAGCATAGTAAATTTCCTTTAACTATGTTTAATGTTTTTCAAAGGTTACTATGTAATAAGTAACAATTATTTAGATAGATAAAATTCCATTAAAAGTAGCATTAGATTACCTAGTTCACAATTTTTCCCATGTTTTCCATATGGACAAATGCAAAGATAGCCATGGTCCATATTAGGTAAGCAAGTACTCCCATACTCGCAAGGATTGGCAAAACATGTTTTATGTTCGCAGAATGGACCAGCGTATCCATCAGCACATTCACAATTCCAGTGATCGTCATAGCTATTAAATAAAATAATATATAATTAGGCTAACAAGAATTATTTTGGGTAGAAAATTTGAAGTAATAATTTAGAAGTAATTTGAAGGAAGAATATTATCCCATGCCACTATTCTTGAAAGATATTTTGAAAAAAAAAAAGCTTTATTTTCACACAAGGAATATGAATTTATTCCATACTGATGGAATATATCAAAGTAACCAACTGTGTGTGGCTTGTATATTTTCATTTTGAAATTTACTTTGAAGTCAAATGTGAAATTGACTCTAAAGCTGTAAAAGGACAAATTTGATCATGATTTTCTTTTCCTCTGCATATACTTTCTATGTATAAATTTGAGAGCTTATAAAGGCTATTGTAAGCCACTGTACTGCTTGCTTGATCATATAGTATAGTGTAGGAAATGTTATTTCCTTTCTTGGTTGATTTAGTCCTACAAAAGGAATATTTCCAGGAGCAAGTGATTTGTGGAAAGAGACATGATCAGGGTGATGTTTTGACATGACAGACCATACATTCTAGATTTTCTGAACATATAGTGGTTTACTTATCGTTGGTTAAGACAGTCAATTTTAGAGCTTGAATTTTAAATCAAACCAAATCAGTATATGTTTTTTTTTAAAGCAAAGACAGTCTTTTAAGATGTTCACTTAACATGCATAGTTCAATTGTATATAACTTTTTTTTAATGTTCTGGTTCTTTTTAATGTTTTTAAAAATTATACAAATGTTTCTTAATTTTTGCATTATGACAAAGTACAAGTAATATCCATCCATTGACAGACTTTTTTTCTTGAGGGGCAAGAAGGGTGCTAATTTGTTTACTGAAGGGGCAAGAAGGGTGCTAATTATTTTTATGTGGGGCAAGAAGGGTGCTATTTTGTAAACCGAAGGGCAGGCAGGGTGCAGCACCCTTCTGAAACTGTCTGGGGGACACTCTGATGTACTATATATTGATATCAATAATTTTAATGAATGTG
Source organism: Maratus michaelseni (assembly GCA_963931845.1). Taxonomy (NCBI): domain Eukaryota; kingdom Metazoa; phylum Arthropoda; class Arachnida; order Araneae; family Salticidae; genus Maratus; species Maratus michaelseni. The sequence continues at coordinate 28,776,209 of OZ007588.1, read as the reverse complement.
TCATAAAATAATGAGGAGAAAAACATATTTATAAACAAGTTGGAAATTGTACGTCAAACGTGACAAATGAGGTGCGTTCGTACTATAGCTAGTTATATAAATATTCAGATCTAGATGATTTTTTTAATTCTGTGAAATGAATTATATCGTCTGCAGATTAATTTCTGTAATAAAATATGTATCTCGGTCGCTTGACGATGAAACTTCCGAAGCTCCTATAACAAGAAAGCACCGATTTAAAAAAAAAAATTCAAATTTCTTAATAAATATCTATATATTTAAAACGCTAAGCTATTTCTTTCGACAATCCGTGAGAACAAACTACTACATCAAATTACATCATTCTTTTTTTAAATGAAAGATATTTGGTCACAGATTTGTTATCGTACATTCGTTTGTTCGAAAATTTAATTAATTAGCCATAATCTTAAATTAAAATTTTACTTCTGCTTATGACATCATAAAGTCGGCAATCGGATTAACGCCCACTGTTGCGACGTACAGAGTTTATTATCTGAACTCAATGATTGCGAGCATAAAAAATAAATATTAAATATTAAAAGCACGTGACTTTTAGGCCGAATTTTTTAATTTGTAACTTAAAATATAGTTAAAATGTTTAAGTATTTCGGTAAAAATATTTATCCGTGTGTTTTATAAGCAAATAAAAATTCATATTTACTGTGACGTCATGGAAATATTGTCCATTGTGTTCATTTTATCATTAAGCATTATAACTTTGTTGATGCCATTTTTTTCATTACAATTAAATGCAAAATATATTTTTATTTGTATGCATGGTGCTTAAGCATAAATGTACATGTGAAAAGTTTGTACCGGTGAAAATGACGTTATGCTTAGCTTGAAATGCATTTTAACATTTATAAAACTAAAAAGAAAAATTTATATGATTGTGTCAACATGGCGTAATATTAACTGATATTTCAATTTTTAATTTTAAAGATTAGAACTGGAGCCTATATTGGTTGCTTCATCTTGATTGCATACCTTGATTACATGTTACCAATTACTTTTTTTAAATTATAGGATTAAGTTATAGGAATTATAGGATTTAAAATATTAAGATTCCCTTTTTTAATAAAAAAATTCACAAAAGTAAAGAATTTCAGGAAAAAAAAACTTGAAATAATGATTGTATTTTTAGCTAGAATAAACAATGTAAGGCTAATATTTTATAGGAATTATTTTGGTAGGTTTGTTATAAGTTCATTTAACAGTTCCTTATTAGCGGCAAAGTCTTATTTCTTTCTCTGTGAATTTTTCTTTCGATGTCAAAAAATGGTAGTCTACTTTTGGACGTCAACCAAAACACAGTGGCAATATTTAGAAATGTATAACGGTTGTGACAACAAACGGCACTATTGCTTTAGCTTTCATCGCGCTTACATCACTTCTAAATACTAAAAATTTAATTTTTTTACTACATTTTACAATTTCAATTCTTACATCCTCAATTAGAAAAAAAAATTAGCTTTCGATTGAAATTTATTTGAAATCTGCCGCTTAATTTAACGACTTTTTAAATAATTTTCAAGCATGAAATATTTTTCAATTCTATCTCAACAATGACCATCCGTTTGTTTAATAATGTAAAACAGCACCTTGGAAAGTTGCAACAATTGAAAATAGGTATCCCTAACCTTCATGAAAAGTGAAAAAAAAATAATAATAAAAACCTGATAAATCATAAGATCAGATTATCCATAGGATAGAGTATTTTGGCGCTAATATAAAGTCTGTCAAAAGAAAAAAAAAACTATTTTTAGTTTATGATTAACATAAAATTGATATGTTGAATTCGTTGATGTATATGTTGAATCAGAATATGCTAGGAACTGTTGTTTTTTTTTTTAAAGATCCATTGGATATTTAACTGTATAAGAGACCGACTGTGATGGAAAAGGAATAATCATCCTGATTATGTAAAGGGATAGAAGAAACCATACAAATAAATTACAATTGAAAACATTAAAATTCTCCCTCATCTGCATATTAATTTATTATTTTTAACAAAAATTCTTCATTTCTACATAAAAATTGATTAGCTTAAAACAATGGATGCGTTTTAGAAGATATGGATTTGAAACGAACAAGGATTAAAGAGGACATTTTAAAACTTTTAATTTAAACATTTTAAAACTTTTTTTAACGTCGAATTTCAACGGTGCCTTTGGGCAGATGCAATACATATGCGCATAGGAGCTCATTCGATTGCATTATCACAGGGGGGGGGTGCTTATACTATGTTCTTTTATTTACTGAATATGAGATGAAAGTAGGAAATTTGTATGATACTTTATGATAGGACTATTTGTACGATACTTTATGATAGGACTATTTGTATTATACTTTATAGCTCCATGACCTTTTTTTTTTTTTTTTTTTTTTTTTGTCGTGGGTAATATGGTGGTAATGTCAAACTGATTTGCATTACACATTTGTTTACAGAGTGTTCATTTGGAGTTTGCATCGGAAATAGCATTTCACTGGGAGGGGGGGGCGGGGATTTTTTAAAATAAAATATTTGAAAGACTGTTTCATACGAAGCCCTACTTAAATAATAAAGAAGCTTATTTTACTGATATTGTTATAGTATTTTTTTTTCCGTCACGTTTTGACGGGTTCCATCTAGTTTTTATTAATATCTCCTAAAGTTTTGATTCGATTTTAATAAAATTTGAAATGTCTTGACAAAATTCTACAAAGATAATATATCTTAAATTTTAAACCATTCGGTTGGGTAGTTTTTGCGTTGTTATATGCGGACGGACGGACAGACGGACCAAGCGACGACAATAGGTGCTACGTATTTATATAATTACGAACGCACCTAAAAAGACTACTTTTGCTTCAGATTAAGCCGTTTAATCAGAAGGCAGAATGAAATATTCAAAATAAAATTAATGCCATATTAACCATGGTTTAAATAATTGGTAATCACAACAAGGCTTGCAGACCACATATTGGGAACATAATTAAGAAATGCATATAAATATTTGCAAACATATATACTTAGTCAAATGCTTTTTAAATGTTTTCACGATTGCTTTTAAAATCTGAGACAATAATAATAAACATAAGGCCTTTATTTTGTTCCAATTAATAGCCCCAATACTGGAGTAGAACATTGGTTGGTTGGTTGATTGTATAGGGTTTAATGGCACAAAATCCCTGTAGGGATATGCTGTGCCAAAGTAGAACATTGAAGAACTGGTCTATAGCATTTCATCTCATATTGATTCAGGAACTTCTATTAGCTAATGGACCTTACCCACCACACACTTAATATTAAATTGTTAACATTGGTTAAAGCTAATGTTTATGTATTAATAATTATTATATAATAGTAGCTTATTATAATATAGACATATGATTTGACTGTAAAAATGTAAGTGTAGCCCTACAGTTAGCTTCTTTAATAGATTTTGACTCTTATAAAAAGTTTAGTGAATGTCACTGATTTAAATTTTTTTTTTCTTCTTAAGAATAACTTTAAATGTTTTATTTTCTATTTTTTCTAATCTAAGTGTTTGAAATTGTTACACTGTACTTTATGCATGAATTAATAAAGGGTTAAAATCCATTAAAATTAAACAAGATGGATATAATTTTAATAGACCAAATACATTTTTTAAAAAATTGTGTAACACAACTAAAATGTATAAAAATAAACATTTATTTCATTTATCAGCCTATAAGTAAATCACTATGTCATACATATTAAAACAATGTAATAATAATAATAATAATAATAACAATAAATTGAAACAAATATGAAAAATCCTATTCCAATGAATCCAGTCATAATTCTGTGGATGCACACCTTTTACAAATTGCTCCATTCAAACATGGATTTCTGTAGCAGGCACTGCTGTAGCATTCCGTAATACCAACACCAATTTCAGCTTCTTGGACAAGTTCCCTTTCTTCCCCATTCACCTAAAAAACTCATGAAAAGAAAATGATCATCAGCATACACAACTCATTTCAGATCAAAAACCTAATATAGAGTTGATTGTGATAAATATCTGAAATTTTGCTTTTTTGAAAACAAAAAATTTCCAAGAAAGCAAAATATAACTTCATAACATTCTAATAGCATTTGCTTAATATGTTAAACAGATATCACATTTTAAGTTAATATGATTCATTTTTATTTATTTATTTATTTTTATTGCAAGTATTTGAGACATTCAGAAAGAGGATTTCAAAAATGGATTGAGTCCATTTTTATACTTTTATTTAAATTAACTTGGTTCATGGAATTTAGTAATTGAATTTTCTACCACTTACTGATAGACTAGGATTATAAAAATTATGTACAGGTGTGTTTCCAATAACAATACACCCTTTTAATGTTTTTAGAACTTAATTATAAATTAATAACGTAATTTTAAGGCATTTTTTGGTTAACTGGATACGGATGTTCAATCATGCAATAATCTTTGCTATATATGAGTTACAACAATAATGGAGTTAAGATAGATAGATAGTTTAAATAATGCTCTTTTTTTTTTTCTGTTGCCATACATTAAACATGTTGGAAATTGTATGTTAAATGTGACATAGGAGGTGCGTTTGTTTTATAACTAGTTTCACAATATAAAAAAAATCATCCTTATTATTTCAGTGAAATGAATTATATCATCTGCTATGAGTGAAATGAGCATGCTTTTTTTTTCTTATTACGTAGTTTACAAATGCGATTTTTTTTCTACACCAGACAGCACTACAAATTTCACTATGGAGATCTTTGTGAATGGTTACCTCCGTGGTTTAATATGTTTAGGACTCATAACTAACGAATCTCCTGTGTTTATTGACTCTAATGGATTGAGATATTCGGCTGTTAAGCTAATTTCTACTCATTTTTATTTCCTTAAAATTTACTCAGCAACACTGAAGTATCAGACCAATTTATGTCCCCCACAATATTCAGATCAAAATAAATTCTGGTGAATGTTTATATTTCTGCATGAACTACTAAAACTGTTTTGGAATTCTTTAAGCCTATTCAATAGAACTTAGTTTATTATGGCATAAAACAAATTATCATCTATAGAACATCCCAAACTCAGTTGAATGACATAAGCAGGGCCGGTGACAGGTTTCACCGGGCCCCTGGGCAGACCAAAAGTACGGGTCCCCTACAAAAAAGGAGTGGGAATCCGCCGCTTATACGAATCACTGTATAATCAAATCAGTCTTCTTTTTTTTAGAATTAAAAAAGAACATCAATTGTTGCTTATTTGAATCACCACCCCCTTTAATTGAATCAGACTCCGCTACAAAGATGATTAAATTAAAAAGGGGTTATCAAATTTTGATCAAATCTTGCCATAAAATAATTTATTCAATGGCAAAGTTATTCTACAATTTTACATTTTACCCGCTTCACAAACCCAATGTCTCTGACACGTTTGCAAACAAAAATGGAAATTTCAGCTAATTTCTATCAGGTGGTTAAAGAATTAAAAAATGTGTCCCTCCCCCTATAAATGTAAAGCATCTTTGATTATAATAATTTGGTACCTCATGACCAACTTTTCATATCTCAAAAATTGCTTTAAAACACAATTTCGACTGCATTTGTATTCATAGGTATATATATATTATATATATTTCGAATATTAATGTCAAAACTTATAACGGACATATAAAAATCAATACAACCTTATATTAAGCAGCCATGAATGACTTCGCGACGAATGTCACGTATAGTATAGGTGACGTACAACGTTCTCAAAATCTTTGATTATTGATACCAGTAAATTTGAATAGAAAATTTTGTTTTATTCAATCGAAGAATTTCTGCAATTAAATTGGACAAGAATTTCTTTTCTGAATAATCGGGGATAAAAGATTAAAAATTCTTTAAGTGACGTTTGTCGAAAGGGGTTAATAATGTAAAATGTCTGTTATGTTCATACTAATGATAAATACTATATAATTATTTATAAAAATATAATAAATTTATATTAACTAAAAGTATTCTGAAAAAAAATTAAGATATCTGTATTAATAAAAAAGGTTTTTGTCTGTTTGTTTCTTTGTAGGAAGGTGTTCTGACTCCCCTCCCTAACCCCCCCCCCCCCCCCCACTCCAAAAAATGTTTTTTCGATTTCAGATTTTTTAGAAATATTTATATTGAATTTTCCATGTGAGTTTCATTTGTAACAATACCAACGGAGCTTCGCTTGCTTTACTGGTCAGATTTCCTAAAAAAACCTGGGGGTGGGGGACTTCAATAACTTTGGCAACATATACCCGTGCGAGATGCGCCCGCTCTGGTTTTGAATCAAACGAACATTGAGTTATTGTGCTTTTTTATTTCGACCCAGATTAAATTCATATTTTCAACATCTTGTTTATAGGTCGCTATAAGAACAGATTTCGTATTCTTATAACTTGTATTTAATCATGACACTAGCAAAATTTAGCGGCGGATTTTCTGTTTCAGAAAAAATTGTCAAAAAATCGCATAAAAAACGTAGAGAACATAATTTACTATATTAGGCTAAAAGATTGATTTTTTTTTTACGAATTTCGAAAAATCGCCATTAAAAAAAACTAAAATGAAAACTGAAAATTGCATTAAAATTTCACAAAAAATTTAAAAATCAGAGAGAGCAAATTTTATTATACTAAGCACAAAGATTTAAATCAGATTCCTCTTACAAGTTAAAAAATCAGCGAAAAAAACAAACAAACAGAAAACGTTAAAAATCGCACAAAAAATTCGCGGAAAATTAAAAAAAATGCCCATGACAAAATTTCCTATATTAGGGTACGTAGTAGGGTACGTCGCTGTACGAATTCCGAATAAACTTTATTGAACAGAAGATAAATTTACTATATTGGGCTGAAAGATTGAAACCGGATTTATTTGTAATAATGTGGAAAAATCACTACAAAACGAAAAAAAAAGAAAAAAAATTCGCTAAAATTTCAAAAATTGCAGAGGACACAATTTAGTATAGTGGACTAAAACATTGTAACCAAAAATCTTTCATGAATGTCAAAAAATCACAGCGAACGTTAAAAATCGCGTTGAAATTCATATTAAAAATTGCTACAGATGCAAAAATCGCGAAGGACAAATTTTACTATATTAGGCTAAAAGTTTGAAATACAATTCCAATTACGAATGTCAAACATCGCCACGAAAAGCGAAGAAAAGCTCAAAATCGAATTAAAAATCGCTAAAAATTTAATTATTGCGTTGGACAAAATTTACTATAGGCTGAAAGTTTGAAACCGAATTCCTTTTATCAATGTCAAAAATCGCAGCAAAATGCGAAAAAAACGTAAAAGTCGCATAAAAAGTTAAATTTAAAAAAAATCTAATAAAAAAATCCAAAATCGAGCTTTGATGAGCATAACTACAGATACAGAGGTTTCAGTCTTTTAGCCACCCATCAGCACTTGAGAGGTTCTGCTCTCAAAGCTGGTAGACATGGAGGTTCATAGGGTTCGAATCCCATCGCGATCGTCGGCCGCATCGTTCGGAGTTTTCTGTGGTTTTCTTCGGACTTTGGGTAACCTTGTGTAAATAAGGGTTAGTTTCCATTATAAATACCTACATGGTGGGCTCATCCCCCTCTGCGTATCCCTCGCGTAGATAATTGGCCATAATAAACAACACCGTCAATCCTTTAGCGCAATTTGATGAATTTTGTCCTCGGCAAATTTTGAATTTATCCCGAATTTTTCGTGATTTTAGCTTTTTCTCGCGTTGAATCTATCGCGATTTTTTTTTTTTACATTCGTAAAAGGAATCTGGTTTTAAGCTTTTTGCCCAGTATAATATATTTTGTCCCCTGCGATTTTTGAATTTTTTGCAAATTTGTTGTGTGATTTTTAGTTTTTTACACGTTTCGCGGAGATTTTTTGACATTCATAAATGCAATCCGGTTTTAATCTTTAGCCCAATATAGTAAATTTTGTTCTCTGAAATTTTTAATTTTTTACGAATTTGTTATGCGATTTCTTGCATTCCGTGCGGATTTTTCCAGATTCGTAAAAGGAACATTCTTATAACTGACTATAGTAAATTTTGTCCTCTACGATTTTTGAATTTTTCTAGTTTTTTTCGCATTTTGCGGCAATTTTTTGAGATCTGTAGAAGGAATTTGGGTTCAATCGTTTAGCTTTTTTTAATATAAAAAAATTTGTCCTCTGTGTCTTTTGAATATTTTGCGAATTTTTTATGCAATTTTTAGCATTTTGTGGCTGTTTTTTGACATTTGTCAAATGAATCCAGTTTAATTTTTTTTGCCCAATATAGTAAATTTTGCTCTCTACGATTTTTGAATTTGTTGTGTAATTTTTACCTTTTTTCGCATTTTGCGGCGATTTTTTCACATTATTTTCTGAAACTTGAGAATTCTTCGGTAGATTTAGCTACTTCCATGATTAAACTGAAGTTGGAAGAATAACAACTTGACACTATCATGCGAAGAAATTGAATCCTGTGACAACGTGAACGACGATGCTGAATATCTTTAATCTGGATCAAAAGATAAATCTCAATAATTCAAGTTCGTTATATTCGAGATCGGAGCGGGAATAGCCCACACTGGTCTACACTTTCGAAGGCAGTGGGGCCCCCAAACCAGGTTCGTTTGGGAAAAACTGGCCAGCTCTGCTCTGCTAGTAGATCAAATAATTACAAAATATAATTTATATAATTAGATTAGTAATTTATAGAGATAAAAGAAACCTATTAAAAAAGAACAACAGATTGAACATAAGGGGATATGCTGCAAGCGTAATCACGCGGGCCCCCGCATATTGGGGTCTCAAACGAAATTAAAAAGCATTTTTTAAACTTTTGAATAAAAAAATTGAAGCATTAAAATTTTGAACCTTGGGTCCCACATTTTTCTCACGCGCGCGTTTAGGTGCCCCTCTAAAACACTAAAATACCATTTTATTTTTTAATATAATTTAGAGCCTCCAATTTTTTTTCTATCGGAGGACTTTTATAAAGAATGGTGGCTATGGTGGCCCCCGCAAATGGGGGATATGGGTGGTGGTCGCTATGGCACTGAATCAATCCAAGAAACAAACTGGAAAAGCTATACAAATAATATTGAAAATTAAAGGTTTTATTGAAAGATTCTTTATTATATTTGGAAATATGGAGCTTTAAGTATAATTATGGAAATAATCTTCACAGAATTTGGGAGATGGTTTGAGGTGCTATGGTCATCTTTTGCACACGTGGGTTAAACAAACCGGGACCTCCGTTTAAAGTGGAATTCGACCCAGTACACACACCCATGCCTGATTGGGATTCAAACTCAGCACAGCGCCCCAACTCCAACCACTAGACAAGCAAGTGGGCTTGGATCTGAGAGAAATACTTTGAACGACATATCATTTTATTACAGGAAATCAATGAGTGTCTTTATTTTTTTATTCTGAATAGAAGTTTTATGTCTGTTGTTTTTTAAAATTTTGACTGCGAATCAAACACAAGAAAAAAGCTGTCAACGAGGTTGACCTTTTCAATTTATTTTTTAGGAAGGGGAGCTCGGACCCCTGAACCACCTACGTTGCTTGGACATATCAGGCACTAATCTGCACCCTTACATTACAATACCACTTCCATTAATTAATTCAGTTTTGTGCAAGAAATTTATCACTCAACATTATTATAGTTTTTGACAGAAAGGGAAGAATAGTATCTTTCTATGTGGGGGCACAAGTTATGATTATGGACCCCAGTTCGGGTTTTCAGGAAAATAAATCTATAACCAGGTCAGAAAAAACGCGTTGTCAAGTGAAGTACAGGAAAATTGGGGAGCAACTTTATATCACGCTTCAAGTTTTATGGAAGCAGAAAACATGACCACCAAGATTTCAATTTTCATTAGACATATTTAGTAGGTACAGGACTAGAGACCAGAAATTCTAATGGGTGGAGGGCAGATTTTGAATATGATCTTAAATATCATCTTAGCATAGTGAATCTCTATTATAATTTAACATTTTAAAAGTTTAATAAAATGTACTATATTATTTCTGATTTCAGAGATTTTCTTTCTTTTTACCCCTTCAAATAATAATGATTTAAGTTCGCTCGCCAGAAGTATACTTAGAAATTGTGAGGTAGGGGTCTACATAGGCCCGCGCTCGAGTTCGGGCCAATTTTCATTCACGAGATTCGGGACGGGCCCGGGCCTATTATTTTTCTGCAGGCTCGGGCTGTGCCTAACTTTTTTTGGCAGATTCGGACCAGACTTCTTTTTTCCGGGCCAAGCTGGGCCTGGACTTTATTCCTCCTAGAGGTTTGCACAGGCCAAAATTTTCAGGTCCGTGCAAAAATCAGTAAAATGAAGCCCGGCGCAACAATTTTTGTAAAAAATGCATAGATTTTTAAATGGCCATCATTCTACAATTAAAATTCTATTTATAGAATAGCACATACATTTCTAGGCAAAATTAAAATACAGTAAAATGTGTGAAATAGAACATGTCTATGATGGAAACTTGGAAACCAATCTTAAACTGCAAAATGTCTTGATACATTCAACAAGAATATAATACATATACATAGACGATGTGCCTGCTAAGAATGGAACCTATTTATAACCGATTTTTCTCCTTTTACTGAGTCTCTTCATTTGAATGTAATTGTCTAGGTCAATTTTTTTAATCAATGTCATTCAGGTACGTAATTGTCTAAAAGGTCATTAATGTTGTTGATATTTTGCATTGTATGCATTTCGAACAAAATTTGAAATAAAATCTATGCATAAGTGTGCTTTTTGCATAATTTTTATTTTAAAATAACATAGCTTCAGAAAGATAGGCATTTTTTTGTAGAAATTCAGTCAAGCCGGGCCAAGCGAAAAAAAAATTTACGGACTCGCCCCTTTTGTACGGTTAGGGCCGGGCCCGGGCTTTGAAATTTAGGCTCATGCAGACCTCTTTTGTAAGGTGCGGTATAGATGTTTGAGGGGCCCCTCCCCCTCCCAAGTATATAGATAAGGCAAAATCCGTCTTTACGGTACCCTTTTCAGCTTAGTGTCCCATATAGTCCTGTGAAACTTAATCCCTAATAAAAACGACTGCCTAATGAGAGTTGGATATTATAGAACAGGCATGAATGATGTTTCTATTCTAGTCCAGACGCTCTTTTGCCTCGAGCTATAGGCTGCGGTTGGCCCTTTCTAGGAAAAAAAAGTTCCCCCAATCCTGGTTATTTGTAAGGTAAGAAGAATGGCACATACATTTCCGTCAAGGACGTGACAATTTGTTCCCTCGATACTGGACAAGAGATAAGACCAGAGTTTTCAATGACTTTGTTAAAAATCTTCTAACGTCTAAGAAATGTTTTTTTTCCAGTAAGATTGTAAAAGAAAGAAAATGTGCGCAAGTTCAGATTTGGAACACTATATAATTTCTTTATTTGTTCCGTCGGTCCGGGCCCCCTTTGCTCCCGGGCCCCTGGGCAGTTACCCCCTGTGCCCCCCCCCTCTCACCGGCCCTGGACATAAGTATAAAAGTTAAAAATAGTTTTTTAAAAAAAACTGTCTTTTATAAGCATTCTTTGTTTATCTTAAAAATAACACCTCATTTCATGACTGCAATTTATTCTGTTCCAAATATATATATATATATATATATTTTTTTTTTTTTCTGACAAAAGTTATAGATTTACATTTGATATTATTTACTTGAAACATGTGAGCATAATTTTTCTCTTCTTCAATTATGTCCAGTGCTCTCTCACACTTCCTACTTTGCTTCTTTTCCAAAGCATATTATTTTCTTCGTGTCTTTTTCTTATTTCTGTGATAACATTTTCCTGATTAACAAACTATTCATCAAGAACTTCATTTTAAAATAAAAAGAAATTTACTCAGGAATTTCAATTATTTGTGCAGGTGCAAATATAAGTGACAAGTGAGTTAATCTTGTGGCAGAACATCATTAATCAATTACTTGCAGTGAAAGGATGCAGCCTTCGAACCATGGAATTTTGTGGATTTCGGGTATCGTTGTTTTGAAAGTCTCAGGAACACCTCCGATGAACATGTTTTGGAAATTAAATTGGGGATACAGGAGAAACTGTTGTCCACTCATAGGAGCTGACCCATTCACAAGGAGTTCCACATTGCATGATGCATTTCTGATGTGAGCAATATCAGGAGTCCATGATATTCTAAAATTGAACATGCTGGGGTCAAAAAGGCAAGAACAGTAGAATAATGAGTACAGTAGTGTATGAACATAAAAGCAAGATCTGATAGTATTCAATTCTGCAACCTATCGAATAAAAGCCAGCTCTAGGCTACAATACCAGGGGTTTGTACAGATTTTTCTCCCAGGGTCCTTCCTGTCATTGTGAAATTTTTGAACAGCTTTTTACATTTGTGAAAAATCTAGTCATAATTTTGTAAATTTGAAATGATCGTCATATTCAGGTTCTTGTTTATGCATTTTTAAGAAGCTATATATATGTAAAATACACATATTTTCTTTATATATGTAAAAGTGATAGTCAGATTTTACTTTTAAATAATTAAATTTGTGAAAATATCAGTTTGGAGAGGAGAAAGTTTTGTGAAAGGTCTATTTTTAAGACAAAGTTTTGTGACAGGTCCTGTCTTAAGGTGAAAAGTTTTGTGAAAGGTCCTGTTTTGAAATGAAAAAAAGTGCGAGGGTCCTTTAAAGGACCCAATAACTTCCTAAACAGATCCCTGAATACAGTAAGCACAATCTACGGGATTCAAAAAAGGTCCTTACAGTCTTCTCAATTTTACTTATTTATTTATTATTGCCTATTTTTCATGAGTGCCATTGAAGGAATCTCTTATAAATTTAGTTCATGAAATGAAATAAAAGTCAAGAGTGTATTATTATGTTTTTATTGCATTTAAAAACTACTATTTAACTATGCAACATATTTCTATAATTTTAATCCCGAAAAAAAAAATTCATAGCAAATAATAAAATATTCTATGATAATCAAATCAGATTTTGTTTTTCAGTCATTCACACATAAAAAAAAAAAAAAAAAAAAAAAAAAAACATAAATTCTTATGTTTATTAAGTGTTATACAGGGTTAGCATAAATGAATGACTGGATTTTTTAAAAATTTTATATTTTCAAAACTATTACACATATTACAATAAGTAATAATAGGAAAAAAAAAAAAAATTACAATTTTTTTTTCATTGCTCAACGCTGGATTGGATATACAGGTAACAATGATTTACCCTTACTTACATGGTCACCAAGATCTCCAGATCTTATGCTATGTGATTTCTTTTTGGGGGTTACATCAAAGATCTTGTTTATGAACCACCATTGCTGAAAACATTCCAAGAACTTAAAGAATGCATCAGTGCTGCATTACAAACCGTTGACAGTGTAAAATTGCAAAATGTGTGGAACAAATTTGATTATAGATTAGACGTTTATCATGTTTTGAAAAATTCACACATCGAACATATGTAATTGAAAAAAAAAAATACTTAGAATGATTTCTTTATTTTCCTTTATCATTTATAATATGTGTAATAGTTATAAAAACATAAATTTTTAAAATCAGGTCATTCATTTATGCTAAATCTGTATATTTTTAAGTGGGTATTAATGCAATATGAAAAATTTTACATCTGAAATATTGATTATGGTACATAAGGGATGCAATTAGTCCTACTATCTTCCTGAAAATCCTAATTATTTATTGATTTCACAATTAGCTATTTTATTGATCATTAAGCAATGAAATGCTATTATCAACGAGAGTATTCATTGTATACTTACGAAACTGAAACAGATGTGAAAAAACTGTTGTTTACGTGGTCATGGGTGCCCATAAAGACAGTCGTCTGATGGCCACACGAAAACCTGAGCTTGAGCAGGCCACGTTCAACATGCAACATTAGAAAAGCCCCACTGTTTGCAGCTTCGGTGAAAAATATAATACCGTCGGGTGATAATATCTTGAAACTGATGTCGATGTCTAAGCCTTTTTCAGGATCAACAGAGGGAAGAACATGCTTCAAGAAAGATGAGGTGTGAAACTGTGGGATGAGGAGATATGTTTCTCGTTCACAATTTGGCCCAGCATACAACAAAGGACAGAGGCACTAGAAGGACGGAAGTTAAACAAAATTCAATAAATGGGTCGAATAACACAAAGGGGCAAAATTTGTTTCAATAAACTTAGAAATGAAGAGCATTGAGTAAATTTTTGGCTGTTTTGAGAGGAAAACAGTATTTCAGGTAAATTTTAATATTTTTTCAATTAGTGTTTTTTTTTTTTTTTTTTTGTAAACACTTTTCACAATGGTTGAAAAAAGTTTATGAATTTGATTTGTCTGTCCATGCTTTAACTAACGTGAATATATTGGGATTGTCATGAAATTTTTTGCACATTATTGAATGTTTGGTATTGAAAATGAAGTGTGTAGCATTAATAGTTCATTTACAGGGACACACAAAAGAATTGCATTGCATTATGGTCTATGGGGAAAAATCGTTTGCGGTGCATTTCATGGATGTTATGATATTTCAAACATAATGAAATTAATATGCATTAGATTACTCAGGTGGACTATAGCATGCTTTTACGTGGGTTTACAATTAGTAGCATTTATAGTTCAATTACAGGGATGTACAAAACAATTCTTTTACATTATGGTCTATGGGGAAAAATTGCTTGCAGTACATATTGAACATGTTGAAAATTAAAAGGATCCCTCAGGTTCAATACAAGTTATTTTTTACAGATTATGGAGTGTATAGGATTTATCGTTCATGTACAGAAACACACAAGAGAATTTGGTTAAAGGACTAACTATGATCGGTCATTGTTAGAAGTGCTCTTTCCGATGTGATATACAATTTTATGTCATTTTTAGTGTATTACGTGTTGTTTACAAATTCTGTAGATCCTACACAGGGCTGCACAAAATATTCCGAATATGGGCAACCATTGCTGAAATGGATTTTTACTAAGTTATGTATTTTTTTAATCGCTTATTTAGATATATCATTTTATCGAATGAAAAAGTTAAATTTCTTAGTAATATTCTGTTAGTGTTGGGAAGTGTTTCATAATCTATGCCGGATGTATGATTTTTCGTTCTTGTTTAAATTTAAAATAAAGACATCAGATTTTGAGTAAAACAAATATTTTAACACTAAATCTATTTTAACACTCACATACTAAGTCATTAATCACGTTGTATTACTAACAACCATCTCACATAAAAATTTTGAGATGATCATAAGTACTCATAATAAATAGATACTGTAAGGATAATACAGCTTAAATTATAGTATGCACTGGTTTCAAAATGTGAAGCATCACAAATTATGTTTTCTTAAAATCAACTCGATGCCTCTCACTTGTAAAACAACATTGTGAAAATAAAAACCTAGAATAAGTATATTTAAAACAAGTCAGATAATTTCACAGAAAACTAAGAAAAAAATATAATATATGGATAGTAAATAGGCATGTCTAAAGAAAACACCTTTTAAGTAATTTAATCCCTATTACGCTATCAGATATTGCACTATGTTATTGGCTGCTAAACTTATAATTTTAACTCTACTATGCCTTCCCTAAAATACATCCCTTGATTAAAGCCCAATCAAGTACTTGCGGCATCATATCATTTGAACTGGGAATTCAAATAATCCCTTTTTTTTTTTAATAAATTACTTTATATTTTAAGCATAGCTGCTAAAAAATCATTTTAATTGTATGATATACAGGGTGCCTCTTCTTATCATTGACAAATAGCTAATTCCCAAACTGTTTGTTTTAAAGGTATGGTTCTAATTGCAAAAATGTTTCAAACATTGTTCCTCATTATATGAAAATTCATTTACATCAAAATAGTTATTTTTTCAAAAAATTATGAAATTAAAATATTTATGCAGTTTTTAAGTCCTATTTAGAGAAATTTTCTCTATGCTCTAAGAAGTAAAACAGAAAACTTCCATTTTTGTAAAACTAAAACATACCAAAAATATAACAAATTATAACACCTAGTAATCATATACTACTTCTTTTAATTGGTAAAAGGTGAAAGATTAAATGATAGCATTTCAATAACTTCAAAGACCGTGCAATTATAGAATATTCTTATTTGCTTTGATAATGGCTCGGATAGAGCCGAAACATGGTAATTATTTTTAACAACACCTTTTAGCAATTAAAAAGAAGTATAAAACATACCAAGTTATGATACTTTGAATTAAAAAAAAATTTCACCATTTTCTGGCATTAAAAATAGAAAAAAAAAGTTTTTATACACACTGGCTTAGCAAAATTTATATTTTTACAGGGTAAGAATAACTGCATCATATGCTATTACAGAGTATTACTATCTACTACATTACATGAATACTGTAAATTAACCTAAACAAAATGTCTTCATAACACAGAGCTTTTAATGTCTTTCTTTGCAATAATGAAAATTACTAAGCATATATTTTTCTTGAGCTAAATAGTTTATCACAGCAGAGTTCCGTTTCATTGTTGTCCCTTTAAATTATTAAGCAGTATGATAGATTGATCTGTAATGTACGTGTAAACAATTTCTCACCCTTGATAATTTAAAAAAAAAAAAGTCTTTTTGGCTTGCCTGTAAAACAGTACCTTACCAATTCTGAATTTACAGTGTTTTCATTTTTCAACATTAAAAAATGGCATTATCAAAACTTTACCTTTTCAATGTCATAATATAAATGTCTCTGAACACTCAAAGTAATACTATAAGGGTCGCCCAAATGAAAGTGGCATTGCTGTAATAACTCTGCCATTTGAAGAGAAAAATGAATGTGCATGCTCCTACAGAGGGCGCAGAGTGCTGGGAATGCATGCGTTATCCTCAGATCCCACCAGATGCGTGATAGAGTGGGAGCACGTTAAAAGGCATCGTTCGCATCATGGATGCCTCCAAACGGTGTCAATGTGTGGTCGTGCAATTTTTAGCAACTGAAAATGTGAGTGGAAATCTATTGTCGAATACAAAATGTGTATGGCACAGAGTGTATGTTACGCAGATCAGTGTTCCAATGGTGTAGGGATTTTTGTAAGGGGGGCAATTCTGCTGGAAGGTTCTCGAACATCCCCCATAAAGCCCAGACCTCTCGCCATGTGACTACCACATTGTTGGTCCACTCAAGAAAGCTCTGAAGGAACGGTGATTTGCCAATGATAATGAGGTCCAAGCTGCCGTTGAAAATGGGTTCCACAACCAACCCCGGAGCTTCTTCACCCAGGGTATCCATCATCTCGTTGACCACTGGGACACTTGTTTCAACCTACAAGGGGACTTTGTCTGGCCTATCTGTTACGTCTGTCTAACTTTTTTTTTTTGTATACTAATTTATATTAATACCATTAAACCATTTCTCAAACCGACTGTAGTGCCACTTTCATTTTGGGCGACCCATATATAGTACCTTGTACAAAACTGACTGAAAATAAATAATTAAGCAACTACCTGACATTGTTTGCTATCCTCTGTGCCAAATTCAAAGACAGCGGGTGTTCCACCATTTTGGCAATGCAAACCTTTACAAAGGTCATACTGTGCATTGTTCTCACCATCATATGGATAGATGGGGATGTTTTTTAAAATACTTGAGGAATGTAAGTTTTGAGTTCCTAATGAAAAAAAAACAAGACAAACTGATGTATAACTTAAGATGAAAGATACATTATAATCTAAATTACACCTAGATACATCGTAGCCTAACCACAGAGCATTTATTTTGAAAATTATTTGTAAACAAAATGAAGTTATTGAGTTTTATTATAATTAACGATGCTTCCTACAAACACAATCTCATAATTAAACATGTAATTTTCAATTAGGCTGTATATTATGCGATTTATGACATGCAATTAAATATTTACTAAAAACAGGCAAGATAAATATGCAAGTGAAATAGTGTTTCCTAACTAGGATTCTGTGGAATACTATGTCTCTCTCAGACATAATTAGGGGTTCTGAGACCTGTAATTCTGTACTATGATGGGTAATTCCCTGTTATAAAGGGAAGGGGTACAACAGAACCCTCATCACCTGATTCTTCTAGCAAGCACATTACCTCGGTGTCACAAAGACCTGGATAAACTATAGTGAGCAATTAAAATGTATGCAAACACTAACACAAAAATTCTTCTGCCACTCTGTAACATAATCTATTGAGATTAATGGATTTCATTAATATAAATTAGATTCTGATATTTATTCTTCAACTTCTATAAAAGTTCATACCAAAACTTATGCAATTCAAAAGATATGGAATCATTACACATAGTTCCTTTACATAATAAAATTTTGATAAGTCCATGGAGGAAAATAAAATTTAGAGGGATAAATAATTCGATTTTTAAAGAGCTCTTCAGAGCTCTTTCTTCAGGCCAATACAGTAATATTTATCTTTCTTTTGTATTCGCTTTTTAGTACATTAAAGCTTATTTGTAACAACATAAAAAGTAAAAAATATTTTACATGCATTCAGAATCAGAAAAACATTTATATCACTTTAGCCTGTCTCTTCCAAAATAAGATACTTTTCTGTTATACCAACACCATTGTCGCCAAGCATAATAGTTGGTGGCGAATGAAACATTTGAAAAAAAAATTAACATTATTTGAGTGAAAGTGATCATTTAAACATTATAACATTTAGAAATTACAGACTCTCACAAACTATTTTACATGTTATTAATTAATGTTATTTAAATTATTTTATATTTTCTACTACAAACACACACACACACACACACATATATATATATATATATGTGTGTGTGTGTGTGTATGTATAACTGGTGCCCAGCTAACATAAAAGTACCAAAAAATCCAACAGTTAAAAAAAAAAGTTATGCTTAAAGTGACAGCTAAGTAGATGCAAAGCAGACAAATGTAACTAGAGAGGAAAACAGTGTCTTACTTTCAACTTTGATGGAATATGAATGTACATCCGAATGTGTTTTCTCAACTACTGTAGAAAACTGAGCAGATCTCGCAAAACTGGGTGGGTTTACGCTCTCATTATGATGATCAGAATCTTGGAAAAAATGCTCAGGTAAAAAGGATGTCTTAATGGTGGAATAAGGTTCGAGGGGTGATGTTGGCTGAATTAAACTGAAGGATAAAGACACGGAAGTCTGTGTCACATTTATGGCACCGTCCACATTGAAATGATTCTGTTCAGGAACAGGGAATGACGAATTGCTTTGTACAGGAAAAGATGCATTGTTTGGATCCATTTGTTCGGGTAGAATAATTTTGGAAGAGGATATATGATGAGTGGTAAATGCAGAAGTCTGAAGAGGAGTGGAATAAAAACCTCCATATGTGGGAGAGTGATTCACAGTAACGTATATGTAAGATGGAATAGAGTACGATGGGAAGATGACAGGTGGCTCATAATTTGGACTCTGGCAGCTATCTCCAGTGCATGTTTCATTGCAAGTGGATCCTGAAAACAAAAAGCAAATATTTAAATATATAATTCTTAACATAAGAAATTAACTAATCTGTACATCCGATATTTTGAAAGTAAACAAAAGGATAACAGTAACAAAGAAAAATTAGAAATGAGTTAATGGCCCATTAATGTTTTTAAATATTCAGTTAAACAAATAAATATGAAAGACAGTTTTCTTAATGTTTTTACCCTTCAAAACATACGTTAGATGTAAACAAATAAACAAAAAATAATTATGACATCTGTTAGAATAATACTTGTGAAACAGTTAAACATATCTTGAACTAAAATACTCATGGCATGCAGATTCTTTTACTAACTAAATTTGTTATGTTATACAGGCAAAATGAAGAAGAAATATAAACTCAATCATAATGAAACATATCTAAATAAAAATAAATATGTTGTACTTTTGTTTTCCTAAATTTGAACATACAAGTTTGAAAGGTCCATTCCTTGAAAATACGAGTAAAATGCCTGACAAAATGCTGACTAACAAACACGTTGACAAAATAAATGTGAGTTACAGTTTTGAAAAAGGAAAAAACATTCTTTGTTATAGATCTCAATAATAGCTCCATATTTTAACCTAATTGTTTCTAAATGAGTGAACTGCTATAATTTTCACAGCTAATGAAAAATATTGCAGTATTCCACTGATTTTGGCTACAATGTCAGCACTCCTGGATCACATGGCCGTTTGACAACTGGTAAAAACCAGCCAATCTTGATTAGATGAAAGTCAAGAGGGATGGAAGTATTATGGACTGTCTCTTTTGTTGGCTGTGATTACAGTGCTTGAAATACAATTTTTTCTATGAGGGAAGTCTCAGTGTCAACATTTGTTAGAACTGTTTGTGAGGAAAAATTATCTTTAATCCTACATTTATTTTAATGTGCTACTTAAATTAATCATAAGTATTGATACATGACAAAATGCCATTGTAAGAATCAGTCAATAATTCAGAATAACAATGCTAAATTTTTATATTTAAAAAAAAAAAAAAAAATTAAGCTCTATCCACGTCCATTTTCCAGCTTTAAATCAACAACAAAATTTCATCTTTACATACAAGAAATACAAGAACCAAGTTAACTATGTTAAATAAAAGGAGTTGGGAATCACTAATCTAAACTACATTGCAAACAACATTATTACCAATATATCCTGCAGGGCAAATGCAAGAAAACCCATCAATATCATCGACACAAGTGGCGCCATTCTGACAAGCTGATTCCGGAATACATTCGTTATACTGTTCCTCACAAAACTTCCCATGAAAGTCAGGCACGCAATAACACACGGGCTCCTCAGACGCATTGTGGTTGGGTACGGAATCCAACAGACAAAGACCTCCATTGCAAAGGGTGCTGTCACAGGTTTCGATTACTGTTTCACACGTTTTTCCAGTATAACCTCAAGAAAGAATACACCAGTTAGCAAATGGAGAATACTTTAGCAGTGATAAATGATCACATCTAGTCTGACCTGCGGAACTCATTACTAATATACTGAGAACCTTTTTTTTAGCTACAAATGCGATAAAACATACTTTGTGCAAAAGAAAAAGCATTTAAGCAAAACAATAAACAACAAAGGTAAAATTAGCAAAACTTCGAAAAGCGATAATGTTAATTATATACTATCATGAAATCTACATTTTAACTTCAAAAATATTTCAGAAAAAAAAAAGGTAATATGAAAGAATATTTCTTAAAATACAATGATATTTTCCTCCAATGAAAGATCTTTTAACAAGAATCAAAAAAGCAATTATTTAAAAAAAATAATGAATAAATAAACGTCTTTTTAGAATCTTATAAAATACATTTTCAACATTGTTTGCAAAGGACAATGTGCAAAAGCACCTTATCTTCATGTTTACTTTAAGATTAAACCTGCTGCAATAGATCAAACAATTATTTTAGTTTCAAATTGAAGATGAATAAAAAACCAAAAAGGAAAAATAAATATTTTTCTGAAGGCACACACACCTAAAGAAACCTGACACATTGCAGTTAGGAATAGAATCAAACAGGCAAAGCTCTCCCATTGCAAAAAAAAAATTGCTGCTACAGGTATCAATAATCGTTTCACTCATATTTCGAATATAACCTCAAGAAAGAATACACCATTTAGCACATGGAGAATATTTTATCAGTCAATCTGACATACAGAGCCTATTAGTAAAGTGCTGTAAACCTTATTTAGCTACAAATGCAATAAAACATACTTTGTGCAAATAATAATAATAATAATAATAAAAGTATTTAAATAAAACACTATACAACAAAAGTAAAAGCAGCAAAACCTCGAAAAGCAATAATTTCAATTACATAATATCATGAAATCTACATTTAACTTAAAAAATATTTCAGAAAAAAAAGGCAATTTGAAAGAATATTTCCTAAAGTACAAAGATATTTTCATCCAATGAAAGATCTTTTAACAAGAATCAGAAAAGCAGTTATTTAAAAAAAATAATGAATAAATAAACAAGTCTTTATAGAATCTTATAAAATGCCTTTTCAAAATTTTTTGCACAGAATAATGTATAAAAGTATATTCTCTTCAAGTCACTTTATCATTAAAACCTTCTAAAATTGACCAAATAATTATTTTGAGTGGTTTCAAATTGGAATCGAATCAAAAACCAAAATGAATAAAAAAAAATGCTATTTTTGAAGGAACAAAATCATGACACATTATGATTAGGAATAAAATCTGACAGACAAAGACCTCCATTGCAAATAATGCATGCTATCATGGGTATCAATTATCATTTCACTCATATTTCCAATATAACCTAAAGAAATAGTACACCATTTTCAAATAATTAGATCTGAATCAGTTATCAAAAATTAATAAGACATTTAATACAAAATTAAAACGACACAATAAAAAGTTAAAATTTCAGTGCAAATTCACCTTGTTTAATAATTAAAATTCATAAAGATACAACTGAATGTAAATATATTACTTGAAGGTGCGTAAAAACATACATGAAACATTTAAAAGCACATTTTGAATTTTTAAAAGGACTTTCATGTGCTTTTAAATGTCTTATGTATGTTTTTACGCACCTTCAAGTAATATATTTACATTCAGTTGTATCTTTATGAATTTTAAAATGACACATTAAAATCATATAATACAGTAGGCATTTCGGGCTTTAGACAAACCTTTTATCAGTACAATTGACATAATATAGACAGGCTTGGAAATCTGGCAATTTTGCATTCAAAATTGTTAATTATGCAATAGATACTGACCACATACCAGATTTAAAAAATATTACAATAATTAAATCCAACTGCAATAATTATAAAAGCACAATCCCAGGGAGCAGGGCAGCAGGAGCTGCAGATTAATTTGACACAAATAATTATTTAAATAAAACAATAAACAACAAAAGTAAAATTTAAAAAACTTCGAAAAGTGATAATATCACTTACATAATATCATGAAATCTACAATTTTCTTTTAAAATATTTCAGAAAAAGGAAAAAATTAATTTGAAAGAATATTTGATAAAGTTCAATGATATTATGATATAATGAAAGCAAAAATTAATACTGGCTTTAAAAAATGCTAAAATGTACTTAATGTCTTTAAATTTACAGTATTATCTTTATTACATTTGCTTTATAAAAGCAAATTTTGCTAATTCCTTGAGTTACTTTACTATTATTTTTTTTATAATAATCTTGGACCAGCATTGTTGGGTTGCAGATAAATTTTGGTTTGCTGCAGATTGACATGGAAAATTCTGTTACTGGGAGCAGAATTTTTTCCGGGGGTTGGTTCAAAAGTGTACAGAAATCCACTCTACATCTATGGCATGTGCAATTCCACCTGAGTTTGCAGTCCTGCTGTAA
Source organism: Maratus michaelseni (assembly GCA_963931845.1). Lineage (NCBI taxonomy): Eukaryota > Metazoa > Arthropoda > Arachnida > Araneae > Salticidae > Maratus > Maratus michaelseni. The sequence continues at coordinate 28,752,820 of OZ007588.1, read as the reverse complement.
TATATACTACCAAACTTTTATAAACAAATGTTTTGTTCTTGACTGACAATGTACTGAAGAGGAACTTGTCTAGAGCCTGAAACATATACTGTGGTATGTGATTTTATTACATCATTTTAATGTATTGTTTTAATTTTGTATTATTAAACGCCTTTTAAAACTACACCAGTTAATAAATGAGGAATATTTTAGCAGTAAAAGACAACATCTAATCTCCAGTATGCATAATATTTACATTTCCTACATGATTTTTATCCCAAGAAATACCTGAATTTGAGTTTGAATTAACTAAATAAAAACAGCATTTTTTTTTTTTTTTTTTTTTTTACAATAGAATATTAATTCTACATATACTAGAGCACAAGGTCCTTTAAAATGAATGCAAATTCAGAGGTTTTCTAACTTTTTCGATCACGGAGCACCTTTGAAATGTAAAATTACAGGCAGAGCACTAAATTTAATTTCACAGGTACATACTATATTTAATAAATAAAATGACAATAATGTTGAAAAATTAAGGTAGTTTTAAAATTTAAGCATGCAACACATTGTTTTAATATTAAAAATTTTTATTTTCACTTTTAAAAAAAATCGCATTACATATAGAACTACACACACAGAAGAAGAAAGTCCATTTTGCATCAGCATGATAAATGCAATAACAAAATTTATTTAAATTCTTATGCTTCAGAAAAATGTACAAATCACTTAGGCCAATTAATTTTTATATACAAAATTAAGATAAATCCTTGAAAAACATGGTATGGAAGAATGAAGTTTTAAGAAATTGATAACATCTTTATTTTAGGATAAATTTTCAGGCCAAAAAAAAAAAAAAAAAAAAATCCTTTTAGTTAATATAGGGCATAAATTAAATAATTAAAAAAAAAACTGTTAGACAAAACATTTGTGACAAAACTGTTAGACAAAACATTTCAGAATAAATACAGAGCAAATATTGCAGATCCACAATTTCTTACACACATAAACAGGTATTTTAAAACAGTGTTACTTTTGTTGCATGCATTAACTTTGGCATCTGACTGGAGAGTAGAAATAAAGAATATTCATTATATTTTAATGGAAATAACATACCTTCCTGACTTACAGAAAATCAATTTGATAAGTCTGGGTTTAAAAGGATAAAATACAAATTCTTTTTATATTGAGATAAGTTCTTTTTTTTTTAAATATAAAATATGTTTAAAAAGTGCATTTAACAGTGATAACAATGTGGTTTTAGCTAAAATATATATGAATTACATGTATCTATAGATAAATTATGCTATGAATAATTTAGATTTAGTGAAAGTCTTATTTTATTAATTAGCATCAAGGTGTTTCAAATATTGCAAAAATTACATCAAGCTGTTAAAATTTTTAAACATACAAATACTATAAGATGAATTTTTATTTTACTTTATTTCCAATTTAACATATACATACATATATATATATATATATAATCAACATATACTTTTTTTTTATTAAGTTACAATTCGGCGTAAAATTTGACTGAATATTAAGTATTCATCTAGTCATTCTATCCTTAATTTTTAAATTATTTTTTATTTATAAGTTTATTTTCAAGAGAGCCTTTTAATTTAAGATGATTCAGTTATAAGATCATTCCTGTAACCAGTAACTGAATTTTCTGTTTCAATCTATGGCAAACCAAAATTTATCTGCAACTCAACAATGCTGAACCAAGCCTACTTTCATAAGAAATATTAGTAACCTTATAAAATAAACCAAATTTGAATTTACAAAGAAAACATAAAAAATATATAATAAATATAGAGACTTAAGGTGCATTTTAGCAATTTTTTTAAAGCCCAGCATTTATTTTTAAGCTACTAAATTAATCTGCAAGCTCTAAAATAATCTGCAGCACCCGCTGCTGTGCTGGCACTATTTCTGCTAATGTGTACCCTGTAAATAGCAATTTTGCATCAGCATGAAAAATGCAAAAACAAAATTTACTTTAAATTCTTATGCTTCAGAAACATGAAGGAATCACTTAGGCCAATCAATTTTCATTATTTTGATCAAAATTAAGACAAATCCTTGAAAAACATAGTATAGAAGAATGACTTTTTAAGAAATTCATAACATCATTATCTATACTAATAAAAGAAAGTTTCGCTCTGTGCGTTTGTTTGATTGTTTTGTTTGTCTGCAATGGCTAGCAAAATCTAGCCCACCTAGAAGTCTAAAAATTTAGGTGTGGATAGTCCAAGGTCTGGCCATGTGCACCTGGGTCTTAGAATTTTAATATTTTGATAATTACCCAACATATTAAGTTTAATCTCATTAAACATCGTATCGAAAATGTCATCTTTTAAATCAAAATGGCTAAAGAAAAGAACAGCTGTTCTGGATTTGCAAGTGGAAATGAACAAATTCGAAATTATTTTACTAATTAGCAAATTTTAGGAAAACTAATTAAGATATCAATTTGAAAATTTCTGAGCATATGTAAAAAAAAATTCTGCATCCGACTGTGTGATTTTTGAAAAATTCGGTTGGTATTTTTTTAAATTTATGCAAAAAACTGCCAGAAAACTGCCGGTGCCAGTGAATAATATCTGAGAAAGTTTCAGACAGGGATCTGCTTTCATTAAAAACTGTACAAAGAGATCTGTTTCTCTGGCCGATCCCTCCATTTAGTTTGCGAAAATGAGAGGAAATAATTGGCAATTTTTACTAATGAACAAAAATTTAGGTAATTAAGATATAGATCTGAAATTGAGGATAAGAAGGGGTGTCATCTACCGGCTATATTAGCGTAGCATCTTCGTTATGTTCTAATTATCAGAAAAATTTAATTCTGTTTTTAATGATCGTGTTAATGTAGGTGAAGGTGGTTTTCTTGAACAAATTATTCGTTATATTTGCGGGTATTATTATCTCGGGCCCAGGCAACGCCGGGTGAGTTAGCTAGTTTTAGGATAAATTTTTAAGCAAAAATAAATAAATAAATATTTTATAATACAGGGCATGAATTGAATAATTAAAAATATATATATTATAATATAGGGCATGAATTAAATAATTAAAATGAATAATAAATTTTAAAAAAAAACTAATATGTTGTGGCTATCACAAAACTTTCTTCTATATAAATCAAATCAATGAAATGATTTAAATAGTGCAAGGAATTACATTGATTTAGCAAATAGGTTTTTTACATAATGTACTCCCATATTAAGAATGCTAAATATGAAGTTTTGTTTAATTCTGTGCATTTAAACCAGTGATATAAGCATTGGATATTTTGAACAAATCCTCGAACTTTAGCACCCTCCCTTAGATGACTGCAACCAAAATTGAACGACAATCTATTCCTATCATGGGAATTCTACATTTGATGTTTCATTGAATTCTGCACACATAAATCAAACAAAGCATCAATTTGTGGCACCCCTCTTGAGGGATTTAAACCCAAAAACTAATTAGTACCAGTTCATATAAGGATAGAATGTCATATGAAATTTCATCCTATACTATGCAGTAGTTTGTGAGTTAGAGTACACATAAAATTTGTATTACATGCACACAGACTCAGGGACACATTTTCTAAAAACAGTCAAATTGTATTCAGAACCTTCTAAAACGTAAGCCTAAATTTTTCATGAATCCAATACTTACTTATTGTATAGATTATAAGAAAGTAAAAAAACAACAACAAAAAAAAAGATGATGATGCAAAAAATATAAGCATGACACATGTTTTCTTGAAATTAAACAATAAGAAATAAGTTTAATATAACATTCTCTTAGGTATAAAAAAACATGCAATAAACAGAACAGTAACAAGAACAATTTAGAAATGTTTAAAATTTTTATTTATATGCATAAATATATAAATGAAGTTTAGAAGACTAACCAAAAGGGCAGAGACAATTGAAATCAGTTTCTCCGACACAGATACCTCCTCTCACACAGGGGCAGGATGATAGTTCACATTTCTCACCATAGTAGTTGGGCTGACAGCTGAAAAAGTATACAAAAATTAACTTAAGTAAATAACCATAAATAAATCATAGTTAAATAAAATATTTTTTAAGGAGATGGTGGATTAAAAAAATTATTTTTCACTATCCCAACAAGAAATTCTTCAAAAGAGCATTCTGCGCCATGAAACTATTACGTATTTGAAAAAATAAATAAATACTGAAAATTAAAACATTTTTAAAACTATGAATTAGTTTTTTTTTCATTTTTCATTTAAAAATAATAATAATAATAACTTTTTTTTTAAATGCTCCATGCATTTCACTTTTTAAAACAATTTCGTCATTTCCTCTGTTATAACTTAACTAGCGGAGCTTCGCCTGCTACACTGGTCAGTTTATTCCAAACAAACCTCGGATTAAATGAACTTAGGATTGGGTGCCCCACTGTCTTCGCGGATCCAGTCAACTCAGATTTAAATAAAAAACAAAAAAGAAAATTTCATTTAGAATCCTGCAGAAACTGAATCAACATATTTTTAAAAACTGTGATTATTGATTTATTTTTTGTCCGAAGGTTGAAGTGTTTCTCTTCCACGAAAATTGACCCAGGCTCCAGGCAACAAAATGGCTGCTTGTAAAATTCATCTGAAGGAAAAGGTGCCATTTCAAAGAAAGAGAAAGTTTTTCTTCCCATTTGAAGTGGGGAGAAAAATGAATGGATTTCTCACTTTTTGGGTTTGAACCACTTCCTGTTCCCTTTTGTTCAGACCCAGCCCACTCTCAAGGGAGAAATCCCCTGGTATTTCCTCTTCTATTCTTGCTTTCAAAAAAAAAGTTGAAGCACGCACACTAGGGTGGGTAAAAAAAAACGAAATTTATATAACTGAAACATAATAGTGCGGGAAAGTTGCCATTGGTAGTAAGGAATAAATTCGCAAAATGTTTCACAAATGGTTAATACCTTTTACCGCTGCAAAAGGGGCAAAATTTCGAAAAATCGAAATAAAATGGTTTTCTTAAAAAAAAAATTAAATTATCCAACTATAGCAATACAATTTCTAATACAATGCAACAGCTACATCAAGATGTTAGTAATGTTCCAATATGATTTAATTATGGTGAAATCATTTCTATTACCGTCGCAGGAGCAGACAAAATTTTTAAAAAAAAAGTCAAAAATTTCAATTTTTCGTCTTTTTTCAATTTTTACCATTTTTATTATATGCCTAGAATTAAATGAATTTACATTATATCTAGGAAGAACTTATAAATGTCTAGTCATTTTTATCATGGGCATTGCCAACCAAGGGCGAGAGCACCCCCCCCCCCCGAAGTTTGAGAGAAAGGGGCTTTTTGAAAAAATTTTGGGTATTTTACAGGAATTTATTGAGATTTTTTGGTAGGGGCCCCTGAAAAGTAGAAAATGATGAGTAATATATATATAAAGCCCCCCTACAAAAAAAAATCATCAAAATTTTCTGGAAAATCCCCAAAATTCTTTCAAAAACCCCTTTCTCTCAAACTTCTGGGGGGGGGGGGGAGCTCTCGCCCTTCGTTGGCAATGCCCATGATCAAAATGACTAGACATTTATAAGTTCTTGCTAGATATAATGTAAGTCATTTAATTCTAGGCATATAATAAAAATGGCAAAAATTAAAAAAAACAGAAAATTGAAATTTTTGCCGTTTTTTTTTTCAAAATTTTGTCCGCCTTTGCGGTGGTAATAAAAAGGATTTCACCATAATGGAATTTTATTGGAGTATTACTAACATCTTGATGTAGCTGCTGCATTCTATTAGAAATTGTACTGCTATGGTTGGATAATTAAATTTTTTTTTTTTTGAAGAAAAAACATTTTTTTGCGATTTTTCGAAACTTTGGCCCCTTTGCGGCGGTAAAAGATATTAACCATTTAGTGTAATATTTTGCTAATTTATTCCTTATAATCATTGGCAACTTTCCCGAACTATTATGTTTCGATTATATAAATTTTGGTTTTTTTCGACCCACCCTAACGCACACTGAGGTCAATGTCATGTGAAATCTTAAGAAATGCCCTTTTAACTTTAAATATATAGATAACACTTTATAAAATATTTGTGCATCCACTTTTTAATCTGGAAAATAGTTATTTAAAAATCTATATTATAAATCAAAAACATGACTGTAAGCAACTAGTGATGCCGCTAGGCTTTTAAAATCATGTGTGTCCTGGTACTCTGACACTTACGAAAGATTGGGTAATTTTTTACCATAGTGATTTTTTAATAATAATAATAAGATTGATATGTATTTAATATAAATTATTATCTTACAAGATAAAAATTATTCATCCTGAAAGACACATGAAAAAAAATTTTTTTTGCATGCCTTCACCATTTTTTTTTTTTTTTTTTTTGCTTTATAATACTGGTGTCAGTCATAGCAATAATAGCAACAAGCAACAAGCTGAGCAATAAATTTTGCTTTTATCATAAATATATAAATTTCTAAATATCACACAATTTCAAATTTTACACCATTGAACAGGAAAACGAATATACTTTATACAATTTGTTTGAAAACTGTATCTTAATTTACTGATGTTTTATGTTTTAGAAAATAATTTTCAATCATGATTTTTTTTTTAAATCTATCTCTATCACATGCAAACTGATTATAGAGGATTAACCTGTTTGCACTTAAAACAATATAAATAGTTCAGTATTTGTCTCCAGCTAATATTCCATAATGAAATTCAAATTCATCCATAAAAAGTAAAACACAAATCTAACATATATGTAACTGAATTACGCACAATAATCAAAATAAAAAATGCTTCTGTAAATAGTGAAATCTTTTCTGATTTCTTCAGCTATTAACTCCTGGCTGATATGAAAGTATCACTTTAAAAAAATTTCAAAACATTATTTGAATGTGTAATTCAAGTACTTTCCATTTATTGAACTAATTTTCTCCTACAATCTGTACTATCAATCCCTTATAAGAGAAACCATAGAGATTGTAACACGTAAAAATACAATATGTAACGATGCAGCATCCTTTAACCCTCTGACTGCTTATCCCGCGATTTCCGCGGACAAAACATTCGTAGAAATATTTATATAATTTACAATTTTTTAAGCAATTTTGAATTACAAATTTCACAGTCAAAGGTTGAAAATGATAAATTTACTACATATTTCATATACAGGATGATTTGAAATATGTAATAGTATAGAAGATAAAAGTCAATTAGATATTGGTCGAAAGGATTTTGAAAAAAAAAATTGAGCAGTCAGAGGGTTAACTTACCAAAATTGTGGCTCATGTGATCCCATGGTTATAGAAATAAACATTCAAGTAAAAAATAAAAAATTATGTGCGTAATTTTAAAAAATACATGAAAAATTAAATGATAACATTTCAAATAACTTCATAGACCGTGCAATTATAGAATATTCTCATTTTTTTTTTTATAATGGCTAAGACTGAGCTGAAACATGTCAACAGTCTAATAAAACTTCTTTTACTGTTTATAATCTTTTTATTTTACATCTTTTAGTAATTAAAAGTATATAATTATGAAGTGTTATAACTTGTTAATTTTTTTTACATAATTGATATTTTTCATATAAAAATACTTTTTGGTATTGTTAGAAGACGACATAAAAATATATATTAAATGTAAAAAATCTATTGCCGTTTTCATTTAAAAATTATTTTCACCTATGTTTTGCAACCTTGGAAGCCTGGGGTGGATCCTCTAGTAATAATAATAATAAACAAGCAACAAATTGAATTTCTATTACAATTTTACATGTTAACAGACTCTATTCTAATTTGAAGACATTCATAAACTAACATTCCAAAATGAATACATAGACTTTTGCAGTAGGTATCAAAATTGATCCTTACAGATAACAATTTGAACAAAAATTAAAGTGCATAGAGCAATTTAAAAATATATAAAGAATGCAAAAAGAAAAAAAAAAGATTCGATAAAAATGCACTGTGATATGTTATAAATACACTTTCTAGGAAATATATGGAAATTTATTGATAATTTTTTTTATTTGACAGAAAATTTTAACAAAAAAAAAAAAAATCTATTTTTTTTTTTATTATTTCAAAGTTTAGCATCTCCTTAAAATGTTCGTCTAACTGATAATAAAAAGGGCAAGATATTTCAGAAAAACATATTTATAAAATATGCTTTAAAAATATGACTCATAAAGGAATAGAAAAAGTATTAATTAATTACCTACAACTACTAGTGTTGCCTGGACCCAAAACACACATGCCTTCATTCTTACAAAACTCATCTTCCGTCGCACAGACATTAAAGTAAAGCTCACAATTTATACCTAGAAAAAACAGATAAGGTTTCAAGTTAACGTCTCAGTTAATATAAAGAATATTGAACTATTTCTGATCATAATTTAAAATAACCCTTAAATTAAAAGCAGTATTGTACTACATATGTTAACAAATGTAATTTACAGTATGGAACTGTTTATCTGAAAACCAGTTAACCAGAAAAACAATTATGCAAAATCATATTTAAAATCATCTGACTTCAGAATCTTTCCAGAACAAAATGCCATACAGTGCCAATTTTACATGTATGCTTCTTGATACATAACCACATGCAGAGTTCCCTCCAGACAGTTTCAGGACGGTGCTGCATCCTGCCTGCCCTTTGATTTAAAAAGTAGCACCCTTCTTGCCCTTCACTCATTGTTGTCTTGAAAATAATGCCCTGACCTTTAAATATTAACACTGCCTTTAAAAAGTAAAAGAATGCCTTTTAAAATAAAAAAGTGCCTATAAGAATCTAAAAAGTGTTCATAAGAATCTAAAAAGTTCCTATAAGAATTTAAAAAGTGCCCCTTAGCCAAAAGCACCACCCTGTCTTTTTTTAAACCTGGGAGAAACTCTGTTACATGAGTAGCATAACTTGATGCCAGAATCTAGGATTTGAAATGGAAGCATTTTGATATGAAGCACTTTATAGAGAATTATTGTTTCCAAGGGATTTCCATAAACTGCCTTCTTTCAAACTCTGATTAATCATTGATCTTGATTGGATCTGATTCTTAATCCGTGTAATCTGAAATAATTAATTTGAAATCAGAAACAATGGCCTGCCCACATATATTCCACAAATCTAATCAAATGGGTGTTGCTTTGATACCCAGCCAGCTATCCAGAATAAATCTGGTCTCAACCATTCTGGATAAATGGTTCTATACTGTATTTATTTAAAAATTAAATTAAACTAAGTAAACTAGACATTTAAAATAAGATATATATATATATATATATATATACCTTAATATGCTGTAATATATATATATATATATATATATTACATAATGCTTAATTTAATTCAAATATGAACAAAAAAGGCATACACCTTCAAACATATGCAAAGTACACTAAAAATGAACAATGAAAGAGAGAAGAAAAGTTTTCACTTTCGGTGAAAGTAAAAGTACCTTTATTAAAAAAATATGCAACTTAAATCGAAAAAGTAAAAATAGCCATATTAGGGATCGACCTAAGCTATCTTATGCAAAAAAAAAAATCGTTTAAAAATATTAAAATTTAAACAAGAAATTCGAAAACAACCTGCCCATAGATTTAACATTAGCGAGCGGGTTGAAGACTCTCCTTAAATAAGGTGAAAGAAGATATGTAAGTAGCCAGTTTAAAAAACAATAACACATTTAAAGATCCAGTTTAAGCAATTACCTTTTACAGTCAAAAACATAGTTTAATTATTTTGTGCAGCCCTGTATATGATCTACAAATGTGCATACATTCTACATGCATGCTAAAATTAGCCGAGTTAGAAAATTCACTTTTAGCAATAATTGGCAATAGATGGAAAAGCACTTGAATTCTTTTGAACAGGTATATTATCAAAGACTTTTGTATACACAGCATACTAGCTAAAATTTAATTCAGGTAAAAAATGCATAACACAACTTAAAATGCACTGCCAGCAATTACCGAACATAAAAGACAGTGTATCTTGTTCTTTGCAGAGCCCTGTATATGAATTTAATTATATTTTACAAACTTTTATTAGTATAGTAAATATAGCTCAACAGGAATATGCATAACACAATTAAAAACTGCCATTAAGCAATTCCTTCCCATAGTCAGTAATACTTATGAATTCCTTTGTGTAGCTCTGTATATGATCAACAGAATTTATACACACCACATACTATGCAAAAATTTAGTTAAACTTAAAAACACAAACCAAAGTTGAACACATACTTCCAGCAATTATTGCTTTTAGACAGTACTGTAACAGAATTCTTTTGTGTGTCCCTAAAAATGAACGATAAATGCAATGCACACCATACTTTTCAATAAACAACTTATAATGCACCTCAGTTCTATCAATTTCATTATGTTTGAGTTATCATAATAGTATCAATAAAAGACATTGCAAACAATTTTTCACCATAGACCATTATGCAACAGAATTCTTTTGTGTGACCCTGTAAATGAATATTAAGTACTTTGCAGCCCATATTCTACAGAAAGTGTGTTTTAGTGCACTTCATCATAGTGCATATCAATTTCAATATGTTTGAAATGTTGTAACATCCTCAAAATGCACTTGAAACAATTTCTTCTCATTGAGCGTAATGTAACGGAATACTTTTGACTGTCCATGTAAACAAACTATAAATGCTACAAGCTTTATTTTTAATAGAGATTGAGCTATAGTAAATGTTAACATGTAAAAATTACAATGCAATCTGAGTATGTTTACGAGAGTTAGAACATGCATAGACAAAGCAAAGTTATAACCACTTTTGAACTACATTGGAAAATGCTAATAAAGTATGGCAATCAAATAATCATGTTAGGGATATCTTATGCTTACATAACAGAATACGCAGCATGAAATATTACAAGAAAAAATGAATGAAAATATTGAAAATTCATTTAACATTAGGAACTTAAATATTTATTCCCAAAATATTCCTTCTAATTATTCAATTTCTAAAGTTATTAACCAAATGAGTTGAAATTTAGTATCTAAAACTGAAATGTACTTTAGAATAGAAATATCGCGCCAAATTTGGATTGTAACATTGAAAAATTTGTTTCTGTTCCAATGTGAATTTAATGATTAAATTAATATAAAGTACTAAATAGAGACTTTATACATTTTTCTTCACTATATATTAATTAAAAATTCATTATTTTGGGAAAATAAAATTTCCAAAAATAAGCAGCACTGCAAAACATAAATTTCATAGATCTCCAGAAATTCTCAACTTTGCTAAAATATTGAATATAGCAAATTTAGAAAAAATAAGCATACATATTGATAAACATTTGCCTACTATAACACACACACACAAAAAAAAAAAAAATAATAATAAGCAGATTCCAAATTAATTATGAAAATCTCTAACAACTTAGAAATAAACAACTCAACAAAATATACATTAGATATTGCCATACAACCTTATAAAATTTTGCATAATTCTACATTAGTTTTAGTAGCATAACTACCGGGTGTCTTAAAAATGACTGATGGATTTTAAAATTCAATAACTAGCAAACGGTGACAGATATTAAAAAATTCTTGCAGGAGGGTTATGTATGATGTCGGGTGTTTTTTTACTGTGATTCTTGATTTTAGTTCGAATTTCATACAATAGAGGACGCTGACAGCGGTTGGCGCTCCTTCGGGGCCGAAATTGACGTCACTCAGCATTGATGCGAAGAAAGGAGATTAAGGCTATGGAGTGGGTCTCATTCGCCAGTACAATCTTGCTCTTAGGCCCCGATTCTGAACTCATTCGATATGATTTCAGTGGAATGTACTGTTGTCATGGAAACAACAAATTCTTCGATAGTGGAACACAGCGTTCAGATCAGGGCATGAATTTAACAAGCAGTATTCGAGTTGCAGGCGATTTTACATTTATGAGTATTTATGGGAATTTTATATAACCAATATGAAAATTTAGTTTCGCAAAATGGCGGCAATGCAGGTATGTGAGAGCTGCACAAAAATCGAATCTGTCACATCTTCATTCGTTATTTTGCTATGCGATCTGCTAGTGAGTACTTTTAAAAGAGTGTACACTATTTACTAAAAATGGTTTATTTCGCCTAGTAGTTTTAAAATACGATAAATAAAATATTCTTTAAATCAGGCCATAAAAAGTAATTTAATCCGCGAAAATAAAACTTCATAAATGTAAAATCGCCTGCAACTCGAATACTGCTTGTTAAATTCATGCCCTGATCTGAGCGCTGTATTCCACTATCGAAGAATTTGTTTTGTCCATGGCAACAGTTGCATTCCATTGAAATCATATCGAACAAGTTCAGAATCGGGGCCTAAGAGCAAGATTGTACTGGCGAATGAGACCCACTCCATAACCTTAATCTTCTTTCATCGCATCAATGCTGAGTGACGTCAGTTTCGGCCTCGAATGAGCGTCAACTGCTGTCAGCGCCATCTATTGTTTGAAATTCGAACTAAAATCAAGAGTCACAGTAAAAAAACTCCCAACATCAAACATAACTCTCCTGCAAGATTTTTTTTAATATCTGTCACCGTTTTCTAGTTATTAAATTTTAAAATCCATCAGTCATTTTTGGGACACCCGGTACATTAGTTTTAGTATTATAACTATAGCCGTTGGGGCCTACTGCAAAACTGAATTTTGGGCCTCCACCTTTGATCTTCACAGCATAAGGGAGGACAGGGTTTTATAGGATAGGTTTTTACAGGAGTATCATGTTGAAATTGATCTACATAACAACACATTGCAACATTTAAAAAAATGCTTTTTATCTTAATATCATGATGCTGAAGATGTAATTTTTATTTTTATTTATTAAATAAGTAATAAATTAGTAAAACATCATTAAAAATACATTAAACGTCAAATTAAAAATCACTTGATGAGATAGCAAGCACATGTAACGCATTTGGTGTCAAGTGAATGTGACGCCACGATCATGTATTTTTGCCATAAAATCCTATAGTTTGGGGATATTTTTTTTTTAAATGAAAAGTGGTCGATGAGATATTGGAGAAGTACCAAATTTTTCATAAGTTCTGGTGTGAATTCAACAATACTGAAACACAATAACTTGCCCCTGAAAGGATTAAATTTATTATTATCATAACCTTGATGACTGAATTCTAAAGTTATGTATAAATAAAATATTTTGTGAATTCAACATTACTGAAACACGATTACTTGCCCCTGAAAAGGGTAAATTTATTATTATCATAATATCGATAACTGAATTCTGAAGTTACGCATAAATAAAATATTTTAGAACCACAAAGGAAAAGTAAACCTTTAAGCAACCTATTAATACACCAGATAATAACACAAACTGAAATTAAAAAACAACAAAGGGAAATTAAACACAAAAGGAAAAAACACATATTTAATTCTCCTCTGACAACAAAAGAAGTAATATAGCAATGCATCATATAATAACAGAGACTTAAATTACCAAAATATCCTACAGGGCAATGACATAGGTAGTCATTGATTAGATCTTCACACACACCTCCATTTAAACATGGATCTGAAGAGCATTCGTTAATATCTGTCTCACACGTAGAACCTAAAAGCAAATAAAATTATATATCATTTTTTAAATCATTAAATGCAATTAAAGGGAAAACATGAAATGACAATGAGAAATAGTTTGAGTATTTCTGAGATCAGAAGAAACATTAGCCATGCTCCAGTCAGAGTCATCATCAGATAAACATTAATTAGAAAGAAAACAAGCCATATGTAAGAAAATCAACTATCACAAAAAATAACCAAGTTCTAGCATTCAAAACTCGGAGATAAATGAGCAGAAACACGTGCTGAAATCAGGAGCTAAGCTAGACATTAATTCTCTCCTCCCAATTTCCTTTTTCCCTCTGTCCTCACCTTCTATATTGGGACTTCTAAATGGACTAATCTGCTCCATTGTGTGTCACTCTTCAAAAGAGCCACTTATTGTAGTTACCATATAGAAAGAAAAAAATAATAAGGGTTACAATAATTAGTAATATTGGCTGAAACTTGGCCCGGATAATACGTATAATACCAAATTTTGTCCTCTTTTCAATAAAGTTCATTCAGAATTCATACAGGGATTTTTGAATTTGTTGCAAATTTTTTATTTTTAGTATTCTGAGGCGATAATTTGACATTGGAAGAGGAATATGGTTTCAAACTCTTAGTCTATTATAAGTCAATTTTACCCTTTGTAATTTTTTATGTTTAGTGATTTTTGTGGCATTTTTTGGATATTCATGAAATAATTCCAAAAAGTAAGTTTTGTCGTCTGCAATTTTTGAATTTTCAGCGATTTTTAGCAGATTTTTGTTTTCTATTATGATTTTTTAACATTCATAAAAGGAATTCTGTTACAACTTCTAGCCTAATATAGTAATTTTTTTTTTAATTTGTAGCGATATTCAGTGTTATTATTTCACATCTTGTGGTGATTTTTTGACATTTGTAAAAAGATTTCTGTTTCAAACTTTTAGTCTAATCTAGTAAATTTTGTCCTCCTTGATTTTTAATATGGTTTTCAATGCAATTTTTAGCATTTTTGTGCATTCCGCAGTAGTTTTTAGACTTTCGAAAAAGGAATCAAACTTTTAGCCTAATATAGTAAATTTTGTCCTGTGCGATTTTCAATTTCTTAGTGATTTTTATTGTTTTTTCATGTTACACTGGGATTTTTTGACATACATAAAAGGAATTGGATTTCAAACTTTCAGTTTACTACAGTAAATTTTGTTCTCTGCAATTTTTGAGTTTTAGTGTTTTTTGGTGTCCTGCAATGATTTTTTGACATTTGGAAAAGGAATTTGATTACAAACTTTCTGCTTTAAATAGTAAATTTTGTCCTTTTTTTTTTTTTTTTTTTTTTTTTTTTAATTAAAGCTATTTTTAATGAAATTTTAACATTTTTTCCAATTTTGTTGATATTTTTTGACATTCGAAAAAAGAATTTACTTTTAAACTTTTAGCCTAATATAATAAATTTCGTCCTCTGTGATTTTCAATGTGATTTTTTGCATTTTGCACTAATTTTTTGACATTCGTGAATGAATTCTGGTTACAATGTTTTAACTCACTTTGGTAAATTTTACCTTCTGCAGTTTTTTAATGTTTAATTTTTTTTGGGAGGGTTTTCATTGCAATTTGTGGCAATTTTTTCACATTAATAAAAGGAATCCGGTTTCTTTTAGTCCAAGATAGTAAATTCTGCACTGTTTTCAATAAAATTTTTCAGAATTCATACAGCAATTTTTGAATTTTTCACAAATTTTTTATGTGATTTTTAGTGTTTTTCCACCTTATACTGAGAGAGATTTTTCGACATTAGTAAAAGATTTAGTGTTTTAATCTTTTAGCCTAATATAGTCAGTTTTGTCTTCTGTGATTTTTGAAATTTTAGCATTTTTTTGCGATTTACTGTGAATCTACATTAGAAAAAGGAATCTGGCTTCAACATTCAAACCCAATGTTCTAAAATTTGTTCCCTTTCGAATAAAGTTTTTTCTGAATTCGTGCTGCGATTTATATATATATATTTTTTGTGATTTTTATAGTGTTTTTAATTTTGTGCTATTTTTTAAAAGGCTCAGGCAACGTTGGGCAGTTCAGCTAGTAAATAATATAATAAAATATATTACTTTATATATTCAAATTTCATTCAAAACCACATTAAACTTATAATTAGGATACTAAATATCTAATATAATTGCATCATTTATATGCATCTAATTCAAAACATTTTTATTTTTCCCAAAATTAAATTAATATATTCAGTTTTATTCTGATGCACATGAAAATGAAATTATTCATAAGAATTTTGGATAACATTAATTATATCTATATATTACATATGATAAAATTACATGATTTTACAATGAAAATTTAACAATGAAAATTAACAAAATAAATATCAAATATATTAAATCAATTTTAATTTAATTTTTAAAATATTATAAACTTATTAACAGATTTCAAATGAAAATTATTTTATAATAAATTATTTCTACCTGTATACCCTTGTTCACAAATACAGATGAATTTATCCACGCCATCTAAGCAAGAACCACCGTTAAGACATGGATTGCTTCTACAGTCATTATAATTTGTCTGGCAGCTTAGACCTGTAAAGCCACTTTGGCAGAAGCAACGATGGCCGCCCGTTGCAGTGTCTGAACAAACTCCGTGGACACAAGGCTGTGTAGCACAGGAACCTGGCAAAACTAGATCTGCATGAGGAGGTTCTAATAGTGCATTGCAACCGAGGTAAAATATCACAGTCCATGAGAACGAGAGATGGTGAAAGAAAATAGTCATCTTGTAACATAAGTGGCATTATTACTTTGAAATTAGTCAATTTCCAATCATGAAGAAATATTTTTGTAGGATATGAACTCGCACAGTTTCCATTTAATTTTGAACCTGAAACACAAACAATACCTTATTAATCAGCATACTCTTACAACAACTGTTAATATACGAATTATGGTACTAGTGATAGAAATTAAGAAATAAAAGTCAAATGACGCCCACTGTAAATATCTTAGGTGTCAAATTAAAATTTTTAGTTGTAATTTCTAAAATTCATTTTAACTTAACGGTAATATTGTATGCTTCTTTTTAGAAAAGTACGAATATTTTGTTTTTATTTAAAATTATTGAAGTTTTTAATCTCCAAGATTAATAATTGATGCAATTGTAAAACTGATGTAAAGTATTTTTAATTACAAATTATTTTTAAAAATATAGTTAAAAAGTAATAGAAAAATGTACTTAATCATGTAAAATAAAATTAAAACTTGATAACTTCCATAGAATCAGAAACAAAATTTTATCCAATGTTGATAATTACAATTAAATTTAGTAAAAAACAATCAATGTATCTGCATTTGAATCTTGTTAATATGAAATAATCAAAAGGGGCACTAATTTTTTGTTTATACGTGTTAACTGTTAAAATAATAGTTAATGTTAAAAAAATAGCTAGGTGCCGTATTTGACGACCAAGAATAATTTTGCAGTCGTCAAATGCAACTAAATTATCGCAACTAATGACTGCTAATTTCAAACACTGTATGGTACTTATATATTATAAGGGCTTTGGCTTATCTCAGTCTTAAGAATGTGTAGTTTTGTGCCAAATAATTATGAACAATCACAAAAGTGAAATGGTGACCAATGAAATAATAGTACTTCTCCATTATCCTGTTGACCACTTTTCATAACAAAAAACTATCACCAAACTATAGGATTTAACGCAAAAAATGCATGATCGTGGCGTCATATTTACTTGATGTCAGAAGTGTTACACGTGTTTGTTATGTCATCAAGTATTTTTTAATTCGACATTTACCTGTATTTTTTATTACTTTTTACAGATTTATTAGTTATTTCATTAATTAAAATAATAATTGCATATTGCTTCATTAAACAGCAGTGCCATAATATTAAAAGAGAAAAAGCGTGAAAAAAATGTTGCAATGCACAGTTACATACACTAGATCAGTTTCATTTTCAACTGACGTCATAAACATTTATTCACCAGCCAAGATTATTAATTAAGAAAAATAATGTAAATAAATAAATAACAAAGATTTTTTTTCTGTTTTTATTAATATATTATAAATTTTATTGTTTACACTTATTGTTAGTTGACACTTCGGTGAATGGGACTTTTTCGAATTTCTTCTTATGAGAGCAAAGTCTTAGCAAATTAAAAATTATCAAAGATCAACAATGTCCCAAGAGAGATTAACAACATTGGGAATAGTAAAATATAAAATAGCCGAGTCACTGGACTATGACAGTGTAGTTAGAGATTTTGAGACTTCAAAAGCATTTTTTAAAAAAATTCAACTCTGAAGTTAGATAATTGGTAGTTTTTATTTACTCTTTCCCATTATTTTTTTTTTTTTTTTGCACCATGCGCCAAATAGTGATGTTGCGGCTCTGCTTGGAAATATTAAAATTTTGTGAAGGGTCGTATTTTAAGATGAAAATTTTTGTGATCCTCCAAAGGACCCAAAAATAGTTCCTTGTCTATTAATTGATATAATTAAGTTCTGAAGAACTGTACATAATTTCCAGAACTCTAGCTCATCAGGAAATGGAATGAAAAGGGAATTATAAAATTTCAACTTTATATACATATAAACAAAGTTAAAGGGGAAAAAACAAATATGTAAAAAGGCCACAAGTTCTGTAAAAAAGGGCCTTATTTCATCAGAAAATTTATTGTACCTGAAGTAACTACAGTAGACTCTCTCAAATCCGCAACCCTAAAATCTGCAATTTTCTAAAATCCGCACATTGTTTCAGATGTAAACAGTGAAACTTACAATTAAGATATAGGGGGAAATTCAAGCTTTTTTATTTTTATATCATTCTGTACTCATTTTATTATGTAATTCTGGTTAATACCATTGAATTCTTGCTTTTTCATAAAGGAAGTATAAATTTATCGCCAAAAATTTTCAAGATAACACTTATATTAGTGGTGATTGATCTTTTTATCAAATACATTTATGTATTAATCAAGCTTTTTTGTTTATTAAATCTGGCCAAACATCAAATAAAATTTTGTAATTTTATGGTTTTGATGTAAATTACTAGGGTACCTTTATGAGGCGAGTTTCATTGAACAAGGCTTGAAATTCAATTTTTCCAAGGAGGGGAATCTCCCTCGCAACATTTTTAAATGGAGGGGAGTTGTAATGTTTGGGAGGGAGAAAAAAAATATCTTTAAACCCCACTATTATTTTACGTGCTATTTAACGAATTACATTAATGCAGACATGACAAAATACCATTGAAAAAATTAAGTCAACTCAAAATTATTATGCAAAATGTTTATTTTTATTATAAAAAAAGAAGAAAGTTAAATTTTATATATGCAGTGTATTTTTCAAGTTCCACCAAATGTTAGAGACCCTTAACAATTAAGTTGTTAAATGAATTTCTGAATTTAGATTTTATTTGATTTAGGATACTGAAGCCTCTTTCACAAGGTATAATTTTACTCCTTCAGAAGGATTAAAAAGGTTTACTCCTTTACCTCAAGGAGTAAAAGTAATAAAATCTTTGCAGCTCTTTTAATCTCTTTTGTTTAGTGCTGACTCTAGGACAATTTGACAGGGTGCAGCGACCAGTGGCTCTTACTGCCCCTTTTCGTTCTTCTCCCTCTTTTCAGTTGCAGGAAAAGAAAATCTTTAAATATGTCTATTGGTTATTAGAAAAAATTGTTAATTTAGTCAATTGGTTGTGGGAATAAAATAATGAAATTTGTCTTATGTATGAACAGAAATAGATAAGGACTTCTAACGAAATAGTGTTAAAATCCATTTGCGACTTTGGAACTACATGGCAGCCAGTGTAAAACTGTGCTAATGTAATGCCACCTACAAACAACAATACAGATAAATACCATAGAATAAATCTATTATACCTACCAGACAATGGCTGTCAAGCAGACGATTTGAAAAAGTAGGCGAACTAATACAACTGTTCGAACTATATAACTATCCAACTGTTTCACTGTATTTGAAACATTTTTCGAGAAACGATTTTCTTCTTTAAAAGGCTATTTTATTAGAAGTCCTTATCTATGTCTATGTTCATAGAACAAAAAAATTGCAAAATTCGTCGATCAGTCACGGGAAAAAATGGCAAAGTTTGCCAATCGGTTGCAAGAAAGTAACGCAAAATTTTTCAGTCAGTCACAGAAAAAATTTTGAAATTTTTTAGTGAGTTGCGAGAAAAAAATAGTGAATTTCATCAATCTGTCGCGAGAAGAAATCAAATAATTTGCCAATCAGTAATGGAAAAATTCGCAAATTTCGTCAGTCGGTCAAGGAAAATATCGCAAAATTCGTCGATGGCTCGCTAGAAAATATTGCAAAATTCATCAATCGGTAATCGTGAAATTCATCAGTCGAACGCAGGGAAGAAAATCTGAATTTGTCAGTTGGACACAGGAAAAAAAATAATAAAACTTCGTCAATCTATCGAAAGAATAAATGCGAATTTCGTTGGTCGATCGCAGAAAAAATGCGGATTTCGTCAATCGATCGCGGAAGAAACGCGAATTTCACCAATCGATCGCGGAAAACAAGCAAAGTTCGCTGATCGATCGCGAAAAACGGAAAGTTCGTCGATCGTTCGTGAAAAAAACGGAAAATGCGTCGATCGATCGCGCAAAAAACGCAAAGTTTGTCGATCAATCGCGGAAAAACGGAAAGTTCGTGGATCGATCCCGGAAAAAACATAAAGTATGTCGATCAGTCGCCAAACATAATGCAAATTTCGTCAACCAGTCACGGAAGAAATGCACAGTTCATCGATCTGTCGCAAAAAACCCCCCCGCAAAGTTTGTCGATTAGTCTTGGAAAAAATGCAGTTTGTCGATCAGTCGCGGGAAAAACGCAAAGTTCGTCGATCAGTCGCGGGAAAAACGCAAAGTTCGTCGATCAGTCGTGGAAAAAACGCAAAGTTCATCGATCGTTCGTGAAAAAACGGAAAGTTCGTCGATCGATTGCGGAAAAAACGCAAAGTTCGTCGATCAGTCATGGAAAAAACGTCAAATTCGTCGATCAGTCGTGGAAAAAACGCAAAGTTCGTCGATCGATTGCGGGGGAAAAAATCACAAAATTTATCGTTCAGTTGCAGGTAAATTAAATAACGCAAATTTCGTCCAGTCGCGGAAGAAATGCACAGTTCGTCGATCTGTCGCAAAAAACCCCCCGCAAAGTTCGTCGATTAGTCGTGGAAAAAACGCAGTTTGTCGATCAGTTGCGGAAAAAACACAAAGTTCGTCGATCAGTCACGGAAAAAACGCAAAGTTCGTGGATCAGTCGTGGAAAAAACGCAAAGTTCGTCGATCGTTCGTGAAAAAAACGGAAAGTTCGTCGATCGATTGCAGAAAAAACGCAAAGTTTGTCGATCAGTTGCGGAAAAAACGTCAAATTCGTCGATCAGTAGCGGAAAAAACGCAAAGTTCGTCGATCGATTGCGGGGGAAAAAATCACGAAATTTATCGTTCGGTTGCAGGTAAATTAAATAACGCAAATTTAGCCGGAAAATGGTAAAATTTTGTGGGCGGGATTTCAAAATTTTGGGCGTGAATCCCGCCCTGAAATTCAAGCCCTGTTGAATAATTCAAGAAAAAATTATCTCATCATTATTATGCATATTTAGTCATGTATTATTAATTATTTATGTAACCTTTACATTATTTCCCATAATTATTTTAATATTTTACTTTTTTGTAAGCATTCATGATAATTTTGAGTGCATTATTACATTCAAATTACTGTTTTAAAAATGTAAACAAAACAGTGACCAGAAATCCGCAAAATTCTAAAATCCGCATACCCTCTGGCAGAGTTGTATAATATAGACGCACGTGCACACGCCGTGCGTGGAAAATTTTATGCAAAATTTGAAATTTTGCCGAAAAAAAAAATATATTATTATTATAATTATTACTGAAAAATTATAAATATTCCCCAATTTTATGTACAATTTTTTTACTGTTTGTGCACAATTCAAAGTTTAAAGACGCAAAACATTGTTATGACATCATAAACATTTTTATTTCTATTTTTCGCAGACTAGAGCTTGGCGCCAATCGGTTTTCCATCGGCAGCTGCAAGAACTTTTTAACCCGGTGACGGCAGTTAAATCGAATACTTTTGTAGTGTAGAAAACATTTTAATTTGAATTTCTTTAAAATGATTTAAAACTAAATTTAAATATTTCAAAATGCATCAAATTTTAATGAACATCAATGACTGATTGGCGGCTAGCCAAAAAAAAATCTGTGGCTGGAAAATTTTCAAAATAGAAATAAAAATAATAATAGAAAATAGCAATAGAAAAAAAAAATATCATAAATGACACAGAAGAAATGATGTATTATTTTTAGGCACATGTTTTTTGTTTTTTTTCTCAAATTAGATACAGCAGAAAATTGTTTACTTTCGAATGGCAACTCACAACTCTAAACACAGCCAAAGCCGCCATCAGGATGTAGCACATATCTTAGCACACCATCAAACACAAACACATGCAACTCGCTCCAAAGTGATATTTAGTGTGGTCCATACATTCGTTCTATTGAACTTTAGGATTATTCTTCATTTCTTTTTTTATTTAAAATTAATTTTAAATATATTATGATGAGGAAAATTACAGTGTGCATTTACAACGTAAGCACAGTCAAGCGAGTTCTGTTGATAAAAGAAGTGCAAATCAAACATCAAATAACAATAATTGCAACAAAAACAAA
This sequence comes from Maratus michaelseni, assembly GCA_963931845.1. NCBI lineage: Eukaryota > Metazoa > Arthropoda > Arachnida > Araneae > Salticidae > Maratus > Maratus michaelseni. The sequence goes on along the minus strand of OZ007588.1, from coordinate 28,730,518 downwards.
TAATTGCAGCTTTTGTCAAACCTCAAAATAAGCATGGAAATGGAAATATTGATCCCATTTCTGAAAATATTGAAGGTGGGAGTATTTCTTCTGAATTGACTATTTCCTGGAGTGAGGAAACTCTTAAAGTCTTTAGATGATTTTTCGAAGCCTGCTCTCTGAGAAAATTCTGAAATGCTTGTTTCAATGTTATCTGAAATGTTGTATGTTTTTTTTTAACCAAAATAATTATTCTTTAATTAATATTAATTAATTTTTAATATAAATGGTAATTATTTTAAACTATTGTTTTTAATTCATAACGTCAAAATAATATAACACGTAATTTTATTAAACATTAAATTATTTTGCAGAAAGTTTTTAACCCAATATTTATGTGCACAGGAAGTTTTTGGTTTTATACCCTCTGGTCCCAAGCTGTGTGGATTTGAGAGAGTCTACTGTATTAAAAATAATAATAATAATTGTGTTCAGCAAGTATTTAAAAAAATAATAATAATTTTAGATAAATAAAATAACAAATTTTAAATGCTTAAACCTAGAAATATCAAATGAGGGAATTAAAAAATACAATTAAATTAGAACATAACTGAATGATCTATGACAACTTTCCCAGAGAAATGATCCTGTCCTGTAACTTTTGAAAGCTTTTGAGCACATGTGCAGATTTAGAAATAATGTGATATGGGAGAAATTTTAGGAACACTCTCTGGCCATGCAACTAAGGGCGCAATTCATTATTTTTTTTAAAAAGGGCAGGGTGCATTTTCTTGATTTTAATAAAGGCAAGATTCTGCACCTTTCAGCAGGCAACAATATTTGTGAAATCCCACGGAAAACAGCTGATATTGAAGTAGATATTTCTCAGGAACTACTGAAATTATTTCAATATATATTTTTAAATAGTTTTCCTATAATTAAACTATAGCGTACTTTTATTAATAGATCACAATTTTTCACATTTCATTGCCATTTGTTAATTACTTTTTTTACGTTCTTTTAATATATACGTTATTACTATATAATTAATACGTTATTTAACCATTGTTGATAGTGTATCTTCCTGGCATGGATAATACACATGTGTTTTATCCAATAATCACACCAATAATTACAATTGTCTATCTATGTAGTATTAAGCCTATAACTCAATTTTTGTTCTAGAAATAGAATTTTTAAGTAGTCATAAACTAAAATGAGTGCATGCTTTTAAAATGTAAACAGAGTTCATTATCCGATATTTTAATATAATATCCAACTATTTCAAAATAGTAAACTTATCGATGATTTCAGGTTTAATATAAATTAGAAACTAAAACCTATTGCACTTAGCACAAAAACTTACTAAGACGATATTCTAAGTGGGTTTTCTTTTTTTCCCTACTTATATAACAAAATTGGAGATTGACTAATTGAAAACAGACACAATTTGCTTTTTACATTCATCAAAAATCCAACTAAAAAATTTAGTATGAAGAAGCACCAAGAAAATTTTATGTTTGATAACAAAATTTTAAATACAAAATAAGTATTTTTTATTGAAAAATTTAAGATAAATGTAAGCTTGTTTGCTTTTTCATTTCCTACGTTGTTGTGCAGTCTAAAGTAAACTAAACCAAAATCCGAAAAGGTTCTTTCTAATAAAGCCGTAAATAACTTATTATCTAAATTAGAAAGTTTATCTTTAAATAAATGTGTGTTCTAAATAAATATTGTCCTACATAATTAATATTGGTTCTACATTCAGCTTCAAGAGTAAAGAGTGAGGGGGGGAAGCTAAAGATTAAAACATAAATATTTTAATGCATTATTAGCTAGGGCAATCCCTACTTTAAAATTTAATTGCGAAAAAAAGCTTTAATTATTTTGTAGAGATAAATTCAATGGACGTTACAAGTTAAACACCTGAAAGAATAAATATATTTAAATTATTATATTAAAGAAAATACAGTATCATAATGATTTAAAAGTAAATAATTAATACAAAAATACCCAGTTACTTAAAAATAAGGAAGAAATTAGCAGACTTTTAATAATATTTACATTATAAAACGTTATAATTTAGCATGCGTGGCTATAATTTCTGTGGCATAATCTAGTTAACAAAGAAAAACCGATATTGTAGAAAGTAAAAAAAAATGAGACATAATTTACCTCTAATCGTTTCCAGGAAACGATCAAAATCTATTAATTGTAAAGGGCACTGCATTTGATCATGAAAGCGTGTAAAATTTATGTTGACAGAAGTTCCCATGACAACAGAATTTTTAATTAAGCAATAGCAAGGATGACGTTGCCAACAGTTAAGATTAACTTATCTGTCTATTTTAAACCACGGAGTTCATAAAAAGTATCACTGAATTAACTCTAGTGAGAGATTTTGACTTATTAAAGTACCTTTACTTATCAGAATAATAGCATACATGGGAGGCAAAATTTGATTGGTCGAGAGGATTTTCACAAAAGTAAATGGAGTTTGAACAAAAATGAATCACCAAGCTTTTGATAAGCTGTGAAAAAAAGTATGAAAAGGACGAGGCTAACGAAAAAGACAGGCTTTCCAGTACATTCCAGTTATCTTTTTTTACAGACCGCTAGTGTGACGTGATGCTCTTTTGGTACACCTGCATTGGTGGATTCGAGCATCACGTGACTCCCGCGGTCTGTAAAAAAAAATACGCGTAAAGCACCGCGGTAGCCTTTATTTTTCGTTAGCCTCGTGAAAAGGACGAGGCTAACGAAAAAGACAGGCTACCGCGGTGCATTTCACTTATCTTTTTTTACAGACCGCTAGAGTGACGTGATGCTCTTTTCGTACACCTTCATTGGTGTATTCGAGTATCACGTGGCTCCGGCGGTCTGTGAAAAAAGATATGCGTAAAGCACCGCGGTAGCCTGTCTTTTTCGTTAGCTTCGTGAAAAGGACAGCTGACGTCACTAAGAGCAAAACTTTGACGTCACTGTGGGCAAAAGATGATTTGATACGCGACCTACGTTATACACGGCAGGTTCATGACGTTTAAAGCGTCACACGGCGTGGATCATCTTTACATGGTGATTGGTACAAAACGATGGGCGCGACACTTTGTACCAATCGCCGTGTAAAGATGATTCACTCCGAGGCTAACGAAAAAGAAAGGCTACCGCGGTGCGTTACGCGTATCTTTTTTTACAGACCGCCGGAGTCACGTGATTCTCGAATGCACCAATGCGAGTGTACGAAAAGACCATCACGTCACTCTCGCGGTCTGTAAAAAAAGATAAGTGGAATACACCGCGGTAGCCTGTCTTTTTCGTTAGCCTCGATTCACTCCATGTGACGTTTTAAACGTCATGAACCGGCTGTGTATAACGTAGCTCGCTTTTGGCCAGTGCATGACGTTTAAAACGTCACATAAAGTGGATTATTTTTACATGGCGATTGGTGCAAAACGGTGGGCGCGCCACTTTGCACCAATCACCGTGTAAAAATGATCCACTCCATGTGACGTTTTAAACGTCATGAACCACCGACCGAGGCTAACGGAAAAGACAGGCTACCGCGGTGCATTCCACTTATCTTTTTTTACAGACTGCTAGAGTGACGTGTTGCTCTTTTCGTACACTTGCATTGGTGGATTTGAGCATCACGTGACTCCCGCGGTCCTTAAAAAAAGATACGCTTAAAGAACCGCGGTAGCCTTTCTTTTTCGTTAGCCTCGCCACCGACCGTGTATAACGTAGGTCGCGGTTTGATAGGTGTACGGGCAGGGACGAGTTTGTTTGATTGGCCTGAAAAAAGGAAAGATTGATTGACGGAACTGTTTGTTTGTAAATATGAACTTTCCTTACGCTATTCTCTTATAAAGGCTCTTTCATAGCCACTCTCTAGAGTTGCAAAGAACGGGTTTATTCCCAGGTTTATTTCCAATAGACCCGGTTTATTCCCAAAAGACCTGGTTTATTCCCAAAAAACCCGGTTCATTTCCAAAAAGCCAGGTTTATTCCGAGGTTTAAACTGGGTTTATTCTAGTCTTTGCAACTCTACCACTCTCTATAGATACAATCTAGGCGAGATTGCTATCACGTTTTCCTTAAGTTTTAATTGAAAATCTGAATTTTAAAAAAGATTCTGTTTCAGCGAAAAACCTGCTGAACTAGACAGGCATAGAGACACAGAATACCCCGAATTCACATTTTTATTCTGTATTGAACTTCCTCTCCTTCTTGTTAACACCTTCCATTAGTTTATTTCTATACTATTTTTGTCACCATGCAATTATACATGTTAAGACGAAAACTTGTCTAAAATGTGTTACTTTTTCCCTAGTGATTCCATTTTTAGAGGTTTTATTGTATGTATATTTCGGGGAGGGAGGGGGGACATTTCACGAGTCCACCAACTAAGTCTTCTGCTTATCTCAAGTCTATAGGAATTTGTGATCTTTGGGAAGGGAACCTCCCTCATATCCCCCTCCCCCAGCCAACTGTTAGTCATACCGCGACCTACGCTATACACGGCCGGTGCATGACGTTTAAAACGTCACATGGAGTGGATCATTTTTCCATTTGGCACAGCGATAGGTGCAATACGGTGGGAGCATCGCTTTGCACCAATCACCGTGTAAAAATGGTCTACTCCATGTGACGTTTTAAACGTCATTCACCGGCCGTGTATAACGTAGGTCACGATCATACTTGATAGTGAAGTAGGTAGTAATGTATTCGTGTTTTCATCATTGAAATCTTCAGCAAAGTAATTAATTTTATTTTTTATATATAGTATATCCCTGTTTCGTTAATTCTGAATCTTCGACTAGACTTCTGATGCTGTATAATTCAATAATTATAGTGTAAATTTCTTCTACAGTAGTTGGATTATAATTTTCTTTTCATTAGAACAACGGAAAGTGTCCATATTACCTACATATGTTTCCATGGGATTATTTTTCATTCTTCATAGAACACTGCATTGTGTTTACTCAGGTAACATCAAACAAAACAATCACTTCAGAAATTATAAGACACATGCTACTGAATATATGCATATCCAGAGTAGATGAGAAATATTTTAATTCTGGATGTGACTGACTGAAAAGAAAATAAGGATCTATATTACCATCAGGTACTCTAATATTTTCTTAGAAGTTTTAATACGTTGTTGAAATACGCTATATGGTCATAAGTCACCGGATACTTTCGATTTCAGACGTTTTGCCGAATATCTAGAGAAATATTTGACAAACTCTTCTGGAACTACAGGGATATAAAGAACATGTTCATATTTTCCAGCGAAGGTTTTATCACAAGCGCAGTTAGGAGACCAACAACAAATAAAAAAAATAATAATATTTTTTATCACTCTGTAAAATGAAGTGCTCGAAATGGTCTGTAATCTGTACCTGTAACACATGACTTCATGACTATATGCCTCTGGTGCAACATGAGTATTTATTTGTGGAAGAATAGCACATATATTGATAGAGATGTTATAGGTTTCCTTCAAAAATTCGAGACATTTTCGCGTGTTTTTTGTTTATAGCATGCAGAGTTTGAGCCAAATTTAACGCCACTTTCAGGAAATTTGACAAAGTACAGTAAAAACAGCATACTACAGATAGAATATAAATATATTAAATATTTAATGAAAATTTTAATGAAAAATTCGTATGAAATAATTTTTTATTGCGCCTGCGCTAAAGATAACAAAAGTTCATTTATTTATTATTTTTTTGATAATTTAGTGCTCAACTATATACGGTGACTTCTATAAAAGTGTCAGTCGAATATCGTGAAAATTCAGAAATATATCGGCGATATAGTAAGCTGAATTACAGTTGCCTTCGAAAAGTAGTCCTATGATAAGGGATTTTCCACAGATTGTCACTCTTTCTTACCTGACTTCCAATGTTAGTATTTAATGAATGCCAACGCATAAGCTTTGGAATGCATGATTCGATTTTGATAATTCTTTTTTTGTTGGAATGGGCTCGTTCTGAATATTTTCGAAGAAGAACAAAAGCGTAATTAAACTAGTCGTTGGGGGCCACCGTAATACTTACCCATCATGGATATGCATAATATTAAATATGAAAATAAAACATGTGTAAACTATTTATAAAATGCATTGCAATTCGAATAAAAATCCTGGCTTGATATCGTCATAAAATGCTCTATTACTGAATTACGTAAAAGAAACATCCTTATAACTCCAAAAATGATAATCCCATTAACTAAGAGTTTACTGCGTCGGATTAAATATCTTATTTCCAATTTAAATAGATCTTTGAATTCAAATTTGAATAAAATACAGGGTCATGAAAAATCGAAGAGTGTGGAAAATAGGATTAAAAATATCTCGACAATGATCCGATCAGCTTCATTCTTTATGAAAATTTATTAACCATTAGGAAAATGGTTATTGTTTTCGGTCGAGAATGGACCAAATGATGTTCGCATTTTACTGTTTTAACCGTTTTTAACGGAATTCTGTAACTTTAGAAGAATTTTTTAATCGATCAGGGGTCTGTCCAGACTTTTCGCCCAGGGTCCTGTTTTTGTGAAATTGTGAACAGCTTTTTATATTTGTGAAAAATCTAACCATAATTTTGTGAATTTGAAATGATCGTTTATATTCAGGTTTTTGTTTACACATTTTTAAGAAGATATAAAGTATGTAAAATACACATACTTTCTTTATATGTGTAAAAGGGACAGTCGGATTTTATTTTTATATGATTAAATTTGTGAAAGGTCTAGTTTGAAAAGGGGAAAGTTTTGTGAAAGAGCTTTTTTTAAGACAAAGAGTTTTGTGAAAGGTCATTTAAGCATTCATCAGGTGCTTTAAGCTGAAAAGTTTTGTGGTTGAGAGATGAAAAATTTTGTGAAGGGCCCTGTTTCGAAATGAAAAAAAATGTGAAGGGTTCTTTAAAGGACTCAATTACTTCCTAAACAGATCCCTGAAGATGCACCATAATGCTATGGTTCCGAGCTCAAATCTTGGATCAGGAAAAGGTTAAAAAATTATTTTAAAGCGAAAAATATAAAACCTAATTCACGAGGTTATTGCTTACATTATGGCACTGACATTTACTCATCGCACACGAGTTGAAGTATTTTAGTGAGAGTGGTTTATGGAGCCCTTTGTTGTTTTTCTTCACATCTACTTTATGCCTCATTGTTGTCCAATATCAGTCATTTTGACGCGCAGTAGACGATCGTATTTTTAAATTGTCCCTGTAGAAAGCTATGTGCTACGACGAGTATTTTAAAAAACATAAATGAATACTGTGTACTTAAAGAAGATATTGAAATATCGCGGTGATTGGTCAATTTTTACGAAAGTTAGAGCCTGGAAAGTAAGGAAAAAGGACAAGAAAATAGACAGGCAGACAAAACACCATTTTCGGATCCTAATAAAATGTATTTTTTTTTAAAGGAGGGGGAAGGGAAGAAAATCAGAACATTCTTTCAAAAGTTATACATGGACATACATTTAAAAATATGCATTCAAATAAATTATATAAACTGTAAAAAAAAAAAAAAAAAAAAAAGAAAGAAAGAAAAAAGACAAATGTTTATTAATCTAGGAATATATAATATAGTCACGAAGATATAAACTATACAATAATCTCTTCACACGATTTCGAAAAATGTTTTTTTTTAGAAACTTCAGAAATCATCATATACTCGAGATTTAAAGAAGCATTTATAGAAAACAAAGTTTCTTTTACTGCCACTGATTTTCGGAAACATTTCCGAGTCGTTTTAACAGCGTACTAATCCGTTTTCTCAACCAGGAATATAGGTTTTTCGGATGCTATCCATTCTCAAGTAAACATTTTCATGTTCAGCAAACATGTACAGACAACAATGATAAATTAACAGCATTAACATTAATATCAAAATTAATATTATTTTGTTACTCTTAAATGCAGGGTTTGACAAATGCGGTCAGCGACCAAGTTATATTATCTAGACCAGTGTTTCCCAACCTTTCTTTCGCCGTGCCCCCCACAATCATCTCTAAAACCTGGATGCAACCCCCCCCCCTCTGCCTGTGACAAATAATTCTTATATAAAAAGTGAACTCTTATTCCCACTAAAGAAGTCCTAAACGCCTTTAATCAGGTCTAAATTAAAAAACAGTACATTCACAATAAAAAAAAAAAAAAAAAAAAAAAAAAAACCTAAAAGAAAGTATTTATGAAGAAATCGGTAATAATAATAATAGAAATAATATACAGCGATGTGAAAAAGCAAATTAACTGTTTTAATATTTAATAGAAAATTGAGATACATAAATAAAAATTTCAATTTTAATTGAATCTTTTTCTAAGTTGCTTTTATAATTTTAATTACTGACTGTAAAAAAAGTACATAATAAATTCAACATAGACACAAGATGAAGAGAATAAAATTAATGAGGTCCTTTTTCTTCATGACGGCTGCATAACTATTTTATACCAGGCTCTAATTTAGTCAATTTTAATCTCAAGTCCCCCCATTTGGTTATGTCCAGTCGATTTCTTTTTCTTCAGCAGTAAATCATTTACTGCACTAAAACCCCATTCAACTGGGTACGATGATGAGAATGGTAATATTTTTCTTGCAAATTTTCTTTCATTTGGATATTTAGATTCTGTCTCAGCAAAAAAAAAACATGCCATCACTCCTTTTATACTGAATAAGGTTTTAACTGAGTCATCGTTTTGAATTTTAGAGAGTTCTTCTGCGCTTTGTATTGTGTCCAATGTCCACTAAGATTGGCTGCATGACCCACGATGGAAAATCCATTTGCTTTAAATCAGAAAATCTATCGTTTAAATCAGAGACCAATATTTTCAAATCATCCACAATGACAGTTATAGCGGCATCGGCCATCTCTCATTTTTTTAACCAGCAAAATGGGTCCAAGTTTCTCAAGTATTTCCTCTTTGAGAGCCGTCTTATATCAGTGTGAAATAAAAGATGAACGTGATCTGCGTTTTTGCCTTTACAAAACTGTTTCAATAGACACTCACATTTGGCATTGGATATTATGGAGTTGATATCTTATAACAGATTTCAATAAATTATTAAGAATATTAATTATTAAGAATAATTAAATGTTTTTTGGTACTAAACTCTATGGATGACGCAATGCACAAGAAGCAGTTCTGAATTCTCATCTTTCATTAGTTTTAAACATCTAAACATCCATTTATCTTACCCATCATAACTGGAATACCATCTGCAGCACAAGATGTTATATTTGTAATTTGTATACTATTTATATCTAAGTAATTTTTCAATGTATTAAAAACATGAGAGGCAGTAGAGGTGCTCTCTAATCATTTACAGAGAAGCAATTCTTCAGTAAATTCACCTATATCAATATACCTTACATAAATAAGCAATACGGCTTCACCGTCTCTTAGAGTTGATTCGTCCATTTGTATGGAGAAATTTCTTGATTTCAGATTTACAACAAGTTGTGCTTCAGTCTCTTCACTCATTTCATCTAGTCTTCTACTAACAGTATTGCTACTAAGTTTCACATCTTTGTCATCTTTGCTTAGGACTTAAGGAAATAATGGTTTATTCAAATCTTCGCTTTTAGTACGTTTTTTTCCAGATTTAGCAATGAGTAAAGATATTTCATAACTAGCCTTAAGAGTACAATTTTCTGTAGCAGTTTGTGCAGTGAATAGAGACTTATCCGTTGATATGTTTTCAAACTTTTCCTTTAAAGTTTAAAGTAATTTAAATTTATATACTCACTATGTTTTTCCTTCATATGCGCTTCAAGACGACCTCGTTTCATAGATCTGTTGCTTAAGCATTGTTTCCATAAAAGGCAGAAAGAGGATCATTCATCGTGGTTAGCCAGCTTAAAACCAAATTTTAAATATTCATCTAAATACTATTTTCCAGATTTTTCACAGAAATAGCAATTACAATTTTCTAATTATTTTTTATACTATACTTTTTTTACTATATGATCAATATACAATGCAAAATAGTCTGCACACATATTTGGAACAATTTTTTCACGCACTTATTTATGCATAAAAAAAAAAGGAAAATAATACAATAATTTATTTAATTCCTGGACCTGTTTACGGCCTTTACAAGCTTATTCCACTTAAAAAGAAAAGAATCCTTATTTAATTGTAGAATTTGCGATTCAATAATAGGAACATTTCTTTTCGTAAATAGTCCTGGGAGGTGGAAGTTAACCTATGTTTTAATCGAGCCTTATGTATTCCACATAGTACTTCTGTTCAAAACAAACAAGAAAAATAGTTGAATTAACTGAACCTGATTATTTCAAAACATCACAATTTCCATTCATCACTCAGAATAAAATTAATTTTTATAAGCAGTATAAAGAATAAATTATGAATTATAAGAAGAGAAGTGGTATTGCATTACAGCTTATTTTAAAACTGTAAACTCAAAAATGCATTTGGAATAAGAAATTTTGAATATCACACGGTTCAATAAATTTAAGTTTTAAAATGTTGAAATCAGAAAATAATTGAAATATCATAGAAAACATTTTTAAGAACTGAAATTCTTATTGAAATATTATAATTTCCAATATAATCATTGCTGAGTTAAACCACTACCTCGGTAATATAATGGAGCTAGCGGTTAAACACGTTAAAATAGAAATATTTATGGCATCATACAAAAAAAAATCATGAAATAATTAACGGATATAAAATGTTATTTTACAGTTTTCAAGACTTATTTTAACCGTTTGAGTGCTAAAAATTCAGCGTATAATCCGCGGAACAAACAATTGCGTTTCAACCCAGAAATTTTATCTTATAAAATGTAACTCACTAGATCGCTGTAAATACTTCAACTGTTGAATAAAAATTAAATGATTTCAATTATTGAATAAAATTTCTGGGTTGAAACAAAATTTGTTTGATCTGCAGAGACATTGCGGAGCTATCGCGCGTTCATAGCACTCAAACGGTTAAATAACTGCTGTATTTATATTACTATCAGGCGACGCCCAGAATGAGGAGCCGTTCCCTTTGAATTGAGATATTTGTAATTCCTTCCCAGAACTAATAAATTTTTTGTCCCTGACTATAAGCCAGAAACAGATATTCGCTCTAGGACCCTAAATTAAAGATCTCTAAAAAAAATGCGTTTTAATTCGATGATCGAACTTCTGGTTGGTAGCACTTTGACTTTTCTGCTTTCCCAACTATAAATTTGAAATAATTAAAATAAAAAAATGTTTTAAACCAGAAAATTTATTTTTCAAAATGTTTTTCAGTGTTTTTAACACTTTCCAACCTAGTTGAAAAGTGTTTATGACTTCGGTTTGTCTGCCATCTGCCGTCTGGCCGTGCTCTAACTCCCGTAAATATGCTCGGATTGCTCTGCAATTTTTATATGTTATAGTCGTTATCTATAGCATGTTCCCTATTTCAATGGAGGTGTGTAGCACTTATAGTTTTTTTACAGGGACACTCAAAATAATTCCGCTACATTGCGGTCTATGGGGAAAAATCATCTGCGGTTTATTTAAATAATGTTTCACTATTTTAAACGCATTGAAATTTATATATATCACTAAGGTGCATTAGAAGAAGCTTAATATGGAATAGGGTGTGCATAGCATTTATAGTTACTTTACAGGGATAGTCAAAAGAATTCCGTTACATTACGTCTATGGAGAAAAATCGTCTGCGGTTTATTTAAATAATGTTTCCCTATTTTAAACGCATTGAAATTTATATATATCACTAAGGTGCATTACAAGAGGCTTACTACAGAATAGTGTGTGTATAGCAGTCATCGTTCATTTACAGGGACACACAAAAGAATTCTCTACTGTATGTTAACAATAATTTCTGGAAGTGAGTTTTAAGTTACCGAACGCGATTTTAATTTTAACTCGCTTTTTGTCTATTACGTGGTGTGTATAAATTCAGTAGATCCTATACAGGGAAGCACAAAAGTTCGCGAACACATTTTCGTATTATTTAACTCCAGACGGAGAAATTTAAACTGTGCCACGCGTTTCCTAACTGAACTAAAATTTAGCATCCTATGTAGTATATATACAAATCTATAGATCCTATACAGGGCTGAATAAAAGTATTCGGATTACTCAGATGTTATCTTTTAGCTTACTAAACGGTATGATTTGTAAAATTATTTTGGAAGCGTTGGAAAGTGTTACATAATCTATGCTTGACGCATGATTTTTCGTTCTTGTTTTATTATTATTATTATTATTATTTTTAAAAGTATTATTCAAACTGTTTTAAGATTTAAAGAGCGGACGTCTGAATTTCACCAAATTTTCAAATTGCCCCCCTGTGGTTCGTGCGCCCCCCGTTGGGAACCACTGATCTAGACCCTTTTTTTTTGTACAAAAATTGACATAAGAAAGGAGATAAATGGAATTTTTCTCTCTTCTACCCCTTCTCGTGGGCGACAGACAGAGATCTTCCTCTTCTCTTGTACTTTTAATGGAAGAACCAAGTTTAAAAGGCATTTTCCAGCTCATGCACACACACACACAAAAGGGGAGGTTTCAATAAAATAATTTAAAAAATCACCAACTAAAATTGGATATAATGCTAAAAAATGCTAAAAATTGTCTGTAAGTTTCAAATCAGACTTTTATGTTCAGTATTAAAGCTTATTAATCGATCGCATTCGTTAAGAATAATAACATATAATTGGTTATAAGTAAATCTATAAAACTTAGTTAAAATTTCAAGAATAAATATTTTTAATAAAAATAAAAAATAATGTATTTTTTAAATATTTCTAATTTACTAAAAATGCTTGGTGTCTTTACTATAGGGCTCCCGTGTGCACCGCACATATTGCACAATAGGTCGGCGACCCCCTGTTTCGGAGACAAGTATCTGGTACTGGGTTGTTTACGAAGGTCTTTCATGAGAGGTTTCGGTTTCCAGTTTTACAGAGAATGTGGGAGAGAGAAATTCTAATTACGTGACCAATAGAAATTTAATCAATGTGACTTGAAAGGCTGAGGGCTCTCCTTCTTTGTTGAGAATGATACTGTACATTTATTCATTCAGACTTCGTGGATAGCCATCCATCGCTCAGATATCCATGAAGAGAAGAGAATTGCTCATAAAAGTGTTTTTTTTTTTTTTTTTTTTTTTTTTCATTGTGTCACCAACCAGGGATAAATCGCCAAAAACATATTTTCATATATATTTTTTTATTTTTTTATTTTTTACGGACGTCATAGCGAAGTTCTGCAGTAATTTTTCTTATAAACATATATGTCACGTTTTCACTTGTATCACCATATTTTCTTGTAGATCACATTATCTGGGCGAGGGTTTCCACCGAGGAATTTGATGTCGGGCGCCGATAATCCAATTCATAGTGTGCGTACAGAATGCAAATAAGAGGCAGTCGGTTCCAGTTCACTTTTTATTCGAATTCAAAGAAAAATGGCCATGCTTTACTAATTACGATGTTAATTCCGTACATGATGATTTTAATACCGTGGAGAAACTTGGTGAATTAATTTAATATTTTAAGAAGACATTTTGTTCTTACAGGCAGTTGCTTTTTCTATCGGCAGCCAAGGAGATTTATTCCATCGTCGTGAAGTACGCGTCGGGGTTACATGTACAACCGACTCCAGGAATAAAACTGACTCTACGCGGGAAAACTCCGCGTATAACTATTATCTAACGCCCCAGAATACAGTTTCACTAAATAGTCTTTCGACCAATCACCGCTAAGGGACTACATTCTCTGGCGCTATAATTTTGAAGTTATCAGACCGTCGGTTAAAAAACTGCGGGAAAAATATTTCTAGAACATTACCGAACAATCTAATTCCTTCGAAATAATAATAATAATAATAATAAAAAAACGTAGGTTTTACCGAGAATGGGCAAGATGCCAAGGTAGGATTTTACATTGAGACTGAAGTTAGCTTTCATAATTTTGAGAAAGAATATTGTTTTGTCAGAAAACATAGGGAAATAAAAATTAAAAAAATAAAAAGACATAGGTTGTTATTTCAAGAGAGTTAAAATATTTTTAGCTGGGAGATTGATGTTTAAAAGAATTAAATTCTAGGATGCATTTATTTAATGAAACAAAAGTGCGTAATTTTAATAGAACAGCGATCAGAGCCATTTTTTAAGAGAATGAATTTAGAATAAAGTATTTTTAGCTAGGTGGAATTTTGACAGTCGAAATACTAGAACGAGAAAATAATTTAGAATAATGGGATTTGCACAGAATTATAGCTTTGATGAGGCCAACGGCGAATTTTTTTTAAAAAATTTGTTTCATATATATCTCCATGAGAAAAATAATTTGTAATTTATTCAAATTCTCTTGCGTATGCGCTTATGGAGACCTTCTTTGTTAGAGAAAAAGATTTGATTTCAGAAAACTGACATCAAACAAAAATATGTTTCTTTTTGTAAGACAGTAACAAATGGGTCCGTACTGAATTGTACAATTAAATACTGCGTAACGTCCCACATTTACTTACTATACTTTCCTTAATTTGTCCTTTTTACGAATTCTAATTCTTACTCTACTAATTTACATAATTTATAATGTAATTTAGTTATTAATTACTTTAAGTTAGTCATTATATTTACTTTAGTTATTTACTTTATTTATTCTGTCTATTTATTTATTATTATTTATTATTATTTATTATTATTAATTATTATTATTATTTATTATTTATCATTATTATTATTATTATTATTATTATTATTATTATTATTATTATTTATTATTATTATTATTGTTTGTTGTTTATTATTATTTATTTATTATTTACTATTCATTTATTATTATATCTATTTATTCTATATATTTATCTATTTATTCCATCTATTAATTTATTTATTCTATCTATTTACTTTATTTATTTACTTTAGTTATTAATTAGTTATTAAGTAATTTTCCTTAATTTGTCATTCATTTTACGATTGCCATCCTTAATTCGTATTATACTAGTTTATATAATTAACAATGTAATTTAGTTATAGGTGCACTTATTACATAAACATTTGGAATTCCATTTTACATTTAATACAAACACCGCTTAAGTAGTCACTCCGCTTAGTAGACCCGAGAGTGACATACTAACGAGGTTTGACTGCAGTTAGATTTCAGTCAATGAGATACTCGTTAAATCTTAATTTTTGCGATTTTGGACACCTACTTTTAATACTATTAGGTGCGTTTGCAATTATATAAATGCATAGCACCTATAGTCGTCGTCTGGCCCGTCCGTCTGTCCCCATATAACAGCGCAAAAACTATCTAACCGAAGTCTATCTAAGCCGAAACTATCTAAACTATCTAACTTCAGTTTCCCATAGGAATTTTCAGTCAATGTCAACAAAAGATAAAATGTTGCGAACTTACAATATACTTACTTTATTACGGAAATGAATCGTATCATAATAACAGACCACATAATTCTTTTTTTTTTCAGTAAAATAATAATGATTTTTTTTTTTTTTTTTACATTGTCTTGTATTGGATATTTGTGCATACTACAATTTTAATGTAACAGAATTGTGTAACTAATTGTTTACAAAAGTGCATTGAAACTTAATTTCATAAAATAAAATTAATTTCTATAACATGAAAATCTGCACGTAAATTAAATTTTGCATATTTTCATAAGAGTGCAACAGCTATTGCACCACGATCTGAATATTTATGAAACTAGTTGTAGCATGAACGCACCTCACTTGTCACGTTTGACGTTACAATTTCTGACTTGTTATCTAGTTAACGCAAAAGTAGCTTTTTTCCCCCAAATTTGAAACAAAAAATTCGGACGTGAAAGGGTGAAGCAGAACAATGTGTTTCTGAATCTATTTATTCCATTCCCTTTTCAACAGCTGCCCGTTCATTAATTTCTGAGAGCTGCTCCTTCCATCTGCCACCTAATTAAACTGGAAAACAGCTGGTGTGGGATTCTCGCCAGGTTTGTAATTCTTTTATTGTACGATAGATTAAAAGTCCACAACTCTCTCTTTCTTTTCAGCCTTTCATCACTATTTTTGATTTCCTTTTATGAAATAGTTTTCATTATTATTATTGTTATTATCATTATTTATGCCACACTTAATTTAAAAAACAAAAAACAACACGAACTGAAAATCCAGCACCAGGGATAGATTACGAAACACTTTTCAACACTGACAGAATATTATTATGAAATTTAATTTTTTAACATTTTCCAACAAAGTCGAAAAGTGTTTATGAATTCGGTTTGTCTGTCTGTCTGCCCGTGCTTTAACTATATTTATTTTTAGCTCACAGGCTATCAAAGCCTGAGAGCTTATGTGTCCGCCCGTACGTTCTGTATGTATGTATGAACGTATGTACGTACGTAACGCGATAACTCTTGACAGAAATAACCGTTTTGCTTCCAATTTTGTTTATAGGTTCCTTGCGATAAGGCGCTTCCCTGATTAGTTTTGGGGATTGATTGTTTAACTATAAAGGGGGGAACGGGGGGGCTAACCCCCCTTAATTAAGATAAATGGTTTTTTCATGCAGAATTGTCCAATTTTCTTCAAATTTTGTATATAGGTTCATTGTGATAAGGTTCTTTCCTGATTAGTTTTGGGGGTTCATAGGTTAAGTATAAAGGGGGTAACAGGGGGGGAATCCTCCCCCTTAATTTAGATAAATGAATTTTTCATGCAGAGTTATCCGATTTTCTTCCAATTTTGTTTATAGGTTCCTTGTGATAAGGCGCTTCCCTAATTAGTTTTGGGGATTGATTGGTTAACTATAAAGGGGGGGGGGAACGGGGGCTAACCCCTCTTAATTTGGATAAATGGTTTTTTCATGCAGAATTATCCAATTTTCTTCAAATTTTGTATATAGGTTCATTGTGATAAGGTTCTTTCCTGATTAGTTTTGGGGGTTCATAGGTTAAGTATAAAGAGGGTAACGGGGGGGGGTTAATCCTCCCCCCTTATTTTAGATAAATTATTTTTTTCATGCAGAGTTATCCGATTTTCTTCAAACTTTCTATATGGGCTCATTGTGGTAAGGGGCTTCCCTGCTTAGTTTTGGGGGTTCATTGGTGAAGTGTAAAGGAGGGAAACGGGGGTTACCCCCCCCCCCCCCCCTTAATTTTGATAAATGGGTTTTTCATGCAGAATTATCCAATTTACTCCAAATTTTGTATATAGGCTCATTGTGGTAAGGCACTTCGCTGATTAGTTTTGGGGGTTCACTGGTAAAGTATAAAGGGGGGAACGGGGGGGACTAACCCCCCTTGATATAGATAAATGGGTTTTTTAAGCAGAATTATCCGATTTTCTTCAAATTTTATATATATGTTCATTGTGATAAGGCGCTTCTCTGATTAGTTTTGGGGGTTCTTTGGTTAAGTATAAAGGGGGGACGGGGGGCTACCCCCCCCTTAATTTAGATAAATGGATTTTTCATGCAGAATTATCCGATTTTTTCAAATTTTGTATATAGGTTCATTGTGGTAAGGCGCTTCTCTGATTAGTTTTATGGGTTCATTGGTTAATTAAAAGAAGGAGAAACGGGGGATGGTTCCCCCCTCTTAATATATTGTCGATTTCTTCATTTTTCGAGGGCTTATTTCAAATTCTTTGAAATAAGAATATAATTTACAGTTAGTGTGAATAGCCTGTGAGCTCAATGCCGTCAGTTTAACTGGGCAGTTTTCTTTTTTATTTTTAGCTCACAGGCTATCAAAGCCTGAGAACTTTATGTGTCTGCCGGTTCTGTATATATGTATGTACGTACGTACGTACGTAACGCGATAACTCTTGATAGAACTAACCGTTTTACTTTAAATTTTGTTAATAGGTTCCTTGTGATAAGGTGCTTCCCTGATTAGTTTTGGAGGTTCATTGGTTAAGCATAAAGGGGGGAAACGGGTGCTAACCCCCCATAATTTAGATAAATAGGTTTTTCATGCAGAATTATCCCATTTTCTTCAAATTTTGTATATAGGTTCATTTTGATAATGCGCTTCTGTCAATAGTTTTGGGGTTCATTGGTTAAGTATAAAGGGGGAAAGGGGGGATAACCTCCCCCCCCCCTAATTTAGTTAAATGAGTTTTTCCTGCAAAATTATCCGATTTTCTTCAAATTTTGTATATAGGTTCATTGTGATAGTGCGGTTCTCTGAAGAGTTTTGGGTGTTCATTGGTTAAGTATAAAGGGGGAAAGGGGGGGCTAATCCCCCCTTAATTTAGATAAATGGGTTTTTCATGCAGAATTATCCGATTTTCTTCAAATTTTGTATATATATTCATTGTAATTAGAGACTTCCCTGATTAGTTTAAGGGGTTCATTAGTTAACTATGAGGGGGGTAACGGGGGATGACCCCCCTTAATATATTGTCGATTTCTTTATTTTTCGAGGGTCTTATTTCAAAGAATTTGAAATAAGAGTATAATATACAATTAGTGTGAATAGCCTGTGAGCTCAATGCCCTCAGTTTAACTGGGCAGTTTTCTTTTTATTTATTTTGTTATTAGCTTTAATTTTGTAAGATATAGTACTATTGGTATACAAATTTATGTAGTAAAAACCTATACGGTATGAATATATAAGATACAGTCAGAATAACCACTACTTTTAATCCACTAAACGTACAGGCTAATTATAATTAAGTTATAATTATAATGCATAATATATATTATCTTATAATACATAGTTCAAATCCATAGTTTTTCATTGAAATTTCAACCTATTTCATAGTACTTAGCTAACTCAGCATTTTAAATGGCATATTCATTTTCTCCATTCCCTAATTTTATAGAAGCAACTATTTTCGTGTAAGAAGCATTGTCACTGTTGGCTAGTGAATCTCTTTTCAATAAAATGCCTTCTGACGCATCATGCAATGTAAACGTCCAGGCGTTCCAAAAACCCAAGCGTCTAAGGGGACTAAAGCTGCAGTATCAGGATTCTGTATTGATCACGTCATTTCATGACAGCTATATCATTAAAATTATTTTCCAATAAATTTGTTTGTAAATTCTGGGGTTATAATCCTTAAAGAACCCAAAGAAGGTAGAATCCACGCTTTACCCTCAGGATTGACCTATGAAGGAGAAACCCGTTTTACAGTCAAGACAAACAGGGTGTGCTATTCCATTTCCAAATAACGTTCTCAAATCCAAACTCGTTACTTTCTAGACATGTTCAAAAATTAATTTTTGTTCTTAAATGCATGAAAATTTCAGGTATTATTATTATTCAGATGCTAAGAAATGGAATATTGTTTCTTACTTTTCTATAAAGGCAAAGAATATTTCAGAAACATGCGTCAAAGGGGAGGATCTAAGCCGATTTTCGAGGCATGGCAGTTAGAGAATGGTCGTCATTGGCCGGCAATCAATTATAACATAACACAAGATGTAATACAAAATAAATAAATAAAGCTATTCGATGTTAGATGACTTTAAGAGTCATGTCTTCAAATTTTATGCTCTTATCTATAAAAATTATTCCATGAAAGTTTCGTATTGTTGAGTGGGGAATAATGTTTTTTTTTTTTTTTTAGAATAGGGTAGACCGGGGCACATTTACGTGGATTTTTTTCAATGAATTTTCTAATTTTTAGGTGCGTTCGTAATTATATAAATACGTAGCACCTATAGTCGTCGCTTGGTCCGTCCGTCTGTCCGTCCGTCTGTCTGTCTGTCTGTCCGTCTGTCTGTCCGTCCGTCTGTCTGTCTGTCCGCATATAACAACGCAAAAACTACCCAACCAAATGGTTTGCAATTTAAAATATATTATCTTTGCAGAATTTTGTCGAGACATTTCAAATTTTATTAAAATCGAATCAAAACTTTAGGAGATATTAATAAAAATATTTATTAAGAAATTTGAATTTTTTTTTTTTTTTAAAGTCGGTGCTTTTTTGTTATAGGAGCTTCCGATGGATGTTAAATCGTCAAGCGACCGAGATGCTTATTTTATGATAGAAATTAATCTGCAGACGATATAATTCATTTCACAGAATTAAAAATCATCAAGATCTGAATATTTATATATAACTAGCTGATACATATATATATCTGAATATTTATATAACTAGTTAAGATATTTGTATGAACAGTGTCATAAAATATATATTTAACTAGCTGTTTAACCCGTTCTACGCACGGGATATCATGAATTTAATTCTAAAACGTGCGCACCTCGTTTGTAACGTTTGACGTACAATTTCCAACTTGTTATGTTTTAACTTAGGAAATTTTAGACATTGTGGTTTTATAAAGCAGTTAATAAAGTCAAAATTTGTGTATTCAGTTTTTGCCCTATTTGTGTATTTAACCGTTAAAAAAAATTTCTTTTAAGTCCAAGTCACTTGCGTAAACTTGTCCCGGGAACGGGGCACGTTTAGGCATATTCTAAGTGATACCAAAGAGTAAGTGAAATAAATATTTAATCAAATTGAGATGTTTTATTTATAACTTAAAACACTGTTTAGAAACAAAAAAAAAATTAAAGAGAATTAATTAAATAACATTTTATAGGCTAAACTGAAAACATAGGGCTTATTGCTAGTTAAAAACAGAAACTATTTAGCCATCTTCATCATCACTGTTACAGTTTTTACAAACAAAAAATAAAGTATTTCCTTTTGCACACTTTTGTCATGGGACCACCTTTTGCATCTAAGACATTGAACCCAGTCTTGTCCTTTTTTGGATTGGTAGTCACAGTAAGAACGTGCGTAAACGTGCCCCGTCGCCATGTTTGGATTTATTTTTAACGTGCAACGAAAATTAATAACATTTCTGTTCATACAAAAAAAGTTCTCAAAAAAGGATAACATTCTGCTAATGTTCATATATTTGTTTATCCTTAACTAAATATTATTAGTTCAGAATAAGTTTCAATAAGTTCAACACCAAATAAACTCACCTTGAAAGAAAACATGTTATCCTTTCCGCATGCTAGACCGAAGCTCGACTGACGCTCAAAAACTTGTGAGAATACCCGCTAGGAAGCAGCATCAATCTGTTATGACTGGTGGGGCGCCAGTTATGACTCGCTTCGGAAAAAGCGCACTGCGTAAACGTGCCCGTCTACCCTACCTTTAAAAACTTGAAGGACGGTGGTTCATTTTTGGACCACTTAATTTTAAATCCTTAAACAACACACAGACACCAAAACTTTAGAACGTCAACAAAAGCTTTAATTTATTTTCCAATAAATTTGTTTGTAAATTCTGGTGTCATCCAATCATTTCAGCATTTTACGAATAAAAGTCCCCTGCCCTTGAAAGGTTTGTGGTACGATGTATATGTGGGAAAGTTTAATGTAATTTATTATTTTTTCAAATTTCATACTTTTAAACTCCAGTGTATATATTTGTATATTCTGTATACTTTTCGACGGTGGTATAAAATAATTAATATTTATTTGTTATGTACAGCACCATAATAAATAAATAAATAAATACAAGTGGGTAAGTGTGATCGAAGATCGCTCAAAGGGTTTCGTTTAATATTCCTTTCAAAACACTTGATCCTTTCTTTAATAAATCCAAATAAATTTCATTTAGCAATATATATATATATATATTAAAAAAAGTCATGTTTTTTACAAAGTAAAAATTTACCGGTCTATTTTTTCGTTTTTTTTTTTTTGAATATCCAAACCAGCCCGCTATTATATTCTGTCATAATAATATCTGTCATGCGGACTAAATGCGATATTTATAAAAATAATTTCAAAATTAAACATGTCGTACACCTTCAAAATGTTAAAATATGAGAATATTTCAATAATCGGATTTTTATCACGATTCAATATGTTTCTCAAACTCATATATTTACTATTCTCTATTACTCATATGGATACTAGCTTTGTATATTATTCTCAAACATTTGAAAAATTCCTTTGAAAAATTCGTTAAATTTCCAATATAACGTCGAATTTTCTTTTTAATTCTCTAATGACGTGATATTAATCTGCTTTGTGTACATACATATACTCATACTCCTTGTATTATTGAGAAATCATAGAAATTTTCGTTTTATTACCACTATGACGTCAATCAATTTTATTTCATATTTATCTTTTTTCAATTGGTGAAACTTTTTATTTCCCTTTCATTTGTCACGTGGAAATCGTTTAATATAAAATTAATTATTGTAGAAATAATTTCATTGTGGATTTTTAATTTTTGGCAACTGCTTTAACGAAAAATGATTAAATTTAATAGAAAAGGCTGTTAGAATTTTTTTTTTTTTTTATCTCTATTTATTAAAATAATAGGATTTTTTCAAATTTTAATATTTTGAGCTTCATAGCTGGTATTCAGCTATATATACGCAAAGTTTCAACTCTGTAAGTTACATAGTTTCTAAGAATGGCTCTGTGAGGGACAGACAACGGAGCGGGAGTAATAGGGTTTCGTGAGATGAACGAAACCCTAATAATAAAAAAACCGCACTATCCCCTACTAAAATGTGTCTGGTATCAATCGATCAGTAATTACGTCTATTAATTAAGGCCATACTTAATTTTTGATTAGTCTACATATAGAAATTCTACCAAAATTAAAAAAAAATCAATACTAACATCTAAATTTGACATCATATTTGGAGTTTTCGGTAAAGTTTGCTTTAAAATACTGGGGGAAGTCATTTGGACAGTAATTATGCATACTTAAAATTTAGAGCTCTCAATGTTAAATTCATTTGCAATTATAACTAAAATATCTTCTTAAAACACCATCAAAATTTTTTTAAATGCGCTAGGCCTTTCGAAAGATCTGAGTCTTTCTTCGTCAGGCGCAAAAAGACGTGCTTCTACTATGAAAGCAGCATCAAGACTTAAATGAGAGATAAGGGAGAGGAAACAAGCTGAAACAACAGCCAATAGGAAAGTAGAAATCAACAGCCAATAGGAAAACAGAAGGAGAGAACAACAGCCAATCACAGAAGAGTAAAATCAAAATAATAGAATACAAAATAGAAGGGGAATAAGGAAAGGAAAAATAAATAAATAAATAAATAAAATAGAATAAATAAATAAAATAAAATGAATAAATACTAAATAAGTAAATTAATAAATAAATAAAAATTAATGAAAATAAAAATAAAATAAATAAATAAATAAATAAAACACACAAATAGATTAAAAAATGGAAACAGATGAAAATTAAAATTAAAAAAGCAATCAAAATATATTAATATATATAAAAACAGACTAATATTAATTAATACAAAAATAAATTATATGGTAGTACTAAAGAGGTTTTTCCAAGCAGCAGAGAGCATTGTGGAATCGGATTTATCATTAACAATAACTTCACGATTAAGATAAATAGCTAAATTTTCAAGAAATTCCAATTCAGAGATACTATTGGCATTAAAGATAATTTTAGCATTTTTAAAATTAAAACAATGGCCGGAATCCCAAGAGTGCTTGGCAATAGAAGATTTAGAAATTTCTTGATTAGTTACATAACGAGAGTGTTCTTTTAAGCGGATTTCGAGATTTCTTTTAGTTTGACCAATATAAGATAAATCACAGCCGTTACAAGGAACATTATAAATTCCCCATTTACGAAGATCAGGAACAGGAGATTTGGTGGAGGGGAATTTGAATTTATTGACAGGTTTAAAGATAATGTTAAAATTGAAGCGTCTTAAAACTTTAGCTAATTTGAAACACAGAGGAGGATAAAAAGGGAGGACAACCAAATTATCAGGTTTGCTTTTCACAGATTTGGAAAGAGTAGATTTATTAGATAGTCTATTGAATTTCTTCACAGCATTATTGATAACAGAAGGATTGAAACCTCTTTCCTGATCTTCGTAAATGAGGAATTTATAATGTTCCTTGTAATGGCTGTGATTTATCTTATATTGGTAAAACTAAAAGAAATCTCGAAATCCGCTTAAAAGAACACTCTCGTTTTGTAACTAATCAAGAAATTTCTAAATCTTCTATTGCCAAGCACTCTTGGGATTCCGGCCATTGTTTTAATTTTAAAAATGCTAAAATTATCTTTAATGCCAATAGTATCTCTGAATTGGACTTTCTTGAAAATTTAGCTATTTATCTTAATCGTGATGTTATTGTTCATGATAAATCTGATTCCACAATGCTCTCTGCTGCTTGGAAAAACCTCTTCAGTACTTCCATATAATTTATTTTTGTATTAATTAATATTAGTCTGTTTTTATATATATTAATATATTTTAGTTACTTATTTATTTCTTAATTTTCATCTGTTTCCGTTTTTTTTTATTCCCCTTCTATTTTGTATTCTATTGTCTTAATTTTACTCTTCTGTGTTTGGCTGTTGTCCTCTCCTTCTGTTTTCCTATTGGCTGTTGATTTCTACTTTCCTATTGGCTGTTGTTTCAGCTTGTTTCCTCTCCCTTATCTCTCATTTCAGTCTTGCTGCTGCTTTCATAGTAGAAGCACGTCTTTTTGCGCCTGACGAAGAAAGACTCAGATCTTTCGAAAGGCCTAGCGCATTTTAAAAATTTTGATGGTGTTTTAAGAAGATATTTTAGTTATTATTGTTTCACACCAGTTTCAACTTATTTTATTTCATTTGCAATTGTTGCGAAACAATGTGAGTAGTTTTTTAATGATAACTCAAGAACTACTTGGTGGAATGAACTGTAATTTTGGATTTGCATATTTGAAACTTCTAGAAATTCATATCTATAAAAACATTCAAAGTTTATAATTTATATTTTTTCTCTCGAAAATAAAGTTTGAAAGAAAAAAAAATAATTAAAAACAAGTTGGAAATTGTACGTCAAACGTG
Source organism: Maratus michaelseni (assembly GCA_963931845.1). Classification (NCBI taxonomy): domain Eukaryota; kingdom Metazoa; phylum Arthropoda; class Arachnida; order Araneae; family Salticidae; genus Maratus; species Maratus michaelseni. The sequence continues at coordinate 28,705,733 of OZ007588.1, read as the reverse complement.
ACAAACGAGGTGCGTTCGTACTATAGCTAGTTCTATAAATATTCAGATCTTGATGGTTTTTAATTCTGTGAAATGAATGATATCGTCTGCAGATTCATTTCTGTCATAAAATAAGTATCTGGGTCGCTTGACGATTAAATCTCGGAAGCTCCTATAACAAGAAAGCACCGATTTTTTTTTTTATTATTCAAATTTCTTAATAAATATTTTTATTAATATCTTCTAAAGTTTTGATTCGATTTTCATAAAATTTGAAATGTCTCGACAAAATTCTGCAAAGGTTATATATATTAAATTTTAAACCATTCGATTGAGTAGTTTTTGCGTTGTTATATGCGGACAGACGGACGGACGGACAAGACGACGACAATAGGTGTTACGTATTTATAAGTTACGAACGCACCTAAACAAGAATTGTAACATAGGAATTTTTTAACAATTGTGGCATTGGAATGGGGATTTTTATTTTTATTATTTTTTCTTTTTGTGACAAAAATAGTTGAAAGGTATTTTAACTATTTTTTTTTCTTCTTTTGCCACAAGAAATTCAATTCCTTGAAATGTCTTACGGTGCAGTTCCCATTCCGATACGAGAAATTGTTAATTTTTCAAGAGTTTTTGGAATATGACCGGATATAAAAGACTCCGCGTCTATCTTGTTGAAAGTGGATGTCGAGTTTTACCTCCAAAATTGACCTGTGAAGGAAAAGCAAGTTTTACGAATGGGTCGATCAACAATCTGTGGATTATTAAAAACCATATTGTCATTTCGCATATTGCCAAGCATTACATTTTTTTAATTAAAATTTTTGAATTGGGAAATACTTTTTCCAAATAGGTACACAAATTCAAAAATTAAATTAAAAAAAAAATCTTGACAATATGCGAAATGTTTCTTGTTGATCCATCCATTCTGTAAAACTTGCTTTTCCTTCACAGGTCAATCTTGGAGGTAAAACTCGACATCCACTTTCGACAAGATAGCATGGGAGTGAGTCATTTCTGAAAAATTAACAATAAAATGCCTTATGTGTAACATGACCCAGGCAATGTTAGAATCCACGTTTCACCGCACAGGATTAACCTGTGAAGGAAAAACCCTTTTTATAGTCAAGCCAAACTGTTCCAATTCTAAATACCTTTTCCAATACAAACTCGTTACTTCATGACCTATTCAAAAATTCATTTTTACTCTTAAATGCATGAATTTCGTGAGTATTACTATTCAGATACTAAGGAATTGAATAGTGTCTCGCACTTTCCTATAAAGGCAAAGAATTTTTCTGATTAACAGTGATTTTAACTAAACGTCAAATTTCTTTATATATATATATAACCGTACTCGTTTATATAGTGAGATCGAGCATGTAGCGGAAACTTTGTTTTAACGAATAAAATGAAAGAAGCGGGTGGTCTTATACTACTGGATCTTCAACTTGTGGCACAAGGGTCACCAAACTACCGCTATTTTAGTACAGAAAAGTTTGATTATTTAATCGCAATGTTTCTGAAAGGTCGTCTTTCCTTTCGGAATTTGAGGTGTTAAATGAATTTCAAGAATAAAACTTTGAAGACTCCTGGTCTAATATAAGCAATTACAGAAAACTCTCTTCTAACAATGATTCTTGGATATAAAAGAAAATATTTTGTAAACGCAGCAAAAATTTCCCCATTTTCTACATGCAAAATTTATTAAGCTTTTTAATGAAATCGGATACAAATATCTCTGATAGGTGCAATTTTGCGTTTCTAAATTAGAAAGCTATATTATTTTGAAGAGATTATAGCTTCATTTAACAAAATAAACACACGGCAGTATTTTTCACTCCCTGAATATTAATTTCATTGTATTAATTAAAAAGTAATTCATTGTATTTTTTAAATCTCTGTATTAGTAATTAAAAAGAAAGAAAGAAAAAGAAAAGAAAACATATATACAATGTAAATCTAATTAAAAAAAAAAACCGTGAACGATTTTTTTTCAAAAATTTGAATTAATAAATTAATGGAAAGCATGACTTCTTTTAATAGTTACATAGAGTGCTTTTCTATTTACATAGCTGTCAGCCTTTCGGTTTTCTTCAAGTCAAATGAGCATAATTTGAACCAGAAAAATTATTTAATGAAATATTTCTTGTTTTTGCGAAATTATTCATTATTATTATTTTTAAACCGTAGTTTTATTTGATTAAAAAATAGAATATTCGCAGCTATGTATTTATGAATTTTGAATTTAAAATTACTAAACTGTGTCAAATTACCGGTATAAGTTTAATTTTGCCCTGATACTTTAGAAACCAAAACATATAGCATGTAACATTAAAACATAATAAAACAAATATTTTAAATTTATTTTTCTTTCTTATTTTCTTTTCTATTTACAAACACTGAAGATCAACTAATTGAAAACAGAAATAATTTTCTGAAAAGTTAAAAATTTTTCTTTTTACACCCATTAAAATACAAACTGTAAATTTCAATGATTCAAGAAAATTTTATTCTTCATACAACAAAATTTGAAATACAATTTTTTTTAATTGAAAAATTGGACCATAAATGTGTGCTTTTTTATTCCTTAACCTGTTCTGCAGTTTAAACTGAACTAAACCAAAACCAGAAGAGATTCTTATTGACAGCTTCACTAGAAGCTGTCAATAACTTGTTATCTAAATTAGGCATAGTTAATCTTTCAGTGGCTGTTCTACGTTAATATTGTGCCACGTAATTATTGGTTCTACATTTAAAAAATCAACTTCTAAAATAAAACTTAGATTTTTTTTTTTTGTCTTGTAGGATAAAAAAAAGTTATTGCCAGATACAGAAGTTTTTTGTTTCCTGAACAGCAAAGCCATTAACAGGTGAAAATTTCATTTACCCTTGTTTTGACTGAAAATATCAAAAATATCATGCACAATGATATTTTGAAAATAAATAACAACAATATTAAACAATATATTTTGAAAATAAATAACAAAAATACAAAAATATCGAAAATATCAAACAATATGATATTTCGAAAATAAATAACAAAAATATACAAATATCGAAAATATCATGCATAATGATATTTTGAAAATAAATAACAAAAATATAAAATATCGAAAATATCATGCATAATGATATTTTGAAAATAAATAACAAAAATATAAAATATCGAAAATATCATGCACAATGATATTTTGAAAAGAAATAACAAAATATAAATATATCGAAAATATCAAACAATATGATATTTTGTAAATAAATAACAAAAATATAAATATATAGAACAATATGCTATTTTGAAAATAAACAACAAAAATATGAAAATATCGAAAATACCAAACAATATGATATTTAGAAAATAAATAACAAAAATTTGAAAATATCAAACAATATTTCGAAAATAAATATCAGATATATATTATGGTGATATATGTCACGATGTATATCCATTGGTCCATCCGATGTATATTACCGAACCCTGTTAAACAGACCACTTAAAAATAAATTTTGATTTAAGATTGTTTTTTTGTCCGTTAGAGCACCGGTGTTATTTATTCTCCTCCTCCTTTATTTCTTTATTTAAATATTTTTTATGAATAATTTTCAAATAGTCTAAAATACAAAAATGTATTGTTTAGAGAAAAAATAATAAGAAAAATTTTTCTTTCTATTAGATCATTTTGTGAAATTTAATGATAAGCATGGTAAATGTTGTAACAGAATTCCTGGTAGTATGTGGGTAAAAAATAAGAGATATTTCACCATAGAATAATGCCTTAAATATCCAAGAAAATAAAAATAGTTGCAAAGATATTTAATAATATTCCTTAAAAGGCAGGGGATAATAATAATAAAGATAATAATAATAATAACATACTAATATATTTTAATGAGTCAAATCTTTCATATATAATAACAATATTGTATTAAATATTATAATAGTACATGATTAAAATAAGTATAATTATTTATTATTATTCTTTGAATAATCAAGAAAATATTAAACAAAAAGGGAAAAAAAATTGAATTGGGGCTTTTGTAGTCTTTGCACTTTTCAATGCAGCCATTTCGTTATCTGTAAAACTGGTTTTTCCTTCGTAGATGAACTCTGTCAGTAAAACTCGAAATTCACTTTTGAGCTGGTATGTTACACAATTTAAGTTGAAAACTTTTATGATTTTTACATGGAAAACGATAAAAAAATTTCTTTTCTTTTCTTTTCTTTTTCTTTCTTTTTCTTTCTTTTTCTTTCTTTCTTTCTTTTTTTTTTTTTAATAGGGAAAAAAAAAACAAGAACTAAAAATTATGCGTCATATCATGCATAGGTTAAGTAATACTTTCCAACAAAATACTTTTAGAAATCTTTAATGAAGGATGATGTCTAAGTTAACAAGGTTTAACCTTCCCGCGAACCCAGCTTTCGCTTTAGAGTATAAGTGCAATCCCGGGACGAACTCAACTGGATCCAATTGGATTTCGCCCCCAATTTGTCAATTAGCTCACTCTATTGCCGGTATCTTTTTCAGTTTTCACGATATTTGACTGGTCTTTTTATATGAGTTGCTCTATCAATTTGACTACCAAATCAAAAAAAAAAAAAAAAAAAAAAAAAAAAAAATTATATTTTGGTTTGAGAAAACTGATTAATGCACTATAAAAAAAAATTACTCGGAAATGTTTCGGAAAATCAGTGTCAGCAAAATGTTTTTATGAATGCTTTGTTAAACCTCGGTAATACATTGGTTCCTCAGGTTTCTAAAAAAAGAGAACGTTTTTCGCAATCGTGGGTAACTCGGAAGAGGTTATTGTATATTTTTGTTCGTGGTTTCCCCATTCATTGTTGTGCATTTACGAAAATAAAATGTTATTTTCGTGGATTAAAAAATATATTTGTCTTCTTTTAGATTCACAGAAAAAAATAACACCTAAAACATGTAAAAAAAAAACCCGATTTTTGTTGAAAAATTCTTAGGTATGAGGTTACCCAATTTGGGGTCATGACACGTGCCTGCTTTGGTTACTACTGTGTATCCATTTTGGGTGGTGTCCAGAAGGGGTCTTAAGATACCAAAATGAATACACAGGTAACCAAAACAGGCATGGGTCATAACATGAACCGAAATTGGGTAATCTCCTACCTAAGAATCTTTAAACCCAAATAAGTATTTTTTTACCCGTTTTAGGTATTATTTTTTTCTGTACACGCACAAAATGGACCTTACAAAACTCAGCTGGATGAACTGGAAATTCCACTTATCTTTCACATAATCACTCAACTCATCTCTCTTTTACTTCAGCACAAAAATCCTCTGAGTGAGTCGAATAAAAACAAAGAGCACACACACAAAAAAAAAAAAAAAAAAAAAAAAAAAAAAACCTAAAATGGGTAAAAAAACACTCGATTTGGGTTGAAAGTTTCTTAGGTATGAGGTTACCCAATTTGGGTTCGTATCAAATTGGGTCATGACCCATGCCTGTTTTGGTTACCACTGTGTATCCATTTTGGACCCTGTTAAATACCCATTTTGGATATCTTAAGACCCATTCTGGACACCACCCAAAATGGATATTTAACAGTGCTCAAAATGGTTACACAGTGGTAACTAAAAGAGGCTTGGGTCATGACTCAATTTGGTATGAACCCAAATTGGTTAACCTCATACCGAAGAAACTTTCAACCCAAATAGAGTGTTTTTTTTTTTTTTTTTTTTTTTTTAAACTCATTTTAGGTTTAATTTTCTTCTGTGTGTCGGCATTCACTCACGGGTGAAACTTTATGTCTATCCTGAGCATATTCGAACGCTTCATAATGTAGTTAAATAACTGTACCTGAGTCGACCCGTGCAAGGATTTCATGCTGCAGTCTAATATTTTTTAGCAATATATAATAATTTTTAAAGACAGGTTTAAACTTCTGAAGAAATATTAAGGATTAAAAATATTTGCAACGAACATAAGTTCAGCCAGAATATCATCTCAATTATTCTATGAAAGTTACAGTAAAAACTGACCAAAGATAGCAAAACGCATGCGCGAAAAAAACAAAACAAAAAAACCCCAATCGTATTTTAACTGTATTAGATGATGACGTCATCCGCTTCAGGAAAGACCCAGGGCAAAGAAAAATAAATTTAAAACATATAAAATACAATTTAATTTAATATAACAAAGTCTACATTTTAGGCTACACGTGAAATATCACTGTTGCGATCGATCGATGATGTTTTTTTGTCTTTTCCTTCTAAAGGTTTCAATTTCAATTTTGCTTTTTAATCATAAAAATAAAATAAGTCCCTGCAGAGACGTCCCACTTTAATTTTTATTGTACTATTTATTTTATTTTTTATAATCAATGTTGAGGACGATATAATGCGATATTTTATTTTTTATAATCAATGTTGAGGACGATATAATGCGATATTTTATTTTTTATAATCAATGTTGAGGACGATATAATGCGATATTTTATTTTTTATAATCAATGTTGAGGACGATATAATGCGATATTTTATTTTTTATAATCAATGTTGAGGACGATATAATGCGATATTTTATTTTTTATAATCAATGTTGAGGACGATATAATGCGATATTTTATTTTTTATAATCAATGTTGAGGACGATATAATGCGATATTTTATTTTTTATAATCAATGTTGAGGACGATATAATGCGATATTTTATTTTTTATAATCAATGTTGAGGACGATATAATGCGATATTTTATTTTTTATAATCAATGTTGAGGACGATATAATGCGATATTTTATTTTTTATAATCAATGTTGAGGACGATATAATGCGATATTTTATTTTTTATAATCAATGTTGAGGACGATATAATGCGATATTTTATTTTTGCGACTACATTGATTTGAGAAAAATCTTTTATTTCATTTATGAAAACAATGCTGATTTAATTTCAGCAATTTTTAATCAGAAAACATGTTTAAATGAAATGTGAGTGTACTATGTCAGAAGATGGATCAAAACCTTTCGAATGATACCCCATTCATGGTTGTGCGTTTTCTAAATGCATAGAAAAAGGGATGCTGACAACAGAAATAATATATATGATTTATAAATCCTGTAGAATAACTGGGTAGTTTGTTGCAGTGATAACTTGTAAAATGACCGTTTTTTTACGGTGACACTTTTTACAGTGATCTGACAAAGTAGACCTTTGAAGTCCATGGGTGCTTATAGAAATAAATCTAGAGATGGACAAGATTTTGGAACACACGTGCCTGTGTTCCGTATCCTAGTCCATTTCTTTAGAATGGAGAATATAAATATGAAATATTCATGACAATTTATTGTATTATATAAATATTTGTATTTATACAATTTATTGAATAATTTTTGTATTTATACAATTTATTGCATATTATTTATTTTAAATGACAATTTTTTGTTGGAACTCCATGTGCAAGACAATTTTTAAACCTATTAACATAAAAAAATATGCAGAAATTTATCCAATAAGACAAATTAAATATTCAAAGATACATTTCTACCAGCATTTTTTAGAATGGAGAATATCAGTATGAAATATTTATGACAAGTTATTGTATAAATATCTATATACAATTTATTGAATATATTTTGTATTTATTTTGTATTTTTGTATTTATGCAATTTATTGCATATTATTTATTATAAATGACAATTTTTTGTCGGAACTGTGAAAGACAATTTTTAAACATTTCAACATAAAGCAATCCAGAAATTTGCCAAATAAGATACATTAAATTTTCAAAAATACGTTTCTACCAGCATATTTCAAAATGGTGAATTGGACAATTCATTCTTTTTTTATTTTATTTTTTATTTTATCAGGTGCGTGGGAGCTGTGTCCTCCTGAACCTCCCGCATAAGAAAAATTTAAAATAAATGAACGTAAAAAGAAAAATAGATATAAAAAGTGATTCCCTCGGTGGATTCAAAGGAAAAGTTTCTGTTTCTCTTACTGTGTAACTATCTTAAATCAGTTGCGAAGAATAAATTTATATCTATGTATCTATCTATCTATCTATCTATCTATATCTATCTATTTATATATATATTTTTTTGAAAATCTGAAAATTTAGAATGTCAAAAAATAAAATTTCCAGGCATTTCATAAAACAAAATTTCAAAATCCAGGAATTAAATAAATAAATAAGTAAATAAATAAAATAAAATAAAATAAAATAAAATAAAATATTAATAAAAAAAAATTTGAATTTCAAAAAATAGAATTTCAAAATACAGGAAGGTGCAATGATCCCCCCCCCCCCCCCCCAGCGTTTATGAAAATGACCGTTTTCTTACGGTGAAGTTCTTTTTATAGTGTATCCACAAAATGGGCAGTAGAAAAGCCAACTGTTGTATCAGCGATAAATGTATGAATTGAAAATTTCATTTCTCATTCACACAATCACTTCCAGCATTGTGAGTGGCGCGAAAACGAAGTGTCGGCATTCACTCGGGGGTGAGTCGTCCTCCTCAGGACATCCCTCACTTTATCGGGGCAGGGGGCGCGAGTTCGAATCGATCTAAAGAGAAGAGAGAAATCTCTCTGCTCCGTGTTTTCCACCTGTGAAGGGAGGCGCGCCTGCGTTCTGTTGTCTCACCAAGGTCGAGGCGCAGAACACCAGTGCGCGGCACTCTTCCCCCCGCATCGTCCCAAGACCTTAGCAGATGGGAAGCGAGACTTGCGACCCGCCCATCAGAGTCCGATAGCAATGTGAAGCTTCGCAAAAGTTTCGCCAACGAAGGATATTACAGGAAAACATGGTTTCTGTAGTAATCTTACTCGGAGTTTAAGTATAAATGCAGATTTTCTTAAAAAAAACAAAAAAAAAAAAAAACAGCTGTTTTCGAAATTTAATTAACTAAATTTTCTTTTTCTCTGTTGAGTTTGAAAAAAAAAGTAAAGTTTATTATTCACAAGTGAGTAAAAACAGTTAAACACCATGGGAAAGTGACACCATGGGAAAGAATTTTTAGTTAGGGAGGATATTGCCGCTGACCTCTCCGTGAACGTTCATGTGATTAAAATTTATCTTAAACGGGGTGTTTAGGAGAGCAGAGCCCCCCAATGAAAAAAAAACTGTTTCAACTCTACTTTCTGAAAACGCTTGTAGAGACACATTATTTATTTATTAGTATTTAATATTTCTTAACTGTTAAATTTCTTTATTCCTTTTTATGTCGATATGTCTTAAAAATTTTCTTGCACTTACAACAAAATTGAAAGCTTTAGGTGTAAAACAAGGTAACTATTAACAAAATGGAAGTTTCGAGAAATTCACGATTCAAGTTTTCTATTAAATAAATGAAAAAAAAAAAAATCTACAACCAATATTATTATGAATGATTCCTCTAAAACCGGATGATAGCACGGACTTTTAACTAAACATGTACAATGTTTTCGTCTCATAGATTTCAGTTTATTGGACTTATTGAATTTTAGTAACAAAAATTGATTGAATTTATCTAAAATTTATCTTTGATTAAAATGGTATGTTTTCATTAAAAAAAAAAAAAAAAAAAAAAAAAAAACAGAAGTTTTTTAGTCTAGGAAAATATAATATAACCAAGAACGAAAATTTACACCTCTACCCAGTTACTAACGATTTTGAAAAGCATTCTTTATCGTTAGAAACCTTGAAAACCAGTATATTTTCAAGATTTAAAGAAGCCTTTATGAAAACAAAGTTTGTTTTGCTGCTACTGATTTTTGAAAACGTTTCCAAATCGTTTTTAGGTGCGCTCGTAATTATATAAATACGTAGCACCTATAGTCGTCGTCTGGTCCGTCCGTCTGTCCATCTGTCCGCATATAAAAGCGCAAAAACTACCCAACCGAATGGTTTGAAATTTAATATATATTATCGTTGCAGAATTATGTCGAGACATTTCAAATTTTATGAATAATCGAATCAAAATTTAAAAAGATATTAGTAAAAGTTTTCTTTATTTTGTTAAATCCTATCATACGTAATCTCTATAATAAAAGCGCAAGTCATGTGACTGATAAAAACAAATAAGGGTAAACCACTTTTTTCATATGCCAGGCGGCCATTTTTATTCAAAATTATTTTTTCGAATAAAATTACATAAAAGTTACATTTTTAGAAAGATCGTTCAAAAAATTGTTTCCTTGAGAGATGAGTTACATTCCAAAATGTATAGATTCTGAGATAACTTCAGTTAAAATTAGATTAACAGCCGAATATCTCAATCCATTAAAGTAAACAAACAAAAGATTCATTCAATGTGAGTCATAGAACTATTAAACCATGGAGGTAATCATTCGGAAAGCAAGATCTACATCGTAAATTTTCCACCGCTGCCTGGTGTCGAAAAAAAAAGTTTCGCATCTGTAAACATGGCATATACATAATAATAATTTTAAAAAAGGCATCCTTAATTCGTTCATAGCAGACGATGTAATTCCTTTCACTGAAATAATAACGATGAGTTTTTTTTTTTATATTGTAAAACTAGTAATAGCACGAAACGAACGCACCTCATTTGTCACGTTTAACGTACAATTTCCAACTTGTTTATAGTATGTTAATCAATTTTCTCAATCCGGTTTTTCAGAAGTTATCTGTTCTCAAGTACACATGTTTATGTTTAACAATTTTTTTTTTTTTTAGAACAAACATGATAAAATTAACAGCCTTAACAATGACATTAAAATTAATATAATTTGGTCACTCTTGCATATAATAAACGCAGTTGAAAATGTTTAATTAAGAATAAATAGCATCTTATAAACCGGTATTCCAGTTTGAAAAAACTTATGAATACACTGTTAAACTACTCGGGAAAGTTTCCAAAAATTATCTTTGTTTTTACAAATGCTTCTTTAAATCTTGAAAATACATATTTATTTAAGAGGTTTCTAAAGATAAAGAACGCTTTTCGGAATCGTTAGTAAGTCCGAAGAGGTTATTGTCTATTTTAGTCTGTGATTATATTATATTTTCGCATATTAAGAAACATTTGTCTTTTTTTTTAGAATGTTGAATAAAAAAAGAACTTTGTATTCTTAAAAAAATGTTAGTTAAATATTTTTCCATGAAATTCCAAAAACAAATTAAAAATGTAAGTTACAATGTTCTACATACGAGTCCTTCAATTGTCTTGCACGGTGTTTTTTAACAAAAAATTCTTAATGCTAGCTCAGCTTGGAGATAGATTTTTGCTTTTTGGCACGTTGGCGAAGGTCTCCGCTGCTTCACTGTGATGGGTTGCTGCGGAATCGGGCTTTCCAGCCTCTAACGTCTAGTGTATCCGTCTGCGTGTGCGCGCGTGCTTGTTTTGCCGGTGAGAAATGGCCGAGGACTTTTCTGGAATTGCCGACTGATGATGACAAGCCGACATCGTCCCCGAAAAACGATGGGTTCGACCGCGGGTACCCTCTAGAACACGTGCGATTTCGGGATATTGGGACCCGCTGACGGACCCCCAATATGGCCTCTAGGCCTGGTGCGTCGAGCCCCACCACGGAGGGGCCCCCCGAAGTGATCCAGCAAGGGCATTTTTTCAGCAAGAAGACCTTTCACAAGCCCACCTATTGCCACCACTGCACCGATATGCTCTGGGGACTCATCGGACAAGGACTCATCTGCGAAGGTAGGATTAGACTCCAAAATTCAACCTCCCTCCCACCCCTCATTTCATTTTACTATCTCCAGTTACAGTGATAAATTCATTGACGAATGTCAGATGTTGATGATCAAGCAGAACCTGATTATTGCCTAAACAAACCATCATAATTTTTTTTTTAAAATAAATTTTTCTCCTTATATTAGCTGCAAGATTCTGCGATTAAATAAGGTGAAAATTGCTTTTTGAAAAAAGTGGTGCGAATTTGCCTAAGCAGTAGTCAAGCTCTGTGATCAAGTGCATGTTTTCTTTGTTCCTCTATTGATAATTTTTATTTTTCTTCCCCACTCAGGTGTTAATAATCTACCCCCTTTCAAAGATCATGTGATATACAGTGTGAAAACAAACCTCTTAATAACAAAATCTTTCTTTAAACGGAAAATTTTCATGGTTCTGGTGAAAGGTACAGCATGCAATTATACCTTCTAAGACAAAAACCTGTCTAAAATGGAATTTCTCCTCGTTCTTTGCGGTTCCGTCTTAGCAGGTTTTACTGTATTTTAAATTATACCATGTTTTCAGGCTAATGAAAGCAGTAAACAACTCTGTCGATAAAAAAACAATCTCGTAAAACTTCCGGCCCACCTAATTTCGATATATGACTAAATATGATTATCCTAAAACACACGTCTCTCCCCTCTTCCCCTCCAGTTATTCTGTACGTTACGTACTCATCGTCTAACATCAGATGCTGGTACATGAAATACATTTCTACTTATTTTTGTTAATAACTTCTATTTTTTTCCCTGTTCAGATATTAATCATCCATCTCCCTTCAAAGATCATGCGATATATTATTATACATCATACGACGTTTTTGAGGGGTTCGAAAACAAAAAACAATTTTGTCGCTATAAAAGAAAATTACATATTTTCGATACATCTAATTTTAATGCGTAAAAATGGAAGTATTATTCTTAAAACATACATTTGTTCCAATTCATCTATCGCTCTTTACCCCTTCCTCGCACCCCCACCCATTTATTGTGTACGCATTCATCGACGAACGTCAGATGCTGATGAATCAAGATCTTTTCATATTTACTTCTGTTGATTAATTTTTATTTTCCTCCCAGATGTTAGTAATCCAACATTTTTTAAAGATCATAGATAGTAAATATCAATATAGTAAAATCTATGAAAACAGAATCACTAGAGGCATAAAAAATCGACTTTAGGCATGTTTCCATCTTAGCAAGTATAATTTTACGTTATTCATTCTTTCCCCAGAGGGTGACTTGAAAATTTTTCATTTAAGACAGAATTCCGTTATAGACAGGATCTGTTTCCACAGATTTTATAGCAATTATGAATAATACGACATTTTTTCGGTAATTGAAAAAGCAATAAACAACTCTGTTCTATCGCTTAAAAAAATCATATTTTTCGCCCATCTAAGTTAGAACTATCCTTAAAAACATACATCTTGGCTATTCCCATTAACTGCAAACATTCAATAAGTATTTAATATATTTTAGCTAAATAAATTCTAAATGTACAAAATTCTACACAGTAAATATGAGGCATTTAATTTTAGAAAAATGTCCACAACAAACACATTAAATAAATAGTAAAACTTGTCTATACTTTATCCTCTGCTTAGAATTTTTTAAATATCTCACAGAAATTGTATACTTTTCAAAAACAACTTTTAAATTTTAAAAACTTGTGCTACGAACATTAATTGTGAACAAGAAATATTTTATAAATAATAATTTTAATAATTTAATATTCCTATAAATATTTACCTCCTATAAATATTTTAAATTCTTATTTTTCCTAAAAAATGTAATTATGCACAGAATTTCAAGTAAATTAAAAAAAAAAAAATCAAAAAATAGAAAACTATTGCCCACATTTAAATAAAAATAATACGAGAATAATAATTTTACCTACATACATACCTAGAGAATTTAGTAGTCAAACTTTAATGATTTATCAATAAATAAACACATAAAATTTACTTGAAATTCTGTTAACTTATTATATATAATCAATTAGTTTTTTAAAAATTGTTTTTAATGCAAGGCTAGTTTTTAAATTGCTTTTAATTTGTTTTCTAATATAGTAATTTAGTTTTTAAAAATTGTATTGAATGTAAGGCTAGCTCGTGTTTCGAAACCTACAAGTTTTCTGTCTGTCCGGCCACTGAAGAAAAACAGACAGTCTTTTGCCTGTGTAGTCTTAATATTTTATTGTTTTAAATGTTTATAGTTAATTGTTATTAAAAAAAAAATTATATACATCTTCTTTCGAAATGTTTAAAAATTTCATATATATATATATATATATAATTGTAATACCTTTGAATTTCAAAATACATTAAACAAGATATTGTATATATATATATATATATATATATATATTAAATTAATACAGATACGAATCAAATGATTATAATTCGCAACTATTGTTTGTAGAAAATAATCTAAAACATAAAAAAAATATATATATTGAAATGTGTACTCTTCCAATCTCCAATTCCTTTTCACCAGCCCGTCAGTTACTGTGTACATATTCATCACCAAAAGTCAGATGCTGGCGAATCGAGAGCAATTTTCTACTTAAATCTGTTCATATTTTTTATTTTTCTCCCTTGCTTATGTGTTAATAATCTATTTCTTTCAAAGATCAGCCGATTGCATCTAGTATGTATGTTCTAAATATAAACCGAAGCAGAAAAAAAAGTAAAAAATATATCGCGTTGTCGAAATAATATTCTAATGTAGTTCGACGTAATGTAGAAATATACGCAATACTATAATGTGTGCTTACATAATCGATATGATGGAAAAATCACAAATTTCCAGTCGTGGCTTTGATGGCGAACGTGAAATAGAGTTTTGGGACATAATTTTTTTTTTTTTTTTACTTAAAGTTTTTTTTATAAGAACTTAAAAAAAATTAATTAATTTTTATTTAAATTAAATATTTCAAATTTTAGCCAGATTAAAATTCTGATAGATATATACTTTTGGAGACTTTTCATTCTTGAGTACAATAAAAGAATAAATATTGATTTGTCTTCCGGATTTATAAAAGTATTTATTTATAGATAAATAAAAAAACTTTTTTTTTTTTTTTTTTTTTTTTTAAATGAGAAAAATCCAAACTTTATTCACGTTTAAAATTTTATATATCTACTGAAAGATATATACTTTTGCATACCTTTTCAATTTTGTGTACAAGAAAAGAATAAATATTGATTTGTTTTCGGGATTTACAAAAGTATTAATTTAAAAATAATTAAAAATATCTTTTAATAATAACTAATTCTTATAAATATTTTATACGAACTCAAAAAAAAATTTTTTTTAATTAAAAATTTCAAATTTTAGACAGGTTTAAAATTTGATATATCTGTCGAAAAAAAAAATATTTTTGCATATTTTTTTTCAATTTTGAGTACAACAAAAGAATAAATGTTGATGTGTTTTCGGGATTTATAAAAGTATTTATTTAAAGCTAATTGAAATGTCTTATAATTATAAATAATTCTTATAAGTATTTTATAAGAACGTAAAACACATGTAATTAATTTTTAAGAAAAATAAAATTTTTCCAATTTTAGCCTCGTTTAAAATTTGATATATCTACTGAAAGATACACCTTTTTGCATACTTATTCAATTTTGAGTACAAGAAAAGAGTAAATATTGATTTGTTTTCAGGATTTATAAAGTATTTATTTTAAAATAATTAAAATATCTTATAATTTTGAATAATTTTTATAAATATTTTATACGAACTCAACAGAATGTAATTATTTAAAAAAAATAAAAATTTCAAATTTTAGCCAGGTTTAAAAATTGATATATCTGCTGAAAGATGTATATTTTTGCATATATTTTTCATTTTAGAACACAATAAAAGAATAAATGTCGATATGTTTTTGGAATTTAAAAAAGTATTTATTTAAAAATAATTAAAAATATTATAATTATCTTATTTAAATGCAATCTTATAAATATAAATAATTCTTATAAATATTTCAAACGAAATCAAAAAAGTAATTATCTTTCAAAAATTAAAAAATTTCAAATATTTTAAACAGGTTTAAAATTTGATATGTCTGCTGAAAAAAAAAAAGATATATATATATATATATATTGTATATATTTTTTTCCTTTTAGAGTACAATAAGAGAATAAATGTTGATGTATTTTCGGAATTTACAAAAAATTATTTATTTAAAGCTGATTAAAATATCTTATAATTATAAATAATTCTTGTAAATATTTTATAAGAACTTAGAACGCATGTAATTAATTTTTTTAATTAAAATTTTCAAATTTTAGCCACGTTAAAATTTTGATATATCTACTGAAAGATGTATCTTTTTGCATACTTTTTCAATTTTGAGTACAATAAAAGAATAAATATAGATTTGTTTTCGGGATTTACAAAATTATTTATTTAAAAATAATGAAAAATAATTCTTATAAATATTTTTATATGAACTAAAAAAAAAAAAGTGATTATTTTTATTTTATTAAAAATTAAAAATTTTTAATTTTAGCCAGGTTTAAAATTTGATATATCTACTGAAAGATGTATCTTTTTGCATACTTTTTCAATTTTGAGTACAATGAAAGAATAAATATTGATTTGTTTTCGGGATTTACAAAATTATTTATTTAAAAATAATTCTTATAAATATTTTATACGAACTCAGGAAAATGTAATTATTTTGTTAAAAATTAAAAACTTCAAATTTTAGCCTAAATAATTCTTATAAATATTTTATAAGAACTTAAAACAGATGAAATTAATTATTTTTTAATTAAAAATTTCAAATATGATGATGAAAATCAAATGTGAAATACTATGAATAACTTATGGATTCGTCGGAGGTATAATTCATAAATATAATTCATAGTAAATATATGGTTTTTACTCAAATATTGTCAGCATTAAGACAAAAAAATGACAATATTACGCCTCTTATAACATACCGAAAACCCCCAATAAATGCGAAAATAATAATAGATCCATGAAATAAAGAAATTAATGATAGATCCTTAAATTAAAAAAAAAAAAACTGTAACGTATAAAAAACTAAATAAAAAAGGCATAACTAAACAGTGATATAGATATACAATTTAAATCAGGGAATTCAATTTTAACCTATCATATATTCTATACTTTAAAAAATACTCTTTTTTTAATTAAAAACATGGGTTTTTTCCTGCGAAAATTAATCCTGAAACATAAATATATATATTCTACATATATTTGATATATTTTACATAATTAAATTCTAAATTATTCATTCTATGAAATAAATATAAATTTGATATACTAATTTTAGTATAAGCTTTATTCTATACGTTTTTGTAAATATACAAAATAAATAAATAAATAAATAAAAAGTAAGAAAAAATAAACAAAAATACTATTTTTGAAACAAAATTTTAAAACTTATAGATTTTTATCTGCAAAAATTATTTATGAACTGCAAACATTCAGTAAATGTTTAACATATTTTAGATAAATAAGTTCTAAATGATTCATTCTTACAAAGTAAATATAAATGCGAATCATTTACTTTTAGACGAAATGACACATTCAGATGAAATAAATAATAAAACTTGTTTATAGTTTATCCTCTGTTGAGACTTTTTTAAATATCTCACAGAAATTTTGCACCTTTCCAGATACAACATTTAATATTTTTAAAATCTGTGTTACAAATATAAATTGTGTAACATAAACAGCTTATAAATATTTCTTAGTTTTCTTAAAAATGCATTTATGTACAAAATCTCAAGTTGACTTAAAAAAAAAATTAAAATATTTAAAACTCTTCTCCTCATTCAAATAAAAATATTACGAAAATAACACATTTATCTACATACTTTACCTGGAGAATTTAATAGTGAAACTTTAATGTTTTATAAATAAACGGTACTTTTATGTTAACCGGGCGCCAGTGATATATACATATATATATACACACATATTTATACATATATACACATGTATATATGCATATATACATGTACACACACATATATATATACAGTAAACCCTCGCTATATCGCGCATTCGACTATTTCGCTTATTTTTAGTTGTTCCCTGATAAATTTAGTTTCTGGAAAAAGCCTATGAAACTTTTGAAACGTCGAAATCTAAGCATGTAGATGAATGCAGTTAGTTCATTTTCTTTCTTTAATTTCCAGTGACAAGCAGATAATCAAAATAAACAACTCTAGAATCTTATTTTCAGAAAATACTATAAAATGTAAGTAAAAATGTACGGTTTTGTATGTACGGTTTTGTACGGTTTTGTATATATATATATTTAGCGTTTTACCATCTCTTTTGTGTTGAACTTGTAGCTTGTTTGAAAAAGTATTAAATCGAACACTTCGTTGCTTAATTTAGTGCTCTTTATTTCTCATTATTAAACACTCTGCTCGCCCCCTCGCTATATTGCTCGTTATATCTCCTCGATATATCGCGTTTTTTGTTATCTCCCAAGTAGCGCGATATATCGAGGGGTTACTGTATATATATATATATATATATATATATATATATATATATATATATATATATATATATATATATATATATATATATATATATATATATATATATATATATATATATGATACCTTTGAAATCAAAAGACAACGAACAAGTTCTTTTACTAAATCTGACCTATCTCTCTCTCTCTATATATATATATATAGTATATATGCTAACATAAAAGTACCAAATAAACAAATATTTAAAATTTTCTTGAAATTCTGTGCATAAATTGTTATTATATATATATATAATATATATATATATATATATATATATATATATATATATATATATATATATATATATATATATATATATATATATATATATATATATATATATTAAATTGATAGAGGTTCGGATTAAATGATTATAATTCTCAACTAATGTTTGTAGCAGATATTTCTAAGACATAAATAAGAAAAAAATACACTGAAAAAAGTAAAATATATGTGAACAATAAACGAATAGTTTAAAGCACCACTTTGGTAATTTATTGAAATGTTTGAGGCTAATTAAAGAAAATTAAAACAATGTTTTCAAGAGATTTGAAACAGTATTTTATAAATTTGAGAAAAAAAATACAACTTTTTATCACGTGGATTGCATTAAAATAGAAAAATATTTTTTTCTCTGAGATAAACTATTGCTCAAATCAAATATAAAAAGTAATAATAATTTATGCACAGAACTTCAATGAAATCTTGCAATGAATGCAATGAATTTTAATTCTATATAAATCATACTGTAAAATAAATATGAGTTGGGGGTATTAAATCTGTAACATTACTATTATTTTTTCTTTAAATGATATATTCCAGATAAAATAAACACCATCTAAGATAGAATAAAACTCATTATAACTTATAATAATAATTTATGCACAGAATTTCAAGAAAATTTTAAGTATTTGTTTATTTGGTACTTTTATGTCTGCATATAGATAGATAATATATTCTAAATACTATATATATATATATATATATATATATATATATATATATATATATTCTAAAAGAAAAATACCAAGACATAATACAAAGCATAATGTAAAAAGAAAATAATTATACTTATAAAATCACATAATTATTTACAACTTAACTTAAGAACCTGCTAATTCGGAAAAAAAAAAAAAAAAAAAAAAAAAAAACTAAGAAAACTTCATTTTAGTCTATCCTGTATAGTATACCTTTTTAAAAATACCAAAACAAGTGTAAACTTTTCGAATCATTTTTTTAATGTTTACGGATTCTGATGCAAAATTAATCGTGGGCTATAAATATTTGATACATGCTTTCCAGAAAAATTAGTTCTAGATAAATCATACTGTAAAATAAATATGAATTGGGGTATTCAATCTATAACATTATTTTTTGCTTTGTTTTAAACTTTGAACTTGAACTTTGAAATTTGAAGGAGTGATGCTTTGAGACCTATAGCTGCAAAGGCTGTTTGTCTCGAATGTTCCATATATTTTATTCACACAAACACATACATGACTTTGACAATTACATAAATCTTCTGGACGAGATAGCACAAGGAAATTATACAATACCAGAGAGTTACAACCACAAGGTCCACAAAGTGCGTGCAATGGAGCTGGCGGGAGTCGAACTCGCCTGTTTAATTCCTACGCTCTCAAGCGATTTTTTTTTTTTTTTAATGACACATTTTAGATAAAATAAACATAATCTAAAAAGGAGAGGACCAAGCTTGGTAATCACAGATTTTGATTATTTTTATATATGTTGTAGGGTAGAAGCCCCTTAGTCTCAGGTTCAATGGATTTTATACAACGCTCCTTAGTTCTCGAGAAATGGGGGGTCTAATATTATAACACAACTTAAATACTTACTTTGTAACGAAGTATCTACGTTGATCGTAGCTCAGTTGGTATGGCGTCTGCTAGTTGTTCCGAGGACCCGGGTTCGATGCCGGAACGCGCTACGTTTGTTTTTCTCTTTTTTTGTTATATATATATATACTTGTAATTATAATTTAATAATCTCAGTTTAAAATTTTAACATCGTACATTAATTATAATGTTAATATATTTAAACTTTAATTTAATTTATTTGATTTTTAAGCCATTATTAAACATTTCTCATCATTTAAAGATATATATTTTTAATTGGATCCATTATTGACAAGTAAAATTTACAAAATCGTTACAAAATCATACCTTATTTTATTAACTATAAATTAATTCAAAGCGCAAGCATACGTTTTACAAATTTAAAAATCTTTCATATGCAAAAAAATATGCTGTAATTTAATTCGTATGCTAATTTTTAATATAATTATGCTTCTTACTTTAAAAACAGAATAGCATTAATCATCGCATTGACTTCCCTTGTTAAGGCAATATATAATGATGTTTCTTTAAAATCACGAATTAACACAATTGTTCAATATCATTGCATATGGATACACCATATATGAAATACATTTTAAAAATGATTAAAAAAAATAACTGTTGAATGATGTTTTATACAACGATTTAGTTACAAATATAAAATGAATAGATTAACATTATAATTAATGCACAATATTATAATTTTTAATTAGGATTATTAAATAATAATTACAAGTATACTTATAAAACAAAAATGAGAAAAAGAAACGTAGCTCGTCCCGATCTCGGGCCCGTGGATCAAGGAGCAGATGCCATAACAACTGAACCACGACCAATGCAGTAATTTCCTTACAAAGTAAGTATTTAAGTTGTGTTAAAATATTAGACCCCCCCCCCTATTTCTCGAGAACTAAGGAGCGTTGTATAAAATCCGTTGAACCTGAGACTAAGGGGCTTCTACCCTACAACATATATAAAAATAATTAAAATCTGTGATTACCAAGCTTGGTCCTCTCCTTGTAAGATAGAATAAAACTTATTTCTAGATAAAATAATACTCATTTATAATTTATCCTTTGTATACACTATCCTCTGTATATCTTTTTTAAACACAAAAGAAAAATTTTAGGCTTTTAAAAAAATAATTTTTAAATGTTTAAATATTTTTGCTACAAATATAAATTGGGAACTATAAATATTTGATCAATATCTTTATTTCTTATTCGAAAAATGTAACTATGTCTAAAATTTCAACTAAATTATTAAAAACTTCAAGAACGAAAAACTAATGCACTCATTCAAACGAAAATTCTGCGAAAAAACACTTTTACACTACATATCTAGGGAATGTAGTAGTAAAAATTTAAAACATTTTCAATAAAAAAAAAAATATATATATTTTAGGAATTTGCTTGAAATTATGTGCATAACTTATTATTATCATTTTTTAAAAACTGATAGAGATATGGATTGAATACGTGTAGTTCGCAAATATTGTATGCATAAAAATATATATATTAAAAATTACGTTTCGTAAAAGGTAATTTTTTTGAGCGGGGATTGCAGAGCATGGAATATACTAGATACACGCTTTCTTTTTTTTTTTTTTTTCTAAAATATATCAAACTATTCTTAAATGATTCTTAAAGAATTAATTATTACAGATTAACTCTCTTAGTACCAGATTTTAATTTTTGATGAAACCTCTTAGTTTTACACGAGGGAACCAGAAATTTAATTCTATTAAATGTAGTTTTTGAAGTGTCTATTTGATTTTTTTTTATTTATTAAGTTTAAACTGTTATTTTTTTTCTATTTCGAAGCAAAAAAAAAAAAAAAAAAAAAAAAAAAGACTCTAAGGTTCTAGGAAGATTAATATTTATTTTATAGAATGTACATTATTCGGATATTTAATTTGTAATATAAATTATTTTTATTTTATCTAGAATATATGAAATGTCTATATAAAATATTTGTAGCCCACGCTATTTTTTTTGCTTCTGGAATTGTATAAAGTTTAATTTTTTGCTTTTCAAAATTGTACGATATTTCGAAAAACACCTTGCATAGAACAGAAAATAAAATCAAGTTATTTTTTCTACTTTATTTAAAACCAAAAAGATTTTCTGAAAATTCAAAATAGTGTACTTCCAATAACAGATGTAATTTTGAGAAATATTTATACGAAAAGCATTTTTTTGTAGATTCTATAGGTATTCTATAAATAAATACAAAACGCATAAAATTTTATAAAGATATATTTTGTCATAGCATTTTTGAAATGAGTACATTGGGATCAAACACCAGTTTTGAAATAATATGCTTATGATTATATGCTTCATATACAGGGTGTCACAAAAACTTTGACCTTCGCTTTTATTCCTGAAAAATGGATCATAGACATATATTTTAAAGTACAAAGTTACGTAAAAAAGTTATAGAATTTTATGAAATCGATTAAAATTTTCACGAGATTAAATTTTTATAAATACAAAATTTAAATTTTTTATACGGTCATTTAATAAATATATTATTATTATTATTATATATTATTATTATTATTATTATTTTAAATGCTGTGCCACTGTAATTAAAATTTCATAGAACGTAACTCCTTTTTAGTGTAGAAAGATAGACTCAACATTCGCGAGGTTTTTCTAGAACTTATAACAATCGCGGATGTTAAGGCTGCTCGTCAGTAAACTTCCCGATTCCCCTCGCTAGTGTTATTCCTATGGGCGTAGGATGCATTCGTATTTTTAAAATATCTCCTCGGAAAATTAATATTTTTAACTTCTGTTTTCTTTGTATTGTTCTTAAAGAATGTCTTTTTTTTTCTTAGTTGTCAATTTTTTTCTAAACTATATACTTAATTTTATATGAAATGTTAAAATCTTATTCAGTTTCGCTAAGATTTTAACACATAAAAATATAAATTAAGCACATAGTTTAGAAATATTTTGATAACTAAGAAAAAAAGAGACATTCTTTAAGAACAGTGCACAGGAAACAGAAGTTAAAAACATTAATTTCCTGAGGAGATATTTTAAAAATACGAATGCATCCTACGCCCATTGGATTAATATTAGCGAGGGGAATCGGCAAGTTTACTGACGAGCAGCTTTAAGGGATTACTGTATACCAGTATATCTTCTGTAATACTGCATATACACACTCATAATGTTTGTTAGTTTTAAAGAAACAGGTTAGTTATATGCAGACAGGGCTTTACAAATTTGATAAAATCTGATAGCCAGCAAACAATTCTAGTCACCAGTAAAAAATATTACGTAGCCCCCCCCCCTC
This sequence comes from Maratus michaelseni, assembly GCA_963931845.1. Lineage (NCBI taxonomy): Eukaryota > Metazoa > Arthropoda > Arachnida > Araneae > Salticidae > Maratus > Maratus michaelseni. The sequence continues at coordinate 28,682,387 of OZ007588.1, read as the reverse complement.
CTCCCTTTCCCCATCATTGATTTTCAAAAAGCACAAAAGTTTATGAAGTAAATGAAAAAAAATAATAAAAAGCATAGTTTAGAATTATTAGTTACATAGTTTAAAATAGTACATAATTTAGAATGACATTATAAACTGAGTTTTCTAATTAAACTTCTCAAAATTATATATCTTTTAAAATAAATAAATAAATAAATAAACTGAAGGCTAAATTAACCGGTATGTTTGGGGAATGCTGACTGACGAATGCTTTAAATGTCCAGCTAGGGGATAAATTAGTGAAGCAGGAAAACAATTTTTTGTCTATTATCCTATCGATGTCAGTCAAATAATTCGGATTTTATTATTCTAAAATTTGCAGATTAAATAACTTGGTCGCCAAATACAAAAACTTAGTCGCCAATAGCGACTTGGCGACCGCATTTGTCAAGCCCTGTATACAGACATATGTGAAGTTTTAATTCACTATCTTTAATAGATATTGCAGAGAGCATACCTAAAGTTGTAAAAAGTGCACTCTGAGAAAAAATTGAAAAAAAGATTTACATATATGTAATCGTAGTATTGTTTGTTTCCAAACGTAAAAACTCTGTTTAGAAATTTTCATACACTGCAAAAAAATAGGCAAGTGTTTCTTAATCTAGGAAACTATAATATAACTACGTACGAAAATATACAATAACCTCTTCCGAGTTACCCACGATTCCGGAAAATCGTTCTTTATCTTTAGAAACCCCAGAAAACAATATATTTTCTAGAATTAAAGAAGATTTTATAAAAACAAAGTTTTTTTGCCGTCATTGATTTTTGCAACCGTTTCCGAGTAGTTTTTACAGTGTATTAATCACTTTTATTTAGAGTTGCAAAAATCCGGTTTATTCCCAGGTTTATTTCCAATAGATCCTGTTTATTCCCAGGTTTATTCCCCAAAGACCTAGTTTATTCCCAAAAAAACCCGGTTTATTCCAAGAAACCCCGGTTTATTCTCAGGTTTAAACCGGGTTTTTTCTAACCTTTGCAACTCTAGTTTTATTAAACCGGAATATCGGTTCTCAATTAAACGTTTTCAGTTGCGTAACTGAATTTATTACACGCAAGAGTAACAAAATAGTAGTATTAATTTGAGTGTCGATGTTAATGCTGTTAATTTATCCTGCTTGTCTCTAAAACATGTTTGTTGAAAATGAAAATGTTTACTTGAGTATCAGAAAAACCGATTATGCCGGGTTGAGAAAACTGATTTACTATAAAAGTTAATCGGAAACGTTTCCAAAATTCAGTAGTATTAATGGAAACTTTGTTTTTATAGAGGCTTCTTTAAATTTTGAAAATTGATAAGTTTCTGAAGTTCATGAAGATAAGGAACGTTTTACAGAATCGTGGGTGAGTGGGAAGAGTTTATTGTATATTTCCGTTTTGTATAGCATATTTTCCGAGATTAACCCTTAAATTCCTACAGTATCAAATCTGCAACACTTTTTCTTTAACTTTCATAAATAAATCAAGTTCTTCGCAACTACTATATTTATATCGAAATATTAATCCTCTAAAAATCACATAAATATGCTACTAAATAAAGTTAAAAATATATCTTAAAATTTCTGGTGTCTAATCCTTAACCCTTCTATGCATGAATTTTTCTTTTAGAATTGTTTTTTTTTTTTTTTTTTTTTTTTTTTTTTTCATTTTACTTATATTAAGGATTAGACACCAGAAATTTTAAGATATATTTTTAAGTATATTTAGTAGCATATTTATGTGATTTTTACAGGATTAATATTTCGATATAAATATAGTGGTTACGAAGAACTTGATTTATTTATTAAAAGTTAAATAAAAAGTGTTGCAAATTTGATACTGTAGGAATTTAAGGGTTAAGAAGCATTTGTTTCTTTTTACAGTATATTGTGAAACTATATAAATTAATTATTGTTAGAATTGTCGGAGTTTGTTTTATTTGTTTAAACGCAAAATTGAAAATTCGAAAAGTTCAAGCATTTAATATGTCATTTGTGATTTTAAACTGTGAAAGAAAATTCGGCTTCGGCTTGGAATGGGGGAATCCTGTATTTTTTTCCTATACGTTAATGGAACTCTAAGTCCTTATGTGATTTTTATTTGTTCCCTTATGCATGATAAATATGTAAATTACTTTTAGTACTACGTAGATAACATATAAGGGCCCTCCAAAATAGGTTAAGACGACATCACGGTATTATAACTCGCATAATACAGTACTTACAAAAATAAATGCTAGTTAAAGGTTACGGGTGCCGATATGAATGTCACGCACGCAATGCCTAAAAACATTTTTATTAAGTATGACTATGATGTTCTAGAAAATCGATGCTACTGTGCTAAGGTAAATAAATGTTGCTTTAGTATAAAAAAATTTAATTTAAAAATTTTGGTTTTCAACTCCATTAAGTACAAATAGCGCAGCTCGAATTATTTCACATTATAACTGAATGATAGTATTTGATATTATTACTGCATAATCGAATACCTTATAGAAGGAATTTCGAATTCCCTACCATGGAGCTTGATTTGTTTAAATACACCTTAGTAGAAAGCTCACTCTGATCTGACCTTCAGGTATAAGCCAGGCAACCTGTGATTAATTATACTCGATATTTTGATATTCACATAAATTGGAAAATAGGAGTCATAGAAGAGCAACACAAATAACTATAACAAAATAAAAAATAAATAAATACCGATGAAAAGCCCCCAACCCAATGCTGCTCATTTTTAACAAATCTGCTCTGATTTATGTAATAATTTCGAAAACAAAAAGCGTGTTTAACATTCAATGCATTTTAAACTTATCAACTATGAATTAAAAAATAATAAAGAAAAATTCTTGTAAGGTTAATTCTCCCATTTAATTCAAATTAGCTGTGTCAAGATAGATAGTGTTCGAATTTCAGGGTTTATTGAAAGATGTTATGAAACAGAAATTATATTTCAAGAAAATTGAAGTGAAAGTTTTTTTTTTTTTGTAAATATTATTGTTTTTTTCTTCTTCTTCGTGGTATCACACATTTGAAGCATTAACCGGTGATACTAAACTGCCTTAAAAAAGCTTATTAATATTTAATTTTTAAATATTAAAAATTATTAATACTATCTAAATTATTAAATGAAAAAAAAAATATATTAAAAAATAATGTCTGATATCTTCAAGCAAGACTAATTAGTGTTATGATTTACCTTAGTTAAATAGTTAAATGTCGCGTGCTTATTTTTATTATATATATATATTTGTATATCGTCTGACAACTATTTTATGTTCTGACATCTGGCAATACCATATTATTATCATTTTTCTATTTATTCTATTTCTCGCACTTTGCTGCGTTTACTGTGGAGTCTTAAACAAATACGTTTGTTGTGTTAAATTCGAAGTAAATTACTTTCAAGTATCATTTACGGCATCTCCTATAACCCGTTATTATTTAATAATTAGAATCTTAATATTTTAGCTTTATCATAGGATAGATTACCTTCATCCATATAATAGAACAATTTTTGTGAAAGATGTAACATGGCATGTTTTTCTACCAAGTTCTTCCATTATTTGATCGAACAGTCGCCTATTTTGAATCCTCCACTATTGAGTTTGATTTGATTAAAATACCCATCACTAAGAAATCTCACTCTGGTCTGACCTTCAGGTATAAGCCAGTTAACCTTTGATTATTTATACTCGATATTTTTGTGAACGATCTATTTGATTGAGAGTTATCTTTAGACGGTGTCCTTCTCTGCCAGAACGTCCGCTTAGTGCCGCTGCTTTCTCTCTTCTTCAGAAAAACGCCATCGCCGCCACCTCATTTCGATCGAAGAACGCGATGTGTGCGAAAACATTTTCGATCTCTCTGCCTGGTCCATGATTCGATCTCGGAGAAAACAATAACAACCGCGAAAACTGCAAGAGAAAGAGATGAGGAGGGAAAAAAATCACTCCAGGAAGCGGGGGAGGAGAAAAACAATGAAGGTGCGATGATAGAAAAATAGTGAATTATTACGGAATGAAAGTATAAAATAATCAGTTTAAATCTTTTTTTTTTTTTTTTTTTTTTTAAGGGCCCCAAGTAAAGTTCATTGCCCGTAAAGTTTGTGAAAATGAAAAGAACATATCATACAATGCTGTTAGATTCAGAATAACTTGGCATTTTTTAATTGGCTATATATTTTGGTCACAAGTTACGTCATAAGATGTTCAATGGAACTTATAATCATAAAATTCTGTTTAGTTTAATATTATTCCAATAAGTCAGCAGACGATTTTTGAGAAAAGAAGTTTGTGTATTTTAAAAAATAGTTTCTAATATTTAATAATAATACTTAAAAAATAATAATAATCTCGTATTCTTTTTCGGTTCATAAATTAAAAAGTAGTTAGTTGAATTGCGTACGAATACAATTTCAATCTCCACTCTCTCTTTCTCTCTATTTGACCACAACATGATTCAATATCCTAGATAATAACAAAAGAACTACCAGAAATGTGACAGAAAAAACTTGGGGAGCGAAAAAAATCACTCCAGGAAACGGGGAAGGGGCACAACCAGTGAATATGCGATGTTAGAAAAACAGTGAATCATTATGCAATAAAAGTACGAAATAGTTTGTTTAAACAAATTTATAGGAAAAAAAGAACCCCAGGAAATGTTCATTCACACGTAAAGTTGGTGAAAATGGAAATAAATAAATAAATAAATAAATAAAACAAGTGGGTAAGTGTGATCGAAGATCGCACAAAGGGTTTCGTTTAATATTCCTTTCAAAATACTTTATCCTTTCTTTAATAAATCCAAATAAATTTCATTTAGCAACAACAACAACAAAAAAAAAAGTCATGTTTTTTATAAAGTAAAAATTTACCGGTCTATTTTTCGGTTTTTCGAATACCTAAACCAGCCCACTATTATACTCTGTCATAATAATATCTGTCATGCGGACTAAATGCGATATTAAAAAAAAAAATAATTTCACAATTAAACATGTTGTACACCTTCAAAATGTTTAAATATGCGAATATTTCCATAATCGGGTTTTTATCATGATTCAATACATTCCTCAAACTCATATATTTAATATTCTCTATTACTCATATGGATACTCGCTTTATATTATTCTCAAACATTTGAGAAATCCGTTAAACTCCCGATATGGCGTCAGATTAATTTTCTTTTTAATTCTCTAATGACGTAATGATGCTTTCTGTACATACACATACTCATACTCCTTGTATTATTGAGAAAACTTTGAAAATTTCCGTTTTATTACCAATATGCGTCAATCATTTTTATTTCATATTAATCTTTTATTCAATTGGTGAAACTTTTTATTTCATTTTCATTTTACACGTGGAAATCTTTCAATAGAAAATTAATTATTGTAGAAATAATTTTATTGTGGATTTTTAATTGTTGGCAACTGCTATAACGAAAAATGTTTAAATTGAATAGGAAAAGACTGTTAGATTTTTTTTTAAAATCTCTATTTATTAAAATAATATGATTTTTTCAAATTTTAATATTTGAGCTTCATAGCAGCTATTCAGTTATATATACACAAAGTTTCAACTCTGTAAGTTATATAGGTTCTGAGAACGGCTCTGTGATAGACAGACAACGGAGTGGAAGTACTAGGGTTTCGTGAGATGAACGAAACCCTAAAAAAATATCTTACTTCAATAACATACGAAGGTTTACAGTAAATTGTTTTCAATTAAGGAGAAGTTCTATTTTCTTTTATTCGGCTATCGAAATCTAAAACTGTTGTTAGACTCTGAACAATTTGTAGTTTGCGTGGTTGTCTATATATTTTTGTCTCAAGTTACGTCATATAATGTCCAGTGGCACTTATAATCATAAAATTTTGTTTAATTTAATATTATTATAATAGCTCCGCAGACGACTTTTGAAGAAAAGTAGTTTTTCGTTCATTTAATATTTTTTAATCTTGTATTTTTAATGCTTTAATTTATTTTTCGGTTCAGATATTTCAATTTTTATTGAAAATCATATTTAGTTGAAGTTGTGTTCGAAATTTTTTTGAACCTCTCTCTCTCTGCCTGGCCCATGATTCGATCTTCGAGAAAATAATAATAACTGCGAAAGATGCAAGAGAAAGAGATGAGAAGGGGAAAAAATCATTTTAGAAAGTGGGGGAGTGCCGAATCGGTAAAGGTGCGATGACAGAAAGAAAAACAGTGAATTATTATGCAGTGAAAGTATGAATTAATCAGTTTAAACAGAAAAAAATAAGAAAAGTTCGTTGACTCGCTATATTCATGAAAATGAAAAGAATGTTCTCATACAATGCTGTTAGATTCTTTATTCAGTTTGTAATTTAATAACTTTTACGCTGAATTTAAAATTAAAATTTAAGTTAAAATGTATAAACGAAGATATTTTCCTATAAATTCTGGAATACTTTATATCGATTTTTTCAAGGCGCTATATTTTGACACGAGTTTAAATTGATACATATCAAGCTAGAAAGTTGAAATTATCTATGATTTCCTCATTTAGATAGTGTGTTAAAATCTTTAATAGAATTTATTTTAATGAGACAATAACTTATAAACTTTTATATTTTAAGTAGAATGCAATTAATTAAGTCGAAATAATTTAGTCAAATAACTATCTCAGATTTTTTTTTCTCTCTGGGACAATTTAATAGTTAAAATGTATGCTTTTATTGTGTGTGTAATACAACAAACCTAGATACCTATTTTTTAAACCACAGAATTCTGAGATATTACAAAAAATGTACTTTAAATCAGATATTTAGTCTTCTCCATTGTTTAAAATTTCTCATAATACTAGTAAATTTCCAGATCAGGGGTCTCAACGACAATTTTTCAAGACATTTTAATTTTTATCTCACTTCACACAATATTTAACATAATGAAATCCGATTTAATAATTTTAGATTATTTGTACATTTCTAAGCATATCAGATTTCCGAAAGATTCAGAAAATCTCGTTTTTAAGAATGTAAAATTGGCTTGATTTTATTTAATTTTCTCTTTCTCATAGGCTGTGAAATTCAGTTGCTAGGCAACCGTTAAATGAAAATAGGGAAGAAAAAGAAAAATACGTATTATTCCAAAATTGTAAAATTGATAAATGATTTTTTTTAACACACATTGCACCAATTTCCATAAAAAATTATACAGAGAATAGCGAGTGGGCTGAGAAAATTATTAATAAAATTTCAAACCATTTTGATTAATTTAAGAGATTGTATAGCGAAAATTTAACATCTACAATGGAACATTTAAACCACCTATTCAAATGTGCCATTTTTATTTCAGTGAATGAAAAAAATTAACAATCACCTGAATTCCCATAGAAAAACATTATGCCGCAAAACAAAATGTTCCATGTTTTTCGAATGATTGAACCAAATTTAACCGAAAACTGTACAGCTCATTCCGGGTATCTCACTAACATATTTACGTAATTACAAACTAATTGAATGTGTTTCGTGACAGTTATCGCGAGACATACAGACAAACAGACATACAAACAAACCGACAAGAACCAAAGCTTTTCGGGTCTCCACAGTAAGTTTCGGTTGATGTTTCGGCAATAAGAAAACAGTTTGCGTACAAAAAAATTCTTAAAAAAAAAAATTTTTGATTCTTGTTTTATTTAACACATTAATGTAAATATTGCGAGTATTGGTTAAAATGTGTGTTACAGTCCCGGAAATTAGCAGATATATTTTTTAAACAATTACATAAAATAGTTTCATGAAAAGGTGCATTTTGAAATGAAAAGGCTACTTTTGAGAAACTGAACAATAAAGAAAAGACATGGTGCAATTAGAGCAACGAGTGAGCTAGAATCTGCTTCGATCATCGATGTATTATTAAATGCCCTAGCCTTCTAAACCCGCTCTTTGATGTATTTTACTTATTCAATTTTGCTTTTAAATTATTCTGATGGACTCTTTCTTAGCCAGGCTACCTACCCAACAATCTTCCATAGTCAGGCCACATGTCCGGTGAGATATATAATAGTAGGTCCTGGCCACTTATAAACAAAAGTAATATAGCATTTTAAAGGTAAATTTTCCACTTTTTTTTCATGAAAACCTTCCACCGAATCGATATTTTGGCGATTTTATTTAGTTACTTACCTTAACACAAATAGTATTTATTAGTTCATTTATTTATTTTCATTATTCAAAATAACGAATTATATAATAAAGCAAATCTTACTTTATGGTTCCCAGAGAGTTTTCTATCTTCTCCAAGCACGGTCCAGTCTCCGAGGCCAATCACCCAGAAAGTGGCCGTGCTGGCCACTCCTCAGAACCCCCATCCTCCCCTTTACCTTCTACCCCCTCTTTCTTTCACTACCGAACACGACCTGTCCGTTATAAGTGCCCCTTGTAAAAAGAAATAAAAGAAAAACTTTGTCAATCTCATTACACACGCGACCCTATTAAATTGCCTGCTCCCATATTGTTTCGGCACCGACTAAAAGTTGGAGCAATCGATTGCATGATTATCTTCGATTGGTCGCGTGTCTGTACATACACACATATTACAGGGAGGAAGAAAATATGAGCAATCTCATAGAGAAGTATTGGTTTCCGCAATAAAAACGGAAACTTATCACGTCCCTGTTTTGAAAAGGGGAAAATTATTGCGCAGCCACTTAGGTGTCATCCATCAATTACGCCAGACTTCAGGCGGTGTGTGTGTGTGTGTGTGGGGGGGGGGGGGGGGTTGTTCACAAAGTGTGCCCCGCAAAGTGTTCACGGATGATATGACAAGGTGTGGGGGGGGGGGGTAATAAAGAATTATACAAAGAATCGCGAATGGCCGAGAAAATTTTTAATACAATTTCAAACCATAATATTTGAAATTGTAATTGTTTAAAAGACGTATAGCCAACATAGTGAAAAAGTACCCAAGCCGGTACTCGAACCCGGGTCATCAGTATAGCGCACTGACGTTCTACCAACTGAACCACTTGGGAACGATACTCAGTTTGGCACTTTCTCACTATAACATGTTGGCAAGGCTACAAACGCAGCACAACTTGAGCCTCTGTCTGGTTTCTTAGCGTATGTATCTTCTTAACATTTGTAAGGGGAATTATGATAAACCCAAGAGATGATTATCTTTACAACTGAGCAAAACATTTCCCATCTTCATGAGCTGGAGAGATGCGTAGCTTATGATTACTATTCCGTCCCTGCTGTAATTAAATCATATACTTGGCCTCTAAAAATTACGGTACAAACCGTTTTTGTTTTCTTTTGTCAACCTTTATAGAGAAATTAATATCAAAACATTAAATTTGGTACTCAGGTGCCTCATACTATGAGACATTATTCTATTTTGGAAAGTGTGTGAAGTACATATTTTAAGTATATTTGCTATGGACGGTTTGCATTGCAATGGGCTTAGAAATATCTGTGATCATAGTAATAGAATTATTTTGTATTTTATATATATATTTTTTTATGTCAATTTAATGGGCATTAATGGTTATCCGTGTTAGTTTAAAAAAAAAATCATGGTTTTGATATGGACTTGCAGCACTTTCAAAAGGAATGATCTATTGAAAGCGTTGCTTTTCTTCGAATGTAATATAACTACCAAAAAAAAAAAAAAAAAAAAAAAAAAAAAACTAATATTTTATTTCAATATTTCACTTTTTTTTTTAAAGATAGTCTAAAAGCAGAATATCCTGTTTTTGTAAATGCCCGTATTACATTTTACAGATAAAAATAATATGAAAAGATAAATGTATACTAATATTACTCTCCACAATTAATACCAACTAGCTGTTTAATCCGTTCTACGCACGGGAGTTTATGAATTTAATTCTAAAACCAAAATTAAACCTACAAATCAGTACAACCAAATGTATCTATGTGATATGTAGAAAAATATTTTTCTACTACTGTGCCTTTTTTAATGAAATTTAATTTATCCTGTTGCTATGGCAGCAGATGGTAAAACGATATCGTTAGGGAATAAATAGAATAAAAAGTTTTGTTGGTGTTTGTGATAAAATGTTTTTCTTTATTTTTTTAAAAAGGGTAATAATTAAGCGCAATTAAATAATCTCTAATTATTAGCTAGCGAGGCAAAAGAATGAACCTTATTCCCCGCTACAGCTTCTTAGTATTGCAGCGTGACGTACGTAATGTGCGTATCTCACACATTGCAGTAAACATTTAGAACTAGTTAGAATTCGCGCGATTACGGCGCGTATTAAACATATATTGCGCATATTAAACATAAAAAAGACAAAATTTCGCCAAAAACATAAAAAAAAATAATCTATTTAAAACTTTTGATTTTTTTGCCCCAATCGTTCAAGGGCCCCCCTACCAGCAACCCGTGTGCCAAATTTCGTAGCCCTGCGTCTTGTGGTTTTCGAGTTTTTCAGGTTACGTAGATAGATACTCGCACAGATTTTAAAAGGGTAGATAATAGCAAAAAAAAAAAACTATTTTATTTTATTTCAAAATTTTACTTTTTTTTTTGGTTATTATCTAAAAACAGAGCATCCTGTTTTTGTAATGCCCGTATTACATTTTAAAGATAAAAGTAATATGAAAAGATCAACCTATATACTAGTATTGCTCTCCACAACTAATACCAATGCCTGGTGATCTGGTATACTAATATAATATATAATATTTCATTCTTCTTTATAAATACAATAATCAAAATATAAATTTAATTTTATAGAAAAACTATATAAACAAATTCCGTAATAAGTTGTATGCCTATCATTGTATTTCTTAATTTAGAGAGTGAAGATTTTAGAAGTATTCCTGATGAAAATCTGATAGTGCTTGTTAAAATCATGCAACATAAAAAATGTCCTTTCGGCCTGTACCGGGAAGAAAAGGTAGCTTTCATAGTCCATGTTTTTAAAAATTCGACTCATTTTATTCAAACTACCCAAAGCTAAAATGCCTTGAACCCGATTATAGAAGATTCAATCCCAGTTTTCGTTAATACTGAATTTGAATGCGAATTTCAGCATGAGAGTTACAGCATAACAAAAATCAGATTGTTTCAAAATGTCAGCCGCCCTAGAATTTCAAACTGCTCTATCTCAGCCATTTTTTAAGATATAGCCAAAACAAAAAAAGTTCCAGAATCCTTGTATCACGTTCTAACAGTTAACGGAAACAATTTTTTTCAATTTGTAAATTTTTGTGTATCTTTTTAAATTTTTAAAAGTTAAAAAAAAATTTAACTGACCGCCATTTTGACACTGACCGCCAACTTGTCCGCCACCTCGAGGCCTTGGTATGTCCTATACACATATTCAGTCACATCCAAATTGGTTCATAAATTATAGAGAGTTTCAGCATGACAAATGTCAGATATACATATATGATATATATATATATATATATATATATATATATATATATATATATATATATATATATATATATATATATATATCAACATTTGAACATTGGTTTGGGGGTCTGGGGCTCATGATCGATGAAAATATACCGAAATTTTCCGGAATTGCTTTCCTCCGAACGGCTGCAATAGGTAGCTTTTTACTTTTTGTATGGAAAGCTACCTAAAAATGGTCAAAACGTAACGCATCGCACCCTACTCCCCAGAACCGGCCAACAAATAGGCTAATGGTGCTTTTGTTTTAGCCGTGGTCGTATGAAGTGAGTTCGTTTGTATGTTTGTCTTTCAAGTTCATTCTTTCCAACTCATTTTCGAGCAATCGTCCAAAAGCATGGCTGTGAAAAATGCTAATCAAAAATTTCCAAAAGCATCGCCCTTTTAAAGGCAAGCATCCTTTACTTTCTCCCGCGGTCGATACTGATGAAAATTTCCACCACCCTCTCTAAACGAGAGATCGTGAGATAAGGCACTTTTTGTTTCGGAAAGGAGGAAGGGGAGGGGGGTTGCCTCAAAAGAGCTCTGCTGACGATGCAGGCTTTGTCAAGCACGGAATTGTTTTTCCAGAAATATTTATGCGTTTATTTTTATCGCAGTATTTCACCGGAAGGAGTCCAGGAGATGAGCAGTTAAAAGTTCATTAATTTTTTCTGTCCCTTCCAATAGGATTAAAAGTGAAAGTTCTTGTAAAACGGCTTTTAGAGAAAGAGTGCCTCCCCCCCCCCCCTCGACATCATTTTTGAGTTCTGTGATTATTTTCTGCGTCGCTTACTCATTTTAAGCATAATAACTTCGTCTTTCTGTGTGTGGCAGAATTTACGTGTGTATTTTATTGGCGTCACATACATGTCCGTACTCCAAGAATCCTATATATTATTTATCCTGTCAACATCTCTTTTTCTCAGAAAGTACGAAACGCAGAACGACGTATGAGATCCCTATGAAAAGATTTTGAAACGGCTTCTGACATAGTACACTCCCATTTCGTTAAAACATGTATTTTGATTAATAATTTGCTTTTAATTAAAAATTAAATCTAACTTGTTTTCATAAATGAAATGAAAGGTTTATTTATTTATTTTATTTATTTATTTATTTATTTTTTTTTTTTCAAAACAGTGTTGCTACAAAAATAAAATACCGCATTATATCGTGCTGAAGGGGACAGGGTACCTTTGAAACTTTTTTTTCAATTTTGAATAATACTGTAATATATGTGGTGGCACAATACTTAATACTAAAAATTAAATAAAATAATAAAAAAATTAATCTCGTAGAGCAGCTTATTTTACTAAAATTTAATTTTTTTAAAATTAACTTTTTAAAAATCTCTACTATTTTTATAAATATGAATATTTTTGCTTCGATTTTTTTCCACATTCATTAGAATATACTACATAAAACTGTGCATGGATTTTTAGATGTATGGGATTTTACATTTAATATAATTTTTTTTCTCTCGTGTCCATTAAAAAATGAAAGAAATTCAACAAACTCTCAATGTAAATATTAAAAAAAAAATAACTATAAAAAGAAACTTGAATGTTAAATCCATGCACAAAAATATTACATACACCATGGAGAACAAGTAAAAAAAAAAAATCGAACCTCTATCTAAATTAGCAAAAAAGCCTTAGTATTTATCGAACAAGCAAGTTATAAAAATATGAACATGGACAAAAATCAGTTTAAAGTTTTCATTTGCAAAAATAACATGTTTAAACTTATAACTTGTGTAAAATTCATGTAAAATTTTATCAAACACATAAATTTAAGTATACATAAACACTTGCATATAATTTCATTACATATAATAAGTTAGGCAATGTTTTAAAAGCATTAATCACAGAAAAATTAAAAAATGAGAAAATTGTCTCATTTGTCGTTATTTGTATAAAATTTTACTTACTAATAATATATATGCTGCAAGAACTTAAATAAGTTTCATATACATTTTGTATAAAAATTAAAGAACATCCAGGTTTCTATGTAAGCCCCTCATTTTTCAATTTTGAGGCATCTCTGTGTCTGCGAGCAAGCTTAATTTTTTTTCAGTGCTAATCCATACACTGTATACTTTTTAAACTATTTTTTTTCAATTTTGAATAATACGGAAAAATCTGTGGTGACATTATATTTAATACTAAAAAGTAAATATAATTAAAAAAAAAAAATTTTGTAAAACAGCAAAACAGCCTATTTTACTAAAAAAAAAAAAAAAAAAAAAAAAAAAAAAAAAAAAAAAAGACTTTTTAAAAATTCCTATTACTTTTTTAAATATGAATATGTTTGCTTCGATTTTTTCCACATTCTTTAGAAAATACTACATAAAACTGTGCATATATTTTTAGATGTATTGGATATTGCATTTAATATGATTTTTTTCTCTTGTGTATATTAAAAAATCAAGGGAATTCAACAGACTCACAATTTAAATTAAAAAAAAAACAACAACTATAAACTTGAATGTTAAATCTATGCACAAAAATATTAAATACACTATGGAAAACAAGTAAAAAAATTTTCAAATCTCTAGCTGAATTAGCAAAAAAGTCTTAGCATTTATCGAACACGCAAGTTATGAAAATATGAACATTTTAAATTCTGTCCCTGCGCATAAAATCTCTAATAACTTCTTTATTTTTAAAGATACAGCTTTGAAATTTCACCAGTATATTTCTAAAAGGTGTAGTTATAATTTAAGCCAATAATAATAATGATAATAAAATCGATATTTTGACCAATTTAAAGGTACTGTATCCCCTCAACAATGATTATAACAAAAATAAATAAACAAGTAATAAAAAAACCCAATTAAGTCAATTCCTACTTTTTAATCATAAATATATAAAATAAACCCGTGCCGCATGAATGTCCCACGTTATCTTTATTGAACATTATTTTATAATCATCGTTGCGGTATTTTATTTCTGTGGAATCACTCATTTGAGATAAATCTTTCATTTCATTTCTGAAAACAATGGGAAGAAATTTTCCCCCCATTTAAAATTAAAATTAATTAATTAAATTTAATTAATGACTTAATATTTGAAAAAACTGTATTAACATAAAGTGTCATCCACTACAAGTTTTAAAAAATGTATTTGAACTTGAGTGGATGAATAGAAAATATTTTATTAACGATTGAAAATTTGAACAAGATATATAGAGAGAGAGTGTGAGCTAATAGTAGGAATTTAATAAATAAATAAATAAAAAATAAATTGTAAAAATAAAGTGGGACATAGTTGCTGCACGGGTTTATTTTATATTTATGATTGATTATAAAACAAAATTGAAATTCAAATGCTCAATTTATATTTGTTTGTTCCATGCTTTTTCCCAAAACAGATGATGTCATAATTAATGATACTTAAATAGGGCGCTGTTGTTAAGAGAAGAAAGCTAGAAATATGACATCTGAAAAATGTGAATATTTGGTTGTTAAAAATTCGTTAATTTATTTATTTATACAAAACATTATTATTTGTATTTATTTTATATTTAAAAAATAAAGTAATCGATTTTTTTATTTATTAATTTAAATGCAAAAAGTATCAATAACTTAATTAAATTTATTCGATTAATAATTTTAATATATATTGTTAGAGAGGGTCAAAATCTCAATTAAAAAAAAACATGAATTCTAGAAAGTATACATTTTTTTCATTTCATATATATATATATTCCATATATATATTCCATAAATACATTTTTCAAAAACCACTATTTTATAAGCACTCAATGTTTAGTCTGGAAATTATGCTTCATTTCCAAAGGCTGCAGTTCACAGTTTTTCAAAAACATCTGTTGCAATGCGTTAATATGGCATGGACACTTAATTCCGTTATAACCATAGCAGTAAAAAAAATATTTTTTAAAAAACACTCTTTTATAAACACTCACTCAATGTTTATTCTGAAAATTGTGCTTCATTTCCAAAAGCTGCAATTCACACTTAAAAAAAAAAAAAAAAAAATCTGTTACAATGCGTTAATATGGCATGGGCCATAAACTCCGTTATAACCATAGCAGTAAAAATATATATTTTTTAAAAACACTCTTTTATTGACACTCAATGTTTATTCTGAAAATTATGCTTTATTTCCAAAAACTGCAATTCACAATTTTTCAAAAGAAATCTGTTGCATGCGTTAATATGGCATGGGCACTAAACACCGTTATAACCATAGAAGTAAAAATGTATTTAAAAAAAAAAAAACCTCTTTTATAAGCACTCAATGTTTATTCTGAAAATTATGCTTTATTTCCAAAGGTTGCAATTCACAATTTTTCAAAAACAAATTCTGTTGCAATGCGTTAATATGGTATGGACACTGAACTCCGATATAACCATAGAAGCAAAAATACTTAAAAACAAGTGGATAAGTGTGATCGAAGATCGCTCAAAGCGTTTCGTTTAATATTCCTTTCAAAACACTTGATCCTTTCTTTAATAAATCCAAATAAACTTCATTTAGCAAAAAAAAAAAAAAAAAAAAAAAAAAAAGTCATGATTTTTATAATGCAAAAATGTATTGGTCTATTTTTTCGTTTTTTCGAATATCTAAACCAGCCCGATAGCCGACGAAGCCCGCTATTATATTCTGTCATAATAATATCTGTCATGCGGACTAAATGCGATATTTAAAATAATTTTAAAATTAAACATGTTGTACACCTTCAAAATTTTAAAATATGCGAATATTTCCATAATCGGATTTTTATCATGATTCAATATGTTTCCCAAACTCATATATTTACTATTCTCTATTACTCCTATTGATACTCGCTTTGTATTATTCTCAAACATATTCTGAAAAATTCGTTAAACTTCCAATATGATGACAGATTTTCTTTTTAATTCTCTAATGATGTAATATTAATCTGCTTTGTGTACAGCGCGCTACAAGTAGCGAAACTACAGTAGCCGCTACTTTTTCTAGTAGTTTGTAGTGTAGTGCGCTACATTAAAAAAATTGTAGTGTAGCGAGTAGCGCGATACAAAATATCAGTAGTTTGTAGCGAGCATCCACGCTACTTTAGGAGGGAGGAAAAAAGTGCCAATCTTCAAATCACGTGATCATAACTCGTTTCTTTTGTGTGAAATATGTTCTCTGCAACAATTTGCGAACGTCAGCGGCAAATCTCAGTTGCAGTGTCATAGATTTTTTCCATAGACGACGGGCACGATCAAAAATTAACTGTCATTTTCATAGTTTGGGTGTCAGAAACTTCGTGTATTGTCATTTAAATCCATAGAAATCTTCTCAATATAATGTATTTTTATACGACTGCGATTGTTTTAATCAAAATATAGTCGTCTGGCTATGTTAAGTCTTTATCTAACTCTAATTTCTACTCCCTTTTGCCTCCCACCCCCAGCAAGCAAAGAAATGTAAAATCTTTATTTAAAAAAAAAAAAAAGAAAAAAGAAAAGAAAAGAAACAGGACGCACTCATCTAATCATAAATCATCTAAATTATCCCTAACCTCTCAAATTCCCGCTTTCCTCTTGTAGCATACAAAGGAATTTAAAATATTTTTAAATCTTTATTTTTATACAAAAATAGAATCTTTCACTCCATTTATTGCTCTCTAATGACAATAAATAAAAATTATTTCCCTGTCCCCAAAATTTACGTCATATCCAGCATACAGTTTCAAATATTTAAACTCTTTATTTAAAAAAATGGCCACATTCGTTTCTACCTAATAATAATATATAAGTAATCATCTAAATTGTCCCCTAACCTCCCTTAATTTACTACCCTCCCCCAAGCATACAAATAAATCTAAAATCTTTAAGTTATTTTTATTTTTATTTAAAAAAAAATCTTCTGCCCTAAACAGTGGTCTGTAGTGACGATAAATAATCAGTAATATAAATTATCCCCCTTCCCCTAAAATCTCTCCCACCTCTCCATACACAAAATTTAAAACTCTTCTTTTTTTTTTTTATTATTTTCTGTCTAGTAACATTAAATAAATAATCAATCATCTAAAATATTTCCTTCGAACAAAATTTCTGCTCGCTTCCTGTCAGTTCAAAATCGTTAGAACTCTAATTAAAAAATATATATATTCTAAAAAGCACAGTAAAAGAACAGGTACACCATTTTATTATTAGAAAAAAGTGCACTAGGAAGGAATGATTTCTGCCTTCAAACAAACTAGCAGCTGAAACGTAAAGCGTTAGCATGCCCCCGATCTATTATTTGCTGGATTTGCTGATAGAACCACAAAATACTCACTCATAAAAAATTATTCATTTTCTTGCTGGCAACCCTCTGTCTTCTTACTCATTATAAGATCTTGTTTTTTTTTTAATGTGGGGATTCTTCTTTTGAGATTGATGTAATAGAATGATCGACAAAAGTAGTATAGACTGCCCTGGTCGGCATATAATGAATATTTTGAAGTTATAGAACAACAAGAAAGTGGTAATTATTCTGTAGCATGTGAACTTTGTCCAATTAATAAGAAGTTATCAGTATCAAAATCATCTGCTTACCTGAAGTTGCACATAGCGGTGAGTTAGCATTTTCTTTATTAATAATAATTACTGGATCGCATCTCGCACCGAATATAGAAATCATTATTTAAATTATTATTCAATTGTAATTACTTTGTAATCGAAAGACGTTTCCCATTATTCTTTACTTTATTTTATTTTATTTTTTGGTAAAGACAGAAGATTTTTCAGAAAACACTGTCAAAGTCGGCATTTTAAACCGAATTTTCGACGCCGCAGCAGAGGAAACGGAAAAAACGTGACAGGAATCACTTATAACCCGATAAGTAATTTATTTATCAAAAAACGGAAAACTCATTTCGATTCCAAATCGCTTCCATAGTCAGGTCTGCCAATTTTATGTCTTTGCGTTTAAAAATGAGTCAGATAATGTGTCAGAAAGTTTCGCGTTGTTGAGCAAGGAATTTGAGAACTACCTTAAGTGCTACTGTGCTATATCATTCTCATAAATTTGTAAGATTATTATAATTTTTGTTTTCAAATTTCCTCTTTTTAACACTTTCCAATATAATTAAAAAGTGTGAACCACCTTAAGTGAGTTTTTGGAACTCTCTCACCAGTGAATTTGGTAGTCTGAGAATGAAATATTTTAAATATTCGGTGTGAATGTGATATAAAAGAAAAGATTTGACAAAATTTTGGGGTTGACAAAGCTTTTGGAAACAAGTGTATTTTACTAGAAAACCACTTGTCGAAATTGAGGCTTTACCAGTCGAAATTGAGACACTGTGCTAAATCACTCTCATAAATTTGTAAGATTATTACAATTTTTCTTTTCAAATTTCCTCTTTTTAACATTTTCGAACATAATTAAAAAGTGCCTATGAATTCGTTTTGTCTGTCTGTCCGTGCTCTAACTCTCGTAAATATACTCAGACTGCCATGAAAGTTTTATATGTTATTGAAGTTTACCATTGAATGTTTAGTATTGAAAATGAAGTGTGTAGCATTTATAGCTCGCTTACAGGGACATTCAAAAGAATTCTGTTACATTATGGTCTATGGGGAAAAATCGTTTGCGGTGCATTTAATTAGCGATGATAACTAAAGTAGCGAAAAGTAGCGAAATAGTAACTACTTTTGAAAAGTAGTTTGTAGTCGCTACTTTTTAAAAGAAGTAGTTGTAGTTGTAGTTAACTACATTTTTCATAAAGTAGTTGTAGTTGTAGTTCGCTACAAACAAAAAGTAGTTTTTCCGACCCCTGTTTGTGTACATACACATACTCATACTCCTTGTATTATTGAGAAATGTAGGAAAATTTCTGTTTTATTACCACTATGACGTCAATCATTCTTATTTCATATTAATATTTTTTTTAATTGGTGAAACTTTTTATTTCATTTTCATTTTTCAAGTGGAAATCGTTCAATAGAAAATTAATTATTGTAGAAAGAATTTCATTGTGGATTTTTAATTTTTGGCAACTGCTTTAACGAAAAATGTTTAAGTTTAATAGGAAAAGGCTGCTAGAATTTTGCTTTTTTATCTCTATTTATTAAAATAATACGATTTTTTTTAATTTTAATATTTTGAGCTTCATAGCTGCTATTCAGCTAGATATACACAAAGTTTCAACTCAGTAAGTTACGTTTCTGAGAATGGCTCTGCGACGGACAGACAACGGAGTGGGAGTAATAGGGTTTCGTGAGATAAACGAAACCCTAAAAAAAACACTCTTTTATAAACATTCACTATGTTTATTCTGAAAATTATACTTCATTTCCAAAGGCTGCAATTCACAATTTTTCAAAAAAATTCTGTTGCAGTGCATTCATATAGCATAGGCACTGAACTCCATTATAAGCATAGCAGTAAAAATATATTTTTTTAAAAACACTCTATAAGCACTCCATGTTTATTCTGAAAATTATGCTTCATTTCAAAAGGCTGCAATTCACAATTTTTCGAAATTTTTTTGTTGAAATGCGTTAATATGGTAGGGGCACTAAACTCCGTTATAACCATAGCAGTTATAACCATATATATATATATATATATACACAGTATCATTGATTATCTCTTTGGAGATTTAAGTAGAATAGAACTTGATATGTTTTTTGAAATTCATAGATATTATAATTATATATATATATATATATATATATATATAAACATTTTTTTATAAGCCCTCAATGTTTATTCTGAAAATTATGCTTCATTTCCAAAGGCTGCAATTCACAATTTTTCAAATTTTTTTTGTTGCAATTCGTTAATATGGCATGGGCACTGAACTCTGATATAACCATATAGCAGTAAAATTATATATAAAAAAAAACACTCTTTTATAAGCACTCAATGTTTATTCTTTCATTTCCAAAGGCTGCAATTCACAATTTTTCAATAAAATTCTGTTGCTATGCGTTTATATGGCATGGGCTTGGGCACTGAACTCCGTTATAGGCAATTCCCTGCTTTTTTCATGGAGTTCCATGCTTTTTATACGCTTGGTAGAAAGTGAGAGTTGGTGAATTCAATAAAAAAAAGTTATAATTTTTGCTCTGTTTCTTTTTTTAAGATTTGACAACAAGAAAGAAAGAAAAAACATTACTGAATCTATGTATTCAAGAGTTCTAAATTGTTTTCTTAATGTATAATAATAATTAAATTAATATTAAATTATTAAATGATAAAACAGGATATATATATTAAATGATTTCACTCATTATTTTTTATTTTTATTTTCTACTTTTTAGTATTTAAAATATTACGTCGTTGCAAATTCAAAACCAGTTGGCCTTTTATGGCGAGCGTGGTTTGGCGCATCATTAAATCCTAGTGTGTTTAGTGTACCTTTTGATTACGGGCTAAGAATGGCGACAATTTTTATATTCACTCGCACCACAATTTACAAAAGAAACTAGTATAGGATGCGCCAATCGCAAACATTTCTTCTATCTCATACATGCCCATACTTCAAAATTCGCTATCACAGAGTCAATGAAAATGGCACAAAAATCGCTGTTGCAGCGCTCCCTTCCGGGGAATATCTACAAATTCAAGAAAGGCCTGCTGCCCATAGTCACAAACCTATAAAAAAAAATGGTTCAATTCTATGCATAACTTCATACACTTTCCGATGGTACAATAATGAAAATGACTCAAAAATCGCTATTACAGCGCCCCCTTTGGGCGGATTATCTCCAAATTCAAGAAGGACTTGCTGGCCATAGTCACAAACTTATATATAAAAAATAAAAAAAAAATGGTTCAATTCTATGCATAACTTCATACGCTTTTCGATGGCACAATAATGGAAATGACACTAAAATCGCTATTACAGCGCCCCTTCCGGTGGATTATCTCCAAATTCAAGAAGAACCTACTGGCCATAGTCACAAACTTATATATAAAAAAAATTGGTTCAATTATATGCAATAACTTTCATACATTTCTCGATGATACAATGAGAAAGGACAGGCGAAGAGACAGACATTTTCTATAAACATATTTTTCGGGATTTCTGACTCCTAAAATGTGTAAATCCGTCAAAAACCGGAAGTCGAAAAAAAATTCGATTACGACACTTTCTTCTATTGTAGATAGAAAAAAGTAAAAAAAAAAAGTGGTAGAATTCTCTTGAAAATATTCTTAGTATAATTAAGTGTATGGCAGAACTTATTTTTCAAAAAGTGTACGAATAGAATAAAGAAAAAGTTGGAAATTGTACGTCATACGAGACAAATGAAGTGCGTTCATACTATAACTAGTTTCAGTGAAATGAATTATGTCGTCTGTTGTTATGATAGGATTCATTTCCGTACAAAACAAGTCCATTTTAAGTTGGCAACATTTTATCTTTTGTGGACATGGACTGGAAATTCCTATGGGAAACTTAAGCCTAGCTTTGAAAATTTCAGAACTTGAAATGCATATTTAGACTATTTTTTCATTTAATATGTTTTTCTCCAAACATCTATTCAAAAAGCTGTCGGTAGATTATAGGATGGCTATAATGAAACAATTCTAGTCTACAAATTCGGTTTTTAAACTCAGTCATACGGAAATAATAGGACTCCATCTGAAATAGGACGTAATAATCACCATGACAACCTAGAATCATGACTTATCATGGGATATCACTGAATTAATTACGTATTATAGGATTTAATAGAATAAATAACGTGACTATAACTTGGTCATAGAGGTTATAAAATGTAATATACGTCCTATATGACTATAACGACATAGATGTCAGATAATTTGGCGATACATCTCGGTCGCTTGGCGATGAATCCTCGAAAGCTGCTATAACAAGGAAGTACCGAATTTTTAAAAATTCAAATTACTTAAGAAATAATTTTATTAATATCTTTTTAAGTTTCGATTCAATTTTAATAAAATTCGAAATGACTCGACAAAATTCTACAATGGTTTTATATATTAAATTTCAAACCATTCGTTTGGGTAGTTTTTGCGCTGTTATATGCGGACAGACGGACGGACGAGCAATTCCGGGGGTGGCCCGGGGGGACATCCCTCCCCCCGGAGCATTGAAATGTCCTCCCCGGAAGATTTGAGATTTTATACTTTTAATTGTTAAAAAGTGCAATTTCCCTCCGGAACTCTACAATGTCTTTCCCGGAGCCACATAAATCTCTCCCGGAGAAAAGTGTATGAATTCAACACTACGACGACAATAGGTGCTACGTATTTATATAATTAAAAACGCACCTAAAAATTCACTGGGACAACATTTGTCTCGACCCCGGTAATCAAAGGGTTGATAAATATTTCAAGAATCATAATCCGCCAAAGCAAGCGTGTATTTCGCATGCACTTAGTAGAAATTCTTAAAAAAGCATGACCCCCCCCCCCCCCCCCCCCACACACACACACGACTTAAAATCGAAAAGGAAAGCTTTTTTCTTAAATAAAACTTTCTTATTCTACTCCTACGTTTCTTCCCTAAGGAAAATAAATAAATAAATAAATAAAGGAAGAAAAAAAGATCCTTTTTGAGAATGGCCTTCCTCTTTTATGAAAGGAGACGGCTGCGACGTGCTGTTCCGGCCTCTATTTGTGCGTTTTGCTTTCGAGAGCAGTTTTCTTGTACAGCCAGCCAGCACAGCAGTCTGATAAATGGGAGTGAGTGAGTGAAACGTTCCTCTGCCCGATTCCCGGTGAATGAATCCGATTCGATCGATTCAAGGGTCCGCTCTACTGCGAAGAACGGGGGAGCGGGGCACCGGCATCATGGACGGGAGCGCGGAGGGTCGGACGCACAGAGGATCATCACCTCCGAAGACCTTCGGTGGATTGGAAGTCTCCGATGCCCAGAAATGTTTTTATTATTAAGGTTGTTAGTCAGTCAGCTCCCCAATTCCCCTCGCTAATGTTAACACTAGAACTACCGGAAATTTTACTCAAGTTTTTTAAAACTACAGGGTGTCCCCTGTAGTCTCCGTACAACTTCAAAAATTTATTACAAAAAAATAATAGGCCTACAGCAAAAATAATTACAACAGGAGTAACTTAAAAAGTTTTTTTTCTACTACCTTAGTATACTTCAACATGAGATCTTTTCGTTGCACGAAGAATATCAAGTCGATATTCCAGTTCCACCCGCGTGCGTTTACTGTACGCACTGTTGTAATTATTTTTGCTGTAGGCCTATTATTTCTTTTGTAATAAATTTTTAAAGTTGTACGGAGACTTTTGGGACACCCTGTATTTCACGCCAGAAATTTTATTTAAAATTACTTAACTAATTTATTTAACGTATTTCTGTGAGTTTTATATTTAATTTATTTTAAAAAGAAATTTCTGGTTCAAATCGGAATACGTATATTCATTTGGTAACCGTCAAAATGACGGCTCATGGTAGTTCTAGTGTTAAACCTATGGGTGTAGGATGCATTCGTATATTTAAAATATCTCCCCAGGAAATTAATATTTTTAACTTCTTTGCTCTTCGTAAAGAATGTCTCTTTTTCTCAGTTGTCAAAATATTTCCAAATTATATATTTAATTTTATGGGAAGTGTTAAAATCTTAGTCAGTTTCGCGAAGATTTTAACATATAAAATTATAAATTAAGTATGTATTTTAGAAATATTTTGATTAAAAAAAAGGAATCCTTTACGAAGATGTACACTTAATTTATAATTAAAGATTTATCAGTAGTATGCTTCCTTAAGAACTTAAACATTTTCTGATTGTTTTCACACTATAACAAACAAGAACAAAAAATCATGCGTCAAGCATAGATTATGTAACATTTTCGAACGCTTCCAAAATAATTTTACAAATTAATACCGTTTAATAAGCAGAAAGATAACATCTATGTAAACAATTTGGAAAACGCATAACATATTTAAAAACGTAATTTAAGGAATTTTCAAAATATATTTCCAACATATACAATATTCGGAAAAATATCCGAATACTTTTATTCAGCCCTGTATAGGATCTATAGATTTGTTTATATACTACATAGGATACTAAATTTTAGTTTAATTAGAAAACGCCTACCACAGTTTAAAATTCTCCTTCTGGAGTTTCTGTCAATAAACGGAAATCTGTTCGCGAACTTTTGTGCTGCCCTGTATATGAAATACAGAATTTATACACACCAAGTAATAGACAAAAAGTGAGTTCAATTTAAAATCGCGTTCAGCAACTTAAAACGCACTTCCAGGAATTATTGTTAACAGACAGTAGAGAATTCTTTTGTGTGTCCCTGTATATGAACGATGACTGCTATACACACAATATTCTGTAGTAAGCCTCTTGTAATGCACCTTAGTGATATATATAAATTTCAATGCGTTTAAAATAGTGAAACATTACTTAATTAAACCGCAAGCGATTTTTCTCCATAGACGTAATGTAACGGAATTCTTTTGACTGTCCCTGTAAAGTACCTATATGTGCTATGCACACCCTATTCTATATTAAGCTTCCTGTAATGCACCTTAGTGATATATATATCAATTACAATGTGTTTGAAATTGTGTAACATCAGTAAAATAAACCGCAAATGATTTTTCCCCATAGACCGTAACGGAATTCTTTTGAGTGTCCCTGTAAAAAAAACTATAAGTGCTACACACTTCAGTTGAAATAGGCAACGTGCTATAGATAACGACAATAACATATAAAAATTGCAGAGCAATCCGAGCATATTTACGGGAGTTAGAGCACGGACAGACGGCCAGACAAACAGAAGTCATAAACACTTTTCAACTAGGTTGGAAAGTGTTAAAAATTGTGTATAGGAAATTACGGTCGTAATCTATTTACTCAGTCAAAAATACAGGGCGTGTTACTCCAGTCCAAACCCAGCTTTTTGCGAGACTCGATTGTGTTCGTTAGTATTGGGTGTTTCTTAAAATAATTGTAACAGTAATAAAGGTATTTTAATGAAATTTTCAACAGACTTACACTGTTTTATGTTAACCGCTGGGACATTATGGGAGAAGACAGTAACTCAGTCAGTGACATCGCATGTAATGGGAATTACATTGTGAAACATGGCTTGTCTATAGTTCAGGACTGTTTGGATGCCCCTGCTACCACTGCTCGTGATATCGTTAAACTTTACACGAAGGAAGATAAATCTAGAGCAAATTTGTTAAAATTCCTGCATTATCGTTCTGAACGAAAATCCGTTATTCTGAATAAATGTGCATGTATGTGTTCAGGCATGCTCTGTTAAAATTTTGCAGCAAACTGTCCAGTCATTTGACCGTTTTTATAGAAAACAGTTGCATAATCGTAATTTAACTCTATTCTGACCATTAGGGCTGAGCGATATATCGATAAAACCGATATAAAATGCATATCGTGATACCATCAAAAAATCCTACCCAACAGTATATCGCAAATATCATAAATTTGACGAAAACCGTGAAAACCACGATAAAGCTCTTCCTGGTCTTCGAGTATTCATGAATACGAACGGTGTGAAATCCCCCAGCCTAAGCCATGATATACCGTATTCATGAATACTAACGGTGTGAGTCCCACCATGATATACCGTATTCATGAATACTAATGGTGTGAGTCCCACCATGATATACCATATTCATGAATACTAACAGTGTGAATTCTCGCAGCTGAAAAAGTTTTTGAAAAGAGGAAGGGGGATTTTCGCCAGCGACCACTAAGAGTGGATGATATATTGTTTTTATGGTATTGACGGTGCAAGCTGAACCTCTGAGCGCATGCGTGGGATTTCGCATATGCTTTTATTTCATTATGATATTTAGATTTTGCCGGTGTGGATGAATATTCGCTCTTGTTGTTGAACAATGTGTGAATTAGGGTCATAAAGAAAGGAAGTACTTTATTTGTAACAGTTGATTTAATGGGACAAATGAGCAAAGAATAATTCCGACATGTTTTTATTTGTTTTTTATAATTATTTTTATACTAAGAAAATATTAATTCCTTAGTAGTATATATTAATGCATATTCTAGGGTAAAGAAGGATTTTTAAAAATGCAAATATTTTTACTTCTATACCGCGAGTTTTTTTCTCCTCAGAATATATTTTAAAAAACGTGTTCGCGTGACAGATATGAGTATTTGGTATTTGACTGCCTCTGTATATATGACCACTGGTCACTGCCTAAAATCATTTGGTGGTAATTTTGAATTTAAATTTTTAAAACCATTAACCATTATTATATTTTATTTGCAGCGGTGGAAATGAATGTAATGCAATTTTATTACGAAGTGCTCAATTTTAATAGAATAAAATATGTTGAAATGTTTCTTCCCTATTTTTATCCGATTTAACCCCACCCCCAACACCTTCTTGACAAATGAGATATTAAAAAACAGTTTACGCAATGGCGCAGCAAACAAGGAAAAGATAATATATATTTATTTCTTCATAATTTTAGTTGTACTATCTGATAAAAAAATAATCGAACAGCCAGATTATTCATTTTTTAATTATTTTTCATATTTCCATCCATTTTTTTTTTATTTTCTTCGTGCTTATTTCCATTATCATGAAAAATGTGCTTGATGACTATTTAATACTCTAATCAGTCTTGAATTCGAACATTTTTCTCTGGGAGGTATTTCGAAGGTTCGGGATGGCGGGTACGCGCGCGCGTGTGTGTGTGTTGGGGGGGGGGGGGGTGTTATCATGGGCGCCAGCAAGGTAGGACAAATGCCCTTCCCCGAATTTTGAAATTTAAATCTGTATTCCTTTATGGTGAAAAAAATATATAATTTACTTATACCCAAGTAGCATGATTAATTACGCACTGAAAGACAGTCCCGTACAGAGGCAGTGTAGAGTCAGTACAAATTACCAGGACCCGTGTCTTCGAGGGGGCCCGACTTCGGTACTGGTTTTTAAATAAATACCAGAAAAAGTAGACTAGTAATTTTTTTTACATAAAAATTAAAATAACTAACAAATAATAAAATTTAAAAGTCAGAAGTTGCTTGAACGTCTTTACGGACTGGCTAGGAGGAGAGAGAGGGGTGCTCAGGAGGCATTTTACGTTCGAAACAAAATCCAGCTTTTATTAAAAATCAGCAGAACGCACATAGCAAAGATGTAGGCATTTATTTATTTATTTTTTATAGAAAAAATATTTTCTGAATTGTAAAACACAATAACAAAAGTTGCAATAGCGTCAGACAATCGGCGCCTTAACTGATGAATTGAATTAAAATTTAATTATATTTTCAATATTTACAATTTCTATTTAAAATCCTTATATGAAAAGGTGTTACCAATGCATCATAAACTGTAATACTACTGTAAAATACGGTAAAATAAAAATAATAAAATTGTAAGAAAATACAATATAGATTTTCTAAAAAAGTACAATCCAACATATTTATTTTCTAATACAGTAAAGGCTGTTTATAGTGGAATTCTGCTGCAAACGGAGAAAAAATCATGGTCTAACCAAAAAAAATGTCATGTATTTATACCTTTTAAGACGAAAAAAAAACCCTATTTAAAACGGAATTTCCTGTAAGTTTTCGTCTAAGCAGGTTTTATTTTATCAGGCTTATGGCGGGGGGGGGGGGGGGCGCATTAGAACTATTATCGGGGGCCGTGGACTTTCTGTACGACTCTGCACTGACAAAAGAAAGAACTGTGAAATTTTGGTCACTGGGGATCTGCCGGCTAAAACTCCTATGGAACAAAGTTTATATATATATTTTTTTAAATTTTGTTTGAGTTTATGTGCTGATAAATTATCTCCTCTGACGAAAAAGAGATGTAAAAAAAATGATATTTTTTATTTGTTAAATTTCTGTATTGCATGTTGAGGACTAGCAGCACAACTGTTTCAATATCTTACACCTCCCTGTGTTTCGTCGGCATCCGTGGCATTATGGTATTCAGGGGTGGGGGGGAGGGGGGGGGAAGATATTTGCACTTTCGATACGTTAATTAACAGAAAATGTGGAAACTCTAGGGGCTCAGTGTCACCCCTGAATTCCTCACTGACTGTAATGTTAAAGTAAAACAAATTCGGTTGAAATATTTTACATGATAGATAATGTTTCTCTGAAGTGTTTATTTCAGTTATTTGGGATTTTGAATATATCAGTACAGGAAATTGCTGATTGTTTTAATGTAATACATGCTGTTAAATTTATTATATTATAAATTGAGGAGGGTGTGAAGCGAACCACTAATTACAACGAGCAAACCGAAATTTTTTTGTTTGAATTGTTGTAATAATCAGTCTCGTTACTTTGTTAGAGATTTCCACAAGAAGCTAACATTTCATAAAGCGCAAATTGGCGAATAATTTAGTAAAACTTATATTATTTATAGATTTTTTATGCAAGTAATGCTCTTTAAAAGATGTTATATATAGCAATTGTTTTAATAATGGAATATGGAGGTATTTAAAATTTCCATGTCAATTAAAATTTCCATGTAAAATTTCCATCCTATGCCAGATACGGTTTTATTAGCCCTGGTCCCTTGAAGGAAAATTTTTTATTCATTGCTACGAATGATATTTTTAAATATATTTAAGTTTTAACCAAATATTTTGTCTATATCCCACCAGTTTGATTTTAGCGACTCAAGCGGTCGCCCTAATTCGCTTTCGTTTAAAGCCAACCCTATTGCGGGAATACGAGTAAAACTGATTGTTTTTCTTTCTTTTTCTCAAAATATTCTTTTATTTATTCTATATATTTAGTTTTAATATCACGGTATATCGTCATATCACGATATTTAGATGACGATATATCACGATATTGAAATTGAGCTATCGCCTACTGACCATATTATTGCCCATATTACGGTCAAAATAGAGTTAAGTTACGGTTATGTAACCATTTTCTAAAAAACGGTCAAATGAATGGACAGTTTGCTGCAAATTTTTAACAGTGTGTAATACTGAAATTTGTGAATGGATTCTGATAATTATTATTATTTGAATTCGTTTGAGATTGTCTCATGAAAAACTATTCTATAAGATTGATTACTTTATTCTTCCTGAATTATTTGATAAATTTGTGTGTGTGTGCTTATCTTTTCACACTCTTATTGGATAGAAGCTATTTACTTAGCTTCCGCTATTTAAAATAAAATGATAACACATTTTTGACATCTCAGAAAGTACTCGGGGGCTCTTATTAGAAAGAAATTTAATCTTTTCTTCGGAGTTACAGCATGGACGATACAACACAAAACCTATATACATTTTGAACTAAGAATTACTATTTACAATATTGTTAAAAGTAGAAGAAATCCTCTTCCACATTACTTGTTTGTTCGCGAGATAAAAAATACACCATTTCTGTCAGTCATATTTTTCAACCATCACATCTCAAAATCTCAGCGTCGAATACATGGCAAAGGATGTCGAAAAAAAAAAAAAAGCTATCCGCGCACGTACACAGGAAGAATGAGTTTTTAGCCCGTGTAGTGTTGTCACCTATTGAGTTAAAGTTTAACTACTTCATCTTTTACACTCTTTTATTTAACTCAACTTGATTTTTGTACATAAAGAAGGAATTTTGTAATAGAGTTTTCGATATTCTTAACCACTTCTTGATAGGTTAGAATTATGAAAATTATGTTCAGAGGTATGTTTCCGATGATAATATAATATTTTTATATTTTTATATCTTAATTGTAAGTTAATAAGTTAATTTTAAGCCATTTTTTTGTTAGCTGGCCACAGGTGATCCACCGACTCATATTTTTTATGGCTACAAATGCATACGAGTTATAACAACAATGGATTTAATGATTCGCCAAACAAGGCCAAGTGACTGTAAAACTGCAACAACGAAATGTTTTAGAACTAAAAAGTACAAAGTACAAATAAAAATTAAAGAGAGTAATATATATTTAAAAAATATATATATGATTTAATCAGTTAAGAGTTTAATATTAATTTAATCATGATTGTACGTTAAGAAATAAATTTAGAAAGCCTATAAAGATAGTTTAAATGCTGTTTCATTTTTTTCTTTCCTGTTGCCCTGTCTTAAAACAGAAACTCAGCAAACATTATAATTTTTTAATACATTCGCTGGCTCGCGCTTTCTAACAAATGTACGAAAAAAAAAAGCAGTGCATTTTCCATAATGGAATTCGCTACTCGTGCCATATTAATATATTGCAACTGGAATTTTATGGACAAAACATGAATTGCAGTCATGAAATTAGGTCTGATTTTCAAGATAAACATTAAATGATTTTAAAAAGGTGTTTTTTTTTAAAAACTATATTTAACTTTTATACTTATTTTTTACTTTCTGCCTTTTGCCCATTTTTCTTACGCGTTTGTGCAGCAAAGAAAGGTTTAGGGTCTACTATTCATTCGAGATACTCTTTATTATACTTTCACAACACACAAAAAAAAATATTTTTTTCTATTCCTTAGAATAGAGATATGAATATACCACAAGATAAAAAACCCGATTAAAAGCTCTATATATTTTTAAAAAGCACGCGCAAGAAATAAATTAACAATCATATTTTAATTGAATTAGAGGATGACATCATCCGATAATGCAGTATTTTATTTTTGTGGCAACACAGATTTTAGAAAACCTTTCATTTCATTTATGAAAACAATGTCGATTTAATTTTTAATTAATAGCAATTTTTAATCGAAAAACATGTTTTTAAAAAATGTATGTGTACTATGTCAGAAGCCGGTTCAAAAACCTTTCATATGGTATCTCATTCGTTGTTCTGCGTTTCGTATTTTCTGCGAAAAAGGCATGTTGACAAGAGAAATAATATATATGATAATCATTATAAAGTATCTGTATCAAATAAGGGTACGTTATCACAATAAACTATATTGTATCAGGACCAACATTTTAAATGTTGTTGGATGTATTTATAACATACCGGGTGACCTCAAATGGACTGACTGATTTTTAAATTCAATAACTTGCAAACGGTGAAAGATATTAGAAACATTCTTGCAGGAGAGTAATGTCAGGAGTTTCTTTTTTCTTTCTTTTTTTTTTTTTCTTTTCTTTTTTTTTTTTTTTTTAAACTGTGATTCCTGATTTTATTTCGAATTACCAGCAATAGAGTGCACTGCGAGCAACAGGCATCCAATCGAGACAAAAGCAGAAATCACCCAGCATGGACGCGAAGGAAGGCGGTTCAATACATGGAGTGAGTCTCATTCACCCATAATCTTGTTCTTAGGGCCCGATTCTGAATAAGATTTTATGGGCGAATGAGACCCACTCCATGTATTGAACCGCCTTCCTTCGCGTCCATGCTGGGTGATTTCTGCTTTTGTCTCGATTAGATGCTTGTTGCTCGCAGTGCACTCTATTGCTGGTAATTCGAAATAAAATCAGGAATCACAGTTTAAAAAAAAAAAAAAAACTCCTGACATTACTCTCCTGCAAGAATGTTTCTATAATCTTCCACCGTTTGCAAGTTATTAAATTTAAAAATCAGTCAGTCCATTTGAGGACACCCTGTAAAATGTTTAATTAGCTCTAGTAATGATACTATTCAATGAAATTGAAATGTCCCTTAATAATACCAGACATTATACTGCCTGGTTTTATTAGGGAATTTCTGCATTTCGCATAATTTTACTTTCAAACACAAATAAAATTTAAAATACAGACTATTTCAATGTACGTTCTAAGAGATCGTTAAATTATCTCGAACATCCTGCAATTAATGTTTAATTAATAATTTACGCTCATTTCATATGAAAATTTACTTACTGTTTTTAACAGCGACGTGTCGAAAGATTCAGTGGTCCGAAAATGAAGACGAAGCCGGTATCGGTTGCGGTTGAAACTATCAGCACGTCTCAAGGACACATAAACTGTCAGGAATAGGCTGCCATTTGTCTGCCCGAGACCGTTCCTTACAAGATACAGGCCGATGGCCTTATTTGGTACGAATACCTTATTATTTCTGATCTCAACATTTAGACACATACAAAACGCACGACGATGAATGAGGTATCATATGACAGGCTTTTGAACATAGCACATTCACGTTTCGTTAAAACAGGTTGTTTGGTTAAAAATTATAGTTGATTAAAATTTAATGAAAAAAAAAATGTAACATACTAGCTTTACTAAAATTGCATACCAAATTTACGGGTCCCTAAAATAATGGCTCAGTTGTTCTATGCTTTAACTAGGCCCTACATTTTGTATAGGAGATACTGTTTATACGTTGCTTTTTGTGTCTGTATAAATTGGATCCGTAATAAGTGTGATTGATTTATATATATATTTTTTTATTTACAGTGTGCAATTTCGTAGTCCACGAACGTTGTCTGAAAACAGTGGTGTCGCCGTGTTCGACCATAACGCCAACTATTATCCAAGTAAGTATTGAATTTCATATTTTACTTAAAGAAATGCTTATTCTCCCAGTTTAGCCAATGGAAAATGATACTATTTTTGAAACAATAAGAATGATTTCAAGCTAAAAGCGTGTATACCGATCATCGCAAAATTCTTTCTTATACTCTGTAAAAAAATGCAAAAATCTAGTGAAATATGTTAGAACCTTCGGTAGCACGATAATTTTTCTTTACTTATAAATTATTAGATGACTCTTGATACTTTAACTTTCAGCTTTGATAATAATAAAAAGTACATTCAGCTTACCTGCAATTTGCCATCGCGTGAAGAGTAATCCACAGCATCAGATATCATATGTATCCATTGCACTGATCGGCGGAACACTATATTTGGAGATAAAATAGCATTAGTAGAAATTCTGATTATCACAGATAATAAACGGAGATCCATTTTCTTTTTAACACTATGTATTCTTCTTGATTACAATAAGCGTAGAGGCTGCGTAAAGGTGCTTTACTTTTACATTAAAATTCAGATACATTTTTCTACATTCACACACACAACTTAATGATAGAGATACATTTTACATACTGAAGAGAGTTTATAGGAAGCACACACACGCGCGTAAAAAGTTCAAGGTTGAAGGAACAATCTGCACTTTTGCTGAGTTCTTAGTTTCATCTGGATACATTCAATTTAGATCACATCTGTAGTTTTCATTCGAGATACAAAAGTTAATTGGATTCTGATTTTAACAGTTAGTGTTTTTCGCTGCAATGTTTATAAAGATACTTGTTAGTCACTGAGTAATATTCGATGCGGTATTCCTTATCGTTCACGACACGTGGAGATTAGTCATGAGTAAAAGGTTTCTCCGTCAAAATATAATATAACCACGATTGAAAACCATATATATTATTTCTGTTGTCAACGTTTCTTTTTCTATGAATTTGCGAAACGCACAACAGCGACTGAGGTATCATTCGAAAGGTTTTTGAACTGGCTTCTGACATAGTACACCCACCTTTCGTTAAAATGTGTTTTTTGATTAAAAATTGCTGTTGTTATTCACGTTTTTTCTTATGTTGATACAACAATCATGTTTTACCAGAACGTGATTCAATTTAGCAAAACTTTATTTTCCTTTAAAAGAAAAGGAAAAAGAAAAAAATATTACAATGATTTTTATCAATTTGATGAAAACGTTTGAAAATTTAAA
This sequence comes from Maratus michaelseni, assembly GCA_963931845.1. Lineage (NCBI taxonomy): Eukaryota > Metazoa > Arthropoda > Arachnida > Araneae > Salticidae > Maratus > Maratus michaelseni. The sequence goes on along the minus strand of OZ007588.1, from coordinate 28,648,442 downwards.
TATTGCATTTTATTGAGGGAAAATGGAGAAATATCTTACATTTAAAACAACTTAAAATCCCCATAAGCATGGCAATGTAAATTCAAATTCAATATTTATTTTAAAATGGAACGAAGGGCACGAATACTTTGAAAAGTACGTCACAATTTTCGAAAAATATTTCAGCTTTAGGAATGAAAGTGCACGTTTTCTTTAGAGCATGAGGTCATTTTCACCAGTAGAAACATTCCAATTTTGTAAAATTAGGATCTGAGTTTGTAGCGGAACCTTCGGGCAAAGAAAGTAGCAATGAAAGTGGCAATTTCACGAGATTAAACAATAACAATATTTTATTAAAAGGAATAAGATAAGAGTGAAGCGAACAAAATTAAACTATAGATGCTCAAATTATAAGCTTTACCACAAAAAGAATGACAGGGGGAATGCTATCTCACTAACTTTTGAATACAATCTCAAAATATAATGGCTACGCTGGCCCTATGCCGCGACATAAGAAAGATCACTCCGGCTTGCTTAAAAAAAATATCACCGGAAAAGCTGTAAAACACTATATAAGCAATACAATAGCACAATCGACGGAATCCCGTGGATTCCAATATTCTTTTATTTTTGAAATACCAAATTGTAACACCTTATTACGCTGGATAACTCTCAACTGGATATTTTACTTCAAAACACAACTCAGTGGAAAACGCAGCACGTGGGAGTCTCGAAGATGCTCAAATCTAGTCTTGATTTCCACAATTGGCAAGGTGCGAGAAAATCCACTGTAACTAACTTCTTCTATCGTATTTATACCAACTAGATGACCACAGATATCTAATTAACGTATCATTGTTCAAAGTAACCACGAAAACCAGATTCACGGCGATTCAAGCAGACTGCGAAAATTAAAGGAACGGCAGAATATGGCTCGTTGACGCATAAATGTTATAATCAAGATAACACCATCACACAAAACTCAAGAATCTATTTGACCCTAGGCTACCTTCATAAGGGAGTAGCTAGGCACTTACGTTACAAGTTTTTATTTATTTTTATATTAGTATATATTTGAACATATAGTATTCTGTAATGTGTTAGAAAAGTCGAGCGGAGTCACTCCCGATTTTTTACCGTGTTTCCAATATTTTTCTTTGTTATTATTGGTACTTAGCCTTATTCCTTTTCTTTAATAGGTTGGAATATATCGTGATAAATTTGTGCCTCACACAGAAGCGATAAAAATTGTGTGTTTTTTTTCCCCTTTTTCAATCTTTAAAAATTCGAAATTTATGAAAAAGAACATTATATTATATTGTATGCATAGAAAGTAAAAATTTTCGATATATTTGTGCACACTTTGAGTATTTTTATATTGTTGAGCATTCTATTTTTCCCTCAAAAGGATGATATATTTATATAGCTAATTAGAACATGACATAAATAATTCTTTTTGTTTCAAGGTTTACAATGTTGTATGCGAAACGTTTCTGCAAAAATACGATTATAATTCAAGGTTTGATACTAATAAAGAAAGTTGTTTCATTTACGCAGATCATAAATAAAATAAAAATGTCACTTTTAGGCACGATTGTCGCCATCCGAAAATAGAAGTCTGCGAATAATTAGCATCTATCAACAATAGAACTCTCATACTATTTACATCACCCTATATTTTTTTTCCGCGAAATGCATGCTGGGATATCACACGCACACAAATTTGAATTATGAAAAAGACCTTCGTGACTTCGTGAATGCCATGCTATATATCAGCGCAAGAAACGTAACACTCCATTGTTTTGCATCGAAAGAGAATTTTGTAACTACAGAAAGGAAAAGAGTTAATTCGCTCATTTCCTGGGTGATAATTTATTTCAAGTTATTTTTACTTTTTGTTTCAATATTAAATGATTTTTATTACTACTATCTGGACATTTTTCTTCACTAAAGTGTAATCTTTTAACACGTACCGTTTGGCCGTATACAGGAAATACATAACTGAAGTTATGTCCTGTCGACTAAATGTCTTGTCGGCTAAATGTCATAGACCCGTCGGCTAACTGTCTCGTCGGCTAAATCTCCTGTCGGGTACTAAATGTCGCGCGTCAACTAACTAATTGTCCTGTCGGCTAAATGTACGTGTCTGCTAAATGTACGTGTCTGCTAAATGTCCTGTTGACTAATTGCTGTCTGCTATACGTCTTGTTGGTAATTTGGTTGTCGGCTCAATGTACATGTCTGCTAAATGTCCTGTCGACTAACTGCTGTCTGCTAAACGTCTTGTTAGTAATATGGTTGTCGACTAAATGTCTTCAACCGATTGAAGTTCACCTATTCAGAGCTGTCTGTAATCAAAACTATTCATCAGAAAAATATGAAATTCGGAATGCGTCTAAATGAAGGAATGCGAAAGCCATTTAGCAGAAGAAAAAAAATCAAAATCGGCTATCAAAGGGCGTATTATTGGTTGTTTTTCAATAATTTAACAAAATACAAACTTATACACTGTAGAATTGGTTTATTAAGACAAGTACTGTTCACTGCGTTGACCATTATTGTCAAGTGCCATTTGAAATCGCAAAATAGCATTTTCGGCTGTCACGCGAAGCAAATTCTTGGAAATGTTCTGGGCGTGACAATAAATATTGTCCTCAAGTTCTGACAATGTTCCGTTAGCAGTTATTGCATCTCTGCAAATGTTTTTCACAGCTCGAAACCTCTGCAAAGCTTCTGGTGCGGAATCACCATTTTGATAAAAAAAAAAAAGTTTTACTAGTAAAGCAATGATCTTCTAAACTGCAGGACATTTTCTGTAGAAAAGGCATGAAGACTGACAGGAATTCATTGCGTCGCACAGTGGAGAATTTGATGCAAAATCCTGGCCTAAAAGGCAGAAATTAAAATTTGATCAACAATTGTAAAAAGCATATTTTAGAATAGATGACTAACTGATGCATCGATCTGTGTGTATTTCAGGAGTATGAGTCATATTCGGCGGCTCCTAGCCTCAATTGAAATGATAGTTTATTTGTGAGAAGACGCGCTTTTTTGCTACGTTTCTCGCTTTGTTATTGTGTTTAAATGTATACTTAGACTTGTGCATTTAAAAAATTTTACATTTCATATAATAAAAGATGATTAAAATTGAAAATGGGTTAATATTAAGCCTTTTTAGATCTAATTTATTGAAATATATTTATTGAAATATATTATCTAATATATTCAAAGCTTTTTTAAGCTGTGTAGGGGTTTGTCGGACCATTATTGAACTATAATCCTATTGTTCGTAGTTTTAAAGACAAATTTCTAAAAAAAGAAATTCTGCATAGTGTTGCAATTTTTAGATATCAAAGTTTTTTGGGAGAACTGCAAACCTATTAAAAACATTCCACAACCAGCACCTCTATACTATACAGACGCAACATTGGTAAATACTAAATGCAAGAAATATAGGACATTTATGTGTAGTAAAATGAACCACATTTCATGAAACATTACTTGTCAATAATACATTACCTACAAATAAAACAATATCAACAATTAATTTCCTCTTATAAACAATAAAGAATTAAGTCAACATCGTATTAAATATTTATTTATTTATTTAAATACATACATTTATGCTTATATAACATGAATGCAGTGTATTTACTAATAGTAAGTCAACAACAATGGTTTTAACTTTAAAACGCATAAAAAATAATTTTGTCCAAGATTTTGCGTCAAATACTCCACTGTAATTAAAACAGTGTGCATCGTTTATTTTAACATTTTCATTGTACGAGAGCAGATTCATCACGTGGTTGCTAAAATTTGCATAGATGGCAAACATTATTTTTAAAAAAATCCCCCATCCTATGGTCAATTTTCAAATTTAGCTCTTTTTCCCTGATAAATATCTTTCACATCGTTTCATTTAGAGATGTATTCCAAATTTCACACTTCTCTGATGAATAGTTTCGACTACAAACAGCTCTGAGTAGGTGAACTTTAATACTGTACTCCCCGTATAAATATACAGCGTGCGCCCAAAAATCGTTAAAACTTTAAAAAAAAATGATTAAAAAGAAACAAATGATGCTAAAAAATTGCGGTCTACAGGATTTTGTTGTGAAATTAAATTAAAGGTAAAAAATGCAGTAAAGCTCAAGTGATTTAACTTTATTATCAGTAAAAATATAGAACCCATTTTTGAAGAAGAAATTCCAGCTTTATATGAAAAAGACATTCATTGAAGCTTCCTATGAACAAAGTCTCCCAGCCGTCCTTCCATAACTCAACGGACGCCTATTTAGCAAAGAAAGAATCCCAAACGGAAATAAATTGTGTCTCAATTGATGAAATGGATGTAAAAACACCTGACGCACCCCCCACTCTCATCAATGGCCTTTTTCTGCATTTGGATTGTTTAAATGAATTCATGTGCATTGAAAATACTTTGGAAAGTTTTTACAAGACTCAAAAGTCAAAAGTCAAGGCTATCCAACAGAGTGAAATTGTTGCAAAGAATATGTCATTTATGCGTAGAAATTAACTTTGAAAATCGTTTCCATAAAGTGAGAACGACCTTCTCTATTTTCGTACATTAGGTAGCGTTTGTTTGTTTTTTACAGTGCGTATATTACCGGGTGCGCCGTAAGTTCATTAAAACTTTAACACGTTCACTGCCTGGTTAAAATTACCGGAATTTTGTTTTATTTAGAAAGTTCGAATTCATACCAGAAAATACTAATAGCAATATTTACTTTATTTAATTACAGACATTTTGTGATTACATAAAACAAAAATTCTTCTTTCGAAATTTCCGGTACGAATTCGTAATTTTAAATTGAAAAACCACGAGTATACTCGTGGTTGGCAGCGAATGGGTTAAAACATTCATTAAAAAGAAACGAATAAAGCTAAAAAATTGCGGCCCCACCAGTGGCTGATAGGTTCTGCTCTCAAAGCTGGTAGACGGGAGGTGCTGGGTTCAAACCCTTGTCGCGCTCATCGACCTAACCGTTCGGAGTTTTCCGTGGTTTTCTTCGAACCTTGCCGTAAATATGGGTTAGGATCCCTTAGAAAGACCCCCCACGAAGGGCACTCCCTCCCCCTAGGGCCTATATCCCTTTAACAGATAATCGGCCGTCATAAATCAACCAACCAACCAACTAAAAAGTTGCGTGTTTTCAGGAATGGGATTAGACGAAAATCTGATTTTTTTTTTTTTTTTTTTTTTTTTTTTAAATCTATTTTTACTTTTATTAATTTATATCTCGTGAAAAGACGCTGAAAAAGATCCCAACAAACAACTGTTCCTTTCACTAAATCGATTTTTATTAAAAAATTATTTGAAACAGATTTAAATTCTTGTCAGTTTTATTTTCGTGCAAAAAGAGGCATGGGGGAGGTGTGGACATTTTGCACTTAATCTGCTTGATGAGTTGTTCTTGCCTCGAGTTCCAAATTTAGCCGTACTAAACTTAATTCAGTACTTTCGAGGTAAATATATTTCGTTATTGTTTTAGAAGGTGTTTTCTTGTTTTACCCGAACAAGCAAATGTTGTAGGTCACACGGGCTTATTAAAGCAGGAAAAGTTATAATTTTTGCACGCCATGCAAAACGCGATAAATGACTACCACTAGAATATTCTTTAAAAGAACCCATATTTACATCTACAGGGTGGTTATAATTAAACTTTCACTTTCAAAAGGCTGTAAATCAAGAACCACTGATCAGAATCTATATATATATATATTACGCTATCGTAATTGGAACAGAAATCGTGATTGTTTGTTAATTGTTTAATGGCAACACCCGAATGAAACGCATCTCATTGGTTATTGAATAAAAGTCCTTTGGTAGGATTTAGGCCGAGGTAAATTCTTCTTAGATTCAGACATTTTGGAATACAAAATTTGCCACGGATTTAGGTTAAATAAATTAAATTTTCAACATATTTATATAAAAATAATGACTATACTATAATGACTTCTATCACTTTCATTCAGAATAAACGAACTTGTTGAGGAGATTGAATCCACAGGTTCGTTTGGAAATCTCTGTTCGGGCATGTGGCACCATCTCTCTGACATTTTTTTGAAATACATGTGGTTAAAAATAAGGTATCCGGTTTCAATAGCAAATTTTCAACAGCGGTCTAATATAGTAAATTTATTCTTCCACGATTTTTGAATTTTTAATGAGTGAAATAGGCAATTTCTACCAAGACTTTTCTTACAGAAATCGCGATTATTTGTTATTTGTTTAATGGCAATAATGAAGTTTTATAAAATGCATCACATTAGCATTTCACAAATCTTAATTTTCCGTATATCAAGCCTCGATCTTATACCGATATGCGATATGCCATTTAGGTTCAACTGTAAGAACTTCCCTGACCTTTTCATGCTTTAAAAGTGTAATCATTTTACCTGACCGTTTCATTTTTTAAACGTAACTGTTATACTTTTGAAATTTTAGCTTTCATTTAATATTTTGTTATATTTTTCAATGACAGTCTGCCCGGGCAACGCCAGGCGGGTCAGCTAGTGACCTGATATTTCATCTGACTGTAAGTGAAGCAATGGGAATTTGTTTTGCGAAAGAAAAAAAATGTTCAAAAGTGGACCGATAGATAGCGCTGTACTCGTCATAAGACGCTAATTAAAAAACATGACATGCTGTTGTGGCACTCTTTGTCAGTCATCGTCCCGTAGCCGCTTCTTAAACCTCTTAATGCCCGGAATTTCTTCAATACAATTGCCGCACAGTCGCCGTTCTTGTAAAAAAGCTTCACAAGCAGGGTCCGATCCTTCAATGATACAATCATCACTACCTTCTTAGACGCCGAGCAACAGTAGCTGCATGTTCCCTGCCTTTTTATCACGAGTGTAATGTCACGTCTTTTAATTATCATCTTATGAGGTATCCAGACCTAAGACCTTTGGCTTAAATTGCCAACGCTATGCCTATCGGACTACCTGGGCCGACAACCGACCAACAGAATTCACTCAGATTCACTCATTGGCAATAGCATCTGCTCTGCCATGTAAACAGCTCAACAGAACTGTACAGCAGGTAATGGAAGTCCATTAAAAGATGGATACGTATAATACACTTTATTACTTTTAACTCAATCGTACTGATTGGTAAATATATCATACGAATTGACATTGTTTTTTTTTCAACTGAGTGAAAAAGTCTCCAGGCCGTTAGTCAAACCCAAGATCGTTGGCTTAAATTGCCAATGCTCTGCTAATTGAGCTACCTGAGTCGACAAATAATATAGCACATCTACGTATCGATCTTTTAATGGAGCTCCATTACCTGCGCTATATTCGGCTGAGCTGTCTATACATGGCAGACCAGATGTCATTGCCAATAAGGTTATCTGAGTGAATTGTGTCGGTTGATTGTCAGCCCAGATAGCACAATGGGCAGATCGTGGGCCATTTAAGCCAAAGGTCTTGGGTTTGACTCTCGACCTGGATATATTTTCACCCAGTTGGAAAAAAAGGTCAATTCGTATGATATATTTACCAATAAGTAGGATTGAGTTAAAAATAATAAAATATAATAAATCCTAAGACTACGTCTTAATGTGAAGTGACAATGCGTAGTACTTCTCAAAAGAAGGTGTTAAGACTCAATTGCTAAATGTCAAATCATTCTAGGAATTTTTTATGAGAAGATTTCTCTTGAATATGCGAATTTATTCAGAAAAGATCCTAAGTGCTCATTTAGTGTTCTGATCGATAATCTGTTTACAACTGCAGATTAAGATAGACATATAGACAGTTATACAGCTACGAAGAGAATTTTGTTAACAAATTCATTTACCAATTAATATACTTAAATATTTAAGGTTAACCGAGATACAAAATTCTGGAAAGTGTCATATTTTTATATTTTTTGGCTTAAAAAATACTTTAGAATTTCTAGATTATAAAACTTCACGGAAATATAATAATTAGATCAAATATTTTAATCCTTTTTATGTTATACTGACTGGGGTTATCTAAGCACTTAAAACTTCACATCCATTTATCTTAGAATGTATTTTAATTTTTTTTTTTTTTTTAAATAAGTCCTATGTAAATGCATCCATCCAAATTTCTGTGAAAGATAAAGTTATGAGATTTCGTAGAATTAATTTCTGTTATACATTGATTAAATTGTCTTCAAGGATTTTCAGAAATGCAATTTTCGAAGTAAAATTCATAAAAAATTGCTCCTTTTCTTTCAATTTTCAATTTTTTATTTTTGAATAAATATTTTTGCAAAATCGAAGAAAAGTTAATACTTATTATTTTCGGTACTCAGAAATGAAAAACAATTTATACGAAAAGCGTAATTCTTTTAGAAGATATATCAGTTTCTAAATAACAAGAAATAAGTTCAATATTTTATTATTTTTGAATTAAAATTAATTATTTTTAACATATTTTCATATGAATATATAGAAATATATATATAAGTCATATTTGCAAATAGTTTCATTATACATATACAGTGTCTCACATAAGTGATGGGACACTTGTGCTTTACAAAAGGAAACTAATCAAATAAATTAAAAAAACATGTACACATTTTTTTTGTGGGTGTGTTTCATACTTAAATTTAGTAAAGATTATTACATAACATACATTTTGTCAAAATATTAAAATATTAATTTAATAAAAATACAAATGTTTAGAACGGAGCAAAAAATAGCTCACATAAGTGATGGGACACCATTATATATGCAACAAAAATCGCCTGAAATAAGCAATAAAAATATTTTTTTGGGGTTTTATTTTTACTTAAAAGCAATTGGCAATAATTTATAAAATCGTCTGCAGTATTTCTCTCCAGTTTGTTTTGGAATTTTTGTGTTTTTTAGCTCTGTGTAGTCATGAATGCTAAACGAAAAGAAACTTCGCCTGAAATTCGAAAATTAGTTATTAATTTGCATATTGAACGTGGAAAATCTATTAGAAAAACTGCTGAAACAGTTAACTTGAGTCGTTCAACAGTTTTCAATATCATTAAACGATATAAAAAGAATCATATGATTCAGGATAAAAGAAGACCTGGCTGACCATCAAAGCTATCCAATGGAATAAAGCGAATTATCGTTCGAAATATTAAAAAAAAATCCAAGAATTAGTGCTTCAAAAGTTGCTGCTGATTTACAAGCATTATATGGAATAATTGTTAATCCTGAAACTATTAGAAGGGTAATTCGATCTGCTGGATATCACGGTAGAGTAGCCAGGAAAAAATTCTTCGTAAGTGAAAAGAATAGAAAACTCAGACTAGCTTTCGCAAAATCCAACATAAATAAGAATTCTGATTACTGGAATAAAGTTATATTTGCTGATGAGAGTAAATTTAATATATTTGGTTCTGACGGTAGAATCTTGGTGTGGAGAAAACCCAGGGAAGAACTTCGCAAACAGAACTTGGTACCAACAGTAAAACATGGTGGAGGAGGAGTTATGGTATGGGGGTGTATGTCGTCCGCTGGAGTTGGTAATTTTGTTTTTATTGACAGTATAATGGATCAGTACAAGTATATTGATATTTTAAAGCAAAATTTGAAATCTTCGGCACGAAAATTGAACCTTCATAACGATTTTAAATTCTACCAGGACAATGACCCCAAGCACACTGCTCTGAACGTTAGACTCTGGCTGCTATATAACTGTCCTGAAATAATAAAAACACCACCACAATCTCCAGACTTAAATCCCATAGAGAATATTTGGCAAGAATTGGAATCAAGAATTCGCAAACACACCATTTCTTCAAAACAACAACTAAAATCGGTGCTTCAAGAAGAATGGGGTAAAATCACTCCAGAAATCACAAAAAAAATAGTCGAATCCATCCCAAAAAGATTAAATCATGTTTTAAAAGTAAAAGGAAATCCAACAAAATATTAAAACCTTTTAAAAAGTAAAATTTGTGGATAAATATTTGATGGAAAAGTAAGTGTCCCATCACTTATGTGAGCCATTTTTTGCTCCGTTCTGAACAATTGTATTTTTACTAAATTAATATTTTAATATTTTGACAAAATGTATGTTATGTAATAATTGTTACTAACTTTAAATATGAAACACACCCAAAAAATTTTTGCACATGTTTGTTTATTTATTTTATTGCAGTTTCTTTTTATAAAGCACAAGTGTCCCATCACTTTTGTGAGACACTGTATATATACAGTGTCTCACATAAGTGATGGGACACTTGTGCTTTACAAAAGGAAACTAATCAAATAAATTAAAAAAACATGTACACATTTTTTTGTGGGTGCGTTTCATACTTAAATTTAGTAAAGATTATTACATAACATACATTTTGTCAAAATATTAAAATATTAATTTAATAAAAATACAAATGTTTAGAACGGAGCAAAAAATAGCTCACATAAGTGATGGGACACCATTATATATGCAACAAAAATCGTCTGAAATAAGCAATAAAAATATTTTTTGGGGTTTTATTTTTACTTAAAAGCAATTGGCAATAATTTATAAAATCGTCTGCAGTATTTCTCTCCAGTTTGTTTTGGAATTTTTGTGTTTTTTAGCTCTGTGTAGCCATGAATGCTAAACGAAAAGAAACTTCGCCTGAAATTCGAAAATTAGTTATTAATTTGCATATTGAACGTGGAAAATCTGTTAGAAAAACTGCTGAAACAGTTAACTTGAGTCGTTCAACAGTTTTCAATATCATTAAACGATATAAAAAGAATCATATGATTCAGGATAAAAGAAGACCTGGCCGACCATCAAAGCTATCCAATGGAATAAAGCGAATTATCGTTCGAAATATTAAAAAAAATCCAAGAATTAGTGCTTCAAAAGTTGCTGCTGATTTACAAGCATTATATGGAATAATTGTTAATCCTGAGACTATTAGAAGGGTAATTCGATCTGCTGGATATCACGGTAGAGTAGCCAGGAAAAAATTCTTCGTAAGTGAAAAGAATAGAAAACTCAGACTAGCTTTCGCAAAATCCAACATAAATAAGAATTCTGATTACTGGAATAAAGTTATATTTGCTGATGAGAGTAAATTTAATATATTTGGTTCTGACGGTAGAATCTTGGTGTGGAGAAAACCCATGGAAGAATTTCGCAAACAGAACTTGGTACCAACAGTAAAACATGGTGGAGGAGGAGTTATGGTATGGGGGTGTATGTCGTCCGCTGGAGTTGGTAATCTTGTTTTTATTGACAGTATAATGGATCAGTACAAGTATATTGATATTTTAAAGCAAAATTTGAAATCTTCAGCACGAAAATTGAACCTTCATAACGATTTTAAATTCTACCAGGACAATGACCCCAAGCACACTGCTCTGAACGTTAGACTCTGGCTGCTATATAACTGTCCTGAAATAATAAAAACACCACCACAATCTCCAGACTTAAATCCCATAGAGAATATTTGGCAAGAATTGGAATCAAGAATTCGCAAACACACCATTTCTTCAAAACAACAACTAAAATCGGTGCTTCAAGAAGAATGGGGTAAAATCACTCCAGAAATCACAAAAAAATTAGTCGAATCCATCCCAAAAAGATTAAATCATGTTTTAAAAGTAAAAGGAAATCCAACAAAATATTAAAACCTTTTAAAAAGTAAAATTTTTGGATAAATATTTGATGGAAAAGTAAGTGTCCCATCACTTATGTGAGCCATTTTTTGCTCCGTTCTGAACAATTGTATTTTTACTAAATTAATATTTTAATATTTTGACAAAATGTATGTTATGTAATAATTGTTACTAACTTTAAATATGAAACACACCCAAAAAATTTTTGCACATGTTTGTTTATTTATTTTATTGCAGTTTCTTTTTATAAAGCACAAGTGTCCCATCACTTTTGTGAGACACTGTACGTATATAGACAAGCATAAAAGTTCTTCAGGTTAGTTTCATAGCTGTTTATAAAATTTGGCAACAATTTTCACTTTCTAAAGACCAAATTTCGCCAGGTTAAAAAAAGAAAAATCCCGCCAAGCTGCCTAAGAGAAAAGCATTCATTCTCTAGCTATTCCCGCTAACTCTGTCGATCCAACTTTCCTGCCAAACGATCGTCTGCCGAAAGTTTGTCTGTAAAACAAGTTCTGTTGCCGTGTAATCCTTCACGCGGGAAAAGAAAGATGCCGTACAAGACAATAAAGATTGTCCCGTTATCGCAGAGAAATAGGCAATTCCCAAATCGTTCATGAGATGTAAAATTAGCCAAAAGAAAAAAAAACAGCAACAGATTAATTGCAATAAATGTAAATTATCAAACAAATATTCGACAAAAATTGTACTGTAATTAGTGATGAGCGAATGAATGATTTTTATATTCGAATGAATCATTTGGGCATGCGCAAAAGCATATCTGCCAATCTTCGAATTTATTTAGTCAATTCCAACTAGAAATTTCGATTAAAAAAACTAAATAAATAAATAAAATTACTTAAATTGAGAGCTACATAAAAATAAAAAAATTCTTTCTTTCTTTATTTTTTCTTTATTTTTTTTTATTTAAAAAAATTTCTTTCTTTCTTTATTTTTTCTTTATTTTTTTATTTTTAAGAAATTTCTTTCTTTCTTTATTTTTTTATTTTTAAAAAATTTCCGGTTGGAATTGATAAAAAAAAAAAAAAAAAAAAAAAAAAGAAGAAGAAGAAGAAGAAGGTTGACAACTACGCTTTTGGGCATGCCCGAATGATTCGCTAGAATATGAAAATCATTCATTCTACCCATCACTAATTGTAAGTATAAAAATTTTAACAGAAATCGATTTCTAGAAGTTTTAAAATATGTGAATCCAAACTTACAGCTCATTTCTCCATACAGCATTCCTCCCCAAACAACATAATTCCTAAAATGGCTTCAACGAATGACTTGGCGTCCTGACTTTGGCCAAAAAAAAAAAAAAAAGGATGTCAAAACGTTGTGTGCGTTTAAAATTTAAAATGTAAAATTTATTAGAGATAATTTCCAATAGAATGGAACTGTTATTTATTTATTTTTCTGCGACAATTTGGTGATTGAAATGCATAAAATGTTAGCTCTTATTTAATTTTTTTTCGACTGTACTTTCAATTACAGACTTCGGATGTTGTTCTACATCACATTAAGAAGGGGATAAAATCTATGCTTAAAAAGGTTGGGTATTTTTGCTAAAGTTACGCAATTAAAATTTTTATACGATCTCTAGGTTCTTTAAATTATGCATATAGAAACCTTTTTCATGTCCTAACAAAACAGTTTAAAAAAAAAACAAAAAAAACGCAAGAATTTGTTGACCAAAACATAACAATCTATGATATTTTTAATTCTAAGCTTTTTCCGGCACACACACACACACACACAAAAAAAAAAGTGTTTTTATTACCGGAAAATTCTAATAATTCATAAAATTTAAAGTATCATAACTTGGTAAGTTTTGATCTCAAAATATATTGTTTTAACAGTATGCAGTATGTCCCCCCCCCCTCCTAAATATCACTTAATTAGAATATTGATGAAAAGATTCCTGCATTGCATATACCGGGGTGTCCTGAAATGGACGGACTGATTTTCAAATTCAACAACTTCCAAACGGGGACAGATATTTAAAAATATTCTTGCAGGAGAGTAATATACTATAACAGGAGGTTTTTTTTTTAATTGCGATTCCTGATTTTAGTTCGAATTACCAGCAACAGATGGCGCTGCGAGCACTACACCTCCAATCGAGGCAGAAACATCAATCACCCATCATGGATGCAAAGGAAGGAGGTTCCATACATGGAGTGGATCTCGTTCGCTCATACAATATTGTTCTTAATGCCCGATTCTGAATAAGGTTTTATTGGTGAACGAGGTCCACTCCATGTATGGAACCGCCTTCCTTCGCATCCATGATGGGTGATTGATGTTTCTGCCTCGATTGGAGGTGTAGTGCTCGCAGCGCCATCTGTTGCTGGTAATTCGAACTAAAATCAGGAATCGCAATAAAAAAAAAACCTCCTGATATAGTATATTACTCTCCTGCAAGAATATTTTTAAATATATGTCACCGTTTGGAAGTTGTTGAATTTGAAAATCAGTCCGTCCATTTCAGGACACCCAGTATTTCTTATTACAGATTTCGCCTTTTGTTTGAAGACATAATTTCTTATTTTGTTCTGATATACCCATAACTATTCTAAAATGTTGGGTGGAAATAGATGAAGAACGGTCATTTTAGACATTCGGTCCTGTTTTCTTGCATTGGAATGGGTTTAACAATATTCATTCGTAAGCAGTATAATAGACTTATTTGATATTTTTTGGCGGTTTCATATCATGCCAACTTAATATGCAATAATGGTCATCCGTGATAGCTGAAACAAAAATCATGATTTTGGTATAGGTGCCAATAGATTTGCTTCACTTTAAAAAGCAATGATGGGTTGAAAATTATAATAACCAAAAAATTGAATATTTTATTTTATTTCAATATTTCATTCTTCTTTAGAAAAGTTACAATAAAACAAAAAAAAAATTAATTTTGTGTTCATATAAGCAGATAAAAACTTTATTTTATGTAAGTAAAGTGTCACACAAAATATACATATAAAACAAGTAAACCACTGACATGTTTCGGTTTCATTTGAGATAAAAACCAACATCATAAGAATACAACATCAATCAAGTGTTTTGATTGATTTCCGTTTATTGACGTAAATTGCTGAAAGGGAATTTTCAACTGTACAACCAAACTAAACTAAAGTTTACCATGCTATGTGGCATATACAGGGTGATTCATAAAAGATGGGCAGAACTTTAAGGGGTTATAGTACACTTAAAGACAAATAATATTAAATAGGAGACTAAGGGTCCCAGACGTATTCCCAAGGAGATAGGGGGCATTAAAGTTTAGGGTCCGAAATTTCAAATGATTATAAAACATGGAAAAATTGGTCGATTCGTTTGCGGTTTTTGCAAAAAATTTTCTTTATGCCAGTATTTTCTTGAAATAAAATTTTAAAGTTCAATTTCAAAAAATGCCGATAGGGGGCGCTTTAGACTTTGGAGTAACAAACAACTATTTTTTAACGTTATTTTTTGTATTTCTTTAAATGATTTCGAAAGCTTAGACTTAAACTTAAATTTTGATCTAAAAATCTGAGTCCTAACGAGTAGTTAAGTAGCGTAAACTGAAATTTGAAATTTGAAACCCTTCTCCCCCCAGAACAAAAATCAGTTATTCCCGATCTTTGTGTCGTAGATTAGGCTCTAACTACTGCCGCGTTTTGCTAAAATTATTCTTTATGTCAGTATTTTCTTGAAAATAAATTTTAAAGAAAATTTTCAAAAAATTCCGATAGAGGGCGCTTTAGACTTTGGAGTAACGAACAACTATTTTATACCGTTATTTTTTGTGTCTCATTAAATGCTTTCTAAAGCTTAGACTTAAACTTAAATTTTCAGCTCAAAATCTGAATCGCTGAGCGTGGTTCAGTAGCGAGGGGAGGGGGTTCAAATTTCAACTTCTGAACATAGTTCAGTTTGCACTACTTAACCATGCCCAACGATTCTGTGCTGTGATACGAGGCAAAAATACAACTTTCGTCAAGGACTGCATAGTCGGAATTCACTCATAAAGGCACTGGCACAGTTGGAAACGTCGCTCATGCAAACGTTAAAGCTCCATTCCTGACGCTAGTCACCGGGTGAAGAAGGAAACAGAAAGTATGCAAATGTCAAATGGGGAAGAAGAAGAACACGTATGCAAAATTTCGACACGATTCAGGCATAAAAACCACTGAACGGTGAGTCAAGTGTAAGTCGCTGTAGTAATGAATCGGAAGATGGTGCCCTTCACGAATAAGGAAAAGGCTGAGATGCATTTAATTTACGGAGCGGCAGATGGAAATGGTGCAGAGGCACAACGAATGTACGGAGAGCGATTTCCTAACAGGCGGTTGCCTAACCGCAAAACTTTCGAGCGCTTGCACAGACAGTTGTGTGAGACGGGATCATTTCTCGCTTCCCGGTCGAATGCAGGTCGTGCAAAAAAGGACGAATCAGTAGTTGTTGCAGAAGCCATTCTGGATGTAGTAGCGGCGCAGCCAAGTACAAGTACACGAACAGTGGCTAGCCAGGTGGATACCTCACAGTCCACGACTTGGAGGGTACTGAAGGATGAACATTTGCTCCCGTTTCATGTGCAACGAGTCCAGAAACTGTCTCCAGGGGATTATCCAAATCGTATTGAATTCGCCCGCTGGTTTCTGCAGCAGAACGCGCTAAATCCACATTTTGGACGAACTGTGCTTTTCACCGATGAATGTACCTTCACACGTGAAGGTACATTTAACACACACAATGCACATGTATGGGCGGATGTCAATCCACATGCTACGTATCCACATGCTCATCAGAGACGCTTTTCCATCAATGTTTGGGCAGGAATCCTCGGAGACCACCTAATCGGACCGTACCTTCTTCCTGAACGCCTCAACGGTAAAACATACCTCACATTTCTGCAACATGTGCTGCCAGACCTGTTAAACGTTGTTCCTCCACGCATCCGGCGGGTCATGTGGTTCCAGCACGATGGAGCGCCAGCCCATTACGCACGAGACGTCCGCAACTATCTGGACATCACATTTCCGAACAGATGGATTGGTCGAGGTGGTCCTGTTGCTTGGCCTGCTCGCTCGCCAGATCTTTCACCCCTCGATTTCTTTTTTTGGGGACGATTGAAGGCTCTTATGTATGAGACACCCATTGAATCCCCCGAGGAACTGGTCGCCAGACTTTCCGCCGCTGTAGGGGAAGTGCTCGAAAAGCCTGATGTTTTCGCGAATGTTCGCCGTTCCATTCGTCGCCGTTGTTCTGCGTGCATAACCTCTGGTGGTCACAATTTTGAACATTTATTGTGATTACATGTTAATAAATATGCTTTGGTAACATAATCCTAATTTGTGTCTTTTTACCTCGTATCACAGCACACAATGTGTGGACATGGTAAACTGAACTGTGCTCAGGAGTAGAAATTTCAAACCCCTCTCCCCAGAAACTTACCCACGTCTAACGATTCAGATTTTGGGCTGAAAATTTAAGTCTAAGCTTTAGAAAGCATTTAATGAGACACAAAAAATAACGGTATAAAATAGTTGTTCGTTACTCCAAAGTCTAAAGCGCCCTCTATCGGAATTTTTTGAAAATTTTCTTTAAAATTTATTTTCAAGAAAATACTGACATAAAGAATAATTTTAGCAAAACGCGGCAGTAGTTAGAGCCTAATCTACGACACAAAGATCGGGAATAACTGATTTTTGTTCTGGGGGGAGAAGGGTTTCAAATTTCAAATTTCAGTTTACGCTACTTGACTACTCGTTAGGACTCAGATTTTTAGATCAAAATTTAAGTTTAAGTCTAAGCTTTCGAAATCATTTAAAGAAATACAAAAAATAACGTTAAAAAATAGTTGTTTGTTACTCCAAAGTCTAAAGTGCCCCCTATCGGCATTTTTTGAAATTGAACTTTAAAATTTTATTTCAAGAAAATACTGGCATAAAGAAAATTTTTTGCAAAAACCGCAAACGAATCGACCAATTTTTCCATGTTTTATAATCATTTGAAATTTCGGACCCTAAACTTTAATGCCCCCTATCTCCTTGGGAATACGTCTGGGACCCTTAGTCTCCTATTTAATATTATTTGTCTTTAAGTGTACTATAACCCCTTAAAGTTCTGCCCATCTTTTATGAATCACCCTGTATAAAAATATATAGAACCTATACAGGGCTGCACAAAATAATTTGGTTATTTTTCCGACTATAGATAGTAATTACTGAAATTTTGTTTTCAAATTGTGTTATACTTTTACCAAATTGTTTATTTAAACGTCATCTTTCCCCTTATTAAACGGGGAAGTTTTGTTACAGCATTCTAGTAGTATTGGAAAGCGTTTCATAATTTAATGCTTGACGCATGATTTTTCGTTCTCGTTTTTCTTTCTGATGTAACTTGTGAAATCCCCTTTGTTTCCTAGAATCCCGTTCCTCACTGCTGGGGCGAACCTGGTCACCTGAAGCGCAGGTTCTGCAACGTCTGTCGGAAGAGAATCGAAGACAGTTGCGCTGTACGATGTGAAGGTGAGTACTCATCACGTTTTTCCTCAGCTAAAATTATTTTTAAAAAATTCTTAATTATATAATATGGCTAAAAACTTTAAACAACAAGTTAACGGAGATTTACATTTTTTAATTCTTTGATTTTATTTGTTTTTATATTAGTTTATTGATTTATTTTATTTCCTCGAAGTACTCAAAAAGCAATCAACCAAATGGAACCTAAGCAAAACATCATCTCATGTGATTGTAAAAAAGTTCATAGAATAAAAGTGTATTAATTTAAATTTGTAGTTTGATGTTTTGCTTAGGTTCCATTTGGTTGATTGCTTTTTGAGTATTTCGAGGAAATAAAATGAATCAATAAACTAATATAAAAACAAATAGAGTGAAAGAATTTTAAGAAGATTAAAGCTGTTTAGCATGTTGTTTAAAGTTCTCAGCTATATTATATAATTCCAGTTATAAGTTATTTTTTAAAGTATTTTATATATAAGTAATTTTTTAAAGTAAATCTCTTTTACACGTTGTTTAAAGTTTTTAGTCATATTATATAATTCAGATTAGAAGTCAGTTTTTAAAGTATTTTATATACTGTAAGTATTTAAAAATGTATAGCTGTTTTACACGTTGTTTAATATTTTGCAAAAAAACTTGAGATATGATAAAAACATACTCACAGTATAAAGTTCACAGTATATATCATTAAGTTATAATGCATAAAGTTTTTTATAAAATATTATATATGTTTTTAGAACATTTATGTAGTTTTTAGTTATTTATGTTGCATAATGTTTTTATCCATATTATATAATTTATATTAGAAGTCAGTTTATAAAATATTTTACATATAAGCACTTAAAAAACTGAAGCTGGTTTACATATTGTTTAAAGTTTTTAGCCATGTTATATAATTCAGATTAGAAGTCAGTTTTCAAAATATTTCTTAAAAAAAAAACCTTCGAATTTATGCAGATACCTTAATAAAAACTAAGAATTCTTTTTTCGGTGTTTTCATTTTATGTATTTGATGCTTCTTTTTTTCACAAAATATAATAAAAGATAGTTTTTATTTAACTTATTTTCAAATATTTCCTTTTGCTTCTCATGGATAATGCTCTTTTACCAAGTTAATATATATGCAGCCTTAAAACTTCAAACTTAATTCTTAATGTTGTGCTTATTTTTCTTGTTCTGACCAGTTTTCACAATTTAGTTCCATCGATGCTGTTGCCAAATAGCGTTTGTAAAGTATGCTGTCGTCACATCTTACGTCACAAAATCGCTCTTCTTAAGTAATGACGTAAAAGTTTTAGTGCGTGATACAAATAAGAATGTTAAAGTCATGCTGGAAACAAGAAAACCGCGATATTCTTAGATTATTTAATGGGTAGTGAGTGTGCCTGCGTTAGAAGCATTTTTTAAAATAATAATATATTTAAAGAATATATTAATTTGTAAGTTAATGTCTATAATGTATATTATGGAAACAAAGAGAATATAATTTGTATTTAATGTTGCCCCTCTCTTCCGCAAAAAAAAAGAAAAAATATGACATTCTTTATAATATCAATGTATCTGAATTACGTTATATGTCTTTCTAAATTAACTGTAACTGCTACACGCAACAGGGTTCGAAAAATCGACATTGCCGACTTTCATACCTGTCAAGTTGTACGTATTTTGTGTAAGAATCCAAAGGGGAGGTCATGGGGATTGTAACCCCCTCCCCTCTTAGCAAAAAACATTTCTATAGAACAATAATTTTTTTTAAATATAAATATGTATTAAAGGTGTTTTATTTTATTTTCTTTTTATTTGCTGCTTAAAAATTCTAATCTGTCTAATACATTCATGGAGTTATTTTTAAATAGGAATACGTTAAAATTGCAGACATTATTATTTAAGCACTAAAGAACTGAATATCGTTTTCAATTTTCCTATAAAAGTGGTACATTTTGAATTGTATTTTATTTCTCTCTCAAGACGCTAAGTTCCATGATTGTCGAGCCCCGAAAATTGGCTTAAAATGCGTGACTTTGAGAAAACTTTCTGTAAGATTCTTTTCGCATTTATAAGAATATGGGAAGCTCTGATTTCTTGCTAACAAAACATGCAAATTTTATACATTTACGAATATACCCGCAAATTTCCAGCATTTATGAAAGAAAAATTGCAGTAAAAGCGAAATTTAATCGTCAGGTGTTGCCAACGTGAAACTGACGTCCGCGTTACTCGCGGAAACGTTTGTCCTTCATTATATGTATTTGAATTGGAAAAAAAATTATTTTGCGGACTCTGTTATATATTGTAGTTGAGAAGAAGCAGTGTATGTGGGCTTGACCTTTCCAAATGAACAGGGTACAAAGAGCTATCAATAGTGTGAATCATCGCATATGCGGGTAATAATGTAGCGATTCGCCTCTTCTTTATCCCATGCCTTTTGACAATTTCATATGAACACAAAATTAACAAATGTTACGCAATGCAAACGTGTACGGTTTTTTGTTACCACTAAAATTTAAATAGAAAAAATTGCCTTATTTAATCGTACAAAATCGTTAGATTTGTGCTTTTAAATTAGGCTAAATTTACTGTTAAGTTTCAGTAGTGAGAAACAACCGTATAAGTTGGTAGCTGCGATGCAGTTTATTTGTCTGCCTTGCTTAATTTTAATCGAATCGTTTTTAAAAAAATTAATCGCAAACAGAGATAAAATCGCCAGAGAAAATGAGAAATCCTATACGGTTTAATACAGTGTGTCCTAAAAATGACTGATGGATTTTGAAAATCAATAATAATATTTAAAAAAAAAAAAAAAAAAAAAAAAAAAGGAACGCGATAGAATTGTATCGTTTGTGGCCTTATGTTTGAGAAAACATTATTGTATATAGACAGTTCTGTAACCAAATTTTTTTTAGTGTCCCTGTAAATGAACAATACAGTCTATGCACACCCTATTCTACAGTAAGAGCCTTGTAATTCACCTCAGTGATATGTATCGATTTGAATGTGTATAAAATAGTGCAACATCATTAAAATACGCCCCAAACGATTTTTCTCCATAAACCGTAATGCGACGTAATTCCTTTGAGTGTCCCTGTAAAAGAACCATAAGTGCTACACACTTCATTTTCAATACCAAACAAGCCATAGTAAAGCCCAGTAACATATATCAATTTCAAGGCAATCCGAGTATATTTGGAGGTACAAACGACAGACAGACATGCAAACCGAATTCATAAACACTTTACATCTATGTTGGAAAGTGTTAAAAAAGACAAATATTTCTGAATGTGGGAAAATATAATACAAACACAAACGAAAATATACAATAACGTCTTCGAGTTCCCTACGATTCTGAGAAACGTTCTTTTTCTTTAGAAACCTCGGAAACTATTATATTTTCGGGATTTAACAAATAATTTATAACAAGTTGAAAATTGTACGTTAAACATGACAGATGAGGTGCGTTCGCTTCGTGCTATAACTAGTTTTACAATGTCAAAAAAAATCGTTATTATTTCAGTGAAATAAATTATATCGTCTGCTATGAGCGAAATGATGAGGAAGCCTTTTTTTTTTCTCTTATTACGTATGCTTACAGATGCGAATTGTTTTTCGACACCAGACAGCGCTGTAAAATTCACCCTGGAGATCTTGCTTTGCAAACGATTACTTCCATGGTTTAATATTTCCATGACTCACAATGAATGACTATTTTGTTTATTTACTTTAATGGATTGAGATAGTTGGCTGTTAACGTAACCACTGAACCACTTTCCGCTGAAGTTATCTCAGAATATTTACATTTTTTAATGTAAGTCATCTCTCAAGCAAACCATTTTTTTTTAAAGATCTTTCTAAAAATGTAACTTTTATGCAATTTTATTCGAAAAAACAATTTTGAATAAAAATGACCGATTGGCATAGGGAAAAAGATGTGGTTAGCCTGTTTTTGTTTTCCTCAGTCACATGACTTGCACTTTTACCATATAGATTACGTAGGATAGAATTGAATAGAATAAAGAAAACTTTTGTTAATATCTTCTAAAGTTTGTATTCGATTTTCATAAAATTTGAAATGTCTCGACAAAATTCTGCAAAGATAATATATTTTAAATTTCAAACCATTCGGTTGGGTAGTTTTTTGCGCTGTTGATTGCGGACGGACGGACCAGACGACGACAATAGGTGCTAGATATTTGTATAATTACAAACGCTCCTAAAAAGAAAGTTCCTTTTGCTGCCACTGATTTTTGAAAACATCTCCGAGTTATTTTATAAGTGTATGAATCAGTTTTCTCAAACCAGATTATAGGTTTTTCGTCAATTCTCAAGTAAACATTTTCCTGTTTAACAAACATATGTTTTACAGGCAAGCATGATAAATTAACAGCATTAACATTAACATTAATGTTATTGTGTTACTCGTGGATGTATAAATTCAATTAAGCAGCTAAAAATTTTTAATTGAGAATTAAAACATCCTAAAAACCGATATAATGATTTGAGAAAATTGAATAACAAACTATAAAAACTACTTGGAAACGTTACCGAAAATCGGTGGCAACAAAAAGAAACTTTGAATCTCGATTCTTTAAATCTCGAATATACACTGTAAAAAATGACCAATGTTTCTTATTTTATGAAAATATACTATAACCACGAACGAAAATATAATATGATCTTCTGAGTTATCCAAAATTCCGAATAGCGTGTTCCATTGTCTTTTGAATCCCCAGAAACCAATACATTTCCAAAATTTAAAGAATTATTTATAAAAACAAAGTAGTTTTCACTGCCCGTATTTTTCGGAAACGTTTCCGAAGGGTTTTGATTGTGTATTAATTAGTGTCCTCAGCCTGGGATACCTGTTTTTTGAATGTCATCCATTCTCAAGTAAACGTATTCAGCCGCATAAGTTAATTTATACATGAAAGAGTAAAGAAATAATCATAATTTTAATGTTATTGTTAACGCTGTTAATTTTGTTATATATGCATAATTGTTATATATGCATGTTTGTCTGTTAAACATATTTTTTGAGCATGAAAATGTTTACTTCAGAATTGATAGCATTCGAAAAACAGGTATTCCAGGCTGAGGACACTCATCAATACACAATCAAAACCCTTCGGAAACGTTTCTGAAAAATACGGGCAGCGAAATATACTTAGTTTTTATAAATAATTCTTTAAATTTTGGAAATGTATTGGTTTCTGGGGATTCAAAAGACAATGGAGCACGCTATTCGAAATTTCGGATAACTCAGATGATTATATTATATTTTCGTTCGTGGTTACACTATATTTTCATAAAATAAGAAACATTGGTAATTTTTTTACAGTGTATATTGGTTTCTGAGGTTCCTAATGATAAATAACGCTTTTCAGAATTATTGGGTATCTCCGAAGAAGTAATTGTATATTTTCGTTTTTAGTTATATTTTCGTAATTATTTTCCTAAATTAAGAAACAGCGCGCAATTCCATATTGATGACTTTAAAAGATTATGAATGCACTTAATTGATAGAGAATAATAAAGATATTACATATTTCTAAAATAAAGCACATGCATAGAAGAATATAATGGAAGCAACTTGCAGAATAAAAAAGAGTAACAACAACAACAACAACAACATTAATAATAATAATAATAATAATAATAATATATGATTTAATACTAAAAACAGATTTAAAAAGTTCTGCTGCAAAACTCTTGTGTTCATGCTCTTCTTGATGAAGAGAACCACTCATTTAATTGTTTCTCGAAACTATTCTCGTGTTTTTACTAATTATCTGGAGGAAAAGTAATATTCCTTACTATATAACTTAGCTATACTGATTTTCTGTGTTGCTTTTATATTTCTCATACAGCTATTCTTTCTCTCCACAGTCTGTGATTATTCAGTACATGTCGAATGCCAAGATTTCGGTGTAGCGGACTGCAAGGAATGTGCGACTTACGTTCCAAGTCGTGACCCTGTGAGTATACCATTTGCTCTGTATGTATATAAACTATCTTCTCTGCAACTTTTTATTTCAAATAGCAAAGTTTTTCTAAAACAAAAAATATACATGTACTATGAGGTGTTTTCGAAAAGTAAAGATACAATGCCGCATACTCATTCTAAAAACTTTCAATTGATAAAATGTCCATCACAAATGACTGGTATATGACTTATTTTTTGAAATTTTTGCTGTCATTGTCCAAGTCATTGTCCAGTCATAGAAATTTACTACCTGTTGTCGAAACCACATTTCAACTTCGATTTTGATCTGATCATCGTCTTGGAAGTTTTGCTCTACAAGGTGTGTTTCTTCAGTGACTTACTCATAATATAATAAGTGACTTACTCAGTCACATGACTTGAGTTTTTATAATATAGATTACGTATGATAGGAAATAACACAATTAAAATTTTTTTTATTAATATCTTTTTAAGTTTTGATTCGATTTTCATAAAATTTGAAATGACTCGACAAATTTCTGCAACGAAATTAAATAATAATTTTAATAAAATATAAAAATATTTTATAAAAATATTTATTTAAATAAATTAAATAATAATTATATTAAATTTTAAACCATTCGGTTGGGTAGTTTTTGCGCTGTTATATGCGGACGGATGGACCAGATGACGACCATAGGTGCTACGTATTTATATAATTAGGAACGCACCGGAAAATTAGCATTTCATATTATTGTATTAACATTATGAATTTTTTTCAATATAATTATTCCGGTTATTATTGTATTTTGAACTTTTGTATGCAGGGCCTGATTAATGCACAGGCCTCTGGGGCCTCGGCCCTAGGCTCACCAATTTCAGGGGCCCACAAATTATGTGGCTGATATTTTTTTTCCTTAATCAAATAATTTTCAAAACTTGCCGCATCCAGAAAATCAAATTTGGGGGAAATGCCAAAAACTACATACTGTGTCTATTGGTTTCAATATAAACGAGGATTTTACAATGTCAGAATTATAGTTTAAATAGATTACTAGACTGTTAGCGAAAACACAATTTTTATGATTTTGGATAAGGCGAGTTTTGAAAAAGACGTCCTCATTTATTATGCAACATAAACTGTGGATCATAGATGTTTGTGAATTACACAAATGCTTATTTGAGAAAGTGGACGGTAATTCATTTTCTTGATTATTCTTGTAAGTTTTTTTTTTTTTTTTTGTAAACTTGAAGCTTTCACCCATACAACTTTTTCAACTCATCAAATAAACCTACTTTTTTTCTGAAAGTGTCGCCGGGAATGGGGAGATAGAGGGGGCCCAACTTTTGAACAGGCCCTGGGCCCAACTTCAGCTTGATCGGGCTCTGTTTGTATGAGAACGTTTTCAAAATGTAATATTTTTTTTTCATTTTATTTTAAAAGTATGCCTTTATTGCTTTTATTTTTAGTCTACAACATTATTTCTTCAATTAAAAAAAAATCTTACAGGTAATGGCTTAACAACAAATCTGGAATTGCCTTTCTTAAAAATCAATTTGCCCCCTGTGTTGAGATCCACTCATCTAAACTATAAATTTATCATCCGGTAGGAAATAAAAGTAGAAAATATAATAGTTACGCAATTTCGCAAACAAAATAAATCTATGTTATTAAAAAAAAGTACATAATTGTTAACATAATTTTATATATTTATATTTTTCCAAACGATCAGTTTACAATTTAACTACCATTTAAAAACTATAAAAATAAATTATGGAAATCGTTTCAGTAGTTTCCGAGAAAAAAAAAACTCACTTCAATATCAACTGTTTTCCATAGCTTTCCTCGCACTTCAAACATGGCAGTTGACTTGACTGTAAAACTGGTTTCTCCTTCATAGGTCAATCGTATAAGTGAAATAGTGTTGCCAGATTACGGGGAATTTTTCACTATTTTGGGAAATTTTGAGCACTCAAAAGAATTTTTGGTGAAGAACTACAAAATCTTTTGGGGAGTTTTTCTTTTTCCTCATCTCTGATTGCTCAAAGTTAGATTAGATTTTGAGCTAACAGTTTTGTCAGTTTGACATTATTTTTTGACAATAATTTCTGAAAAAATGCTTCATTTTGGATTTTTGTAACTGTGTGTATCTATTTTTAATTCAATACATTATACGAAACGTGAACAATCAAGTTTCGTAGTCACAAATAGGCAAAAATCTTAAAGTTTAAATCTTTTCAAAGATTACTTTTTTGTATGAGGATTTTTTTTTCTTTTAAAAAGGCTTGATTTGAGGAAAGATTTTGAGATAAACCATTTTTTATTTTGCTAAATTTAATATTTAAATTTTACTTTTTAACAATTTTTTCGAAGTTGAAAAGTGTTTATGAATTCGACCTGTCTGTCGTCTGTCTGTCTGTCCGTGCTGTAGCTCACGTAAATATGATCGGATTGTCATGCAATTAATATATGTTATTGAGACTATGGCATGTTCGGTATTGAAAATTAAGTGCATACCACTTATAGTTCCTTTACAGGGACACGCAAAAGAATTCCGTTACATTACCATCTATGGGGGGAAATAATTTGCGATTTATTTTAATGATGTTACACTATTTCAAACATATTGAATTTGATATATATTACTGAAGTGCACTACAAGAGGCTTACTATAAAATAGGGTATGCATAGCACTTATAATTCTTTTACAAGGACAAAAAAGTTATTCTGTTACATTACGGTCTATGGGAAAAATATCGTTTCCAGTTTATTTTAATAATGTTTCACTATTTCATACATATTGAAATTGATATATATCACTGACAGGAATTACAACAGGCTTAATATAGAATATTGTGTGCATGGCATTCATCGCTCATTTACAGGGACACGCAAAAGAATTCTGTTAAAGTACTGTCTATTAACAATAATTGCTGGCAGTGCGTTTTCAGTTGCGGAACAAGTTTTTAAAATTAACCCATTTTTTGCTTATTACTTAGTGTGTATAAATTCTATAGATAATCTACACGGCAGCACAAAAGATTTCGAGTACATTTCCATTTGTTTGTGGAAATTCCAGAAGGGAAGTTTTAAATTGTGCTATGCTTTTCCTAATTGAATTAAAATTTAGCATTCTATGTAGTATGTATGAAAATCTATAGACCAGGTCTTCCCAACCTTTCAATAGAGGCACACTTCAGCTGCTAGTAAACAATGAAGGGCGCCATTATTCACATGACTCAAAAGATGCGATAATATTATCTTATTGTAAATGTTAGACACACACACTTCTTATCAGTGTTACCGATTTGTCATGTTTTTATTATTATTAGTATTATTATTATTCAAAATATCTACCACTATTTTCGAATAGTGATCTTCGCTTTTCCTAATCACTGAATATCTGAAATAAAACAAATCTAAGATTACTATAGGTAAATAATGGTAGATATTTTCAATAAAAAACAAGCTAAAATGGCATGAATCTTAAACGATGGTCATATATCTCACAATGGTAGCCATTAGGTCCCTATACGATTCAGGAATTCCATGTAAAAATAATTTTCAGAATAAAAAAACCATAAGAACTTAGAAGACAAATTTAGAAGTGCATTTTTTTCTGAGAGGACACCTATCTCTAAAATGTTTGCAGCTGAAGGAGCCAGACACCTTAATCGCGTTTAGCCAGAAATATGCAAAATTAATTTGCATACAAAAAGGTGTACTAATATTATAAGAAAGCAACCTTTAAAATGTGTTTTTATTTTTAAGAAAATCTAGTAAATAGAAATATTACAAAGGGCGCCATGAAAACTTTCGAGGGGCGCCACGTTGGACAGCCCTGCAATAGACCATACACAGGGCTGCACTAAAGAATTCGGATGTATTTTATAAAAGTATTTGCAAATGTTGGAAAAGTGTTACATAATTTATACTTGACGTATGATTTTTCGTTCTTGTTTCGTGTAGAAATCAGGTTATAGATGGTTTGGGAAAAAATCACTGATTTGTGGTAATCAGAATTATTTGGGGGAAATCCACTTTTACCCATCTGATAACGTGAAATTGCATTCCACGTTGCGTTTGCCACGTTTTTTGGACAAGCTTCTGACATAGTGCACTTACATTTCGTTGAAATTCGCTGCTTGGCGAACAAGAACGAAAAATCATGCATTATGCAACACTTTCCAATACTATTTGAATATTGTTACGAAATTGTTTTTTCTTCAGGGTTTTGTTTTCTTATTATACGCTTTTACTTAACTTAATTCTGTTGATGTTTGTAAAGATGGAATTTTTTTAATCAATTTTTTTCATGATGTACTAGAGTTATGAAACTATTTAGAGATGTTCCTAATGTCTATGCAATATATTCATATTAATCTAATTATCAATTAATAGATTAAATTAATTAAATTTTAATTATATACTGGGAAAACAATTTAGATAACCTAGATAGATTAAATAATTTCCAGGCATGATTTAAAAAAAAATCTATTTATACGGGATTCAACATTAAATAACATAAAGTAAGATTTGCAGTAATATAAAAATGTTTTTATTTCTTTCCTGTTGCCATATACCTTAAGGGGTCTCATACCTTTCGAAACATTTCTACCGCCAGGGAAAAGTTATGTGGTTTCGAGGTCTCATAAATTTTTAAATACTTATTGAGATTACATAAACCTCTGTAATATATTTAAGCCTTATTTCAGGCTTTATAAAACGTAAAAATACACGTTTATAAGATAGGGTGTCCGAAAATTATTGGACACATTACAAAATTATGTAAAACAAAAACTAGATGGTACAGAAACAAAATATCTTTACTAACTTACAATAAAAGTAGAAAAGTTAATAATATCGATGTTAGATCGCTTGGTTGATCGACGTAGTAGTTCTAAGTGATATACTCGATTTCAGTCCATGTATTTGCAAGCATCTGAGGAGTTATGGATGGAACAACAGCTGTGATACGCTGCTTCAGTTCCTGTAAATTAGTAACAAGGCGTCTGATACACACAAACTCAATTCCTCAAAAAAAAAAAAAAAAAAAGACAGCATGAAAAAATCCAACGAAGTCAAATCGGGAGGTCGATGAGGCCAAGGAATCGGACCACCACGACCAATCCCTCTGTTAGGGAAAATTCTAGGAGTAACAATAATCATTATTCAATTAATCAACAATATTCAATTAATCAAGAATTTCAATAACTGCGAAAAAACTTTCGGAGACGTGTTATTACTACGTAAAATCGAAAAAACTCCACTGTTCTTAATTTTTTTTTCATAATTTTGTAATTTATTTGCCCAATAATTCTCGGACACCCTATATAAAATACAGTTTAGTTAATATTGCAAAACCTTTTCACATGGTTGTCACAATCCTCACGATAACTCAACTTATAATTGATGTAACTTATATTAAAATGATCTTTAAACTATATTTTATAGAATGATTTAATGATATATAAATTCTTTGACAGAAAGTGTTTATTTTTTTTAAAAATAATTAATTGATCATTAAAAAAATAATTAACTGATAATTAAAAAATAGTGAAAATATCTAACTATCTCAATAATATTAAATCATTCTATAAGATATAGTTTAGAGATTATTTTAACATAAGTTTTATGTTCATATATCCATTCTAAATTAAATTATGTAAAAATATTTTGTAATATTAATTGAACTGTATTTTTTATTATATTTTACTACAAGTAGATTACATTTTTAGTACACACAGTAGACAATATTTTTACATTTTATAAAGCCTGAAATAGGGCTTAAATACAATACCGAGGTTTATGTGATTCCAATAAGTATATAAAAATTCATGATAACTCGAAACCACATTGCTTTAAACTGGCGTCGGAAAGATTTTAAAAGGTATGAGCTCTCTTTAAACAGAAACTGAGCAAAAATTAAAAGCTTGGGTTTTAAAAAATATATATTGCTATGTTAATGTTGATGTAATGTTAGAGCTCTAACTTGTTTTTCTTTCAGTCCACTCTGAGCCAAGTGCATCACTGGCGCGAGGGCAATTTGCCGGCCAACTCCAAGTGCCAGCTCTGCAAAAAGACATGCTGGTCGGCCGAATGCCTGGCCGGGATGAGATGCGAATGGTGCAACATTACGGTGAGTATACGAAGGCATGGGTTTCATAGCTACCAACTTTGACGCCTTTTTCTAACCACTATTTTTGAAGGTTGGGGGAGGTGGGATATCCTTCTTTAACAGTTGTTTTCTATGATTAAATAAGATAAAAATTTCGATTCAAAAATAGTTGTAAAAAAAGAGTAAAAGTTGGTAACTATATATATATCACACGATCTGTAATTTTCCAACTGAGTGTAAAAGTGTCTAGGCCAGGATTCGAACCAGGAACCTTTGGTTTAAGTTATCCTATCTCTGCCAACTGAGCTATCCTGGGCAAATCTGGCGGACACAATTCACTCAGAGAACCTTGTTGATTATGACATCTGGTCTGTTATCGACAAGATCAACAGAATACATCGCATGTAATGGAACTCCAGAAAACCTTGGATACGTACACAGTTGAAAAATTACAATTCGCGTGATTAATTGACCAATTAAGAATAATTGTGTTAAAATTAATAAAGCTACATATATGAAGAAACTACGCTGAATTAATCAAGAAATTTCAGGAAGGTTCACGAAATAATAATCCAAGTCATGAATTGTTCAAGAATTTCAAGTTTATAATAATTCCATTGTTCAAGAGCAAAAACGAATGTCCTTATTTGTGCATGTAGATTTTAAGTAATACACTATATTTTAAAAAAATCTTTATTATATTCACATAATGTACATATTTACAATTTTAATGTATAACAGTTAAATGTTTACATAAATACTTTTCATTATTTCATAATTGGAATCAGGATACGCTTTTTATACTATTCAAGAATAATTTTTACTTCTACTTGGAAGCGAAGATAAACCGCACATTTACATGCCCACGGCCAAGTAACTTCTACATCTATACTAATAAAAGAAAGTTTCGCTCTGTGTGTCTGTGTTTGTGTGCGATGGCCAGCAAAATCTAGCGCACCTAGAAGTCTGAAAATGTATATTTAGGTAGTCCAAAGCCTGATCTAATGCACCTGAGACTCAGAATTTTAATATTTTGATAATTACCCAAGATATTAATTAGAATCTCATTAACCATCGCTTCTAAAATGACATCTTTTTTATCAAAATGGCTAAAGAAAAGAACACCTGTTCTCGATTTGCAAACAGAAATGAATGAATTTGAAATTCATTAACTAATTAGCGAATTTTAAGAAAACTAATTAAGACATCGGTTCGAAATTTTCTGAGCACATGTAGAGCAATTTTCTGCATCCAATGCTAATGGTAGTATATTTAAAAGCACAATCTGTTTAATGAATCGTCAACATTTCTTTTTTATACATGAAAAGGTTTTGATGATACACTAATTGAAACTTTGAAAGATTTTGTTGATTTTGGGCAAGTTTGAAAGGTACAAGACCCCTTAAGGGCTCAGGAACGTTTTGTATACATGTATTTTCTTTTTGTGTTGGGACTTTTATCTTTCAGTGAATTAATCTGTCTCCCAGTAGTTTAAAGTGAAGGATATAGAAGTACTGCACAATAGTCTTCTTTTGCGAACAGAGTTTGTAATTACCTCTTAATTAGCTACTCACGTCCTTTCTTCGAATTCACTGGGGCTTACTTCATTTGCTGGACACACCCACATCCAAGAAGTTTTGCCCTTGCGTGTACACCGACGATATTACGGCTACGTAGAATTAAAAAGAGGGGGGGAAAAGACCTCAGCACGATATAACACAGGACATCCTAGGCAATGATCATGTGCAACGGTAAAATTTCATTTCCGTATTGTACGGTCCTGTGTTGTGTAACTGATTTTAATTTTTGAGCGGGCAGTGGTCATAAATATTAATGCTCGTTGAGGTCACAGATCATAATAAAATTAATGTGAAAATTTTTGTTTTATGTAATTGAAAAGAACCAGCGAGTTTGATTTATCCTTCTATGAACATGTTCGCTTGAATTCGAAAAAAAAAAGAAAAATTGTACGTCACGCATAGATTCTGAAATATTTTCCAACTCTTCGAGAATATTCTAACGAAACTCCATTTTTTGATACCGTGAAAGAATATATCTAAATAAACGCATAAAAATGCATAACACAGTTGAAAACCCAATTCAGTAATTGCCGCCCATCGACGGTAAGGTATTCGAATTATTTTGTGCAATTATAGATTTGAACTACAGATTTTTACATACACACGTATTATGCTAAAGTTTGATTCAGCTAGAAAACGAATAACATAACTAAAAAGGCACTTAGCAGTCATCGCTCACATACATTACCGTAAATGAGCACTTTTGAGTGTCCGTGTAAATGAACAATAATTGCTACATACAATATTCTATAGAAAACATATTGTAGGGGACATCAGTAATACATATCACTCTCATTCTGTTTGAAGTAGTGTAACATCATCAAAATACACGGTAAACTAGTTTTCCTTTTAAACCATAATGTAATGTGATCATGTAAACGGACTCTAAATGAAAACACTCTATTTTCAATAGAGAACGCCTTATAATAACCCTCAATAACATATATTAATTTCGGGAGAAATACATTCATATTTACGAAAATTAAAGAACGGGCCAAATGAACAGAAGCCGTAAACACCTTTCTTCTATCTATAATAGAAAAAAGTATATTTGTCATCGACATTTTTTTCAACTTCCAGTTTTTGACGAATTTACACATTTTAGGGGTCAGAAATCCCGAAAAACAAGATTTTACAAAATGTCTGTCTGTCCATGTGTCTTTGTAAAATCGAAAACCAAATTTCATTTATATGTTTTTGGTTATGGCCCGCAGGTTCCAGTTGAATTTCAGGCTATTTCGCCGGAAAGGGACGCTATGATAGCGACTCTTGTGCGATTTTCTGAATGTTTGGTAGTTGTATTGTACATCGGCTGTTCGTGCAGCGAAGGGTGCTTCGCATTCAGGTAACCCAGTGATTCGAAAGTAGATGACGTACATCAGAAGCACGAAAAATGTTGATTTTATTATCGATGTGATTGTGAATTGTGAAATATTAACATGAATGAGATAGGAGAAAGTTTTGTTGGATAAGGTTAGCGCTGCAGTTAGCAGCCTTGTCCAACAAATAAGAGTGAAATATCCCAGCCAGGATGTGGTTGGGATTGCTCAGTAGGAAGAACGTTGACCCGGCAAGCCAAAGTACCCAGGTTCGAGTCCTGGTCCCGGCATTTTTCACTCTCTTGGAATAAATCTCAACTATGATATTCTAACCATTGAATATATTTTAATGATGCTACACTATTTCAAACATATTGAAATTATATACTTCACTGAAGAATATTGCAAGATTCTTCTATAGAATATGTATGTGTAGCACTTATAATTCGTTTACAGGGTAACTCAAAAAAATATGAACAAAATCTTGTGTGGATAAATATACTAAAAACACCAACGTCTAACACACAATATCATCGTACAATGGACAGACGCACGTTTCGTGAGTAACTTGGACTCACTTCCTCAGTGTCAATAAAATAAAATAAAAATTAAACCCTATTGTATCCCCCCCAAAGACATGAAATTGAATCTAAAAACCAAATGAAAACAACAACACACCGAGAAACTCATCACGCATGAGCCACCAATCAGATTAAGCCGGAAGTGATTCACCATGACACAGTAACTCAACCCAGAAAGGTGAGATGTAAGGTACACTTGAAAAATCATTGACCAGGGAGTTACCAAATTTATGAATATAAACTGCCTCAAAGAAGTCTAAATCTAATGGAGTGTTACATTTCTTAATAATAGTGGCTGAATCAAAGTTAAAATTATGTCCCTCACTCCAGCAGTGACAAGCAATAGAGGATTTTTGTAATTCTTTTTTCTTAATATAATTTCTGTGTTCATTGAGTCTGAAACGGAGTTGTCGTTTAGTCTGTCCTATGTAGGACAAACCACATTGACATTGGATATTGCAAATGCCCCCAAAGTTTTGATGTGAAATTTTATCCTTTAACTGTGAAAAATTTAGTTTATTGACTGGCTTAAAAACAACCTTCAAATCATACTGTCTTAAATCACTTCCGGCTTAATCTGATTGGTGGCTCATGCGTGATGAGTTTCTCGGTGTGTTGTTGTTTTCATTTGGTTTTTAGATTTAATTTCATGTCTTTGGGGGGATACAATAGGGTTTAATTTTAATTTTATTTTATTGACACTGAGGAAGTGAGTCCAAGTTACTCACGAAACGTGCGTCTGTCCATTGTACGATGATATTGTGTGTTAGACGTTTGTGTTTTTAGTATAACTCAAAAAATGCCTAAAAGTCACCTAAAAATACGGCAATCATCCCTGTTCGGTTCGTGTATCATAAATCGTTAAAACGACAATCACTATAATGGCGCCCTGTGAACTTGCATCCATAAACCGTTAAAACGACAGTTATTTTAACAGAGCCTGTGAGTTTCAAGCACATAAACCGTTAATACGGTAATCATTCCAACGGCGCTCTGTTCGCCTCTACGCCATAAGTCATTAATATGAACAAATAGTATTAATAGTAAATCTCTACTTCCAAAAACCGCTTTTCGAGAAGAGGAGGAAATGTACTATATTTGTATAAAGATTGAAATCGGTTCGCTGAAACGCGAAAAGTGATTTTCTACTTTTTAGTGTTTAAACTATTTCATTCTTTCAATTTCTGACCCACTTGGCATACTTTAGCGATACTTTACTTTATTAATTTACAATTAATTTCTAAATTATTAAAATGTTCTTTTATCATTAAAAACACATCTGTGTACAAATTTTTTATAATTCTAGCCTATCAGGAAGTGAGTGAAAAATCGATTGCAAAATTTCATCTTTAGATACATGAGCCAAGTTAAGTTAAATAAGAGAGTGTAAAACGGCAATTCATGTATATGAAAATGCCTCATGTCTTTTCATTTTCTATAGGCGCATCCTTCCTGCCACAAGTCTTTGCCTCCGAAGTGCACGTTCGGTTGCCTGGAGAATATCATGCTGCCTCCGGCCTGCGTGAGCATCCCCCGCACGGACGTGCCCTTGGAAACCATCATCGGAGGACAGATGAAGAGGAGGGACCTATCACGTGAGTCCCCCCTCTACTACCATCACTGTAAGCTCTCTCTCTCTCTCTCTCTCTTTCTCTGCCTGGCACCCACTCTCTTATACTGCAATGGCATGCACGCACTTTTTTTCCTTCGCATGAGCTACTGATATTGCCTGGAAGTTAGTAAGACCCGAATTTACATTACCTGCGCAGAATGCCTAGTCACATTGTTGATGATGATCACAGAATTCTAAGATTAATAGAGATGAAATGTGCAGCTTTGCTTGAAGTCAGAAATGCAACTCTAAAACCGGCTACAATTCGGCCCAAACATTTGCGGCTCGCTTTAAAACACCTCTCCCCGTCCACCGAATTCAGCCCTTGTTCATCGTGCTTGTCTTTTTGGGCCGAATGATTTGAGCGATAACCTGTTTCATATTGTAAATCGTTTTGACGGCATAGCGCATCTCTATTATGCTTGGAATTCTGTGATGATGATGATGTTTTGTGCACGGTGTTTTTTTCTGAGCAATGAATAAGCTCGAAGTCACTTCGGTCGTCTTATGTATGAAAAGGCTCAGCCACCCCAAGCCCGCTTTGGATGACATCTTCCGTGAACGGGGCGCTACTACCCTTACCGGTAGCCCAGAGAAGGGCCCGCGATTCTACCAGTTCCGCGAGTAATGGCGGTAGGGACCTATCACGTGAATCGCCGCTCTACCACCATCACTGTAAGCTATGTAGCTGTCAACTTCTACGCTTTTTTAAATCATAGAAATGTGTTTTGAAACGGAAAAAATATTTAATAAAATGTCTGCCGCGTTTATTTAATGAAATGTAATACATATTTTATTTATTGAATAAAATTTCCGATTTAAATATGTCTATTTGACTTATAAAAAATGTAGAAGTTGGCAGCCACGTTGTTATCTTGTCTCTCTTTCGGGCCCACTCAGTCCAGTAGTTATCCACAAAATACTGGCGGCATACTACCCAGATGTTCACGGATTCAAAACCACGATGTTCGATGTTCGCGGGTTCGAAAGCAGCGTGGTCTGGAAGGGGTCACTGTGCAAAGATTTCAGGGTTTTGCTTGTACGAGAACGATGATTCGGATCACCTTCCCTTCAAAATTTCTCCCTGGTGGCATGCCCCCTACGGCAATAGGGCCAAAATTGGACGATGCTTAACAACAAAATAAAATAAAATTTTATTTTTCTGTCTGCCTGACATTTCTCCTATACTACTACAGCATCTGAATGCACTTTTTTTCATTTGCATGATACTGCCTGCACGTTTTTACGCCAGCTGCCATTGAATAATTTCTCTTGAAGGAGAAATCCTTAGTGAAAGGAGAAATCCATTTTCTTAAAATATGCAACTGAAGACCACATCTTGTCCTGTTGTTATTGTTCATAACTATGACAACATCATCCCTGATTGTCCAGATTCTCAGTAATAAGCCTGAAATGATTTTTTTTTTTATTTCATGTGTAAAATAAATTTAAGCTGGAGAGATTTTAATTCCCAGCCTTTAAATGACTTTGTCGCAAAAAACTTTGAATCTATTTTTCTGTACAAAAATTATAAAATTAATATTTCATAAAACGCGGACATAATATGGTCGATTGGCGATAATTGCTTGAATTGTTTGAGACCTTCATTGGATGACAGATGAAGAGGAGGGACTTGTCATGTCAGCCGCCACTCTACTACCATCACTGTAAGGTACCATCATCGTCTCTATCTCTCTATATATCTGCCTGGCACTGTAACATGCATGCATTTTTTTCTTTTGCATGAACTACTGATATTTCCTGTACGATTTTACGCCGGCTGCATAGAATAATTTCCCTCAAAAGGAAAAGCCTTAGCGCTGCGTGGTTAGGATCGTCCTTTACCCACTTGTAGATTTATATATACATAATTGTCAGTAATGTTTTATTTTGTTGTTAGTATATTTTTAACATATCATTTTCTCAACGTACACTCCCTTAATAAGGCGCTGGCTGAACCGTAGTGAACTTTTTGCGTATCTTTAACCCCACAAAGACCTTATATGACTGCAAGAAGTCGTCGGGTACGTATCTATACCCAAAATAAAATAATCCAATTTATATTTATTGGCAGAATATCCATTTTCATCCAACTTATAACTTGTTAAACACCAAAACCACGAAAAGGGCATACAAAACCGTTAATACTCAATTTCAAAACAGATGAATGCGGCTATCAATTAAAATCCCAATTTGGGACATTGAAGATCATCATCAGAAAACAGAGGAAAAAGAGGGACTTATCAGGTGAGTCACCGCTCTGCTACCATCACTGTGAGCTACTATTATTATCTCTCTCTTTCGCTCTGCCTGGCAGCCACTATTCTTTTACTACTATAGCATGCACTTTACTTTTTTCTTTTGCATGGGTTACTGAAATTTCCTTCACCTTTTACGCCACCTAAACAGAATCATTGCCCTCGGAAAAGAAAGTCTTAGTACTGAGTTTTCAATTTTATTAAGCTCCTCGGTGTTGAGACTACCATTAATTGAGACCACAAAAGCCATATTTCTAATGACTATAAAACACCTACAAACATGTTTTGTAAATAATTCAATGCTTATAATCTGATCCCATCTATTGAAAAGGTCAAGAAGTAATTTCAACAAATCTAGAAGCATTTAAATTAATTTAAAGAGAGTTGTTTGGTGTCTCCTACAGACAAAGCCATAATTGAGGAGGGTAGGTTTCTTCAAAATAGGCTTGTGAAGGCGCGCTTCCACCTATCCACGTTAGATCGTTTTCATGGCAATGTAGAACTATAGTTCCCGAAGTACCTTTACCAGCTATATGTTCGTTTAGAGTATTTAGGTTCCCCTTCTTACGAACATGCAAGTACCATCTTTTCCAAACGAGATAGTAAAAAAACAAAAAAAACGAGTTTGACATGGTCACCGAGTTTGGTGTTGCTTTAGTTACCGCAAAAGAAAAAAATAATAAAATTTAACCTTGAGTTACCTATTTTGAGGAAACTGAGTAAAGAGATGGTTTCACAAGTTCGGACAAATCATTGTCTTTTGTCACAAATCGTTGCGCTCAAAATCCAGTTTAGAATGGAGTTGTGGTCGCCCGAAAGCAACTTCCGAAAGACAACGACATAGTTCGAACTTAGAAAACCGCCAACATTCTTATACCCAAATGTGACTAAAATGTGAAAGCGTTGTGACCCAAATGCAACTATTACTGTCCAAACTGTCATCACGTGACGTGGAAAATGAGACGTATTCACGTCACCGTGAAGTCGATACGTTCCATTTTTTTGTGACAATGTACAAAAGACTCAAAAATCGTAATTTTGGATTTCACAGAGAAGTCACGAAGTACTCGAAAGACATAATGTGACGAAATAAAGATACCAAATGTTGGTGACTGTTGTGACCATGACCTTTTGTGACAATTGTGACGTCATCTTTCATTTGCTTGAATACACACAAGTTACAAAAACTTTATCTGATGATATATAGTTCAGAATACTGCTTGCCACAGAACGAATGGGAATATTTAAGGAACATGATATTCCAGCTTTTGTCGGGTGAAGTATTTGTCTTCATCACCAAAATGCTTTCTAATATGCACACGTGTTTGTCGTAGAACATAAGACGCTTTCACAAAATTTTCACTTCCAAGATGCATCATATCCTTTGGCAAAGAATCAAGAGTGCAGACAACATTCGACGATGAATTAATCTGAACATTCTGTGCTAAGTATTTATGGAGCAGAGTTCTTTTCATTTTCATTTGCTAAGCTCTAAACCACGCTTTTTCGTATTATAACAAGTGGTTGAAATTTTTCGCCAAAAGCACTTCACTTTTTAACTAATATAATTTACTAAAATATAAGAAACACTAAAATATAAAAATAAAAATAAACCACATCAGACCAAATTACATTGAAAAAAATTACACTGTGAATCAATAGATATATACATGGTAGATCAGTGAGCAAAAATATCTAAACAAACACAACTGGTACCAACTGCTGTATCAGATTTTTTTTCATTACCGATTACAATGTGAAGCCCGCCGCAGCAGTGATTTGAACCACGGTCCTTAGATTTGCTAACAAGTGTGCTACTATTATACAACTGCGACATTTATTCAACCCCTTCATAACATTTTCCTAACATAGAGAGGCTGATGCCAGCTCCTTACATCATTCCCTCTCCGCTTTTTCTTGACTGGGCAACGGCAGGGTCTGTGGCGAAGACATTTCGCATAGATAGTAAAACGGATTTCTAGCAGGAAACAACTGAGGTAGTCTTTTGCTCGGCACTACAGAACCCGCTTGCTGTCCCTTGGGTCTCTGGCTCGATCGATGCCGATGCGCACATCTTTTTCATTGGCGACCTTGGATAAAGCGAACACCCGCCTTCGTCAGCGTCATTATCTCTTCTCGAGATCAACAGATGGTAGCACTGAAAACACACCTGGCACTCAAAGCCTGTGAAACGTTCACAGAAGCACGCCTATGATAACTCTCATAACACAAAGCCTGTCCCCCTGGCATCTTCGGAGCCACACGTGCACACGACAACGTGACAGCAACACTCTGGCAACCGTCATGCAGCACGAGTGAGCATCTCTCGTTCGACGTCAACGAGACGTTCACTGGGGGTGGAATACTGTGGCAGCGCCCTCTCGCACGGACAGTAATCCGGGTTTCTTTCAGGAAGTAACTGAGCTAGTGTTTTTCTCGGCACTATAGAACTCGCCTGCTATCTCTGTGATCTCTGGTTTGATTCTTGCCGACTCTCGCATCTCCAGCTGGTTGTCCCCAGTCAATCCCCATATATCTCTTTTGATCGGTTCCTGTCGTCCATTGGTGGAGTCCGCCGCAGCCGAGATTTAGACCGCGGACCTTTGATTTGAAAACCATAGTGCTACCACTACACCATTGTGATATATCGTTTCATAACCTTCTCTATTGTGGGAGGTGGTTTTCCGCCCGGTTTGATCTTTGACCTTGTGGGGAAGTGGATATGTCTCCTTACAACAATTAAACTACATCTCGCCGGTTATGCTATTAAAACAATTGAAAATGCAGCACTAAGACTTTCTTTTCCGTGGCAACGATATGATGCCTAGTTGGCTGTTGATATCCTGAATAGATTTAGCACTAAGCAAACACCACATACATCATCTTCAGCTAAGAATCGAAGATGGACATGACGAGACTGACAAATGTGAGCCAAAAATGATGTAAGGATCATGCTAAATGACATCATTTTTGCATTTTTCATTAAAAACGGATTCTTTTATTTTTTCTCATTAAATACATTGTGTGTGCAAAATTTCAATTAAAATTTTAAAATCTATTCTATACTATAATTTCAAAATTTACTCTGCAGTGAAATTATGTAGCATGTGTATATTGCTGAAGGAATGAGAATACAAACCAGCCGTACTCTAATGCATGTGGAGCGCATGGTCGAACCGTATGTGGACCGCTAATCCTTTATGACCACCGGTCCTTATCCATAAACCATCTGATAAAAATTGGGGTTCGAGTAGTTTTGCTATGCTCACTGTCTCAAAAATGGAACGTGTCTATACTGTAAGAAATTATTGGTCTCTACGGAACAAATATCATACAAATCTACCTACTAAGCGGTAGCACTTGCAAACGGTTACACCACTGTTGGGACTTTGTTGGCAGATGGTTCGCTGGCCAATGGTACGGCAATGTGTACATTTCAGATTGTGAACCAATAATTAACAACAATTAGCCAACCATTTTGTGCTACATGAGTAACGAATAGTATGGTTCTAAAAAAAATTTAAAAAATCTTATGCATCATGAAAAATCGGGATTATTGGCGTCCCGCGCATTCGTTCCACGGGACCCCCTGAAAATCGTACACCTGGCAGCATTAGGCACGAAACACACGCTCATTTAAAAATTTCACAGATGTTTTATATATTTTTATCGGAAGACAAAATCTGCTTTCACATTTAAATTTAGTTTTAAAAGTATGTTGAAACAACCTAAATATCATTAGCTTCATAATGAATAGAGGAAAGTAATTCTAAAAAATAATAATAAAAAATAGTAAATAGTAAAAGGAATCTATTCATTATGACCTAATTACATGGAGTTTACGTGCTATTTCAAGATTCATCATGTAAAATGCTATAGTTATAGCTCGGATGAATGAAATTAGCGCTGCAGTCCGCAGCCTTGTCCAACAAATAAGAGTGAAATATGCCAGTTCAGGATATCGTCGGGATAGCTCAGTAGGGAGAGCGTTGGTACGGCAAACCAAACTACCCAGCTTCGAGTCCTGGTCCCGGAATATTTTCGCTCTGTTGGAGAAATCTCAACTATGATACTCCAACCATTGGATATCATTAGCTTATTCAAAAGTTCCATGTAGTCCTATTTGCCTTCATATTCGTAGTTATATATTTGTATATATATTATCTTTAACATTAATCAAACATTATTAAAAAATAATTAAATCAGTACTGTATGTTTTTAAAATTAAAAAAGTAAAAAAGTTTTTTCATTCCGAAAATGTTTGATATCTTAAAATCTCCTGATGTTTTAACCGACGCACCTGAACACTTTAAAATGTATTTTCGAAAAAGTTATTTTTCGTTGCGAAACTTTCTGACACATTCTTTACACCCACTTTTAAACATAAAAGCATGACACTTGCTGGCATGACTATTGAAGTGATTTAGAATTGAATAGTTTTCTTCATTTTTCGATAAATGAAGAAACCTCTTGAGTTCTAAACGATTGTTGCCTCATAGCCATCTTTCTCGGGATGTTGCGTCCGGAAATTTTATTCAACACGTCAACTTTGATGTTATTTTATGAAAAAAATCTACTGCCTTTATAAAAAAAAAAGAGAGAGAGAGAGAAAACTATTCGATTTCACAGTTTCTCAATACGAGGGTTGGGCTGATAAGTTCTCGGCCTAACACAGAGATGGAACAAGTATGACCAAATGACAATGATTGTTTGTAAAGAATGATCCTTCTAGATGACACGCTGCCGAGTTATAGACGCGTGAGTTTATTGTTTATTGCTTGGCGATAAAGTAAAGTAAACAAGTTTTGACATTTTCTAAAAATGGAAAAAATTGAAGTTCGGGCTGTCATAAAATATTTTTTTAAAAAGATTTAAACCCCACGGACATACAAAAAGAGTTACATCCCACCTTAAAGGATTCTTGTCCTTCCTATTCGACGATAAAAAAGTGGGCTGCTGAATTTAAAGATGGTAGGAAATCCATTCACGATGATGAACGCTCACGACGACGTCCAAAAACCACTACGACCGACGAAATAGTCTCAAAAATTTTCAATGCAATATTGAATGATCGCCGATTGAAGATACGCAAACATCTCGATAGACCGTGCCCACTACATTTTACATGAAGTTTTGGATATGAAAAAGCTTTTCGCTTGATGAGTTGTTGAACGTCGACCAAAAACACCAAAGAATAAGCATTTCTCAAGAATCTTCAGAAATGTTTTGTGTTGCCAGTTGAAAAATAAAATGAAATACTGTCAAAAATATTGTATTTTCTTTCTTAGGCCGAGGGCTTTTCGAACCACCCTCGTACAGGGCTGCACTAAAGAATTTGCATACAAGAGTATGTCTTAAATGTATTAAGTTGCAAGGGGACTAAATTGAAAAATAATATGAAATTTTGTCAAAAGTCTTGTGCTTTGACTGTCAGGCCGAGAACTTATCAGCCCACCCTCGTACGAGCCAATCTTAGGCGTTTATGAACCAAAATCAATTCAGAAATGTGTCTAAAAATAGTTTAGATTTAAAAACAAGCTTTAAAAGTAACTTTAAACAAAGTCCCACCATTCACAGGTAATCTGTATACTTTATCAGCAAATTTGTCCTTTCAGCTTATTTGGATTGCTTCAACTGTTATTGTTGAGAATCTCGTAATTTTCTTTCTACACTCACTGAGAGATTCAAAAATAATATCTAATGCGATCTCTTCTTTGACGTCTGTTTTGTTTTTTACGCCACTTGTTTTTTCACGAAATGCAATTATTTGGGATCACCTGAGTTGAATTCTCCGCTTTGCATGTGTATGAAACATTTCGTGTTGTTTATATGCTTGCATGAAGAAATATATTTTTTCAAGCTAAAGAATTTATTTAAAAAGAAAGAGGATGTTGAGACTTTTTTTCCCCAATTTAAATTGGCTAAATCAAGCGAAACAGACTATAAAATATCTGATTGTAGAATATACAAGAAAAAAAGTTCTACATTGGAAAGTTAGTTTAATTTATAAATCTTCTTTTATACGTAGAAAAGAATCAATTTTTGTAAGGTCATACCGGGGTAAAAATGCAAATTTCGTAAACGATTCTCGTCGTACCACAATATTCAGGACTATCAAACTGGACACCGCAGTTAACCAGTTAGAAATAGAGGTCAAGCTCCTTGCACAGGTTCCGTCTTGCCCCTGGAGCGCGTGGAAAAGAGGTTGAAATTTGAATTTTTCTCAATTTTAATTAAAAAATTAGCTCCATGGTTGTCCTTCTCACACATTTTAACCGCATTGTTTCAAGCATTGTTATAACATCAGCGTTATTGGTGCAGATGTTTGTGCATAAATTTTTAAATGTTTCGATTATTTCTTGCGTGCGTGGCGACGACGACTACGTATTTTCCTTTACTTTTAAAGTCTGAACTGATAGACAATGAAATGAGAAGTTTCATTCTTTAAAAACGCCCGAATCTATGTAATTTTGTTTAGAAAAAACATCCCATTATCTAAACCTCAAATGGTATGATGATAAATTGAAAATTCAACGAAACAGATTGAATGCTCTACAAAAGAGAATTAAAAGAAACCCTGATAATACAGAATACAAGATAGCCTACAAAAAAACGAGAGCAGAATACAAGAAGGCAATTAAAAAAGCGTAAATTTCAAATTTATTTCTTATCTGTACAAACAGTCCTTACACAAAGTTATTTTTTTCTTGCCTAATTATGGTAATTGGTATAGTTATTTAAGCACAAATCATTCGTCCATCATACAAAAGTCAAGTAATCATTTACGCCAGACTTTTAGTAGGTATTTCGTTTTGTCTACTTTTATATTTCTCATTAGAATGCTGAAACTCATTAAACAATTCTACATTCATTCGTTGAGATCGCTCACACAATCAATGCAAATAATAAGGACTTTTTGCTATGGGGCAGTATCGAGCACTTCAGATTACCGCATTGCAAGCAAAAGAATACCGGCAGAATCTGATAACGAAATTACATCTGTCGCGTTAATCAAGTATCAGAACTGCTTTCATGTGTTTCCTGATATTAATCATCCGCGATGCTCTTGCCATTTGCACGATATGTACTAATCCTCAGAAGTATTCCCCAACTTCTCCCGGTGAGACATTAA
Source organism: Maratus michaelseni (assembly GCA_963931845.1). Taxonomy (NCBI): domain Eukaryota; kingdom Metazoa; phylum Arthropoda; class Arachnida; order Araneae; family Salticidae; genus Maratus; species Maratus michaelseni. Next base: position 28,603,815 of record OZ007588.1, on the reverse strand, counting down.
CCTCTTTGCGACGAGCGTCTCGCACACAATTTTTAATTCCAAATAGAAATCTATGATTAATTTATTCGCAGAAGTTCTGTGATTAAATAAGGAATATTTACAATTTAAAAATACTCATAAGAAAATCTGAGACTTATACGCGAACTATACGTCACGTATACGCAACGCTCGTTGCGAAGGAATTAGTACATCCAGGTTATATTACAAACTTTAAAAAAGATTTGACCTACATCTAGCAAATACTCACCTCTAGCAATTTGCAAGTAAGGAATCCCACATTCCATGGTTTATTTTGGATTAATAATGCTTTTAATTTACAAAACATTGACCTTACCGACGCAAATCTCTTATCCACAAAGATTCACTACTTCACGACTTAGATCACTTGATAATTAATATAATAGCTCCACCTGTTCATCCATGTGGAATAAATTTCTACAAAATTTTGCTCGAAGACAGTATTACTGATTTTGTTGAACTGTTCAATCATGTTCAGAGGATCTAAGCATAATAGTACATGTTATTGAAAGAAACAAGGTACAAATACCTGTTTTGGTTTCCCTAAAAATCATATCTCTCACCCTAATCTTTCCGATGGTAATGACCATTTGGTTTCGAATCGTAGAAGAAATGAATGAACCTTTAATAAATATCTTATAACACACGCGTAACGTAATTTTGGAGAGCAAAAATTGTCTTCATTGTAATAATATCAGAAGGATTAGCATTAAGACATATTGCTAGGTACGCCCCAAATTTGAAACATCATCGGTTCAATATACAGATCTCCTCGTACAAATATTACACACACCAACTCCATTTTGTCAATTAGTAAACTTGCTTCATCTTCATTTTCACTGCCATACAGTTTGTGTCTATCCTTATTTTTCTTGGCAGGTATTAAGGTAAAGCCAGGAGAGATGGTGCGGTCGGAGGGATTGCGCACATAGAGGTTCGGGGGGAAGGAGTAGAGTGAGCGCGCAGCGACTCCAGGTAATTGTACGACAGCAGTAGTGGAGTGTCTACTTAAAAGTGCACGTTGATTGTTTTGAGCGTCCAAGATAAAGCATTGCTATTTTGTTTTGTTTTCCCAAAGTAAGTGCTTGAATTCTCGTAGCTATTCGTCAGAATTTCTATACAATGTCAGTAATACAAGATATTTTAAACTTAAACGATTTCTCATAAGCTACTAATCTAGACTAACAGTGTGAACATCAATGTTTCGTTTTAGTAACAGCCATGTCTAAATAAAAGGCTGCGCAATCACTTCTAACGAAATTGGAGAGTTTGCGCATCTGCTACATAGGAGAGATGGCGCATTGTTCCCATTAGTTTCCATGCTAGGAGAGATTACGCAGCTTATTGATAAATTTGCATAAAAAGAAAGTAAAAATGAAAATGGACTAATTTTAAGTTAAACGTGTTATCAAGTAACTTAATGTTATTTTGTAATCTTATCTGGACTTGTTTTTTCTGATTCTTTAATTTTTTCCCCTTTAATTAAAATTTTTATACGTTTTTAAAATCATTTCCTTTTTCTGATTCTTTAATCATTAGGTTGAAATATTCACACCCAATACAATAATATTTGTTCACAAACACCTTACAACAATGTCATTTAAGTGTAATTATTATCGTTAACAATTTAATTGTAGTTATTATTAGTAACAATCCTTCCTACCCATATGCGCAATCACACCAACCCTGTAAAGACAGATTGCGCAAAATAACTTTCTTGGTTTTATTACAACTGTTCTATTAAATTACAACAGAACAACAAAATAGCAATGGATATGCATACAAACAAATGAAGTAAAAAATATTCATGGATAGTTTAGCAAAAATTATATTTAGATTTTTTATTGTTATTCTTTTGAATTGTGCGCAGACTCTCCTAGCTTTACCTTATTCACGTCTTGCTGTTTATCCTCCCTTCTTCTTAAAACTACTTCTGTGCTTTACCATAAGTCCTTTGGCTGCTGTAGTGACTAGTTCTTCTTGTTGTCCTTCGACTTATTCTACCAATGCATGTTCATTCTCTTCCATTCTGTCTTTTCTTGCAGTTATGATTTTTCTTTGGACAGCTTCCACGTTTTTTGTTCTGATGAGTAGATCCACTGCTTTTCTTTTTAGTTGTCTTATCAGCTTTTGCTTCCTCAGCTTCTTTGAATCTCTTCAGTACCTCTTCAAGCCCAAGATCTTCTCAGAATGTCGTATTTTGATTCATAACATCAGAAATGGCATCGAGCGTGTATAGCTGGGGCTACTTTGTTTCCTCATATAGGTTTGCGGCATTTTATTTCATTTGAAAAAAAAAAAAAAAAAAAAGGAAGTAGCTCAGTTATGAATCGTTATACCAATCTAAAACTGTAAACATATTTCTTCGAAAATACAAAAATCTAATTATAAAAACTTGTTTTCAGTTGCCTCATATAAGGAAATTTCTCAGGTAATTGTAAACAAAGAACTGTGGATTAACAAAGCATCCCACATTGCGCAGGATGACGTTATTATAATAGTAATGGTCTACAGTGGAAATTTTTATCACACTGTTACCACGTACCTTCACTGTATGCACGCAAAAGAGAAAATTAAGACAAGACATATCTTTGCTTGGCAGACCATTTTAGCAAACGTCAACAAAGCTAATCAGATAGCACTAGAAAAGGCGGGAATTGTTTATACGCCTTCTTTTTCTGCCTTTTCCAGCTTTACCGGCAACTTACTTCCATATATCTCTGCAGGGCCGAAACTAGTGGGGGAGCGAGCCATGTGCACTAGTCGCCAACAGATGATGTGGTTCGTTGTGTGGAACAAAAATAAAAATGCCGAAATTTGAGCAAACATATGCAATTGAAGAACCCAAAGTAAATATGTATTCGTTAAATTCGTGTAATTTTATGCTCTTTGCTTTGAACAGGGCTAATTTATTCATTAAGGGGCTGCCTAGGGGTGCCAGAACAATACTTGATTAAAGAATTAATCTAAGATAGTTGCAATATCAAGACACTATGCCAATTAGGTTTGAATTGCTTGAATATTTTGGAGATTATCGCAATTACAAATTTTGCATGTTTTGTTTTGCGTGCTCTTCTAAACAAACCTTAAGATATACATGATGAGTGAACTCATTCAAGCTACTGGCAAAATCAATATACTGCCCCGATTAGATTCGAATTGGTTCAGTATTTCGGGCGTTATCATGATGACAAGATTTTCATTATATATAGATAGATAAATAGTATATATAAAGAAGTGATTGTAATAGGTTAAAAATCTTAAGGTTAATATAATTCTAAACAATTACTTCATATATAAAATAAAGAGAATGGATCGAAAACTTCTTTTATAAATTTATTTTGGAAAAGGAAGGGGGAGGTGCCAAAATTCATGCTTGCACCGGATGAAAAAAAAATCATAGTTTCGGCCCTAGATCTCTGCCAGACTGCTAAGTGGTACCTGTTCTCAATTAGTCCCTGTTTTCAATTCCGACTGACAATTACTATTTTGAAATTAATTTGTTTTATTACAAAATAAATACTACAAAAATTGTTCCATATTTTTAAAAAAAAGGGTAAAATTGTGAAATTAAATATTTGTAGCTATTTGGGAAAACAGAAGGAAGAAATGGAACATGTATCGTATCTCCCTCTCTCTCAGTGCTTCATTACTCCCTACAGGTAGTATATGTTCAGTATATGGCTTGCCATGCTGCTTTTAGGCTTAATTTAACTAGTGATTTGTAAACACCGAATTACGGTAACATTTCATTAGTAGTGTTTTACAAAATTTCATAAGCGCTAAAATCAATTTCAAAATAAAACATAATATTTACTTTTCATCAGTAAAAATGAGACTACAAATGCTTTTAGTATTGCTACTGTAAAGTTTGTAGCACATATAAATACATTTATAGGTGCTCTATCTGGCATAGAAAGTGAAAAAAAAAATAGTATTTAGTTTAAGCATAATTAGTGTTGTTTCACTTCTCCCACTGTGCTGCTCCTGCCCTATGCATTTTATTTCATATAACTTATGGATTTATATCTATACTTAATGTTTACTCACAGTCAGAAATAGTAGTTAATATCATCTAGAAATCACAGTCAGTCAGTGATTGACCATCACAGATTGTCAGTCTTCCAAATTAGCAAGAAAACAAGTTAATTGTCAGATCATTCAGAAGGAAAACACTTTGAAAAAAAAAATAATGGCACAATAAAATAAATAAAAAATGCTTACAAAAAATGCATAATTATCATTTTAATTTTGATATTAAAAACGAAATAAAATGTGGAAACTACATAAATGCACAACTTAAGTACGTTCTTACTCTATTAACAAAATCGAAAATATAGTGTGCAACAAAATACATTGTTCTACGGATTCTGAGATGTATTTTTATCCCCAAGATGTGTTTTTATATATTTCGATACAAATTACGAAAATACTATTCAGGCTAGGAGTTAGAAATATTCCGTTCTTCTTTCACTTAGTTCTGATTCTGAAATTAAGAACGGCAATTTAAGTTAAAAGAATAATATTAAAATTAATTGTTAAAGAATTTAACTGACATGCGAATGTTTTTATTTTGACACACGTCGACATAAATCCTAACTTTAGTTTTTATAAATTTTAACAAGAAATCTGAAATCCGCTAAAATGACGAGTATAACTGTTTTAGTGTTAAAAAATATCTCCCTATAATTTTTTGCAAACATATTTTGCTGCTTTTCGTTTTATTATCGCGTATACTAAATTCTTCCGCTTTAATATATATTGAGTAGGTAAAGATTATATAAAGGTGAAGTTCCGATAATGGTATAAACGTGGCCCAAATGTTTATTCTACACAAAACAAGGATTTAATATTAATTTTTACAGTAAATTTGTAGTAAATACAATATTTTACAAGGATTTACCAACACATTTTTGAAATTACAATTCTTTTATTAAAAAGTTGGTTGATTTCTGTCATATGTCACCTTTTTTGTTTTGTAAAATTTACCTACTTTGTGAACATTTGTGGGATGTTTTATTTTCATAAATTAATACATCATTGTAATTATTACTAAGTTAAAAGCATAATTAAATATTTTCTTGCAAATAATTTCAATAATGTTTTGTTAATATTAGCTTATATTATTTCTGCGACCCTTAAACTGAATGTCATCTACACTGTCGTTGAAAATTGCGAGAAAAAGTTAACTTCTTGACGTTCTGTCTTCCATTTAAATGGTGTGAACTGCATTGAAGTTAGCCAACTGCCATGTGTTTTAACTGTTTGATACAAAATACAGATTAGTTGCCCCAACGAACTTCGATAGTAGTGTAGTGCCGCCAAGGTTATCACTGTTCTGGTAAGACTTTCTTTAAATATATTAAACTATTTCCTGAATACTAGTTACGAATAAGCAGCTAAATCTAATGCAGATTTCACGATTTAATATGCATTTTACTCTGTCCTAAACTTGGCAAGATCTCCTTATGGCACTTATTTGAGACATGATTATATAAATTGGTCCCAAATCAAATTTTCCAATTCGTGGCACCTTCCTCTTGTAAACATTAACTATCGGATAATTTCAAAACCAGTCGAAACTTCATAGTACCATGGGAAGTACCATGGGAAGTTATCGGGAAGAAGTGTTAGACATGTAGCAACAACTAATCTGATGTTTTCTTTTCCCTTTGTGTTTTTGTAGCCAGGAGTATTTCCGAGGAGTTTTCGTCCTCCACTGATCTCAAGAGCAAAGACTACGAAGAGACTTCTCAGAAGGAAGAAGGTAAGATTTTTGAAAATATATCTTAACTGCATAGTTTTAACCCATTAAGAATTGAAATTGCGTGTTTGCAAAGTTAAAATATACAGGGTGTTGCCGAATTAGAACGACAAATTCAGAGGGGTGATAGTAGGCATGAAGAGGATGAAAAATTGCCATAGAACATGGTTTCGCAAACCGCATTTAGTGGTATAAAATCGCAAAAACAGCTATGAAATGTGTGACGTCGAGTAGAACTAAAAGGGCCAATAATAGGTAGAAAAACATTTATTTGTGTAAAGCAGGATTACAATGCATTACAGTTTAAGGTAAAAAGGAGACGACGAGACGTTTTTATAGGAATTGTTCGAAGTTGTGGTCGCGAAGGTCATTGCACAGCCGACACCGACGGACGAGTTCAAAGATACCCGGTGTGCTATGGATGTCTGCTGAAGCGGTGTCAGATCCTCCAGTGTATCCGCAGGCGTCTGATAAGCAATCGATTTTAGGTGGCCCTAGAAGAAGAAATCCAAGGGACTGAGGTCCCGGGGCATGCAGGACAAGCAAGAGGTCTGCCGCGTCTAATCCACCTCCCGGGATATGTGGCATCGAGGTGGTTACGCACCGCAATAGCAAAATGTGCTGGTGCACCATAATGTATGAAATAAATCATGCGTCAAATTTAGGTTTTTTTCTACTTATTATTGGCCCTTTTTGTTCCACTCGATGTCACACCCTTCATAACAATTTTTTAGATTTTCTCCCACTCAACGTGGTTTGCGACATGGTAATTTATATTTCTATTTTAATTCTATGGTAATTTATCATCCTCTTGATGCCTACTATCATCCCTCTGAATTTGTCGGTTGAATTCGACAATACCCTGTATATTATATATATATTCCGACATAGTTCCATAAATATTTCATTTTATTTAAAATTTTCATTTATGGATATTTTTGGCTATCATTCATAACAGTTATGAGTTTTATCTTTATTTTCTATACTTTAATTTTTCCCATTTATGTATGGTGAAGTTACAGTTGTGTATGATATGTGTATTTATCATGGTTATATAATATATATAATTGAAATGAAATAACACGTGGAGAAAAAATACAAAAATTAAACACAGGAAAGTGAAAATTCCAAAATAAGAAACAATCATTATGTTATGGATTCTTCAGAGGAGCTTCATAAGCATAATTCATAGTAACGATATGTTATTTTGTTGAATGGTGTCAGCATTAAGCCCAAAAATTACATATATATATATATGCATATATATATATATACCAGTTTTCTATATATATATATATATATATATATATATATATATATATATATATATATATATAATTTTTTTATGTTATTAATTTATTAAATAATAAATAGAAGTATGAAATCTTAATTATTTTCGGTAAATACTATTTGATACATAAGTAGATAGAAGGTAGCAATATGTATTATATAAGAATTCATTAACTTATTAGTAGAAGTATAAAAAATTAATTATTTTATGTAAATTCTATAATATATATAAGTAGATTACTATAGATGGCAGCACCAGCACTATGTATTAAAAGAAATATATCTTTTCCATAATATCTACTCTTGGTAAGAATCTTTTAAATACTATATAAGATTAATTTAATTATGGTTAAATTTATTTCATATAATAGGATTTTGTACGATGTTAATGTAAAACTACAATGATATTTTTGATGATGATTTACTATTTATATATATTATTAAATCTAATATAATACATATGCAAATCAAACTTAATTTTGAATAATAATTATTCCAATAGAGGGCAGCACATTACTTGACAAATAAATGTTAATAATAATTTTAATTTACCTATAGAGGACACTTATCGCTTGTGTATTTACATTTTACTTTTAAAGATTAAAATTAAATGGAAAATTTGTATATTCACAAATATCAATTTGTTTTTGAGTGTATTTATCACAAAAATATATTTGTGTGTTTTAAATCAATTTGTGTTAAGGTGTAATAATTAAGGTGTTATTTCAAAATATGTTCTCTCAACTTAACTTTCAAATAATTTCTCTCAACTTGACTATATCATCAAGTATATGATATGTGCGCCATGTGGTTGTATTTCCAACTGTTATCTGGTAATAATTCAGTATAGTGTTGTATACGGATTTTTGGATAATTATTGTGAGTAAAATATTTTATCTATTCTTTACAAGTTTTTATTTCCAATTTTGTTATTTCCAATTGTTTTCTGGTAATAATTCAGTATACCTGGATGATTATACTGATCTTAGCATATATGCCAGTATAATTATGAAATACTGAATTATTTTTTAAAACACGTGTGGGTACATCCAGGCTGAAGATTATACCTACACGTGTTTTTTCATATCCAATTATAATTTAAATCTCTTGTTATCCAATTTTCCATTATATTTAGTTCATATTTCATTTCTTAATCCATTTGTATTCACTTGATATCAACTCCAAATTATTAACATTTTATAATTTATTATACATTTTTTTTATTTTTCTCTCTCTTTCTTTTTAAATAACCTTCATATTTTCAGTATTTTTGGCCAATTACCATTGAAGCACAAGCTATGGTAATATTATGATTGCACTTGTTAATTTATTAACTATGTGGTATTCTGTCTACACATTATTATTAATTATCTCTTTGGAGATTTAATTAGTATGCTACAAGAACTTGATATGTTTTTGAAATTCAAAGATATTATATATATATATATATATATATATATATATATAATGATTTTTTAATTTCATAGTGAATTATATCAACATATTAATTCTGGTAAGCGAGGATTTTTTAGAATAACATAGGTTTTGAAGTCGAATGCTCTAAATAGAAGACGATGCTTATGAAACTATTGGAAATTTCCCATCAAAATAAAGAAAGCCGTATTTTTACCAACAAATTTATTGGTAGTTCACAAAGAACAGTCAATTCTACAAGTCGTTATTTTTAGAACTCAGATCGAGCTGCGTTACATCCTAGAAAACGAGCATAAAGATGTTACAGATTATTATAGAGATATACACCAATTTAAAGACAATTTTCCTCCAAGTGACGGGATCCAGTTAGCAAGTCAAAGAGCGTAAAAATTCTGAGCTCCGGAACTGCGTAATTGCGTTTTAAACGCAATGAGGCGTATGTATCTTTCGCCAATGCAGGGGTAAATTAACCAATGAGCGGCTTGCAAGGCTGTGAGACTTATTAAAATACTCGGCATAATTTTGAGATGAAAAAGTTAGACGCGGGAGTTGAAATGAATTATGGGATATCGAATGATAATTTTAATAAAAAATAAAAATGATATTAAGAGACGTTCTAAAGAAATAAAAAATTAATGTTTTCAAAAGAAGAAATAAATTAGAGGTTTTTACAAATAGGTGTAGCTTTTAACAGATTACGATTTTTAGAATAAGAATTAAAAGAATATGTTGATTAAAGATATGGAATTTTAAAATATAATTTATATTTAAGATATTATTAAAAGACAGGGGAAAAGTAGAATTGTAAGAATTTGAAATAAATTAATTAAGGAAAAATGGCAAAAAATTTTTATTCTTATATATATATATATATATATGTATATATATATATATAATTCTCCTTTAATGAGTTCTAAAACTTTGTCTTGGGAAGTTTCTGTGTTTCTCAGAAAAAATACATACGTGAGTGTCACACTGAAAAAAAATTATTAAAAAAAATTATATTTTTGCGACTTTTTGCAGAATTTGATCCCTTTTTGATTTCCTTATTGAAAGAATAAGGAAGTTCTGAAAATTTGTAAAGTATAGCATCACCCATCAAACGGTGACATGAAAACTATTTGGGTTTCGGAACGTATTTTTCAACATCATTTATCTTCTATAAATATAAATATTTTTTGCTGTCAGTTTTTTTCTTTCTAATTAGACTCTAGTAAGTATATAAAAAATTATATGTGTATTTATTTCTACCACGTGAAAAGTAATGAGGTACTTAAAAGAGCCCCAAATCATTCATTTTACAGCGATCGATAACATCAAATTATCCAGACATAATTACAAATCTACGAGGTAAGCGACGGAAAACCAGTCCCAATGAAAAAAGCCCTTATGTCATCAGTATATTTTAAAAGTAATCTTTGACTTATTTAATTACAGAAATTATAAAGCGAAGATTTTTATTAAAATATACTCGTGGCAAAAAATCTTAGAAGTTGGAAGCTATAAGTTAAATACGCTAGATCAGCTTATTTCATCGGGGGGATGGGAGGGGACGCTATTTTGTGACCCATCCTGTATTTAATACCTACATGCTTGATGTTTACAAGTTTTCTCATATGTGTGCAGTAATATAAAGATTTAAGGGGTTTTTTCAGGAGAAACGAGGGTGGAATATGTTAAAAACGTTTTAGTTTACAGGATGGGGTCAATTACCTCAACGGGAGTTTTTTCTTAATAACTTTTAAATCAATACGGTTATATTTATATAATTCATGTCAAAATAAAATTCAAAAGGTGCAAGTCATTTGCATAGGTATATATATATATATATATATATATATTAATTAAACTTTTAAATTGCTTTGAATGTTTGTAATATATATATATATATGTTACGGTCAGTATGATTAATCCGGTCATTATTAATAATAACCGGTTAGTATTAATAATGACTGGACATAAAGGCTGGTTATCATTAATAATAACCTGTTATTATTAATAATGACCGGATTAATCATATTGACCGTAACGTATATATATTTTAGTTTTTTGTTTGACTTCCGTTAAAATAATAATAATAATAATAATAATGAGAATAAAAATACGTTCACATTCTTTTGAAACTTTTAATTAAAGACAACAGAGATAGAAAATAGGTTAATGTTACTTTTGGTTAATTGGTTCATAATAGGCTATTATTTTTGTAACGTAAAACAAATCACTAGGTATGCTACCCACGGACATTTTAATTGAATATCCAGTAAGATGAATATCTTAAATAATTTTGGGAATCACAAACGTTGTTTTATGTTAAGAAGAAAGCACGCTTTTAAAATCTGTTTACATAGCATTGTTAAAATTTTTTGCTACATAAAGCGTGCAATGAGTTATGCGAAATTAAAATGCAATAAAACTACAATGCAATTTTATTATAATAACCCTATAATGTTACTAGACTGGTGTTTACTTGTTAGGAAGAGACAAACACTAACTAAACAAGCACTAACACTTCATTAAGTAAACAAACCACATTTAAGAAGTAATTCCAGTACTGTACTTATATGCAGTGTGTCCTTTAGTAGCGTTGGCCTATAGCTTATTCCAAAACTGTTAATTTTGGATGTATAGATAGTTCCAACTGCAAAAAATGTTCCAAATGCTGTTCTTCATCATATCATCACTTTACATCAAAACAGTTACTTTTTAAAGTTATGACATTTAAATTTTTATATGGTCCCTGGGTCTTGTAAGTTGTATTTAGAAAAAAAATGTCTCCATTCTCTGACAAATACAACAGTAAAGATTCCATACTTCTCTGACGAAAATTTACCATGTTATGATACTTTGAATTGTATGAATTTTCAGCGTTTTCTGACTGTAAAAATGAAAAAACGCTTTCTTACTGCCGAAAAAAGTCAAAAATTCATAAACTTCCAAGTATCATAATTCGGTAAGATTACTTTAGATAGACATTACTATAGAGATATTACTGTAGAGATAGACTTTACTACTTATCTTGCAAGAGGATGAAGAAAGTTTTTCTGATTACAACTGATCCAGGCACCGTAAAAAATAATTAATTTCATAACTTTTTAAAGAATAAATATTTTGAGATAAATGGATTTTCATGTGATGAAGAACGACATTTGGAACATTTTTGAAGTTGGGACTATCCTTCTGAAACAGAGAGTTTAGAAATTAGCTATTGGTCTACGAAAAAAAGGATAGCTTGTATAAAAATCAAACATTTTTTAAAAATTATTTGTAGAAAAATGAAATATGTGATAGGACATATGGAATAGAAAATATGATATGATATTTTACTGTAATAAAATTTAATTAGCATTAAAAAATAACATAATGTCAACATTTTGTTTTTGTTTTAAAATGCGAGAGAGGGGATCGATTATTAAAAGCAATAAATTTCATCTTTAAACATGTTTTTTAAATTATACTTATAGTATTCTGAACATTTAAATATTGTTTGCAAAAATCACACGAAGCATTTTTTTCCAGAATTTTTTACTCTAAAATATTTCTAGAAAATGTCAGCCCTTTTATTTTGTCTCATATTTAAAAAAAAAAAATATGAGAATTATATGCAAAAAATTATCACAAAAATTAAAATTCCAGCTCAACGTAGGAGATGAAATACTAAATAAAATAAACTACTGCAATTGGCCAAATAATAATAATAATTAAAAAAAAAAACACTTATTTGACGACAATCCGTAATTTGTTTGTATAATGCTTTTTATTTGAACACTTTAAATCCGCTTCCCGGGATCCAGGATTTCATTTTCCTTTCATATCTATCAACGCATCATTACCAGGGCTTAATTTCTAACAAAAAAGTACCGGAGCCCTAATATTCTGCAGTACTAATAACCGTAGCATGCTCCTCCACCGTCACTCCAATCTGCATATTTATATTTCATACATTATATGTATTTGCAAAATTTAAAGCAATTTTTTTTTCTCTAGCAAAATAAAAATGTTAGCAAAATAAAAATTTTAAATATATTACTACGCTCACCAACCCCTGATTTCGCAGCCTCTTAAATCCTGGTAATGTATCCCGTTTTTAAAAGATGATGATGATATCACGAACGGCGACTATCTTCTGTAATCAGGTTATAATGCTTTTTCATTTAAATGGGGTATTTTTCGGTTACCATAGCTTACCCACCGCTGTCGCGACAGCTTACGGTTGTTTTAGGGATTGATAAATAAGATCAATTACTAATTTGGAAATCAGTTTGTATAAAATGATTTGGTTAAAAATGTCGCTGCCTCTTAGACTTTTATGTGGACAATATCCTTGATTTAGGTTTCAGGTTAAACTTCTCCGTCTGCTTGGGAATAACATTCAGAATCACAGTATTGAAAAGCAATGTGTTTTCAAATTTTACTGTATTTTATGTTTTCATCGAGTTTTAGATAATTTCAGGAACAGACATATCTTATGGCCCGGAATATCTACGCAGATTTTCATTGGTCCATTTCCAAATCGTTAGTTTTTTTTATAGAGAGAGAGCGAGATGAATAAATAAAATTTTTAATTTACAGACAGATTGAGTTCGAGCACGCACAAGCCCGTAGAGTGGTATAAAAATTGAGCCCATTTCATCTCCATTTCCCTACGCGTGCAATACATTATGTCACATATAGTGTTTTGATAGAAAAGAATGCAAAAGCTTCGATATGGGAGAAAAAGGGAAAGGGTAATTTACACTCTAAATAAGAAAGAGTGACTATTCACTCCGGACAAGTGGATATTCACTCTATCACAGAGTCAAAATTTGCCCAACCTCTTTAGAGTGACTATTCACTCTAGACAAAAGTGAAATTGTTCACTCTCTGAAAGAGTGAATACTCACTTCCGAGAAGTGGGTATTCACTCTAAACAGGGGTGGATACTCACTCTTTCAGAGGAGTGACTATCCACTCTTGCAGAAGGAGTGGGTTTTTTCACCTTGATAGGAGTGAATAGTCACTCTTTCATAGGAGGGGCTATCCACTCTTTCATAGGAGTGACTATTCACTCTTGCAAAAGGAGTGGATTTCTCACTCCTGAGAGGAGTGAATAGCCACTCTTTCATAGGAGTGAATGTTCACTTTTTATGGAGTGAATTATTTTTTTTTTTGTTTCTTTTATGGGCATTTTAAAAGAATCATATATTTTAGAGCATGCAATGAAAATAGACACAAGCGTGGTAAAGATTGGAATAAAATACTTTATTGGCAATATTTATTTAATTAATAGTTTGTAACAGTAATTGAACTCTTAAGGAAAAATTCAATTAGAGTTACATAATGAATTAAATTAGATAACTGACAGAAATAAACTAAAATATTTTATTCCAAGCTTATCACTATTGTGTTTGCTTTCATTGCATGCCTTGTAAAGATATGATAGTTTTAAAATGTCCATAAGGGTAAGTAATTAACCAAAATCTTAATCAGTTAATATTATTTCTTTCTTTTCAAATAACCATTATGTTGTATTTAGTATTTTAATAATTCCTGTGATGTACGTTTTTTTTTTCATGTGTAATTAAAATTTTACATCTTTAGATCTCTGTATTAATTGCTAATGAATTTAAATCTAATCAAACATTATTGTTTACTGTATTTTAGTTGCTTTTAAAGTTTTGTTAATAACTATTTAATAGATGGATATTCTATGACTAACAATGTGTGATTTCACTTTAATTTTTGTTTTAAATATAAACTCTTATCTTTTGACCGTACTTTTCAGTAAATTAGCGCTATTTTGCAAAGTCCTATTATTCTAAAATCATACATATTATTTCTGTTGTCAACATCCCTTTTTCTAGAGGTACCCTCCTTCGAAAGGTTTTTGAAGCAGCTTCTGACATAGTACTACCCCCACATTTCGTTAAAACATGGTTTTTGTTTAAATATTGCTATTAATTAAAAATTAAATCGGCTTTGTTTTTATAAATGAAATGCAAGATTTTTCCTCAAATTAGTGTTGGCCACAAAAATAAAATAACCGCATTATATAGTGCTGAACAATGATTAAAAAAAAATAAATAGTAGTACAAAAAAGATAAAATATCAATTCTCCACATAAGTTAATTTTATATTAGGTTAAAATGCAAAATTCGAAATCTACCTGTGTCTGTAGGCGTTGCCGGCAGGGATTATTTTCTATAAGGGTTGGTCCTATAAAAAACTTGTCAGTATAAAAGTTGTAGATAATATTAAGAAGATTTATAATAAATTTAAGCGGATTAGATATCTTGTGAATTGACGAAGTTATGATTTTTTTTTCTTTTTAACCCTTAATTGCATAGTTATGTAAATTTCCATCACTGTTTATTTAACTTTTAATAAATAAATCAACTTCTTCTCCACCACTATATTTATATAGAAATATTAATCCAGTAAATTTCCCGTGAACTATGTTGCTGAATAAAGTTAAAAATCTATCTTAAAATTTCTGGTGTCTAATATTTAATATATGTATAAAAAAACACAATTGTAAAAGAAAAACTCATGCAAAGAAGGGTTAAACTCCTATTCTCCCCCCCCCCCTTGAGACCATTTTTAATGATATCAAAAATCAGTCATACATAAATTTTTGGCCCTTTTCCTAGAAGTAATAATACGGAATTTGATACTTTAAACGGATTTGTTACGTATCATAATTAAGAAGTTATGGTTTTTTTGTTTTCACAACCCCCCCCCCCTCCCACATTTCGATTTTGCCCATTAACGAACTTGACCGAGATTTTATGTCCCTTGATTATATGTATCAGTTTGGAAGAGATTTGTGCAGAATTATTGAAGTTATCGTGTCCATAAAAAATGATATAGCTATATAGACAGATAGATAGATAGATAAAGTTTTGAACTGGGGGGTGGTTTGGAGTTCTAGGGCTCAGGATCGGCGTAGATCTGCAAAAATTTTCAGAAATTCCAACATAGGGGAGAATGTAATAGGTAGTATTTCTTACGAAATCTACCTAAAAAGAAAAAGAAAAAAGGATAATTTCGTTTATCTCAATAAATAAATATGGACAAAATTATATAATGCCAGGCTTTCACTCTTCAACAACGGAGTGAAATATGTCACTCTTGTCAAAGGAGTGAGACAGTCACTCTCGACAACGGAATGACATATTTCACTCCTTTCTAGTGAGTGAAAAATTCCACTCTTTAAGGAGTGTATTTTTATAAAATTCACTCCAAAAAGAGTGAAAATGCCTCTCACTCCCAATTTTAGAGTGTAGTCTTCGTTTTTCGGAAGCGCTCGCATTGGGCTCCGGAGCCCAGTATTTATGGGCTCAGGTGAATTCCGACCAATATTTAAATATTTGTTAAAAGCAGAGAAGTACCGGAGCGGGGCTCCGGTGGGCTCCGGCGCAATTTAAGCCCTGAACGCCCAAATTCAGCGCAAGCGAAAATTTACACCAGTGCTCCTTCAAAAGTGAGCGCGAATTTTGTTATTGCTTTTGGGTCCATATGCGAAACTTATACTCTTGTTTCATGATTTAACCCCGAAAAAGGAACATTTCATTCATTTATCTGTGAAATATTTCACACAAAAATGCAGAACATTCATAAGTGGATTGCAAAAAGGATTTCCAAAACACATTATTTGTCTTTTAAAAACGAGTCTGGGAATCCCATTTATTAGGGGAAAACCTTCGAAGATTAAACAGTTATTTCGGTTCGCATGGAGAATATACTGAAATCACTGACTAAACGAACATGCTTTTATCTGGCGTGAAATGAACTACCTTACGGATGTTTTCTGTGTGGGACCACTTTAGAACAGTTATAAAGTACGAAAACAAAACTTTGAGCTTTCTTCTGTATTATGTTTAAAGCGTTTCTTTCAATCAAAACAAAGTTATTGTTATTTGTAATCATGTCATTCTTTTTAAAAACAGCCTCTATAAATGGATAATTTTTTATCTGACGAAATTTTCTTTTGTTTTTTTCATTTTAGAAGTGATAAAAGTGTACGACGGCAATGGCTCTATGAAGAGCAGAATGTTTCGGACAATCACTGTGGCAAGGACGGCAACGAAAGAGCAAATCATAGTAAGTGTTGTCCGATGATGAAAACTTTATACTTATAATATCACTATCGCTCTATAAACTGGTAAGAATTACACTGAACAACAATGGTTCTATATCAGAACTGAAATTAGTTGATCCTAGATCGGTTTCTTGCGCTGATTCCGAATATACTTTCCGTTTTTCTCTAGGTCGTCTAGTTTTTGAGAAATTTGCATATTTAAATTTGTGCAAATTTAAGCTTTTTTGTGCCATTTTATGGAAATTTTAGGTACAATTAATGTCAGGTTGAAAATTAGATTAGGACTTATATTTACTTTTTTAGATTATGATTACCGGACCATTTGTTTCAGATAAATGCCGCAGTCTGCATATTCTTAACATTTACCTGTCACTTACTAAGCCTAATTTGCGTATTTTTCAGTAGTGTAATGTTTACATTACTTACAACTTTAAAGTATAGTTACCACAGAATTGATATAATGTTTTTCTAGACTACTTTATGTGTACTTTATGTTGATTTTGAATCCGTAATCCGTTTCCTTATATTACGTCTAGATTTTGAGTAAAATGAATTTCTTCTTTTGTATTGTATTGGCAGACGTTTGATATGAAGTGCTTTTTAGGGGGAGTGTACCTCATTTTCAAAAGAGTGAACAGTGTCAGATTCCTATCGGAGACATTATCACCAATGGGTATAATCGAAAAACAATTGAAAAAAAAAGTAGTAGAACCTGTCCTAATTAGCTGAAGTACATCACAAAGTAACATAAAAAGCATTTTCTGGTTTTTTTTTAACCAAAAAATAAAATTTCCCTATTTTGCAAAAACTGAACGTGATAGAAAAAAACGGACACTATACTTGAAATCAACGTAAAACACTGGTTTAGAAACATGTTAACGTACTCATGTGGCAGAAATACTTGGACGTCAAGAAATGTTTATTAGAAAAAAATGAAAAAAATGTAAATTAGGCACACAATATTTCACGGTCACATGTCAGTATAATCTCGGACACAACATTTTTGTAAAGTAAGCTGCCCAGTCATCATAACATAAAACAAAAAATCCAGTCTGATAATGCTTTATGCCTTAAATTTGCATATAATTGTACAAAAGTTGTATAAATCAAAATATGAAAATATCTCACAAACTGGACGTTATGGAGAAAATCTAAAACTAGATTAACAAAATTTCAAATTTGTTGTTCAGTGTTATTAGGATTTACTTTTCCCGAAAATATTTTATCTGAGCAGACAATTTCTCTGCGTATTTTAAATATACAAAGTTTATTTCGCAAGTTGTGATGTAATGGATTTATGATTTAACCTTTTAACGTTCTTTGGAATGATATTTTCCCACGATAGGTTAATCTTCACTCCATTTAAATGTTATACCCTGTAAAGGGTTAAAGACTTTTATAGGTCCTTTTGTTCACGTGTGTGTATTCGAGCATTCTACTAACTCTTTCATTCCGCTGGTACCTTTAATTTCCAGTTTTTTTGTCTCCTCTTAGAATAATAACAACGCCATTTTTTCTGTATCTGGAGTAGATCGTTATAACGTCTTCCTACACATTGCTGCCACTGATGTATACGTGATACATGTTACTACGCCCTACCTCTATGAGAGCAGAATGAAGACTTTCTTATGCTCTTCTATGTGGAGGAACATATTTTTGATCTTGATGAATACATAATGTTTCTTTCGAAAAATTATTTCTTGTTGTCTTATCTTCTTTGTAGTGCAGTTAAGAAGTTTCTTTCCTTAATACTACAAGATAAAACTTCGGAAATTCTTATTTCTAGGCTCTTTCTGTTATTGGCGCCTCTTTACTTCTTTTCTCCATGAAATATCATCGAAAAAAAAAATGAATACTTTATTTGGAACATTGACAAGCGCTCCTAGATTGTACCTACTCGTCCTAAGACTAAACCAGGCTTTACATTTCTGATATCTATCTCTCTTGTATTATTGTTTCAACCGGCCAAAAGATAATTCCTTTTTGTTTGTCTTCGCGTTCAATATTTAAAATATGTTTCGGAAAATATGTCTTTTGACTTCATTCGTATATTTAATGGTGTTATTTTTCTATTTTTCCAGGCAGCCGCTCTCAGGGCATTCCATGTTTATGACGATCCAAGGCTTTACTACATTACAGACGCATGCGGTAAGAAATTTGACATATTTACTTTTTTACAGAAACTGTTTAAGAAATAAATAAAATTTTGACCAGTAGTCTACTACTTATATCGAATGATAAACGATAATGAATTCAGAAGGAAGCTAAACTGTTAAAAATTTGGTGCAGGTTGAGATAAATTTTGTTGCAATGGCTGCAACCATAAGATGATGGAACATTTTGTCACTATTTGACATTTCATGTGAGCCGTCAAAATTGTTTTATATTCAACCATAAGTTGGGTTTAAATTAAACCACAATTTGAGTATAGGAATTATCCAAGATTTGGTGTTGTAATGAAATAGCATTTGATAACAGATTAACCAGGCTCTCGTCACAGTTTCCGGACATAAAACTAATCGATAACAGTTAACAAACTGCTGTAAAGATTTTTAATCTTCTGACAAACATTGAAATTCAACGTTCCCTCGTTTTTCATTGGTTGTCGCGTGTTAATTAGTTTATTTGGTGCACTACCTATTTTGCATACGAAGCCTAATGTAACCTTCGTTTAAAGTTGAATTCAACTCACTGCAAACATCCAAGCCTAGACCATATTCAAACCCGACAGGCTTTAAATACTCTTAGACAGGGTAGCGGCAGAAACCATGACTTCATCGAGTTTCTGCTGAATTTTCAGGATTATATAAAACTCGATTCGCATATTAAAATGGAACTGGTCTTTGCGAAGTCATATATTGGTGGAAACCAACTTCAGACTCAATTTTAGTGGTTGATTGGTAGGTTCCCATATAATTTTCTAATGAAATTCCTGTATCAGATAGCATATTACAATGGAAACTGCTTACGTCAGTAGGGAGGCATTTCATTAGAAAACGTAATGGGGACTTACCAATCAACCCCTAAAATTATGTCTGCAGGTTGCTCCCACGAAGGTATGACTTAGCAAAGACCAGTTCCATTTCAATATGTGAATCGAGTTCTATATAATCCTGGAATTTCAGCCGTGAACTCGATGAGATTATGGTTTGTGCAGCCACGACCCACACTATCTGATTGGCTTTTGAATAGCTTCGTTTATTAGTAAAAGTTGTAGTCATTTCCAAGGTTGAACCATGAATTCAGGCAGCGAAAGAGGTAAGCCTTGATACTTCCAGCTCTCTTGGCTGCTACTTGAACAAAATAGGCTGATTTCCACCAATTGTCGAACAGCCCCACCAGTGGCTGAGAGGTTGTGCTCTCGAAGCTGGTAGACGGGAGGTGCTGGGTTCGATCCCAATCGCGCCCGTCGGCCTAATCGTTCGGAGTTTTCGTGATTTTCTTCGAGCCGTGGATTTATCCATGCGTAAATACGGGTTAGGTTCCCTTAGAAAGACCCCCACGAAGGGCACTCCCCCCGGGCCTATATCCCTTGTGTAGATAATTGGCCGTCAATAATCAACCCAACCCAACCCAATTGTCGAACTGATTAAGGTAGGCTGAAAATCTGCCGAGATCAGTGGAGTACCGCTGCCGGTATTGATTGCGACTTTTTGTAAGTTAATAGGAACGATATTATAGCCTTTTTTAGAATACTTTACCCTCTGTCATAGTTTACCTTTGGAATAATTTTTTAACAGTATATAAAAGAAAAAAATGCCTAACTGTGTGTCGTAGGATTCTCTTTTAAATTGGGATACTGGAGCGAATTGTGTTGATTATTGATAACCATCGGAATTTGGAGTTTATATTCTTTGCATCAGTTTTGATAAAACATTGAACATAAAAATGGCTTCTGTAGAGGAAAGTGGAGATCATACTCTAATATTTTGATTTCTTTTCCAGATTCCAATGACAAAGACCTTGAGGGTACAGCCCCTTTGCAAACGCTGACCCGAAGGGAAGGTCAGAAACCGGCCATCTTCCTCAGGTTTCGTTCCCCGGATCCCGATTCCGGATACATCAAAGTCTATCCAGGGAAACTTGGGTGAGTGAGATTCAAACACGTCGGTTTTTTTAAACACGAGCAGTGAAGATCGAGCTATGCTCGGTCAAAATTAGCTTTGACTCCAAATCCCATGACCAAAACGACCCACTAATCAAATTTTCTCGAACATGTGACCAAGCCCAATTGTCTTCTCGTGCCCGAAACATGTGGGATATAAAATTTAGTCAAAATAGCCTGAGCCGTTTTTTAAATAAAATTAGCTTGACCCACTAGTCGGATTTTCTCGAACATGTAACCTACACCAATGATTTTCTCGTGCCCAAGAACCATATAGGATACAAAATTTAGTTCAAATCGTCTGAGTCGTTTTGAAGATAAAAATGGCTTGACCCATAATGACTTATGAACAAAATGACCCACTAATTGAAATTTCTCGAGCATGCGACCTAGTCCAATAGCCTTCTCGTTCCTAAAATCATATCTTCATGCCTAAAACTGTAGGATACTAAATTTAGTTCAAATTCTCTGAGCCGTTTTTAAGATAAAAATAGCTTAATCCATAATAACCCATAATCAAAATGACCCACTAATCGAATTTTCTCGAACATGTGACCTAACCCAACAGTCTTCTTGTGCCCGAAAACCATAGGATGCAAAATTTAGTCTAAATAGTCTGAGCCGTTTTTTAGATAAAATTAGCTTGATCCACAGTGACCCAAAAATGAGCCATTAATCGAATTTTTTCGGACATGTGACCTAGCCCAATGATTTTCTCGAACCCGAAACTCGCAGGATACAAAATTTAATCAAAATCGTTAGAGCAGTTTTTTTAGATAAAATTAACTTGACCCGCGTTGACTCAAAAATGATCCACTCATTGAAAGTTCTCGAACATGTGACTCCTCCTAATAGTCTTTTCGTGCCCGAAAATGGTAGGATACAAAATTTAGTCAAAATCATTAGAACCGTTTTTTAGATACAATTAGCTTGACCCTGACCCATGGTGACCCAAAATGATCCACTAATCGAATTTTCTGGAACATGTGACCTAGTCCAATGGTTTTCTGGTGTCCCAAAACGGTGGGATACAAAGTTTTGTCAAAATCGTTAGAGCCGTTTTTAAGATAAAATTTGCATATATATATAACCACACACACACACAATATTTGAACGTATTAGAATATATGACTTCTTCCTTACCACATGTGTGACTGAAGTATCTATAAATTAGATAGAAGGGTTATAGACAACAATTATGTTATTACAATCTTTTACTTAACTCAATTTGATTTTTGTATGTAAAGATGAAATTTTGTAATAGATTTTTAACTCACTTCCTCATATGCTATAATTGTATATATATAAGAATTACGTACAAAGGTGTGGTTCCGATGACACTACCACATTTTTTAGAACTTAAATATAAATTAAAAACTTAATTTTAAGGCATTTTTCCGTTAGCTCGCCACAGGTAATAAATTGTCCAATACGCTTTCTGGTTACAATTATATACGAAGTTACAACAATAATGGATTTACAGATACGCCAATCCACGCTCTCCAAAATTTGCCTAAATGCGTGTGAAATTGCAACAATGCAATACTTAAAACATTAAAAAGTAGAAAATTAAAAAAATAATAAGAAGTGTAATAATTTAAAGAAAATACACTTTTTTCAATTAACAGTTTAATATTAGTTAAATTATGATTATACGTTAAGAAAACAATTTACAAATCCCGAAAATGTAGTTTAAATGACGCTTTTTCTTTCCCGTTGCCGTTCCTTTAAAAATAATAAAAATTATATATTTTTTAATAAAGTCACTAATCCTCAACCAAACTTGAAACAATGCTTTCAATCAAGCATTAAAAAAAAGCGGTGAATTTGCAATAATCAGGTTCGATGCCTACGCCAAATTAATGTATTGTAATGGATAGATATATATTTTTTTAATTTTGAATTGCAATAATGAAATTTGGCGTGATATTCAAGATAAACCTTTACTGCTTATAAAGAAGTGTATTTTTTATACTTATTTGCATTATATTCAGTAAGAAGACAATGAAATTAATTGAACTCTCAGATAAGAATCCATTTTTTAAAGTTCCTAAAACATCGCGATTAATTTTAATGAATGAAAATTTAAATTTTTGTATTGAATGTAAATTCAAAGCTGACTCAGAGGCGAATACAGCCCTCCATTTAGAGGGGTGGGGGGGGGGGGGTTGATCATGACTTTTTTTGGAGTGGGGGATCGGGCGAGTCATATTTTTTCGTTAGCAATTTTTATATCTTAGATCCACATTGACTATTTTCTGACATATACCTGAATTCATTTTCTTTCATAAGTGCATGAGATTTGCAGGTATCTTCGTAAATGTATAAAATTTGCATGTTTTATCGAGATACCAAGAAATCAGAGTTTCTCATTTTCTCATAAATGCTAAGAATCTTACAAAAAGTTTTCTCAAAGTTCTCATTTTAAGTCGATTTTCGAGGCTCGACAGTCATGAAAATATCGTCTTGAGGGAACAATCAAATACAATTCAAAATGTACCACATTTAGAGGAAAATTAAAAACGATGTTAGGTTTTTTTTAGTGCTTAATCAATAATGCCGGCAATTTTCATGCATTTCTATTTAAAGATAACTCCATGAATGTATCAGAAATATTAGAGGGGATCATGATCCCCATGACCTCCCCGTTGGATCAACGCATGAGCTGATTCGCACAAGTCCACTGTTAGTTCACTAGTCTTTCATCAACTGTTTCAACAAGCTTTCTCAAGCTTCTTAATATTCCACAACATATACAGCGTGATTAAAAAAAAAGATTGGATAAGCTTTAAGAAATTATAGAGTACGGTACAACAAACAATTTCTGCAAAGGAAAGGAGGGTCGCATCGCAATCCATTTGAAAAATACAGGATGTCTCACTCCAATCCAACCCAAAATTTTTGCTCATAACTTCGAGAATAATTGAGTCATTTTAACGAAATTTTCACCATAATTGACTTGCTTTGTGTTAATTTGGAAGATAGAACGAGAAAAAGTGGAAATGGCCATCATCCACATCCAACCAATGCAGAACTAGACGTTACAGACTTCAAAATGTTTTTCACCATTACGTTCGGTGTCTTGACCAAATTTACAGTGTTTTTCAGAATTTTTCATAATGCCATCGCATTTTGCAGAAAGCAGGACAAATCTGAAAATAATTCGCTAAATATCTGCATTATTTTTAATGTTGTGCACGAAATTCTGCGTTTGGGTTAAAATGCGAAATACCCTGCATTTTTTACTGAATAATCCTGGCTTTCCTATACAATGATTGTTTGCTGCAGTGTGCTTTCCCTACTGTTTGTTGAATCTTTTTTTGAGTCGCTCTATATACTTTCTGGCCAACTAAATTACCTGAAACATTTGAAAACGTCTCTTCATCATCTTTAATAAAAATCTACGCGTTGCTGACGACTAGCTTTTTTGCTAATCGTTGCCACAGATTAATCTCGGAAAATGAAACATTTGAAGTGACTGAAAAAATGAATAGCTCGAAAAGTATTTGTCACAAAATTGTTAGACAAACTGCGTTAGAAAGGTAAAAAATTATATTTTTCTTGATATAAATTTCAAATCTAATGATTATGCCGTTTTTCAAATATTGAATTTCAAAAATTACCAAATTTTACAATGTAGTACCATAGTGAAACCTTTATGCGTAAAAAGATAATGATAACGGCAATGTGTCCTTACCTGTATACTGCCTATAGCACAAATCACAAATTATAGTAGCCTTATTATTCTGTGAATTTTTTATGTGCCTTATTATTCTTAAAAGTGAATTATGATGTCACGAATGCATGATTTAATTGCGACGAGTGCATGATTATATAATTTTCGACAAATACTAGATGCGCTATTTCTTTTTAGTTGTTAATTGTGTAAAAAAGAAAAAAAAATGCTATAAATGAGGCTTGGTGTTCGATGTTTAAGAGGTATCACTCAAAATAAAATTCAATTCATATTTATAACTCGGGATACCCGGGTTGTGTCCCCTAGTTTCATAATAAAAGTGGATATTCAAAATCTAGTGTCCTCTAAGTGACACAAACTCTAATACAGATCAGACATTCCCCTACTTCTTTTTCCAATCCTATTTGCTCTTAGGTCTATTACATTATAGGCAAAGTGGAAGCAAATCATAGGTCATTTAAATCATCAGTAAACGCAATAAACTAATTTTAAAATACACCATTTTTGAATCACAACTGAGACAACCCCCAAAAAGATTCTTACCTCTAAAAACCACACCAGCTTGTCACCAATTATGAAAGTTTAACGGGACCAAAGTGACATTTTTGAAATCAACATTTTAGATGATGGAAGAAGAGGTGCTTTTCAGCAGTTAATTAATGCTCGTGAACTTGAAACATTCCCTGAATTTTTACTTTTCCAATCGCTTAATGAATGTTACAAACATACCCAAGTAGCACAGATTGTTGATTCATCGTTGGGAGTTTGTGGAAAACGTTAGGCGATGGTTGGGTTGAGAATAGTTAGGTTGGGAAGTGGTTGGGAAATGGCAGGTAAAGAATCCCCTCTAATTTGAAACTCTCTGAGGAAAATTCTCAGCAGCTAACGGTTGGACCACTGTTGGACCTTTGTGGGCCAATGGTACGTCAAGGCGGGTATTTCTTAGTGTGGGCCAGGGTGAGACAACAATTAACCAACGCTGGTCCAACCATTTTGCGCTACTTGGGTATAACATACTTTTTATCCTATAAACTATAAACATATTATTTTATGTGTGTAAAAATATTTATACTTTAAATTCATTTGCTTCTTTTCAAAGAGAGCTAAAAAAGCGTTATAAATTTCTAATAATCAATAATCGATTAGTAACAATCTTCTTTGCTAAGTTAATCAAGAAATATTCTTATCTCACATATCTAGTAAAACTTTGTTCATTGTATGATCTACATAATCACTGTTCTCAAGTGTGATATTTATATTTTTTTCAATTCCAGCAACCTGGAAGGTCACCAAGTTATCCCTGTGACGAGTGACGACGAAGTGAATGACGTCATGGAGAGAGCCCTGGAGAAATTCGGACTCGACCCTTCTGACGTCACCAAGTACAGACTTAGCGAAGTGTCGCTAGACAAAGGATGTGAGTTTAAACATATTTGAAATTCAACAAAACGACTTTAAAGCGAAACTTCTACAACATATACAAAGAGAAATTTTGCTAGAACCGGCGTTCGTCGTTTATCATTACATTTCATTCTTTTTCAATGAAAATTAGACAAAAAAGCTTTCTAAACTCGAGTTAGCTTTCGTTTAACATGCAGACAACAAAAGAGACAAGCCGTGGTATTTTTAGCCATCTCGGATGTCACGCGATCAACAGAGGCTGACTTCCATCCCTAGTCGAATTGTTTTTAAGCCTTTCTTGAGCATGTGACATTCAAATACCATTGTCAGTTTCTCTCGTTACATAGGATTTCATCTTAGACCGAAATAGAAATTGAAATTAGAGTTTTTTTAAACCACATGAAAATTAGAACAATTGCTTTGGGTGTTTTTATTTTAAATTACATCGCAATAATATTTAGAACAGCTATTTTAAAACCTATAGCGTTAACTGTATCACACTGTTAAAAATTTGCAGCTAACTGTCCAGTCATATGAACGTTTTTTTTTTTTAAACCGTTATAACACCGTAATTTGACGCTATTCTTCCCATTTTATTGCCTATATTATGGTCAGAATAGCGTTAAATTACGGTTATGTAACCGTTTTCTATAAAAACAGTCATATGACTGGACAGTTTGCTACAAATTTTTAACAGTGCATGATAACTCACAATGGAAATTACAGTAAAAATAACTTTTTAATTATTAATTTGTAATACTGAAAACTACACTAGCGTTGCAAGATAGGGATTCGGTTTTGTTCAATATCTTTGCAGGCAATCCCTTGTTGATCATGAAATTCACATTATGACTACTTAATTGTGTACTCAAAGATTACATGAAAATAGGCTATTGCAGAAATCAAGACTATGGATACCGTAAAGACTCAAACAAAAATGGGATTTATTAACACAAAGACGATGATTATTGACTCATAATGTAATATTCATTCCCTGTTGGCAGCTGACCCAAAACTTCTGAATTTTGAGCAACCTTGTATATTAATCCTTTCCAGGGCAAAGTACTTCTATAGTTAAAATGGTGAAATGATTGACAGACACAACTGAGTTTACAAACAAATTTATTTGAAAATAAGTAAAAACTTTTCTTTATATACTTAAAGCAATACTTTCATTCCAAAATTTTGGTGCCAATGTGAAGTTTAAGGATTATAATTAAATGGCTCAAAAATGAACCACCACCTCCGTTCAAGGGGTTAAGGGCACATTACCCACCTCTACAGTGTGAACAAAACATGTTTAGCATTACGTTTAAAAACAAACGTGTAATTTGTTTATAAGGAAATTTGCAAGTTAAATTTTTTTCCTTATTTCTAATAGATATATTTAGTTTCAATATAATACAAAAAATACTTTCTATATGCATAATTTTATTTAATGTGATTGTTTAATTTTTGATAGCTGTACATGAGCGACCTATGGATAATCAAGAAAGTCCGTGGGAGCTCATCAAAAACATAGCAAGAGTAAGTATGACGGTAGAAACGTTATCAAGCATTTTACAACTCTTTTCTATAATTGAAATTTTATTGATCGAAGACAATTTTAGTTTAGATCAAATGTATTCTTTCTTATATCTATTTATCTTTTTTTTTTAAACATTTTCCTAACATACAAACTTAACATTTTCACTGATTCCTTAATGAATTTTAAGGTTGCCCCAAATCACGAATAAATACAACAAATAAGATAGTAATGAATCTTTAAATTCTTTTAAATATAATTTTCAAATAACACAAATAATTCTATTAAATGTGATTTTCAAATAACACAAATAATTCTGTAAAATAACTATAACAGTGATATTATTTCCTAACTCTTTTTCAGGCTCTTTGGACACAGTGATATTTCTTTGCTTCATATATGCTATACATAATAAATACTATCATAATATACCACATTTTAATTTAATTGAACGAGTCTTGCTCAAGAAATGAACAGTTCAACTTTTCAATTTTATATTTTATTTATCTCGGACATTAATTACCGAATATTCATTCTAGAATTTTCTAATCATACTCTAAAAACGACATTTTCAAAATTGAGCAAAAAGTACTCGCATCTGAGTATGTCGCATAGTCCAAATGGCTCTGAATCAAAATGACTCAAGTCTGAACCATGTACAGACTCAATTCTGAAAACATGCATACACTCAAGAATAAAACATCCTGTGCTCCTATTTGAGTATGTCCAGTCCATGCTTCAAAAATGAGTATGAACTGACTTCTATGTGCTCATTTTTGAGTAGGTCCATGTTTCAATATTCTGAGTAATTCTGGTATTTCAGAATTGAAAGCATTGGTTCGTCCTATTTGAAACAAAAAGTTTCATAACAAAATGAATACATCGATTTACTCAGATTTGAAGGTGTCATATTTCTCAGTGCATGAGTTTTTAAACGAAGTCTACAGACTCCTAAAGCGTTCCGTGGAAAGATTTTAGCAGTCAATGGTCTTGAATAATAATGAAAAAAAGCAGATCATTATACATAATTTAACTGAGATTTAGTTAAGTTGTGTCCTTTAATTTTATATAGTGTATGCTATAAATGAGAGTGATATTAATTGTATTTATTTTGTTATCAACAGGCAGTGGATTATATGCATTTGAAACCTATCAAAATAAGCATGCAAATTATGCTTTAAAAAGTCTCTACATAGTTTCTGAAATGTAAACTATTCACTTTTAAATTTTACTGAAAAAACACATACTTGTAAATACAAAGCCTGCTTTCTTTAAATTTTATATCTAAGCATTATTGATAATCAAGTCAATATTTGCCACTTTTGAAAACAAGTGTATTATTTACAATAATTTTATTAAAATACATATTTTAAGAATAAAAGATGTAAATAACAGATAAAATAGAAGAATCGAGGCAATAACATAAACATATGCACATACCACATACCATAAAATAGAGACCATTTTATGCACATTACCACGTAACATAAAGCCAAGATAATCTTATCCTATTAAAATCCGTACGCATAATCTATCGATGTAACCTCAAAAACTCGGAAACCACAGGGCGCAGGACTACGAAATTTGGCACACGGGTTGCTGGTGGGGGTGAGGGAGGGGCATGAACGATTGGGGCAAAAAGTTCGAAAATTTTAAATAGTTTTTTTTATTTTATGTTTTTGACGAATTTTTGCCTTTTTTTATGTTCAACCCGTAATCGCGCGAGTTCTAACCAGTTCTAAATGTTTACTGCAATGTGAGATATACATATTACGGACGCCATGCTGCAATACTAAGAAGCCGTGGCGGATATTACGATAATTATTTTACCTCTCATGCAAATAATGAGAGATTATTTAGTTGTGCTTAGTTATTACCTTTTTTAAAAAATAAAGAAAAACATTTCATCACAAACCTCAACAAAACTTTTTATTCTATTTATTGCCTTATTCCAAAGATATCGTTTTATCGTCTGCTGCCATAGCAACAAGATAAATTAAATTTCATTAAAAAATTCACAGTTGTAGAAAAATATGTTTCTACATATTACATATTTACATTTGGTTGTACTCATTTTTATTTTTAATTTTGGTTTTAGAGTTAAATTCATAAACTCCCGTGCGTAGAACTGGTTAAACAGCTAGTAACATATAAAATATGCACATTACCACAGATTTGCATCTCATCGCAAGTAATTTTGTTTCAGTACACAAGTACATATTTTTCAACAGTTAAATTTTGTCTTTTCAACAGTTAGATATCATCTAAATCTGGGGTTCTTAACTTTTTTGTTCTACGGACCCCCTTACATGAACATAACATAAATACAATACATAAATACAAAGTGTTTCATTTTTTTAAACCATTATTAAAGGCATAAAATGTTCTTTAAGCTTCAACAGATATTATTTGGGCAGTATTTGTAACACTTTGTTGCAGTCGTTTCCGTTTCATTTAATAGTTCGTCTCCATCACCGTTCAAAAAGTAATTTGCTTTTTTTTTTTCCTATTTTTAAAACCTAACCCTAAGGTTTGACAACAAAAAGTAAAGAGTCGCTTTTTAACTACGAGCTTAACGAGCCTCAGTCTGGGAATCTTGCAAACTTATCAGGTTAAAGTCTTACTCTTTGACTCGGGAGAGGCGAACTTCCGCTCCCACATAGATAAAAATAATCAAAATATAAAATTACGAAATAAAATGAAGCAATGGAACATTAGATTACAGATAACGGAAAAAGTTAAAGAGAATATTAAGAAGGCGATTAAATAGTAAGAATATTAAATACTTGAATTTACACATTGCTAAGAAAGCGTATAACCGACAGAGAAAAAAAAAAGTCCAAACCGGGAATCGAACCCGTACCCTTGGAATAACGCTCTAATACTCAACCACTGATTTACGACGACGATACCCAGCTTGACATTTCTTCCTTACATGTAAAGCTGCAAACGCAGCGCAAGATGGAAAGGTCTTCATGAGCACACAATTCTGCGGCAAACATGAGACAAAATCAAAGTCCAGCATAGGTGAACACATATACAATAATTCAATTAATTTTTCAATTAATTTTCAGCAGTGAAATCGCGTTATTAAATTATTGACTTTGTTAGCAATGTGTAAATTCAAGTATTTAATGTTCAGTAATCTAGTGACGTAATTTCACTGCTGAAAATTAATTGAAAAATTAATTAAATTATATAGTAAGGATATTTTAAGAAAGGTAAATTTAATAAAGTGGTTATTATAATTAAAATATAAATAAAATGCTTAAATGATACAAAGAGGAACGCAAAAGGCTTATAAGAGCCTTTTAATAATCGACATATGTTTCAGCGCTCATATACGGCGCCATTTTCAAGATATATGTAAACTGTAAACGTGAAAATTAATATTTCCTTATTGCTTTTAATTGGAAATCAATTGGAAATTAATATTGAAATGTTAATTTTCACGTTTACAGTTGACTATTTCAAGCACTTGCCTTTTTACATATAGGATCTCGTGATGTATATTTTCAAGTTTATTTTAAAAAATTTGGGAGAATATTTTTGCTTATCGTTATATATCTTGAAAATGGCGCCGTATATGAGCGCTGAAACATAGGTCGATCATTAAAAGGTTCTTATAAGCCTTTTGTGTTTCTCTTTGTTTCACTTAAGCATTTTATCTATATTTTAATTATAATTAGTGATTTTATTATGTGATTATGTAAGTGGTAATTAATTAGAAAAACGTGTAAAAACCTTTAAATATATATATTTTATCTCCTTTCAGGAATCCATCCGTCAGAAGGAGCTGACCCGCTTCTGCCTGCGCCAAAAAGAGGACCTCCAGAGCTCCTCCGTGGCGCTGTTTGTCGGCAACCTTCCCCCAAACCTCTCCGAGAAACAGTACGAGATACTGCTGCTGGAGATGCTTGGAAAACGTGAGACGAAAAACAAAACAAAATCATCCTTATTGTTATTATTATTTTAAATACTGGCGCAAAATACTAAATATGAAAACCACAAAGTACTGAGATTTTTAGGTGAAAGCTAAAATTGAATGAATTATTTACAACTGAGTAAAAAAAAAAAAAAATCTCAGTAATTTGTGGTGGAAATTTGATGGTTTCGTATTTAATATATAAATATCTACTAGATGGAACCCGTCAAAATTTGACGGCAAACAACTTGATAGTACCATAAAAATAAAATTTATAGTTGCTTTAACTTGACAAATTTCATAGTGGGGAGGATAATATGATTAAGTGGTCACAGACCTTTCCAATGATATATAACATGAGGGTTGTGTGCAAAATTTAGAAAGTACCCCTTGGGGGGGGGGGCAAAGTGGGGAGATGGGCATCGGAGATGCATAATATGATATAAGTGGTCACAGGCCTTTCCAATGATATATAACATGAGGGTTGTGTGCAAAATTTAGAAAGTACCCCTTGGGGAGGGGGGGGGCAAAGTGGGGAGATGAACATCGGAGATGCATAATATGATTAAGCAGTCACAGACCTTTCCAACAATATATGACATGAGGGGTGTCAACAAAATTTAGAAAAGTATCCCTTGGGGGGGTGGGGGGGGGGCAAAGTCGGGAGTTGGACATTTGAGATGCATAATATGATTAAGCAGTCACAGACCTTTCCAATGATATATAATATGAGGGTTGTGTGCAAAATTTATAAAGTACCCTTTGGGGGGGGGGGGGGGGCAAAGTGGGGAGATGGACATCGGAGATGCATAATATGATTAAGCAGTCACAGACCTTTCCAACAATATATGACATGAGGGGTGTCAACAAAATTTAGAAAAGTATCCCTTGGGGGGGTGGGGGGGGGGCAAAGTCGGGAGTTGGACATTTGAGATGCATAATACGATTAAGCAGTCACAGACCTTTCCAATGATATATAATATGAGGGTTGTGTGCAAAATTTATAAAGTACCCTTTGGGGGGGGGGGGGGGGGGCAAAGTGGGGAGATGGACATCGGAGATGCATAATATGATTAAGCAGTCACAGACCTTTCCAACAATATATAACATGAGGGGTGTCAACAAAATTTATAAAAGTTCCTTCCTTAGGGGGGGGGGGGGGTGGCGGGATGGACCCCGGAGATGCATAACATGAATAAGCGGTCAAAGACTTTTCCAGCGATATATCACATGAGAGGTGTCTGCAAAATTTAGAAAAGTGTCCCACTTGGGGGGGGGGGGATAGACCCGAGATGCATAATATGATTAAGCAGTCACAGACCTTTCCAATGATATATAACATGAGGGTTGTGTGCAAAATTTATAAAGTACCCTTTGGGGGGTGGAGGGGGGGGGTGGCGGGATGGACCCCGGAGATGCATAACATGAATAAGTGGTCAAAGACTTTTCCAGCGATATATCACATGAGATGTGTCAACAAAATTTATAAAAGTGCCTTCCTTAGGGGGGGGGGGGGTGGCTGGATGGACCCTGGAGATGCATAACATGAATAAGCGGTCAAAGACTTTTCCAGCGATATACCACATGAGAGGTGTCTGCAAAATTTAGAAAAGTGTCCCACTTGGGGGGGGGGGTGGGGGATAGACCCGAGATGCATAATATGATTAAGCAGTCACAGACCTTTCCAATGATATATAACATGAGGGTTGTGTGCAAAATTTATAAAGTACCCTTTGGGGGGTGGAGGGGGGGTGGAGGGATGGACCCCGGAGATGCATAACATGAATAAGTGGTCAAAGACTTTTCCAGCGATATATCACATGAGATGTGTCAACAAAATTTATAAAAGTGCCTTCCTTAGGGGGGGGGGTGGCTGGATGGACCCTGGAGATGCATAACATGAATAAGCGGTCAAAGACTTTTCCAGTGATATACCACATGAGAGGTGTCTGCAAAATTTAGAAAAGTGTCCCACTTGGGGGGGGGGGGGATAGACCCGAGATGCATAATATGATTAAGCAGTCACAGACCTTTCCAATGATATATAACATGAGGGTTGTGTGCAAAATTTATAAAGTACCCTTTGGGGGGGGGAGGGGGGGTGGCGGGATGGACCCCGGAGATGCATAACATGAATAAGCGGTCAAAGAATTTTCCAGCGATATATCACATGAGAGGTGTCTGCAAAATTTAGAAAAGTGTCCCACTTGGGGGGATAGACCCGAGATGCATAACATGAAAAAGAGGTCACAGGCGTTCCAACTTGCAACTTTTTCTCGAAGGCATTTGACAATATTAAATTTTTTTTTACCCAAGACAATTTAACGATATTCTTAATTTTTTTGCGTAATTCGTCAAACGTTCATGGGAAAAAATCATGAAATTCGCTAATCAATAGTTGATAAATTATAAAATTCAACAATCGATAGCAGTAAAATCGGTCAATCGATAATGGAAAAATCACAAAATTCATCAAATGGTTCACGTAAAAAAAATTGTCCTGCACACTGATGATATGATCAAAAGGGTTTTGAAGTATAGGACAAAATTAGCACTTGCCAAACAGCGAGTAATCCTGAAAATTTGGCAATGGACTTTATTGCCACCACTGGTCAAACATAATAGTCACACTCACCAATTGCGATGATTGAATGGAAAAAGATTTTTTTCTCCGCTGTCGCTCGACAAATTTCGAAACCATTTGGCGAATTTCACGATTTTTTCTCCGAAATTGACGGATTGTGATTTTTTTTCTCGAAGCCATTTGACGATATTCGAAAACTTTTTCCCCCGAAACCAGTTGATGAATTTTGCGATTTTTCCACTGTCGATTAATGAATTTTGCGATTTTTCCGCTATCGATTGACGAATTTATCAACTATTGATTAATGAATTTCATGATTTTATCCATTAACGAACAAATTGCGCACTTTCTTTCCGCTAATGTTTGACACATTTCGCCCTTTACAATTCAGCCAATGAGTTGAACGTTGTTTCTTTCCAGAAATGTCAAGAATGAAACAATGATTCTTTAGGATGAATTTTCTTCGTTCGATGCACCATGGAAGAAAGAATGTGTGCAATGCAGCAACGGGCGTCACAGACTTTTTAGGGCACCTGCAGACTAAAAACATCTAACCAATCTTCGCGGGGGGGGGGGGGGGGATCACAGATTTCGTCAAATGATTGAGGAAAAAACACTAAATTCATCAAAGGATCATGGGGAAACATGACTTTCGTTAAAAGACATCAGAAAAAACATTAATTATGCAAAAGGATCGTGAAAGATAAGCAAATTTTGTCAAAGAATCGCAAAAAAGGAAAGTTCACCAAAAGGTCATGCTTTTTTACTAAATTTCGTCTAAAAATTGCGGAATAAAATGTATTTTATCAAAGAATCGCTGGAAAATGCGAATTTCGTTAAGGATCATGAGAAAAATGCGAAATTCTTCAAAGGATCGCTGAAAAAACATGAATTTCGTCAAAGA
Organism: Maratus michaelseni; assembly: GCA_963931845.1. Lineage (NCBI taxonomy): Eukaryota > Metazoa > Arthropoda > Arachnida > Araneae > Salticidae > Maratus > Maratus michaelseni. The sequence goes on along the minus strand of OZ007588.1, from coordinate 28,569,091 downwards.
ATTGCTGAAAAAACATGAATCTCGCCCAATAATAGAAAAATCATGGTTCATAATCATTATATCTAGTAGTATATGTAAATACAGTTTGTGATATAAGACAAAATTAACACTCACCAATCGGCGAGTAATACTGAAAATTGGTAATTGATGTTATTGCCAGTACTGGCTAAACTTAATAGTCACACTCGCCAATTGCGATGATTGAATGTAAAACGAAATTTTTTTCCCACTGTCACTCAAAGAATTTTTAAACCATTTGGTGAAGTTTTTCCCGAAACCATTTTGTGAATTTCCCGATTTTTTCTTCAAAATCATTTTTCAACAATATTCGACCCAATACGCATGCGTCAAAAAAATCGCCGGCCAATGAGGTGAGAGTCTATTACTGTCTCTATTAACGTGTTTGGGATCATCTCCTGTTTTTTTTTTCTTGCACATTGCATTAAACCTAGGAAGGTATTTATATAGAACTCACTGTGGAGTGTTTAGAAGGTATTTATTTTATTTATTATAATTTGTATGAATACTTAGGTGTCCATTTCGGATTTACTGTTTAAAAATGAATTTAGGCTCATTTAACATTCGCAAAATCAATCCCGATGGAAATTGTGTTTTTAGATCTCTATCATTTTGTGTATATAGTACAGAAAATAATTATTCAAACGTACGTAAAATATCGTAGAACACGTAATACAAAATTGGACCACTTATAGTCCGTTTATTATCGGGGATGAATCTTATGGTGTTCCGATTGCTAATGAAAACGATTATGTAAATATATGGTTCTTCATAGAAGTATGTGCTTCTTCACACTTCAATAGAAGCATTGTTTAAATTAATATAATTCTGCAAATATGATGCAGTTTTAAAATATTGAGTAATGATTAATATAGTCAAGGAATCTACTCATATACGTAATTAAGTTTTGGTACTTCTCTATTATCTCATCGACCACTTTTCATAACAAAAAACTATCGCCAAACTGTAACGCCAAATAAACGGGAGAACGTTGTCATTAATACGCGCAAATGTTGAATTAAAAACCACTTGACGACATAACAAACACGTATAATGCTTCCGACATCAAGTAAATGGGATTGCATTTTTGGCATTTAATCATACATTTTGGCAATAGTATTTTGTTATGAAAAGTGGACGATGGGATAATAGAGAAGTACCTAAGTTTTTTATACCAATTTTGAAAATTTATCTTTTTTTGACATTTAAAAAAAATAACAGAAAAAACATTACAAATTTGCCCATTTGCTCAGCGGTCAAAGGATTAAGAAAATATTAATGATTAGCGGAACTGGTTCTAGCTATGAAGTAATATTATTTTGCTCAAAAACCCCCAGCAAAAAAATAATTACAAAGAATAAGTAATCGTCTTTAAATATACAAAAAACAATGTGATTAATGGCCAGGATTTTTTTACATATAACATTTTTTATATACAAAATAAAAACCGAAATAACCTCATTCATTTCACCCGATGTCAAAAATAGTTTTGTTTTCCACATTCTTGGGCAAAGCACTAAATCAATAAAATCACCAATTTGTGACAAATTATGAGTTTCATATGAATCGCCCATGAACGGACATGCAAACTGGTAAAAAATGAATGTAATAAATTAAAACATTCAAGATTTGTATACATACAAACAATACAATGTAAATATTAATATTGTTTGTATATATACTTCTTTGTATACATATATTGTTTGTATACATACAAACAAATATAATGTAAACATTATTCAAATATTAAGAGTTTACAAATCAAAACATTCTAAACATTTGTATACATACAAACAATATAATGCATACATACTCTTTACAAATTAAATAGCACACTTATGTAATGACAAAACTTTTAAATCGAATAGAGATAATATATTTCTGTTAAAAAATAATGCTAAAGTTCAGACTTACATATATTATACATTCACATAAAGCTAGTCACATTCCTGCATATTTATTAAATATTTAGTTGCTAAATATAGAAATAATATTTTATAATTTATATTCAGGCGCTCAGATTCGCTTTTTTCGAACACATAATAATAAAAATATTACTACCGTGCGTACTGTCTTTTGACATTATATTTACATAATCGAATTCATTATCAATCGGAACACCATAAGATTCATTCCCGATAATAAACAGACCATAAGTGGTCCAATTTTGTATTACGTGTTCTACACGTTTGAATAATTATTTTCTGTACTATATAAACAAAATGATAGAGATCTAAAAAAAAAATTTCCATCGGGATTTCGCCAACTTATGAGCCTAAATTCATTTTTAAACAGTAAATCCGAAATGGACATCTAAGTATTCATACAAATTACAATAAATAAAATAAATAAATAAAATAAATACCTTCTAAACACTCCACAGTGAGTTCTAGATAAATATCTTCCTAGGTTTAACGCAACGTGACAACAGAAAAAAACAACAGATGATACGATCCCAAACACGTTTGTAGAGACAGTCATAGACCCTCACCTCATTGGCCGGTGATTTTTTGACGCATGCGTATTCGATCGAATTTCGATGGAATAGATTTGACAGAATTACCAAACAGCTTTAAATATATGGACTAGATGGAACCCGTCAAAATTTGACGGCAAACAACTTGATAATACCATAAAAGTAAAATTTATAGTTGCTTTAACTTGACAAATTTCATAGTGGGGTAAAATAATATGATTAAGTGGTCACAGACTTTTCCATCGATAAATCACATGAGGGGTGTATGCAAAATTTAGAAAAGTACACCCTTGGGGGGTCAAAGTGGGGGGATGGACATGGGAGATGCATAATATGATTAAGTGGTGACAGACCTTTCCAATGATATATAACATGAGGTTGTGTGCAAAATTTAGAAAGTACCCCTTGGGGGGTGGGGGGCAAAGTGAGGAGATGGACACCGGAGATGCATAATATGATTAAGTGGTCACAGACCTTTCCAATGATATATAACATGAGGGTTGTGTGCAAAATTTAGAAAGTACGGGGGGGGGGCAAAGTGGGGAGATGGACATCGGAGATGCATAATATGATTAAGTGGTCAAAGACCTTTCTAATGATATATAACATGAGGGTAATGTGCAAAATTTAGAAAGTACCCTTTGGTGGGGGCAAAGTGGGGAGATGGACATCGGAGATGCATAATATGATAAAGCAGTTACAGACCTTTCCAATGATATATAACATGAGGGTAATGTGCAAAATTTAGAAAGTACCCTTTTGGGGGGGGGGCAAAGTGGGGAGATGTACATCGGAGATGCATAATATGATTAAGCAGTTACAGACCTTTCCAACAATATATGACATGAGGGGTGTCAACAAAATTTAGAAAAGTATCTCTTGGGGGGGGGGGGGGGCAAAGTGGGGAGATGGACATTGGAGATGCATAAAATGATTAAGTGGTCACAGACCTTTCCAATGATATATAACATGAGGGGAATGTGCAAAATTTAGAAAGTACCCCTTCGGGGGGGGGAAGTGGGGAGATGGGCATCGGAGATGCATAATATGATTAAGTGGTCACAGACCTTTCCAATGATATATGACATGAGGGGTGTCAACAAAATTTAGAAAAGTATCCCTTAGGGGGGTGGGGGGGCAAAGTGGGGAGATGGACATTGGAGATGCATAATATGATTAAGTGGTCACAGACCTTTCCAATGATATATAACATGAGGGTTGTGTGCAAAATTTAGAAGTACCCTTTGGGGGGGGGGAAGGGGGGCAAAGTGGGGAGATGGACATCGGAGATGCATAATATGATTAAGTGGTCACAGACCTTTCCAATGATATATAACATGAGGGTAATGTGCAAAATTTAGAAAGTACCCCTTCGGGGGGGGGGGGGGGAAGTGGGGAGATTGGCATCGGAGATGCATATGATTAAGTGGTCACAGACCTTTCAATGATTTATGACATGAGGGGTGTCAACAAAATTTAGAAAAGTATCCCTTAGGGGGGTGGGGGGGCAAAGTGGGGAGATGGACATTGGAGATGCATAATATGATTAAGTGGTCACAGACCTTTCCAATGATATATAACATGAGGGTTGTGTGCAAAATTTAGAAGTACCCTTTGGGGGGGGAAGGGGGGCAAAGTGGGGAGATGGACATCGGAGATGCATAATATGATTAAGTGGTCACAGACCTTTCCAATGATATATAACATGAGGGTAATGTGCAAAATTTAGAAAGTACCCCTTCGGGGGGGGGGGGGGGAAGTGGGGAGATGGGCATCGGAGATGCATATGATTAAGTGGTCACAGACCTTTCAATGATATATGACATGAGGGGTGTCAACAAAATTTAGAAAAGTATCCCTTAGGGGGGTGGGGGGGCAAAGTGGGGAGATGGACATTGGAGATGCATAATATGATTAAGTGGTCACAGACCTTTCCAATGATATATAACATGAGGGTTGTGTGCAAAATTTAGAAAGTACCCTTTGGGGGAGGGAGGGGGGCAAAGTGGGAGATGGACATCGGAGATGCATAATATGATGGCTGATGGAATTTCCATGTGACGTGTTTTCATCAATATAAAAAGAGTGGAGGCATAGCGTATGTGCAATCTATAAGGCGAGTCTATAAAAATATCTATCGTTTAATCTATAAGAATATCTGTTGTTGTAAAAGTCTATCATTTTTAACGCCTGCAAGAAGTTAAAACAAGTTTCAAATGAATATTAAAAGTTGACAAGGAATAAATGCTCATTCTTATCCTGAAATTAGTTAATTTTGTTGGTGATGAAAATTAACACAGTTTTTCTAATTATATGACAATTTTTTTTTTACAATTATACAAAATTATACAAAGAATGACTGATTTGTTAATAAATAGAGAATTTTGTTAATGAATACAATGTATACAGTGTTTCTAATCAACTGAAGTGTTTTTAGAAAAAGTAAATCACAAAATCCTAAGTTTTAAAAACATGTTAAATCGGTACGGATTAAGCTATAAAATATGCTAAATTTTATTTTTAACCTATCTACGCTGTTGAAATTTTACTCAACCTTGATAAAAACATTTCACACCAGAATTTTTATTTAAAACTATTTAAGATAACTATTAAACTTAGTTCTCTGTGGGTTTTATAAACTCACAGAGAACTAAGTTAAATAGTTATCTTAAATAGTTTTAAGTAAAAATTCTGGTGTGAAATGTTTTTATCAAGGTTATAACTGTAAATTTCTCTCTCTCTCATTTTTTACTCAGTAATTATTTCCAAACACACCTAATTTCTTAATTAAAACTTAATGTCTAAGCTATACCTCCCTCCCCCCCCCCCCCAAAAAAAAAAAAAAAAATGTATGGCTCTTGAAAAATGTATGGCTCTTTTAAGTGCCTTTTTTTTTCTTTTTTTTTTTTTTTTAAAGCTTTGCCCGCCTTTTCAATACCTGGCATTTATGTGCTGTTTCACGAACATGTTCCGAACCCTATTTTTTGCTTTTTCAACTTCCTTACAAGTAGTTAGTTGTAACTACAGCTATACCATTTCACTCTGTTCTCAATTTTTAGACTCTATCCTTAATCTCTTTTGCTATACTTTATTATTCCAAATTTATTATCACCTCATTTCTTAATTTTACATCTATCCTTTATATTATAATCGATCCTTTATCATGTAGTTAATACTACATCTTAACTTTTCCCAGCGGCTCAATTTAATACAAGACACTCTACTGCAATAGACTGGGAGTTAAGTTGATTGCAACTCGGAAGCCCCTTAACCGACATCAACTGTTCGGCAACTGTTTGTTCTGTAGGTTTTATTTAACTTTGAATTTATGAAGAAATTTCTGGTTCGAATCGAATGGAAATAAATTATAGAAACGAATCAATTTGACCCATTTAAGGTATAGGAAGGTTGAAAATACAAAACGTGAAAATACGTATGATTTTAAATCTTAAGAAGTATTTTTGAAGCGTGAAATACAGTAGTAGAATAGTTGAAAATATATATCTGATATACACACACATCAACATACGCATCTGCTCTGAATAGAATAATTTTCTTTTACGTACAAATACAAAAATTTTCTCTTATATAATTTATCTAAAAAAAAGGTTTCGAATCTCATTACTTGACGACTTTTTCGGCTTTTAAAATACTAGTAGCACCAAAAAGTTCGGAAACTGTGCTGTTTAGTGTCACTAATTACTTGCGTTTTTTATTCACCTACCAGAATTCTTAAATAGTATATTTTCTTTATTTAACAACAGACATACCACGATTACATAAAACAAAAATTATTATTCGGGTATTCTGCTAGGTATTTTGAATAGGAAAAGTGCTTAATTGGCAACAATGACCAGTGCAGTCTCCGAACTTCTTGATCCTACCAGTATAAAGACTACGTTTCTTTTCGTAGCAACGTTTGATGTGGTCAGGTGCTCCCTTTCATGTTTTATGACTTCTGTCGGGAATGTGGAGGTCAGAGGTCAGCGGTGGATATCATTGACATTTTATCTTCGCCTCCTTCTTTTGTTGAGACTCCCCTTTCTTTTGTTGATGACCATAGAAACTTTGGAAAAGAAAGGTCAGGGGAATGATTTACGAGATTTTGTCGGGGATACAATAAAGACGGACTTTTAAGCACCGTTTATAGGATTTTTGCTAAGAAAGTCGTAAATCAATTCGTAAATTAGTTCGACTGGTTCTTTTCCAAAGGTTCTGTGACTATCAACGAATGTAAGGGGAGACTCAACAAAATAAATAGGCGGTAATAAACCTGTCAGTGATATCCCCTGATCAATTTCTGGTCGTCTTCCCAACTCACTTTTTCAAGATCTGGCATTCCACGATTCTTCAAAGACATCTTCATTAGCATATACTTGCTGTGTGCGGCTGCCGCGTATGCAGCTGTCTCACTGTATTCGCCATATCCTGGCTGCACAGAGAAAATCACTATTGCTAATCTAAAGGGCATACAAGAACACCTCAACGGCAGCCCTACAGGTCCTTTCGGGTCTTCCTCCACTGGATCTACAGCTAGAGGCGGAGGTTCAGTTCGCTCGGGTCAAACGACTTGGAATTTCCACAGAACATCATTTTGCTCCACTCTACTCTTCAAAATATCAAATTTCACCCTTAACAAAAACACTATCAATAATTCCAACATCAGATTTTCAAGGCAATACACACATTTTTACAGACGGATCAAACACGGATGCGGGAACAGCGTCAGCCTTCTGTGTCTTTGAAAATGACATTCATAACGACTCTTGGCAAGCAAAACTGGACCCGGGGAACTCTATCTTCCAGGCCGAACTGTACGCAATTAAAGAAGCGATTTGTTGGGCTGAAAAGGGGAAGGATTTAAATTTTTCAATTCCAACAGATAGCCTCTCGAGCCTTATGGCTCTTTCAAAATTTGATGTAATTAACTATCTAGTATTAGAAATTATTCAACAATTACAATATTCATCAAAGGATTTTTGCTTTAACTGGGTGAAAGGACACTCAAGTGTCGCTGGTAATGAATTGGCCGATCAGCTGGCGAGGTCGACAACAGAAGACAAAAACTTACCACAATCATTTATTCCACTTCCACTTTCAACTTTAAAAATGGAATTAAAACAACATCTGCATCGTAGTTGGCAATTGCGAGGTCCACAGAACAGGTGGGTCACTACACAAGAGATTTCCTACGAGAAGTCTCACAATACTTAATACAAAACAAGAACCTTTACTTATTTTTAACTAACCACGTACCATTTCAACAACACTTATATACAATAAATAAACGCGACTCACCACTTTGTGTCTGTGGATCACAATCTACATTCTGAATTGTACACTAACTTCACATTACCACGTTAAAAAAACAAACCATATGAATTTACGTGATTAGCTGATCTACCTGCTCGACCGGCCGATTCCTTTGAATAAAATAATAGATTGTATGAAATTTATTGTAAACAATGAATTCCTTTTCTCAAATCCTCTGCCTTTTTAGCTTCTGGCCAGCACTCCTCTTCTCACTTACCCGAACAGGAGCTCTTTAACTGTCTCTGTTCCAGTTTTTATTGTTTTATCAGGACTTGTAAATTCCGGCATTTTCTCATTGTAAATTTTGTACATATTTACCAGTTCATATTATTAGTTTGTTTTATTTTCCTTAACCTCTGTAAATTAATAATTGTCAACTTTTTTTAGTATTACAATACCACACTATACTTCTGCACAAACATTGTATATTCTTTCCTAATCATCTTTTACCTTTACCAAATTTGTTAAGTTAAAATAATGTGCACCCTTAATACAGTTAAGTATGTAAAGCTACACAAAAGAGAGCTTTGTTAATAATTCAGTTAAACTGAAGAGCGATCTTAACTTGGTTAGACAAGTTCAGTTAAATAATTGTGCACGTTAAACATTGTAAGAACTGCCTAACCTTCAACACATTGTATGTATGTTAAAGTAAACAGTGGGTTTGTGTCTTCCCCGCGCGATTGCATTTATACTCTAAAGAGAAACCTGGGTTCCCGGGGCGGTCATCCCTTGTCCATCCTTCTAGACAAGCTAGGAAGGCTGAACACATGAAACAGACCGCTTAGCAAACGTAATATGTTTTAACCTTTAGAGAAAACAAATAACTGTGTTTCTATATATCTGATGTCATTTTGTATCTCTTCCTCACCTCAGCCTACAAGTTCCGCGACCTGGGCCCCATCTACTACGAGTACGGTTCGGTGATCATCACGTACGACAATGCTGACATCGCAGTCAAGTGTTTCTATATGCTGCGGGAGACCATCTACGACGACAAGAACCTTCTGGTGCTGCTACTACCCAACTTGCCGCCGGACATGGTCCCATCGGGAATCAGGGTAAACACAACATTTTTTTACATGCTCGAGAGATAGTGAAACATGTCTGTAAATGGCCATAGCAACTGAAGTCATACGCACAACAGTCAGCAGAAGTAGCTTAGCCTTGCTGAGGGAGACCCTATTTTTGCGCAGGCAACTTTTTCGCCATCAAGTTCAAAAAGTTGTCCATTCATTAAATGCTCGTCAAACTCAACCAATAGGCATGAAGGATCTCACCGCCCTAAAAATATCCATAGTTGGCGAGTTAAAAGCTTAGTGTACATCCTACAAAAATGAGAAATACCAAAGAGAGTAGTCAAATAAATACGAGGAGTTTTCGAAAAGTAAAGATACAATGCTGCATATTCAGTCAAAAACTTTTAAATGATAAAATGTCCATTACATACTACTTACTGGTATATGTTTTATTTTTCAACATAGTTGTCGTCATTGTCCAAGCATTTCTTAAATCTGGGTACAAGCTTTTGTATCCCGCAGTCATAGAATTTTACCGCCTGTTGTCGAAACCACATTTCAATTTCAATTTCGATTTTGATCTCAGCATCTTTGTGAAAGTTTTGCCTTGCAAGTTGTTTCCTCAGGTAAAGGAATAAGTAGTAGTCACTGGGTGCAAGGTCCGGGCTGTAAGGTGGATGGTTCTTCATGAACATTGACCCTACCTCCAGAGAAAGCACAACACCATCACTTTATATTTTGTCGATTCATAATGTTCCCATAGCCAGAAACAATTTCTGTGTAAATATCCGCTAGACGCTCACCTTTTGCATGAAGAAAACGTGTGACGGAATGTACTTCAAATTTGGCGAGATTTTGAATTCACGCAGCCATTAAAAACACGTTCTATACGAAACAGAACTAACCGTACAAATAACGAATGACTGCGAGAGAAACGTCAAATATCCAAGGTTACAATATGTGTTGCCAACGCGCTCATTAAAACTTTTTCTTTCCTACAGTCTGAGGTGTATCTTTACTTTTCGAAAACATATCGTAAATAAATAAAAGAAAACTTGTACCTTCATTGTAGAAGACGACCCCATCTTCAAGATGCAGTTTAAGATTAAAGAAAAGTGCGTTTTCTGCACCGGATGTACATGATAAACTCTGTAGTGTTATTATTGTTTTTATAGTGATCTATTCTATAGCTGACGCTTTATTATATATAAATTATGCTTTATTCTTATACCAGCCCCTGCTTGTATTCGTGAACGTTAAGAGCGGCGGATGCCAAGGGATGGAACTCATATCGTCCTTCAGGAGACTCCTCAATCCCTATCAAGTCTACGACCTCGAGAACGGAGGTCCTTTACCGGGGTAAGAAATATACTACAACTTCAACTTATTGTTTTTATTTTTTAATTATTTTATTTTTTAAGGAAGACTGCATGTAAAAATTAACGTTTAATACCATAACGCCTAATTAGAGGCGTTTTTACCGAAGCTGAATTTCTTAATAGCACAATCAGTCGATGGTTAATCATGGTGATGTCACAGATATCATAGTCACAACGTGACAAAAATGGGACTTTCTTAGTTAGCTATATATCTATTCTTGTTGTTAAAAATGCCCCGGACTACCGAAACAAGAGGCCAGGTCCCAAAGGCCCCCAGGTCTTTTTATTTAACCCTTTTGTGGGCCTCTGTTGCATCGTGCCTGCTGACGTTTTTGATCATGTGATCGTAGCGGAGAAGCGAATTGTTTTATTTATTTTAATGTAGAAGTAATTTGGCCATCGTCATGTGGATTTCGTGGCCTCCAAATGGAAGTAGAAAATGTTTTCTTGAATTATAAAAAGAACCTATCTTGTTTGCGTATATTGGGCGCGTCCAGTACTGTCACCGGTACGTAACCGGTAAGTTCGGTTAGTTACCGAAGCGTTCAGTGCTGCTAACCGGTACGCAACCAGCGTCGTTCAGTGGAAGTAACCAAAGTGACCGGTAAGGGACCGAACTAACCGAAGAAAAATCTCGGTTAGTTGGGTCACGTGATCGGTTACATTGAAAATTTACGATGATGTGATACAGATGTAGTTACGATGATGTAATACAGATGGCGCTACAAGTAAATAATACCATTTTCGTTCAGTAGGTCTGTCGACCGGTTAGGAACCGGTCACTTACCGCCCCGGTAAGTAACCGGTCACATTGGTCACTTCGGTTAGGTCTACTGGACGCGCTCATTGAATGGTATAAAAATGAATCATGGTTTCGATAAAGGAACAATGAAAAGTTTATGTTTAAACGGATTTAATTTGTAAATAGCTTTTGTAAAAATGTATATAGTTTGAAAGAAGTGTAAAATATAATCACGACATTTTTATTCTGGTGTTGATTATTAAAGCTGACAAACACAAAGAACATCTAGTCTTTGAACCTAAACTGTTATTAAATTTGAATGAAATACTCTAATATTTATTTAAAGAAATTTAATTGCTCTCCCATTCCTACATTATCGTGGATATTCTCGTTAAAATTCTTCACCCCACACTAAACGGAAGGCGGGAAAATCTCCCGACTCGGTACCACCATAGATTTCTCATATAGTAGTATTTCTCCTCTAAGGGTACCCCTCTCTCACTTACCAACCTTTCAGGGAAAGGAGATCCACACCACTGATTTATCATAACGTACATGTTTCATAAGCTTGCCAATTTCGAAACTTTATTTGAATGCATTATTTATATTTTTCATATAAACATGCTTTTTTCTGTTGTTAGTGTGTAATCTAAAAATATATTAAATATAAAAAATATATTAGAGTTTTCAATTTAAAAAAAAACGGTTTTCTCCTATGTTCTGTAACCAGGGAAGCCCGGATTGGATACCCTAGTGTTAATGAACACGAAAGTAAGATGCGATTAGTTGAATGATTCCAAATGCTTTGAGGGGATTAAGTTTAGTTCACATGGGGTTGGCAGTATTCTATTTTCTCTCTTCGTGTTTGCTCAATTATTTTTAATATTCGTATAAATATATTTTTTAGTGTTCTTTATTATATTTCATGCTGTGTATATCTTTGAAGAGAAAAGGGTGCGCGTAATACGGAAAAATAGATTTAAAAATAGAAAAACGGTCTCAAACCGTAGATGCTCTTTATGCGCCGGGATATATACAGGGTGATTATAAAAAAACATGTAAAGTGTCGTCGTGTGTGAAATGGAAAATGTATGAAACACAATAAAATGTTTTGTTTTCTGTTGCTTCTCTGTCCTTATTGGTTGTTTTCACTTTTCTTCTTAGTCGGTCTAGCGCCGGCGGTTTTCGTACTACAGGTACCGTTCCAACGCTTTTTATGGTTTTTCACTATGAAGATCACATTCCAATTAAAAAAAAATAGGTGTTGCCATTTGAAATTTTCGAAATTTTTTCACTGTAACCGTAACTGTTAGAATTTAACTTTTGTCTTTCATATGATTCTTGAGCGCATACCTCAAAATACTTTAAACCAAAATTTCATTCAGTTTCTTTGAACGGTATGATAGTTAGGGGCTCATATATCGGGATAGTTTTTTTATAATCACCCTGTATTTCTTTTGCTACTGTATTTCCCTGTATATTCTGTTTTCCGTGATGTTATTCCTTTTCATTTTCTTCCTCCTCGTCAGCTTGTACGTGTTTCGGCACATCCGTGACTACAAGATCCTGGTGTGCGGTGGCGACGGCACGGTTGGTTGGGTGCTGCAGTGCTTGGACAACGTGGGACAGGATTCGGAATGTCAGTCTCCGCCCTGCGCTATCCTGCCTCTCGGTACGGGCAACGACCTGGCCAGGGTGCTCAGATGGGGACCCGGATACACGGGAGGAGAGGAACCCCTCACCATACTCAAGGACGTCATCGACGCAGAAGAAATACGATTGGACAGGTGAGTCTCATTTTATGGCTATTTTAGTAGTTAAAAATCCAGTTTTTTTAATAGACATGTGAAGAAAAAGCTACTTTATGTCTTTAACTTAGCGAAAACTTCTTTTAAATTTTTGCGGCGGGATCTTCCGTAATCGGGCTAACCCCATTTTCCAACAGTTTTGACGGTGCCGTTGAGAGTAATGGCGGTAGAGACCAGGGAATGAGTTCGAAGCTGCTTCGATTTATTATTAAACGCCTGAGCCCTCCAGAACACGTTGCTTTAATTTGCCGAAAATTGCTTTTAAATTTTTCTGTTCATATCTTGCGTGATTGGGGGTCCCTTCCTAACATTCTTGACTTGATTCGGGATTCCGCCTGTTTTGAATAGTTTTGCGCTGACGGATGGACCAAACGACGACTATAGATGCTACGTGTTTATATAATTACGAACGCACCTAATAATCGTTTTTTGCAAATCAGAAATTTAGACTTTTTACTGTGCAATACATTTCCCCATAATAGAGTTTTAATTTTACTCTATTTAAAAAAAAATATTTTCTTGTTTAAACGAACGTTGCTATCTTTTAATATTATTTTAAAGCTATTGTTTTTTAGATTTTGTTACTGTCATTTGTCTAAAATTTCACTTCAGAACTAAAAATTTCATCTAGATACCTAGTCAAAAGTCATTATTTTGACAGAATTTGTTTCTTTTTTGAAATAAATTCTGTTACAATAATGACAACATTCAAAATACAAGAAAAATAATCAAAACAGCATGAGACAGTTTTAAACGTTATTTTTAAAAACTCTCATACGTTCTTAAAAATGCGAACAAAAGAACATGTTAAACTTGTGTAGGAGTACACAGAATAGTCCACGATAATTCATAATCTTGGACAAGACAATTCAATGAAGCGTGATGGCGGTTTTGCACGAGATGGTTGACAACCCGGAAATCTTCAGATGAATTTGAGAAACATGATGGTGAGCCATGTTCGATCCAGAATTACTTTCCCAAAACAGGAAATTAAAAAGATAGCATAAATGGATTGTTCTAGGCTATTTATGATATTTTAGTGTAACGTACTTAAATTAGGACATTAGAAAATAAGGGAAATGCTTTAATATACTGTAAAAAAAAAAATTGCCTCTTAATCTATAATATAACCGTACGAAAATATGCTATAATTTCATCCGAGTTACCGACGATTTCGAAAAGCGTTCTTTATCTTTAGAAATTCCATAAACCAATATTTTTTTAGGATATAAAGAAACATTTATAAAAATAGAGTTTCTTTTGCTGCCACTGATTTTCGAAATCGTTTCAAACTACTTTTTCACACTTCTTTAAAAACCCCAGAAATCAATCTATTTACGAGATATAAAGGAGCATTTATAAAAACAGAGTTTCTTTTGCTGCCACTGATTTTCGAAAACGTTTCAAACTAGTTTTTCAAACTTCTTTAAAAAACCCAGAAACCAATCTACAGGGTGATTATAATTAAAAGTCCCAGTTTCAAAATGCTGTAAAAAAGGAACAACTGGTCAAAATGACTTCAAATTTGAACTGAATATCCTGGAAGAAGAGGGAAACGGTATGGCATAAGAGAAAAAGTTCCAAAGCGTATCCATAGATGACACTGTAAGCGCCATAACGAAAGTGGATTCGACTACAAGCGACATTTTGAATCGAAATACGACGGCTTTGGCATGCGTTGCACAGTAAACCAACCGTACTGTTCAATGTGCATCAGTGTTTCGATTGTTGGACGGAAGAAATGACTTCCGAATCAGTCAACAGCCGTGGTACTGTGAGTGGAAAGTCCATCCACCACGGCAAGGTCGTATCCCATTGGATGGGAAAAAACGGTTTTAAATTGTCCTTAGGCCAAAAACTGCATAAAAAGCACATAATGATTCGGTTTTTATTTGCGCATGAATGTCTTTTAATTTACATAAGTATGCCGCTTACAGCACCATCTATTGATACACTGTTAAAAATTTGCAGCAAACCATCCAGTCATTTGACCGTTTCTGTAGAAAACGGTTACATAACCGTTATTTAACTATATTCTGACCTTATTTTTGCTCATTTTATGGTCAGAATATAGTTATATTACGGTTGTGTAACCGTTTTCTACAAAAACGGTCAAATGACTGGACAGTTTGCTGCAAATTTTTAACAGTGTACGCTTTGGAACTTTTTTCCCTTATGCCATGCCACACCGTTTCCTCCTTCTTCCAGTATATTCAGTTCAAATTTAATTATAATCACCCTGTATTTTCGAGATATAAAGAAACATTTATAAAAAAAAGAGTTTCTTTCGCTGCCATTGATTTTCGGAAACCTTTTGAACTAGTTTTTAGAGTGTATGAATCAATTTTCTGAAACAGAAGTATCGTTTTTTAGGATGCTATCAATTCTCAATTAAAAATTTTCAGCTGCGTAATAACTGAATTTATACATGCAAGGGTAACAGAGTAATATTAATTTTAATGTTAATGCTGTTAATTTATCATGTTTGCCTGTAAAACATGTTTGTTGAACACGAAAATGTTTACTTGAGAATGGATAGCAACCGATAAACTTATACGTCGGATTGAGAAAGCTGATGAATATCTATATGTTTAAAGCAAAAAGCGCATTCTGTCAAATTCACATTCTCTTTTCCACACGAAACTAGTCTCTTTGCGCATGCTTTAACCTTTGTTTTATTTTGAAGGCTTCTCCCCTCAGAAACGGGAAACGTGTTTAACCTTCACCTGATTGATTGAAAACGAATTGCGTAATATGGATATTGCGTTGAAAGCTTTTTTTTTTCTCATGTTTTCACTACTAAATATGGACATTTTTTCGCAAAATTTTAAAGAGAGCTTGGATACAGTTATATTTATAACCGATTGAAATATCAGAGAGTTCGGAAGGTAAGAACTATTTTATTTCGATTGCTATGTTAAAAGAGCCGACAAGAAAACAAACAAACAAACAAAAGAGCGAGAAGAAAACATTTCATTTACAACTAAATAACAATATTTTTTCACGAAATTTTTAAATGGGATGTAAAACGGTTTTATTTAGACCCAATAAATATTTCAAAGAGTTCGAACAAAAAATAACTTTTTATTTTAAAACTATGAAACGACTCTACGTGAAAAAACAAGAAAATGAGCGCTTTTATCACTAAATATCAACTCAATACTAACTAAATATCACTAAATAACCGATTGAAATATCAGAGAGTTCGGAAGATAAGAACTTTTTTTTTATTATTATTGCTATGTTAAGGGAGCCGACACGAAAACAAACAAAAAAGCGAGCAGAAAACATTTTTTTTTACAACTAAATAACAATATTTTCTCACGAAATTTTTAAACGGGCTGTAAAACCGTTTTATTTATATCCAATAAAGATTTCAAAGAGTTCGAACAAAAAATAACTTTTTATTTTAAATCTATGAAACGACTGTACGTGAAAAAATCGGATTAAATATATAAAATAATAAAAACTTGATGTTTTTTTTTTTTCTTATTTATTATTACGGGCCCCGGCAACGCCGGGTGGGCCAGCTAGTAAAATATTAAATTAAGCATAGACTTTAGAAATATTTTTGACAACTAAGGAAAAAAGAGACATCCTTCAAGATGAATACACATGGCCTTTGCAAAGGTGTAAATACTAAATCAGATAAAATCAGAAAGAAGTGAAATAATGCCAACTTAACTTAAACATAAAAAAAAAATTGACTGCAATTTGTTAAATGCACTCCGGTAAACGTGTTGCTGTGAACATCATGATTGTAACTGTGACACATTACCACGTATGTTTCTGATTGATGTCACAAATCAGATGGAAAAAACTGACAAAATCAATGTCACAACCACATCACGGCAACGTAAAATCCATGTCACTACAAGTAAAAATGTCACACGACGTAGCCGTTTCAATATAATGCTTTCTTGAAAGTCAGGAGTAAAAAATCTAATAAGCAGCACACATATATACGGTTGTTGTTTCACTCAAAATCTTATAAACACACACACAATTTGAGGAGAGTCATCAGTTTTTACGATACAGAAATTTCAAATTGTTAAAAACACATAATTTAAGGAGAATCAATTTTTACGATACAGAAATTTCAAGATTTTTTACCTGTAATTCGTGTGCCACAGTTTTCTTCAGATGTATTCGGTTAAAATCATCTCTTTCAGGATTAATTCTTTACCAGCTGATAAATATATCCCATTAGGAATTTTAATATCAATAAATAAAACATATTATTAAAATCACTAAAAATATTCAACATAGAAGTATTCAAACATTTTTTGTTTAACTGAAACTGTTAGAAACACAAACGCATAATTTAAGGAGAATCATAAATTTTTACGATACAGAAATTTCAAGATTTTTGACTTGCATTTCGTGTGCCACAGTTTACTTCAGATTTATTCGGTTAAAATTAATCTCTTTCAGTACTAATTCTTTACCGGCTGATAAATATATTCCATTATTAATTTTAATATCTAAACTAATAAAAGAAAGTTTCGCTCTGTGTGTGTGTCTGTTGGCGATGGCTAGGAAAATTTAGCCCACCTAGAAGGCTGTAAATTTAGATTTAGATAGTCCAAACCCTCTCCTGGTGCACCATTACTTCAGAATTTTAATATTTCAATTACTTTCTGAAATATTAATTAATATTCACAAAGAACTCTCATCAAAAATTAAGCTTTTATTCTCTTGGGTTGGTTGGTTCACTGGTTGGTTGCATCCATTCTTCAGAGAAGTAATTAAATAAACCAGAGTAGCGATGCATAAATAAGGATTTCTAACTAAATATTCTCAATATGGATTGAAGTTATCAACGTAGAGGAGCCATGCGAATGTCGCGCCATCTGTACATGACAAATTACACATACGTTCCACTGATTGAAATATTTTACAGGCACATTTTTCTTCATGACAATTAGTCGGGTTTAAGTTTTTTTTTTTTTTTTTTTTTTTTTTTTTACATGACATTTATTATTATGATGGAGATTTTTAATACAGAAAACTTTATTTAACAGATTCTTTTTTATATTTGCGGGAATGAAGAGGGGCAAGGGTTTAATTACATTTAAGCTTCAAGGTGTATTTCTAGAAAGCAGTTACCAGAATTTCCGAATAATAGTGTAAGCCAAATTTCAAATTAAATTCCTAGCTTAACCAAATGAATCAATCTTTAAAGATGTATTGTGATCCTCCTAATTAGTTATTTGCTGAAGGCCACTTGAACAACCCCACCCCCTCCCTGCCCGTCCTTCAAGGTTTTTTCTCTAACTCTGCTCCGTTTCCATATCTCAGCAACTATCTTTCTGATTTCAACGCAAGTGATTTCAAACATTATAATTAACTTAATAGTCATTCTTTATAACATTAAACTAAATTTATGAGTAGCGGTTACCACTATTTCCGAATAATAGTTTAAGCCAAATTTGTAATTACGTTCCTAGCTTAAGCAAACGAACGAATTTTGAAAGATGCATAGTGGTCCTTCTAATTAGTCATTTGCCGAAGGACACTTGAACAACCCCTCCCCCCCGGCCCGTCCTTCAAGGTTTTTTCTCTAACTCTGCTCCGTTTCCATATCTCAGCAACTATCTTTCCGATTTCAACACAAGTGATTCTAAACATTATAATTAACTTAATTGTCACTCTTTATAACATTAAACTAAAATTATGAGTAGCGGTTACCACTATTTACGAATAACAGTTTAAGCCAAATTTGTAATTAAGTTCAAAGCTTAAGCAAACGAACGAATTTTGAAAGATGCATAGTGGTCCTCCTAATTAGTCATTTGCTGAAGGGAACTTGAACACCCCCCCCCCCCCCCCCTACGGCCCCTCTTGCAAGGATTTTTCTCTAACTATGCTCCGTTTCCATATCTCAGCAACTATCTTTCCGATTTCAACGCAAGTGATTCCAAACATTATAATTAACTTAATAGTCACTCTTTATAACATTAAACTAAATTTATGAGTAGCGGTTACCACTATTTCCGAATAATTCGGTAAGCCAAATTTGTAATTAAGTTCCTAGCTTAAGCAAACGAACGAATTTCGAAAGATGCATAGTGCTCCTCTTAATTAGTCATTTGCAGAAGGGTACTTGAACAACCCTCCCCCCCCCCGGCCCCTCCTTCAAGGTTTTTCTCTAACTATGCCCCGTTTCTATATATCAACAACTATCTTTCCGATTTCAACGCAAGTGATTCCAAACATTATATTTAACTTAATAGTCACCCTTTATAACATTAAATTAAATTTATGAGTAGCGGTTACCACTATTTACAAATAAGAGTTTAAGCCAACTTTGTAATTAAGTTCCTAGCTTAACAAAACGAACGAATTTTTATGCATGCATAGTGGGCCTCCTAATTAGTCATTTTCTGAAGGATACTCGAACATCCCCTCCCCTCGGCATCTCACTCAAGGTTATTTTCCTAACTGTGCCTTATTGCAATAACTGGGCTAATAATGTTCCAATCTTCTCGAAACCAGCTCAATTTTGTAGTGCGCCTACTATACAGTAACGTAGGCAGCGGGGACCTGTCTCAGAAGTTCGTTCGGAAAGAGGTTTGTTTAGAACAGAATGCTCCCCTGGCGGTGGTAGGGGGAAATAAAAGATTTTCTAGAGCGTAAGAACATGCCGGGTATACGGTTCCGAAGCCATCGTAGACCGTGGCCAGAGTTCCGTTTTTTAAGAGATTTAAGTTTATTACAAGGGCTCGGGCAACGCGGGGCGGGTCAGCTAGTCAATGAATAAAAAATATTATTAAAATAACTAAAAATATTCAACATACAAGTATACAAACATTTTTTGTTTAACTGAAACAGTTAGAAACACAAACGCATAATTTAAGGAGAATCATCAGTTTTTACGATACAGAAATTTCAAGATTTTTGACTTGCATTTCGTGTGCCACAGTTTACTTCAGATTTATTCGGTTGAAATAATCTCTTTTAGGATTAATTCTTTACCGACTGATAAATATATTCCATTATGAATTTTAATATCAATGAATAAAAAATATTATTAAAATAACTAAAAATATTCAACATAGAAGTATTCAAACATTTGTCGTTTTACTCAAATTGTTAGAAACACAAACGCATCATTTAAGGAGAATCATTAATTTTACGATACAGAAATTTCAAGATTTTTGACCTGTAATTCGTGTGCGATAGTTTTCTTCAGATTTATTCGGTTAAAATCATCTCTTTAGAATTAATTCTTTATCGGCTGATGAATAATATTAATATTAATTAATATTAATTAATAAAAAAAATATTATAAACACTGAAAATATTCAACATGTATTGAAAAATAAAATTTTAAAGCAACTTGCGCTCTGCGTTACAAAGACTAATATTTAGTTTCAATTTTTTGTTTTTAGTAAAGTAAACACATTAACTATAAACCTACACCTAATTTTATTAGCGCTTAAGAAAAATATTTCAGCGCTAAAAGGTTGTTTGTTTAAATCATAATATTATATTCAAAAACACATTCTAATCACAACAAATAAGAATATCATTTAATTGAGAAAACAGTTGGTAGAAATCGTAGGTATAATATCACATCTAGGTCTGTATAAAATTAATTATCTGTCTGCAAATTATTATGTACAATTTTTTTACACTGTACGCAAAAAAAAAAAAAAAAACAAAAAAAAAAAAACAGTTTGAGAAAAAAGTATGCAAAGTTAAAAAATAATTAATGTCTGTATTAAAGTACAGGCGTTCAATTTAAAATTGATTTGGCTCTGACTGGAATGTTTTTATGCGGTTTGTTTTGTTTGATTCAAAATTGTATATTTAAAAATATATATATGAAAAACAAAAAAATCTATTTTTGAAGGTTTAAAAGTAGTACCTTTCTTTAATGCCTTGAAAGACTGGTGGTATTTTATTTATACCACTTATTAGGTAGCTTTCAATACAAAAAAGTATAAAGCTACCTATTGCAGCCGTTCGGAGGAAAGTAGTTCCGGAAAATTTTGATATATTTTCACCGATCAAGACCCCCAGACCCCAAAACCACCCTCCGTTCAAATGTTGATTTATATATATATATATATATATATATATATATATATATATATATATATATATATATATATATATATATATATATATATATCCATATATATATATATATATATATATATATATATCTGACCTATGTCATACGATAACGCTCGTATTTATAAATCAATTTTGATGAAACTAATTTTGTGTGTATTAAGGTCACCAATGTCTCGACCGAGTTCGTTGGCCAGCTTGGTCCGCCATTTTGTTTCAAGATAGCGGCCATTTAAAAATTTAAAACTAAAATAAATATACAAAAAAGTTAAAAATTCAAATTTATTTTTTTAATTAAGTGTTAGGCCTTGATACGAGGATTCCAGAGCATTTTTTGGTTTACCTCTATCTTAAAAAATGGCTGAGATGGAGCAGTTTGAAATTCTAGGGTGGCTGACATTTTGAAACAAGACAGCACCTTACAAAAATTTTCATTGTTGTAATAATTTTTCCAATCATACGCATAAAACTATATATTCATATCCGTTAACGCCAAATTCTCGCCAAAATTGGCGACATTTGGCGAAATATCGCCAAATTTGGCGACCAAAATAAGTCTTCATAAATGAAGCCAATTTGGATGTTGCTCAATAATTTGGCGAACTTCTTATTCAAATTCAGTATTAGCGAATCTTTTGTAAACGTTTCTTTGCATTTTAACTTGCTGTTTTCGTGCAACATTAGCTAAAATTTTAAAACGAAGGAAAGCTACCTTTTCCTCCCAGTACAGGCCGGAAGGACTTTTTTTAATCCCCAACTGTCATCATTGCACCAGAACTTTGGAATAAAAATCCTGCTTGTGTAATGTATGTGAAGAAAAAGTTTTGCTTATTTTCTAATAAATTTATTCGTAAATCCTGGTGTCATTTCAACATTTTAGCAACAGAAGTACTTTGTCTCAGACTGGGTTAAGTGAGGTCTACACCCTTTTTACATACTTTCTTTTTAACTTACATTTCTGTATGTATGTGGCAGTCAAATCTTGTGACTCATTTTTCACCCATTTCCTATTCACATAGAGATTTGAAATTTGGAATATATAAGTATACCTAAGAGCAATACATTAATTTGACATTATTTAAAAAAAAATCGATCGCTAAGTGGTATCAACGTCGGCCCAAAACTTGCATTTTCCCCATAGACATAACGTTACGATTGTTTAATTGAAAATAATAACTCCATTGTTGCAACATTCCTCCATTTTTACCCCATTGTTGCCCGCATCCTTATAAAGTCAGCATTGAGCGACGCACAACATTTGTGCTTTATAATGCAAGTTGACTTTTTTTGTGAATTTTAATGAAAGTATGTTTTTTTTTAAATTTTACATTTAATTATTCTTTTCTGTCTTTCTTTCTATGTTAGCTTGAATCTTATATTTAACTCCTCAACAGGTGGACGGTGGTGTTCCGTGTCGACGACAAGAATGACCCTGGTTCGAATCCAGCAGCTTCCAGTTCCGGTTCGGGCGGGGGCGGTTCGGAGGACAACACGGCCATCTTCGTGATGAACAACTACTTCGGGATCGGAATCGACGCGTCCCTCTGCCTCGATTTCCACAACGCGAGGGAAGAGAACCCCAACAAATTCAACAGCA
Organism: Maratus michaelseni; assembly: GCA_963931845.1. Taxonomy (NCBI): domain Eukaryota; kingdom Metazoa; phylum Arthropoda; class Arachnida; order Araneae; family Salticidae; genus Maratus; species Maratus michaelseni. The sequence continues at coordinate 28,546,657 of OZ007588.1, read as the reverse complement.
GGTTATTACCAATTTTTAATTTGCTGATGCTGTTAGTTTCATTTTTAAATACAGATACATACTAAAAGTCTTGTATAAACCATTCTCTTGAAAATAAAGGTTTACCAGTGGACCCGTGCGAAAATTTCGCACTGCAGTCTAAGAATTTTTAGCAATATCTGATATTTTTTAGATGCATGTATAATTTTCTAACGAAAAATTAAGTACTAAAAATATCTGAAAACAACATTAGTCATGCCAGAATAGCCTTAAATTTATTCCATCAAAGTTACACTAAAAACTGATCGCAGATGGGAAAGGCAAAAAGAAATTATCAATCGTATTTTAACGGCATTAGAGGATGACATCATCTATTTTGAAAAAAGAAAAAAAAAAAAAAAAACATGGGACAAAGAAAAATAAATTTAGCATTTGAATTTAAATTTTGCTTTTAATGATAAATATAAAATAAACCCGTGCAACAACTTACCACTTTATCTTTATTGTACTATTTATTTATTTTTTATAATTACTGTTGAGAACGATATAAGGCGGTATTTTCTTTTTGTGTCAACACTGATTTGAAAAAAAAAAAAAAGCTTTCATTTCATTTATGAAAACAATGCCAATTTAATTTTTAATTAACAGCAATTTGTAATCAAAATACATGTTTTAACGAAATGTGAGTGTACTATGTCAAAAGCCTGTTCAAAATGCTTTCATATGTTACCTCATTGATCGTTCTGCGTTTTTTATTTGCTTAGAAAAAGGAATGTTGACAAAAGAAATAATATATAGGATTCATAGCAATATTTCAGACCCTGTGCACTTATTGTGTCTCAGATCTCATATAACTAGTGTTCGCATTTCTTTTTTTAAATGACAGGGTGTATTTATCAAAAGGACACTCTCAAATGAGTAAAAGGACATTTTTTTCCACACTGGATTATTTGTACTTATAGCATACATTACGTATTGAATTGTAGAGCAACAAACAACTTAATCTGAAAGAAATTACATATTATGTTATGTAATTGCTGGTAACAGCTTCTGAACACTTAAACTACGTTAAAAAATGCAAAATATGTAGGTGTATTTATGTGGATGTTTTTTAAGATTTTTATTATCTACAGGGTGTATTTATTGCGAGTAACGGTTAATACGAGGACTTTTGTAATTCCCTTGCTGGTCGTATTAACCGAGTTCGACGGCACAGACATCAGAAATTCTCTGTATGTATAGGTAAAAATAATTTTCTGTCAAAAAGCAAGCTGTTTATATTTGAGACCAGTCTTTAATAACCGATTAATAATCGAAAAAAAACTAGTTTTATGAGACAATGTGGAAAAGGCTGAAATTACTGATGCTGTTATAATTTGACATTAATTTTCTTTTGGTTTAGTTCGCGAAAACAGGAATATATAAATGAATCAAAAGTGAAATAACGAATTTTTATTTTCATTGATTTATTAGTTATTCTTCATTACTGTAACAGAAAATGGCAATACTCAAAATTATTTATTGTTTGTTGATGTAAGTGGGAGAGACCTCGTAACATTTTGGTATTAAAAAAAATACTTTTTATTTTATTATCCATGCAAAAATAAATAAATAATAAAATAAAGTAAAATTAAATTAATAAAAAATAGAATAAAATAAATAAATAAATAAATAAAAAGTAAATTAAAATTAATAAAACATAGAAATAAATAAATAAATAAATTATATTATATTAATAAAAATAAAATAAAATAAAATAAATAAATAAATAATAAAATAAAGTAAAATAAAATAAATAAAAATAGAATAAAATAAATAAATAAATAGTACAATTTAGTAAAATAAAATAAAATAAATAAATAAATAAATAAATAATAAAATAAATAATAAAATAAAGTAAAATAAAATTTAAAAAAAAATAGAATAAAGTAAATAAATATTAATAATAAATGATTCGCTTATTTTAACAGTAATTTTTTTAATAAATCCCGATGTTAACGATAGTATTTTAGCTCATAGCAATACTAACGTTGAAAATTCTAATTATTCCTTAAGAAAAACACAACATAGCTGATGAATAAATAATTTCAAATTCGAATTATAGCAATAATAAATAACTTTTTAGAATTCATGTTATAAAATTCACGAAAAATATTTCCATAAATTAATTTAAACATAGCGATTTAATAAAAATAGTTGAGATAAAAATTTACGTTATTATATCTATTTCTATGTTCACGATTCACTTTTGTTGTTGTTTTTAAGCTGTTATCCACAGAAAAGAAAAATGCAACCAATAATGAATAAATGAATAATCACCCTTACAAATGGGTATAGCACATTTATGATATGTTTTCGCCTCTTTTCAGTAATATTCATTCAGTATTTAACAGTAAACATTCTCTTTTTAATTGAATTATAAAATAAAGATGATACACTAGCACGTGTTTTATTTACGCATACTCATTCAGTAAGCTATTCTGTGGAGTATACTGTACCACTCTCTAGTAGAGCTGAAAAAATTCGCATATTTTGAGGGACAAGAATAAACCTGGTAATTTTAGGGAATATACCCGAAAATTTGGGGAATATTGGAACTTTTGAAGTAGTTTTGAATGCAAACAAAAGCAGTCATTTTTTAATTTGAAATTTTTATTTTTTTTAACAGGAAATTTTAAATATTTTTAAGTTGAAATCTGAAGGGGTATTCTTAATATGCGAATTTTTTCAACTCTACTAGAGAGTGGTACAGTATTCTGCACAGAATAGCTTACTGAGTGAGTATGTGTAAGTAAAACATGTGCTAGTGTATCATCTTTATTTTCATTGAAATTTCTAGAATAGTAAAACTTTAAAAGCGAGGAATATATTAAGTACATGCTAAAAACAAAAATTTCGGCCGAAAACCAAGAGCGGGCGGCTATGTGTAACAAGTGTTCAGAGTCGAAAAATAGGAAGATCGGTGTCAAAACAAAATATGTCCATAAAACAAATTAAAAGTAATGTCTTTGTCAGTGTCTCAAGGATACAATACATAAGACGCATAAAAGAAGGCAAAATTTGTGTTTAAAAAAAGTCTTGCAAAACGCTCCTAAAATCACGCCATAAAAACATGCCAGGAAAGATTGCGCTCTAAAGTATATGTCTTACGAAGACAAGACAAGTAGTTTACCGTATTATTCAATCACGACAAGAAATTAAGTATGGATGGTCTTGACAGCTGCAATTGCTACTGGCATGACCTCAGAAAATAGCCACGTACAGTTTCTTCAATAGACGACAAAATGGTAAATCTGTGATGGTTTGAGGAGCAAATGGGTTTAATGGCCAAACCTCCTCGACCGTTCTCCATGGGACACAGAATTCGACAAAGTACCGATAGACACACTTGAGCAACATTTATACTTCCATTTGATAACATTTTAGGAGTTAAGAGTGGAGATTTTAGCACGAAAATGCTTCAATCCAAAACTCACATAATACAAAAAACACCGGTTTTCCGCGCAAACGTTTTAGATTGGACAGGTTTAAGTCCAAACACAAATTCAATTGAGAACATTTCTGCTATCTTAACTGGTGAAGTGTACAAGAATACAAAGACTAAAGAACTAAAAGAGGTCATTGAAAAAGCATGGTATTTTCTGCCACCAGTAATATTTCAAAAACTAATTGATTCAATGGGAGAGGGGTGTTATTTGAAGTTATTCCAAACCTGTAAACTGCTATTAAGGATCCTCTTCACGCGCTTGAAAACACCCGTTGGCAAATCTTAATCCTATGGGGCATTATTTTTCTAATATCTCGTTTGCATTTCAATATTTTTAAACATTTTTTTTTTTTTTTTTTTGCATTGGATAGCAGAGATCAATCTCTATTTCCGCCGTTGATTACTTTTTCGATTTTCGTTCCGGATTTTTTTTTACAACGATACTTTTACTTTCGGAACCGGTTTTGAAATGCAAACGAGATATTAGAAAAATAATGCCCCATAGGATTAACATTAGCGAGCTGGTGTTTTCAAGTGCGTGAAGAGGACCCTTAATAAATAGTATCATGTAAAAGTGTTAAATGAGGTGTTTGTTCCATTGTGCCTAGACTTTTGGCACACTGTATAGTTACAGGTATTTTTTAAAGAGTTTTTTATTCATATTATAATAATTTAGCCATTTATTTGGAGAATTTTATGGAATATAATCCGTAAATAATAAGTTTTTGTTTAAATTTGTATTGTTATTAAATAAGCAGACAGACTGTATTAGTTTGTAGCGCATATAGGGAGCTTTGTTTTAACTTTCGTAACTTCCCTTTGTATGCATTCTTATTTCACCTCCTAAGTACATGTGGGAATGGTCAGTCACAGATTGCAGCATAAGATTGTTAGGATCGATTTTTAGAGCAGGTAACTGTATCCATGACAAGTTGTGTAATATTTTCACAGAAAACTGTAGCATAAAATGTGTATTTTAAAAGAATTTGTTTTAGTTCATAACTATTTTTAAGAATTATAAAAGTGTATAGAAATGATTGAAATCGTACAATTTTCATATAATTTTGTATGAATGAAGAAACATTATATAAAAAAATATTCGTTAGAATCCATTATTAATTAGTTTTAAAATATTTCTTGATGGATTTACTGGTTTGTTCTTGTCAGGTTCCACAACAAAGGCGTGTACGTGAAGATGGGCCTTCGGAAGATGGTGAGCCGTAGGACGTGGCGCGACTTCCACAAGGAGGTTCGCCTCGAAGTCGACAACAAGGTCATAGACTTGCCCCCCGTGGAGGGCATCATCATCCTCAATATCCTCAGGTGAGTAGCAACTACACTAAGCTACTACACTGTAAAAAAATCTGTAATTTTGACAGAAAAACATCGTATTTTTTACATAAAAATAACTGTTTTAAAGAAAAACAGTTTTTTCTTGTAAAAAATGTGGATTTTGAAATTTTTTAGAGAAAAAAAATCTATATTTTTTACAGAAAAAAAAACTGTTCTAATTAAAATATACAGATATTTTCTGTAAATTAAACGGTTTTTTACTAACGCCAAAATTGACAGTTTCTTTTTTTTTACAGTGTATCAGCTTTAACAAGTTTTTAAGCAAACTCTTGATTTGAGCCAATTGGGCGGGGCTAGTTGAGCTTAAGCCGAAAGGTAGGCCTCCCCGCCCGGTTTGACCTTGACCTTGATTTGAGCCGATTTTCCGCGAGAAACTGCAAAACACCTAGTGATCAGCAGTATCACCAATTTTTTAGCCACAGCGCATAAACAAATCACTTCTAGCGGCAACTTTTCATCCAATTTTTTAACCACGGCTCATAAAAAAAATCACTCCTAGCAGCAACTTTTCCTTCAATTTCTCCCCAATAACCCAATCAGAGATAAGCGTTTTAGAAGGTCCACGAGAGAGTGATAAACAGTAACTGCGGTAATAGTAATAATCGGTTTTTCCTCCAACTTTTACGACAACAATTGTAATACCTCTTTTCGCTTTGTACGTCGAAAAATTAGAGTTCATATCGGCAAAAATGTTAGTAGTTCGAAAAATTGTTGAATCTGATAGCAGCCTTAGATTTGAAACTTATTGTTGGCCGAAAGCTAGATATTGTTATAAATAAACCGCAAAAACATTTTATTATTCTCTAGGGAAGTTTGAAAGAAATTAGCAAAAGGTTCGACATGCCTGTACTCAGGGCCGGTGCAACGTCACGCGGGGCTCTGAGGCGAAGCACTTAGCGGAGCACAACATCTTTGTCTGCAATACTGGACGAATACAATCTATTTTTAAATTGTATATATCACAGAATACTAATCCTATCCTAATAATATTATAAATCTGATTGTGTGCAAATGTTAGGCTGAAGCCAGCGTCAAAATGGAGCTTTTAATGATCCTGTATTTTTGCATGTAGTTTGACTATAACCCTCAAATGAACATAGACTAGGTTTTATTTATTTTATTCAAATATTTTCTTTAATAATTAAAAATTTCATTATTTTCATAGAGAATAAATGGACATTTTTCAATAAAATTTAACCATTTTACTTTATCGTTGTTAGGGCTTTGATCGTTGCCAAAAATTAAAAACTCGGGAAAATAATTTTTCCTCAACAATTAATTTTCAATTGAACGTTTTTCACGTGAAAAATGAAAATTAAAAAGAATTCAAAAGAAGATGAATTTCCGTGATATTTGAAACAACATTATACATGAAGTATGAATATCGTTTACATTAAAAAGATCTTTTTCTGTCAAAAATTGCGTTATAATTAGAAGGAAAAATGAACAATTATTATATTATTAAAAATAGATTTCGCTTGGACCATGGAACTATGAAAAGGATCCTCCTCGGTTTGGACAAATATGACGTCATAAATAAAACATGTAATTTCCAAATGTTCGTAATAATACAAGGAGCATGAATATCAATGTATAATGAAAGTAGATAGATAATGGACGTATTATTTAAGATGAAAAACTGATATTTTTTATCGTTACTGATTAATAATTAGCTTGAATACCAGTTACATATACAATGTGAGTTTTCCGCTAAAATTTACGCACTGATTGCTAGAAAAAGAAAATTAACAAGAATTATGCCATTAAAAAGAGATTTCTCTGAGGTAAAAATGACGTCATATTTGAAATAAAACGGGAATTTTCAAATGTGTTTTACAAGGAGCGTGAATCAATTCCTTACATTAATAATACAAGGATCGGTAAGTTTAGAAAGTAAATGAGTTTCACGCCATATTTAAAACGAAAAATTTGAAATATTTTTTTATCTACACCGATTATTAAGCATGAATATCAGTTACATACAGATGAGAGTTTTTTGCCAAAACCAAAACGTAATTATTAGGAAAAGAAAAATAAATACGAATCTATTATATTAAAATCTGACCGCCTGTTTGCATTTCGCAACTACTCCTTTCAGGTTGTCGAACGCAACACGATTTACTTAAGACCGGTTATCATTGATCCGAGGATGTCATAAACTCTCAGAATTAAAAAAAATGATTTAAATTCCGAGATTTTTATTTATTTATTTATTTATTTATTTTTGTAAATTTTAACGAAGTTTCTCTAAAAATGGCAACTAAATTATTCCATTTTTGTGGATAAAAAAGAAGAAATAAAACGGATTAATATATTTTTTCTTATTAAAACTGAAAAAAAAGAATTTATTTTCAATGTGAATAGATAGTGAAAGAAAAAAAAAATCTTGATTACAGTAAAATTTTTGAAAAATAAAAACGTATTTTCACATATTCAAACTTCATGAATCAATTTATTCTGGAGAACAAAAAGTCGTCTGTCAACATATTTTCATTTAGAAATAAATATTTTTTTTCAGGTATAAACATTGAGCTCTATATATAACAGGAGTTCAGAATCAGCGGTCAAAAGCATGAAAGGCAAATGAAGCTTGCAAGGCAAAAGAAAAAAATAGTCCGCGTTGTCAATGGCAGATATTAGTATTCTCATTTACTATTATCCTAATTTATGCTTTTATAATTAAGCTATGCTTATCTAATTCATAAATAATTCACTAATCCTGTAAGGGAATGCGATAGACAGCATGTTTTGCTATGAATGCGAGCTAAAATTATCGTCACTGTATCCTTCCGCGCTGACCGCTGGAAAGCATGTTGGGCATCAGGAAGACAGATCTCCTGTTATATTTGGAGCTCAGTGGGTATAAATTAAGCTCCTTGCAGTTAGGTCTACAATTATTTCTCCCTATTCACAAGAATTGAATTTAATGAAAAAGAATATACTATTTCCATTATCGTTAAAGGATGCTATTAAAACGTTTCACAAAGGCTTAAGTAAAATAGTTTACCAGGTAAACTTGACATATGTTTTTACACAATTCGCCGATTTCCACGATTTTATTTGGCCCGCCTTTTTTCATTGGTTGCAGTTTCCTTTTCTTGATTATTTGTCACAAATTTTCACTTTTTTAAAACTTAGTTATGTCAAGGCCTGTATAACATAGAAATACGGTATTGTCTCCTATGGAATGTGATAAAGAGTTAGTTAATTATTTACGATTCTAATTATCGGGAATGAAATATTTTGCTTAATTAATGCATTTATACTTCTTTTAATGATACGTGAACGAAGTCACGGGTAACAGCTAGTAATATTATAAATCCGATTGTGTGCAAATGTTAGGCTGAAGCCAGCGTCAAAATGGAGAAATTAATGGCGCTGTATCTTTGCATATAGGTGGATTATAACCCGGAAATGAACATAGACTGGTTTTTGTTTATTTTATTCAAATACTTTTCTTAATAATTCAAAATTCGATTATTTTCATAAAGAATCGATGGACATTTTTAGCTCACAGGCTATCAAAGCCTGAGAGCTTATGTGCCCGCCGGTTCTGTATGTATGTACGTATGTATGTATGTACGTAACGCGATAACTCTTGATAGAACTAACCGTTTTACTTTAAATTTTGTTTATAGGTTCCTTGTAATAAGGCGCTTCCCTGATTAGTTTTGGAGGTTCATTGGTTAAGCATAAAGGGGGGAAATGGGGGGCTAACCCCCCATAATTTAGATAAATAGGTTTTTCATGCAGAATTATCCCATTTTCTTCACATTTTGTATATAGGTTCATTTTGATAATGCGCTTCTGTCAATAGTTTTGGGGGTTCATTGGTTAAGTATAAAAGGGGAAAGGGGGGATACCCCCCCCCTAATTTAGATAAATGAGTTTTTATGCAGAATTATCCGATTTTCTTCAAATTTTGTATATAGGTTCATTGTGATAATGCGCTTCTCTGAAGAGTTTTGGGGGTTCATTAGTTAAGTATAAAGGGGGAAAGGGGGGGCTAATCCCCCTTAATTTAGATAAATCGGTTTTTCATGCAGAATTATCCGATTTTCTTCAAATTTTGTATACAGGTTAATGGTGATAAAGCGTTTTCCTGATTGGTTTTGGGGATTCATTGTTTAAGTATAAAGGGGGTAACGGAGGGCTGCCCCCCCCTTAATTTAGATAAATGCGATTTTCATGCAGAATTATGCGATTTTCTTAAAATTTTGTATATAGGTTCATTGTGATAAGGCGCTTTCCTGATTAGTTTAGGGGGTTCTTTGGTTAAGTATAAAGAGGGTAAAGGGGGGGCTTATCCTCCCCCCTTAATTTAGATGAATGTGTTTTTCATGGAGAATTATCCGATTTTCTTCAAATTTTGTATATAGGCTCATTGTGGTAAGGAGCTTCCCTGGTTAGTCTTGGGGTTCACTGGTTAAGTATAAAGGGGGATACAGGGGGGGTAATCCCCCTTAATTTAGATAAATGGGTTTTTCATGCAGAATTATCCGATTTGCTTCGAATTTAGTATATATGTTCATTGTAATAAAGGGCTTCCCTGATTAGGTTTGGGGGTTCAATTGTTAACTATAAGGGGGTGGGGGAACGGGGGGATGATCCCCCCTTAATATATTGTCGATTTCTTTATTTTTCGAGGGGCTTATTTCAAATTCTTTGAAATAAGTGTGTAATATACAATTAGTGTGAATAGCCTGTGAGCTCAAAGCCCTCAGTTTAACTGGGCAGTTTTCTTTTTTATTAGATAAAATTTAACCATTTTATTTTATCGTTGCTAGGACTTTGATCGTTGCCAATAAATAAAAATGCGAAAAAATAATTTTTCCTGAACAATTAAGTTTCAATTGAGCAATTTTCACGTGAAAAATGAAAATAATACAAAAGAAGATGAATTTCTGTGATATTTGAAACAACAATATGGAGTATTTGTTATTATACATGAAGTATGAATATCGGTTACATTAAAAAGATCTTTTTCTGTCAAAAACTGCGTTATAATTAGAAAGAAGAATTAACAATAATTATATTATTAAGAAAAAGATTTCGCTTGAACCATGAAACTATGAAAAGGATCCTTGTTGGCTTGAACAAATATGACGTCATAAATAAAACATGTATTTTCAAATATTCGTAATATTACAAAGAGCATGGCTAAAGTATATACATAATGAACGTCCTATTTAAGATGAATAACTGAAATACTTTTTTTAATACTGATTAATAATAAGATTGAATATCAGTTACAAACAGATGTGAGTTTTTTGCTAAAATTCACGTCATTATTGCCAGGAAAAGAAAATTAAGAAGAATTATATCATTGAAAAGAGATTGTTTTGGGATCAAAGTGACGTCATAATAAAACGGGATTTTTTAAATATGTTTCAAATGGAGCTTGTATCAATTTCATACATTAATAATCACTGAGTACATTTGAAGAATAGAGAGGTAATGAACCATAAAATCGGCTTGCAATATGAAGCCGGTTATCGCTCAAATCATTAGGCCATAGGGCTGACTTCATTGGATGGAGAGAGGCTGCACGTGGAACAATGACTGGATTCATTGGACGGGGAGAAGTTTTCAAAGCAAGCCGCCAGTTGTTTGGGCCGACTGTAGGGTTGCATTTTCAGCATCACGCCAAAAATGAACATTTCATCTCTATTTATTCTCTGAACTCTGTGATTAATAATACAAGCATCTGTAAGATTATTAGGAAAAGAAAATTGAACACAAGTCTATTAAGTTAAAATCTGACTGTGTGTATTTCGCAACTACCCCTCTTAATGCAACGCGATTTATTTAACACCGGTTATCATTGATTCGAGGATGTCATATAAACTCTGAGGATTTAAAATTTTGAATTAGATTCCGAGATATTAATATTTTTTTTGTAAATTTTAACGAAATTTCTCTAAAAATGGTACTTAAATTACTCCATTTTTGTGGATAAAAAAAGGAGAAATAAAACGGATTAATACATTTTTATGCCATTTTCTCATTAAAACTGAAAAAAAAATATTTTATTTTCAATTTGAATAGTTGGTGGAAAAAAAATCTTGATTACAGTAAAATTTCCGAAAAATAAAAACATATTTCCGCATATTCAAACTTTATGAATCAATTTATTCTGCAGAGCAAAATTCGCCTGTCATCATATTGTCAAGAAATCAAGATTTGTTTCAGCTATAGATTAAACCAAGGAGACAAATTTGCTGTTACATGCAAACGTAACACTTGCAATTGCAAAGCTTTTTGCAACCCCAAATTAATAGCAAACGTAACATTTGCATGTAATTTGCACCCAAATTAATTTAAATTTGAACCGTAATAAATGTTAATTTGCAATGAAAATTACATGCAAAAGTAATGTTTACATATAATTTTGGGTTGCAAAAAGCTTTGCAATTTAAGTGTTTCGTTTGCATGTAATTTTGGGCTGCAAAAAGCTTTGCAACTGAAGCTCCTTGCATTTAGGTGTAGAATTATTCCTCCCTATTTACAAGAATTGAATTTAAAGAAAAAGCATATACTATTTCCAATGAATTATTTTTAAATGATAGCTGTTAAAACGTTTCTCAAAGTCGTTAAAAGTAAAATGGTTTATCAGGTAAAATTGACCTTTCTTTTTACCCAATTCGTCGATTTACACGATTTTATTTGGCCGTCCTTTTTCCATTGGTTGCAGTTTCCTTTTCTCGGTTATTTGGCACAAAATTTTATGTCAAGGCCCCTATAACAAAGAAATATCGTATTTTCTTCTATGAAATGTGATAAAGAGTTAGTTATTTACGTTTTTAATTATCGGGAGTGAAATATTTTGCTTGATTAGTACATTTATTTTTCTTTTAATGTTACGTGAACGAAGTCACGGGTAACAGCTAGTAATATATAAGATTTATAATAAATTGCATGAAAAATACCAGGAAACTTCTTTCACCGTTAATGTGTAAAATTATTTTTAATTTTTTTTTTTCAGAATCTTCTATTCAATCTTCTTCTTTACAATTATTTATTTTTTGCATTTACTTTTTTTACTTTCAGGATCATCGAATCAGTACATTTCCTGACAATTATATCAACTTTGGCCATCAGAAATAAAGTTAATGTTGACCTTTTTCTCATGAAGAAACATTTATAAACAAATCTAGAGCAAAACAATTATTATTTTAGACAAAGGCAAATTATTTTGAATTGTATAGAAAAGCTCGTAAAAGCCCTAACAAGACAACAACAGTCACGGGGCCCTGGGCAGCCGCAAAAAAACAAAATACGATGGTAATTCCAGAACATGAATCAATTCTGGAATTACAAACGTTCATAAATAATAGAGGAAGGAGAGGTAATATGGACCCCATTTTCTTTTCAGCCAAGAACATCCAAAATTGTAATGTTTTCTTTTCACTGTTCTTTTCATTCATTTCTTAATATGGATGTATTGAGCCTATATGTCTCTTATAATGTCTGAATTGGTTGTTTGTTTGATGTTATTTGAATAAGCATAATACAGAGTTTTACATGAAAATTGAAAAACTTCCCCGATGGAAAACATGTGGTTAATGTGGACCCATTTAGTAATCCCAGTGAAAAGAAAATTATCCCCTAACTGCTGGTTACGGAATTTTACACAGTCTGGGACGTCGAGTCGAAGATTCAGAATTAAAAAAACGCGAATCCAACAACAGGGATATGAAAAAGAAAAAAAAAATCACTTATCTAGAAATTTTTTTGAAGCCGATGCAAACACGACTACCTCACTATCTTTTTCACTATCAAACATGACTGGCCGGCTGACTGGTCAGTTCCGGTCATAACCGATAGGCTACACCTCTTTGCTACTAAATTACTTGAAAGTGTCCATATTACCAGTAGAAATCCATATTACCACCCTTTCTTCTAATAATTTCTATTTGAATATATTTTGATGTTTTTTCTTTTCCGTAATTAGTGTCCTTGTGCTAACCCTGTATAGCCCTGAGAAAATCTTTTAATTTTGAGAAACGTAATCAAGTTTTCTCTCATGTGTACCATTTATTTGAATTTTTCAGCGGCGCTTAAGAGCCTATACTAGTCGTGAGAAGAAACACGCAAGCTAATGTTAAACTTATGGGAGCTTCGTTTCAAATATCTCGCTTGCATTTTAATATTTTAAAATGATTTTTCCGAATGTGAAAGTAGCCTTATTAAAAAAAAAACTGTAACCGAATTCGAAAAAGTGCAAACTATCCCTGCTAGAGGTCAACCTCAGCTATCCTAAGCTTAAAAAATCACTTTAAAATATTGAAATACAAACGAGAAATTTGAAAAAAAATACGCTCCCGTAGTTTTAACATTAGCGTGTAAGTGTCTTCTCACGATTAGTGTAGGCTCTTAGGTGGCTATTTCACTCACGCCCAAATACCCGCTCGCTAATGTAATGGGAGGGGGGGGGGGGTTAAGATATCTCGTTCGCATTTTAATATTTTAAAATATTTTTTATTCATTAGATAGCTGAGGTCTATCTCTATGCAGGCCTTTTTTTACTTTTTCGGTTTTTGCAGCAGTTTTTTTTAATTGAGGATACTTTCACTTTTCACTTTCGAAACCGGTTCCGAAAGTGAAAGTATCTTAATTAAAAAAAATTTGTAACCAAAATCGAAAAAGTAAAAAAGGGCCTGCATAGAGATTGACCCCAGCTATACAATGCAAAAAAAAAAAAAAAAAAAAAAAAAAATCACTTTCATCAATCAATGCGAACGAGATATCTTAAAATATTTTCCCCATAGGATTAACATTAGCGAGCGGGTGTTTTCGCGTGCGTGAAGTCCCCTCTTAAAGCATGTTCTCGGGAGTTGGCGTGTATTAGCACCTTTTAGTATTACAATAAACTTTCTGGCATTAATAAAGTAATTATTAGTTAGTTAACGAACATAAATTATTTCTTCTACTAATGCATAAATATAAATAATCATTTCTGCTCTAGTATATACATATGTTTTGATGACGCGTGATTGAGATTGTTGATTTCTTTTCGAATCAGTTGGGGTTCCGGTGCTAACCCTTGGGGACCCGAGAAGGAGGACCAGTTCGCCAAGCCCACCCACTACGACGGCATGCTGGAGGTGGTGGGGGTGACGGGAGTTGTACACATGGGACAGATACAGAGCGGACTGCGCTCAGCCATCAGAATAGCTCAGGGAGGACACGTGAGTCATTCATTCATTCATTCATTTCATATAGTAAATACACTGTAAGAAAAAACGGCGCAAATTACGGCAAAATTTGCTGTTATTTTATGTACCCAAATTGCCTGCATTTTTTCCCTGTAAAATTTAGCATATTACAGTCATTTGTACAATAAAATTAGAATAATTGCAGATGTTTTACTGTAAAATTCCAAAAACAAAAGTTTTTAAGGCACATTGTGATATTAATTTACAGTAAATAATTCTGGCAATTTGGGTTCATAAATTTACAGAACATTTTGCTGTATATTTTGCCGTTTTTTCTTGTAGTGTAGATATAAAAGTGAAAATGTTGTTTGTCTTTTAAACACTCTTTTTGTAAGTATTGCATGTTTATCTTAAAATTCACCCCTCATTTCATTACTGCAATTCATGTTTTTTCAATAAAATAAAATAAAATAAAATAAACAATAAATAAATAAACAACAACAACAATAATAATAATAAAATCCATTATAATGCCTTATTGTGGTGTGCGCATCGACCGGTATTATGGAAAATTCATCGCTTGGTAGAAAGCGCAAGCAAGTGAATTTAATTTTGAAAAAAATAACATTTTTGCTCTATTTCTTTTTTAATAGTATAGGGTAACAGGGCAGAAAAAAAGCATTATTTAAAGTAATTTTAAGTATCGACAAATATATATATATATATATATATATTTAAAACACAAACGAATTCTGATAAGAGCGATTTTAGCTGTTCTGAGCTGCACAATGAACAGTTTCTTCAGGGTGCTTTTCTGTCGTTAAACAGCGTACGAAAAACAGTTTAGTTTTGGACTGATTGCATTTCAGAGCCTACATCAGTCATGAGAAAAAACGCTCAAGCTAATGTAAAGTCTATGGGAAGGTTCTTGCGCGATTTCTCGCTCGCATTTTAATATTTTTAAATGATTTTTTCTGCATAGGATAGCTGAGGTCGATCTCTAACGTTGTTAGTTTTCACTTTTTCGATTTTGGATCCAGTTTTTTTTTATATAAGGGTACTTAAATTTTCAAAACCGGTTCCAAAATTGAAAATGTCCGCTTATAAAAAAAAACTGTAACCAAAATCGAAAAAGTAAAGACTAACAACGTTAGAGATCGACCTCAGCTATCCTATGCAGAAAAAAATCATTTAAAAATATTAAAATGCGAGCGAGAAATCGCGCAAGAACCTTCCCATAGACTTAACATTAGCTTAAACGTTTCTTCGCGTGACTAGTGTAGGCTCTTCAGGGGGACAATGGAAAAAGACGAGATTGCCCAGTGACCCTGTTCACATCGGACATTTAAGATATCTCAGACCGCCATTTTTGAGGTGGTACCCTCTCGGAATTGAATAAATACCTTGTGAATACCTGTCCACACCGCAAAACTCATCTAAGATAACTCACTGCTCATCACTGTGACCGATATCTGAACAAACATATAATGTGCGCATGCGCATATGTTAAAAGCAACCTCAACAGCCAATCGGCCTCCAGAGCCAATCAGAGTGAGTGGTGCTGGCTGCATCTAACAATAGAAAGCCCGAACTCACTAAGTGAGTTTCTGGAACTCCCTCAGTGAGTTCGGCGGTCTAAGATATCTTAACTATCCGATCTGAACGTAGTATAATATCCCGTTCAGATCGGATATTTAAGATAGCTTAAGACACCATTGTTGGAGGTGGTAATACCCTGGAATGAGAGCACCTATTCACACTGCAAAAACTCATCTAAGATAACTCACTCACTGAACGTCACTGTGCCTGAGATATGAAAAAAAAAAATGGAAAGTGTGTGAATGTGAATAAGTTACAGTAATTGATTTTTTGTTTAAACTTTTTTCAAATTTTCAAATTGTGTGTTAAAATTAAATTTTAAACAATACTTTTTTTGTGTATATTCTCGTTTTACATTAAAGATAAGTGTGTATAAATTCTATTTTTGTCAAAAATTGTTTTTTATATACAGTTTTAGGATGCGCGCAGCACTTAATGATTTTCATTCACGCATTAGTCAAATGAATTTTTAAAATTAAAATAAAAATATTATTTTTGTATGTACAACCTTTATTTTTCTGTGTCATATACTAAGAATATACACTTTACGCAAAAAGGAAAAAAAAAAAAATCTTACTTGCATATTATTAGAGTTTGAGTACTTTGAAAATGGTGATTTTTTTTTTTTTTTAAATCGTTTCGACAAAGTCAAAGGTCCCCATTCATTTCTTGAGAGCTGAAATTAAAATAACACTACAAATACTCATCCATTGCTTTTGCAGAAACAAAAGACGTCATAGATGTCAGAAAAAAAGGCTTTTTTTCCTGAAATTGATACTTTAGGGGACTGGCATTTTAGGTTCACAAATATCGATCTAAAATGACTTGTCCCCTAAAATATCAATTTAATGATCCATAACCTAAATTCACACAATCACAAATTGAAGGGATTTAAACAAGTGAATGGTCTACAAATTCTCAAAAACTTTTATTGTTAAACTAGGGGGCCTACCCCCTGCGAGCTACGCTCGCCAACCCCCGCTCAAGCTTCGAGGCCTCTAAAAACATGACAGCGTGCTTTGTTTTAAAAATATTGGTAAATCTGTAATTGGGTTGCCATGCTTTTAACGTTTTAATGGGGCATTTTTTGATTATCATGGCCTCATACACAGCTGTTGCGACAACTGACGACTGTTTTCGGGATTGATAAGTAAAATAAATTACAACTTGAAAACCAGCTTGTATAAAATGGTTAGGTTTAAATTGTGGGTACATCTCGGACTTTTGTAACAACGACCTGTATTCTATTCTTCCTTTGCGTTTAAGGATGAGAAAAATTCCATCTCCTTGTGAATAACATTAAGAACCACGATATTGAAAAGTACTATGTTATAGACATTTTCAGTAACAGTTTTCTCTCTATTTTAGTGCACCATCATGCATATTTTCATGTTATTTTAAATATGTAAATTATTTATTTTAATTAATATGTATATACGAATTTTCTAATAATTATGTATCATACAAAATTAATTAAATATTTTGTGCATGCATGCCTGCATTTATTCGGCATCAATTGATGAGATATTTAAACAAATTTGCGATCCGCGATAATTTTACACCATGTTATGTCACTTGAATATTGTTCATAAGAAAATCGGGTACTTTTCCAGAATAGGATCCTTTGCTTTTAGGTTTGGCGTAATTCGAGCTTTAAAAAGGGATAGATACGTTAATATACATAGATTTGTTGCCAAAAGTTATGAAAACAAACCCAATGAACTTTTGGTGCTTTTCTATTATAGGGGTTTTGACGCTTTTTTAAAAAGCTTGGCGGAAAAAACCAAGCAGGATATTTTATTCTCCTTCCGTTCAGTTGGGCAATTATTATTTTATATATTCATTTCAAATATCCGAATTAGTGATTTTATAAATTCGTTTAATTAAATTTTACAAAAAAATAACAAAATGATATCAATAAATAATAATTACTATTAATTCCTTTTCCCCCCTTTTTTTTGCGTTTACATAAATGACGTCATTTGGGCGGATTTATTCAAAATATGTTCAGTTTATAAATTAAATTAAATGCTGACAGACAATTGAATCCTGACGATAAAAATGTGATTTTTTTTTTTTTCAAATTTTCTTGAAAAACATAATTTAATCACAATCTTGTCTTCATTATCGATTGAAATAAAAGATAAATTCAATTTCAATTTGAAAATGACGAATAAAAAGAAATCAATAATCCCTATCGGGATCCTTTTCAATTTTTCCCCCTTTTTTGTCACAAAAAAACTGAGTAATTAGTTGCCATCATTACAGAAATGTCATTAAAATTAGAAAAAAATTAATATCTCGAAAACTAATTCCAATTTCAAAATTCTATTACCAGTTTCGACATCCGCGAATTTTTATGGACAATTGGTATTAATTTCACCATCAAGCGTTTAATATTTTATTAAAAGTAGCCCTGAAACATAATCAGTCGTTTAATCAGTCGTTTCATAAAATCGTTTCATAAATTCGTTTCGTAAAATCGTTTCACAAATTCGTTTCATTAGGATTTTATATATATAGGGTAGATATTTAAGTTAATGATTAAATAATTATGAAAATCAGGGATGCGCCGACCGAGTGTGCCATGCGTGCGGCGCACACAGGCGCCAGGGTAGTAAAGGCGCCAAAGATTTAAGCCTAGGAAGAAATACTTGAACAAAAAACTTAACTTAATAATAGTAAAATTAATTACAATTTCTTGAAAAATAGGTTTTCTTTTTTAAATTTATCCCAAACAAATTACTGATTAACCGTTTGACTACGTCGCCTTCGAAACCCATGTAGCAGGATTCATTCAATTTATACATTTTAATACCACTATTTCGGAATAGTAATTCTCTTTTTAACTATACACAGAATTTCTTATATTAAACAACTCAAATATTACTATTAAAAAAAAGTGGTACTTAAATTAAAAGACCGTACTAATCTTGCGTAGTTTCAACTATGTTACATGGACGTAATAAAAGGGTTAATCATACAATTTTTTCTTTTGATCCTAGTTCTGGTAAGTTGTTATTGTAGTGTTCCAGTAAGCAGTTTAAAATAATTAAACAACAGTGAGTTTTGATCTTATTGAATTAAGTCAAAGGCGGTTTCACTCACTCAGGCCACGATTTTTTTTCCATCGTTCCTAAATCGTCTCTACATTTTATTTCTTGATATTTGATAAATTCAAATTCGAATTTTATTTTCTTCATACATGCGTTTACAAAGGTTATGGGGCGCCAACTGAATTTCTGCACACAGACATGCATACACTGCATACACTACTGGCACGCCCCTGATAAAAATTACTTACTTTCTTGACCACACAGTCTTGAAGGCATTTTGCAGAATCAGGGACCGATTTGGAAATTTGAGGCCCCTGGGCACAGATGCATATTGGGGCCCCCTCGCACAAATTCTTTAAATAAAAAAATATAATATCGAAAGCAGTATACTTATTAAGATAACCACTATTGACTTTGATAATTTCTTTAAAATATTAATTTAAAAAATTAAATTTGATAATCGTTAATTTACTTTAAAATAATTATTTGATAATATTGAATTTTTAATTCAATTTTATAACAAACTGTGTGGTGTTGATTACCTTTCGCTATGCAAGTCCATATATCTGGAATGATAAAGTAGGCAGCAACTAATAATAAATTTACTGCAGTACCAAGCTATAATTATTTAAAATATTAGCATATCCTATTAATCAAACAACTTTTTCTTTCAAATACAAAATTTGTATGGAAAAAAAAAAACTAAATTTACACAAGTAGCTAGCAGAACCACACGGCTTTGTCCATATTAACAATGAGGGCTTTACATGTAAAATAAATAAAAATGAAATAATATGGCGATCCCAAAATGGAGTTCTGTACATGGTTACACATAAATTGTTAAAAAACAATCAACAAAAAGTGAAGTTACTTTGACATATCATAGACAATCTCTGACAAACAGATTTTTCCATTTTAATTTTGTTTTTCGACAGTTAAAACTGTTTTGGCCAATAATTGAAAAATCTTTAGTAGCATTTGGGGCCCCCTGGAAATCGAGAGCCATGGGCCCGTGCCCTGAATGCCCTGCCGTAAATCAGGCACTGATCAGAATAACATTTTTTTAATGAGGAAATCAGGATCGATTGCTACTATTTATTGGTTTGGTTTTAAAGGTAAAAATCATTCAGCTATGTAGAAGTGATGTCAAAATGTGAAACATTCAAACAGTATAGTTTTTATGAGGTAAAGAATAGAGGTACACATTCGTGCAGCTCGGGTCTGGATATGTTATGTTGAAGCTTCATGTCATTTTAACCTTTATGAATAGAATGTGACCGTAGACCCAAGAATCAACCAACCAACTTTAAAGACTCACTATAAAAATAAATAATCAGACTTAAATTACAAACATAAAAACATCAATAAGATACATTAAAATTAAAAACTAGTCGTTGGGGTCCACCGTAATACTTACCCATCGTGGATAGGCATCATATAAAATATGAAAATAAAACATGTGTAACCTATTTATAAAATGCATTGCAATTCGAATAAAATCCTGGCTTGATGATGTCCTAAACTTTGAATGCTCGATTACTGAATCGCGTAAAAGAAACATCCTTATAACTCCAAAAATAATTAATCGTATTAACTAACACTTTGCTGCGTCGGATGAAGCGTCTCATTTCCAATTGAAATAGATATTTGAATTGAAATTGGAACGAAATACAGGGTCATGAAAAATAGAAGAGTATGGAAAATATCATTACAAATATCTCGGCAACTCATTATCCGATCGACTTCATTCTGTATGCAAAATTTTAGTTTTTTTATTGTCTTCTATATTCACTCATTAAAATAAACAATTTCGAAAATTTTTATATACCTTTTATCAGAACGAATATTTCGAGAGTCCGAAAAAAATAGTTCCGGACAATCGAAGTTACTGAAATTCAATAGGCTTCTTCTCATTATTACATACTAAGCACATATCAAATTTCAAGTCTCTATCTCAATTTGTCCGGGAGATAGAGCGTTTACAGATACACAGACAGACAGACAAACGGCATTTTTTTTTTCTAAAAATATATTTTTCGGAATCTCCAATGTCTGAAACTTGTAAATCCGTCAAAATTTTGTTTCGATTCTTAAAACAATCACAAGACTTGCTCTATACTACGTATGATGGGTAAGTAATAAATTTGGCGTTTCGTACACAGTCTAATTTGTTTTTAATTTTAATGGATCTTATTGTTGTTTTTTGTGTTTTTTTATTTAAGTCTGACAGTTTTGCTTGACATATGTAGTACTTCAACTTTAACTCTGAAATACTGGTTCTTTTGCAATTGTTGATATGGATGCTTTTACTAATGAGGTGCTAGGTTTATAACACGAAACGTCTAATTTGTTTCTAATTTTAATGTATCTTATTGTTGTTTTTATGTTGTAAGTCTGATAATTTATTTTTTTAGTGAAATTTGGGGATTCAGACGTAGAATGTTTTTATATTTAAAACTTTAATGTTGATATTTCTAATTTGCATGAACTTTTAGAGATCTGATTTTTGCAATTTATTATTGCCTACCCATAATTCCATTTACTCTTTTCCATCTCCAGCTTCGAATCAAGCTTTTTACGGAAATGCCAGTCCAAGTAGACGGCGAGCCCTGGATCCAGGCATCCGGAGAAGTCGTCGTTCTCAGATCGGCTCTGAAGGTAAGCACAACTTCCACCAACTAACAACTCGGTGTGGACTGGTTGTATAATTGGTGTTCACAAGCAACGCATCCTGCTTACGTGTGTTCTACTCTGCTTCTTTGTCTTTATTTGTTTCTGAAAGATAAACCGATGCTATTGACAAGTAATGAAAAAAATTAAATCAACTGAATTTTAAGAATGCAGAATACGAAACTGAACAGTTTGAGAGATTTTGTAAGTTTTGGAAGCTATAAATTGTTTTTTTCGTTTCGATGATTGAGAAATTTTAAGAAAGCATTTTATTTTAAGCCTCCGTTAGACCCTATTTTTAAACTACAGACAGAATACAAATAAATGTAATCTCCCAAGTCCAAATTACTTAGGGCGCGTTCATGGACCGAACACCGAGTTACATAGGGTAACACATGGGTAACCCGAAGCGTTCAGAGACCGTGACTTTTTTGTGGGTTACCAGTAGCGTTCAGAGCCAGAAATTACCCAGACTTCGGGCAACCCACATTACCTGATATAATATACAATTATACATATAATTTTGTTGGGTAAAGTGATCATGTGGTTGAGAAATCTGATTTGTTTGCTTTATAGCTAACTGCAACTGTTAACTGTCGTTCTTTATGACTCCTACTGTACACTTGAGTCCTGACCTTTTGATTAGTCTACCTTTAACAGGACTATGATATAATTAGCCAACGTTGGCTAGGATGTTTCCTGCAATGTTCCTACAATCAAACTGTGAAGGTAGATTAGTTGACGGAAGTGTTTGATTGTAAACATGCCCATAACTTTACCCAAAAGAGTTCACAACCGTTTTAACCCAACTTTACTGAGAAAATCAGATGACATTATTCCTCAATTATACGAGTAACACGCGTTTCGGTCTCTGATTGTCATTCTATATTAAACTCGTTCGGTCATTTGTATTACGTACCATGTCGTAAATCCACAAGGCGAGAATACAAGCGTTTGAGCTTTTTTTCATGCAATGCATTAAAGCAATAACATGCAGTATATGAAAAGTGATAACATGATAAATAAAATATCATCGCTTCAGACACCAAACAGAAAGTATTTAAAATGTGAGGTGACAATTTTTTAAAAAGGAAGTCATCAGACGTCTACTTTCTGATGGTGAAAAAACCGTATTTTAAAAAATTTAATGCAGTAGTGAGTTATTACCTGATTCAATTTTTCCACATGTTAATTTAACTTATAGGTTAAAAACTTTGCGATCGTGTAGCATCAGTGAAGCGACACCTTAAGGAATACCTACGAACGATCTGTCTTTTGACAAAATGCCTTATCATGGTTGAAGAACTCAACTTTGTGCTGCCATCTGTTAGCAGTCTACAGAACAAATCCCAAAACTTTTGGATATATCCTTGTATAGGATAGATCATTCAAGTGGAAATGAATCTATCGGAAATACTTTACTATATTTTCAATAAGTTTGATTAAATTAATATATTATAATATACAATATCGTTACGTTTCTATAGTTAAATATGGAACACCATTTTCCCCCATCGATTAATAATTAGAGCTACGTCATATGTCGCAGATCAGATGCTAATGCCAAAAGGTTGTCTGGGTAAATTGTGTCTGTGTGTCCAGGATAGCTTAGTTGGTAGAGCGTTGGAAGTTAAAGTCAAAAGGTCCTGGGTTTGATTTTCTATTTGGACACTTAGTTGGAAATTCTTTATAAATCAGTTTGATTGGGCTACTATAATGCAACTTAGTTTATGCGCACGTCGGAATGAGCTTTCCATTATGTTTTGCTTTGTGTTCCCTTGTTTGCTTGCTTGCTTGCTCGAATGATATCTGTTAGCTACCAGCTGTGGATGTATGTGTATGGAATGTGTTGAGCTTCTCTGCATGATATAATTGTTGCCGATGAATGACTGGATGAATCTGAAGATGTGCGATCAAGGTTGAATGGCGATCGCCTTTTTTTAAACAACACTGTAAGTTTTACATGGCTAATCCTCCATAATCGAGATACACGCCAAGGTTTGGCGGCAAATATGCACAGTATTGACTAGAATAAAGTGAATGAAGCGAAAGCATGACGACAGTAAAATGAAAATGGAGAGAATAAACCCGTAGCAAAATAATGTGATGCTAACAGTCATACGGAGGCGACAAAAATCTAATAAAAACATTTTATATAACATACGAAATTAAAACAGCGCCCTTACTTTTTCCTGTTTCTCAAGGTGAATATATTATAAGTGAAATCATCCCGTAATGCATTCTTTGTAGGTCATGAATGTTGTACCTTTAACACGCCTATTAAAAGCGCCCTTTTGGCGTGAATCCCGATTATGGAAGATTCTTCAATCTTTTTTATAAAACTAGTATAGTAGTTCAGAGAAACAAAGCATTTGGTATACATACAACATGTGATCCAACTCTCTTTATGTTTTGAACGGCGTATTAGAAGAAGCATTTAAAATACTTTTTTTCTGTTAGACAACGCCTTTTTGTCATCGTACATACACTGCGTGATTGTGAATGTGCCATCAGAAAAATAACAAAACGAAGCATGTTACGCGAAAATAAAAGTGTGTGGCATGTCTCATTTGTGATCATGGGCGCCGGCAGAACAAAATCCAGGTAGGTTCAAGAATTTTGGAACCGATGTAGGTGGTTCGAATATTAAAATGAAGAATAATAAGTTAAATTACGCATTATTGGCAGATACACCATGTTCAAGATCATTTTTAAGCATATCTACATAAAACACATTACAGAAATTTAACGATTAAGAAATATTAAATATTCAAAAATACGTTCTTACTGACGTTTTTCAAAATGGAGCAAAAAATGCTCGTTTTTTTTCCATCAGGGAATTACATCCCCCTCCCCTTCCTCATTTATTTAGGGCAATATTAAACATAAAAAACAATTCAAAAATATAACAAATAAGAAAATTTAAAAATAAGTTTCTAACGTCTTTTCTCAAAATGGATAATTGGAACAGTTTTGCTTTTATTTATCAGATGGGCTCTCCCTCCCAGCCTTCTCCTTGAATTCATCATTTAACACAATTTTTAAACACATTAACATAAAAGAAAACGAAATTAAAAAAAGCTTTGCACGGGGGATGGCCAGAAATTTTTAGTTCATTTTTTTTTTAAATCCTCAGAGATAAAAAAAATTTAGTTACATTTCAAAATTCAGGGAGGAGCAATGACACTCCCCTGCATCCAGTGGCGTAGAGTGGGTTTTGAATACTCGCAGCAATTCAAAATGTTGCGCCATCTTCAATGGCTACTGGAGTTTTTTTTAGTAAAAATCTTTTATGCAAGAATTTTTGACACTCCTTAAGAAGTTGCTTCCGGGGCAACCGCCCTTTTTCTTCTGTGCTACATCACTGCCTGCTTCTCCCCCTTCTTGCCGGCGCTCATGTATGTGATATGTCTATTTGTAGAGGTAACCAGCGGTGTTTTAAGGATCAACTGTTTCATGCACGAATATTTTTTTTCCAAACAAGGCTCTAGCGTTATCGTGTCTGTTTTTCTGTCTCTTCTGCACGTCCCTCCTCAGACCACTTCTCTGTGTTTTCACTTTTTCCTCTAATCAGTGTTTGGCGTCCTATCGTGGCTTGTGACCTGTCGAAGCGACTGTCTCTTGCAGGCCACCATGCTACGCAAAATCAAAATGAAGCGAAGGAATACCGAACCGGTGTTGGGAGGCGAAAAGTCGACGCCAGACGAGTGAAGCAGCCGAAATGGAGAGAATAATAATTTAAAAAAACCTTCACTTATATAAAGGATCCTGATTCTGTTACCTGTATCTGCTCCAGAAACTGCTTTAATGCTTTCTTGTGGAGTTGTGAAAAAAGTTCTCCAGTAGCAGCTTGCCAGGAGTAGTCAGTCATTTCGCTGCAATACTCGGTTACCAATTTATCCAGTTTACAAAGCACCTAGTGACAGCAGTGACAGCGCAGAAAAACGCATCAGGAGCTGAAGAAAGTCATCCACCAACAAACGGCATAATCATGCTGCCATAAGTTCTGCTTATTTCCTTCGCACTTTACGATTTTTATTATTTTTGGTCATTTAAAAAAAAATTACATCTTTTTTTTTTTTTTAATGTGTGTCTAAAATAGCATTTGTTGATGAGATGAAGACTATCACGCACTTAACCAAACGTGTTCTTTCGTCATCTTTCAAGAATATCAACGTTTCTAAAAGATGACGAACAGCATGTGAGGATACTTTTTAGCACTCAATGACAAACTATTTTGATACCTTGTTACAAAAAAAAGCAGTCTCCCTTCTTGAATGCATGTCAGACTGAGCAAAAGGGGTTTATAAAATCAACATCATAACACTTTTTTTAGCAGTAAATAAAACACTAACAAGAAATCTACAAACTAATGAACAATGTTTACAACAGCAGATATTATTTATCAATTTTGTATTTTTTCACATTTACTCTAATTCACATCATATGTATCAATTCAGAAAATGAACTGTATTTCTGTATATTTTTTACTAATTTAGAAGCAGTTCTAGTTATTATTAATTCTTCAAAAACAAAGTTAATACAATATTGTCTAAGTTTATCATCTTATATTGTTCTAGTTTTTTATTGCCTAATCAAAACAATTTTAATATGATTTTGATGAAGTTGTTACTGTATTTTGCTCTAAGTTATTATTGTCTAATCGAAATATACATATATACATATATATATATATATATATATATATATATATATATTATTTTTAAGTGATTTACTGACAAATGATTCTAAATTGTTCAATTATGTCATTTTTCATGTATGACTCATGCTCGTATGAATAAATTAAACAAGACTTTGCACCTGGCAATTGTCTCTTCCTGCAACTAAATAATCTTCTGTAATATTTATTATATATATATGCTCCCTATTTTCCAAAGATAAGCTGGATCTGTTTAATAGATTCACATTAAATGCCATAGTAAGCAATGTATTTTAAAAACTCACATGATTAATCTTTTCTAAAAGCATTGCAGGAAAAAAATTGCTAGGCGTAATTAAAAGACAAAACCTTTAACCAGAGATGAACATAATCTCATTCCTACAAAATTTATTTAAGTAGTTCAATGTCCTTATAAGAAGATATAAATTTTATTAAATTATTAAATTAATTTTTATTTATATTTATTAATTAATTAAACTAATTTATTTTTTAATTGGCAACAGTTCCCAGTACTAAGAGATATTCAGATTCATTTGGCTTGTTCTCCCTAAAATTTTTATCTTGAAATCTTCTTTAAATTCTGAATTCAAACGTTGATGCAACAAATGTTTGAAATTCTTGTCAATTTTTCCCAGTGCATGGAATAAATAAATTTGTATGGTCCGTAAATACCAATTCTTAGACAGACACTTGTTATACTTATTATTTTATGAATCGTTAAATAAATATGCAAAAATGCTGCTATATGCTAAGAGAGTTAAATAAGAAATATTTAGTACAAAAGTTATGTACATAATATTAACTATAAGTAAACAAACACACACGCATATACAGGGAATACAATATTTTAGACTAAATTCGAAATCCTTTGAAAAAAATCTAAACATATATTAGTAGCAAATTCAAAGATATTAACTACATAAAACTTACAGAATGGTGCACAAAATGTCATATAATGTAAAAAGATTATAAAATATTTTCTATGCTAAATATTTCAAAGTGATTGAATGAGACTAAGCAAGGGCCTGAAGAGATGCCCAAAGCTTGGCATTCATTTCAGGACCCAGTTCCTATACTCTGTCACGAAAAAAATCGTATGCTTTAGAATGCAGATATGAATATAAAAATACACATTTAGCTAAATCTTTGTTTTGTTTTTAACCTTACATTATTTAAAGAAATACAAAAAAGGATTATAATCAGTACATTATCAAAAGAGATATACAATTTTTACATTACAAAAATTGCATACCAAACTTGGGACCCCCTAAAATCAGTTGTCCTAGGACCACGGATCAGTTGGACTATGCTTTAAGTCCTTCGCGATGAGCGTCACGTATACGTGACGCATAAAAGTGCTATTACACGAGGCGTAAAAGTTGCCGCTACTTTCGAGCAACACAATGTTAACAAATGGCTTCTAAACAGTTTCTAGAAAAACAAGCAACTTTTTATTATTGGAGCAATTTTGTCTCCTGTTCGCGCGGATCAGCCAATGAAATGCTTGGAAAACTGGCGAGGAAAAAGTCTTGCCCGGAACAGCCAATGAAACGCTTGCAAAAACTGACGAGGACGTTAGCCTTGATCCTTGTTTGCATCAATTTTTGTCACTTCAAATTATCCAGTGTGATAGGACTTTAACTGTTTGTGAGCTACAATGAACCATCCTGAAAACGCTCCAAGCATTGATTGGACATGCGTGAACTAAGACAATCTCTTACAAAATTGGATCATTCCAAGCAGGGTTGTAGTGGGTCGCTGCCCGGGTACCCGCCCAGACTGGGTTTAAAAAAACGGGTTTTTTACAACTCTGATTCCAAGATTAAA
Source organism: Maratus michaelseni (assembly GCA_963931845.1). Classification (NCBI taxonomy): domain Eukaryota; kingdom Metazoa; phylum Arthropoda; class Arachnida; order Araneae; family Salticidae; genus Maratus; species Maratus michaelseni. Next base: position 28,518,847 of record OZ007588.1, on the reverse strand, counting down.
ACTAAGCATCTTCTAATGCATCTTCTGTTTATGATATTTCGTGCGCCACCCTGTATATAAAATATCTCATAGCAAACAAGTTCAACTAGGTGAGGAGGCCTACCCCGAGGGCTAAAGCTCTACTAGCCCCATCCATCTCATAGCAAACAGATAACAACTCTGGTTAAGGGTTGAAACAAAGATAGTTTCAACTATAGTTAACTTATAGTTACTTATAGTGCTTACAAAAAGTGGCGCGCAAGTAGCTTTGATTAAACAAAATTCAAGGCGACCAGAGTTTTCAAAAGGTATTCTAAAAATTATCCTGGAATGAGATACTTGATTGAATGTAGATTGAATAATCTACATTCAATCAATTCTATTGAATTGATTGAATAATCTACAATCAGTTCTACTTGATTTTGATGGTCAAGACTTTTGAAAAGTTTTGAACATCGAAAATCGATAGAATTCATATGCATTTTCATAAACTGTCGCATCTTCATAAAGGCATACCAATAATGTTGTGAATACTGTTTATGAATAGTTAAAAAATGTAATTTATTTAAAGAATAAATGTTCATTAGTTGAAATACTTTAAAACAAAGATTAAAGTTTATTATCTATCTTGTACAATTATGTATGTATTTTTTGAAAATTTCAAATATTTACGTTGTCGATCCTTTTTATATATATATATATATATTTCATTCCAACTTGCGGTAAAATAGTTTATATTGTTATTTCACACCTTCCAAAAATAAAAGCAACTGTAAAACTTAAAAGAAATTAAAAGCATTTGCTAAATTAAAAAAATAACGTTGTTCTTCTCTACTTTTCATAAACGTAATCCCTAAATGCTAATACATGTCCCTAAATAATATCAAATGTTAAGAAACTGAAATATTCAGGAATTTGAAATTAGCAATTAAAAAAAAATGTTTGAGTGGAAAATTTTGACGAATTGAAATCTAAATTGAGATATCTTCCTTGAGAATTATTACAAACTTATCGTTACATCAATTGTTGCTGTTAATTTACATATGGGATGTTTAATATTTGAAAGAGTGAGTGAGTATAAAAATTTTTGTTAACGTAACTAAACATTTGACAATTATTTTGAAATACATTAAAATTAAAAGGATTGCAAATTAAATGTATAACACTGAGGACATTTGACGATGAATATGACCATTTAAAGCGCTCAAATTTATTTCAATCCAATTCTCGAAGGCTTAATATTCGGGGCTCTTTTCAAGATTCTGGTCGCCTTTATAGGGCTAGCGCAAGTGACGTCATTTTCAAACTATACACAATTTTATTTAGAAGGCTGTGAACTATGTAGTCAGAATGTAGTTAAATGCTTTCGGCTGTTTGGTCCGCATGTCTACGGTGCGCAGTAGATCAAAATAACAGTGTGTTTATAAGCATGGGTTACGTCATTTTCAAACCATGTAGTCAGAAGGTAGTCAATGCGTTCAACCGCTAAGTCAGTTTGCGCAACTGTGGTGAGCAGCAGAACAAAATAATGGTAGTATGTTTGTAAACATGCGCTAGCTCTATTGCAGCTCGATGGCGATTCAATTCTATGTCTAACTGTGTGTATTTTTTCATCCGCAAAGGCCACCATGCTAAAGAAGAGCAAAGGCAAAATGAAGAGACGTAACACGGAGCCAAGTATGGTCGTCTCACCCATGGAAATTAGCCAAGACGTGCCAAGTAGTTCCGGCCCATTCTAAACTAAAGAACAACAAACCTGGTTTAAAAAACAAACAAATTAAATACACAGGAAACTGTATCCATCGGTTGCTGTGTAGCTGAGATACGAAAGAAGTGTCTTCAGAAGTGTTCCAATCTACTACTACAAATGTGTTCGTGGAATTCAATCCAAGAATGATTTGACAGAAAAAAAAATCTTTTTCAACTCCTCCGAGAAATGGCGTCGCGTAGGTAAAACAGAGCATGTGACATTACCAATTAAATTAATAATTAAAAGAGAATGCCTTCGCAGAAATAAAAGAAATGAACACACAAATTTAAGAGATCCTAAATAAGTGCGATAATCTGCTGTCCACACAATAGACAACGAATGATAACCATTTAACAATAACCGACATAATTATTTATAAAGTTAAAAAAAGGGCGAAAATTCAGTTAACTTATGATAGAAACAGGTCGATATTTTAATGTAAGTGAAGCAACAATAGTAAATAAAACAAAATTTAAGCTTTTGAAAATTAATTAATTTCTGGTGGCAAAAGCGTTATCCAGACAAGTTCAAGCAATCAATTGAATTGCCAAATAAAATAAGGGAAAGATATGTGTAAATAAAGGTGGCGGTACTTAAAAAAATAATAATTGCGAATTAAAGTCTAAAACTGATTATCAGTCATTTTACAAAAATGTAATATACTCTTTTTCGATAAGACTATTGCTATTAAAAATTACAAAAAAAAAAAAGTTTTAACTAGATTTAAATCTAATAATTATTCGTCAAATTATGATCTCTCTAAAATTGGTAAATATTATATGACAAAAGGGGAATAGGGAAATTTTTAAACAAAACTGACATTTTAGTATATCTAACGAAACAAGTCAATGATGGAAGATATACGGTACGGGCGATGATCATGATGATGATGATCCCTGTCGGTAGCTGAAGATGATACGTCATGCTCTGTGTGTTTAACCAACATTAGTTTCGGAAAAAAGAACTCTGGTAAAGCAAGCACAATACAGTCGAACTCGTTTATAGCGAGCTTGTGTGAATGTATTTAACGAAAAAGAGTGAAGTTTTTTTTTTTATCTCATATAAAAGTATTTTTTTTTAATCCCAGGTTGTAACAAAAATACAACTAGAAAAAAATTCATGCAAAAAAGTAGTCATATTTTCTTTCATTTTTCGTAAACAAAACACGTCGTTTCCGGTGTGTTCTACAATTTTTTTCTTAGATTAGGTGAGACTTCTTAAAAAGATAATTTTATTTGTAGTCATTTCCCTTAAATGACTGCGTAAACTTTTTTTTAAAGAATTACCCGTACTGCAGTCATGGTGGCAAAAACATTATAGTGACTTCTTTTCACGTCACGGGTCAATTTCACGTTAGAATTATCATATTGTCCTAACGTCGCAGAGTGATACGAATATGACTGTGATATTTGTGAAAAACATGGCACTATGATTTGACATAGTATTTTTGACCAAAAAAAATATTTAATGTCCACTTGTAAGCAGTATGTGGTTTTGATTGATGCCATAAATTATATTTAAAACGTCAAACAGACATCGCAGCCACGTCACTGGAACGTAGCATCTATGTCAATGCACACCACAAAATAGCAGTGTGACGTCGCTTTGATGTGGCTGGTACGTCACAATGCTGCATCTCTAAAATGTCTCCATTTCTTTTATTTTTGGGATGGGTCCAGGAGGGAGTGGATATTGCATGTATTTAAAAGCATACAAGATTCGAAGGAAAAAAATACTTTCTTTATAAAACTTGATTCCAAAGAATAAATAGTCAATGTGTTTTATTTATTAATTCATAAGCTCTCATTTATAAATTTTGAATTTAAAACTGTTAAAAAAAGTGTTGCAAAACTTAGAAATTAAATGCTATCTTTAGGAAAATAAAACTGCCCCTATGAAGAGTTGTAATTTTTATTAGTTTAAGACATTTACTTGTTTCCTTATTTTAATAATACGAGATCTTCAACTCGATTATAGCCAGCAATCTGTTACCATGAACAAGTTTCGCCCTCGTTATATTCGGGTTCGACTCTAATAAGATTTTCTTTTTTCGAATTTCAAAGAACACTGTGCAACGTTTCCTTTTCTCAGCAGTTGAAGTTCCATAGTCATAACAAAGTTTGAGAACCAAACTGAATTATAGATTTACCAAACGAAAAGCCCAAATGTTAGCTTCATGTCTGCGACAATAATACTATAGCCAACAGTCACTGTGTGATTACTTATAAACATAATCTATATAGCATCACTCTTGACCATCTACATTCTGAGCCCAAGTTAACAAAATGAGGGAAGGGGAGCGCTTTATTAGTCCATCTTTTAAGCGGAAACATCAGATTTGTCTTTATTTATTTTACTTTACATTGTGTTCTAACATAGACCAGTTTATTAACCTTTCTCTTAGGTTTTAAATTTAGAATCATCGATTTCGATTTCTGCTTGAAAGTAACCGATTGGTCTGAATGATTTTTTCCCTATTCCGGTCAAACGCATATCTGTTGCTTGTTGCTTCTAATTTTACATAATCTTTAATTTTATCAAAATTAATCTTCTTTAAAATTGTACACTGACTTCCTGTATCTACTAGTGAAATCAAATTTAATGAATGCAACTTAATTTCTTAAAGTATTAAGTTTCAGAATTAATTACCCTATTTACTTGTGAATATTCGTTAAGATATTTCACATTTTACGACTTACTACATTCAAATGATTTGTGACCATATTGATTGCATCTAAAACAAAGGGGTCCTTTATCCCTATTTGTACAGTTAATATTTTTATGATCACCACCTCCACAGTTGTAACATCGAATATCAGACTTTGCGGGTTTAGATTTACTCTTAAGTTCTACTTCTGGTTTAATTTTAGGCTTACTTCTCATAAATCTCTAATTTTTGTCTAAATTCATTAATATTTAGGAGTCTGGTTGAGATATATATTTTTTTTAAGAACAATCAAAGGTATCTATTTCGGAACATTTTAAAATGTTATGCTACTTATGTTAATAAACAAAATTAGCCTTTATTTTTAGGCATCCATCATATTTCTTTTAAGAACCACTATTTTTTTTTTTTATGTAATTCTACTTTTCAATATGGCATTAAAAAACATACTAAGTGTGGTATTATTATTAACTTTTATTTTTAGATACCTCACTTGCTTTTTTTTTTAAAGAACAATCAAATTTGCATTTTTTAGGGTTCCGCACTTAATAAGTAAAAACGGAACCATTATAAGATCACCCCTGTGTCTGTCTGTCCGTCTGTCACAGCCCTTTTCCTCGTAAACTATGGGACGTGGAAAGTTCAAAGTTGGGAAAGTTATAAAGCCTTTTCACCCACCTATTTTCAGATTATGAGCCATTCACAAATATGTTTAGAAAAAATTTTGGGGGCTAATTAAGTTACTCGAAAAAAAAGTTTTCTTTTTGTATATCATGTGGGGTATCGTTTGAAAACTGTCTACTAGATGCATACACAGTGCGAACGAGAATGCCCCAAAGATTCTCAACTGGATTTAAATCAGGGTTACGTGCGGGCTACACCATGACATGAACAATGTTATCAGCAAACCATTTTTTGTGAGTCTTGATGTATGAATCGGTGCATTATCCTGTTGGTACAAGTAATTCCGACCACCAACAGTTTCAGCAATTGGCAACAAGTGACTATCGAGCACTATATACTCTTTAGATGTATGTTTACCTTCCAGAAAAGCAATATCTGTAGTTCCATTAAAAGAGAAGGCACCCCAAATCCTCACAGACCCTCTCCCTTTCTGCCTACTGAAGAGGGTTCGAGATTCACGTCATAAATCGTGCCAGTAGGAATTCCAACCATCTGGGCCATCCAAGTTAAATCTCTTTTCATCTGAAAAAATGACTTGCATCCATTCATCCTTCCAAAGCATATGATATTTAGCCCAGAGTAGCCTCCGTTCCTTGTGTTCTTTTTTCAGTAAAGGAAATCTGCACATATGCCGGCACACAATATTTTTGCTTTCTTTTATACGACGATGTACTGTGTCCTTTGAGACCATACCATCAACTCGTTGAGAAACATGTCGGAGTGACATTTTTTGCGACGAAACAAGTCGCATGATCTTGCGATCGAGTCTTTTACTAGACTTTCTCGGTCTTCCAGATCATTATCTCGAATTTAAATTATAAGTTTTTGATAAAACTTTATAAATTGCAACTCTGCTTCTGCCAGTTTTTTTATATATTTGGGAGACTGTTAAGCCCAGGGAGATAGAGAGAAGGAGAACAAAGATAATGTTTCTACTTATGGAACTAAAAGCGGTACCTAGTATGGCGGCGTTTCTGGTCTTTTGGGCCTTTGGGGAGTGTAGCGCCCTCTATTTCCGGTTTCGACTGCCAACTCTTTACCATGCTCGAAACCAAAATGCAGGAAGAGCAGACGACAATTTGTCATGTTTGACAGGTCACATGACCGGCCTTTGGGAGCACCAGCGCCGCGAACTGGGTACTAATTCCCGGTCCATGTTCTGATCTTGAAAGCCTATCTTCACTGTTCTTCTTATTTCTATCTCCATGGTTAAGCCAGTAGCTTTAAATCCACGTATTTTGCAAGAATCATCTCCGCGACATCTTTGCAATTGAAAAAAGTCAAACAACTTTGCTCGTTTGGGTAACTTAAAGCGTATTTTTGCGCGTGCGCATTATTTCTGTACACGCGCATTCGAAAAAAAAAATTACATATGAAGCTGTTTCAAACTTTTCTTTATATTTATGAGACAGCGTAATTTTTCATTTATTTTTTTTATTATTACTGGAGTCGAAATTATTTTATTTAAATTTAAACCCCGATAACAGATTCATTTTATTGTTCTTAATATGAGGTATAAAATTTAATTTCTTATACTGAATTAATAAAATGTAATTTCAAAAACATCTTTGTCTTTATGTTTATGAGACGCACTGTAGTACCTTAATTTGCATACATTTGTCATTTACAGGACCACAAGAACCTGTAAAAGACAGGGTATGCAATATAATATTCCAAAAATGGTTAGATTTGGTCACTTTAAGTAGATCGAGAAAATGAACTATACGCTATTTTCATCCTGTTTAGTGACTTGAAATTTAATTTGCACTGAATATTTTGTTTCAAAAAGTCTCATAAGTTCAGATTTTAAAAAATCCTACAAATTTAAGAAATTGTCGTATCTGAGTGTGGTTTACACCTTTAATCTTGTTAAATAGTAAAATCTTTCGTGGCAAAAAAGGTTCAAGAAGTCTAAGTCCGTTAACACTTTAAAAAATCATTAGAAAAAGAGATAATGCAATGGAGTGCGATTTACACCAGAAGATTTTGCGAATGGTTGGAATCTTTTGGAAAAAGAAAGAGAACACTTCAAAAAGTCTCATAAGTTCAGATTTCAAAAATTCATACAAATTTATGAAATTGTCGTATTGGGGTGTGGTTCACACCTTTATTCTTGTTAAATAGTAGAATATTTCGCGACAAAAGGGAAAAAATGGTTCAAAGAGTCTCATAAGTCCGTTCACATTTAAAAAAATCATTAGAAAGAGAAATAATGTAACGGAGTGCGGTTTACACCACAATACTTGAAAGAGTTCATAATTTTTATAGCAAAAAATAGTTCAAAATTTTTGAACGACTCTTTTTTTTTTTGCTATAAAAATTCCAACACTTTGACAAGTCTTATGGTACAAATTGCACTCTGATGCGATAAATTTTTAAATGATTTTTTGAAATGTGAATGAACATACGGGATACCAGTATCTGATATCTAAAATAAAGGCAAGTTCCTTTCGTGTAATTGAACCCCAAGTCCAGTATTTAACAATAATGAAAAACAAAGGGCAAACATAAGAGAAAAGTCAGTGATCACTCGATCAGGCATTTCTGAAAATACTGTGGGTAAGTCAGTGGGAACACTTTGACATACTCAGGGACCGATTTAGAAATTTGGGGGCCCTGGGCACAGATGCGTATGGGGGGCCCCCTCGCACAGATTCTTTGAATAAAAAAATATAATATCGAAAGCAGTACTTATTAAGATAACCGCTATTGACTTTGATAATTTCTTTAAAATATAAATTTAAAAAATTAAATTTGATAATCATTAATTTACTTTTAAATAATTATTTGATAATTATGAATTTTGAATTGAATTTTATAATAAACTGTGTGGTGCTGATTACCTTTCTCTATGCAAGTCCATATATCTGGAATGATAAAGTATGCAACAACTAATAATAAATTTACCGCAGTACCAAGCTATAATTATTTAAAATATTAGTATATCCTACTAATCAAACAACTTTTTCTTTCAAATACAAGCTTTGTATGAAAAAAAAAAAAAATTACACAAGTAACTAGCGGAACAACACGGCTTTGTCCATGTTAACCATGAAGGCCTTACATGTAAAATAAATAAAAATGAAATAATATGGTGATCCCAAAAATGGAGTTCTGTACATTACTGCACATAAATTGTTAAAAGACAATCAGCAAAAAATAAAGTTACTTTGATACATCATAGACAGTCTCTGACAAACAGATTTTTCCATTTTAATTTTGTTTTTTGACAGTTAAAACTGTTTTGGCCAATAATTGAAACATTTTTAGTAGCATTTGGGGGCCCTGAAAATTGGAGGCTCTGGGCCCGTGCCCCGAATGCCCTGCGGTAAATCAGGCACTGGACATACCCGCAACACGTCTTAAAAAATAAAATTGCAAAAGGCAGTACCTAACTACCGATAGCATTAATAACCCATTGTATTACCACAGTTGGTAGTACTATAACCGACTTAGTACCAACTGCAGTATTTAGTACTGCAGTTGATACCCGTAATTTCCCAATACTATTTGAAGCACATGAATTTTTCGAGGCTACGAGTTCACAGGGGAACTTGAGACATTTTACGCACAATTCCAAACACTGCACATCTTTAGAATTACCGAATGATCATTTCCCTGAGCACATAACGTAAACATAAAAGTCTATTATTTCTAGACTTTGTTGTGCAGTCACAAGCACTCTCTAAACATGGGTGTAGCCGGTATTTAAATTCTGAGGGTGTAAAACGATTAGACAAACACGTTCAAATGTTATGGCTAACTAATATGGGTTATGATTAACTATACTCTATGTAATTTCAATTGGTTTTTCAAGGGCAGCTTAACGGTCCTTATCTTAGGTCAGTAACCATGGTAACATCGCATTTGGCTCACTGACTGCTCTTTTCCCCCATCCTAAATGAGATCAGTAGAAAACTTCGTCCTTTGTTCGATTAGCAGTGGGGAAAACAGGACTAGAGGCTCGCGTCTTGTAGTGCCTTGACAACGAAGGGATGAAGTGGGAAGGTCGGATGTCCTTGAGAAACCAATTGAAATTATATAGAGTATAATATGGTTTATGGCTAACTAATATGGAGACAATTGAAATTACATAGAGTATAATATGGTTTATGGCTAACTAATATGGAGACAATTGAAATTACATAGAGTATAATATGGTTTATGGCTAACTAATATGGAGATAATAGCCTACGCTAGTAACGCGAAGCCAATGTTAAATGAATGGCAGCATTCTTTTCATATTGCTCGTTTGCATTTCAATATTTTTAAATGATTTTTTTTTTTTCATAGGATATTTGAGGTCGATTTTTAACCTGGTACTTCTTACCTTTTTTTAAAAAAAAATCTCGGTACCAGTTTTCTTTTTCCGGGGGCAATTTCACTTTCGGAATCTACAAATCGACCTCAGATATCCTATGCAAAAAGAAAAAAAATATTTAAAAATATTGGAATGCACACGAGCAATTTGAAAAGAACGCCGTCATTGGTTAGCGAGTATCTTCGCGTTATCAGCATAGGCTCTTAACCCTTTCCGGCACAGACAAATTCTGTTCCTAAAATGCGAAATTACTGACTGACACCGGAATTTACAAACGACTTTTTTAGAAAATAAGAACTCCTTATTTTAAGCTTTCATCATAGAAACAAAATTTTATTAAAATATTCTTGGTACCGATTGCAAGTTTGGAATTAAAATTAGGTGTGCCCGGAGTGGGACCACTGTGCCGGAAAGGGTTAAGCGATTCAAATTGATTGTTTTTTTATTATGAATATCTATATATTATAAAGCAAAAACATGTCCATCATTAATGCTAAGCACAAAAGTAGCACAAGGGGTCGTGACAAGCGCTTTCGCTTTGATCGCACATATCTTCGCTTTTAAATACCGCAGAATTCAATTTTTTATTCCATCGAATACAGCAAAAAATGTATTTTATAGCAAAGTTTGTTTGAAACTTGGGACTTAACAGTATCTTAATTGGTGTACACATCCCATAAAATACTTACACAGATAAATAGTGATAAATCTATCCCCGTTGAACTATGGAGGGGAAGTGCTCCATTTGTCCCCTCCTTTCCAAATACACTTAATAGCATAGTTACGGGCAAATGTTGAAATAATGTCTATTATATGATAGGGGCAGGAGGATTTGGCACAAAACTATGCAAGAACAAGGTGGTTATAAGATAATTTTTCCTACTTTTAGGCATCTGTAGCTGAAATTAATGAAGAGAAAGAGAGAGAGGTTTTTGGCTCATTATATGACCGTTTATTATATTTAGACTTTTGAAATGAAGTGAGTTAAATTCCTAAAATAAACTTTAGCATCATTCAGTACAAAAGTTGGCAATGTGGAAAATTTATGTCAAACCATTGATAACTCCATTCATCGTTAGTAAAATGGATTATTGATTTTTTTTCGTGTGTTTATCAAGATATATATTCATTGATATATACCACTGAACTCTGCTTTTAGCATTCTTTGCTCCAGGAATTCATCTACCATTTCCACGGAGTTCCTCTCCCCATGCCTTCAAAAGTCTAAATATAAATAAAACCTAGCCTCATTTCGTTCATTAGTTTTAGCTCAATACAATCAGACAAAATCAATTTCTAGACTATACCTTGGGTTTAAAGAAAGCAACACTGTACTAACTTTAATATGAGCAATAAGTATAAAAAGTGTATTAAAAAAAAAACATATTGTTACGCTTTTTTTTTTTTTTTATAATTTATTTTCTATTTTTTACTATATAAAATATTTTATTGTTGAAGTTTCACAGCCTGTTGACCTATTTCAGCGAGCGTGGCTTGGCGTATAATGAACTCCATTCTTGCAACTCATATATAATAATCACACTATTGTTTATTTGAAAAAAAAATGGCGATTGATCACTTGCACAAGGCTAACGATAATACCTTAAAACGAATTTATTAATTTATAATTAAATTCTAAAAATATTAAAATGTTGTATAGTTATCGAAAAAAAACCCCACCAATGTACATTTAAAAAATAATAATAATTCTAGCCTAGCAGGAAAATAGTGACAAATCTGTTACAAAATTCCATCTTTACATACATTAAAGTTAAATAAAAGAGTGTAACTATAATAAACTTAAACTATGCCAAATATTATTTTCAAACTTTTGATGAATTTAGGACGAAAACTCCATGCACAGATAACAGCACATTTTATTTATATTACGCACACATATATTAAATATAATCTACAAAAATAATCGTTCCTTTTATTTCACAATCTACCTGCAGAACATGCTGATATATATTTTTTTTTTCAAAGTACACGCACTAACAGAATACTAACAGAATTATAAAGTAATTTTATTTGCAGATTAAACTATTTTAAATTAATGTTTAAATAAGGGACTGTATTAATATATATATCCACATACAACAACTGAGAATATGCGTTATTAACTATACAAGAGCAATTTCATATTGATATTTATACGTATGATTGATAACAAAAAAGTATCAAGGCACCAAAACAGTGTTTTGCACGATGCATTTTTATACACAATATAAACGTGTGTATAAAATACTATATATATATCTCTCTCTGTGTATATATATATACATATATATATATATTGCATCCATACATATTATTTTCCCATTATGATATGGAAAAATGTATAATATAAGCATTAATGTAAAAAAAAATATATAGTAATTAGGGTTAAAAACAGGAGTAAACTTGAAAAAATTTCTTTGTGACCCCCCCCCCTCTCTCCAACATATCTACAGAAACAAAAGGAGGAAGAAGCGGACATAATACGAGGGTCAGAGGATTTATTTATTTATTATTGCTATTGGGGGTCAAAATAAAACGTAAAAAAGTAAAACAAACAAATAAATAAAGAGTTTTCAATATTTTAAACTGGTGGGTGGAAAAGAAAGTGTGGGGGTAGGAAATTTTAAAGGATGAGCAGGGGGGGGGGGATTAGGATGGAATTTCTAAAGTGAAATTTTTTCGAAACGTAGAATATTCTACCCCTGGGTAACATAAAATGAGCAAAGCATAGTCTCAATTAAATATATGCATAAAATGCGTTAAAACAACCCTATGAAGGATCAAGGGTGCATAACTAGCTAGCATTAGAGGATGTATTAATGTATCATTTCCATTGGTGTATTATCCTATCAGCTAGAAAGAACAACGTGGAAGAAAATTGCAAGAACGGACATCAGAAATGTATGGTGCATATTTTACCTTTCTTATATTTTTTTTTATGAAAAACAAAGTTGGAAATACACCAATAATGTTCAGACCAGTGCAAGAACATATTTGTAAACAGAAAACGGATTGTATTGCACAAAATGTTGGATAATAACAAGGTTTAACTATTTGTATCATCAATGAAAACATAAAAAAAAGGAAATAAATAAGTAAATATAGACGAAACTCCGTTTCACGATTTTAAAGGGCTTTTGAAAAATATTGTTAAATCGAGGTTATCGTTAAATCAAGGAACACATTAAACAAAATTAACACTACCTAAAAGTTGGTTATTAAAATTTTAAAAAATTATCTATCAGTAGTATTTAATTATATCTTTCTTTTGGCGTACAATTGACTTTATAAAATATATTGATAATTGCTTAGCTTTTTCTATAAATGTAGCCAATGATATGGATTTTTCCTAAAGCATTATATACAGGTGACTTTTAATTAACCTACAACTTTAAACTGAAATAACTTCTCAGAGCCCCACTAGATGGCGGCACGAATGCGTGCAGTGAGAGGGGCATAATAGGAATTTGTGTAGTATCAGTTCCACGCAATTCTGAAAATATCTCCCAAAGCGTCCTATTCAACTGTACATCGTATTTTTATTCTTAAAGATTGGTATTCATGTGGTGAAAATGCAACACTATTTCTATGGAAATGCTCTTCAACATTCAGAAACTGACCTAAACCCCTAGTGATTACCTATCAATATCCAAATTGTTATCCTGGTGCATTGCATTGGGCACCTTATACACCAGATAGGAATTAATGTGATTTTTATCTTTCGAGTCACGTGAAAGATTTGGTTTAGAAGAGCTGACAGACCTCATTAGCCCCAAAAGTTCCATAACTGACTCATTTTCAAGCATGAAAAAATAAAAGCTCGATTTTGTTACTGACAACTTTGTGACTAAGTTGCGCTATCGTATCACCTCTGAAGGTTCTCACTTTGAAAAACTTATCTATTAAATTCCTTATCCACATTGTTTTCAATAAAAAAAATGTTTGTAGTGCTATCTGCAACGAGTAGAGAGTTATTTCAGTTAAAAGTAGTATTTTAATTAAAAGTCATCCTGTAAATATTCATCCATATCAAACCTCATTAATATTTTTTTCGCTGCATCTAATTTCAATTGAAGTCAGTCAAGATTTTATTATATTCTGTGTCAGAATTTCAGTCACATAAATTTTGCCTGTTTTCATCCCAAAATGCTCGAATAATCTCTAGTTCAAAAATGGGAATGCAAAAGTCAGTTTACATAACGTATAAATGAAAGATTCTACATAGAAAAGCCTTACCAAACTGATATTTCAAATTCCTCTAAATCAAACTTGCCACCACATAGCGGGTCGATAGATAAATAATAGAGAGAAAAAGCCAGCTGTCCTTGTAACTATTGGGAGTTAAGACGGCCTATAGAGGTGCTGATACAGGATAAATCATCCCTTTAACTGATACTAAAGTGCCATTGAAATCATTATTTATTGTAAACGCATTTGAAAGCGTTAGATATTCAAATTCGGATAATTTTTACCTTATCGTATAAACACAGAACACCAATATCACATGAAATCTGAAATTGTGCAAAAAAATAATCATTATAAACAAATTAAACATACATGTAATGCAATGGGCTTGTTGAGATTTTCCTGATGTGAGAAGTTATATCTTTTCACTACCAGATGGCATATTCGAGCGCTTGAATTCCCAATAAAAGGCATTTGAAATATTGGAAATGTATCTAAATTATCATTAAATAGAGGAAAACTATCGTTAAATCAGGGGTCATTTAACATAGAAATAAATATAGGTGAATCTGGATCATTAAAATTTATCGGTAAATCGGATGTGTAAACTGTATATTAATTTTGGTGTGGTGCAGGATAAAAAAACCCAGGCCCCTTAAAATAAAATCATATATGTTTATTCTCTTGACTTTTTTTTTATGGTGTCCATCACCATAGAAAAACAACATACCACTTTCGAACCTTTTGCTATTTTGAAACTTAGTCCTGTAAGAACTTTTCAGGAATATTTTTTACATGGTTATGGCTATTTTTCGCTATGGTATTTTAAATTAAATTCCACCTGATGCAGACTAACAATTAACATCATACAAGCCAATATTTAAAAGAATTCTTGGAAAATGAGGACTGTTGGTGTTCTGCATAAATTGGGGCACCTAACAACTCTCTACCTACAACATACAAACAAACTCCAGATAAACACAGCAATTCTAAAATAAAACTACCATTTATCTAGGATCATGGCTTGTGGAGTCAGTTCCGCATCTCAATTTCCCTGGGATTTTCTATGACATATGTCCTGGTCAAGTGGTCAACTTGACACGCCCCCCCCCCCATAGTTTAGCACATAAACACGCTTGGTAATCATTTTATCGATTCTGATGAGAAGAAAGGTTAAGTGAACATTGGACCTGTCATGTGGTAGCACAGTGCGCTGACCACTAAACTGCTGGGCGTTATTCAAAGATGCTACATTTGTCAAAATCAATAGGGCCTCTAGACTAACATTTTGAACTGTTTGAAAGGTTATTAAAAAATGTGTGACCGACATTAGGAGTTATTATAACAGTAGATTGCAGCAAGATAATGACATAAATCATTTGTTAGCTTTGGCTCAGGTTGTAGACTACCACATGGTGGTATGCAGGTATAGATTCAAAGAACAAAGCTCTCTGCCTCTAAGCTAGAACGATAACTACATGCAATTCTAGATCAATGTTTGTAAATGATTTGTGTTTGTACATGTACCTACTGTAACATTGTATATTTCATGTACATATTTTAGTATTTAGTAGCACACTCTTTGTAATATAGCAATTATTTCGATAGCCTATGGTTCTGCAATGAAAAATCATTTTTACAAATGTCGAGTGGCTACATTAAAAGATATATATATATATATATATATATATATATATATATATATATATATATATATACAGGAGTGTTTCAGAGAGTAATTAAACAAACTGCTTGTTTCACTGAAAATAAATGAAGGCAAAATCATATCATCAAGAGAGAAGGTACTATTAGAAAATGCATTTATGTATTATTACTGAATAAGGTAAATACATTTTTCAAGCTTCTCTTGCCAGCAATAGTTTTACAATTCATGCACATATCTTCAAAAATAGATGATCAAAATACTGCTTAAAAATAATGATTCAGTTTCATCTCTCTATATATTTTGTATTTACGCATGTTGTATTTGTATTTATTTTGTTTTATATGAATATTTTATTTTCCTATTTTAACCTATAAAGACCTTTGTGAAAAGTACTGAATATTTCCTCTTTTAATACGTATTCAGAAAAAAAATATTCTAATAATAATATTACATATATTAATACTAACAGTGTAATAATAATTATTACTAGCACAAATAATGATTATGTATTCCTCTATCTAAAATATGAGGAAAAAATAAATCCTATTTAAACAATCGCACCTAAAATGTTAAAATGATTGTTATTTAGATCTACTTCTGCCTGCCTATTCAATTCACTTCATCACAGGCTTACAATTTTTTCCTTCTTTAAAGTGAAAGGTGTTTCTGATTTGCTTTTTTTTTTATGCTGATTTCAAGAAAAATACTCAAAAAATTCTATCATAACGATTTCAATCCAAATAGCAAATTTCTGACCGATTGGTAAATTAAAAACTTAGTTATAAAGACATCAAAATTACTAATAGGTCAATTATAAATTTAGTCATAAAACCATCATAGCAGACTACTGCTGATTACTGCACAAGACAAAATGCTCTGAAAGGGGGAGGGAGGACTGAATGCATATTTCTTCGATATGAAGAAAAATTTTTTTAATGAGTTTCCAATTTCTGACAGGTATGACAAACATAACAAATGAATTAAATGTAAAATGCATCTTATTGGTAAGGGTTTTTTCAATAAAGTTTTCTAAGTCTACAAGATTTACTGTGTAATTTTCTTAGATCATTTTCACTTTTGGAAAATCCTTACATGATAGAGGAAAAATATTGGTACTATATATATATATTTTTTTTTTGCTTAATGTATAAAAAAACATTAGAATTTCCGAAAAGGGTGGAAAAAAAAAAAAACATTTTCTAGGCCTATATGATTAAAGACATGCATGGAAGAATGTATTTCAATGTGCGAACACTAGAGATGAGAAATGCTTAACCTGAGCCCGAAACAGGATCGTGCTTGATTTTCATACCAGTCTTCAGACTCAAGCACAAATTATCTTTTATCTATTCACAAATTAAAATAAGGAAAAAAAAACTCGCTATTTGAGGAACAAGAATGTAGACTAGGTTCTTTAAAGTGTTTTACAATCTTTTAAAAATCAGCTTGGAAGAGAATTGAATTGTTATTGGTGGAATATAAGGAGAAATATTCTTGAATACAAAGGATGTGAATTATCACTTTACTACACAGCATACAACCAACAGAGTGAAAAAATGTCCAGATCAGGAATTGAACCTGGAGCTTTTGGTATTACGCACCAATGCTCTACCATTTGGAGCTATCCAGATGACATTGCTACACTGGATGTCATCTAGATAGCTCCAAATGGTAGAGCATTGGTGCACAATACCAAAGGTTCCGGGTTCGATTCCCGGTCTGGGCATTTTTTCACTCTGTTGGTTGTACGCTGTGTAGTAAAGTGATAATTCATATCCTTTGTATTCATTAATTTACAGCGTAATTTCAGCTCTGCTGAAAATTTAATTAGAGAAGTATTATGTCTGATTCTGAAGCCTTGGCACAGTTAGTGTTAGTAGCAAAAAGAAGCTGTGGGATATCCCTTGTCTATCCTTGCTTTATGTTTAAGCTATTTTCCAGAATTACTGAAAAACAGAATTCATGTCTTTCTGCCGTAGTTGTACAATGATACTTGCAAGTATGCGGAAATATCCAAGATTAATACTGCGGCAGTATTCAAGATTAATACTTATTTTTATGTAAGAATATATTTTTAAATGAGAAAATTAATTTTGGAAGCAATTTTAAAATGTTATGGATAATTTTCTACTCCGTACTATTGATGTTGAGCTCAGGCTCCAAAAAAATATACCGAACTCGTCTCTAAAACAGGAAGAAAAGCTGATCCTCTTTAAATAATATCTGAGGGGTAAAAATTATTTGAAAATTTTGATTTATTGCCTACTCAATAGATTTAATAATTTTTATTTTACTTTAATATGCAAAGCTATCTGTAAGAAGTATAAAATATTCTCAGAACATTAAAAATATATATATATGTATATCATAGATATCAAATGTTATATTTATTATTTCTAGATGTGATAAAATTAATATGTTTCTTGATTTAAAATTAATTTTAATATATTTTTTATATATATATTTATTTATTTTGGATGAAATATGTATAGTTTGAAGCACTTTATATTTATTTTAAATATACAGATGGCAGCACTATGCATAACCAAATCATTTTAGCTATTAATATTTCATTAGGCTACAGAAGCTACTCATGTTCTGTTGTATATTTTGCTACATAATAATTATACATTTCTTTCAAATAACTGTTTTTTCTCAAAATTTAAAATGGTTTTATTATAGTTTTCTGTGTTTTTAATTCTAATTTTTTTTCTAATATTTTATGAATTTTCTTTCATCTATAAATGTTTGACATTAATTTACTGTAACCATGGTCATACAACTTTTTTGCAACATCATGTGACATACAATGCATGGTTTGTGAGTAATTTTGTTTTATTATTATCCATTTTTCGTCATTTTTTTGTTGTTGTTTCCTTCTATTAGTGCAATATATTTGGCAGTTATATACTATTCTTGGCAAATATGACCATTTTCATTTGACATGCGACATGTGCTTCCAAACTGATGATTACACATGGTCACATGTATTTTTACGAATTCCATATTAATTTCATTTGATATCTAAATTCATTTACCTTTCAAAGTGCAATTGGATTTTATTTATTTTACTTTTCTTGCATCTTTTATCATTTTATTTATTTTCTGCTTTTCTCTAAACTTATTATGTATGTATTACTATGTCATCTCTAATTTGGTGTTTCGGTAAGTCGTTTTTTGCATTTATTAATTATTTATTAACTTAAAAATATTCTTTATTCACTTACTACATGCCATATTTAAATTTGTGTTTGGGTCAGAATTCAATGATAGAACTTGTTTGATGCATCTTGCTTTCAAATGTATTAATGCATTGCACATGTCTTTTTTTTTTCCCCAATTCCATTTTACTATCAGTTAATATCTAAATTTCATTTCGTTCTTCTGACATCTTTTATCATTTCAAATTTTTATTTAAAACTATTATGTATGTTGGCTGTGTGCCGTCTCTGAATTGGAGTTTCGGTAATTTGATGTTTGAATTGGTTAATTATTTATTAACTATATAGTATTCTGTATACACTTTATCTTATCTATCTTTTAAAAAAAATGGAGATTCAGTCAGTTTTGTTGTTAGAATGTGTTTTTTTTGTATTTTGAATTCAAAGATATTATATATATATATATATATATATTACTACTAAAGCTGAATATTCACTAAATATACTGTAATAATATTATATATTAATACTAATTATGTAATAATTATTATTACTATAAATAATGGTTACAAATACTATTGATCAAAAATAAGAGGAAAACAAATCACATTTAAATAATCCTATTTAAAGAGTTAGTTTTGGCTGCCTATTAATTTGAATTTTTTTTTTTTAAACTACTAGTATTGATATAAAAAGAATTAAAGGTATTTTAAAATTTTTTATTTATATCTTTTTTAAGTTATTCCTTTTCCTATAAAAAGATGTTATGTGAAAGTTATAAAATGTATAAACATATATTTTTCATTCAAAACCAGACACTCTCCATGTACTGCTTGTTTTGTGATCATTTTGCGATTCATATAGTTCATGAATCTTTTAATTATAGATCAAAGAATGTGGTTACTTCTCTGAAACACCCTGTCTATACACATATATGTATGTATGTGTGTGGCAAACGAAGACAAAATTGTAGATATTTGTAAATGTTTAGACTTATATCATGTTTTAGAACAAAAGCATTTGCAAGATAATGAACAAATATTTTTATTTCATACAATTTAGTTGAAGTGACTTTGTAAAAAACATGGAAAAAAAAAATTCTATTTTAATCTGGGGAATGGAAAAAAAGTGAGTTAAAATGCATACTTTTATACAAAATGAAAAACCTATCACTTCTACATACAGGGTGACTGAAAATGAACAGACTGTTTTTTTAAATTCAGTATCAAGAAAATGGCGACAGCTATTGAAGTGATACTTGCAGGAAAATAAAAGAGTGAAGTCAGAAATTGGCACAGATGTTATATATGCACCACGTTGGTGCAATTTTTTCCTCCGGCCAATTTGGCGAAAATTTTGTTTTTGAATATTAGTTACAAATAGCATGCAATAATAGCACATGATTTTTTATTTCAGTATAAAAATAAAATAACGTAATAAATGAAATAGCTTCTATTATTTTAAAAAAGGAAATAAAAATAAATAAATGATAGTTTGATATAAATAAATATTGATATACATAATAAAAATAATTTATAGAATTAAAATAAAAAATAAAAGTAAATAAAAAACGATTTACATAAAAGTTTTCTCCAAATTGGCGGGGGGGAAAAAATGCACCAACGTGGTGCGTATATGACATCTGTGCCCAGAAATTTCCTTACTACTCTTCTTTATTTTAGTTCCAAATATCACCGATAGAGGGTGCTGAACTATTTAAATGCTTAATAACGCTCAAAATAACCTTTCAATTTCAGACCATAACCTATTTTTAGGCATTTCAACAGCTTAAGAGAATGAAGAGTAAAAACAGAGTGAACTTTTGATTACCTTTTTCATAGGTTAATTTGAATGTTCTGAGACAGTGCAGTGCGCTCTATTGGTAATACAATTTAGAACTAAAACAAGGAAGCAGAGTCAAGAAATTCCCTACTTCATGCATTAATCTCCTGTACTAGCTGTCACTGTTGTCTCGTTATAGATTTAAAAAAGCAATTGGTTCACTTGACACCTTGCTAAATGAAAATATATCAAAATTTAGGTTCTTGAAAAGAGTCACTATTTTTGTGAAATTAGAAATCTTGAATTTTTAAGATCTTTAAAAAGTAGATTTTTTCTATAACTAAAATAATTAACATTTTGGAAAAACTCGAACTAAATGGCTCATTTATTTTTTAATATTTTAAGGATTCTTTCAGATATTTTTTAAGTCAAAGAAAGAAAGAAAGAAAACTAATTTCCCTAAAATTATTTTTGAATCACGGACAATAAGTTTTATAATTGTAGCAGATGGAAATTATGTAGTAGTTAATGCTAAAACTTTTTTGAAATGCACATCTGCCATCTAACTGCACATAAAATAAAATTCTGCTTTAAGTTTGTATACAAGGGGATTTAAAAAAAAAAATAATAATAAAAATAAGGGGTGGTAAAGCACAATTTTTGTATAGAAAACCAGGATTGTGATCCAATTAAAAATACACAGTGGCTTACTTCTATCTTAACATGACTAATGTTCCTAACTTTAACCATAAGTATAAAAGTAAAAAGTTTAAAAAAATAAAATAAAACCACTTTTTTAAAAGCACTCAATGTTTATCTTTAAAAGTACACATAATTTCATGACCGCAATTCATGATTTTTTCCAAAATTGTCCGTTACAATAGACTAATTTTGCATGTCCATTGAACTCGATTATACACTGTTTTTTTTTTCACATCTGGTAGAAGCACAAGTGATTCTATTAAAAAATATATAATTTTTGCTGTTTCTTTTTTAAGAGAAGGCAACAGGAAAAAAAAATATTTAAACCATATTTATATGATTTCTCAATGTATAATCATAAATTAATTTATATTAAACTATTAATTGATAAAAGTGTAATTTTTTTAAATATTACTCTCTTTATTTTTTATTTATAATTTATTTTCTAACTTTTTAGCTTTTAAAATGTTCCACTGTTGCAATTTCACAGACAATTGGTCTATTTTGGCAATTGTGAATTGTGCATTATTAAATCCATTATTGCTTCATACAGTTGTACGAGTTACAACGAATATCAGGCAAATTACCACCTATGGAAGATTAACGAAAAAATGCCTTAAAATTTACATATTATTTCATATATATAGCTCATATTTAAGTTCTAAAAATATTAAAATGTTGTATGGTGATCGAAAACACATCTTTGCAGATAATTTTTACAATTCTAGCCAATTAGGAAGTGAGTTAAAAATTGATTACAAAACTACCATCTTTACATACCAAAACCAGGTTGAGTTAAAGAGTGTAAAAATAAAAGAAATTTTAATGAAACCGTCACCTTGCTTTGTCTGAATCACAATAAATAGCAAAAAGTGCTGGAAGTGCACAGTATTTCAGTCAGTGAGAATGTATGTAATGTCAACTACATTTGGAAATAGGGAACATCTTGCTCAGCAGTATTTGGATGTGGATGGTGGACACTTGCACTACTTTTTGTGATATCATTACATCTATACTATTATATAAAGAGAGAACGCCTGACTGACTGACTCAACGTCCAGTTGAAGCGGCTAAAGTCAGGATCACGAAATTTGGACAGTAGATTGCTGTTATGACTTAGCCAAGAAAGGACTTTTAAAAATTGCACCCCGAAGGTGGTAAAAGGGGGGGGGGGGGTAAAAAGTTTTAGGTCATTTCACCATATCCCAGCAGCAGTTTTAGGTAGGAGCATGAAATTCAGGAAAACAAATCGATTAAAGAAAATGGTTAAACACATATTTCAGCAATTTTAGAAAGGGGGTTTTGTGTAAAAAAAAGAATGAATCTTGCAACAATACAGTTACAAAAATAAAGTCGCAACGATAGTTAAAACAATGAAATTATAACAATGAACTAAGTAAAATACAGCTAAACCAATCTGCTAAAAATAGTTAAACACGTATTTCAGATATTTTAGCGATTTTGTTGCCAACATCGGCAATAAACCCGATTATGGAAGATTAGATGAATAAGACAACTATTGCTTATTTTTGATTAGATATTTTGCGTAAGACATTTTTCCAAGGAGGTTGACACATTGTCCCTTCGAGTGAAGACGGGACAGGCCGCTAGTTTAACACAAAGCAAGTCTGTTGAACATTTTGTTAAAATATCTTCATTATGAACACACCTGGTCTCGAATTCAAGTGAAGTACCCTGTATTTTTAACTGAATAGATGGATTGCAATCTTGGTTTCCTATACAAAAATTGTTTGTTGCAGCATGCTTTACCACCCCTTAAAATTTTGTCTATGGACTTTTGAATCACAATGTATTTTGTCTTATATGTTAGAGAAGACAGAAAATAAAATACATTTTATGATACATAGAATTCAACAACAAAAATAATATTGATCAAAGTTTTCTTTTTTTTTTACATATTGCATAAATTTCTAACTTATTATATTATTTCAATCAAATTAAATCAAATTTTAAAATATTCTAAATAAAGCAAATGAAAAGTTTTAACAAAATAATACTCACTCTATTTTAATATTAATGGCATTTTGATTGTTACTAAAATTTGCCAAAATTTAAAAGTGAGCCTAAAAGAAAAATGTATATCTACCCTTTTTGTGAAACTTTTAATAAGATTTTGTCCTAAATTTAAGATAATTTCCAAATTATTTTTTTAATGAATACAGTAAAATATCTAGCATAAATAAAATCAATTAAAAAGGATAACATATACAATAATAACAAAGAAATTATCTTTTAGCTTATAAATTGTTTCCTGTATAGCCAAGTAGAAAAGAAAACACTTCTGATGTATTAATGTATCTAAAATATAAAATTGTCTGTTTAATAAGTATAATTTATTCTGAAATTATATGTTTCAAAAAAGAAAAAAAAAAAAGGTCACAAATGCTTTTTTTTGGTGTATAAATTGATTTGAATTATCTTTATTTTCTATTCTGCTTTAAAAGATGGTTGATGGTTTCTTTAGAAAAACAGCTTCAACATCATCGAATACAATACATAATATGTTAAAATGTAGAAACGTCAGTAGGTAGAAAAAGGAATTGCCACCCGACTTAACGAAAAAAATCTTTAAATGACATGAGGGGGGTGGAGGGGTATGGAGAAGAACTAAAGAGGTGGTACAATTCTTAAAAATGACATCAAATATTTGTAAATGAGGAAAATGTTATAAGAATCCTTTGGATGCTAGGAAAATATTCATGTAACATTTCAGAATATATCGGATTACAAATATCGTCAGAGGAAATATACAAACCTTCACTAATATGTTTTAATAATAATGTATTTTTATTGAGATAAGAATAAAATAAAGATCATAAAGAAATAAGATAATAAGAATAAAGATCATTAAAAATAATCATAAAGAGTCAACTTTAGACATTTTTTTCTAACTAAACAATAAAAAAAAAATAAGAATTGTTAGTTTTATTGAATATAAATCATCTTGCTTTTAAAAGTTATCTTGTTAAAAATAGATTTTTTTTAAACCAAGCAAAACTGCTTTTCTAAACAAACCATTACTATCTTTTTTTATCTGAATTGCTTCAAAATGAATGCTGATATTATTCTGTAACTATTTGTTTGTTTATTATTTTTTCATTTTTACTTCATGTTTATGTATTAGTAACATGTATAAACAGCTAAAAATAATGCTAAAATTATTATAATTTTTATGGTTTATACAACAATAATAATAATGTTCAAAGTAAGATATTTGAGATCTTTAACTTAAAGTTTTATATCAGATGACCTAGAATGAGTTTAAGTTTATTCACACTATTAAATGTTTTATGAGTAACTTAGCTATTATATATTGCTGATTTTATTTTGTATTTACAGCTTCTGCATGTTCACGAACAATCTTTGCTCCAGAGTTAATGTAAATATTACATATTACCTCTTAATTTCGCATAAAATCCTACAATTACAGTCATTTGGATTTTTTTCTGTTTCTTTTTTTGCATCTGTCAATTTTGATATTTTTTTCTTGTATCAAAAGTGCATGCTATATGCCAGAATATTATATACAATCTTGCCTTAAGTTGAAGTTATCTTAAATAATTCTAGTCTGAACACTGCCTTGATTTCATACGAGATCCTACAATTATGATCATTTGGATTTTTATTTTTGCTTTCTTATATTTGTATCTGTTAATTTTGATCAATTTTCTTGCATCAAAAAGTGAACGTTATATGCCCAAAAGTGCACGTTACATGCCAGAATATACACAAGAGTGCACGTTATATGCCAGAATATACAATCTTGCCTTACGTTGAAAGTTATGTATCTTAAATAATTGAATCTAAACACTGTATAAAGTTTAATATATATTTTTAAGATTACACAAATTAAGCAGCATGTTCAATTTAATGTACAAAACCAATTGCAATCATTCATAAGCAAATTAAAATTTTCTGAATGATATTTTTTAGTAATTCTTCTACTATTATAGTATTTGCCATTGTGATTGATGATTTGTTAAATGTAATTTTACAATGCCAGGCTCTAAATTCGAACTCACTTTGCCAATCATTTTAGATGAATTCTGGAAGAACTGCAAACATGTATGATACAAGATTAAATGGTCAGGAGTGTGCTGCATCTACTTATGAATAGGAAACTTGGTTTAGAATATAAAATTAAACAAATTCCTTTTACATTTTTAAGAGTTATTGAGCTCATAACGAATGAGCTTTTCTTCTGAACAAAAAACAAAAGCAATTTATTTTTAAAGATTTATGGTCAACTGCCCAGTGGTATTGAATATTACATTATCTTTATTATTTTAAACTCAATCAAGCTTATTGGTAAAAATATTATATGAACTGATATGTATATATAGTTTAAACTGAGTAAAAAAAATGCCTAGGCCGGGAGTCGAACCCAAGACCTTTGACTTAAATTGCTAACGCTTTACCTATTGAGCTTTCTTTATTTCTTTCTCTGATATCTTTACCAATCAGTATGATTGAGTTAAAAATAATAAAGTGTATCAATTGGGTTGTCCAGGAAAATTTGTTCTGTTTGGGAAAATTAATTCATGCCGGAAGATTCTATCATTTACTTATTAGACATTAATTCCTACAGCTAATGTCTAAAAATTAATGGGCAGAATTTTTTGGTACGAATTAATTTTTCCAAACAGAACAAATTTTCTGGAGAACCCAATACAATTGTTTAATGGAGTCCCATTATCTGCGGTATGTTCTGTTGAGCTGTCTACATGGAAGTGCAAAAAGGTTATCTGGGTGAAATGTGTCTGCTGGTTGTCAGCCAAGGTAGCTCAATAGGTAGAGCATTGACAATTCAAGTCAAAGGCCTTGGGTTCAATTCCCACCCTGGGCATTTTTTCACTCAGTTAATAAATAAAAAACAGTTTGTATTAAATTTTCTTTATTTATTTTTGAGAATGGGAGGGGTGAGTTACATTTTTATTTACAATAAAATTTATGCTATTAAACTACAATTAATTGACATGTAAGTCACACACAACTCAAAGCCTATTACAAAACAAGTCCATTTACTGACTACGATGACAGGTAGAACATTCATTGTCTAGATTTCTTTGCTACAATTACAGCTCTTTCTATCAGATTTTTTTTTTAGGGAAGGGGTGGGGGGTGGGAGGATCGTATGTTTATTTATAATAAAAGTTTACACTGTTCAACAACAATTAGATGACATTTGAGCCATTCAATTTAAGATGCATCTATTGACTGAATAAGGTGACAAATAGTACTTTGTTTTTCCTGAAGTAAATCTTCACCACTTGTGATAGGTTAGTCATCTTCTTCCTTGCACTGCAATAATCATTTCCAAGATCAAATGCCTTCTTGTCAGAGCGGGTTTTCTTATTTGGTGCTATTCTTAGAAGAAAGTATAAGAGTTAACTGATGAGGCTTTGATATCTTTTGTACTGCTATGCTTTCTACCTACATTAGCACAGTATTATTTTTTAGATTTAAAGTTATAACTGAATATAACTAGGCAATTAAAAATCAGAGCAAAAGTAAATTGCAATGAAAAACAAAAGCTACGGAACCAAATGCCGTTCTGACCCATACACCTGTTTTTAGCTATTTTTATTCTAAATTTTTTAAACTATTCAGTAAGTTTAGATTCTACACCTTTAAAAATGAATAAGCATATTGTTGCCTCAAATGGAAATATATATATATACTTATTGACCAATGTATACATCTATCATCATTAATTAACAAACTCATTAACATTATTTTTTAGTCCGGTTATCTCCAATAATTAACTGTAACTTCTTAATGATGCTGGAAACCATTCTATTCGCATGTTTGTAAAAACCTCTACAAACATAGAAATGGCATTTGCTTGGTATGTATGTCTAATTGTAATATCATATCACTGGCTAATGGACTGTAAAAGTTTAACATAGTATGATGACCTAATTTTAAGCTTAAAGCAACTGTTGAGTGGGATCTCTTTTTTTCCCTTACTAATGTTAAACCTGTGGGTGAGTAATGCATTCATACTTTTCAAATATCTCTCGAGGCGATTAATATTTTTAACTTCCATTTTCTGTGCACTGTTGTTCTTAAAGGATGTTTTTTTTTTTTTTTTTTATGTGTTAAAATATTTCTAAAATATATACTTCATTTTATGTAAAGTATTACACTCTTACTCTGTTTCAATAAGACTTTAACACATAAAATTATAAATTAAGAATATATTTTAGAAGTATTGTGACAACTAATAAAAAAGGTGACATCTTTTAACCCTCTCACTGACAAGCCTGTGTTAATACGTTCACTAATCTCCAAGTTTCACTGTTGTACAAGCATTATTTAAATTAATATAATTCTACTGTTATAATGTACTTTTAATACATTGAGTGATGATTAATACTCTCAATGGTTTACATTCATATGTACAATTAAGTTTTTTTTATATAACTTTGGAATAACCATATTTTTTTAGTATTTAAAATCAAATACAGAGAAAACAAAATTACAATTTTGCCTTTTTACTGGACAGTCAGAGGGTTAAAAAAAGTATTGTTAAAAATATTAATTTCCCTGAGGAGATATTTTAAAAATATGAATGTGTTAAACACCCATAGGTTTAACATCAGCGAGGGGAATTTGAAATCTGACTGACCAACAGCCTTAAAACAAATATAACTGGAAAAATAAGAAAATACCTACAACACATCTAAATTAAGAAACTAAACTTTGAAATGAAAATCTTTTGAGTTCCCTACTATCTCTGAGAATGCAGCACAGCCCTGAAAGGTAGTTTTTACAAAGTTCTTACTGCCCTTCTTTACCATCACAGATGTGTTTTTTAGTTTCTTCACTTTTTCTGCTACTTGTTGAGTTTCCTCATTCATTCTAAAAATAAAAAAAAGTATTCTCAATGAGATATATCTCTGCATGCCAGACCTTGGGAGTGTGTGTTCCTGACAACAATTTTTATGGATGAGTAAACTAATGTCATTTGTTTTGACAGTATGTATTGGATACAAATTTTCGAGTGTGTGTCATCAAACAAAGAGGTGAAACTATACAAATGTCAGATAAAATGATTTTATTATTAAATAAAAGCATGTACAAAAGATAAAACCCAGTCTGTGTGTCTCATTATTTTAAATACCAGGTCGTCGAAAAAGAATGCTGGGATTTTGCAACCTTATAAAAAATTAATTCTTAAATGTACAAACATAATACTTATGTTGAAATGTAGGGAAAGAATGTAAGGTTTTCCTCCACTCACTAGATGGCATACAGCCATGAATGAGACATTTTCCAACTCATGGATTGGACAAGAGGGCCCAATTCTGTGGCCTCCACGAAGCCTGATCTTACACCTATGGACTTCTTTATCTAGGGATACATTAAGAACATCATGTACAGTGAAAGAACTACTTATATCAGCCATTTAAAATGTTGAATCATAGCCTCGAGAGACTTCGCAGGACATGGAGGGAGATTGAATATCGCCTGGACGTCTGTTGAGCGACTAATGATAGACATATTGAAACACACTGAAATGGATATAAAACTTGTTACTTTTCTTAATATTTTAATACTAAATTTATGTTCCTATGTGTTTCTTTATTTGCGTAATATGAATTTGTAATCACAGCATTCTTTTTCGATGACCCTGTACATAGAGTGTCTGAGAATTATTGGACACATGAAATTAGGAAAAAAAAAAAAAAAAGCTAAGAACAGTGGTGGTTTTTCGATGTCCATATTAATAACAAGTTTCAAAAAGGGTTTTTTTTCACAACATTGTTATTCCTAGAATTTTCCCCAAAAGATAGATGGGTTGTGGTGACCAGATTCCTTGATTTCCAGATTTAACCACGTTGGATTTTTTCATGTGGATTATGTAAAGGATTGCGTGTATCAGATGCTTTGTAATAATTTGCAGGAACTGAAGCAGCATATCACAGCTGTTGTTCCATCCACAACTCCTCATATGCTTTCAAATACATGGAATGAAATCGAGTATCACTTGGGCATAACTACTACATGTAATCAACGGATCTTGCATCAAGATGTATTAACTTTTATACTTTTATTGTAAATTAGTAAACACATTTTGTTTCCATATTATCTAGTTTTTGTTTTACATAATTTTGGAATGTGTCCAAAAACTTTCAGACACCCTGCACAAAAGTAAAAAAGAAAGAAAACAAACAAAGTGCTAAACTTTAACAAAGTATACATCTTTATTCGAAATAAATATAATTGTACATGAAATATTAAATACAAGAATTCTATTATCTTTATAAAGAATGAAATCAAAAAGTTTAGATAAATTCTACCAAGTATCAATACCAGGGTTTTTTCTTGGGGTCCATTTTGTGAAAAGTAAAAGTTATTTTTGTAAAATGTATTCTATTTTTGTGAAAAATAACATTTTGTAATGAAAGATAAAATCCAGTTACTTAAATTTGAACCAAGCATTTATTAATAATAGCTTCTTAAAGTGCTATCTGGAAAAATTTTCCTTTATGGTGAAATTGTTTTATTTGCAAATTACACATTTTAAAACCTAACAAATTAAAATATAATTAATGAAGAGTAAGTTTTTATTTTTTATAATATGGAATTTTATGAAAGGGACCTGTTTTATTAAAAGAATTTTTTGAGGGGGCCTGCTTATGAGGAGAAATTTTGTAAAGGAACCACAAGTTGAAAATTAAACACTTTATTACAGCCAACAGATCAGAAAATGACATACATTAAATAGTAAAATATATCATTTTTTACGTTTGTTTATGAAATTAATCAATTATTTTTGCTCATTATAGAATTACAACTTTTTTTTTTCTTTTAACAACAAATATAAAAATCTCAAAAATAAACTTCAAATAATAAATATTGTAACCAACTTGAGAAAAGTTCTAACAATTGTATATTTCCTAATAAAATATATCCCAAAAATAATTTATTTTTCAATTGCAAACAGTATAACTAATAATAACAAAACATAACAAATAACAAATCATAGCACCTTTGCATCACAAAACCAAACTGTAATGAGCATATCTGTAAAATAAAACATATTATCAACATTCTATTTTATAATAGTTACATACACAATAATTAACTTGTTCTAGCCATAAATAAATAAATAAATAAATATAGGGAAACACAAAACAAAGGAAGATCATTTTAATTTAGTAATATTATAGCATATTCAAAAATGCATGTAATAAAATGTATTATGAGCTAAACAACCTTATTCCCATTAAGGGGAGGATATCCTGAAAATCAATCAAAAAATTTTTCTTAGCATTTTTTGAACCCTTAAAATATGCCCTCAGAACTGTTTTTTCTTCCACCTAATATTTCAGTCATGACAACCAGTTTAATGGACCAGTGTCATATAGACTAAAGAGCTGATCAAAAACTTGACACACATTTTTCTAGAAACAAGTGTTTGGTGTATGTCCCCACACTTAAATCATTCAGGCAATGGCATTTTGTTTTTTGAAAATTAAAATGGAATTTTTAAAGTGAAGAACAAACCTTCAAAAAATTGAAAAAATTAATATTTTGATTTTTTAAACAGTTTTGGAAATGAAAAATGAGTACCAAAAACTGAAATCAAATGGTCTCCATTTTGTGAAATTTTGATTTATCTTATCAATTTGAGGTATGGCATCCAACTAGTTTAATACATTTTAAGAATGTGAGTGAATTTTTTCATTTCATATGATTATTAAGAGCGCAATCACTTACACTGATTTATTGTGCATGCCATGCATAATGAACTTTGGAGGAGTTTAGATAAATTAAAGTACAGCATAGAACAATTTATCCAGAATGGTCAAGGCCAGATGTATTCCAGATAACTGATTGGACATCAAAGCAATATGCATTTGATCAGATTTTAAGAATATACATTGTTTCTGATTTCAAATTAATTTCTCGATTACACAGATTAAGGAAGGATTAGATCTAAATAAGATCAAGGATTAATCAGAGTTTGAAAGAAGTCAATCCTTTGGAGGAAAAAAAAACCCTCTGTTTCATCTGCATGCAAATGGCAAATGTCTAACAAAAATATTCTCAAATTTCAAATCCTAGATGTTAGCATCAAGTTAAACCAAGCAAGTTGTAATGTATCAAGCAATACACGTGTCAAACTGGCAATGTATGGAATTTTCTTCTGAAAAGATTCTGAAATCAATCAATTGTAAATATTCTGGATAACTGGCTTTCTGGATAAACAGTTCCATACTGTATATACATCTTTATAGGAGAATATTCGCATATTTAGGTGAAAGTACAATAAATGCAATGCCAAAAATCTCCTTTTTCTTTCTGATTATAAAAAAAATAAACATCCATAAGTGCTCTAAAAATCAAGCTGTATTCCCTCAATATCGTAAAATGAAAACAAAGATTATGCATAAAACTGTTACTATTTGATATATTTTAAATATTTGATAATTTTAATTAATATGAGGTCAAATTAATATAAAAAAGAATAAACAAGAAGGAAAAATTATACGTCAAGCATACATTATGAAACACTTTTCAACTCATTCAGAATACTGGAATTAAACTTCATCATTTAATAGTGTGAAAGAAAATATGGACAATTTCTAAAACACAATTGAAAACCTTATTTCAGCAATTATTGTTTATAGTCGGAAAGGTAATGGAATTCTTTTGTACAGCTTTGTGTATAATAATTTATAGAATATGCTACATAACATGCGAAAATTTAATTTAGTTAGAAAATGTATGACACAGTTGAAAATTCACTTTCAACAAATAGATGGAAATGTTTCCAGATTTTTTTTGTGCAAAATTGTGCACCATCTAAGGTTTTTATAGTTACCATATATTAAACTAGGGCTGCACAACCTTTATGAGCAGGGCTAGTCACAAAAATGACTGGATTGTTGAGTGTCAACATCCGTAGTGTAGACAAAATTTTGTTTCAGGAAAGGAGGTGGATTGACAAAATCCGTTTTTATTTTATTTTTTTTACGAGTGATTGTCAAAATTCACGATTTTTTCCATGAATCATTGAGAAAATTCGCGATTTTTTTTCCATGACCGATTGATGCAATTTGCAATTTTCAACTGATATACATTGATGAAATTCGCGATTTTAAGACAAATTAACAAAATCTTTAATTTTGTCACACCCGACCAATGAAATTCTAGATTTTTTTCCTGCGGTCGATGGACAAAATTTGCAATTTTTTTCCATAAGCGATTGACAAAATTCGTGATTTTTTTCTCGCAGCAAATTGACAAAATTAATGATTGTTTTGCACCCGATCGATGAAATTCATGATTTTCTGTGTCCGATTGATGAAATTCTCGATTTTCTGCACCTGATTGACGAAATTCATGATTTTTATGTGCCCAATTGATGAAATTCATGATGTTTTTCTATGACTTATGGACAAAATTTGCAATTTATCCCGCGACTAACGAAATTTGCAATTCCAGAATTTCTGGATATGTTAGCATGTAGGGTTTCCATGGGTTACAGGTTGTGTATCCCTACTAAAACTTGATTCAGATACTCACTCATCTAAACCTTATACAAAGCTCCTAAGTTTAGGTGTTTCTCAAATTCCATGCTCAACAATGTGAAACTTTCTGACACATTTTTCAACGTAAAGGCATTAAATTGGCAGGCCTGACTATCAAAGCAATTTGGTATCGAATAGCATTTTCCATTTTTGTGATAAGTAAAATTATTGAGTTAAATGTGATTCTTGTCATGTGATGACACTTTTTCCTCTTTCTTGCACTGCCGTGTTGGAAATTTGGTTCGAAACGCCCAATTTGGCATTATTTTCTGAAAATTTTTCTGCCTTTACTAAGAAATGGAAAATGCCATTCGATTACAAAGTTTCAGAATAAAAACGCATGCCAGTTTCTTGTGTTTCTGAATAAGAATGAATTAAAAAATGTGTCAGAAAGTGAATTTGAGATTTGAAAACAGTCCTAAGTGATAAAAACAGTGGTTTGAAAACTTCTTCTGACCCCCTTTTACTTTGACTGACATTTCTAAAGCTTTCGGATTTCATGTGTGGCTTCAAGTTTGTTTTAATTTTCGATAAAAACAACAGCACAAGATTTTTTTCAAAACAGAAGCTTTCCATTATAATATTAAATCAAACTTTTATTTATGAAGCCCATCAAAGTATCAAACATTAAATTCTCACACAGCACAAGAAAAAAAAATCACTGATAAAAATACAAAAGTAAGAGTTCAAGTTTAAGTTATGGTTGGTCACAAATTTTGCCTCAAGTTGCCACTAGATTATTTTACGGGGTCATTCTCACTAAAAGGTACTTTTTATAGTCCCAAAGGGATAAATATTAGGAAATGTAGCAAATTTTCTAATATTTTCATTCATACGAATGAAAATATTAGGAAACTTACTTATTACTTAAGTTTTAAGCTTACTTAAGCTTTAAATAAGCTATTAAATACATTTCTGACAAAATAATTTGAATATTTAACTTTTATCTTTTAATGAATATAAGCCGAAAGTCCGTGGACATGCCTACATCTAAAACACAACATTATTTCACTGACATTTAAACAATTTATTTTTTTTTTACAATTTTTTTTTCAATAACAACTAGTTAAAAGTCAGTAATTAAGTTCTAATTTAATATTTATTATTTTTTTAATCCGAGGAATTAACTTATAAACTTGGTCCTTAGCCAAAATAGTCGCTCTTCGTGAATACTGAAAATAAATTTTTAAAAGTGCCATAGATGGCAATACATACCAAATCATCATAAGGTAGTTTGAGAGAAAGAAAGCCATTTTATTTTTTAGAAATAACTCTTTGTTCTCTTGTGAAGTTATTAAATCTTTACCAATTTATTAGTTCCATTTGGAATTTGGCAAAGTTCTTGGTGTTTATTCCATCGTCATCATAAATAAGACAAGAAAAAGCTAATTTGTAACTATAATAGAAATTTTAGACAGCTTTAACATTGCATTAAAAAAAAAAAATAAATTCACCATTTTAGTAACCTGAAAACTAAAGTATTTAAAAAATCCAAAGCTTAATTTTTGTCCCCTCCGTCGACTTGGCATATCCATTTTCACTGATATTGTCTAGTTTAATGGACATTTATCAAGCACTTTATGCAATATAAGGAGGTCTCAAATACAAAGAGAAGTTTGATAAGTAATGAAATCCTAATGGACATTATTTTTCGGAAAATTACACTCAATAAGTTCAGCAGTTTAAAACAATTCTTTTTAGTCAATTTTTCCTTTTCTTTGAGACAGTTCAACTATAAAAAAATAAACATGTATCAACTACACCCAATAGTTACTTAATTATGTGTTTAAATATTTGAAACGCAAATGTCCGTTCCCATCAGAATTAAAAAAATAAATAAATAAAAAACTTGTGAAATATAAAATTGAAAACTTGACCACTAATATAAGGTTATTTATTAAGCATAAATGAAAGTATCCATGTAATTTTAAAGATTTTTTACATACTTTAATTTTTTACCCAATTTGTACCCTTTTATGAGAATGACCCTATGAGTCTCTTTTGTGCTGTAAGTTTGATTAAATTTTCCCTGTTCCTTTGATTTATTTCAAAAATAATTTAAGAAATTTTAGTGGCATTTGTAACACTTTTTAAAATGATCAATGTCAAAATAATTGTTCACCAAATATTTTGCCAAAAGTGAATTTTTATCATCCTTTTTCAGATTTCTTTGTATTTTGAAAAACAATGAATACTTAGTGTGGGAACTGGATATCGAAGGGTCAAACTTTTAATACACGGATAAATTTCAGAATTGAAATACTAAAACTTTCATAAAATTGGATCTTTAATTACCAGGCATGTCCCAAGTTAGAAAGAGCTTAAAAGTTGTTATGCACAAAGATTATTATTATTTTTTTTAGAAAAAAAATCAAAATATTTTTAGCACCCAATCACTTACTTGGTACTGTTTCTTTAAAATATTACACAGTGTTGAGACCAGCCATCGCTTTACGGTACCTATTCACTTCAAAGTTCTCCCAATGAGTCTGTTTCAAAGTGCTGAAAATCCTTCAAGGAAATATAAAATTTATTAAATTATGACTGCACATACAAACTTCCTAATACTTTAAAGAACAACAACAAAAAATGTATAATTGACTCAGTGGTGCAGGAAATGGTGGGGCTCATTACCCCCCCCCCCCCCCCCCACCTTTCCCCATTCAAATAAAAAAAAATAAGTAAATAAAAAAAATATGTGATACAAACTGAACCAAATCTATTACTTTCTCTCTTCAATGTTTAATAATTCCTCTCTGAAAAAACACCATACTTGAAGAAGTACGATAAAGAGTGATTACATTTTTAACTAGTAAATCTAGAGATCAGGAGCCTCAAACAATAGTTCCGCAAATACCAATTTTATTGTGTTTTATTTTATTATTATTTAAATTTGCTTTACTTAATATTTGAAACTTTCAATCCGCAGTTTATTTCTATTACATTAGTATTATTCCAAGATGGTTTCAATGATTTAATTCTTATAAATTGTAATGAAAAATACAGTTATATGCGCTGATATTCTAGGACCATTTATTTTGTTAAAAACTTATTTCTTTAGCGAAGAGGACACTGCCCTACTCCCTTATAATTCTCTATAATTTTCAGTACATTTAATCTTCTAAAATAATTAAAATGTGGATTTTGTAATAATTTGTTTGCTTGTACAGTTAATTATTCTTATAAATATTTGAATAATTTACTAACAGTAATTCAAATATTTATAAGAATAATTAATTGCACAAACAAATTATTGCAAAATCAACATTTTAATTATTTTAGAAGATTAAATGTACTGAAAATTATAGAGAATACTAATTGTTGAATTTATTTTAAAATGCATATTTGAGAACTACCCTTAACTTTTGAATTGCTACACCACTGGGTCAACCCCCCCCCCCCCCCCCCCAAAAAAAAAAAAAGGAGAACATGCAGTATAATTTAAACAAATTCTTGCAGAAAAATAAAAATAGCCAATCAATTGGTAAAAATATGACATTTTTAAAAATTTATATTAAAAAACCTTACAGGGCTACCTCTATACTGATAAACAATTTCATTTATTTCTCCAAGAGTTGAAATGAAAATATTATAAATTAGTTTAACATTAGGAAGTTAAAACTTTCCATATTTATTACTCCTATACTTCTTCATCGAATGGCTTCAAACTGGGTATCTAAAGTTAAAATTTAACCAAGAATCGAAACAGGAAGCCAAAGTGTTGATATTGAAAATTTTAAAGTTTGTTACTACAGTATGGGATTTATTATCCGGCGTCCCCATATCCAGAACGCTCCGAAAACCAGAATGCAAAATGATAACCAAAGTTTCATTTTTTTTCATTTCAAATATGTAAAAAAACCCACGAAATTCTTTAGTCAGTTATGTGAAAAATTGCAAAATTCGCCCATCGATCACGTGAAAAAACCCTGCAAGTTTCGTCAGGAAAAATCCGAAAATTCACTAATTGTTCACAGGAAAATAAGACAATTATCTGTCGCATGTAAAATACATCAGTCAGTTGTAAGGAAGAATGTGAAATTCGTCAATTGATTATGGGAAAAACCACAGAATTTGTCCATTGGTAGAAGGAAAATATTACAAAATTTTGCAATCAGGCACGAGTAAGAACGTGAAATTTGCCAATCAAAAGCAGCAAAATTCACCAATTGATAACAGCAGAATATCCTGAAATTCCTAAGTTGATTGCAGGAAAAAAAATCTCAAATTCGTATGTCGATTATAGAAAAAATTGCAAAATTCTTCAATCAGTTCCAGAAAAAATTGCAAAATTTGTCTGTAAATCGAGGGGAAGATATGAGACATTACAATTAAAATTCGCTAACTGGTCGCAAGAAAAATCATGAAATTTTAACGTTATTTTAACACCTCAGCTTTAAAAAAAATAACACAGACACCAATTACGGTAGAGTCCTTTAAATCCGCATAGTTTGCGACCAGAGGTTGTGTGGATATTAGAAATTAGTGAATTTCTGGTCACTGTTTTGTTTACATTTTTTACACAGTAATTTGAATGTAATAATGCACTTGACAGTATAAAGAATGCTTACAATAAAGTAAAATAATTAAGTAAAAATTATTAATAATTAATAAGTAAAAATGATTAATTATTAAAATAATTAAGTAAAATAAGAAAATTTAAAATATCAAAATTAAAAGTCAAGTAAATAATTAATACAGTAGAGTACCGCTAATCTACAAGCCTGTAATTCACAATTGCCTGCAATCCACATTATATGTAAGCAAAGAGTTTTAATTCTTAAAATATAATTTCTCAATGGCAACAATTTTTTAGTTTTCCACAAGCTATAATTTTATGTATGATACATATGTATCCTACACCAATTAAACTTATTTTTTACAATTTAAAATACATATAAGAATATTTTATTTATTTAATCATTTATATCGTAAATTAAAAAAATATATATTTTCTTTTAAAAATGTATTCTTAAAAAACATTGGTATTAATAAAAGATGGTTACTTGGACAATATATTTAATCTTTCGTGTAATAGAAATAATTGCAAATTATAGAATTGAAGATAAAACAGTTTATACAGAAACCAAGCAATTAATTCCTTAAATCAATGGTAATAAATATAAATATCAATAAATTCATATTTAATACTAATACATGTATATTTACAATAAATTGTTTTTTGAATAATTCTTACTTAATTCATATGTTTAAATGTGTAATTTAATGATTTTTGAAGAATAACCAATCAAAATTTGTCCAAAATAGGAATAACAAAAAGTGTAAACAAAGATTAAATAGACATGACCTGTAATCTGCAAAAAAAATCTCAAATCTGCAAAATGTTTGGAAACAAGCTATGTAGATTACTGGTCTTCTACTGTAATGCATAACTACATATGCATAAAAATGATATATTTTCCTTAAATTATTCAATGAAACTCACCTCATAAAGAAGGTTCACTAATGATTTATATCAAAATCATAAAATAACAAAGTTTTATTTCACTTTTAGCCAGACTTAATAACCAAAAAAATTTGATTATTACATAAATGTATTTGGTAAAAAAATTGTGATCACTACTGATATCAAGTGCTATTGTGTATTTTTTTTTTTTTTTTTTTTAAATAAATTTATTCTTCCTTCATGAGAAAACATGAGTTCAGTCATATTAACCAGAATTACCTATTAAAATGTGTATGGAATGATATGGGGTCATTCCATGTCAAATCAACAACAAATTTTCAATATTCAACCCGACCATTCAGATTTTAATGAAACCTTCAGGACTCATTCTCCCTGATGATACAAATAAGAATATACTTTTATATATATTTTTTTAATCTCAGTAAATTTTTATACAACTAATTTTTTTAATTTCGAAAAATCATTATTTTTTGCCTTGTATAAATGATTTAATTTTTAATTTTGGATTTCTCAAGTTTTATCAGGCATAGATAGTTGTTTGACCCCTGATTTTAAAGAGAATTTCATAAGGTTTAATTCGATATGCAAGTTGACTATGCTTGGTTAAAAAAATTAATTTAATTTAAAAAATTTAAATTAAAAACTTTTAAAATAGTGTTTTTAAAAAATTTTGAAAACATTATATGTTTTTTTTGTAATATTATAAACTTTAAATTCTGAAAGTTTTACAGTGGGATCTCAATGGGATCAGTAGTTATAAAAAAAATAATGTTTAAAATTAATAAGACTATACTATCTTTAGCACAATCATAAAGTTGGTGAGGTGCCAATTTTAAATACCAGTCCCAAATGGTGTTTAACATTGGTTTTTTTGACATAACTGCTGATCCTATTGAGATACCACTCTAAAACTTTCAGAATTTAAAGTTTATAATATTACAAAAAACATATATATATTTTTAAAACACTATTTAAAAAAAAAAATTAATTTAAAATTTTTAAATTAAATTAAATAAACTTTTTTTAACCAAGCATAGTCAACTTGCATATGCAAATTAAACCCTGTGAAATTATATTTAAAATGAGGGATCAAACAACTCTCTATGTCTGATAGATCTTGAGAAATTCAAAATATTTATGCAAGCCAAAAATTGATGATTTTTTGAAATTAAAAAAAAATAATTGTATGAAAATTTATTGAGTTAAAAAAATAATAAAAGCATATTCGCATTTATATCATCAGGTAGAATGATTCATCAAAATCTGAAATGGTCAGGTTGAGTCACAGGTTGATTTAACATGGAATGATACTATAAAAATAAGAAAATCATAAATTTTTCCCCTACATCTTAATTGTAAGTTTCATTGTTTACATCTGCAAAAATGTGTGGATTTTAGGGTGGCAGATTTGAAAGAGTCTACTGTATTAACTTGAAGCATACAAAAAGAAGCCAAATAACTTTTAAGTTTTCAAAATACTAATAAATTATTCAATGGTAAAAAATTGCTACCCTGTTCTACAAAAAAAATTCAAAATAGTAAAAGAATTTTTTTTTTATAATATCTAATAAAAAATACATTACGAGAAATAAAGATGAGACAATAGTAAGAGAATAATAAAACTCGGACAACAGATCAGATGTGGATAGGTGAACAGACAAAAAAAAAAAAAAGAGTTTGAGAACCACTTTAGCAGATGGAAATTAATGATACTATTTTATACTCACTTCATGATTTCTTCTTTAACAGCTTTCTCCTCACTGGATAAATCATTCCAAAAGGACTCGAGATTGTTTTTTAGTACAGCTTTGCTAAAATGAAAGAAGGAAATAAGGAAACATAGCTTAAATGAGGGGAAAAAACATAAAAAGATAAATAATCATAAACAATACTTTAAAACAAATGAAAAAACAAATGTATTGTACAATAATCATACTGCAACTGAGAAAATAATTATATATAACAGTGGTTCTCAAATTATATGGGTCGCAACCCTTTGTTGGGTTAAGGAATGATTGATCAGATCTTAAAACATATATTATTAATTTTATCTGCTGTAAAATCATATCGAACAAATTTACAGGATTGCAATTTTATGCTACAACTTTAAAGGAAAAGAAATTAAGCAATATAGATAAATATCTTTATGAAGAGTTCTATTGAACTTTGTATGAAGAATGGCCTGAGGTTAAATTTGACAATCATCAATCTTAAAATAGACCTTTTTTGTTGGTATAAAACATTACCATACATTGAATAGACTTTTAAACAGTATTTTTTATAATAAATACAGCAGTAAACATAATTTTCATAACACTGTAAAAGGGTTTTTATCTACGATCATCCATAATGTCATTTATTAACATAATAATTACTTGCACTACCTATTAAAACAGACATATTAATTTATTTTAAAACATATCAAAGAGCAGTGCACATGTCCAAAAGATTCAAAAAACACTACAACTAGTCAATATGTTAAAAGTTCTAAAAATATTTCCACCTCTTGTTCCTGAGGCATCTTCAGTTACTGATGTGTTTCTTCCTCACTAGTCAATCTGTTGAAAACTTCCTATTTTTCCCATTCCTAACAACATACGGTGCTATCTATTATCAATTTTTGATATGATGCATGCAAAAGTTGATAATAAATGACGCCATATGTTAGGTATCTCTAAGTTACAAAAAGAATTGCATGAGAGGTTGAAATATTCTTTACAATACTTATGAAGAACATAGTTTGATTTTCCAAGCACTGCAATTTCAAATCCTTAGTTTTGATCAGAAATTTTTTTGAATTTTTCTCATAAGTTTCAAATTTCTCTGACCTTTTCTCAAATTTTCCTGACTTATCGCCAGGAATGGTAAAATTTCCTTTTTCCACCCCATAAATTCTTTCCTGACTTATCCAGGTGGCTAGACACCCTGTTTCAAGTTAAGATTGCCTATGATACAAAAAATCTCATTTTTCATAGGATAAGTTATACAAAAAGCTTTTTGTACCTATATATCAGATCGGTTGTGAAAATGATTTAAGCTCTATGGTGTGGAAACTGCTGCTGTAGTAGCAAAGGAAGTACATTTCAAAAGTATTTGAACAATTTCAATTCATCATATTCTATTCATAGAAATAAGATAAAATTTAACATACTTCTAATGCAACAATATAAGTTTAAGTGGCAATGTTTATCAATGTTGAATCACGGGTGAGAGGTGGTCAAGACTGAAAATATTTTGAACATACCATGCCTACTCAGATGGAAACACAATGTACATTATATTTCATATGTACTAAAATTTAATTATGTCAAAAGTGTATTATAAAAAACTGCATATGCACACAAAATCATCGTTATTCATGTAGATTGTAATTGAAAAGTTAAATTAGATAGTACTAGATCGAAACAGTAGTTTAAATCTAACAATAAATCTTTAAAATTTATATTGAATTTTCTTGGAGGAAAAAAAGGGGGGAGAGGTGGATTTTATAATTTCGGCATCACTTCTGGTTGCACAGACTAAGAATTTGTGATAAAACAAGAAAAAAAAAAAAAAAAAACTATTTTCACATAATTTTAGGTTTTGCATTACCCAGAGTTTCTGTAGACCTGAAAAATCCAAGGAGAAAGATACAAAATAAAAGCAAAAATTTTACTATTTTGGGCTTACCTCTGATACCCTGGATTTGAAAAAAAGGGCAAAACTTTTACAGTTTACATGTTATTAACTTTACAATTTTAGTTTTATCTGGAAACCCCAGACCAAAAAAACAGAGGCGAAAACTTAGCACTATCCACCAATGGTTTGCACCACTGTACAAATGTTGTAGTTCACACATGTCTTGAAATGTGGTATGTAAACAGTCTCCTTTACATTTTCTCATAGAGCACAAGATCCAGTAACCTCACACACTGTGAAAATATGCCGAAATGACTGTGAACGGAGATGACATGTGCAGAACAATGAAAGGTGCTCACATAAAGCAATACAAAAATGTAACAAAAAACATATATTAAAAATTCTAATAAGCTTCTACCGGATTTTTTCAAAGTGAAAGAAATAAAATAGCATATTATTTTTTTTTTCATTAGGGGAGCAGAGACTCTATAAACCATCATTTTGATCAATTTTAAATATATGAATGAAAAAAGAAAAACAACTAAAAATTATTTTCAAGGAGGTTCAATGAGGCAGAATCTCCGCCCCCTCCCCCTTAAAATTCTTTATTCCTTTTTTTCTTAGTATTTAATTTATTTTAAATCAGTTACAAAAATATTATTTTATTTTATTTTTAAATCATGACAGAAAAAGAAAATTTAGTTCCAGCGAGGAATAATTGCCTTTCCTGGGCAATCATGTTTGTGGGTTAATTTTACCAATTATATATATTTAAACAAAAATGTTTTTAAAGCCACAGCTGAAATAGTAATAGTACTTCATTATTAGAACAGTTCTGACCCTAAGCTCACATTTTTTTTTTAAAAACCAAATAACACTTCAATAAAATGCAATCTTAAAAAAAGAAAATTTAGTTCCAGCGAGGAATAATTGCCTTTCCTGGGCAATCATGT
Source organism: Maratus michaelseni (assembly GCA_963931845.1). NCBI lineage: Eukaryota > Metazoa > Arthropoda > Arachnida > Araneae > Salticidae > Maratus > Maratus michaelseni. Next base: position 28,476,386 of record OZ007588.1, on the reverse strand, counting down.
TTGTGGGTTAATTTTACCAATTATATATATTTAAACAAAAATGTTTTTAAAGCCACAGCTGAAATAGTAATAGTACTTCATTATTAGAACAGTTCTGACCCTAAGCTCACATTTTTTTTTTAAAAACCAAATAACACTTCAATAAAATGCAATCTTAAAAAAAGAAAATTTAGTTCCAGCGAGGAATAATTGCCTTTCCTGGGCAATCATGTTTGTGGGTTAATTTTACCAATTATATATATTTAAACAAAAATGTTTTTAAAGCCACAGCTGAAATAGTAATAGTACTTCATTATTAGAACAGTTCTGACCCTAAGCTCACATTTTTTTTTTAAAAACCAAATAACACTTCAATAAAATGCAATCTTAAAAAAAGAAAATTTAGTTCCAGCGAGGAATAATTGCCTTTCCTGGGCAATCATGTTTGTGGGTTAATTTTACCAATTATATATATTTAAACAAAAATGTTTTTAAAGCCACAGCTGAAATAGTAATAGTACTTCATTATTAGAACAGTTCTGACCCTAAGCTCACATTTTTTTTTTAAAAACCAAATAACACTTCAATAAAATGCAATCTTAAAAAAAGAAAATTTAGTTCCAGCGAGGAATAATTGCCTTTCCTGGGCAATCATGTTTGTGGGTTAATTTTACCAATTATATATATTTAAACAAAAATGTTTTTAAAGCCACAGCTGAAATAGTAATAGTACTTCATTATTAGAACAGTTCTGACCCTAAGCTCACATTTTTTTTTAAAAAACCAAATAACACTTCAATAAAATGCAATCTTAAAAAAAGAAAATTTAGTTCCAGCGAGGAATAATTGCCTTTCCTGGGCAATCATGTTTGTGGGTTAATTTTACCAATTATATATATTTAAACAAAAATGTTTTTAAAGCCACAGCTGAAATAGTAATAGTACTTCATTATTAGAACAGTTCTGACCCTAAGCTCACATTTTTTTTTTAAAAACCAAATAACACTTCAATAAAATGCAATCTTAAAAAAAGAAAATTTAGTTCCAGCGAGGAATAATTGCCTTTCCTGGGCAATCATGTTTGTGGGTTAATTTTACCAATTATATATATTTAAACAAAAATGTTTTTAAAGCCACAGCTGAAATAGTAATAGTACTTCATTATTAGAACAGTTCTGACCCTAAGCTCACATTTTTTTTTTAAAAACCAAATAACACTTCAATAAAATGCAATCTTAAAAAAAGAAAATTTAGTTCCAGCGAGGAATAATTGCCTTTCCTGGGCAATCATGTTTGTGGGTTAATTTTACCAATTATATATATTTAAACAAAAATGTTTTTAAAGCCACAGCTGAAATAGTAATAGTACTTCATTATTAGAACAGTTCTGACCCTAAGCTCACATTTTTTTTTTAAAAACCAAATAACACTTCAATAAAATGCAATCTTAAAAAAAGAAAATTTAGTTCCAGCGAGGAATAATTGCCTTTCCTGGGCAATCATGTTTGTGGGTTAATTTTACCAATTATATATATTTAAACAAAAATGTTTTTAAAGCCACAGCTGAAATAGTAATAGTACTTCATTATTAGAACAGTTCTGACCCTAAGCTCACATTTTTTTTTTAAAAACCAAATAACACTTCAATAAAATGCAATCTTAAAAAAAGAAAATTTAGTTCCAGCGAGGAATAATTGCCTTTCCTGGGCAATCATGTTTGTGGGTTAATTTTACCAATTATATATATTTAAACAAAAATGTTTTTAAAGCCACAGCTGAAATAGTAATAGTACTTCATTATTAGAACAGTTCTGACCCTAAGCTCACATTTTTTTTTTAAAAACCAAATAACACTTCAATAAAATGCAATCTTAAAAAAAGAAAATTTAGTTCCAGCGAGGAATAATTGCCTTTCCTGGGCAATCATGTTTGTGGGTTAATTTTACCAATTATATATATTTAAACAAAAATGTTTTTAAAGCCACAGCTGAAATAGTAATAGTACTTCATTATTAGAACAGTTCTGACCCTAAGCTCACATTTTTTTTTTAAAAACCAAATAACACTTCAATAAAATGCAATCTTAAAAAAAGAAAATTTAGTTCCAGCGAGGAATAATTGCCTTTCCTGGGCAATCATGTTTGTGGGTTAATTTTACCAATTATATATATTTAAACAAAAATGTTTTTAAAGCCACAGCTGAAATAGTAATAGTACTTCATTATTAGAACAGTTCTGACCCTAAGCTCACATTTTTTTTTTAAAAACCAAATAACACTTCAATAAAATGCAATCTTAAAAAAAGAAAATTTAGTTCCAGCGAGGAATAATTGCCTTTCCTGGGCAATCATGTTTGTGGGTTAATTTTACCAATTATATATATTTAAACAAAAATGTTTTTAAAGCCACAGCTGAAATAGTAATAGTACTTCATTATTAGAACAGTTCTGACCCTAAGCTCACATTTTTTTTTTAAAAACCAAATAACACTTCAATAAAATGCAATCTTAAAAAAAGAAAATTTAGTTCCAGCGAGGAATAATTGCCTTTCCTGGGCAATCATGTTTGTGGGTTAATTTTACCAATTATATATATTTAAACAAAAATGTTTTTAAAGCCACAGCTGAAATAGTAATAGTACTTCATTATTAGAACAGTTCTGACCCTAAGCTCACATTTTTTTTTTAAAAACCAAATAACACTTCAATAAAATGCAATCTTAAAAAAAGAAAATTTAGTTCCAGCGAGGAATAATTGCCTTTCCTGGGCAATCATGTTTGTGGGTTAATTTTACCAATTATATATATTTAAACAAAAATGTTTTTAAAGCCACAGCTGAAATAGTAATAGTACTTCATTATTAGAACAGTTCTGACCCTAAGCTCACATTTTTTTTTTAAAAACCAAATAACACTTCAATAAAATGCAATCTTAAAAAAAGAAAATTTAGTTCCAGCGAGGAATAATTGCCTTTCCTGGGCAATCATGTTTGTGGGTTAATTTTACCAATTATATATATTTAAACAAAAATGTTTTTAAAGCCACAGCTGAAATAGTAATAGTACTTCATTATTAGAACAGTTCTGACCCTAAGCTCACATTTTTTTTTAAAAAACCAAATAACACTTCAATAAAATGCAATCTTAAAAAAAATTCAATAAAGAAAACATTTCTGTGTAGAGAATGTTCCTGAAATTTGATTTTCAAAAATAATTCAAAAACTTATCACAAGTTTCATAGTATGACATGAGCTGTTTTTAATATTAATTATCAAAACAAATGCAAATAAATTTGGAAATTTCAAAGCACGGACAACGACAAGAGGTTTCGAGTTGCAGAAAAATTAAATTGTGTTTTTTTAACCAACAGAACATTTAAGACTGCTTTGAGATATTTAAAACTCATTATAGACAAATAACTTACAGATAATAAACTGTATTATGCTAAAAAAGAAAAAGAAATAGCAAATTTATATGAATATTCAAGTAAAAATTACAAAAAAATTTTTTTTTAATAATATTTAATTTTACTATGAGCAAATCTATATGATATTCAACTGCACATAAGAATATTTTACAAAATAAATAATATTTAAGTAAGTAATATTTTACAAAATATATGAATTGAAGTGAAAAATATTAATATATATAAATATATATATATATATATATATATATATATATATCTTTGATTATCTGTTGAAAATACTAACCATTAACATTTTCATAATTTTTATTAACAATGAACTTTTTAATTTTTCAAAAAAAAAAAATACTAATCTAAAAATTTTAAATAAAAATTACAACTTTGTGTTATACAATTTAAATTGTCTCATTTTAGAAGTATGCCATAAGATCGTTGCTTTAGTTTTGATAAAATGAAAACCTGTAATCATACACTATATTAAAACAAACAGTTTGATGGAAGAATGTCACGAATATTACATATGGAACAAAATATCTCATCTGACTCTTTATAACATAAAATAATCATGTTATGTGATAATTTAAACTTTCTGTACACTTGCTTACTTTTCCATGCCTACCAGATGAACATGTATATCTTCAGAGCGAAACAATGCATGATGGAAAGCCAGCTTTGAGATATTCACATTGTTATCCTAGAAAAAAAAAACACAATAAATCAGAATACTAACACAATAATCTTATGTTGTATTAGTTAAAGGAAAAAAAAAGATAAAGATGGGTACTTTTCGTTTGTAGGGCACCAGTAATATATGTACATATATAAATCTATATGTATATATACATATATGTACATATATATTTATATGTATGTATATATATATGTACATGTACAGATATGTATATATATATATATGTGTGTGTGTATATATACATGTATATATATCACTGGCGCCTGGCTAACCGAAAGGTACTTAAAGATGTTTCAAAACACATAATATATCAGGTTGTAATGAAAATTTCCCACTACAGCTAATATCGTCTGCATAAACAAAACAATTTTTGGCATTTGAAAGAAAGAGACTTGCTTTAGAAGACTGTGTTGGGAAATTTAAAAAAAAGTATCGTTATATTAAGTACAAGATGTCTGAAATAGAACTACAGTTGAAGCACTTTATAACGAATTATGATTTAACGAAAAGCACAATATAACGAAATGCTCATAACCATTTAGTTGGTCTGTATGTTTAAGAATACTGAATTCGAAACAATATAACGAAATATTTACTAGTAAATCTACAGATCAGAGGCCTCAATGTCAGCTCTACAAATCATTGTTCATTAATCTCACTAATTTTTAATATAATCTGCATAATATTTGATAGCCTAAAATTAAATTTTTTAAAGTTATTTATACATTTATAAGAATATAAGATTTATTGAAAGTTCCAAAAATTTTAGAAGTATCACATTAAACACAATTTTATGTTGGATAAATGATAGGATAAACTACTTAGTTATTACTGTATTTTTTTAGAATAAGATTAAAATTCTTCAGGGGGGGCTCGCCCCCCTGAACGCCCCATTGTCACTTTAATTTTATATTCTCATTTTCCAGTAATTGTGCGCTTTCATTAATCGAGTATATGTCTGAGTGCATTTACTATTTTAATTTCATTAAATTAACCATGTCTTTGTACAGGAGGTTTTATCCTATCCTTAAAAGAATACTTATTTTTCAACCACTCAATATCATATGTTACTGAAATTGAATAAAATTCCATGTATTAAATATGTTTATACAAATGTAAATTTCTCTTATGAGACTTATATTCCATATTCACATTCAATGTTTTTATATTTTTCGTTTGGAAAGCCGATTTGGTCATCTTTCTTTAGTAGTTAAAATAAATTCTCATCTATTTCATTAGAAAAAGCATATTAAAAAATTAAATCACCCGAAAATTAGCTATTTTGGTTAATAACATTTCACATCAAAATAATTCACTTGAATTTTCCTTTGTTGATATTCTTTGAAATATAGTTGCTTAGCAAAGAAAATGCATTGGAATTTTTTGTAAAAAATGAGAAATTTAAAATTTCATATTGTTCAAATTAATGCGTAAAATTTCCCAATAATTTATACAATTAATTTAGAAATTCTAATAAATATATTGGGAAATTTTCAAAGCGATCAAATTAAATTAAGATATCCATTTCGCAAATTTAATATTCATAATTTAGCATTTACAATTATCCTAATGCGTGATTTTCTTTTCGCGGAATGTTAAAATTAAAAAATCGTCTGACTTCCCATTGAAAAGCATTATGACTTAAAATAAAATGTTCTATATTTTTCGAACGAATGAACTAAATTTAACCAAAAACTATACAGCAAATTCCAGGTACTTCGCCAACATACCCACCAAAAATCAACCTAATCGGACCCTTTTTGCGGCAGTTATCGCGGAACAGACAGACAGACAAACAGACAGAAACCAAAAACTTTTCGGGTCTCAACAGCGAGCCTTCACTGACGTTTCGGCAATAACAAAATGAATTTGAACATGAAAAGTGAAATAAAAACGATATAGCAAATTTGTCACTTTTTTAAAAAACTTAACGCAGAAAATAGAATTTTATTTTTTAAATGCCAGTTTTTTTCCATGACATAACCGTCAACTTTTTGCTCAATTTCCAATTACATATTTTCAATACTTCCAAGAGAGATTTGGGGGTGGGGCAGTATTTTAAAACAGACAGAGGAGCGACAGCTTAGCTAAACTGGATTATGTTATTATTATTATTATTATTCGATTGACATTTGCTTTTCCTGTAAATTTATCCCATGTTAATTTTTAAAACTCTTTGTACGCTGGCTATGTCTGGCAAAATAAAAGGTTTGAGTTTAGAAGAGGAAATCGGAATTACAAAATGAGTCGCGAATAATGTTAAAAAAAAAAAAAAGTAATATAGCGAAAAAAATTGGGATTCCAAGTAGCACTCTCATCACAATATTCAAAATACGAGATTTTTTTTTTTTTAAATTATGGGAAACAATGCAGTTTTCTTATCGTTTAAATGGGAACAGCGAAACATGCAGATGTGGAGAAAGTATTATTTCATAGTTTAAAGATGCAAGATCCATAAACATCCCTATTGGAGGAAGTATTTTGCAAGAAAACCACATGCATTTGCCGAAAAACTTGGATATAAAGACTTTCGTTTAAGTGATTGTTGGTTGAGTAAATTAAAAAATATATATAAAATTGTGTGTAAAAAAATATGTGGGGAAGCAGCCTCCGTTTCAGAAGAAACAAGTAAAGAATGAAAGAACGAAAACTCAAAAATATTTGAGGATTGCAATCGGATTGTTTTTCCGTTTGATGTCTGATAAAACACTAACTTTAAAAAAAGAAACTTGTCACGGTTGGGAAAGGAGCAAAGATCGACTTTCATTAGCAATATGCTGCATTGCTGACAGCTGTGAAAGGCGTAAATTTCTAGTAATTGGAAAAGCAAAGAATCCACGCTGTATCCCTAAAAACACAATGAAAAGTTTACCTGGATTGTACAGGCATAACTGCAAAGCTTGATGACGAAACGCCTTTTTAAAGAATGAATTGTAGATTTTGACAAAGAGATGCGAAAGGCCAAAAGAAAAGTTCTTGTTTTAGACAATGTCTCTTCACACGTGAGTTCAGTTCGTCCTAAGCGTATAAAATTACATTTTTTGCCACCTAACACTACATCTAAATACAACCATTAAACCAATGAATTATTCGTTCATTTAAAACCACATGCCGGAAGATGTTTGTGTTGATTATTATTGATTATTGACGGCCAATTATCTACACTAGGGATATAGGCCCGGGGGGAGTGCCCTTCGTGGGGGTCTTTCTAAGGGAACCTAATCCGTATTTACGCATGGATAAATCCACGGCTCGAAGAAAACCACGAAAACTCCGAACGATTAGGCCGACGGGCGCGATTGGGATCGAACCCAGCACCTCCCGTCTACCAGCTGCGAGAGCACAACCTCTCAGCCACGAAGATGTTTGTGAAAAAAAAATAATTGTGAATTCAGATGACAAGAAAGAAACAAAAATAGACTTGCTGAAAGCAATTTATATGCATAAATGTAGACAAAATAGGACATACAATATTAGACAATGATGTTAAGAAAAAAGCAGAGCTTGTTAATTCCATTCTTCAAACCTATATAAAGTATCTAAAACTGTCCTTCAAAAGAATGAAAACAATAATATTTTTTACATTTAAATTTGCCCTTTTTTTTTCAATATGTAGCATACTAATATATATTATATATAACACGGTTTAAATAATACAGCAAAACTCTCATTATCTGAAATCCTGTCATCCAGATCAATAAACACAAAATAAAAACATTTATATGAATTGTACGTATTCATAAAAATATAATTATCTTGAAATTGATTTTAAATCAATGCTTTTCTTCATGTCACTGTTTGTAGTAAAAATTATCCTTCCTATAAAGGCTTAATATAATATGAATACATAAGGCCTAATTTTTTTTATTAAACAAAAGCAATTTTAAGAAATATCTTTATGTAGTAAACAGCCCTTTTTTATAATTGTCTCCATTATCCAGACTTCTGTATACACAGATTATATTCAGACCACATTAGTCCAGATAATTGGAGTTCTTACTTTATAACAAAATAATTCGTTATAACGAAAGCACGTTATAATGAGCAAATCTGTGGAGCACTTTCAATTTTGTTATAAGGTGCTTTGACTGTATTACACTATCATTTTAGAACCATCATTTACTTCTAGTTCTGTTGCAAAAAGTCAGCTACAAAATGTCACCGAATCATGTGCAGAGCTTTAAGTACTACTGTTGTATCATATGACACTGTGAAGGTTTGGTACCGAAAGTTCAAAAACAAGGACTATGACATTCAAGAAGCAGAGAGCTCTGGACGGCCTACTGATGTTGATGAGGCTTGTCTGCAAGAATTTGTGGAAGAAGATCAGTATGCAACCACTCGAGAGATAGCTAAAGAGTTATGCGTCAGTGCCATGTCCATTAGTCACACTATTCATTGCATAAACTTGATGTACAAGTTCAATCGCTGGGTGCCGCATGAACTGACTCAAGCAGATAACGATAGGCGTGTTCGGGCTTGGACTAATCTGCTTGAATATCAATGCAAGGACAAAATTCTGGACCGGATCGTCACTTGTGACAAAAAGGGGATTTACTTCAACAACACAAGCTGGAAAGAGGGTTGGTCTGTGTCCGGTGAGCCCGTCAGCAGCGTCACAAAGAACAATTTGACTAAAAAAAAAATAATGCTTTGTATCTGGTGGGATTAACAGGGTATTATCCACAAAGAGTATCTTGAAAAAAGTAAAACGATGGACAGTAAGGTGTACAGTGAGATGCTAGACCGTGTTGACGCTGCTATCAAGACAAAACGTCAAAATGAGTTCCAGCACAAGAAGGTAATGTTTCATCAAGATAATGCTAGACCACATGTGTTTGCATTGACCGGCTGGACTCTGTATGGACTCAAATGGGATCTTTTGCCATATCCACCATATAGCCTTGATATCACTCCCTCAGACTTCTACCTTTTTTCACACCTGCAGTTACATCTTGCTGGTGCTATCTTTAAGTCTGCACAGGAGGTTCGAAATGAGGTTGATCTGTTTTTGGACTCGTGGCCTCCAAATTTCTGGGCTGAAGGCTTTGAAAAACTACCAAAACGTTGGCAGAAAATCATGGATTTGGGTGGTGATTACTACTTGCACTAAAGGTACTGCTTTCATGTTTTTTTCCTAACTTTATTAAGAACTTTTTTTGGCAGAAAACTTTCGTTACAACCTGATAGTAGTATGCTGGGATTACCATGCCTTGGTGAAGAGTGACATAAAGAATAAATTCTGTCTTAAGATATAAATAAAGTGCAAACTGTATTGCAGTGGCTCACTACTTTACAACAACTTGAAAGCTATATTAATATCAAGCACAAGTGGATAAATCTACAAGGGGTGTTCAAATGAAAAGGTACGAAACGTCGTAACAACGTGACCATTAACATATTTGTCTATGCCGCTATGGGAGAACGTAGCGAGACACAGTGTCGTTTCATACCTTTTCATTTGAATACCCCTTGTAATTATGGCCTCTGATTGGCTGACTGTTTATCTCATGGGAGAACTTATGCTTGAAGCACCACATTAACAAGTGAAGATCGATCGCAGGAATACCCACATCACGACGAAGTATAAGATTTAAGGTAGTAAGTAATTACAATCTAAACCTAAGTAGTTTCAAATGAAAATCTTAGAAAAAATGCAAAGAATTCTATAAATTTTAAGTTAATTTGTATGTTAGCTTCAACAAAAATGGTACTAATACCCTGTTTGATTTTTCTCACCAATAATAACATACTATACTTTTAATTGCTAAATGGTGTAAAATAAAAACAAAAAACTGTAAAAAAGAGTTTTATTAGATTGTTTGCATGTTTTGGTTCCATCAAATTGAATTACTCCATTGTTACGAATATGGGAATAAACGTTTGGGTGAAAATTTAAAATAACATGCATAATCTGAAAGAGTATGTGAAAAATTGAAGGATGGCATTTCAAATCATTACATCATAGATTGTACAACTTTAGAATAGTCTTATTTGTTTTGATAATGGCTTTGATGGAGCCGAAATATATGTCAACAGTCTAATAAAACTTATTTTGTTACTTTTTTGTTAGACGAACACCACTTCGCACCAAGCCGAAAAATTAGGAGTGGTGTTCGTCTAATGGAAGAGTGCCAGGAGTCAATGCAGATTTTTTTTTCTTATGGCTCATTTTGTGAAAATAAAACTTATTTTTGTGAAATTAATTATATTCTTGCAAAAAATCACATTTTATAATGAAAGATCAAATCCAGTTACTCAAATCTGAACCATTAAAAATAACTTTTTTGTCTTTCTGCTTAAGTTTCTCTTTCAGGTGAGCTTGTTTTGTTTGCACATTACATTTTAAACCTAACAAAATAAAAATGATTAATAAAAAGTATGCTTTTATGGAATGGAATTTTGTGAAAGGGGCTTGTTTTATTAAGAGTAATTTTGTGAAGGAACCTGTTTTATTAAATGGATGTTTGTGAAGGAGACCTAAATAGGCTCCAATTTTTTCCTGGATTGACCCCCGAATACCCGTTTTTTACTGTTTTTAAGTTTTAATTTTACATCGTTTAGCAATTAAAAGTAGTATATTATCACAGGGTGTTACAATTCGTTATATATTTACATAATAGTAACAGTTGAAAAACAATACAGTCGAACCTCGTTAACACGAAATTGAAGGGACTGGGAATTTTTTTCGTGTTATCCGAAATTTCGTGTTAACCGTCATAATAGTGGCGCCATCTATGTTAGATATAAAAACTAAATAAATTAACCTACAAATATATCCCTGCTCAAAAATCATAAATTAATAAGAAATAGTAAATTTCATTAACAAATTAATTATCGTTTTTTAGGCAATAATAATTTTATTTACATGCTAATCATATTTTTAAATAGTCCGTTATTGACTTTGGCTTCAATTTTTGTAGAGTACTACTTTTTTTAGGAACGTATGGACCTAATCTAATTTGTCCAAAGCTCGTGAAGTATCCTCTTGATCCATAAGGAAACGTTGTACAGTTTTCAATGCTGCGGTAGATTCATTTATTGACACTAAACTTTCTTGTTCTGTGTCAATTTCTTCTTCCTTGTCTGACACTTCAATGTTGTCATCTTTATTTTTCAGCAATTATTTCTTCATCTGTCGTCACATCCGAAGTCAGCACATCGTCATCTATGCAAATGTACTCGGAAAAAACAATGTCTAAGAAAGAATTTAACCGATTTTGGCTACATATCTTTCTGCAGACAAGTCTATGACGCTATTTAAATCTTGTCAGTCATCCGTTAGAAAATATGAAATCGCTCCCACCGAGAGCATCAGCAAAAGCCTCTGCTTCATCTTGCAAAACTGCAAAAGTTAAAACAATGTTCTGGCTTATTGCCTCTTTTATCCACCGCAAGAGAGCAATTTCAATTTATTCATTCTTTCTTCTACACATTCGTTTTCTTACTGGTTTGAATTAACTCGCAGCATAAACAGCTTCAATCTTTTCGCGATTCTTTAAAATTGTAGAATAATTGTAGGTACCCCATACTTCGCCGCATTTTGTGATTTTTTCAGCACTTTATCGCTAACTTCGTTTAATTTTTTTGCTTGGTTTCTTAAGATACTGCTTGCTGTTTTCGACTCATCTTTCACAGAATTCTACAGAGCAACTGTGCACAGGGTTTCCATTATGTTAGTTAGGTAGTGAAGTAGAGATAGTCACTTCTTTCACTCACAGATAGGAGAATTCAGACCCCCGGTTTATAGTTTATGTTACTGTCAATACAGTCAACCGAGTAATGGAACAATCACTTAAAAAAAAAAAAAGAAATTCCTTCCCCAAACTTTCATTGTGACTAATCTATTGCTCATATGGTTAATGTGGGAACACTTGCGCATATCAGAGATCAAAGGAAAGCAGGGATTATTCAGGAATTCAGTATTTCAGAATTTTCTGAAACTCTTTTTCACTTTAAATCGTTTTCAAACCATGAGAAAATTCCACTTTTAATAAGAGTATGTGACATTTAAGTTTTAAATATCGAAAACATTGCATAAGGAATCATGTTTTGACTTTGAAGCGAAAAAACAATTTTCGCCTTAAGCGGGATTTTCCGAAATTCTATTTTGTGTTAAACGAATTAATTAACATTGATTTTCAGACTCATCTGACGGGACCTGAAAATTATTTCATGTTAAGCGAAATTTCGCGTTAAGCGATTTCGTGTTAACGAGGTTCAACTGTATTATTATTTCAATGTCTAAAAGAAAAGGATAATAATAAAACATTTCCATTACTTTACAATATTGAACAGCTTTCAGGCAAGTGTCTTTTATTTCTTGGCCAGCAGGATGCCAGTCAGGAGGTCCATGATTGGTCAATAAGCCCATACCCATGAAAGCAGCATTAATGATAGCTAAGTTCTTTTCCTGGATAACAAAAAATAAACAGAATCAATAATAATACTAAACACAAAACTATGATGTTAAGGTGGTTCTCAAATAATCTGCTTAACAACGTGAAACTTTCTGACACATTTTTAAAAGCAAAGGCCTAGTGAAGTGATTTGGAATCAAAATGAGTTTTCCATTTTTTAATAAATGAATTACTTATCGAGTTATAAGCAATTCGTGTCACACGATGACATTTTTTCTCCTTTCTTGTGCTGTCGCATCAGAAATTAGATTCAAAATGCCAACTTTGACAGTATTTTCTGAAAGATCTTCTGCCGTTACCAAAAAATAGAAAACATCTTTCGATTACAAAGTTTCTTAATAAGAACACCTGCCAATTTCACAGTTTTGAAAAAAAAAAAAAAAAAGAATTAAAGTGTCATAAAGTAGGCAGTTTGGATTTGAGAACAGCCTTAAAGAAAAATACAAGGAAGCAAAAATTATTAACATGTAAAAAAATCTTTTATAATAAATTTTGATGCACTGTATTTTGAATAACATTAAAGTTTAAATAGATTTTCATCAATTCAAAAATGGTAAAAATAGATCGAATATTTTAAATTCTTTGATAGCATGAGAATTCCTATAGCTAAAACTAAAAAAAACTCATTTATATATATATTTTTTAAAATTAGCTACAAAATCCTGCCAAAGTCAATTTTTTCGTAAAACAGAAATGATTCTCAGTACCTTCAAGACAGGAATATAACTCATCAAGCTATCATCAAAGAGAGTGCAACGGCAGTACGATAGCACTACATCGATCTGAACAATACTCCTCTCTAAAACTTCTCTTTAAACAAAAAAGAAAAAAGATTTTAGAATTCTAGAGTTAAACTTACATAAAGAGAAAATATAACTTATGCACAGTGCAGAAAGAATATTTCAGATAAAGGAACAAAGGATATTGCAATTTGGATGAGTGGATTTAGATTCAGTACAATGAGTTAAAAGAGATGGATTGGATGATCATAATAAATACAGACATCATGATTCATTTAGACAAAAAATGACTAGGGACATGGATTTGGATTCAGTACATTGAGTTAAAAGACATGGACTGGACGATAAAAATATATACAGACATTATAAATCATATAAACAAAAATTGACTAGGGACATGGATTGAATGATCAAAATAAACACAGACACCATAAATCATATAGACAAAAAATGACTAGGGGCATTGATTTGGATTTAGTGTAATGAGTTAAAAGACATGGAATGGATGGTAAAAATAAATACAGACATCATAAATCATATAGGCAAAAAATGACTAGGGGCATGGATTTGAATGAGTGGATTTGGATTCAGTACGATGAGTTAAAAGACATGGAAAAATATAGACATTAAAAATCATATAGACAAAAAATGACTAGGGACATGGATTTGGATTCAGTACAGTGAGATAAAAGACATAGACTGGATGATCCAAATAAACACAGACATCATAAATCATATAGACTAAAAATGACTAGGGGCATGGATTTGGATTTAGTACAATGAGTTAAAAGACATGGACTGGATGATCAAAATAAATATAGACATTAAAAATCATATAGACAAAAAATGACTAGGGACATGGATTTGGATTCAGTACTATGAGATAAAAGACATAGACTGGATGATCCAAATAAACACAGACATCATAAATCATATAGACAAAAAATGACTAGGGACATGAACTTGGATGAGTGGATTTGGATTCAGTACAATGAGTTAAAAGGCATGGACTGGATGATCAAAATAAATACAGACATCATAAATCATATCGACAAAAAATGACTAGGGACATGGATTTGGATTCAGTACTATGAGATAAAAGACATAGACTGGATGATCCAAATAAACACAGACATCATAAATCATATAGACAAAAAATGACTAGGGACATGAACTTGGATGAGTGGATTTGGATTCAGTACAATGAGTTAAAAGGCATGGACTGGATGATCAAAATAAATACAGACATCATAAATCATATCGACAAAAAATGACTAGGGACATGGATTTGGATTCAGTACAATGAGTTAAAAGATGGACTGGATGATCAAAATAAATACATACATCATAAATCATATCAGACAAAAAATGATTATGGACATGGATTCAGTACAATGATTTAAAAGAGATGGACTGGATGATCAAACTAGACAGACATCATAAATCATATACAAGGTGGCTGAAAATATGGATGCACACAAAGGTGCTATTTTCTTAAAAATGTGCTACCTGATAACATTTTTTATTCTAACATAACAAAAATATAACAAATAACAATATTTAAACCAATTTGCTTTTAGACGAGCTTCTAAATCAGAGAACACAAATTGACAGTGCACAGCAGGTAACTCTGATCTAAAACATCCCAAGCCTTCATGTGTGCTGCACAATCCAAACTGGAGATTTTCTTGCCCTTTAACTTTTCTTCTAAGTAGCCCAAAAACAGAGAAGTTGAGTGGGTTAAGATCTGGACTGTTTGAAGGCCATTCATCCTTTGTTAAATATTCAGACACATGGGCATTGTGGTAGTCCAATTTGCTTTTGTTTCATGTGAAGGCACCCAATCCTGCTGGAAGATTCCATGTTTCCATAGGCCACAATGCCTACACTTTGTCTTGGTACATCTTAGCATTAATCTCTATGTTTTTATCAATACAAAATAAAGATATTTTATTCATACTAATACGATTTTTAATTTTTGATGAGGGGAGGGTAGGGCGGTAATTTCACTTTATCCGAACAATGCACCCATACTTTTCAACCACCCTGAAGACAAAAAATGACTATGGACACGGATTTGTACAATGAATTTGGACTCCATACAATGATTTAAAAAAGAGATGGACTGAATGATCAAAATAGATGCAGACAATAATAAGTCATATAGACAAAAAATGACTATGGACATGGTGAAACGATAAATAGACAAAGGCTACTGATAGAATAGAAACCACCTAGTAAATGAAAGTGGGTGAAAATTAGAGAAAGCTGGAAAGAAAGATTAGAACAGTAACAATACAAAGGAAGAGGAGGAATGAGACAGAAAACGATTGAGGAAAGAAAATTATGGAAATTTTTGGTTGAATGAAACTTTAGGAATGAGGAAAATTCTATAAGAAAAGAAGTCATAGATTGAAATTGATAAAGTTTATCACTGCAATATAAAACAAGAACATAAAATCATGCATCAAGCATACATTATGAAACATTTTCCAACACATTCAGAAAACTGTAACGAAATTTCATCTTTAAGTAAGGTAAAATAAGTAAGTATACAGAATAGGAAACATAACGCATTTAAAAGTCCAGTTTTAGAAATTACCATCCATAGTTAAAAATGTAGTCGAAATATTTTGTGCAGCCCTGTATATGATTTATTGATTTGGATACATACTACTTAGCATGATAAAAATGAGTTCAGTTAGAAAATTCACTTTTAGAAAAATTTTCGCCAGTCTATGGAAATGAAGTCAAAATCTTTTGTACAACCCTCTATGTTATCCAAAGACTTTTGTACACACCCCATATTAAGCTAAAATTTAATTCAGGTATAAAATGCATAAGGCAACTTACAACAATTACCAACCATAAACAATAATGTACCTTGTTCTTTCATTAGCCCTGTATATTTATTTATTTTCCACAAACTTCTATAAGTCACTATATATCACTACTATATGCTGAGCTATAGTTCAGCAGGAAAATGCATAACACAATAAAAAACTACCCTAAGCATAGCAATTTACTCCCATAGTCTGTAATACTTACAAATTCCCCTGTGTAGCCCTGTATATATGATCAACCGAATTTATACACACCACATACTATGAAAAATTTTAGTTAAACTTAAACATACAAACCAAAGTTGAAATCGCATTTATCACACATAGACTGTAACTATCGCAAGTAAACTGTAACTGATATCTTTTGTGTGTCCGATGTATGTAAATGAATGATAAACGGAATGCACAACATACTTTTAAGCGAGCAATTTTTAATGCATATAATTTTCATTATGTCTGAAATAGTGAAACTTCATTATATAACACTGCAAACAATTTTTCCCCGTAGAACAATGTGTAACAGAATTCTTTTGTTTGACCTAGTAAATGAATAATAAATGCTTTGCACACCATATTCTACAAAAAGCATGTTTTAGTACACTTCATAATTGTATATCAATTTTATCATGTTTCAAATGGCGTAAAATCATCAAAATGCACTTCTAACGATTTTTTCCCGTTGACTGTAATGTAACGGAATACTTTTGACTATCCCTGTAAAAAAACTATAAGTGCTACACACTTCATTTGCAATAGGGATCATGATTCATGCTATTTTAAATGACAATAACATACAAAAATTTAAGGCAATCTAAGTTTATTTACGTGAGTTAAAGCACAAACAGGCAGCAGACGGACAGTCATAAACACTTTTTAACTTGGTTGGAAAGTGTTAAAAATGGCAGGAAAAATTCCTTATTCAGCACTTTTCAAAAACTTTCAATAAATATTAGGAAAAAAGAACAAAATGAAATCTCAGGAAACAATATAAGTTTCTATATATATATTTTTTTTAAATGAAAATAATGCAGATTTACTCTACATATAAAATACAGAATAAGTTAATTTTGAAAACTTGTTAGCTTTTCATTGGTTCTTTTCTCAAATGGCTTTGGAGACAAGGGAAAGATTTCCATAATTGTGGGCAACTATGAGATAACAGTGAATTCTTTCGTAAATATTCCAGCAATTTTCATAGCATAAATATGTTAAATATTTGACAAATAATTTCTCATACTGTAATTTCAAGATAAAAATATTTGCAAACTGCTGACAAATATGTATCACATACACATCTTTGTCATGTAGCACTAACATACTAAATTAATGCATTTGTCATTATTTTATTTTATTATTATTTTTTTTGATACTGTTAGCCAGCTGCCAATCTTGCCAACAGCAACCTTTATCTGCTATATGTATAAATTAGAAACAACACTTTGAAACTGAAATAAAATGTTTTTGGTTTATGATTTTTTTTTCTTATTATTTTTTTTTTCCTATTCATTTATTTATTTGAATTTTAAATTAAATGAGTGTGAAAGGCATGTACTTTAAATGCAAGTAATATGTGTATTTTAAATAGAAGTTATGTATATCAAATGAAGCGAGTGAAAGGTTTGCATTTTAAATGAAATAAATTCAATGCAAATGATGGCAATGAGAACAATATTTGTCAATTTATCACCTGCCCTGGCTAACATAAAAGTTTCTTGTGGTTAAATAAACGTCTTGATGAGAGATGGCTTTGATAAAATGACATTAATCTGACATATTTAAACTTTGTAAATCATCATTTGTTTAAAGAGCATTCACTTAAATTATAATCAGAAATTTTAAGTTTCACCACATAAATTACAACATCAATACAATGAAGTTTCATGAATCAGAAAAACACATTTCATTCTCTAGATAGATCTGTATCAAACAGGTGTGATTGTATAACAAATTTCATTTCTTATACGAACAGATTAAAGTGGACACGTATTGTGATTAAACAATAGATATAAACACTGCAATGACAAAATAAGATTTTACAACAAATATGGAGAAGTACTAAACAATGACATATAAAATTTTATTATTTTAGAAATATTGACAGCATTGTGAATTTTTAATTATAATGATATCTGGGGATTGTGATGAATATAAAAAGAAAAATTAATAAAAGGGTGAATCACCAGCGACTTGCACCGGAGTGATTCCGAAAACCTAAAAATTTAGACAAAACATATATTCAACACTTTCCCCAAACACCATTATAGGCGTGAACGTAAGTGGTAGTACACAATGCGAAGCCATAAAAGATAAGTTTAAAATTACGTTAAATACATTTGAGAAATATTAAAGTTAATTCTTACGTTAAATTATACTTTTATAATATAGTAAATAGAACTTATTCCATCATTTCAACCAGAGCTGAAAAACAAAAATAGAAATAGAAAGAAAAGACAGACTCACCAAGATGAAGCAAAACTGTAATTTTATTCACAAGAGCACTCAAATCAACACAATTTAAATTTCACTTGGGTTTCTCTACAATACACTTTTTACTATCAATATATATTCCTCTTTTAAAACTTTTAAGATGAAATATCTGTATAATCACCTTTTTAATTTATTTATACATAAACATGAATTTACACAATATGGATGGCACATCATTATCTTTAAAATAATTACTCTTTATATCAAATTATGTATTGTCATGAGGAAAATTATAAAGTTATATTAGATTTTTTCTACTTTGGTTCAGTGGACCACCTGAGATAATAAAACGTTATTAATAGTTCACTAGGCTTAATGATGATCTCAAAACATTAATTCTATAGTTCTTTAAATTTAATATGCATAGTTGTGGAAGTATAAAGTCCAAATTCAATTCACAGAAGAAACCCCAGAATATGAATACCGGTGATGATGATAAAATCATGTCAGCAGTTCTTTA
This sequence comes from Maratus michaelseni, assembly GCA_963931845.1. Classification (NCBI taxonomy): domain Eukaryota; kingdom Metazoa; phylum Arthropoda; class Arachnida; order Araneae; family Salticidae; genus Maratus; species Maratus michaelseni. The sequence goes on along the minus strand of OZ007588.1, from coordinate 28,457,340 downwards.
AAGAGGTCTCAACGGGACGTTGACATCCTAAATTGCCGATGTTATAGATATTATTATGAAGAAGAAAACTTCCGTTAAGAAACTATCGAATATTGAAGATATTACAAGATGAAGAAGAGCAATATAAAATCTTGAAGTGCTAAAACTTATTTAAGAAATCTCACACAAAAGGACGTAAGTAACGCTTATCTTGAATGAAGAAAATTAAAGTTATTCTGATGCAAGATCACCCAGCTCCGAGGAACGAATCCAAATTTTCTTGGAACAAACTATGGCTTCCAAAGTAAATCGGGGAAATACCGTATATATCTTGAAACCATCAATTAAACTTGTGGTAAATTTGGATTAATACCTTCACCTGGAAGAATTAAATATGGCAGCACAGGTGGTAATCATCTTAGAGTATATTGAATTTAATGAAGAATAGTCATTTAAAAAAAGAAATAGATTGAAGTTCAACGTTCACTGCACTTGCCGCAAGCCAAAATGGTTTAGGCTGCGAAGAGCTGATCAAGCCCAAAAACCTGTAGAGAAAGTTACAGTTAAAGGTATCACTGACTCGTCCACCCCTGGTAACAGCATAAAAATAGCATTTCGAACATACAATCACGACCTTGGAGTGCTGTTAAAACAACCTTGCGCCAAATACGCGGGAAAAAGGATTCTTGTTTACATGAAGACATCTGAAAGTCTGTCAATGGCCGCTCTTAGCGAAATTGTACCATTTCAAAATAAAACTTACGAAAATAATGAAAAATCCATAAGTCAGAAACATATGGATGAAAACAGATAAAATTTTAGGAAATGTACTAAAATAAAAAGTTTTTTCCATCTATCATGAATTGGAAGTAAAAATATTTGAATTAAAGAATTTCGAAAAGTAATTCTTGGACTTTGAAAATATCTCGAAGATCGTGAATCTGAAATGAAAAATCCTAGGATGACAAAACAAATAACACAACTTACTGAGATGAATTGAAGTAACAAAATACTAATTATGATAATAAAAATGAAGTAAATGTGCTTTAATTTTTGACTATTTAAATTTAATAAGAAATTATTTAATATTATAAAAAATAAGTAATAAGGATTAAATTTGAGATTTGAAATTAAATTAAATTAGCACAAACGTTACAAAATAAAAGAATGTTTGATTTAAAATTATTAATTGATGAAATATTATTAAATAAGATAAATTTTATGAATTTATTAAAATAAATGAATAAATTAAATTTAAGAAATTTGAATATATGAATTAATGAATACTGAGAATTTTAAATCATAACATTAATACTAACTGCTAAAATAGAGAAAAATATATAGTCAAGCATAATATTGTGACTATCAACACATTAAGTATATATATCTTAAAAGATAAACAAATGATATACATAATTAATTAAACAAAAACAAAGAGCGTGAACAAAAGACAAAACTATATGGTGTCTTTTTTGTTGGAACCCTGAAATTTTTTTATTTAATACTGGAATCTGTTATATGTAGGTTCTGTTTTCACAATATGTATCCACAAACTATAATAAGTTACAATGATGACTTATTTTTGTGACCTGTATTAACAGACAAACAGATAAAGATAGAAATCATTTTAGATAACCATAGAGTTATTTATTATTTAAAAAATATGGCATGCATAGATTTGGAAAAAAAAGCTGTTTAAGATATACTTACTTCAATTTAGAAATTGGATATCCTGTTATTCCGATGAATTTGGCTTTTCCCATCTCTTTTATCTTTTGCAGAGTAGGCAGAGTCTCATTAATAACAACGTCCAGGTTCGGAGCAAATTCCAAATCATGCACCTTAAGGTACAAATAAAGTTCATTTGGATTTATTTAGTTATACAGAGTATTTCACGTAAAAGATCATAAGTTTAAATAAAATGCAATGATATGCATGAGTGTTTTTTTTAAAGTTATTTTCATAAAGATTATTTGCGCATTTACATAATTATAAGAATTCGTCTGATTTTCATAATAAAATATTATCAACTAATGTTTGAAAAGAAATTATAGTAACATTAATAAAATTAATTTTCTTAGTTCAAATAACATATTTAAAACATTATACAGTAAAAACTCCATAACAAATACTCCTGAATAGCAGACATCTCTATTAAGTGAGTACTTTGGGGTTATGTGCTCCCTGAGGCCAAGCGACCAAGATTTGTCACTAAATTATGAAGAATATGTGACTTTATAATAATATATGATGTATATAACATTTTGTAATGCATATGGCTTAATTATAGTCATATATGACATGCATAACAGATGCATATATGGCATATAAGATGTAAATAATATGTATATAATGACATATATGAATGTTTAGAGTATATATATGCATATATCAACTTTACGAATTTTGGCAAAATCGTAACTGAAATCTTGGCATAATCATAATTGTGAAGGCCACTATAACCCAAAAGTACCAACACTTTTTTCATTCCTAACACTTATGTACTGCTATAATTTTATTTTTGATTAGTGGACAAATTCTATAGTCCTGATTATCCACTATTCAGAGACTTTACCATACATAATATATAGTAAGAGAAAATATGTTCATTTATACAGCACACAATTGATTTTTATGTGCGATTGACAGCCAAAAGATTTTATAAGATATAATTTTGTGTGCAACTATAATGACATATCTAATTAGAGGATCCAACCCAGGCTTCCTAAATTTCAGGATGTAGGTGAAAACCATTTTTTTAAATTGAATTACATTTAATATACTTATTTAGACTGCCCACTAACAACCCCCAAAAAACAGTTTTATATGAAGAATATTAATACTCATATAGAGTTTTGAAATTTATTAAAAGCAATATTTTTGTATTAGCCACATGCTAGAAGTTAATAGCAGAAGAAATCACCAAAGATTTTGCTACTTACAGCAACCTTTTTGATCCTGATAATTGCAGTGGTTTCAGAGCATAGTTTGATTTTATGTCTACTAAATTTGTGTTATTTTATTTCTTTATTGGTGAAGTTTTAATTTCATCATGGAATCTTAGCCAGAAACAAATGCTTTATACAGTTTTAAGTGCAAATGGGTTCGTCTTTCATAACTGAGCTGAGATTAAGAAAAAAAAAATCATTCTTGAAAATTATTTTAAATACCATAATAAATCAGTAAATTGAGATACAGTTTTCAAACAAATTGCATTTGAAAGAATATATATATATATATTTTCTATTCAACAGTGTAAAAATTTAAATAATGCAATGTCTAGAAGTTAAAAAATTGCAGTAAAAGTGAAATTAATGTGTCAGGTGCTGCTACCATCAAAAGTGACGGCAATGGTACACATGGACATGTTTTTGATTTATAATATCAATTATGGTAAAATTATGTACATCATGATTTTAAAGTTGAAATTTGGTAAGGAAAACTACCAGAGTTTGCATAATATCCAAGTAAGCTACTTGATTTATCTACAGCAACACCAAATTTTCTTTTAATGGTGGAAATAAACATTTATCATAACAAAATATCTTAAAAATAAAACAAACGTACATAAAAAAGATAAATCATAGGATCTTATAATAACATGTTTAATCGAAAGAAAAAAATAGAATAAGACAGTAGAGTGTAAATATATATAAAAAATTTGATTTTTCAAAGTTTAAATCAAATTTTTATGATTTTTTTTCTCGATTAAAGTATTGAATGACTATAAAAAAGGAAGGTTTCTAAATCAGTTATGCTTCTAATTAGATGATATTAGGGAGCATAAATTATATGTTTATCATTTTATTAATAAAATTATAATTAGTAATTATATAAAAAAATCTGCAAATGAGCAAATACATTAACCCTATCACTATGTCCTATCAAAACATGCCCTGTTGTTGCCCAGGATAAATATCCTATCTATTTTTCAAATTAAAACAAGTACCACTTATATTTGTACAGTTTAATTTTTACCGTGTGTTACAAACATTATGATATGAGATGTCATCGGCTGAAACTACTCAGTGAGCGATAGATTTTTTTGACAACTTGGTGAAAGTGCTTGGGGTCCGCGTGGACCCCAGGACATAGTGATAGGGTTAATTAGTAGTTCAAATAATAAATCAAATATCATGGCAACTTTTTTTGCAATCGTACTTCATAAAAATATTGTAACTGAATAAATCTAAACTTATACACATGTATATATATATATGCTAACAAAGAAAAAAAAATATGAGAATTAGTTACATCCATTAGTTTATAATACATACACCGAGTAATTATGATCATCAGAATGGCCAATTATATTTGAAATCCACATTAACTTCTCAATATAATAAATACCAGCATTATTACCACTCAATGGGCATTATTGACATTCAGTACTTTAAATCAAAGAGATTTGCTACCTTTTTGATTCTTAACTGATTTCTTTATTTGCTGTGTATGAGTACAAAAAAAAAAAAAAAAAACTGTATTTTTCTGTTACAGGGTCCTTGTCGTTTTTCTTTCTTCCTTTTTTTTTTTTTTTTTTTTTTTTTTTTTTAAAGCTTTGTGCAATTTAAGCTTTGGAAAGTGAGATTTGTTGCCAAATGAAATAAACATTTATGAAAACAAAGCTGATGGATTTTTATGCTTGTTTATTATCTATTTACATATATACTATATATATATATATATATATATTATTGTTTTTTACATGCAAACTACTTCTGTATACAAAAATAGATAAATGGCTTTTTTATATTAAATAAATTGTATAAATATTGAAAAAATTGCTTGTGTATATAAAACAGCAAATAAGTTGCCCCCCCCCCCCAAACAACAACAAAAAAAAATCATGATTTTTTTTTTTTTTTTTTTTTTTGCAAGGTTCTTATAACAGAAAAGCACCAAAAAGACATTTTTTTCAATCCCTACTGAAAAAACTTTTGCAGTACTTAACATTATGATGCAAATTAACTATTTTTATCCTCTATATTCTTTCACAACAGCTGTTGAGCAGATGTTATCATTTTTTCATTCTTCTTTAGCTTCAATTTGTTGTTATATATATATATTTACTTGCAAAAGTAGAATGAGAAAATATCACTACTAATTATTTTACCTACAGTAATTTATTACACTTGCTATGCTTACTTCATATAAAAGAGTGAAAAATTTAATTATTCAAAGGAAATTATTACAGCATTTCAAATTATAATTGATTTATTAACTCAAAGGAAGCTATGACAATGTAAATTATAATAGATTTATAATATCAATTTTAAATAGAATGCTTTTTACACCCGATAAAAATTTACTGTTTGGAAGCTTATTGTACTTCATTGTTTACAAGTTTAAAGGATTTAAGCTTGTAAACTTTTATTTAATGCTTCTTCTTATTCAATAGGCAAAATATCCTTAAATATATTGTAAATTATGTTAATCTTAGATATTAATATTTTTGCTACATTTTACAAAGGAAAAAAAAATTCTGATTTTAATCAATGACTTTTTTAAAGGAATCATTTGATTGAAATCAGGATTTAAATCACTGCTTTTAATCATCTGACTGAAATCACTGATCCTCCTGATAAGACAAAGAGAAGCATATAGAAGCTATCATCTGAAAAAGAAAAAGCAAGTTCAGCTAGAGTAAAAGAGAAAAGATATAGAATATCAGACAATTTTTATCCGGGTGTCTATTTCAGATCAGCAAAGAATTTCCCTGACTTTTCAAGGTTTTTCATGCCAATAATAAATAAAAATTCCAGGTATCGAGGTTTGTGATATTACACACAAAAAATTTAAAAGTTGTGAATTTGAGGATGGAACTTTCACAACTGATTCTGAGGCACAAATTACTGATTTGTTACATAAATTTTTGCAAATTTTACAAATTGTTGAACATTTTACATGCTAAACATTTTGCAGATATACACTTTTAGCATCAGGTTCTATCCATTTTGTCTAATCAGGATGAAATTCTTTATCACATCAGTCACATTTAAATACAGATTGCTTTGACATATTTTAATACAGTTAATACATATTCAATAAATTAAGCTAACAAATGTTCAGTTCTCAAACAAAGAGAAGTAAGCAGAGACCTAATCAATCCTACAACATTCAGTAGAAAGTTTCAGTGAAGCTCGAACTAAAAGTCTCTGAGTTACAAAGAAGGACTGAAAGGGGGTAAACAAAATTATTTGCATGAGAGGTAGAAATTCTATTTATAGTACTTATGAAGAGCAAAGTTTGATTTTAATGGCACTGCAATTTCAAATCCTTAGTTTTATAAGAAACATTTTCCTATTTTTTTCTTGAAAGTTTTAAAATTTTTCTAACTTTTTCTCAGAATTTTCAAATTTTCTTGACTTTTCCAGGTGGCTAGACACACTGTTTTATAGATGCCACAAAAATAGATTACGAGTTTTAAAATTTCATATACTCACTAAGCACAACCCGTAACTTCTATAAATTTGTAAAATTAGGATAGTTTTTTAAAAGAATTTCAGAGGGAACAATGCCATTCAAACTACCTTCAAAACATCAAAACAGTCTACTCCTAATTTGGACAAACTTTCATCCACACTCTTCAGAGTACGCTCAGCTGTAAAATCAAACATGTTATCAAAGTCAGCACCATATCTGCCTACTTTAGTTGCCAAGTAATAAGCCTTTCGAGGAATATGTTGCAGTGCCTAAAAATATAAAATAAATAGGATTTATAACAAACATTCCCAACCAAACAAGTATTGCAAGAATGAAATGAACATACATAAGCTGTTAAAAATCTGCAGCCTAGTCATTCAAAAGTTTTTAAAGGTCACTTGACCACAGGGTTTGGTGACATATATTAATGGATATATATCATGATTATATATCAAATATTTATTTTCAAAGTATCATGATATTTCATATTGTTGTATTTTCTCCTTAAAAATAAGACTATCAATTCAGCAGGTGTCACAGTGAAATCTTAAATGAGGAAATGCATAATAGAAGACTTTAAATGAACGCAGCAGGAGTTAAACTTGATAATGATTTAATGATGATAAGAATTTACAGATGAAAACAAACGGCAGCATAACTTTGCTGAACAAAATTAAAATAACTTAAAAGGTAGAATAAACTTAACACAAAAATTATTTGCCAGTAGCCTTCATCATGTAGCAAAGCTACGATGCCGTCATGGCGAAAAATACAAAACAAACACTGCTTTCAAGCAAGCTAGGCAAGGAAAGGAGGGTGGAAGACAAACTTCTCATTCCACTACATATACCAGTCTGTTTTGCAAATTTATATAAAGTTGTTGCTGAAAAGTGAAAAATTCATGTGAAATGCCATTGGCTTCACGGATGATGATTTCAAACATCGACGAATCAAGGCAGCAATCATTGAATGAAAGCCCTGAACTAGGAGTAACAGTAGGTAACAGTTCGGCCGTACTATAATGTAGACTTGGGGAGGGTAAAAACATAAGGTATGTCATGATAAACAGAATTATTTAAATAAATATATTAATTTTAAACTTTAACAACACATGACTCAACATACATTATTTAATATTTATTTTCAAAATTTCATTGTGTATGACATTATTGATATTTTCCATCAAAACACGTGTAATTGACTTTTTCAACTGTTATTGACCGATTCGTTCTGTAGATAAAAAACTTTTGCTCTGGCAGTGACTTTTTTTAGCCCCCCATCCCCCAAAAATATTTTCCAAGCTTTACATTTGAAGGAATTATGTAGGACAATATTTACTTAGAACAGCCATTGAAAAATAAACTGCCTAATTAATGTAATAAGTTATTTAAAGCTTTACGAGAAATATCTTTTGTGGTTTTGGTTTCATTCAGTCTACACCAACAGGTTAGGGATTGAAAAAGCAGACAAGGTTACATTTATGTTTAAAATTTTTAATGAAAGCAAATAATTTTATATTTAAAATTTTGTTGTATAAAACATAACATTTTCTTGATCCTACAGTTTATTTTTCTTGAGTGTAAAAAGCAAATGGTGTCTGTTTTCAATTAGTTGATTTTGAATTTTGTTAGGTAAGCGAAAAAGACATTTAGAATATTATTTTATTAAGTTTTCATGCTAAGTGCAATAGGTCCTAGTTCCAAATTTAAATGAAATCTGAAAATATTTATAATCTTCAATAAGTTGACTATTTACATAAAAAATTGGTCAAATACGAGTATAACTCGTGCTCAAAGGGTTCCGTACATTACATTTATTAATTACTATTTATAAATTAATAAAGTCCTTCTACCCTTAATTGTTTCATAATTTTTCAGAAATAAGAGGGGTAGGGGAGGACATATTTATCGACGATATCTCTGAAAATATAATACCTAAAATTAAAACAAATATAATTAATTTTGAGTTCAATGTTATGAGATCTTTTGAACGATACCCTACACGATATATAAAAAGAAAGTTTTTTTTTCAAGTAACTTAATTAATATCGTGGCTAATTACCAACAATTGTTCTCGAAAATCATTATCAAATATTCTTGGATGACTCTGTGTTGATAGATACCTCTAGCGCCCATTAACTCCCATGCTGACCACTTAAAAGTAAAGTTTGTGTGCAACAGAAAAATACATTTTTCTCAAAAACTATGTTACCTAGGAAAATTGCTATAGTTTTTCTACAAGGTTTAACTAATCTCCTACTACCCCTAATTTCTTCATAATTTTAGTTTCAGTAGATTCGGAAATAGAGGGGAAGGGGACATATTTTTGCAGTGTATTTTCTACGATATCTCTGAAAATATAATACCTAAAATTAAAGCAAATATATTTTTGAGTTTGATATTACTCGATCTTTCAAACAATATACAAAAAGAATTTTTTTTTTCAAGTAACTAAATTAGCCCCCTAAATGTATTTGTGAATGGCTAATAATCTGAAAATATGTGGGTCAATAGGCTTTATAAATTTCCCAAGTTTGAACTTTCCACGTCCCATAGTTTATGAGAAAAACGACTGTGACAGACAGACAGACACAGGAGTGATCTTATTATGGTTCCGATTTTACTTTTTAAGTATAGAACCCTAAAAATATTGGATATATATCAAAATATCGGATATAAAAGTAGCCTGCGCCGCCAGGCGCCCACGGGGGTAGCTGACGTCACGAATACGACCATCGCGCCTAAGCCTCTAAAGGGCTTATATCGCACCAGGGGCTTAGTCTCGCCCCGGCGCTGCGATCGGCCTGGGGCCGCTCCCCACTGCGGACCCCCAAGCCAATTTACCAAGGTCGATGACATAGATCGCGACGACAGTAACCCCACACCTCGGAGGAACCTTCCGCAGGGACGGAACCTTGATGAACCGCCGAGGAACCCCCGACGACTTCGTTTGCGAAACCCCATAGGGGGAGACGGTCACTAGGCTATATGTCGAGCTACCACGACAGAGGCTATATGTCGAGCTACCACGACGGCTCTTTCTTTACCACAACTCGAGGGGTGTGAAAACCTACAAAGGTAAAATATCATATATATACAAAATATCAGATATTTTTTTGTGTTAAAAAATATCATGATACTTTTTAACCCTACTTGACCATATTATGGTCAGAATAGAGATAAATGTAACATTTTTAACGGTCAAATGACTAGACAGTTTGTGCAAATTTTTAACAGTGTAGCAATAAGAAGAAATAAATGAATATATAAGGGACGTTCAAAAAGAAACGAGCCGGAGTCTGGAATGTGCAAACTGGTGACAGAATGAATGGTAATATCGTTGCATCAGTAGCAAAGAGGGTTTCCGACAAGAGGGCGGAAGTCCACATGCCCACCGCTAGAAGGTCACGAGTGCAAGTCACGTGTCTACAAAGCTAGCAGATGCATGCATCAATCGTCCAACACTCATTCGTGTTGTAAGCAGTGAAATGGAGACGTCAAAAGAAGAGCAAAGAGGTGGTTCGTTTTCTGATAGCAGAAGGAGTAAGAAGAACGAACATTCATTGAAGAATGTCACAAGTGTATGGTAAACACGGCATGTCCTTTGCAAGGGTCAATGCGTGGCACAAGCACTTCAGGGAAGGACGGGTTTCCTTAGCCGATGATGCGCGGTATGGAACACCACAACGCATTACCGATGACATCGTCCAGCTGGTTGATGGACTCGTTAAGCCATTTTTGGTCCCCTAAAGAAGCTCTGAGGGGAAAATGATTCACCTTAGACGTCGACGTCAAGCAGTACGTGTGGAACTGGTTCACATCGCAGCACCAGGAATTTTAAGAGACAGCCATTCACCGCCTCGTGTCTCAGTGGCACAAGTGCCTCAACAGCCAGGGCTAATACCTCTGAAATACATGTACTAATTTCTGTTCCTAGGCCTCCGGCTCGTTACTTTTTGAACGTTCCTAATAAAAGAAACTGATATAAACAGAGCTAAATCAGAACTGACAAAAATACAATTTACAAAATCAAAGTAAAAAAAACAGAGATCAATTCACTAGGAATTGATGAGCCATTCATTAAATACAGTTGTAAGAAAAAACAAAAGTTAAATATAAAAAATTATTTTTAGTGCTACTTTTTTTTTTTAACATATAAAAGTGATAATGATCAGATAAATTCAGAAGAAGAAACTAAAAACCAACTCAGAAATGAAATGAAACGAAACTAAGCTTAAATAGAAAAAATAATGAACATTTACTAACTTTTCAGTTTGATACAGTCAAATTAAAAAAAAAAAAAGTTTAAAATTAAAGAGAAGGAAAAATTAATAAAACAGAAATTTTATAACATTTAAATGTGGCTGCAAGTTTTATATTAAAAAAGGGAGAGAAAGATTAAAAATGTCATTTTTTTAATATTAAGTAATGTAAATGAACAAACCATTTTATATAGGAAACATTATGTTGCATATCTATTTTGCAGTTTGAAGTAGAGCAACATTATTAAAATGTACTTCAAACAATTATCAGCCAAACCTACAGACCACAATATATCCAAATTCTTTTGAGTGTCCCTATAAATGAACTATAAATACTACTACGCACTCCATTTTCAATAAGGAAGTTGCTATTATAAATACAACTAGCTGACCTGCCCGGCATTGCCTGAGCCGTGACAATAATTTTTTTTTTAAAACATCAAGTTTTTATTATTTTATATTTTTAACCTGATTTTGTATGAAATTATATTTTTAAATGAAGAATTAGCAAAAAAATATTGATACTTAGTGATAAAAGCACTCATTTTCGTGTTTTTTCACATAGGGTTGTTTTATAGCTTTAAAATAAAAAGTTATTTTTGTCCGAACTCTTTGAAATCTTTATTGGTTATAAATAACATGGTTTTACAGCCTGTGTAAAAATTTTGTGAAAAAATATTATCTAGTTGTAAAAGGAAAAAAATATTGTTATCTAGTTGTAAAAGCATTTTTATGCAGTTAATAATCTCCACATGCAGTGAACGATCGAAAGAACATGTTAAAAACCAGACCCCAATTAAGTACCACTATAACCACTATAAGTACTTTAAATGATAACCGCAGATGCAAAACATTTAGTTGCATACAAACCATACAACATACAAATAGTTCTCATTTTCCAAACTCTCTGAAATTTCAATCGGTTATAAATATAGCTGTATCAAAGCTCTCTCGAAAATTATGTGAAAAAATATGATTTCTTAAAAAAAAACTTTAGCTTTCAACACAATGGCCATATTACACCTCCATCCCTTTTCAATCCCCCTAATTCACTTGCAATGGAGATCACTCCCTTCGACGCTTCCTGGCAAAACAGGTTTCTCGTTTTTGAGGAGAGAAGCCTTCAAATAAAGTTGAAGCATACACAATAAGACCATTTTTGTGTGGAAAAAAGAATGTGGAATCTTAGAGAATGCACTTTTCACTTTAAATATATGGATAATATACAGTGTGTCCATAAAAATAACTTTCTTATGTATGAGCCCCTAACGACCATACCATTCAAGGAAATAAGATGACATTTGGGATTATGAATGTAATAAATATTCAGTCACTATTCAGAATTTGGCCCTTTTGTCGAATATTCGGTTGGTTAAATACTTCAGCCAACTATCTGTGGCTGAATCGCTGAATAACGTTAGATATTTAGTCGAATAAATTCAGAATAAAAATATTTTTCTCTTTTATTCCCCAATGCTTTTCATGAACTCAAACGTGATACTTTGTAACATTTCCATGTACAAAATCTGCACACATTCTTATTAATATACTAAGAAGTAAAACATTCTTCTATTTATTTTATAGGCTCAGAATCTTTTTAAAAATTCTGTCAAAGTTGAAGATTTAAGTCAATTTTAAAGACATGACTATTGGGGAACAATCGATTATAAATAATACATTTATACAAAAAAATGAAAAATGCTACTCAATTCTAAAGCACTTGAATATTAATGTCTGCAAATTTCATGCACATATAAAAATGGCTTTGTTAATGTGTCAGAAAGATTTTGTACTGTTTAGAAGATCAGAATAATTATTAATTTTCTTGAGAGCAGTCTTAAATATACTGGGTATTTCACAAAGTGTTCATTCATTTAGAAAGGGTCATTCCATGCCAAATCAACCAGTGATTCAACCTGACCATTTCAGATTTTGATGAAACTTATTGGGATCATTCTCCCTGGTGATATAAATAAGAATATATATATTTTTAATTTTTATCTCATTAGATTTTTATACAATTAATTTTTTAAATTCTGAAAAATCACCATTTTTTGCTTGCATAAATGTTTTCAATTTTGATTTTCTCAGGTTCTATCAGGCATAGGGAGTTGTTTGACCCCTCATTTTAAAGAGAATTCCACAAGGTTTAATTTGATATGAAAGTTGACTATGGTTGGTTAATATATATATATATATATATATATATATATATATATATATATATATTTTAATTAAAAAAAATTTAGATAATGTTTTTTAAAAATTTTGAAAACATATGTTTTTTTAATTTTTTAGAGTGGGATCTCAATGGGATCAGAAGTTATGAAATAAAAGCTGAAGATTACCATGCAAATAATAATCTAACTCTAGCTTACTTTGTTATTTATTTATTATTGTGAGGTAATCTTCAGCTTTTATTTCATAACTCCTGATTCCATTGAGATCCCACTCTAAAAACTTCAAGCTTATAATATTACAAAAAACACATTTATTTCAAAATTTTTAAAAAACACTATTTAAAAAATTTTTAAATTAAAAATTATTTTTTTAAAAACAAGCATAGTCAACTTGCATATCCAATTAAACCTTATGGAATTCTGTTTAAAATGAGTGGTCAAGCAATTCCCTATGCCTGATAGAGCCTGAGAAAATAAAACTTGACAGCATACATGCAAGCCAAAAAATGGCGATTTTTCGAAATAAAAAGAATTAATTGTATGAAAATTTAATGATATGAAAAATTTTTAAAGATATATTCTCATTTACATCACTAGGGAGAATGATCCCAATAAGTTTCATCAAAATATGAAATGGTCAGGTTGAGTCACTGGTTGATTTGGCATGGAATGACCCTGATATGAGAAGAATATCACACGTTAACTTTATAGAAATTACTTTTAAACTTCAAATGCATATGTTACCTTCCCAAGAACTATTTCTGCCTTCCCCTGTCCATAATAAGGTGCAGTGTCAATGTAATTTACTCCACTTTTAACAGCTTCTATCACAGTTTCTATTCCTTCTTGTTCTTTATCCGAGTTGTAAACCAATGCTAATTGAGAACCACCTAAAAAATGCATATTAAAATTTTAGGCTACATATTTAAAAAAAGACACAAAGTATGCAAAAAGAAAGTTAGAATCAAAAAATTCTTAAACACATAAAAATATTACTACAGAATAAAAGAAAAATCTTATCTTTAGGTACTAGGTGATACAGATTATGGCATTTTTATCTTAAACTGTTAATGATAGAAACATATTTCCAATAACAAAATGTAATAATATCAAGTATTGTTTTTAAGTATGCACTTGTTTTACATAGGACCGTATACATATTAAAATACAAATTTATTTTTATAGAATACCTTCTCCTATATAATATAGGCTGAGCATAAATTATTAAGCGCATTTCAGAATCCCGCAAAACAAAAACAAATTGTACATACATGTTTAATGTTTTATTGACAAGCAGATTTTAAACAGTTACACATTGAATAAGTTCTACATGAGCTTCATTTGTCGCACGTAAAATATCAAGTCTATAGTCCATTTCATGCTAAACATTGCAGAACATCTCAGCCGCTGTTCCGCCAATAGCCTCAGTGATTCGTCATTTCAGTTTATCGATATTGAGAATGTTTATTGCGTACACCCGGTCTTTGACAAATACCCAAAGAAGAAAATCTAGGGATGTTATGTCGAGTGATCGTGCAGGCCAAGGAATCGGTCCACCTCAACTAATCTATCATTGGGAAAATGTTTCCTGCAGGTAGTCTCTAACAGTGGTACTCCATCTTGCTGGAAGTAAACTTGTGGCTGACGATGTTCCATCTGAGGCACAGCATAGCACTGTAACATGTCAAGATACTGGTTATTGTGGGTTCATGGAAGAAAAATGGCCCTATCACTTCATCCACGGCCAATCCACACCAACGTTAGCCTTTGGACTATCACGTTGGTGTTCTCTTACTACATGCGGTTTTTCTGACCTCCACATACGACAATTATGACGGTTGATATAACCAGAAATGTGAAACGCTGCTTAATCTGAGAAGATGATTTTCGATAAGAAAAAGTTGTCTCTGTCAGTTTCGTCAAGAATACGAACAGTGAAGTTTAAAAACAAATTGTTTAAACTACTCTCTTGTCTAAATGACAACAGCGGTTGCTACATTGCTTTGTTTTATTTTTATTGAACTCTGAAATGCACTCAATAATTTATGCTCAACCTGTATATTTAGAAAAAAAATTTACATGCAATTCTAGAAATAAAATAGTAAAAGTTTCATTTTTGTGAGACCAAGATATACCAAGTCATGATACTTTGAATTTCTATGACATTTCAGGATTTTCTGGCATTAAATATGTACTTTATTATTTTTAAGGGCGGAAAACACTGAAATTTCATATACTTCATTTGTATACTTTTTATAATGAAGCAGACTTTTCCATTGACAGTTTCAGGAGGATGATGCACTTTTATTTGCCCTTTGGTTAAAAATGTAGCACCCTTCTTGCACTATGGTTAAAAAAAAAAAAAAAAAAAAAAGGCACCCTTACAATATTTTGTATTAAAAAATGCTTGCATAGTAAAAATACCCACTGTTTTGATTTGAAAAGTACATCCCAATTTTTAATATTTAAATTATGAACCATTCTTAACGTACAAATTGCCCGTTTTAACTGTGTTCTTGCTTTAACAGTGTTCCTATTAAACCAGTTAGATTTTTTTTTTTTTTTACTCTCTTTTAACAACTTAATTTGCTTCATGTATGTAAGGATGGAATTTTGTTACTGATTTTTCACTTACTTCCTTCCTGATAGGCTAAAATTATAAAAAGTATGCATACAAAAACGTTTCCAATGACAATACATTTCATATTTTTAAAATTTATTTACGAATTAATAAATTAATTTTATAGCACTTTCTGTTAGCCGAGTGCAGGTAACAAATTGTCCAATGTTCTTCATAGTTACAATTGTATACGAGTGACAACAATAACAGAGTTCATGATGCGCTAAGCCACAATTACTAAAATAAGTCAACTAGCTATGAACTACAACAATGAAATATTTTAAATACTAAAAAGTAGAAAATCAAATCTAAATAAAAAATAAAGAGCACAATATAAATATATTACATTATTTATTTTATACTTTTTAATGCTTAAAGTATTTTTAAAAAAATACTTTTTTTTATCAAGTAATAGTTTAATATTAATTAAATTATGATCATACATTGAAAAAACAATTCAGAAACCTTGAATAGATAGTTTAAATAGAGACCTCGTTTTATAGTAACTTAATAGTTGATTATATGTAGAGGCCTTAATTTAAATAATGTTTTTTTGGTACTTTTCAGTTAGCTGGGTGCCAATGATATATATACATGTATATATACATACATATACACATATATCTACGTATACACATACATATTTATATTTGTACATACAGTCAACTCCCTCTAATCCGCCCTGCTTGGGACCAAAGGTTGTGCAGATTATAGAATTTTGCGGATTATAGGTCATTACTTTGTTTACATTTTTTCTCCTGTAATTTTACAGTAAATTAATTATTAATGCATAACTGAATTGGTAAAAGAGAAAGATATTGTAAAACATTGGGTTATTTAATTAAAAATAAAAATTTTAAGGAAAAAATTTTAATTTGCAATTTATTTTGTTTGTTTTTACAACTTTCAAACATAGTTTCAATTGTAATTTGTTTGTGAACTTTTGAATTTTGGTCTAATACTTTTTCTTGGAGTTTATGTATAGTCATTATTTCTTGTTCTAAGATAGGGGTGCACAACCTGTGGCCCGCGATCGGATTACTGGTGGCCCGTGGATCAATTTCGCCGATCGGACGCAAAAAATCGCAAATTTCAACCATCGGGTGTGTAAAAATCATAAATTTTGCCGATCGGGTGCGTATAAATCGTAAATTTCGCCGGTAGGGTGCGTATAAATCGCGAATTTCGCCGATCGTATGCGTAAAACTCGCGAATTTTGTCGATCGGGCGCGTAAAAATCATGAATTTTGTCGATCGGGCCCATAAAAATCGCGAATTTTGCCGATCGGGTGCGTATAAATCGTTACTTTTGCCGATCGGGTGCGTGTAAATTGTAAATTTCGCCGATCGTCTGCGTAAAAATCACGAATTTTGTCGATCGGGCGCGTAAAAAGCATGAATTTTGTCGATCGGGCCCGTAAAAATCGCGAATTTTGCCGATCGGGTGCGAATAAATCGTTACTTTTGCCGATCGCGTGCGTGTAAATTGTAAATTTCACTGATCGTTTGCGTAAAAATCGCAAATTTTGCCGATTGGGTGCATAAAAATCGCAAATTTTGCCGATCGGGAGCGTAAAAATAGTAAATTTTGCCGATCGGGCTCGTAAAAATCGTGAATTTTGCCGATAGGGTGCGTATAAATAGCGAATTTTGCCGATAGGGTGCGTATAAATCGCGAATTTTGCCGATCGGGCACGTAAAAATCGTAAATTTTTCCGATCGGGATCGTAAAAATCGTGAATTTTGCCGATATGGTGCGTATAAATCGTAAATTTCGCCGATCGTATGCATAAAAATCGCGAATTTTGCCGATCGGGCGTGAAAAAATGACGAATTTTGCCGATCGGGCGTGTAAAAATCGCGAATTTTGCCGATCGGGTGCATAAAAATCGCAAATTTTGCCGATCGGGAGCGTAAAAATAGTAAATTTTGCCGATCGGGCTCGTAAAAATCGTGAATTTTGCCGATAGGGTGCGTATAAATCGCGAATTTTGCCGATAGGGTGCGTATAAATTGCGAATTTTGCCGATCAGGCGCGTAAAAATCGTAAATTTTGCCGATCGGGATCGTAAAAATCGTGAATTTTGCCGATCGGGCGTGAAAAAATGACGAATTTTGCCGATCGGGCGTGTAAAAATCGCGAATTTTGCCGATCAGGTGCGTATAAATCGTAAATTTTGCCGAACGGGCGCGTAAAAATCGTGAATTTTGTCAATCACTAGGAAAAAAACTGAATATTGTCAATCACACGTGGAAAATAAATGCAAGATTTTTCTATCCTTGCCAACTGAAATGGGTTATACTGACTAAGGAGGTGGTTGAGTATAGGGAGCTAACTCTCCTTTTATAAAATTAGCAATTTTATGAACATTTAGGCCGATTCTCTCCCTCCTTCCCCAAAACAAAATTTTGTTCACCCTACGGATGTTGGCTCGCGACAATCCAGTCATTTTTGTGACTGGCCCTCCTCTTATAAAGGTTGTGCACCCCTACTTGATATCCACATTTTATGACTGAATATGTTAAGAAGTACAATTTAATATATGTTTCTCCTCCTCTCCACCTTCATTCTTGAAAGCAGAATTTTTTTTCGGCACTGGCAATCTTTAAAGTTAAATTTACTCCCTCAAATAAAGTCAAGGAGTATTTTCACTCTTTGAAAATAATCTTAGCTATATCTCTTGTATAAATACAAACGTAAACTGTTGATATATCATTGCCAACAGAACTGAATACGTTGACTGGGAAGGAAAGAACCTAGGGGGCTAGCCCCCCCGTCACACCTCCTGTAAACAAAATTCTACTGATGGTGGCCCTCGACAACCCAGTCATTTTTGTAAGTGGCCCTTCGCTTAAAAAGGTTGTGCACCCCTATTCTAAGACAAAACTGTTTTGGAAGAAAATCCAGATACTTATAACCCATATCCAAGCCCTGCTCAAGAGTTATTTTTTCACCTTCATCATCATACTCTGTGTCAGAATTATCCTATTTTCAGTAGAGATCAACAGAGTAGTACTTATAATGTCATCGTCTTTGAAACTCTCTGTAATTGGAGCTTCATCTTGGGAGGATAGCTATTAAATTATATTTTCTCCATTGAAGAAATCAGGCACAACAGTTAGTGAATTTTTTGGTTTTAGTTTTGTGTTAGTGAATTTTTCTGCAGATTTCTGTTTAGCTACTATCCAAAAATTAAACCACCAAAGTCAACATCATCACCATTACAGTCTATAAATACAGATGCTGGCCACAAATTATGCCTTGCACCTACTACAGTGTCTTTGCATACAGAGACCCATGTACCAGCCAAGAGAAAAATACAGTTCTTAATTGTAAATTGCCTTATATACTCCTCCAAAATAGCCGATAAATCAGAGGTTATAATTCTGGACATAAATTCCATTTTGTATTGCCATTTCATGTTACGAATAAATCCTTGATCCATGATTGGCTGCATAAGAGAATTTGTATTCGGAGGTAAAAGTAATGTAGAGGCATTGTCTTTTTGCAATATTTTTGTATGAGCAGCACAATTGTCTAAGAGCAATAATATTTTACAGTTTACAGGTAAACCGAATTTTGTACTACAATTCATATAGGCTTCATTTACAAAATGGTTTTCAAACCATGCTGTGAAAATTTGCTGGGTGACACCTTGATTTTTTATTGTTACAATATGTAACAGGCAGGAAGTAAGTCTCCTGATTTTTACCTTTTTTTCACTTGAAAAATGAAACTTTACTTCATTGAAATGCAAAAATGTAGATGGAGGGAATGACTACCGATCGTCGATTGCCGCCTTTTGAATTTCTCTTGCAAAGTTAATGGTAAATAAATTTTCATTGTTTACATCTAAAACTGTGTGCAGATTATAGAGTTGCGGATTAGAGGGAGTTGACTGTATATCACTGGCACCCAGCTAACCGAAAAGTAACGTTTTTTTTTTCCTGTTTCCATATCTTGAGCAAAAATTGTGATTTATTTAATAAATTCACTAGTTCACGCTTTCTACCAAGCATAAATCAAAGCGGTGAATTTTCTATAATCGAGGCCTGCACCAAATTGCTATATTGTAATGAAATAGTTTTTGAACAACATCAATAGCAGTCATAAAATTATTCATATTTTTAAAAATAAACAGTATAAAAAAATGTTTTTTTTTTAAAGAAAAACATTTTACGACAAAATCCTAGAACAAGCGAGACACCTGATTTGGCAATTTTTTTTACGTGCGCCAACCAAAAAATCAGCAACCTCCAAATTATACCCAATCAGAACGCGTGCTTCCTACGGCAAGCTTTTTCACAAAGTAAACATCAATTTTATTACTTTTTTCGACTAATATACAAAGTTTTAGCAAGTTTTTGTTCATGATTTTTCGATTTTTACAAACTTTTAACAATATTTACCTCCGTATTTTTGTATTTTTACATACTTTTAGCAATATTTCCTCCGGATACTTCGATTTTTACAAGCATTTAGCAATATTTTTCTTCGCATTATTACAAACTTTTAACAATATTTTCCTCCGTATTTTTGTATTTTTACAAACTTTTCGTAATATTTCCTCCATATATTTTGATTTTTACAAATTTTAAGCTATATTTTCCTCTTTGCTTAAACTTTGTAAATAGTCACAAAATGGAATAAAACCAATGTTTACTTCGTGAAAGAAATTCTCACAGGAACTGTGTAAATAATGAGTTCTCTGCCACAAAGCACACAGTTTATGATTGGAGAGAATCTCGAGTTTCCTGATTGTTTGAATACACGAAACTCATACAAGCAGCGGTTAGTAACTTACATGTATGTACGCTTCACGTACATTAACCGGAAAAAGAAAAAAAAAACCCTGGATGAATGAAACTCAACATGCAGCAGTCTCTAGAATGTATGAAATAATCTTATCAAATAAAATCAACAAAAATTCACTTACCGTTTGTTATTATTGTTTGTATTCATCTTTTAATCACATTACAATTTAATCAGCATTAATAAACATATATAAGCAAACATAGCGCATGTATCGAATATTAAAATAAATGGTCTTGTTGCCAAAATGTCTATAGAAAAATAGTGTTGCCACTGTAATAATATATATATAACACCTTTATTTCTCATATTTCATTTTTTTTAAAAAAATATTTCACAGGAATTATCCTTCTATGATATGCGACAAAACGTCAAACCATTAAACTTCACAAAATATATTCCACAAACGTAATTCAACAAATCTGACACACAATAATCCAATCAAGACCTTCTTCTATCTTTGCTCTGAGTTCAAAACCCAATCCAATTTACAGAACAAACAACAATAAACCAACCAATCTACCACAGTTGGCGTGGAAGAAACACAAAAAAGAAACTGGCAGTAAGAAAATCTCATTTATCGCTTCGCCAAATTCCCCGCCGCCAACTGTCTCGCTTGTTCTAGGATTTAACCATCAATTTGATTAACATTTTAAATAAATCTAGTCCAACCAAATTCAAAACACATCAAACTATCAGCATACACAATTCATCAATATTTTACATATACATATATTAACATATTATCTTACACATAAAATAAAAAAAGTGAAAAGAGTTCAATTTTTATAACAACAAATGAGTATATTTGATTAGATAACAAATTCAACCAGCATGAAATAGTTTAAAAAAACAAAAACAAAAAAAACACATTACCAAAACCTAATGCTGATGTAAGCAGACCAGTATTTCCAAAAGACCTATAGATCATATTTCTACACAATTCTTCATAATGAAAACCTTCAACATATGTAGAAAGGGTCTGTAAATCCATGATTCTGTAAAATAAATAAACTTTTCAATATAAAATTGCAACAAATATTTATTATTTATCAATAAGATGCAATATTTAAAAAAACAAAATGCTATAAAATAAGAATTAAAAAACCTTAAACATTTATTTATAATAATCTTATAATTTTAGAACAAATACCTTAAAACTTCTAAACAAATACCATAAGCAAAATCACTTTCAAAATAAGTATACTACATAGTAGCTTAGCTACAAGAGATTAACCGAACATATTGAAAAAAAAAATCCCTGACGGCTTGGCCTACAGATTTCGAAGACGCAGACCATGCCTGTTTATTGGGAATTGTAGACGAAATTATCTTTTTGCCATGATGCAGCAGTTGATACCGCCCACTTCTAATTCTACTTGTGCCTGTAGGCAGAACTAACAGAGAATTTTTGTTTTTAATTTTTTTTTTGCTATTAAAAAGTTATCAATATAAAAGTTGTAGAGAATATTAAGAAGATTTATAATAAATTTAAGCGAATTTGATATCTTGATAATTGACGAAGTTATGAATTTTTTTTCTTCTTAAATCCCTATTTTTTCCCCAGTTAAGGCCATTTTTAATGATATAAAATATCTGTCATACATAATTTTTCATCCCTTTACCTAGAAGTAATAATAACTTTAAACGGATTTGATGTGTATCATAATTAAGAAGTTATCGTTTTTTTTCTGTTTTCACAAAAAGCACCCCATCCCCACCCCAGTCTGATTTTGCCCATTAACGAACTAGACCGAGATTTTATACCCCTTGATTTTATGTATCTGTTTGGAAGAGATTTATGCAGAATTATTCAATTTATTGTGTCCATAAAAAAGTGATATAGATAGTAAAGGTTAAAATTTCCGGTCGCCACCGGCCACAGGTCGACTAAATGTAAAAAATTGGCGACTTTATGTTATGCATCTGATCGCCAAAATGGCGATCAGTCATTTCCGAAAATTAAAAATAAATAAATAAAAATAAAATCGGTCATAAATCCAAAAATTAGGACATAAAATGTATCGCGAATTTCGACAAATGGTCGCCAGAAACAACCAATTTCGTCAATCGTTCGAAGAAAAATCACCAATTTCGTCAAGCGATCGCAGGAAAACGCGAATTTAATCAGAAGATTTCGTCAAAAAATCACGAAAATACGACAAATTTCATCAAAATATTGTGAAAAAACGGCAAATTCCTTTAAAAGATCGCGAAACAACGGCAATTTTCTTTAAAAGATCGCGAAAAAACGGCAATTTTCTTCAACAGATCGTGAAAAAAAAAAACGGCAATTTTCTTCAACAGATCACGAAAAAAGGCAGATCTCACAAAAAAAAGGAAGATCTCGTGAAAAAATGATCGCCAAAATGGCAATCAATTATTTCCGAAAAAAAAAAAAGGTCGGTCATAAATCCGAAAATTAGGACATAAAATATATCTCAAATTTCAACAAATGGTTGCCAAAAACAACCAATTTCGTCAATCGTTCGAAGAAAAATCACCCATTTCGTCAAAGGATCGCGGGAAAATGCGAATCTAATCAGAATATTTCATCGAAAAATCGCGAAGAAAAGGCAAATTTCGTTTAAAAATCGCAAAAAAAGGATACATTTCGTCAAAAAATCGTGAAGGTATGATAAATTTCGTCAAAAAATCGCGAAGATAGTGTAAATTTCGTCGAATAATCGCAAAAAAACAGCAAATTTCTTCAAAAGATCGCGAAAAACGATAGATTTCGTCAAAAGATCGCAAAAAAATCGTGAAATCCTTTGAATAGCAGAAAAAATTTCAAAATTCATCAAGTGGTCGAAAAAAAAAAAAATTTCATAGTCTGTGAAGGGGGGAAAAATCATACATTTGAACGAAGTTATGGTTTTCTGTACATATAAAATAATTGTTAACTATTTAATATTCAGAGTATTTGCTTCTAATTAGAATTACATGAAACCAAATTCTATATTTGGGCAAAATAAAGTAGTATGAAATTGTACATATTGACAGGTAGCCAAGCCAGCCGTTTTCACCAACTCAACTATGAAAATGCAGTGTATTTATTATAGAAAAAGCTATAATACATTTTAAGGGGACACAGTACCTTTGAAACTCTTTTCAATGAGAATGGTGGCACAATACTTAGTACTAAAAATTAAATAAAAAATTCTTGTAGAACAGCCCATTTTTCTAAAATTAATTTTTTTTTTTTTAAATTAACTTTTTAAAAATCTTTACTACGTTTACAAATGAATATTTTTGCTTCAATTTTTTCCCCCTGATTCTTTAGAATATCCAGGAGTGATTCTGGTCCGAATTTTCCGAAAAATTAAGGCAATGATTTCCGAAAATTAAAAAAAATATCGGTCATAAATCCGAAAATTCAGACATAAAATGTATCGGTATTTCGGCATATGATAGCCAAAAAAAAGGCAAATTTCGTCAAAAACATTGCAAAAAGCGGCAAATTTCGTCAAAACATCACGAAAAAAAAGGCAAATCTTGTCAACAAATCGTGAAAAATGCCAAATTTCATCAAAAAATCACAAAAAACACCAAATTTCGTCAAAAAATCGCAAAAAAAACAGAAATTTTATCAACAAATCTCGAAAAAACTGCAAATTTTGTCAAAAACATTGCAAAAAACGGCAAATTTCATCAAAAGATCGCGAAAAAACGGCAAATTTTGTCAGCGGGTCTCGAAAAAACGGCAAATTTCATCAAAGTATCGCAAAAAAAAAGGCAAATTTTGTAAACAAATCGCGAAAAACGGCAAATTTCGTCAAAAAATCGCGAAAAAAACGGAAATTTTATCTAAAAAAAAACTGCAAATTTTGTCAAAAACATTGCAAAAAACCACAAATTTCATCAATAGATCGCGAAAAAACGACAAATTTCGTCAAAAAACATTGCGAAAAAACGGCAAATTTCGTCAAAAACTTTGCAAAAAACGGCAAATTTAGTCAAAAGATTGCAAAAAAAAGGCAAATTTTGTCAACAGATCGTGAAAAACGGCAAATTTCGTCAAAAAAAGTACAAATTTTATCAACATACCTCGAAAATCTGCAAATTTCGTCAAAAAATCGCGAAAAAAACAGAAATTTTATCTCGAAAAAACTGCAAATTTTGTCAAAAACATTGCAAAAAACCACAAATTTCATCAAAAGATCGCGAAAAAAACGGCAAATTTTGTCAGCAGGTCTCGAAAAAACGGCAAATTTCGTCAAAAAACATTGCGAAAAAAAGGCAAATTTTGTCAACAGATCGTGAAAAACGGCAAATTTCGTCAAAAAAGTACACATTCTATCAACAGATCTCGATTATCTGCAAATTTCGTCAAAGAATTGCGAAGAAACGCAAATTTTGTGAAAGAGATAGCAAAAAAAAAAAAAAAAAAAAAAAAAAAAGAAAAAAAGTTGTGGTAGTGGACACCCCCCACCCCCTCTGCTGAAACTTTTCAGAAAATTTGCTGTTAATTTCAGAATTTTTTTTTTTTTTTACTCAGAATCACCCCTGTGAATATACTACATGAAACTGTATGGATTTTTAGATGTATGGGATTTTACATTTAATATATTTTTTTTTCTTGTGTATAGCAAACAATTAAAGAAATTCAACAAACTCTAAATTAAAATATTTTTTTAAAAATAACTATAAACTTGAATGTTAAATCCATACACAAAAATATTAAATACACCGTAGAGAACAAAAAAAAAAAATCAAAACTATTTCGAACAAGCAAGTTATTAAAACATAAACAGGGAGAAAAATCAGTTTAAAGTTTTTATTCATAAGGGTAATTGCGCTGGATCTATAAACAAAATTTACAATATCTCGCAATATAATTGTCGTATAGGTAAAATTGCGAGTTGCCAAAATATTCACAATTAAAGAAGCTTTCATTAAAATTAAAAGAAGAAAATCTATATTTTGACCAATTTAAAGGCACTGTGTCCCCTTAACATAAGAAATATGTCAATGTATTTATTTTATATCCAATACAATATAATTCACAAAATCTAAGCATAAATGTTGTGAAAAATGTCGTAAATTTTTCCTTTACACGATATTTTCTCAGTGGCATCCCTGATAGTAATTAGTGGCCACTAACTTGACAATAGTGGCTACTAAACATGCAGCCTCTACCGGCCACTGGCTACTAATACAAATATTGAATTTTAACCTTTAATAGATAGATAAATAAAGTTTTGAACTGGTGGTGTTTTTGGGTTCTGGGAGTCATGATCGGCATAGATCTGCAAAAAATTTTCAGAAATTCCAACATAGGGGAGAATGTAATAGGTAGTATATTTCTTACGAAATCTACCTACTAATGTAACAATCCTGTTTGTTGGAATCAAGTGCTTTATTTAATCAAATCCTAATCAGGGCTGTAGTGGAGTTTATACGGTGATAAACATCATATATAGGTACTGAATTTTTATTAAAGAAAATCCACATACTTTTTGTATCTCAAGTAATGCTAGTGTATACTATCTAATGTCTATCCTGATCCTCTGCCTATAACTTACACTTTCAGATTTTTTATGACATCATTGATTCTAATTAGATGAATTCGATTTATTATCTTATTTAAAAATATCTTGGTACTTTTCGGTTAGCTGGGTGCCAGTGATATATATGTGCAGAAGAAATAAAGTTCAACTCTAACTCTATTTAAAAACAGTTAAAATAATCATACTCAGATCCAAACATCTACCCGATGTTTCCGTCTGTTTGAATAATTAATAAAGATCCCCAGTTATTACAAAAATAAACATTTATTTCGACAAAAACTAATCCAAAAACATCATGTCTTCACATTTCAACTACATTTAAAAAACTAACTAAAGAACATCTACTTTTTCTTTAAAATTAAAACGATAAAACATAAAGTTGCCACATCATAAAAATAAATTACAATACTAAAATAAGATCAACAATTCAATGAGTTTTTACATCAAGCAGTTACAATAAAATATTGAAAAACCATGTCACGTGATTCCTCTCTTAGCGGAGCTAAAATTAAAAAGTTTATGCAACAATATATACATGTATATATACACACATATATCTACACATATATATATATATGTTGTATATATGTATATACATACAGCAGGGATCATTCTAGAGAGTTATAGAAGGGCGGCCTGCCCTCATGCCCTTTTTAGATAAAATCCCACCCTCCTTGCCCCTTTTCCAGGTAGAATTCTACCCTCCTTGCCCTTTCTCCAGGTAGAATTCGGCCCTCCTTTTATTCCTGGGTAGAATCCTGCCTTGTTTGTATTGTACTTTAAAAAATTCTTTACTTATCTTTTATTTTTAGAATGCTAGTATGGTACATCAGGAGTACTTCTCTTTCCCTCTTTATTTCTCTGTGAAATGCCCTGGTATGTCTAATCTTTGACTTTGAGCGATTCATTTTTTCATTTATCATTTTTTCCGTTGAACAAGACATAGGGTAACAACTAAGGGTCATTGATTAATTTCACCTTGTCTAGTGAAATATAGTATTAGATCAGGCATTCTGGCCTTTGACCACATGATAACTTACATAAGTCCTATAAAAATTTGAGAAGTAGCTTTTGAACTTTTATAGCTTTTTCAAAACCAGTTTTGCTAAAACTGGGAAAAAGTTATCTGGTGAATAAAAGTTTTAGAGAGAGAAGTTTTTGAATATCGTAGGAAAGGGGGAAATGACTGTGAATATAGTAAACAATTTTACAATAAAAATCGAGAACAAGTTTCATTTTGCTATTTTTAATACTTTTCAAACAGTGAAGTTATGGAAATTAGAAATGTTATTGGATTTTTTTTTTAATTAAGGAGTACTTTAAGTTGTTGCCAGACCCCTCCCCACCAGTATATGGGTACATGCACTTATTACAAAAATGCCCTTTTTATGAAATGATGTGCCCTTTTCAACAAAATTGCCCTTATTATGTAATGTGCACCCTGCCCTTTTTTATGTTCTAGAATAGGGATGAACTGGATATGGATTTTGCCGGATATCGGATTTCGGATATCCGAAGCTCTTTGCCTTCCGGATATCGGATATCCGGCACTAGATATGCTGCTTTTAGTTATGGTGTATGCTTACTTATTTCTTTATATAATGCCATCTCAGAACAATAAATTACAAACATGTTCGCACACCATTAAAACATTTTAAATATATTGAAATGTAATTTACAAAAACTATATCTAAAGAGATATAGTATATGTATATTAATAATGATAATAATTAAGATATGTATATTAATAATGTTGCATAAAAAATGTAATTTAAATATTAAAATATTCTGTTTTTTTGTACAGTGCTGTCAGAAGTAAACATATTTTAACCATAACACATTTATTAATTTACCTATAATTGCAGACAGAGTATTTTCACAAATAAATACATACTTTTTTTATTTATTTAAGCATAAAATATTTACTAAAATGGTTGAAGAGTCATTTTCTTCAAATATATGTTTAGTTGATGTTTTTTTCTGTTTTAATTATTTAATACTGTTTTACTTTAAGTCACATTTAGTTTTATTTTAATTTAAATTACTTTTAGAGATTTATAAGTAAAAAGAAAATTACTTTTAATTTTAAATATTTATTATGAAGTTATATTTTCCCTTGTAGTTTTATGCAGGTATGAAACAGAATTTCAGGTTATGCATTAAAATTCCTTTATTAAAACTGGCTGACCCACCCGGCGGTGCCCGGGCCCATGATAATAACCTTAAACAGAACTCAAGTTTGAATGATTTTTTTTTTTTTTTAAGAAGCTGCACCAAGGGAACCAAGAAGGAGATTAATATTCAAAATTGGTTGTAGCTGAGGTTCCAGAAATTTTTTTGTCTTTCAAGGCACAAAAAAGTCAAAGGCCCCAGCAGGGTCCTAAGTGGAATGTAGAAATGAGGG
This sequence comes from Maratus michaelseni, assembly GCA_963931845.1. Lineage (NCBI taxonomy): Eukaryota > Metazoa > Arthropoda > Arachnida > Araneae > Salticidae > Maratus > Maratus michaelseni. The sequence continues at coordinate 28,429,150 of OZ007588.1, read as the reverse complement.
AATAACTAAATAAAGGAAAGGCCTCCAAAATGAAGAAAATTGGGTTAAAAAGGGGCATGTTATTTGCAATTTAGAGATAAAAACTTCAAGAGGCCTTGTACTCGGCCCCAGGGAGTTAGGGTCTTAACTGGAATGTAGAAATGGGGAAATAACTAAATGGAGAAATGGGCCCTAAAAATAAAGAAGATCGGTTAAACAAGGGGCAACTTATTAAGGATTTGCGGCACAAAAACTTAAAGGGTGCATGGGTCTTGTCTGAGAAATTTTTTTGTTGTTCATCTAGTAGCTGGAAGTCCTAAGAAGTTGTTAGAAAAACAAGTTGGAAATCACATGTCAAACATGACAAATTAGATGTGTTCGTACTATAGTTTCAGTGAAATGAATTGTACCGTATGTTATTATGATATGATTATATTTCCATAATAAAATAAGTGCATTTTAAATTGGCAACATTTTATCTTTTGTTGATATTTACTGAAAATTCCAATGGGAAACTTAAGCCTAGCTTTGAAAATTTCAGAACTTGAAATCCATATTTACACTCTTTTTCCATTTAATATCTATCTCTCCCGAAACATCTATCCAAAAAACTGTTGGTAGATTATATAATTGCTATAATTAAACAATTTTAGTATAAAAATTCAGTTTTTAAATTCAGTAAAAAGGAAATAATATGACTCCATCTTAAATATGATGTAATCACTATGGCAACCTAGAAACATTACCTATCATGGGATATCATTGAATTAATTATGTATGATAGGATTTAATAGAATGAAGAATGTGACTATAACTTGGTCATATATGACTAAAAACGTCATACATGTCAGATAACTTGGTGATACATCTCAGTCACTTGACAATTAATCCTTGGAAGCTGCTATAACAAAGAAGTACCGATTTAAAAAAAAATTCAAATTACTTACTAAATATTTTTATTAATATCTTTTTAAGTTTTCATTCAATTTTCATAAAACTTAAAACTTATGACTTGACAAAATTCTGCATTGATTATATATATATTAAATTTCAAACCATTCGGTTTAGTAGTTTTTGCACTATTATATGCAGACAGACCATCAAATGACTATAGGTGCTACGTATTTATATAATTATGAACACACCTAAACAGCTAGTGAATCGGATGATTTTTAAGGGAGCTATCGTAGAGGAACCAAAAGGAGCAACTGATAGTTTTGAGCAGGGCCACGAGAAAACATCTTAAAAATGTCCTAGTATTTAGCACTTTAGATCTCCAATTAGTCAAAATTAAGCATAAGGTATATCATTAGAATAAAATTTTAAAGAAATGATTTAAAAATTGGGCCCTAGGAACCAATAAAATTATCAGGGTAGTGGCCTAGAGAGAGGTGTCCAAGACTCACCTTTAATGTTATCGTACATACTCGTGTATAAGCCAACCCCCGAATTCAAGATGAAAATGTTTAATTCAGAGTGGTTTTCAACGGCTTATATCACCTCATTTAATTCTAAATAATTTAAGGCGCAAAGAAAACTACTGCAAAATATTGGTATTAAACCTGTTTTCATCTCAAATTTAGGGGTTGGCGTTTACGCGAGTATATACAGTATGCATTGAGACGGTAACACAATTGGGAAAGGGGGGGGGGGGTAAAATGCATGGCACACAATAAGTTCAAGGGGCAACGGGTTCTAACTGGAATGTAGAAATGGGGAATAACTAAATGAGAAAAGGTCCCAAAAACGAAGAAGATCGAATTCAAAGGAGGCAAGTTATTAACAATTTAGGGAACAAAAACTTCAACGGGGCCCCCATACAAGGCTCCAGCAAGCCAGGGTCTTAACTAGAATGTAGAAATGGGAGAATAACTAAATGGAGAAAGGACCTCAAAAACGAAAAAGATCGGATAAAAAGAGGGCAAGTTATTAAACAATTAAAGGCACAAAAACATAAAGGGACCTAGGTCGCAAAAAATTAAGTCTGATTCTCAGGTGCATCAGGACATGCCGTAGACTATCCTCACCCAAATGTTCAGACTCCTATGTGCGGTAGATTTTGGTAGCCGTCACACACACACAGAGCAAAACTTTCTTTTATCAGTAGATAATAAGTATAAAGTTTTTTTAACATACAAGTTAAAAAACAAAAATAAAAATAGGTATGTTTAATTGTTTAACTTAAAAGTAAGAAAAAAAATTAATAAAGTCATACTTTAATAAACAACTTCATATTTTATTTTACAATCTGACAGTAAAGGAACAATTTTCTAAAAAATGTAAACGTAAATTCTTAAATTTATTATAAAGAGTTCAAATATCTATATTAGGAAAGCTGACTAGTCTTTAAACTTTTGAGAGTTAGAACCTTTTACTCGTGGATAAGGAACTTACTATATTATATTTCATATTTTGCATTATAAGCAAAAGTCACTTTTATCAAGGATGTTTGAATACAATTTGCCATCTTGTCATTACCTTTACATATTATTGATAGAACTTATGTAATAACCGGATATCCGGCAGAGAAGTCGGATATCCGGTGATTGTGATTCGGATATCCGATGATATTTCGGATATTGAAAAATCAGCCGGATATGCCGGATATCGGATATTTACCGGATATCCGTTGCATCCCTATTCTAGAATGATCCCTGATACAGTCAAACCTGTCTATCACAAATCTCTTGGGAGGCAAAAACAAATTCGAGATAAACAGGTTTCGAGATATGCAGGTTTTATATAAACAGACTAAGAAAATTTCTTTACACTAAATACAAAAGACTGTAGATTTAAAATAGTAAGTTTTATTTACATACCTTACGAAAAGTAATCCGTTAGGAGTTTTTGATGCAAAGCTTTTTTAGATTGGACAATTTTTTGCAGTTTTAAAACAGCAGAGAAGCAATCCTGATCAATATTGTTTTGGGATTCAAGAAAAATTCTCAATATTCCAACAGCTTTTTCTGCTTCTTTTGGTGTAACAACTCTTTCTATATTGATGTCCAACCGCTGCGGTGCGGAGAGTGGCATATGTCGTCTAGGAATTTCACCGCAATGAGGACTAGCGAGTTACAAACGTTTATTGTTGCTATGGTGGGATTGTTTGTTACTCATAAATAAGATCAGATCTTGAATTGAAAAGTGGTGTTTCTTCCAAAAATTCGACATAGGCAGGTTTGGAGAAAAAATAATTTGAGATAAGTTTGGAAAATATGTTGATTTTTGAATGAAAATGCAGGGAAATTTGAAAATTTCGACATAGACAGGTTTTCGAGATAGGCAGGTTTGACTGTATATATTTATATACGTACACATATCACTGGCTAACCGAAAAGTACCAATATCTTCTTACATAGAAAAAAGACTACTTTTATGTTAGCTGGGTGCCAGTGATATATATAATACGTACATATATTATAATGTATAATATATTATATGTGTATATGTATATATATATATTAGTGGCGCCTGGCTAACATAAAAGGGAACAGATGCTTTACACTCACACAAACATATAAACAAAAATTTGGCGGGCACAATTTTCAAGACCGCGCCAAACGAATAACTTAATACAATGGCTAGGTTGCCATTAAAGGAAAAAATCCCCTAAATTTGGTGACTTTTTTCCTTTTTATAACCGATTTAAAAAAAAAAAAACTGTGCGTGAGTGTATGTATAGGTGAAAATTAGCGGTCGCTACTCGCCACGTGGCGATTAAAAAATCTGTCATCGATCGCCAAGTGAAATACACCATTTTTCATGGAAATATGCATCTCTACACTGATTACATCTAATTAGAGAACTGGTTAATTCATTTTCCTAGCAGATGCAAACAGATTTCAATGACTTAGCTGTATTTTCAATATTTCGGCTTTTTCTCATGTGCTTACTCTTTAGTTGGATTATTTTTTCAAGAAATACAGTTTTATTCTGCAAAATATATTCAGCAGCTTTGATTCATTCTACATGCATTTCAAGTAATTTATTCCTTTTTTTCCCCACCGGATACAAGCGGACTTTAAGGACATTGCAGTATCTTCAATATTTCGACTCCTGCCACATGCTCACCAGTTGGATTATTTTTCTTCAAGAGATACTATTTAATCATGCGAAATACTACTCATACTACATGCGAAAATCATACTCATACAATAGGTATAAAACTCTTATAGAAAAATATGTTTATATACAACGATTATAATTTATCTAGACGTCAAGAAAGTTTGAAACATAATAGTGGCCACTAATGAAACTGAGTCTACCGGCCACTGGCTACTAACTAAATTTCCCAGTTTTCACCTATAAGTGTATGACATCATAGCCCATAAAAGTACCGAAATAAGTATTAATCTCATGACAACGTTTCGTGATTTTTCGTTAATTGTCAAACCCGGTGCGTCTGCGGCATCTGTTTCCTAGCTTCTTTAAGAAGTAATAATAATAAATACAACTTTTGAGATAGGTTCGTTCTCAGAAAAATGCAATTCTGAATGTTTTATGGTTTATGTATATTCGGCAAATTAATTTTACATTGTGTTCTTGAATGGTAGAGGCAGTGCTGTAGTTGGGTGGGAACGCCGTTCCCAGAAATATTTGGTTTGTTACTGCAAAAAAAATAATAATAATAATAACGCGTACGAGCACAAGCCTTTTTTTTCTTCAGACTGTGAAAACTATACCCATTTCAATGTCTGAATGCGAAAGAGCATTCAGCTGTATAAATAACATCATGACCGATGCGAAAAATTCACTCCTTATCTACTCTATGAAAAGATGAGTTCCCACAAATATTTTTTTCCAACTACAGCTCTGGGTAGAGGCATAATGGCTCTCACTATGAGATGTATGTGCTAGCTATGCATCTTATAAAGACTTGTATAGTTGTCTCTGCTACAGTGAGACAATATTGCTGGATGTTTTCATCCATGTGAATAATGGTGTTTGCAGTGTTTGCTACCGGCTGAGGTGCAGTGCACCCTTGCTTATTGAAAAATTGGATAGGGCCTGGATCAATTTGGTAAACCTTTGTGAGCATCAAAGAGGAAAAAAAAAAAAAAAGGAAATATTTTTTCTATTACCATGATGTTTGATGAAGGTGTACTAAGTAAAATTTGCAGTTTCGGTCAACTTACCAACTAATATGTAGGTGGAAAACAAACAAACAAAAAAAGCAATGTTAACAGCAAAAACGCCTCCGTCTCTTTTCAAAAACAAACATTGCAATCTGTTGCCAACGAAGCGACGACTCAATACAATATTTACGTTTTCGGCCTAGCTTTCTTGCGTGTTCGTCTGCAACAATGAATACATTATGCATTTTTCGCCTTTAAAAATGTCTTGACTCCTTTTTTTTTAAATTATCAAAAGTTTCCTAGCTTTTTCTCAGACAATGCCACCATTGGCGAAGCGTAAGTCTCAAGCTGTCTGTCAACCAACCAACCAACCAATCGTCTGCAACAATGAATACATTATGCATTTTTTGCCTTTAAAAATGTCTTGACACCCCCCCCTTTTTTTTTTAAATTATCAAAAGCTGCGTAGCTATTTTCTTACATTTTAAGTTTCGCTGCGTTAATATGGGCTCGAATAAATACCGATTACAAAGCGCAATATTTCTTACGCTTTTTTGTGTATCAGGTTAGTATAATAGCAACTAGGGGAGACTGGTACACAGTGGAGCACTTTTTCAGTTATTTTTTTTTTCTCCTTAACGGACTGACCGATCTGCCTGAAAATATTTCTGAATATCCCTTGAACCTTTTTACATTCATCAAAATTTTCTCAGAATACAATTTTCAATATATTTTTCAAAAAAAAAAAAAAAAAAAAAGTATATTAGGTATTATCTGAAATACAATATAAATCTATTTTTCATTAATCTAAATCTTCTTTATTTCCCCTTTACCTCCAAAATAACATTCTAATATAAATTTGCAAGTAACATTTTAAAACAAAAAACACAAAACAAAACAAAACAAAAAATATCAAAAAATTTATTATATTTTGAAAATAATAACAGATTAATTGCAATTTAGATGAACTTATTGCTAAGATAAAAAAGAAAAAAAAATCAGCACACATAAAAATTTGCAAATGAAATTCCAAAATACTTAAAAGTAAGATTGAGTCTGGAATTTTCCTGAAATACTTTTGGGCCTAGGAGCAACATTACGGAATCATTGACATCAACAACAGATTCAACTTCAGTTTCTGGAAAAATAAACTGATTTCCATTCAATTTGCATCTGATGAATCTTACTTGAATAGAATCATCACCAATTAGGCTACAGTTAGATTTTTTAAAGGCAGCAAATACAAAACAAAATATTTCTTACTATGTTAAATAAATTGTTATTATTCTTTGTTTACTTTATTTTACAGTTAAACAACTACTTTAAAATAATATTTCTTTATAGAAAATAAGCAATAATTAAATATTTTGAACATTCTGTATTACAGGAGCAGAATGGATTGCAGACCACTGTGCCCCAGCAGTGGGTGGTCCACTGTGCCCCATGTTGATAAATAATCATATTAATATTGTTTATAGCTTTCTTTTAAATATATTATCTTTAAAGTTAAATAAAAACAAGTATCTTACCTTTGTAAAATAGCTGTTTTATGTTATTTATCTACAACTTTTAATTACTAAAATAAAAAAATATGATGATGAAAAATTTTACTTTTAGAAGCTCAAAACAACCAACCAGAATAAAATGGTTCACTCTGATCTAAACATGTTCACTGAAGGCTATAAATAATTAATCCAGTGCTGTTGTCTATTAGGACAGAAGATAAGCTTAAAAAAATTTAAATAAATAAAATATTAGGGGGTGGTCCACTGTGTCCATAGATCTAATGTGTACCAGTCTCCCCTATCTCATTCTGGAGAAAAGCACTTCTAGATGAGGAATCTCAAGCTTATATATTTTTTTCTTTTATAGGCATTACTGCAACATCTGTGCAGATGCGTGTTGTGAAAGAACTAGCAAATTATGGGTAAATGTTGAAAATTATTTTTATAATTTTTTATTTAGGAAGAGTTCTGTATCCTGTGTTGTTTGGCACAATTTGCGAAAAAATCCAAAATGGCACCAAAGTGCAGTTTTAGCATCGTACCAAATTTTTCAAGGGGGCGGAAAAACATGTTGACCAAGTTAATCATATATGACATGCATAAAATGTATGATGTATAAGACGTAAATATTATGTACATGTAACATATATGGTGTACACAGCATACATATAATTTATATATAAGCTTTGCAAGGACTTTGGCAAAACTGTAACTGTAACCTTTGTGTAATCATAATTGGAAGGTGAGGAGGGCATTATGACAAAGCAGTACAAAAATAACTTTAGTTGGTTAAAATATTTGCACCCTCTGAAAATCTAATATCTGCCCTTTTCTCTGTTTCAGCTAAACCTTGATAGATATACAGTAGGTACATTTGACATCGTAATGAACTATTTTAAAGCATGTATTCATCATGAAGCAATGAAACTTTTGCAAGACTGGCACAGAAAGTATAGGTGAAAACTGGGAAATCGGGTTAGTTGCCAGTGGCTGGTAGACTCGGTTTCATTAGTCACCACTTTTTAAAGTGGCTGACTATAATATTTGAAATTTTCTTGACATCTAGATAAGGTATAATCATCGTATATAAACATATTTTTGTATAAATCAGAGTTTTATATCAGCCAAATATTCATGATAAAAATAGGGAAGAAGTCAAAATTCAGGGAAATTTCCTTAAAATCAGAAAGTCTATTATCACATTAATTTTTTTAGAATATGTTCATGGATTATTTGTCAGGGGTGGTTGTGTTCCTGTTATATACCGGAATTCTGGTATTTTTTTCTTTTTTAATTCCAGAATGCCTTTTTTTTCCATATAGATTGGTCGTGGGGAAAAAAAATCTCGAAATTCGTCAGTTGGTCAAAAAAAAAAACCCCGTAAATTTCGTCATTCAATCACGGAAAGAATATCGCAATGTTTGTCAATCAGTTGTGGGCGAATATAGCTAAATTTGTTAATCAATCGCGTGAAAAAAAATCAGGAAATTCTTTAGTCGGTCACATGAAAAAACCCTGCGAATTTCGCTAATTTATTAAGCTGCAGGGAAAAAACACATAAATTTGCCGATTGGTCGCAAGAAAAACTGCACAATTAGCGAATTTGTAGAAGGAAAAAAATCGAGAAATTCGTCAATTGGTTAGCAGGGAAAATTTGAGAAATTTGTCAGCTGATCATAAGAAAAAAAATTCGAAATTCTTCTGTCGTTCACAAGGTGAAACTTGTCAGTTGATCATTGAAAAAAATTGTACAATTCGTTGATCGATCGTGGAACAAACCTGTGAAATTCACCAGTTGGTCACGTGAAATTATCGCGAAATTCGTCAGACGAAGAAAATCGTGCTATTCGTCAATCAATCGGGGGGGAGGATCGCGAAATTCTTAACACGTTCTTGGGGAAAAAATCGCAAAATGTGTCAGTCACTCAAGAATTGCAATAGAATGTGTTACTGGAAAGTGCCCGCATGGGGGTGGCGATCAATGACAATTTTTTAATCGCCACTTTTACAACTTTAATCGCCACATGGCGAGTTGCGACTGCTAATTTTCACTTATAATAGAAAGAGACCAGAAAATTGCAAATAAAGTTAATAATGGATGATGTAATATGTAAAGCATTTCCATAATTAACAATTCGAAAAGGCACTTACAGTGTTCATTTATACAATATACCTTTATATTTTCAAGTTTTTCACAAGATTAAAAAATGACATTTAAGTAACATATGCAAACATTGCTAAACATAAAAGATCTAATATCTCAATCTCCTAAACTAATTCCCTGATTTTATTCTGCATTTTTAAACTGGGATTTACAGAATATCAGAGTTAGCCTTGTAATAATTAAGAAAATTTGGAATTTATAAAATGACAATTTGAATATGTGACAGTGTAAAACTTGTAGTTTTATTAGAGATTTTTAAATTTCTTATCAACTTTTTAGTTATTTTGGTCCCAATCCTGGTGAAAATGAAATTAATCAACCCTTATCTACTGTACCACCTGCAAACTTTAGTGGACCTCCTCTACTCAGAAGATTGATTGGAAAGTGCTTTAATTTTACTCAAGAACAGTATGTATATTCTTAAATCTTTTGTTTTTAATTAATTTAATTTGTATGTATTAATTGTGGATATACATAAATAGTATGTATTCATTAACATTACAGTTTTTAGTGTCTATATATAAAAATACTTAATATTTATGTAATTTTGAATAATTCTAAAGAAAAATTAAAAGGCTTTATAACATGATCCACTGTCAATTTGCTTATCTTAGCTAGTGTGATTGTTTGATGAAATGGAGTGCATTTTATGCTAACCTTTTAATAGTATCCACATTTATTTTAAATCTTATTGTTACCACTGTTATAAATAATAATCACTGGCAAACACAACTATGGAAGATTGGCCCTATAAACAGGGCTTAATTTGTGCCAGAGCCCACGGTACTTCTCTGTTTTCAGTAAATATTTAAATATTGGCCATAATTCACCGGAGCTCATAAACACTACACTCCACAGTGTAATAAATCCACAGTGCTCCACAACACACAGTGCAATAACGCTTCTGAAAAACGAATCCTAAATTACCCTTTCCTTTCCCTCCCATCTCCAATCTTTTACCTTCTTTTGTATCAAAACACTTATAAGTGATGTAATGTGTCGCTCACGTAAGAGATGGAGATGAAACAGGCTCGATTTTTATATCAGTCTTCGGGTTTGGGCAGGATCGAGCTCAATCTGTCTTAAATTCAAAATTTTATTTTATTTCCATTTCAAATCATTTTAATGCTATTTTGATTGAAATAAAGAGTAAACAGAAATAGTCTTTTTCTATTTTGCATAACTGCGAACTAATCATTTTTTGTGTTAACACTATTTCCGATTCCTAATCCTGAGCTTATTGAATCACAGAATTCTGCGATCAATTAACATTAAGATTAGGCAAAGGTTTCTATTTGGAAGTAGTAATAACTAAAAAGTGGAATGGTTGATAGCTAAGTATACGTAGATAGATGTATTTATTTATTTTATTTTGCTAAATAAAAAAACAATCTTTGAATTTTGAAAATAATGTATGAAATATAAGCATTTGGGATGATGACAGAGGAAGGGGAGTGAGGGGTACGCTACGGGTGTTGGTACTGCAGAATATTAGGGCTTCGGTACTTTTTTTTTTTTTTTAGAAATTAAGCCCTGCCTATAAAATGAAGTTTTCAAACATGGGTGTAAATATTAAAGTGTTATTTATTGTTATTATTTATCTTTCAGCTATAAATTATATCTAATTTAAATTTTTATCCAGGAAAATGTACTTTATAGTTTGAAAAGTTGGAACATACTTATATCATTATTCTGGAAATTAAACGCTATACTACTTTCTATTGGAAAAAGGTCAAAATAGAGTAAAATGTAATACTTGACAAATTTCTGTTCAAAAAGCAACAATCAATTTTTACATATTACAGTAGACTCCCTCAAATCCTCACAGCTTGTGTGGATTTTAGAATTTTGCAGATTTCGGGTCACTGTTTTGTTTACATTTTTGAAACACTCATTTGAATGCACTCAAAATTTAAATGAATGCTTACGATATAATATTAAAATAATTAAGGAAAATAATAAAAATTAAGAAATTTCAAAAAATGATTAAAATATTAAAATTAAAGGTCCGATAAATAATTAATAATGCTTGACTAAATATGTATAATAATGATGAGATAAATTTTTCTTGAATTATTCAATGAAACTCACCTCATATACATAATAATTTACATCAAACCTATAAAATAACGAAATTTTATTTCATGTTTAGCCAGTGGTGACCATCCCCCCCCCCCCAAACCCAATGACGCAAATTCCCCCCCCCCCCCCCCCCAAAAAAAAATCTTCATACATTAACATTGACCCCCCCCCCTCCCCTAAACAGAACATCAGTTGTAAAATATATTCTATTGATAATTTAATTATAGTATTCTTATGTACTATCACACAAACATGAAATAAAAGTTTTAACAGCGTAATAAATAATGAAGATATATATTTTATTATTAGCAATCTGATTGTTTCCACATTTATAAGTCCTGACTGACAAGCCCGTGTTAATACATTCACTAAGTCCTAGTTTTCACTGCAATAAAAGCATTATTTCAATATAATTCTAAAGCTATAATGCAATATTAATGACTGAAGTAATGATTAATACTCTTAATGACTACATTCATATACGTAATCATTTTTTTTAATGTTAGAAAAATCAATTCTTTTTTACATTTAACATAAAATACAGAGAAAACAACATTACAGTTTTACCCATTTGCTCGTTAGCTGGAGGATATAGAAATTTAAATTTGTCCCAACATCAGTGCTTGTGCCTTTCTTTCCACAGGACATGAGGATCACTCTTCTAAGGCAGTACATACTTGTTTCTCGAGATCAGTATGATAGCTTGCTATATTACACTTAATGTTTCATTTTTAAATAATTTAATAACAAATAAATACAATATAAAATACACAATATACAATATATATAGAAAATTTTTTGATCAACAAATTTTAATCTACACATATTATAAAAAATATAAAATATGTCCCTTCTAAGCATTGACTAATAGATGATTTCTGAACCATTAGCCTTTGATAAACAGTTTCAATTTCAAAAATATTTAAAATTAGCTGAAGGATTATGTTATATGCCTTTTGGGTAAAAAGAATGCATTTTTACGTTAGACGTTGGCTTTGGGAGACGTTACAAAGTTAACTTTTTATACGTCCCTGGGTTCTATAAGTTATATTTAGTGAAACAGTCCTCATGCTCTGACTTGCGGGAGAAAAAATCATTTTAGTATGACCAAAAGTTACCGAGTTTCAAATCTGGAAAAATTTGGCACTTAACACAGTGCCTGAAATAATGTACGACTTCGATATAACCGCACATCACTTCGGGCACCATGTTAAAAGCCAAAAATTTTCAAATTTTAAACTCTTATACATGGTGAGTTATGGTTGTACAAAAATGATTTTTTTTTTCATTTTATATATCAGAGCTTCAGGATTGTTTTAACAAATATAACTTATAGGCAGGGGCGCCATTTCAGAACTTTCTTGGGGGCGAGGGGGGGGGGAGTTTTTTTTAAGGTAGTGGCATAACCAAGTGTGGAGTTCGGTTGGCTGCACCCCCCTCCTCCCGCAATCTCTCTGAACGAGAAACATTTACTGAATCATATATACAGAGACAGCAATATTTCTAATACGGAATCTCAATTGACCTCTGAAAAATTCCGTTTTAGACAGGTTTTCGTCTTAGCAAGTAGAATTTAAAAATATTATGAAAGTTTTCAGTTATAGACAGGTGCCGTTTTTTTTCAGGTATTCTTTAAGACTGTTAAACCCTCCATTCTATAAAGCATTTGTGAAGAGCATAAGTGTATTATAGTGAAATGTGTCTAAACAAAACCTGTCTATAACATAATTCTTTCTCAAACAGGCAAAAAAAGTCAAGTTTTGACGAAAAAAATGCCATACAATTATACTTACTAAGATGAAGATCTGTCTAAAATGGAGCTTTTTTACAGTCTTTTTCAACTCCTTCTTTGCAGGTTTTACTGCAGGGGTGCCATTTCAAGAGTTTCTTGGGGAAGGGGGGGGAGGGACAAAGTTTTTTTAGAGACAGGAGTTGAAATATCGTGCAGGGTTGCCCAAATCATGCACAAAATAGAAATAGGCCCCCACAATAAAAAATGCAGTGTGAGATTTTGCCTTCTTATCTTAACTTCTTTCACAAACATGTGATACTTGACCGAATATATTTTTAATTTTAGTGGTAGTCCGCTAATTTTTTTCTTTTTTTTTACACAAAAGCAATTCGTCAACCGATCGCAGTAAACATTGCAAATTTTATGAATTGGAATTAGAAAAAATAGTTAATTTGACAAAATTGGTCTCGGAAAAAATCGTTGATTTTTTCAAATGACCGTGGAAATATATTGTGAATTTCACCAAAGATCACTAATCAAATAGAGATTTTCGTCAATCAGCCACAGAAAAAAATCGCGAATTTAGTATAACTATTGCGGAAAAATATCACGAAATTCGTCAAAAGATTGAACAAAAAAAAAATCACGAATTTAGTCAAAGATTGTGCAAAAAAATCTACTTTTGTCAGTTGGTTGCGGAAAATGACTTCCGAATTTCAACAAACGATCGTAGAAAAGAGTCCCGAATTGTGTTAAAAGATTGCGAAAACAAATAGCGAATTTCATCGATCAGTTGCCAAAGAAAAAATGTGAATTTCGACAAATGGTGGAAAAAAATTTGCCAACGATCGGAATTTCGTCAAAGATTGCGCAAAAAATATGTCGCAGTGGACTATTTTTTATTCTATTAGTTCGACTTTTTGAAATATGTCATACACTTATATTAGGATATTTTCAAAAGAAATCTGTCATAAGGAATTTTTTGGAAATTGTAGAACGATTGAATGCAAAATTAGTAGTCAATCCTGGCCCGTTATCAAAGGGTTAATTGTTTCGGGTTCAAGTTAGGTTTTCACTATTTTGAGTCAGGTTCGTGTTGTCCGAGTTTTCAAAGAAATCCTTAATATTTTCAGATGAAAAAAATAATTTTTCTACATAAAAGATAAAATTGTTATTAGTGATATAATTGTAGTCTACTTTTCCAAATCATATTGAAATATAGATTAATTTTCTTTCATTTTGGGGTGGGGTTGCGGTCAATGAAAAATTTTTGGACGTTTCCGGGTTTACTGGAAATTACAGTCCTGCATCGGCTACCTGAAATGCATTTCGTTTTGGGTTTGGTTGATTCAATTTTTTTTTTTTTTTTGCGGGTCGAGTAAACTTTATACGTTTCAGGTTATGCTTTGACTCTTTCGAATCGGGTTCTTTTCGAACCGATTATACAAAAGGAGGTTCTGAATAATTTTCAAATGAAAAAAATATAGTATATTTGACTATTAATGGGTGTATATATGTGATTTTTTTTGTACATAAGCGGTAAACTTGTAGATTACTTTTCCATAAATGTATTAAAATATACATTCATTTTCTTTCACTTCGGGTTCAGGTATGAATATTTCGGATTCAGCTTGAAGTACTCTGTCGGGTTAAAGTTAGGATTCGGGTCGGTTACAACCAAATCTGGACCTCTGGTGTCAGGCTCTGGAGATTTTTAAGAGCATACTTTATATATAATATAATTTAATAAAGCAAATGATTTAATAGCATTATAACGATTGGAATAAATATAATGTGACACTAATAAAACAAAATTAACTAATCATATAATTAGGAAATTGAACACACCTCCCCCATCCACCCACGTCCAAAAAAAAAAATTCCCCTTAAATTTTTGCCTAAAGAAAAAATTTATCACTAAAATTCTAGCCCTGGGGGTGACGAGTTTTCTTTTAATCATGCTTTACACAGCTCAGAAACAATTCATAGAGTTTTTTCTCTCATATATTTCTAAAACTAGTCAAAATACTCATTAATGATAAATGTCTCACTTATAGAATGTTGCAATAGCAAAGCTTTAGAAAACATTTCAATGTTTAAAGTGTTTATTAAATATTTATTACTTTCTTCTATTTTTACAAGAAAAAGGTATTGGATTTATGAAACTTTACCACTTCTGGTTTTTGCCGGATTTATACGTTTTAGAAGGTCCTGAACACAATTGGACTATTTTTAGAAAATGTCTGTCTGAGAGTCTTGTAGAAAGAATTTTACTGTGGATTTTTAATTGTTGGCAACTGCTATAACGAAAAATGTTTAAATTTAATAAGAAAAGTCTGTTAGATTTTTGGTTTTTTATCTCTATATTAAAATAATACGATTTTTTCAAATTTTATGATTTTGAGCTTCATAGCAGGTATTCATCTATAAGTGCACAAAATTTCATGCGGGTGTCTCAGCGTCTGTATGTGACAAAAATTTTGTGGGTGCTGTATCTCAAGGACTAATGCACGGAATTTGATAAAACTTTATATTCAGTTAGACATAGAACATAGATATAAGTGCGTGGTGATTAGGTTTTGGTGTAAATCGCCCAACAGATGGTGCTGCTATGCTACATTTTTCATGATTGTTATTGTTACGATAGCTATATCTCAAGAACTAATGCATATAATTTAATAAAACTTTAGATTCAGTTAGACCTTAATATAAATTGGTGTTTTTGGTGTATGTGAAACCTGTATGAGATAGAAGAAAGTTTTGGGATTGGCACATCAGACTAGTTTTTTTTTATTGTAATCAAATCTTTGAAATCTGACATTATTTTAGGTTTTGATTTTTTGTCTAACCTGTCAAAATAAAGTCATGTTTTTTATAAAGTAAAAATTTACCGGTCTATTTTTCTCATTTTTTCGAATATCTCAACTGGTCCAATAGCGGGCGAAGCCCGCTATTATACTCTGTCATAATAATATCTATCATGTGGACTAAATGCGATATTAAAAAAAATCTATTTCAAAATTAAACATGTTGTATAGAGACCTTCAAAATGTTAAAATATGCCAATATTTTCATAATTCGGTTTTTATCATGATTCAATATGTTCCTCAAACTTATATATTTACTATTCTCTATTACGCATATTGATACTCTCTTTGTATTATTCTCAAACATTTGAAAAATCCATTATGACGTCAGATTAATTTTATTTTTAATTCTCTAATGATGTCATATTAAGCTGCTTTCTGTATTTACACATACTCATACTTTATGTATTATTGAAAAATGTTTGAAAATTTCCATTTTATTACCAATATGACTTCATATTAACTTTTTTTTTTCAATTGGTGAAACTTTTTATTTCATTTTCATTTTTCACGTGGAAATATTTCAATAGAAAATGAATTATTGTAGAAAGAATTTTACTGTAGATTTTTAATTGTTGGCAACTGCTATAACGAAAAATGTTTAAATTTAATAAGAAAAGTCTGTTAGATTTTTTGTTTTTTATCTCTATATTAAAATAATACGATTTTTTCAAATTTTATGATTTTGAGCTTCATAGCAGTTATTCAGCTATAAGTGCACAAAATTTCATGCCTGTAAGTTAAATAGTTTCTGAGAACCGGCTCTGTGATGGACAGACAACAAAGCAGGGATAATAGGGTATTGTGAGATGAACGAAACCCTAAAAAGAATGATACATTAGAATTCAAATTATCAACAAACAGAACTTAAATATCTGGGATAATATTTTTTGGAAACTTTTATGAGTTGAAGTAAAATATCAAGATGTTAAATTTTCATTTAGACTAAGTTTTTTTTTTTTCTGACTGTTGTAGTTGTGGCAAAAGAATTTATGATTTCCTCATTACTAATTTTGGTAAAAACATCACTTTCAGTAGAAAGAAGCATCAAGTTAGAAATTCAAACATCCCCCCTGCAAGATTGCCTATTTTGCCCCCTGCCTATTTTTTACAATTTTTACACGACTCATAGGTCTTTCTGCAGAACAGCTTGTAACTGCGAGGGATAGTAGGATTCTGTAAAATATATTCAAATTATTGAATCCAGAGAAATTGTTCAAACAACGATAGGGTTTTAAAAATCCCTTTGTAATCTACATGTCTTTAACCTTCATTGCTGATGTTTCTTCATCTTCTTTTATCACATCTTGTGGTCCTAATTGGTTTTCAGCATGTTTTAAACATTTTCCTACCTGTATTCCAAGTATTTTTTTATTACTGCTCCTTCAAAGATAGCAAAATGCAGAATGGGTTCTTATTGCCCTTATCTAGAATTTAAAGATTGGAAAAAATAGGAACATTTCTGGAAATTGAATGTTGAAAAAAAGTTAAAAGTCATATTAAAAAAAAATCAAAAAAATTTTTAATAGTGAAAAAAAAAGGAAATATTAAAAATTTAAAAATCCCTCCCAATGTACTTTTTCTCTAAATCCCCCTACCCCCCAAAAAAATGAATTGTATGATGCACTTTGTGTCACCAAACCCCTCTCTGGGCACCCTGTGTTTAGCCAGATTTAATAACCAAAAAATGTTGATTAAATACATAAATGTATTTGATAAAAATATCACGATCACCACTGATATCAGTGCTATCTTGAATTTGTTCAGAAATTATTTTTTATAATTCCCTTGCTTCTTGTATTAACCAAGTTCGACTGTATTTACGGGTACATTTCTTTAATGTAAATGTATTCATAAGCATATTTTTAAGCATATAAAATACGTTAATATCTCTACAATAAGAAAAAATATAGATGTTATGGCCAAAGCTGAGAGTTTGGGCAGTTTGCGAGTTAGTTGGTTGAGATCCCTGGCTAAAGTCTGATGTACATGAAATGAAGTGTATTTCAAGCTTTTTTCAGCCAATTCCCTTAAGTGGCCGGAAATCCCTGATCAATATACGAAGTGGTGATCCAAGGCTCTCTGGTAGGTGGCACTGCCGTGCATATGATAGGGAGGAAAATTCCATGCTGTGACAAGAAAATTTCATTAAAAACATTTAAAATAAAAATAAAACAATTTTTTAAAAATCTAGTCCAGTCTCATTTGCAAATGAAAAGCTTTCATTTAAAAAAAGAAATGTTAAAATTGGTTTGATACAAATCACAGCGTCCAACTATATAGTGTAGATTGTGAAAATCAGCTCATGTGTTTTTTCTTTCAACTTTACCCGATTGGCCTCTACTGTTTCACAAACTGGCCAGCCAGATCCGGAATTGGCTAGTCAATTTACAGCAAAATTAGCCAATTTCAGGATTTGTCTGTAACATATGCATGTATCAATATTGTCATTTCTTTTATTATAGCAATATGTGGTAATGGCATCTCGCACAGAAAATAAAACGCATTTGAATAAGATAGCAACTGAGTTAGCCTTTTGCTCAGCATTATAGAACGCATCTGCTGTTCTGGGATTCTTGATTCAATCCTTGCCAATTTCTGACCTGTAACAAATAACCTTCACCAGCATCATCATCTCCTCTCAGGATGAACAGATGACAGTACTGAAAACATCCCCAACTCATGAAATGCTCATAGCGGAAAGCTTATCACACCACATCTCTGATCCACACATGCATACAATAGCATCACCTTGGCAACTACCACACAATATGAGTGAACATTGCTCATCCAACATAAATCCCTTGCTCCTCCAACATTTTCCTCACTGTGGGTGGAGTACTATGGTGATACCATTTCTCATGGGCAGTATAAAACATTTGTATCAGAGAGCAACTGAGATAAACTTCTGCTTAACGGTGCAGTGTTCATCTGCTGTTCGCAGTCTGGTTCAATCCTTGGCAATGCTGCTTACATTTTCTTCAAATTTTTAAATATTGAAATTTATATTTTGCTTGGTAACAGAGCTGGCTATACAAGAGATGGGGCAAATACAATCTAGACCTTAGGCTTATACCCCCCTCCCAACCTTACACAGAGAGAAAGACTTTAAAACTCCCTTTTCTGTACATTTGAATAAAAAGAAAGACCTCCAAAAATTTTTACGACTGTTCTCCTTACTTATAAGTGCCCCTAAAAAGACTAAAATACTTTTTTTCAACCTTTGATAAAAAAATTTCTCACACTTATAAAAAGTTAAAGGCTGATATTTCTAGGGAACTTACAAATATTGGCTGATTACAATTACATTATACATTATATTTATTAGCGACAAAGTCCTATTACTTTCACCCTAGACTATTCTGTTGTCCACTTAATATTAGAAATGTATTCCAAAAACAAGTACGATATTCAGATGTCATAAGAATGGTAACAACAACCTTTGGGCTTTTTCTTTCAATTTTATTGCTCATATGTTTACTTCTAAATATTGCATTATTTCAATTCTTACTTCATTGAATAGATTTAAAAAAAATGTGTTTCCAAATGAAATCTGTTTGGAAACTGAAGTTCAATTCATTGATTTTTTGTAGCTTTTGAAATAATTGTTTAGCACAATTTTTTTTTTACAAATTTTGAGCATGATTTGTTTTTAACTATCTCAATGATGAACATTTGTTTGATACAATAATGTAAAGTAAATTACTAAAGTGAAGTTACCATAATTGGCAATTGATTGCCCTTCCTCTTTTCATTTTATTATTACCAGCAGGGAAGACCAAGCTACGCTTGGTTAAAATTAACTTTGCCTTCAAATCGATATAACAATAAATTCTCGCTGTATTATTGCTATAAAATATACTGTGTACATATTTCTAAATTTTATATTACTTACATATTTACAACGAAAGGACATCCTTCCAAGCTACATCCTTAGCTTGTCACACGCTTTCTTTTGATCGAAGGATTTTTAGGTCTGAATGCCTTTTTACATGCGAGAAAGCAACATACAGCATTCCATGCATAAAAGACTATGGGCTCTGATTGGTTGAATTATGTATTTCGGCTCTTATTGGAAATTTCTAGAAAATTCCTTCAGATTCTCAAAGCCAAACTTTTCGCCAAATGTAAGTCACAAACTTGGCATCTTTCATTCTGTGCCAAGCATGTGTTTTGGCATTGGTAATCTAGTCAATTTTGCCACCAAATCTTGCCAATGTTGCCAACATCTTGTCAAATATCACCAAATTTGGTGAAATGTTGCCAATTTTGTTTACTTCCAACTGTTCAACAACTTAATAACTGTTTCAACCTCCATTCCCATTGAAATGCAATGCCCCATAGTGACTCCAAAATGATCCACTAATCAAATTTTCTCAACATGTGACCTAGTGCAATGGTCTTCTCATACCTCAAAATGGTAGGATACAAAATTTCGTCAAAATCGTTAGAGCCATTTTTAGATAAAATTAGCTTGTCCGTAGTAATCCCCCAAAATGATCCACTAATTGAATTTTCCCTCCTACCGCAGTCATTAGAGCTGTTTTTTAGATAAAATTATCTTGACTTAAAAATGACCCACTAACTGAATTATCCAGAACATGTGACCTATAATCCAATGGCCTTCTCATACCCCAAAATGGTAGGATACAAAATTTAGTCAAAGTTGTTAGAGCCACTGTTTAGATAAAATTTGCACATCTACACACACACAACATTTGCTCGTATTATAATGAATGATTATTATTAGATTGATTTTCTGTAATTAGGTCTACTTTCCCACATTACCATCATGGCAATAATATCCATTAAAGTGAATGTGATCATAGATGTATACCATTAGAGGTTTTAAAAAACATTCTGGCACTAAATCCGGTTTGCTCCATTACACTATTTAGTTATGATCTTGATTACAGATTAGCCATAAGATATTACACTTTGGTGCTAAAGGGAAATCTGTCAGGAAAAAGACAGATTTTCATTTTATGTTGAACACAAAATTGATATCAAGTGAAGTTGAATTCATTAAAAAATGTGTTGCATCACAATTGTTATTTTAATTTTTAATTTGCTCATTCTTATTTTTTCTTTCAGATATCGCTACACATTTTGCCCATTCCAGAACTTTACACAGTATGAATTATCTTCAAGATGGAATGCATACCATGGCATTCTTGGGTAATTCTTTCTTTCTTTTTTTTTTTTTTTTAAATTGTACAAATAAAAAATTATTTCTGTACACAGTGGCCATAATTAAATTGACAGTACTCAGCATGATCTAATTGCATGAATAGAGCCAAATTTTACAGGATGATTAAACAAGACTAGGGACGAAGGATTCTGTGAAAAAAATTGGTTCCAAAGAGTCACTGCTAGAAGGGTGGTGCTTTTTTTTTTTCAGAATCTTTTGTTTCTTCTCTTGTTTAATCATTCTACAAAATTTGGCTCTATTCTCGTAATTAGACTATGCTACAGAACATGCTGAGTATACTGTCAGGTTAATTATGGTCACCTTCTATGTTGAAGAATTAATAAAATCAAGAACTTCTCTTGTTAACCTTTGTTAAGATGTCTTTAACAACCTGATTCTCAATTCTTTTGCTTAAAGGTAGTGATGTCCCTAGGTTTTTGAAATTCTGGATCCCTAAAACACAAATACTTACCAAAAAAAAAAAAAAAAAGTTTCCATTTTATAAATGTGGGTTTTCTTTTTAAAAATAAAACAGATTCAATATATATATATTTAATGCAAAATATGCCTTCTTTTGCAATTTTTCAAGGGAAAAGTTATCCTGAAAGAGCCATCATATATTTTTATCCCTTTTCCATTTTTTTTAATTGCTTAAATGATGCATTGTAATTCATCCCTGCATTTAAAATAACAATTTTTATATTCCTATTCCTAAATAAAAACAGGGTTTAAGTAGAGAGGTGAAATTTTGTTATGCCTTTTTTTGCTGGTGGGTTGTATGTACTATTTTTTGTTTTTTTAGCTATTGCAGATGGATAATTACTTATTTTTTGCATTTCTTATTGTTTTGATATTTCTTTTTTAGGCTTAATGCTGACAATATTTCACGAAATAACCTATCTTTACTATGAATTATACTTATGATGCTCCTCTGACGAATCCATAAATTATTCATAGTTTTTCACATTTGTACTTTCATCTTATTGGGTTTAATTTTGTAGTGTCCTTTTATTTGATTTTAATAGTGTCTCTTCCTTTGATTTTAACACATGTGATTTCATTTTAAATATATATATCAGGGTTGTAGTGGGCAGCTGCCCGGGTACCCGCCCGGGCTGGGTTTTTAAAAAATATATTTCTGGAAAGGAACAAATGGTGTATTTGTTAACAGTTTATGGTTATTTTGTTTTATTTATTCTCTTCTTTGAATCTTAGAAAATATGTTTGTACTAATTTACTTGCACTTTTAGATTGGGAACCCTGTAATTTTAAAACGTTTTAGATTTTAATTTAAAATGTAAATTTAAGCTTTTCAGTTAGCTTCAAGAGTATTATATTTACTAAACTTATTATATTTGTTAAATTAATTAGAATAGTATATGCAAAGAAAATATTTTATTCATAGTTATAAAAATAAAATTTAGTTACAGAAAATATTTTATTCATAGTTATAATAAAACAAATTAGTTATAGAATTACCATTAAAAAACATTTTATAATATATTGCAATGCCATTAACCAATCAGAGAGCTGTTTTGGAATTTTAAATACAAGTAATAACAATGAGCAGTGATGATAATCCTTCTACAGATTGCATCATTTTTTAGTTGTTTTTTATTGAATAGTGAAGGCAAAATGTAAATGTTTAAAACTAAACTTAACAAATGATCATTTGCAATATTTAGTCTTATTGCATCAGCCTATTAAAAATTAAAGTAATCTACTTTGTGTTTGTGATATATATACATATATATATCATATTTATAATTATTTATAATGGATATAATATTTTTTTAAAAATTAAAATAAGAATAGCCTATTAAGGATAGTTGTGCACAGCTACTGTTTTAATTCAAAAAGAAATGCATTTAGGCTAAGGCAAAATGGAGGTCACATGGTAATATTAGGTGAAGTTTTTGAATAGGAATAATTTCTTCTAAATGAATTGTATTAAAAACTAAAAATTTAACCATATATGAATAGATTATACATACATATAAGACAAATTTTTGTTGTAAGATATTTTCTTTTATCAACATTTGCTAATCTTATGATAATTTCAAAGGAGTAATTTTTTTTAAAGTTATATTTATATTTTATTATTAAATAACATGCAATTGATAGCTTTGCAATTTAAAATTTGTTTGTTATTTAAATTAAAGGAATCATATATGTATAAGAAATATTTTAAGAAAAATATTGAGATCATTATTAAGACTATGAAGTCATTGCCATCTATTAGACTATGAAGTGTTCACAAAGATTGTATTTGAGATCAGGATTGCTACTTATTTCGACAATCAAATTCCTTCTGCTTTCCTGAGCAAAAAATTTAATTTGCCCTGAATAATTCCTCTGAGAATTTTCAAAATTTCAATGGATAAATTTTGCATACCAAAATTTAGTAAAATTCTTTGTTTTTTAATACTCATTTTTAAATTCCCCCAGTTTTCCCTATACAGTAGCAACCCTGAAGATTATTATTTGTGAGGAAGGTAGAATCATAGTCCACATTTTGGCATTTTAACCCAATTTATCCGGGGAAAATTGCCCATTTAACTTGGGGTTTTTAATAAAACTCGCCCGGGCTGGGTTTTTTATAAAAAACCCGGGTTTTTTACAACCCTGATATATATATATATATATATATATATATAATGCAAATGAGAATTCCTTTTTGTTTATTGTTCTAATTAAGTTGTTATTTTTAGGTGTGTTCGTAATTATGTAAATACGTAGCACCTATAGTCATCGTCTGGTCCGTCCGTCTCTCTGCATATAACAGCGCAAAAACTACCCAACAGAATAGTTTGAAATTTAATGTATAGAATCGTTACAGAATTTTGTCGAGTTATTTCAAATTTTATGAAAATTGAATCAAAACTTTAAAAGAGTATTAATAAAAGTTTTCTTCATTCTATTAAATCCTATCCTACTAATAAAAGTGCAAGTTATGTGACTGAAGAACATTAATACAGGCTGACCATTTCTTTTTTCATATGCCAGGTGGCCATTTTTATTCAAAATTATTTTTTCGAATCAAATTGCATAAAAGTGACATTTGTAGAAAGATTGTTCAAAAAAATTGTTTGCTTGAGAGATGAGTTACATTGAAATGTATAGATTCTGAGATAACTTCAGTTAAAATTAGGTTAACAACCTAATATTTATCCCAATATCCATTAAAGTAAATAAACACAAGAGATTCGATCATCGTGAATCATAGAAATATTAAACCATGGAGGTAATCCTTCGCAAAGCAAGATCGCCATGGTGAATTTTGAGGCGCTATCTGGTGTCGAAAAAAAATTTGCATCTATAAACATGGCATATGTTATAAGAGAAAAGAAAGGCATGCTCATTTTGCTCATAACAGATGATATAATTCATTTCATTGAAAAAATAACAATGATTTTTTTTTACATTGTAAAACTAGTTATAGTAAGAATGCACCTCATTTGTCACATGTAACGTACAATTTCCAACTTGTTCATTTTTGAAAAGTAATTTAAATTTGTGTTGTATGCAACATTAGATGCCTAAAATCTATTCTGCATTAGCTAACTAAATCGCACTAGTAAAGTGTAAAACTTTTTCAAACAGTTTTTGTTGTTGTTATCAGTGCATTATTTTTTTTCCAGTCTTCCATTGAGGTAATTCAGGCCACTCGTTATGATGATAATTTCTTTCTATATGAAAAGCTTTCTCTGTCACTTTTTCTGTTCTATGATTTTTCATTTAAAATATACATTTGAAAAACATGAATAAGTTCAAATTTAAAGTATATTTTCAAATAAATATATTCTATCATCATACTCAGAAAAGTACTATTCTGTTCAGAAATAGCAATAATATAAATTGGTTGATTAATTATTTTTTTCTAATACTACTTTCTTTTACTTTTTCTTTGGCATACATTTTTTTTTCTGGATTTCAATTTTCTTTTTAAATTTGACATGCATGTGAACAGGAAAGGGGTAGGCTGTCTATGTGCATGCACACAAGCAATCTTTTCAATATACATGCAATTTATATACCTAAGACATTTGTCGTTATTAATGCATACCAACAAAAGTAATTTATCTAATGTGTGTAATTAAAAGCCATTCTTTTAGCACAAACATAAGCAAACATAACAGTTGTTTTCATAGCTGTTTATATCATTTGACAATGTCTCATTTTCTTAAGACCAAATTGTGATGAGATTTTTTTAAAAAAGCACCAATTTCCCTACAGCAAAAAAATACCAAGTACTCTCCCATTTTCATTGCAGAATTTGG
The DNA here is from genome assembly GCA_963931845.1 of Maratus michaelseni. Classification (NCBI taxonomy): domain Eukaryota; kingdom Metazoa; phylum Arthropoda; class Arachnida; order Araneae; family Salticidae; genus Maratus; species Maratus michaelseni. The sequence continues at coordinate 28,404,275 of OZ007588.1, read as the reverse complement.
AGCCACTGGAATATTACAAATAACACGTTTCATGCAATGGTGTACACTCGTGGAGATCGCTGTGGGGATATCGAAAGAAAGGTTCATGTAGGTATATTTTATATTTTCCTTTTTTCTTTAAATTCTGATTACATCATTTCTCCTTATAAAGTACGGGGTATTTAGAAAGTCTCAGTCCACCTATCATTTTACCTGCTTCAGATTTTCAAAATTGATATAATGCGAAATGCTTCTGTTAGCCAGGCACTGAACTGTTCCCAATGCTGTATGAGATGGCACTGATCTCCTCTGGGCTTAATGAATGACACTCCTCACTTGCCAAATGGCAAGTAATAAAATTCTCAGTATGGCTGGTAAAATTTTACCCATACTAGCCATTGTGGCAAGTGACTTATTCATTAATGAAATTTATCAAAATATCCTGTAGTCACAATACCAAAACTGTTTTTTATGCTTAGAATGTTTCTACCAGTGAATGTGAAAGTGGCAAGATAATCTAACTACAGGGTGACACATATATAGTGTGATGCAAATACAAAACAATAACTTTTCACTGAATGAACAGAGCAACCCGTTTTATTCACCATTTCGAAAGAGAAGAAAATTCTTTACAAAAAACTATCAAGATCATTTGAAATGGCTTCCTCCCGCGGCGATGCAGGCAACTAGGCACTTCTGGAAATTCTTCAAGATGGTCACGACTATTTCCGGTGTAATTCTGTCTCTTTAAAAGGTTTTTGAGACACAATGGACTTGTTTTCAGTGGAACTTGAAAGCCTTGGTGATCGCAGGAATCAGCATTCCTCGCTTGTGTGACGATGACTGACCGGTCTTCTTTGCACACCAAGGTTTCCTGCAAAACAGTTAATTAATATCAGCGGAAATAAGCAATTGCACAAAAAAAAAAAAAAAAAAAAAAAAACCACAAACATGAATAAAACAATAGCATAGCTCAAAAATGTGAAAACATTAAAACATAAAAGAAAAATGCCCAGTTAAACTGATGGCATTGAGCTCACAGGCTATTTACACTAATTGGATATTATACACTTATTTCAAAGAATAATGCTCCTCGAGAAATAATGAAATCAACAATAAATTAAGGGGGAATTAGCCCCCCATTTCCCTCCTTTATACTTAACCAATGAACCCCCAAAACTAATCTGGGAAGCACCTTATCACAATGAACCTACACAAAATTTGTAGCAAATCGGTTATTTCTATCAAGAGTTACATACATACATAATACATACATACATACGTACATACAGAACCGGCAGGCACATTAGCTCTCAGGCTTTGATAGTGTGTCAGTTAATAAATTTTCATTTTCATCACGTCACAGTATTTATGTGTCAACCTGTAGTTTTTCCATTTCCTTCAAGTGCAAAATTCTGGGAACATGAAAAAGAGGGGATAAAAAAAACAGGGATGTACTGGAGGGTATACAGAGATATATGCTGTATTACCTTCTGGATTTTTTAAATAAACTCTGTATACCCTTTGTTTCTCAAATAAAGCTACAGTGTTTATTTACAACTACAACACTGTTAAAAAGTTACATCATCAAGTAGTTAAGAGTTGATTTTTGTATTCAAAATCAGCACAGCTACATATGACATGGATTTTGAGCCACAAATCATATGAAAACATTTCACATTCATCTCTAAAAGAATGTATTAGAGGATGATATGATGATCATATGCAATGGAGATTCTATTCACCAGTTTGAACCAAAAAAAGCAATAAAATTATGCAAGTGCAAAAAATGATTTTTTTTTTCTTTTCGTAAATAACTCTAAGTAAAATGTGTGTTATGCAATAAGCATGCTTTGATACAGACTTGTTTTAAAAATACCATAAATCAGGAGGAAAAAAAATCTCTGATTTGTGGCTGGTAGAAAATCCGAATTACTAGTCATGTTGACTGGTGGAATGTTTCACTTCTGTAAAGTGTCTCATCCATAATCTTGGATGTAGTACATCTATGGATGGAATTGCTTTCAAGAATTTCTATAATCCTGCCCATGTGCACCAATCAGTGGACTGAGACTTTCAAAATTGTCTTTATGGTTATTAATATTTTTTTTATTGTTATATTATTCTTTAATGGAATATTATTTCTATATAAAGAACTCCTGATTTCTAACTCAGTTTGTGATGCTGATCAGTGTTGAATTCAGACACTTTTCTCCGGGAGGGAAATTGCACTTTTTAACCATTAAAAGCATAAGATCTCAAATCTTTCAGGAGGGACATTTCAATGCTCCGGAAGGGAATGTCCCCCCTGGGCCACCCCCTGAATTCAACACTGATACTGATTGAATAACTATTTTTGCAGTATAGAAACCCTGTCAAGACAGAATTAATCAGGTTGAGAAAAATTTTCATCATATGCAGTACCCTGTCTTAGACAAAGTTTATCCTATGCCTATGGATTTGACAGGTCTTGAAAATCTTTCTGAGTTAGACAGTTTTCTGTCTTACACAGAATGTACTGTACTTATTGTCAGGGGTGGGGAATTACATTATTTCAATTGCCATAGGCTAGTGAATTTTCTAACAGGGTGAATGAATTTTTCAGCAGTCTTAAAAACTGCAGGCTATGGAAGATATGCCAAAAGCTTTTTCTTTTGTATACTTGTTTGCTGAATTTTGCTGTTCTCCACATTATCACAATGTAAGCATGGTATTTTGTTCTATCCTATACTAAAATTTCCTCTGTTGTAGATATTTCTTAATTTTATAGAAAATATTTGTGAAAATGCATTGTAGTGATAGTAATGAAATATTTTTGCAGTCGTGTAAATTTTGCCATAGCAATTTTCAATTGCATGTTGCATCTTGCTGGCTGCTAAAATAAATCCTTGGCTGGTAAGATTTTCTGAAAATTCCCCACCCTTGCTTATTATAGTCATAAAGGTATAAATATGTCATAAAATGTTTAACATCTTAGCATCTCAGTGCTTGTTTAAGTGTCCCAGTTTTTAATGAATTCCGTAAAATATTCTAGTTTCCACAATTAAATAATAATAATAAATTGAATAAGCTATAATTTTCGAAAGAATTCTTAGGAAATGAACAAATTCAATTTCTCTATTTACAAACTTATAATAAACTCTATTCTGTGAAAAAAAAAAAAAAAAAATGGCAAAAAAGTACATTTAAATAAAAAAGTAAAATTTAAACAGAATCTTTTAGAGCCATATTGAATACTCGATACCAGGTTAAATTTTGACTGTGTACTCAGCCAATACCGAGTAGTTGTAAGAATTTTATTTTATTTAAGCATTATTAAATACAAAAGACTGTATAACTGATCTATAAAAAAATTATTTGAATATAAATGTATAATAGATGCAATAATTCATAAAAAATTATTTACTCTGTATATAAAAATATGTCTATAAAGTATACAAAAGCTAAGAAAAAAAAATCCCTAATGTAAAATCAACACAGATCAGAATTGAATTTTACATTTATACAAATAAAAAAAGGTCATTTTTAAAACTAGGAAAACAACATGATTTTGGATTAAAAAATAGTTTGTAGAATCAGAAAATACAATAAATACTATTATAAAATATTTTAATAATTAAATTTTTATATCATAAATTATGGTGCAGAAACACATCGGTCTATATTTTCACAGGATAAGGGATTTCTTTTACCTTGTGATTTTTAATTAACCTACAACTTAACTCTTCAGTCATTGCAGATAGCACTACAGGATTCAAATCTGGCAAATAAGGTGGCCAATGGAAGGCATCAAGATTATGATTTGGGTATTGATAGGTGATAACTTGGGTTCCAAACTCACTGTTAATGGTGTAACCCCATTTTCACCACATAAATAGATTTTTAACAATAAAAATATGATCTTTAGTTGAATATGATGCTGTGGAAGATATTTTCAAAAACTGACACTAAACAAATTCTTTTTATGCCCTCTCTCACTGCATGCATTCATGCCGTCATCTAGTGAGACTGAGAAGTTATTTCAGTTTAAAGTTGTAGGTTAATTAAAAGGCACCCTTTATTATTAAGTATTACTTTGCAGCATTGCTAAAATAACATCATTCTGTGCTGTATATACTGAAAAAAATTAAAAGAAACTGCAAAGCCAACCCAATTTTTTTTAACCAAAAGTAAATAAGATAGTTAGAAAATATGAAACGTTTTGCATTTTTCGATAAATTGTTACAGCAAGCAATAACTATTTTTGATATAGACAGATTTCAGGTATCAGATTGAGTTGTGACGAGTTGAAGAATCAGTTTTAATTTCATAATGGTTAATTGTACTTTTTATGTATCAATTCTTTTTCTTTTTATATTTTTAAAATAATGCTACTGTTTTAAAATTTTTGAATTTACAAAAATTGTCTTTAAAAAGTGCACAATAAATTAAGTTTCTAATTGTAGTTAATTTTAAGAAATGTGATTATATGCTCAAGATGCATGTTTATATAATATATACACATGCATAGCAGTGTTCCCCTAAGTCACTTCATGTGCTTTTGAGTTCTTTTTTCCTTACACACAACTACTCAACCACTCGGCCAAAGTACTACGTGGTACACCACTATAATATTTGTATTTATACAGAGGCGGATTACTCATTAGGTTGAATAGGCTGAAGCCCTAAGATTTTCTTTCGGGTTTTTTCTTTACATCATGCTAAGATTTTATGCAAGAAATAAATTAATGTACAATATTCTTTGTTTCTCTTATTTATTGAATCTTTTAGGTTACTAACATATCCAAATCTTACTCCCCTTTTAATTCCTTCTATATCCATAAAAAGAAAATACCGGATTCATAAAATTTTTTGTCTTCCAGTTTGTGTTGGATTTGCTAGGCGGCTTCTCTAGCCACGTGGCCTGGGCAAGATTTTATCAGCACCTCTATGAATGATGTCTGTTAAAACGGTTATTAAGTTTTAATCAAGCATTTTGACTATTTTCTGACCCTTAGTTTTTAGCGCCCTGGGCACCCAATATCACCCATTTATTCCAGTACAATTTATTGTTAAACTAAGAAAATCCTTTTGAGGTTAGAGATTCCATATAAATGTCTGTGTGAAAATATGTTAATTTGTAAAATTACTTACTGTAAATACAGTCTAAAAAAAATTTATGCTAAAGATTAAAAAATGTTCTCATTGTTTTATTATACCAGGTGATTTAAAATAAATGTCTCCTCAGTCTCTTAAACCACTGGTGATAGAAATATATTTTCATTTTCAAAAATTATACAAATCCAGTACAGCTTTTAGATATGGCGTTTGTTTTATAAAAGACAGTATACATATTAAAGTACGAAATTTTATTTTTTATATAATCCATAGGTCCTAATTAAACTTTGAAAAAAAATTCTCTACTGTCTAGAAAGAACATTTTATAAATCACTTTCTGTTACGACCAAAACTTTTGAATTATGACACTTTGAATTTTATTTCAACGTTTATCTGCACTAAAAAAACTTCTTCCCGTTTTTAGCGACAGGAAACAGTGAAATTTCATAAAACTTGAAGTATCATTATTTAATATGTTTTGACTGCAAAAGAATAGGAATTTTTTATATCCTTCTTAAACGAATGACATTTTTCTAAATATAACTTTTAGGACCCAGGGATAGTATAAAAATTGAATTCTGTATTTAAAAATATATACAGTCCCTTGTAAAGCAAATGCCATTTTAAAATCTGTACTTGATTTGTATAATTTTTGTAATTGGAAGTAAGTTTCCATCCTCAGTGGTTAAGGTGATAATTAAGCAAACATGTATTTTGAATTATCCAGTATATATTGCTTTGAAAGAACAGAGCCCCCCCCCCCCCCACCAAAAAAGGTCAACCTAAGGAAATGCCTCCCTCCCCCCAAAAAAGACCAAGCCTAGGGGCCCGGTAGGTAGTTCATCTGCCTCTGTATTTATATATATATTTTATGGCCAAAACCCGAAGTCGACCAGTTCGTGAATTGGTCAACTTTGTTTTAAATTGATTGGCCAATTCACGAAATGGCTAAGGACAGTTGGTCAGTTTGTGAATTGGTTAGCGGTGGCCGGCCTAGTCTGCGAAATGACATAGGGTGACCGAACAGTTTGCAAAATGGGTAGGTGCAAGTGGACAAAGTCAAAAGGAAAAGTTATGAGTTGATTTTAAAAATCTGTCTAGTTTCTCCTTCAACAATTTTAATATTTTGTTTCAATATAAGGTTCATTTGCAGATGAGCCCGCACAAGAAATTTTTTTATTTGATATTTTTATTTTATTTTAAATTTAAATATTTTTAATGACATTTTTTCAAAATTGTGAAAATTGGGTTGTTTCCATTTCTCCAAATAAAAGGAAATAATTGGGATTATTATACAATAGACTCCTTTAAATTCACATAGTTTAAAACCAGCTGTTGTGCAGATTTTAGAATTTTACAGGTTTATGGTCACTGTTTTGTTTACTTCTTTTAAACAATAATTTGAATTTAATAATACACTCGAAATTATAATGAATGCTTACATTAAAGTAAAATAATTTTAAAAAATGTCGAATATTAAAAGTAAAGGTCAAGTAAATAATTAATATTACATAGTTGAATATGCATAATGATGATAAAATAATTTTTTAGGAAAACTGGCCTTATAAATGTACACTAATAATTTACATCAAAATCTTATAATAACAAAGTTTTATTTCATGTTTAGCCATACTTAATAAACAAAAAAGCTTGATTAATACATAAATGTATTTAGTAAAAATATAGCAATAGCCACTGATATCAGAACTATTTTGATTTTTTTTTCTGAAATAAATTTATACTTTCTTCATGAGAAAACATGAGTTGAATCATAGTAACCAGAATTACATATTAAAATATGTTCAGAATGATATAAAAATTTAAAAAATTTGAATTTTAGACCTACATCTTAAGTGTAAGTTTCATTGTTTACATCGGAAACAATGTGCGGATTTTAGGTGTTTGCAGATTTGAGGGAGTCTACTGTATTTTACTGGTTTCATTTTTTTTATTGTAATAAAAAAAAATGTGTTTAAGATCTTCAAGAGTGAAGTTGCCTTAAAAGTAAATTAACATTGTTTACCAAAGAAAACAAGATTACCTTATTAATGAAATATGGGCATGAAGAACACAGAAAACCAATATAATAAATACAGAAACTGGTACACTAGGATAATTATTCAATGCTGAAAAACCAATGTAAATAACATAATAAACAAAGTAAATGTAGTTTTCAGATAGTCCAAGTCTTTATAAGAAAACTTTCTTTACCAGAAAGAAAAAGGAGAGGAAGTGTAGAAAGGACAATACACATGCTCTAAATTTAATGTGAATGTGCATTTTTTTATGTTGGCATTCATCATAAAACTCATTTTAGGTATACAAAACATTGAATATATTTGTTTGTCAACATGGATTCCCACAGAACAAAATTCAAGAAGGGGCACGATATCCGAACAGATGCAACTGCAATCCATTTTTTCTTCTTCTTTTAAATCAAGAATATAAACATAAAATAAATTAAATGGAGAAATTTTTTTATCAGAACCTCATATGAAAAAATTTTTTTAATATAATAATTTATAAAAAGCAATACAGAAATATAACAACACATATTACAAATTCAATAACGCATATTAAAAATAACGAATTGAAACAATTTATTATTTTCTTCATCAGAAATGAAAGGGGGGGGGGTAGCTTTGCCCTGTTAAACCCTATTTAAAATAATTGTTAAACACATAAACAAAAAAGAAACAAAAAAGATTCTTCAACGTGGAGGGAGTGGGGGGCTTTGATCTTGTACCGAAAATTCTTAATTCCAACTCCTTTTAGTGTTTAATTATCTTAAATCTTTTGAGAATAGTAAATTTTACTATAATTTTCAAAATCACAAGATAAAAAAAATTATTAAAGTTTAAAAATCCAGCGAAGGGAATTTTTTTGTTTCTTGAACTTTTAAGTAAATAATAATGTTTTGAATTCCATCCAGCCAAAACCCTTCATTTCACCTCATATTAATAATAAAAACAATTATATTTATAAACTTGTCTTTTATAACAAATATGTATCATGAACTGTTTCAAATGTTCAAAATGAGTGAAATTGTTTTTATTGTATTGTAAAATTCTGAATAAACTTGTTAGGTTCATCTTCAGTGTGGATCACTAGAGAACCTTACTATTGTGAGTGAGCCCAGTAAGTGTCATTACACAGCAGTATTCCAGACAAGATATGTGTGCCACAATGACTCAATGTTGGTCTATCCCAGGCTTCGAAGTGAATTGCAGAGGAAATGGGACCAGCTGCTGACTGAACTTCACAACGGTGATATTACAGAGAAGGTAAATTGCAACTTCTAGAAATACTGTATGTTATAAAAAGCAGGATCTTGAAACAGACTTTATCATGATGTACAAGTTGGCCATAATTAAACTAGCAGTACTCAGCGTGTTCTGTAGTGTGATTTAATTGCGAGAATGGGGCCAAATTGTTTAGGATGATTAAAAAAGGCGGTGGATGAAGGATTCCGTTAAAAAAAAAAAACATATCTGTAGTGGTGACTTTTAGTTTTTTTTTTCACAGAATCCTTCAGCCTCAGTCTTGTTTAATCATTCTTCAACATTTGGTTCCATTCTCGCAATTAAATTGCACTACAGAACACGCTGAATACTGCCAATTTAATTACGTCCAACTTGTAATTTAATGTACAATCACTTATCTGCACAACTTACAAGGGAACCACTTTTGGTTCAGCTCGTACCTAGCATTAAGACCCAGTGCATTTTAAAGCCCTATCTATTACAAAGTTTGAGAATCGATAAAATTTTTCTGTTAAAATCATATTTTTTTATATTTTACAGTAGCACAACTTTCTGAAAATGCAATTTTTGAGACCGCTTATCGGACTATTAACTTAGAATTTTTTTTTTTTTTTAAGCCATTAAAAATACAAATTAGTCAATAAGTATAAAACATTGAAAAAAGTTTAAAAATTCCTTCAAGAACCTACGGATTTGATTTTGAAAAATTACAACATTATATTTACATTTTTGGTGGAGAAAAAGTTGGTGTTTTTTTTCTAAATTTTTTTAACAAATCACTATCTGATTTAATTCTAATACGTACAATATACGTACTAATGTACATATGCTCCAGTGATAAAGCATGCGAAAAATTTGTAGCATCCTATTTAGCTACTTAACTTGCTTTTGTCGTGAAATGAACAATTAAAAATTCAATAATAAAAAAATTAAAAGTATAAAACAATGTATAAAATATGATTTTAACAGAGAGATTTTATTGGTTCTCTAACTTTTATGTATAGGGCTACAAAATGCACCAGGTATCGATGCTAGGTGCGAGCTGCACTAAAAGTGGTTCCCTTGTTAGAAACAAGGTTGAGTGCATTTGGGAGACTTTTACAGGTTACACCTATTCTATTTTGGGGTACTTCCTTGTTATAAGTGCAGTGGCGTTTTTTAAAATAGTATTGGTCCAATTCAGGTTTAAGAAAGTGCTGTGGATCACCAAATGGTATAAACGGCTATAAAAATAAAATACATAAAGTGTTAACTTGTTTATGTCTGGATTAAATAAATTGATTCTGATGTTATACATTAGTTAAATTACTTTTATTTATATATGTTATGTATTTATATGTTATATATTATATGTTATATATTTATATGTTATGTATTTATATGTTATATGTTTTATATTATATGTTATATATTTATATGTTATATATTATATGTTATATATATATGCTATATATCGATATATTTATATATGTTACCGTTAAAGTATATAATTCTCTCATTTCATAAAATGCCTAGTTATTTTATAGAATAACGATTGCCTAATCATTGAAGTGAAAAATAAACAATCTGACATTAAAACAAGTCTCTTGTTTTATAAATTAACTGATGATAAATAGTTACAGTCCCTCGAAAAATACATTTCATATTACGGATAGATTAATTGATAAATCATAAAGAAAAACAAAATATATAATATAATTTTATTGTTAGATTTGTTAAAGAGTAATAAAAAATAACAGAATATAGTGCAGCAATAGTTATATCTAAATTTTTACAACTTGTAATTACATAAATTATTGCCCTGCTGGCAAAAAAAGAAATTACACTGTTTAAAAAATATTACAAAGAATTGATCCAAAACACAAAATATAAATAATGCTTATAATACAAATAATAATAATAATGATAATTTTAAATATTATTTAAAAAATACATGCTGGAAGGAACAATTATGTTACTTAATAAAAACATTGCAAAAGCTTTTTTCAAAACAAAAATGTATATTTTGATAAATTACTATTGCAAGTTATAACTTTTTAAACTGATCAAATAGTAGTTTCTTTAAGAACATACGTTTTATGTTTTAAAATGTTTTTTGGAACCTTGCAAATAGTCAGCAGTTCTTGCTTAATCACAAAACTCTGTATTATTAGAAAATTCAAATATATATCTCTATAGGCAAGTCCTGCAGCAATAGTAAGTTTTTTACCTTCTTCCTTTAATTCAGTAATTAAGGGTATTAGTCAGTGAGATCTCCAATTTCCCTCGCTAATGTTAAACTTATGAGCATGAAATGCATTCATATTTTTTAAATATCTCCTCGGAAAATTATTTTTAACTTTTTTCTTGTGTGTACTCTTCTTAAAGGTTGTCTGTCTTTCTTTTTTTTTTTTTTTTTGGTTGTCAAAAGATTTCTAAATTATATACTTAATTTTATTTGAAGTGTTAAAATCTTACTCACAGCTTATCAGCTTTTTAACACATAAAATATTAAATTAAGCACATGTAAAAGATAGACATCCTTTAAGAAAAGAATGCAGAAAAGAGGAGTTAAAAATATCAATTTCCTGATGAGATATTTTAAAAATATGGATATATTCAACAAGGGCATAGCCAATAGGGTTTGATTCCCCTCCGAAATTGCCAGGGAGGGGGGGGGGTCTGTCCAGACTTTTCTCCCAGGGTCCTGTTTTTGTGAAATTGTGAACAGCTTTTTACATTTCTGAAATATCTATCCATAATTTTGTGAATTTGAAAGGATCGTTATATTCAGGTTTTTGTTTATACATTTTTATGAAGACATATGTATTCAAAATACACATTTTCTTTCTGTGTGTGAAAGTGACAGTAAGATTTTACTGTTAAGTGATTAAATTTGTGAAAGGTTCACTTTGGAGAAAGAAAAGTTTCATGAAAGGTTTATTTTTAAACCAAAGAATTTTGTTAAGAGTCTTGTTTTGAAATGAAAAAAATTATAAAGGGTCCTTTAAAGGATTCAATTTCTTCCTAAACAGATCGCTGATTGCTAGAAGGTTAATTGTCAATATGTCATTGATTATCAGCTAAAACAGTCAAGATTTAAAAATTTCTATTTCTATTCCACCTCTTTTTTGTTGGATTTCTCCTTCATCTAACAAAAGTGAATGCAATTCGTAAAATAAATCTTTTATATTCATACGAATTTTTCAGAATGGCACTCTAAAAAAGCAAAACTTTAATGCTATTAATTTACAACAGACTAATATGTATCATCTAACATCTTTAACAGAAATTCTATTTTCCAACTATCCAATAACATTAAAATATTTTGACAAACTTAGTTGTTCCAACATAAGCCAGTGGGGATAAATTTTTGACAGTAAAACATTTGTACAAAACTCCGGAAAACATTAATTTGGTTGACACTAATATCAGTACATCAGAAATACAGCACTAATGTGAATTAGATAATAAATTTATTTGCAATAAATATTAACAACCTTCAGTAAGTTTTTCTTTTGTAATAACCATATTATTGAATTATTCGAATTAATAATAAAACTTAATGGACTTAACTTCCCTAACTTTTATTAAATTTGTAAAAAGTAAATCTAAAATAAGATAATAAGATTGAATTTTGAGGTACAAATCCCCCCTTTGAAATATTTTTCTGGCTACGGTCTTGGCATTGCATTCAACATCCATAGGTTTAACATTAGTGACAAGAATTTAAGATCTCATTGACCAACAACCTTAATGAGTGCTCTAATAACTACACTGCTTATACCACTTACATTTTCTTCGTCTGTGTGATGCTGAGTCAGGGGTGCCATTCCAAAACTTTCTCGGGGAGGGGCAAAGTTTTCTTTGGATCCTGTTGTGCTGAGAAGCAAATGATACAGTTTTATTCTCAGCTATCTTTTTAAAATCAGCCAATGTATTCACTAATGATAAATGTATCTCACTTTGAGACTATTGCAGTAGCAAGGCTTTAATATTAGTTATAATCGTTGATTCCACTGTTTAAAGTGTTTATTTGATATTAATGTTTGTATCTTAAACAAATCTGGCGAGTTATTTTAGAGTTTGTATGATTTCTGGGAAAAAAAAAAAAAAGAATATGTATGACCTATGATGTTGGATGTACTGTGAAATATGAAATTCCTTAAGAGCCTACACTAGTCACGGGAAGAAACTCTCAAGCTAATGTTAAGTCTATGGGAAGGTTCTAGCGCGATTTCTCGCTTGCATTTTAATATTTTTAAATGATTTTTTTTGCATAGGATAGCTGAGGTCAATCTCCAACATTGTTAGTTTTTACTTTTTCGATTTTGGTCCCAGTTATTTTATATAAGGGTACTTTCACTTTCAGAACCGGTTCCAACCAGTTCCAAAATTAAAAATGTCCATTTATAAATAAACTGCAACAAAAATCGAAAAAGTAAAAACTAACAACGTTGGAGATTGACCTCAGCTATCCTATGCAAAAAAAGCATTTAAAAATATTAAAATGCGAGCGAGAAATGGCGCTAGAACCTTCCCATAGGCTAAACATTAGCTTGAGCATTTTTTTGCGTGACTGGTGTAGGTTCTTAAGGGGGCAATAGTTCCTCCCTAGTTTTCCCCAAGTGGCACCCCTGTGCTGAGTGACTAGAGCTTCAGTAGCTGAAGTTACCCAGTGTAGAATCATCCAATCAAACAGGATTGTCTTTTTATTTTTTGCCAAATCTTAATTTAAAATTTGTTTACATTATGAATGATATGTATGTTTTAGAGTAACGGATAATTTTTAATATTTGACTGTATCGTGTTATTTGTTGCTTGTCATGCTGAAAACTACTTTTGGCTTATTTACTGTTGATCATCTCCAGTATTACAAAATATCTCTTTGCAAATGATCAACTGTTATAGTAGATTTCCTTTAAAATAATGCCGTTTGTACTTAATGTTAAAAAAAAAAAACAATATTTAAAAACAGTTTTTTTTTTTTTTAATATCTTTTTTTGTCAAACAATTAATGAACAAAATCTTGAGGGTTAAAATTAAAATGCATTATGTTTTCAGTATTGTAAATAAATTAAAATGGTTTGTAAAAATTAATTTTGTTTGTCTGCAGGAAAAAAATATTCATAAAATAATAATAAAATAAATTATTAATCAGAATAAATTATTTATAAAAATATTATTTAAATATAATCTACTAATCACAATTTTTATTCAATGTATATCGTATTGTACTTAAAAACAACTGTAGTCTAATTGTGATTTGATAAGGCACTATATAATATCTGAATTGAAATTTCCTTTTTCTTTTTCCCAAGAATATTTCTTAACAATCAAATAAAACAAACTTTTGACACTAGATATTAGAAAATGTAACACTCTTAGAAATGATTTCATAAAAGCTTGAAATAGAAATGTTTCTAAGCATTTTTCAGACTTTTAGCTCTTTATTGTAGCAGATGCTTGGATTCCTTGCATCTTTACGATAGCTCAAATATATGTACAAATATAAAACTTCTGTTATTAGAAATTGCATATGTAAAAAAAATAATAATAATAAATCAGAAATAATTTTGTATTATTTTTTTTTTCACCCAATGTTTGTAAACTGGATAATGACACTATAAACATATCAGGGACTGCTGTGCAAACAATAAATTAGATATTGTGCTAACTGTGCAAGAAAAATCAGTCTATTTCAATGCAGTAATATTTTTTTTTATTTAACCCCTTCACGATGGGCATCCATTGGGTGTCATTTTTTCCCCAAAAAATTGTTGTATTATTTAATTACTGAAAATCTGATTAGATAAGATAAATGTTCTCTGTTTAAAATTACTGATATAAGTATTTTGTGCACCCTGTATCTGTCACTCGTCATGTAAGGGTTAATGTACTGGTTTGAGAGCTAAGGATCTATAATAATATAATCAATATTTAATTGTGATCTTCATTTTTATCTATACAATGCAAAGTCCAGTGCTTAAAGGATCAGGGTCCATAAGCCATGTTTTTGGCCCATGAAATAGACTAAAACTCTTAATTTGTTATACTGACTGAATTATTTCACTTTTTAATTAGAAGGCAATAGTCCTGTATGATTTCAGCAATAGTTTTGGTATTTTGTTCGGATTTATATAATTTACACAAGCTCAAAGTTCATATTATTCGTAGTTTTTGATGAAAAATATGCAATTTCTCCTAATTTTATCTTAATTATTTATATGAGGACAATCTTGCAACACTTTCTTCTTTACATATATTATGAAATACATCAAAATGTACAATATATGTAAAAATAAAAGTGTTGCAAAGCTGTGCTCATAGTAAAATATTAAAAAATATATTAAAAATTCAGGTGAAATTAGGAGAAATTGTGTATTTTTCATCAAAAACTACGAATAATACAAACTTTGAGCTTGTGTAAGTTATATAAATCCGAACAAAATGCAAAAACTGTTGTTGAAATCGTACAGGATAAACCTTCTAATATTAAAAAGTGAAATAATTAAGACAGTATAACAAAATCGAATTTTAGTCTTATTTCATGGGCCAAAAAACACGGCTTATGGACCCTGAACCTTTAAATTTTGATATCAATAGCTGGCATTTAATTTGACGGGGTGAGGATCATTTCTATTAAGCATCTATTATTCCCTTATCCATCATAACAATAGTCCTTATGAATTAAAGTCTTACTATATATATGTTCATTACTAAAGTCATAATATATGGTTATGTATAATTTTTTAATTATTCTTTTAGGGTTATTATCATGGTCTTGAAAAAGTATTTCAGTCAGCGGGCTTATCTGAAAGTGCAGTTTCAGTATCACCTGAGCAAATAGTAACCACAGTATCGTCGATCCAGTTAGAAAGTATATTTACAGATCTTCCCACCTGCAACAAAGTAATTTTGTTTTAATACTTATCCTGAAATGTATATTATAAAAAATAGGAATGTAACAAATGAAGGGTGCAGATGCGAAAGTCACATTATCCCCTTTTTTAAGGTACTGAGTTATTCCTATCACAGTGTTCGTCTTTTTAAGGTGAATCGGACTGTAATAGTGATTTAGACCATAAAAAACATATTAAGATTGAAAAAAAAATGCTGAAGATCTCGTTTTGATGCATAACTCACATTATCCATCAACTGTTTTGCAGCAAAACTCACATTCTCCAATTCAACCTATCTGGGAGGTACAGAAGTAAGAAGTAGTGTAAAATATTGCACTAGTTTAATGACAGTGAAGAAGTTGAGCCATGTTTAATAGTAACATTTTTGCACAAATTATGTTTAATAAATGTTTTTCGATTTTTGTTGTTTATTACCCTCTAAAATAACATAATAAAAACTAATGTTCAGTTTTTTTTTTTCCTTGGCTCTTGTTGTTTTAAATTCATAACTATTTTGGTTTATAACTAACATTTCCCATAAAAGTTTGCTGCAAAACTCACATTATCCATATTTAAATTTAAATTCTAGTGTGAATTTTGCATCTACACCCTTCAAATAGTGATTTTGCTGAATATCCAATATTTAGCCAAAATTTAGGCCAAGTACTAAATATTTGGCAGCCGAATTATAACATTTTAAAATTTATGCATTTTGATTATATATATATATATAAATTACATATACATATTAAGTTAAAAATAGACCAACAATTAAACATAAATTAAAATAGATTTTTTTGTTATTTGTGTGTTTAAAATTTTTGATAGCTTGATGTATTTTTGTAATATTTGAACACCTCTATGCTAATAATAAAACCTGACTTTTACCAAGTCTAAATTACTAATTGCATAACTTAGTCTCTAGATCAGCAGTTCCCAACCTTGGGTGCGCATACCACTGGGGGTATGTGGTAGAACAGTCGGGGGGGGGGGGGGTGAAAAATATATTGGTAATGGCAGATAACACACAAAAAAAAACTTAAAATGAAAGCAGAAAAACAAAACTCTCAACTTTTTGTTTACAAAGAAAGACTTGTGTAAAAGTTTATTTCACAAAAAAGGAAGGAAGATTCCTAAACTTAGTAATTGGTTGATTATGTCTCTATTATCCCCGCCCACTCCCTGGCAAATCAAAGTTTTTTTTTTTTTTGCCACTGTTTTCCAAAAAAAGCTTGATGGTAAGACTAATTTTAAAAAATCTTAAAATTAGGGGCTCCAAAAGTAAGAGCAGAGCTTTCTAAAAGTGGTATTTCAGTTTCAAACAAGTTGGAAATTGTACATTAAATGTGACAAATGAGGTGCATTCTAATGCTATAGATAGTTTTATATAGATAGCTTTGCGAATGATTACCCCCATGGTTTAATATTTCTATGACTCAAGATGAATGAATCTCTTGTGTTTATTTACTTTAATGGATATTGGGATAAATATTGGGCTATTAACATAATTTCAACTGAAGTTACCTAAGAATCTATAATTTTTTAATTTAAACAAACAATTTTTTTGAACGATCTTTTTAAATATGTAACTTTTGTGCAATTTTATTCGAAAGAATAATTTTGAATAAAAATGGCCACCTGGCATATGAAAAAAGAAATGGTCGGCCCGTATTTGTTTTCCTCAGTCACATGACTTGTGCTTTTATTATATAGAATTAATAATAATGATTACGTATGATAGGATTGAACAAAATGAAGAAAACTTTTATTAATATCTTTTTAAGTTTTGATTCAATATTCATAGATTTTGAAATGACTTGACAAAATTCTGCAATGATTATATATATTAAATTTCAAACCATTCGGTTGGGTAGTTTTTGTGTTGTTATATGCGGACGGACGGATTCACCAGACGACGACTCTAGGTGCTACATATTTATATAAATACGAACACACCTAAAAGCACAGTACGCCAACTTTTGAAAAAAAAAAAAAATATATATATATAAGGAATGAGTAGATTATTGAAAAATTTTGTTTTCTGAAGTGAACAGATACAAATGTTTCTAGTTCACAAAACACCATGTTAACAAAGGTTCTGAGTTTTGGCATGAAATTGTTTTCTCTGATCAGAGTAAATTCAATATCTTTGTATCAGATAGCAGACAGATGTAAAGCAAATACATATAGGTACTTCAATTATATATATATATATATATATATATATATATATAATACACTTGTGCCCAACAGTCAACCACAGAGGTAGAAATATATTGTTTCATGTATTGCATTGTAGACATGTATTAGTTTTGGGCTGTTTAAGTGTGGCAGACATAGAAAAGCTACTTTTTTTTTCCTTTTGGAAAAATGTATTGTAGATTGTATAGTAACATTTAAAAAAAAAAAAAATTAGGACCCAGTGCTGTTCAGTTAAGGTTTCAAACTAATTTTATGTTTCATCATGACCTAAAACACATGGCTCATAATACATTGATTTGGCTGCTTTAGAATATGCCAAAACAAGTTAATTAGATTATTTAATAACCCTCCACAGTCGGCAGAATGTATATGGAAGATCATGGATTCTAAAGACAACTTATATCTAAACAAGATTTTTTTAAATCTATCTTTGAAAAATGTCTTGTTATTTTGCTTGAAGGCTAAAACAGTGTTGGAAACAGTACCAGAATGAATAAAAACTTTATTTATTTATTTTTTTAAGTTAACTAAATCAAATATTAAAAAATGACATAAACATTGTTTTTCTTAAACTCTCAACTGTATAAATACTTTTGATGCACTATGTACGTGCTCACATTTTCTTTTTCTTTCATTATCCTGCAATATATGTGCAGTCAACCCCTGTAATTTACAAAATTTTGAAGTAGTAATACATGTTCAAATGTCAAAAAAAAAAAAAAAAAAAAAAAAAAAAAAAAAAAAAATGGAATTTATAGTTAAGATTTTAAAGAAATTCAGTAGCAGCAACTTTTTATGTTTCATTCTTTTTATAGAAATTTTTTTTTCAGTTATATAATCAGATTTTCAGCTTAATTCTTGCTTTTCTCTAAACTACAAATTAAACAATAATTAAAATAATAATTTTATAAACTACATTGACTTTTTATCAAAACTATCTTTCATTTCTGGACAGGAACTTAAATGTTTTCAAAATTTTTAAAAAGTTGAGTGTTAAAGTATTAAAACAAACAACAATTACATTAATGTTTCAGAAAATTAAAACTAGTTGGTGATTAATTTGCATTTGCATTTGTATATTTAAATATGTATATTTATTTTATCACTATGTATTGTTTGATTATGTTTAGATTATTTAATTTTATTTTATATATAAATATTTTGAATGTTGAAGAGGTATTTTATTGCAAACTTATTTGACAGTATTATCTTCTAATTTTAACATTCATGCATTAATATTAACATCTCATTTTGTACCTGCAAAAAAAAAAAAAAAAAAAAAAAAAAAAAAAAATGCTGATTAAATCTGCAAAATTTTATAATCTGCACAGTCTTTAGTAAAAATTTTGTGGATTAGAGGGAGTTGACTGTACATAAAGTCATTATTTTAATGTCAAATGTGTATGAAAGTGGATGTTTTTCAATTGTCTTTTAATGCATCCAACTGCATTAAATATCTATTGAGCAACATTTGATTAATTAATTATTTTCATCATTTCATTAATTAATTCATTAAAACCTTTTTGGCTTCAAAAATGTACTAACTCTATGTTAAGATACCATTTTGATTAAGTTTGATTTTTGATTTTATAGCTTAAAAATAACAATTGAATACTTTAATTAAATTTCTTTCTGTTTGTTTTTATTCACAGGAGTATAAAAACATTGCTAAAGAAATTGCACGTTTGAATCAAGAAATCGATGCTCTAAAGCTGTTGCTTGATTTAAGCAAAATTGAAAACAGGACAACTAAGCCTCATCAATGAATCTCTTCATGGATAAAATAAATTTAGTTGTAGTATATATGACTATTAAACATCTTGTATATAAAGTAAATATCATGTTGAAGATTAAATCAAATATGATAATTATATCATATATGAATATAGTTAGACCAATTATTAGGTATTAAAAAATAAAATAAAGGACAGGGGCCTAGGATCTGTAAGACTAACTTTTCAATGTTGAACATTGGAGATTCTGTAAATAAATAAATGTATATGTGTGTGTGTATATATATATATATATATATAGCATTTTTTTATTGTTTATTGTTTATTTTTTAATTTTTCTTTTTATTTAATTCAGGAAAGTCTGCTCTGTACTGGAGATTGAAATATAAGATTTGGATGGATAAGGTATCAAATATATATTAGTTGGGAAAATACAATTGCTCATTTGTAAAAAAAAATAAAATAAAATAAAATGCATGGGGAAATACATGATTTTACTTGCCACTGGCGGGTGGATTTTCTGACAGGATGAGTTAATTTTTAGGCAGTCTTTGAAAAATTTCTGGATATAGAAGATATGCCAAAAACTTTATTATATTTTTCTAGTTCACTATATTTTGCAACTTTCCAGTTTACTGCAATGTAAACATGGTACTAAGCTCTGTCCTATACTAAACTGTCCTCTGTTGTATATATTTCTTAATTTTATAGAAAAAAAATTATGCAAATGCATTGTAGCAGCAGTAATTGACTATTTTTGCAGTCACATACATTTTGCCATACCAATTTTCAATTGCACGTTGTATCTTGCTGGCTGATATAATAAATCTTTGGTTGGTAGGATTTTCTGAAAATTCCCCACCCCTGATTATAGCTATATTAATAAAGTTTTCATGTGTGTCTATGTTTGTTGGTGATAATCTATCAGATGGAGAAGTCTGTAAACTTGATACTGGGTGGGCAAAGGCAAGATCGAATGTACATGGGCCTCACATTTTGTGTATTTTAATTAATTTTATATATATGTTACGGTCAATATGATTAATCCGGTCATTATTAATAATTACCGGACATAATGGCCGGTTATTATTAATAATGACTGCAGTCATTATTAAGAATAATCGGCCATTATGTCTGGTAATTATTAATAATGACCAGATTAATCATATTGACCGTAACATACATATATATATATATTAAACAGAACAATTTGTGTCTTGAAGCATTTTTCTGTTTTAAAAAATGAGCAGTTGTGTTTTCCCAATCAATATCTATTTGAAACCTTATCCATCCCATTTTATATTTCATATTCTGGTACAGAGCAGACTTTCCTGAATTAAATAAAAAAGAAAAATTCCAAATATATGTAATAGTTTTTTTAAATTAAATAGTAAAGCAAACACAGCCATTGAGATTCATTTGGAAAAACTGACCATCATAGTGGGATAAATTTATAACTAATCTTTCGAAATTGCTAGATAATTTTAGGTATATTTAAGGTGGTTATTCACAAAGCTGCTGACAATTTTAATATTACATAATATTTAGATTCACAGCAATTGTTTAACAAATATTTTTAATGGCCAAACATACCTAGAAATTCTTACATTTTTTTGTTTTTTAAAAATAGTTTATCTATTTATTTCAAACAGCAAATGAAGGTACCATTTTAATATATGTTTATGTTAGCAATATAAGGATTTGTAAAACAGTAAAATAAAATTGGTACCTATTCACTTATAAGTTGAAGAAAACTTTTGTAACAGGTGTCGCAGACACACTAGAGTTGACACAATGTTTGTTTTTGTACCACTTTGGCCAGAAAATCTCATTTTCGAATACATGTTAGATCTAACCTGTGAAAACTGCATGTTAGTTTTATTTTGTTATGAAACACACACTATTTATTTTAAAACAGTTTTTTTTTATAAAATACATACAATTTTATTATAAAACACATATTTATTTTAAAACACACAGTTTTTGTATAAAATACATACAATTTTATTATAAAACACATATTTATTTTAAAACACACAGTTTTTTTTATAAAATACATACAATTTTACTATAAAACACATATTTATTTTATTATAAAATAAAACACACACAATGTTTAATTTATTATAAAATAAACACATTGTAAAGAGTACAATTAACTCACCAGAGGGTTTTGATTACTATGCACTAATCTGATTTACCAATTGCCAGGTTGCCACACCAGTCAAAAAATTGCCATTTTGGCACCAAAAAGAAACCCCAGTGCATCCTCAACATTTTTACCAAACTTTTTTTTTTACAAGATAGAGTTTATTATATTACATTAATATTTATTTTATACACATGTTTGTAATATAATAAAATTTCTGTTGTAACAATAATTAAATTATTTTACATTAGTATCAATTTATATTAAATAATGTTTCATTGCATATTGTTAGTTATTAATTGTTCTATGCTGTACTTTAAAATTTACAATGAGTCTTATCAATCCTAGTCCTTGGATTAGTTTTGACATTTATCAGTACGGATGTTATTAGAATTCATTTAGTTGCTTTGTTCATTTTTATAAAGTGTAAATATGTACATAGAACATTAAAATATTTTCAATTTTTATTTAGAGGCTTTATTTCAAAATGTTTTGTCTTATCTTGTATTCGTATGATTTCACAATTGCAGGGCTGTTACTACCTCATATTAATGAAAGTAGTTGCTTTAGTAGCCTACAATGAAAAATAAAGATAGCAAAAAGAGTTGTGTGAAAATAAAATAATCAAATTCCACATCTTATTCACACATTAATTATTGTTAAAAAGTTAAGTTTTTAAGTTATCATCTGAGAGATGATCAGAGCGTAGTTTGGTTTCCTAAACTAAATTCAATGTATGCTTTCACTTGGGTATTACTATAGATTTTTCCAACTGCAAACAAGAAAAGTTTTATTGGCTACAACTTTAATTCTATTTTCTAAAAATAAATGAGCTAAACTAGGAAATCTGTGTATAACAAAAAGTTTTATCAGAAAAAGGTGCATTTGATAAAAGTACATATATAGCTGCAACTGTGTGTATATTATTTTTACATCTTAATAACAGACAGCTCCAAATAGTGTACGAATTTTTCAGCCCCAAGGTATCTGTTGAAATTTTATTGTATTATATATACAGTAGACTCCCTTAAATCCGTCCCACTAAAATCTGCAAATTCCTAAAATCCGCACATCGTTCCCGATGTAAACAATGAAACTTACAGTTAAGATGTAGGTGTAAAATTCAATTAAAAAATTTTTTTATATCATTCTGTACACATTTAAAAATGTAGTTCTGGTTAATATGATTCAACTCATGTTTTCTCATCAAGGAAGTATAAAGTTCCTTCTGTAAAAATTCAAGATCAGTGGCGATCACAATATTTTTACCAAATAATTTATCTGATAATCAAGATTTTTTGGTTATTAAGTATGTCTAAACATGTAATAAAACTTTGTTATTTTAAGATTTTTATGTGAATTGTTAGTGTACATTTATAAGGAGAGTTTCACTGAATAATTGAAGAAAAAATTATCTCATCATCATTATGCATATTTAGTTATGCATTATAAATTATTTACTTGACCTCTACTTTTAATATTTTAAATGTTTTTTAAATGTTCTTAATTTTTATTATTTTACTTTATTGTAATCATTCATTATAATTTCGAGTGCATTATTGAATTTAAATTATTGTTTAAAAAATGTAAACAAAACAGTGACCAGATGTCCGCTAAATTCTAAAATCTGCACAACCTCTGGTTTTAAGCTCTGTGGATTTAAGAAAGTCTACTGTATATCTATATCTTCAGTGATGCACTATAGCACATAAATTACATGAAAAAATTACGATGGTATACAAAAAAATAGTTCTTATGTGTTCTATGGGACGCATAGCTTTTATCTGTGCTATGGCACATAAATTCCTTAAAAGATTTAATGCACGATGCAAAAAAATTATGTGTCCCAAAGGATGCATAGAAAAACATAAGTTTTAGTTAATTTTCCCGGAACTTCTGTAAGAGGCGTTCCAGGAAATTGTTTGTGCCCCATAATTTGTCTTGTCCTTTTTCTTTCTTTCTTTTTGAGGAAAAACATGTAGGCTTTTGAGAACAGAGGTTCCTGCTGTTCTATATGATTCATCCATCCTAACTGTGCTAAAAACTGGTGCATCAACCACATTGTGTTTTCCAAATTGCAACATATTTTTAATTTGAAAATCACTCCAGAATGACATGTGTTTCCTAAACTCATCAGGATTTCTTTCCTTCATTACATCATAAACAGAGATTCATGTGCTCAAAGAAAAAAAATGTTTTTCTTCAGTTTTGCTACATTAAATATTCTATATATGTTTTCAATTGTTTATTGTGATCATCGTTGCAAATTCAAAACTAGATAATTTTTTATCGATTTATAAATTTTGTATTGACAAATTATGATTTTGATGAATCTATTAATATTACTTACTTGAAATAAAACTATTTGCTGTAGCATTGTTATCATTTCTTGGATTGATTTTAAAATTTGCATCCTGGTTCTAAGCATAATACCTAGTAACTGGTTAGATGATTGTGCTTAAAAAAAAAAAAAAAGAGTAGGGATTGTTTTTGCATAACAAAACATTTTGTCCATCAAAAACTGATCCTATTCCGATATAGTTCAACTTCTTCAAATTGAACAAACAAACTACAAATATAGTTGTCAGCTTTTTTTCCAGTGGCTCTAATAGTGGGTTTTGATTATTTTCCTTTTATTATTGTTCCTGTTTGTTGCTTAACCATTTCTTTTCTTTCTATGCTCAAAAGCAATGAACTTTGATGCATTCACAGAGTCCTTTTTCTGTGTAAAAGAATGAAATTGGCAGGCATGACTATTCAAAATGATTTGTAATCAAAAATCATGTTTCTTTTTTTGATAAATGTACTACATCTTGAATTGTAATTGATTTCTCCCTGATGGTGATCTTTCCCAGGCTAACATATTTGGAAATCAAGTTCATAGTGCCAAATTTGACACCATTTCCTGGAAAATCTTTTGTATTTTCTGTTTAGGTAAAAGAGAAACACTATTCAATTTCTTAATATCTGAATGAAAATACGAGATCTAGTCAAGCCCAGGATTAGCTTTTTTTTTCAGTTTATTTTTGGAGGTTCTATATAAGGTTATGGATTTGAACTGAATTTTCTTCATATAAATGTAAACAAACATGGTTTTTTTTATATGAGTTTGAAAAATTTTAGATACACAACAGTGACATCACCTTATATAAAACTAACATCATATATGAAGACCCCAGAAGCCAAGGGGTTTAAATGACAAAATTTAAAAAACTGAGCTAAGTGCACAGGCGATCTGGAAGTAAAGCTATCTGTTTGTACTAAAAAAAAATATGTGATTTTTTAATTATGTACTGCATTCTGGAGGTCAACTACTTAAGCTTTCGAAACTTGTACTCCTTGTTATCGATTAATTATAAATTTTTGAAAAAAATTGTAATCCACCTTCTTTACATAGTTACTGAAATAAGAGTTCAAAAACCACTATGAAATAAGCAACAGTTTCATATTTATTTCAGTCAATTACTATTGACGCAATACTTTGAACACAATTTACTCCATATCGAAATTTTGTCACCTGTATCCCTTGGCTTTTAGGGTCCTCATATGTTAAATCCTTATGTTAGATCCTTTGATAAGGTATGAAGAGGAAAGTTATTGAGATCATTTTCAGGGATATTTAAATGGATAATTGGCTATATGATACTGTATTAGATACATTTTTGTTTAAAATTTTACATGGTTGTGATTATTATATGGTTATTAATTCAGTTGTTACATTTTTAGTTTGTCAATATAACGCTCTCAATAAAAAATACTTGGATAGTACGTCAAAAGAATATTTATCCATTCTGTTTAATCTTAATTCATACTAAGTATTGATTGTATAGCTAATTTAAAAGAGCATAAATTTGAATTTTATGACCCATTACATTTGCATTTTAGCAATTCTCTGTATAATCATGTTATTCATATAATGGTTCATTGTCTTAAACGACTGTAATTCATTTGATAAATGGCCAATATATTAACCTCCACATATTTTACAAAAAGATAACATGAATTGTGGTGTTTTTATAGGCTTCTTCACCTATCAAAAAATACAAAAACAATTTAAATAATTCTATTAATCCTATAATTTTTAGAAAAATTAGTTCTGGAAATCTAGTATTACAAATCTAAAGACTAATATTTAAATACTAACATAATTTAAACATGGTACAGTTATTCTTTCTATTTCTTCTATTTTTGTTATTGCTGATGTATTTTATATCATCAATCTATGCCTGAGTATAAATGAAGGTGATTCTGTGTGCATACTTGCCAACTTTTGTACTTTAGCTGTAAAATGTATGCTTTTTGACTACTGTTCAACCACGCTTCTAAGAACTCCGGTTGGCAGAATGCCAAGCTGATTCCATTCACACTGTGGGGAGAATAGCCCTGGCAAAAGAAGCTGAAATCACCACTCTTTATCTTAGGCAGCGTACTTATGGCTTACGGACTTCCCCATTTTCAACATGGACTAGCCATTTTCGCCCATCCGCAGTTCGCTCCAGGTTTCTATCAAGCGCGGTGATGCATCAGTACATTTTACACTTTTTTACAAAATTTCTCCCAAATGTGATCGCCTCCCCCTTAAATTATGAATTACTTTTATAATTGCTTTTAATAACATTAAATGCTGAATATAAGGATTAGGTCATAGGAATGACTTCATTGTCAAAAAGCAACATAGGAAATCCTTTAGTTTTCATTATACAGTGAAACCTCCTACAATGGTCACTCCAAACAACGGTAACCTCTGAATACTGGTCATGTTTTAGTGTTACTGAATCTCTTTCATAGAAATAACATTACACTAAACCTCTGAAAAACGAATTCCAAACAACAGCCACTCCACAACATTTTTTTTAACATTATATTTCAACTACAACTGAGATTGCAAAGAATGTGGAGGCAGTGGTGTAGTCGAGAGGGGACGCGGGGGGGACAGCGTCCCCTCACTTTTTTATTTTATGTCGAGCGTCCCCTTACTTTTTATTTTCAAGGGGGACGCGAGAGGACGCCATCTTTTCAAACTAACTAATTTTTTTTTTAAATTATGAGCACACCAATAACTCAACAATTTTAAGAAATAAGGCATTGATTTTTAATACTTTTCAATAACATGGAAAGTGTTTACGGTGTCAGATCGCTTATCTGTCTCCATCTGTTCGCATTCTACTTGTAACTTCCAAAAGTTTGCTTGAATTTCGACAAAATTTTATGTATATTTTTTCAATGTAGCCTTATCACTATTGTGAATTATGTGTATAGCATAAGTATTTCGTTTACGAGTGATCAAAAAAGAGTTCTTTCATATTACTGTTTACTGGGCGGAGATTGTTTGAAATACACATAAATGAAGTAATGCCATATGGTATTGAAATTCGTTACAACATATTCCCTATCAAAAATAGCATTTATCGTTTCTTTACAGGGACTTTAAAAAGTATTTCGAAACACCATGAGCTATTAACAATAATTGTTTGCAATGCATGGAAAATGGTGCACGAAGCATTTATAGTTATTTTACAAGGCCAAAGAATCTGGATACATTGTCAGACGTGGGTTCAGTTGCTCGAAACGTGTTTTCGATTATATTTTGTATTTTTCAGCTGAAGAAAATATTTATTTGCTAAGTGATACGTAAATGATATTCGTATACAGGGCCACGCAAAAATAATCCAAATACACTACCGTCATGGCCGGATATTTCTTGAAATGCGTTTTGCAGCTGGTTTAAATTTTAGTGTGTTATGTGATGAGTATATGATCATTAATTTCTATACATGACCACTCAAAATAATTCGAATGAATACGTTACCATTTATAGATAATTATTGCTTGGTATGTGTTTAAACTGAACGAAATTATATTTTCGATTTAAAAAAAACGCTAGACATGCTTTTTCTTCACACATTGTTGCACCAAATTAATTTTACAAACATTTGTGTGTAATGAATATAATATATATTGGCCGGTATACAGTGTGTCTGTGTATTATAAAAGTTGACACGTACTTTAATTTGTTACCTGCTGGAGATAAGTAGATAACGTAAATTATAAAAAAGTTTAAAATAAAGTAAACAAAAAATAATATTGAAATAATATTGTCAATGAAATAATTATCTTGTTAATTTTCAAACATTTATACAATAACTCTTTATGCGGCTCTTCTATTCAAAATTTGTCAGTCAGAAAAATTTTCCTTTTTGCTGCAATAAAATCATTAAAAATCTGCATATATTTAAAATTAAATTTTAAAAATGAAGGAAGAAAGCTGACTTATAAAATCTTTTCGAAACATTTAAATATTACTTTATCAGTGAAAATGGTCCTGTGCACATATTGGCAATAGCATTTTTAGAACAAAATTAAATATTAAAGAAAAAGAAAAAAATGCATTGCAAGTGTATCTACATAAAAAGCTGCACGGGCAGAAATCATGTAAAGAGACAGTGTAGTTTTAAAACTTACAAATAAAAAAAATAATAAGAAGAATTGGCTAAGCATGCTCTATGTATTTTCCGTCAGCTGCAATACATAACTGGGGGTCAACCGCACATGTGTATTATCATCCCTGTTACTGTTACCTTCTTGTAATACCTCATAGCTTTTCTAATTTGATATATAGTCGTTGTCTCCTTCTTCCCCCTGCATATTTCCTACCTTATTTTAAACTTTTTTGCATCTTACATTGACTACTTATCTTCAAGTTTAAATTTTTTTGGACGCCCTGTAAAAGTCGACCTTAGCTCAAACTTGAAGACTTTGTCAAAAAAATGCAATACTTTGATAGTAAAGTGGTTCAAAGTCAGTGGTTTTTAGTGACAAAACTTGATGCTTTTAATTTATAATAGTAATTTAACTTTAATGAATAATAATCTGTTTAATCTTCTAATTCATGCTAATCTTTAACGATTCATCCTTATCTAAGTGAAAACCACAGCCTTACTCAAAATTTGGAAAGCGGTAAATCATAGAAAGGCTACTGATACAAAATCTAGAAAAATTTTTTTGAAAATAAGTATTTCTGTAAAGTTCATTGAAAAATGGAAAATAATACATATTATTAAACTGTGAGAGAATTAAATATATTGCTGTTGTTTTCAACCCATTTTCCCCCTTTTATTTAAATATTTAATAAATTAAAGAAATTAATTTGAGTCACTTTTTTACCCGCTTTCTTTTATCTTACATTTCTGTATCTATGTGACAGTCAAATCTTGTGATTCATTTTTCACCCATTTCCTGTTGACGTAGAACTTTGAAATTTGGAATATATATATGTATACCTGAAGAAAATACATGAATTGGACATTAATTTTTTAAAAATTCGATCAGTAAGGGGGGGGGGGTGTCAGTCAACGTCGGCACAAAAATGGCATTTACCCCCATAGAAATAACATTACGATTGTTTAATTGAAAAAAATAGCTCCATTGTTTCAAAATTCATCCATTTTCACCACATTGCTGCCGCATCAGTATGACATCATCTGGCGACGCACACATTTGTGCTTCGTAATATAAGTTGACTTTTTGTGAATTTTAATGAAAGTATGTTTTTTTTTCTATATTTAATTTATTTTTATTAACGTTAAAAGTAATTTTATTAGGAAAGTGTTTCTTAGATAAGTCATCTGGCACAAGCATAAGTATTATTTGCCATAGAAACTCTACTTCAAAATTATATCTTTAAAAAGTTTCCGCTCAATTCTTTAAACACTTATAGAATGGCATGGATTCAAATCAATTTATAACTAGAGTAGACTTTTATATCGCTATTAATAGTGTGGTAACATTCACTGAGACGATTACCACATTAAAATTTCAATTCATCGTAGAGAATATTTACGAGTTAAATAACTTCTATGTCAAATTTGAAGTTTCTAGTACTGATAGTTTCAGAAGAATAACAACTTTAAAAAGTTTTCGGCTTATTTCAGTGCTTAAAATTTCGAATATTTTAAAAGCCATTCTTCGTGAGCATCTGCATGTTAATAGCTACCAGATAAATCGTGATGAAACGAGTTTAGAAGATTTACTTAACAATCAGGGCTCCTAAATGGTCCGCTTTTTGAATACCAGTATTTTCTTTAAAAAATTTTATTTTTAGATTTTTCTTGTAAATTTTGCAGAAACAACCTTCGGAAGTAAATTTTTGCAGAAAAGTTTTAGAAACCTACTAAGAAATTTTCTGTTAAAAAATATTAGTATTCAGTTTGTGAACCATTTGAGAGCCCTGGACAATTCATCCTTTTAAAATGTAAATTAAAAAAATAATAATAAATAAGATTTTACGAGCATGTAAGTCCTGAAAGTATAGGTGTGCCAAGTTTTAAGTCAGTTACTCTTGCTCAAATATTTCCACACAAATCATGATGAAACCAATATTTTTAAACGTCTTTCTCCATTTCATCCCGTAAAAATTCAATACTTACAGATTAGAAGTAACCTAGTAACTGATTTAAAGAGTTACTAATTCTACAAAAATCTTGATAAAACGCAATTTTCAGTTTTCTTTATAAGGATACTGGTCTATTTCACCCCTTTCAAATTCGTATTGGGATGTTCGGAAAGTTCTTTTCATTTGGGAAAACTAATTCGTACCGGAAAATTCTGCCCGTCAATTGACATTAGGTATTGAAATTAATGTCTAATAATTAAATGATAGAATTTTCCGGTACGAATTGGTTTTCCCAAACGGAAGAAACTTTCTGAACAACCCAATATTTTTACACGTTGTTCAAAATTTTGTATAGAGTTTGGGCAGTGGCATATATAATCTAGAATGTTAAATAATCTTTTCATCATATATACCATACCTGCGAAATTTAATCTCAGCCGAAAACACCGTTTAAATGCTACTCTGCTCAGACACATACACATATTGACTCATTTCAAAATCACGAAACACAGACTTTGGGAATCTTAAAGAAAATACCAACTCGCACACATGCATACGCACATACATAGAGAATTGTTACAGAAATAGGAAAAGCGGACTCAGGGAACCTATAAAAGTAAAGATATAAATTTCATAGTCTTTTTTCTTGTCATGATTACAATATTTTCCTTACATTATACGTGTCCGTAATGTAAAAATGCAATAGTTTTCAATGCTCTTAGTATACAATAGTTATTCTATGACTATCTCAAAAATAAACAATGTCTAACAAAAGTCTCGTTGCGTGGATTAGTGTTATTAAATTACGAATTCTATTTCAAATACGTATTTTCACACATGAAATAAGATTAACAATATTTTAATTTATGGGAAGCTTTTAACGACCAACAGATAAAAAACTTTAATTAATTTAATTTAAATAAATTTTAATTTAAAATTTAAAATTTAATTTTTCCATTACTTTTCTCTGCAATTCAAAATGAAAAGCAAGATTCATAATCAAGTTTGCCCTATGAGTGATACAGATACAGACCCTAATGATCCAGACTATGAGCGTCCCTCCACTTTTTTCCCCAGGACTACACCACTGTGTGGAGGAGGATTTGCTTATTTAGTTAATAGATGATGCTGAGTTAAATAATAATCTTTCAAATAGAGCCGGAATAACCATGAAAGACAGCGAGCATGTGAATGTAGATATTAATTTATCAGATTTTTTCTACTTTTAATACTATAGAAGAACTAAAAGCAGGTTCAATGAGAATAAAAGTGATGTCAAAAATGAAATGGCAGATAATATGTAATTATAAAATTGCAACATAAAATCATATTCTGATGTTCTTTCTAGCTTCAGAGAAATTAAACATTTTGCACTCAATCAAAAAGATAACGAATTGTACAACAAATCTGTAGGAATGATATGCATTTAGAGAAAGAGATATGCTTTACAAAAAACAATTACAAATAAGTGATATCTTTAGTGTAAAATAATAGTATGTATTTTTTAACTGTAAAAATAAAATAATTTTGGTCAGTTGTTTTGATTTTAATGTAATGTAATTTTGAGCTTTTAAAATGTGGAACCTCTATGAATAACGGCAACCTCTGAAGTATGGTCACTTTATCATGCTCCCAGTAGTGGCTGCTATTCAGAGGTTTTACTGTGTGTCGAATAATGTCATGTACAGATGTAAATGCTTAAATTGATAAAAACAGAACACAAAAAGGCTTTTAAAAACCTTTTAATATGATGAGTAACATGTTTCGAATGCACAAACAGTGCAATCTCGTGGTTTATGTTTTTCAAGTTTATTTTCAAAATTTTTTGCGAGAATAGTTTATTGTGTAGATCTTGATAATAGCACCATTGGAATTTCCAAGGAGTTTGGCGCCACTCTATTTCAACTTAGAATATTTCTAATTAATATTTCAGCCAATTTTTCACAAAATGGGCCCCAAGAAAAAAAAACCTGCATCAACCCCTGCATTGTCTTGTATTGCATATTTACGTATAGTATAATTTTAATGTAACAGAATTGTAATTAATTGTTTGTAAAAGTGTATTGAAATTTAATTTCATAAAATAAAATTAATATCTATAATATGAAAATCTGCACCTAAAATAAATTTTGTATTCATGCATTTTTGCATAAGAGTGCAACAGCTATTGCACCAATATCTGAATATTTATAAAATTAGTTACATTACAAATGCACATCATTTGTCAGATTTGGCATACAATTTTCAAATTGTTTTTATTAAATCAACATATTTTTACAGAGTACTTTAAAAAAAAAAAAAAAAAAGAGAGAGAGAGAGACACATTGTAATGCTTTCAAAACTACATTTATTTTGCATACAAAAATACATACTACGTTGACTACATAAGTATACAAATACAAAATATCATTATATAAGGAAAAAATGATAATTTTTATAATACAGTAAGCAACTAAAGTTTAAACACATTGTCAGTCTACACAGACAAGGATATTGAAGCTTTTCTTTTGGTAAAGTTCAGCCTTTTCTTTACCTTAATTAATGATGTCTGCAAAAATAAATAAATAAAACATTGGTACTTTAATTTTATTTAAGATTAAACATTAAAAACTGAACTAAAATGAGGAATTTAGTAATATTTACTCAGAAGCAACAATCACAAAATTTTGTAAACATTGTGTTTATCAAAAATTTTCACGCATAATAGACGTATTGGTGAATTCGGTAGATTTATTTGTCCACAATTTTGCTGTCTATTACCGTTAAGAGGCTACTTCACTCACGCTAAAACACCAGCTCGCTAATGTTAATCCTATGGGAGAAATATTGTAAGATATCTCGTTCATATTTCAGTATTTTTAATATATATATATATATTTAATTGGATAGCAGAGATCAAACTCTATGCAGGCCCCTTTTTTACTTTTTCGATTTTGGATGCAGTTTTTTCTTTTATTGCGGATACTTTCACTTTTGAAACTGGTTCTGAAAGTGAAAGTATCTTAATAAAATAAAACTTGTAATTGTTGTTGTTATTTGACCCTTCGGGCCCGGTGAGCAGCTTTCTATACCTGTATAGCCATCCTAATCCACATAAAACTTGTAATCAAAATCAAAAAAGTACAAAAGGTCTTGCATAGAGATCGACCTCAGATATCCAATGGAAAAAAAAAATCATTTAAAAATATTGAAATGCAAACGAAATATCTTTAAATATTTCTCCCATATTATTAACATTAGCGAGTGGGTGTTTTTGCATGAGTGAAGTAGCCTCTTAAACGGAGAAAATAGGTAATTAAAATTCTCATTTTCCCTCTACTGCTTTATTAATACAATAACACTTGTGTTTTTTTTTTCACTTTGCTATATTATCATATATTTATTTTATAAATAAATATACGATAAATAAATAAATATATATATATATATATATATATATATATATATATATATATATATATATATATATATATATATATATACATACGAGGGTAAATCAAGTATAAAGGGAACTTTTTTAATAAACTAATTTTGAAATATTGTTTACCAAAATTACAACAATGTTATTTTTATAGATAACTTTCTTTAACATCTACACACTTTCATCAACATACTGGGAGTTTTTTTCATTTTTAGGTGCATTCGTAATTATATAAATACGTCGGTCGCACCTATAGTCATTGTCTGGTCCATCCATCTGCATGCAACAGCACAAAACCTATACAAGTGAATGGCTTGAAATTTAATATATAGAATCGTTACAAAATTTTTTCGAGTCATTTCAAATTTTATTGAAAATCAAATCAAAACTTAATTAATAAAAGTTTTCTTCATCTATTGAATCCTATCATACATAATTAATTCAATGATATCCCATGATAGGTAATGATTCTAGATTGCCATGGTTTTGACGTCCTATTTAAGAGGGAGTCCTATTATTTCCATATGACTGAATTTAAAAAACAAATTTGTAAACTAAAATTGTTTAATTATAGAAATCCTATAATCTACCGACAGTTTTTTGGATAGATGTTTCCGGAGAAATAGATATAAAATGGAAAAAAAAAGTCAAAATATGCATTTCAATTTCTGAAATTTTCAAAGCTAGGCTACAGTTTCCCGTCGGAATTTTAAGTAAATGTCAACAAAAGATAAAAATGTGGACAACTTAAAATACTTATTTTATTACGGAAGTTAATAATAACAGACGATATAGCTCATTTTTTCAGTGAAATAATAGCAATGATTTTTTTTTTCTTTTTATATTGTCTTGTCTTGGATATTTGTGCACAGTGTAATTTTAATGTAACAGAATTGTAATTAATTGTTTGTAAAAAAAAGTGTATTGAAACTTAATTTCATAAAATAAAATTAATATCTATAATAATTTGAATTCACATAAAATAAATTTTGTGTTCATGCATTTTTGCATAAGAGTGCAACAGCTATTGCATCAAGATCTGAATATTTATAAAACTATAGTTATAGGACGAACACACCTTATTTGGCACGTTTGACGTACAATTTCCAACTTGTTGTAGTGTATTCACCAGCTATCTCAAACCGGAATATCGATTTTAAGATGCTATCAATTTTGAATAAAATGTTATCAGCAGTGCAATTGAATTTATATGTGCAAGAGTAACACAATAATATTAATGTTAATGCTAATGACAATGCTGTGAATTTAACATGTTTGTTGAACATGCAGAAAATGTTTACTCGAGAATAGATAGCATAAAAAAATTCCGGCATATTTTGGTTTGTGGAGAGATTATGTAAAAATTAAACTAAAAATCCTATATTTTTAAAATAAAAAAAATAACTTTAAATTCATGTTTATAAACAAAATACATGATTATAAAAATATTACTCAATCTGTGTCCGCTTTACACTGTTTATTATACTTGAATTTAAGGATAGTTTTAAATATAAAAGAAAGTTGTATTGGTGAACATTTTATTGCAATTATAGTATAAGGGTCGCGGTTGCCCAAATGAAAGTGGCATTGCTGTAATAACTCTTCCATTTGAAGAGAAAGATGACTGCCCATGCTTCTACAGAAGCGCAGAGTGTTGGGAATGCATGCGATATCGCCAGATCACGCCAGTACGTGTGTGATAGCGTGGGAGCACGTTAAAAGGCATCATTGGCATCATGTATCCCTCCAAACAGTGTCAACGCGCGGTCGTACAATTTTTCACAGCGGAAAATGTGAGTGCTAGTGAAATCTATCATCGAATGCAAAATGTTATCTTGCATGATAATGCCCGTCCTCATGTCACTGTGGCGTGCCAAACATTGTTACGGCAATTCCGCTGGAAGGTTCTCAAACATCCTCCTTACAGCACATACCTCTCGTCGTGTGACTACCACATCTTCAGTCCACTTAAGAAAGTTCTGAAGGGACGGCGATTTGCCGACGATAATGAGGTTCATGCTGCCATTGAAAATTGGTTCACAACCAACCCCGGAACCAAAACTTTATATTCAGTTAGGCCTTGATATAAATTGGTGCTGATTCGTTTTTGGTGTAAATCGCCTAACAGGTGGCGCTACTATGATGCATTTTGCAAGATTTCTGCAATAATCTTATCTCAAGCTCTGTCTCTCTCTATTTTATCAAACTTCATATTCTGTTAGACCTTGACATAAATTGGTGCTGATTAGGTTTTGGTGTAAATCATATAACATGGATTCTAAAATGCACAATTAAAATATATATATACTTCTTTTGAAATATTAACATGTGTATGAGATAGAAGAAAGTTTTGGAATTCTCAAATCCGACTAGTTAGATATTATATGATATGTTTGGGTTAGTTTTTTTACATTTCTGAATATTAGATATTATATTTTTTTCGCACCCCAAGGAACTGCCATATGCAGATGTGAACTTAGATCACTCACTGTGCGAGACGAGGACAGACGAGGACCCCAGGACCATACACACACATGTGCATATGCAGGATTTTCATTATGGACTGAGGGGATACCTTGTTATCTTGTTGGTACATAACCAACCTGGATGGTACCTTGTTGATACATTCTCTTGGTATAAGCATGGAGGCAGGGGAGAACCATTACATCTCACTGGAGTTTAAATTTTAATTAACTAAATTTTGTTTTATCTCCCATTACTTGAAAATATGATAAAATTTAGAAAAATTAAAATAAAAATTAGAATATTAAAAAATAAAAGGAATTAAGAATTTTCGTAGAGCAAGGTTGCCCCTTGAACATCCTTTGGGAAAACAAATTTTAATGTTTAATATTTCTTAATTGTTGAATTACTGTATTGCATTTTATGCTAATATGTTTAAAAATTGTCTTGGACGATGAGTTCTGTCAAAAAATCTTAAGGCTGTGCTCAAATCCAAATGAGTAGTTTGGACCGCCGCAGAATTCGCGGAGCGCGGCGTTTCGCGTGATTTTCCTTTGCTACGCCCCTTTTATACCGAGACACTTGCGGGAGCCAGGTAGAATGGGATAAAAAAAATCTAAAAATTGAAACCGGACAAATTTAAAAGAGAAATTTATTAGATTAAAGACATTGAATTGCGGGAAGGGTTGGGCACGGAGGCACGGTGCTATCGAAAGTTCCTTGCAGCTTCGAGCTCTATGTTCGTGCACTTTTTAATTTCGTGCGTCTAAGCTTGACTTCGCAAATGTGTCAGAAAGTTAGCAGATTGGATTTGAGAACTGACTTAACACTATATTATATATATATATTTCCTGAATTTCTAAAATATAATATATTTCTAGATCCTCTGGCCAAAAAAAAAAAGACAAAATAAAGTTTATTTTTTCTTGAATAGTTCAAAATTTTCTGACACAATTTTGAATTAATTTTTTTTCAGAAACGCATGAAATTGGCAGGTGATCTTATTCAGAAACTATGTCATCGAAATGAGTTTTATATTTTTTGGTAAAGGCAGAAGATCTTTCAGAAAATACTGTCAAAGTCGGCATTTTGAGCCGAATTTCCCAAGGCCGCAAGGCGAGAACGGGGAAAATCATGTCGTCACGTGACACGAATCGCTTATAACTCAATAAGTAATTTATGTATTAAAATATGTAAAACTCATTTCGATTCCAAATCGCTTCCATAAGGCCTGCCAATTTTATACCTTTGTGTTTAAAAATGAGTCAGAAAGTTTCGCGTTGTTGAGTAGGTCATTTGAGAACCAGCTTAATTTAGCTTATTTCATGTTTATATTCCACATAAAAAAAATAATAATAATAAAAAAGACTAGGTTGTAGACTAGAAGCCCATTTTTTTCAAAATCTTTCCCCTCACTAGCATTCTGTTTAGAAAATTTACGCTTATATTTTTTCTTCATATCGAGTTTTAGATATTTTTAGAAACAGGTATAGGTTATACATGAAATCTTTCTGTATTTTAATTCAACGTCGTCGTACATATTTTTCATATTATACCGCTAAATATTGAAATGAAAAATTTTCTTTTACACGCTATAGAGCTGTGCAAACCATGTGACTTTTACCGTAGTAACGTTCAAAAGCTCACACAACTGCATGACTCACAAATAGAAAAAAAAAGCAATGTTAAAAGTCCTGTAAAAGTAGCTGCCCTACAGCAGCAGCAAATAACTGTTCGTGACGTCATCTTGCACATCTCTATAAGAAAATAGGACGTTTTAAATACATTGTTTTAAATATAAAGTAATTTTTCTCCTAGAGATGTAAAATTTCCGGAAATTTTGCAGTGGCGGAAAAAAACCAGTTTTTTTCTGGAAAAATTTATTTCTTACAAATGTTTCTTAAAAAATATTAAATAAACTTTTTTTAAATTTCTGCATACTAAAGAAAATATTTTTTTTTTCACTTTACATGAAATATATTACAAAAAAAAAAAAAAAAAGTCAGCTTTTAAAACCTTTTCAGCCTTTTGGTCTCAGAATTTTCAAAGTAGCTTTTCTTGCTTTATTTAACACCATTGTTTGTAATATAACATGTCTCTGTTGCCCGTGTATTTTGTTTAGCTTTCCAGTCTAAACCTAAACTAACCCTATATGTTTTGGTTTTAGAAGTAGAAGTTTTAGATTCTTTAATATCAAAGTAAATGTATACGTCTTTAATGAAAGTTATAAAACGGGTGGATTTCTGAATATTTATAAAAATTGTTTTCAACTAAATTTTCAACAGAAAATTTACATTTTCTTTGCAAAATTTATTTGTATGCATTTATATTTAAAATATATATATAGAGTTAGACAAGTCTTAGAATCTATATTTTAAATAAAAGGAAGAGAAGAGAAAAAAAAGCTTGAAAAGACTAAATAATTTCATTTCAATTGCATGTTATTAAAAAATAATTTGTTTCTAATAATAGTTAAATATTTCTGGGGATTATCATCTGATTACATGAAAAATCGCAGCTATGCCAATAAAAATAAATGCATGTTTCAAATTTTACATTCAATTTTTAACCTATTGGTGTTATTCAAATAATTTTGCACACGGATTTTCATTTTTAACAAGAGAAGCTGCATGGGTCTGCTTACATTGTTTTTCTAAACCTTTATATAAAAAATATTGCCTAAAAAAAACTTACACAATTGTCATAAACATAATCCAAATTTTGTGAATTAAAAATTATCGTTATATTTAGGTTCCTATTTAGATATTTTTAATAAGGTCCTTCATACATATATACAGCTAGATAATAGATTCATTAATGATTTCAGCTGTTATGTGACAGCTGACAGTTTTACTGATTTATGTGACAGGGTGGGCCAAAAGTCCTGCATCATAGGAGTTTTTAAATTTTTAAATTTGGTTTCTATTTATTTTTTAATTTGTAGGCGAAAATGCTGCCTACTGAAGAGCATGTAGAGTTTGCTGTATGGGGTTACTTTAAATCGAAAGTTTACAGTTAGAAGATCAGGGATAAGAACCATTTGCGTGAGCGAATTGCTACTGAGTGCCATGCCATAACGCCAATCTTAGTGGCCAACATTCTGAGGAACATGAACGACTACCTGCAGTTGCGTTTTGACAACGGGTGGCAATCATATTGAGGACATATTGTAACAATACATGTGTTTCCTATGATGCGGGACTTTTGGCTCACCCTGTAATTCATTTCACAGAATTAAAAATCATCAAGATCTGAATATTTATATAACTAGCTATAGCACGAACACACCTCGTTTGTCACGTTTGACGTACAATTTCCAACTTGTTTAAAATTCGGCAACAACACAACGATAGGTAAAAAAAAAGACTTTTTCGAAATATATATTAAATCGCTATCAAGATAATGAAATTAAAAAAAAATAAAGAAAAACAACACAAACCTGAAACAATTAGACAAATTTGCACTCTGCGCATCACAAAGTAATCAAGTATGTGCCTGTGAAAGATGGTAAAATTGCTATAAATAGTTTTTTATCATAAAAAACTTTTTAACTGAACTATTAGGTGTGACTTTAAAATTAAACGTCCAATATTGTAGGATACATCATCCGAATTATATAAATAAAAAAATGGTACTTCTCTATTATCTCGTCGACCACTTTTCTTAACAAAAACCTATCGCCAAACTGTAAGGTTAAACGCCAAAAATGCAGTCCCATTTACTGGATGTCAGAAGCATTATACGTGTTTGTTATGTCATCAAGTGGTTTTTAATTCGACATTTGCGTGTATTTTTCATTGTGTTTTACTGATTTATGAGTTATTTCATTCATTAGAATAACAATTGTGTGCTTAAATTCTTATATTTTATTTATTTATTTATTTTGATATTCCAATGGCAACGTTCTCCCATTTATTTGGCGTTACAGTTTGGCAATAGTTTTGTGTTATGAAAAATGGTCGACGGGATAACAGAGAAGTACCAAGAAAATAAACAACGAAAAATCATGCATCAAGTATAGATTATGAAACACTTTCCAACATATTCAGAATACTGTAACAAAACTTCACGTTTACTATTTAAGCAAATTAGAAAAAGCATAACACATTTGAAAATCCAATTTCAGCAATTACTACCAATAGACAACAAAATATCCGAATCCTTTTTGCAGCCCTGTATAGAATCTATAGATATGTATGTATACAACACAGTATACTAAAATTTACTTCAGTCAGGAAATACATAGCACAATTGAAAATTACCCTTCAACAATTTCCGTAAAAAAAAAAAAAAAAATGGAAATGTACGTGATATCTTTTGATCAGCCCTGTATATGATATAATTTATATGCATCAATTAATATGCCAAAAGAATAGTTACATTTAAAAACGCGTGCCACAGCTGAAAACGAGCTACCTGCAATTTCCCCCCCATAGACCGTAATGTAACTAAATTTTTTTGAGTATCCGTGTAAATGAACAATACATTCTATGTATACCCTATTCTATAGTAAGCGCCTTGTAATGCACCTCAATGATATATATCGACATAAATATGTTTAAAATAGTGTAACATCATTAAAATTCACCACAAACGATTTTGCCCCTTAGAATGTAATGTAAAAAAATTCTTTTGAAAGTCATTGTAAAAGAACCATAAATGCTAAACACTTCATTTTCCATACCAAATATGCCCTAGTAAACCCCAATAACATATGTCAATTTCAAGACAATCTGAGTATATTTACGCGAGTTAGAGCACGGACAGGCGACAGACAGACAAACCGAATTCACAAACACTTTTCAAGTATGTTGGAAAGTGTTAAAAAATAAGAACATGGATAGAGTTATGTGGTATCTTTGATAAAAAAATTTCAGAAAAATCTAAAGAAGATCA
The DNA here is from genome assembly GCA_963931845.1 of Maratus michaelseni. Classification (NCBI taxonomy): domain Eukaryota; kingdom Metazoa; phylum Arthropoda; class Arachnida; order Araneae; family Salticidae; genus Maratus; species Maratus michaelseni. Next base: position 28,363,799 of record OZ007588.1, on the reverse strand, counting down.
GGAAATTATTGGTAAGTTATTTGAATTATTATTTTTTTTCATATATATACAAAAAAAATGTATTGTTACAAGTTATGTTTTAATAAGAAAAGTATTAAAATACACTGCTCAAAACAATTAAAGGATATTTAAAGTTTTATATAAAATAAAGATATAAACGAAATTTTTTTTGCAGAAAATAGAAGAAGAGAATCACAAATGCAAATTTTTCCTGTTTTCAAACTGTGGAGTATGCAAATTTTGAGTTCGACGTCAAAAACGTCGCTTCAGCGGCAGCGAATGAAATTTGACTTTCAACTGGATAAAAGAGAATGAAGACAAGGATGATCGGCATTCAATGATTGCTTTGTTTCGATGAGTACGATGTCTCAGCGAAGTCATTTGACAGATTCAGAAGCTTGGAGAATTGTTGGTAGGTTAGAAGGGGGCCAAACTCAAGCCGAAGTAGCGCAAGCCATTGGAGTGTCACAAAGTGTCATTTCCAGGATCTGGAACCGTTTTTTGGAGAGTGGATGTGCAGGCCGAAGGCCAGGGCAAGGTCGTAGACGGGCAACAACGCCCAATGAAGATCGGTATTTAGCGTTAACAGCTCGGAGACACCGAAACATGAACGCTATTCTTCTCCAACAACACCTTCGCTCGGCTACAGGCACCACGATTTCAACTCAGACTGTCCGAAACCGGCTCCATGCTGTAAGTCTGTATGCTCGCCGACCGATGGTATGTGTTAGATTAACATCAAGGCATCGTCGCGACCGCAGGGAGTGGGCAACCGAGCATGTCAACTGGAGGAGAAATGATTGAGCAATATTCTGTTTTCTGACGAGTCCCGTTTTTCTGTGCATCCGGATAATAGGCGTATTTTCATCTGGAGGGACCGTGGCAGTAGGAATAATCCTGCGTTCGTGCACGAAAGTGTCAGATTTGGCGGTGGAGGAGTGTTGGTGTATGGTGGCATCTCCATTGACGGGCGCACTGACCTCTACATCATTCGAGATGGAGCTCTGACTGGTCGCCGATATAGGGATGAGATCCTCAGACCTATTGTAGTCCCTTACGCTGCAGCAATCGGAGATAACTTCATTTTAATGGACGATAACTGCAGGCCACATCGTGCAAACCTGGTGGAGGATTTCCTTTTCGAGGAAGGAATCGTTCGAATGGAATGGCCAGCGTGTTCTCCAGACATGAATCCAATCGAGCACGTTTGGGACGCTCTAGGAAGACGAGTTTCTGGCCGCCAACAACCCCCACAAACTCTCCAAGAACTGGAAAGAGTTCTTCTGGAAGAGTGGGGCAGAATACCCCAACTCGTCATTAATAGCCTCATTGAGTCCATGCCTCAAAGGTGTTCAACGTTGCTGGCCGCCCGTGGAAACCATACCCCCTACTGAAAATGATTTTCTTTGAAGAAAACACCTTTTCTTATTCTTTTTTTCTCATATGCACAGATTGTGTTTTTTTCCTTTTGTACACAAATGCGCAATAAAATGCATTTTTTTCTGCCAAACATGTGTAATTTATTTTCATATAACCTACTATGTCTGTCGACCATGTATCAATCAGCTAAAAAGTTTCCCAGATACAAAATCCACTTAAAACTGCAATATCCTTTAATTGTTTTGAGCAGTGTAGTAAAATATTATTATAGGAAGAAATTGAATCTATTTTTGAAGCAAATTTTTATATGTTATATACAAAATTAAATATATTTTTGAAGCAAATGCAGTTAAGTAGCTTGGTAAAGTGTTCTATTTCTTTCCTTTTTTTTGTAAAATTTTGTGTGGTGGCAGAGTTAATTTTCCCTGGTAAAATATGCTATTTGTATATAGCGGCAAATTTACCCAGTTACAGCGTAATGACATTTATAGCAAACATGCATGAATTTCAACTAGAAATGTATCATTTTTCAAAATTACCAATATATGACATTTTAGCCTTCTTTGGTAAATACCACCGAAAGAAATTTCTTATTTAGTTTAATATTTAATATAGTATCTTCCATCAGCCTAATGGGATTTCAACAATGTTAGTAATATATAGTAACAATAATATAGTTATTAAATTTTTAAATGCACTATAAAAACTAGTCCTTGGGGGCCACCGTAATACTTACCCATCATGGATATGCATAATATGAAATATGAAAATAAAACATGTGTAAACTATTTATAAAATGCATTGCCATTCGAATAAAATCCTGGCTTGATGACGTCCTAAACTTTAAATGCTCTATTACTGAATTGCGTAAAAGAAACAACCTTATAACTTCAAAATTGATAATCTTATTAACTAACGGTTTACTGCGTCAGATGAAGCGTCTCATTTCCAATTAAAATATATCTTTGAATTGAAATTGGAATGAAATTTGAATGAACAGGGTCATGAAAAATCAAAGAGTGTGGAAAATAGGATTACAAATATCTCGGCAACTTATTATCCGATCGACTTCATTCTTGATGTAAAATTTATGTTGTTTTATTGTCTTTTATATGCACTCCTTAAAATAAACCATTTTGAAAATTTTTATATACCTTTTATCAGAACGAATATTTCGAGAGTCCAAAAAAAAATAGTTCCGGATCATCGAGGTTACTGAAATTCAATAAGCTTCTTCCCATTATTATATACTAAGTACATACCCAATTTCAAGTCTCTGTCTCAATTTGTTCGGGAGAGAGAGCGTTTACAGACACACAGACGGCAATTTATTTTTTTCTAGAAATTTGTTTTTCGGAATCTCCAGTGTCTGAAACATGTAAATTCATCAACATTTTTTTTTTCGATTTTCAAAACGATTACAAGACTTACCCTATACTACGTATGATGGGTAAATAATAAAGAAAAATCGAAAGTGTGAAACATTCTTCATTAGACTAAAGCACGCATTAGTAACTGAAAAAGCAGAAGCAGGGCTGACTGACTTAAAGGGGGGAAAAGTCTTGCTTTTGCTCATGCGGTGGTACCACATGCTTTGACTAATAACGAAAATTTGACACTTTGGAAACGCGTCACTTCTATTTCTCATTTATGTAGTTGTTTGTTTTACTTATTGTGTTTTGTAGCAATATTTTTATCATTTTTAAAATTTAATAATAATAAAGAACAAATATTAACTAAAAAAAATGAATAACAGCTATCATCACTTTAATAATATCTGAAGTCATTTGTATTTCTTAAGTGTGGTTGATTTTTCATTTATCATAAAATGTATTACAATAGTAAATGGCTAAAACGAATACATATGACATATCTTTATAAATTTTTTATTTTCAAAAATTTTCCATTTTAACATTCTATAATACTAATTTAATTATTGAAATAGAAATAGCAATACAGTAGAGTATAACGATGTATTAAAATATGATTAATATAAAATTACATTATAGCCCGATTTTGTCATGGTACTGATCCAAAATTGTTTGTAAAATAATGAAAAATTGCCGATAAATAACCTATCACTTATAAGAGGATGAACCCAGTACCATCTGTGCATATATATACATATATTTTGTAATTTCTTGTTCAAATTATATAAAATTAGAGAATAATTTATTTCGTGCAAAAGGTCCATCTTGCTTAGTTAAAAACATCGATTGGAAATCTCTCCGTTTCTGCGAGAAACAGAATATCTGGTCTGTTTTGGCATGAACAAAGCGTAGAATCTACATCCGTGTGGCTGCTGCAGCGAAGGTGACGTTTTTTATGCGGAAACCGTGAGAGTCGAAATAATCGTTCGTGTGACATTAGCCTAAGTGGATATGTTCAGGCTCGTGCAATACTTGATCGTACCAGTCAAGCTAATTATATTTCTTCTGAACTAGCTTTCAATTTGGGCTTGAAAAAAGAAAAAAAATGAATATTCCAGTTAGTGGGTTAGTGGAAATGCCTTTAATGTGAAATGGAAGGTTAATTCGCAAGAAGAACTCTTCATTTTATTCACCTAGTGAATTTTTTGTTGTTTCGAAAAATACTGATTGTGTTCCTTCTTCAAACATTAAAATTGATAACGAATTTTTACCAAATCGCTTATTGTTAGCTGATCCCACTTTTGACAAGCCAGGAAAAATCCACTTAATAATTGGGGCTGAACATTTTTATGAAATAATAAAGGAGGGAAAAAATCGCATTTCACCAAATTTAATGTTTCAAAATTCGGTGTTTGGGCTTATTGCCACTGGTACTGTTACAATTAAGAATTCTAATTCATATTGTGGTTGACATTCAATTCTGAACTCGAGAATATTGAATCTAAACTTCAAAACTTTTGGGAAATAGAAAATATTTCACCTGATCGTCTTCTAAGTAAAGAAGAAGAATTCTGTGAATCTCATTTTCAAAAAACGCACAAACGGAATGATACCGGAAGGTTTATTATCGAAATGCCGATTAAAACTGAACAATTAAATTCCTTGGGAGAGTTTTCAGAAAGTTTTAAACATTGAATTTTTTAATTTGTAAACAAGACCAATAACATAAATACAGAAAAAAGCACAGTTTACATGAAAATTAGCGAAATACATGCTTAAGCTGTAGAAATATTAAGTAAGAGAAATTAAAATAACATAAGTAAGTAGATATTTTAATTGTGGATAGGTAAAAAGTGTGAGAGGAAAATGACAGATTCATCTTTCCTCACATGAATATAAACATCACCCCGGTTTACCGATTCAGACAATGTAAACAAAAAAGAAAACGAACAAAACTAAAAGAAATTAATGCAAAAATACACTAACTCACAAGAAAATTAATATAGAGTAGGCTTGAATAGCAAATATGACAGTTAACAGAAATTAAAAAATTCTAATTTTTAAAGAATCATTCAAATCCTTACCAATTCCCAGCCGCCACTGTTGTAAAGCGAATGAGTTATAATAAATTATAAAAACTTAGAGTGCAAAATTCTAAGTTTTGTGAATTCATACTGAAAAACCTATTTAAAACTTTTCAGAACAGTGACTGAAATTTCTTAAAAATAAAAAAAAAATAGATTGAAAATGACTAGATTTGCTTACTTTCAAAACTCCTTCAAAATTTCCAATATGGTAAAGCTAGGAGGGTCTGCGCACAATTCAAAAGAATAGCAATAAAAATTCTAAATATTAATTTTTGTTAAACTATTCATGAATAATTTTTACTTCATTTGTTTTTTATGCATTTCCATTGCTAATTTGTTGTTATGTTGCAATTTAATAGAACAGTTGCAATAAAACCAAGAAAGGTATTTTGCACAATCTGTCCTTTCAGGGTTGGTGTGATTGCGCACATGGGTAGGAGAGATTGTTACTAATAATAACTACAATTAAATTGTTAACAATAATAATTACACTTAAATGACATTGTTGTAAGGTTTTTGTGGACAAATATTATTGAATTAGGAGTGAATATTTCAACCTAATGATTAAAGAATCAGAAAAAGGAAATAATATAAAAAACGATTAAAACATTTTAATTAAAGGGAAAACAAATTAAAGAATCAGAAAAAGCAAGTCCAGATAAGATTAAAAAATAACATTAAGTTATTTGATAACACATTTAACTTAAAATTAGTCCATTTTCATTTTTTTATGCAAATTTACCAATCAGCTGCTTAATCTCTCCTAGCATGGAAACTAATGGGAACAATGCGCCATCTTTCTTAGGTAGCAGATGCGCAAACTCTCCAATTTCGGTAGGAGAGATTGCACAGCCTTTTATTTAAACATGGTCGCTACTAAAACGAACCGTTGATGTTCAGGTTGTTAATCTAGATTAGTAGCTTATGAGAAATCGTTTAAGTTAACTTTGTTAAGTAACTTAAGTTACTTAAGTAACTTAAGTTAATTTTGTACTACTGACATTGTATAGAAATTCCGATAAATAGCTATGAAAATTCAAGCACTTACTTTGGGAAAACAAAACAAAATAGCAATGCTATATCTTAGACGCTCAAAACAATCAACGTTCACTTTCAAGTAGACACTCTACTACTGCTGTTGTACAACTACCTGGAGTCGCTGCTCGCTCATTCTACTTCTCCCCCCCCCCCGAACTTCTATGTGAGCAATCTCTCTGACCACGCCATCTCTCCTGGCTTTACCTTATTCCCCAAAATTCCGGGTTTATTCCCAAAAATTCCCAGGTTTATTTCTGTCAGTCAAAAACTATGGGTTTTTTGTAACTCTAGGCGAAACACACAGTTCATGAATTTCTGGAGATGTTGGTCACTTTTGGCCTGGAGGCCATAGGTTGTGCATGTGTATGTGTAATGTATATCATGTTGTGGGTTATTATTTACTATATAAACATACCTATTGTATTATTGTCAGATCTTAATTCTAGACAAATAATTAAAAAAAGGTACTTATTACTTATGTAGTTAGCTACACAAGTAGCTAAGCTTATTGGGACTTATGGAGTTAGCTACATAAACATGTTGTGTATAACTTTTCTGTTAACTTATTTTAAAATTTAAAATAGATTGGAAATTAAATTGGTATCTCAAGTTTATTCAAAAAAATATAAATTAAAATATTTTATTTAAGTACTTAAATTACTTGTTTACTGTCAACATGGATGCAAGATGTCAACATGGGTGCAAGACCTTCGGTCTTGGAGAGATTTTTGACTGATAGTAAATTATATACTTTATATAGTGAAATAATAGCAATTTTACAAGCAAAAACTTTTAATCACTTTCTTTTAATGTAGAAGATGAATTTTTAGCCATAATGCAAAATAAATTGAAATCTTCTAGCCCATCTCCTTCAATTACACCTAATACTCAAAAAAGTTTTCAGTCTTTGCTTGGATGGACTTCTTGCACCCATGACTCTAAACTCATTATATATTTTTTAAATTAAATATTCAGTGACATAAGTGTACTTACTGGCTACTAAAGAAATTATTCTCACTAGCCAGTAATTGGTTACTAAAAATAATCAATCTACTGGCCAGTGGCTACTAAGCAGAATTCCTTATTTTCACCTTTAGTTATTGCCTGTTTCTAGTAAGTTAATTGTTCAAAATGCATTTTTAATTGCATGTATGTGTTTGAGACCCGCAGTGGCGTAGACGAATAAGCTCGGTTACCATAAGATCACCGAAAGTGAAGCAGCATCGACCGTGGTTACTGCTTGGGAGGGTGACTACCTCTCTCAGCTGTGGCAGGACCGTGTACATTAATGGGAGCTAATGCATGTAAAATCTGTTCATGGCTCCAATGTCCTCCAAGTTTATAATAAGCGTTACCTCCCTAGGTGCCAATCCAGGTGCAGGTCTCTCATCTGGAATTGGTTCAAAATTAAGAGACCAACTCTTCTGCACGGGGCTTATGAGTGCTTAAGCCATTTGATAAGCCTCTCCATACAGCTGACTTTTGGATGTATGTGTTTCCCTGTTGAACTAAAGTTTACTGTACTAAGTGGTGTGAATATAATTTAAAGAAATTTATATACAGGGTGGCACAAAAGCATATAAATATGTTTCATTTTATGGATATAAATTACTAGAAGAATATTCCATGCTTAATTATTCCTTAATATACTACGAGGTATATCCAGAAAGTAAGTTCTGTTTCTATTTCTATCCCCAGCAGCGCTGCGATTGCAGTTCCGAGCATGCGTGGCAGTTACTCTGACTGAAGGAGAAGTGTGGGTTAGGTTTTTCTTGTGCCCCTCTTCCTGGCAGAAGGGTTAAAACCCAAGATATCATTTTTTAGCAGAGTAAAAAACTAGTGAATTCTTGAAAATAGTTTAAAATAACTTGATAAGCATGCATTCTAAAATTGTAATTAAGATGTGTAAAATGTTCTACTTACATAAGTCTTCAATAAAGATGCGAGGAATTCCATATATAATTTTATTTGGCAAAAAAGAACACAACTTGCTGTTCCAGAAAAATAATAAAGACAAAGTTGCAGAAATAAGTGACTTGAATTTATAACCATCAATGACTTTTAAACCTTATAGAAAAACGTAGGGCCATTATATATTAACATACCATATTCACTGCAAAAATTCATCCAAAGAGGGGGAAAATATGCCTTAAACTTGATTAAATCCATTAGGAGAGCAGCTCAACACTTCATCTCACCACACAGATGACTAAATATATTACGAGAGCAGCTAGAGACTTCATCTCGCCTCACAGACCTCACAGATACCGAAAGTGAAATCGCTGTCCTTTTAAACTGGAACGAAAAGCCTATCGGCCAATCAGGAACGACCATGCGATTTGCATAAGTTGGAAAATAATTAACATTTTTACTTTTATTTACATAAAATTTATTAAATATTATCGAAAATTTAGAAAACTACTTTAAGTATAAAAATGACTTTAAAAAGGGCTTTTCACTTACTAATTGAATTTAAACAACATTTTGAACTTAAAGAAAAATAAATGCAAGCGAATGCGATCGCAAGCAAAAATGCCGAATACGATCTGCGATCGAGAAGCGGTGCAAAACAGCTCAACCGAGCCGATGTGGAAGAAAAAATGTAAACAAACGCCGTAACGGCAGCTGGCGGGAGGGAAAACGAAGAAGGTAGCTAAATCCAAATCACTTTTACATTATAATTAAATGAAATACTACAAAAAAAAATGCTTGGGAAATATTTTCCCCACAAGAAGAAATGTATGCCATTTTCAGATCGCTGCTGCCAACGTTTTATTTGTAGTGTTTCTTTAGAATGTCAGCCTTAATTGAAAATGCCGCCGCTTGTGAAATCAGATCTGTGATTCGTTTTCTCAATGCAAAGAAAGTTAAACCAAGTGAAATTTATCGGCAAAACTGCGAGGTTTACGGACAAAATGCTATGAGTAATTTAATGGTTAGAAGATGGGTCAGACAGTTTAATGAAGGACGTGATCAAGGGCACGATGAAGAACGAAGTGGACGCCCGTCTTTGGTTACTGATGAACTGGTTCACGCAGTTGAAGAGAAGGTTAAGCAAAACTGTAAGTTTACAATTAGTGCTCTTGCTATGGAATTTCTGCAAATCTCACGATCACTAATTCATGAAATTGTTACTGAAAAACTGAAATTTCGAAAACTTTGCTCATGTTGGGTGCTAAAATTCTTACTGAACAACACCAAAAACAACGGATGGGCTTCAGTTTTTGACACGCTACAATGAAGACGGCGATGATTTTCTTTCTCGGCTAGTCACGGGGGATGAAACTTGGGTTTCTTACAACACCCCTGAGAGTAAACGCCAATCAATGGAATGGCAGCACATTTCGTCCCCAACGAAAGTTAAGCCTAAGCAAATCCTGACACCTCGAAAAGTCATGTGCACTGATTTTTGGGAAAGAAAAAGCATTTTGCTGATTGATTTCTTACCACGAGGCCAAACAATCAATGCACATGTTTACTGCGAGACCATTAAGAAATTGCGCTGCGCAATACAGAACAAGTGCCGAGGATTACTGTCAAAAGATTTTGTTTTTTTACACGATAATGCACGACCTCACACTGCGAACGTCACAAAAAAACTCTTACAGGAATTTGACTGGGACATGTTTGATCATCCTCCGTACAGCCCAGACCTCGCTCCTAGCGACTTCCATCTCTTCTTACACCTCAAATCTTTCCTTGGTGGTCAACACTTCACCGATGATGACGAGCTGAAAGAACATGTAACTACATGGTTGAAAACACAGGCGGCAACCTTCTATGAAGAAGGCATACAAAAACCTTGTGGCACGCTACAACAAGTGCCTACAAAATTTTGGAAGCTATGTAGAAAAGTAGTTTCACAGTTGTAGATTTTTTGTACAATAAATATTTTTTTTTGTATCTGTACACGTTTTTTTTATATAACCAAATGGAACTTACTTTGTGGATATACCTCGTATTTGGTCTGTATGAAAATTTAAAGATCTTATACAGGAAATTGAAAGCATTACCATCTATGGCCATCTTTCTCACACAAGATTTTATCTAACTTCTGCAATAGATGCAGATATTTTGTGGTTGGCAGATAAGTAAATATTGTTGCTAAGCTAAGATAAGGTTTCGCAGAAGGCAATGTGAAATCTAATAAAATTACAGTGTAAAGAGCATCCATATACAGTAAAACCTGAAAATAATGAACACCTTGGGAGTGCAGAATTTGTCTGTTATTCAGAGGTATCTGATATTTAGAGGTAAAAGTGTGCAAATATATAAGTGTTGGAGAGCAAAACAATATCTGCTAAATAGAGGTGTCCGCTATTCAGGATTGTCCATTATGGAGCTTTTACTGTACTAGAATCCAGAAAAAGCAAAAATATTTGAAACTGGAAGTGGAAAATTAATGAGACAACAGATGGTTCAAAGAGGCAGCACATCCGTGAAAAAAAGTATTTTTTATTTTAAAAACTTAAAAGGTAGTCAGTTTTACAGTTAAAGAATTTCATTATGTGGTCATGTTTAACGCAGCAATTCTTTAATTTAGATTCCCTCAATCATACAATAATCATATAGCAGTGTTGAATTCAGACACTTTCTTTGGCAGGGATTTCTGTGGCTCCGGAGGAGGGGGTGGGGGGGAAATTGCACTTTTTTAGCATTAAAAGCATAAAATCTCAAATCTTCTGGGGGGGGAGGACATTTCAATGCTCTAGGGGAGAATGACCCCCAGTCCAACCCCTGATCTTATATACAGCAAGATCAAGATAAGAATGTGTTTTCTGAAGCTGCCACTGAGACTCCTGATCTACAAATATATTATTTTAAATCATACAAGAATAAGAAATAAAATTAACATAATACAATTAACGTATCACAGATGGTAAATAATAAATAAGCTGAATAAGACTAGAAATTGTTTCAGTTTGGAGACTGTTTTTTCAATCATTAAATAACCACATAGGCTTATAAATCTATATAATGCAAAAAATAAATTAAGGATAGTAAGATTTTTTATGTTATATACAGCAAGATCAAGATAAGAATGTGTTTTTTGAAGCTGCCACCGAGACTGCTGATATACAGATATATTAGTTTAAATCATAAAAAAATAAGAAATAAAATTAACATAATACAATTAACGTATCACAGATGACTACATAAATAAGCCGAATAAGACTAGAAATTGTTTTAGCTTGAAGACTGTTTGTAATATTTGGTAAGAAATTCCATTTTCAAAGAAGATGAATTCTTCAGATTTTAGACGTGGGTCGTTACTTGGAATCTTTCCAGAAAGGTCTATGCTGAAATTGTCAGATCTTGTTTAGAAGTATAAAGTTCATCACACTGCTAGCAAGCCAGACAGAGGTGCAGCAACCCAGGTGATCTCGTAAGAGAGAAAGCACTCCAGGTGCTTTGACAGTGAGAGATGAACAAGACGGCACAGCAAGGGATAGGGAGAAGAGAACGAAAACAGCTTCAAACATTCTTCTTTCTATTTTTTTTCTAAATTAAGTGCAGTATAATATAAATAAGTCAAAATATCCCAATAAATTTGGTCAGAAAATAAAATGAATGTGGTAATAAACAGAATAGTTTTTGCTTTTTCTAAAATGCATTAAAAATAATAATAAAGAGCAAAATAACGAATTATAGGAAAGTGAGTATTTATTGTAGCCAAATACACAGGCAGGAAGACGTCATATAAAGATAGTTATGAAAAGGTATGCCAGAAAAAAAATTAAAAAAGAAAACAATTTAATTTAGAACATGGATGATTTTTACCATATATTTAATGGCGGTTATCTCTGACTTCTTTTAGATGGTGGAGCAGAACCATTGTTTCGGCTCAAGATGATGAATAGTCTTTTCTTTCCAACAGAGTTGGCAACTGTGTGAGGTTTTACAGATCGCAATATAATGTTGGGTATCTGTATGCAATATCTATGAAAATTTTGAGCAATTTTTTTTATTACTTGCAAGATGGAACTAATAGATTAGTATGAATGATGTCATTCCAGACAAACATTGATGCTTTGCAAATCCTATGTATTATTCAGTTTTGAGAAATTTGAATTTTTAGCATCTGAGTTTCACAGACAGATCCCAAACAACAGACCATATGTCATGGTTAATCTGATGAAGGACTTGGCAAAAGTAAATATTCACTTTCCATATTGGTATTTTATTCTTTATTCTTTTTTACCAGTATTTTAGAAAGAAATGTTGAGCTAAATTTATTATCACATTCATTTTATTTTTTGGCTAAATTTAGTTTTGATATTTGTACATCTTTGTATTGCACTGTAATTAATTCAGTAAAAAACTGTATGGCCCTTTTTTTGTTCTCCCCACAACTTGCTGCCCTATTGTAAACACTAATTCAAAATTGTCAGACAGCTGTGATCAGCTAATAAAGATTTGAAGAAACCCTAAACTTTGGTGAATTTTGATAAAACATCACAAATCTGCCTAGCCCAGTTTTATAGAGAATCTAGGAAAATGTCTAGGTGTTTGTAGTTGGTCGAATCATCCCAGAGTATATCATCTTGAATTAGTGAAAAGTCTATGATGGTGCAGACAGGCTTTCTTCAGAAAATCATGGTGGGATTCTCTACTGCATTGACTTTGATGTACCACTTTCCAAGCCATATATAAAAGACCTGAATATAGGACTGGTATTTTTCAATCACAATGTATAATGATCTGTTACTGAACATGATGGCCATGTCATCTGCATATAAAAGAGGATGTTAGGAATGTGAGGTATATCACTATAAGTTGAACAGCCAGATACTGACCAGATTTCCATGAGATACACAAGCCTCGAAATATTGTGGGAAAAAGAAAAAAAATTGTTCACTTTAATAAAGAAAGTTGTATTAAAGAAAGTAGTTCCAGAATACAAGAATGGGTTAAGGGAGTTATTTGAGTATAATCAGCTTATTGGTTAATCCAAAATGCCAAACTCGATTGAGAGCTTTCGTAATGTGTACAAATACAAGATTGTTTCTTGAGAAAGGAGGCCTTATGAACGAGTTCAGCCACTGGATTTGAATCAAGTGTTTGGTCCTTAACACAAACAAATTGGAAATAATAATTGAATTGGAAGTGACAAACTCTTTCAGATGCTTCTCTAGTAGTATGTATTTGTAGATTTTAGATGGGTAAGATAAATGAGAGATAGGTCTGTAGCTAGAAGGGGATTGTCTATCTTCAATGGTTTGGGGATAGGGACAATCAATGCCTTCTTTCAGCAATGAGGAAACATACCAAGATTTAACATGCAATTAATAATCAGAAAGAAGATGAAGTTAAGTGGAAGATGTGACATCATATTAGTAGAAATACAATTGATGTTGGGTGACTTGTCCGTTTTAAGATTCCTGATGCTAGAAATAGCCTCAGAGGGTCTTGTTGGATTAAGAGTGTTATCATGGTTTGTAATGAAAATCTGTTTAACTTTGATGTTAGAAATGACAACAATCCTGTGATTGATGAGATCCATATTAAGTACAACTTCTAAGACACTCAACAATTAGGTCAGCAGTGTAAGTGTTAAAGTAGGCCATATCATTGGGATTATTTAATGCTCAAATTTGTGTTTCTGTCCTATGAATGTAGGCTGTTGAAGACCAAATTGTGTTGTCTGAAGTTGACAAAGACTCAATATGTGTTTCAGCAGGAAATACTAAACTTCTTGATTGCAGCAAAGACTGCCTTAAACAATTTCTCTCACTTTACAAAGCCGAAGCTCCGGTAGCCGAAGAGTATCAGCCACCTTGTGCTACGGGTTTGCAATTTCTTTGAATGCATTATGGAGAGTTTCCAAATGCTTCATCAGAAGAAGTTATGTAATTGGTAGATTAAATCTCCAAGGGCAAGTTGTCTATGCCTTCAAACACATGTCCAAAATCCTCTCAGTTGACCAAAAAGGCTTATGGGACATCAAGCTGTAAGTTCCCAGATTGAATCTAAGCACAAGAAGATTATAAGAAGGGAGATCGTTCACAGTTTGCTTGGCATTAAATTAAAGAAGAGGAATTTGTGAGTGATTGCAAAATGAATAATGCAATGAGAATTATGATCAAAGTACTCGTGAAGAGGCAGGGTGCTAAAATTTGTATGTGATTTTGATCTATTTATCTACGAACTTGGAAACCAGATTGGTTGGAGTGATGACTGAACCAGAAGTCATGCTTATTAAAATTACAGGCAATGATAAAATTTGAAAAAGAGTGTATCAAATTTGAATAGTCTAGTTCCAGCAGACTACCATCCTTTGGAAGAAGGTTATAAATAGCTGCAATCATAAGCTGGGGGTTGGAGTAAAATTCTAAAGCAATGCAATGCAACTGGGAGGTTTTAGCAAGCGATGCATTGAGACGATTTTTAACAAATAGCAGTGCCATCATCTGGAAAGATGCCAAAAAGTGGTTTGACTTTCTTAAGATCATACAAAAGGAAATATCAAAATTAGTTGATAGTAAACAACAAATTATGATAGCAGAGAACAGCATTTCGATTACATTTTTATGAAACTTTTTTGTCGTTATCTCACAAACAGAAGTTTTCTAACCAGTATGAATTAACAAATGTCTATTTAAATTACTCTTTGTGGATAATTTCTTGTTGCATATCTCACACACATAAGTTTTCTCACCAGTATGAGTGCGATAGTGATCATTTAAATGACCCTTTTGGAAAAATTTCTTGTTGCATGTCTCACACACAAAAGGCTTCTCACCAGTATGAATTAAGAGATGTTGGTTTAAATGATTCTTTTTAGAGAAATTCTTGTTGCATGTCTCACATGCAAAAGGTTTCTCACCAGTATGCATTAATAGATGTTGCTTTAAATTATTCTTTTTAGAGAACTTCCTGTTGCATATTTCACAAACAAAAGGCTTCTCACCAGTATGAGTTAACATATGTTCATTTAAATTACCCTTTTGAGAGAATTTCTTGTAGCATATCTCACACCCGAAACGTTTCTCACTACTATGAACTAACATATGCTGGCTTAAATAGCTCTTACGAGAGAATTTCTTGCTGCATATCTCACACACAAAAGATTTCTCACCAGTATGAATTAATAGATGTCTGATTAAATCAGCCTGTCTTAAAAATTTCTTGTTGCATACCTCACACCCAAAAGGTTTCTCACCAGTATGAATTAATAGATGACCGATTAAATGTCTCTGCTGAGAAAAATTCTTGTTGCATACCTGACAAACGAACAATTTTCCTTGATGCAAGTCAGAAGATGCTTTTTCAAAATGGTTTTGTATAGAAATGTTTTGCTCCATGTTTCAAATTTTAAAGACTGCTTTGAAAGATATAATGTATATCTACATTCAAGACTCTATGCATCTGCAATAAACAGAATTAAGTTATAATTTAACACTTTTTAGAATTAAAAACCTATTTAATAAAATATGAACTTTGCATGAGAAATTAAAATCACTGAAGAAAATCCTAATTCAAATAAAATTTTTACTATAGTCTTAAAAACTACAGTAGACTATAAATTATTGGACACCATACAAGAACAGTGCAAGGAAATATAAACAGTTAGATAAGGGCCTTATTAGATGCATTTCCTATTTGTACAATGATTAAACTATAGTTAAATTACTACAAATAACATAATCAGCTACTATTGTAAACTAAAATAAATAGTTTATTATAAGTAAAATGTTATACATTTTTTTTTAAAAGCAAATTTAAAAAGAAAATTCTATAATTGCATGTCTTATTAAATTTTTTTCATCATAGTTAAATAAAAAGTTAATTTTAATAGAAATCAACAATAATACATTTTATAAGAAATGAGGAGAAGGGGAAATATGTTTGTGGCATAAGGAATTTTAAAATAAAGTGGTGTAATCCCTAAATGATACATTGACACCAGAATTTTGAAATGTAAAATTCCCTTTTATCAAGTACATGAAGAAAAGATTTTACTTATTTTCGAATAAATTTGTTTCAAAATTCTGCTGTAAATCAATCATTTCAACAGTTTACAAATGGAAGTACCTAGACCCTGAAAGGGGGTTAACCAAGCACATCTTATAACATTGTGTCATATAATCAAGAGTCTACAGTATATTCATTTTCAAAATTTATGGAGGGAACAATCATACAAATAGCAATATTTTGTTCAAAACCAAATCAATTAGTCAAATTTTGAGTCATGTTAAATAAAAAGTATAAAACAACAATATTTAAAGTAGTGCTGTTGCAGTCATAGTGCATAATCTGCAAATAGCATAAAAACATCTGTTTAAGAGTAAAATTGTAGAATTAACTATAAAAATTTAAAATAAATTTGGAATAGTCATTTCATTATAGTGACTTTGTAGCGTTATAAAAGACAAGATAATTACAAATTATCTTAAGTTAAAATTCCCTGATATTTCTGTATTTCAAGATCAGTGTGAAATTTTCTAGGTCAACATTAAAATAATACGAGGGGTGTTCAAATGAAAAGGTACTAAACGTTGTAACAACCAAACTGGTTGAAATTTGAATATGCCACTTTGGGATAATGTAGTGGGACATCTAGTGGAGTGTCTGGCATGGTTGTGAAAATGTGCAGACACCCATGCATGAAGCAGGAGAAAAGCAGGCAGTTGTGTGTTCTGTTCAACTGATACGGCGGTACATGTGAGGACATCATTGTGACGAAGAATTTTTTATTGAGAGTGTATAGTGAACTTTTAAATATTATTGCAGTTGTGATTTAAATAAGCAAATAACCCTGCATAATTTGTGCATCTGTTCTTTAGGTCGAAATTCTTAAGAAAAGAAACAATCATAATAATAAAATGAATTAAACGGTCTTACTTGAGTGAAATAATAGATGCAGACTATAAATGATGAATACTTCGTAAGAATTGGATCCATAAAATCTTTATTATAATTCTTGAGGAAGGAGGAAGGATGAGGATGAAAGCTGCACATCAAGTCTTTAAAAAAGTACTGGCTCCAACATCGTAATATTAACGAAATTCCTTAAATATTCTTCTGGCGAAATTCATTAAAGGTTGTAGGAATTAATGCAGAAATAATTAAATTACCAGTTGATTTTTACTTTTAAAATATTAAATTTAAAACAGCATTTTTATAAAATAATTAAAAACTTTGAAAACGGGAAGCTGATCTCCAAAGAATCCGCGCAGCGAAGTTTCTCGGACATGAGAGCCGGCACAGGCCTGGCCTCAGATCAGACGACGTTTTGCATAAATTTACAGCATCATTTTTATTAAAATTCTGTTGGAAAAATGCACAACATTAATATATATACCTATAACAGGGGTGCACAAATGTGAGAGCAAGATTAATTTAAACTAATTTGTTGATTAGGAATTACGCGAAAAATCAAAATAGCAAATCAGAAACTCATTAACATTTAATAATTAAAAGAACCATTCTAATTTGTATTTGAAAGACACGCCCCATCGCCTGCAGCGCTACACGGCCAAAATATGAAATACTTCCCAAATCTGAGAATACATCGGCAGAAAACAAGAGCGACGCATGTGTAAAATGCAGGAGCGGGAGGCCGCCGAATGCGATGACGTCACAGCTCAATATCAGCGCCTATTGAAGCGAACGCAGGAGGGATGCCTTGCCATAGAAACAACATGCACGGCGGTGACGGCTGCCGATAAAAAAGCCTCTAAATGAGCGGCAATTAAACTGGAAAGGCTATAGAATACAGAAATACGATGAGCTAAAATATAAAGTATTTAAAAAGATAAAACTGTGATATATCTTTATCACAATACCCCCATTCACCGACAAAAATTTTGACTGGCCAGAAGGAGAAAAAGGGTAGAAACATTAAAAGCCTTTTTCGACAAAGGGAAGACAAAATTTTTAAATGCCAAATTTAAAATGACACAATTACATAAATTTAGAGCCATGAAATGTAAATTAAATAAAATTTGATGTGATGTGCAGCGACCAAAAAGAAAATGAGAAAGAATATACATCATTGTAGTACATTCAAAAATCTCATCACAAATTATACAAAATGTTATAGTATACAATATAACATAGTATACAGAAGCCCCATTGCATTTTTAGCAAAGAAAGGCATACCTTCCATTAATCTTGATCTCTAAACAAATACCATCATGTATATAAAAAAAGGCTAATATTCACTTTAAATTAGCAATGAGATCATATCAAAATAGTTGCAACAGTAAAGCAACATAAAAAGAGTGGTAATTTCTTTCTTCTTCCGACTTGTCTAGACATAAATATTTAAATTATAATAAGTTGCAATTTTAAAGCAACAAAAAGTCAAGAATACTTTAAATTCTGACTGATGTCTAGGACTTTTAAAAATATAGAGCATTAACTCTAAATAACATATATGTGCACAAAAACAATCCATTGTAAGGATTTTAAATTCATTTAAAGGCCTAAGTCATACATATTACATTAGTAATAATTCAAATCATATAAAATTAAGTATTTAATATAATGCACAAAATACTGATATCATTTCTAACAAGTATATAATAAATGCATAACAATTATTACCCAAAATTTATATGAAATTTGCATAAAATTATGTTGCAACAAAATTTAAATTCCTTTGTCATAAATAAGTAAATTCATCACAATAGTTGGATTTAGTAAAAACTTTTCAAAATATAACAAAATAATGCATAAGTTTTAACCAACAATAAATGACACATTTCTTCAGTAATACTTCATACTTAATGTACTTGCAAGTACTCAATAAAATGTTCTATAAATATTCAGTAAAAATAATTTTTCATGAAATACTCAATAAAACTCTTTCTGAAATATTCAACAAAATTCTTTCAATTATATTCAATACATTTTTCTCTAGTATACACAATAAATTTTCTTTTCATACACAATAAATTTTCTTTTAATATACCATGGTTTTTTTTTTTGCAAAAAAAAAAAAAAAAAAAAAAAAAATCAGAGAAAAAAATGAGAGAAGGTGAGGAAAGGTGAGGATCCTCAAAAAAAATAATTTAACCATTAACTTTCATAATGAAAGACAAGTTAAAAAAAACAAATGACACATTTTATGAGAGTATAAAAACAAACACAGTGCACCATTATGTAAAGCATGTTATAATAATAAATTTATATAACATTAATGAAAAGGATAATATATCCTATAGAAAAATCAGCTATTGACAATATGTGAATTATTTGGGTGGTATTTACAAAACTTACCAAAAGTGTTAATAGCCTCCCACAATCTTGAGACCATTATCAAACCAGTAAATTAAATAAATATAAACTATTAATATGTATTCATTACAATTCGCAAAACACTAATAAACTCCTTATAAACGATTAGTAGATCTGTAAACTGAACAAACACCAAAACTTACAAGACTGTCAAAGGCGATCTCCAGAACCAATGACGAATCTGCAAATCAAATAAGCATAAAGCAAAATATAAATTCATCAAAACTTACAAAAATGCTAATAGCGATCCGTTAAACCATTAGCAAGTATGTAAACCAGACAAAAATATACAACATTCTTGTTAAAACTATTGTAAATAAACAGATGAATATTGCTAACAAAATGCTTGAATGAAAAAAAAAAATTTGTTTGTTTACAGATGAAGGAAATAAACGTTCTGCTTTTACATAACAAATGATCAGATACCTTTAAAAAGTTCTAAAATCAGTTTTGATTTTAAAAAGATTACACTGAGAAAAAAAAGTATCCAACTTGCTGAAAAGTTTGCAAGTTAAGTGGCATACTGGTTGGTTGATTGACGCAATGGCAGTGTAGCAGCAAATTGGCCTTTTTCCTGAAACACACACCACTAAAATAAAATTGAAGACTTTATAAGGACATTTTAGCACTAAAAAATATTAGCACATGACATATGAAGGGATGCACTAAACAATAATGAGCATTTGAAGACACATCAGGTAAGAGCATTTGAAGACACAGCAGGTAAGAGCATTTGAAGACACATCGGATAATTAGCAGAGACTATATCATGAACTGTGGTTCCATGATGTTGAGGAATAAATGACAAAGTGGCACTTAGAATAGAATAACACAGGGAGCACAAGGACTCTTGTTGAGAGGTGCTGGTAAGTCTAAGTTGCCCATATACATTTTTGTAAAGGTGTATTCAAGCAGAAATTGCAGATTTTAGGCAATACAACACTACTTGCACACTTTAGAGACGAAATTGGGATTGGTGACATTTGAGAAAGTCACTAAGACTATAAAAGCATTTTAGATTCTTAGAAGAAAATAATATTCACCAAAATCATTTCACAAGTGGTAGAATATTTCTTTATAATGCGCTGGAAAGTTCTAAGAATAGTATTGCTTTGCATGTAAATTTGTAATATAATTTAATGCAACAAAAAATTTTCTTCATTTATAAAATAATTTTCTTCAGGTGAGGCATATGGTAAAAATGATTTAGAAAACATTGGGTTATGAAATATTACTAGAATAAAAGAAAAGGCACTATAATTTACGCATAATAAAAATTTTCAAATAATAATAATAATAATTTTTCCAAATTTGAGAAGTTCCGTATGAGGAAGCAGCAATTTCTGTAAATGCTGTGAAACTGAACTTTAAAATAAATGACGGTACACTTCCATAATCGGGTTTTGCAACAGAGGGTAGAAAAAGATAGAAAACTATTGCAAATAGGCACAGCTGTAAATTTGTAATACTTTAGATCCATAAAAATGAGAAATATTGATGAGGGAGAAACAAGATCCACAAGATGAAGAGGACTGACGAGGAACAATCACATGGATATATTTGCCTTATATGAATGGCAACCATCAACAGTCACTTCAACTCGCAAAAGAGTGCAGGTAGGTTATTGTACTATCAGGAATCATCATATTTGCAGACAGCAGAGAAAATCAGCCAACAATGGATATAACACATTCTGAAGACTCTTCCACCAGGTAAGCAAAGTCAGATGATAATAATAACCAGTTTATTGAAGTTGTCAGTATATATTCAGATTGTAGAATATTAAAAATGCAGCATAGGTAGACAGTAACTATTTCAGGAACAAGAATATGCAGCAGTTAGTAATGGCTATAACTTCTCAAAAAAGAAAAATAATAATACCATTCTCCTTTTTGTGATTATGGTATGAGAATTTCAATAAAAAGATGCAGATGCTAAGTAATATAAAATTGATATTAGGATGAAGCAACAATTCTTTGAAATTCAAAACACAGAGTTCTCAAAATGTAGAACAGAAAATGCAAATTATTGTGTAATATTTTCAAAATATAAATAAAGTTCTTGAATTTTAATTTCTAGAAAGAACACAGACTGCTTGCACACTATAATCATTACAAACATTTGTAGGAAAATGGAGAGAGTCAATGAACTTGAAGTGGTATTGCAATAAGTAATTTAACTTTTGTAGAAGCAATCAAGAACTCAAAAAAATTTATGTATGATAAACTACTACAAAATCACATGAAAACTTGAGCTTCTATGAGGCATTTCATACTCAGAATAAGTGCAGCAAAATTAGTAATATGATGAGAACATAGCTTCAATAAATTTAATTCCAATAAAATTTGCTTCAATAAAATTTTTTTAATATTCATAAAATATATCAATTTCATTTAAAAATGCCAAAAAATTAATAAAAATTAACCCAAAATAAGAACAACGATAACCTCTTTAAATTTTGTTCTCAAAACTTAGAACAAGAACAATTTTCACATTTTTCAAAAATATTTGAATTCATCATGAATTATATATTTTTTAACTTTATATATATAAAAAACACCATAATTTTTCATTTGTTAACAAGAATAAATTCATTTTTAAAAACTTCATTCTTCATGAAAATTTGCATAAAAGATTCAATAAATCTCATGGAAAAATACCAGAATAAAAATATTTCTGTTAAAATATAATTTTTCAATTATAAATAAATTATTAAATATATGCAAGCCAGTTGAGAATAAAAGTTCCAAAATTAACGATGTATTGCAAACATCGATCTTCTGTGGAGCACAAGAATATTTTTTAAGCTTCTAAAAATTTAATCAAAATCAGCAATTCTTCAAATAATATTTCATTTTTAATATAAATTAATTAAGAGCATCAAATCTTAAATTAATATTGTTTGCATCATAAAAATGAGTTTCAAATTTTCAGAATAATTTTTAAGAACAAAAAAAAAATTTCAACTTTTCTCTTCATAAAAGAATAGTACGGCGCCAAATGTGACGTGGATAAATTATTTAAGTGCCGTTATAGTGAACTTTTAAATGTTATTGCAGTTGTGATTTAAATAAGCAAATAACCCTGCACAATTTGTGCATCTGTTCTTTAGGTCGAAATTCTTAAGAAGAGAAACAATCATAATAATAAAATGAATTAAACGGTCTTACTTGAGTGAAATAATAGATGCAGACTATAAATGACGAATACTTCGTAAGAATTGGATCCATAAAATCTTTATTGTAATTCTTGAGGAAGGAGGAAGGATGAGGATGAAAGCTGCACATCAAGTCTTTAAAAAAGTATTGGCTCCAACATCGTAATATTAACGAAATTCCTTAAATATTCTTCTGGCGAAATTCATTAAAGGTTGTAGGAATTAATGCAGAAATAATTAAATTACCAGTTGATTTTTACTTTTAAAATATTAAATTTAAAACAGCATTTTTATAAAATAATTAAAAACTTTGAAAACGGGAAGCTGATCTCCAAAGAATCCGCGCAGCGAAGTTTCTCGGACATGAGAGCCGGCACAGGCCTGGCCTCAGATCAGACGACGTTTTGCATAAATTTACAGCATCATTTTTATTAAAATTCTGTTGGAAAAATGCACAACATTAATATATATACCCATAACAGGGGTGCACAAATGTGAGAGCAAGATTAATTTAAACTAATTTGTTGATTAGGAATTACGCGAAAAATCAAAAGAGCAAATCAGAAACTCATTAACATTTAATAATTAAAAGAACCATTCTAATTTGTATTTGAAAGACACGCCCCATCGCCTGCAGCGCTACACGGCCAAAATATGAAATACTTCCCAAATCTGAGAATACATCGGCAGAAAACAAGAGCGACGCATGCGTAAAACGCAGGAGCGGGAAGCGCCGAATGCGATGACGTCACAGCTCAATATCAGCGCCGATTGAAGCGAACACAGGAGGGATGCCTTGCCATAGAAACAACATGCACGGCGGCGACGGCTGCCGATAAAAAAGCCTCTAAATGAGCGGCAATTAAACTGGAAAGGCTATAGAATACAGAAATGCGATGAGCTAAAATATAAAGTAATTAAAAAGATAAAACTGTGATATATCTTTATCACAATCATGGCATTCCCATTGCAAAATTCGATGATTGAAGAGCAGCAATATGCTATCAGAATTCTTTCAACTGATATTCATTACTGGAGGGTGGCCATATACGGGGAAGACTGTGTGTCTGACAAGTCATTGAGAATGTGAAATACCCATTTTCGTGAAGGCCCCGAGTGTTTCGCGAGTGTTTGAGTGATGACAAGAGACTAGGAGAGACAAACATGGTAATCACGGCCGAACTCATTGACAAGGTGAACGACCTGGTGAGAAGTGATACATGCACTGCTGCATCAATTGGACGGGATGCACAATTGGCTGCTTCTCTCCTGCTTCATGCACACAACCATGCCGGACACTCCATTCGCATCCCTAGATGTCTCACTACATTATTCCAAAGCAGCATATTCAAATTTCAACAGGTTTGGTTGTTACGACGTTTTGTACCTTTTCATTTGACCTCTCGTATTTTCATAGGTAATTTTTCCCACAACCCTACTCTAATACATACCTACTGTTATTATAAAATGAAAGTGGATACTTAAAAAAAAAAATCACACAACACGATATTTAAATAGGAATCTTAAAAATAACATAAGCAATCATTTTTGTTTTCATTCTTTTAGGAAATTATGCTTTAAATATTAATTTATTCAACTTATTATAATCAATAAAAACACCTTAGCATTTCTCATATGTATTACTTACCTTTTATTTATAAAATGTAAGTATGCCATGTTGAGTGTGCTATAATATCATACTTAAAAAATAAATACGTAAATGATGTGTTCACATTACAAGTGATTAAATAACTTTAACTATACTATTTAAATTTTAATGCAAACAATGTGCCCCGGGTGCCAGAACAGAAGGCTAAGGGGGCACCAAAAGAACATTTGGTTTGTTGTTTGATACAAAACAAGAATATAAAATTTGGATAATTTTTCCACCATTGGAAAACCCAAAAGAAAAACAGAGTGCCCAGGACACTATACACTAAGCGGTGAAAAATTCACAAAATAAAATGCTTATTTATTGTTTGTTTCTGTTCTAAGTCACTATTGTAATTTTGAAAATTAGCGTTAGGTTCAGGAAAGTATATCTAAACATACAGTGACCTCTCACTTATACGACTTTCAGGGGCCCGTAGAAAAAAGTTGTATAACTGAAAGAGTCGTGTAAGTGAGAGACCGTCTTATTATACAAATTTCAAACTTTATATGCATTAATTATTTTACCTATATTAAAAACGATAAGTTTTGAGTACTAAGGAATAATTTTAACAAAATTTATAAAATAATATTAAAATATAAAATATAAAATGTATTTTAAAATGTTCACAAAATAGTTCACTCACCACTATGTTTATTTAGATTTACAGATCAGATTTTCTCAAAAAATGAAGTGACATTAGTTTGTCTCTGTCGTCGACGAAAAGAGAAAATGTCTTTTTCTAAGTCTATTAAAGCTTTTATGCTAGTTTGAGAATAATCATTTTTGTGGACATAATTCTTTAATGTATTTAAAGCAGCACTTGTTTCTGAAAGATTTACAACAGCAGGAACATTGCTCTCATCTTCGTCACCCTCCTCGCTCATGTCTTCATTATTGATATCCTCAAAGATTTCTCATTAAAGGATTCCCATACGGTCTCAAAATCGGCTTCATTCGTTGAACTAGCAGTTTGGTCTTGTGAAAGACAGCATTTCCTAAAAGAATTCTTAACTGTCTGCGATGTCACATTTTTTCATGCAGATGCTGTTAGATTCATAGCATCTAAAATGGAAATTGCTTTAGCTTCCTTTTTGTTTTCCCGATCAAAAATAAAACGACAAATCAAGCTCTTTCTGTAGTTAACTTGAAATTCTTTAAAATCCCTAAATCTAATAGCTTTAATCTGTTTGTAGAATTTGCTGGCAAAAATCAAACGTTAATTTGTTGCAAAAATGGTAGATTTTTTGCATCTGGATGTGATGGACATACATCCAGGAAAGTTCATTTTGCAATAACTCTGATTTCTCACTCAGAGACTATACAGAGACGTGATCTGCAGGTGGTCATTGGGCTTTTGTCAATCGGTTTTGTTAAATGGCAGGCACAAGAAAATTTTATACAACCACCTTCCCGCCATATATTTCATCGTTAATAACACAGCAAGGTAAATAAAAAATGTTGTTCATTATTGATAAACACTTTAACAATAGTCAAAAGTATAAAGGTATGAAACGGTAATGATTTGTACTTTATTGATTATAAAAATGAATTCTTGAGTGAGAAATGTAAAATCGCCTGAACCGTTCAAAGGGTCGTATAAGTGAGAGAAACAGTCGTATAACTGACAGAAGTTTAGCATTATTTCCCATAAAGCCCGGACGGGACTAAGAGAATTCGGCGTATAACCGAGAGAGTCGTATAAGTGAGAGGTCACTGTATTAGCCTATAAATAAGAAGAGCGGTATAAGTGATAGTTCTTTGAAACTGGCTGTAAATAATAGCACACACAAAAATACTTTATGGTACTAGAATCCATTATTATACCTACAGAAAATCCTGGATTTTCAGTTCTTAAGACATTGTGACTCATATTACTATGACTTAAAACACCTGCTCAATTGTAAGGTATATAACTAAAGTAAAATATTTGAAAATGAAATTTGTATATAACGAATCCTGTCTTAAATGAAAAAAATTGCATGGTCCCAACAGAAAGAATATCATCAATTCCATTTGCTAAGACGAAAACCTGTATAAACTGGAATTTTTTCCTGTTCCTTTTGATTCTGGTTTCACAGGCTTTACTGAATAAGTATTTGAAAAAGCTGATTACATATTACGCTACATATTTTTAATTAAAAAATAAATCGGCTATTAGAAACTTGATAAAAGTGTTCTTGTAAATTTACTTTGCGGAACAGGGAGAGGGGCGCAAAAATTCATGTTTGCCCCTAGTTTAAAAAGCTAGTTTCGGCCCTGGGTCAGACTGTACAAGTAAAGCAACTGATTATTTCAATATATTTTTCTGTTAAATATTGGGTAGAATTAGTCAAACATTCTGTTCTCTCTCAACAATAACATTTCTACAGTACAACTTTTTGTCAAAATCAAAATGTAGTCATTTATAAGTTTTACCAGGTAGAGTTTCAAAAAGTCCCCACACACAAGAAAATGCAAAGGAATGTCTGAGACGAAAAGAATGAAAAAACGAAAAGAGAGAATAGGATGTTTAAAATGTCGCTTCTTTGTAAAATTTACAACTGAACTATGAAAATGAAGATGCATAGAAGAGAACCTTTATTTGTTTCTTTCTTTAAACCCATATTTTAGGTCATAATAACCAGACTTTTCACATATCTTATAGTACTGTTAAAATGAAAAGTACATGTGACATCAATAGCTTGAAAATTGCAGTAAATATTAATCTTAAATGATTTTTTTTCTGGGAAAATGGGAAGTGATCAGTTGCATTACTGCATACCATTCATGTTTTATAGAATACTGTATCTTTAGATGTTTTGAGATTCATCTTGAGATGTTTTTGCGATGTTGAGTCAGATAATTTGAGATGTTGAGTCAGATAATTTGAGATGTTGAGATGTTTTGAGATTGTTCAGTATTGTGATTTTGTCTAATGAAAATGATACTTATAAAGGTAAGACTGTACATTTGATGTTAATTCTATGATATTAAGTTAAATTTAGCATTGACATAATTAGAGCAATTGATAGTAGTAATTAGTTAAATTATGTGTGTTTTTAAGATTTTTATTAATTTCATGGACATTACAGGTAACAATTAATACGAACAATTTTATAACTCCCTTGCTTCTCATATTAATTGAGTTTGGCTGTATAAATAAAACCATGAAAAAGAAACATTAGTAAACAAAATGATCACTCAGTAAAGCTTATTTGCCCCCCAAAAATTAATTATGGCACAAGTTTGTAATTAATGTTAAACCAAAACATGTTTTACAAGTGACTTCAATTTAAGATGGTCATAATATAACCTGAGACCTGTGGTTTCATGTGCCAACATTCTACCACTTGACTCATTCTGACCAGTACATATCACTCAAAAAACTTGCTGGCATTAAATCCAATCTGCCAAGAGGTGATTTGTGTGGATTATGTCAGTTAAGAGTTCTTCAGAATTGCTTAGTTGGTAGGGCATTAGTGTAAAAAGCCAGAAGTCCCTGATTCACTGTTTAATGGCATGACAAAGATTTAGTTTAGTAGCATATGATGGAATAGCAGCCAAAATAATAGCATTTGTACAAAAATAGCAGCCAAAAGAGTTGCATGCTTACTTCAGAAAGGCAGAATGATTTCTTATTTATCATAAAAATAATAAACAAAATTGTTTTGTGAAAATCCACATCTTATTTTATAATTTATGCTGACCTTCAAATTTGCCACCACTTTTTATACTTTAATTACAAAATCACACTTTTTCTTAAAAAAAGAAAATAATAATAATAAAAAAGTAAATTACAATCTGATAAGAATGGTCTTCCCAAACTAAATTGAATATATGCATGTCTTACACTTGAGCATTACTGTGAGGTAACTGCAAACAAACAAATGTCTATTGCAAGTTATGAGCTGCAACTTTAATTACATTTTGAAAACAAAAATTAACTGTGGCAAGAAATATGTCTATTAAAAATAGTTTTATAAAAAAGGATGTATTTTTGATAACAATAATAATAATAAAAAAATTGTTAAAATTTTTTCTAATGATTTAGTAATTAACAAAGTATTTCTAAAGATAGTAACGGAAACATGCAATGTGAAAACCAGCACAAAGAAAAGCACAAATAAAAAGATATACACTTATTTCAAAGCTTTATAAAATCAGTAGGTTCTTTATTACAAAATGAAGAGAAAACTGAATGACATTATCAATAGCAAAATAAATAACGTAGTTCAGTACGTATAATGAAAATGAGCACTCAAAATATAAATGTGCTAGGTGTTAGTTTGAAAAACAATTTAGAATATATAAGGATTTTTATTTTTAAATAATAACTTGCTCTTGGATTATTGCAATTCCAAGAAAAGTCAAATTTATAAGAAAAAAAATTCGATGCAATAGATTGTATTTTTAATAATTTGAAACATTTTCCTTCATCTAAAAATCTCTAAATCAAACTGTAAATGACATCTCCACCCCTCTTCCTCGTTTAAATGAGATCTAATGCCTCTTTATCTTTACGCAGTTCATTTTTTAAATTTCACTCTTTTCTCCCAAATTTCATATGAAAAATTTCTTGCTAAGATTATGATTGAATTCTAGTGACTTTTCTTATTACCTAGGGAATCTTCACATGTAAACTTTTTCATGTGATAAGAGGGAGAAAAAAGGGAAAATCTTTAAGGACCTTGCCAAATATGACCACTCCACTCCTACTGATGAAGTTCCCTCCCTACAAGTTTTAGAACCTTCAAAAGTAACAACCTATGCAGGGTTTTTCTTGTCTGAGCCACACAGTATAGGAAGAAGGTCTCAAAGAACACTAGACTCCCTGTTTCTACCTTGGCATGATCAGTCTCCATTAGCGATAAAATAACTTTAAATTTAGAGAGAATAAGAACAGCAATGAATTCAACAACAACAACAAAAAAAAACTAACGCATATAACATATAAAACAATTTAAAAGTAAAACATTTGTCATATAAGAATCGCTTACAAATTATTGGATAAAACTGATGTATTCGAAGTACTGTGTAATTTTATTTATTTTTTTTGCCTTAAGATTTTAAATGAAGAAACTGTTACTACATGGAAAGTCAACATTTACATTGTGGTTGGAGAAAGATAGAACAGAGCAGTAAATCATGACATGCCAATCAGCATATCAGTAGATCATTGGCAAAGATTAACATGCCAATTGCCATAATGTATAGAATAAATTGAGACTGACGAATCACACTAAGTGCCATGGCAATTTTCATGTTTTCTGTTGTAATGTTCATTTTAACCAGAAATTTTATTTAATAGAATGCAATTTATTTTTAAGTAGCATTTTTTTAGCTCATTTATTAATTTAAATCTCTGGTGTGAAATATATTTATACTATGAGCTATGGGATTAAAAACAAACATAATTCACACAACACAGTAAAAAAAAAAAATTACAGTGCTATCGAATAGGGTTCATATGGCAATTAAAGGGTTAAATACTTTTAAGAACAACAAAATAGAGAGATATACACTAAAAAGCCTATAAATTTGAACCAAACTAAAAATTAATAGTTTCTAACCAAAATTTGGAAAAATTGACATATTTATGCTTAATATTGAAAAGAGTAATTTCCTTATTTCAAATGGAAATTTTTATAGATATTAAAAATTGAATAAAATACTTAAAAATTGGTAATGAAATGTAATGTTGGGAGATTTGGTTTTCACAAAAAGAAAAAAATTGCAGCTTTGAGACTGAGGAAAAATTTGTTTTTTATAAAAACAGTAGCTGGAATGAGAAAACAGTCTCTTTCTTTCTTGCCCCCCCCCCCCCCCCAAAAAAAAAAAAAGTCACTTAGAAGGTTTTTGTGTTAAAATAGTTGCCATAGTCACCTGATGCTGAAAATAGTCACAGTTGCAAATAACAGCTCTATCTGCAGATTTGACACATGACAGGGTCATCTTTCACTCAGAGTTAAATGAAATTCTCTCATAAGTTTTCCTTAATTTATATTTATTTGAGATAAAATTAATTTCACAAAGCACACTCGATAAAATACTGTAATCTAATTTGATATGAATTGTAATTATGGCAGATGCTAATTAATGACAATACAATATTTAAGTCACTGGTTAATTCAGATTTATAATAACAAAAATACAATTGAAAGGTATATATACCTACTGTGTGATTTAAAAAAAATCTTCTTGGAAAAAATATGTTTTTCTGGTAGTTTATTTACCACTTAAAAGAATCCTTTTACATTATTTCTAGAGTTTCTGCAAAAATGTTTATTAATTTATCCATTTTTCAAACAAAAATGCATAATTTGTGCATACTTTATGCATAATTTATGCATACTTTATGCATAAGAAAATAAAAATGCAATATTATGTATTATCATACTGCTGATAACTAATGTATAATTAAATCAGTTATAGTCATAGTGTAAATCACTAATACTGAAATTTGGAGTTAAGTGCATGTAAAGGTATCTAGACATACTAAACTACTTTTAGAAATAACACTATAAGCCATAGTAGTTAAAGAAAACTGTCTAATATGAAGATTTTCTTCCACATAGGAATTCATTGTAATGCTTCTATCTAATAATTATTTTGTTTAGAAACATTTAAGAAAATGCGACTTACACCTCTGATTTTAATTGGCTCAATTATTTCAAAGTTGTACGTATATTTTAACTTTTTTCTTTTTACAATCCTTTTCTAGTAATTCCTGTATATTTTTGTATGTTTTCATCTTTTCTGCCTCATTTCTGCCTTTCAAGCTTTTCCATATACTATTAGTAAATATGTATAAAGGCTATTAAGTACTTACCAGTAACCACTCAACCCTAATACTATTTGCCAATAAAAAACATAATTACTCACAAGGAAGGTCTCCATAAGCACATACTCAGAAAATCTTGAAAAAAATACAAAATGTTCTTCTCATGAGGATATATACTATACGTATATAAAGAAATTTTCTGCAGAACCTCGATATAACATCCGTAAAAAATTATGAAACTTTCGTTTATTTGGCAATTTATCACCGGTTGGCAACTGAATGAAATTTAAAAAAATACGCTTTTATGAAAAATATTCTTTAAGGAAAAACTTTTTCATGCTGAACTTGTTTATGTAAGTTTAACTTACATAATAAATAAATTTTTATAACTACAATTTTGTATACACATTTATATGTATATATAATGAAATTTCACGATTGTATTTTATGATTTAAAACAACATTTAAATTGATTAAGATTGTTTTAAGCTCAAGAATAATCCCGATTCTGAAGATTGTCAATTCAAGAAAAAGTATTGTTGCTATGAAAACAACGACTTCTTTGATATAGAAATGTATAACAAATCCGTTTGTCATAGAGCAATTCCTTTTAAAATACATTTAAAAATACTTGTATAACCGGTGAAGCAGTTTAAATTATAAAAAATTGTGGAATGGAGGATAAAACAATAGCAAAATTTCATTGAATCGGTAATAAGTATAGAAAAAAAACGTGAGTGATTTATTTAACCTGATTTAAAGAATATTTTAAATTAATATTTACTGCAAACGTACAGAGAGTTGAAAATGTTTAACACAAAATGCAGGGCTCCCAAATGATCCGCCAACTGAATGCCAATATTTTTTAACAGAAAATTTCACAGTATGTTTCTACAACATTTCAACAAAATAATACCTCCGAAGGTGGATTCTGCAAAATTTGTAAGGAAAATCTAAAAACAAATTTTTTCGATGAAAATACTGGTATTTAAAAAGCAGACCATTTGGGAGCCCTGAAAATGCAAACGATTCTGAACAAGAGGATATGGTATCATGAGCCATAAAATTAATCCATTCGTATAATTTTTTTAAGCTAATGAAAATTTTATGCTTTCAAATTTTACAAAAATCGCATAAACAGGTCTCATAATAAATATTTCTTCAAATTCTTCGTTTACTTTAATATGCCTTTCAAATTCATATATTTTTAAAATTTCGATTGTTAACTAAAAGTGGAAAAAAAACCCTTTTAATAATTCAATAATACACATAACTTAAAAGTCAGCTTCGCTATAACATAAAATAGATATTTGCAGCTTCCAAAATATAGAACATATTTTTTCAATGGTAAAATTAAATACCTGCAACAAGCAGCTTGTATATATTATGCAAAAAAAATCAAATATTTCATCATTTAAGTTTAATTCATTAAGTATTGCGCATTTGAATATTCATTTTACAAGCAATTTCACAATGCATAAGTCTTTTGTGTTTGGCGAGGAAAAAATTTTCTAGCCAAATTGCGTCTTTTTGCGCCGAATACGCGAAAGTATTTTATTTTTTTGCAGATTTTCTACTGGGATTCCGCAGCTAAATTTCACTGTTACTTTATTACATACATGAGTAGCTTCATTAGCATTTTTTTTCAAAATTTTCTGAGTATGCGCTTTAAGGAGACCTTCCTTGCCAGTAAGATTAATTATCTCACCTTTGAAAGATGCATTGAAAAATATGAGAAGATAGTAGGCACATCATTATCTCTCAGCCTGACACGTTTGACAAACATCCGATAAATCATATCTGCCGTAAAACATGCAAACACAGTGAACTATGTTGCAATGCTCTCAAATCTTTACGATGAACTGCTAACATTCCCAAGTGTCTCTGTATTGGATCTTTTGGAAAACTAGAAACAAATTAAGAAATGTAAACAAAAATAAATTATTACTAATTTTTTATATACCATAAAATCCCGAAAGTAAGCCCTTCCCACTTTTAAGCAATTTTGATTTTCTTTTCCATTCCCAAATATAAGTAAAAAACTTCCTTTTTTTTTTTTTTACAAAATAAAATGATTTAAAAAATTTAAGGAGGAAAATTTTCAACCTTTTGAAAATTTAGGCAAATTTCCAGAAAGGAGAAGGACAATAATTTAGATTGTTATTTAAATATTGTTACAAAAAAATTACAAATAGAGTAGAAAAAAATTAAGAATTTTAAGATTTAAAATTTAATAAGATGCATTTGTGGGGGGAGGGTCTTCATGAGATGAGGCTGGGGTGGAGCAGGAGAAAAAAAGCAGAGATTTTAGGAAGAGGGGTTAATTTAGGTGGTAGATTAGGTTTATTTATTGTTAATATAGAGTTTTAAATAAGTCCGAAAAGAAATTTAAAATTAAAGAATTATAAAGGTTAAACTATGGGGGTCTTGTACTAAAAGGGAGGGGACAAAGGGGGAAGCAGTAATTCTGAGAGGGATTTAGGTGATTGATTATTTACTGTTACAATTAAATAACAAAGAAAAAAGATTTAAAAAAAATATTTTCATTTTTTTTTTTTGGGGGGGGGGGGATTTAAATTTTATATATTTATTTGTTTTTGAGTGAAAATCTGCCAAAATACAGAAGATTCTCGACTTTTTTTACTTCTAAATTAATGATAAAAACAGGATTTTAAATGATTCTTTTTAAAATCTCGATTATAAGCCCCTCACCCACATTTAACCCTTTTTGGTTTTGAAAAAGGGGGGGCTTACAATCGGGATTTTTTTTTAGACTCTTAATACAGAAATAATGGAACAGATTTGATATTAGTGACCAATTCAGAAGAAAAATGAATTCGGGTAAGAAGTAATTCACAAAATTACATTTCATATGGCCTCTCTATAAAATGCGATTTGTAGCCAAGCGATAATAAACATATATTTATATAGTAATCATCACATTATTTAAATGTGGAACTTTTGCCATAGGCAAAAAATTAGCATTCAGAAATACTGGTTGAAGTTTTTTCCCTGTAGTAATCAAGCCCTGAGTTGTGGTAGTCTTATACGTCCCACATAATCTCATAAAAGGTAACCATAGAGGTTTCTACAACTCGGGAATTCTATGTAAAAAGAATTTGATGAGATAACAGAATTTATAGTAAATTTAGAATTACTTTTTTTTTTTTTTTGTAGAATGAGGAAAATGGAGCAAGAAACTTTAACTGTCTTAATAACAATTGTAAAAAGTATGCAAATGTTATATATTTAAAAAAAAAAAACATTCTTTAAAATGTATTTTTATACTTTCAAAAACTTAGTGACATACAAAAGGGCACCAAGAAACCTTCAAAGAGTGCCATAGCACACGAGTGCTATGTTGTACAGCCCTGTTATCTGAGAAGGAGAAATGGATCAAAAGAGTCCAAAAGGAAAGCTGAACAGATTTTTATTACAAATACAACAATGCTTGCAATAAGGATTGTGGTAACTTGATTTGTTGGATGATTTATGTTGGTTAATTCAAATTGTTGGGTCTTTTGCGAAATAGAATGTGCAGAGTCTTTTTTTCTTTGTGAAAATTATTCTAATATTTATATGAGAAAGGAGTGATATTATGGTGAAGGAAAACTTCAGAGTTAATAAGAGAGATAAACTTGGCTTTACACGATCTCAGAACTTTTTATGGTAAAACGGTCACAAGGCTTGGCTGCATTTTTTACATGTGACATTTTTGATGGGATATATATTTACACATTTAAGTTCTATCAGTTATATGTGTTTATTTTTTACTTTTAAAAATATCTTTTTATTATTTTACTATAAGAAAAAATAATAGTGATAATGCTTAATCTGCTATTTATTTTTATCAATGTAACTTGTACAGAGATCTGTAAAATGATTTATAGATGTAAAAGTTTTCATTTAAATTTTTGAAATAATAGTTAATAGTCCAACAACATGTTAGACACTTAAAATATTAACAAATAGTACTGTGTATTATTATTTCAAATTAAAATAATCAAGAACAATTTAGCTAAATATTTTGTTTTAGTGCAATCAAAGTAACTTACATAAAAATCACTCTTACATATATGTAATATTTTAATATAATTTAGTAAAATGTAAAGTATGTAATTAGAGATATAAATGCATTCAAACGTTTGAAGCAATTATTATTAAATACAGTGTAACAGTCCATAAATGAGCACATTAAAAAAGGGTTAATTTTCTGAATTGAACTACTGTTTGAATGTTAGTTATATTAGTAATTTTTATGTAAGCTACACTGATACAATTAAAATGAAATGTTCAGCTAAAATATTTTCCATTATCTTTATTTGAAATATAATAAAAAATATATTCAGCATCAGTTATTATTTTAAGTGACTAATATTGTGTTGGATTATTATTACTAAAATATTTACATCTATGAGTTATTTTACTGATCTCTGTAGTCTGTACAAATTAGATTGATGAAAATAAATATTAGATTAGTACCATTCCTATTATTTTGACTTAAAATATAATAATACAAAAAAAAAAAAAAAAAAAAAAA
Organism: Maratus michaelseni; assembly: GCA_963931845.1. NCBI lineage: Eukaryota > Metazoa > Arthropoda > Arachnida > Araneae > Salticidae > Maratus > Maratus michaelseni. The sequence continues at coordinate 28,328,568 of OZ007588.1, read as the reverse complement.
ATCTTTTTAAAAACAAAGTATAAACATTTTCTGTGAATTATAGATGTAAAATTTGGATATACGTTTACTATTTTTTTTGTACTGTAATTTAAAACAGGCATTGATTATGTTTGATTGTTCTTTGGGGAAGAGTTCTGTATTACAATAATTAAAACTACACACAAATATCTATAAAAAAAGTTTTTTTTTCCAAAATACTAAAAGGCGTTCCTACAGCTTAATAGACTACACTAAAAAATAAATCAGTAAAAAAAAAAAGAGCAAAATCAGTGAAAAGAAAAAAAAAAATGCAGTTAGTTTGCGCCACTCCCCTGTAAAGTAGTATGTCGAGCACTACAAACTGGGGAACTGACTTGATTTGACGCATTTACATTAAGCCGAGTAAAAATTGTTTGGCTATCAACACGAAAGTACCACTTATTAACTTAATGCTTACTTGGCAAAAAAGATAGTGTGCGCGATCGTAAACCTTTCAATACAGTAGATAGATTGTTAGTACAATCAGAAGCCAAACATGAGGATATCTCAAGAAAACTCAGCACCTATCTATGTTAAAATAGTAAAAAATATTAGTTTGAATTGCAAGAAAAGCAAATTTCTCCTCATTACAGCCAAAATGTTCATGAGCAAAATAAAAACAACTTTATAAACAAACTCAATTCCAAAGTGTTGCCAAACCGAAATACCAAAGCAAAGCAGATAGCGTGGCGTATTTATTAATTATAAAAAGTTAATCCATTTCGTCAAAGAACGCAGAAAAAGAGTTTCCGAAATGGCGTATGTATTTTAAATCTGTTTATGTTCAATGTTTATAAAATATTTTCTTTGATTAATGTAGAAATAATTTTATTCTTTTTTAATTCAGTTATAAGGCAGAAGAATAGACTATTTGGATTGTATTGCTTTCCGTTCCCACGTTAGACAAGATTCAGTGCAACAAATTTCCCATTTACATAGCGGGGACCATTAAATTAGTCCAATGTCAATTTTAGACAAGTTTCTACCTTATTTAGTTTCAGATTTGGACCAGTTTTACGAGTTTTACTGTATGTTTAACTTTTAAAAAAATGGATTTTTTTTAAATTATAAAGTTAAATTATTTTGCGGTTATTTCTGAAAGTTTCAATTTGAGGATAATTGTAAGCCTTACCGTTCACAAAAAAAAGAAAAAAAATGTAAAATTGAATAACAAGTGTGCTAAATTAGTTTTTATTTCATTCTTTGACTTTGTTTATATATTGGCTGCATGAACTTTTTGTAATGATGAAAAAATGCTTTTCTTGCAGTTAAGGCTGGCATTTTTTTTACTGTATTAATATAGATAGGTACTAAGTTTCCTTAACGTGTTAAGTTTTGTTTGGTTTATGGTTGTACTGGCAATCTTGAAAAAAAAAAAAGTTTCATCGGTAGGCAATTATTTCCGTAAATGTAAAGAAATAGTTATGATATTAAATGTAAAATAACCTAGAACCATTAAAAAAAAAAGGTACTTTTCGGTTAGCCGGGCGCCAGTGATATCTGTACATATATAAATATATATGTATATACATACATATATATATTCATACATATACGTGTATATATATGTCTATGTATACATATGCATATGTGTAGATATATGTGTATATGTGTGTATATATACATGTATATATATATCACTGGTGCCCAGCTAACCAAAAAGTACCAAAAAAAATTATCAGTCCCAGTGCAAATACTTTTACCCACTATCTGTTTACACACTACATGCAGAATCTTTTTAAGGGAGCCTGTGGTATTTTCTGGTTCAGCTGTCCCTTTTTACTTTTTATGTGCAGGGCTTTGGAATAATCAAAACGATGGGTGGGAATATTTCAGAAAATCTTTGCAGCAGAGGATTTATTTTACCAGCTAGCAACAAGGCCCGACTTATGCAGGGGCATGTGGCGCAGCTGTCCTGCCCCCCCCCCCCCATTTGAGAGGGGGTCCCCCTCTGGGCTTAATCAGAATTTTGTTAAAAGGGTGCAAAATGGTTTAAATTGGCCAAAGGTGACCAAAATTCTTAGATTTTCAAAGATTCAGGAGGGGAGTGTAGTCTTCCACTTCTTGTGCCCCATGTCCCCTCCTCCCCATAAAAGAACAAACTACATCAACAAAAAACTAATGTTATAAAATTTTATACAAAAGTACTTTAAAGAGCATGAGGAATGAAGCAACAACATAAAAAGTGTTGAAATTTGTTGTTATTAGTATAAGTGGGTGCCATCACTTGCTTTTCCATATTATGGAATCACCCAAATGCATGCTGATGAAATACAAAGATTAAATTTTATACTGTAGTAGAAAATTTTATATTATAACAAATAACCAAGAGTGACGGAAAGACCTGTATTTACACTTCAAAAGATCATACGAGTCAAATCATCTGGCACAGGTTGTGGGACTTCTCCCGTTTATATTGGTTGCATAAATTTTCATGTAATGATGGGAAAATTGCTTTTCTTGCAGTTAAGGGTGGCATGTTTTACTGTATTAATAAAGATAGGTTCTAAGTTTTCTGTCTAAAAAAAAAAAGTTTCATCGATTGGCAATTAATTTCATAAATATTAAGAAACATTTATCTTATCTGTCATGATATTGAATGTAAAATGAGTAAGGACCATCGTAAAAATTTTTCAGATCCAGTATATAATACTTATACACCCCCTCTTCCCCTCCCCTATGTCTTACATATACAGTAGAGTCTCCAAAATCCGCACAGCTTGTGACCAGAGGCTGTGCAGATTTTAGAATTTTGTGGATTTTAGAGTTTTGCTGATTCTGGATTAAATGATTTTTTTCAACTTACCTGTGTCCATTAAGAAGATGTAATAATTCAATTTAAACAAATCAAAACTTGAATACCTTTAATTTACCTGCATATTATTATTTTAATATACAATATTATTTTTATTACAACTTTTGAACATTTCCTGTATAGTTTTTTGCTTCAGAATTTTCCCTTTTTCTTGATGAAAATTTTTTTGCATCCTGTAAACAGTTATTATTTCTTGCTTGTCTATGCAACTCTGCTGCTTCAAGAACTTCAAAAAGTTTTTACAAAAATACAAACCTGAGAAAATGTTTAGCTGCATTGAAGTTCTTAGATTTTTTTATTATGTTTTCAATAAATTATAGTTACATTTTTAAACTTTGCCATCTCTTAAAGAAATTCATACCCCATATTTTTTTCAGGTGTTCGTTTTAAGATAGGGTGTGAAAAGAGTTGTTGGCCATTTATAATATAAACAGTGTAATATCTTGTGCCATTATATATATTATTATTTATTCGAATAAATTTATGTTAAAAATAATTTTATTTTCGTTCAATAATATTTGGAGCAAAGATTATAAAGATTACTTCTTAACTGCAAATTTCATTGTTTACATTTTGCAACGAATGCGGATTTTGGAGTTTTACGGATTTTTGAGACTCTACTGTACTAAATACAAGGATATGCTGCATATAATCATTTTAAGAAACCTTGGTATTGCTTGTTCCTAATGTTCAGCTGTTCTTTTTTAACCTTTCTGTCAAGGGCTTTAGAATAATCAAAACCAGAGATGGGGAAATTTCAGAAAAAAGAATTATTTTACCAGATACAGTAGAAGACCACTAATCCACAAAACTTGGTTTCAAGTGCTTTGTGGATTTGAGATTTTTTGCAGATTACAGGTTTTTTTGTTTCCACTTTTTAGGTGTGTTCGTAATTATATAAATACGTAGCACCTATTGTCGTCACTTGGTCCGTCAGTCCGTCCGCATATAACAACGCAAAAACTACCCAACCGAATGGTTTGAAATTTAAGATATATTATCTTTGCAGAATTTTGTCAAGACATTTCAAATTTTATAAAAATCGAATAAAAACTTTAGGAGATATTAGTAAAAACATTTATTAAGAAATCTGAATTTTTTTTAAAAAAATCGGTGCTTTCTTGTTATAGGAGCTTCCGAGGTTGAATCGTCAAGCGAACGAGATAGTACTTATTTTATGACAGAAATTAATCTGCAGACGATAGAATTCATTTCGCAGAATAAAAAATCATCAAGATCTGAATATTTATATAACTAGCTATAGTACGAACACACCTCGTTTGTCACGTTTGATGTACAATTTTCAACTTGTTTAATTCATATTTCGGACAAATTTATATTGGTAATGTTTAAAAATAAATAAATTACACACATATCAATTAAGTAAGAATTATTTTTAAAATAATTTATTGATCTTATATATTTAAAGATATTATCTATAGTTGTTTGTATTGGTTTATGTTTCTGTATTGTTTACTTACAGTTTTCTATAAATAGCTATAATCTGCTGCTAAATCATAAAATTTTGTTTGTAGAAATTTAGATATCCTATATCAAATATTTTAAATACATATATAAGTATTATATATGAATATTTATTAACATTGATTTAAGGAATTAATTGCTTGATTTTTGTATAAACTGTTTTACCTTCAATTCTATAAATTATAATTATTTCTAGATGAGAGATTAAATATATTGTGTAAGTAACCATCTTTCATTAATACAAATACTTTCTTAAGAGTAAATTTTTAAAAGGAAATATATCTCTATATATTTCATTTACTGTATAAATGATTAAATAAATAAAATGTTTTTATGTGCAGATACTATCATTTAAAATGGTATAAAATAAGTTTAATTGATGAATGATATGCATGTATCATATGTGAGTTTAAAGCTGGTGGAAAATTAAAAAAATTGTTGCCATTGAGAAATGATTTTTTAAGAATTAAAATTATTTGTTTATATTTATTTATGCAGTGTGGATTACAGGCATTTGCGAGTTACAGGTTTGCAGATTAGCGGTAGAGGAACTGGGACAAGGGATGGATGGGACATTCTCAATATTTCAGGCAATAAACATTTTATTTTTTTAGTTGCTTCCTATCCTCATAGATGACACTATCATAGTGTGCTTTAGAACCAAAAGCAAAATCACATGGCCGTTTTCAATTTCCTTCAAAGTTGCATTTCCTGAAAACTTTGTTTAAAAGTAATTTTTTTTTTAATGTTTGAAGTTTTTTACATATTGGATGCATTATAAACAAGAAGATATGTTATAGTTATTTATTTCAAGGCTCAGTATTGGTAATTAAAATGAATGAATATTAACCATTGTGACAAAATAATTTCTGAGACAAAATGGCTAACAATTGAATATATGCATCATGGGGATGATTAGGACATTTCAAATGGGGATGATTAGGACATTTCAAATGGGGATGAATGGGACTGCTTCATTCATCCCAAGACGATACTGATTTTTTTTTAATAACTAAATAATATTATATAAGTTGATAAATTAATAATTTATGTTAATTATTCTTTTAATATTTTCTCCTCATGGTAGCCACCGTCGTCTTCAGCCATTGGATGTTTCTGTTTATGGGCCTTTAAAGGCAAAGCTGAGATCAGTCCAAGAGGATTGGCTGACAAATAATCTTGGAGAGCGTATTACAATTTATAACCTCTCAGCTTTTGCCAAGGAGGCATTTTTGTCAGCTTTTAGTACTAACAACATAAATATAACCAGAGGTTTTAGAAAAACTGCTATTTTCCTTTTTAACAGCAATACATTCACTGAAACTGATTTTATACCAGCTTATGCGACTGACAGACCACATTTAGAACATTCTAGACAGTGCAGCTTTCACTTTGTAATTCATTAAAATTTCAGTTAAAATATATAATATAAATTACAGTTTTTTAATGCATAATTAACTGTGTTTTTACTTCTTAGATTACTATCACTGATATATAACAGCCATATAAGATCATACATTACAAATACAATTACATATAAATTTATAATTATAAATTTTGATTTGGTATCATTGAACACAGAGTGGAAAATATTTGTGTCCCATCCATCCCTGCTGTAGGGATGATTGGGACAGAGAGAAACTTCTTTTAAATTTCATAATATATTTCTGTATAATAATAAACTTGAATAAATATTGTGCATAAGATGTAGACAAGCACCTAATCAGGGTTGTTTAGGTTTAAACCATGCTGGTTTAAACCATGGTTTAAACCTTGGTTTAAACCAAATGGTTTTTTTAAAAAAACCATTTGGTTTTTTTGAAATACCAAAACTTTTATTTAAAAAAGAAAAATGGTTGCCCAAGATTTACAATGATGAACTTCAGAGGTGTAAAGCTGATTTAGAAAACAAAACAGTTTGCATGGCAATGGATGGATGGTCGAACATCCATAATGAACCTATTGTGTGTATAAGTGTTATCAAAGAGTGTAGTAAAGTCACTCTTGTTGATACTATTGACACATCCGGCTCATCACATACTGGAAATTATTTAGCTAATTTGGTTTTGAGTTCAGTGCAGACAGCAGAAGAAAAGTTCAAATGTAAAATATCAAGTTTTGTCACAGACAATACTGCAAATATGGTTTCTGCATGAAGAGCTTGGTTTTTCGGGACTTACATATAGGTGCAGTGCCCACATTTTAAATCTGTTAGCGAAAGATTTGGTTTAAAGTGATGTAACAAAACATGTTACAAGTATTTAAAAATATTTTCGCAATCATCATCTCCCGAAAGCATGGTATCATGCAGAAGGTGGAAGTGCGTTGGTACTTCCTCTAGAGGTACGATGGAATACTTATTGGGATTCACTTGAATCTTATATTAAAAATTAGTCAATTCTTACAAAAGTTTGTGAGGATCACAGATCTGAGATTGTTAGTGACATCTCCAGTAAAATCTTAAGTATCGGTTTAAAAAGAAATGTTGAGGACATGATTGCATTTCTGAAACCAATCGCCGAAACTTGATTTTGTACAGAAGAGTAGCTGTTCTCTCGCTGAATGTGTGTTAGCATGGAAAAAGCTAGATATGAAGTTAAAAGAAGCATCAACATCAAACAATAAAAAGGCCATATCATCAGCGTATAAACAGAGATATGAACAATCATTAGTAGATGCACATTTCCTGCGTTTATTTTAAGCCCATCAGTATTAATTTCTAACCTAGGAATTGATGTCACGAAAGAAGAGAAAAAGAAGGGTCTTGAATTTATCAAACAAAAATGTGGCTCTGGTTTCTTAGCACTTGCATTAAAAATTTTGGAGAAGTTGGAACCATTTCATAATCATGATCAAAATGTTTTTTTTACCTCAAAGTTGTTGATACAATGTCTGACTTTGAATGGTGGAATAGTTTTTATAATGTTTCAGATAAATCTTTGATTACGGAGAATGTTTTGGAATTTGTGAACATGCTAACTACAGCCAAAGCATGGACTGCCTGTGTTGAAAGGATTTTTTCAATATTTGGTGTAGTTCATTCAAAATTGCAAAACAGATTAGGAGTAGAGAAAGCATCAAAGTTAGTGGTCGTAATAAAAGAAATGAACAATGATTGAGGGTAAAATTTATTATTCATTCCTATTATTCTATACTGCTGTAAGATATCTATTCAAGAAATGTCAAGTTTTTTTCTTCTTTCCTTAATAAAATGTCCGGATATATTTCATTAGTTTGTGATTCTTTATCTTCAGTTTGCAAATAGTTGTTATTTGTGTCAGTTAAAATTTCTTAGATTAATTTTCTTTAAAAGAAAATATAGATTAAAGACTAGTGACGTGTTAGTAGTAGTGATTGATTTATATACATACATATATAAGTGATAATTTTATTGTTTATTGTATATTAAAATATTACAATAATAAAAAAATATAATGGTTAAATTAAAATAGTAAAAAATTTATTATATAAATCAACAAAATAACTTAAAGTAATTTTTGTTAATTGCTTGACTTCAAATATTTGAAAATATTAATATTCATCGTTCTTCTAAAATATAAAATCATTTAAACCAAAAAAACCTGGTTTAAACCAAAAAAACCAGGTTTAAACCAAAAAAACCCGGTTTTTGGGTTTTTTTGAAAAAAACCCGTTTTTTTTACAACCCTGCACCTAATGCATGAAATGCGATATATAATATTAATAATAACTTAAATAAAGTATTTAAAATAAATATTTTTGTGAAAATGTTCCATTAATCCCCTATCTCCCCTACTCTATTATAGTAAGATCCAGCATACAGTTGAAAATTGGTATGACCAAATTTATGTGATTGCAAAGGTAATTCATTTTCAAGTTTTTTACCTGATAAAATTAAGAAATAAATACAACAGAGGAAAGTTTAGTGTAGAATAGCACTTTGGTGCTATGTTTTGTGGCAGTTGGGAGAGTTGCAAAATATGGCTAACAAATAAAAATGTAAGAAAGGTTTTGGTATATTTTCTGTCTGTAGATTTTTTAAAGACTGTCTAAAAATTATGCATTCAACCATGCTCTCTAAAATATGCCAACTGGCTGTGAAGTTGCAACAATGGAATATTTTAGATACTAAACATTAGAAAATAAAATATATATAAAAATAAAGTGCTATAATTTATTTTTTTAAAATATGCTTTTTTTTTTAAACACTAGAACGGCAGTAGGGGTCATTGACCCCTGAGCGCTTTTGTCCGTTCATTACTTTTGTTTGGTTGGAAGAAATTTTTTGACTTTTCCTAAATAGATAACAAGTATTTAAAAAAAATCAGCATTCTAGATTTGCTAGTTTTTGAAATATTGGACAATATTGGATATATATATGTGAAATATATATATATATAATATTGATGAAAAAAATATTAATTTATAAATTGTGTTTTATTTTAGTTAGCATTAGTTTTAATTTGTGAAACTTATCAATTTTTATATCAAACTAATGAGTTATTTTAGTAGTTGTAGTATGATCCAATTGATATCGCATTGTAGGCGTTACATTTACAGTACTCTAAAAATTCAATAAATTATCAAGTAGTATAAAATATAAATTATGAAATACACGTAAATTACATATTTTTTCCAATGTATGGTATTTAAAATTGTTTTATCGTTGTTATTTCAGTAGTTTCATCGAGGGGTCAAAATGAGCCCTTCCCTCCGTTCTAATGTTAAAGCAGCATCTTTTATAATTTTGTAACATTTGCCTCATTTGTTTCCTATATAATCATGTCATTTCAAAATTACATTGAACTTTCCAGGTTTCAATCAAAATTACCTGAATTTCTCTGTGCTGATAAATTCACAAATTTTTACACGTTGCCTAGCTACCTTGGATCAATCATACATCTTTATTACATAGTTTTTAGATTTGACATTGCAGTAATATGATCCTAGTTACACATTATCTGTTGCTTAGCATGTTTTCCAGAATTATATGAAACAATTTATAGTGTGTGTTAAAGTTGAGAGAATCTTCATATTTGAAAATTTTGGTGATTTAATCCATGTTTCCAAATATGGGTTAAATCAAGAACATGAAGACCCACGCTAATAGAAAAATGTCTTACAAATAATTTATTATTAAATTTTAAAAATAGTAAAATGTGTTATTGACATTCAATGTTGACAAAAAACTGGGTTTTTCAAGAACAAACCCAGCCAAGCTTTTCGGTGTTTTTTCAGGCTTTTGGTACTTTTATTTTTTATTTTTTTTTAGTTTAGAAGATTATCCAGTCTTTTTTTCATTGTTGTTTTGTAAGAGTGTGTATAGGAAGATTTAAAAAAATATATATTTTATATCCTTTTTTTATATAAAAAATTAAAATAAATTAGTTTTCAAATGTAAGATTTCCAGATTAAAGACATTTTAAGACAGAGTTGGAAGAAATTTTGCAAAGTAAAAATAATCCTATTATAAAATTTTGGGTTTGTCTTTTACAAATAAATTTGGATTTAAATAGTCAATTACTTAGTTTTGTTTTATTAGATATTTCTAATTTTAGGATTGCTTTAAATGTTTTAATTATTGTTCTACTACTAATGAGCAGTATTTTGTTGTTAAATTATTCAGACATTTTCCTGTCTGATTTGTTAATTATATGTGATAAATCTATGTAAAGAAACAAATATTAGTTATAGTCATTCTTCAATAATCAGTTGTTAATTAATAATGTTTTGTCTCATTTTAGCCTTAATCATCTGTTTCTTGTTATCTATCCCAAGAGGACAAGAAGAGAGCAGAAGTTTTATGCAAGGAATTTCTCTTATACTGCGTAACAAACAGGTGATATTATAATTCCCATCCTAACTCTTGACCCCTCCCCTACCCCTCCTTTCTCCTTGGTTGTCAGATTTTTTTCTCTCTAAAACAGGAAAAATTTTATTGGTACTAGTTATTTTTAGGCTTATCACACTACAAGCATTTTCCACATCCTACTTAAACTATATTGACACAATAAATATCTTTCAGAAATATTTCATAAAAATACTGTATTAATTAATAGTTATAATTATTATTTTCCAATTGTGTTTGCATTTCATTATTCTCGTTAACTAATATTGCTGTCATATTTCCTATTTTGAATTGAAAATTAACTGTGGCAATAGAAATAAATCAAAATATCCTAAAAATTTCAGTAATAGTCAGAAACATCCTTATATGTATATATGTGTGTGTGTTGTATTTAGAATTAATGTAAACGTATATAAACAACAATAACAAAAAAAAAAATACGTATTAAGGTTGGTTGGTTGTATAGAGTTTAATGGCACAAGGTCCCATTGGGTATAAGATGTGCGAAAGAAAATATATATTAAAAAAACCCACAAAATTTAATGCGAACAAAAGCAAAATGGAAACAAGGCTTAATGAAAAAAAAAAAATCTGAATCTGAAATAAAAAATATCTGAAAATCCCATCCAGATATAGTCATACAATGTATAAAATAAGTATGAATTCTAAAAAAAATAAGGTATACAAAAAATACATGTTAAGATAGATAAATATACTAAATTAAAAATTTTATAATTTAAACATGCTTTTAGCTTATAATAATATCAAGTTTACATAACAAGACAATAAAATAAATAGTGTTAGTCTTGGTTTCTGTCAGGATTTGAGTAAAATACTGTGCAACTTTGGTACAAAATGGTGTGTTCAACATTGAGGTGTTTGACATGAAAAAGTGAAACTTTTGAAGCAAATTGAAAATATAAACTTAGAAAAATACAAGGAAATATTAAAGATCAGGTATGTTTGGAAAAAAATAGCAGAAATTGTCATACAGGAAAAGTTTAAACATCTGGAGGCACGGCAGTGCCTCCGCCAAGTCGAAAGAGGACAGCCGTAAGCATACTTTTCTGGAAGCAACTCAGGGCACTTTTGACCCCCCCATATCTCCGCGCTGGAGTATCCCAAAAATTTGAAACTTCGTTTTTCTAGAGTATTTGGCACACAGGACCAAAATTTAAAATTACAACTTTCTGTCTTTTCTAGTTCAGACGATATATGAACTCAAACATTCGATTTTTTGTCACTCACTCACTCACTCGTTAACGCGTCATCAAAAAGATTAGGTAGACCCCGTAGCTCTAGAAACTTGAGATTTGGGAAAAAGGTAGTGTTTAGGATACAAAGAAAGGAAAAATTATAAAATCCGGAAATTTGAAAAAAAAAAACATTCGAAAATTCAACAAATTCCATCAAAATTGAAAATTGAAAATAATACGATCTTGTAGTCTTAGAAACTTAAGGTTCGGTGTGAAGATAGTGTTTAGTATCCAGAAAAAGAAAACATCAAAAACACCAAAAAAATTGAAAGCAAAATTGAAAAAATCGAAATTTTTCAAATAATCCGATTTGGTTGCGGTAGAAACTTGGATTTCGGAATAATGGTAGTATTTAGGATGCAAAATAAGAAAAAATTAAAAATTCCGGAAAATTTGAAAAAAAAATTTAAAAATTTAAAAAAATCGAAAAAAAATGAAAAAATTAAAAGAATTTGATTTTTTAGCCTTAGAAACTTAAAATTCGTAGTAGAGATAGTGTTTAGGATTCAGAATAAGTTAAAATAAAAAATGCAATAAAATTTGAAAAAAAAAAAAAAAAAAAAAAAAAAAATTGAAAATAAAATCGAAAAATTTCAAATAATCCAATTTTGTTGTGCTAGAAACTTGGAATTCGGAATAAAGGTAGTATTTAGGATGCAAAATAAGAAAAAATTAAAAAATCCAGAAAATTCGAAAAAAAAATATCAAAAATGCGAAAAATGCGAAAAAAAATTGAAAAAAAAAATAATTTGATCTTTTGGCCTTAGAAACTTAAAATTCGTGGTAAAGATAGTGTTTAGGATTCAGAATAAGTTAAAATAAAAACGCAATAAAATTCGAAAATAAACTAAAAAAATCGAAAGAAATCGAAAAATAAGGAAATTTTGAAAATAATTCGATTTCATAACGCTAGAAACTTTAAGATACTAAATAAGGAAACATTTAAAAATATGGATAATTCAAAAAAAAAATATTGAAAATTTCAAAAAAATAAAATAAAAATAAAAATAGAAAGAAAGAAAGAAAAAGAGAGAAATTGAAAATAATATGATCTCGTAGTCTTAGAAACTGAAAAATTGGTGTAAAGGAAAAATTAAAAACACAACAAAATTTGAAAATAAAATAAAAAAACGAAAAAAAAAACGAAAATTTGAAAATAATTCGATTTTGTAAAGCTAGAAACTCTTAAATTTGGAATAAAGGTAGTATTTAGGATTCAAAAAAAGAAATAAATAAAAAATCTGTAAAATTCGAAAAAAATTGAAAAAAATTCGATTTTGTAGCTTTAGAACTTAAAATTCGGCATAAACTTATTGTTTAGGATACAGAAAAAGGAAAAATTAAAACACAATAAATTCGAAAATAGAATAAAAAACTCGAAAAAGATAAATTCAATAAAAATAATTCGATTTTGTAGCGCTAGAAACTTGAAATTTGTAATAAAGGTTACAAAATAAGAAAAAATTAAAAAATCCAGAAAATTAGAAAAAAAATTCGAAAAAATCAAAAATTGAAAATCCCAATTTTATCTTGTAGTCATAGAAACTTAAAACTTGGTGTAAAGGTAGTATTTACTATTCAATAAAAGGAACAATTAAAATATTCGTTAAATTCGAAAATAAAATCGAAAAATCGAAATATCTTTAAGAAATCGAAAATTCGAAAACAATTTGATTTTGTACTGCTAGAAACATTAGTTTTAAGATAATTGTCCTATTAGCTAGTACAACACCCCTAATTGTTTTGTGTTATTTCCCCCGGATTATTGCTTTATTTTCTTTTGTTTACGAATTTCGTTATAGAAAAGTTCCGTATGAAATATGGATTGTTAAATGATGTTAGCCCCACAAAAATTTTCACTGCTCTCCTTCTCCTCCCGACATTACTGGCTGGTTATGGCTTGATAGCCCTTTCTAAATAAAATCATGGTGACTCTAAGATTCACTTGATTTATCTCTAAATTATCCTAAGAAGACGGATCAAATAATTACTATATTGGCATGACAATCAGGTAACTTAGAATTAAAATCGAAAAATCAATAAATTTATAAAAAAGTCGAACATTTGAAAATAATTCGATTTTGTAGTCCTAGAAGCTTGACATTTGGCAGAAAGGCAGGGTTTAGTACACGAAGTAAGAAAAAATTAAAAAATCCGTAAATAATAAAAAAAAAACATCGAAAAAAGGAATATAGTTTGATTTATTGGAAATTTCCGGAAATTTCAATTTTGGCTCTTTTTATATTAAAAAGTTCTTTTATGTTAAATATCAAGTATCTAGGGCTGCGAGTAATATCTCAGATGGATAGCACCTATCCTGGAAGCAATTGAGAGTACTTTTGACACTCCCCCTCCCATAACTTAGTGCTTGCCTAGGAACCTGAAATCTCTTTTTATCTACAGTACTTTGCAAACAAAACTAAAGCTTCAAATTTTTGATACCTGTAAGTAATAGGGACAGAGTGTGGGCTTAGCGAAAATCAGTGGATGATCTCTAAAAAGAACCCAAAATCAAGAAAAGGAGGATTACTTACAAAAAGAAGTGAAATCTCATCAAAAAGTCACCTGTAAAAAAGGCAGCCAAGTCTCGTAACTCATTTACCGTAAAAAGTACTGAGATCGTATAAAGCAAAGTTTAACTATCTTATTAACTCTGAAATTTTCATTCACAAATCACTCCTAGTCTCTACATCTTTAGTTAATTATTATTTTGCGACTTGGCAATTACACAGCACAGGGAAGTTATTACACCTTACTATGTTATAGGATGGGATGGGATAATTTAATTAAGGCAAATTATATACGCACAGGGAAGTTATTACACTTTAATATGTTATAGTATTATTTGATTAAGACTAACTATATACATCACATTCTCGTGCTACGTAATTGCCAAGTCACAAAATAATAATTAACTAAAGATGTAGAGACTAGGAGTGATTTGTGAATGAAAATTTCAGAGTTAATAAGATAGTTAAACTTGGCTTTATACGATCTCAGTACTTTTTACGGTAAATGAGTTATGAGACTTGGCTGCCTTTTTTACAGGTGACTTTTTGATGAGATACAATGTACAATAAGCCTAAAACATGTACGACATACAAGGAAAACATACAATCTGGCAACCTTAGTTGATTACTTTCACCAATAAAGCTTTTCCACTTTTCTTTTTGACCCACTCACACAAATTTATCCTTTCCAAAACTTGTCTGGTCAGTTTCCTCATTATCTAGTCACTTCTAACTTGGAAAATTACTAAACATGAAGAAGATTCATTCAATATGTTTTTTGCTATTGTGCTATTTTACATAATTTTTCTCAATGAGATAATTATTTTTCCATGAGAATTTTGCCAGTTTGTGTAATTTAGAGCAATTTGAGTCTCTCCATTATTTCTGAAAACTCTACGTTGGTAATATAATATATATATTATGTTTGGTTTAAATAAATATGTTTATTAGTATTTAGATGAGTGTAATTTTGAATTAGGATTTTGAAAAAAAAAAAACACTTAGGTTATTTCAAGTTTTTGTTAAACCCACTTGGTTTTTTTTGGGTCATGCAAAATCAAGCCAACCCTGATTGAAATTGGAAATACACCTGTTTACATAATTTTTTATAATTCTAGCATATCGGAAGTAAATGCAAAATTGATTGCAAAATTCCATGTTTACATGCATATTCTGCATTAAGTAAAATAAAATAATGTATAAATTTTTCTTAACTCCAACTAACACCAATACTGTTATATTTCAGAGTAAACAAAACTATTTTAATTGGCAAATTTATTTTCTTTTTATGCTTATCAAGCAAAATGTAAAATTCTGTTGAAAAATGTGTCAATTTAGTTTTTTTGAAAAGCAGCCTGCTTCTTGTTTGTAAACAAAATTGTGTCCACACAATTTCAGGAGTTGTGCTGCATCCTGAACAACCACGCCTTTAAGTTCAAAAGAAAAATAACACCCTTCTTGCCTATCCCTTATGCAAAAAATAACATCCTTCTTGACCCTCAATGAAAAAAAAAAGCATCCTTGGTGCTTTTTCTATTAAAATATTGCTTGCAGAATAAATAAGAAACATGTCTGTGTTATTATTATTGTTGGGTCTGCAAAAGAAGACCCCAATTTTTTATTATTAAGTACCTTAAAAAGTGGCTATAAGAATATAAAGTAGCCTTTTTTCTATCAACAGCACTCTTCCCTTTTTTAAGAGTTATGAGAAAAACTCTATATTTAAAGTAAAATTGTTCAATCATAGAAAAGTGGAAAGATTCAAATGGTGGACTTTCTGATTCTGACAAAAAGAATCTGAAATTCCCATTTGTCGTTGGGTTGTAAATATCTGTTATCAGTCTATTCATAACAGTATTCAGCGTTTTTCTTTGTTGTTGTTGTTGGAAAAACAAATTTTAATTAAAAAAACTCATGATTTTTGTTTTGTGTGAATAATAAAATTTTGTAAGGAAAATTAGGTACTTACGTATTATGCGGGCCAATTGGATAGATCGCCAATTTTGTTTATTGTTGTTAATTGCTAGTCATGTTCAAAATGGTAATTTAATGTATATATAATAAATACATAATGCTGTTAAAAATGATAAATAATATAAAAGCAAGCTAAAATAATGCAAAACAGTAATTTAGTATACATTTATTAAATACATAACATCAAATGGATGGCTTTTAGCAATGAATGATATTAATGATGGTAGTTTTATTTACAGTAGTTTATTATATCCTCCAGAATGAATGTAATATAAATGTTATGTAATGTAAATATACTGTACCAATGAGTATAATATATATTGCATTAGTTACACTGTCTTATAATCTATACACTGCCCAGTTTTGGCAAATCAAAATAAGTTAATCATAATTTAAAGTACATAATTTCATAGCTGCAATAGCGTATTTAGTTGCGTATTTATATATTTCATATTTTTAATAAATTTTTGTGTACAAATGCTCTTTAATCACTTGCTTTTGTGATGCATACTGTTAATTCATACATTGATTATCGCAATTTTGGCCACTGCTTTACAATATCATATGTTTTTTTTTCTGCATCAGAGTTTCTTGATATTTGGATGTAAATTTTTGCTTGGGCACTTTCTTTGAGGTTTATGAGTAGCATGATTATATCATTGATGACTTATTCTAATTTTGAGAATCTTAAATTTTTGGATGTATTTATGTATTGTATTGTAATTATCAGTTTATCTATTGTCAATTATTTATGTGGTTTAATGGTTATTATTTACAAAAGTTTTATTATATATATATATGGGAAGGGAAAGCAGTAACAGCAACAGTGGTATAAACTCAATGAAATAATAATAACCACGAGCTGCGATAAAGGCAAGCACGAATATGAGTTCATGATACTCAAGAATGAAAGTGTGCAAGCATGAAGGGGAGTTCATAGATTCTAGTCAAAGTAGTTGGTTGGTTTTTGACTCAATGCTTAGAGAAAACGTGCAAACTGTGTATCTATCTATAAAAAATAAATGAATATAATAACAAATCTAAGTATCCTTAAGTGGTTGAGAAATATAATTTTCTTTTTTTCTTATTTAACATACAGAAAAGATTTCTTTATTTGAATGGGAAAATTTTAATAGCAAAACCAATTATCTAGTGATTAAAGAATTAAACATTAACTAAAATAATGAATTATTATACAGAAAATTTAATTAGTATCTTGAAATTAAAGAGGTAGGTAATTACATAAGTTTATTGAACATACAGGGATTTAAAAAAACTTGAGAAACAAAGTGGTAAGATTTAAATAAATTAAAGAGGCTAAGATGAAAAAATACAAAAGGAACATTCTTATATTATCTACTGATGAAAGAGTTAAAAAAAAATGGTCAAAAAAAAAATCCCTGATGGCTCAGCCTACAGGCACAGGTAGATTTCGAAGATGCAGATCGTGGGGCACCTATTTATTGGGAATTGCAGAAGAAATGACTTTTATGCCATGATGCGGCAGTTGGAACCACCCATTTCGAAATCTAAATGTGTCTGTAGGCAGAGGAGGTTTGTAGGTAGGGGATTTTTTTGTTTTTAATTTTTTTTTCTGTAAGGGTTGGTCCTATAAAAAACTTGTCAATATAAAAGTTGTAGATAATATTAAGAGGATTTATAATAAATTTAAGCAGATTTAATATCTTGTGAATGAGCAAATTTTTTTCTTCTTAAACCCCTATTTCCCCCCCCCCTCTTGAGGTAATTTTTAATGATATCAAAAATCTGTCATACATACATTTTCGGCCCTTTTGCTAGAAGTAATAATAACTTTAAACGAATTCGATACGTATCATAATTAAGAAGTTATGTGTTTTTTCTGTTTTCACAAAAAGCCTCCCATTCCCTCCCCCCCTTTTGGTTCGATTTTGCCCATTACCGAACTTGACCGAGATTTTATGCCCCTTGATTTTATGTATTAGTTTGGAAGAGATTTGTGTAGAATTATTGAAGTTATCGTGTCCATTAAAAAGTGATATAGATAGATAGATAGATAAAGTTTTGAACTGGGGGTGGTTTTGGGTTCTGGGAGTTATGATTGGCATAGATCTGCAAAAATTTTCCAGAAATTCCAACTTAGAGGAGAATGTGATAGGTAGTATTTCTTACAAAATCTACCTAAAAGGGGCTGCTAAGTTTTTTTCAGAAGGTTTGTCCATATGCTTGGGATGTTAAATGAAAAATTATCATTACAGATATCACTATTTCTTAAACAGATTTCAATTGACTCTCTTATTAAAGCTTTGAGCAGGTTTTTGTACTGTGAAATAATCTTGGCATTGTTGAGATCTATTTTAATATCTTTATTATTGGCATAATATCTCAAAAGGGCAGTTGTTAATCTTCCGAATTTTAGTGTCACTTATATGCTCCTTTAATCTCTCAAAAAATCTACGTTTGATCATTGCAATGTAAAAAAATCATATAATTATTACTTAAAATGATGGGGATCTTATACACTCCTGCAAAATGATGTGGGGGTATAGGATCTAATTTATTTGAAAGCAAATCAATTAATTTGCAAGGCGGAGGGGATAGCAATAAGATGAATACTGAATTTAATAAGAGAACTTTTTAAGGAGTTGGAGTACTATTGTTGTGGACAGAATATTGCATCAATTGGTTACCAAATTTCTCAATGATCTTGTGGATGTAATGGGAGGGAAATCCATGGTCCATGGCGGTATTAATAATATGGTTAAATTCTTGGATGGAATCTTCAGAACAGACGAAAAAAGCAGGGCTGAAACTATCTTTTTCACCCATGGCAAGCATGAACTTTGCCGCCCCCACCCCTCCTCCATTCCAGAATAAATTTATAAACAGAAGTTTTCGATTCATTGCTTTTAATTTTTATTTTAAGTCTGACATAATTGCTAGAAAGTGTATTAATCTTGTTAGTTTTAGGTTGGTTTCTTTATAAATTGAACCTATTGAAATCATTTCATCATCTTGTCATCACATTAAAGTCTGAAATACTGAATTAACTCGAACCTAATTGGGACAGTAAATTGATCTGCCAGTATCTTCGATGAGTTCGTTAATCAAGTATGTAGCTATTATAGTTCATTTACAGGAACACACAAAAGCAAAAATACATTCAAAACTTGTCATCACGATAACATCTGTAATATACTGAGCAAATTTAAACCAAATTCGGACAGTGTATTGTTCTTGCAAGTATCTTGGAAGAATTTGTTAATCAAGTATTGTTTTGTTGCCCCATTGTGGTCATCTAATGAAAAAAACCAGCCCTGTTGAAAGCAAAGAGAATAAAATGAACGAATACAGTAATTTAAAGTACAGTAATTTTAGGTTGCCCGATTACAAGTCTTTTTTGTTCAAATTTCGTTAGTTGTTTTTTGTAAGAAGAATCAAATACTATTTTGGCGGCCTCTTTTACACAGGTGCCCGGCGTATATGCTCCCTTCTAGTTTCGGCATTGAAGAAAAGTATGTTTAATAAAGGCAGCCATCTTGTAGCTGAAAGGCACTGAGGCACTAAAAGGGATTATTGTGTTAAACCTTGACATGTTTATGATATACTATGTATATTTCAGGGTGTTGTCAAACCTGTAATTCGCAAAAGCCTGTAATCTGTACTGCATCTATGAATGCAAACAAAGAAGTTTAATTCTTAAAAAATAATTTACTGGTGACAATTTTTCCCCTTCAGCTTTAACTTTATATCTGATATATATTCTCATATATCATTTAATACTCTTTTTTATAGTTTAAAATGAAAATAAGCATGATATTTAATTAATTAATCATTCATATGGTAAATTAGAAAAAGTCTTTCTTTTTGAAAATGTACTCTTTTAGAAAACTATTGTCTTAAAGAAAGACAGTTACTTAGACAATACTCATAATATATTTAATCTTTTATATGGAAATAAGTATAATTTAAACATAAAATTGAAAATAAAATCATCTATTCAAAAACTAGGCAATTAATACCTTAATTCAAAGTTAACACACATAAAAATCAATTAATTCATTTTTTATCCTTACACATGTAATTTGCAATATTTAGCCAAGGACACTGGAAATATCAAAAACAATATTTTATGCTTCAGCAGACAATTGTGGCTAGGGTGGTCCAAAAAAGGTCGATTATTATTTTTTAAAGTTTTTTACTGGTGCTATCCTCTTAATTTGTTCATTTTAGTTAAAAAATAAATATTATGAAGTTTGAGCTTAAAATTTTAATATTTAGAGGTAGCTCAACACTCTTAAAAAATTCCTTTTTTTGTAAATTTACAATTTAAGGAATTCAACTGCTACTAATATCTAAAAAAGATTTATTTGCCATACATGGGGGTAAGAATCTGAGAATTCTAAGTAATTAAAGTACACTTATATATTCAATATATGTTATAAATAATTAACAAGTAAATATACGCCATTAATATTTAAATAATCATGTATTTGTCAGTACCTGCCAAACTCTGTTTTTTGCAGTCAGGATATGTTCGTCGATGTTCTTCAACCACCTGCAATAAGTATTGTAGTTGTCTCACTGTATGTTATTTTTTCACAAAACTCTTGAATTAGAGCTATGCCCCTTTCAGCATGATCATTAACAACTTTTATTGATTTGACAATTTCTAATGCTTTACAGAAAGTCTCCTGATCTTCCCATATTTCTGGGTCTACTTGGAGGAACGCATCTGGTAGGCACATTTGTTGGAATAATAAAGCTGACCGCTTCGTTACAAAGTCTTCAAATTTTATGTCGACAAAAGTTTCAAGTGTAATGTTAGGACGCTTTGTGGATTCTTTTTTACAATTAACGTCTTTCATGGCCTTTACTATGAGCCTTTTAAGGCAATGAGGCACTCGATTGTCGAAAAGAGCTAATCCTCAGATAAATACCAAAGGTGTTTTGCTAGCTTTTTTGATGCTGCTTAGATATTTCATCATCAATATTCTTATACTGTAACAGAGATTTCATTAAATTGAAATCATTGAAAGGTGCACTTTGTGGCAATGGTGCTGTCATCCAAGTTTTTAGATATACTCGTACCGCAAATACACATATTTTTTGCAATCCTTTTTTTTCTCTTGAAGTAATGGTGAACTGGCTACTAAACATCCATATTTTTAGACTATACAGCACTTTGGACATCCAGCGAGCATGGTGCATGGCCCTAGGTGCCATAAATCTGACTCCTCGAGAAGGGGTTTCGCCTAAAAAGATTAAGATAAGTTCAAGAAATTCTCGATAGTCATCTCTTGGTTGTTTATTTTTGTCCAGTAGTATTTTAGAAAATTTAATTATGTCATCTTTTATATCTATTATTTGATTCAAAATTTCTGTATTACCAACTCCCATATCATACTTCTTTTTGTCAATAAAATTCCAGTTGGCTTGGAATCTTTTAAATAGTGGTACCTCTGGTGATGAAGAAAATCCTAAGCTTTTTTCGAAAACTGCCTTAATAATCAATTCCATAATGTAGTGGCGACATGCCAAAGAAAACAGCTCTTTATTCATTTTTTGTTCAAGTAAGTTACAAGTGCCTTTAATTCGACCAGTATTGACGCTTGTTGTGTCAAAGCACATGGTACTTACTTTATCATCTATACCCCAATCCTGTAAGGTCGCATATACTGCGGCAGCTTGACCTTCTCCGTCTCCTGATGGAAGCTTGGGCACTGAAAGTAACTGAGAGACATGTTCTCCAAATTCGGCTTTGAGCTGCTCATATATTTCAGATCGGTGTTTAATTCTTTCTCGACGAATGGAACTTCTACTAAGAGTTACTTCATCTACTTCACAACCCAAGTTCTTTACTGTTTTGGCAACGACAAACACAGCTTTTCGGTCTGAAACTTTGGTCCTGTCTAAAGCTGCAGCGAGATTTGGAGTCATAATTCTCATTCTTTTTCTTTTCTGTTTGGATGAGCTGTTCGTTCCTTTCTCTGTTACTGGGAATGATGCCTAATCGACTTCATTTTCAACTTCGTCTGATTCTTCTGACGATAATAAATGAACAGTTGCTTCTGATTCTTCACAAACTACTTTCATTCTTTGATTTCTTTCAGAGATAGCTTTCCTTCTTAAATCTGCCATTTTTTCTTTCTTCTCCAAACACTTATCCACACCTAGCATAGAACCCTTTCTCCCTTTCTCATGCTGTGCTAACAGGAAGTCTTTATCCTCAGAAATTTTTATCATGTTAAAAGCATTAGCATGTGCAATATCAAACATATCATCAAATTTCGAAATAAATTCATCTTGTAATTCTATTTTTATTTTTCTTTAATAGCCTCCACTTCTCAAACAATTTTTCCAGCTTTAACTGACTATTTCTGAGCTCTTGCACTGGGATTCTAGCTTTCTGCCAAAATTTTGTAATTTCTCTTATTGTAGTTGCTGAAGACTCCCTTATAGTATTGTTCATTTCAACATGGTGACGTAAAAAAAGACCCAGTGCCATGCGTATTGAAGGTACTTTATTGCCAGTAAGCTCAGTTATAGTAGAACCAAGGAGATAAATGTTTGTTTTTGATCTTGTTGAAGTAGATGATGTTGTCATAATAATACTTAAAATTAAGTATTATTACTTTACAGAAAAATATTTAATTAATCTTTTAAAAAAAAACAAAAGTGAAGACATGATCCTGATTACTGATGCTTGCTAAACATATCACTTTGAAAATCAAAACATGCTATAAACACACTGTGAAAATGTTGTAAAGCTGTTTAAAGCCAAGGAACTATCTCACAAAAGTTATGGTTTAGAATAAGCTAAAAGTTACGGTTTAGAAGTTATCTGCTAAAAAGTTATGGTTTTGAAATTAGCTGATAAAAGTTATGGTTTAGAAATTACCTGATAAAAAGTTATGGTTTAGAAACAATCTGATAAAAAGTTATGGTTTAGAAACAATCTGATAAAAGTTGCAGTTCAAATGATATTTACTCACTGGGTGCCACTGTAGTACAATGCTGCAAACTTAAATTACATTGAGCTACCTCTAAATTTTACTGAAATGCTCTCAAATTTGATCTGCTTTATTTTTTAGTACATTGGAACAAAACAGAAGGGTAGGATCCAACAAATTTTCACCTTCTAAATTTTGGACCACCCTGTGGCTATTTATAGACTACAAGATACAACACAAAACCCTGACCAAATGTTTTATTACAAGCAACTATTGTTGATAGTTTAAAAAAAATATATAAAAAATCAATAAATTATTTAAAAAATATTTCTGACTTTATTTATATGGATAAATGTCTAATTTGTTTATTTTTAAGCAATAACAATCTAAATTTGCCTAAAGAGCAAAAATATGTAAACAAAGATTAAATGAATATGACCTGCAATCTGCAAAAAGTCTCAAATACGCAAAATGCTTAGAACTCAGTAGTGTGAATTAGCCGTCTTCTACTGTAATGAGTTTTCTCCAGTTTCCAGGGTAAATTTAATGTTGTGATTAATTTCATTGACTTTTGAAATAATAGTCTAAAAAATGTACATTCAGTGCTAGATAATGCTGCAAAAAGAAAACTGAAAAATTATTGGAAAAAGATGTTAAAAAAAGGAAAATAATCTTAACAGATAAATAAATTGAAAATATAAAACAGTATGCTAATATAAACAAATAGAGGTGTTAATATAAGAGATGAGAAAGAAATAGCAATGAGAAATAAAATAATTTATCTTAAATTAAAAAGAAAAAAATTGCTTTGATAGTTTAAATCAATTACCTTTTGATTTTAGTATAATTAGTTTTTAAATCTCTTATAATATGGACTTATCATTCAAATCCATGCACATGTTTAGTATTCTTTAAGTGTGATGTTATAGCATACTTAAGATACCATTTATTACCTTTTATAAATAAAAGGTAAGTAATATATATGCACATGCACAATATTGAGGGTGTTTTTTTTATTAGTTACAGTAAATTGAATAAATTGATTTTTAAAATATAATTTCCTAGAAAAACGAAATTATTTATGTTGTTTATGTGATTCCTATTTAAATGTCTTTTAGCCTGATTTTTTTTTTCATATGCACTTTAATTAAATAATGACTACGTATTAGAATAGTTTTAGGAAAGGAATTATCTATGAAATTTTCAATATTTAAATGCTGAAGTAGAAATATCAAGGAATTTTAACATAATATATGAGCACCCTAGAGGTCTGCATGGGCCGGAATTTCCAGGCCTGGTCCGTTTGTAATTTCGCCCCACCAGCGGGTGAGAGGTTCTGCTCTCGAAGCTGGTAGACGGGAGGTGCTGGGTTCAAACCCCTGTCGCGCTCGTCAAACTAACCGTTCGGAGTTTTCCTTGGTTTTCTTCGTACCTTGCGTAAATATGGGTTAGGATCCCTTAAAAAGACCAGGGGCGCAATTTCAGAACTTTCTTGGGGGGGGGGGGCAAAGTTTTTTTTAAGGTAGTGGCATACCCCCCCCCCCCCCCTCCTCCGCAACCTCTCCGAACGAGAAGCATTTACTGAATCATATATACAGAGACAGCAATACTTCTAATACGGAATCTCAAGTGACCTCTGAAAAATTCTGTTTAAGACAGGTTTTCGTCTTAGCGAGTAGAATTTTAAAATATTATGAAAGTTTTCAGTTATAGATAGGTACCTTTTTTTCAGGTATTCTGACTGTTAAAACCTTCTTTCTATAAAGCACTTCTGAAGAGCATAGGTGTATTACAGTGAAACGTGTCTAAACGAAACCTGTCTATAACATAATTCTTTCTCAAATGGACAAAAAAAAATCAAGTTTCGACGATAAAAACGCCATACAATTATACTTGCTAAGATGGAGACCTGTCTAAAATGGAGATTTTTTACAGTCCTTTTCAACTCCATTTTTGCATGTTTTAATGCAGGGGCACCTTATCATGAGTTTCTTGGGGGGGGGGGGGGACAAAGTTTTTTTTAGAGGCAGGGTTTGAAATATCGTGCAGGATTGCCCAAAATAGAAATAGGCCCCCACAATAAAAAATGCAGTGTGAGATTTTGCCTGCTTATCTTAACTTCTTTCACAAACATTTGATTCTTCTGCGAATATATTTTTAATTTCAGTGGTAGTCCGCGAATTTTTCTTCTTCTTTTTTACGCAAATGCAATTCGTCAACCGATCGTGGTAAACATCGCGAATTTCACGAATTGGAATTAGAAAAAATAGTTAACTTGGCAAAATTGGTCGCTGAAAAAATCGTTAATTTTTTAAAACGACCGTGGAAAAATATTGAGAATTTCGCCAAAGATCACTGAAACAAATAGAGATTTTCGTCAATTGGACGCGGAAAAATATTGCGAATTTAGTATATAACTAATGCGGAAAAATATCGAATTCGTCAAAAGATTGAACAACAACGAAAAAAATCGCTAATTTAGTCAAACAATCGAACAAAAAAGGGGAATTTCGTCAAAGATCGTGCAAAAAAATCTACTTTTGTCACTCGGCTGTGGAAAATGACTTCCGAATTTCAACAAACGATCATAGAAAAGAGTCGCGAATTGCGTCAAAAGATCGCAAAAACAAATAGCGAGTTTCGTCGATCAGTTGCCAAAAAAAAAATCGTGAATTTCGACAAATGGTGGTAAAAAATTGGTCAATGATCGGGATTTTGTCAAAGATTGCGCAAAAAATAGCAATTTTTGTCAGTTAGTTGCGGAAAAAGACTCCCGAATGTCAACAAACGATCGTAGAAAAGAGTCGCGAATTGCGTCAAAAGATCGCAAAAACAAATAGCGATTTTCGTCGATCAGTTGTCAAAAAAAATCGTGAATTTCGACAAATGGTGGAAAAAAATTCGTCAACGATAAGAATTTCGTCAAAGATTGTGCAAAAAAATAGCATTTTTTGTCAGTTGGTTGCGGAAAAAGACTCCCGAATGTCAACAAATGATCGTAGAAAAGAGTCGCGAATTTCGCCAAAAGATGGCAAAAACAAGTAGCGAATTTCGCCAAAAGATGGCGAAAACAAGTAGCGAATTTCGCCAAAAGATGGCGAAAACAAGTAGCGAATTTCGACGATCGGTTGAAAAAAAATTTCGCAAATTTAGACAAATGATCGAAAAAATCCATTCCGTCAATAATTCACAGAAAATAGCGAAATTTTGAAAATTATCACAAAAAAAAGGACAAAAAAAAAGTCGTGAAATTCAATCGGTCACGAGATAATCAGCACACGAACACCATCAAGAAGTTATGAAATTTGCAAATGTTGTAATCCATAGGTATAAGAAAATTTTCATTAATTATTTTCTGTCAGTAAAAATTGAAATGATGGCAGAAAATGATGTCCGCAATCATTTTCTGCCTTCCTCTTCAGACTATGATCTAAATTCTATACAATTCAGAAATCTGCAAAACCGTTGGTCTCAGGTCTCTTGCATTGGGTGGGGCAACACGATCCAATCAGTAGTACGGATCGAGCCGGGTTGACGCGGCTTATTTTCGCTACGGGTCAGGTTGACTTGGAACATTTGACTTGGAACTATGGTTGGGCATAGATGTCCCAGTGGACTATTTTTTATTCTATTAGTATAACTTTTTCAAATCTGTCATATACTTATATTAGGATATTTTCAAGAAAAATCTGTCACAAGGATTTTTTTTGGAAATTGTAGAATGATTAATGCAAAATTAGTAGTCAATCCTGACCCGTTATCAAAGGGTTAATTGTTTTGGATTCAAGTTGGGTTTTCACTATTTTGAGTTGGGTTCATGTTGCCCGAGTTTTCAAAGAAATACTTAATATTTTCAGATGAAAAAAAAATTAATTTTTCTACATAAAAGATAAAATTGTTATTAAAGATATAATTGTAGTCTACTTTTCCAAATCATATTGAAATATGGATTAATTTTATTTAATTTCGGGTGGGGTTGCGGTCAATTAAATTTTTTTGGACGTTTCCGGGTTTACTGGAAATTAGTCTTGCATCAACTACCCGAAATGCATTTTGTTTTGGGTTTGGTTGATTAAATTTTTTTTTTTTTTTGCGGGTCAAGTAAACTTTATACGCTTCGGGTTATGCTTTGGCTCTTTCGAATCGGGTTTCGAGATGAACCGATTATACAAAAGGAGGTTCTGAATAATTTTCAAATGAAAAAACTATAGTATATTTGAATATTAATGGATGTATATATGTGTTATTTTTTGCACATAAGCGCTAAACTTGTAGATTACTTTTCCATAAATGTATTAAAATATACATTCATTTTCTTTCACTTCGGGAGTTAAAGAATGAATATTTCGGATTCGGCTTGAAGTCTATCGGATTAAAGTCAGGATTCGGGTCGGTTGCAACCAAATCTGGACAGGACTCTAGTGTCAGGCTGTGGAGATTTTTAAGAGCATACTGTATAATATAATATCATTTAATAAAGCAAATTATTTAATAGCATTATAACGATTGGAGTAAATATAATGTGACACTAATATAAAACAAAATTAACAAATCATATAATTAGGAAATTGAATACACCTCCCCCATCCCCGAAAAAATAAAAAAATTACAGTAAATTTTTGGCTAAAGAGAGAATTTATCACTAAAATTCTAGCCTTGGGGGTGACGAGTTTTTTTTTAATCATGCTGTACACAGCTCTGAAGCAATTCATAGAATTTTTTCTCACATATATTTCTAAAACTAGCCAAAATACTCATTAATGATAAATGTCTCACTTATAGAATGTTGCCATAGCAAGGCTTTAGAAAACATTTCAATGTTTAAAGTGTTTATTAAATGTTTATTACTTTCTTCTATCTTTACAAGAAAAAGGTATTGGATTTATGAAAATTTACCACTACCGCTTTTCGACGGATATGTACGTTTTAGAAAGTCCTGAACATAATTGGACTATTTTTAGAAAATGTCTGTCTGTATGTCTCAGTGTCTGTATGGGACAAAAATTTTGTGGGCGCTGTATCTGAAGAACTAATGCACGGAATTTGATAAAACTTTATATTCAGTTAGACATTGATATAAATGGGTGGTGAATAGTTTTTGGTGTAAATCGCCCAAAAGATGGTGCTGCTATATTACATTTTTCACGATTTTTACGATAGCTATATCTCAAGAACTAATGTACAAAATTTCACCAAACTTCAGATTCGGTTAGACCTTGACAAAAATAGACGATTACGATTTGGTGTAAATAGCCCAACAGATGGCGCTGCTATGCTACATTTTTGCACGATTTTCACGATAGCTAAATCTCCAGAACTAA
This sequence comes from Maratus michaelseni, assembly GCA_963931845.1. Taxonomy (NCBI): domain Eukaryota; kingdom Metazoa; phylum Arthropoda; class Arachnida; order Araneae; family Salticidae; genus Maratus; species Maratus michaelseni. The sequence continues at coordinate 28,300,430 of OZ007588.1, read as the reverse complement.
CGCACATAATTTAATAAAACTTTAGATTTAGTTGGACCTTAATATAAATTGGTACAGATTTGTTTTTGGTGTATGTGAAACCTGTATGAGATTGGCACATCAGACTAGTTTTTTTTATTGTAATCAAATCTGTGAAATCTGACGTTATTTTAGCTTTTGATCATATTTCGATTTTTATTATTTTTATTTTTTGGTCTAGCCTAGGGGTGCACAACTTTTGTAAGCAAAGGGCCACGTACAAAAATGACTGGGTTGTCGAGGGCCACCATCAGTAGCACAGAGAGAATTTTGGTTCGAAGAGGCGTGGCGGGGGGGGGATCTAAGTCTACAATTATATTAAAAAAACATCAATTTCGGAAAGGTAGTTTTAGCCCTCTGGGTTTCTTCCATCCCAGTCAACATATTCAGTTTTGTGGGGAAGGATATATCCACAGTTTACATTTGTATTTATAAAAGAGATATAGTTAAGATTATTTTCAAAGAGTGAAAATACTCTTTGACCTTATTTGAAGGAGTAAATTTAGCTTTAAAGGTTGCCAGTGCCGAAAAAAAAATTGTGTTTTCATGAAAGAAGGTGGGAAGGAGGAGAAACATATTATTCTAAATTGTACTTCTTAACATATTCAGTCATGAAATGTGGATATTAAGTAGGGGTTTACAACCTTTATAAGAGGTAGGCCAGTCACAAAAATGACAGGATTGTCGAGAGCCAAAATCCGTAGTGTGGACAAAATTTTGTTTTGGGGAAGGAGGGGAGGATCGGCCTAAAAGTTCATAAAAATGGGGGCTAATTTTAAAAAGAGGGTTAGCCCCCTATACTCAACCCCCTCTTTAGTCAACATAACCCAATTCAGTTGGCAAGGATGGAAAACATTTGCATTTTATTTATTTAGGCGAAATTTATAATTTATACGCACGCGATCAGTAAAATTCATGATATTTACGTGCCCGATCGGCAAAATTTGCGATTTATACGCACCCGATCGGCAAAATGCGCGGTTTTTACGGACCCGATCGGCAAAATTCGCGATTTTTACGGGCCCGATCGGCAAAATTTGCGACTTTTACGCGTCCGATCGGCAAAATTCACGATTTTTACACGTCCAATCGGCAAAATTCGTGATTTTTATGCACCCGATCGGCGAAATTCGCGACTTTTTCGCGTCCGATCGGCGAAATTCGTCCCCGAACTACCAGTAAACCCATCGCGGGCCACAGGTTGTGCATCCCTAGTCTAGCCTGTGAAAACTGATAAATTTTCTGAAATTTCAGATTTCTTGGAGGGGGGGCAGTTGCCCCCCCCCAGCCCCCCCGAAATGGCGCCCCTGAAAAAGACCCCCACGGAGGGCACTCCCCCCTAGGGCCTATATCGCTCGTGTTGATAATTGGCCATCATAAATTAACCCAACCCAACACGTTTGTAATTTCGTGGTTCACGGCCCGACCCAGTCCATGCAAAAATCAGTGAAAACAGGCCCGCCCCGGTCCAACCTGTGCAAAAATGAATGAAATTCAGGTCCAACTCAATTTCCACATAAAATTCCGATTTTTCTTAACATACAATTAAGATTCTTTTCTAGAATACTTAATACATATTTATGGGAAGATTTAACAGTATATTTTAGATTACTATATGTTCAGAAGCTAAATCATACAGAATAATAAATGTAATAATCGCTTAGACTCATTAGACTCTTACATTCAAATAAAAATTCATTGAAAACCATAATAGCATTCAAAATTAAAGAAAAAAGATGTTAAAAACCTAGCTTTTGAAGCTTTATACAAAAACAAAAAGTAGATTTTTGAAAATATTTCTCTGTTAAAACACTTCTCAAATCAAAAGTAGTTACTATCTGACACATTTCTGAACTCGATTTTGTTCAGAAACGCATAAAATTGGCAAATGTTCTTATTCAGAAACTATGTAATGGAATGGCGTTTTCCATTTTTTAAAAAATGCACAAGATCTTTCAGAAAATACTGACAAAATTGGCATTTTGAATCAAATTTCCGGACACGATAGCATGGAAAAGGATAAAAACCTGTCATTACGTGACAAGAATCACTTATACCTCTAATCTATATATATAAAAGAAAGTCCTTCTGGCTAGATGATCAACGCACAGCCAAAACTACTGAACCTACAAAGACGAAACTTGCAGGAAAAATACTTCTTAGTATGTAGAGGCGCACTAAGATGGGATTTTCAAAAACTCCACCCCTAAAGGGGGTAAAAACGGGAACAAATTTTTAAAAAACTCCTTAAAAATCAGGTATTATAGTTACGTGACAAATGATAACATATTTTAATGCATTTTTGTATGCTGAATCGAATGGTATCAATTAAATACTCATAAGTCAAATAGTTCGTGATATATTGCACATTTTTCTAATTTGGCGAAGTCTTTGACGTCAAAATCTAACAATTCTAACAATACAAGTGAGAACTTCTAAAAATAGATCCGTTACTATAGCAATGGAAAAAATTCAAATTAAATCTTTTTGTTATTTAATTCTTTTGTTTATTTTTACAGGTAGAAACATTAACTGTTCAATTGTTCAATATTCTTACGGATATTTATGTAATTGGGTATTATTATTAATTGTACAAACGCCATGATTTAAAATAAAACATGATTGCTAAAATAAAGTTTCGACGGTCTGTTTAGTATTATATATTGCTTCTTTATTTGTTTTCAGTCTTCAGCCATGTTTCCCCTTTTCTTTGGTAATTAGTTATTCAAATGATTTTGGCCTAATTTTCCGCAATCAGATACTTCGCCAATTGGTGTTTTAGCTACCATGTTGGGTACTTCTCTGTTGTCCCGTCGACCACTTTTCATAATAAAAAACTATTGCCAAACTCTAACGCCAAATAAACGGGAGAACGTTGCCATTGGAATATCAAAATAAATAAATAAATAAAATGTAAGAATGTAAGGACACAATTGTTATTTTAATTAATGAATAAATCAGTAAAACATAATGAAAAATACACGCAAATGTCGAATTAAAAACCACTTGATGACATAACAAACACGTATAATGCTTCTGACATCAAGTAAATGGGACTGCAGTTTTAGCGTTTAATCTTACAATTTGGCGATAGCTTTTTGTTATGAAAAGTGGTCGACGGGATAATAGAGAAGTACCCAATAAGGAAAATCATCGTTTATGTTTGAAGCGAAACCTTCATGATGAATCCTATTACAGAAAATCATATCATCATCTACTATGAGTATAAACCTCATATTCATATTTTAATCCGATTATTCATGATATTTTGTTAGGTTTTACACTGTTAGTTAAGTAATGTTTTTTGAAAGGTTTTAGAGTATAGCTATTCTACGTTATTCTGTTATAGAGATAAACAGGAAAGCTCTAAAATTAAATGAACCCGATTATTAAAGATTACCTTTACAAAAAAATTCTACTGAACAAATTTTGATGGAAGTGACTTTTCAGGTATGGTTAATGACCCTATAATATATCATTCTATGTTGCTTAGTGTTAGAGCTAATGGGAAAGTGATTGGGAAAGGTGAGTGCAATTATGAAAGATATATCTACTATATATATGTAGGATTTCAGTGTGAACACTTCACTTCATTAAATGAACTGATACTCTAATGCTATTGTCCATGATTTAAATGTGTGAGCTGAAAATACTTTGGATCACGAGTTTTGGCAAAGAGCCAGTTTTCTATTTTTTGTATTGAAGCAAGATATAAAAGAAATTAGCCGGTAAAGGTATTATTAGGCCTGGCCAGATTGTTGTAAGCTAAATTGTTATTATATAGTTTTTGCTAAAAGTGTATTAGTTGAAATTAAAGTTAGTATTCTGTTGTTCATCGATTATTTGTCATATTGGTTCAGTAAAGTGACTATTTATATATCATTTATCTACAATTTTGGGGGCTCGGATGCCAGGATTATTAAAAAGTAAAAGCCACTAGTAGTGAAATGGAAACCAAACGTAAAGTATTGTAAAACGCCAGTATCAAAAGTTAGGTTACGAATTAGCAAGGTGAAACCGTAATCGTATCACTTCAAGTACAATTTTTGAAAGATGGGAACTCTAATTAAAGCCAAGAGAATTGATCTAATGAACCTCTGCGAGGAATGCGGAATTGAAGCACCAGAAAAACCGACAATACCTGTCCTAATAAAGCTGATCAAGAGTTGGGAGAGTTATGAAGAAGATTTTATAAGAGATCGATTGGAAGTAGTGATAGCAAGTAGAAAAGAGAAAGAAGAAAGAAAAGAGAAAGAGAAAGAGAAGAAATTACAAGCAGAACTGGAAGAGAAGAAATTACAAGCAGAGATTGAAGAAAATAAACTGAAAATGGAAATGGAAGAGAGAAAATGGAAAGTAGAAATGGAGCAGAAAGACCGCGAAAGCGAAAGAGATTTTGAAATCAAGAAAATGCAGATACAAGAAAATACAAGAGAACACATTGAGGATAACCCAAGGACAAATCCAGGTAAGCAGTTCGAATTGCTTAGATTATTAACCAAATATGATAGCTCGAATGATATCAGTTTATACTTAGCTATGTACGAAAGGCAAATGGCGCAAACGGGTATTGATAAAAAAGAATGGGTAAATTATTTAATTAATCTAATGCCGCTAGATGTGGTCAATATAATAACAAGGGAAAACGAACCTGAAATTCATGATTATGATTATATAAAAAATATTCTACTAAAACGCTACAAGCTATCACCAGAGGAGTTTAGGCTGAAATTTTTCTCATCTAAAAAGGAGCCATCAGCCAATTGGCGAGATTTCGCTTATGAGATAAAGGTGTATTTTCAACAGTGGATTGAAGGTCTCCAAGTAAATAACTTTGAAGATTTATCTGAATTAATTATTGTTAATCAAATCAGGCATAATTTACCTGCGGAGACGAAGACACATTTTGCAGAGGAATTATTAGTAATAAAGAAAATTGATGACTTAGTTAATAAATTGGATATTTACGAAACAGCACGAAGGGTTTACAATAAACAATCAGTTAAGGATACAAGCTGCAATTTTGATGACAGAAGGTCGAGAGTGGCTGATTACGCCAATTTGAAAAGACGCCAAATTGACAGTAGACACAATATGAATCATCGAAGCAAAGAGTCGCATATAATCTGTTTTGCGTGTGGCAACCCTGGTCACGTGAGTGCGAAATGTGCCATGGCGAAAAATACAGAACAAGAATATTCAAATTTTTACCCGCAACATAATCAAAATTGGCGAGAAACAAAATACCAAGATGAGACCCAAAACACGCAAAGAAAAATAGTTAATATGGGCAGGTTAAATGGTAAAAAAGGAAGAATCTTAGATATTAGCGGAATAAAAACAAACGTAATAATTGATACAGGAAGCGATATTTCAATCGCCAGTTCAAGATATCATACTGCAATAAACGCGCCAAAACTAACCAGCGACAATATATACATATCATGCATAGGTGGAAGAGAAATTAAGCCAACAGGTTTTTTCTGGCATAAAGTCTACGTGGATGAAACAGAAATCCAGGATAAATTTTACGTGGTACAAGAGACAGAATTCAATTTAATAATAGGTAGAGAAGCAGTAGAAGGCATGACGTTAAAAGTAACGGAAGAAGGTATTAGAATAACAAGCGGCAACACAGTAAGAGTAGGATACATTAAAATAAGAGAGAAAATAAGAAAAGTAATAAAACCATGTAAGCTGAATAAAACAAAAGATACAAGATTATCCGATGAACGGAATGTTGACTATCCATCTCCAGAAGAAAATTACGAAAGTAGTAGTCCTGCGCATGGTAGAAAAGACTATGTGAAGATCGCAATAGGAATTTCGATCATAAGGGAAAGAACAGAAATTTTAATAGACCATTTGATAACAGAAGCGATAATAGATATCGCCAGAGATATTTTAAACAGTCATTTAACCGTGGAAATTACAATAAATATAGATATGGGAAACAGAGTTCTTTGAAACCTCAAGACATAACAGAAAATACTTCACATAATTCAAAAGCAAGGTACAATCCAGATTTTCCCCCTAGATACATGAATAGAGGCTACTATCATGGTCAAAATAATTATAATTATGGTGGCCAACGATCATACAATGCTAGTTATAATGAACCAAAATATTCACAACCATCACATAAAAATTTTTCTCATCATGGATTTAAAGAAGATTATAGTGGACGAGAAACTTATTCAAATTCTTATCATTCCAGAAGCAATGGGTATGAAAAAACATAACAAATCAAAATGCTGATGTCGAGACGCCATCATGTCAGGATGACCGATTTGTAGGATTTCAGTGTGAACACTTCACTTCATTAAATGAACTGATACTCTAATGCTATTGTCCATGATTTAAATGCGTGAGCTGAAAATACTTTGGATCACGAGTTTTGGCAAAGAGCCAGTTTTCTATTTTTTGTATTGAAGCAAGATATAAAAGAAATTAGCCGGTAAAGGTATTATTAGGCCTGGCCGGATTGTTGTAAGCTAAATTGTTATTATATAGTTTTTGCTAAAAGTGTATTAGTTGAAATTAAAGTTAGTATTCTGTTGTTCATCAATTATTTGTCATATTGGTTCAGTAAAGTGACTATTTATATATCATTTATCTACATATATAAAATGCAAATTCGTATTTCATTCCGTCCGTTTATAATTTGAGTTCTGCTGGACGGACTTTGGTGGGATTTACACTGTTAGTTAGGTAATTTTGTGGGGATGGTTGGTACTTCTTTGGAGCAAATTTTCGTCTGTGTTGTGTTTTCTGAAGCGAAAGCTTGACAACGATTCCGATTACAGAAATCATATCATAATCAACTACAATATTTATAAAACGCAAATTCGTATTCCATTCCGATCGGTTAAAACTCAGGTTCTACCGAACAGATTTTTATATGATTTCACTGTTAGTTAGGTAATTTGTTTTAGAAAGGTTTTACAATAAAGCAAATTGTTCTACATTGCTTATTTATAGAACTAAGGAGGAAGTTATAGATAAAATTAAGTGAACCCGATTATGAAAGATTACCTTTTTTAAAATTCTACTGAACAGATTTTGACGGCAGTTTCACAGCGTGATAATACTTCAGGAAGTGATTTCCGATATTGTTAGGGAACTATCAGAGAAAGTTGTCAGCGGTGTAGTGTTCAAAAACAGTGCATATACTCTATAGACAGAGGATATATACTAGAGAGTATATGTTATAGCTACGGACGGTGTACAGAATTTTGTCTTAAAAATTCCAGAAGGTTGACGGCGTATACCAGCATATACTCTCTACAAAATTCCTGAGAGTTCTATCAACAGGTGAAGATGATTATGAAAGATACATTTGTCTGTCTACTGTATATGTATAATGCAAAAGAGGAATTTCGATCCTGCCACTTATACCTTTAATTCTGCTGAATGGATTTTGCTGGAACTTGCACTGTTAGTTAGCTAAATTTTGAAGGGGAGTTTTACTGCATAGCATATCGTTCTACGTTGCTTAGTGATAGAATTAGGGGGGCATTTATATAATCAGTTGAACCCAATTATGAATATCAAAGTCTTTTTTAAAGACTCTGCTCAATGGATTTCAATGGAACTTGCATTATTAATTTTCCAGGGATAGTTTTAGTATATTGCATAGCGTTATATCGTTCTTTAGAAAATCCTACTGTATATGATTAAATAAACGAGTTGGTCTTTAACAGCCTAAATTTCGTGTAATACATTAGAAAATGTAACAGCGTAATGGCTTTCGTATCGTTTTACAGCAATGCGGAAGGACATGCAAGGTAAAAATTCATGTTTCTTTAAATCACAAGATCAAATTCACCGATATATTTCGTTTGATTCAAGTTTTGTTTGGAGAAACCGACCAGCGTTGCGAGCAAAGCCTGCTAAGTAATAACAATGGTTAATTTTATCTGTATATAAAATTCTATATATAAAAAATAAAGTCCTGACTGGGGAGATCATCAATGCACAGTCCAAACTACAGAAGCTACAAACATGAAAATTGCGGGGAAAATACTTTTTAGGATGTACAGGCGCAATAAGAAAGTTTTTCTAAAATTCCATTCCTAAAGGGTCTAAAATGGGAACAAACATTAACAAAAGTTCTTAAAAATCGGGTTTTATATTTATTTGTCAAATGATAACATATTTCAATGTATTTTTGCATGCTGAATCGAATGACACCAAATAAAAATATTCTAGCTACAACAATTCGTGAGATATTGCACATTTTTGAATTTGGTGTTGCCTTTGGCGTCAAAACCTTAAAATTTATTGCATTGATCGCTAAGTGATATTTTCTAAAATACATTCATCATTGTTAAAGATAAAAAAATATTTGGTGATTTATAAGATACTGGATAAGAAAAAAAATCACATGATATTTTGATTAGATGAAATTTCAATAATGTGAGTTTTCAGGCTCTTTTTTTAACCTTTTTTTTTTTTTTTTTTTTTTGCTTCGGGAATTTGGAATTGAATATTATTCGGTAGTTTGATGTTAGCTGGGTGCCAGTGATCGCCAAAATTTTGTTAAATCTCGCTAATCCTTTTTTTTTTTTTTTTGCTAATCTTTTAACGTTAGCTAATAACAACTAACCATTATTTGAACAGTGCGATATATCTTAAAAAACTTATTTAAAATAACTAAAATATAATCATAGTAAAATACATAAACACAAACATATCAATGTAAATAAAATGTTGCAATTCAAATGATGCCAATTGAAACAACATTTGGTGAGTTTTTACTGGCGCCCAGCTAACATAAAGGTACCTATTATTCTTATGGATATTTATGTAATTGTGATTTTGAAATAAAATATGCTTGCTGAAGTAAAGTTTCGACGGTCTCTATGGTTTCGATATAGCACATTTTCTATAATTTTGTGATGCCTTTAGCGCCAACTCATCAATATTTCTAACATTACAAGTTATAATTTCTAAAAATACATCCATTTCCATATCTTCTTTACTACCGCCACTGCAACATATTGAGGGAGTCTCATCCTGCCGCTTCAAGGTACGGCACGAGGTGTAAGGTAACTGAGATCCGAGATCAACAGCCTTATTCCTGGAATAATTAATATGAGGATCATAATTAAAGCCAAACAAATACTTAGTAGTCCAAGGCAATAATTTGATATGTGATCTATTTTCATATTTTCCTGTAGCTGTCTTAATGACATTGCTGGATGCATGCAATTCACTGGTATATGTAGTTTGATTCAAAATTTGTTTGGAGGAAACCGACCAGCGTAGCGGTCAAAGCTTGCTAGTAAGTAATATATTTATCAAAAAATGGAAAACACTACTCAATTCTAAATCACGTCAAAAGTAAAATCTGTCAATTTTATGCATTTACAGTTAAAAATGAGTCAGAAAATGTTTCAGAGAGTTTCGTGTTACTGAGAACTATTTAAGGTATATTTCTACTGATTCCATTATCAGAAATTTATTATGCCTGTTATTTTTATAAAACAAATTATCTGCGAACAATTAACTCAGTTCCAGGCTGGCTCCACTTTATAGTAAAAAATGTAAGCCTGATCTCGGATCAACCCCATTCTGCTGAAGTAATTAAATTCGGAATCAGACATGATGTAAAATGTCTGATGCAAATATCTTAAATATAAACACAGTAGATTCCTGATTAACTAACATTCTATTATAACTCGGTTAAATGACACTCCTGACACATTTCATCATCCAAGTTGTATGTAACTGTATTCCAAAATTATGAAAGAAAAAGCATTTTGTTTTACATATAACCAATATCCCAAAGCTTAAAACATTATAAAAACACTAATTACTGATTAAAATACTGTTAAATTATTTCAATACAATTTAAATTCTATTGAATAATGCAAAATTTTTTCACAATAATCATTTGTACATGATCGAAAGTTTTCTGAAATCTAGAGGAATTAAACACTCATTAATTCTGAATACATTAAAATTCCTCTTGCCACAATTTTTTTTTGTTGCTTCTAAAATGTATCATTATTTATGTAGAAGATACACAATTATAGAATTTCCTCATTAAATTAGCTGTATTTTTTTTTTATATTTTTTTAAAGTAAGTTATTTATTTTAATTATTTATATCAGCTATTTATTTTATTTTTAGTATTTTTAATTACAGTTTAATCTTTGTTGCAGTTAGGAAACTCATCTGATAATTTTTGGACATACTTCTGGTTCCGCGAGTGCCAGTCTATCAAGGAGTTTTCCGTAATTTTTAATACAATCGTAAAATTTTATTTGAATTTGGTTCTCTGCATTGATTTAACTTTTTCATAATAAGTTTATTTTTTCTTAAATAGATTTTTAATTAATTATAAAAAGTGATATATTAATATAATTCTATTAATTGCAGATGCATGAAGGCTTAAATGTAGATACCACATCACTCAAAGCACTCTTTAAGGTATGAAATATGGAGCAAAATATTTCTATACAAGAGCCTTTTGGAAAAGCAACTTCTGACTTGCAGCAAGAGAAATCGTTTGTTTGTGAGGTATGCAGCAAAGAATTTTCTCAAAATTTCCATTTAAAGGCCCATATTTGCTATTATACTGGCGAGAAACCTTTTGAGTGCAAGATATGTAGCAGAAAATTCTCTCTTAAGTGTAATTTAAGCAGGCATCTGTCAATTCATACTGTTGAGAAACATTTTCTGTGTGAGATATGCAACAAACAATTCTCTAAAAAGAATAATTTGAACACACATATGTTAATTCATACCGGTGAGAAACGATTTATGTGTGAGATATGCAACAAGAAATTCTCTCTTAAGAGTGGCTTAAACACACATAAGTTAATTCATACTGGTGAGAAACCTTTTGTTTGTGAAATATGCAACAAAAAGTTTTCTATCAAAAGTAGTTTAAACAAGCATATTTTAATTCATACTGGTGTGAAACCTTTCGTGTGTGACATATGCAACAAGAAATTCTCTTATAAGCACCATTTAAGCCAGCATTTATTAATTCATACTGGTGAGAAACCTTTTATGTGTGAAATATGCAGCAAAAAATTTCCTCAAAAGAACCATTTAAGAACGCACCTGTTAATTCATACTGGTGAGAAACCATTTATGTGTGAAATATGCAATAATAAATTCACTAAAAAAGATGATTTAAACAACCATTTGTTATTTCATACTGGTGAAAAACCTTTTATGTGTGAAGTTTGCAGCAAGAAGTTCTCTCGAAAACAGTATTTGAGGAATCATTTGTTAATTCATACTGGTGAGAAACCTTTTATGTGTGAAATATGTACCAAGAAATTCTCTCAAAAACGCAATTTAAACAAGCATCTATTAATTCATAATGGTGAGAAACCTTTTATGTGTGAAATATGTAGCAAGAATTTTTCTCAAAAAGGCAATTTAAACCAGCATTTATTGATTCATTCTAATGCGAAACCTTTTATGTGTGAAATATGCAGCAAAAAATTCTCACAAAAGATCCATTTAAGGAATCACCTGTTAATTCATACTGGCAAGAAACCTTCTGTACAAGATGTAGAAGAAAAAAACATTTAAAAAAATGTAATCTAATGCTGATTTTTATAATTTGTTTTGCTTTTAACTAGTTTTGATACATACTTTGGGTCTTGGCCTAATTTAGTTTTAAGAAAGTAAAATTTCTTGCTAAATATTACAAAAAGTCACCAAAATTAAATAGCAACAAATGAAATAATTTCTCATCTTATATGGCTTATTTATGTAAACATATGTCATTTATTTTGTATTATATTTTTATAAGGCTTATTTATGTACAATTCACTCTAGTAAATCATCATATCAGGACCCTCGATGTCAACTGTTGAGTTTCAGGCAAAATAATTAAGATAGGTTACCAGGCTTTTTAATAAACTACAAACATGAAACAAAATGAGATCAGGATTAAAATCTCATCCCCAACTTCTTGGTTGTGGATTCAGCAGAGTATCTAAATGAAAGCTATGTGATTGGAAATTGCAACTCCTGGTCAGAAGGAAAAATAGAGTAATTAAAAAAATAAATGTAATTAACCCTATAATCAAAAGTACTAAAAATTATTTGCTGTGTGTTATTTGAAGATCTATGACTTATGCATCCACTGGACATAGTACCTGTAAGAGAAATACTAGGACAGAAAAACCAGTCCACGTGTTATAACCAACTAATTTAAAAGTTACATCAACTTGATGCATATATTGATGTTAGTCCATTGAAATGAAACAGAAGAAATTGACAAATAACAAATATTTATTTACAACATATTTACAGTTACATGAAAAAGAAAAACATTATGAAATAATAAAAAATGAAACTAAAAGTTAACTTAAAAATTTTCTGTCAAGGCTTAAAATTATGCTACAATAAATACACTTACAATAAATGCACTTAATGGTACGCATGCACACTATTTCCATGCGTAAAATTATACATTGTTTGCATAATACTAGAACTAAATAAACAAGTAAGAAAAAAACATCAATTCTTACATCAAGCAGATGTCACTTGATTTTGATAAATACAGACATTAAAACAACACATACGAGAGAAACATAAAAGTTTACTTTCTAACGTCTTCAAGAGAGTCAAAACAAAGTCCTTGATTAATTGTAGACTCATATTTAACTCTCTGACCACTTAATTTTCTTTTAAAAATATTTTTGATCGATATGTAATCGACCAGTATATCCTCTATTATTACATATTTTGCTACTTTTCCATTATACAAACACCATTGTTGCCAAGCAAAATGAAATTCACGTGAATCGAAACATTAGAAAAAAAAATGTTGATACGAAAGTGAGCATTTAAAAAATATAATATTTGAAAACTAGACTTTTACGCATTATTTTATTAAATCAACACAAATACGATGCTTCAAACCATGTTTTCTTTTGTATTCCTATGCTCTCTGAGCATGATCATAAACTACATATCCATTGTGGATAAAATTCACTACTCAGCCGTAATTGCATTTCATGGTTTTTTGAACAAAACCTTTTTTTTTACACAGAATTTCAAATACCTGACACAATTTTATCGCAGCTTTCTCATCATTTGGGAAATTGCCATCTCAGTAGTAAAAGTAAGTTATAACATAAGAAAATATTTTTGATTCGCAAATAACAAATTAAAATGTTTTGTGAGGTTATGGCTATATAATAACAATAAAAGAGTGATTCATGCTCCATAAATAACAAATCACAGTGTTTGGCACGGTTTACAATAAAAATCCTTCTCACGGTCAGGGTTGAAATAATTGCCACATTAGCATACATTTTGGTATCATGTTTGTATAACGGAAAAGTATCCATATTTTAAATCATCATGTATTTGAAATATGTAATAAATTTATCATTTGCCTTTTCACCCTTTGACTGTGTAATTTTTAAAAACAAAATTGCTACAAAAATTTCGTGTTATATAAATTTTTGTATAAATGTCTTGTCTGTGGAAATAGTGGGATAAGTGCTCAAAAGGTCGATATTTACAGCTCTCATTGAGTAAAAACTCATTAATCATTCATTCATATATAAAAAGGGCATCATCCGGATTAGTTGATTAATGGGTTACTACTCTATTATCCCGTCGACCACTTTTCATAACAAAAAACTATCGCCAAATTGTAACGTCCTATAAACGGGAGAACATTGCCATTAGAATATCAAAATAAATAAAATATAAGAATTTAAGGACACAGTTGTTATTTTAATTAATGAAATAACTAATAAATCAGTGAAACATAATGAAAAATACATGCAAATGTCGAATTAAAAACCATTTGATGACATAACAAACATGTATAATGCTTCTGACATCAAATAAATGGGACTACATTTTTGGCATTTAATCTTACAGTTTGGCGATAGTTTTTTGTTATAAAAAGTGGTCAACGGGATAATAGAGAAGTACCGATTAATGTCCACAACAAGTTAGTATAACTCGCATTAAATTTAGTTGAGAGTGTGTAAGTAGGAAAACAATAAAAGAAGACAGAGTCCCCAGACTCTGTACTTACTAATTAATGAAAAATGCATATTTTCAAAATTTCAGGAATAAAGTCTTAAGTTAATTAAGCTGTCAGAAATTCTTAGCATACAATTTTGCTAAATTAAATCAATTACATAAGTCTTAACGACTTAAACTTCGTAGATCAAAGACAATGAAATAACTTTGAAGTCTATACTTCATATTTGTATACAGATTTTTTAGCCTATCCATACAAGAGAGAAACATCAACTCATCTCTACAAGACAAATTTGATAACTCATCTGTTCCAGAACAATTCCAGAATTCATCTATACGAGAACAAATCTATAACTGATGTTATACTAAGTTCTTAGCATGTAACTAAAAATTGGGAGGCTTACCTCTTTGTACATAGGCCTACTCTGTATGGTCCTGGCAAGTCTTGGCCACTGAGCTCTACAATTAGAACGAAGAGCTAACTTCCTATTCTGATACATTGCATCCAGCGGTCTGCCCATGAATACAATGCCAAAGATTTTCGGAGGAAAATCTTTGACAAAACACAGATTTCCTCCCATAGAATAGCATGGGGTAGATATTTTCAAATTAGATTATCTTTTAAAAATATGACGATGTTGCTACAATTTTCGCTGATGTATATTTTTTGTTGTAAAACTACAGGTTTTATTTAAATTCATCACCAATATTTAATTTGATATTTGTTAAAAAGGAAATTTTATTTAAGCTCAATAAAAATAAAGAAAAATATTTTAAGTATTGCTCATAAAAATATAAAAAAGATGTAGAAATAACTAAATGACAAAAAGAATGCGGAAAAGTTTAAAAAAATGCCTGTAATATTAAAAAAAGTGCAGGATTCATGACTTGCGCGCAATGAAAGTGTGATGCGGTTGCAGCAGAAAGTGGATCGGTGAGTTAGCTCTCCGTATTATTATAGAACTCAGTGGTCTTGGCACACCCATGTACTCACTCTTCATTGGCATAATGACTCCTTTGCCATTGGCTGAACCCGGCTAGCAAAGTCCCATCCGAGGAGGGCAGCAAGGTTATGTGAAGAGACCACCACGGTTGCCTTGCATCCATATCCCAATAAATTGTATACAATAAAACTGTCATTATAAGATTCAGACAATTTATCCAGGATCATAAAACTGCGAATGACTGTGTGCAAAAACAATAAATAGTATCTGTGTGATCTAGTTTCCAGGACTGTATACACAAAGAAACACTAATAAAAATACATTCATTAAATACAGGGTGAATCTAAACTCTTGGGCAAAATTTTAAGGGGTGATAGTACACATCAAGACAAACAATATTAAATAGGAAACTAAGGGTCCCAAACGTCTTCCGAAGGAGATAGGCGCCATTAAAATTTAGGGTCCAAAATTTCAAATGATTATAAAAAATGGAAAAATTGGTAGATTCGTTTGCGGTTTTCGCTAAAACTATTCTTTATGTCAGTATTTTCTTAAAGATACATGGTCAAAAAATGCCGATAGAGGGAGCTTTAGACATTGGAGTAACGAAAAACTATTTTTTACCGTTATTTTTTGTATCTCATTAAAGGCTTTCAAAAGCTTTGACTTAAGGGCCTACACTAGTCACGCGAAGAAACGCTCACGCTAATGTTAAGTCTATGGGAAGGTTATCGCGCGATTTCTCGCTCGCATTTTAATATTATTAAATGATTTTTTTTGCTTAGGATAGCTGAGGTCGATCTCTAACGTTGTTAGTTTTTACTTTTTCGATTTTGGTTCCAGTTTTTTTATATAAGGGTAATTTCACTTTCAGAACCGGTTCCAAAATTGAAAATGTCCGCTTATAAAAAAACCGTAACCAAAATCGAAAAAGTAAAAACTAACAACGTTAGAGATCGACCTCAACTATCCTATGCAAACAAAATCATTTAAAAATATTAAAATGCGAGCGAGAAATCGCGCAATAACCTTCCCATACACTTAACATTAGCTGGAGCGTTTCTTCGCGTGACTAGCGTAGGCTCTTAAACTTAAATTTTGAGCTTAAAATCTGAATCCTTTGGAGTGATTAAGTAGCACAAACTGAACTGCGTTCAGGAGTTGAAATTTAAAACACCTCCTTCCACCCCGCCACTCCTGAACACAGTTCAGTTATTCCCGATCTTGGTGTCGTAGACCAGGCAGAAACAGTATGAGTTGTAATTTTCCAACTGGACGAAAAATGTCCGGGCCAGGATTCGAACCTGGGATCACTTGAAGCTGCCATGTTCTACCAACTGAGCTATCCCGGTTGAATCTGGAGGGCATCATAATTCATCCAGCTCATGCCAGGATAGCTCAGTTGGTAGAGCATGGCAGCTTCAGCCAAGACATCGCAGGCTCGAATCCTGGCCTGGACATTTTTCATGCAGTTGAAAAATTACAACTCACATGATTTCTTTACCAATTTGAATAATTGTGTTAAAATTAATCCAGGCAGAAACTATTACCCCCTACACGTAAAATAAACGATAGAGTAATGACAAAATTAAATAGAAAATTTATTCGTAACAGAGCAATTTCTACGCAAAAAATAAAAATAAACAATTTGATGTATGCATGTAGTGTGCAATATGAATGAAGGTTGACATGTAGAAAATGGTACACGCATGATGTTTGTGAGGAATCGCAAAAACTGCTCGAAAGAGTGCCCACCAGCAATGATGCAGGCCTCACGCAGTTGGCGGAGGGAGTTGCAAACATTAGTGAATATCCCGGGCATCTACCAGATATCGCCTGCTATGACGTTAATCCTCGCAACCAGGTCCTCGTCGGAGTCAACAATAAAAAATAGTTGTTCATTACTCCAAAGTCTAAAGCGCCCTCTATTGGCATTTTTGAACTTTATCTTTAAAATTTATTTTAAAAATAAATTTTTTATTTAATTTTGTCATCCCTCTATCCTTTATTTTACATGTAGGGAGTAGTAGTTTCTGCCTGGTCTACGACACCAAGATCGGGAATAACTGAACTGTGTTCAGGGGGGGGGGGGTCAAATTTCAACTCCTGAACACAGTTCAGTTTGCACTACTTAACCATTGCCAACGATTCAGATTTTGAGCTCAAAATTTAAGTTCAAGTCTAAGCTTTTGAAAGCATTTAATCAGATACAAAAAATAACGGTAAAAAGTAGTTGTTCGTTACTCCAAAGTCTAAAGTACCCTCTATCGACATTTTTTGAACTTTATCTTTAAAATTTATTTTTAAGAAATTACTGACATAAAGAATAGTTTCAGCGAAAACCGCAAACGAAGCAACCAATTTTTCCGTTTTTTATAATCATTTGAAATTTTGGACCCTAAACTTTAATGGCGACTATCTCCTTCGGAAGACGTTTGGGACCCTTAGTTTCCTATTTAATATTGTTTCTCTTGATGTGTACTATCACCCCTTAAAATTTTGCCCAAGAGTTTAGATTCACCCTGTATATATACATGACACAATTACACATACAATGTTAATTAATAAGGTATATACATTAAATGAGATAATTAAATATTTATTTGTGTATTTTTTCTATTTAATTGAAATTAATTTTGGTGAAATTAGAGATGGTGTTGTATATCACCAGCAGCACAAGGCAAATTTTTTATTTTGATCTTGCTTTATATCAAATATTTCTAAATTAATTTTTTTACATCATGTAAATTTGTAAATCTATAAGATTTTCCGATGATTGGAGAAATTTAAATTTAGAAAATATTGTGTTAAACACAATTTTACGCCATGAAGTTCCTTGACTGTCAAACTGTCTTTCTTACAAAGTTTAAGATAAAAAATACTTTTTTATAGGGAATACTCTACCCCACTGAACCCTTCGTTGTCTGATTAATTTTACACTTTCAACTTAGCCACTTATGGATTCTAATATATCTACAGGCATGCTTTACGCTGTGATTTTATTAGACAGGCTTCGCGTTCTATGAGATTTTATCCTATCATCATAATGATATTTACTTACCTGCCAAGCATAAAACATCTGCATCTATTGCAGATGTTTGCTCAAATCTTGCATAATATGATCATAGACAGTAATGTTTTCAGATATTTTACTGCCATCCTGTATATGATCATTAAATTTTCATACACAACAAATAGTTTATGCATGCAGTTGAAAACACATTTTCAGCAATTCTGACCCGTAGGTGGTACAATATTTGAAATCTTTTGTCTGCATATTATATATATCTGCATACATATAACTTAGTATGTTAAAATTTAATTCAGCTGAAAAATGCTTAACAACTGATAATGCTTTTCTGGGAATTACCATGAATAGAAAGCTATGTATCCATATTCTTTTGTCAGTGTTGGCAAGTTTCTTCCAAAGTGGAAAAAACTGGCTGGAAGAAACTATTATTCTTTAAGAATTTACCATAAAAGTTGCAACTTTGTAAGATACAATATACATTTCTCTTATAGATAACCTTTTAAGTAAATTTAATTAAATATATATTGGCTAAATTAATACTTACAATTTAATAAATTCCCTATAATAATTAAGTTAAATATATATTGACTAAATGAATAATTACATCGGTTTTTTAGCCAAGGTCACACAGCTGTCAGTAGTGGAGAACTCTTATTTCTCCACTACTCCTGTTTAAATTTTTTCAATCTTTGGGTAGTTGAAGAAAAGAAATTTTATCTAAAATATACAAAATCAATTAAAAGTTATCCATTTCAATGTAACTAGCATATTCTTTTTATTATTTAAACTTCTGTAACTAGTACAGTATAGGATCCGTTATCCAGAATGCTTGGGACCTGAGGCATTCTGGATAAGGGGTTTTCCCGTAATTCAGAACACTTTTTTATAAGTATAAAAAATATATGAAATAATTTCATAAAATGGTGATAAATATGATTAATATATGCAAATAGATTACTTATAAATTTGTTCATTTAATACATTATTTGCACAAAAAAAAAAAAAAAATCTAAATTACAAAAAAAAAAAATAAAATTTCATTTTGGGAGCTGGGAGCAGAATCTTTGATTTGGAGATAGCGACAGCATCAACTGCCGTCATTTATCCAGCTTGTTTAAAATTTATACAAGTACCCTAGATTGAGGCTAAAGATCATCTGCTGGAGTGAAAGGCGGCTGCGCATACTGGAGTGTGACATCATGTGTATAAAATTTACAGGAAGTATATTCTAAAAAAGAATTTTAGTTTTTCATTCAGAGAAAATCCCTCTGACTATGTAAAATTTTCCAAATCTAAATTTACAAATTATCAAGTAACTATTATTTTATGTATAAAAAGGAAATGTTAAAATCAATGCGTAATCTGGCAACTTTCCATAACCTGTTACTATTGATGCTGATCGCAATGGCGGATTCGCCGATTCTTACCATAGAAATAATTTTTCTAGGCTCAATTTTACAAAACAAAAAAGAAATGTTAGTCAGTTTTCTGCTCACCATATTTCTCCGGAATAACACCATGGCACTAAACTACGTTTAACTTTTTTTAATGAAACTTGTAACAAAATAAAATTTGTACACAGACATGTTTTATTTCTCTAACATAATTGTTTTTAATTTTTTCTTATTGTAATGTTTTTCGTATCAGAATTTCTTTATATTTATTTATTGAATTTATAAATTAATGAATGAAGGCAATATCATTTTCAGGGGTGATTCTGAGTAAAAAAAAATTCTAAAATTCAGAACAAATTTTCTGAAAAGTTACAACAGAGGGGAGGGGGGGGGTGTCCACTCCCGCCACTTTTTTTTTGCTCCCTTTGACGAAATTTGCGTTTTTTCGCGATCTTTTGATGAAATTTGCAGTTTTTTTCCAGATCTATTGATAAAATTTGCGTTTTTTCACTATATTTTGACGAAATTTGCCGTTTTTTCGCGATCTTTTGTCGAAATTTGCCGTGTTTTCGCGATCTTTTGACGAAATTTGCAGTTTTTTTTTTCGAGATTTGTTGATAAAATTTGCGGGGTTTTTTTCGCTATTTTTTGACGAAATTCGACGTTTTTCGGGATCTGTTGACAAAATTTGCCGTTTTTTCGCGATCTTTTGACGAAATTTGCCGTTTTTTGCAATGTTTTTGATGAATTTTTCCGTTTTTTCGCGATCTTTTGACGAAATTTGCCGTTTTTTGCAATGTTTTTGATGAATTTTTCCGTTTTAACGCGATTTTCTGACGAAAGTCGCGTTTTTCCCGCGAACTGTTGACAAAATTTGTCATTTTTTCGCGATATTTTGACGAAATTTGCCGTTTTTCGCAATGTTTTTGACGAAAATTGCCGTGTTTTCGCAATTCTTTGACGAAAGATCACGTTTTTCCCGCTATCAGTTGACAAAATTTGCCGTTTTTTCGCGATCTTTTGACGAAATTTGCCGCTTTTCGCAATTTTTTGACGAAATTTGCCGTTTTTTCGAGATTTTCTGACGAAAGTCACGTTTTTCACGCGATCCTTTGACAAAATTGACGAGTTTCTTCGAACGAATGACGAGATTGATTTTTTTCGGCGATCATTTGCCGAAATACAGATACATTTTATGTCCGAATTTTCAGATTTATGACCGATATATATTTTTTTTTCCCGAAAATTCGGACCAGAATCACCTCTGATCATTTTGTTATTTTTTCTTTTACTGACACCTAAAAAAAAAAAAAAAAAAAAAAAAAAAAAAACGTAAAAATTAATTTTTTTTAATGAAATTTTTTTTTCTTCTATTATTTTGCATTCCGGTTTTCGGAGCGTTCCGGATACCGGGACGCCGGATAACGGATCCTATACTTAGTAAATAGGATGGATCATTTACTTACTGTACAATGAAACTCATTTAAATAAAAGACAGTGCTTTTAATTTACATATCCATTTTATCAAGGGAACTAATACACAATTATTACTGTATTAAAAAATTTTCTTACTACAGTGCAACATGGTATAACAAAAAACAAATTTTATTAGTAGGAGGCTGCAATGGGTTTCTAACTTTAGAATGGATGAATGCAAAAGATAAAAAAATTCTTTCAAGTCCAACAGAACTTGGAGGAGAGTTTAAAAGCATTATGACATACCCATAGAGTTTATTTTTAGAACATCAGTCTTTTAAAATCAACATTGAGATATGCATGCTATTATAAAGAATTACAAATTTGTTTATTTAATGTGTTGCACAGTCTTTAAAATAATGCATTTTTATATTAAAAATAAAGAATTGGTAGATCGTTTTTTTAAAACAGAATTGGCACAAACAATGAAAAACACCCCTCTCCCCTCCCACCTCCAAATTTATAAAAGACATAACCTAAAATTTTTTATTAAAAAATAATTTATTTTTCCGAAATTAATATTTTTAATATTAATAAAGTGTTCAAGCATATAATTATGCTTTGAGTTTAATTCTTTTATATAATTAATATATTATTATTTTGTGCATTTGTTTTGTTTTCCGTTGGTTTCTTTCATTTCTTCTGTTTTTTTCGGTTTCTTCCACTGTTCTGAAAGAAACCAAACCTTGCCTTTTGTGTCCTGCTGTATATGGGTTTATTTATATTTTATTCATATCACTTTGTATAGAAAAATTTAATTCACTTGAAAAATGAAAGCATAGTTCAAAATTCATTTGAAAAATTTTTAATCATAGATTTTAATATACTCAAACTCTTTTGGGTAATCTTGTATATGAACAATAGATTTTTTGGAACGTGACCTACAGAATACACATCACATTATACACTAAAATTTTATTAAGCTTGAAAAATCATAACCTAATTGAAAACATACTTCCTGTAATTGTCGTTTATAGATCATAATATATCTGAATTATTTTGTTCAGCCCAGTAAAATGGAATTTTTACATGTTACATGCATAGTTCTATATGGGAAAGAGATCAAGCACCAAATAAAATATATTAATTGTAATATGTTAGAGATAGTACAGCACTATTAAAGCTTTCTTCCACCAATTACTTCTACAGGCAGTAATAAAATATTTCGTGTGACCCTGTAAATGAACAATAAATGCCATATACTCCATTTTCTGTACAAAATATGTTGTAATACATATCAACAATGGATATCAATTTCTTTACTTTTGAAGCAGTGTAACATCATTACACTGTTCTTCAGACAATTAACTTTCATATTAGAGTTTTTTGAGTGATCGTATAAGCAAACGAGTAGTCCAAATTTAGCCAGCAACGTTACAGTAAATTTGGTGTACCTCATAAGCATTTTCTGCCAATGGCAACCTAATCAGATGCTTTTTGAAGCAGTAATTGCAATACAGACACAAAAAATGTTGTGCATCTCCACACAAAATCTCAATTGATGTTTCAGCAATAAATGGCTTCTCGTCGTATTTATTAAATAGTGTAAATTTTGAACCAATTGTTTGTGTGTTTGATAGACTGATTGTTATTTCACAAAGGAATAACAATCTGATGAGGTTTTAAAATGTGAAATAAAAATTGGTAGAAAGTGTTTGACAATTTTGCTTTTGTCATTAAATTGAATTAGACCGGGAGGCGGCATCACAGACAATCACCTCATCGAGTTCACGGCTGAAATTCCAGAATGTTAAAACTCTATTCGCATATTAAAACGCAATCGGTCTGCCAAGTCATATCTTGGTGGAAAACACCTTAAAACCCGATTTTAGCGATTGACTAGTAGGTTTACCATTGTGTTTTCCTGCACCCAAAGGTATGAAAACATGGAGGACTGGGAGCAGGAACACACAATGGTAAACCTACGAGCCAACCGCAAAAATCGGGTTTTCGGGGTTTTTTTTCACCAAGATATCACTTAGCAGACCGATTGCGTTTTAATATACGAATCAAGTTTTAACTAATTCCGGAATTTCAGCCGTGAACTCGATGAGGGGATTGTCTGTGCTGCCGCCTCCCGGTCTAAATCACACTTTTTAACTTTTCATCATACTTGAAAAGTGTTTAGGACTACGATTTGTCTGTCTTCCGTCTTTCCATGCTCTCAGTGTTGAATTCAGACACTTTTCTCCGGTAGGGATTTCTGTGGTTTCGGGTGGCGGACATTATAAAATTCCGTGTGGGAAATTTCATTTGTTTGACCATTGAAAGCATAAAATCTCAAATCTTCCGGGGAGAAGGACATTTCAAAGTTCAAGGGGAAATGTCCCCTACCCCGGACCCCCCCCCCCCCCAGTGTTGAGTTCAGACACTTTTCTCCAGGAGGGATTTTTGTGGCTCCGGGGGGGGGGAGGGGTAAATTGCACTTTTTAACCAAAAAAAGCATAAAATCTCAAATCTTCTGGGGCGGACATTTGAATGCTCCAGGGGGGGATGTCCCCCTGGGTCATCCTCTGAATTCAACACTGCATGCTATAACTCTCATAAATTTTTAGTATTGCCATGTAATTGATATATGTTACTAAGGTTTACTATGGCCCATTTGCTATTGAAAATCAAGTTTGTAATATTTATAGTTTGTTTAGAGAGACACTCAAAATAATTCCATTATATTATGGTCCATGGGGAAAAATCGTTTGTGATTCATTTTAATGTGATTACACTATTTCAAACATAATGAAATTGATATGAATTTCTTAAGTGCACTAAAACATGCTTTCTCGAGAATATGAAGCCCAAAGCATTTGTCATTTACTAACAGCAGCCATACTCAACCTACAGCCTAGACACATTTAAAGTGTAGCTAGAGACACACAATCATTAATACATATTTATAAAAATTTGAGATGTGCATAAAAAATATTTAAAAAAAGTAACTTGCAAAGCAAATTAAAAAAAGTAATTTATTTCCACATTGTTAATCCCGAGAAGGGACAGATATTAAAATTATTTTATTCAGTCAATGCTACAATAATGTTGCATTTTTATACTAAATCTTGTTAAGTGTTTTTAATCTTAAAAAATTAAATTTAAATTTGAAACATGAGATTAAAGCAACTTTAAAACATTTCATGTAGTTGAAATGAAATCTAAATAAATCTTCCACTTTTTAAATTATTTGCACTTCTCATGTTTCTTGTCTCTTAAAATTTGCTACAATACAAATTTTGCATAATGCATGTAAAACTGAAAAGAAGTTGAAGATTTATTTAGATTTCATTTCAACTAAATGAAATGTTTTAAAGTTGCTTTAATCTCATGTTTCAAATTTAAATTTAATTTTTTAAGATTAAATACACTTAACAAGATTTAATATAAAAATGCAACATTATTGTAGAATTGACTAAATAAAATAATTTTAATATCTGTCCCTTTTCGAGATGAACAATATGGAAATAAATTACTTTTTTTAATTTGCTTTGCAAGTTACTTTCTTTTTTAATATCTCAGGTTTTTTAATAACAAATTAATATGAAGCAGATAAGATTCACACGAGGCAAGTATGTAAAAGACTGCACAGATCAAAATCAGCATTGATATGAAATATACAGTTCAAACATTGATTATTCTGTAAACAATTAAAATATTACAAGTAATTTTTAACAAAAAAATATAATGGACTTCAACGGATTGTTTCTCATCTTCACAATAATAATAATAAACAAATCTTGTTCATTTTTGCAAATAATTTATTCCATTGTGCAAAATACGTTTGCAACGACTTTGGAACGAGACAGTAGTAAGCGGTGTGTGAAAGCTATCGATCGATAAAATCTTATGTTGCTTTACCACATAATAAGAAGTATAAAAATAATAACGAGTATATATGAGCAGAATGTTCTTGAATATAATTGTAAACAGTGAATGTGTCAAGATTTTTTGTTATATAATACAAATAATAAGAAAACTAGCTGGCTTCGCCCACTTGCGGACCCCAAATTTACATCGGTGTCTCGAATCTTGTAAAACCTCGAATAAGATAAACCTCGAACCGAACGAACCTCCAACCCGGGTCCCCGCTGTCTTTGGCACCGCAAACCGGTCGTGCTACACACGCACCGGATAATCTCTTAATTTGCACATTGAATAGTATAAACCTCTAACCGAACGAACCTCCGAGCCGGGTTCCCGCTGCCTTCGGAACCGTATACCGGTCGTGCTACGCACGCACCAGATGATCCCTTAATTTGCACATCGAATAATATAAACCTCTAACTGAACGAACCTCCTGCTCGAGTCCCCGCTCTCTGCGGCACAATATAGCAGTCATGCTGCGCACGCGCTGCATAATATGATTAAGCGGTCACAGACCTTTCCAACGATATATCACATGAGGGGAGTGTGCAAAATTTAGAAAAGTCCCCCCTTTTGGGGGGGGGAGCAAAGTGGAGAGATGGTCACCGGAGATGCATAATATGATTAAGCGGTCACAGACCTTCCCAAAGACATATAACATGAGTGATGTGTGTGTAAAATTTAGAAAAGTGCCCCCATTGGTGGGGCAAAGTGGGGGATGGATACAGGAGATGCATAATATGATTAAGCGGTTTCAGACCTTTCCAACGATATATCACATGAGTGGTGTCGGCAAAATTTAGAAAAGTTCCCTCCGTGTGGGTAAAACGCGCTCCCCCCCTCCCCATATTTTTTGACACGGCCTCATTTTTTAAAAAATACGTTATGTGTTACAAAATATCGTAAAGTTTAAAACAGATCGCTTTATTGTATTTCCTAATTGTGTTTGCGCCCCTCCCCCTCCCGTCCCGAAAGGTCAAAACGCCCCCCCTCTCCATATAATTTTTGACGCGGCCTAATTCTTAAAATCATAATATCTGGCCCGCACTGGCTTTAATTTATTTACCCATAATGCAGCTTAAACAGATTGGATGAATAGTCAAAGCGCTAGTCATGGAACTAAGAACAAACTATTTATAGTTAGAATTATTTATAGTTCCATGGCGCCAGTCGAAGCAGCCTGACAGGTCTGTAAAGAAGTAACACCACCAGAATTTAGAGTTTTTTGATTAGATGATTTCTTTTTTTACTGAATTAGGTGTTTTGAAGAAAATTTGTGGAAACACGTACAAAAAGTGGGAAAAACTCTAGTAAATTAACTCGTTCAACGGGATTTGCTGTGTTAGAATAGCATGGGGAAGTCACGCTGGAAATAAATAAGCCTTGTGCTGCAGCGCAAGGCTCAATTAAAGACCTGCACTATTGTTTTTTTGGTACTTTTCGATTTGCCGGGCACCAGTGAAATAAATAAATATATACATATATACACATATATATACACATACGTATATGTATATATATATATATTTCCCTGGCACCCGGCTAACCGAAAGTACCGTTTTTTGTAATAGCGAGACAAAAAATGCCCTGTTATTGTTAATCAATTTAAAATATCTTAATTATCATTTACTCACTCAAAAGTTATTTTTCCATGTATCCTTATTTACATTAGTTATAGGTATATATTTTCTAATTAATCTTCAACACTAATCAAACATTATTTAAAATCAATTTAATTTGCATTATATATTTTCTAATCTTAATAAAACGAATTCCGCGAGTTAATTCTTGAGATATAGCTATAGCGGAAATCGTGAAAAATACAGCATAACAGAGCGAGCACCACCTGTTGGGCAATTTACACCAAAACCTATTCAGCACCCCATGAATTTTGATTAAATTCCGCACATTAATTCTGGAGATACAGCGCCCACAAAATTTGTGTCACATTCAGACAGGCTGAGAATAGTCAATTTGTGTTAAAAATCTAAAACTTATAAATTCTCCAAAAATTTTGCAAATCGAATACTTTTTTCTTGTAAAGATAGAAGAAAGTAAAAATGCCACCTGAACATGGGTTCGGGGGAGGGGGGTGGTAGAGGTATGCACGAGCCGGGCCAGTAACTGTTTTCATATGGGCTGGGTCAGACACGACCCGAAGTCTTAGCTTTTATACTGGACCGGGCCCAGATCTGGAAATTTTGCCTCATACAGATCTCTAAGAATAATGAATTCCATGCCAAACTCAACCCAAAAAAAAAGAAGTCTAGCCTGGCCCAGACCGTGTCTGTAGAAAAAAAGGAATACTCAGCCAGGAAAAAGTGGAGACCAGGCTCGGTCCGAGGTTCTTGAATGAAAATTTGCCAGTCTCGATCCGCGGCTGGAATGAGATTGGTCTTTGGGCCAGACCTTTTCCCACGCAGACATATAATGTCGGTTTGCTGACCTTTTATTAGGACAAGGAGGGGGCATTGCCCCATCGCACACTCCTTAGATCCACCATTGGTAACACCCCGCCTGAATTTTCAGTTTTTATGCCGGGCCCAGGCCTGTGAAGGCCTGTAGAAAGAATGAAATATAAGCCAGGCTCAACCTGAATAAAAAGGAAGTCTGGAACTGCCGGAGGCTCCAGAAAAAGTAAGGCCCGGTCCCGATCTGGCCCTTAAAGAGAGAAAGAGTCAAGACCAGTCCCGGCCCGAGGCTCATGAATAAATTCGTCCGCGCCCAACCCGGATTTCATGAGAGGCCTTTTCCCATGTAGGCTTTTAATGTCGGTTTGCCGACTCTTTTTTAGACTAAGGGGTGGGCGATCGCCCCCCATTAGATCACACATTGCCCATAGGTTGGGAACCGCTGACATAAATTCATTAACAATAAATTTAGTTATATTTAAGGTTATTATCACGAGGCCGGGTGGGTTAGCTGGTGGGAAATAAAGAACATTTACCTCCATGTAATTTCCATCTCCAAATAATATATTATTGCTTAATGTAGTACTTTGTAGCATTAAAATTTTCTTTTCTGAATTTTTTCGAAAAATGCTTGAAATTTAGGTAAGATGCTTAATTTTTTTCTAAGAAAGGAGTATGAACCATGTAAAATGAATTACAGTAGAACTCCAATTATCCGAATCAATTGGGACCGGACCCCATTCGGATAATCAAAAATTCGGATAATTGGATTTTTTTTCGAAAAAAAGTCTATTTTAATTAATTACTGTATGTATGTTGAAAATGGGAGAAAAAAAAACTATTTTTAAAGAAAAAGATCTTTTAGATAATTAAATGAAAAGGCAATACTTTTACATGTTAAGCGTACTTACAAGTGCTGTGCATTAGTACAGTATGTACGTACCCTACTGTAAATGAAATTCATTGCTTGCTGAACATCTCGGTCAAAGTAAGCTGTTTGACAGTCTTTATCTGTTTTTGGGCAGCCAAGTCGCGCATCCGCTTGACAGTGAGAAGTTGCATGTGGTCACACTCAGGCTGCAGCTCCATCCACTTCAACGCAGTTTCAAGGCCGGCAAATGCTTCACTAGTTGATGGTCCCGTGTCTGCTTCAACTTCGACATTAAGGTCATCTTCCTCCTCGACACGTTCTTCTCTCACACTTTCAATAAGTTCATCATCATTTAGAATTTAAAACCCAGGTGGGCCGGGCCGGCCACCTGGCGACGGACGACAGCCAATAATCGAACTGCATTATGAGATGGTGACTCATCATCCCAATAATGTTTGCGCTGCGCCTGAACTAGATTCGTGGAGGGAAGACAATAGCGCGCGTAGACAGAATCATTATTTTGCGAATCGCAGTACGTTTCCTTCTTAATTTTTTTTTCTGAAATTCTGAACGCGATTCGGATAGTCGGAGTTCGGATAATTGGAGTTCTACTGTATTATATAGTGGTACTTCTCGGTTAGACGAACATCACTTTGTGCCAAGCCTAGATGTCGGCTCCAATAATAGATAAGATGTCAGAAGCAAATATGAATAACTAGACACTCAGCAGTTAATTGGAGATGGGAATGGTAAGCCAATGATATTATCTATAGTTGAATGAAAAAATGAAAACTGAAATAAAAAAATCATATTTTTTAAAATACAAAATGCAATGGAAAAAATCTAAGAAAGAAAAATATTTAATGTTTCATTACGCAACTGTTATAAAAATGGCTGTTTTATATAGCATTTCCGAAGATATTAGCCTTTTTTCATGCAATTGAAATACTCCCTCCTGAAAAACTGTGTGTATTTGTGTTATCGGGATAGATCCTGATATAATGTAGTATATTCATGGTATATCATTTTTTATATATTATATATTTATTTTTTGTATAACTAAAGTACTTGAAACATTCAGTCATAAGAGCCGATTAAAATTTTATAAATATAAGAAAACCACGTTATCAACAAAGTAGTGATTAACATAAAAAGAAGTTTCTGTAAGCCTGGTTACTTCAATTTATGTTAAGACAAGCTGTGTTAAGACTAACACAATAGTAGTAAACAGGGCATTACAAATGCGGTCGCCAGGTCGTCACTGGCGACCAAGTTATTTAATCTGCCATTTTCTTGGTACACATATTAACCTAAGAAATGAGCATTTTTTCTCCCCCCCCCCCACACCCTACTCGTGCATGGCAAGTAGTCATCTTCCTCTTATCTCGTACTTTTAATGGAAGAACAACGTTCAAAAGACATTTTCCATCGCATACACAGAAAACGCCATTCTTTGCCACTCTAGCCAGCTACCATGTCACATGACTGAATAGAATATGATAGGAGGGGTCAATAAAATAGTGAGAAATAGTGTCAATCCAGCTTCTGTGGCATCTAAAATTGGATAAAATGCTAAAAAATGCTCAAGTTTTTTTGTAATTTTAAAATTAGAATTTTGTATTCAGAATTAAAATTGATTAATCTATCACATTCTTTTTAACAAATAACATACGAGGGGTGTTTTTTAAGTAAGTGCTGTTTGAAAATAAAAACCTAACGAAAGAAATTTTTTAAAAACGAAGTTTATTTTCAGATTCTACATACATTTCTCCATTTTTCAACATAACGGCTAAGTTTGTTAAAAAAATTATTCTTACACCACCTTACAACTAGATTTTGAATACCCTCTTAAGAAACTTGCCGCTGCTCTGATAACCAAGAGGTCATGGCCGTTTTCACATCTTCATCATCATTGTAATGGTTGTCACCGAGATGATGTTCTGTGTATATATTGAGATAGCGGAAAAGATGGAAATTGCTCGGCACAAGGTCGGGGCTGTAGGGAGGGGAGATACAAAACTTCCCAACCAAAAGAGTCCAATAAAGCTCGGGTCTGAGCTGCGGCATGAGGTCTTGCATTGTGATGGAGTAGCAAAATTACTTCTGTCAGCATACCGCGTCTTTTGTTTTGAGTAACTTTGCGTAGATTTTGCAAGGTTTGGCCGTATGTCGCACGGGGAGGACGATCCGAAAATCTGGAACATTTTAAAGACACAGAGCAGACCGTACAGGTTACCTACACAGCTGCAATGCAACTGAGCACATTTGTTCCCAAGGAATGCCGGGACACCACGCTGACACTCGTTGTGGCGCGCACGCCACCTATTAGTTTATACAACAAAACGGCCCTTACTTAAAAAACACGCCTCGTATAAGTGATTATAAGTAATTCATTCAAAGTAAATCTATAAAACTAAATTATGTACTGTTCGAAACTATGTATCTAATAATTCTAAACTATGCTTTTATTAATTTTTCTCAATTAAATGAAAAAAAAAAAACTTTTGTCGTTTTTGAAAATTGATGACGGTGAAGAAGGAGTGGGAATTTTTTGCTGGCTACCAGATTTTATGAAATTTGTAAAGCCCTGCTAGTAAAATAAGCTTGAATGTCTTTATAAGAGCCCCTAAATACTAAATAATTAAAATTTACATTAATAAATACAATATTTTAGCTGGATACTTTATCATTAGGGAGTTATTTGTCCATTTTATTTCTTAGAGAATCGCCAGCAATGTTTATATTCAAGTGATTCTTTTCAATTATATCATTTTAATATGTTAGTAATATCTTTCACTATTTTATTGTTTTTGTAATGTTTTCAAAATGTTGTTCAAGAAATAGCACGTTTATCTTATCCATATATTTTTATGGAGATATTTGTCCCATATTATTTTCTGTGTATCATTATGTTTATAGCAGTCTAGTCTTGTTCCAGATACTTGTACTTTTTATTATTTTTATCCATGATAACATTGCTGTAAATTTTATATTACATTTAAATAATTTAAATTTCATGAAATAGTATTTAGCATAATGTACTATTCTCTAATTATCACATAAAAAAAGGTTAACTTTTAGCCATTTTTTGGAATTTTAATGTCTTATTCTTTTTTCAAAATTATCTTATTCCAAATTTTTTCTTTTGTTAATGTAATCACTTTCTATCCCCTTTATTTTTTAAGGATACCTTCTAGCCATTTTTTGGAATTTTAATGTATTCTTTTTTCAAAATTATCTTATTCCAAATTTTCTATTTTTTAATGTAATCACTTTCTATCCCCTTTATTTTTTTTTCTGTCTAACATTCGATCATAAACCTGCATTTTATCATAGTACTGTTTGTTAATTAAATTGATTCAATATGACTTTATTTTTTAGTAACTTTCAGGGTGTTTCACAAAGTATTTCTAACTTTGAAAATAAATAACTCGGAAACAAAGATAGATAGAAGCATGAAACCAGTGGTATATTGGTGGTATATTTATTTAAAAAAATGTAAAAATCTGATACAGAAAGCTCAAAATTTTAGAAACAAATTGTGCCGATAGATGGCGTTGCAGGTGGCATAACCATATGTAGGCTGTATCACATAAAAAGCTATTCAAAATGTGCACCTATCACACAACACACATGTTGCATATGAGAAAGGAAATTGTCAGTGACTCTTTGTAGTATGTCACTGGAAATAAACACACAAACTTCACAAATAGCCCCCTCCAGCTCGTCGAGTGTTAAAGGACTGTTGCGGTAAAGAATGTCCTTCAGTGTCAC
This sequence comes from Maratus michaelseni, assembly GCA_963931845.1. NCBI lineage: Eukaryota > Metazoa > Arthropoda > Arachnida > Araneae > Salticidae > Maratus > Maratus michaelseni. Next base: position 28,268,676 of record OZ007588.1, on the reverse strand, counting down.
TTCCAGAATTTCTTTCATTATACGCTAATAGTGATCATGTTTCAACAGCGAAATCTCCGACAACTGATCGTTCTTGGCACCTGAACTCTCTTTATGGAGATTTGTAATGATACCTGCAGCGCCATCTATCGGCCCAATGTCTAACTAAAATTTTGAAGTTTGTGTATCAGATTCTTATGGACTTTTTAATAAACATACCACTGGTTTGATGTTTCTATCAATCACCGTTTCTGATTTATTTACTTTCAAAGTTATGGGTCCCTCGTCAAATACCCTGTTTGAGTATGAACAATTATAGATTCTTGTGAATGAATAAAAGTAAATTGTTCGACATACAAAAGGTTTATCACCAGAATTATTATTCACCTGAATTAACAAATACTTTTTCAAAATACTTGTTTCTAAAAATGTCTTGTTGCATATCTCACACATAAAGGGTTTCTCACCAGTATGATTTAACAGGTGCTTCTTTAAATGAAAATGACACTCTTGAGACAACATCTTCAGACACATCTCACAAACAGAATTAACATATGCCTGTTTAAATGACTCTGCATGAAATTATTTGTTGCACATTTCACATAAAAAGTTTTGTCGCCAGTACGAGAGCAAATGTGAGCATTTAAATTAAAAAATAAATGAACAACATGAAGTAGCACAATTAAAACATATAAACTGGCAAACAGTTGTTTCGGAGCCCCTAAAGCTCATCATCAGTGTCAATTCAAAAGATTAAAACCGATTTAAAATCTTAAGCCATGTCAATTTGCTTGTGTCTTTCGCATGCGCCAAGATGAAATGGCGGTGACCTTTTCAAAAAACAACAGCAGAGTCAGAAAACACATGCGACGGAGAGACCAATAGGAGCACCCCACCACACTAGGTTGTTTTTGAAGAGACTGCAACCATTACATCGTAGCGTGTGCGTTGGGTTGATATTGACGGCCAATTATCTGCACTTGGGATATAGGCCCGGGGGAGTGCCCTTCGTGGGGGTCTTTCTAAGGGAACCTAACCCGTATTTACGCATGGATAAATCCACGGCTCGAAGAAAACCACGAAAACTCCGAACGATTAGGCCGACGGGCACGATTGGGATCGAACCCAGCACCTCCCGTCTACCAGCTTCGAGAGCACAACCTCTCAGCCACTGGTGGGGCTCGTGGCGTGTGCGAAAGATGCAAGCAAATTGACATGCCTTCGGATTTTAAATCGGCACTGATGATGGAGCTTAAAGGGCTCCGAAACAGCTCTTTGCCAGTTTATATGTTTTATTTGTGCTATTTCACGTTGTTAATTTATTTTTTAATAAAACGGCACAAAGTTTAACCCAGAAAAATTTTAGACATTTAAATTAATCTTTAAAGAAAAAGTTTATTGCTTATCTCACATACAAAAGGTTTTTAACTATTATGAATTAACAGATGCTTGTTTAAACTACTCTTTATTGAAATCCGAGTTACATATCTCACACACAAAATGGTTCTCACTTGTCACCAGTATGAATTAACATATGTTGGCTTAAATTACACTTAAAAGAGAATTTCTTGTCGCATATTTCACACACAAAAGGTTTCTCACCTGTATGGGAACGCATGTGAGCTTTTAAATTACCCTTTTCAAAGAATTTCTTGTTGCATATCTCACATGCAAAAGCTTTCTCACCAGTATGAATTATCAGATGTTTGCTTAAAATAGACTTCCGATTGAATTTCTTGTTGCATATTTCGCACACAAAAGGTTTTTCTCCTGTATGAATTAAAAAATGTTTTTTTAAACTACCCTTATCAGAAAATGTCTTGTTGCACATCTCACACATAAAGGGTTTCTCACCGTTATGAATCAACATATGCGTGTTTAACTGACTCTTAGAAGAGAATTTCTTGTTGCATATTTCGCACACAAAAGGTTTTTCTCCTGTATGAATTAAAAAATGTTTTTTTAAACTACCCTTATCAGAAAATGTCTTGTTGCACATCTCACACATAAAGGGTTTCTCACCGTTATGAATCAACATATGCGTGTTTAACTGACTCTTAGAAGAGAATTTCTTGTTGCAAATCTCACACACAAGGGGGGGTTTTTCACCACTGTGAATTAACAGATGCCTCCTTAAATTACTCTTGTAAGAGAATTGTTTTTGGCATATCTCACACACCAAAGGTTTCTCACCAGTATGAATTAACATATGCATATTTAACGAATTCTTTTGAGTGAATTTCTTGTTGCATATTTCACACACAAAAGGTTTTTCTCCTGTATGAATTAAAAGATGTTTTTTCAAACTACTCTTATAAGAAAATGCTTTGTTGCACATCTCACACATAAAGGGTTTCTCACCATTATGAATCAACATATGCGTGTTTAACTGACTCTTAGAAGAGAATTTCTTGTTGCAAATCTCACACAGAAAAGGTTTCTCACCAGTGTGAATTAACAGATGCCTCCTTAAATTACACTTAATAGAGAATTTCTTGTTGCATATCTCACACATAAAATGTTTATCACTAGTATGGCATATAAGATGACTGCTTAAATGACCCTTACGAGAAAATGTCTTGCCGCATATCTCACACACAAAAGGTTTTTTTCCAGTATGAATCAACAGATGGATTTTCAAAGTACCGTTCTCAGAAAATGTCTTGTTGCATATCTCACACACAAACGGTTTCTTACCAGTATGAACTGGCATATGCTTGATTAAATATTTCTTCTGAGAAAAATTTCTGCTGCATATCTCACACGTAAAAGGTTTATCACCAGTATGAATTAAAAGATGATCGATTAAAAGACTCTTCCGAGAAAATGTCTTGCTGCATATCTCACACTCAAAAGGTTTTTCTCCAGTATGAATCAACAGGTGGTTGTTCAAAGTAATCTTTTGGGAAAATGCCTTGTTGCATAACTCACACATAAAAGGTTTCTCACCAGTATGAACTGACACATGCTTCATTAAGTATTTCTTCTGAGAAAAATTCTTTTTGCATACCTCACAAACAAACGATTTTTCTAGTTGCATGTCAGAAGATTCTTTTCCAAAAACCTCTTGTAAAGAAGTGTCTTGCTGCATGTTTCACTCTTTAAAGACTGCTTTCAGTAATATGTTATAGATATACATTTATGGCTTCATTCATCTGCAATAAATAGAGTTAAGTTAATCTACCACTTTATATAATAAATTAAGGAAGCTCTTTAAGAAAAAAAAACTTCTTATGAGAAATTAAAATCACTAAGTGAAACTGAATTCAAATACAATTTCTATTATAGTATTAAAAACTACAGTAGACGCCTGATTATCTGACACTCACACGACCAGAAGTGTTTTAGAAAATCAAAATTTATCAGATACTACATTTTTTAATTGTATAAAGATTAAATAGTAATTAAAATTACCATAAATAAAAAAATAACTATTATCTTAAATTGATATAACTTTACCTAAAGAAAATATTATATTTAAAAAATAAAGCAAAATTTAAGAAGGAAATGCTACAGGGTGACAGGAAATAAACGCCTTAATTTGAAAATTCAATAATTCATTAACTATAATAAATATGAAGATGAAATATGTAATACCACTGATAACTGATACCTCTTAAATTTTATATGCTTAAATTTTAAAAACAGCTCGAATTTTCGTCAATAGATGGCACTGCAAAGTCAATACTATACTGTGTTCAGGGAAACGAGAGAACGAAAACAAATGGGTGTCAGAAACATCATCAAGGAGATTCACTTTTGGCCCAAATCCTTAGTTTGGCAAATTTTATTTTTTCTTTCGAGTTTTTAGTTTGTTGTGCATTATATTTTGATAACTATATGAAAACAAAACAAGTTACTAACTAACGTACATACAAGATTTTAAACAAATATGTAAAAATTTAAATCACAAAAATAGAAATTATTCTAACCATTTTCGTTTATTTCTAAAGCCATCATCAGGAGTTAATTTTGTTAAATACAAAACGGCGCAAAATTATTTATATGTTACAATATCGAAGCTATTTTCAAACTCTTTGAAAATAAAAATTTTGATAACTTTTAAAACACTTACCTTAGAAATCACTTTCAAAAGATGTTCAAGTATCAGTACTATTCAAGTGTAGATTGATTACCATGGAATCGACTATATTATCTATCAGGGGTACAAAAATCTAGGTGCCAATGGGCCGATTCTCACCACTAAATTTGTAGTATTCTTTGCCTAATCAGAATACTGATAAATTTTAGGCGAAGTATACTAATAAAATTTGAAGAAGAAAACTAATAAAATTTAGTGGTGGGAATTAGCCCATTGGCGCCTAGATTTTTTCACCTCTGTTATCTATAGCATTGTCTAAATCCCACATTTGTTTTTCTACTTTATTCGTTACATGTTCAATGCATATTTTCCATTCTTCAACGCCAATTCTGCTGATACCCTGAATGCACAAATCTTTTACATGAGGCATTTTAAATGTTTTCTTTTCTTTCTGAACAAAGTTCTTAATTTCTGCCTAAATCAGTTCTGTAGGATTCAGCTCGCAATGGTAGGAGGTAATCACAAAACAGCTTTATTTTAAACTTTTGCCATTTCATCCACAGTGTACTTAACATATTTATTTTTATTTTGCTTCATTAACTGCAACAGTTCCGCTTTTAACATTCCGTCTTCAAAAGTGATATTTCTTCTTAAAAGCCAATCAACAATCTGTTCTTTCCTCCAAGAAGTATTCAGCATTTTTAATTGTTTTCCAGAATGATAAGGAGCATTATCCATTACGATTACACAGTTATCTTTAAGTCAAAATATCAGCAAACCACTTTTCAAACCATTCAGAATTCATATCTTCATGATAATCTTTCATTTTATTGGATTTGAATATGTCAAGCTCTCTATCTACGAAACCAGAATCGCTGCCAATATGTGTAATTATTATCCATTTTCCTTTCACGGAAGGAAATGCTAATCCTGAAGAAAGACCAGATAAAAGTGCTTGCTTTGAAGATTTTATTGAGATATCTTTCCAAACTCTACTAACTGTATGTCCTGCATTCAACCACGTTTCATCCATATAATATATTTTGATCTCTTCTTCTCTTAAAGATTTGATTTGTCTTAAATATTTTCTTCTCCACACAATTATTTCATTTTTATCAATGAGAGTACTGTCCCATCCTCTCCGTAAATATGTAAAGTTTAAAGTTTAATTCTTTTATGAGATGATAAAATGTTGTCCTTTTAAAGGTTGGCAAATCATGGTAATCATTTACAACTTTCAAAACTTTATTTATAGTGGGCAATTCATTTCTGAAAAAGAACTCGTGGAGGACTTTCCTGTCAAAATCCTCTATATTTTCTAAAACACGTTTACGTAATTTTGTCTTCTTTGGAGAGTTTAACACACCGCATTTTTTACACTCTCACATCGCTCGAAAAACAGAAGATTCACTTATGCCCGTTATACGAGCAGCATTATCTCCTACGTCAGAAATCAGAAGTTCAGGTTTGGATTCAAGTGCCATTTTATGCACATTCAAAATCATATCCTTTTCTACCTTACTCAAAGCTTTTCTTTTCCCTCTCTTCTTAGGTGGGCTCAAAGAATTTTTTCACTCTCCATTTGTGTGTATGAAATATCAAATCACACTAAAAAAAATCATCAATTTTAGAAGTGAAAGACAACAAATAAACACTTGAGAAGAAAAAAGCAGTAGCTGACTATCTGTTTAGTTTTGTTCTCTCGTCTTTGCAAACAGAGTATAGGGAAGAAATCGCACAAGAAATCGACTTTTTGATTATTTTTTTTTTTTTTTTTGGGGGGGGGAGGACCCCCTAAAAATTGGCAATCGGCAAGAAAATGAGATTGGCAAAGTTTGAGTTAATTTGAATAACACTAACCCATCCTCATTGATATCAAAGTTCTGAAAAAACTGTGATTTTTTCGAAGCATTTTTTCCTTTATAAAGTGTAAACTATTTAACCTACGAATCTGATGCTGGTCTCATTTCATAAAGAATGTTTTAGCCTTGAAGAATCTCTCACCACATTCTTGTAGAAATTTATAGATTTAAAGATATAGGGTGAAACCCCCAGTTATTGACACCTAACCAGTAACTGACACTTCAGCAGAAATCTAACTCAAATAAGCATTTTCTTGTAAAATTCTGCAAAGTAATGTCATCTAGTGGTAACTTATTTGTCTTAACTGTTATAACTTATTTTTCAGCTATTGGTTTTTCAAAAAAAGGATGATGTCAGTTACTGGAGATATTGACCATATTTATTACAAAAATTAATTTTTAGTAATAAAAAGTATAATTTTTTAAAATTTTGTCAACAATAATTTTTTAATGTATCTTTACTACACTTTCAAAAACAAAGATAAGTATAAAATAGATTTAAAACATTGTAATAGTTATTTGAACAAGAAAAATTCCTTAAAGACTCAGTTACTGGGGGGTTTCACTCTAAAGCATTTTTCATGATCTGAATCCTCAAAATTGACTTTTTATGGAAATGCGACAAAACACTGTAACATTGAATTTCATCTGTTTTCCAGATTTTGCTTTTTTTTTCATTTTGTACACAAAAAAAGGTTTAGTTAAAAAAAATTCCACAGTAAATGGGGAAAATTTAAATTTAGACTGAATAAATTAGAAGACAATAAGAGCAAAGAAAATATTAAAATGAAAACAAATGCATTTTATTATTAAAGTTGCATTACAAAAAAGGAAGCATTATAAAGGAAAGAAATTATTATCACCTACAATTGTCACATTAAGGTGGTAGTGGTTTAGATAGAATGTAGAAGAAAATTTCCAGACTCATCAAGACATATGCAAATGATAATAATTTCTTTCCTTTATAATGCTTCATTTCTTGTAACACAACATTAACAATAAAATGCATTTGAACATTATTTGTTTTCAATTTTATACTTAAAAGTGGTGAAATGTTCTTCGAGGCAAAAGCCCTTTTTATGGAAATGAGACCAGAATCAGATTCGTAGGTTAAATACTTTTCATTTTCTGAAGGAAAAAAGGCTTTAAAAAAAAAACACATTTTTTTTAAAACTTTAACCTTAATGAGGTATGGGTTAACGTTATCCAAATGAGCTCAAACTTTGCCATTTTCTTGCCAATTGACAACTTTTAGGGGGAGTGCCTCTGAAAAAATACAAAAAGTCGATTTCTTGTGACCACCTTATTCGATACATTAAAAATGCTGAAATACATTTCAGAATTCAGGCCTGTTTTTCAGTTTCGATTGCTAAATAGAGTAAAGAATAAAACTTGAGAGATTTTTAATGCAATTTTACATGTTAGTTTGAGTCTTCTTACAATTTAAGACAGCACAGTGCCCTCTATTGAAGAAAATTTGAAATGTTTTTAAAATTACAGCATATGAAATTCAAGAGATACCAGATAGATATAAATGTCACTTTTTTTCATCTTCATATTACTTACCCATCATACGTAGTATAGGGTAAGTCTTGTAATAGTTTTGAAAATCGAAATTTTTTTTTGACGGATTTACACGTTTCAGACACTGGAGATTCCGAAAAACATATTTTTAGAAAAAAAATTTTGCCGTCCGTCTGTGTGTGTGTCTGTAAACGCTCTATGTCCCGAAAAAATTGAGATAGAGACTTGCAATTTGGTATGTACTTAGTATGTAATAATGGAAAAAAGCCTATTTCATTTCAATAACCTCGATTAACCGGAACTATTTTTTTCGGACTCTCGAAATATTCGTTCTGATAAAAGGTACATAAAATTTTTCGAAATTGGTTATTTTAAGAAATGAATATAAAAGACAATAAAAAAACATAAATTTTGCATACAGCATGAAGTCGATCGGATAATGAGTTGCCGAGATATTTGGAATCCTATTTTCCACACTCTTCGATTTTTCATGACCCTGTATTTCATCCAAATTTCACTTCAAAGATATATTTTAATTGGAAATTGGACGCTTTATCAGATGCAATAAACTGCTAGTTAATAGAATTATTATTTTTGGAGTTATAAGGATGTTTCTTTCAAGCAATTCAGTAATCGAGCCTTTAAAGTTTGTGACGTTATCAAGATACGATTTTAATTGAATTGCAATGCATTTTATAAGTAGTTTACACATTTTTATTTTAATATTTTACATTATGCCTATCCATGATGGGTAAGTATTACTGTGGCCCCCAACGACTAGTTTATTATAGTAATGAATTATTGAATTTTCAAATTGAGGTGCCTATTATTTGTCATCCTGTATGTATCACTAATTGCATATAGTTTTCTTTTGTCATATGTAAATAAAAAAACACTTTTTACTGAAAAATAACAATGATACCATTTATAAACAATGCAGACAAAAATAATTTTTGTGGGAAGGACAAATTCTAATAATATCAGACTGTATTTTGACAAAATTCTACCAGTTTTAATATAAATGATTATTGTGATAAAATTCTTCATTTGGAGCATTCAGAGCTAAAGTGGATCAAGTCCAAAAGTATAAAAAATTGTTGTGGATTAATACTTGTTAATGGTGTATATTTTCAGAGTCAGAGTGAACCAAGTCCCATTTTCACTGTTTCATATTCAATTGATCGATCTTATATAAAAACATTTCAGGCCAAAGTGGATCAAGTCTGGTAAATTCGATTCAAAATTGAACTGCCACCTTAATTATTGTTTTGAATTTTCAAATTATGCCCCATATTTAAGTTAGTCTTCATACTACAACAATAAAAAAAATATCCTCTAAATCACTTTAAGAGCAACAATCTGAGAAAGTGACACACCTAGCATTATGGGGTGATTCATGCCATCTCAGATTTTCTCCAAAAAATTACCATTTGTCACTTACCTTGTTAAAAGACAAAATCTAGAATTTTTTTTTCTAAAGTTGAGTTGTTCGTTTTTTATGACCCCCCCAAAAGTCATCGTGTGGTGCGAAAAATTGACCATTTTTTTGAGACATTGAAATTGTTATGACCCACAATTCTTTGCGCAAACAACTTGCCGCAAAATTCTTTTTATATTTGGTATCTAAAAGGGTTAAACTTCATATAATAGATGAGAAGTCTGTGGCAAGTGATTGCCGCAAGGTCACTGAAGGTCACAAACATATGCATTTTCGCTATTTTTTGCCATTTTTAAGGCCCAATAACAGCTTGCGCCTTCCAGTTGCCATGGCAAAAGAGGTGTCGTTTGAAAGATGTGTATTAGCACTTTTAAAAAATGTATATATAATTGAGGCAAGTTGAAAGCGCTTTTAGTTACAGAGTGCCAAAATCTGAAAAATGTCATATTTGACCGATATTCAAACTGTCATAATTTCTTGCGGCAGCGACATTGTGGAATAATTCTTTTGCCATTGTTTTATTCTGTTATTGCCCTTTACGAAAAAATAAACTCCATTGAGGCAAGTATCTTTAAAAAAATTAATTTTATTTTTAAACATACTCTATATCCCTGTATTTGCTTTTCGGAAAAACATTACTTTTAACATTTAGTTGGTTATATAATTTTTTTATTTTTAATATATTGGTACATTATGTTTGTTGAGGGCAGTTATTTAATTTTAAAGCCTGAAAAAAATCACAACATATCTTCTATTTGACCTATTCAGGTAAAATGAATATATGATTTTTCCATTACTATTGAAAAAATTACTATCATTTTTCACATTTATTGACTAAAAGCAAATCTAAGTTTTCTATAAGACGTGTTTCTTCTGCTTTCGTAAGGTCAAGTTTTCTCACAACTTCGCAAAGACTTGAAAATCCACTGAGTCCATCAGCTGTTGTGTTGTCTAACCCGCTGAGAAATTTACGTTAACTTGGGTTAAAAGAGTTTTAAGTAAACGAATTAATGAAGAGCTACTTAAATTTTCAAACTCTATACTCTTGCAGAATTCCATATAATCAACTACTATATGTGTTTTTAATGCTATGAGTACCACATGTGGGGTAACATGTTTTAACCCACAGTCATTTTTTAAGGTAGTTGTTCCATAAGCAACATCTTGTAGAAAATCTGTTGTAAACAAAAAATCTAAAAAATGATCTACCTTACTCATGTCGAGATAATAATGTTGAAATAGGTGATTTAAATTGAAATTTAACAGGGCTTACACCTTCTGTTGGCAATTTTATAAATGAATTTGTCTCGGTTTTATCGGTTTCCACTAACAGAGAATTAGGAACTTCAAAAGGTGGATCGCTGGAAGTGATGTCTGTTATATCAATTTCATTGTTCATTTGATGTAGATCTTTTGAAAGAAAATAATCTCTATGCTTAGGGCAAACAGTTCCTCCAATTGGGAATTTTACAGAAGAGTTATATTTACATATTAATTCATATGTTGCCCAACTTGTAGTCCTAAGGCCATTTTCTTTTATTTTCCTGTTTTCGTTGTGATTAGGGTGTGAAGATACAGTTGGAACGTGCCAATAAGTTCCAAAATCAAAACGATGCTTTGCACAAATTTTAAATCCTTCCGGTCTCAATTCTTTACCACTTCTACTAGAAATCAGTTTTTTTTTCAGACACACTTCTATCAGGTGCTTTAACATTTATTCTTTCTAGATAATTTCTCACATGTGCTTTCAAGTCTGGTTCTGAAAACAATCCATCTTTTCGACTTTTGCCATGTCTTCCACAGTTTAATAGCTCATTATTAAAAAAAAACAGTCTTTATAAGGATCGGACTAAAGTTCTCCCATGTTTTGTAAAGCAATTTTTTTAAAACTAAGAATATATAAATATATGAAAAAATTCAAATTCACAACCCTGATATATTTTTTTTAATTGATGAACATAAGAAATTCTTAATAAGTAGAAATATTGTTCTGATATTTCAGAATGGCCAACCATGTGAAACAGTAATGCAAACAAAGGAAGAGTTGAGATTTTTTTTTTTCAGAATTTTGTGTTACTAAATTATTGTTGTATTTTTAAAATATGTATATTTTTTTTAATGCACTTTATAAACAAAAAGAAGAAGAGATAATTTTATTTTTTATAGAAGAACATAAAAAATTATGATTGGACAGAAATATTGTTCACATGGTTTTAGAGTATTCTATCATGTAGTACTAGTAATACAAACAATAGAAGAGTTGAGATATTTTGTTTTTCAGAATTTTATGTTGCTAAAATAATATGATTGTAAATATTGTTCTCATGCTCCAGCATTTTTTTACTATGTAGAAACAGTAATACAAATAAAGGGAGGGTTGGGATGTTTCGTTTTGAATAAATTTATGTTCTGAAATTAATATGAGGTAAAAATATTCTATCAATATTGATTTTAAAATGCAATTTATATTTAAAAAAAGACTACTTTCTTTATATCTTTATGAATTTTATTCAGTTGTAATTGTGTATTATGTTTCAGGCTTCAGGTGAGAAAAATGACAGGGTCTTGTAAGATAAAATTTGTTGCGAAGTAGAATTCAAGTGCTTTATTTTTTAACAAATAGGTTACAAATTAAACAAAATATTTATTCTAAAATATTTATAAAAGTATAAAACATTGTAAAACTTTTGCTTTTAGTCAATAAATGTGAAAAATGACAGTAATTTTTTCAATAGTAATGGAAAAATCATAATATATTCATTTTACCTGAATAGGTCAAATAGAAGATATGTTGTGATTTTTTTCAGGCTTTAAAACTAAATAACTGTCCTCAACAAACATAAATGTACCAATATCTTAAAAATAACAATTTATATAACCAACTAAATGTTAAAAGTAATGTTTTTCTGAAAAGCAAATAAGTCCTGACTACAGGGATATAGAGTATGTTTAAAAATAAAATTAATTTTTTTAAAGATACTTGCCTCAATGGAGTTTATTTTTTCGTAAAGGGCAATAACAGAATAAAACAATGGCAAAAGAATTATTTCAAAATGTCGCTGCCGCAAGAAATTATGACAGTTTGAATATCGGTCAAATATGACATTTTTCAGATTTTGGCACTCTGTAACTAAAAGCGCATTCAACTTGCCTCAATTATATATACATTTTTTAAAAGTGCTAATACATATCTTTCAAACGACACCTCTTTTGTCATGGCAACTGGAAGGCGCAAGCTGTTATTGGGCCTTAAAAATGGCAAAAAACAGCGAAAATGCATATGTTTGTGACCTTCAGTGACCTTGCGGCAATCACTTGCCACAGACTTCTCATCTATTATATGAAGTTTAATCCTTTTAGATCCCAAATATAAAAAGAATTTTGTGGCAGGTTGTTTGCGCAAAGAATTGTGGGTCATAACAATTTCAATGTCTCAAAAAAATGCTCAATTTGTCACACCACACGATGACTTTTGGGGGGGGGGGGGGGCATAAAAAACGAACAACTCAACTTTAGAAAAAAAAATTCTAGATTTTGTCTTTTAACAAGGTAAGTGACAAATGGTAATTTTTTGGAGAAAATCTGAGATGGCATGAATCACAGGTGTGACACTCTCTCAGATTCTTGCTCTTAAGATTCAACTTGTGTTAGTAAATTTTAACCTTGATTATCTCAAATCTATAATTTATAGACTTGATCCACTTTAGCTCTGAACGCCTCATTTATTAATAGAATTTACAATGTATTGAAAAACATTAGCAGTATTTTAATTAATTATAATTAATTTCTAATTTGTATAATTGATTAAAAGTTAAAAATGCACATTTTCATCTAGAATTTTCGTAACAGCCAAAATCTTTAAATATGTCCAAGTAAAACTGATGATGAAATCTGTAAAGAATGGCATTTAACAGAGTGCATCTTATAATAGAGCGTAAGATAATCAGAAGTCTACTGAATATTCATTTCCAACAATTATGGAGGGAAAAGTCACTATTTAAAAAAAATCAATCAATTAATCTTTGAGTATGTTAAATAAAAAGTACCAAAACATCAATATTTAAAAGAGTGGTGAAGCCATCATAATGCATCATCTACAATCAGAATAAAAATACCTGTTTAATAGTAAGCTTGTAGGATACACTCTTAACCCTTTATCTACTGACGGTACTTATAAGTACCAGTAAAATAACTTGTTATAAAATTCATTTAATGCATCGATTAGTAGTAATGCAGTTTAGAATGAGTTATAGATACATTAATTTATCTTGTTCCAAAAGCGTTATTGGATACACAAAACAAAAATATTTTTAAAAGGATGATTTTTTTTGCCTTTGCATCTTTTCAGCTTTCTTGGCGTTGGAGAGGGGAGGGGGGAGGATTTTCAATTCGGAAATATTTCTATATTTCTATTGTAAGAACATTATATTTGTACATTTCCTAATTCTACAAAATACTAAGAAAAATATTTAAAATAAAATATTTGAATGGGGATACAAATATTGCACAAAATCACTATAAATTCAAATTTAATTAATCCTCCCAAATCCTTCAATCCTTCTAAAATCCCTCTAAAATTTATTGAATGATTATGGACTTCTTCTAATGTAGTTTCAACAATTCACGAAAAATGCTTTAGAAGATAAAATTTTCATGAATTCATAATGCGGTAGATAAAGGGTTAAAGTATGAAAATAAATCTGAAATAAGTAGTATATTCATTATAGTGACTTTGAAGCATTACAAAAGATAGAGTAGGGTGGTCATCAATATCTTAAGTTAAAAGTCTCTGATATTTCCATATTTCAAGGTCAGTGAACAAATTTACAGGTAAGCATAAAAATAATAATATTTTTAGAGGCAGTACCATTTGCAACACTACTCTTATATATAGTTATACCCCATTCAGATCAGATATTTAAGATATCTTAGACCACCAAACTCACCGAGGGAGTTCCACATAATAACTCAGTGAGTTCAAACTTTCTACGGCTAGATACAGCCACTACCACTCACTTTGATTGGCTCTGGAGGCTAGCTTTGACTGACTGGTTGTTGGGGTGGCTTTAACTTATATGCATGCATACATTCTATGTTTGTTCAAATCTCAGACAAGGTGATATTCAGTGAGTTATCTTAGATGAGTTTTGTGGTGTGAACAGGTATTCAATTCCGGGAAGGTGCCACCTCGAAAATGGCAATCTAACATATCTTAAATATCCAGTGTGAACAGGGTATTATTATTAAATAAAAGTGGATATATTAAAACAAAAATCGTACAACATTATATTTAAGTATAAAACATATAAGTAACAAGAATAATTATTGTATGTTTAACATTTTTTTTTGTGGACTAACTACTAACAACACCAAAAAGCAATTTTATATAAAAATATAAATTATATATTAAAATAAAGTTTTGGTATTTTTTTGCATTTTTCTAATGAGCATAATAACACGGAGAAATAAATAGGCTTGCTATTTATTTCATTTTCAAGATTACATTATTCTTCAGCCTGTTGTCAAAATAAATCCCATAATGGACATAATCTGTCAGTAAGTTTAGCATCAGCCGAAATTGCTTTATAATGATCAAAATTTTATCTAGTAATCTGAATTCCAGATTCCAGGTACTTTTTTTCTTATCTAAGCTAAAACGGTCAATCAGCAAATATTGTTTCTTGGTCATCATTGGCATTTCAAAGTTTAATTTGTACATTGCAGGTGTTGCTTTTTTAGTGATAATAAAATAACTGCAGATGAAAAATATATAATAGTAAATCTTCTTTTATCTATTTGCTTCATAATGGAAAACTATAAATTTACCAATCACTGAGTACAAATTTCGTGTAATCTTCTGCAATCTGATTCACCATCCAGAATCCCATTCAAATATAAAAGAAATTTCCAACAATATAGTAAATACACAATTGACGTGTGACCTGATAACAAAACAGTAGTCTAATATAATTTTTAAAACCTTCAAAAAGAAGAAAAGTTATGCAAAGAAAACTAAAAAAGAAATGAATGGTGAAAAATGTATTTAAATGTGTGTATGTCAAACATTTATACTAAAATTTAAATATTTGACTCCATTTTTATAATATTAATTGTTATTTAGATAATTTACATTTGGATATAAATAAAAGTAAAAAAATGCTGTGGTACACTTGAAAAACAGCATTAATATGAACATTGGTCTGACCGATGTCACACTTATGCTTTTTTTGGCTTAAAATCAAATTGTTTGGTGACAAAAGTTAAATCAAAATCGTAAATAAACAAATAACATGTAACTCATAAGTACAGTCATTTTAATAATTATATCTGCTATTTTCTTCTGTAAGTTACACGAGGAAAGAGTTTGATAAAAATAAAAATTTAATTTAAAAAAGGAACAAATCAAAAACAAAATTGTTACTCACATTTATCTTATCAAATTTTCAGATGCTTTTTTCTTAACCTGACGCAAACAATAAATCACCAAATATGGTTTCAATTGTAACATTTCACAATGAATAATTTTTTAAGCATTACAAATATTCCTTTCACGTTTAAATTAAATGTTTTCGTTTTATAACCTCTCATAAAAACGGTTTTCTAATATTTCTTTTTCCTTTTTTAAAATAAAATTAGTAACAGTTTTTTCATTTATTTTTCGAGGTGTTTGTGTTATTTAGTAAATGCCGTAACCATTTCATTTCTTTCACGAACGATAATGGTTGCCAAACAATAACCAATGATAACCTTTTTGCCCAAAATAAAAGAACCTTCTATCGTAATTCTATAACTAATCTATGTAGTATTATATGTTATATACTAAAACTTTTCCTGAAAAATTATCTATCTAACATTATAAGTTCCATCAAAATCCATTTAGTAGAACTTGTGTTATAAGCAGTCAGAACGAAATTTCCGTTTGTATTATATATATATATATATATATATATATATATAGTAGATGTTGAAATCAAATTTTGTTATAGAAATATATACTCAAATTCATTCAAAATACAAATTAAAATGTTTAATTAGCAAAAAGTAAAAATAATATTGCAATTATGCAAATTAAAAATTTAACTGAAAAATTTGAAACAAAATTCAGTTTTAATTCTAAAATTCATGATTTTCATATTGAATTTACGCACGTACATAAAAAAAAAAATTCGAAAAATGATCATTATTTTGGTATTTGTCTGTAGGAATATCTCTTTGATTGTTAAGACTTCTTTTCTGAGCTTTATTCCCAGAGTTAGTGATGGTGTGCTATGTCCACTGACTCTAATTTTAATGTGTGTGACACATAATTATTCTCAGCTATTCCAAAATTATACTCAGTCTTGTGTTGTCCTTATTTTTTTTTGTGCTGCTGATTCCAATTTTTGCACACATTGAAATACTCTTTTTTTTTTCATTCACAGAAAAAATCCTGGATTATTTTTTTTTAAAACACAGAAATTGCAGAATTATAATAAAAAAGTGGAAATGCACACAGAAAATCTCATTCAAGATTCATCTTCCTCTTTCCCCTAAAAGTTGATTAAAATAACCTTTATCTCAGTTATTGTCTACTCTCCCAAATCCTATTCCTGTTATCATTCTCTTCTTCATCAGCAATAGTTGTTATTGAGATAGAAGGCGAAAAAAAAAATTGGGTTTTCCGAAAATTCAATTGCAACCTGTAGTTACAAAGGATAAACATTATTTACATTTAAAGTTTTTCTACAATTTATCCTACCTAGCATGGCTTATATGAAAAAACTTATCAAACTCAACATTTTTGAATATGTATGATAATAAACAGGGACTCTCTACGCATTTGACTTTTTTGTTTCACTATTTTATACTACTTTTTTGATATACAGTAAAGGACTCCAAATCCGGAATGCTCAGACCTTTGCTTTTCAAGATTTCCAGATTTTGTGTAAGTCTACAAACGGCAATGATATGACAGAATTTTAGTATAGTATTTATAATTTGTGCTTTAGAAAATAGTCAAAATTAAAAATGTTTTAGAAAACATACAAATATTGATTAAATAAAAAGTAGTTAAAACTGTGGGTTTTTTTTTAAAGCAATAAATACTTGAATTAAAAAATTGGCAAAGGAAAATAAATATCAAAGTGTGCTTACCTAATGTTAAAAAAAATCTTAACTACATCAGAATATAAAATTATAGCTACAGTTAAAAAAAAAGGAGACATAAGTTAGCGTGTTACAGCTATCTCCATCGAGGTACATGAACACTTCTCCTCCTGTAGCTCACTTTTATAGTGGTTTGTTTCCACTTGGAATGCTTTTTAAAGCAGTTGCATCTGTGTAAAATAATAGTAAAGCTGGTAATTTTTATTTGCCAGGCATTTTATAAATGTTCGATAATTTTAATGCTTCATCTGTTTCAGCATTTCTTTCTGCAACACCTCTTTTACTGGAAATATTTCACCTGATTGACAATATATTAATGGGGGGGTATTATCCTTTTGTTCCCCCCTTATAATTAACTAATGAACCTACCAAAACAATCAGGGAAGCGCCTTATTACAATGAACATATATACAAAATTTGAAGCAAATCGGATAATTCTGCATGAAAAACCTATTTATCTAAATTAAGGAGGAGGATTAGCCCCCCCTTTCCCCCTTTATACTTAACCAATGAACCCCCAAAACTAATCAGGAAAGCGCCTTATCACACTGAACCTATATACAAAATTTGAAGGAAATCAAACAATTCTGCATGAAAAGCCCATTTATCTAAATTAAGGGGGGTTAGCCCCCCGTTCTCCCTTTTATACTTAAAAAATGACCCCCAAAACTAATCAGGGTAGCACCTTATCACAAGCAACCTATAAACAAAATTTAAAACAAAACGGTTAGTTCTATCAAGAGTTATTGTGTTACATACATACAGAACTGGCGGGCACATTAGCTCTCAGGCTTTGATAGCCTGTGAGCAAAAATATACAGTAAAAATATTTATTTACATAATATTTTATTTTCAAAAAGTAAACTTTTTATATTACTGAAAATCCACCTTCTAATTTTATGAAATGCGCCTTTGAATAGTTCCAGAATAGTGAATCAATTGAAAATTATGTGATAATGTTTTAGCATTTTGATAAAAAAAATGATATATAAAAAAAAAAAAAAAAACTGAGGGAATTGAATTTTAAAATTGCAACTCTGGTACATTTAATGGGAAATGGATGCAATAAAAAGCCTTTTGCACATATTTATAATCAATGGGGAATTACCTAACTCGACTTTACCATATACTAATGATCAAAATACATTTTAAGATAAAAATTGGAAATTTGATATTTTTGTCAGTTTTCCCAAAGTCTCCTAAAGGATTTTATTTGAGGGATTAAATATATACAAGAAAATGTATCAAATTTTAATTTAATAATATATATTTATTTACAGTGGTTTTTAATGAAAGTCTCCAATTACTATGTGTGCAATGTATCAATGTCATAATTTATTATTATTACAGTTGACGCTCATTATAACGACTGATGCAAAATGTCCCGAAATATATCCGTTTTATGCTATGTTATTTTTACATCCAAAATAACAAATGCCCATCAGCTTATGTCCCAATACAGCGACCGAATGGACAATTGTACTGCCCATCTTCAGATTACGGGTTTGAAGTCTATAACAGCGGCACATTTTCTGCCCAACGTCACATCTGTTCTTTAGCCTCTTGATCAAGGCATCATCCTAAGTTTCAAACGCAAGTACAGGAAATTACTTTTGAGAAGAATTGTTTCTGAACTAGACGAAGACAAAATTTATAAAGTGGATATTCTTTCAGCATTACACCTTTCCAAAGCAGCATAGAATGCAGTTACAGAGGAAACCGTTAAAAATTGCTTTCGTCATGCTGGTTTAGAAGTACAATCCGAACCTGTGAAATTGATTGATGGAACGTTAGATAAAAATCAACGAATTAGAGACAAAAGTTTTGATGAGGAAGAAAGAATACTGTAAGAAATTTGTGAGAAAATATGGATTTGAAGGAAAAACTGACTTTTAATGATATTTTGATTGACTGTGTGGAAAATCTGACAGAAAATGACATAATTTCTCACTTTTCTATACAAGAAGAAATAGTGTCATCGGATAAAGAAAGTATACTGTCACCGTTGATACCTAATGTAAAAAGTGTTTCAAATGCTATTGACACTTTAAAACATTTTTTTGAAAGACAAGGAAACACAGAAAGTTACTTATCATCTCTAACCGAGATGGAAAATTTTGTTTTAACAAAATATCAAATGCACAAAAAACAAACAACAATTTTGAATTATTTTTATAGAAAATAAATGTTACTACGTAAGTAACTTTTTTTTTGTGATTTAACTTTAGTTTAAAATTTTATTTTAGAAATACATAATTATTCTCTTAAATTGATTTTTTATAATTTTTAATTGTCAATGTTTATTTGATACAAAAGTAAACAAAAATTTATAATAAGATTGTATTATAGAATGCACCTGATTAGTTTTTTTCTGTTCACTATCGTTATAGCAACCTTCCATTATAACAACACTTTTCTTTGGTCGACACTTTTCAAGGGGTCGTTATAATGAACGTTGACTGTATTATTATTGTCTTGTTAAAAACCGAGGATACTACTCAGAAAATAACAGAAAAGATAAAATTATACAGGAAGTAAAATGTACAACATTTAACACATATGGATTTAGTAAACTATCTGGTATTGAATATAAAATAAATACATTCACGAATTTGTAATGTTAAACTATTTTATAATATTTTCAGTGATAAATGTATTGCCCTTTCCTAATTGAGTTCTGGATGAAATGACTGCCTGTGAACTTGTACAATTTTACACTACATTTACATTTTTTCACCCTAATGTAGAGTTTGGTTTCCCTGTATTCTAATCAGAAGCAAATAATGCAAGAATATTAAATAGTTAAATATTATTTTATATGTACTGAAAGCCATAACGTGTATCAAATTAAATAGTAATACTAACAATATAGTGATATTTACATAAGCATAAAATGTCAGTAGTTTTTGGCTCTGACATTGCTATATTTTGCAGGAAATTTCATATTATTTTAGAGAGTATAGATTTAAATCTTTTAAACAGTTTGTAAAAAACATATCATTAGTCATACAAAAAAAAAAGGCTTACTTTATGTAAATACAGCATACTTTGTATGTTTTAGTACATCTAATATATTTCAATATATTTAAAAACCACGATTTTATTTCAATACATAATAATTAAAAAATAATTATTATATAGCCATTTATAAATAAATTTATAGTTACATAAAATTTTGAACAAAAAGACTAGAAACTGATTTGTATGTTTTAGTATATCAAATATATTTCAATACATTTAAAAACCACGATTTTATTTCAACACATAATAATTAAAAAATAATTATTATATAGCCATTTATAAATAAATTTACAGTTATATAAAATTTTGAACAAAAAGACTAGAAACTGATATCAAAAATCAATATATAACACATGACTCAGCTTTTGTGTCATCCCAGAGTCCACAATCCAACACTTTTATATCATACACATAAAACCACTTGAATGAACTTGAAACCACTGATGAACTTGAAACCACTGATGAACTTGAAAATCAATAATATTAAAATTCATTGCCATAAAATCCCGTTAATCCGCCCTTTCCGATTAAGTGCCCCCTCCCCCTTTGTAAACAAATTGGAAAATTTAAAAAATCCCGAGAAAGTGCCCTCCCCCAAAAGAAATTTCTCCGTGCACATAAAGATCAACACCAAAAATTTTATGTCACAATGTTTTTTTTTTTTTTTTTTTTTTTTTTTGACGGATCAGAAAGGAATGACGATTCTTCGATATATCGTAAACATGTACAAACACAAAAGTAACATACACAACTTCAACTATTGTCAATCTGAAAAAGCAATATAACCAACATTAGTTTTGCTGTAAATATATCTCTATGGCGATATGAAGGTAATAAAAATATCGATTGAAAAAATTTCTCATGAAATAAGTTAAAAAATGTGTATTTGATGCTGTGTGTGAAATATTTTGATTACAAAAGAATCTATTTATTTTATCACAGAATTTATAGTCGTATTTAACATTATTATGAAAACCAATCAGAAAAAAATTATCGATTGATTGTTCAGTAGATGGCGCCGCAGTCAAATTTGTAGCATATTTTGTGCTATCTTTGTGGTAACAATGTTTTTCATTTTAAAAATCTGACGATACTACCAATTCGTTCTGTATGTTCTCAATTTTTGTGATTTGTATTATTTATTTAGCATTTATAGATAAGAAATGATGATTAAAAAAAAAATATTTAATCTCTCTAATTTACAACAGATGGCGACACCACATAAAATGTTACTAGTTCTAGAAAGTATTTCAGGACATTTTCAACTGCAATTTCTCAGTGTTTTTTAATTATTTCAAATTATTAAGTTCCTTTTATTTTTCTGTTACCATATTAATCACAGATATTAGTGTTATTATTAATCTAAATGCAGTCCAGTTTCAAAACTTCTGAAATCCAGAATTTTCTATAATCTGAAATCGTCATTAATAGTGAAGTTATACTGTTTTTCTATTTTGTATATCATTTTTTTTTTCAAAATGTTTTTCTTTTGTCACTTTATTAAAATAATGCATGCTTTGCAACGATCGGCCATTAGCATCTCCCCCCACCACCACTACCCATAAATATCATATACTACAATTCTAATATTGTGTAAGCGCCCCCCCTGATTATTTAACGATTATCCATCGCATTTAGGGGAGGCAGATTAACGGGATTTTACGGTATTTACAAAATTGCTCCAGGTAAATATAATTAAATTTTCAGAGTGATTTTAAAATATAATTATATAATGGTAATTATACAAATTAATTTTTAAAAGAAACCCACCTCAAAACTTCATAAAGATTTTTTAAATTTTATAAAACTGAAGGACAGAGTTGGATATCTAGGCAAATTAACATCATTAGCATTTTTCAACTACCTTAAAAAATAAAGGATAAAACAAATTTTTTTCTTTTTTTGATAAACTTTAAACACTTTATCTCAAACTTGTTATTCACTGCACTTTTAATACAGTCAAAGCATTGTGCATGAAAACTGACACTATTCAGTAAATGAACATAATTTCTTTAGTTCGCAGAATGTTAAATCAATTCAGGTAACCCAGCAAAAAGGATAATTTAAAGAGCTCATTGATCAATTTGATTATTTATTAGCATAACAAAAAGATGTCTATGTAATTTAAAATAAAAAATAACATACAAGAAATACGGAGAGGTTTTATTGCCTTTTAAGTTTTAATAAAATAAATTTAATATAAATTCCGACATTCATATATTGTGGTTAGAGAATGATCAAACACTGTAAGCCTCATTTTGATTTCTCTTAGGAGATAATTTTTAAGGATTTTTTTTATCCCTATGCAGAAAAGAAACTTGTGAATTTTGTGACCGAATGCTAAATTTCATGATTTTTTCCCCTCGACTTCTAGGCGAAGTTTGCAATATTTTCCACAATCATTCAATTGAATTCATGACTAAATGATGAAATTCTCTTCTGACCAAATAAGGACAATCATGGTTTTTTTTTCATGATTGATTGATAAATTGATTTTAACCCATTCACGGTCAAGCTGTTTTCATATTTTTTACTTGGAAAGGGTTGACGAGGACGTGCTCAAAATCTTTATAAATGGTCAAGAGTTTCACATTGTAAAAAGTTTAGCAGTAACATGGTGAAATTGCTTTCCCCCCTGTAAAACACCTTCGGTAATGAATGGCCTATTGAAGTTCATTGTGGGCGCATCTGGTCAGACTTGTCAAGTGCAGGTTCTCAGCGTGATTGATTTGCCCACCCCATTATAATCCCCTTTCGAAAAATTCCTTGCACTGTCTAAACAGATAGGTGACATTCTATTCACATAGAAGGAAAGAAAAGTAAAAGAAATAGAAAATGTTATATTTCCATTTGATTTTAAAAACTATCAAATAATAAATTCTAAACTATTTCGTAAATAACTTGCATTATATTAATGAGTTACAATCTAATGTCTTTTAATATTTTATCCCAGTAGGGATATTTAATGAAACACTACATCTCATTCCTCGAATAAAACTTGATTATTTACTATATCATCACTGTAAATATAAGCTAGCGAAATAGTATCTTCTAATATGTGGTATCAGATTCAGTTAAATTCAGATATATATTATTTTTTTTAATTAAATCAAACCTACAAGGAATAAGTCTTTACGTATCTAAGATGCCTTAGATTACAGACTTTCTAAATAAGATAATTGTAAAACAAATGGTTGTTATTTTTGTATTGTTATTTACTTCCATTTCTTTCTTTTCTTTTCTCTTTTTTTTCTTTTTTGAACAATTTATTTATTTATTTTGTAGCTTCGGGATAATAAGTCTCTTCAGGGATCGTGTTTTAGGTAGCTTTCAATACAAAAAGCTACCTATTGCAGCCGTTCGGAGGAAAGCAATTCAAAAAAAATTTGGTATATTTTCACCGAACATGACCACCCTACCCCTAAACCACCCTCCGTTCAAATGTTGATTTATATATATATATACAGGGGTCGATGCAGGGTTTTTTTCTTGGGGGGGCCCATTTTGTAAAAATTAAGGCTATTTTTGTGAAATTTATTATATTTTTGTGAAAAATAACATTTTGTAACGAAAGTTTAAATCCAGTTAATCAAACTGGAACCAAGCATTTATATAAAAAAAAACTTTTTAAAATCCTTTTGCCGAAGTTTTCCTCTCTGGTGAACTTGTTTGTTTACAAATTACACATTTTAAAACATCACAAAATAACAAATAAATAATAGTCAGTTTTTATGGAATAGAATTTTGTGAAGGGTCTTTATCAAATTGGTTTTTGTGAAGGGTGCCATTTTATCAAATTGATTTTTGTGAAGGGGCCCATTTTATCAAATTGATTTTTGTGAAGGGACCCATTTTATCAAATTGATTTTTGTGAAGGGACCCATTTTATCAAATTTATTTTTGTGAAGGGGCCCCAAGTAGGCCCCAAATTGTTCCTGGATCGACCCCTGATATATATATATATATATATATATATAAATGAAAACCCATGTAAAGGCAGAAGATCTTTCAGAACATACTCCCAAAGTCAGCGTTTTTATCCGAAATCCGAGGCAGCAGAGCAAGAAAGGGGAAAAATCGTGTCGTCAGGTGACACGAATCACTTATAACTCGATAAACAGTCAAAATATATTTTACGTGTATATACGCTGTTTTTATGATGTAATTTTACAGTCATTTCTGAATACTGGGTAGAATGTATAGACCAGTATAGATGTCGATCTTAGCAGAAAACTTTGCAACTTTGCTGCCAGCTTGGTGACATTGTGTGTGAAATTTCGTGTCAAACACTTATGTGTAAAAATCCAGAAATTAAAATTTTATAAACTTCTTTAACTGAATTATGGTCTAGATTATGCGTGATGAAGTCATAAGATTTTTCACGAAAACAAAGATTTAAATAAGATTGTTCAACATTGAATGAGTGAATGAAGTGGTCAGCCATTGCTTTCGATTTTAGAGACTTAATCGACACCTTGCATTTAATTCTTTATATAAGTTTTTTCTAAGAAAATGGCTTGCTTTGTTGAAGACTAAGCTTTGTGTCTAAACTTTTTTTGCATCATGCTTATTAATATACGCGTTTTTGTGAATTTTGTCATACAAGTGGTGATCTGTGGGCAATGACTGCTCAATATTATCAACAGAAAGAAAAAAAAAAGATTTTCATTAGACTTTATTTATAAATTTTTTGTAAGAGTAAGAAAATATGAAAATTTCGCGACAATATTTTCATAATGTTGGAAAGTGTTTCACAATCTAAGAACGGCACGACATTAATATTTCTTGTTAAAGTATTATAAGTAAAATTTCAAGCCTTGTTAAAACGCGAAAAGATTTCATAGGTTAATGAAATATTTTAAATGACCTAAATAAATTGTGTGTGTGTTTTTTTAAGTTTTAATTTACCTATTTTATGTTCGTTTATATTAATAAAGCATTCAAGTATTAAAAAAAGATTTTAGACAAGTTTAAAAAAGATACAGAGAATTATTTTAGAGAAATAATTTAATAAATAATAAATAAATTTAATTAAAAAAAGCCATATCATAACATAATGTAACATAAATAAAACCCATCGTGAAAATAAAAAAAATGATTAACTAAAAAAGAATATTCTGTATAAATTATTAAAATGAAAGTTCTATGTTCAAAATCAGAAAACATTTTGTCTTTTTAAAAATACAAAAAAGAAAGAAAAGGAAAAGAAAAAAGAAAGAAAAAAAATCATATTTATTTGGGAATCACACAACAACAGTGAAGTGACTATTAACAATATTCTCAAGGCGAAACTCTATTTTCTAACACAACCACAAATACATTTTTATTCTTAAATGCACGAAAGTCAAATCCACTTATCAAAAAATGAAGAATGGTGTTCGATTCTAAATCCTTTCAATAATCATGCCTGAGAATTTAATGTTTGTATATGTAAAAACAAGTCCGTAAATCGTTTATAAAGTTTCGCATAGTTGAGCGGGTAAAAATGTTTTTTTCTACAAACAACATTAATTGAATATTGTTTGTAAATTTTTGTACGTATAAAGTTTCGCATAGTTGAGTGGGTAAAAATGTTTTTTTTCTACAAACAACATTAATTGAATATTGTTTGTAAATTTTTGTACGTATATTCAAATTAATAAATTTAGGAAACATTAACTAAAACTGAAACAATTAGTATTCATGACTATATAAAGTTCATTAGTTTTCCTAATACACTTTACTCCTATACTAGCCTTCCACTGAAAAATGTTAATGCTCTTTTAACATTTTTATTAAATTTCCAATTTTTTTTTCGTTTCACTAGAAATCATCTTTATTCTGAAAAATCCCTTCCAGATATTGCAATTCTAAGTGATACTGATTTCACAAACTTTTATCGTTTAAAACGGTGTAAAAAAAGACGTCAACGGATATTTTCCACATTTGTTGAAAAGCCCCTAAAAGCCCAGAATTATAGCAACCTTGCCACGTTAACAATGACAAAAATACATAGTTGTAAAACATAATATTTGCTTGTTTTGGGGAACCTGTCTGTCAAGCCATGAAATAGTGAAACAACCGCGCCAGATTACAGTAAATTTCATCTGTGACAGTGACAGTTGTACAAAGAAAACCATTTTCCCAAGCAACAGCTAATCCGTTTGAGTCAAATAGTTTACAGGATAATGTTTAAACTATTATTTTCTAAAGTCGTTAATTTGAATCATTGAGGAGGCGGTAAAGTGGATTTCTAGAGAGCAACAAAGCCAGAAATGTCTTACGCCGCAATCGCAATCTCCATATCTTTTGGATTGAGAAAAAAAAAGTTTTATACAAGGGCCTTTGGGATGGGTGTCTATGATTTCGGTCTTGTCTGAAAAAAGAAGTTAAAAAAAAAGGAGATAAAGAAAAGTACGGACATTTTAAAATGTTTTGATGAGGGATCGAGTCGATCATACTCGGACGGGCAAAAAAATTTCCAGAATCCCCCCCCCCCCCCAGCTACGGGCCTGTAACTTTTGCTGAAATGTTAAAAAAATGCGAGCAATTGGACTAATAAAACCATCTACAACTGCTTGCAGTCTTTAATTTAATCCCAACAATTATAATGGCAATTTTGAACATAGTGATCAACTGAATGTCTCTAAAAATGAAAAATTTGTGCATAATTTTCTTACATCAAATCAATTCTTCAAGATATATTTAAGGCTCTTACAAATATTGAGGAGTATTAAAATTTAATCAATCAATTTTATTGGTGTTCAGTGAAAGTACTAATAAAGTGAAAGTACTAATCATCATTTTCCTTTTAGTCCTAACAGGGCGTCTTTATAAAAACTAAAGGAAAATTATGATGACACCTGTACATGCCTTTGAATTAATTGATCAAAAACTTGATTTCTTCTTCCATTACGAAAATGGTGCTATTATATTTAAAAATATCAAACCAAATGTGAATGTTAAATAATGTCTGTGAAGTAATATTTCCGGTCTTATCGTCTACATTTAGACATCCAAATACACATTTTTTACACAAGTTATTTTTCTTTGGTTTCATATTCTAATAAATAATCTGCAATTTCTTTCTCTTTTTAAGAGTAAAAATTGTAAATTCCTATTCTTTTTTAATCACTTATTCGTGTAATTTTACAAATCTGACAAAATGTAATAAAAATATGATTTTTATCAGATTTATTTATATTGTACACTCTTTATATATTTATTTAATAATGCAAAATTCTGATTATTTGTAAGAAATAAATTAAATTTCATTGTATAATTCTAGAAAGTTAAAAAAAATTTCCATCTGCATATATAATTCTAAGAAAGTTAAACTAATATTCCATCAATATATAATAATTATTCTACTATGTACTCTGAATCAATTAACATTCTTGAGCTTGCCTATAAATGTAACCTGTCTATATTGATACTTTTTCTGGTCCCTTCAGTATTGTTATAGACAGGTTTCACTGTTTTATTTATAAAGTTATGCTATAATTGGTATAGTAACAACAGTAAATTAGTAAATAATTTTTGAAGTGTAATATTAATTTGGTATTATTAATATTATTTGGGTATTATTATATTTGTTACTATTACAAAGCAAAAGTGCTGTAAGTAAAAAAAAGAAAAAAAAGAAAGAAAAATCGATTTTAGTTATTTAGTAATATATTTAAACAAAATAAATTGAAATACTGTTAGAAAAATAAAAACATATGTATTCATTAAAAAAAATTAAATAATTTTAACATGCAAAATATTTTAAATAATAATAATTAATGTAATGGATTGGAATCGTATGGACGAGAGTTTTAAAATAAAATAATAACTAAAAAATGATATTCTATGAAGTTGCTTCCTTTTTGAAATACAATGTCACTAGATGTAGGCTGTACAGAAAACGAAATTCTCTGAGACATTTTCTAACCAAATCTGTAAGGCATTCAACTAAAATACAAATAATCTAGTTGACAAATGGTCTACCTATACATCCATTGTATATGTGGGAAGGGGGAGTGTGCTGATAAACGCCTTCTTTACCGCCCAGTCTGGGGGGTGAGAAAAACGCACATAGACGGTCATGACCACTTAGAAGTAGAAAATCTGAACCGTTCATACGCGCCCATGACCATTTAGAGGTAAAAAATCCTGACCGTCTATAAGCGCCCATGACCATTTAGAAGTAAAAAACTTTGACCGCGTATACGCATTCATGACCATGAAAGGGTTAAGAAATATAGGTGAAAACTGGGAAATTTAGTTAGTAGCCAATGGCCGGTAGACTCAGTTTGATTAGTGGTCACTTTTTAAAGTTAGTGGCCACTATTATGTTTCAAACTTTCTTGACATCTAGATAAATTATAATCGTTGTATATAAACATATATTTCTATAAGAGTTTTATACCTATTGTATGAGTATGAGTGTATTTCGCATGATTAAACAGTATCTCTTGAAGAAAAATAATCAAACTGGTGAGCATGTGGCAGGAGTCGAAACATTGAAGATACTGAAATGTCCTTAAAATCTGCTTGTATCCGGAGGGAAAAAAGGAATAAATTACTTGAAATGCACGTGGAATAAAAGCTGATTAATATATTTTGCAGAATAAAACTGTATTTCTTGAAAAAATAATCCAACTAAAGAGTAATCATAACATGCACATGAGAAAAAGCAGAATTATTGAAAATACAGCTAAGTGGTTGAAATCTGTTTGCATCTGGTAAGAAAAAGAATTAACCAGTTCTCTAATTAGATGTAATCAATGTACAGATGCATATTTCCATGAAAAATGGTGTATTTCACTTGGCAATCGATAACAGATTTTTTAATCGCCACTTGGCGAGTGTCGACTAGGGTGGCGATCGATGGCTGATTTTTTAATCGCCACTTTTTAAACTTTAATCGCCACGTGGCGAGTGGCGACCGCTAATTTTCACCTATATTAAGAAAGTCTACATTAAATAATCTGCAATACTGTGCTGATTTGTGAAAGAATCACATGTCCATGTCTAGTTTCTACCTATAAGAACCCATCTCTGAATCATAACCAAGTTACAAATTTAATGAGTGAGACCCAAAATTAATCTGTTCTCAACCGGCATTTTTCTGTGCCACCAGCTAATTGAAGTATGTTGATGATGAGTTCATTTGCAGTGCAAAGAAAGGCAATATTGGGTACTTATCTATTATCCTGCTGACCACTTTTCATAACAAAAAACTATCGCCAAACTGTCACGCCAAATAAATGGGAGAATGTTGCCATTCGAATATATATATATAAAACAATTAAATATAAGAATTTAAGAACACAATTGTTATTCTAATTAATGAAATAACTAATAAATCAGTAAAATATAATGAAAAATACATGCAAATGTCGAATTAAAAACCACTTGATGACATAACAAACACGTATAATGCTTCTGACATCAAGTAAATGGGACTGCATTTTTGGTATTTAATCTTACAGTTTGGCGATAGTTTTTTGTTATGAAAAGTGGACGACGAGATAATAGAGAAGTACCCAATATTATACAGTAGACTCTCTCAAATCCGCACAGCTTGGGACCAGAGGTTATGCAGATTTTAGAATTTTGCGGATTTCTGGTCACTGTTTTGTTTACATTTTTTAAACAGTAATTTGAATGTAATAATGCACTCAAAATTATCATGAATGCTTACAATAAAGTAAAATATTAAAATAACTATGGGAAATAATGTAAAGGTTACATAAATAATTAATACTACATGACTAAATATGCATAATAATGATGAGATAAATTTTTCTTGAATTATTCAATGAAACTCGCTGTATAAAGGTACACTAGTAATTTACATCAAAATCATAAAATTACAAAATTTTATTTGATGTTTGACCAGATTTAATAAAAAAAAAATCTTGATTAATACATAAATGTATTTGATAAAAAGATCGATCACCACTGATATCAAAGTTATCTTGAAAATTTTCAGAGATAGATTTATACTTCCTTTATGAAAAAGCAAGAGTTAAATGATATTAACCAGAATTACATAATAAAATGAGTACATAATGATATAAAAATAAAAAAGCTTGAATTTCCTTCCTATATCTTAACTGTAAGTTTCACTGTTTACATCTGAAACAATGTGCGGATTTGAGAGAGTCTATTGTATATATTTTTTATGTTTCCATGGAAATTACAGTGATTTAAAAATAAATCAAGAAAAGCAGAAATTCACAGAAAAGTGGCATCCCTGTAAAAATGAACTCATGATTTTCCTCAATTGACTCCATTTTCTAGTTACCCAATCACAATTTTTTTGATTAAGTGAGTTAGAGTGACTCGTTAAATTTTAAGTGAAATGCACTAATTCTAGAATTATTTGCCAGTAAAAAACATAAGCACTCATTATGATTAATTGTTCTCATTATCTCACCTTTGGAACATGCATTGGAATATACGAAGATAGTAGGCACAGCATTATCTCCCAGCTTGAGACATGAGACAGATGTCTGGTCAGTTATATCCTTCGTGAAATAAGAAGAACTCAATGAACTATGATGCAATAGACTCCTAAGTGTATGACAAACTGGTAATATCCACAAGTGCCTTCATATAGGATCTTTTGGAAATCTATAAACAAATTAAGAAATGCAAACAAAATTAATACTACTAACATTAATTTGTGAATCATAACACAAAACTAAAAGAACAGATTTGAAGCCAGGGGAAACAGATTGATCCTGGGGAAAATTGGTTTAATTTTACAGACACTTCACAAAATAACATTCCATAAAAATAGCCTTTTAATTAAATTTTAGGTTGAAAATGTACATCAAATGTTATCTTTCCGCATAATAACAAATTGTGAGACTTAAGTATTAAAAGGAACAGACTGCTGCTGTTTCAAGAACATCTGCCAATTTTAGGATTTATCAGGATTGTTTTAAATAAGTGAGAAATTCTTATATTTACCAAAAAATAAAAAATAATAACAGAGATTATCAAAAAGTAGAAGTGAATGTGATTTTCCTTACAAAATTTTGTCATTCACAAAGAAAAAAAAAATATTTTTTTTTTTCACAGAAGAAAACAATTGTCAATTACTGCATACCTTTATATCAAAATCATTAACTTTAACACAGCTAAATAATGTGTTACTCAATGTTAAAAACATGAAAGATACAACAAATAATCAGCAAGATAAGATAATTTCAATGTTTGTTTTATTAGAAAACCTGAAAGTGATGTTGGACGTTGGACCAAGTTGTATTAGGTTCCAGGGGCATAGCTACCATGGAGCAGTTGGAGCAAGTTGCTCCAGGCGCACGAATCCTAAGGGCGCAAAATTAGAAAAGTCTGAATAAAGATTTTTTAAATATTTGCATGTTGGTTTTTTTAATTTTTAATCAGATATTATGTGTGGATCAGAACTGTTATATACAATCAGTATATTCCTATGATATTTTACCTTATTTTCAACTTCAACTACTTTGACTTAAAACTTGTTTTTATACTCAAAAGAAATTACTTCTATTCGTGAAGTTTTAATGTTATTTCATACCATATACTACAGCCTCAAGTAACTTCACCAACACTGTTTCTGCATGTTTGACTTTTTTCTTTAACCTTGCCATTGACGGAAGAAGTTTTTCAAATCTTAAAGAAATCAAACTTATTTACAGGGTTCACTGCAGTCATTTTATTTGCTATCACTATTTCCAAACAAAAATATTCCTGGCATATTTCTATTGGAAATGTTGTAGAAATTTATCGTGATGATTTCTTTATTGAAATAACAAAAGCCAAAAAAAAAAAAAAAAAAAAAGCTGAAAAACCTGTATTTAAGAAGCAACATGTAAGTGCTTTAGCTATTTATATATTTTATCGATCAAAAAAGACAATAGTTTGACAAATTGAAAGAAAATATATTAACCACTAGATGATCCGTCCGACGTTGTCTTGGCGTGAGATAAAAAAATCAGATAATCACAAGAAATAATAAATAGCAGAGGGCAAAATTTACTGTATTGCAGGGTTGTAAAAAAAAAAAAAAAAAGAAAAAAAAAAGAAAAAAGAAAAAAAAAGAAAGAAAGCCACACACCGATGGCTTTTATTGGTTTTAATCAGACTTTTTTGGACAAAATTAGCCTTTTGACCAAAATTGGATTTTATACAGTGAAGCATTTTGATTATAAACTGTACCTTTTTGAATGCTTTTGAATTAGTTTTAAAGACATTTAATTTAGTTAGAAATGAATAAATGAACTAAACTTTCAATAATGACAAGAGAATAATGAAGACAGTAATGTTTGAATAACATTTAGATGGAGCTGCTAGTGATTTGTAATCAGAATTGCAAATATGTCAGCAAAATTTAAAATAGATGTGGAATTAATTAATTAACAAATATTATGTAAAATTCCATAAAAATCATAAATTAGAACTTTTTGTTCATTTCACCCTTTTAAATTTCGAATTTTTTTAGAAACCATTCTTAGCGAGCATTTGTCTCGTAAAAGTAACCGCCATACCAAATTTTAAGTTTCTAGCCCCTTCAGTATCACGAAAATCGTAAGTTTAGAATGACTTTTTTTTCCCCTCCGCACCATTTTAAATTTAGAATTTAAAAGAGAAACTATTTTGTGCATGCATTTCCGTCTTAAAAGTCGCAGCCATGTCAAATTTCAAGTTTCTATCCTTAACAAATCCATGGAAATGGTAAATTAGAACGTTTACCACTCATTTCACCCTTTTAAATTTCGATTTTTTTTAGAAACCATTCTTAGCAAGAATTTTTATGTTAAAAGTAAGTGCCATGCCAAATTTCGAGTTTCTAGTCTCTTCAGTAATATCAAAAACATTGTATTTTTAGAACGTTTATTTTCTATGTACCTTTTTAAATTTTGAATTAAAAAAAAACTTTTGTGCGTGCATTTGTGTTTTAAAAGTAGCATATCCATGTCAAATTTCAAGTTTCTATCCTTAACAATTCCAAGGAAATAGTAAATTAGAACGTTTACCGCTCATTCACCCTTTTAAATTTCGATTTGTTTTAGAAATCATTCTTAGCGAGCATTTGTATTTTAAAAGTAGCCGCCATGCCAAATTTCAAGTTTCTAGTCTCTTCAGTATCACAAAAATTGTAAGTTTAGAACGTTTTTTTCCTCTCTGCACCATTTTAACCCCTTGAAGGGCGGTGGGATATAATATATCCCACTTAATTTTAATTACGAAACGCCAAATTGACACCGGAATTTTGGAATCAAATTTTGCTTTTATAATATACGTAAAAAAAAGCTTTTACTTATTTTGAAATAAATTTGATGTTAAATCCCGGTGTGATTCACTGAATTCATCATTTTAGAAACAACTTTTTACTTTGCCCCTGAAAGGGTTAAATTTAGAATTTAAAAGAGAAACTGTTTTGTGTGTGCATTTCCGTCTTAAAATTCGCAGCCATGTGTTAAATTTCAAGTTTCTCCTTAATAATTCCATAGAAATAGTAAATTACAACGTTTATCACTCATGTCACCTTTTTAAATTTTGATTTGTTTTAGAAACAATCCTTAGCAAGTATTTGTATCTTAAAAGTAATCGCCATGCCACATTTCAAGTTTCTAGTCCCTTCAGTATCACAAAAATCGTAAATTTAGAACTTTTTTTTTCCTCTGCACCATTTTAAATTTAAGAGAGAAACTGTTTTGTGCGTGCATTTGTGTCTTAAAAGTAGCACAGGCATGTCAAATTTCAAGTTTCTATCCTTAACAATTCCATAGAAATCAGAGTTTAGAACGCTTTTTGCACATTTCACCCTTATAAAATTTAGATTTTTTTAACTGCGACAATTTAAGTCTTAAAAGTAACAGTCATGTCAAATTTCAAGTTTATTTCCCTAACAATTCCATAGAAATCGTAATTTAGAACGTGTTTAGAACGCTTTTAGCTCATTTCAGCTTTTCACATTTCGAATTATTTAGAAACTGTTCTCAGAGAGCATTTACATCTTATAAGTAACTACCCTGCCAAATTCTCAGTTTCTAGTCTTTCAGTATCACAAAAATCACAATTTTAGAACGTTTTTCGCTTTTCACCCTTCCCCTCTGTAGGTGGTGGTGCATCGACATAAAATATATCCTATGTTGGAGCAGAAACTGTCCTCGTCAATTTGCCACTATTACTTTTGAAATTGGTTCGGTAGTTCCAGAGATTACCCCCTACAAACAAACAATCAAACGTTACTTCTTTATAATAGTAGTGTAGATTTTGCATACGAAAAAGCGAATAAACGAAAATTTGAATATTTTTTGGTCCTTTTTGAAAACTAAACATGTATACACTTTATCAATACAGTTTATAAAATACATAATCAGTACCAGATTTAAGACTATACCGCATGAGTAAAGGGCGAGAAAAATTAGGGTAGGCGGAAATGAAATTTTGTGTTTGTTATTTTTGAGAGTATGAAAAACCCTCCAATCTTGAATGGTATATAATAGTGTCAACTCTTATCACTGTCCATTGGCTTTAGAAGTATATAGTTCCAATAACAAAAAAAGTTTCAGCGTTGTTCTTCATCCTCTTAAAAGCCATTCGCGCCAGATATTTTTTTTAAGTTACAAAATTTAATTTGTTATACGGCCACTGGGTTCTATAAGTTATATTTAGAAAAACTTTCTCCGTACTCTAAAAGATAAAACAATAATAATTAATTTTTTGTACGACCAAAACTTACCAAGTTAAGATACTTTGAATTTTATAAATTTTCAGCGTTTCCTTGCACTTAAAACGGAAAAACGTATTTCATCCAAATGCGACAAGTCAAAATAAAAAATTTCTTGAAAATAGTGTGTTTATTTTTTAGCGTTCCATAGTGCTTTTAAAGGAACAACAGATGCAGCGCGAATTGTGCTAACCCCATGGGCGCATTTAAAATGGAAATCCCGCCCAATTCGTAATAAATATTAGTAGTTACTTAGTAATAAATATTAGTAGCACTTAAAAATAACAGTTTTATTTTTATTCTATTTGTATTTATTACGTTAAATATTTTGCTAAAATGCTTTGAACTCCAAATAAAAATAAGGTTTAAAATCAAAATAAGAATACATGATTTTTAAACTTTAACACAAACTTTGGTTGAACTTTTTCGAGTGACAAGGGGGCGCACCAATTTTACTTGCTCCAGGGCACGAAATATGTAGCTACGCCACTGTTAGGTTCTCTATGTTTTACTTTACCAACAATCCCTGGATACTGTTGTATGCATCCCCCGATTTTACAATTCACAAGCCAAAGAGGGATTTCAGGGGCCCTTTCGTACCACAATCACAGTGGGTAGCATTTGACTTTTTCCAAGTTATTTTTCTCTTCCTTTCCAACCAATTGAACAATTTTATTTTTAATACAGAGTTTTCAAATAAGAGCAGGGTGCTATCAGTGGGGAAAAGGCTCTTTATATTCTGTTGGTAATACATTTTTACTATTTAAAAGTCAGGGACATTTTATCAAGTCACAACAGTAATAAGATAGCCGTTTTTTCATTTATTTTATTTAAGCTTTGTTTTTGTTAGTTTCTCAACAAATCCATAAAAAAATACAGTACAAAAAATTCTAAGTAATCAATGTCATTCTAAGCAATCAATGCCTTTTCTTCTTGATTATTTTGAACATAGTAGGATTTTTCATCAAAACAAATTGTAACAAAAGTACCTGGCAATGAAATCAAGTGTGATAAAGAAGCCAATCTGGTAAATATGAATTTAATCTGAAGATGCAGTAGGTGTGCTCAGTAGATTGTGACAAAGATGTGCAGATGGAAGATTTTGTGATAACCAAATCCAGATAATCCAGGCTAACACGAAATTATCTATTATTGAAATTACACTTTTACTAATGGCCATATGGAGTGAGGTGTCTATTACTGAAATTGATTAATTAAGAATTTCACATTCCAGTAATGGAAACATGTCCTAAAACCTTAAAATAAAATAAATTTTGTAAATGGTCATTCCTATATATAAAATTCAAAGTTTTCTACTCTATCAAAATAAAAACATTCAATTTTAAGACAATATAAATGAATTAAATAAAACCAGCTCTTAGCTTGTTCAGAAAAATTTTCACTGAAAAACACTGAAACTGGTACAGTAAAATGTTACTTTTTGTTTGGTTTGATTAAGGTTGTCAGTATTACTGATCCAGAAAAATAACATACAAAGGAGTTATGAAAAGAATAATAAAAGCTGAATTTTTATTGGTTATTTATTGTTATTATTTTTAAAATAAACTAACAACTTTTGAGGTTGTCCATTATTGGCATATTTAACACTACATAGATATCAACTTTTTTTTATTAATAAAGCATACCTTTATATCAAAATCATTAACATTAACACAGCTAAATAAGGCGTTACTCAATGCTAAAAACATGAAAGATACGACGATTAATCAGCAACATGGAGATAGAAATAAGGTCTTCTTCATGATGTCTCTATCTTCATGATCAGCAAGATAAGATAATTTCAATGCTTGTTTTACTAGAAAACCTGAAAGTGGTGTTGGACATTAGACCAAGTTGTATGTAGGTTACTTTGCCGACAAACGGCGCTCTCTATCGGATGAAATATAAACTATTTTCTTTTCAGATTTTAGTTTTGAGGAATTACTCCACAGTCGTATCATTGAATGTTACAGTAAAACTCAAAGCGTTGGTAAAAAATTCTTTAAATTTCTGACTAATAAATATTTAACCGATGAGTGTTAATTGTTGTTTTGTCACATTTTATCGGTATTTAAACTTTTCGTTTACATCTGAAATGAAAGCTTTACATTTATGAAATATTTAAATACATTGATGGACGTTACGATCTGTTTTTATTTGTCTTGTTTACATAATATGAATTTACATATTGTGTTGATGCATATTTAGTTTTTATTATTGCTTTTTTGTTTTCATTATTGCTTTTTTGTTTTCATTTTTTCGTATTTCTATAGTTTTGAACAAGAATATAATAATTGTTTTGCTAGTTCTAAAAGTGGGTTACGATAAAATTCCGCAGGGATATCATATTTTAAAACAATTGCAATTCGTTTATATATTTGTTTTACTAATTTTAATATTTTGCCCCTAGAATTGTGTATTGTGTATGCTAGTTGTTAAATAAACTTTATTGCTCTGTAATAGCAATCTGTCTGTATAAATTGAGAAAAGATTCAAATATAGAATTAAGTTTTAAAATTAATCATCAAATCTAATGTTAACATTGAGAATTTAACTCAATTATTGTTGATGGCCACGTTTATTTGCGGATTTTATGCCTTAGAAATATATTTAAAACGCCACCTGATAATCATACAGTAACGAAAAACTCGTGTCAGAATTTGACCATACCATGATTTTTTTTTTACTATTATGCCAACGCAGTTTTTTAATAGATAAAGCACTAAGGGTGCAATTTTTTGACTGAGAATCAAGAAGGATGTTATTTTTGAAGTGAAATTCTGTTTACAAACAAGAAACAAATTGCTTTTCAGATAGCTATAATTGACCCATTTTTGATTAAAACTTTATATTTTGCTTCATTAGCATAAAAAGAAAATAGTTGTTTACGAAAATAGTTTTATTTACTGTGAAATACAACAATATTTGGTGTTGGTTGGAGATGAAGCGTTTTTGACACTCTTTTAACTAACATGGTTCATGTATTTTAAAGATGGAATTTTTTTAATCGATTTTTAACTCACTTTCTGATATGCTAGAATCATAAAAATTATATACACAGGTGGGTGTGTTTCTGCATTTCTGGAGATAATACAAAATTTTTATATTTTTAGAACTTAATTATAAATTAATAAAATTATTTTGAGGTATTTTTCCATTAGCTGAGCACAGATATCACAAAATATTTTTTTGGTCCCAACTGTATATGACTTACAAAATAGAAATTAATCACTATATTTTTTAAAGGTTTCTTGAAAGCATAATTTTTATAATAAATTTGATTGTTTCTTTACCCATAAAATCATGTAATGAGTGATCAAGTTCAAAATTACATTAAACTTTCCAGGCTTCAGTATTAATTTGCCTTACTTTTTCCTCTGCTCTAATTTTCCTAAATTGGCTAGCTAACCTGGATCAGTCATACATCA
Organism: Maratus michaelseni; assembly: GCA_963931845.1. Taxonomy (NCBI): domain Eukaryota; kingdom Metazoa; phylum Arthropoda; class Arachnida; order Araneae; family Salticidae; genus Maratus; species Maratus michaelseni. Next base: position 28,230,545 of record OZ007588.1, on the reverse strand, counting down.
GTCAAATGCCTGGTTTGCATATGCAGTAATAAATCTCATTGTCTTTTGCTTTGCATGTTTTCCAGATCCATGCAACACAATTAATAATGTATCTACCATCTTTAAGTTGAGACATTCTTCAAGTCTGAAGATAAACAATATTAAAATTGAAACCCCAGAAAACACAAATTTAGGTATAATAATTACTAAATATAATAAACAAAAACTAATTTTTAAAAGTATAGGAAAATTTGTAAAAAAGACATTCCATAATAATTAAAGCAAATATATATATATATATATATATATATATAGTCAAGTAAAGGTGAAAATAAGGAATTTCGCTTAGTAGCCACTGGCCGGTAGGTTGATTTTTTTAGTAGCCAATTACTGGCTAATGAGAATAATTTCTTTAGTAGCCAGTAGGTACATTTATGTTACTGAATATATATTTTTTTTAAATACAATGACTTTACAGTAAAAAAGTAATTTATGTACTAAATAAAAATGTTTTAATTTATATTGTTTTGAATAAACTTGAGATATTAATTTCCAATCTATTTTAAATTTTAAAATAAGTTAACAGCATAGTTCTACACAACATACTTATGTAGCTAACTACTTATGTCACAATAAGCTTAGGTACTTGTGTAGCTAACTACATAAGTACCCTTTTAAAAAAAAATATTTGTCTAGAATTAAGGTCTGACAGTAATAAAATAGGTATGTTTATGCACTAAATAATAACACACAACATGATATGCAATACACATGCACAACCTGTGGCCAGCAGGCCAAAATCTCCACAAATTGAGGAATTGTGTGTATTTCGGCAATTAGTTTCGGAAGAAATTGCAAATTTCGTCATTGGAGAGTATAAAAATCCTGAATTTCGTCGATCGTGTGCGTAAAAATCATGAATTTTTTCGATCGTGCGTAGAAAAATAATGAATTTTGTCGATCGGCTATGTAAAAATAAAATTTCGTCATTCTGGAATGTAAAAATCCTGAATTTCGTCGATCAAATGCGTAAAAATCATGAATTTTGTCGATCGAATGCATAAAAATCACGAATTTCATCAATCAGGAGTGTAAAAATCATGTATTTTATCGACCGAGTGCGGAAAATTATGAGCTTCGTCGATCGAACGCGTAAAAATCATGAATTTTATCGATTGACGTGTAAAAATAAAATTCCGTCTGTAAAAATAAAAGTCCGATCTGTAATCCGCACACCCATAATCCACATTGCTTACCAAATGTAAACAGTTGAACAAATTTACAGATTCTTGAACCAAAAATGTTTTTAAAAAAATAATAAATGTAGAAAAAGTTCGTAATAAAACATTATTAATTTTTTTTATCTACCACATATAGTTTTTTGATATGCTAGTAAAAACTAAACTGCATTACAGAACACACCTAGGCTAACTGGACATTTAGGCACTAGCTTTGGGTAGATAATATTTGAACTTTTTAGAGTAAGAAATTTATTTCTCAACAAGAGTTAATGAATGTTCATAGAATGCAAGATAAACTTTTTAAAGTTTTAAAATTGGCTATATTTTTGAAAAACAAAAAACTTTATAAATATTATTCAATATTCCAAGATGCTATTTTTCATATTCCATCATAGCTCCCTGAATATTTCTTTTTTTTTATTATTCCATTTTTAATTGTTTCATTTTTTATTCTAATTATTAGATTTCATATTTATCTTTTTATATTATACTGAATGTGGAATTAAAATGTCCAGAAATAAGAAAATGACGCACAATCCATACAGGTAAAGTTCTTTAATCCGCACAAGTTGGGACCAAAGGTTGTGCAGATTATAGAATATTGCGGATTATGGAGTATTATGGATTATGCTTATTTCTGGATATTTTAATTCCACATTCAGTATAAAGTAGTATTCAGTATAATATAAAAAGATAAATATGAAATCTAATAATTAGAATAAAAAATGAAACAAAAATGGAATAATAATAAAAAAGGAAATATTCAGTGAGCTATGATGAAATATGAAAAATAGCTTCTTGGAATATTGAATAATATTTATAAAGTTTTTTGTTTTTCAGAAACAGAGCGAAGTGTTGTACATTTTAAAACTTTAAATTTTCTTTAAAAAGTTTCACTTGCATTCTATGAACAGTCATTAACTCTTGTTGAGAAATAAAACTCTTGCTCTAAAAAGTTCAAATATTATCAACCAAAAGCTAGTCCCTAAATGTCCAGTTAGCCTAGGTGTGTTCTGTAATGCAGTTTAGTTTTTACTGTTATATAAAAATAGTATATGTGGTAGATAAAAAAAAATAATGTTTTATTATGAACTTTTTCTACATTTATTATTTAAAAAAAAAAAAAACATTTTTGGATCAAGAATCTGTAAATTTGATTAACTGTTTACATTTGGTAAGCAATGTGGATTATAGAGCCTTGACTGTATATATATATATATATATATATATATATATATATATATATATATATATATATATTCAAAAGAGATGCAGTTTTTAATATTAAATTGGGCTGTCAGCAGTTTTAACTCATTCAATTTTCGGAAATTTCAATTTAAAATAAAAAGAAACAATTTTTTTTTTAATTCAGAAAATATTGTTTTATGCACATCATAAAAAAAAAAAAAAAAAAAAAAAAAAAAAAGAATAAAATTAGTACAATAATTTCAAAAACTAATTTAATTTTAAATATAGAATTATAGATAAGATGTGTCTGGCCTAACATTCAGGTATTCAATAGTAATTGTACATGTAGGAAAGGAGGGAAGAAATCTCTATTGTTGCTGCAGACCAGTCAGTACTTTTTTTTTCATTAGTATCAGTACTTTTTTTTTCATCAGTATCAGTACTTTTTTTTTCAGTGTTTACCAATATCAAATTTGTATTGAAGTGAACCAATTTATAATATGACCAATGCAAAAAGTACATATAAATACAGTGAAAAGAAAATGCAGCTGTTTAAAGACCTTTAAATGCCTTCTTCAGTCCAATGTTAATAATAATGGGAAGACATAAAAAGTAGCATATGGCATTGCACTTGATGCAGAGACCAGTCTCTGCATCAAGTGCAATGCATGTGCTACTTTTAGCATCTTCCCATTATTAATTTCAGACTGATGAAAGTCATTGAATGAAGTCATTGAAAGTCATTGATGAAAGAAAGAAATATGGAGCTGTTTAAAGTCCTTGACAATGGCACCCATAGTGCTTTTCCTATTAAAAAATTGCTTGCATAATAGAAAAAAAAAAATGTTATTATTACTGCTGTATTGTGAAGAGAACCCTGACTCTTAAATATTAGAAGTGTCTTAAAAAATTGTTGTAAGAATATAAAGGGGATTTTTCCACCAACAGCACCCACCATTTATTTAAAGCTATGGGGGTAGTGCATTAACAATATTTTTTTTTAATCACATGGAAAAGTGGGGGAAAATAACATGGAAAAATCTCAATGTGGCCATCTTAATTGTGATAGAAATACGTCCTAGAAATCTCCATTTGTCATTGACTTGTGAATTGCCATTATCAAGGTATGTACTTATTAATATCCAGTCCAGATGCAATTTTTTTCTTCGAGAAAAATTATTCTTTTATTTATTTTTTCTTTTTGTGAGGAAAATGACATTTATTTTTACTTTTTAACAATCTCCTTTCAATTGTTTGTTTCTTTGTAAATTTAAAAATGTTTCATTTATTTAATTTAATTCTGATAAATTCTAAACTTGGCAGACGCTATTGAAACACTGCTAATCTGTTCTTTTTCATACTTAAATACCGTAATTTGTTATAATGCTGAAAAATTACAATTCTTCTTCTTTTTTGTGTGTTTGAAAAATATATTTTCAACATAAAATTTTATAAACAAGCTATTTTTATGGAATGTAATTTTGTGAAGAGCTTGTAAAATGGACCAATGATGTTCCATTAGTTTTGTGTTAAGATTCTCAAAAAATAAAAAAAGGTCAGTAGTTATATTTTTGTTTACATTTCTTAATTTGTTTCTAGCCAAAAGATTCTATATGAAGACACTTGTGGATATTAGAAGTTTCTCAGAAATATTGGAGCCTTATCATAACTTTTAGTTCAGTATGGTTTGCTTATTACCCAGAGAATATGATTGACTGCATGTTTGTCTCATGTGTCAGCAATAATGCTGTGCCTTCTATCTTCATATATTCCAATGCATCTTCCAAAAGTGAGATAATAAGAATAATTAATATTAAAGGTAATTATGCTTTTTACTAGCATATGATATACAGATACTATTAGTCTGTGTATACATTTATCAATAAGTATTATCACGTTGCTATTAATTGATGTTATATACAGTGTGGTTATAATATAAGAATCTCTATTTGGAGCTGTCTGTAGCTCGAAAGAATAACCCGAATGAAACCAAAATCGGTACATGTACTATTCGAGAAGAGGGAAGAAGAATGGAACAATAAAAAAAGTAGTTGCAATAATCACCGACAGATGGTGCTACCGAGTGTGAAATGTAACGTGGAATAAAAAATTAAGGTGTCAAACCGGATGACATACTTAATTTATTAGAAAATATCACAGTGAATGTGGTTAGGGCGGTGCCGTTCATGTTCTACATCGCCATTGGGCTGGAAGACACAATCCAGGTGGTGCACCATGTGCTCAACTGTGGAATGTAATGTATGTGATGCAGTGATGAATGTAACGTGTGTGTAACAGGAGTGATGTTTCGTACATGCTGTGATATGCAGTTAAGTCATTGAGGTTTGCGACACCTCCATGGTGCACAATATTACACATTACATTTCACACTTAAAAGCGCCATCTGTTGGCGATCATTGCAATTAATTTTTTTTTATTGTTCCATTCTTCTTCCCCCTTCTCGAATAGTAGGTGTACCGATTTTGGTTTCATTCTGATTATTCCTTCAAGCTACACACAGCTCCAAATAGAGATACTTATATTATAACCACCCAGTATATTATATATGTGTGTGTATATGTATATTGCAGTTAAATAGAGTATCTTGACATATCAAATTATTTTTATCACAGTAGTATATATATATAAAAAAACTATAGATAGTTTTTCTGAAGATATATCACCACACAGGAACACTTTGTAATGCTTCTTTCAAGTAAATATTTTATTTTTTAACATTATTTAAAATAATGTGACTTATTCACTCCTCTGATTTTAACCGCCTCAATTATCACAATGTTATATATTTTAACTATTTTCTATTACAATCATTTTCTTATTGTTTCATGTTCATTTTTGTATTCTTTCCTCTTTTTCTACTTCATTTCTGTCTCTCCAGATTCTCCATATAATGCAATTAGCTGCACTCAGTGTCTGCATATTTGAAATCTAAAATAAGACATTTTTTTTAACAACAAATTCCTTATATAAAATATGTATTTAAAATTTATAAAAACAAAAATTCTTTCTAAGAAAAAAATAGAGTTTACCAAAATATACCATACAATAACAGCGATTTAAAAGTAAAAATACATTGACTTTTATACTTTTATTATTTGGAAAATCAGCTATGTTTGCCATAAATTTGGGTTACCACAAATAAAAGTTTATCACAAAAAGTTTGCCTTTTTTTTGCAAGTTAATTTTCACCTTTTTTTTGCAGACCACAAAGACATCTAATCCAATTAATTTTATCTCAGTTATAAATTAAGGAAATCTTATGAGAGAATTTCATTTAATTCTAACTGAGTGAAAAATGTCCATGCAAGGAGTCAAATCTGGGACTTTTGGCTTCATATGAAAAATGCTGTACCAACTGAGCAATCCTGGACAACTCTGGTCGACATAATTCATTCAAATAACCTGTTGGCAGAATGGATGTTATTGCCAATTAGTTATTAGAGTGATTTGTGCTGACCAGGATGAGTCAGTTGGTAGAGTATTTGCACATGAATGCAAAGGTCTCAAGTTTGACACCTGCCATGGTCATCTTTCACTCAGTTATAATTAATTGAAAGCATGTTGTACAACATGTTTTGGCTTAAGTTTACAAGATTAATTTTTTGTGGCAAACATGCTTTACAGACTGATCATTTTGCTTATTAATGTTGCTTTTTCGTGTTTTTAATTTTTAAGCAGCTTTTTTTATTTATTTTTTATGTAGCATATTTATTTTAAAAGGTTCAAAATGACAAAAAAATGTGTTTATTATTGCTGTTATTTTTATAATAAATGAACCTTTAACAATGTTGTACATCCATTAAGAAAATTTGTAAAATTTACAGTTGTATGAGCATAAATATTGAACTGCACACAGTGACAATACCTGTGAAAACAAAACTTTAAACTCAATTATCTTGAAAGACTGTTTTTTAGCAGTTTGGCCACAATAACTTTAGAATAAGTTTATGGATTTAGATGTTTATTTATTTAAAAAAAAAAAAAATTATCTGCAAACTATATCTGAAAAATAAAAAAAAATCTTTTAAGTTATAGCTAACAATGATTGATTTTTATAGATTTTGTATTATCTTATAATTTATATCTATCTATCTATCTATATATATATATATATATTACAAATTTGTCTTAGTTTATAAGTTATAAACAAGGGACTGCATATTATGCAGTATAAAATAAGGAATAATAGCTCAAAAATCTGGAGCCTCAACTTTGAATCATTGCAAGACTATTTTTTCAAGATTAATTTTGTCTTACAATATATTAAAATTTTTGTTATTGTTTTTTACAATTTAAAAAATATTTTTTATTTCTATAAAACATGCATAAATAAATCCAATAATAACTAATAGTGTAAAAAAAATTACAAGGCTCCTAATCTATGATCACACTTCAGTTAATTTTCATCATTTAAAACCATTCCAATTCTCTTAAATGAGATTACAACTGAAATTACCCACAGTGCAGGGTTTGCATTTTGCTTAAAATTCTATGAGTCAACCTGGCTCTCTAATCATGAAAATGGGATTTAATTGAGGAAAAAGTGCAAGCTCATTTTTTTTATAAATAATAATAATGAAAATCCAAGTTTATTAGAACTTTAGCTGAGCTTTGATCATCTAGACGGTCGTTTCAAAGGCTCCTGTGCCTTTGGCGTGGGCTTCACCAGAGGATCCCAATGCAAAGTGCATTTTAAATGCACCAGAAAATAATTACTAAATAAAATACTTTATTCTAAATTATTCGAAAATAACTAATAGAAATACAGAAAATCATGTAAATGAAGTTTTTGTGGCATAAGTAAAATAAACTTTATTCATGAATCTGTGACAAATTTTCTATGAGGGGCTCTGAAACTTTATCTATTAAACAAAATAACAAAAAGATTTGGAATATTATCTACATGGCAAAATAAAATATTTAAAAATGTATTTATGGAGAAATTTCATTAAGAAATATCAGAAAGAAATTGCATTCATAAAAAAGACCCCCCATCACTGTTTTACATTTCAAAACCGTTGAGGGGGGGGGGGATAAACACCTGCAACATGAAATTAACCATCAGATTTATTTTTTTTTAAATAGCGAATATTAATAATTTTTTCAAGCAAAAGCTACTGTGAAAAAACACAAATAGTTTTCTTTATTTTATATAACTTCATAGGAGACTATGCAATTGCAATTTCAAAATGCACATAGAACTTAAAATTTTTCCAGTGGTCTTCTTAAAAAAAATGTAGGAATTCCCGGACATGATCAGAAATGATTGCCAGTATAATTCAAGCTTGTTTAATAGCATTCTATGTTTCGACGATAGCGAACACTGTGCTATTCATTTAAAATTCATAGCAGGGTAACTTGCTTTGTGAATGATTATGTCTGTGGTTTAATATCTTTTCATTCATATAAGAATGAATATCTTCTGTTTTCTCAAATAGAAGGAGATATTGGTCTCTCAGCTGAATTTCAGCAGAAGATATCTCGAAATATATACCTACCATAAAATCCCAAATCTAAGGTCCTTTGTCAAAAGCAAAAACAGTTAAATTTAGGAAGGAGGCTACTTTAAAAATATCATCTAAATTCCCACCTCCCTAAAATCTCGTTCCCTCAAGCACACAAAATGGAAAATCCTAAAAAATCTTTATTTATTTATTTTGTTTTCTGCTCTATTTATTACATTATTGTAACAACAAATAACCAATCATCTAATGCCCCCCCCCCCCAAATTATCACTTCTTCCTTTGGACCCCTCCTCTATTCTCATACCAAATAAGCATAGATTAACCTTTAGAATTTTTAAATTAAAAAAAAAATCTGACCTCTTTATTACTGTATAGTAACAATAGATAAATCAGAGATTAAATAAATAAATAATCGAGATTAAAAAAAAATCATTAAACTGTTTTATCATTAATTTAGAATTAAAAATATAAATGCAATGGTGAGAATCTTCTTCCTTTCGATTAATTTCCCTTAAAAAATCATCTAAATTGCTCCTTCCCCCTAAAATCTTGTTCTCTCAAACACACAAAATTAAAAATTCTGAAATATCTATTTTTTTTATTCTATTTGTTACATTATTGTAACAAGAAATAACTAATCATCTAACACCCTCCCCCACCAAATTGCCACTTCTTCCTTTGCATTCCTCCCCTCTTTTGATATAAAACAAGCATAGTTTAACCTGTAAAATTCTTTAATTTAAAAAAAGAATTCTGACTTATTTATTACTTTATAGTAGCAATAATCTATCACCTAACTCTTTCCCTTTTCCCAAAATTTCTGCTTCTCTCCCTTTGACCTTCTGTCCCTCCCCAAGCATATCAAAATTTAAAATCTTTATTTTTTTTCTGCTTTATTTGTGATTTTTTATAACAATAATTAAATAATTATCACCCCTCCCCCAAAGTAAAAAAATATTCCCCCCCCCTAGCTCTCCGTTGAGCTTTATTTTCATAATCTGCTTCTCCTATTTATCATGCATAAATTATTTGAATGTGATTTGTTGATTAGATATTGAAATGTAATTTTATTATGACACACTAACTTTGAAAATCAAACAGTCAAGAATGCCATCTGATGACAGTTTTCCAAATCTTTGATAATTTTTTCCCCAAAACTAATTTACATAGAAGCAAAAAACATTTTTTTTTTTTTTGTAATTTAACAAATTACAGCAACCATTGGGAAAATGCAGAGGGATAGCGGGGCAATGTTTGGACTCTACCATAACTGTTACCTCGTACTATAAGACATTTAAAATTTCTAATAATTACCCCCCCGTAAAATACCCTCCTCCTATAGCAGACCTATTCGCCCCACCCTACTATAACATAGCTTCCCAATGCTAGCTATTCCACCTACCTACTATAGTATGATCTCGGCAGCAGGCGGTGTTACCACAGCCCCGCCGCCACTGCCTGCTGCTGATGCAAAAGTCCCATTCCCTATCTACTGACTTCCCATTTGGTATCCGAAGGTAAAATAAACCAAAATATCCAAATATGTTGCCAACTTTAGGTATTAGCATTGAAATTTTTAAAGTTTGGTACAATTTCTATTTGTAGATCATCCCCTAAGCAAAATTAAAGTATTCCTTTAACTCTTGTTTAGATTGATGTCTGAGCTAAAGGTATTTTGAGGAAATTAAAGTTGAAGACTAGGTTTTTTGCTTTATAAGACGATTTCTCATCCGACGTCCACTTTTGAATTCGGCTTTTTTTCATATCTGATAGTTTGCATCTATCTTTTTCGTAACTTTAACATTTTTGTAGTGATTTTATGCATTTCTATTGTATATTTTAAAAAAAATTGGTACTTACGTATTATCTGTGCCAGGAGATTGATCGCCAAAAGTGGTTGCCAAGTACCAATCATGTTTATCGTTGCCAATCATGTTTTCGAATACAGTAATTTAACATTATTAAATAACATTGTTAGAAATGGTAATTAATATAAAATAAATAAAATGTAATGTATGTTTATTAAATTTATAACATTGTTAAAAATAGTAAATAACATTATTTTAGTAAAATTAATAAATGGTAAATCGCATAGTAAATAAGAAAGAATAATATTGCAGATTATTCCCAGGCATGTACCATCGCGACGTCACGGTACCATGCAGCAAGAAAACAAAATATAAGGGCTACTATAATTAGTAATATTGGCTCCATGGCTGGCGCAGTTGGCTTTAAACTGGCACGGATAATACGTAAGTACCGAAAAATTCTTCTAAAGTTACAGAATTTTGTTAAAAACGCTTAAAAAAATAAAGTGATGACGTCAAGAGGTCTATTCTCGACCGAAAACAACAACCATTTTCTTAATGGTTAAAAAAAAGGCTGGTTATTATACCTTCATGTAGTAAGAACAAAATCACTCAGTTTCATTAAAATCTGTGATGGTGGGTTACATGCCTGCCTGATCTGACATGGAATGACTCACAAGTAGTAAAATTAATCTCATGCAAATCTTGCTAAAATATCTTTATTACTGTTAAAATTGTGAATGAAAATTCAGTTTCAGATTGTAGTGACACACCCTGTCTATATGATTGAATGTATTCTATTTTTGGTGGAATAAGTGGATTTAGATGTTGTTTCTTTTTCAAAAATGTTCGTCTTGACCACATTATCTCCCTTGAAAGTTTTTTCCAAGATTTTAAAAATACTTTTTGTTTCATAAATCTAAAACGATCGCCAACTCCAGACACTGCTCTTTGGTCCATTAAAAACTTCCTTGCTAAATCAAAAGGAACAGGAACATTATTAATTCTTGTTGAGTTGCCACCATTTGAATAGGTTGTATTATTTATTTATTTATTATGTTAGTCCTTTTCTGACAAATAAATAGTACATGTGGTAAAATTTTTCTTCTCTTTACTTCAAAATTTCTCTTTGATTTTAAAATATTTCTTTTAGAATATAAGAACATGGTATTCATTTGTTTTAATTCACAGAAGAATCCGTGAAATTTAAAATTGTATTATTTAAAAATGCTTTAAAACTATCCTCCTCTTAAATAATAACTCAAAGCATAGATTTTTTTTTAGTGTTAAGTTTACTTGTATGAAGGCTTTCTGTATCAAAATGGAAGTGTATGTGTGTTAAATATTATGTAAAATTGAACTTTGTACCAATACCTTTAAACTCTGAAATATAAAAGTATTCGACTAGCAGAATATTCAGTATTTCCAGTTACTATTCGGTTGGCTGAATGTTTGGAATTTGGCATGATAGTTACTATTTGACTACCTGATTATTCGGTATTTGGCCAAAATCACTATTTGGTGCATCCGTATTCATAACCAATGTGTGGTTCATGTATTCAAATAAATATGTAAAATTACTGATTCATGATTTTGTATCATTTTAGCCTTTTCAGGGGCAAGCACTTGTGCTCCTTTAATGTTGAATTCCCACCGGAATTTAGGAAAGAATTTAGTTCAAAATAAGAATAAGCAATTTTTCAACTTTTTCTCGTCAAAGTTAAAAAAGTAAAATTTAATTAAAAGTTTCTGGTTTGAATCTGATTAAAATTAGATGGTATTATATAATATATACCACTGCCCCTCAAAGGGTTAACAAGTAACAGATGATTGTAGAATAGGGATATTTCCTCTTAATAGCTAAGAAATGTTCACATTTTTAAAAAATATCACGAACTTTTAAAAGTACAGTGGAACTTCCCTTTAACAAAGTCCCTATTTAACGAAGTTTTCTACTTAACGAAATTTTCTGCAGAACTTTGACTTTGAACCCCATTAGCATGTAAATTAATCTCTACATTACGAAAAGTATATTCTATATAACGAAGTTTATTCCACTTTTGTACGTGTACAGAATCCAAATTAAGCGATTGCTGATCGAAGGATATGCAAATTTATTTCAGCGGATTCGATTGTATAAAAATGAACACATTTAAATAATTTCCATTCTGCTTGGTGCTAAATAAAACAATTTTTTTTCACACTAAGAAAAACACTTGTTATCACTATTCTCCCACTCCGAGACTACAGCGCTGACAGTTGGAGGAAGTTAAAATCCCCGTTTTAGCTTCAATGATATAGAAGATGAGGTGTCGCAATGGCGTTAGATGCATTGAAAAAAAAAATATCTATTAGAGTCAGACAGGTACCATTCTGACCTCCCATTGCTGATAGAAAATTGCTTTGTACATCCAAAAGAACGTGCTTCAAAATACAAATCGAAGAACATCAAAGTTATTTTTGTTCCTGCCAATACAGCTAAACTTCAATCAATAGTCTAAGGAATAATAAAAAATCCTGAAGTACATTATCGAAAAAGACAGAAAAAAGCCGATGTAGTGAAACATTAGTTTGAAATTTCCCAAGCTTGGGCCAAAGCTTGGGAATGTGACGTGATTTCGTCGACCGTACACAACTGTTTTGTAAAAGACGGCTTCATAATTAAAACTGAATCAAATGCTTCTGAATCCAATACCTGTTTGTCATATCTCAAGAAAAAATTTCACGAATTTAAGTTAATTTCTATTTAACGAATTTTCTTCATAACGAAGTTTTTAAGTGTAATGATGAGACTTCGTTAAATGGAAGTTTCACTGTATTTCTTTAAAATCTGTAAAAGGATTACTTTGTTGAAAAGTATAGTGTAATTGATATAGAATGTACTATCTACTAAATGAAAAAGGCATTAGAATTACAAAAATTGAACAACTTGAAAGTTTAATTATCATTAACATAAGTCAGATAGAATATATGGTATGGCATTTTTTGTCTGGAAACCAATTAACCAGAAAACCAGTTATCCCGAATGATATTTCCAATTGATTAATTTTAGAATATTCCCATAAAATGTGCCATACAGTGCCAGTTTGATGTGGCATTGCTTGAAACTTTACCACATCATGGTATAACTTCATGTCCTCATGAATTTAAATCATGCATTTTTGTATGCATCATTAAGTATATAAGTAGTATTCATCTTTTGAAATAGGCTTGTAATAAAATTTAGGCGTATTCCCAGAGTGCCTAAAAAATTAATTAATTTTCCTTGAAAATAAAGCAGTTTTTAGGTGATATATCAAGGGCATACAAATTAATTGAAAAGTTATTTGAGGAAACATATTTGAAATAAAGACATTAAGATGCAGTTTTCTAAAAAAGAAACAAGAAGGGAAAATCATGCGCCAAGCATAGCTTATGAATCATTTTCCAACACATCGAGAAAACTGTAAGAAAACGTTTTTGTTTTTACAATTGTAGTTGATATAGTGAGCACCATCAAAAGAAGTAACCATTTACATGAAATGTTCAGTCGAATTCAAGATGAAGAAGGTAAAAAAACTGATTCCTTGAAATTGTCAGATAAAACTTAATAGGGAAAGTTATTTGCATTGTCTTAAATCTTTACCGCTCAAGATATTTTAAAATTTGTATTTATTCAAGACTTTTTTCTATATATTTTTCAAACATCAAATAAATAAGGACTTCTAAAGTCTTATTACAGGGGATAATTTGAAGCACCAAAAATTGCCGCAGCAGAATGATCAAGGGCTATTTGCTCATCAATTTTCCAATCATTCCATTGGCTGTTCCATACGACATCAGTCCTTGTGCCTTGAGATGAAAACTGTAGGTGACAAAATTGCTCTGACAATAAAAAATTGTTTGTTTTTCAGGCAACTCTTTTGAAGTCATAGGTTTAACATTGTGTAGACCAAAAGTAGCGGCAACTTTAACACCTTATGTAATAGACCTTTTATAATACCAAAAAAAGATTCTTCTTAAATACACAATAAAAAGAAGCTAATGCAACGTGTTTTGAAAATCATTCTTCATCAGTCACAATAAGGCCATCCTTCGAACTAGTACAAGAGCAGAAGAAAGTTTTCTTACTGTTCTCCTAGTGGTGATACGTAATAGAAGAAGTAAGATGCATCAATTAATTCAATCAATTGTAGCACTTTGTAAGGAGAAACAGCGATTTATTTCAAAAGCAGAAAAATGGCTCTGTTCATGCTCCAACAGCAGACAAAAATGAACTATATCAGTACCCAGTCATATGGAGAAATGAATAAGAATGTTGGAATACATTACTGTTCACAAAAGAACCAATAAGATACATTAACCCTTTAGGAAGCAATAGTAAGGAAATTAACCTGTGGTGGGAAATTATTATCCCAAAGAACTATAAAGTGTTAAAAGCATAAAAGATAATAATTTATATTAGAAATTATGGTAGGTAGCGAAGAAGCTCATCAGCAAAAGAGAAAAGTTTAGGTGATGTGTTTTGGATTCGTATAAAATAAACGTTTTTCTTTTTTAAACTAAATGTAAAATTAATTTAATATCTACAATCAAATGAACCTCACATTCATTTAATATATAAAAAACTTAACAACATAATATATTGTCATAACGTCTTCTTGTATTTTTATTGAAAAAAAAAACCTTATTCTGAAAAAATTTACAAAAAAAGAAATCTGGTATGAGTTCTTTTTATTTTGCAACAGCTATTTTAAATGTAGTGATGCAAGGAGGTACAGTCGACCAAAAAACAACGAAACACTTTAATTTTCAAACTGTCAGAGAAAGAAAACAGAAATAGCCATTCGACTGGAAATTATGACTTTTTGAATTTATGTTTAAAAATATATAAGTTTAGGGGTCCTCCTCTTCATACTGAAATTGCACTGCACTCTGCAACTTCCAATACGAGATCCAAATTTTGACATAACAGTTGGTCTTTTTCTGTAAATTTTACTTAAGAATACCAAATGGGAAGTCATTCGATCTAGTAGTTTAGGAATTATGAAGGTTTAAAATTTAGAGTCCTTAATATTAAATCCATTTGTAATTATTCTAAAATAGATTTGAATATGGATAGTTTTTTTTAAGCATAACTCAAGAATTACAAGGCAGAATGAGCTATGATTTTATATTACTGGTAGACCCATGTGAAGATTTTGCACTGCAGTCTAATATTTTTTAGCAATACCTAATATTTTTTACATGTTGGTTTAAATGTCTAAATAAAAAGGACTAAAAATGTCTGGAAACAACATGAGTCAAGCCAGAGTATCATCAAATTTATTCCATCAATATTACACTAACAACTTATCGAAGATAAGAGAGGCAAAAAGAAATTATCAATTGTATTTTAACTGCATTAGAGGATGACATCATCTGTTTCGGAAAAAAACATGGGACAAAGAGAAATAAATTGAGCATTTGAATTTGAATTTTGCTTTTTAACTATAAATATAAAATAAACCCGTGTATGAACAATGTCTCACTTTATTGTACTATTTATTTTTATATAATCAATGTTGAGCACAATATAATGTGGTATTTTATTTTTGTGGCAACACTGATTTGAGAAATTCCTTTCATTTCATCTATGAATGCAATGCTGATTTATTTTTTAATTAAAAAAAACATGTTTTAACGAAATGTCAGTATACTATGTCAGAAGCCTGTTCAAAATCTTTTCATATAGTATCTTATTTATGGTTCTGCACTTTTTCAACACAGAACGATGAATGTTAGCTTAGAAAAAAGTATGTTGACAACAGAAATAGTATATAGGATTATAATTGAAGCTTCTAGAAATCGATTTCTGTCTTCAAAAATCATAAGTTCCAATTCAATTTTTTTCAAAATTATTTTTTTTTAAAGAAAGAATTCTGAATTGTAACCTAAGATTTTTTTAAAAACAAAAATCTATTTCTAAAGGTTTCAAATATGTGAATTATAAAAATATAGATTATTCCACAAAATAGTTCTAGAGTTCTGCTTAAAAGTCTACTCGCATTGCAATCTGATTTTACAACGATTACAAATGGATTTAACATTAAAGTTTTCCAAATTTTAAATCTTCATAATTCCTAAAGTACTGGACTGAATAATTTCATGATAATTAAAATTTAATGATAAAGCCTAATATGTCAAAATTAGTTGTTCATATGAAGAATTTTAGTGATTTGTAAAATTTCAATAGACGATCAATAAAGTTTTTTTTAATGTAAATTGAAAGAATGCATAATTTTCAGTCGAATGGCTATTATTTTTCTACTTTATGGGACTTTGGCGATTAAAATGCATAAGGATGTTCTCTCTCTTTTTTTTTTTGGGGGGGGGGCTGCGACTGCACCTTGTAACCATTAGATTTACTCGAGGGTTAAACCTTTATTTATGAAATTGGTCATCATATAAAATTAAATAGAACTCAACTTAAGACGTATGAAGTTATTTGTAGAGAAAAAGAGCATCTGGACTCCTTTGTTCGAGTAACCTACGTAGTAATAATACATTAGTTAAAGTGATGTTTCATCTATTAAGTGTACCTGTTACATAATTTAATAAAGAGTACCTTTTTAATAAAAATATATTTTCAGTAACCATATTAGCTATTTTACATTTTTCATTATAATTTAAAAAGACATTTAAATTCAATATTTAAATGTAAAATGTTGAGTTTCTTTAAAATTAAAAAATTATAAGAAGTCTGAATTTCTATTTTTTTTCTTTCTTTTACACTAATCCATTATAACTGATACCGATATGACGATTTTTCACAGTTATAGGAAATTGAAGAATAAGTACCCAGGTAAATACCCAAAAGGGGTATTTTTCCTTACATATAAATACCCAGGTAGTTTACCTCTGTGTGATAAATGTATTTTTCAACTTTGGTTTGCATTTCTAAGTTTAACTAAATTTTTGCTTACTACATGGTGTATATAAATGCTGTTGATCATATACAGGGCTACAAAAAGGAATCCATAATATTATTGACTATGAGAGTGAATTGCTTAAGGATATTTTTAATTGTGTTATGCATTTTCCTGCTGAACTATATTTAGTAGACTAATAGAAGTTTGTGGAATATAAATAAATTCATATAGAGGGCTACGCAAAAAACAAGATGCATTGTTTATGGTTGGTAATTGCTGGAAGTGAGTTTTAAATTGCTTATGTGTTTTTTAGCTTAATATGTTGTGTGTACAAAAGTCTTTAGATAGTATACAGGGCTGTACAAAATATTTGGAATACATTTCCATCGATTGCTGAAAATTGCTAAATGTGAATTTTCTAACTGAACTAAATTTTATTTTGTTATGTACAGTGATGTGGTAAGGGTACCCATCAGGTAGGTATTTATTTTTGGCCTGGGATAAATACCCAAAAATTGGGTATTTCCTTATTTCACTGTAAACATGTAATCTTGATTAAAATGTCTTGAATTTATGAGTTACAATGCTTCAAATATGATAGTAGCTTTCAATTTACTTAAATAAAAATACCTGCATGTTGTCCGATTGAGTGGTCTTGCCCACCTTTTACATTTACTACATTATGATATTTTAAGATGTTAGTCAATTAAGCATTTTGTTTTTACAAATGTAATTTATATAGTGAGCACCATCAAATGAAGTAAACGTGTACTTGGAATGGTCGGTTGAATTCAAGATGAAGGTAAAAAAACTGATTCCTCGAAATTAGCAGGAATACTTAGTGCGAAAGTTATTTGCATTGTCTTAAACCTTTAACATTCAAGCTATTTTATAGTTTGTATTTAAGCGAGAATTTTTTCTAATATCTAGAAATAAGGACTTCTAAAGTTTTGTCTTATAATACCAAAGAACTACACTTATTAAATACACAATCAAAATAACCTATTGCAATGCGTTTCAAAAATCTTTCTTCATCAGTCAGAAAAAAAGCTATCCTACGAACTAGTATGAGAGCAGGAGAACGTTTCTTTTCATTCTCATAGAGGTAGTATGGAATACAAGTAAGATCTAGATAATATCAATTGTAGCATTTGTAAGAAGAAACAACAATTTACTCCAAAAGCAGTAAAATGGAGCTGTTTATGATGCAACAGTGTACAAAAATCTACTGTAAAATCACCCATTCATATGGAAAAATGAGTAGAAATGCTAGAATTCATTAATGTGCACAAAGCCAACAAGCCAATGAGATGCATTAACCTATTAGAAAACAATAGTGAGGCAATCAACCTTTGGTGGGAAATTAATATCCTAAAGAACTGTAAAGAGTTAAATGCATAAAACGTAATAAATTATATTAGAAATTATAGTAGTTAGTGCAGAAGAGAGCACTTTTAAGTGATGTGTTTTGGATTCATATTAGAAAAAAATGGTTTTACTTTTTAAGACAATTGTATAACTAATTGAATCTCTTCAATCAAATGAACCTCATTCATTTAATTTATAAAAAACTTAACAGGATAGTATATTGCCATAACTTTTTTCTGTATTTTTATTGCAAATAATAATAATAATAATAATAATAATAATAATAAAACAAATAAATACAAATCTGGCACTAGTTCTCTTTATTTTGAAACAGATATTCTAAATGTAGTGATGGAAGGAGGCACAGTCAGTCAAAAAATAACAAAACATCTTAGTTTCTAAAATGTTGGAGAAAAAAACAGAAATAGTTTTGACTGAAAATCATGACTTTTTAAATTTATGTTTAAAAGAAAATAAGTTTAGGGGACATCCTCATAAATTACACCAAACTCTGAAATTTTCAATACGAGACCCTATTTTTGACATAACAATGGACTATTTCTGTAAATTTTACTTAAGAATACCAAATGGGGATTCATTCATTCAAGTAGTTGAGGAATTATGAAGGTTTAAAATTTTGAACCCCTATTGCCAAAATCCATTTGTTACCATTGCATAACATATTGCAATGTGTACAGTTCATTCATGCATAACTCAAGAACCACTTGACGGGAATGAGCTGTAATTTTATATTATTATAATTGAAGCTTCTAGAATTCGATTTCTTTTTTTTAAAAATCATAGGTTACAATTCATATATTTGAAAGAAAAATAATTTTATTTCTCGAAAAAAAATGTGAATTGTAACCTGTGATTTTTTAAAAACATAAATTGATTTCTAAAGGGTTCAAATATGGAAATTATAAAAATATAGCTTATTTCACAAAATAATTCTGGAGTTGTGTTTAAAAACCTACCTGCATTGCAGTCTGTTGTTACAAATGGATTTAACATTAGTTTCCAAATTTTAAATCTTCATAATTCCTAAAGTACTTGACAGAATAATTTCATGTTCGGTATACTAAGGTAAAACTTAACGACACAGCCAAATATGATGTTAAAAGTAGGTATTCGTTTGGAAAATTTTAGAGATTTGTACAATAGACATTTTTAAATCTAAATTGAAAGTATACATAATTGCCAGTTGGGTGGCTTTTTTTTTTTTTTTAGAAAATTTTGGTGGTTAAATTGTATGGGGAATCTCTCTCTCTCCTTATGTCTGTCTGTCTGTGTGTGTGAAAGGTGGGGTGGGGTGCGTGTGTACTTTGAAATCGTCAAGTTTACTTCAAAGTTACCATTTATTTATCAAAATTGGTCATCCTATGAAATTAGATAGTACCCAACTTAAGACATATGAAGTTATTTTCAGAAAAATTGAGTGTATCTGGAAAAGAAAAGTCTCATGAGAAGAATTAGAGAATATGTCCCTATTATTGGAGTAACCTACATATTACTAATACATTAGCTGAAATGGTGTTGCACATATTAAGCGTACCTGTTACATAATTTAATAAAAAGTACTACAATAAAATAAAATAATAAATTAAAAACATTCTTTTAATAAATTTTAAAATATTACCGTAAAATCCCGATTGTAAGCCCCCCCCCCTTTTTCAAAATCAAAAAAGGTTAAATTTGGGAGGGAGGCTTATAATCGGGATTTTTTCAAAAAACCATTTAAAAACCTGTTTTTATCATTAATTTAGAGGCAAAAAAGGGGCGAGAATCTTCCGTATTTCGGTAGATTAAAAAAATAATAATAAAATAAAATAAAAATAAATTTTGAACCCTAAAATCCTGCCCCCCCCCCCCCCCAACCCCAAAAAAAAAAAATTTTTTTAATATTTTTTTATATTTCTTATTTTATTGTAACAATAATATTATCTATCTAAAATCAATCTAAATCTGCTCTCAAAATTGCTGTTTCCCCCCCTCCCCTCTGGTACCAAAAATGCATAGTTTAACCTTTATAACATTTTAATTTTTAACTTCTTTTCAGACTTATTAAATACTCTATATTTAAAATAAATAACTCCAACCTACCACCTAAGTTAACCCATCCTCCTAAAATCCCTGCTTCTCCCCCTCTGCCCCCCACCCTTATCTCATGAAGATCCTCCCCCTGGGCCATGTCAAATCAACACATCTATTTTACCTCACCATCTCAGATTTTAATAAACTGTGCCACATAGTTAGTATTTATATAGACTAAGAAAAATATGAAATATTTTTGAAAAATATCTGTTTGTTTTGAAAATATGGCTATTTAAACTTCTCAAAAAATGCTAGTCCGCTAGATTTTCAAATTGTCATAAAATCTTTCCTAATTAAGATAGAAAGGTCAAATAAGTGTCATAATGCAGCATTTTTAATAGACTTTAATATGATATGCAACATGATAGAGGTTGTAAAAAAAAATATTTCAAAATTTAAATTTAAATTTTAAAATTTAAATCGGGAAAAAAACGTTTTTTTAAAAACTTCAAAAAATTATAGAAGATTGGTTGTATTATTGTAAAATAGTATCCAAAGTTTGAAAATGGGACAACAATGGGTCCATAGGGAAAATAATTTTTTAAAAAGGCATTTTTCATCAATTTCACGTATGATACAATAATCCATAAAAATTTGACTTTAATACAATACTCAACAGTATAAATTTTGTTAAAAAATAAAAATTTTATTTTTAAAATTTAAATTGCAAATAAAAACAAAAAAAAAATCATTCGTTTTTATTTTTTTCAAAAAATTATAGAAGTAAAATACCAGAATGGTAGAACAGGAAGAATGTGAAATGAGACAACAATGAGGTCATAGAAAAAAAAATTAAAAAAGGAAATTTTCATCAATTTCAAATATGATACAAATATAATCCATAAAAAATTTACTTTAATATGATATGCAACAGAATATAGTTTGTGAAGAATTTTTTTTTTTTAAATTTTTAAAATTTTAATTGTGAATTTGTTCTTTTTCCTCAACAATTATATAAAATACATTATTAATGTAAAATAATATACACAGTTTGAAAATGGGACAACGATGGGTTCATAGGGAAAATAATTTTAAAAAGTCATTTTTTATCAATTTCAAATATGGCACAATACAATATGATATAATATGATGCACTACAATAGTAGAAATATAAACTTTGTACAAAATTGCCAAATTCTTTATGAAGTAACATAAGACCTTACCAATTCATATCCTTTAATACCTCTTGCTATTGAATTTAATTGAATAATGACTTGTTAGTTTTCAAAATGTCATTTTGTGATAAAACATATATGCTTCCAGCTGGTGTCAGAGGATCAATTGAACACAAAACATCCATTATAGGTATCCATAGCACATATGGCTTGCTAGGATAAGAAAATGATGGAGACGGCCCATTTGGGTGCAAAAATGTCACCTTAAGTTCATCATGTTCTTTATCTTTATCCATAATGTAAGCAAGCCACCAATGCTTGTCATATACAGCAGTAATATACCCATTGCAGTCTTCTAACCAAAGTTTATCTTCAGACTTTGAAACAATCACTTTTGATGATGTGCAGATTCAGAAAATGTTTTAACAAATATATTTGATGTACTGAATTTATCAGGGATAAAGGCATGATATTGTTGAGTTCCTTTAATAGTAACTGCCTGATTCAACCTATCTTTTTAAAATATTTCTGAATCAATGTGATCCTCCTGTGTTGAAAATGCAAAGCTTATTTTTAAAGAAAACTTGGATGCTGCCCATTCATATACCTGAAGAGGTGTTAAAATCTGGTTTTCATAAGGCTGTTGTAAGCTGGCTCTTGCTGCCTCTGTCTTAATTGTGCCCCCAAGTCCATCACAAGGCCCTTTCCCATGAGCTGTGGCTGAAAAGTGCCATTCAGCTTCAATTGTGAAATCTTTGCGAAAACACAGATTGGAGAATTTTATTTTTATATTGGGCGGCACATCCATCTGAAAAATAAAAAAGCTTTCTAGGGGACTCTTGAAATTTATTTGCCAGAAATTGAATTAGTTTTTTTTAGAAGGTGTAGACAGCAACAGTGTTATGCTCCAAACAGTCTGAAATTACAACATAGTTTAAGTGCTCAACCTTATTTTCTCTTTTGTAATACACTATAAAAGGATGAATTGTGGCATGTTTATTAGCCCAATGGTGACTTTGAGCTTCATCTTGAATAACCATGCTGTAATTTTCAGAAAAATCGAGCATTACTGCGATTTCAGATTTTTTCAAATTTACTTTTATCTGATTCATAAAAGATGATTGCAGTCTTGCAATGGAATCATGTCTGACTAAGATTGGCAGCTTGTTACAAAATAAGTCAATAAATTCTTCTGATGGTTTCTGCAAAGTCTCTAAATTGCAGTGATCTACAGAAATCCACTGTCTGAATGTGACTTTTTAAATTAAGTTCTCCTCAAATGATTTTTGTAAAATATTACGTATTTCACAATCACCAGGACAGGATGGGCATTCAGACATATTGCAGTCTATTGATGGGGGATTGCACAACATTTTTGATATGCAATGCCTGTAAGTTGTCAATTGACCATTAGTAATTACACCCAATTTTGCATTTTCAAGCATTAACTTGACATTTTGATGTGTCGTGCAAACACAAACTGTGTGTGTACCTTTTGACCCAGCCAAAATGCAGTGCTTCTGACGGAGCTCTGCAAACTTAGAAAAACTAATTTTTAAGTCTGGAAACTTTTCTTTGAACAGTTCATGAGCCCCTTTTAGATTGCATAAAATCCGCCTTTTAGAAACTTTTACTTTGTTTCCACTTTGGTTAGTGATACTTATACAATCTCAGTGATACTGAATGCGTGATACTCAGTGATACTGAATCTGTGAATTGGTCAGTGATACTTATACAATGAAAAATTCCTTTCTTTTCTTTTTTTTTCTATGAGCCCACTGTTGTCCCATTTTACATTCTTCCTGTTCTACTGTTCTCTTATATTACTTTAACAATTTTTTGAAAAAATTGAAAAGCAAATATTTTTTTGCAATTTAAATTTAAAAAATAAAATTAAAATTTTGAATTTTTATTCTTTTTAACAAAATTTATATTGTAAAATTTATATTTGCATATTGTATTAAAATCAAATTTATATGGATTATTGTATCATACTTGAAATTGATGAAAAATGCCTTTTTTTTTAAATTATTTTCCCTATGAACCCATTGTTGTCCCATTTTCAAATTTCGGATACTATTTTACAATAATACAACCTATCTTCTATAATTTTTTGAAGTTTTTAAAAAAATCGTTTTTTTCACAATTTAAGTTTTGATTTTTTTTATAACCTCTATTATGTTGCATATCATATTAAAGTCTATTAAAAATGCTGCATTATGACACTTATTTGACCTTTCTATCTTAATTAGGAAAGATTTTATGACAATTTGAAAATCTAGCGGACTAGCATTTCTTGACATTTTTTGAGAAGTTTAAATAGCCATATTTACAAAACAAACAGATATTTTCCAAAAATATTTCGTATTTTTCTTAGTCTATATAAATACTATGTGCCACAGTTCATTAAAATCTGAGATGGTGAGGTAAAATTTCTTCAAAAAGTGTGTTGATTTGACATGGAATGACTCCCCTACAAATGCATCTCATAAAATTTAAAAAAAGGGGTGAGAATCTTCCGTATTTCGGTAGATTAAAAAAATAAAAAATAAATAAATAAAAAAAAAATTCCCAACCCAACAATAAATCCTGCCCCCCCCCCCCCCCCCAAAAAATAAAAATAAATAAATAAAATAAAATAAAAAATTTTAAAAATCATTTTTTAAATACTTTTTTTAATTTCTTATTTTATTGTATAACAATAATCAATAATCTAAATCTGAATTTAATCTAATCTGAATTTCTTATTTTATTTTATAACAATAATCAATAATCTAAATCTGCTCTCAAAATTACTGTTTCCCCCCTCTGGTAACGAAAATGCATAGTTTTTTTCTTAATTTTTTCTGCTCTATTTGTGATTTTTTTCCAGCAATATTTAAATAACGATCTACATTATACCCTCCTCCCTTCCAAAAAGTCCTCTTTATTTCCTCCCCCCCCCCAGTACATACTTTAAAGTCTTTAAAAGTTTTTTTTTATCTATTTAGAACTTTCTTGCAACTATAATTAAATAATTATCTAAATTGCTCCTCCCTCCCCACACACACCTCTAAAAATTAGCTTCTCCGCCCCCCCCTCAGCACACAAACTTACAAATCTTTAAAACTATTTTTTAAAGATTTAATGTGGTATTGTCACTCTGTAGCAACAATAAATAAATGATCATCTAACTCTTCGTTTAAAGTTCCATTCTCCATCCCCAGAAAAAGAGTTGCATTTCTAGACATGGATGGGGGAAGAGTAAAGAGAAGATTTTAGTATTTTTGAAGTTTGGCTGTTCTCACAGCTGATATTTTGTTAATGGATGGGGAGTTATTTTAGAGAACATATTTATTTCAAAACATAAAACATACACGTGATGATTCAGGAAAGAACAGCCAAACTGCAAAAAAGATGAAAATGTTTGCTTTCCTCTCACATATTTAGAAATCTGCTCCTCTTCTTTGGGAGAATAGGACAGAGAAAAAATTTCAAACGGAATGATGATTTTAGATGAGTGATACTTATATGAGATGATGTAAATGAGATGAGTTACCTTACTACAAAATAAGAAATAGATCAACATTAAAATAATAATGATAATAATAATAATAATAAAGATTTTAAACTATTTGCTGGGTGAGAAAGGGGGGTAATTTAGATGATTGATTAGTCATTAATACTGTTACTAAAGAGAAATAAGTACAGCAGTTTAACAAAAAAAATAGAGTTTTAAAGATTTTAAAATTTGTGTGTGTGTGGGGGGGGGGCAGACACTTTTGAAGTAGACAGAAAACATAGGTGACAAATTAGAAGGCAACAAGTAGGACATAAAATTTCTTCACATAAGAGTTTTATAAATTTTAAACTTTGTACTCTTTGGATGAGAGGGAAATATGAATTTCGATGGAAGGAGTTTGTAATTTAGATGATTCGTTATTTATTTTTTGTTAATAGAGAGCAACAAAGAGGACAGAGGAAGTTTTTTTTTATATAGTTAATTTTTTTAAATTTTTTATAGGGGTTAGTTAAGTGAAAGAAGCAGACATTTTGGTGGTAAAGAGATAATCGAAATGGTTGATTAGTTATTTATGTTACTAGACAGCAAATTTTTTAATAAAGATTTTAAACTTTGTATCCTGAGAGGAGAGGGAGGGAAGGAAGGAGAAGTGTAAGTTTAAGAGAGAGTGAGAAGTAGAGTGGAGGGTAATTTATATGATTGATTATTTACTTATTTTTACTAGAGAGCAACATGTAAGACAGAATATATTTTTTAAATAAAGTTTTAAAGATTTTTTTTTTGCTGAGGGGAGGCAAAAGAGCGGAAGCAGACATCTTGGTGGTAGAGAGAAGATTTAAAAATGGCTGATTATTTATTTATTGTTAGTAGAGAGCCCTATTGCAGAATGTACGCGACGCTGCGACGGGCTTCGCAGACTTTTTAGGGCAAATGCAGACTAAAAACATACAGCGGTGTCGCGGACGCGCTATAGCGCATAAATTAAGCGAAAAAACGGCGAATTTCGTCGAAGATTCGCGGAAAAAACGCGAAATTCATTTGAAGATCGCGAAAAATGGCTAATTTCGTTGACAGATTGCGGAAAAAAACGCAAATTTAGTAAAAAGGGCGTGAAAAAACGTGAATTTCGTCAAAAAGCCGTAAAAAAAAACATCAGTTTCGTTGAAGGATCGCGGAAAATGCGAATTTTGCGGAAGAGCTACGGAGAAAATGCCAACTTCGTCAAAGGATCGTGGAAAAAAACTTAATTTCGTCGAAGTATCACGAAAACACAGTAAATTTCGTCGAAGAAACGGCAAATTTCGTCGTCGGATCGTGAAAAAACGGTAAATTTCGTCGAAGATCTCGAAAAAAAAACGGAAAATTTCGTCGAAGGATCTAAAAAAAAAAAACGGTAAATTTCGTCGAAAGATCTCGAAAAAATGGTAAATTTTGTCGAGTGATCTCGAAAAAACGGCAAATTTCGTCGAAGTATCTGGAAAAAATTGCAAATTTCGTCGGAATTGCGGGAAAAAACGCGAATTTTGTATGATATATTGCATATTGCAGACTATTTTTGAAAACATTATTAGCGTTGCAGACACTTGAAGATACACTCATGTCCAAAATTAAGGTCACAAACATAAAATCTGTGAAAACTGGTGAACTATTCACTGTGTTGCCACGGAATTTGGCATAGAGATATACTACAACGGGAGAAAGAATATAGCAACATAACAATATGGAAAAGATTTTAATTGTGAATTAAGATACAGGGTATATTAAAAAATGTTAAATCGTGAATCAGAGATAAAGCATTTATCTCGGGAAAAGTCTGTCTAATATGGAGTATAACCACCGTGCACTACTATACAAGCTTCACAACGAGCTTTCATACTGTTTACGAGGGAGTCAATAAATGTTAGTGGCAACAAAGCCTATTCTTCCAAAAGCGCGGCTGTTAACTCCTGGCGGGTCCTGGGAGGGGAGGTTACGCTGTGCAATGGCTCTTCTTAGACCATCCCAAACATGTTCAATAGGATTGAGGTCCGGAGATCTCGAGGGCCAATTCATACGGCGAATACCCTCTTCTTCAAGAAAATCTTCAACAATGTGAGCTCTGTGTGGAATCGCATTATCGCCCATAAACTTGAAGTCCGGGCCTACAGCTGCCCGGAACAACCTCACATAGGCTTCAAGGGCCTCATCCTTATAGTGATGTGCTTTGACAGTGCCCGCGTCGAAGACGTGCAGTGGTGTACGACTACCCAACATTATGCCGCCCCAGACAAGGACTCCTTTGCCACCAAAACTGTCGATTTTTTTACATAGGAGGTATGATAGCGGACTCCTCGTTCTCTGTAGATGAAGATTCGACAAGAATCACTTTACGTGGCGAATCTCAACTAATTACTGAAATGAACACGCCCCCATTTTTGTTGTGTCCAAGACCGATGTCTTCGACTCCATAACAACCGGGCTGTCCTGTTGGATGCAGTGAAAGGGACACACACGACTGGAAGCCGGGTGTAAAGGGTCCTCTCTGCTAGTCGTCTATATACTGTTTGCCTGGAAATTCTTATTCCAGACGCAGAAGTAAGGTAAAGAACAAGCAGAGGAGCTGTTACTAGCCTATGTCGTCTTGTGTTTAATGCCAAGTAGCGATCATGTGTAGGTGTCGTTGCTCTGTAGCAGCCTTGGCCGGCCTTCCTGGTGACATTGGGATGGTCTAGGAAGAGCCATTGCACAGCGTAACCCCCCTCCCAAGACCCGTATAATTTCCCTGTCCACCGCCGATCGACGATTGGGACTTTAACGCTTTCTGATTAGTTGTTAAACCGAACGCTTCTTAAGTCATTTCTGGTTGAACATGGTTTCTTATATAATATCTATTAATTACTATATAATCTAATTAATTTATAACTGTAATATAATAAATATTATAGTAATATAAACTAATTAATTTTTATATAATCTAATCTCTATATAATCTAATATTTCTATATAATCTATTAATATATATTAATTTCTTATATCATATCTTCTTAAAAATCTTCATAATCCTCCAAAATACCGGAAATGACTTAAAAAGCGTTTGATTTTACAAATAATCAGAAAGCGTTAAAGTCCCAATCGTCGATCAGCGGTGGAGACGGAAATTATGCCCAAGACCCACCAGGAGTTAAAAGCCGCGCTTTTAGAAAAATAGGCTTTGTTGCCACAAACATTTATTGACACCCTCATAAACAGTATGAGAGCTCGTTCTGAGTCTTGTATAGGAGTGCACGGTGGTAACACTCCATATTAGACAGACTTTTCCCGAGATAAATGCTATATCTCTGATTCACAATTTAACATTTTTTGATATACCCTGTTTCTTAATTCACAATTAAAATCTTTTCCATATTGTTATGTTGCTATATTCTTTCTCCCATTGTAATATACCTCTGTGCCAAATTTCGTGGCAACACAGGGAATAGTTCACCAGTTTTCACAGATTTTATGTTTGTGACCTTAATTTTGGACATGAGTGTAGTTCTGTCACTGGGGTAGAGAGCAAGAAATAGAGCATAATTTTTTTTTTATAAAGAGTTTTAAAGATTTTAAGCTTTATATGCTGAGGGAGAAGAACAAATTTTGGATGGAAAGGGAGATTGTAATGTAGAGGATTGATTTTTTTACTAATTGTTATGTTACTAGTGAGCAGAAAGCAGTACAGAATGATTTAAGATTCTCAAGTTTTCAAACTTTTTATGTTAGAGAGGGCATAGAAGGGAAACAGACATTTCATGTGAGAGGAAGGATTTCATTAACATCATATAAAAACATAAGTGGAAATCTGTCAAAAATATCAAAAGATTGAAAATTGCCTCTCTTGGATTTTTAAAATCAATTTTTTATGCATAAAGATTTTTTTGTATGTGAGGGGGTTATATTTGGAAATGGTAAAGAAAATCAAAATTGCTTAAAAGTGGGAGGGGCTTGCATTCGAGATTTTATGGATTTCTTTTTTTTTGGAGGGGGGCTTATATTCAGGAATGGAAAAGAAAACCAAAATTGCTTAAAAGTGGGAGGGGGGCTTACATTCGAGGGGGGGGGCTTACTTTCGGGATTTTACGGTAATAAAATTCTTCTTAATAAATACATTATTTTGTTTACGTTCTTCCTTATAATTTAAAAAGACATTCCAATATTTAAATGTAAAATATTGAGTTTCTTTAAAAGTTATAAGAAATTTACAGTTCTAATTTTTTCTTTATTTTACATTAATCCTATATAACTAATAGCAAGATTAGTGTATTTCCCAGCTATATATAATTGAAGAATAAATACATAGATAAATACCCACAATGGGCATTTTCTTGCGTATATACCCTAGGTATTTATCCTTAAAAATAAATACCTGGGTATTTTACATTACTGCTTGTGTAATGTCCTAAAAGTATTCTATCACAAATCTTTTGTAATGTCTCAAATTCAATTTCATGAATTGAATATTCCTTATTTATTTTTTACTACTGTTTTAGTCTTCAGTCAAATTTCATATGGTTTGTACATATTGATAGATTTCTTTTTGAATAAGATATTGTTATAATTCCATAATTTTTGAAAATGAGTACAGTTTTTAATATTATGTTAGAAAATTTATTTGTATGTAATTTTCTACAGTGATTTTTATTTCTCGTTTGAAGCTCATTTGCTCTTAAATATGTTTTTAATAAATTATAAAATATGATAGATTACTATAATTGCATTTATTGCAGATGCATGAAGCCATAAATGTAATTAAAGAGAAAATGTTACTTAGATGTCCATGATATCACTCAAAGCAGACAAAAGTATTTAAAGTGTGAAATATGGAACAAAACATTTCTTTACAAAAGCGTCTTGTAGAAGGATCTTCTGACTTGCACCAGCAAAAATCGTTTGTTTGTGAGGTAACCTGTGAGAAACCTTTTGTATGCGAGACATGCAATAAGAAATTTTCTCGTAAGAGTGGTTTAAGCAGACATCTTTTAATTCATACTGGTGAGAAACCTTTTGTTTGTGAGATATGCAACAAAAAATTCTTACGAAAGAGTAATTTATGTGCTCACCTTCGCTCTCATAGTGGTGAGAAACCTTTTGTTTGTGAGATATGCGACAAAAAATTCTTACGAAAGGGTAATTTATATACTCACCTTCGCTGTCATAGTGGTGAGAAACTTTTTGTTTGTGAGATATGCAATAAGAAATTTTCAACTAAAAGTATTCTATGTACTCACCGTCGTATTCATACTGGTAAGAAACCTTTTGTTTGTGAGATATGCAACAAAAAATTCTTACAAAAGAGTAATTTATGTGCTCACCTTCACTGTCATACTGGTGAGAAACTTTTTGTTTGTGAGATATGCAATAAGAAATTTTCAACTAAAAGTAATCTATGTACTCACCGTCGTATTCATACTGGTGAGAAACCGTTTGTTTGTGAGATGTGTAGTATGAAGTTTTCTGACCAGGGTACCTTGAAAAAGCATCTGTTAACCCATACTGGTGAGAAACCTTTTGAATGTGAGATATGCAACAAGAAATTCTCAACAAGGGCTGGATTTAGAATGCATCTGTTGACACACACTGGGTAGAAACCGTTTGCTTGTGAAATATGCAACAAAATTTTTTCTCACAAGTGTGATTTAAACAGACATCTGTTAATTCATTCTGGTGAAAATTCTTTTGTGTGTGAACGATGCAACATGATACTTTCGAGTAAAAAAAGTCTATGTACTCACCTTCGCATTCATACTGGTGACAAACCGTTTGTTTGTGAGACATGCAATAAGAAATTTTCAGAAAAACGTAATCTACATAATCACATTCTCTGTCATACTGGTGATGAACCTTTTATTTGTGAGATATGCAATAAAAAATTTCCTGACGCGAGTGCCATGAAAAAGCATCTCTCAATTCATACAGGTGAGAAACCTTATATTTGTTAGCTATGCAAGCAGAATTTCTGCTAAAAGAGTGATTTAAACAGGCATCTGTTAATTCATAATGATGAAAAACCTTTTTTTAGCGAAACATGAAATAAATTTTCACTAAAGGGTAAGTAAGAATCTACAATCTCATACTTTGAGATTTGCTTTCAACTAATTTTACTACTTTTATAGGGTTGCAATAAGTTATTATTTGCACAGCGTGATTTCTTGTAAAACATTATAAACAGTCACCAGAATAAAATGATAAATTTTCTAGTTTTATACAGCTTTACCATGTAGTGATATGTCAAATATTTTGCATTATATTATTTTCTTTTATTTATGGTCACGTTAAATAAATTGTGTTTATATAAATGTATTAAGTTGTGCAAATATTTTAATTTTAATGCCTGAGGAAGACCACTCGGCTGAGGGCGAACCCAGCCGTTGAGCGTTTAATGTCTTCCCCGGCTAGCTCCCCGGCACGCAGGGATGAAACGTGGCAGTACAGACTTCGCCAATTGGCTGGTCCTGCCGGGAAAAAGCCCCACGCGACAGGCGGCAGGAACTAAAGACAAAAAAAAATTACAATATAGGGTCTGTCGCTGGAACCAGCGTTCCTACGAGACAGGCAGCGACAGACAGGATGATGGAGAAGGTGCGCCTGCACCAGTTGCACAGTCCGCTTGAAAAATGGATGAGCAGTTCAGTGGTATGACTGCACCACTTGTACAGTTCATAACTGACGGCCCTTGAAGAAGTGACAGTGCAGGATTTCCACGCGACAAGGAGCGCCACACATTTGCGCTGAAACCCATGCACTGTAGGAGGGCTGATATAAATACTGAGCGCCAGTGATGATGTTGCTGAGCATAGGAGCGGTCCCAATGAAGAGAAGTTAAAAACATTGAAAACATTAAAATTATACGTGGGAGCTTGTCCCTTACACTAGAAGCTTGAAGACAAGAAAGTTGGGGTTAAGATTAGCATGAACTTAAGAATTATGAATTAAACTAAGAAAGAGAAATTAATAAATAATTTAAGACTACAACAAATGCAAAGATTAAGTGAGATTTGAGAGATTGAGTAGAAAATTATAAATTTCTAGTAGCTTATGGTTTAAGACTGGCCTCGTTATTATGTTTTTGTGCAAATATTGAAAAAAAAAATTGCTGGTGTGATGGATACATTGTTTGTTATTGCATTAGGTAGTAAGTCTGATGAATTTTTAGAAATTAAATGGAGGCTGCTAGAAAGTGTTCAAAATATTTACTTTTCTCATCAGGCTTTTAGAAAAATTAATTGCTCTAAATTTATTGTAATGTTACTACAAGTATGCGCGGTTATGTTTTACTTCTTTTCAGGTTGTGGCGACATTTTTATTCTAGCCATTATACTAATTCTTAAATACATTATGCTATGCAATAATAGCTAGTCTGCAGAATAGTATTCAATTAGTGAAATGAGATATCCACACATCTTAACCTCCCATCAATTAGATGTGGATGGAAAGTTAAGATGTAAGGGAGAATATAGAACATACTCAACTATTTTTAAGTATGTAACCTGCTACATATGACCCATCATGCATTAGAAAGAAGTAGAATTCTTTAGAAAACAACCCTGTAGTTTGTAACTTTGACGTAATTTTATATACTTTGTATTATAATTAATGCTTAATAGAAAAACATTTTTTGTTCACATAGACGGGATATTTCTATGTATGTGTTCATTGTTTCCAAATTCTTTAAATTCTTTGTGTAACTTATATTTTTGGTTATTAAAATTATAAGTCATATTTTTGGACCTTTGTTTCTCATTATTCAAATTAATTATGTTGTTTAACTTGTGAAATGTATTACAGTAGATCTAGTATTTCTCGACTGTCCAATCTTTGAGTAAGCAGAGGCTCATCTCACCTACGATAAGCAGTGAAAAGTGCCATTATTTCCATGATTAGAATCATGCCATATTATCTTACTACTATAAACACACGTCTAAACGATAAACTTACGTTTCATAGCGCTAGTCATAAGCCCTTACAATTTCGGGACACAGGTAAAATTAAATGTTAGAGAAAACATAAATCGTAGTAGAAGTAGGCACTAATTTTTCTGAAGTGGACTTGTCAAAAACTTTTTCAGGGATTAAGAGTCTACACTATAGTATAGTTACGGGAAGAAACGCTCAAGCTAACGTTAAGTTTGTGGGAAGGTGATTTTCAAATTTCTCGCTCTCATTTTAATATTTTTAAATGATTTTTTTTTGCATAGGATAGCTGAGGTCGATCTCTAACATTGTTAGTTTTTCAATTTTTGTTGCCATTTTTTATAAGCAGGCATTTTTAATTTTGGAACCGGTTCTGAATATGAATACCCTTATATAAAAAAAACTGGAACCAAAATCGAAAAAGTAAAAACTAACAACGTTAGAGATCGACCTCAGCTATCCTATGCAAAAAAAAAAAAAAAATTAAAAATATTAAAATGCGAGTGAGAAATTTGAAAATAAGTTTCCCATAGACTTAAAATTAGCTTATGCATTTCTTCACATGACTAGTGTAGGCGCTTAAAGCCAAAATCGTTAATGTCACTCTGTCATCAGAAAGTAGCAAACATCACTGTTTTTTTTTTCAAAATTTTTTTTAATAATGCTTGTAACAGAAATCATTAAAAAAACGCCAGTCTGAAAGCCCTGTAGTATTTCATTATATTCAAAGCTTCCAAACACCTACGTATGATACTAGTTTCGAAGTAGGAAAAAATTATTTTTATCTCTTTTACAATCATATAATGCATCTAAATTGGGGTGAGGGAACTCCTCTTTTTATGGGCACTTTAGATGTTAATAACAACTTACTACAAGTTACTTGGAAAGAAGCATCGAGTCAACAATCGAAAGTCGTTTCATTAACATTTTGATTTCGGGTACCATAATCTAAACTTTTTGCTTCATTACAGGAAGATTAAGATGTCTGCTTACCACTTATGAGTACAGATGATGAAAACGGTGAGCTGGTAATTAGCCCATCTGTTTCTCGTTTACTCCAAATCTGGTCTCACCTGGAGAGATTTTTTTACCAAAGTAATCTAGTGAAAACATATGCTGCTTGAAACGAGAATAATATTTTGAAAATGTTACTAAATTCAGGTAGTAGAATACAATATTTGAGCAGTATGATTGAATGATTTCAGGCTTGAAATTCAATTTTTCCAGGAAGGGAGTCTTCCTCCCAACATTTATAAATGGAGGGGAGATGAACTGTTTGGGAGTGAGGAAAAATATTTTAAAACCCCAGTATTATTTTATGCGCTAATTAAAGAATTACCTTAATATGGGCATCACAAAATACCATTGAAAAAATTTAAATCGGCAACTCAAAATATTTATGCAAAATTATATTTTTATTTAAAAAAGAAAGAAACTCAACTTTATATGGTTGTTAAATGAATTTCTGAATTTAGAGTTTATTCTGTTTTGGGTATTGAAGCTTATTTTACAAGGTATGCTTGTGACAGGCAGCACAAGAGCAACTTTTATAACTTTGGAAATACTGGAATTTTGTAGTTCTGCTCTCTTAAAAGTTTTTCGGAAAACTTTCCAAAACCTGATTTGCTGTCATTTTTAACTACTTACGTGAAAAATGCATATTTGGGGTGGTGAAATTATCAATATCCATTTCTTAACGGAATTGTTTTAACTACAATATGTACAAAATAAACCTAAAACTGAAATCCCTGTTTTTTTTTTTTTAAACAAGGTTCTATGCACTGAAATTTTAAATCCATGTCCAAAGTTTGAAAGGAAAACCATTGATTCATATGTTCTATTACGTGAGAAATGTAGGTTGACTTTAAAATGTCAATCCTAATTTCTGTGAATTGCAAGGATCACTTAGTTTGTTGTTTCTAAATATGTTTCCTAAGAGTTCAGAAATTTTTTTTTACCGTAAGATTTTTGCAATTCTAATATGATTTTTCTTTAGTGCTGACTAAACCAATTTGGCAATGTGCAACGCTCGGTGGCCCTTAAGACCTTTTGGTTCTTTCCTTTTTCGATCGCGGGAATAAAAATAACAAAATACGTCCAACGATCGCAAAAAAATATCGTGAAATTCATCGATCATTTGCAGGAAACAAATCATGAATTTTGTCAATCAGAGGAAAAAAATTGCAAAATTTGCCTTTCGGTTGCTTAAAAAATCTGCGAAGTTCGCCAATAGGTTGTATGAAAATATCACCAAATTTGTCAACCTATCGTGAAAAAATATCGCAAAATTCGTTTAACAGTCATGGGAAAATATCACGAAATTCGTCAACAGATCGCGGAAAAATTACGCGAAATTCATTTGTCGGTTATGGAGAAAAATTGCCACATATTTCAGTCGAACGCGAGGGGAGAAAATCAAATTTCGACATTCTTTTGTGGGGAAAAATCGCAAGATTTGTCATTCGATCGTGGGAAAATATCGCGAAATTCATCAAATGGTTATGGAAAAATATCGTGGAATTCGTCAAACGATCCCAGGAAAAGATCGCAAAATTCAGTAGTCAGTTGCGGAGAAAAATTGCTATTTTTTTCAGTCGGATGCGAGAAAAAAATCGTGAATATCTTCAATCTCTTTCTAGAAGAAACACTGAAATTAGAAAAATCAGTCGTGAAATAAATCGTGAAATTTGTAAATAGGTTGCGGAAAAAAAATTCGACCAATGTTCGTTGGAAAAAATCATGAACTTTGTGGATCTGTCACGGGGAAAACCCCCACAAAGTTCGCCAATTTGTCACTGTGAAAAATTGCAAGAGGTTTCAGTCATACACGGAGAAAATATCATAAATTTCGTCATTCTGTCGAGGAAAAAAATCGCAAAATTTTTCATTCGGTCGCACGAACCTCCTTCCTTCGTCCCTCGCCGCTAAGTTCGCGAATTGGACGTGGGAAAATATCGTGAATATCGTCAAACGTCACTGAAAAATATCGTGAAATTCGTCAAACGATCGCGGGTTAATATCGCAAAATTATTCAGCTAAACGCAGGAAAAAATCATGATTTTCGTCAATCTGTCGCAAGAACAAACAAAAAAATTCGCGAATCACTCACGGAAAATATTGCGAAATTTGTCATTTGATTGTGGGGAATAAATTCAAATTTCATTGATCTGTCGCGGGAAAATATTGCGATATTCGTCAGTTGGTCGCGGGACTCGATCGTTGTTTCAAAAAGCAAAATTCTCTGGAAAATGGTGAATTTTTGGGGGTGGGAGACTCCTGCCTACGATATTTTTTGCGTGGTATTTCAAGATTTTGGGCGCGAATCCCGCCATCCCACCCTAAAATTAGAGCGCTGGATTTCTTGTAAATTTTTAACATATAATAAATGAAATATTCAAATGTTCAAACAAATCCAACTATATAAACTGAGTGTAACTTAAAAACGTCCCTTTTATAATTGTGAATTTAATTTAAATTGAAGTTTGAACTAGTTTACTCACATCGTATACTATAATCGTTTAATAAAATTACATTTTTCTTAAAATAATTAATAAAATGTTTGTATTTTTCTGTTTATGCATGCGTAATTTTAAAGTAGAAAAAGTGTATTAAGTTTAGAGATCGACCGAAATTTCGGTTTCGGCGCAAAATCGGAGTTTCGCCGAATATTCATTTTAGGCGAAACTGCTGCCAAAATTTCGGCCTGACCGAAATTATCTGTATTTCAAAATTTCGTTCCTTCTTTCGGAAATTTTCAACTTTACTCATTGATATGAGTTGTATCGGCTCAAATAAGACACTGTTTATTGCTGTGAATTCCACTGTTTATCATTATCCGTCATGACTGATTCCTGATGCGAGTGTAAATTATAAAGCATCAAGCAATGAATATATAACTAAACTTAAACGACGTTTATCACGTGGTCTTTAAAAGCTGCAAACTTAACAGTATAGAAAATTTTTACTTTGAAACTCCAGATTCTTTCGAATGCTTTATGAGAAAGGTGTTGTTAAAACATGTGAAGATTTAAGAAATGTCAAGATTGATGCCAAGTAAACACGTTATTTAAACATATGTACCACGAAAATGTTTGTACAAAATTTTAAATAATTAGTAATAATATTCAGCAATATTTAAATATATATCTATATTTAAACGTCTATTAAATTAATAATATGTATAATTATACAATGATTAAAACATATTCAATATTAAATTCATAAAAAACAAACTTTTAAGTACTTTATTTCAACCAATTTAAATGCAAAATATTAACGTACTAAAAATATGAATATTATTAAATATTCATTATTGAATTTTTTTACATTATTTAACTACATTGTTAATTAATTATTGATAAATGCCTATAATTATTGGTTGTTATAAAATAATAAAATATAAAAGTTGAATTATTTATGTTTCATTTTTGTTTGAAACTTATACACACTATATATACGTTTGTTTGTTAGAAATGTGGTTCAATACACGTATAATTAATAAATTAATTAGTAATGCAATTAGTTATTATTAAGTAGTTATTAATTATTTGTTATTAATTATTTGTTATTAATTAATTAATTAATTAAAAACTAATAATTATATGCAGTTATGTATCTATTAATCAGTTTTTTAATTTTTTTACACTTTCGGTTTAGGTTTCGGTTTCGGCCGAAACTGGAAAGATCACAGAAATTTGGTTTCGGTCTTAAAAACCGCTTTCAGTCGATCTCTAATAAGTTTATTGCATTGATTTTTTATTCTTTCAGCAATTCAAGCAAACAGATAAAAAATATACATTTTTATAAACATTGAATGTTTATTTTTTATAAATTATACTACTTAGTTTTTAAGAGTATACCAAAAATTAAAATAAGTAATTTTAGTTTAAATGTAATCAGGGAAATACTTTCATTATTAACTATAAGATTGAAGTTAATGTTCATTGTTAATTAGAGGTGATTAAAAGACGAAATATTCATTCAAGTATGTGCCTAAAATCTAGAAAGTCAAGCAATAATAACGATCAGAAAATGATAGAAATAACCATGACATGTGACATTAGAAAGACCTGTTTACTCCACATGTCCATTGAAAGCCATTCTTCTTGTATACGGAAATTATGTGTAAAGATATTCTAAAATCTTGTTTAAAGAAAAAAAGATCTTTACATTCTTTAAATTTAAATTGTGAAATTAAGTATTGCAAAATTTCTATTCTCGGTTTAGTGTAAGAAAGAAAGCTTTAAAAAGTGTACGCGAGTTTCGTAAAATGTCAGAAATAAATAAAAATTTAAATGGATGGAAAATGTTTTTTTAAAATGAAATCAGATTATTTATTTTTATATGTTGTTTATTTTTATCATTATTATAGCTATTATTATTATAATCATCAATAATATAAATTTTAAAATAATATATTTAACACAATTTATTTATAAAATTTTATAGATTCGTATAACTCAAACAGATGCAAATGATTGCCGATTATTTAAAAAAACTTTTTGACATATAATTTTAAAACTTAAGCCTCAGCAGAGGTGTTAACAGTGCCCAAGGGATGCCAAATGTAATTGACGATTCATTAGCGCTGTCAATTATTCGATAATTGTACAATGTGTATTACACCTTTAGCAGACTCTTAGGTAGATTTATTAAGAAATACTACCTATTACATTCACCCCTATGTTTGAATTTCTGAAAATTTTTTTGCAGATCTACACCGATTATGACACATAGAACCCAAAACCAACCCCAGTTCAAAACTTTATCTATCTACATCTATATCTATATATACGCACATATCACTTTCTTATGGACGCGATAACTTTCATAATTCAGCACAAATTTCTTCCAAACTAATACATAAAATCAAGGGGCAGAAAATCGCGGTCAAATTCGTTAATGGGCAAAATCGGACCAAGGGAGTGGAAATAGGGAGAGTTTCTGTAAAAACAGAAAAAACCCATAACGTCTTAACTATGATACATATCAAATCAGTTTAAAGTTATTATTATTTATATTAAAAGGGACAAAATTTTATATATGACATATTTTTGATATCATTAAATATGGCATCAAGGGGCAAAACAAATAGGGGTTTAAGAAGAAAAAATTCATAACTTCGTCAATTTAAAATATATCAAATCCCCTTCAATTTATTATAAGTCCTTTTACTATTACTTACAGCTTTTATATTGACTAGGTTTTCATACGACCAACTCTTACAGTAAAAAATAAAATGTTAAATGGGAGGGGTTGTAGAAAAAAAATTACATCACCGTTAATCCGCCACTAAGGTGATGAAAAAGTATCAATGGCGTGATAAAATTTTTTGACAACACTTAAATATAATCTATCTTATAAAATGTGAAGTTTAACATGGAGGGAGAAATTATGAATCAAGCTGAGTAAAAATTCAAACTAGGACAAGCTGTTTCTCGTTCAATCTTTGAAATTTTTTTACAAACCGTAATCGGGATTTTCGGTCTCTGTTTCCCTAATGCGAACTCATTTTCCCTAAAACTTTCTTTGGTTTGAAAGCAGGTAGGACAGCTACTGTGTAAGTGAGCTTTTAACGACTTCTCTATTTTCGCTTTTGGGGGTGAAAAACTTTGGTATAACGCCAATCCCAAGCCCGTAGTTTCAAAGATTTTTTTGGGAGGGGGGGATTACCGTTATTGCCTCCAACTGTAAACAAAATGTTAGTCGAAATCCATCGAGACATTCAAAAATTGATTAAAACATCTCGGAATCGCCTGACACTACTGTCAATTGAATGAAATGTATTAATGGTTAACGGTGCACTCAGTAATCGGAAAAACTTTTTTCTAATGTAGGGAACTGCAACTACTTTAGCGAAAATGTAGTTAGCTACTAGTTTTAAAAAGTAACGACCAAAAACTACTTTTCAAAAGTAGCCACTAATTCGCTACTTTCAGATTTTGTCAAAAGATTCACTCTACACCCGAAATTGAGGACACGGATTAATTAATGCAGTGTTTCTTTGTATGACAAGCTACGACTGCCGAAGGCAGTCGTACTTCACCGCAGAGTCCAGATTCTCGTGAATACATACGAGGTCGCTACCAGAGAGGGCCGGTATACCCGGTGACCTCTACAGGTGGCGTTCTTCGGCCGGGGGGATAGACGAGGGCGACCTACTGCGCCTCTCAACTCTTTCCCAAAACAAATGACGACAGAGGTCGTTACGACATGCGGTGGAGACTAAATTTAAAGGACACCACCACACAACACTTGAGCAGACGTAGAGACGATCCGACAGTTTCGTAGCCAGGACCTCATAAGAGGAACCGAGTCCTAGCCCAATCCTATACGCCACTACGACCCATTACTGTAACCACATCTTCCTATTATCGAGTTCTAAGTGTCCCTTGGTATAAAAAAAACTAGGCTGCGCCACCCGGCGCATCTACGACCACCGAACCCAAGTTCTGAGGGACTTATAACGCTCACGACCGGATTTGTCTCTCCGTATGCGTTTCGGACGGTTGGGGACCGCCACCTGCGGACACCCCGAACCTTATTACCCAGGTGAGTGACGATATAGATCGCTACGACACACGGAGGATCTCAAAATCAGAGGAGACCTCCACGAAGACACCAGATTTATCGCAGAGAAACCTCCGAAAGATTCGTCGCCAGAACCCCATAAGAGGAACAAGTCCCTAGGTCATATGCCGAGTTCTCCCGATGACTCTTGCTTTCCGACGGCGTCCGAAAGTGTCTCTTGGTATACCGCATCTATCGTGATACCATCAAACACGTGGGATATAACCGAAGACAATAAACAACTAATAAATGCAAGATACTAAAAAAATGTTTTATGTTTGTCTTGAAAATATTATACACATATTAAAATTTCCCCACTTAAATTAAGAAATGTATATGTAATATCATCAACATTTAAATATAGTAACATAAAAAATACGATTAAACTACAGATCATTTTTCGGGAGGCACAAAAACAGAGTGATATAACAAAAAGGCTACTCTTTGTATATAGCATATTTATGCACAACCAAACACTACACAAATTTTATTTTCTATTCTTACACTAATTTTTGCATTGGGACATAAAATTACCGTTGACTGATGTATTTACCAATATATTTGTTTACATTCAATCTGCAATACACTATTAATGTGTCAATTGTATGGAGTTCTGATGAGAGTTAATATTCAGTTGTCTAATTTTACAACATAGGAAACTAAAGAAAAAACTTTAAATGCAAAAAATAAATAAATCTGTAAATCAAAGCAATTCTAAATGAAGAAACCCAGCATTAAAACATGAAGACCTAATAACGCGTAAAAAAAAGGTCAACTAGAAAATTTAATTTATTGGTGGATTAGCAGTTAGAGGAAAAATCTGCGACTTCGTACGATGTATTACTGTACACTGCAGCTAAGATTCAAATATTGTTGTGCAGAACACATTTTGCTCAAAAAAAGTAATTTACGATCACGTGATATGGCACATCCCCCCCCCCCTCTAAAGTAGTTTCAGTGATCTCTACTCTATTTTGTATCGCACTCTTACATTGCATTGTTCTTAAAAAATAGTACTACTATAGTTTCGATGCTGGTAGCGTGCTATTTCCGACTCCTGGGTGCACTGCTAACATTCCTGTTACATTCTCTTCTTACTATACATAT
Source organism: Maratus michaelseni (assembly GCA_963931845.1). Taxonomy (NCBI): domain Eukaryota; kingdom Metazoa; phylum Arthropoda; class Arachnida; order Araneae; family Salticidae; genus Maratus; species Maratus michaelseni. The sequence goes on along the minus strand of OZ007588.1, from coordinate 28,189,273 downwards.
AGCTGCCAACATTCCAGTTTGTCTTTTTTTTAAACTATAAATTTAAAAACTAAAATGAATTTCGTAAAACATAGAACAAACGTACATTCTATTACATTGTTTTTCTGGTTCAGAGTATGTTTATTTGACTGGAAAAATCGGAAGGTAGGCAGAGCTATATATAATACATATTGAATAAATGTTTATCTTTATACTGGGAAGATGACCGGGGGCCCAGCATTACGAGATGTTCTTTGACACGACGGGGGCAGGAAAACGGACGAATCGTCACCTCAACGTGATGCGCCGGTGGTAGAGGGGGCGTTCAAAAAAGCCGGAGGTGCCGCAAAGGTTCGGTGGCTTGGACCACCAAATCAAGCCCTCTCCCCATAAGCGCAGGTTTTCTGCGGCGTGGGAACTCGACCAATGCTAGTTGCCTCCCCCTTAGTTGGTGGAAGGACGCCCCATAGGCTAAGACGCTGGACAACAGACTAGTGAACGGCGATAGCCAATGACGGAAGCGAGATCGGACTCTAAATAGCAAGGTGCGTGGTGACTCTGTAATGACGTTTAGTTAGTGCGTGAGACGGCGTGAAGCAACCCTCGGTACTAGCAGGCGGCAAAGAGCAGTTAAATGTGTTTATTTTACATGTCATGTGTTTCCGAATGGCCCTCGATCGAGTCGACCGCACTCGTCGTTCTGCCGGCGGGAGTAGTCGGAGGGAAAGCCCTCGGGAGTCACGCGGAGACAACCTATGCCAGGACGTGTGTATCCGTTCAGGGATACTTTTCTTCGTCATCTCGGACTGGCGAGAGGCTCCTCCTCCTCGCCGCAGCCGATGAGGCCAGTCGTTACCTTCGTAGGCTTTCGATGATCGGAAGCTGCGACAAAGTAAGAGTCGTTCGGGAAGCACGGCATACGGTCTAGGAATCGGTTTCCTCTTTTGGTCTCCGACTCCGACTCCAGCGTCTCCTCAAGTGTAGAATGGTGGTGACCTAAGAAGGTAGGCACCTCCGCTCACCGCAGTGACCGACGTCATCAATTACTTAGGGGAATGGGAGCTGTCAGCAGGTGGCTTCGGTCCCACGTGCGTAGCGCATACAGGAGTATTCCTGGTCGTGCCAGTGAAAAGTTCCTCAGAACTTGGGTACGGTGGTTGACGTACCTGACGGGCGGCGCAGCTCAGGTTTACCTCCTTACTTGTCGGGACAAACAACAAATCAAAAAGCGAGCAAAAATGCAAATTCTAAAATTATCCAACATTTAAAAAATAATTTTATAAAGTGTAATTTTAAGAGGAAAGTTACAATCAGCTGATGACCTTCTCATCCGCCAATCACAGCTGCTCGGTTGACCTTCAACATCACCCACAATCCTCTCAGCTGGCCCTTAACGGTGTTTGACTTCCAACGTTTGATATATGACGTCATTTGAAACTACCGAACTTTTAACTTTTATACCGGGCCGGGCCGGGCCTGGAAATTACGGCCCGTGCAGATCTCTGGTAGGCAACTCCGCTCATTGCAAAGACTTACGTCGTCAACTACTTGGGAGATGACAGCAGGTGGAGCTCCGAAACCGTAGCGCTTACAGGATCATTCCTAGTCGAGCGCATTAAAGTGCTCAGAACCGCAGAACTTGGGTACGGCGGTTTGCGTGGCTGACGGGCGCCGTCAGGCTCCTGGGTCAGGATCAACAACAAAGCAAATAGCAAGCAAAAGTGCAAATTCTAAAATCATACAACATTTAAAAAATAATTCTATAAAGTGTAATTTTAAGAGGAAAGTTGCAATCAGCTGATGACATTTTAATCCGCCAATCATAACTGCCCGGTTGACCTCCAACATCGTCCATAATCCTCCCAGCTGGATTTTAGCGGTTGTTTTACCTCCAGCGTTTGATATATGACGTCATTTGAAACTATCCTATATAGAAATATATGAATCGGTAAAAAAGTATAAAATTTTATTTTCGTTTATCCATCCTACCGTCTAAGTTTTTCTAAAATCATGAAACTCTGTCAGCAGCAATCAATATTTCAGCTGCAGCTTGCTTCCTTTGGTAGTTCGTATTTAATTTCTATATTTTTATCAACTTAGTATCGATACGTTAACTTTAGACCAAGTCGCAACATACACAGAACGTTAATAAATTTTATGAAGCGAAAAATTCCTGATTAATATTCACTATTAACAATAAAATTGCATGAAATTTCATGACTGACTCCATGACTGTTTGATGAAATTCGCGATTTTTTTCCGCGACGAACGACAATTTTTATCTCGCTATAACCTGGCGAATTTCGTGAATATCTTCCCGCGACAACCTGATTAATTTTTTTTCCCGACAGAATTCACAATTTTTTTTTTTTTGCCACCTACTGGCAAATTTCGTGACTTTTTTCCCATGATCAATCGGTGAGTTTCACGATATTTTCCCACGATAGACTAACGATTTACGAAAGCTTGGATTGCGGTGCTTCGCTTAAGATCGATTTAGAACTTAAATTCTGTCTTACGGTAGTAAAATTGAATCGCAAATTTAATATTGTGCAATCAATGTCCGGCTGTTTTACAATAACCTGAAAGTTGTTTTAAGATTAAGTGCAGGTGGAGGCACGCAGAACCCCGCCTGAAAATACTGAATCCCGACCTAACTATGGCCTGAAAACTACGGCAAAAAAATAGATGAATGATATGAAAGTACTTCGTGGAAAGCATAAAAAACCATTCCGGAATATAAAAGGATTTAAGAAAGTGAATAAACATATTTTAGGTATTAAAATAAGGAAACTTTAAGTATATTTGCTTTGCAATAAAGCGGTAGATTTTATTTCTTTATTGTAATAAATGATGTGAAAAATAAGAAATAAAGTAAACAAATAAGGGAACCAGAAACAGAAGAGTAATAAAGGTAAATTATGTAAGGTGATAAGAAACAGAAAATGGGACATAGGGTTTCTACTAGTCTACAGCGATTACTGTAGTTTCGCTACTTGGGAACACTGGTCCAGTGGTTAGGACATATTTTAAGTACTTCTACAGCCAACACTTGCCTGTTCATTACGCCTTGCGCACAGTCTGGGTGGGTGAGGGGGCTGTCGCTGTGCAAAGTTTTCAAGGATTTTTTTCCTCACGTTAGATTGATTATTTGGGTCACTTTTGATGATATTATAAGTTGTAATCTCAACAAATTGATGTAACAAAGAATATTTAATAAGCAGGTGCAAGCGAATGTGCTGAAAGTTAAGTATACTTGTCATACAAATAAATAAAGTTACTTTTAAGCTTAAAAGGTAGTAAAACTGAAAGTATGTATTTAAAAGACAACCAAGCCAAAAAAAAAATGTAAACTTTATTAACAATTTAAACATAACATAAAAGTAAAACATTAAAAATCAAAAACCGGGATTTCGTATTGAACATGCACAATGAGCATTCCCCTGAGCGTCGTCATAAGCAGGCATGTCAAACACACGTGGCTCACGGGCCACATTTGGCCCTTCGACAACTATCTAAGGCCTGCCAACCCTTTGGCATTTTCCCAATGTTTGATTCAGTTCATGTTTGATGCAGAAAATCCATTTTGCGCTTACACTAACCGTGGGTGCAATGTTGTGGAAAAATTCCACAATCTGGAAACATTGCCGTGGCGTTAGATATGGTCAAACTGCAGAAATTATAGTACGCATATATGTATATTGTGAGATCTAACTTATTTTAAAATTACAGCGTCAAGAGCATGTGGATACAAAAATAACCAATTGGAATGCTGCACACAGAACAGATATTTAATCTGAAAATTTATAAACTTTTATAGTATTTTTGTTATATTTAATTTGTTTGGTGTTTTATATTGAAAACTATTCTTTAATTTACTGCTCCCTACGAGTTACGTCATATTACAAAATAATGTACTGTATTTATTAAGTAGGAACTAAAAATGTATCGAAAAACTGTGAAAACACAGCGCTAATTAACGTAAATTAAAAATTTTAAAAATAAATACATAACTGTTAAATAAGTAGCTTTTAAAGTGACATGAATTCTCTGAAAAAAAAAGTTGAATTGCACACAAGTCAAAATCATGCACTGCGAAGCAGAAGAAATATACAGAGTAGTTACAGAAATTTGAAAATAATACAAGTTGAACTTATATAAGTGTCTTTACTAGGTACATAATATAGATCGAAATTTTAATAATAAAATGATATCTAATGAATCAAATAAATTTCAATATTTGTTGCTTATTACATTATAATGCCTAAAAAACACGAATGCACAAAATTCCATTCAGTTGTCAGTTTTTAATCACAAACATGGTGTATACTTAAAAATAAACGAGGAGGTTTTGAATTTTTCTCTTATGCTCAATATAATTACCATACGTGATACTTTTGACTCAATTATGAAAAATTTGACTGAATAAAGTTTGTCATTTCAAAAGTAAGTTTATATTTCAAATAATGGTGCTCCTGTAACAATTGGTTTTATAAAGAAGTGCAATTTTTAAATTAACAGAAAAATGTAAGATTTAGAATAATACATTTAATAACAAGTTTTTTAATGAATCATTTTGATTGAGATTTAAATTTTGAACAGCCAGTACCATTCACTCTGATTGGCTGTTAAGGTTGCCTTTAACATATGCGCATGCGCACATTCTATGCTTGTTTAGGTATCGGACACGGTGATGTTCAGTGAGTTATCTTAGATGAGTTTTGAGTGAAGAAATGTAGAAAATAAACAAATAAGCCATGTATGTTTAGACTACATTTTCACTACATTTCTAGTTTGAATAGAAGTTGATTATATTACTTGATGTTTCTCTGAAAAATGTTCGATACTAGAAAATGCAGGATTTCTAGTGCGTCCATTGTACATCTTTCTTGAATAATTTCTTATTCTTTCTTCGTAACATACTATGCATCTCTTTTGTGGACGTCTTTTGCTCTGTGTCGGTGGAATTGGAACTAAACAATGTTGAGGTGTTTCAATATTTTGCACGATCTTCTTTGTACAAAGTTTTAGTGTTGCGTATTGAATAGAATTAGTTTCCAAAAGCTCATCGCAGCACTGTAGAGTGAAGTCCAAAAAAGAAATACTGCTTCTTGTGTTCGTGTATACAACTTCAGCATTCAGTAACATTCTGTGAATAAGGTGTAATCCTATTTTCTAAAACCAAGCTCTTGTCTTTCTGCAGCAATCATACAGTTCTAATTCCTAATCACACACATCAGCTGCTCCCATTAGGTGATTATAATATTCTATATGAGCTGGTTTTTTTAAGTGCGTTTGAGATCCACCAGGAATATATCTGCTCTTTTCCACAAGTCCTGCATTATATTTTGTGCTGAGTGCACAAACAGACTTTTTATCTGCATACTTTACAAAAATCAGTTCCCATTGTTACATAAATGCAGATTGGTTCTTTTGTAATGGTGTATCCGTCAAATTTTTTGGAACCCTTCAGTTTTGACGTATGGTTCCAGTTACCAAAGTTTCGTGATTCAAGAGAAATTCACTTAGTCTCACAGACATATACCAATTATCAAGTTTGATATGTTGGCCCTGGTGCAACAAATTTCAGGATTAAAAAAAATCACGATTCTTTCCGAAACTGAAAGTTTTCAGAATCTGGGTATTCGGGAATATATCTATCTTTACTAATAACCACACAAAAATTCCAAGTGTAACCTCTTGCACTGGAGTGACTTGGACACAAACAAAACAGTGTTAATCCAACTCCAGATCGCTTAGCTTTGATATAAACACAGTAGACCGGGAGGCGGCAGCACAAACAATCACCTCATCGAGTTCACGGCTGAAATTCTAGAATTAGTTAAAACTCGATTCGCATATTAAAATGCAATCGGTCTGCCAAGTCATATCTTGGTGGAAAACACGTGAAAACCCGATTTTAGCGGCTGACTCGTAGGTTTACCATTGTGTTTTCCTGCACCCAAAAGTATGATAAAATGGAGAACTGAGTGCAGGAAAACACAATGGTAAATCTACGAGTCTACCGCTAAAATCGGGTTTTCCACCAAGATATGACTTGGCAGACCGATTGCATTTTAATATGCGAATCGAGTTTTAACTAATTCTAGAATTTCAGCCGTGAACTCGATGAGGTGATTGTTTGTGCTGCCGCCTCCCGGTGTACAATACATAAGCCGACATTTCCACAAAACAAGCGCCTCATCAATTGCAAAATTCTCTCAAGGATCAAGTATGTTCATGAACGTTTCTCTCAACATTGACATGAATGGCTCCAGCCGAGTAAGGGGGCGGCCCTTGACGACTGCTTCAGGAGGAGAAAACGAAACAATTTCAAAATAGACCTATACCTATTTTTACTCATTACCTCTTTTCAAAACACTGGAGACCCTGATGCTATAAGGGTCCCAGACCAATATCTGTAAATATCAGGAAGATGATTCACACCCTCAAAATTGTTAGTGAAAGAAAAATATAAAATTCTTGTGGTTCAACTGGTTTTCACTTCAAGCCACATACTTTTCCTTTTTTCAGATCTTCAAAATGTAAAACAGTACGTTTTTTTATACAATTACATAAATAAGTAACTACTTGCGGCATAATAAAATTGGCGAATGTTTTATATTTGAAAACATTCTCAAGGTGATAAAGTTTCACATTCTACAGCTGGATGTAATAAATCAAAATCCCCCTTTAGTTGTGACAAAGGTTTCGTTTGAACGCCTGAAAAAGGATCGGAGATAAAGTTCCATACATTTTAACCCAATGACTCACCTTCCTCTTCTTCTCCCCAATTTACATCGCTTGATTCAAAGCTATCATCACTATCGTCTAAGTAGTAGGAAAAGGAGAGTTCTGGCTCAGCCGGAGAATTTGAGGATCCGCTCCTCCGACCGCTCCTCCGGCTCCTCCGAACGCGCCACTCCTTCGGCTCCTCCGACCGCACCGATCCTCCGGCTGCACCGTCCCTCAGGCTGCAACGATCCTCCGGCTGAAACGATCCTCCGGCGGGGAAAAATAATTTTCTACTGTAACAGGAGGGGTGAAAATAAGAACTCTAAGAAAAGGTTAAATGGACAAGATTATCATACTATAAGATGAATATTGATTTTATATACTAATTTTGAATGACAAACACCTTAATGTGTATCACTAATTAAGCAAAACAATGAAAAATACCAACTTTAACAAAAAAAGCGGATTCCTTAAGAATTTTTCAAGTATAAGATGACGATATCAACTTATATGAAGAAATTTAAACTTACATTTTAGTTTTTGAACAATGGACACCTTAATGAGAATAATAATTAAGCAAAATAAAATAACAATTTCAACGAAAATGCTGATTTCTTATGAATTTTTCAACTATAACATGAGAATATCAAACTATAAGATGGATTTTAAACTTATATTATAGTTTCTGAACAATGGACACCTTAATGAGTTTAATAATTAAGCAAAAGAAAATATTACTTTTAACGAAAATGATGACTTCCTATGAATTTTTCAACTATAAGATGTGGATATCAAATCATAAGCCATAGAATAAACATATATAATTATTTTAAATGACGAACATTTTAATGAGTATTACTAATTAGACAAAACAATTGGAAAATATCAATTGTAAGGTATAAAGCTGATTTTTTAAGAATTTTTCAAGTATAAGATGAGAATATCAACTTATAAGAGGAAATTACACTTATATTTTTTAGTTTTTCAACCGTAATACACAGAAAATATTCAAAATTTGAATGAATTTTATACCTAATCAATTGATTTTCCGCACAACAATAGGAGTTTTAACAACCATTATCTAATTTTACTGTGTATATTTGATTTAATTCTGTTTAGACGTACGTAATATAATCTTTTTATATCATTTAGACTTGAAATAAGAACCATATTTAAATAAAAACCAGTTGTTTATTAATTCTTAATACGCAAACTTTTTTTTTCTTTCCTAAAATGTAGCATTTCTGAGGAGGGATAACAATTCCACCCCATATTCTAAGGAAAAGGGGAGCATAACAATGACCGTCTAGGTCACAACTTTTACTATAATATAAATATTATTCGCTATCAATGTTTACAAAAAATCCATGTTGGGAGATAGATATGAGTTATATTTTAATAAAGTTTACCCTCCTCCATCTTCTACACGATGCTAACAATTATACAAAACAAAAGAAATACCGATTTTTAACGAAAAAGGGTGAATTTTAATGAATTTTACACAAGTTTTCGGTATTATTGTACACTAACAGGTATGATTTTATTTCTTAGGTGATTACAATACAGAGAAAAGTATTCACCTTTAGATTACTTTTCGTGAAATATTTAACAGTAATTATATAAACTCCTGTTTACATCACTAATTTACATTTGAAAATAAGGATTTATAGGATAAAATAAATAATCTTAACTTATACTTAGTAAATTTTACGCAATTCCAATGATTTTATACCGTGTTTTTCACGAGTTTTATATTAATTAGTAATTTTATATTAATTAACTTTGAATATTTTCTATGATATGGTTAATCCATTTTTATCACAGAAATACCAGTACCTAAAATTTCACTTAAACTCATATTCTAAGTATTAATATTCACTTATAACTTTACTTTTAGTTATACTTTTACTTGAAACCATATGAACTTGTAGAACCTTGCTTACGCATATGGAGTTTAGTACACACTGTTATCTAAATGAATATGAATACCTTATTGTTTTAAATTTTCCAATTTTAACAGAATATGCACGAATATAAACTTTAAGTTTATCTAAACATTTTATTTCAAATACCCTAGTTTATGAAAACGATACATATTACCAAATATTAGACATTTTAACATAAACTTAGATACTGATCACATTACCTATTTTAGCATAACTTATTAACATGCAATAGCATTTTATCCATTCCTTTCAGAAATATACAAATAAATATATGGATTTAACGAGTAAATATCCAATTTTAGCTTGCATTTAGTGATTTTTTACACCATTCCAATGATTTCGAGCTATTTTATATCACAGAAACGGAAACATATTTGAACATAAACGCCTGTAAAATAATATTTGAACTGTGTTTCCTATTCAAAAATTCAAATCTCAAATTAAAATTTATGTTCTCTCACTTATCAACTATTTATCCCACATAACTTTTACCATAGAAACATCGTAGAAATTCAATATACGTTAAATGAAAATAATAAATTGTAAGTACCTAAAAATATCAAACACAAAATCTATTAATCAAAACTTAAAAAATTAAAAAAAATTAAAAGTTTTTACGAAGTAAAAAAAAAATTTACAAATAAAAAAAAAATTTACAAATGAAAAAAAAAATTACAAATGAAAAAAAAAATTTACAAATGAAAAAAAAAATTAAAAAATTAAAAAAAAAGTTTTTACAAAAAAAAGTTAAAAAAAATATTTTAAAACAAAAAGTTTACATAAAAAAAAATAAATTACAAAGGTTTAATATATTACAAAAAGTACCCATTTTTTACAAAATTTTAAAAAAATTACTAAATTTTTAAAAAATTAGAAGTTTAATTGCTATTATTACCACTATCACTTCTCAGAATTTAGCAGCCTAGACTTTTGTACACTACATATTTTTAATACTATAAAGAAAATTTCAACTGCAATTGTACCAACACTATTATTAATTTCGCATAAACCAAATTTTATACTGTATTTAGCGAATTTCCAATTAACATCTTCCGTGTAGAGTAACTTTTTCCTCTAACATTTGAAATCGTGTATATCTGCTACTTTCATATTTATAATTAATATTTCAGAATTAAGGCCATACTAACCATTTTAATATAAGACCATATTTAAGCAAGATTCCATGATAAAGCTTATTATACTGATTATTTTTATTTAGTACGCGTCACATGATCACTTTAACTGATGATAATATAAAATTTTGAAAAGTGATGCAGAGGTTCTCATTTCCCAAGTCAAATTCTTGCAGATGACTATTCAGATGACTGTATATGTATAGCTCCAGTAAATTTCCTGATTTTAACCCAGTTGGGGAAACAATTTCTCTGTTAACGAATAAAGTAAGTTGTACTATATCATTGTAAAACATCAATAAATGATTATTTATCTATTAAATCTTTTCTAAGTATATAATTATATTTCTTTTATTGTATAGATGTTACACCAAGATGAATCAAAACAGCAGAAACTCTCTTTACCAGAAATGGATACCCCGGATGATTCATCGTCAACACATATAGAGTTAAAGAATAATATACATGTGAGTACTTATATGTGATATATTAGAATACATATATTAAACATAATTAGAGTGAATTTACAATAAAATATTGTACCAGACGTTCTATAAAATGTGATGTTTTTTCGTCTATAGTGTTAGAAGGAATTCTAAATATATGCATTTATTTCTCTTGCAGATGTGTTCCACTTGTAACAAATACTTTTCAAGTAAATGGAATTTAAAAGAACATATACAAATCCATACTAGTGAAAAACCATATACTTGTAATCATCATCAAAAATCATCTACAAGAAAGCGTGAATTATCTTTTACTAGAAAATACAGACCATCAGTTCATATGAAAATACATCCTGTTAAAAAATTGTTTCAGTGTGAAAAGTGTGAGAAAATATTCGTTATTCGTAATAAACTGAATAGACATATGACTGCTATGTTGAACTTGTCGAAGACAGTATCCCAAATCATATTGAAGATGGATATTCAAAAATTAACCAGTAGTTTGAAGAATTTAACAGTCAAAGATCAGATCGGATACTTCGAAAAATTGACTTATAGAACATAAACCAACATAACATTTACCCAAACTACTCATGCAGCATTATGGATTTGACATATGATATCCAAAAAGTGAAATTTGTAAAGAAAAATCCAAAGTGTTGTAAAGAATTTTATTGATATAATTGATAAAATGTATTGAAGAGAAATTCATATAAATGTAGACAATATTCACAATGTATTGTTTAAATACCCATAATAATAAAAAATGTATCTATACACATCTGTGTTTATTTTTATAAAACATATTTCATTGTTAAAATACATTGTAGGATTTTTAACATGAAATTTCTACATGACAGTAAATAACTAATTTTGCTTTACGTAAGACTTGAGATTTATCATAACTTGTTCAACGAAACAACATTTTCCCCAATGAATATCCAGTTTACACACATACATATGAAAATCAACTTTTGATAATACTATACATCAGATTAATGAAAAATATATAAAATTCATTAAAAAAAATGTTTTTACAAATAAAAAATTAAAAAAATTTTACAAATTTAAAAAAAAAAGTTTTTTTACAATTAAAAAAAAAAGTTTTTACATATATAAAAAAAAGTTTCTACAAAGTTTAAAAAAAAAGTTTTTACAAACTAAAAAAAAAGTTATAAAAAAAAAGTTTACAAAACTTAAAAAAAATTTAACAAAAAAAATAATAAATATTTCAAGTTTTTCTAAAAATATTTACATATTAACAAAAATTTACTCAAAAGTCAGAACCAGACCTATGTCTAACATAGCATTTTTCGACTTCAGTTGTTAAAATCATAGTGTTAGCGCTGTGAAAATACAAAATAATACCTTCAAATGGTAATCTATGTTGGATCCAATATATGGTATATTAAGAAACATTTGTGATTTCGGCAAATTAAATATGCATGAGAAAACCATTAATGTATCAGCAACTGATGGGACTCATTTTGCTGATGTATATCAATCTATAAATCTGGAAGTTACCGACAGTAACAGTAACCAAAGACTAACAGATAGAGATGCTTTAAGGGTGTTGACATTACAGACAGATACAAGAAACAATTTATATCAGTCTTAATCAAATAAAAAAGCTTCAGAGTTTCCTTTAGATTTATCTACTGAAGTGTAGATAACTGAAAACATATCCATCGGTTCAGAAGTGACTAATATAACAGCAAAGCATACAGATAATGGGTATCGCGGAATTTTAGTTTATGTTATCACTTCAAGTGATGAATACTGTTACTGTCGGTAACTTCCAGATTTATAGATTGATATAACATCAGCAAAATGAGTCCCATCAGTTGCTGATACATTAATGGTTTTCTCATGCATATTTAATTTGCCGAAATCACAAATGTTTCTTAATATACCATATATTGGATCCAACATAGATTACCATTTGAAGGTATTATTTTGTATTTTCACAGCGCTAACACTATGATTTTAACAACTGAAGTCGAAAAATGCTATGTTAGACATAGGTCTGGTTCTGACTTTTGAGTAAATTTTTGTTAATATGTAAATATTTTTAGAAAAACTTGAAATATTTATTATTTTTTTTTGTTAAATTTTTTTTAAGTTTTGTAAACTTTTTTTTTATAACTTTTTTTTTAGTTTGTAAAAACTTTTTTTTAAAACTTTGTAGAAACTTTTTTTTATATATGTAAAAACTTTTTTTTTAATTGTAAAAAAACTTTTTTTTTAAAATTTGTAAAAATTTTTTAATTTTTTATTTGTAAAAACATTTTTTTAATGAATTTTATATATTTTTCATTAATCTGATGTATAGTATTATCAAAAGTTGATTTTCATATGTATGTGTGTAAACTGGATATTCATTGGGGAAAATGTTGTTTCGTTGAACAAGTTATGATAAATCTCAAGTCTTACGTAAAGCAAAATTAGTTATTTACTGTCATGTAGAAATTTCATGTTAAAAATCCTACAATGTATTTTAACAATGAAATATGTTTTATAAAAATAAACACAGATGTGTATAGATACATTTTTTATTATTATGGGTATTTAAACAATACATTGTGAATATTGTCTACATTTATATGAATTTCTCTTCAATACATTTTATCAATTATATCAATAAAATTCTTTACAACACTTTGGATTTTTCTTTACAAATTTCACTTTTTGGATATCATATGTCAAATCCATAATGCTGCATGAGTAGTTTGGGTAAATGTTATGTTGGTTTATGTTCTATAAGTCAATTTTTCGAAGTATCCGATCTGATCTTTGACTGTTAAATTCTTCAAACTACTGGTTAATTTTTGAATATCCATCTTCAATATGATTTGGGATACTGTCTTCGACAAGTTCAACATAGCAGTCATATGTCTATTCAGTTTATTACGAATAACGAATATTTTCTCACACTTTTCACACTGAAACAATTTTTTAACAGGATGTATTTTCATATGAACTGATGGTCTGTATTTTCTAGTAAAAGATAATTCACGCTTTCTTGTAGATGATTTTTGATGATGATTACAAGTATATGGTTTTTCACTAGTATGGATTTGTATATGTTCTTTTAAATTCCATTTACTTGAAAAGTATTTGTTACAAGTGGAACACATCTGCAAGAGAAATAAATGCATATATTTAGAATTCCTCTAACACTATAGACGAAAAAACATCACATTTTATAGAACGTCTGGTACAATATTTTATTGTAAATTCACTCTAATTATGTTTAATATATGTATTCTAATATATCACATATAAGTACTCACATGTATATTATTCTTTAACTCTATATGTGTTGACGATGAATCATCCGGGGTATCCATTTCTGGTAAAGAGAGTTTCTGCTGTTTTGATTCATCTTGGTGTAACATCTATACAATAAAAGAAATATAATTATATACTTAGAAAAGATTTAATAGATAAATAATCATTTATTGATGTTTTACAATGATATAGTACAACTTACTTTATTCGTTAACAGAGAAATTGTTTCCCCAACTGGGTTAAAATCAGGAAATTTACTGGAGCTATACATATACAGTCATCTGAATAGTCATCTGCAAGAATTTGACTTGGGAAATGAGAACCTCTGCATCACTTTTCAAAATTTTATATTATCATCAGTTAAAGTGATCATGTGACGCGTACTAAATAAAAATAATCAGTATAATAAGCTTTATCATGGAATCTTGCTTAAATATGGTCTTATATTAAAATGGTTAGTATGGCCTTAATTCTGAAATATTAATTATAAATATGAAAGTAGCAGATATACACGATTTCAAATGTTAGAGGAAAAAGTTACTCTACACGGAAGATGTTAATTGGAAATTCGCTAAACACAGTATAAAATTTGGTTTATGCGAACTTAATAATAGTGTTGGTACAATTGCAGTTGAAATTTTCTTTATAGTATTAAAAATATGTAGTGTACAAAAGTCTAGGCTGCTAAATTCTGAGAAGTGATAGTGGTAATAATAGCAATTAAACTTCTAATTTTTTAAAAATTTTGTAAAAAATGGGTACTTTTTGTAATATATTAAACCTTTGTAATTTTTCTTTTTATGTAAACTTTTTTTTTTTAAATATTTTTTTAAACTTTTTTTTGTAAAAACTTTTTTTTAAATTTTTTAATTTTTTTTTCATTTGTAAATTTTTTTTTCATTTGTAATTTTTTTTTTTACATTTGTAAATTTTTTTTTTATTTGTAAATTTTTTTTTCATTTGTAATTTTTTTTTTACTTCGTAAAAACTTTTAATTTTTTTTATTTTTTTAAGTTTTGATTAATAGATTTTGTGTTTGATATTTTTAGGTACTTACAATTTATTATTTTCATTTAACGTATATTGAATTTCTACGATGTTTCTATGGTAAAAGTTATGTGGGATAAATAGTTGATAAGTGAGAGAACATAAATTTTAATTTGAGATTTGAATTTTTGAATAGGAAACCCAGTTCAAATATTATTTTACAGGCGTTTATGTTCAAATATGTTTCCGTTTCTGTGATATAAAATAGCTCGAAATCATTGGAATGGTGTAAAAAATCACTAAATGCAAGCTAAAATTGGATATTTACTCGTTAAATCCATATATTTATTTGTATATTTCTGAAAGGAATGGATAAAATGCTATTGCATATTAATAAGTTATGCTAAAATAGGTAATGTGATCAGTATCTAAGTTTATGTTAAAATGTCTAATATTTGGTAATATGTATCGTTTTCATAAACTAGGGTATTTGAAATAAAATGTTTAGATAAACTTAAAGTTTATATTCGTGCATATTCTGTTAAAATTGGAAAATTTAAAACAATAAGGTATTCATATTCATTTAGATAACAGTGTGTACTAAACTCCATATGCGTAAGCAAGGTTCTACAAGTTCATATGGTTTCAAGTAAAAGTATAACTAAAAGTAAAGTTATAAGTGAATATTAATACTTAGAATATGAGTTTAAGTGAAATTTTAGGTACTGGTATTTCTGTGATAAAAATGGATTAACCATATCATAGAAAATATTCAAAGTTAATTAATATAAAATTACTAATTAATATAAAACTCGTGAAAAACACGGTATAAAATCATTGGAATTGCGTAAAATTTACTAAGTATAAGTTAAGATTATTTATTTTATCCTATAAATCCTTATTTTCAAATGTAAATTAGTGATGTAAACAGGAGTTTATATAATTACTGTTAAATATTTCACGAAAAGTAATCTAAAGGTGAATACTTTTCTCTGTATTGTAATCACCTAAGAAATAAAATCATACCTGTTAGTGTACAATAATACCGAAAACTTGTGTAAAATTCCTTAAAATTCACCCTTTTTCGTTAAAAATCGGTATTTCTTTTGTTTTGTATAATTGTTAGCATCGTGTAGAAGATGGAGGAGGGTAATCTTTATTAAAATATAACTCATATCTATCTCCCAACATGGATTTTTTGTAAACATTGATAGCGAATAATATTTATATTATAGTAAAAGTTGTGACCTAGACGGTCATTGTTATGCTCCCCTTTTCCTTAGAATATGGGGTGGAATTGTTATCCCTCCTCAGAAATGCTACATTTTAGGAAAGAAAAAAAAAGTTTGCGTATTAAGAATTAATAAACAACTGGTTTTTATTTAAATATGGTTCTTATTTCAAGTCTAAATGATATAAAAAGATTATATTACGTACGTCTAAACAGAATTAAATCAAATATACACAGTAAAATTAGATAATGGTTGTTAAAACTCCTATTATTGTGCGGAAAATCAATTGATTAGGTATAAAATTCATTCAAATTTTGAATATTTTCTGTGTATTACGGTTGAAAAACTAAAAAATATAAGTGTAATTTCCTCTTATAAGTTGATATTCTCATCTTATACTTGAAAAATTCTTAAAAAATCAGCTTTATACCTTACAATTGATATTTTCCGATTGTTTCGTCTAATTAGTAATACTCATTAAAATGTTCGTTATTTAAAATAATTATATATGTTTATTCTACGGCTTATGATTTGATATCCACATCTTATAGTTGAAAAATTCATAGGAAGTCATCATTTTCGTTAAAAGTAATATTTTCTTTTCTTAATTATTAAACTCATTAAGGTGTCCATTGTTCAGAAACTATAATATAAGTTTAAAATCCATCTTATAGTTTGATATTCTCATGTTATAGTTGAAAAATTCATAAGAAATCAGCATTTTCGTTGAAATTGTTATTTTATTTTGTTTAATTATTATTCTCATTAAGGTGTCCATTGTTCAAAAACTAAAATGTAAGTTTAAATTTCTTCATATAAGTTGATATCGTCATCTTATACTTGAAAAATTCTTAAGGAATCCGCTTTTTTTGTTAAAGTTGGTATTTTTCATTGTTTTGCTTAATTAGTGATACACATTAAGGTGTTTGTCATTCAAAATTAGTATATAAAATCAATATTCATCTTATAGTATGATAATCTTGTCCATTTAACCTTTTCTTAGAGTTCTTATTTTCACCCCTCCTGTTACAGTAGAAAATTATTTTTCCCCGCCGGAGGATCGTTGCAGCCTGAGGGACGGTGCAGCCGGAGGAGCGGTGCCTCCGGACGGAGGAGCGGATCCTCAAATCCTCCGGCTGAGCCAGAACTCTCCTTTTCCTACTTCTCGTCTATGTCATCATCAAAATAAGGAATATAATCACTGTCCGTGCCTGACATAATTATTCTATAAAATCACTATCTATTAAAATGCAATCGGTCTGCCAAGTCATATCTTGGTGGAAAAAACGTGAAAACCCGATTTTAGCGGTTGACTCGTAGGTTTACCATTGTGTTTTCCTTAACCCAAAAGTATGATAAAATGGAGAACTGAGTGCAGGAAAACACAATGTTAAATCTACGAGTCTACCGCTAAAATCGGGTTTTCCACCAAGATATGACTTGGCAGACCGATTGCATTTTAATATGCGAATCAAGTTTTAACTAATTCTAGAATTTCAGCGTTAAATCTACGAGTCTACCGCTAAAATCGGGTTTTCCACCAAGATATGACTTGGCAGACCGATTGCATTTTAATATGCGAATCAAGTTTTAACTAATTCTAGAATTTCAGCCGTGAACTCGATGACGTGATTGTTTGTGCTGCCGCCTCCCGGTCTACAGTACATAAGCCGACATTTCCACAAAACAAGCGCCTCATCAATTGCAAAATTCTCTCAAGGATCAAGTATGTTCATGAACGTTTCTCTGAACATTGACATGAATGGCTCCAGCCGAGTAAGGGGGCGGCCCTGGACGACTGCTTCAGGAGGAGAAAACGAAACAATTTCAAAATAGACATATACCTATTTTTACTCATTACCTCTTTTCAAAACACTGGAGACCCTGATTTTATAAGGGTTCCAGACCAATATCTGTAAATATCAGGAAGATGATTCACACCCTCAAAATTGTTAGTGAAAGAAAAATATAAAATTCTTGTGGTTCAACTGGTTTTCACTTCAAGCCACATACTTTTCCTTTTTTCAGATCTTCAAAATGTAAAACAGTACGTTTTTTTATACAATTACATAAATAAGTAACTACTTGCGGCATAATAAAATTGGCGAATGTTTTATATTCGAAAACATTCTCAAGGTGATAAAGTTTCCCATTCTACAGCTGGATGTAATAAATCAAAATCCCTCTTTAGTTGTGACAAAGGTTTCGTTTGAACGTCTGAAAAAGGATCGGAGATAAAGTTCCATACATTTTAATCCAATGACTCACTTTCCTCTTCTTCTCCCCAATTTACATCGCTTGATTCAAAGCTATCATCACTATCGTCTATGTCATCATCAAAATTAGGAATATAATCACTGTCCGTGCCTGACATAATTATTCTATAAAATCACTATCTATCAGAGATACAAACAAACACAAAATCGAAAGCGAAACACTACGATTTACGAAAGACCACTGAACAGAATGTCCAACGACTCTCAATGAACGAGTAAGAAAGAAACAAAGCTGCAGGAAAACTAATGCGTTTTTATGGACACGCAATGCCATCTATTGGGTACGAATACAAAACCAATCACAATAGAAAATAGAGACGCAGATAACCAGATGCTTGGAACAGGAGTGTCAAACTGTGGCCTGTCGGATACCACTAAAATTTTACAGTAAACTTTGCCTTATCTAATCATCGAATTTCTCTGATTCAAGAAGTCGACTACTTCTATAAAAAGCTTGTAGTGTCTGGCGATCACAGTTTGACACTACTGGATTATAACATTGCAATCTGGACTTAAAATGAGGAAATATATATGTACAGTGTTGAATTCAGACAGTTTTCTCCGGGAGGGATTTCTGTGGCTCCAGGGGGGACATTATAGAGTTCCGGGGGGGAAATTCCACTTTTTGACCATTGAAAGCATAAAATCTCAAATCTTCCGAGGGGGACATTCCCCCCCGGGCCACCCCCTGGATTCAACGCTGTATATGTACGTCCAGGTATTTCAAATAGAAGAGTTCATGACATAGAAGGAGTTAATATCCATTTACTTTACTCTAATTAACTTTATATTGGATTTAAATATATCAGCTTTAAAGAGCATAGGTATAAACTTTATGAATATTGGCCAGTAAAACAAAGTCTACTTTAGTTTATCTAGAAAAGATAAATTTAAACTCTAAAAGCAGATTGAGAACAACGTAGAGCCTTGTAGATGTTAAGAAAAAGTATTATAACTTAGTTTAAAAGAAGGGGTAAAAACCTTTTATCAAATGAATTACCTCATGGATGTACTATGAGCTATCAATTTAAACTTTCCCATAATATCATCCACAGGAACCAGCTTTCAATAAAAACACAGTTATGATGATATAAAAGCCAAAAACGATGATAAACAGTTCAGCAACCTTATCCATAACGGCATTTATCACAAAGGAAATGGATTCTTTATACGGCTTTCAGGGAGATATAAATAGATTATATTCTATAATAAATAGAGGTATTCTATTACCATGACGGCTTTCCAAAACATCACCGGTCACAAACGAGGAACAAATCGAAGCTAATGAGCTCCGGAATGAACGCTTTATTAAAGTGTGACGTCATTTATCACTTGTCGTCTGCTCTAGGGCTCCTATAATACAGGCTGAATCGTCAAGCATTTTGATGCCCACTTACCGTTTGTTGCCCATTGCTGCCTATGAGGCGAGAAATGTTTAAAGGATTATCGAGTGAATAAATCGCTTAAAATGGACGGTTCGCATAAAATTGTTCTAATCTGTCAAGGAATGGTTTTAGAATATTTAAAACCCATATAAATGAAGAAAGGCGGAATAATTTGTCTATAAATGCTAGAAGAATAGATCAGGATTGAAGAATTTCGCCAAATACCGCGCCAACCAGATCACTTGTATACAATAAAGCGGTTTTTCGAGTCCGATATGGTATATTGCAGGACGGGTGAGAAAAGCGTAAATACTACGTTCAGATCGGATAATTAAGATATCTTAGACCGCCGAACTCACTGAGGGAGTTCCAGAAACTCACTTAGTGAGTTCGAGCTTTCTATTGCTAGATGCAGCCAGCACCACTCACTCTGATTGGCTCTGGAGGCCGATTGGCTGTTGAGGTTGCCTTTAACATATGCGCATGCGCACATTCTATGTTTGTTCAGATATCGGTCACAGTGATGAGCAGTGAGTTATCTTAGATGAGTTTTGCGGTGTGGACAGGTATTCAATTCCGGGAGGGTACCACCTCAAAAATGGCGGTCTAAGATATCTTAAATGTCCGATGTGAACAGGGTATAATTGTTAAAGAGGAGAAAAAAATCTTATTCACCCCCCACCCCCTGTCTAGAAAATCCACCTTATTTATTTTTTGGATGGGTGGAAGTGGGGGGGGGGTATTTAGATAGTTAAATTCATTTACTGTTGTTAAAATTTGTAGAAAAGGCACTTTCTTTAATCGAAATTAAAAAATTTTATACTTTACACTTTGAATTTTGCGCGCGGGGGGGGGGGGGGGGGTAGGTCAAAAGGAAAAAACTGAAAGTTGAGAGTAGGGTTGGGGGGGTGGAAGCGTAATTGAAATGATTATATATTTCTTGTTTGAAAAAAGTAACAAACACATAAGAAAAAAAAGAGATTTTTAATTTCATCAGCTGCAGAAAGGAGGTGGAGGGGGCGGGAGGGGGGTTCAGATCTTTTATTGTGTTTTTGGCGGGAAGGGGAAATTTTGACGATTCATTATTTACTTACTGTTATTGTAAAATTACAAATAGGGCAGAAAAATTTTAAAATTAAAGAGTTTTGAAAAAACACATTGCAAACACACCGGTAAAACTTTATTTGTTACTATAATAGGTGCAAATGCTAAAAACACAGTTTTAAAGCATTAAAACAACTTATGATGTAAAATCAGATGTCAAAATACCTAAGCGCTTTTGGCTAAACATTAGCCATCATCAGAGGATTAAAATAGTCGAAAAACTATATACCTTGTTTCTATATAGTAACAAATAAATTTTTACCAGTGGTGTTTGCATTGTATTTTTTCAAGTTTAAGAAGGTGAATTTGACGTTTTTACTATATGGAATTTTCTATATATTTTTAATTGAAAGAGTTTTGTTTAATGTGGTTTTCAAATTCCCTGCTCAAAAGCGCAAAATTTTTGACATATTTTCTGACTCATTTTTAAACGAAAAGGAATAAAATTGGCAGAACTGACTGTTGAAGTGATTTGGAATCGAATAGCGTTTTCTAGTTTTTGTCAAATAAATTACTTATCGAGTAATAAGCGATCGTTGTCACGTGACGACAAGCTTCTCCCTTTCTCGCGCTGCCGCGTCGGGAATTCGATTCAAACTGTCCACTTTGACAGTATTTTCTGAAAGATCTTAAGAAGACTTGCTAATTTTATGTGAGTTTGAACAAAAATGAATTCAAAAATATGTCAGAAAGTAGTTTCTTTGGATTTAAAAACAGAGGGGAGGAGGTGAGATCGGTTGTCGCAAAACACCGAATTCCATGAACTGGACATTTTTTTTGTGTGCATAGACTCTAAACATTTGCCTCCATGAACATTTTTTTTCATTGCTAAAAGAAACTTTTGTTTTTGTCATTTGGCAACTCAGAGACTTTATTATTATTCTGAGAAGTAACTTGAGTGAACGATGTCGGTTTTACCGCGAAATAAGAACGAATGTCTTAAATTCAATTTAATTAATGTTGTATATAATGTAAATAGAAGAATGTAAATAGGTGTGAATTAAAGTACTAGAAATTTGTACCAGAGTCTCTTCATCATGTCTTGTGTTTAAAAAATCCACAAAATGACCGTCTCTATTTAAAATCGAAACTCCTGATTCTTAAGAAGGCGTCCTACCTTGGAAGGGTGAGTAATTTTACTTATCCTATTTTTTGAACTGTGTAATTATTATGTTGTGATTACACGTCATTTGGCGCCCGAAAACAGGGACTGCCTAGAAATAAATTGAATCAGAAATATCGTTATTGTAGTTTCGTAGTGCTTTGAATATGAGATAATTGCAATATTTTTATTCGATAAATTAATAGTGAATATTGATTTAAAATAATGGATGCAATTAATAAAGCGAAACGCACTACTGTCAGATCACAAACTACTAAATTAACGAATAAAATAGAGGCGGCAATTTCAGAAAACAGTTCCGATGAAGAGACATTAGAACAATTTCTCGCTGAGTTAGAATTGAAGGAAAAAGAGCTTCAATATCTCGATTCTGAAATTCAGAAAAACCTTAAAATAGACGAGATAGAAGCTGAGGTATTAAAATGTGATGAATATAATTCGAATTTAGTTATTTTAAAAACGAAAGTTAAACGAGCCAAATCGAAATTAGAATCTCAATCTAGTTTAAATGTTTCTACTACAACAGTAAATAATTCTGAAGAAAGAATCGTAGTTCGGGGTTTAGAATCCATTCGCATAAATTTACCCAAACTAGTAATTGAAAAATTTAACGGCGATCCTTCAGATTGGCAAAGATTTTGGGACCAATACGAATCTACTATTCATAAAAATACAGATTTATCGGATGTCGAAAAATTCAATTATTTGAAGTCATATCTAACTTCAGATGCAGCTAGTTCGATAAAAGGCTATAGTTTAACTAATAGCAACTATTTATCGGCTATAGAGACTTTAAAAGAAAGATTCGGCAAAAAACATTTAGTTATTAATTCACATCTCAATAAACTGTTATCGCTTAATTCAGTAAAGAAATCCAGTGATGTTTATGCATTACGCAGATTACTGGATATTTGTGAAACCGAAATCAGAAATTTGAAATCTCTTGGATTAGAGATTGAAAAATATTCAGCGCTGCTCGCACCTATTCTAATTAAATTATTACCGTCTGACATAGTATTACAGATAACAAAAAAATGTGGAAATGACGAAGAATTAAAAGTTGCGGAAATAATAGATTTTCTAAAATTGGAAGTTATTTCACGTGAAAGAACTGCGTTTTTAATCTGCAATCAAGATTCTTCGAATGTCGACACTATGTCTGGGAAGCAGGTGCGAGAAAAACAGGCGTCAAAAAATATTCCGACTGCTTCTGGTTTGATCAATGAAAGTGTTTCATTTTCTAAACAGATTCGATGCCCAGAATGTAAAGAGAAACATTTATTGATTGAATGCGAATTATTTAAAAATAAATCGTTACAGGGTAAAAAAGAATCTTTGAAGCAGTTTGGATGTTGCTTCGTTTGTCTCAAGATGGGGCACGTTGCTAAAAATTGCAGAAAATATGTTAAATGCAACGCTTGTTTAAAACGACATTATAGAATTATGTGTCCTGAAAAAGAAATTGCGCCAGAAAATAAGGAAAGTACGTCATTATCAAACAAAACTTGTAATCGTGAAGTGTTAATGCAGACTTTAACTGTCCGTTTAGAATTAAAGGATAAAAATAAACAAATGTTAGTGCGATGTTTGATTGATTCTGGCAGCCAACGGTCTTATTTAACGAAAGATATTATTAATCGTATGGGATATGAAGCGGTGGGAGAAGAAAATATGGTTCATAGTTTGTTTGGGGGTATTCAAGAGACACATGTTCATAAACGATATAAAATATATTTAAGTAACTTAGAGAACACTTTCAATTGCAATTTAGATGTCTATGATCAAGACAAAATATGTACTGAAGTTCCTAAAATAAAATATGGGCCTTGGATTAAAGAAGCTAGAAGAAATGGGATAAAATTCTCAGATTATGATACATATACAGGGATTCCAAAAATTAAAAATGAACAGGAAATAAGTTTACTTATCGGAGCTGATATCTATGGGAAATTAGTAACAGGAAAAATAAAATCCTTGAATAGTGATTTAACTGCAATCCATACCAAACTAGGGTGGACATTGATTGGTAAAACTAATGAATATAACGATTCTACGAAAGTAGTTTTATCGTTACATGTAAATGAAGCAAAATTAACGGATTTATGGCGATTAGACACTTTAGGAATTCTTGATCCAGGTGATAAAGGATCCAGTTTAGAACTCGAAGAAGCTGTAAAAGAGCATTTTACTAAAAATATTCAAATAAATAACGAAGGGCGATATCAGGTTAGTCTGCCATGGATTGTAGGTCACCCCCCTCTCCCCAGTGCTCGGAAAATTTCAGAACGTAGATTAAAAAACTGCGTAGATTCATTAAAGAAATCTGGCAATTTGACTGCCTATGAATCAGTATTTAATGAGTGGCTTCAAGAGGGTATTATTGAGGAGGTCGAATCAACTCCGGGAACGGAACCTGAATTTTTTCTGCCACACAGAGCTGTCATAAAAGAAAATTCCACAACTCGAATACGTCCTGTTTTCGATGGATCAGCGAGGGAAAAAGGCTCACCATCTATTAACGATTGCTTGTTGAAAGGCCCCAATTTAGTAGAACTTATCCCTTCATTGATAAATCGGTTCCGATTGAGGAAAATTGGTGTAATATCAGACATAAGAAAAGCCTTTTTACAAATTAGTTTAAATGAAAAGGACAGACCCTTTTTAAGATTTTTATGGTGGAAGGAGGGAAATTCTGAAAAAACAAAAATTTTCCAACACAGAAGAGTTGTTTTCGGGCTTACCTGCAGTCCCTATTTGTTGGGAGCTACTTTACAATACCATTTAAGAAAGTCACCTCCCTCTATGCAGGAAACAGCTTCTAGACTTTCGGAATCATTTTATGTTGACAATTGCGTCACTAGTCTGGACAATGAGGAACAACTCAATGATTTTATAACAGAATCGAAATACATTCTTAGTCAAGCTAAATTTGACCTCAGAGGATGGGAACACAGTTATTCTCATTCCCCGATGAAACAAATTCCCTCCCCAGAAAACAAAATTGTTCCAGTTTTAGGCCTACGATGGCTATTACCCGCAGATAGTCTTTCCATAGATATAAGAGAAATTAATAAGGACGATGAACCCGTCACGAAAAGGAAAATCTTGTCGGAGGTTCACAAAATTTTTGACCCCATCGGTTATACTTGCCCAGTAACTCTTTTCCCTAAAATACTATTGCAAGAATTATGGAAAAATAAAGTAACTTGGGACTCTGAATTACCAACATCAATTGCCCAAAAATTTCGGAAATGGAAACAACAATTATGCTCACTTAAAGATATTGTTATACCGAGATGTTTAATCGAAGATCCAGATAACATCGGTAATTTAAGTTTACATGTATTTTGTGACGCAAGCAAAGCAGCCTATGCTACATGCATATATTTGCGGAATGAAAATCAAAAATCAATCTCCTGTCAGCTGATACAAGCACGATGTAGAGTAGCCCCGCTGAAATGTATTACCATTCCCAGACTGGAACTTCTCGCGTGTACGATTGGTGCACGATTGTCAAAAGGGGTTAAGTCCGATTTGAAATTAGAAAATATTCCAACACTTTTCTGGACAGACTCTAGCAATGCATTATACTGGATAAAAGGAAGTGAAAACTGGGCTCCATTCGTATACAATCGTGTTAAAGAAATTCGATCACTGAGTAAGCCAGAAAATTGGTACTATGTGCCCGGAACTCTTAACCCGGCCGATCTACCTTCCCGGGGATGTTCTGCAGAATCCCTTAAACAATCCCTCTGGTGGGAGGGCCCCAACTGGTTGAAAAGTCCTCAAGAATTTTGGCCTAAAGGTAGTTTAAATCCTGATTTTGAAATAATTAACTCTGAAAAAAGAAAGACCGTTATTACTTCAGTAAACGTCTCTCAAACCCCAATTGAGTTATACGAAAATACATCTTCATATTGGAAAATGCTAAAAATAACTGCCTGGATATATAGATTTTTTGAAAATATCAGAAAGACACGGAATGATCGAAATTTAGAGAAAATGTTAACAGTTGAAGAAATAACTCACGCAGAACACGTTGTATTGAAATATGCTCAGAGGTGTTTAATAGGTGAATCCAAACCGTGCTACACCTCTTTACAGACTTTTACTGATGATCAAGGTTTAGTCCGAGTAAAAACACGAATTGCAATGAGAAAAGATTCCCATTCTTTCCGATACCCGATAGTTCTGCCTTTCGATCATAATATCACCTATTCGCTCATAAGAAGAAAACATATTGAACTTAGCCATGCGGGAATACAAATTGTAATGTCAGTTTTGAGAGAACAATTTTGGATATTAAGATGTAGAAGAACGGTTCGAAAAATAATAAAAGGTTGCGTGACATGCAGGCGATTCAGTGCATCACCCGCTGAGACACCTATTGCCCTTCTTCCGGAAGAACGAGTCAAAGAAGCTTCAGTTTTTGAAATTGTTGGTCTCGATCTATGCGGACCATTATTTTTAAGGGATGGCTCGAAAGTTTGGGTAGCACTTTTTACATGCGCCGTGTTTCGCGCGATACATCTAGAATTAGTATCTTCGCTCTCAACGGAAAATCTCATCTCAGCTATGAGAAGATTTATATCAAGAAGAGGGAGACCGTCTACTATTATTTCTGATAATGGAAAAAATCTAGTGAAAGCATCCACAGAATTAAAGTCAGTAAATATTGAGAGTTTGCAAAAATTCGCTATTGAAAGAAAAATTCAATGGAAATTTAATCCACCTTCAGCTCCCTGGTGGGGAGGTTTTTTTGAACGCATGATAGGAATGTTGAAAAATATTTTACGAAAAGTGCTTGGAAAGGCCAGCCTAAATTATGAAGAATTATACACTGTTTTATGTGACGCTGAAAGCGTAATAAATTCTAGACTGCTGACATATGTTGCAGATGATGATGATCTTGATCCTCTTACCCCCGCAATGTTCTTGCAAGATCTCAAAGATTCGAGAGTTCCCGAATTCGACATAATTGATTCAACAAAAATTAGAAAAAGATTTGCTTATCAACAAAAGGTTAGAGAAGATCTTAGAAAACGCTTTAGAGTAGAGTACCTGGGACAACTTCGAGAGAGTGCGGAAAGAAAGAGAGAAACTGAATTAAAAAGGGATGACATTGTTTTAATTGGGGATGATAATTCAAAAAGAATTAATTGGCCTTTAGGCAAAATTGAAGAATTATATGCTGGTAAAGATGGCAAATTTCGTGTAGCCAAAATTAAAACAAAAACAGGTTCCTTTTTGAGACCTATTAAAAGACTATATCCTCTAGAGATTAATCATGAACTAATCTATCCTTTTTTAGTAGATAGCGTTCCTGTTTCTGTAGATGACATGGCTGATCCTGCTACTGTGACCGAGTCTTCCGTACCTGATGATGCCTCTGGACCTGATCTTGAGAATGAGTCTTCCGTGCCTGCTGATGCCTCTGGACCTGATCTTGAGAATGAGTCTTCTGTGCCTGCTGGTGCCACTGTCCCTGATCTCGAGCATGAGTCTTCCGTACCTGATTGTGCCTCTGTCCCTGATCTTAAGCACGAATGTTCTGTGCCTGAAGGTGTCAATCGGCGATCTCGAGCTGGTAGAAATCTGAAGCAGCCACAGAGACTTGATTTGTAAATATTTTGAGCTTCGTTAGTTTCCCGAACCTCAAGGTGGGAGGATGTCGCAAAACACCGAATTCCATGAACTGGACATTTTTTTTGTGTGCATAGACTCTAAACATTTGCCTCCATGAACATTTTTTTTCATTGCTAAAAGAAACTTTTGTTTTTGTCATTTGGCAACTCAGAGACTTTATTATTATTCTGAGAAGTAACTTGAGTGAACGATGTCGGTTTTACCGCGAAATAAGAACGAATGTCTTAAATTCAATTTAATTAATGTTGTATATAATGTAAATAGAAGAATGTAAATAGGTGTGAATTAAAGTACTAGAAATTTGTACCAGAGTCTCTTCATCATGTCTTGTGTTTAAAAAATCCACAAAATGACCGTCTCTATTTAAAATCGAAACTCCTGATTCTTAAGAAGGCGTCCTACCTTGGAAGGGTGAGTAATTTTACTTATCCTATTTTTTGAACTGTGTAATTATTATGTTGTGATTACACGTCATTAATTTCGAAAAGGGGGAATTTAAATAATTGGTTATTTATTGTTGCAATAAAGTAATAAATGAGTAGACAAAAAAAAAATAAGTTTTACAAATGTTAAACTTTTACGTACTGGGTTGGTTGAAATTTTTGAACTGTAGGGATGTGGGGGGGGGGGGAGATTGGGATAACATTAAAAGAAAACAAGAAATTATTCGAAACGCGGAAGGTTCTCATTATTCATCATCATTATTATTTTTTAATAAGGATTATTTTACGTGCGATTAAATTGTAAAAACTAAATATCTAACATACGAAATTTATTCCTTAATATCAGCATTTTAAGACTATTTTATTAATAACAAATTATATCACAACTTAACTTCATACTGAAAGTAATAAAAATATAAGAGTCCAATGCATGTGAATATATATTTTCATATTAAATCAAATTTAGAATTAGTTAAATTTATATTGTATATTTTTTTATGGCGCTATTAAATATCTTAGCTACTTATTCTTATATTTTTGCATATGATTAAGTAACTAAATTCACTCGCCATCTATGCGATAAGACGCCAAGTCAGGCGTCCGCTTGGGCAATTAAATGGAGGTGTGAGTCAGCCCGGTATATAGGAGCCTTAGTCTGCTCCAGCCACGCGAGACACGTAGAAGCATAGGGAAATTAATTAAAAAAATTATATTAAAACAAATATTATTTATCTAAAACTTTTATCGCTTGATTAGGATACTTTGATATAAGAAGTATCATTTGCGTGAGTGTAATTAACGTATTTTTAGCTCAAATTTGTGTAATTTAGTTTTAAAATTTCAGAACGGTAATGTTTCGATCTAAGACATCGTGAAATACGGTTCAGGAGTGGCGCCATCTATGATCAGTAAAGGTCATCATTCTCTTATTATGTGACATTATTTTAAAATAACTTATTTAACTAGAGTTTTATTTACTAAATATTTATGATTTTCAATCATTTAAATTTTTTTATATAGTAGTAGAAAATTAATATTTTTATTAATATGATCATTAAATATAATTTATTTACCTTGTGTACTGTGCAAAATTTGTTGTTTAATAAGAAACTCAGAAAACTAAATAGTGATAATTTAGAGACAAAGAGAGTAAGAAAGAAAATAGTTTGATAGTATGTCACAATCTTTAATTAAAAACGTGAAAAAAATCTATTTTATCCAAAATATCCATAAAAAAACTGTATATATATATATATATTTTTTTTTTAACAACCAAATTTTTAATTTAACATGCTACAAAAAATCCTGTTTGCTTATAAAAAAATATCTTCGGAATACCTATATCAGATTTGAGCAATAGAAATAATAATTAATTTACAGTACAGAAATATGCCTCAAATATATGTATATAAACTGCTATAACATTTTAAAAATCTTCACACTTTAGAACCTCATAAACACTTTATCCACATAAAAAATAATTTACTAATGTCATAATCTTTAATTTAAAAAAAAAAGCTAATAATTTACCCAAAATAACTACCAAAGGAAATTTTATAAGCAAACGTGATTTTACAAAATATAAAATAATCGCTGAATTTTAACATTTTCATATTTCTAATCTGACTGTCATATTTGTAAATATATGTATGGAAAAGCAATGTGACATTAACACTTTTTAGTTCCTAAGGTTTTTACTAAATACAACATTTTCTATCATTGCAAAGTAAATAAATTTGTATTTTATGATTAGATCATTAAAATATTAATTCTGTTTTATAAAAAGTTTAAATGATTCAAAAACTTAAATATTCAGTAAAAAATATATATATGTAAATAAGTTATTAAAAAATCATTTAAATCGATCATAAACAAATTAATAAATACATATAATGTGTAAAAATATGAAAAAATATCCGAGAGTGATTTGTACTTCCTTTCATATTACTGATACTAGATGGCGCTACCCCTAAATCTTAAATTGCTAGGAACTTTGGCATTTTTAAATTTTAAAACTAAAAAACATAAATTTGAGCTACAAATAATTTAATCACATTTCAGCAAACGATACCTCTTATATCAATGTATGCAAATCAAGAGATGAAAATTTCAGAAACAAAATATTTGTTTTAATACGATTTTTTAAAATATTTTCTCATGTTATCTATCACTAGAAACTCAGCCATTTGTGGCCCATAGCAGACAAAAACACACGAGTGACGGAATCACTTCGGTGGTGTATTGCAAAAAATATCTTCATTACGCAGTTCTATGTCCAGCGCACTTCCGTTACTTCTGGATACGAAACATAAAGAAGATGCAAATTACTGACGGCCCATCACGGAAGAGAAAATGCGAATGATGTCATACAGGCAATGCTGTATGTCGTCAACATCGAAGTTCTCCTAATTACCACATGACCTAAAAGCCAATCGCATCGGGAATGAGAATTGACTGCAAGCATTTCTAACACCACCCAATGTCACTCTGACGTTTTCTTTTATACAGCTAATCAGCATCTCGATTGTCCCCAAAGGAGTTCGAGAAGAGCCAATCAAATATGAATTATTTGCCACAAGCATTGTGTGATCCACCCCGTTCATGTGTTAAAATGTGATACGATGTCGAAAGAAAAACAGATGAAGAAATAAAAACTGGGATGTTAAAATGGAAATACTCGGATATAAAAAGTAAGAAATTAAAAAAAACCATTATAATGTAATTTAATGAGTAACAAATAAATGAAACTTATAAACAATTTTTATAGGTTTATGGATGTGAAAGGAATATAATATGAAAGTAGAAATAAGAAATAAATCAGGGTATAAATTGGTTATCACAGAGTAATGAGACAATAAGGAAACAAGGGCAATTTCCCCAACAAATTTTCCTTCAAAAGCTCCCCCCCTCCCCCCCACACACTGAATGTGATCTCTGTAATATGGGACCTTACCCACTCAGTCAGAAGTTTTTTTTCCAAGATGTATTTAATTTTATGGAACATTTATTAGATCAGAGGGTGCACTTTTAAATGCGTTCTTATCACAGAACAACACCGTAAAGGAAAATTTTTCTGTGAAAAATGTAATTTATAACCTTAACATTTTTTTATGCCATAATGTAATAGAATTTATTTTAAATGCCTTTTTTTCCCAAGTTGTATTTAATTTTATTTAAAAAAATAGCATAGAGATTTCATGGGTCTGTGCAATATTAATTACTAGATCACAAGGAGCAGGTTTTTTTTTTAAATGCACTCTTTCTCGACATGCTAAAAAGAAAAAAACTTAAATTGGGAATAACTCGATCTAATCTGTAATATTGACTGACAGAAAGGAAAACTACCTTTCAACTTACATTTGAAATGAAAATAGAATAATAGTATATATTAATAGATTAAAGGTCATGAAAATTTATTTTCCTTTGCTCTAAGAAAAAACGTGTTGAAGCATCTTTCACAACTCGTTTAAAACCTATTGGTTTTAAGAATCTTTCAATACAGCAATTTAAAAAAAAAGGATTATTGTACAGAAAGTTTTAAAGTAATAATTTTCTTTTTTTGTGCAGTAAATTCGTTATGTAGGACATGAGGAATATCGTAGACTTGCTATTCGATTACGATTTATTTCCTAGCCCTTTCTTCCTCTCCTCCACTTTTTATGTGTCCCATGGCAAAATATTTGAATCAGGCAAAATTTTCTCTCTATTCTAAAACAAGTAATTAATGATGCTGCTGCCGCAATTGAATGCATTGAGATCTTTTGATTTTCTCCACTTATATTGAAAAAACTGTTGCATATAAAAACATGAAAACTGGTTATTTTATACTAAAATGTATGATAAACATGCTGAAGCAGACAGTTTTTTAATTCAAAAATTATTTTCAGTGCTATTCAATACTGAAATCAGTGAAAACAGTTCAGTTAAATAAGTTCTATAGGATCATACATTATGGCAATTTAACCATCTCTTATAGGCACATACTTGACTAGATTTTGGTGCACAGTGTCCAATCATTTTTAAAATTTGTCTAATTTTTTTAAGCTTTTTTTTTCTAATTTTGTATTCAAAATGTTATTATCTGAATAGATTTAATTAACATTTTTGAAATATCTGTTTTTAACCTGCCGTTGCTAGATCTTAAAGTGACCAAATAATATCACTTGAAATAACACTCTTCAATTGAAAAATATATTTACATGTACAAATTACAAAAAGGTAGAAAACTTTTAAATTATTACATGCAAAAGGCATTTAATGGTGAAAATTACGTCATATAATGATACATTTAAAATGCCATATGTAAAACAATTTTCTTATAGCAACATTATAAAAATCCAGGAAACAGCAACATTTTTAACTTAATTATTTCATACACACTGATTTTCAAATGTGCAATTCATCTTTCTTAATTCATCTTACTTATGTAATGCATCTTCTCAAATCCAAATTTTGTACATTTTAACACATTTTTAACTCATTTTTGTTTATAAATAAAATACTAATATGAAACTAAAAAGAGCTGAATTGTTACATAAAAGGTGACATTTAAATATGAAAATAGATGTTAAAATCTTCCAAGTACTTTCAGTTGGCACCACAACCATCTTCAGGGAGAAAAAAATTCCCCCTACTAATGTCTTGCATATCCAAACTTTCGTTTTGCCTTGAGGTGGGAAAGTCCTTGGAGGATTTTAACATCTATTTCTATATTTAAATATCACCTGTTAAGTAAAAGTTGAGCTCTTTTGAGCTTCATATTAGTATTTTATAAATAACACAAGGTGAATATTAACATTTCGCACTATGATTTTAATTCATTTTTATTTGCAAATGTATCGAATTGGGCACAGGCTCTTATTAAGAAACTATGTAATCTATTTTTTCATTTAAAAGTAAAAGCAGCAGATTTTTCAGTAAAATGCTCTCAAAATCAGCACAGTATAAAACAATTGCCACCCTGTGACATTAACCAACAATTGCTTATGATTTCAGATGTTTATTTACTTATCACAAAATGAAAAAAAAACTGTTCAATTACAAATAACTTCAATAATTATGCCTTTAAATATCACGCTTTTATGTTTAAAAATGAATCCAAAAACATGTCAAAGTTTTACGTTGTTGAGCTAAGTGGAGAAAAATATGATTTTGAGAACAGTCTTAATCAACCATGAAAACAGCTGTCAGCTGTCGATACAGTGAAAGAACAGTATCTTGATACAGTGAAAGAACAGTGTCTCCATACAGTGACAGAAAAATCCCCCAGTCAAAGGAAAATAAACGGCAACCTGATTACAGAAGATCACAACTGATCATGATAATATCATTCAATCTCCTGTAATCGGATAATCTTTTTTATACAAAGCAGATTAGCATGTTTTTAGAGCCTGCGGGTTCTGGACAGAAGTTGGCACGCGTAACTCCTGTGGGACAGAGCTCCTTAGTTTAGTAAAACACTCTACCAATTAGTAAATAAGTTTATGAATATTTAAAATTTTATTTAAATAGATGGCATCTTCTCATGATGACAAAAGAAAAAAAAATTGAATAAATGAGCATTTTGAAGGAGAAAAGATGTTTAACCCTCTTAGTACCATTGGGGACTTTTTTGGCACCATTTTTATTTGTTTTGGAAGTTTTTCATCGTTCGAACAAGAAAAAAATATTTAAATTTAATAAATTAAATTAAATAGACACAATGTGTGAAGAAACTACATTTAATAGAGTTAATTTTTTGGTTGCAATCATGCAAAACTAAGGACGCTTATCAAAAATTAAAATCTGGTACTAGGAGGGTTAAAAGAAAAAAACTTTTTTCGATGTGTTTAAAATATTCTAATAGCAGTCTGTCATCCCAAATGTATTAGCTGTTGGCGGCATAATAAATTATAGTCGTCGTTGCATTGATTCTACAACATTGCTTTGTTAAATTTAAATATCTCTTGACACTTACTGAAAACAGTGTTTTGAAATTGAAATTTATTTTTAAAAGAATCTCCCAATTTCTTGATTCCACAAGAGCTTTTCTTTCTCAATCAAACTAAAGTTTAAGGATCAGAGAGATGTTTGAAGCATTCAAAGAAACTTATGTAATTATTTATTATAAATATTTTTTTGTTATTTGTGTATATATGAAGTTGCTATGTTGTTGAAACAAAAAATTGTCTCCGATTCCTAAATTCGACACAATTTCACACAAATAAGGTGACAGTATATCACAATATACCTTCTAGCACTAAGAATTCTGTCAATTATTGCCAGTTTACTAGTTCTACTTCTAGCCACAGATCCTTAAATCGAATTACTTCGACCATCATTTATCACACTTGAAATAACTTTTCGATTTCGCAAAACAATATTTTTTCCCTCCAAATCAGATTTAGGTTATTGTAAGCGAAAAATAAAATTCACTCACATATTGCCTAAAGACATTCTAAAAATATATCAAATACTTTTGCAAACTTAAACCATTTTTTTAGGATTTACTTGGCTGAAATTTGGTTTTTAATTAGCACCTCTACTCGTTTAGCCTAATTTACGTTCATAATTCTTGCTACTTAGAGGTGTGACATGCAGAGCCAGCTCATTGTCGAGCAGGGCCCCGGTTAAAGCATTTTCCGGGCCCCATGTCTCAGACTGCTATATTGAAGATCTCGACAAATAAAATTTTATTTTTAATTGTGCATGCTAAAGAATACAAAACTGATTTAAAACATTTTAACATTTCAAAAGAACATAGTTTTTTATACATTAATTTTTTTCTACTGAAATGTATGAAAAACACCAAGCAACTTCCTTTGCATTTTTACTGGGGATAATCCTGCTTGTCCTTAGTAGCTCCTACTTAATAAAATGTATTAGGATACAGCCAGTTTAAATTAATATAAGTTTAGAGTTAAGGCAGTATGCATTAACCGAATTCGTTGCGTAACTGATTGAGTGCCGAATAATCAAGACTTTGCTGTTTTATTTCTGCACATTTAAATTTGCAATTTTAAGAATCTAGGAGCATTTATCGAAAAATCAGAAAATAAATCAGTGCGGAACAACAGGAAAGTTGTAACAAGAAAAAAGTTAATAATGTATATTTTTTAAGTTTTTAGAATTTTATTTCCGTTGGTAACAAGTTGCACTCATTGTCATTAATGCGAAATGCAAATGCACAACTAACTATTATTTATTACTCCTATTTTTTTGGAAAGAGCTATTTGAACAAAAAAAGTCAATATCCTATCCTACTCTATCTTAACCGCAGCAGGAGATGCTGTCTGCAATTTGGGTTACGAATTTAAGCCATTATAACAGGAAAGCAACATTTCTCCTATCTGTTTCATTGTATTCAAAGGGACAGAAGCAAATCAATCATAATTAGGATTTAAACACAATGACTTATTTTCGGTGTCATTTTATCTGGCTGTCTATCTCACCTATAAAAGATTTCTCACCAATATGAGTTAACAGATGCCTGCTTAAATTATGCTTATGAGAGAATTTCTTGTTGCACATCTCACACACAAAATGTTTATCACCATTATGGATTAACAGATGCTTCTTTAAAAAACTTTTAGAAGAGAATTTCTTGTTTCATATCTCACACACAACAGATTTCTCACTGGTGTGAATTAAAAGATGCCTGCTTAAATCACTCTTATAAGAGAATTTCTTGTTGCATGTCTCACATACAATAGCTTTCTCACCAGTATGAATTACCAGATGCTTGTTTAATGCACTCTTATCAGAGAACTTCTTGTTGCATATCTCACACACAAAAGGTTTCTCACCAGTATGAATTAAAAGATGTCTGCTTAAATTACTTTTATGAGAGAATTTCTTGTTGCATATCTCGCACACAAAAGGTTTCTCACCAGTATGAATTAAAATATGTCTACCTAAATTACTCTTATCAGAGAATTTCTTGTTGCATATCTCACACACAAAAGGTTCCTCACCAGTATGAATTAAAAGATGTCTGCTTAACACACTCTTATGAGAGAATTTCTTCTTGCATATCTCGCAAACAATAGGTTTCTCACCAGTATGAGTTAAAAGATGTCTACTTAAATCACTCTTATGAGAGAATTTCTTGTTGCATATCTCGCATACGAAAGGTTTCTCACCAGTATGAATTAAAATATGTCTTATTAAATCACTCTTTTGAGAGAATTTCTTGTTGCATATCTTGCACACAAAAGGTTTTTCCCCAGTATGAATTAAAAGATGTTTGCTTAAACCATATTTACAAGAAAATTTCTTGTTGCATATCTCGCACATAAAAGGTTTCTCACCTGTATGAATTAACATATGCTGGCTTAAATGGCCCACTTGAGAGAAATTCTTCTTGCATACCTCACAGACAAATAAATTTCTTTTCTGTGAGTCAGAAGATCCTGTTCCAAAAAGCTCTTGTACAGAATTATTTTGTTGCATATTTCACACTTTAAAGGCTGTTTAGAGTGATGTTATGTTTATGCATCTGCAATGGATGGAATTAAATTAATAAGTATATTTTTATGATTCTTTAAAATTCCATTTAAGAGAAAATAAATTTCTGAAAAATTATAATCAATGTAAAAAACTGAATTAAAATAAAATGTTTAAAAGTATTAAAAACTAGAGCAGATTCCTAATTATCACAAAACTAAAGGTGTGGCAGATGAACTTCCTAATTGTATAAAAATAAAATTATAAATAAAATTGCAATAAATAAAATACATAGCTACAGTCATAAAATAAATAACTTATACAGCCATGGAAATAATTATAAGGACAAGCGAAAAGTCGCCAAATGTAGGAGCCGTTTGGCTAGAAAATTATGCAAATATTAGTATGATAAAAATGCTTGAAAGGAAACATTTCCAAACAAACTTTAAGTTGAAAATTTGGAAAATCATTAAAAGGCATGAATTAAAAAGGTTTTAATAGCTTGCTACTTGGAAAAAATTATAAAGAAATGCATTTCTTTTGAAATCGCAATTTTTTTTTCATATTTGGTAATATCAGAGTATTGTTTAAAGTAGCCTAAAGCTATTGCACAATAGCATTGTTCAGTTTCTCTCGTTCTTCTTCATGCCAAAAAGCACACAACTATCTAAATTTGAAAAGGGAAACATTATTGCTTAGAGAAAATGAAGAATGTGTGGACGTGAATTTGTAAGGGATATAAACAGATCTAAAATAGTAATTTATAATTTTTGGAAGAATCCAAAAGATAATGGCAAGAAGAAGCAAACAGGTAGGCCCTATTTCTCTGACTATGTGCCAGAAACATGGAATTGCGCATCGAGCTTGCTTAAAAACGCAGAATTCTACTCAAATTAAAATAGAAATGAATCTACCACGCACTAGCCAAAGAGTGCGTAATGTTCTGCATAGCATCCCAATGTCTCACATACCATGCTAAACTATGGTCACATTCACCAATTACAAAACTACATAAGCTTTTATTGGAATTTGCTAAGAAACACCTTTCTTTTGGATCTTGCTGGAAAGATGTGGACAAATTAAAATTTTTGGACAAATTAAAATTTAATTTGGTCACACCAGATGGTTTTCGCCATTACTGGTATGACATGCGAGAAGATAAACCTGTTTTTTTCCAAATGCCAATTCAGTGGAGTTTCTGTGATGATGTAGGTAGGGTTTGCAGCCAATGGAACAGCACCAATCATGTACATTCAAGGTCGCATGAATTCATAATCATGTGTGGCTATGTTAGCTGAAAAATTATTGCTTGAAGCACCCCTTATCACAGGTGGTGATTATTTGTTTTAACAAGATAATGCAAGTTGCCATGTGTCCGGTGTATCACGTTCATGGTTCGAGGCCAATTCTGTCCAACTTTTCAATTTGAGGCCAAAAACCCTGATTTAAACCCCACAGAGAATCCGTGGGGTATTTTGCTAGAGTAGTATATAAGTATGGCACACAATATGCAAATACAGACGATTTGAAATCAACCATAGAATTATGTAAAAACATTTCTAAACAAACTTTAACTGTAATTTCTGAGTCAATGACTGCACGATTAATAAGGGTAACTGAAAAAAAAAACATGATTTTGTAGAATATTAATTTATTTCCAGGCATATTTCATTATGTCCTTATAATTTTTTCCATGTTTCATGTCATGTATTTCTATTAATATGTGATGTAATTTAATTTCGTATTAATAGGTTTCTAATGTTTCGTAATTACGAGTAGTAAATTATGTTTTCAGTTGATGATTACTTTAATACATATTACTCATTTTTCAACGTGTCCTTATAATTTTTTCCATGGCTGTACAAAAAAATATAAATAAAAACTAAAGAAAATCGATAATTATACGTAAAGAGTGATGCAATTTACAATCAATAAAGAGAAAAGAAATTATTTTTTTTTGCAAGGGGAATTGTAACCTATAGATGTGCTTAGTTGCAATTTCCCCAGATTTCTGTAATTTTTAATATAAATATAAAAAATTACTGGGACAAAATTCTGAATTATAATTTACATTGTATTGGAATAATTTAACAGCAGTTTAATAATTTCTAACATTTTAACTATGTTTAGTGCTCTGTATAGTTGATTCTAAGTAAAACAAAATGCATTTTCTTCTGTGATTTTGACTTACAGCTATGGAATACATTTATAGATAAGTCCATGGAAATTGGAGGGTGAAGTGTGTAAAGAGTGTCATTAAACCGTGTTATAACAGAGCATCTTATAATAGAATCTATAGAGAGTATAATATGTAGCTTCATTAGAACATCAGATGGGAGGGAAAAGTCATACAAATTGCAATATTTTATATAAGGAACTACTTAATAATATTAAGTTAATTAACACATTGGTGCGATATAATAAAGCAAACAAACTTCTTAATAACACCATAAATTTAAGAGATGTGCTAGGCCTTTCAAAAGATCTTTGTCTTTGTTCATCCGGCACAAAAGACATGCTACCAATTGGAAAGCAGGAGCAAGACTGAAAGAAAATGGGAAGGAAAGAGGATAAGTTAGAGGAAACAGTCAATATGAATGCAGGAAGCATAAGCCAATCACAAGAGAGCATTATGCAAACAGGAGAACACAGAACATAGGGAGAATGATGCAGGGAATTGAATAATGTAATGTTTAGCTAAATTAATAAAATATTTGACTTCAATATCAGAAAACAAAATTCACATAATCTAGTTTCTAAACATGAGAGAGCACCTTCAAAATACTTTTACTAATGTTCCAATTGAAGGTGCTTTCTCATGTTTAGAAACTACATTACGTGAATTTCATTATTTTGATATTGAAGTCAAAGATTTTATTAAGTTAACTAAACTTTGCATTATTTAGACTACTTTTGAATTTAATAGTAAATTTTACAAACAATCTGATTGCTTAAGCATAGGAAATCCTTTATCACCAATTCTGTGTGACATTTATATGCATTATTTTGATGAGAAAATATTTAATCTGTTAAAGGTTAAATGTTGGAAGCGTTATGTTAACAATACTTTTGTCTTAACTCTTTCATTCCCAAACCGCCCGAGATGCTAGAATCCCGTAACGGCCGAGAAACGGCCATGTATATTTCTCCCCTCTCTTTTGTGAGGTGCAAGTCGTCGAACATGGATTGGGCGTGACTGCTTATTCCGCTTAACGAACAGTAGATAGGAATACAATAGGAATAGTTTAACAGTAGGTATTTGGAGGTGTTCGCTATTGACAGATAAAAATGTACAAACATATAGATGTTGGAGTTCGGGAAAGAGTCCGCTGAATAGAGAGAGATTTAATCTAACGATAATAGCTTGTTTACAGTAGAAAAATCAAATTAAATAATAAAAAGTTTTAATAAATATTTTCGCTTCTTTTATAAGTTAACACATTTTTTTTAATCTTCAAGTAAAAAGATATAAAATTATAAAAGAAATCTTATTATCATGCCAATTTATAACACCGAATCTCAGGCATGAAAAAAATATTTACAGTTTAATTCATACAGTTAATTATTTAAATTTTTGCATTCCCCTTTTTTTTCACAGTAATTCATTACATGCAGCGATTAAATCAAAAGTGTTGTTATGGACACATGGAATTTTGATAATCTGTTTTAATACCACCAGCTGTAATCATTAGAGAACCTTTTTAAGTGTTTTATATTTGAATCGATTTAATCTATAATAATCTATAAACAAAAATCTATTTAATAAAATGGGCCCCTTCACAAACATCAATTTGGTGAAATAGCCCCACTTCACAAAAATCAAATTGAAAAATGGACTACTTCACAAAAATCAAATTGATGAAATGGACCCCTTCACAAAAATCAATTTGTTAAATTGGGATCCCTTCACAAAATTCTATTCCATAAAAACTTACTATTTATTATTTATTTATTATTTTGTGATGTTTTAAAATGT
The DNA here is from genome assembly GCA_963931845.1 of Maratus michaelseni. NCBI lineage: Eukaryota > Metazoa > Arthropoda > Arachnida > Araneae > Salticidae > Maratus > Maratus michaelseni. Next base: position 28,149,147 of record OZ007588.1, on the reverse strand, counting down.
GTAATTTGTAAACAAACAAGTTCACCAGAGCGGAAAATTTCAGCAAAAAGGATTAAAAAAAGTTTTTGTTTAAAAAATGCTTGGTTCGAATTTGATTAACTGAATTTCAACTTTTGTTGCAAAATGTTATTTTTCACAAAAATATAATAAAATTCACAAAAATAACCTTTACTTTTCACAAAATGGGCCCCAAGAATAAAAACCTGCATCGACCCCTGCATATCATCAAGAGATATATCATAAACTTGAACTCTAATGTTAAACCTATGGGAGAAATCTAAGCAGAATAGTTGCAGATTTCTCACTCGCATTTTTTTTTTCGCGGAATACTTTAGATCTATACAGGGTGATTCATAAAAGATGGGCAGAACTTTAAGGGGTTATAGTACACTTAAAGACAAATAATATTAAATAGGAGACTAAGGGTCCCAGACGTATTCCCAAGGAGATAGGGGGCATTAAAGTTTAGGGTCCGAAATTTCAAATGATTATAAAACATGGAAAAATTGGTCGATTCGTTTGCGGTTTTTGCAAAAAATTTTCTTTATGCCAGTATTTTCTTGAAATAAAATTTTAAAGTTCAATTTCAAAAAATGCCGATAGGGGGCGCTTTAGACTTTGGAGTAACAAACAACTATTTTTTAACGTTATTTTTTGTATTTCTTTAAATGGTTTCGAAAGCTTAGACTTAAACTTAAATTTTGATCTAAAAATCTGAGTCCTAACGAGTAGTTAAGTAGCGTAAACTGAAATTTGAAATTTGAAACCCTTCTCCCCCCAGAACAAAAATCAGTTATTCCCGATCTTTGTGTCGTAGATTAGGCTCTAACTACTGCCGCGTTTTGCTAAAATTATTCTTTATGTCAGTATTTTCTTGAAAATAAATTTTAAAGAAAATTTTCAAAAAATTCCGATAGAGGGCGCTTTAGACTTTGGAGTAACGAACAACTATTTTATACCGTTATTTTTTGTGTCTCATTAAATGCTTTCTAAAGCTTAGACTTAAACTTAAATTTTCAGCTCAAAATCTGAATCGCTGAGCGTGGTTCAGTAGCGAGGGGAGGGGGTTCAAATTTCAACTTCTGAACATAGTTCAGTTTGCACTACTTAACCATGCCCAACGATTCTGTGCTGTGATACGAGGCAAAAATACAACTTTCGTCAAGGACTGCATAGTCGGAATTCACTCATAAAGGCACTGGCACAGTTGGAAACGTCGCTCATGCAAACGTTAAAGCTCCATTCCTGACGCTAGTCACCGGGTGAAGAAGGAAACAGAAAGTATGCAAATGTCAAATGGGGAAGAAGAAGAACACGTATGCAAAATTTCGACACGATTCAGGCATAAAAACCACTGAACGGTGAGTCAAGTGTAAGTCGCTGTAGTAATGAATCGGAAGATGGTGCCCTTCACGAATAAGGAAAAGGCTGAGATGCATTTAATTTACGGAGCGGCAGATGGAAATTGTGCAGAGGCACAACGAATGTACGGAGAGCGATTTCCTAACAGGCGGTTGCCTAACCGCAAAACTTTCGAGCGCTTGCACAGACAGTTGTGTGAGACGGGATCATTTCTCGCTTCCCGGTCGAATGCAGGTCGTGCAAAAAAGGACGAATCAGTAGTTGTTGCAGAAGCCATTCTGGATGTAGTAGCGGCGCAGCCAAGTACAAGTACACGAACAGTGGCTAGCCAGGTGGATACCTCACAGTCCACGACTTGGAGGGTACTGAAGGATGAACATTTGCTCCCGTTTCATGTGCAACGAGTCCAGAAACTGTCTCCAGGGGATTATCCAAATCGTATTGAATTCGCCCGCTGGTTTCTGCAGCAGAACGCGCTAAATCCACATTTTGGACGAACTGTGCTTTTCACCGATGAATGTACCTTCACACGTGAAGGTACATTTAACACACACAATGCACATGTATGGGCGGATGTCAATCCACATGCTACGTATCCACATGCTCATCAGAGACGCTTTTCCATCAATGTTTGGGCAGGAATCCTCGGAGACCACCTAATCGGACCGTACCTTCTTCCTGAACGCCTCAACGGTAAAACATACCTCACATTTCTGCAACATGTGCTGCCAGACCTGTTAAACGTTGTTCCTCCACGCATCCGGCGGGTCATGTGGTTCCAGCACGATGGAGCGCCAGCCCATTACGTACGAGACGTCCGCAACTATCTGGACATCACATTTCCGAACAGATGGATTGGTCGAGGTGGTCCTGTTGCTTGGCCTGCTCGCTCGCCAGATCTTTCACCCCTCGATTTCTTTTTTTGGGGACGATTGAAGGCTCTTATGTATGAGACACCCATTGAATCCCCCGAGGAACTGGTCGCCAGACTTTCCGCCGCTGTAGGGGAAGTGCTCGAAAAGCCTGATGTTTTCGCGAATGTTCGCCGTTCCATTCGTCGCCGTTGTTCTGCGTGCATAACCTCTGGTGGTCACAATTTTGAACATTTATTGTGATTACATGTTAATAAATATGCTTTGGTAACATAATCCTAATTTGTGTCTTTTTACCTCGTATCACAGCACACAATGTGTGGACATGGTAAACTGAACTGTGCTCAGGAGTAGAAATTTCAAACCCCTCTCCCCAGAAACTTAACCACGTTTAACGATTCAGATTTTGGGCTGAAAATTTAAGTCTAAGCTTTAGAAAGCATTTAATGAGACACAAAAAATAACGGTATAAAATAGTTGTTCGTTACTCCAAAGTCTAAAGCGCCCTCTATCGGAATTTTTTGAAAATTTTCTTTAAAATTTATTTTCAAGAAAATACTGACATAAAGAATAATTTTAGCAAAACGCGGCAGTAGTTAGAGCCTAATCTACGACACAAAGATCGGGAATAACTGATTTTTGTTCTGGGGGGAGAAGGGTTTCAAATTTCAAATTTCAGTTTATGCTACTTAACTACTCGTTAGGACTCAGATTTTTAGATCAAAATTTAAGTTTAAGTCTAAGCTTTCGAAATCATTTAAAGAAATACAAAAAATAACGTTAAAAAATAGTTGTTTGTTACTCCAAAGTCTAAAGCGCCCCCTATCGGCATTTTTTGAAATTGAACTTTAAAATTTTATTTCAAGAAAATACTGGCATAAAGAAAATTTTTTGCAAAAACCGCAAACGAATCGACCAATTTTTCCATGTTTTATAATCATTTGAAATTTCGGACCCTAAACTTTAATGCCCCCTATCTCCTTGGGAATACGTCTGGGACCCTTAGTCTCCTATTTAATATTATTTGTCTTTAAGTGTACTATAACCCCTTAAAGTTCTGCCCATCTTTTATGAATCACCCTGTATATATACATATATATACCCTTAAATCTGCATAGCTTAAAACTGGAGTTTATGCAGATTTTAGAATTTTGCAGGTTTCTGGTCACTGTTTTGTTCACATATTTTAAACAAAAATTTCAATTTAATAATGCACTGAAAATTATAATGAATGCTTACAATTAAACACAAATAAATTGTCTTACAAAAGCTCTCTAACCACATTGTTAACAAAACAAAAAATTTCACGAAAAACACATTATTTCCCCGATATTTTTCCACAACTAATCAATAAATTTCATGATATTTTATTGTGATTTTAAACCATGAACTTTAGTACTTTTCTGTTATACGGACACTATTCCAAAATGTATGTATGTATGTAAATGTATGTATGTATGTTTGGCGACAATGGTGTCCGTATAACGGAAAAGTGCCTGAATTATTATTTTTTTATATATATATAAAATATGAACATAGTTGGCGACACAGCAAGTTTTCTGGATTTCTCCCTGTATGTGAAGCTCGAAGATGAATTTCATTCATTCAATGACCTTTTTAAAATTTCAAGTTTGGATTGAGTGCACATGAACATAGAAACCGATACCTATTTCTGTGTTCATGATTGAGTTATTTGAATATCTTTTCGTATAGCACAGAAAATCATTTCTCCCGCTTTCGTAATAGAGATAAATTCTGGTGTAGTTTTTTTCTTCTTTTTATATCATAAGTACTTTTCTACTTTAAATTTTTTTTAACCTAATTGTAATTGTCGCGTTTCTAAGCTGAAATTTCATTTTTCGACTGCAGTATTTCAAATGTTTTAATAATTACATTCAGCTGTAAGTTTGAAATATTTAAAAGGTCAAGTAAATAATTAATAATGCATAACTAAATATGTATAATGATCAGAATGGCATATTAAAATGTGTACAGAATGACATGAAAATTTTAAAAAACTGAAATTTTGCACTTGCAACTTAATTGTAAATTTCATTGTTTACATTGGAAAGGATTTGTGGATTTTAAGAATTTGCGGAACTTCGTGTCACCAAATTACTAAATCTCTCTCTCTCTCTCACTCTCCAAAAATAAAAGGGTTAGTTTAAAAAAATTCAAAGTAGCAAAATACATACAACACAAAAAGAAAATAAATACGGTAAAATGAAAAAAAATATTTTAATAATAGAAATCCATAAACTTTCAACAACGACATTGAACGAACATATCTCATCTTTTGTTTCTGATGTTTGTGATAAGGAAAGCTCCTTTGGCCCCCTCCGCTCATTGGCTAAATTTTAAAGGGCAAAATTGGGGGATAAAATGACTACAGCATTTCTGAGTAAAGAAAGAATCTGAAATTCACAGAAAATTTTCTGAAAGGTTTCAGCACAGAGAGAGAGAGGGTAAATGCCCTCTCGGCAATAATTATTTTTGTTGCAAGTTGGGTTAACTGTCTTTACGGTTCGAGTCGATTTCAGACTGAGTGTAGATTTCTGCAAGTTGGATTTGGATTAACCCGATTTTTCAAAAGTTAGTTCAGTATATTATTTCAGATTAAAACTATACCTATAATAATATGTTTGTGTGTATTGAGGTTTGTATAGGTGTTTGAGTGTGTGCTGTTTTTAATAAAGACAGTTTCATTTTTCACACGAACCTTTCAAAAAATTCACATTCTTTGCGCAATCCTTTAACAAAATTCGCATTTTTTTCGTGATCCTTTAACAAAATTCGCATTTTTTTCTGTATCTTTTTTTGTCGAGATTCACATTTTTTTTTCAGCTATCCTTGACGTAATTCGTGTTTTTTTCAGTGATAATTTGACGCAATTTGTGTTTTTTCTGCAATTTTTTTCGCGAAATTTGCGTTATTTTCTGCGATTCTTTTACGAAACTTGCGTTTTTCTGTGATCCTTAGACGAAATTTTCATTTTTCGCAATCCTTTGACAATAATCGCATTTTCTCTGCTGCCTTTTGATGAGATTCATGATTTTTCAGCAATCCTTCGATGAAATTCGTCTTTTTTTAGTGATCTTTGAAGAAATTCGCATTTTTCTCGCGATACTTTAACGAAATTTGCGTTTTGCAGCGATTTTTTGATAAAATACATTTTATTCCGCGACGAAATTTGTCAAAAAAGCGCGTTTTTTTTGGTGAAATTTCCTGTTTTGCGATTCTTTGACAAAATTTGCTCATCTTTTGTGAGCCTTTTGCATAAATCATGTTTATCTGTGGCCTTTTAACAAAATTTACGTTTTACATGATCCTTTGATGAAATTAGTGTTTTTCCCGTGATCATTTGACGAAATTTAGGATTTTTTTCCCGCAAAGATTGATTATATGTTTTTAGTCTGCAGGTGCTCTAAAAAGTTTGTGACGCCCGTCGCTGCATTGCACACATTATGCCACGGTGTATCAAACAAACAAAATTCATCCTAAAGAATTATTGTTTCGTTTCTGAAAATGAACAACTGTCAACTCATTGGCTGAATTATAAAGGGTGAAATGTGTAGGCACTGAGTATCATCTATACTATTAATGTCGGTAAACGTCTGTCTGTGTGTGTGTTGGTGTATCTGGCGTCTGTAACAACGCCCCCTAGAGATATTTGTAATTATCAAATGCAAATATTCAATCAAGTATTCCGCAGTGACAAAGTAAACATATTTTAATAGATAATGATTATCATTGTTAATACTGATAAAAATGCACATATATACTGTAAATAAATACTTTAATTGAAAGCAATCCAATCTTCAATCAAAATATATATTATTAATTTTCATGAAAATATGCTAAAACTCAAATATGCGAGCTTTCATCTGCACATTAACAAAAAAAAAAGTGTTAATGAAACCTCAACAGATAGCTTTTATTTTTCAATAAAAATAACTATTTTGTTACATAAAACAAATTTTTCTTGACACTAAATCCTACAGTCTTTTTTTTTTTTTGCGCGGGTGTGAAAAGCAAATAGTGAGTTTTGAATTAGTTGATCTTCAATTTTATTATGGAAGTTAAAAAAAAGAGTCATTTAGAATTTTGTTTTATTGTGGTTGCAGGAATAGTAGGATGTTATCAGTTGAATCATCAGCCGATCTGCCGTGACGTCAAAATTGAGCTCTTAGGCATTATCTCTAGGGGGGCGTTGTCTGTAAGCGCAAAACTCTGCATGCAGCCGACGGACCTAAGCGCTTTTGGTATAAAAAAATTCGGAAGGGGAGTTTTTAAAATTCACAACATTTGGCTGGGTGTGAACGAATTTTAAAAATGAGTCCGCATCAAAAATTATGGCGGCGGGGGGAAGTATGTTTTGCCCACACGGGGCGGAGACTTTTCTAAATTTTGCTGACACCACTCATATGATATATCATTCGAAAGGCCTGCGTTAGTCAAGTTCAACTCATTGGCTGAATTGTAAAGTGCTTAATGTGTCAAACATTAGCGGAAAGAAAGTGCGCAATTTGTTCGTTCATGGAAAAAATCGTGAAATTCGTTAATCGATAGTCGATAAATTGCGAAATTCGTCAATCGATAGCGGAAAAATCACAAAATTCATTAATCGACAGTTGAAAAATCACAAAATTCATCAACTGGTTTCGGGAGAAAAGTTTTCGAATATCGTCGAATGGCTTCGAGAAAAAAAATCACATCCGTCAATTTCAGGGAAAAATTCGTGAAATTCGCCAAATGGTTTCGAAATTTGTCGAGCGACATCAGAGAAAAGAAAACCTTTTTCCATTCAATTATCGCAAATGGTGAGTGTGACTATTATGTTTGACCAGTGGTGGCAATAAAGTCCATTGCCAAATTTTCAGTATTACTCGCTGTTTGGCAAGTGCTAATTTTGTCCTATACTTCAAAACTCTTTTGATCATCACATCAGTGTGCAGGACAATTTTTTTACGGAAGACCATTTGATGACTTTCGTGATTTTTCCGTTATCGATTGACCAATTTTACTGCTATCGATTTTTGAATTTTATAATTTATCAACTATTGATTAGCAAATTTCATGATTTTTTCCATGAACGTTTGACGAATTGCGCAAAAAAATTAAGAATATTGTTAAATTGTCTTGGGTAAAAAAAAAATTAATATTGTCAAATGCCTTCGAGAAAAAAGTTGCAAGGTGAAACGCCTGTGACCTCTTTTTCATGTTATGCATCTCTGGGGTCCATCCCCCCACTCCCCCCCCCCAAGTGGGACACTTTTCTGAATTTCACACACATCCCTTATGTGATATATCGCTGGAAAAGTCCTTGACCGCTTATTCATGTTATGCATCTCCGGGGTCCATCCCGGCACTTCCCCCCCTAAGGGAAGCACTTTTCTAAATTTTGTTGACACCCCTCATGTCATATATTGTTGGAAAGGTCTGTGACTGCTTATTCATATTATGCATTTCAGATGTCCATCTTCCCACTTTGCCCCCCCTCAAAGGGTAATTTCTAAATTTTGCACACAACCCTCATGTTATATATCATTGGAAAGATCTGTGAACACTTAATCATATTATGCATCTCCGATGTTCATCTCCCCACTTTGCTTCCCCCCCACCCAAGGGATACTTTCTAAATTTTGTTGACACCCCTCATGTCATATATTGTTAGAAAGGTCCGTGACTGCTTAATCATATTATGCATATCCGATGTCCATCTCCCCACTTTGAACCCCCCCTCCCCCAAGGGGTACTTTCTAAATTTTGCACACAACCCTCATGTTATATATCATTGGAAAGGTCTGTGACCACTTAATCATATTATGCATCTCCACTTTGCTCCCCCAAGGGATACTGTCTAAATTTTGTTGACACCCCTCTTGTCATATATTGTTGGAAAGGTCCGTGACTGCTTAATCATATTATGCATCTCCGATGTCCATCTCCCCTCTTTCCCTCCCCACAAGGGGTACTTTCTAAATTTTGCACACAACCCTCATGTTATATATCATTGGAAAGGTCTGTGACCACTTAATCATATTATGCATCTCCCATGTCAATCCCCTCTCTTTGCCCCACCCAAGGGGTACTTTTGTTAATTTTGCACACACCCCTCATGTGATATATCGATGGAAAGGTCTGTGACTGCTTAATCATATTATGTTCCCCACTATGAAATTTGTCAAGTTGAAGCAACTATAAATTTTATTTTTATGGTACTATCAAGTTGTTTGCCGTCAAATTTTTACGGGTTCCATCTAGTAATTAATAATGCATAACTAAATATGTATAATGATGAGATTTTTTTTTCTTGAATTATTCAGTGAAACTCGCCTTATAAATGTACTCAAATAATTCACATAAAAATCTTAAAATAACAAAGTTTTCTTTCGTGTTTAGGTATGCTTAATAACTAAAAGAGCTTGATTAATACAAAAATTATTTGGTAAAAATACTGTGATCGTCGCTGAGAAAACCTGAATTTAATCATATCACACAGAATTACATATTAAAATGTGTACAGAAGGACATGAAAAGTTTAAAAAACTGAAATTTTACACTTGCATCTTAATAGTTTGTTTACATCGGAAACGATTTGCGGAATTTCGTGCCACTAAATCTCTCTCTCTCTCAAAAAAAAGGGTTAATTATAAAAAATTCAAAGTAGTAAAATACATACGACATAAAAATAAAATAAATACGGTAAAATGAAAAATACCTTAATAAAAGAAATCCATAAAGTTTCAACACCCATATGGAATTGTAATCGAAATACGCTTTTAGAGAGAGGAAAAGCCTTCACCTCATTGGCTGAAACATACCGGAATCCAAATTGTCTCTGGACAGTAAAAGCCTCTAGCTGATTGGCTGAATGCTCGGGCACGCGTATAAAAGCGATTTTTGCATGGAAAACGAAAAAGCGGGTTAGCTTTAAGTATATGGATATTTGAATGTGAAAGAAATAGTTTTGTTCTAAATATAAATGCTTCTGAATGAATATTACTTATTGAATTCTGTGTGTGTAGGTGTATGGTGAGAAAGACATCTTAAAAAAAAAACACTAGTAAATAAACAGAATTTACTTCTCAGATCTTAACAGAAAATGCATCGATGAGTTTTATAACTAACTTATAAATTAATTCTTATTAAGTTAAGGAAACGCATATTTTAATAAAACGATTGAACTCTAAGCACTCATGTTCTTTCATGTTAGCCACAAAAATAAATTTTATTAACATAGTAGTTTTAGAAGTATATTTGTTAAAATGCAAAGAATCTCTAATAAGGTTTTTTAATTAAATAAACCAAATTATAAGCAATTTAAATCAGTAATTAAAGTAACATCTATAATTCTAAAATTTTTGCTGAAAAGAGTAGGAAGTTTAACAAATCAGTTTTTTTTTAAATTTATATAGAGTCACTAATGTTGCCAATGTAGTACTGCAAGGTAAACATTTTCTGTTTTAATATCAGTGCAAAAAAATGCTATATTATCACCAAATTGTCGCAGAGAAATGCGAGAGGTACAATTCTGTACTGGAAATAGTGTCTATATAAAAATATTGGAGACATTTTTAAAATAGGTTTCATCAACGCTATACCAGATACCTTGCTTGCTCATTCATTATCATGACGTCAAAAATGGTGACTGGCCACGACGAAAGACATACAGCGATTGGCACAAAACGATGGGCGCGTACCTTTGTATCAATCACTGGTCGCGGCTAGCCACTTTTTGTGACGTCATGAGAATGAATGAGAAAGCCCGGTATCTAGTGTTGCCCTGGTTTCATCTACATATATTGTACTGACTTTGAAATTAAAATGGTAACAACCACTTTTGACATCATATTTGAGTTTCTTTATCAAAGCGGCTTAGAAACAAGTGGGTAAGTGTGATCGAAGATCTCTCAAAGGGTTTCGTTTAATATTCCTTTCAAAACCCTTTATCCTTTCTTTAATAAATTCAAACAAATTTCATTTAGCAACTACAACAAAAAAAAAATCATGTTTTTTATAAAGTAAAAATTTACCAGTCTATTTTTTCCTTTTTTCGAATATCTAAACCAGCCGGATAGCGGCCTAAGCCCGCTATTATATTCTGTCATAATAATATCCGTCATACGGACTAAATGCAATATTTAAAAAAATAATTTCAAAATTAAACAAATTGTACACCTTCAAAATGTTAAAATATGCGAATATTTCCATAATCGGATTTTTATCACGATTCAATATGTTTCTTAAACTCATATATTTACTATTCTCTATTATTTATATTGATACTCGCTTTGTATTATTCTCAAACATTTGAAAAATTAGTTAAACTTCCTGTATGACGTCAGATTTTCTTTTTAATTCTCTAATGACGTGATATTAATCTGCTTTGTCCACGTACACATACTCATACTCCTTGTATTATTGAGAAATCTTAGACATTTTCCGTTTTATTACGACTATGACGTCAATCAATTTTATTTCATATTTATCTTTTTTGCAACTGGTGAAACTTTTTATTTCATTTTCATTTTTCACGTGAAAATCGTCTGATAGAAAATTAATTATTGTAGAAAGAATTTCATTGCGGATTTTAAATTTTTGGCATCTGCTATAACGAAAAATCGTTCAATTTAATAGGAAAAGGCTGTTAGAATTTTGGTTTTTTATCTCTATTTATTAAAATAATACGAATTTTTCAAATTTTAATATTTTGAGCTCTTCACAGCTGCTATTCAGATTTATACACTAAGTTTCAACTCTGTAAGTTACATACTTTTTGAGAATGGCTCTGTGACGGACAGACAACGGAGCGGAGGTAATAGGGTTTCGTGAGATGAACGAAACCCTAAAAAAGTACTGCGTATATTATTATTTTTTTAATCTACATACAGTTATAAAAGATGAAAATTTGAGAATGTTGTATCTTGCCCAAAACTTTTTCGATTGATTCTTTTAAAAAATTGGATACAATTAATAGACCCAAATGTATTTTAAATTCAAAAACTTTTTTTTTACACTCAGAAAACTGACTCAAATCTGAGTAAATCGATGCTTTCATTTTGTTATGAAACTTTTTGCTTCAAATATGACGAACCAATGCTTTCAATTCCGAAATACTCAGAATATTGAAACATGGACATACTCAAAAATGATTAGAATCAGTTCAAATTCATTTTTGAAACACAGACATACTCAAAACTGAGCACATAGAGGTCAGTTCATAATCATTTTTGAAACATGGACGTACTCAAATAGGAGCACATGATGTTTCATTCTTCAGTGTGTGCATGTTTTTAGAAATGAGTATATAAGAGTTTCAAACTTGAGTAATTTTGATTCAGAGCCATTTTGATTATGTGACATACTCAGGTTTGAGTATTTTTTGCTCAGTTTTGAAAATGTCGTTTTTGGAGTGTAAGTATGAAAGATATAAATAAAATAATATTCATGCACAATTATGATTTATGACCTATATTAATATTTAAAGAACATTAATAGAAAAACAACAGTCTTCAAAATCATAAATGCGTCAAGTTTACAGATCACTCCAATGATTTTTCAAAATACAGATAAATTTTAGTTTTCGTTAGTCTAAAGGGAACAGCCTCTTTCTTTCAAAGTGCCGACTGAAGAGAAAATAAACCGGAAAAGTTTCATGAAATTTTCTTTCATATAAAGGGGAGTTTATTTTATATTTAGAAATTACGTATATTTCTGGAAACTAATTGTGTGTATTCAGGGAAGTTTTATTTTAAGATCTAAATTTATTATTTTGAAATGTATGGCTCAACCTCTAAGCATTTTCTTTTCTAATTCTATGAAGATTTAATAAAATTATATATATGCATTTTTCCTTGCTGCTTTGATCCAAAGAAATCAAATAAAATTTCAAAGAGAGGCTGTTACCATTAGAAAAATGAAAGTTGGTGTAATTTTTAATATACAACACACAATTTTTATATGAACACTACTCTTATTTAAAAAAATTGCATTCATATTATGAAAAGTATACAGTATTTCTAGTCAAACGATAGCTCTTGCAGTTCTGTGCGATAATTTGGCGACAAATTAGCATGAGGTTGTGCATTCGTTTACAGAAGTGTACACAACCATGGAAGTATTAAGTAACTCCAAATGCATTGATGTATTTCGATAACTTTAAAAAAAGAAGTAAAATAAGAAATCATAGTGTTATTATTTATAAATCTACTAGAACTTAATTACTAAAGGTTTTTAATACCAGAAGACTTATTACAGAAATTGTAAATCAAATGAACTTGATTGATTTTCAAATATGTACTGTGAATGTAACAAAATCCTCTATACGAATTCACAGATAAAATACCAAGTCACCTTTGAGCTATGTTGATGTGTTAAGACCTGTGATATCATATACTGCTGAAGCTGGTAAAATTACTTGAGTTGAGTTAATTTAAAATATTTGTCCCATTAAAAATCTAAGACCAGTACCTTTTTCTCTGCCCCGGTCAGGGGTCAGTTTCCAAGGTCGCATCCACTGCTGTCGCGACAGCTGTTTTCGTGATTGATTAAGGCGGTTCTCAAAACAGTATTTTTCCCCGCTCAACAACGGGAAACTTTCCGAGATATTTTTGGTCTCTTTTTTAAATATTAAAGCATGATTATTGAAGTGATTTGTAATCGAACAGTTTTTCATTCTCCAAAAAATTAATTACATCTTGAGTTATAAGCGATTATTGCTCACAATATCAGTTCTTTTTCCTTTCCCACGCTGTCGCATCCGGAAATTAGTTTCAAAACGTCACTTTTGACAGCATTTTCTGAAATAGCTTCTTTTACCGAAAAAAGGAAAAACACATAACATATTTTTTTATATAATAGCACCTGTATACGTGTTACGTTTGCAAACAAAAATGAGTTAAAAATGTATCAGAAAGTAACCAGTTTGATTGATAACAGCCTTAAGTAAGATTAGTTACACGTTTAAAAATCAGCTGATATTAAATGGTTAAGTTAAAAATGTATGTGTCTCCAGGACTATTATAACAACGCTATAAGAAAATCGTTTTAAATACGAAGTAATTTTCACCATTAAATGCTTTTAGCACTTAATAATTTTAAAATTTTCATTTTTGTTTTTCAGTACTCGGATGCAAATTTATTTTTCAATTGAAACGTGTTTGTAAATATTATTATTTAGACTTCAAATAATCTGGCAACAGTAGGTAAGAAACGGCTATTTCAAACTATGAATGAAAATTCTATTCAGATAATTAAACAAGCTGACAACTAGGCCAGTCCGCCAGTGCAAGCACCTACTTTTGACGTCATAATTTGATTTATTGGTAAATTTTACCATCGGATATAAAATTAGAACTGAGTTGGTCAAGAAGAAGTTTAGAAAATATAAATATGTAAAGTTTTGAAATCCTAGTGTTAAATTCATTTTTAATAGTTGAAAAGCAAACTGCAATGGGGATGATTTTTTTAAGCATAACTCAAAAACTATTTGACAGAATGAGTTGAAATGTTGGGTTCACATATTTGAGGCTTCTAAAATTCAATTTCTATTAAAACTTTTATAACTGCGCAATTTTTTCTTACCATAACTGCTATATTAATTAAAAAATCACATCAATTTCTGAAACAAGAACCAATGAAGGGTTTTCATGGCTATATCCGCGTTCATTGAGTTCATTTCATACGGAATTCCACACTTTCACTTCTGAAGCAATTTCATTGTAATACAGTGTAATTGGGGCAGCTGCTTCAACACGACAAATTGTGACATAACAGATGTGTCTCAAACAGAATCTACTGTACCATATTTTATAAGTATAGAATAAGATTTTATAATTGAGAAATAAAGGTATTCAAAAATCTGATGTAATTTATATAATAGAGAACATAAGTTTCCCAAAGAGCTAACATAACGATTTAAAGAATTCCAAGCAGCTGTCATTAACAATGAGCACTTCTACAGAAATGTCACATCTCCGAGTTAAAACAAAAGTTTCTTTATTAAACATTATATAAATACAAAATGTATAAAAATACATCAAAAGTATGAATTTTAAGATATTCTCTTTTTCTTGTAATTCACACTGGATACAAGGTTGGTTACTGCTTAAATTTCAACAGGGAATGGTTAACAAATAGATCGCGACCAGACAGTCGAAAAAGCATTAAAACATTTTTAAAAAATTACAATTTTAATTGAAAATTATGTTATAATACTAAAAAACTATATTTAAAAATAATTGAGCATATTGTTTAATATTTATATATTTATCTTTTCTTCTCAACTTTCCAGCCATGGACAATGTACTGGAACCATTATCCCAATTTCTAAATGTTGAGGACTCGTTATGCAAATTTTACGTAGTATAGCATTTCAGCTTTTTTCGTTGGTCGCATACTACAGAATGACAAGCAACAAAATAAAGCTGTTAAAATACGAATGTAAATATATTAAGCTGCTGTAGGAAGAAATATCAACTTTCAAATAGAGTGGTTTCATGATTTAATTAGATTCATATTACGATACAAATGAAGGAAGCAAATGAGCTGCAGAAAAAGTGCGTACATTGCCCGAGGACCAAGAAAAAATAATAAAAATCAATCCGTTCATTTCAGTTCGTGCAAACAGTCGCGGTTGCTGTTAAGGTTAATAACCAGTTAACGTCCTGTTTCAGCTGCACCATGGAGTTAGCAGTCACTTTAAGTAACACAATCACAGTGAAAACAGTTAAAGTTCTGTTTAGCTGCCGTGGAGTTAGCAGTGTTGGAGGTTCGGTTAAAGACACTGCAGAACACCCTTCCTAGTGAAGCGTTACCTTACCTGAAGCGTGCGGGAAAATGGACTCGCCGTCCACAACGGGTACGTTTGACAAATGTGAGATGTGGTGTTTTCTCCATTTTCTGCTTGCGGCCTTCAGGTATTGGCTCTAGTGCTTTGGTGGAGGGTACAGGTGTTGGTTCCGAAGAGTTCAGGATAAAAGCTGCCTTTAGGCGATCGATAGATACAAATTTGTTCTTACCACCAATCTGCAGATTGTAAACTTTGTCAGAACGCTCGAGAACAATGAAAGGTCCATCGTATGTCGGTTTTAGAGGCGGCTGAACTGCAACATGTCGTACGAAAACTTGGCTGCCATCTTAAGTTTCATTAGAGGCGAATGTCCGACTCTTAGTGTTGCGGTTGCTGTTTGGAGCTGGGGACACTTACTGCATGACCTATTTTAAGAGTGTCACGAACTTGGCTGCATTGAAGTCAGTTGTAGTAGGTGTGAAAAATTCTTCAGGTAACCTCAGAGCAGTTCCATACACCAGTTTGGATGTGGTCGCCTTAATGGTATCTCTGAATGCAGATCGTATTCCAAGCAACACTGTGGGTAAGACCTCCGTCCAACGATCAGTTAATTGAGCTGTTAGGGTTGATTTCAGTTGTGTGATGCCAATTTTCATTTAAACCATTCGACATCGAGTGGTATGCCGTGGTGTGTATGGGTCTAATCCCTAATAGTTTCATTAAGCTCGCCATTAAAAAGCGATTCAAACTGCCTCCCCTGGTCCGATGTAACTAGTTTGGGAACACCGAAACAGACTATCCAAACGCTCTAGCTATGGTATCGACGTATATGTCAAAAATTGGACAAGCTTCGACCCAACGTGTGAAGCGGTCGATTATTGTTAAACAATATTGATTATCTGAGAAAAGGGGTGGAGTCCCACGATATCAATGTGAATATGTTCAAATCTCTTATCCGGAATCTTAATGTTTTGTACCGGACTGTTAGTATGGCGACTAATTTTTTATCTCTGACATGGGATACATGTCCGCGTCCAAATAGCGACATCCTTCTTTATATCTAGCCACAGGAAACAAGACGTTGAGAGTTTCGCGGTAGCTTTGATACCTGGATGAGCTAGATTGTGAAGAATATTAAATGCGGTTTTTCGAAATGCCAGAGGAAGATACGGGCGAACGTTTTGTGTAGAAATATCGCACCATAGTTAAATTTCAGTTCCCGGTAAAATCATATGTTGGTAATTTAAAACTGGCTTGGATTTAATTAAATCTTGCAGCTCCGTATCTGCACTTTGAGCTTGCGCAACTGCGGAATAATCCAAGATATTTGATAATTCTAGAGCCTAGAGTTGCAAAGGCTAGAAAAAACCCGGTTTAAACCTGGGAATAAACCAGGTTTTTTGGGAATAAACCGGGTTTTTTGGGAATAAACCAGGTCTTTTGGGAATAAACCTAGGAATAAACCGGGTCTATTGGAAATAAACGCGGGAATAAACCGGATTTTTGCAACTCTACTAGAGCCTCAATTCTCGATAGCATATCTGCTGGTATATTATCGGAGCCCTTTACAAATTGAATATCGGTACTAAATTAACCGACAAAGTCCAAATGATGCTTTCGTCTCGGAGAACATTTACTTGCTTTTTGTAAGAAAGCGTACTAGAGGAGTTGATGATCGGTGAAAATCGTAAATTGCCAGCCTTCAAGCATCTGCTTAAAAAGTCGAATGGAGGCATACATCGCATACAATTCGCGATCATATGGATCCCATATCTGCTGAGATGGATATAGCTTAGCTGATAAAAATGCTAAGGATTCGAAACTGGTCTCAATATTGAGTTTTTAATATTGGTTAAGTGAAGCTCCTACTGCTGTATCGCTAGCATCTGTGAAAAGCGTTAAACGTTCTTCCGGATCTGGATGAGCGAAGACTGCAGCATCGACAAGCTGTTTTTTGCAAGCTTCAAATACTGCTGCTTGAGCTTCAGTCCAGTCGATGGTAATGTTTTTCTTCTCCTTCTTAGTGCCTTTCAGCATCTCATTGAGTGGTGCTTGAATATGAGCGACGAGCTTGACATTCCTTCAATAATAATTTAATAAACCGAGAAAACGTTGCAGTTTTTTTACAGTTTTGGGCAATTCATATTTTAAAATCGGCTTGACGCGTTTTGGATACGGCTAAATTCCGTTTTGATTTACTAAGTAACCTAAAAAGGATAATTCGGGAGCACCGAAGACTCATTTTTTAAAACTAATACGAATGCCATATGCAGAAAGTTGTTTAAAAACACATTCGAGCAGCATTTGGTGTTTCTCTTCAGTACGGCTTGCAATGAGGATGTTGTCTAAATAAACAAAAACGAAGTTCAACCCCTGTAATACTTCATTTATGAATCTTTGGAAGGCACTAGACAAGCCGTAAGGCATATATAAAAATTCGAAAAAATCAAATGGGGTAGTAACTGCAGTCTTTCGAATATTCTCTGGATGGACAGGAATTTAGTTATACGCTCTAACTAAATCCACTTTAGAAAAAATAACTTTCTCATGCAATTGATTCGAAACATCTTGCAGGTGGGCTATCGGGAGTCTGTCCGGTGTCGTGATTGGATTTAGGACTCTGTAGTCGCCAGTAGGGCGGAAATATTTTCCCGAGTCTTTTGGGACAAGGTGTAGGGGGCTAAACCAGTTAAATGTGCTAGGTCTGCAGATCTCTTGTTCTAGCCTGTAGTCAATTTAACATTTTGCTGCAGCAAATTTTGCCGGAACAAGCCTACGTAGGCGTGCGAAAACTGGTTATCCTTTGATCAAAATATTGTGCACGGTATTATGCTTCATGTCTTTTAATTTAGGGTAATAGTCCTTTGTGTAGCCTTGTATATGGATTTATTTATATTCTACAAACATCTCTTAGAATTCTTGCTAAATATATTCATCTGTAAAATAATTAACTCAATTATACACCCACTTTAAAGAAATTCCCTTCCGTACACAGGTGGTAAATGCTTGTGAATTTTTTTTTGTAGCCAATTGAATCTATAGAATGTATACACACTATACAGAATGCAGAAATTTAGTTAAACTTAAAAATGCATACCATATTTGAAAAGGCACTTCCAGCAATTATTGCTCATCGATAGTACTGTAATTGAAATATTTTGTGTGTCCCTATAAATGAACAGTAAATTCTATGTATGGCATATTGTATAGCAAACATCTTGTAGTAAATCTCAGTAATGTATATAAATTTCATTATATTTGAAATAGTATAACATTATTAAAATATGCTGGAGTTTATCCCTATAAAATCATTATGTAATCGAATTATTTTGTGTGGCTCTATAAATCAATCGTACTCAACCGTTTTACCACACGAGCTGCAAATATATGTTTGCAACATTAGATGGGCTGCAAAACACTATATTTATAAAATAATGTAAATAGGGGGTAATTAAAGTCGTAAAATAATATAATTATTATTAAAATACAATAAATTAAAGTTAGTGGAATCGGCATTAGCTATTGGATGAGTAAAAAATATTGCAATTTTTAGGTTTTAAAGATTAAAAAATCAAGAGATTTTCTTTAAGAAATCACACTTTTTTTGCGACAACTTTTTGTATTTTTGAAATGTAAAACTATGTAATGCAAATTTAATTAATTTTAAATATTATTTTATTATTAAAGAAGATTTTAAAAATATATATACTAATAAAAGAAAGTTTTGCCCTGTGTGTCTGCGATGGCTAGTGAAATCTAACGCACCTAAAAGTCTGAAAATTTAGGTATGGACAGTCCAAGGCATATCCTGATGTACCCAAGTCTCTGAATTTTAATAATTAACCAAGATATTAATTAAAAACTGATCAATAACTCATATCTTTCTTTGCGAGAATGCTTTCAGCAGTCGCGCATTCCCAGAACACGATATTCAGCAGCGAACGTGAATGAAGAAGCATTTAAATAAAGAATGTGTTTAATTCAAAATTCTGGTTTAACTTCTATCAACTAAACCGTTTAATTTATTTAAAAACGGAAAACATATTATGAAAGATCGTACTCCTACGTCTCAAATGCTGCAATCAATTCGAAAAAAAATGATGTTAAAATTTTGAAAAACATTTTTGAAAAATGGTGTTTTTTCTGACTGAATGTTTTCCCCTTAACGGCATCGCCCCTCAAAGCGCAAATTTAGAGGTACAGACAAACCAAACATATGTTCTAAAAGCCGAAAACTTCTTCTAATACACGGTATAATAACTTTTAAAAAATACGATTTTTAATCCCTCCAGAAACACCGTCGAACGCAGGTCATTTCGTGCTTCACAAGAAGATTTTTTTAATGCAAAAAGTTACTAAACGTTAGTATTTCGACAAAATCTTTTTAGAGCATCTCGGTAGATTATATTTACTTCACCTACAACAATTTTGCAACGTTCGGACAAGAAAAAATAATATTTTAAAAATAAAATCTGAGAAATTTTCGGTGAAAACCCATAATAATGGGTGTTTCTGCACGGTTACTCTCGGCTTCGGGTAACGTTTTCACTATTTAATATACATATATTTTTACATAATTTTATAGAGGACTTGGAAACATATTTATAAACGACTAAAATTTCAGAGAGTTCGGACTCCGAAAACTATCTTTTTATATTAACGAACCTGACGCAAAAACCAAAAAAGCTGAAAAAAAAACATATTTCTGACGCAATTTTACATAGGCAGTAAAACCTTTATATTTATAACTATTAAAAATTTCAAAATGTTTAGATAACAAAAGCAATTTTTTTAAAACTATGAAACGATCCTACGGGAAAAAAAAAGAAAATGTTTTCTCACGAGCACTTTTATCACTATTTATCAGTATTTTTTTTCTTCATTTTGTCATTAAAAATATAAATTAATACAAAATCGGGTTAAAGATATAAAATAATGCAAATTTGGGGTTTATTTAAGGTTTTATCACAGGCCCAGGCAACGCCGGGCAGGTACGCTAGTCTATATCTACCACTGTAATGTAAATAGAATTTGTGTAAAAGGAGCTTTTCAGTAAGCATGTGATAATTAGGATGTTTTAACATATTTTTAAATTGATTACAAATAACAGGACAGTTTTTTTCTCTTGCCATAAAAACATATAACACAATACTAGTGAAGGTCGTTAATATTTTCTATGTGCATCTCAAATTTTTATAAATATGGATTAATAATTGTGTATTTTGGGCTTCAGGTTATGTATGGCTACTGTAAATGATAAATGATGTGCACTCTATATGCTATAGAATGCATGCTTTAGTGCACCTTCAGAAATTCATACAAATCACACTCTGTTTAAAATAAACCTTAGCCGATTTCTCTCTCACCCAAAGACTGTAATATAATGGGATTATTTTGAGTGTCATCCTAAACGAACTATAATGCTACACATTTCATTTTCAAAAGCAAGTGTGTCATAAGAAACTTCTGTAACATACATTATTTTCATGATAACCCAGATAATTTACGAGATTTAGAGCATAGACAGATGTGAGACAGAGAAATCGAAGGTTATAAATACTTCGATTTGTCAATTTAAGTATGGGTTGTAATTTTCCATTTGACCCAGGTAGCACAGAGATATCGGCCAATATTTCGAAATTCGCTGAATGTCGAATCGTCAAATTTACAACATCTGCTGATTTTAACAGACATAACTTAAAATTAGTTTTAAAAAGAAAGCATTCAAAAGAGCTTTATGGATTACTTATAACATCATTGTACAAAAATAGTGTTCTAAACAATAAAATTTAATAAATTTGCCATTTTTAAAAAACTTGAATTTTTAATGCCTAATTTTTAATATTTGGTTACATTGGCCAATGTTGTAAAAATGATATTACTATTACAACATTCAGGAATATCCATCGACATTCGTAAAAAACAATATCATTTTTCGGACATTTCAAGATATCTGTTGACATTCAGCATATCTGATGAAGTTTGTAATCTTGACCGAAGTGAAAGGAAAGTTCTAAGCACCGCACATTTGTGTAGTTTTCGTCAATGTGCATTTGATGGAGGCGTTGGGCGTGAAATTTGCACCGAAAGAAAAGCCCATATAATAATTTTCTGTAGGAATCTATAGTTATTATTATATATTAGAAAAGCATGTGAAAATTTGTGTTTTATAAAAAAACTAAAGATGTATTTATTCTATTTTCATACTATGTATTTTATACTATTTTTAAAAATGTTTTTATAGGAAAAAAATTCAATTTATGTAATTTTTAAATGGAGGCTTGTTTATCTTTTTTAAATGCTTTCGAATTTCCGACTTTTATAAAAATTTTATTTTTTATTATTGAAAGAGCACAAGTTTAGTTTCAAAAGTAGGTCACTGATTTTTCAATTAGACACTATTAATAATATATATTTTATATAATTTATCTAAGTAATTAATATTATTATATAATAATAATAATATTTTAGGGCTAATTTATGTGCATGTTAACTTTGGTGCAGTGCATGAATTTTTGAAAAAATGTACACGTATTTCTGACTTAAAATTAATAATATATATATATTTAATTAATTTATCTGAAAGCAAAATTCAAAGTAATGGGGTTGTTAAAACTTTCTTTATAGTTTTGTGCAAGGGGAACACATGATTTTTAACACAGCAAGTTTTAAAACTTCTTATTGCCTTTAAATTAAGTTTTAAACTTCTTACTTATTTTAAAATAATTTTTTACACAATTTACAACAAACTCAATAATAAAAAATTATATTTAAATAAATCTTTGCTAAAAGAACGATAAAAAAATAGGTCGATTGTGATTGAAAAATACGAGACAATTAAATGATAATTTTGTCAAACTTTTTTTTATCCCAGTAACAGAAAAATCTACTCCCACCAGTTTTTGTTAAAAGCTTTTTATAACATGTTTTCCCTTTCTCTTGTTATGTAACGAGATTATACATCTCTTGAGCAGAGATCTCTTGTTTTACAATGAGGGATTTCTGTCCACCACATCTGGGGGTGCGAAAAAGAGGTCGTACGATATCTAAATGTAATATTATTCAGTAATGAAAAAATAAGTAATTTAATATCCAAAAATGTTACTCAGGAATGTTAGCAAAATATATCGCTCAATATCAAATGATTAATATTCAGCAGTGACAGAAAATGATATCACTTAATGTCAAAAAATGATATTCAGAGATGTTGGAAAATATTGGCCAACATTCACAGATGTCACAAACTAATATTCATAAATATTATTTTAGGGGGGGGGGTCATTTAACGTTGGAAAATATCAATTTTTGATATTAGCCAATATATTTGTGCTACCTGGGGAGAGAAAAAGTGTCCAGTCCAGGATTCAAATCAGGAACCCTTGGCAAAAGCTGCTAATGCCGTGCCACCTGAGCTATCCTGCACTAATCTGATGGACCTTTCTCACCCATAGAATCTTGTTGATTATGACATCTGGTCTAATATCTCAATCTGCTCAACGCAATAAATCGCCCAGAAAAATAGTTCCAGAGTTGTCCAAGACAGCTTAGTTGTTAGAGCATTGGCAGTTTACACCAACAAACTCTGGTTCAAACTTTGTTCATGGCCTGGACATTTTTTCACTCAGTTGGAAATTTACAATCCATATTATTTAGTTACCAATTAGAATAATTATGTTAAAATTAATACTTTTTAAGTATGTTTGAAAGAGTTAAAAAGAGAGATGGAATTTGATAAGGAAAGCAAAATTTTCAAACACATCATGGTGACATTCTACCACATTTCTAATTTTCCCGAAATACGTCACAATTTTTAAAAGAAAACAATATTAAATAATATAATGATTTTTCTCAATTAATGTACATATTCTGTTATTTATTATTGTGTATATATGAACGGGTGAGAGGAATAACGATAACATTTCAAAAATAAGAAAAATAAACCGAGGTAGTTTAATTTATAATAGCTAGTAAATTAATCGATATTTTTCTTTGAAATTTACAGGATGAACCCTCATCGAGTAGACCGACAATAAAATAATAATGAGTATTTCTTTTAAATTAGTAGTTTTTTTTTACATATATTTTGTGTGTGTATGTGTGTTTTTCCCCAACATCAGCTGAAATGTTACTCTTTTTTCACTCATCCGCTCAATTGTAGCATCATATTCCTATATATATAACGAATGTTTTTTTATTGTTGTTTTCATTGTGTATTCTGTCCTAGTAACCAGAATACCCAAATGCTTATTTTATGGCTTTTACAGATGGACAGTCACTCCCCAAACAGCACACACCCATCTATAAGACATCTACAAGCTGTAAACCCAAGAAAACCGACACATCTATAAGAAGTCTACAAATATCCATGATACACCCTTTTCACCTCTTATGGAGATGTTATGTGTGATCTCTCTGAGTTCTATTAGACGTCCAAGATATCCAGGTAGTCTATGAGACCACGTCTATAAGACATCCAAGCATAGATCACTTTTCGACATGCAGTATGTCTTATAGCCGTGCTTAAGACTTGGATTGTAGATATCCAGGGACATCTGATATGCATTTATAAGACGTCTAATGCATGTCTATTTATTGATACTCAGTACTTCTTATAGATATACTTAAGATATCCAAGAAATTTCATCAGAAATACAGCCACAAAAGTATTGAGCACCCCCATATTTATAATATATTTGGTAAAAAATAATAGATGGATACAAATATTAAATTGTATACAATTAAGAATTTTCTTTAAAAAATAAGTTTTTTATTTTTTTTCAAAGATAGCAAACGCATAACTCATCTTTTAATGAAGCTATTTTCTTTAAAAAACTTTTTTTTAAATTAAATTTTGTTGTTCTGTTAAGCCAGTTAATAAATAATCAAGAAAATAATTATTGTAAGAAAAGACAAAATGAACTTAGTCTTCAAAAACGAAAATAAAGAAAGCTTATGTTAAAAAAAAAAAAAAACATTTATATGCAATTTTTATTATTTTATTTTTTAACATGTGTTAATAACAAAAATAAATTTTAAGAAATATTTATGCTGCTGAAGAGATCTTGGCATTTCAGGCAAGAAATATTTTAATTTCCACGATGATCGGTTAAAAGTAGGTGTTTAAAGAAAATGACTTCATTAAAAGACGAGTTGCTTGTTAACTGTCTTTTTTTTTTTTTTTTTTTTTTTTTTTTTACAAACCATAAACTTAAAAAGAAAATTCCTAAATGATATGCAGTTAAATATTTGTATATAACTATTACTTTTACAAATATATTAAAAATATGGGGGTGCTGAATACTTTCAGCCAAGACTGTATTTCCAATGAAATGACATTGTTTCCTTGCATGTCTTAAGTATATCTATATGAAAATTAGAATAATTCTTGCAGAAAATGTTAAAATATAAAGGAATTTGTCTTCAACAATGAAAATAGAGAAATCTTATTTTTAAAATATACTTTAAATTTATATGTTACTTTTATTATTTTAACTTTTAATATCTGTTAATAAAAATGATACAAGTTTTAGGAAATATTTTCATTGATGAAGATAAGTGATTTATATACTTTGGCTTTTCCGGTAAGAGTTATTCTAATTGTCATGATTACCTATTAACTTGCATAGCATAGCAATTGCTATACTATGAAAGTTTCATTTCTGAAACTTACTGAAAAACAAAGCAGTTTAGTTTTTTAAAAAACTCATTTTTTTAAAGCAAATTGTTTAATTAAAAGTAGAGTTGTTAGTTTGCTGTCATTTTAATTGTAATAACTTAACCATTAAAGACACAGACAGCAGTTGTGAATTCTAAAATAATTGTGTGTTGAACACTTGCGCTTCATTTACTCTCTTCCTAAACATCCTTCAATGTTGAAGTTCAAAATTTTTTCTACTTTTTCATTATTTTTATCAGTAAGTCTCCACTGATGTACAAAATACACCGCCATTGAATTTTTATAAACTATTATATTTTCTTTCTTAATTAAACATTTTTTTTTATATAAATGCGATATCTATTACTTGAATACTATTACTAAACATCAGACACTACGACTAATATTCAGGCCCCTGCTGGCACTTAGGAATACGTGCCCTTGCACCCTCTGCCTGAACCACCCTTAATGATGGCACATGATTTAATATGAAAGTGCCAACATAACCCTCTGTCCACCGCCCTTTCAAGACATCCAGCATGGGCCTGCTAACACTTTGAAATAAGTTATGATAAAAATACGAGGGTGCTTAATAATTTTAGTAAAGACAACTGTAGATAAAAATACTAAATGTTTCATTCCAATAATATCAGTATATTATTCCCCCCCCAAAACAAATATTTTGCAATGTTCTGCAACGAACCTTCAACTGATCACAAATGTTCTGTGGGAATAAAAAAATAAAACACAGAGAGATTTTCTTGTATATGTAGGAGTGCGATTTCATCTTGTATAGAAATGCTAAAGACATTTCGTAAAACGCTAACACACACAAAAACCAAAGAAATGACGAATTTCACAATTTTACTCTGATCGAATGACGAATTTCGCTTTTTTTCCCCTTGTAATAGACGATTTTTGCAATATTTTTGAGATTTTTCTCTCTGGTAACTGGCGAATTTAACATTTTTTTTTCTCAGAACCAATCATCGAACTCCGCAATTTTTTCCCCCACGACTAATTCGAGAATTGCGAGATATTTTCCAACACTTCACTGATGAATTTCGCATTTTTTTTATCCACGACTGATTGGCGAATTTTAAATATTTTTGATATTTTCTTTTCACTGACTGGCAAATTTGTTCAGCTCTTTCTTAGGACCAATGGGCAAAAATTGCATTTTTTTTTAATTCAAGCAACTAATATCCGAATGTCTCGATTTTTTTTTAAAATCCACAACTGATTGTTAACTTTTGCGATATTTTCTTTATTGATTGATAAATGTTGCGGATTTTCTTGTGACAGAATGGAAAAAATTGTGGGTTTTTACATGACTGATTGACGAATTTTATGATTTTTTTTTTCTGACAATCCACTGATTAATTTAGTTTTTTAACCTGCGACTGATAGGCGAATTTTGCATTATTTTCTTTTTATCAATTGGAAAATTTTGTCGCTTTATATTGGAATTGATTGAAAAAAATCGAGGGATTTCCCAAAACTGATCAACTAATTTAGTGGGGTTTTTTTTCAGCTGTAACTGATAGCCAAATTTTGCGATATTTTCTTTCTGCCGATTGGAAAATTTTGCAGTTTTTTCTTGTGACCAATTGGAGAAAATTGTGTTTTTTTTTCGCTACTGATCGACGAATTTCCCATTTTTCTCGACGATTTACTGACAAATTTCATGGTTTTTACCCACAACAGATTGAGAAATTTTTGTGCTTTTTCTTGGCAAAAAACATGAAATTTCAATCAAAAATCATTTGGTTGATAAACCTATTTCCCATTTTTTGACCCGCGACTGATAGGTGAATTTTGCAATATCTTCTTTCTACAGGATGGCAAATTTTATCCCTTTTTTGCGACCGATTGGTAAAAGTTGCCGGGTTTTTATGTGACTGACCGGTGAATTTCAGATTTTTTTCCGATGATCCACTGACGAAATTCATGTTTTTTTTTTAAACTGCAGCAGCTGAAGAACTTCACGATTTTTCCCCATGATCGACTGACAAATTGTGTGAGCTTTTCCTGCGACCAATTAATGAATTTCAATCTTTTTCAACGAGTGATTGATGAAGTTTTTCTGGTGATTGACAGACAAATTTAGTGCTTTTTCAAATGAATGAATAGTGAATTGTGTTGAAAATGAGAATTTGAAATGTTCTGCAGAGAAGTTCATTGTTCTGCGATGTATGTCGCACTCTTAAGCATATTCTGCTTTAGGGACTGTTGCCATATTTATATTGGAATATTTTTATCAAACATTGACTAATTTTTTTTAATATTTCGAATGAAATATGTGCTGTAATTCACTAAAATCTCATAGCTAAATTAAAAAATCTACCATATTTACTCATGCATAATGCACACATTTTTACAAAAATTTCAGGTCTAAAATCCAGTATACACATACATGATACACTGAATATTTCTAATTGTATACATCAAACCACACACATTTTCACAAAGTATATATACATATTGCAGAAACTTTATTTTATGATATTTTAATAAGAGAGCAAAATATATATGAGCACATACAAAAGTAATTTAGATTTGAGACAAGATTGTAAATCATGATTTCTACAGATTTTTTTTTTTTTTATAAAGTTAAAATAACATGGTACACATTATACACAAGTAAATATGGTATTTAAAATCAGTTTGATAATTTTATCTTGTGAGAAATTTCTAAATCCTCCAGTATTTTGCAACAAGAGGCTAATAAATTTTTATTTCTCCCATATTATTTAAATTTAACAAATCTTTCTTGCAGAGGATAAAGACTTTTGGTAGATAAATTTTTCTTGGGAAAAAAAGAAATCTTTGTGATAAATGTCACACATACATTACACATCATGCATAAAATCTTTAATTTTTCATACCAATATTTTAGAATATTTTTTTCTTTATTTTATCATATAATTTCTTCAATTAAATTAGGCAAAGGATTCCATTTGTAAATACTAGTAATCAGATTCAAAATTATGTGTGGGACGCTCGTCGCAAAGTTGTTAACACAAATTAATAAATTTCTTATTCTGTTTATTTTGTTCTATTTTGATAAAATTATTCGACAAATGTTTTAAAATCTATTTTGCATATTGAACTAATTTTAAATTTTTTTTATCAGTACAAAAATATTACTCCAATTAACTCACTGTATGAAAGAACCACTCAGAATTATTTTTTAGTCAATGTCTGCCTACATCAAAAACTTATTTCAATTCTGTGAGCTTCAGATACAAAGGGAAATTTACAAATTTACTGCTACCTCAATTTTGCATTTTTAGAAAAACAAGAAAAATTTTAAGTTTTAAATATTACAACATGATTTAGATTAATGCTAAAAATTATTGCATGCTTTCTCATTAGGCTATATCATTTTTGAAACATGTCAGCTCTACTACTCAATAAAAGTTTTAATAAAAATGTAAGTCTTTTTTTCCTTATCAGCAATATTAGTAACTAGGTGACAGTACTAGGTGGTACAGAATATAACTATAACAGAAAAAGGAAAAAAAAAAGAAGTGACTTTATTTTATTTGAAAAAAAAAAAAATCTTTGGAACAGGACAAAATTGTTATTATTCTACTCCATTATCACTGCAATAGTAAGAGCTGATTTCTTCGAGCAGCACCTATAATAAAATAATAACACTGTTTTACTACATAACATTTTACGAATCGCACAAAATGACATTTTGTTATATGAAAACTGAATTAATCTTCAATGAAGCAATTGTAAGCCCCCTCCTCCTCCTTAATTTTTTGCATGTGATTTCTAGTGATGGGCATAATGAATGATTTTGATATTTGAATGAATCATTCAGGCATGCACAAAAGCATAGTTGTCAAGGCTCTTAAAATTCTTTTTGTTTTACAAAAGTTATGGTTTTAATTGATCAAAAATAGCAAGAAAGTAAACAGCAATGCTTTTGTGTATGCCGGGATGATTCATTTGAATAACAATCATTCATTATGTCCTTCGCTATTGTTATTCTTAATTTTTAGGGTTACGTACTTAAAAAATAAAAACGGAACCATTGTATATTGAAATACAAACAAGATAACAAACAAATATTGAAATGCAAACAAGAAATTTCAAACTAACACTCCCATAGGATTAACATTAGCCCATGTGACTAGCACAGACTCTTGACTATGGAAGATTTGGAATCAAATGATTTTTCCATTATCCTGTTGACCACTTTTCAAGAAAAATTAATTATCACCAAACAGTAATGCCAAATAAACAAATGGAAGAATGTTGCCATTGGAATATCAAAATAAATACAATAAAAAAATATGGAAAACCCCCACTCATTTAAGTGTCAACTATCAGTAAATTTAAACACAAAAAAATTACAATATAAATGAAAATAGAAAAAAAAAATCTTGGATATTCATTTATTTACATTATTTTTCTTAATTATCCTTCTTGGCTGGTGAATATAACGTCAGTTGAAATTGATGTATTGCACTTAACTATGCAACATAACATTTTTTCAATGCATTTTCTCTTTTAATATCATGGTGCAGCAGTTTAAGGACACAATTATTATTTTAAATAGCGAAATAACTACTAAATCAGTTCATTTTAAAGATTATATTTAATTAAACAATAACAAAACATCACCATCAAAAATGAAAAATTCTTACATATACTGCTTTTTACTTTTAAAATTGTTGTGGATTAAAACTTAATAATTTATATTATTAATAAATGAAATTAGCATATATAATACTTGAGAGCATCCATATTTAGTTAGTAATCAGTATTCTAATGTCTTATAAAAATATATTTCAATATGTTTTTTTTTTTTACTAAACAATTATAAAACTCATACCAGATAAGTCCATATGATGAGATTAAATTATGGAATGATCAACGTTGAAAGAGGAATTAGGATGAATATATAATATTTGAGGAGATTGTAGTAGATGTAAGTGTATAAAAAAAGAGAGAACAGTTAAAAAAATAAATAAATAAAACTTGTTGAAATGAAAAGCAAATGTTATTCATATTACTGTTTTTAACAGTGGAAAATGGTAATTTTATTAAATTGTTGTATGTATGATTTTAAAGATATGAGAAATATTAAAACTTGCCTATCAATGTATCAATTAACTAATTTGTGTGTGTATCAATCTACAGCAAAACAAAATACATCTATGACGCAACAATGTCTACTATCACAAGAAATAATAGTAACCCATTAAATAAGCAAAATTTTCAATTACAAAGAAAATACAGTAAGAAGATAACAGTAATCCAATGACAAAGTAAAATTTTGCTTTTTTTTTTTTTTTTTTTTTTAAGTACAGTATTTTTTAAGCTATTAGATTAATCTTCAAAAATCTGCAATGCCCACTGTCATGTTGCATTATTTCTACTAGTGGGTTAATAGCCTTTAAAATTAGTTGAGTAATAAAATATGTAATTAAACAACTGTTGTCCTATTTAATTATTTAAAGAAGTAAAACTGAAAAAAAAGTGTAAATTAAATTAATCATAATAAAAAAAAAGCTTTTATTTAAAAAATATAGCAATAGTTAAGCACTAAGTATGCCTTGTTAAAATTTAGGTAACATATTTACAATTCTGACTCAAATCACCAGTCTGCTATGTGTTATTCCAATATTAATGTCTTCATTATTGAGAAATTAAGTTATTTATTAAATCCTAACTCAATAAAATGTCTTTTAAATTAGTTAAAAAATACTTAAAAATCTACAGTTTATAAATAAGTTGCTTCAATGTATAAAAGCCAATTTTGACCAAAAAAAGCCGGTTAAAACCAATAAAAGTCGCTGGCCTGGCTTTTATTAATTTTAGCCGGCTTTTTTGCAACCCTGCTTATCAAGTTATAAGTGCTTCCGGTCATGTGGCGACACTTTTTCGCACTTTACTGCCAACCACCTTGGTAATTTGGTTGAAAATGCAGACTTTGACAATCTTTTGTAAAAGATCTGCCTTTACTAAAAAATTGAAATCATGTTTAGATTACATAGTTTCTGAATAAAAACACCTACCAATTTCATGCATTTGTAAGCAAAAATGAATTAAAAAATGTGTCATAAAGTAGCCTGTTTGAATTTGAGAACAGCCTTAATGGTGCTAAGTTGCACTTATTAAAATACATCAATTGGTTGCAAACCAAATTACAGAACTTTCCACTACATCACACATACATATGAATACATCGATGATACATAATTAATACATACATGATTTCACAAATAAATGAGTGAAACGCTTAGCAAAATGCTGGCATGCAGTTAATACGAAAGTACAGAAACAAAAATACATGCAAAATATAGAAATCTCATGCTTATACATGTTTTGAAGATACGACATGATGAACTTTAAATGTTTGTTTTCTATGTTTAAAAACTTACAAAATCCTTTAAAGTTAATAATCTTAACTTTAGCAGCTTCTTCTGCTACACCATAGTTACGGATTAAGAAATACATAAAAAAACAAGTCAGTTTTATCTTTATTTTTTAAAACTCAGAAATTCATGTATATAACTTATTTTTTTCTGTTTTTTTTTTTTACTCTTGGTTTTCAAATGATCTGCTCAACAACACGAAACTTTCTGACTCATTTTTAAACACAAAAGCATAAAATTGGCAGGTCTGATCATGGAAGGAATTTGGAATCTAAATAAGTTTTCCATTTTTTTTTAATCAATAAATCACTTATCGAGTTATAAGTGATTTGTGCCATGTGATGACATGTTTCTGACCTTTTTTGTGCTGCAGCATTGGAAATTTGAAAAATGGAAAACTTCTTTCAATTACAAAATTTCTGAATAAGAATACCTGTAAATTTCATGCATTTCTGAACAAAAAAAGAATTAAAAAAATAAGTCATAAAGTGAGCCGTTTGGATTTGGACTTTAAGAGAAAAAAAATATTTTTGATGTGTTACATTATACATTAAATATTATGTTAAAAAAAATTAGGTCTTGTACTGTTATTTTCCAAAGTATAAACTTCTAAGATTTATAAATTATACATAAGTAAATAAATTGCCATTTATATCTCTCTTCCCACTCTGCTCCAAAAAATTTGAGTAAAAACATAAGATCTGATATTTAAAATTAATCTAGAATTTCATAATGCAATCTAGTGTAAATTTTGCAATCTCACAACAAACTAATTATTCTAAAAAACAAGGCATTTTTTAATAAAAAATATACTAACCAAATATTCATGCAAGTCTTCCTGTCTTCAAATGTTTGTGATGGTGTGTTTCAACTGGGAGTCTAAAAAGATTCAAAGAAAGTTTCATTAGTATTCAGCAACATCTATTATAGTTAAAATGTGACTGTGTTTATATTTCACACCAACTTTTCTCAAAATGATTAATTATGGGTTTTTCTTTTCTTTTTTTTTTTTTGTAACAATTATTCGCAAAGATCCAAGGATGTCAAACTCAAGAAATCTCAAATTTTAAATCAGTTTGAGTTATTAAATTTTAATCAATAAGAAATTTCTTTTTAAAAAAAATTATTATGCACGCTAAACATCTTGAATCAGCCATACTCATCCTTTTATTACCGCGGGCCGCAAACGTATATTTGTGACGTTAGGTGGGCCGCAACACATACTTGTATAGTAATGTAAATATATAAATTTCTATAGCAAATGCCCCCCGTTTTTTCCCATCTCAAAAAATGCCCAACACGCCTAAAGAAGTATTCACTTCAAAAATATAATTTAAGTAACATTTATTACAAGGACAAAGCCATTTTATAACATTAAAATAAAATACAGCAGTAAAAACAGAAAAAGAAAATTCATCCAGAAGATTAAACAACCCTTTTTTCATCAGGGGTGGGACTCTCATAACTTATTTCTATCCTTCCTCTGAGATTAAATCCTAGAAGGAGCAAAAGTTTGGTTTATTTACGTTTATTTTTATTGCGAGAATGAAATCGAAGTTGCCAAGAAAGCGATCACCGCCAAAACAGACAGTTTCTAAAGCGCCAAATCAGAGCTGATCCTGGGACTAGCTTTTCAACAATATAACAAAGGAATGTACTCTCTAGTAGATTCTTTCTCCGAGGTCTTGGATCGCGCATAAAAGGTCGCCAGGCCACATGCCCGCTTGTTGAGTATGGCTGTCTTGAATAGTTTAGTTTTATACCTTCTGAGTCCCTTCAGTACTGTTTTGATTTTTTTGTCTCTTCCTTTCACTCCGATTTTTCAGATTTGTGAGACCTGAAGTATGCCGAAATTACAAATTTATTCTTTTATTTAAATTTTTGAGTCAAAAACCTCAAATGCTACATTGATATGTAAAATTTTACATTAAATATCACACATATTACATGAAACAGTACATTACATGCAATGTTTAAAAAGTCTTTTACTGTATATCAATAATTAATATTTAGTAAAATATTACTGATACGTGCAAATTTTAACTTAATTTTGCGATATTTACCAGCATCCTATTGACGAATTGAGCAGTTTTTTCCTGGCAACAAATTGACGAATTTCACGTTTACTTCCTGTAACCAACTGACAAATTTCGTGATTATTTTCCTCCTACCAATTGACAAATTTTGCTTTTTTTTTTGGCGACCGATAAACGAATTTCTCAAATTTTTTCTGCACCTTACAAATGAAACCGGCATGTTTCTTTTTTTTTTTTTTTTTCACACGCGACATATTGAAGAATTTCACGTTTATTTCTTGTAACCAACTGATGAATTTCGAAAATGTTTTCCTGCGATTGATTGAAGAAATTTGTGATATTTTCCTGCTACCAATTGACAAATTTTGCTTTTTTTTGGCGACCGATAAGCGAATTTCTCAATTTTTTTCCCACACCTTACAAGTGAAACTTACGTGTTTCTTTTTTTTTTTTTTTTTTTTTTTTACACATGACTATTGACGAATTTCACGTTTATTTCCTGTAACTGTAACCAACTGACAAATTTCGCGATTGTTTTCCTGCAATCCATTGAAGAAATTTGTGATATTTTCCTGCTACCAATTGACAAATTTTGCTTTCTTTTGGCGACCGATAAACGAATTTCTCATTTTTTTCTGCACTTTACAGGTGAAACTCACATGTTTCTTTTTCTTTCTTTTTTTTTTTTTTTTACACGCGACATATTGACGAATTTCACGTTTATTTACTGTAACCAACTGACGAATTTCATGATTGCTTTCCTGCAATCGATTGAAGAAATTTGTGATCTTTTTCTGCTACTAATTGACAAATTTTGCCTTTTCTTGGTGACAGATAAGCGAATTTCCCAATTTTTTTTGCATGTTTCTTTTCTTTTTTTTTTACATGCGATTGTGGTCAAATTTCATTATTGTTTTCACGACTCATCGGCAAATTTTGCTATTTACCTGCAATAGCTTAACAAAATTTATAATTTTTCCCCAACGAGTACAAATATTGTGAAATTTTTGTGCGATATTTTCCCGCAACCTTTTGGTGAAATTCGCGTCAGTAAATTTTTGCAAACCCAAAATAATCAGGGCACTTTTCCAGCTATATAAAAATGGGCAGAGCGCATTTACAACTATAAAAAAAAAAACAGGCAGGGCGCTGCACCCTCTTGAAAACGCCTTGGGAAAACACTACAAGGGTCGATCCAGACAAAATTTGGAGCCTATTTAGGGCCCCTTCACAAAAATCAATTTAATAAAATGGGACCCTTCACAAAACTCAATTTGATAAAATGGGCCCCTTCACAAAATTCCTTTTAACAAAATTTCCCCCTTTCATAAAAACTTACTATTTAGGGGAGACTGGTACACAGTGGACTACTTTTTCAGTTAATTTTTTTTTCTCTTTAACGGACAAACCGGGTGCATCCCTGCATGAAAATATTTTTGAATATTCCTTATACCTTTATACATTCATCATAATTTTCTCATAACATAGTTTTCAATACATTTTTCAAAATAAAAATTTTTATATGCACCCGTAAATTGGACCAGGTCCACCCACCGGGACACAGTGGACCGCTGTTAGGCATTATCTGAAATGCAATATAAATCTATTTTTCATTAATCTAATTCTTTTTTATTTCCCCTTTATCCGCAAAATAACATAGTAATATAAATTTACAAGTAACATTTTGAAAAAAAAAATATATATATTATTATTATATTTTGAAAATAACAACAGATTAATACAGGAACAATTGCAATTTAGTTGAAGTTATTACTTAAGTACAAAAAAATCAGCGCACATTAAAATTTGCAAATGAAATTCCAAAATACTTATGAGTAAGATTGAGCCTGGAATTTTCCTGAAATACTTTCGGGTCTGGGAGCAATATTATGAAATCATTGACATCAACAATAGATTCATCTACAGTTTTGGGAAAAATAAACTGATTTCCATTCAATTTGCATCTCATGTATCTTACTTGAATAGAATCATCAACAATTAGACTAGAGTTATATTTATCACAGGCAGTAAATACAAAACAAAATATTTCTTACTATGTTAAATAAATTGTTATTTTTCTTTGTTTACTTTATTTTACAGTTAAATAACTTCTTTTAAACAATATTTCTTTATAGAAAATAAGCAATTATTAAATATTTTGAACATTCTGCATTACATGAGCAGAGTGGATTGTGGACCACTGTGCCCCATGTTGAAATTCAATAAATAATCATATTAATATTGTTTATAGCTTTCTTTTAAACATATTAACTTTAAAGTTAAATAAAAACAAGTATCTTAGCTTTGCAAAAAAGCTGTTTTATAGGATTTATCTACAACCTTTAATTACTAAAAAAATTAAAATATAATGTTGAAAAATTTTACTTTTAGAAGATCAAAACAACCAATTAGGATAAAATAGTTCAATCTGAGCTAAACATATTTTCTGAACGCTATAAATAATCAGTGCAGTGCTGTTGTCTATTAGGATAGAAGAGAAGCTTAAAATTTTTTTAAATAAACAAAATATTAGGGGGGTGGTCCACTATGCTCATAGTTCCAGTGTGACCAGTCTCCCCTATTATTTATTATTCTTTGACTTTTAAAATGTGTAATTTGCAAACAAACAAGTTCACCAGAGAGGAAAACTTCAGCAAAAGTATTTAAAAAAGTTTGTTAATAAACGCTTGGATCGAATTTGAGTAGCTGGATTTCGACTTTCATTACAAAATGTTATTTTTCACAAAAATATAATAAAATTTTACAAAAATAACCTTTACTTTTCACAAAATGGGCCCCGCAAAAAAAAAAAAAAAAAAAAAAAAACCTGCATTGACCCCTGCACTATAACAGTTAATTTTCTTGTTATTTTAAAAAAATAAGCAAATAAATAATGTAAAAGTTATTTAAATATGATTCTATTTCTTAATTTTTCTGAATATTTTTATTTATTGACAGTTAAAAATAAAAGTTGTCTAGGGTTTTAAAAATATTTTAAAAAGCATTTTCTTTAGATATTGAGCAGTATGACTAAATACTACATACTGAATATTCGGTGCATCCCTAATGGTTAATACACAAGTACCAAAAGATTAGTATCAAAGTGATTTGAAAAAATATACTCAAGCATAAATATCATATAATACACAATTAAAATATATTATATCTTTTACTGGGTATGTAAAAAAAAAAAAAAATGTGTCGGAACACAAGTTAAACAATGACAACAAATGAAGAAAAAAATGTAAAATTTAATACATATAGGATCAGAATTTTAATTGTTATACAATGTTCACTCTAGAAAGAAAAGGGCAGGTTGTTAGAAAATAATAACAGCACAAATGAAGCAGAAAACAGTCATTGTTCAGTGAAAATGGGCATTACTTCAATAAAAAAAAATTATTGTGTTGAGTAACGAAAAAAAAAAAAAAAAGGAATAGACGAGATACTGTCACGCACTGAAGTTTGGTGACTTTTTGATTGGCCTGCTTTCCAAGCCCATGCCAAACCAATAATTTAAATACAAGCATAGTAGGCAACTTAGGGATAAGTTTGGCAACTATTTTCCTTTTTATAACTGATTAAAGAAATAAACTGTGTGAGTGCAAGACATCATAGCCAAAAACAGTACAACATTTATTTAATAATCTCCTGTTTTTATTAAAGAAAGAAGGAAGGTCTATGATTTTTTGCAAGCTTTTGGATACATTAATTTAGAAATACTCTGGTATTGGGGAAGATTTTAACAAGAGACCTCTGGATATAATTAAGGATGCATTTCGATATTTTAAAAAGGGTACGGTGCATTTTGCTAATTTTAGAGCAGGCAGGATGCTGCGCCCTTAAATATTGGTCTAGAAGGGACACTAAATTATAAATAAATACAGGGGAAAAAAAGTAAATTTTTAAACAAGAATTACATTATTTATAGTATTAGTTTTAGTCTTAGCAAAATTTTATATATAGTTATTTTAGTGTAATTCTAAATTGTATGATAAATAATACACGAAACTGTTAACCCCTTTAAGGGCAAAGTATTTCAGTTGCAAACATGTTCAAAACTTTTTTTTTACCCTTTGAAATCTGAATTTGTCAAATAAATTCATTTAAAAATAAATAATAGCTATTTTTTCCGTTCATGTACATCGTAAAATCTAAATATTATTCGAAAGTTCTGATAAATATTATGGTTTAGTGCATAAATAATCTCACACTGGCGTTCAAAGGATTCAGTGGGGTCAGGATTCATAATGGTGATAAACAAAACAATATGTAGTTCATTAACACTCAATTACTACTAAAAACAATTACATTATTACTTTCATTGTACCTGTGAGATTATATTTCTGCATTTATACAATTTATACAGCGACATTTCGGATGTATTTTTCCTTTTAAACACAATATATATATGACTGATGAAACTTATCGTAACATTAAGCCTAAATCTTGTATATATGTAAGATACAAGAATTTAGTAATTAAGTGTTATATAAACTACACAGGAAAGTAAATAAAGAAATGAATAACTTACCTTTTACAAAAGTTGTCAGTATAATTACATCCAAGATTGCCGCTGTATACAAAATAAACAACAGCTCCAGCCGCGGCGAGAGTATCTTCAAACGACCTTTGACTTTCCGTTCCCGCATGCGCGCAGTTGCATTGAAGTAGAAGTACTTTTTCCATAAGATGAGCATAATACGTGTTATTCGCAAATCCATTGGATGAATCGAAAAGTATTTCCATTGGAGGTTGAAAAAAGCATTTCCTTTAGACGTCGAAAAAGGGATAGATATAATACGTCTATTGCAGGTCATAGACGTCTAATAGAAATCTAAATGAAAAATGGCTTATAGACATCTATTTGTTTAATGCTATGCATATCTAAAAGATGTCATGGACGTTATAGATGTATTTAGACTATAAATCGACATCTTATAGATAGAGTGTGCTGTCTGGGTCTTTCATGAACCAGAGTACAATAATTGTACCAAACGGTGACATCTTTATTACATAAAATTTATTGGACTTCAGATGCTATGTCAACAGTGGGTGGCCTTACCATTTGACCAAACTGGGTTGTGGACAGCAATCATGAAACACGTTCGCCAACATCAAGAAGATTGTTTCGTCAATCTAGACAGAATTTGTGGGCATACTAACACTCCCTGTGCAATGTGCATGCCTTGTGTCCACCCAGCAACGACCTCTGAACAGGTTGATAGTCCTCCTGAAATTTAGTATTACAAGCTAAGAGCTCAGAGAGAGGAAAGTTCTTCAGTTACTGTCATCCAGCAAAATTATGAGTTTTTGACATACACAGTTGTTCAGTCGCTCTAGTACAGTGAGGTCATACATTCATGACTTTTTTTAATCAGTTTATGAGTTATTTGTTTACATGCAAGTATACACTTCTCACATAGCTAACAACTATTCTGGAGACTTTGCAGTATTTTTTAGTGTTTGTTTTTTGTGCACTTTCACGTAGGCACTTACTCACCATATTTAATTTGAGTTATATACTCAATTACTATGTTAAAATGATAAACTAGTTGGAGAGGACTTTCTTCGAGGTGGACAATCGATTATCAAGCTTTCGCTCGCAAATTAACTTTAAGTGTTTAACAATGAAAGCCTATCAACAATTCAGCAACGGATAATGTTTAAAGATACAATGTGCCTTAAGATGATGATGCAAAGTAAAAACTTGTTTTCCCTTTTGTGTACTTTTATATATGTTTTTTATCAAAATATTAAGGGAGTCCATATGCTTGTGAGAATTGTCGTCTTTTTAGTTTTTTAATATTATGCAAATAATGTACAATTTTATAGATGACAGCAGCAAATATGTAATTAAGATATTTCACTGTTCTATAACTTTAATGGATAAAAATGCATTTCCCAAATTGTGATTTTCTACTAAGATTTATGTTAATTTTTAATAATTAATATTTATTAATTTTTTATTATTTTCTTAATGTTTTACTTTTTATATAATTGCAAATTTTAGTAAATAAATATATGTTATTTGTTAATTCTTTTCCGTCTTATTTTAATGGACTAACGTCCATCTGTACATCGAGTAGACTATTTTTAACACTTTCCAACATAGTTGAAAAGTGTTTATAAATTCGGTTTGTGTCTGTCTGTCTGTCCGTGCTCTAACTTGCGGAAATATACTCAGATTGTCACGCAATTGATATATGTTATTGATTTTCACTATGG
Source organism: Maratus michaelseni (assembly GCA_963931845.1). Classification (NCBI taxonomy): domain Eukaryota; kingdom Metazoa; phylum Arthropoda; class Arachnida; order Araneae; family Salticidae; genus Maratus; species Maratus michaelseni. The sequence goes on along the minus strand of OZ007588.1, from coordinate 28,109,803 downwards.
CATGTTCGGTATTGAAAATGAAGGGTGTCACTCTTATAGTTACTTTACAGGGACATTCAAAGGAATACCATTACATTACGGTCTATGGGGAAATATCATTTGCAGATTATTTTAATGAAGTTGTACTATTTCAAACATATTGAAATTAATATATATCATTGAGGTGCATTCCAAAGGCTTACTATAGAATATGGTGTGTAAGTCACTTACAGTTTCTTTACATGAACACTCAAAAGAATTCTGTTACATAACAGTCTATAGGGAAAAATAATTTGAGATTTATTGTAATAATGTTTCACTATTTAAACATATTCAAATTGATATATATATATATATATATATATATATAAATGAGTTACATTACATGCGACTTACTATAGAATACTGTGCATAGAATCCATCGTTCATTTACAGGGACATACAAAAGAATTTGGTTAAAGTACTGTCTGTTAACAATAATTGTTAGAAGTGCATTTTCAGTCGCAGTACACGTTTTCAAATTATTCTAATTTTTCGCCTATTACTTGGGGTGTATAAGTTCTATAGATCATATATACTACAGTCATTTTAGTACTTTTTTTGACAAATAGCGGAAAAAATTAGAACAAAGCTGGATTTTTGCACAGGTGCTCTTTAAGGTATGTAGTTTAACATACTAAAAGTCCTCATCGATACGATGTGAGCTTTCGCCGCCAGGGGGCGCGAATGATCCTGGAAAATCGGTTTTTCGTGAATATCTGATTAACGATGGCATCTAGAAAAAAAAGTTCAATTTAAAAGATGTAGAAAATTTAATTTCCTACAAAAAGGGTTCATAACATTTTTTGTCACACCAACCCTTCCCTGTCAAATATCAGAAACAGTGAACATAACTGGAAAAAATAGGAAACGGTTGTATTGAACGCGCCCAAGAAGCAGAACAAATACCTATCTACTTTCGAACCATACACCTCTTCTTCTGTCCTTTTCTCTGTAGACTGATTTCGCAACCTGGTAGTCATTGTCAATTTGTCATGGCATTCCATGCTTATGTCGAAATGTACCACGTGCTGGTATCTTTGCCGTGTTTTATATCAATTGATGAGCATTTCGCTGGTAATAAATCACACTAACTTACTGAATGAAGTATTTCATGTGAGTTTTTAGAAAGTAAGTAGTGTTATTTTCCACGCGTATTGCAGAAAGTTTTAAATAGTTTTGAGAGTGTAAAATTACTTTTTCTTGATTGTTGATCGAGAGCGTTAAAATGCAGATTGACGAATTATTTTGTCTTGTATGTGGTGAGAGCAGCGTTGCGAATGATTGGAAAAAAGGCATTGAAGTCACTTGTGACCTGAAGTTTGGAAAGAAGTGACAATAATTGGACAGCATTTGAAAAAATGGCAGAAAACAATAGTGGAATTATAGTCCATCCAACGTGTAAAAAATTATACAAGAAAGAATTCTGTTAAATCGTACAAGAAATCTGTTGCATAAAACCATCAACGTCCACACAAATTACATCGTTAAATGAAACGTTGAGAAAAACAGTCGCTTGTTTGAATTTAATGAAAAATTTGTACTATGTTCTGATACATTGGATGAAGCTTTTATACGGGAGGAAAAAAGAAATCTCTAAAGTCTTGCGAAAAAGTGATAATAGTTAAATCTTAGAGGTGAAAAACAGTCTAATTGTGTCTGCAATGAAGACAAATGGGGCAAAGAAGTCAGTAAGCGTTTATCTAATGTTATTGACTTGGTTTCAGCTGAAGCAAAGTACCACCACAAATTCTTTATAAGGGTTCTTTACCAAGTAAGTGGAAACCAATAAATAAGGAAAGGACATGTTTACAAACAATTCCATCAACCAATCTACATTTTCTCCTTAGCGATCAATGCAGAAATCATCATGGCGATGCAGACCAATTATATCACAGATCTTTTTATCGTAGACTAATCAGATCGCTTAAACACTTGTGAACAATAGTAGTCTTAACGACTGTCAGCTATTTCTCGCTTCCCCACAGTGACGTCAGCTGCACTTTCCTCATACAGGAGTGTCGTAGAAAGTTATATTTCCTATATCTTAAGAAACTATTTTGGTAAATATGTAACCGTTTTCGATGTTTACTCTGACGAAGTTTATAATACAAAAGAGGCCGAATGAACTCATTGGTATTCGAAAACTTTAACTCTCAACATCGATATCAACGAAGAAATGAATGTGTCAATTAATCAAAAGTTTTTATCTAATCATCAAAAAAGACACACCTCATCTCTATTCTGAAGGGGAAATTTATAGAGAATGGTTTCGAAGCGAAACAGGGAGAGGGAAATGCTGACACACTTATTGTTAACGCAGCCATTGAAGTAGCAAAGTCTGGTGCGCAGGCTGCGACTGCAGGTGACGATGCTGACTTACTCGTATTGTTGACTGTCTTAGCACCTCCTGAGACAGAGATATTTTTAATAAGTCTCGAAGAAAAATAATTACAACCACCTTGTATTCGTCGCTCAGTCTCAATAATGATGCAGTTCAGAAAGATCATATATTGTTTCTTCACGCTTTTTGAGGTTGTGTCTCTACACAGCAATGCATGGAAAAGGCAAAATGTCGTTATTAAAAATTTCGAAAAGGGAAGGAAACCGTAACATACAGCTGCCAGCACTTTTAAAAGTGGCAAAGCATCCCAATTTGAAATATTCGAGAAAAGAAAAACTTTTTTCTTGCTTTATATGATGATAAAGCAGAAATTTCTCTGAACAAGTACCATTACACATGTTTCAAGAAAGGAGTTGCTGTTGGTAGAAAAAGGTTTTCATAGATACCGCTTGCCGTGGACGCAGCTATATTGCACAGTTTATGTGTTTATCATTGAATGCAATACTGGTTGGGCAATAAACTTCTTCCTGAGAACTGAGGCTGGCAAAATGCACTTATTTTGTCTCCAATTCCAGCTACTTACCGCCCACACCAAAAAATATTATTTAATCCATTTTTTGTACTTTCTCCAAAGGATGTTGCAAAGCGTGTGGATGCCAAAAAACTGAATTCAAGTGTTCTTATATTTGCGTAAATTTTTGCGGAGTTTCATGTCACAATGCAAGTTAAGTTGAATTAGAAGATGAGGAGTATACTGACAATATCATGTCCATTGCAAGGAATGAGGGAATCGCTACATCTGAATTTAGTGATGATATCGAAGACCAACCAGAAAATAGTGAAGGTAATACAACAACTGAAGAAAAAATACAGATGATGATGAAACTAAATCGAGTGAAAAAGTTGTAAAGCAGTCAAATGATTGAGATTTGAACAAGCCAGTCATTATATGTTGATTAGGCCTAGGAGGGAAACCAGAATTTTTAAAAAATGCGTTAAATGCTTTACCTCAAGGGTGGTATGGAAATCAGTATATTATACATTCACCTCTTTTCTTCAAAAGTAAGAATTTTATACCTTTCAATATAATTTCTTTGAAAATAGCAGCAGGTTTTTCGTATTTTTATCGCTTTTCTTCCAAGTACGTTCACTGTTCTTGATTTTTGACAGAGAAGTATTGGTAAGACAAAAAAATGTTAAGCACACTTTATGTAGGAAATTAAATTTTCTACATCTTTGTAACTGAACTTTTTTTTCTAGATGTCATCGTTAATGAGATATTCCCAAAAAACCGATTTTCAGGATCATTCACGCCCCCTGGCGGCGAAAGCTCACACTGGATCGATGAGGACTTTTAGTATGTTAAACTACATACCCTAACTAGCACCTGTGCAAAAATCCAGCTTTATTATAATTTTTTCAGCTACTTTTCCTAAAATGACTGGACTAATACAGGACAGCACAAAAGAGTCTTGAGCACATTTCCGTTTATTGACGGACATTCTAGAATGGGAATTTTAAACCATGCTATGTGTTTTCTAACTGAACTAAATTTTAGAAACAAATCTATTTATCATATTCAGGATTGCACAAAAGAATTCGGATATTTTTCCGAATATTGTTGGTAATTCCTGAAATTGGGTTTTTAAATATGTTATGCTTTTTCTAAATTGTTTATTTAGTCATCATCTTTCACCTCATTAAATGTAAAGATTTGTAAAAGTACATTGTAAGTGTTAAAAAGTGTTACATAATCTATGCTTGATGCATGATATTTGTTCTTTTTACATTTAGTAGTCGATTATCGCAGGTTGACTGGTTCTGTCTTTCTAAGTTTTTTTCCTCATAGATACTTTGTCCAGTCACTCTATATGATGGAAGACTTCGAAATATCACAGCGCAACTTATTTACTCACTTATTATTTGTAAGGTTGATTTTAATAAATGTTTAATTACTCTACTTTTTTCTTCCATCAAGGAAATGCAATCAAGAATCTATTTTTTATAGATGACCTACTTATTTGACACACAATAAGTTAGGAGTGAGGTCTACCCTTACCGCAATTAGTCTGATGTTAGGAGTTTGTTAATAGACCTTCTAATTTGTTTTAATATTACACTTGGAACTTCCCAGCACCAACCTTTTACTGACATTTTGAAATCTCATTAGACTGTTATTTCTTTATGAAATAACAATCCGCGTATCAAACAAACAAGCAACTTCATCAATATTTATATCTTTTAAGACATACAACGAGCACCAATTTATCGATGAAATTGTTGGGATTTTTGCATACAGACACAAAGAGACTTTAGTGTCCATAAGTCTCACAATTAATGCTGCAAAATGTTTTGCAATGGGGCATTTTACCAAAAATTATCAATCATTGCAGAATCTAAAACTTCGTTAAAATTACAAACTTCCTTATATTTAAGGAAAACACAGATGAAAGGTATTGCTAGATAAAGTAATGTCCAAATTATGAAAGGAAAATATGGTTGAAGAATAAAATTGCTTGTAGCAGCAGTCAATGTAAAAACATATAGTGACATAACATGATAATTAACTTTAGAGATGATATAAAGATCAATTTCAATTTATTCAAAAATAAAATAAACAGTCATGAAACTAGAATAATAAGTTCAGCAAAAATTTAACACAAATATCTTAACTGCAAATGATAAATTCAGTAGACTTTAAAAACATGAAGAAAAATATACTTTATATTTAAATGCAGAAACATAAGCTCAACCAAAAATTAACATACCTTACTCATGCGAAAGACTGAATTAGAAGATTTAAAAAACAACATGAGAATGTAATATTGAACTAAATTTAACTAGCATTATATTTCCTGGTAGCGAGGGAGAACAGCTTCACTCACATTCATGAAAGATACACATTAAAAAATCCAATGAAAGTCCTGCCGTTCGCTTCTTAAGTAGGGATAACGCACATACATGTGCTGGCACACCCCCTTCACTAGAACATTCCAACTAAAATTTAACCAGCATTATTATATTTCTCAGTAGAGAGTAAGACTTGCTTCCCTGACATTCATGACACAAACCCATTAAAAAATTCAATGAAACTCATGCGGTTCGCTTCTTAAATAGGGACAGCGCAAGTACATGCTCCAACATATTCCCTTCACAAGAACATTCCAACTACATCACATACAATAACGATTATATCTGAATCGAACGAGAAATTGATTAGGTTACAAAATGCGATGTCCCCATCGAACTTTAAATAAAAACTGTTTTGAATGAAGATTAACTAAAAATGTAAACAAAACATGAAAAATGATTAAAAGAAAAGTAATTTAAAATGCTGATACAAGGAGAAACAGGGAAAAACGTGGTTATTTCCTGTCACAAAAAGCATCTGATTAGGTGTCCATTTGCAGAAACTGTTTGTGAGGTATACAAAAATAGCCGTAAAGTTTTTTATTTAACTTGGACTATTCATTTGTTTACAGGGACACTCAAACGAATTAAAATTATATCAGAGACTATGAAGGTTAATTATTTGAAGTATATTTTAATGATGTTTATAAACTAATGAATAGAAAATTTTTAAATGTGCATTTTAAATTTTAAATTTTCAACAATAAGTGGTACTATAATCAAATTTTTTTGGCTGATTGTATATGATCAATAGAAATTAGACATCATGATCTATAGACTACACATCACATCATGTACATGAGTTTTCTCAAGCTTGAAAACTGATAACACAATTGAAAACCTATTTTGTATAATTGACAGTTATAGATGATAATGTATCTGCATTATTTAGTGTATAGAAAAATTTTAAATGTGCATGCATGGTTTTCTATAGGAAAGATATTGTGCACCAAATAAAGTATATTAATTTCATTATGTGAAATTAATCTCATCATCGTTAAAGCTTATTTTAAAAAATACTTATACTACTTAAAAAAATGTATATCCATTTTTGATATGTAATACAAAACGTTTTGTATAGACAATGGTGTGTATGTCGTTTATTATTCATTTGTAGATGCATGCAAAAGATTTGATATCATTACTTTCTTTAGGAGCATTTTTTTAAAAATAAGCTGTAATGATGCTGAGATTATTTTAACATAATGAAATTAATATACTTCATTTGGTGCACAATATCTTTCTTATAGACAACTATGCATGTACATTTAAAATTTTTCTATACACAAAATAATGCAGATACATTATCATCTATGACCGACAATTATACAAAATAAGTTTTCAATTGCGTAGTGAGTTTTCAAGCTTGCCAAAGTTCAAATATATAATGTGATGTATATTCTATCGATTATGATGTCTAATTTCTATAGATCATATACAGTCAGCCAAAAATAATTTGAATATAGTACCACTTATTGTTGATAATTTATTTTTAATTATGCTAAACAGATTTCAACAGATCTAAATTTTAATACTAAGCAATGTGAGTATCATATAAATAAATACATATAATGGGGGGTACAAACAGGATGCAAATACATACCTTTCTATTTATGGTAATTTCCAGAAAAGCATTTTCAACTGTGTTATGTGTTTTTTAGCTGAATTAAATTTTAACATACTAAGTAGTATGTATAAATGTCTATAGATAATATATATAGGGCAGCATGAAAGATTTCAAACACATCACTGTCTCTAGTAAAAAATTGCTGAAAATAAGTTTTCAACTGTGTGTATGAGATTTTATGTTGAACTAAAATTTAGTATACTATGTGGTGTAAGTATATATAAATAATTTTTTATATAGGATTGTACCAAAGGATATGGATATATTGCTTTCTATGGATACTAATTTCTAAAAAGCAGTTTCAAACTTAATTAATTTTTAATATGCTATTTTGTGTGTAAGAAAATTTATGGATCATGTACAGGGCTACACTAAAATATTTAAATACATTACTATCTATGGTCATCTGTCTTACAGAAGATTTTATCCAACTTCTACAACATATGTAGATGTTTTGTGGTTGGCAGCTAAGTAATATCTTTATTAGAACAGGATACAAAGCGGTGCTTATATAATAAAATGGTAGTGTAAAGAACATTTATAGCTAATCCAGAAATAGCAAAATTATTCTAAATTGGAAGTGTAAAGTTACTGAGACAGTGGGAGGTTCAGGGAAGAAGTGACCTGTAAAGAAAAGAATTTTTTATCTTAAGAGTTTGTAATAAAGTCAGTTTTACAGTCAAAGAATTTCGTTATGTGAAATCATGTTTCACATAAATGTTTTTTAATTTAAATTTTTTCAACCAATATGGTACTTTTACAGTATAGGAGCCTTGGTGAATTAGAGTAAATGGTCTTGGCGAGAGAAAGAAATTTGGCATACTTTTCACTGTTTCATCTACACAAACAAAATTTCCAATATACATACAATTTATTTTATATAAAGAATTCATTTATCTATTTTTATGTACAAACAGAAATAAAAACTGTATTTAAAACAATAATAAAATCATATAAATAAAATGTTTATATATTTATAAATTCATATAAAAATAATACATATATATATATAAGTTCATTAGTTTTGTTTTCATAGCTGTTTACATCATTGGAAAACAAATCATACTTTCTGAAATCTGAATTGCACCAAGATTTTTTAAACATGTCCAGGGTCCTACAGTGGAAAAATACTGAAAATCTTATAGCCTAATAAATTTATATGTAAAAACAGAAATGAATTGGGCATAAGTTCTTTTATATAATATAAAGCAAGATCAAAATAAAAATGTGTTTCGTATTGCTGACATTGGTGGTACTTATTTACTAATTAAATTATACATAAATTAGCCTTATAATAATATGACACAAAATATATGACATATAACTACAGAAATAAGCTGTATAAGATGAGAATTTTTTTGTTGCTGTTTCATTTTGTTGAATGTTTGTACTATTTAGCAAGAAATCCCACTTTCTTATGACTAAAATATGCCAAGGCCCTTAGAAAGAGACAGTATCAAAATTAGTTAATAACCGACAAAAAAATATGAGAACGAGTATGAGTTATTAGATTACTTTTAATGTGAATAATTTTTTGTTGTATATCTGACACAAAAGGTTTCTCACTAGTATGAGTATTTATAGTACACTTTTTCATAAGTCACTCAGAGAAACCATGAGAACTTTTACTTTAGTTTGGATTTTATTCTTCTGAGATGAAGTGAAAGGAACTGAAAACTTTAGAGACTGTCTGTACCTTTTTTTGAATCAGAACAGAGTTATATCTTATAAGATTAACAATGTTAGAAGAAGCTTTCAAAAAATCCCTTTTATTCTTCGTAAATGGTGTCCTTATAGTATTAGTATGACTATTCAAGAATTAATAGCATCTATTATTTTAGTTCGTGAGTGGAATTCAATTAATAAATTTAATAAAATAAAATTAATGGCAGTACAGATACTGAAGCAAGCAAAAACAATTACCAGATAAAGGACAAATTGATTGTATGATATTTTTTTATTTGAGAGGTTTTTTTTATTTGTTTTTCGAAAGTTGCATGTCTCACAAACAAAATTTTTTTCACCAGTAACAAATAACAGATGCCTGTTTAAATCGCTGTTTTGAATACGCCTTTTGCTGTAAAATTTGCTAACAAAAAGTTTCTCTATAATAGGAGAACTAAGATGAGTGTTTCACTGAAACTTTTGAGTAAATCTTTTGGTGCATGAGACATGCAATCAATATGAATCACAGCTGCTTGTTTACATCACTCTTATGTGAGAATTTCATGTTGCATTCCTCACACACAAAAAGGTTTCTCACCAGTATGAATTAACAGATGCCTATTCAACACAAACCTGTCAGAAAATTTCTTCTTGCATATCTCGCAAACAAATGGTTTCTCACCAGTATGAATTAGCAAATGTCTTTTCAACGTACAGTTGCCAGAAAATTTCTTGTTGCATATGTCGCACACAAATGGTTTTTCACCAGTATGAATTAACAGATGTCTCTTTAAATGAGGCTTTTGTGAGAATTTCTTGTTGCCTATCTCACAAACAAAAGGTTTTTCACCTGCATGAATTAACAGTTGATGATTGTTTAAATGACTATTTTGTGAGAAACCCTTGTTGCATATATCTAACAATCAAATGGTTTTACAGCAGCATGAATTAACAGATGACTTTTCAAGGTACAATTGCCAGAAAATTTCTTGTTGCATATGTCACACACAAATGGTTTCTCACCAGTATGAATTAATAGATGATTGTTTAAATTATTCTTTTGTGAGAATTTCTTGTTACATTTGTCACACACAAATGGTTTCTCACCAGTATGAATTAATAGATGATTGTTTAAATTATTCTTTTGTGAGAATTTCTTGTTGCATTTGTCACACACAAATGGCTTCTCACCAGTATGAACTAACAGATGCTTTTTCCTGGTACTCTTGTCAGAAAATTTCTTGTTGCATATCTCACACATGAAGGGTTTTTCACCAGTATGAATTAACAGATGCCTGCTTAAGTCACCCTTACGAGAGAATTTCTTATTGCATATCTCACACACAAAAGATTTTTCACCAGTATGACTTAATAGATGATTGTTTAAATTATACTTTTGTGAGAATTTCTTGTTGCATTTGTCACACACAAATGGTTTCTCACCAGTATGAACCAACAGATGCTTTTTCATAGTACTCTTGTCAGAAAATTTTTTGTTGCATATCTCACACACGAACGGTTTTTCACCAGTATGAATTAACAGATGCTTCTTTAAATCACCCTTTTGTGAGAATTTCTTATTGCATATCTCACACACAAACGGTTTCTCACCAGTATGAACTAACAGATGCTTTTTCATGGTACTCTTGTGAGAAAATTTCTTGTTGCATATCTCACACACAAAACGTTTTTCATCAGTATGAAGTGACTGTTGATGATTCTTTAAATTACTTTTTAGTGAGAATTTATTGTTGCATATCTCACAGACAAAGGGTTTCTCATGATTGCGAAGGTGGGCATTTAGTTTAAACTTTTGAGAAAATTCTTTGCTGCATACTTCACAAACAAACAATTTTCTTTGATGTGAGTCTGAACATGCTTCACTAAAACTCTCCAGTAAAGAAACGTTTTGCTGCATAATTCGCAATTTAAAACTTCTTTAAGTGATACGATGTGTATTTACATTTATAACTTTATGCATCTGCAATAAATAGATTTAAATTAATATATGAGTTTTGTGATTAATTAAAAAAATTTGAGATAAATTAATCTCCTTGTGAAAAATTAAAATTAATGTAGAAAAAGGAATTCAAATAAAATTTCTCATTTAGTATTAGGAACTCTACAGTAAACTCCCAATTATCAGACACTCAAAGAACTAGGGGTATATCAGAAAATTATCAGGTGCATTTCCTGACTGAACAAAGATCAAACTGTAGATAAATAATGTATACCAATAAAGGACGATGTTTGTCTGTGTGCAATGGCTAAGAAAATGTACCAAATGTAGAAGTCTGAAATTTGGGTGAAGATGTTCCAAGGCAGTTTCTGAAGCACCTGAGGCTCAATTTTTTCATTCTTTGATAATAGGCCAAGATAATAATTTAAAACTGAAATTTAAATAAATGCATTGTAGGCACTGACATAGCAGGATACAATGACAGCATTTCAAGAGTGTTGTAACAATGAAAAATAAAATGTTATAAATCAGCATTTTGTGGAAATGCTAATCTGCTAAACTGTTCGGATATAGCAAAACAGAAAATATATTCTTAAATGTCGTTCGTTTTCGTTTAAGACCCCGCAATCTGTTTGAAAAACTATTGCTGTTGACTCTCTAAAGGGTTAAGAAAGGGTGGAGGGGATCCCTTCTCTTATGTGGTGGGCAGTATCTTGTAACTATAGTACCTGGATGATGTTTCGGCCTTCTCCAAACGGATGACAAAACAACATTTGCGATGATATTTCTGCGAGTTCACAAACATAAGTTTTCATTTTTTGACTTTCAAACTATCGCAACCTCGTTTATACTAAAGTGATCGAAGATGCGATACCAAATGTCGAGTTTATTGCTATTTTAATGTTTTTATGTAACATCATACAAATGTATAACTTGTGTACCATTCAGAAAGTTTTGTATGGTTTAAATACAATGATTTTTATATCTATTTTATGGTACAATTGTCCAGATCCTATTTATAAATATTTTCAGGAAATATTTACTCGGGCTTGGAAACAGTTATATAACTGAGTTATAAGCAATAAAAATTTCAGAGAGTTTAGACGATAAGAACTATTTTTTTATGTTAAAGAACCAATGCAGGAAAAAAAGCGACATGAAAACAGTTCTTTTACAAGTAGATATCAATATTTTTATCAAAGTATACTTATGGTTACTATGACAGGCTCAAGAAACACTCGGTAGGTCAGCTAGTATAATAAAGGAAATAAATAGCTACTATAATAAATTAAAACGAATAGCTTATTGTAAAAAAAATATAATGAATAAATTAAAAAGCAAATTTAAGGAGAAAATTCCATAACTAAATTTCTGCTACAAAAGCAATGATACATTCAAGAAACAATGAGGAGACAAAAAATATTTTTGTGACAATGGAAATTCTAATACACAGATGTGTTTATTTTGAATTTCTCCAGAGTTCTGATTTTTTTAATCGAATATATCATTCATGACAAAATTCTACATTGTATTAAAATAATTTAACAGAATTTTAATATTTTTTAAACATTTCCCCATGCTTTAATCTTTGTATAATAGATTATAAGTAAAACAAAATGCATTTTCTTCCAGAATTTTGGAGTATGGCCAATAACATCCTGTGATATGCAAATTTTATGATGAAATTTGTGAGGAGTGTTATTTAGCTGAGTTTGTTTTATAATAGATCAGGAGTCTAATGTACATTCGTTTTAAAAACTTGTGGAAGGAAAAATCTTACAAATAACAATATTTTATTTTTAAAAAAATTAATCAATAAAACTTTGACTATGTTAAGTAAAAAGTACCAAAACAGCAATATTAAAAACAGTGGTTATAAAGAGTCATTTAGAAGCAGCATAAAATTTTCTGTTTATGAGTAGGATTGTAAAATTCACTATGGAATTATTAAAATAAATCTAGAATAACGAATTCATTATAGTGACTTTGAACCATTACAAAAGAATAGTGTGGTCACAAATATCTTACGTTAAAATTCCATGATATATCTAGTTCAGCATTAAAATAATGTAATTTTCGCAAGTTCCTTTCACAACACTTATCTGACACACATTCATTATTTAAAGTTGATATGAGAAAGAGCAGACTAAAATATATTTAAATAGGAAGCATCAGGGCCGTACAAAGAGAGGGGCGAGAGGGGGCATTCGCCCCGGGCACGGAAACTGAGAGGGCGCCAAATTTATACTACCAACCACGGTTTAATATATTTATTTATTCCTTTTTTGGTCATAGATCATTTTCTGGGGAATTTCTGTTTCTCTTTCCATCATTCTTTTTTTTTCTGTCTCAAAATATCACGATCTCTCTAACAAAAAAGTGCAATTTTTTCTTACGCTATTTAGTTGTTTGCAATTTCAGAATTAAAATTAAACCTTTTAAAGTTCCAACATAAACGCGAAATGTTTATTCAATAGAATTTATTTCTGTTTCTGTACTTTATCAGTTTTGTGTTACCTGCCACAAAAAGAGGGAGGGGCGCCAAATTGAAACTTTGCTCCGAGCGCAGTTTTCCTGGGAAGCATATAAACAACATAATTAATTTCATTTTTCTAGGAAGTTATACAGTAGACACCCTAAAATCTGCATAGCTTGGAACCAGAGGTTATGCAGATTTTTGGTCGCGTGTTTTTTACATTTTTAAAAACAGTAACTTGAATCTAATAATGCATTCGAAATTTTAATGAATGCTAAAGTAAAATATTAAAATAATTAAGTAAAATAATAAAAATTAAGAGAATTCCAAAAATGATTAAAATATTAAAAGTAAAGTTCAAGTATATAATTAATAATGCATAACTAAATATACATAGTAATGATGAGATAATTTTGTCGTGAATTACTCAATGAAACTCACCTCTTAAAGGCACACTAATAATTTACATCAAAATTGTAAAATAATGAAGCTTTATTTCATGTTTAGGCAGACTTAATAACCAAAAAAGCTTGATGAATACATAAATGTATTTTATAAAAAGAATGCAATCACTACTGTATCAGCACTATCTTAAATTTTTTGGACAATAAATTTATACTTCCTTCCTGAGAAAGCTTGAGTTTAGTCATATTAACCAGAATTATTAATAATGTGTATGGAATGATATAAAAACAAAACAATCTTAAAAATAGACTCTATTTTTTAACTGTAAGTTTCACTGTTTACATCTGCAACAAATATGTGGGTTTTAGACAATTGCAGATTTTACGGTTGAGGAATTTTGGGGAGTCTACTGTACTTTAAAAATCAATTTATTAAATTTGTTTTAACCAATCAAAACAATTTAGAATTTATTGTGCACATATATATTATTTACATTTTATTTATAAAAGGTAAGCTTGCTGTGTTAAATGTGCTACAACATTAAGCTTAAAGAATAAACATGTGTATGGAATTCAATGATGAAGTCATATTACAGGAGATACATGAGTCCATATTACAGAAGATTTGATAACTATAATTATACGATTTAAATTTTACTAAAATGACTGAGGTAAAATATGCAGAAGAAGGAAAATACCTACTGTGGTCTATTTAAGAAAGATATTCAAATTTTGAAGAAATCTAGCCTTTTTCACAAATTAAAATAATGATAAAATTGAAATGTAAATTTCAAAACTATGTATCAAAACTTGCATGTTACAAAGAAATATGAAAATTGTTTAGCTTCACTGAAAAAATTCTTGTTGTCTTTCTGGTATTAAATGCTTCAGAATGAAATAATCAAGCTTTGACGACAAAATCGTCATCATATTATTTATTTACAGTCATTATGATAAGTATATTTGAGGACATGAGTTTCAAAACTGGCCTTATACAGGAAATAGATTTTTGGGAAATCATATAAAACCTCTAACTGCAACCCCGTGTATCGAATAATTCCAATTATTTTTCTATGTATAACTAGTTGCCCTATGATACGACTGTGTTAAGGTGGAAAATCAACTTTAATTAATTACTGGGAAAAAGGTTTTGTTGCAAAACTATGGATAAGAGAAGTTTTAATGCCAATTTCTTTAAAAAATACCTCGTTAACAAGTTTGCTGAAAGAAGTCAATAGTTTCTATTTTTGGTCATCGAATGATAAAATTTTGGGTTTAAAAATAATCTTTATGACAGGAAATAAGTATGATTAAAATTTATTGTTACATTTTATTAAAAAAGTAGACTGATTAACAATAAAATAAATTTAATCATAAATACTTTATGATTAATGTAACTTACTAGTTATCTTTAAAAAAAGAATATAATATAATATCTATATAATATAATATATAATAAAATACTAGTAAATCTACAGATCAGGAGCCTCAACGTCAGCTCTAAAAGTCAATGTTTTTTAATCTCCCTTTTCATAATATTTAACATCTTACAATCCGCAAATTATTTTTTTTAAATTACTACATATATATTTATATGCATATAAATTAATTCGAAGGTTTCAGAAATTAGAAACGTTAAATTAAACACGGTTTATGAAATAATATTCTGACATTCTTATGAACTTCTTATTCTATTTTTTAGATTAAAAAAATACATTTCTTCAGGGGGGCTCTGCCCCTGAACCCCCCATAATCTTATTAAATTTATATTGCTGATTTCCTATTGTTTGTGTGAATGATTCTAGTATATCTTGGATTTCGTTCTATACAGTGGTTTTATTAGAATAAACCAAAATTTGGAAAATAATTTCATGTTATCCTAATACCTAAATAGCAATATTTACTTACCTGCCAACCACGAAACACTCGCATCTGATAGATAAGTTGAATAATATATCGTGTGTAAAAGCAACTTATGGAAATGTAAACTTAATCGACTATATTTCACTTATATCTATTGCAGAAATCTAGTTTTATTACAATTTTTGTTTCGGAAAAACAGTTTTGATGGTCATTCTATGATATTTATTTTACCTAAGTACATCCTGATCTAACTCGATGGCAATAGCATACTAAAATCCCCCCAACATAGGCTTATTTGGAAACTTTTAAACCTATTGGGCAATCATTCATAATCGTGCCTACTGCCAATTCACTAAATAGCAACCATGATTTGGCTCTATAAAGTTTTTTTTTTTTTAAATAATTTTTTATGATCTTAGTTTCCTATAATTGTAATTTTTAAGGCTGTATGGATGCATATTACTATGCTAATTTCTTTAAATTAACCATCTTGTACGAGATATTATATTCTATTTTAAAAATAATACTAATTTTCAAACACGAAAAACCCACATCTCTTCCAGAAAATGAATAATATCTCATGTAAAAATGTTTTGGTAATCAGTCTATAATAGTTAAAAGGTAACTTGTATCAAAATAAATTCTCATATATTTCAATAAAATATTAAAATCACACAAAAATAGTTTATTTTGCAAATAAAATACTGTAGCAAAATAGTTTGAGTTACTTGAATTTTATTATTTTGATATTCTTTGAAATATGGTTGCTAGGTTACGGTTAAATTAAAGAGGAAAATAAAAATAAATGCATTTTAAAATTTGCAAAAAATGATAAAATAAAATATATTATTAGAATGGATGTATCAAATTGCACCAAAAATTATACACCTAATTTAAAAAATCTGGTGAATGTATTATCAAAATTTCAAATTAATTTGAATAATTTAAAACCTGACTTGATACGTTTAGCCTTCATAACTTACTGTTTAATTAGATTAATCCAATGTGCCATTTTATTTTCAACGTATGAAAAATTTCAAAATCGTCTGAACTCCCATAGAAAAGCAATATGACCAAAAAAGAAATGTTCTATATTTTCCGAACGAATGAACCAAATGTAACTAAAAACTATACAGCTAATTCCAGGTACCTCACCAACATACCAACCAAAAATCAAACTAATCGGATCATTTTTGCAGCAGTTATCGCGGAACAGACAGACAGACAGACAGAAACCAAAAACTTTTTGGGTCTCCACACTGAGCCTCAATTGATGTTTCGGCAATAATTTTCTTACAAAAGATACAAAATAAAGTTATACAATTAACTCATCGAGTTCTTGTCCTGGTATATCATTGTTGTCCTCATCGACCATCTTCTCCTGTTCTGCTTCCTGACAAATAATATTTTTATAGAATGTAAAGTCCTTCATTTTTGACCAGTTATCACCAAAATGTTTTTTTAACAATACGTCAACATCCTTAAATTTCTCTTGCTTCACAGGGACAGAACATTGTATCTGCTTCAGTTTCATGATGGGTTCGAAATGACATGACAATTACTACAAAGGTGTCCTGTGAACTTTGTGTACATAAACCATTAAAATGACAATATTTTTAACTGGTGCCTATGTGATTCATGATGATAAACCTTCAATATGGTTATCTCTATAAAAGATCCTGCGAACCTTGAATCCAGAAATGGTTTACAGCAATCAATATTTAAATTGAAAATCTGCTCTTTAAAAAATGCTTTTTGGGAAGAGAAGGAAATGTATATTTAGTATAAAGATTAAAATATGTTTGCTAAAATGCAAAAAGCATAAAAACAATTTATAAGATATGAAATTAATTAAAAAAAAATTAACCTGGAAAAATCTCTTACACAAAATATTTAATCAAAGACCAGATACAGTTGTCTAATCTTTCATAATATGGTCCATAGCCATGGTTGGCGACAAACGTGAAGGAGTTTGGCAAGAATGAAGTTTCAAGAATATGAGACTGACACAAATGGTTAGAGCAATAAAATTAGTTTTGCGTCAAACTACATTCTTTAAAATGCACAAATTGGCTGTACATGTGATTATATAATAAAGAATCACTTGTTTTTTTATTTTCAACGCCCTCTTTTACCTCCATATTGGTTGAATTTTGAAAATCACCAAAATACGTGCTTAACTACTTTGGTGGTAACCGTTTGTTTAGTAGCAACATGTAATGCTATTACCTAAAACTGCTGCTTACATATGGCGAAAATTAACCTAAAACTTTCAACATCTCTTTGACACCTTAAGAGTTAATTTTTGAAAAAAATTTTCTTAGTATATGTTATCCTCCTAGTATCGGTTAAGAATATATATCCAAGAATTTAGGTTTCTAGTTTCAATAATTGATTAGTTTATGAATCAGTCAGGGCAAAGCCTTATATTTAGAGATGTCTGCCTTTATCTCATCATTATATATGATGTTAAATAGTAATATTTTTTTCTTTTTAATACATTTTCTCTCCAAAAATTGTTTTTATTACAGAAATGTTCATAAAAAATGCAAAAAAAAAATGTTTCATACTAATACATTTCACAAGAACAAAAATTAAATAAAACCCTCAATACCATCCTTCTCCCTTCATTCTGTTTGGTATTGTAACTTTGGTTCTGGAATTTAAAATGCAAGGCATAATAAACATTTAGAATTTTTAAGTTTTCAGGAAAAATTATCCATTCGAATATTATAACATATGCTATCAGTGTATGTTGATTTGAACATAAAATGCTTGCTAAAATTTTATTTAAAAAAAACTCGATGAAAGCCAACCAAATAGCACAAATAAAAAAAATTACTTAAAATAATTTAAAATAAATAATACAGAAAAAAAAGAAATACAGAGAGAAAGTAAAAGTAAAAGAAGCTGTTGAAATCAATTTTGTTTTAAGTTTCAAATATTACTAATGTAACTTTACTTTTCTTGTACATTAAAATTTGTTTTTAAATCTTTACTTTTATATTTTTACAATGCCAATGTCTTATAAAGTTCTTTTTTTTTTACCTAAGATTATAACACTTTAAAATTTGAAGTTGATATCTTATTTTGCTAGGGAATGAAAACCACAATGATCATGCATAAGAACATACATACAGACTACACACTAAATAATAAAAGAAACTGATGTTGGAATTTGAATTCAGTCTGAAACTTTTTTCTACAAACAATGAATGTCCAATTTACATCCTATCTTTGAATTAGGAAACAGATATTTGAGTTTGAATTCAGCCTAAAACTTTTTTCTAGAAACAATGAATGTTAAATTTAGATCCTATATTTGAATTTCTACTTTTATGTAAATAAATAAAATGATGGATATCTAATAATAAATATAACATTTGACATTTTAAATGCTTAAAACAACTAAATTAGGAAAAAAAACTGGAATAATCAACAATAATTATAAAATGCTATACATCATGAAAATATAAATATATATATTTGCTTTTACTCTGGCAGTTGTAGCATGTGAATTAGTCTGAAGAAAGATTCATTCATTCATGACACTTTGTATATTTCATACTATTACAGTATTCTTGAAATTTATGTAAAAATAATTTTTAAATGATTATTGTTACCATAACTTTAATAAAATTGGTTAAAACTAATAGTATTCAATAATTATGTAAATTGAAGAGAAATCACACATTTGCAAATAGCAAACAGCTGAAATTTTAGATAAAAAAGTTAGAATATTACTCACTGATAATTTACTCTCCGCCACAAAAATGATCCTTGAAACTTTGTGAAGTGCACTTCTGAGTTTTAAATTGGTGTAACAAGTTGCTATAATAAAATCCAGAAATGCCTACAATCCACACGTTGTTGTAGATATAAACAGTGAAACCTAGTCTAATAAAGAAAACACAACTTTTTAACATAACTTTAATAATAAATAATGATAATTTAATAATAATAATAATAATAATTTAATAATAAAAATTTAATAAATAAATAATAATTTTATAAAAAATAACATAATTTTATAACGAAAAAGCTCCAAACAGTGCTCAGAATCATTGTCTCATTGTTGTTTTTGCCCAAAAGTCAACATGCGCGGCACCCACTTCGACAACAGCTTTTTCATAGACAAATGTTCATTCAAAATAAAACCTACACGTTCCTTGGATATCTTCAGAGTCTGAGCTATCTCCTGCAACTTCACTTTGCAGATTTTGTGGACTTTTTTTATGTTTTCCGGAGTATTCACCTCTTTTGCGTTTGTGCATCACTGGTGTCCGTACGACCACGTTTAAATTCAGCAAACCAGTCAATAATGGTTGATTTACCTGGTGCAGTGTCCGGATAATGCTTATCAAGCCAAGCTTTTGTTTGAAT
Organism: Maratus michaelseni; assembly: GCA_963931845.1. Lineage (NCBI taxonomy): Eukaryota > Metazoa > Arthropoda > Arachnida > Araneae > Salticidae > Maratus > Maratus michaelseni. Next base: position 28,090,153 of record OZ007588.1, on the reverse strand, counting down.
GGTGTTTTTTCCCATCAAATAACAATTCTTGAAATTCTTGTTTATCAACAAAGTCATTCAACTAAATCTACTCTAACGTTTTATCCACACAGCGAATCGTCATAACATTTTTTCTGCTACCTTTTAAAGGTTAGTATTTACTAAAAAAAGCATCGGTTTGGCGATTGCAACGCCATCTGTGTGCCAGATCGGGAACTTTTCAGCCCATGTGTTATAGTTAAGAAGTAAGGGGGGAAAATTAAAGATTTTTTTTATATCATTCCATACGCATTTTAATATGTCATTCTGGTTAATATGACTGATTTCATGCTTTCTCATGAACGACGTACAAATTTATTTCTGAAAAAATTCCAGACAGTGCTAATATCCGTGGTGATGGAGATGTTTTTACCAAATACATTTGCACATGAATCAAGCTTTTTGGCTCTTAATTGTGGCTAAACATAAAATAAAACTTTGTAATTTTGCGGTTTTATGTAAATTATTAGTGAACATTTATGAGACAAGTTTCATTGAATAGCTAAAAATTTATCTCATTCATCAGCATTATAAAAAATTGTGGGATTCATGTATTAAACGGTATGGATTGCCATGGTTTCGAGAACATCTGCCAGTTTTAAGATTTATCCGGATTGTTTTAAATAGATGAGGCATTGTTAAATTTACACCCCTCCCCCACCCCCCCCCAAAAAAAAATAATAATGGAGATTATCAAAAAGTAAAACTGGATATGAATTTTCTTTACAAAATTTTGATATTCACAAAAAAAAAAAAAAAAAAAAAAACTAGAAAATAATTGTTGCAATCCCTGGATTACTGTTATATGCAGGCCCTAAATCTGGCAATTCACAAGCCAAATGTCGAGGGATTGAACAATTTTACTTTAAATACAGAATTTTCCCCAATTTTTTTAAAAAAAGAGTTGGGTGCAATTTATGGGGAAATGCTCTTTATATTCTTAAGGGATTTTTGCAGGACATTTTTAATATTTAACTGTTCGGTCAATTTTAAAAGACACAACAGTAATAAAGTGACAGTTTCTATTATTCCTTTTCTTTCCATGTTTACAGTTGTTTTCTGTTGTTTATTCAAGCTTTGTTTCTAATTAGTTCCACAATAAATTAATTTGAAAAAATGAATAAAACATAAACAAAAATAGCACCCAAAATTCTGAATAATCAATGTCATAAAAAAATATTGCCTTTTCTGCCAAAACTAAAATGTCATTCTGAATATAGTTGGATTTTTCATCAAAGTAAATTGCAGCAGAAGTACTTGGCAATGGAATCAAGTGTGATAAAGAAGCCAATCGAGTAAACATGAATCCATTCTAAAGATACAGAAGGTTGTGTCAAAGTTGTGCAGATGAAAAATTTTGTAATAATGATACTGGGAATTAAGCATTCCAGAAATGGAGACTGGTCATAAAACCTTAAAAATAAATGAAAATTTATTAGTATATAAAATTCAAACTATTCTATTACTATAAAAATAATAATAATAATAAAAAGAAATCCAGTTTTTACGAGAAAATCAAGAAGGTATATATTAATTAAATATAACCAACTCTTAGCTTGTTCAGTAAAATTTTCACTGGAAAAAGGTGAAACTGGAACTGTGAAATGATATTTTCTGTTTCCTGATTATTTTGACATCTATCTATTTATCTATGGTCAACATTAACCCAGATTATAAAACATGCAAAAAGAGCGTTATGAAAAAAATAATAAAAGCTAAATTTTTATTGGTTATTTTTTTATAAACTTTGGAAGTTGTCCATTCCCGGAATACTTACACTATCTAAACATCAAGCTTTTCTATTAGTAAATCATACTTTTCTTTACTAAAAGAGGTGGGTTTCAAATAAATATAAAATTATTAATCACCCAGCTATGTAAGGCTCGCTCAATGCTAAAAAGATGTATCAATAATTAGCATCAGGATAAATCTTCGACGTTTGTTTTATGGGTTAGACAAAACGACGCTCTCTACCGGATGAAATATAAACTATTTTCTTAGGACATATTCACTTTGAGAAATCACTCAAAATTATAAGCTTTACAGACAGGAGAAGCCCGGTTAAAATTCTGTAAATATTTGACTGATAATTATTTTACCGACGATTTTTAATTGTCGTTTTGCCCCAGTTTTTCGGTATTTACACTTTTTGTTGTTGTTGTTGAAATGACCCAAAGGGCCCAGTTTTGCAGCTTTCTATTTCTATATAGCTGTCATAATCCACTACGCTAATTCCATAATCCTGACACCTAAATCTCCTAATTTTGAACCAATTCCAGATGAGAGATTTGCATCTGGATTGGCACCCCCAGAGGTAGCGCTTATATAGAACTTGGAGGACTTAGGAGCCACGAACAGATTTAACGTGCACCAGCTCATTTACACTTTTTATTTATGAAAAATTTAAATACAATAACGTTACGATCTGTTTTGTTTTCACAATACGAATTTATATATTGTGTTGATGCATATTTAGTTTTTATTATTTTATAAAATGTTTTCGTATTTGTTATTCGTTCTCTATTGACAATTTTTGACATGGATAACAATAAATGATACACGTAAGTCCACAGTGATATCATATTTTAAAACATTTGCAATTCGATCATTATTATTTATTTTACTTATTTAAAATTTTGCTTTTAGAAATGTGCGGTGTGCTTGCTACTTGTTGCGCAAACTTTACTGCTATTATAATAGCAATCTGTCTGTATAAATAGAGAAAATATTTAAAAAAAAAATTAAGCTTTAAAATTCATCAGCAAATGTAAAATTAACATTAAGAATTTGACTCGATTATTCTTAATTTCTACCTGATTTGTAGTTTATTTGTAGTTTATGTGCTTTGGAAATACATTTAAAACACCACCTTACAATTTTCTCCACGTCTCTGAAGTACAATAAAACTTGTTGAAAGCAGAATCGCCACTATACAAAATAACATAGTACGAAGTTTATTCAAAGTCTGAAGAAATTATTTACCTTAACTTGTAATATATTATAGAACATTATATAATATTAGATATTTAATTAACTATGATAATTATAATTGTGCATAATATTATTTTACATTATAGTATACTAATAGCAGTAAATTATTGTAATTTTATTAACTTTATGAAAGAGTTGAGACATTGATGACATTTTTCCAATGATGCATGTTTTTAAATCTTGTATAGTTACCATCTCCACTCCACTTTATTACTGTTACCAATTTTTTTATCTATATCAATGTTTCAGCCTGTACAGTAACAAGGCAAGGCAGAAAATTACACAGCTGACTTATTAAGTTTTTCTATAAATCTGACAAAGAAGTTTATTTTCACGTTTTTATTCTGTTACTGTCTTTTTGAATAGAGTTCTTTGCAGAAGGCAAGTGTTCATTTTTGTTGTTGGTGTCTTCTCTGACTTGGAACTTAGGCTACAGCTACAGTAAGAGGATTTTGGATGTATATAAATTAGGGGAGGCTTCGCCTCCTTCATAAAACTGCTTTAAAATAAACTAAAACTAAATTAAAATATTTCTAATATAAATGAAATTAAAATAAAATAATGATATGGAACACTTCATAATTATATTACTTTAAAATTTTCTATGAAAGGTTTTTGCTAAATAATAGAACTCTGTATAATCCTTTTTCTGAGATGAACGCTAGAAATGAGTTAGCCTCTACCACCTGTGTTTAAAAGGGAACAAATTCATGAGGGAGATGAAAGAGGAGAAAAACACTGTTTGTCAATCAAGTCTGCAGGTTAGAACTTGTCTAGCCGCTACAGCAGTACATAAGATGATTCCATTAAAATCAGAGGCATGGTTGTTTTTCTCTTTAGAAGGACCCAACTGCAAGAAAATCCTTCAGTTTCATTTGAAGCTGGTTCTGAAAGTGAAAGTATCCTCATAAAATTACCTGCAAATAAAATCATTTAAACATACTGAAATGCCAACGAGATATTTTTATAAAAATGTCTCATAGGATCCACATTAACGAGTGGGTGTTTTCGCATGAGTGAAGTAGGCTCTTAAGTATAACACATTTTAAACCTTCCTATTATTATTAACTTCAGGTAATTAAAGGACTTTAAACAGCTGCAAGCTGCAAACTTCTTTTTATTGTAATTACAGTAGAAGATCTTTATAACGCAAACCTGAAAACACGAGGTTGTGCATTATAGAGAATTTTGCATTATATAGATCACATTTCACACATCATGAAATTTACCTTGTAAACATGGCCAAATATGCCTGAAACACTTCAATATATACAACAGAATATCTTTATGTTGCATTCCTTGGGACCAGAAGCTGTGCAGATTATAAATTTTTGCATAATATAAATCATTTCACACATTGTTAAATTTACTTTATAAATATTGTTCAAATATGTCTGGACCAAATCATTCCTTATATTAGTCATTTTCAAAAACTTTTATTGCAATAATAGCAATTTTTTTATTATAAAGATCTGAATTAAGGAGATAGAGATGAAATAATATATTAAATTGAGTCCTCTAGAGAGTAGCTAATTTTTTAGAATGTGGAATGCAGGTGTGTTTCAACTGCAACATCTAAGAACTTGTGCGTTATATGGAGAATTGCATTATAAAGATCTTCTACTGTATATGTACATTTTGCATTGGATATTACATATTGATCACACTAATTCACTTAAGTACAAATTTGATACTGATAAACAATGAAAAAAGAAAAACATAGTATCAATTATTTGTCTGTAGCAAGAATAGTGTCTTTTTCCATCCTTTCTAATATGCACAATTAGTATTGAGTACTTGAATGTTAAGCCATACAACTGATCTATAATATCGTTTATTAAATTGAAATAGATTTGAAAATTATTCTTCTAATTTTTATGATGTGTAACAAGCTATATTTTCGGAATAAAAAATTTCCTTTTCTCTTAAATTTTGATATCTGCATATTGAATGAGTTAAATCAACTTACAGTTCAATTTAATATTACAGACTTTATTTCTTTTGTAAAAAAAAAAAATATATTTATTTTGCTTTAATCATTGTGAAATCTCTCTTTCACAAATTTTCCTATTTGTTTTAAAAATTATTTTTTCAGGTACATGATATTTATTAACTACTAGCAAAACCCGCAGCTTTGCTCACGTAATTCTTGAAAAATACCAAGTGGTATTCGTTGGCCTATTTTCATTAGAAGAAAATTTACTGCCAAATTCAGAAATTACTAACTAAGCCACAGTAATTAAGCCAATTTCTGCAATGACTATATCACAAAAATTGCGATTTTAAAAATTTTCTGTTCCTGCTCACATTAAAATTTTGAAATTTTGAAAAACTGTTCTATGGATGCATTTGTTGTAACGTAACAGTCATGCAAAATGTCAAGTTTCTATCCGTAACAATTTCAGATAAATCATTGTTTAGAAGGTTTTTAGAACTTTTTCAGCATATTTCCCTTTTTTAAATTTTGATTTTTTTTTTTACGAAACCGTTTGTAGCGAGCACTGAAATCTTAAAGATAGCCACCATTCTAAATTTCAACTTCCTATACCAGCAGCATCACTAAAATCTTAATTTTGACATGTTTTTTGCTTCTGCACTTTTTTAAAATTTTGAATTTTGTAAAAACTGTTCTATGGAAGCATTTACATATAAAAAATAACAGGCATGTTGAATTCTAAGTTCCTATCGCTAACAATTTACAAAAAAAAACAATTTATAATGTTTTCCGCTCAGTTTACACCTTTAAACTTCAAATTTTTAATAGACTGTTTCTACCGAGCGTCTGCATCTTAAAAGTTACAACTATACTAAATTTCCAATTTCTAACCCGAATAAATCCAATTAAATCATAATGTAGAATGTTTTTTAAACCGTTTCGCTCATTTCAGCCTGTTAGATTTTTATTTTTTTTTAGAAACTGGTCTTAGCGAGCATTTGCATTTTAAGAATAACCACCATACCAAATACAAAGCTTCTATACACATAAATTGCAATTTTTGTACGTAATTTATTATTATTTTTTTTGCTCCTGTCCTTTTACATTTCGCATTTTTAGTACAGTGTTCTGGGTGATCATTTACGTGAGTAACAGTCAGGTGAAATTTTAAGTTTCTAGCCTTAATAGCTCCAAATAAATCTTAATTTAAAACGTTTTTAGATCACTTCTCGTGCATTTTACTCTTTTAAATTTCGATTTTTTTTCAAATTGTTCTGTGCGACCAAATCAGCAGCCATGTAAAATTTTAAATTTCTACCCCTGACAATTCCATAGTAATTGCAATTTAGAGTACTTTTTAAATGCTTTTCGCTCATTTCACTCTTTGAAATTTTGAATTTCTTTACAAACCATTGTTAGCGAGCATTTGTATCTTAAAAGTAACTGCCATGCCAAATTTGAAGTTTCTAATCCTGTTAGTAAAAAAAAAAAATCATAATTTAAAACTTTTTTTCCTCTTTCACCCTTTAAATTTCAATTTATTTTAAAAAACTGTTCTGTGTGTGCACTTGTAATCTTAAAAAGTATCAGCAATGTTAAATTTCAAGTTTCTGTCCTTAACAATTCCATAGAAATCGTAATTTAGAATGTTTTTAGAAAAGTTTTCCCTCACATCACTCTTTTAAATTTCGAATTTTTTAAAAACTGACCTTTAGAGAGCATGTATGTCTTATAAGTTACTATCTTGCCTGTCACATTGTATGGTGTTCTCTATTTTAACTAAAGAACTTAACACAATCGTATACTAACTAGTTTTAATTATATTACGCTAAGCACATAATGGGTTTGCCACACAGACCTTTTATATGTTACATTCCGAAACTAAAAAGTAAAAACATTCGAATAACAACAGTTACAATTACAGTAGAAGTTAAAGCAATAGTTAGGACATATTATTACATGCCCTTTCTTTTCAAAACAGAAAATAAAAAAAAAAACATTTAGAGTTCAAAGTAGAGTTCGAATGAAAAGTCTTAAAAAAAAACTTTAAATATAGTCTTTGAAACGAGAGGGTGGTTTTATTTTTCTTTTAGGTCTCTCTACCTTTGGTGTATTTGGAGTAGACAGTACTGGCGAAGTAGGTTTGGGATTGACAGCGACTGTTTGATCAGATGGAGAATCAGGATTGATTAATGGGCTGTCATGGGGTTGAGGACTTGAGATTTTTGGTGTTTCTGTATTAGTCAGGTTGCAGGTTTGTGTTGCATCAGCATTTTCTTGTGAATTTACAGGAGCTTCAAACGCTAATTTCCTTGGTCTTAAATGAATTCTGTTGCGACGAAGAATGGATCCTTCTGAAGATTTCACAATGTAGGATCTTGGACTGTGTTTTTGGACAATAGTTCCGGGTGTCCATTCTCGATGACCAGTTTGGATATAGACAGGATCTTGAATATTCAATTCTTTTAATTTTGCAGTCGATGAGTCATAATAAGATTTCTGTGTTCTCTGATTTTCCTGTAATTGATGATGAGTATTCTTAATTGGAAATCTAGGTCTTAACAATTTCACCTTACAAGGGATGGGGGTTCTCAAAGATCTTCCCATCAACATCTCTGCTGGAGAAGGCAATTTAAATTTTGGGGTGTTATTATACTCGAGAACTGTTAGATTTGGATCTCCTCCGGAAGCTCTCACTTTTAAGAGAAGGTTTTTCAATGTCCCAATAGATCTTTCAATCATCCCATTGGATCTTGGATACTTAGGTGACGATGTAACAGGGCAAATATCATAAGATTTCAGGAATGAAAAATATGCTTGACTATCAAATGGGGGACCATTATCAGAATGAATTTTACGTGGGATACCATGAGTACGAAAAATTTGTTTCAATGCACTAATTACTGAAGAAGCTGTTTTAGCATTAACTTTTCTCAATTCAATAAACTTGGAGTGGTAATCAGTTACTTGTAAAAAGTCATCTCCTTCAAGATACATAAAGTCTACACCTACCTCTTCCCAAGGTAGACTAGGAACTTCATACGACATCAAAGGCTGCTTACAATTAGCACGCTGATGCTGTTGGCAAATTTGACACTTTTCTACATAATTCTTGATGTCTTCCATCATATTGGGCCAATATAAAGCTGTTTTGGCTTTTTCTTGACAAGCAGTGTTGCCTTGATGTACTTGGTGCACTTTTGATAACACATAAGTTTGCATTGTTTTAGGTACTACTAATCTATTTCCAATAAAAATTAAGTCGTTATAGCAATGCAACTCTTCTTTCATATTCCAATAGGGTTTTAAATTTTCGGGCAATTGACAACACTGTTGTGGCCAACCATTCTGAATTAGTAACTTTAATTTCGAGAGACCTTCATCTTCTAGCGTTGCATTCTGCATTTCTTTTGTACGTTCTTCAGTAGTCGATAGAATTGTATGTACAACAGCAGCTCCATCTTCTAAAAAACCTGTATCTACACTCATGGTAGTGGGATTTCTGGAGAGGGCATCTGCTATGTAAAGCTTTTTCCCTGGGACATGCACAAGTTTAAATCTATATTTAAATAATTCAATTACCATTCTCTGTAATCTCGGAGACAAATTTTCAATCGGTTTCTGCAGTAAACCGAGGAGAGGTTTATGGTCAGTTTCCACTATAAAATCAGTACCATACACATAGTAATGGAATTTTCGACATCCGTTGACAACAGCTAGTAATTCTTTCTCGATTTGACTATATCTTTGCTGTGTATCGTTCAGAGCACATGAAGCATAGGCAATTGGATGTTCTTCTTGAAGTAATACTGCTCCTAATCCATACTGGCTAGCATCAACAGAAACAACTGATTTCAAATTTGGATTATAATAAGCCAGAATAGGTGAATTAGCTACCAACGTCTTCAAATTTTCAAAAGCTTCTTGCTCATTAGCCGTCCAAATAAATTCATTTTTCTTACTTAAGAGTTTTCTCAAAATTCCTGTTTTATCTGATAAATTTTCAATAAACTTCCCTAAATAGGTAATCATGCCTAAAAATCTCTGTAGCTCTTGTTTATTAGTTGGAGCTTTGAAATCTTCAATTGCTTTAATTTTATCACTATTTACTGAAATTCCTTTACTTGTTAAATTATAACCCAAATATTTTACACAACTTCTTTTAATTTGACTTTTTTCCAAAGACAATTTCAAACCAGATTCACGAGCTCTTTTAAGAACTGCTTCAAGTCTTCTATCATGTTCTGCTTCTGTCTTGCCAAATACTAAAATATCATCTATATAAACTAAAGTTCCATCTAAATCTCCAAAAATATTATCTATTGTTTTCTGGTACACTTCAGGGGAACTCGTTAATCCATAAGGCAAACGGCAGAATTTATATCTTCCAAATGGAGTGGCAATTGTACATAAATCTGAGCTCTCTTGGTCAAGGGGTATTTGCAGAAAAGCTGACGATGCATCAAGTACTGTAAAAAATTCTCCTTCAATTTGAGAAAATAGGCTCTGTTGGGTTGGAATAGGATAATGTTCTCGCTTTATATATTTATTTAGCATACGTGGATCTATACAGATTCTTACACGATTATTAGGCTTTTGTACTATAACTATAGGATGTACCCAATCTGTTGGTTTTACAACTTTTTCTAATATTCCTTGATCAACCATTTTAGCAAGCTCATGTTTTACTTTCAATTTTAAGGCATGTGGAATAACTCTAGAGGCTGATATTTTAGGTTCGGCATTGGCATCTAATTTAATCTTATACGTATGTGGTAATTTTCCCATTTTTTCTGTAAATACATCTTTAAATTTCTCTATAAAATTTCTAGCATGTACAGAATCAACACTGATGTTTCTATTTACAAATCCCAATTTTTCACAAGCTTCAATTCCTAATAAAGCACTCGATTCTTGATCAATAATATAAAAATCAAGAAATTCCGATTTATTTTTAACTTTACATTTTAATTTACTGACCCCAACTACGTTCAAATTGTGTCCTGTATAAGACATCAACTTTCTTTTAGTTTCACTAATAACTTCATTATTTCTCACATCTTTAAAAATATTAAAGGGCAAAACATTGACTTCAGCTCCGGTATCTATTTTAAGAGACACTTCTGAATTATTTATTAGAACAGTTTCTCGCCATTCAGATTTTAAAGAATTAACCTGGCACTTTACTGAATCCAATTTACAAGAATCATCATCACTTGAGGGGTAAAAATTATCATTATTAGAAATTTCATGTACTTTTTTGTTTATTCTTTTCCCTTTATTTTTACAGCCTACCGAGAAATGATTTAACCCGTTACAATTGTAACACTTTTTACCAAATGCAGGGCATTTTCCATAATCATGAACGGTTTTACATTTAGAACAACTTTTCTTAACTTTCTGATTAATATAATTACGTTTTTCCTTATTGTATTTTTTCGTCTGCGTTTCGTTTTTGTTTGCACGAACAGCATTTACGGTGGTAGAACAGTTATTTTTATTCATTATTTCTATTTGTTTACCACTGGACTCCTTAGCTCTACAATATTCTATTGCCTTTGCAAGGGTTAACTCAGTTTCCATTAGCAATTTTTCTTTCATAGCGGAATCTTTAACACCAATAATTAACAAATCTCTAATTAAACTATCTTCTTGATCCTCAAAAGAACAATCTTTAGACAAATTTTTCAAATTTGTAACAAACGAATCAACAGATTCACCTTCTTTTTGTCTACAGTTAAAGAATTTATAGCGCGCAATAACTGTATTCGTTTTCGGTTGAAAATACTGATCAAAAGAATTTATAACAGTTTGAAAATTATTTGCATTATCATCACTAAGTTTAAAACTATTAAATATATCAATGCATTCTTCACCCATTATTCCTAGTAATAGTGCTACTTTAAGTTTATCAGGCTTAGCCATTTTCTCAGAAGCTTCTAAATAAAGCATAAATCTTTGCTTAAATTTATTTCAATTCTCGGCCAAATTGCCATTTAAACTCATATTTGAAGGTTGCTTTAAATCCATTATAACGGATACAAAAGAAAAATATTCTCAAAAGCACATACACTAAACTATTCTTAAAAATAAGAATAAAAATTTCTGACCTTTACGATGCCAAGTATAACTGCCACCATGTCACATTGTATGGTGTTCTCTATTTTAACTAAAGAACTTAACACAATCGTATACTAACTAGTTTTAATTATATTACGCTAAGCACATAATGGGTTTGCCACACAGACCTTTTATATGTTACATTCCGAAACTAAAAAGTAAAAACATTCGAATAACAACAGTTACAATTACAGTAGAAGTTAAAGTAATAGTTAGGACATATTATTACATTGCCGAATTTCAAGTTTCTAATCTCTTCAGTATAATAAAAATTGCAATTTTAGAACGTTCTTCGCTGTTGCAACCACCTAAGGATAGTGGCATTGACATAAAATATAGCCTATGTTGGAGCAGGGATTGTCACCATCAATTTGCCACCGTCACTTTTGAAATCGCTTCAGTAGTTCCAGAGATTACCCCCTACAAACAATCTTTACTGCTTTATAATATTAGTATAGATTAGCTAAATAAAATAACATTAAACAGATATTTTACAAATTTGTGAATCTGAAGATTCACTTGCTGTACTTCCAATGTGGACATCAGGTGTCCATATTGGGAATCGGGCATAGTTTTACGAAATCTTGTAATAAATAAACAAAGAAAACATTTTAAAGCAATATATGCAATAGCAATCAAAAATATGTTTTATCAGCTTTCTAAAACACTCCACTTTTCAATATTTAAAGTAATTTTACCATATCTAATAAGAATTTAAACTTACCTGTAATTACGATCAGCACACCACGAAACAACAAGTTTCCTTCCAAATGGCGAACATCGCGCTTTTTTGCACTTTCCAGGCTTAATTATCTTTTCAACTGCTTTTCTTCAGGGACATGTAGTGCCATGTCTCAATCAAAATTGTTACTTTTAAAGATATTAGGGGTACCCATATTGAGAGCACTGTCCATATTGGATACAAGTACCTTATTCTAAAGGTGAGATAATGAAAACAATTATTCTTAATAAGTAATTAGGCATTTTACTGGCAAACGATTCTAGGATTGGTGCATTCTACTTAAAATTGGACAAGTCAGTAGTATGACTCAATAAAAAGTCCATGAGTCAGTCTCACTCAATTAATCAAACTACTGTGAGTCAGGTAACAACAAATTTCAAGCAATTGAGAACAATCTTGAGATATATATAAAAAAAATCAGCACAGACTCATAACTTTGCGAGCATTACATTTAAAATCAGTTTGGTAGTTTCAAAGATTCCATAGAAATTGTAATTTAGAACACTTTTAGCTCATTTCATCCTTTTAAATTTCGAACTTTTTAGAATTTGTTCTTGGAGAGCATTTACATCTTATAAATAACTACCATGCCAAATTTCATGTTTCTAGTTCCTTCGGTATAAAAAAAATTGAAATTTTAGAACACTTTTCACTCTTGCATCCTCCTCGAGGTAGTGACATCAACATAAAATATAGCCTATGTTGGAGCAAGGACTGTCACCATCACTTTTGAAAATGGTTCTGTAGTTTCAGAGATTCCATAGAAATTGTAATTTAGAATGTAAAAACATTCTAAATGTTTTTAGAAAAATTCGAAATTTAAAAGGGTGAGATGAGTGAAAAATGTTCTAAAAAGAACATTTTTCACTCATCTCACCCTTTTAAATTTCGAATTTTTTTAGAATTTGTTCTTAGAGAGCATTTACATCCTATAAGTAACTACCATGCCAAATTTCATGTTTCTAGCTCCTTCAGAATTAAAAAAAAATCGAAATTTTAGAACGTTTTTCGCTGCTGCATCCCCCTTGGGGTAATGGCACTGACATAAAATATAGCCTATGTTGGACCAAGGACTGTCACCATCACTTTTGAAAATGGTTCTGTAGTTCCAGAGATTCCAGAGAAATTGTAATTTAGAATGTTTTTAGAATGCTGTTTGCTCATCTCACCCTTTTAAATTTCGAATTTTTTTAGAAACTGTTCTTAGAGAGCATTTACATCTTATAAGTAACTATCATACCAAATTTCATGTTTTTAGCTCCTTTAGTATTAAAAAAATTTAAATTTTAGAACAATTTTTGTTCCTGCACCCCCCCCCCTGGGGGTAGTGGAGTTGGTAGTTTCCATTTTAATCTAGTTTATCTTCAGATATGAAGATTCTCTCAAATTTAAACTGGTAGGCACATTATAAATTGCTTTGTATGATTCTATAAAACATAGTATGTAAAAAAACAATGTTAACTAGGGTCATAGTACTGCATAGGCAAATCAAGCATTAGCCCTGTCTCCCAAAACTATGCACAATAAAGATGTACAACTGATCCAGAGTAGCTAGCGAACCTAGTAAAATTTGTGAATTTATCAGCATAGGAAAAAGTCGGCAAATTATATTTAAAGCCTGGAAAATTTAATGTAATTTTAAAGTCAATTACTCATTACATGATTTTATTGGGAAAGAAACTGATAAAATTTTACAATATTATAAAAAGCAATGCTTTTAAGAAACATTTAAAAAATATATTACTGTTTATTTTCTATTTTAAAGTTCTACTTTTTATTATTATTGTTTTAATTTTACTGTTGCATTTTCACAGCCAGTTAATATATTTTATTGAGTGAGGCTTCATGCATACTTAACTTCATTTGTTTTGTAACTCGTATACAGTTGGAACCATAAAAAATATTTTCAGATTTATCACCTGTGCCCAACTTGCTGAAAAATATCTTAAAATTACTTTTTTAACTTATAATTCAGTTCTAAAAATGTTAAAATTTTGTATTGTCACTAGAAACAAACATACATAGTATTTAGTTAGAGTGTACATAATTGTTATAATTCTAGTGTATCAAGAAGTGAGTAAAAAATTGATTGCAAAACTCCATCTTTAAAATATATTAACTAAGTTAAGTTCAATAAAAGAGTGTCAAAAGTGCTTTATCTCCAACCAACACCAAATATTGTTATATTTGAGAGTAAACTAAACTATTTTTTATAAATAACTGTTTTCTTTTTATGTTAATAAAGCAAAATATAAAGTTTTAATGTAAAATGGGTGTATTTAGCTTTTTGAAAAACAACTTGTTTCTTTTTTGTAAACAGAATTTTTTCCCAGACAGTTTCACAGGAGGATTCTGCATCCTGGATGCCCTTTAGTTAAAAAAAGAAAAAGAAAAAGCACTCTTCTTGTCCCCCCATCACAAAGATAACATTGTTCTTCACTTTGAGTAAAAAAAAATGTCACCATTGTTGCTTTAATCACATTGAAAAGTGGAGGAAAATAACCTGCAAAAGTCTCAATGTAGCCATTTTGATTGTGATAGGTATGTGTGATTGGGTTGTGAATTGTCATTATTGGTCATGTACCATTCAGTATCCAAGTGTTGATGCAGTTTTTCTTCTTCTTTGAAAAAGTATTCTTTTTATTTTTGTGAAAAATAAAATTTTACGAATTTTACTTTTTTTTGTTTGTTTGTTGATAAATTTAAGAATGTATCATTTTTATTTAAATCAATCCTGATAAATCCCAAAGTTGGCAGCTGCTCTTGAAACAGTGCATATCACTTCCTTTTAATACTTATCATAATTTTTCTTATAATGCTGAAAAATTACAATTCGTATTGTTTTCTGTGTGTTTAAAATGCAGGGTTGACACAGTTTGAACCAAATGGTTTTAACCAACACGTTTTTTTTCTCTGTAATATTTTCTCTCTCTTTATTTTTTCTTTTTGTAATTTTAGTATTTCAATTTATTGGACATAAATAACTTCTACTCTTTAGCAATTTATTTCTGTAGTCAACATGAGATATAGTAAGTCTAAGTCATGTTTATATACATGTAGGATGAAAATTAACATGTGTTGATAAACAGGCCTTAAAGAGTTATCTTAAAACATGGTCAACACTTATAAACATGTGAAACTAGAAATTCAAAAATGAGGTGGCAGTTACAGTATTTCAATATCAATCTACAATCTACCTTTTGTATTATTTGCTGAATATAATGGACAAAACTGTTGACTTGTATTTATCATTAAAACACTCAAAATATCAAGAAGTATTTATGTATATAAAAAATTCTTTTACAACCTCAGATACTGATATTTATATAAAACAGTTAACCATTCTGGAGATACTATCTTGAAGATGAAATTGTTTGAAATTGAGAAATAATGATTATATCAAGTAGAAAATATTACAATGTCTAATGAACTAGTTTTCACTGTAATTTTTTTTCTTCTTTTAAATTTTTTAATAAAAATTCTGCTGAATAAGCACCAGTTTACTCTTAACTAAAATATGCAACATGATTTATTCAGTTGCTCTATTAACACAATCAAACCCACTATCTTGAACCTAACAAGAAAATTGGGAGGGGGGGAGGGTTAAAATCAAAGAGGTTTGCTTAAGCCATCAATATTTCATAAAAAATGCCTTAAAAATATACTAATTTTATTAGTTTTTAATTTAGTCATTTAAAAGTAATGTGCATGATAACATAGCTTAGGAAGAAAAAAAAAATATTTATTAAGTCTGATTGTTGTTTAAATCTTTTAGTATGTGACAATGTTTTTTGTAAAGCTACTGTATATTTTAAGAACTTACACTAGTCACGGGAAGAAATGCTCAAGCTAATGTTATGTCTATGGGAAGGTTATTTTCAAATGTCTTGCTCATATTTTAATATTTTTAAATGATGTTTTTAGCATAGGATAGCTGAGATGGATCTCTGACCTTGTTAGTTTTTACATTTTTGATTTTGGTTAAAGTTTTTTTTATAAGTGAAAATTACAATTTTGGAACCAGTTCTGAAAGTGAAAGTACCTTTACATAAAAAAACTAGAACCAAAATTGAAAAGTAATTCTAAGAATGTTAGAGATTGACATCAGCTATCATGTGCAAAAAAATCATTTAAAAATATTAAAATGCAAGCAAGAAATTATAAAATAATCTTCCCATAGACTTAACATTAGCTTGCACTTTTTTCTTTTTTGCATGACTAGTATAGGCTCTTAAGATCAATATTTTCAACGGTCTAAAAAGTTGGTAAATAGGTTTTGAAGGACATTCAATCTTGGGATGATGCGGAAGACGCAAGCATATTTACATGGCTTAATTTTTTAATTTGATTTTTAAACTTTTAAATTTGGCATTGATGATGGAGCTTTAGGGGCTCTGATTCAGCTGTTTTCCATATTATATATTTTTATCTTTATTTGTGCTATTTTACGTTGATCATTTATTTCTAATATAACAGCACAAAGTTAAATGTACCTATTTTAAATAGGTTTTTTCTACTTATTTTACTGTCCTTTTCTACTTATTTTACTGTCAGTTTCAGAGAAGTGTTAAGTGACACTACACAATACTTCTTGAAAGAAGATGTAAATACCCAAACTACTGAATATTAAATCATTCTAGAAATTTCTTATAAAAGGCTTTGTTTTGAAAAAAGACTGCTCATTTAGTATTCTGACAGAAAATTCAGATATCTCAGATAACTAGTATTTCAAGGGAAATGCTTTGAATA
This sequence comes from Maratus michaelseni, assembly GCA_963931845.1. Lineage (NCBI taxonomy): Eukaryota > Metazoa > Arthropoda > Arachnida > Araneae > Salticidae > Maratus > Maratus michaelseni. Next base: position 28,073,597 of record OZ007588.1, on the reverse strand, counting down.
GTCATGGGAAATTAAATTATTCATGAAAATGTGCATCAGATATTTATATTCATCAAAAGATTCTTGATTAAGATTTTCACGGTATCAGTGTTTCACTGTGTTGAGCAGTTTATTCTTTGAACATAAGCCGTAGCTGTCAGGGCATAAAATAACATATAAAGTAGGCGACACTAGTGTCGCCCAGTGTGAAATTATTGTCGCCCAGTTACAGGAAATGGTGCCGGCAATTTTTGAAATAAAAAATCTTTGAATAACAAAAACTGTCTTTGTGCTTAGGATAATATGACTGGCGACAGTCGTTATAGCAGATACCGAGTATAGGCAGGGACAGTATGATACAATATGAGGCAGGCTGGGAGGTCAAAGGTTTTTCATTACACTGCCTGACATAGAATTGTCAAAGAAAATTTTTACGAATGCTTTGACTCTTATCGAAGAAGGGTGTTACCCTGGTGGATACTAAGAGCAGTTGATCGACATAAATGAAGGTACTAAGGAATCTGAAAGTGACTCGGATGTTGAAGAAAATCCTCGTAGGCGTAAAGTTTGTAACTCATTAGTTTCTACCAAGAGATGTTGGTCTGCAGTGAGAAAAGAAACCGTATTGAGTTGCAAAGAATTTGTTTCTTAAAGATTGGAAGAGGATCAAATGAGCATCTCCAACAGGATAGATGCTTTCTTAAAAGCAAGAAGACCAACAGAGGTTGTTAGTGCAGCCCGCCTTGATGTTGAGAACCTTTTTGGTAAAGACAAAGTTGCCGATTTTACCGATGATGTGGCTGCTTTATATGCGGCTGAAAAACTGCCTCTTCCATCAGATATGACCTCATGGCAGCAAGACTCTATCACTACTTTAAAGCGTCTCAACCCTACTCAGTTTTTAACAAATTGGTACAATCATATGTTTCTTTAACATCTCACAGCGCTGGCCCAGAAAGAGCTGTGTCCATACATACAACGCTTAAATCTAACAAACAGTATTAAACTCAACAAACAGCATTACAGCTTTTTATGATCCGAGACCTGCTGTTGCAAGGTTCCTAGAGAGCAAAGAAAGAAGGAGAAAGCTTCCAGACAAAGAAGTCTATCAAACACAAGAGTTTGTCAAAAAATTCTTTGCAATTGATAATAACTTGTAAGAAAAAATTTAACGATTTTAATTATTATTGTAACATTTTAAAACCATTATAAAAATTTAATAAATTTTAACTCATTAAAATATAAAGAACTAATCGATCTCCTTGTTTAATTCCATTATTTCTATAAGAAAATCCTTTGTATAAAAATTTTAAACTATTGTAAATATTTCTGTAGTATTTTGGAAATATTTTACAGTTAGAATTTGATTTTTTTAAACATGAAGAGTAAAATCAATTTCCTTGTTTAGTTCTACTCTTTTCAAAATACAGTAATTTCTGAAAGGCTAAAGATGTTTAATCACTTTAATTATTGTTCATTTGGCATTTTGGAAACATGTTATGAAATTTAACATGGTATTTTTTTTATTTAATGTTTTTAAATAGCAAGAGGAAAATCTTTTTGATTAGTTCCACTTTGGGTCTAAAACTATAGTTACGGGATATTAAAAACAAATATTTAATGATTCAGGTCAAATTTGCTTTTCAATTTGAGAATTTATTCCAGGCTCCAAATACCAAATTGGTAGATGTAATACTGTTATGTACAAAAGTCAAGTGTAGAAACAGTAAAAGGTAAGCAGCATTTTAACATAATTTTAGTGATAAATTTCATACATACATTTTTAATTAGGTGCAGAAATTTGGTAGGTTGAATGTTATGTTTGATCTATATATATGACTAACATAGCAATGGTTAACAATCAGTCTGAACTGTGAATGTAGACTTTTTTTTAATGCTACCTAGCTATAAATGAACGGATTTACATGATTCAATGAAGACATCATTATTTACTTACCAGGTACAGAAGAAGTACAGAATTATAGAAATCGATATTCTAATTATTTGGTTTGCAACTATCGGGGAGGGGGAGGGGGCGCTGAATTTATAGATATTTGCTTGGGACAACAGATCAAACCTATTGTCGCCCAGTGAAAATTCCTTAAAATATGCTCTAGTAGCTGTTACTAACAATGTTTAAATTATAAATGATTAGAATTTTCTACATAACTGACTGTAACTATTTCATTTAAATTATTTTCAAATGATATTATATTATTACTTCCAACAATGTTAATTTTTATCAACAAGTATGTTTTTTTTGTACTTGCAAAAAAAAAAAAAAAAAAACAGTTTTTTGCCAACCTTGTTGAAAAGTATATTTTCAAAATAAAATTTTATAAAGAGGTCATTTTTATGCAGTGTAATTTTGTGAAAGGCCTGTAAAATGGATGAATCTGTTCCATTAGTTTTGTGTCAAGATTCTGAAAAAGAAAAATTAGTAGTAGTATTTTTCTTTACATTTTTTAATTTATTTATAGTTTTCCAAAAGATCCTATATGAAGACATTTGTGGATATTTGCAGTTCGTCATAAAGTTTGGAACCTTATCTCTCTTCTTATACCTCTACTTATTTCACAGAGGATATGATTGACTGTAAATCTGTTTGTCAGGCTGTGCAATAATGCTGCGCCTTCTATCTTCATGTCTGCCAATGCTTCTTTCAAAAGTGAGATAATGAGAATAATTAATCTTACTGAGGTAATTATGTTTTTATTATCAAAACATTTTAAAGTTGGATTTTTTTCTGGCAAATAATATTTGTCTTTATAGGCATTTACTGATTTGTATAATCAAATTGTTGATAATTGTATAAAATATATAAAATAAATAAATAAGTATAATTGAGCCTGTTAAAGCCAGAGTGTTAAGCACTAATTTCGAAAATTAGAGTTAAGTGCATGTAGAGTATCTTGACATATCCAACTATTTTCACAGGGAGAACAGTAGAAGTTAAAGAAGCCATAGAAGTTAATAAAATTAAAAACTGTAGATAGCATTTCTGAAGATAAACCACCACGTAGGAATTCATTGTAATGTTTCCTTCGAGTAAATCTTTTATTTTTTAACATTATTTACGAAAATGTGACTTACACCCCTGATTTCGTTTTATTATTATTAAAATTATTTTCATATTATTTCCTGTATATTTTTTAATCCTTTTCCATTTTTCTACTTCATTTCTGTCTTTCAAACTTCTCTGTATAATGTGTTTATATTTTGTTAAATTATGCATTTTTGCTTGAAAAAAAGGAAATATTGATAAACTATTTTATACAGAAATAATAAAAGAATATATATATTTTTTTAAAGTTCATTATGACTACCAAAAATAGCCATTTTTGCGAAGAAGGTAAACTACACCTTTCAACTGTGTTTTTGTTAAATGTGAATTATCTAGTAACTTAAATATAGTATTTTTATTAATGGAAATCTACCATAATTGGACTTCATATCAAATTAAATTCAAATATGTTAGCAAGCATGCTTTGGGAAATTAATTAGAACAGATGTGTTTGTCATCAAAGTATAACTTTGGTGATACCCCCCCCCCCCCCCCCACACACACACACACATACATAAGATTTGTATTTTGAAAGCTCTGAGGAGTAAAAAATGACCTGCAATTTGAAATCGACCTGCTGAATTCTTTTTTAAATAGTAAATATTAATATTTTTTTAACCAAAGTTACTTTGAAAAAAAAATTTTTTTTTCTTTTTTTTACACAATTTTAAAGGGAACTATGCAATTGTGATTTCAAAATGCAGATAAAACTGATTTTTTTTCTTTGATCTGCTTAAAAAATGTAGGAAATCCCTGGATATGCACAGAAGCAATCACTGGTATAATTCAAGCTGGTTTAATAGTTTTATGATTTGATGAGCGAAAGCACTGTGAAATTCGTCACAGTGAAACTTGCTTTGTGAATGATTATGTCTCTGGGTTAATATTTTTTCATTAATATAAGAATGAATCTCTTGTGTTTTCTTCAGTGGAATAAGATAGGGCTGTCAGCTAAATTTCAGTTGAAGATATCACAAAATATATCCATACCATAAAATTTTGAAACTAAGTCCTCCCCCCCCTCCTCTCCTTTCTCAAAAGCAAAAACAGTCAAATTTAGGGAAGAGGACGTATAATCAGTATTTTCTGCTTTATCACTAATTTAGAAGTAAAAAAGATAAATGCAGGTATAAGAATTTTCTGCATTTCAGTTAATTTCCACTTAAAAAATCATCCAAATCCTCCTCTAAAATATTGTTCCCATGAACACATAAATTTAATAATTTTAAAAAATCTTTACTTTAAAAAAAAAATGTGCTCCATTTGTTACTTTATTCTAACAACAAATGACCACAGAGAAGCAACTATGAAAGGAAATTGAATGAGCGAGAGTCGTCGAAAGCACATTTAGTCGGTCTGTAACCCAAAATAAAAAACAAAACAAACAACACTAAACAAAACCTTAATTTTTATAAAATAAAATAAAATAGAATATTTGTCTTAGCAGAAGTTCTATTGAATCTGTCTTGTAAAATTAGAAAGTATTGTAAAAAATAAGTAAAAATGTATCTACTAATATATAAAGCAAAAATTAAAACTTTAATTTTATAGCATAAATTATATATACTGGTACTAAATTTAATACAAAGCAAAAATTAGTGTTCCTTTTAGATGTTTTTCAAAGGGCGTTGGACCCTGCCCTATTTGTTTTAAGTCTTGATGGGACCTGCTCTTTTAAAATGGGAAAAAAAAAATTCCCAGAATTCCCATCATGGCACCCCATAGTTTTTTCAAAATACTTGGACTTTTTTTTTTAGGAAAAACATGTGGAATTTGGAAAACAAAAGCTCTGTTGTTTTCTGTGACTGACTAACCTGTCAATCTTCATTATAGTTTTTAATTAATATCTTGGCTAATTATATCAAAAAATGAAAAATCTGAATTGGCACATCATTCGGACCTGTCTCCATCTATCCTCTTCCAAATTTACAGACCCCATACCTTTGGTAGATTTCTCGGTTTAACCATTGCGAACAAACTGAAAGACAAAAAAAAAAAAAAAAAATTCTTTTATTAATACAGTTAATAAAACAAAACTATTCACCTCTGCAGAAATTTTTACTATTTCTAATGCTAGATTGATTTCAAAATTGCATACTTTTTCTTAAGCATGATAAAATAGAACCATCCTATTTTAAAATTTTTTGTTTAGTTTAGGTTATTATTATTATAGATTACTGAAAATTTCTATGCAGGGTTTGATCTTACATGACAATCTGATCTGATTCTGATAACATTCGATTTCTTCAAGCAGAATAAATAATCCACAGACCACTGTCAGCTTTTTCCTCATAGCTGTAAAAGTGTTTTTAGGCTTTATATTTCTAAAAACTTATGTTTTAATAGAAGTTTGTTAAGCAGCCTTGTTTATTATTACAACTTGGAGAAAATTTGGTGCAAGAAAATATTTTAAAACCTAAATTGACTGTTCTTAATTAAATTACTATCTATCAAATGCTTAAAATGTAAAGTTGTATTTTGTAATAGAAGTTATGATTTAGAAACATTATTTATTATATATTTTTATATGAATTATTTGAATTTTCATTAGTAACATATTGAGCATTACAGCATTATATTCAATTTTATTAATATATATTATTTGTAATGTGCAGTTATTTTTTAAAGAAATAATTGTTCTGAGGATGTTTAAAATGTAACCAATGCAAAGTCCCTGGTCCAAGCTGTACAGATTTTTGAAAGTGTCATTCCATGTCAAATCAACCAGAATTTTTTAAAAATGACACCTACCATCTTTAATTTTGATCAAATTTGGTGTATATGTAGAACTTTTCATGCTGATTCCAAAAATATCAATCATATTGAAATTGATCAAATGGTTTAAGAGTTATGAGTGTTTAAATATCTTCCAAGATGGCCGATTTGCCGCCATTTTGAATAGCACATGTGACAACATAAAAGGCTATAACTACTTACAGGTTTAACATAGAACCTTCAAATTTTTTTATTTTGTTCAGAATGAAGTAAACTTTCATTGAAATAGATTTCTGTGCAGTTTATTCTATTGAAATGCTTTCAGAAAATTATTTATTTGCATTTTTTTAATTAATAAGGGTGTAACTTCAAGAGCTGATTTCCCCCATTGCCCCCCCTTCAATTTTCATCTAATTGCATACACAGACACCTCAAAGTGTATTTTAAAGCCTGGTAAAAAAATTGTAATGGGCAGTTCACAAACATTTTGTTTAAAGAAGATTTTCAATTTTACTGACCTTTCAAAAATAACGGAAAACACAAGATGTCTGATATTTCTTTTATTATGAGAAATATCATACATCTTTACATCTAAAAGTTTGATAAGGTTTTACTTATCTTACATAAAGATAATATTTTTTATAAATGTAGCTAAAAAGAAGTGGAATCCCATGGAAATAAATAAGAATGCTAATAATGAATTCCTGCAGGACGTAGAAATATTTTCATGTCAAATTGAAATCTGTTGCTAAGTTTCAGTAAATTATAAATAAAAAAGAAATGATAGAAAAAATTCTACAAATAGTCACATTTTATAGCTAAATCATACTTGTATGTTATACCAAATATGGTAAAGTTACCAACTCTTAAATAAAAAATACTTTAAGTAAAAATTATCATACTTTAAAATTATACAAAATAACGTTTAGCATATACACAATAGAAATATTATTAAAAACATAAATAACAATTTAAAGAAAAGATAATTAAAAAAAAATAACTATATGGTAATATTTATGAAAAATCACAACATTGTTTTAATTAAAATTTGTCCATTTTACCTTTCAATTTTATTTACTTCTCTTATGTTTTGCCAATTTGGTGCTTATTAAAGTAGTGGATACATCACTAAGTTTATATGTTCTACCAGTTGTGGTATTAATGTCAACTACACAAATGATATGATTGACAGGTACAATACAGCTGTCATTTTCTGGCCAATAGTACAAAGGTGAAGGGCCATGTGGATGCATGAATTTAACAGTTACATCTCCGTCCTCTTTGTGCACTTCTGAAATTAAGCCTATATACCAATTCGATTCATATATGCATGCTACATAACTGTTAAGAGAGGGAATATCCAAAGCCAATTTAACATTTTTATCAAAAGATGAACAAACAGAAAATTTTTCATCGGCACTTATTCTTTTTCCACTTATTAATAAATTTCCTGTAGATTCAAAATAATGCATGCTACGTGTTCCAGAAATTGTTATAGCAAGTTGCATCCATTGAAACGTATTGCTGCGCAATTTCAACATATCACTTTTTGTGATGATAAAAAATGTTATACCTTCAATGTTTTGTCTGCAATATTCATAGATCGTAGTCACATTTGTAATTTGACCATGCAGCGGCCTTTGCAGACTTGCTTTTGTCACAAGTCTTTTAACAGTCCCTCCTATCCCATTGCAAACAGATTTTCCATGACTTGTCGCAAAAAAGCTCCATTTTGCTTTAATTCCAGCAAAATCATGTTCATGGTAACATAGGTTCAAAAATGTTTTGCAATTTTTATACTGAGCAGCACAGCCATCAGTAAAATATTCTACATTTGTAACTAAGGGATACTTATTATTTAAATACTGTATGATTAATTTTTGAGTCTGATACACCATTGGTACATCATGGTCCATATCATCTGAAAGCACGCAAAAGCTTTCACTTTTTAAGCTGCTTCCATTTTCCTTTAAATAGAGTACGACTGTGTGTAAAGTACAGCATCCATGCGTCCAATGATAGCCTTGTGCTTCATCTTGCAATACAAAAGAAAAGTTCTCACTAAAATCCATTTGTATGAGAGCCTCATGACTAGTAAGTTCTTCTTTTCTTTTTCTCAAATAAACACTTTGGAATTTGGATATGTATGAACGGGGTATAAGCTTTTCAATCTTTTGAAGAAGAAGATTAAGGAAATCTCCCAGAGTAGATGTATGTGTAGTTAAATCTACTCTGTCAGTTGATACCCATTGTTTATATTTAATAGTATCTTCAGGATCAAACTCTGGAAATTTTAACTTTAAAAAGTCTTCAAGAACATTCTTCTTGGGACATTTGCTGCATATACGCAACATACAATCCCTATTATTAGAACTGCAAATCAATTTCTAAATAAAATCTTGATAGCTTTCTTCAATCCTTGCTGCTGCAATAAGCAACTGAACATTCTGATGTATTGTACACACACAAACAGAATGTGTGCCAGAGCTTCCGACTAAGACACAATGCTTAGGTCGCAGATCAGCAAATTTTGAAAACCCAATTTTATTATTGGTAGGAAATTTTCATCGAAATTAGACATACAGTTCATGCAGATTGCAAAGAAGAAGCCTTTTTTGAACATGGACATTTTTTTAAATACTGATCTTATCTTTCTGACCATGTATAAGACGGGAAAATTCATTATCTTCATAAAATTCTTTCACAGATTTTACTGTGTCTTGAGATAACCTCTTTCCAATTCTAATATCTGGAAAAGTTAGCAAACCTTTTTCCCGTAGGAGTTTTCTTGAGAGTCTAACTTGATATTCAGTTACATTAAAGTTATCAATTATTTTCTTTCTTGACCATGAATCAGGAATCAAAGTTAACAACTGAATTTTTTCTCTGCGACTAACTTGTGGAAGCTTTTCTTTTGATTTCATTATCTTCATCAGAGCTGCTGTTCTCACTCTCAAGAACGTTCTCTTCCAAATCTAGGGTGCAAGCAACCTTCTTTCTCAAAGCAGTTTTTGCTTGCTTTAATTTTCTTTTTCCAGCAGATAGTTTCCTGTGGGCAGAAATTGCATGCAACCTCAGTGGCGATACTCCACAAGAAATGAAACTTTCATTAAGCTTTACGTAATTTTTTTCTTTCTGATCCACGTTTGATAGAATTTCTTCAGAAAAATCTTGTACTTCATTTGAAGAATCGGTAGACTGACAGAAGTCTTTCTGTTGTTTCTCATATGCTTGCAGCAAAGCCGTTGCTTTTCTCCTACAGGTTGAACATAGTTTCTAACCAGGAATGGCATCATTATGTAGTTTATGCCTGTAATTCTTAGCTTGATTCACACTTATCACACGTAAGGATGCTTTCTTGGTCTTGTTAGGATGAAGATTAAATAAATCACAACATTTATTTTGCCGTATTTCGTACTTATGCAGAAAGTGTTCTCTATGAACAAAGCATATTGTTGAGTTTTCACTATCTTGTAAATTGCATCTTACACAAGAAGTTCTTTATTTTGGGTGGACAATTCAGAAATAGCTTGAACATTATTTAAATCACAAGTTGGATCATTAATGTTTAAACCAATACTGCACATTCTTTGTTTATCCATAAGAAAACATTTAACCTAATACAACAAAACAGCAACATTTAAAGTTACTAAGATTAAAAGAGAAACTTCTATTTTAACAGATTGGCATAACAAGTTGTAAAATTCTGCTTAATCCGATTGGTTGAAAAATTCTTCTGGTAAGTAATTTCAGTTTGATTCTTTGAAAATCTGTTTTTCTGGCAAGTACATTTATCTGATTGGTTGAAAAAAAACCTTCTGACAAAGCAAAGTGATATTATTGGTTAAAATCCTGTCTTCTGGAAAATTATGACAATAAATTAATCCAATTGGATAATTTTAGTAATTAATTAATTAGAAATCTCATGTTTTTGAAAGCATTTCTGAATTTGTAATTCAACAATAATTACAGTTTAAAATTTTATTTACATTTAAAAAATGAACAAAAATTAAAGTGAGTATATAATAAAATTTTATTTTGAGCTAAATTTTAAACCATCCATAAAATTTCTTTTAATAATCATCCAAACACACTTTGAGCTGCAATATTACAATAGAGGTTTTTTTTTTTTTTTAAATTAACAGATACATTTTTAATAGTATTTTTACTGTGTATGTGCTAAATAGGTTATTTTGTATAATTTTTACTTACAGTATTTTTTAGTTGTTTGCTGAAATTTTGCACTAGATTTCAATTTGCCTTGAAAATATTTCTACGTCTTGCAGGTGCATTATTAGCATTCTTATTTATTTCCATGGGATTCCACTTTTTTTTAGCTACATTTATAAAAAAAAAATCTTTATGTAAGATAAAACCTTATCAAACTTTTAGATGTAAATATTATGATATTTCTGATAATAAAAGAAATATCAAACATCTTGTGTTTTCCGTTATGTTTGGAAGGTCAGTAAAATTGAAAATCTTCCTTAAACAAAATGTCTGTGAACTGCCCATTAAATTTTTTTACCAGGCTTTAAAACACACTTTGAGGTGTCTGTGTATGCAATTAGATGAAAATTGAAGGGGGAGGGGCAATGGGGGAAATCAGCTCTTGAAGTTACACCCTTTTTTAATTAAAAAAATGCAAATAAATAATTTTCTGAAAGCATTTCAATGGAATAAACTGCACAGAAATCTATTTCAATGAAAGTTTACTTCATTCTGAACAAAACAAAAAAAAATCGAAGGTTCTATGTTAAACCTGTAAGTAGTTATAGCCTTTTATGTTGTCACATGTGCTATTCAAAATGGCGGCAAATCGGCCATCTTGGAAGATTTTTAAAAGCTCATAACTCTTAAACCATTTGATCAATTTCAATATGGTTGATATTTTTGGAATCAGCATGAAAAGTTCTACAAATACTCCAAATTTTATCAAAATTGGTGATGGTGGGTGCCATGCTCTGGGTGATTTGACATGGAATGACCCAGTAGTGTGTACAGGGTGTTTCACAAGGACCCCTAACTTTAAAAATCAATAACCCGGAAACGGTGATAGATAGAAACATGAAACCAGTGGTATGTTTAATAAAAAAATCGTTAGAATCTTATAAATAAATATCAAAATTTAGTTAAAAATAGTACCGACAGATGGCGCTGAGAGCGTTAAGAATCCTTCTACAGAGAGTTCAGAAGCATAGACAGACTAGACGTTGAAGATTTCGCTATTGAAATCTGACCGTTATTAGCTTATAGTGAAAATACTTCGAAAGTGATGTATACCGTGGAGGGACGTTTGTTTATTGTGTTGGAGTACCACCAATTAAATCAGAGTCCTACTGCCACAAGGAGAAGTTTTCAAACGCGATTTCAAGTCGCAAAAGGCCCAGATGGGAAAACAATTCGTGAGCTTTTCAAAAAAATTTCAACAGACCGGTGACATACAGCAGAGAGTCAATGACATTTTCATTCTTTGTTTGCGATAAGTCTGTTGTGTAAAAGGTGTACCTTTTGAATCACTCTTGATACGCCTATTTATCGCAGCGCCATCTATTGGCGCTATTTTAAACTAAATTTGAGATTTATGTGTAAGATTCTTACGATTTTTTTAATAAACATACTACTGATTTCATGTTTCTCCCTATCACCGTTTCCGGGTTATTGATTTTTAAAGTTAGGGGTCCTTTGTGAAACACCCTGTATATGCAATTATGATGCAGATATTTTATAACTTTTCCATTATTTGTGGAATAAATAATTTGACTTGAATGAATATTGATGCTTATTAACATCACCATGGACTATTCGCATATAACATAATCTGTCCAAACAATCTGATAAATAATGCCAATAATACGAAAAAAAAGGGAGGGGCATTAATATCTTAATATTATATTTTATCTAAAAACAGATAAACAATGGTATTGCAATGCAATGTGAAAAATTGTGAAATTCCATCCAAAATTGCATTTGAAACTATGCTGAGGTGATCACAAGAAGTAATGCTGATTACATGTGAAAGAGAATATTATATGTTATATCTGTTACTAGTATGTCCTCATTTTCAAACTAAATAGAGGGCAATGTGTTCATTTAAACTTCCGTCATTAATTGAGTTAAATGAAACTGTTTGGTGAGATATTTTGTTTAATATCTGTACATCTTTGTAAAATCTTTAAAAATCGATTTACCGAAAATTCATCCAGGTTATAAATGAGTTTAGCAGTGAATTATTTTTATACTGTGGGGTTTTTTATGGTCAATGGGAAACTAAATAATAAATAGCATAAAAGTTCATGCTGCATGTAAAAGACATTAATATGATAGTTATAATGTTGTAATATGTATTGCATTTAGTTGATGAAACTTGTATTGAATCTGTTATAATTAATTTTATCCATAAATTGATTTTACTTTTGTATTCTGTAAATCTATTTTATGCCTGTTATATATCCATGCTTATGTCTAGAAACTAGATGAAGTTTTTGAAAAATGGACAAGGGTTGGTTATAGACTTCTAATACAGTCAAAGTTTTTTTTTAATTTTAGGACATTTTTGGTCATTTGTCTTAAAATTCTGGATGTGTATTTTGCAGCTGAGTGATTCTCCATAAAGAGGCAAGTTTGAGAAGCACTGAAGTGAAAATATGAACCACTTACTTTTTTGAAAATTGTTACATAAATGTTTGTTCTAATCTTAAATCAACATAAAAAATGCTTCAGCAGTGAATGTTTTGAAATTTTTACAAAGTTATGGGGATTTTAAATTTTTATAAAAGTGAAGGAATGACTTTGCATCTGAGGAAATTATTTTAAAAATACATATATGTGGAAATAAGCTTCTTTTATTCTGATTTCTAGTCTATACACACAAATCTAATATTTTTCAATTTCTAGGTTAATACAATACCAAGAAATAATTATAAAATTCACATTACACATAAATTAATCATAAAAGGAGAATGAATTCATTTAGTTAATGTAAACAAGGTAGCCTTCTATCATAGGACACTGGTTGTACATTTTTGTTTATAATATCAGAAATATGATAAATATAAATGTCTGGTTTTGGTACTGGCCATTTATATGTCCCTGGGGTTTTGCTGGGATGCACTACACTGATTTGAAAAGTGTCATTTATCTGTGCTATTACTTCTCCAGGATATTCTTCATATTCATACAGCAGTAGCACTCAATCTCCTACAGATAATTTAAAATATATACTAATGTATTATGTGAGATACGTACATGTATTATTATGTAAATACCTTTATGAATCTTACCTTTTTTTATTTTGTTTAGTAAATGAGAAATTTGAGCATCTATAGATGTACTGGCCTTGTTTTCAAACCTCTGATATAATTTCCCGATGTTTACCAAATGTCTTTTTTTTAGAAACCTCTATTTCTTCTGGAGTAACATGAAATATTTTAATTGCTCCACATTTTTCATTTATAATTGAGTCTCAAAGTCCTGAACATTGGTTCCATAAGCAGCAGCAGTATCTGCTGTCCTCTTAATGTATCCTCTGACACCATCTGGTGCCCCTTTTCCATAGCTAGTGTTTTTTACTTCAGTACCTTCCTGGCAAATAAACAGTATATAACTAAAAATTTTCTTTCAATTCCTTTAGAACTTTTCTTTGATTTCAAAATATTTGTTTTAGAATATAAGACCATTTTGTTCATGTGTTTTAATTCATAGAACAATCCATGAAATTTGAAATTTTTCCTGTAAAAGTATCCTTTTCTTAAATAATAACGCAAAGCATAGATATATATATATTTTTTTTAAAGTTTATTTCTAAAAAGGTCTTGTTTATCAAAATGGAAGTATGTGTGTTGAAAACTATGTTTTTTTTATTTAACTTTTTAATACCTTTAAATTCTCATATATAAAAGTATTCAGCCATTGAAATATACTGTACTATTCGACTAGCGGAATTTTTGGTGTTTGGCCTAATATTTACTATTCAACTAGCCAAATATTCAGTTTTTGGCCAAAATCACTGTTTGGTGCATTCTTATTCACAACTACTGTGTGATTCATTTATTCAAATAAATAAGTAAAATTACTATTTCATGATTCTGTACAACTTTAACAAGTAACATATGATTGTAGAATAAGAATATTTCCTCATAAGAGCTAAGAAATGGTCCCAATTTTTTTAATATCACAAACTTCTTTAAAACATTTGGTTAAAATCTATAAAAGGATTTCTCTGTTGCAAACAATAGAGTAATGGATAAAGAATGTATCTACTACTGTGATATAATGTTTACATCCTCTTTAATTATAATGCATCTTATTTTTACAGAAACAATGAAATTTTCCATTTACGATAATTCTATTATATGCAGGTTCCATTTTCATAGATTTTACTATATTGTGTTTACTGTATTTAAATTATGAATAAAAATGAAAATCTAAAGATTTCAAAGTCAATATTTCAGCTCCTGAATGTATTGTCAATTAAAAATGAACTGCATTTTTTCAATATCGGAGAAAATATCTTTTACATAAACTGAAGGAAAAGAGAAAATTCTGAATAAAATCTGTGGCATGAAAAGAATTTATAAAATTTAGTCGAGTAGCATGTTGCGTGACCCTGTTTGGAACCTATTCAAACTAGAATGTTAGAGGCTTCTAGAATAATTAAAAATCAAACATATAGTTTCTACTTTTTCCCCAGCAGTTCGTTTATATGCATATATACATTTATAATTATTACTTATTTAATATAGAAATTTAAATTGCTGTGGCATGTTGCATATTACAAATACTTTACACTAATTATTTTAAATGTGTATTTTATCTATTAAAAATTGAGTATCTTAAAAAAAAAAAAACTTAATGTAGTAGCATTTTTTTGTTAACAGTTTTTGATAAATGGGCTAATGAGAATAAAATTAGTCAAAGGTGTATTTAATAGTTTGTGTCGTTTACCCCATTCCCTAAATGTAACTTTAAAACCTGAATAACTTTATTTCGTACTTAAATACAATAAGACTTATCTAACACCTAATGCTGATTGAAACTAAATAAAATTGTTAGTCCTGAATGTGAAATTGTAAAATGTGAATATTAAAGGCAGATTGTTAAACAGTGATTTCAAAGCCAGAGAGATTCATAACATGGGGATTCTCTTAAATCTCTATAATAAATTGCAATCATAATTGCCAAATTCAGTAATTATAATTCAACAACAAAAAAAAATTAATGATATTTTTATTGTAATCCAGAATTTACAAATAAGTAATCAAAAATGCAATCTTAATTTAACTTCTATAAATGGATATTGTATGTTTTTAGAAATTGAAAATAATTATAATTGATTACAATCATTAGTAATTAACTTAAGATTTATCCTAAGACCATGATATATATAGGTAGGTTGCCAACTGGCAAGTTGCAGAAGCCAGGGATAAGACGTAGGCAGACTGTAAATAGGAAACCTGCAGAAGCCGAAGATAAGTAGACTGTCGTTGGAATACCTACAGTCATCAGGAATTGAATAAGGTCTATCCCAATACCATGGTATAGGTAGGCTGACAACTGGCAATTTGCAGAAGCCAGGGATAAGGGGTAGGTAGACTATTAATGGGAAACCTGCAGAAGCCAGGGATAAGTGGACTGTCATTGGAGTATCCCAAGACCATGGTATAGGTAGACTGTCAACTGAAAATTTGCAGAAGCCAGGGATAAGGGGTAGGTAGACTGTAAACCGGAAACCAGCAGAAGCCAGGAATAAGGGATAAGTAGATTGTCGTTGGAGTACTTACAGTCATCAGTAATTTACTTAAGATTTATCCCAAGACCATAGTATATAGGTAGGTTACCAACTGGCAATTTGCAGAAGCCAGGGATAAGGGGTCGGTAGACTGTTAATGGGAAACCTGCCAAGCCAGGGATAAGTAGACTGTCATTGGAGTACCCTAAGACCATGGTGCAGACAGGCTGCCAACTGAAAATTTGCAGAAGCCAGGGGTAAGGGGTTGGTAGACTACAAACAGGAAACCTGCAGAAGCCAGGAAAGAGGGATAAGTAGAGTTGCAAAAAATTGGTTTATTTCCAATAGACCTGGTTTATTCCCAGGTTTATTGCCAAAAGACCTGGTTTATTCCCAAAAAACCAAGTTTATTCCCAAAAAACCCGATTTATTCCCGGGTTTAAACCGGGTTTTTTTCTAGCCTTTGCAACTCTAGAGATAAGTAAGCTGTTGTTGGAGTACTTACAGTCGTCAGTAATTTACTTAAAGTTTATCCCAAGAGCATCGTATAGGTAGACTGCTAACTGGCAAGTTGCAGAAGCCAGGGATAATGGATAAGTAAATTGTTAATAGGAAACCAGCAGAAGCCTGGGATAAGGGATAAGTAGACTATCATTGGATTACCTACAGTCATCATTATTTGACTTAAAGTTTAAACCAAGACCATGGTATAGGTAAGCTTCCAACTGGCAAGTTGCAGAAGCCAGGGATAAGGGATAAGTAGGCTGTCGTTGGAGTACCTACAGTCATCAGTAATTTACTTAAGGTTTAGCACCAGACCATGGTATATAGGCAGGCTGCCTCTAGCAAGTTGCAGAAGCCTGGTATAAGGGATTGGTAGACTATTAATGGATAACCTGCAGATACCAGGGATAAGGGATAAGTTGACTGTCATTGGATTACCTACAGAATCTGGGGATTAGTACAACTAATGGAAAAGTCTGATCACATCAAAAATATCTGATGTGAAAATAGACATGCAAAAAAGGAATCACTACCCCAAACACACATAACTCTTCCTCTATTTGAATATAACTAATGTGTGATGGATAAAATTTAGTACCAGGTTCTTTGGCTTCTGCAGGTTTCCCGTTTACAGTCTACCTACCCTTTATCCATGGCTTCTGCAAATTATCAGTTGGCAGCTTACCTATACCATGGTCTTGGGCTAAACCTTAAGTAAATTACTGTTAACTGTAAGTACTCCAGTGACAGCCTACGTATCCCTTGTTCCTGACTTCTGCAGGTTTCCCGTTTACAGTCTACCTGCTGATTATGTATTTCAATATTACATATTGTAGGATTACATATTTAAATTTAAAAATAAGTTGGTTTTTAACAACCCAGTAGAACTCTTTTTGTAAATTTACTTTGCGGACAAAGGAGGCGGGGCGCCAAAATCCATGTTTCCCCCCCCCCATGAGAAAAAAGCTGGTTTCGGGCCTTCAGCCAGAAATCACTGCTATGCAATATGCTTCATCGTTGAATTCGGTAATTATTCCCAGAAAAAAATCACGAATTTCTTTATTTACTCACGAAAAAATATCGCGAAATTTATATATTGGTTGTTTAAAATATTGCAAATTTTGTTTCAGTCCCAGAAAAATATCGTGAAATTCGTCTATCGGTTGTTGATAGAAATGACGAATTTCGTCAATCACAGGCATGAGATTCTTCCGCGGATCCGCGGTTTTCCGCGTTTTGTTATTTTCAATTTTCCGCTTTTTCGGATTTACCGAAAAACCGCGAAATTTGCCTAAAGATAGCGGAAAAAACCCAAGAATTTCGTCAATAGATCAACGAAAAACGCAAATTCTGTCAAAAAATCGTGTGAAAAACGCCAAAAGATCGCTGAAAAAACGCGAATTTCTTCAAAGGATCGTGTGAAAATCGCCAAAAGATTGCTGAAGAAACGCGAATTTAGCCAAACGTTCGCTGAAAAAACGCAATTTTCGCCAAAAGATCGTCGTAAAAACGCGAATTTAGCCAAAAGATCGCCGTATAACGCGAATTTAGCCGAAAGATCGCCGTAAAAACGCGAATTTATCCGAAAGATCGCCGTTAAAACGCGAATTTAGCCGAAAGATTGCCGTAAAAATGCGAATTTAACTAAAAGATTGTCGTAAAAACACGAATTTAACTAAAGGATCGTCGTAAAAACGCGAATTTAACTAAAAGATCGCCGTAAAAACGCGAATTTAGCCGAAAGATCGCCGTAAAAACGGAAATTTAGCCGAAAGATCGCCGTAAAAACGGGAAATTTAGCCAAAAGATCGCCGTAAAACGCGAATTTAAGTAAAAGATTGCCGTAAAAATGCAAATTTTGCCAAAAGATTGCCGTAAAAATACAAATTTTGCCAAAAGATTGCCGTAAAAATGCAAATTTTGCCGTAAACACGCGAATTTGGCCAAAAAATCGCCATAAAAGCGCAAATTTCGCCAAAAGATCGCCGTAAGAACGCAAATTTCTTCAGAATTTACTGCATTTGGTTAAAAGATTGATTCCAAATTTCTTTTAGTAATGTAGAAAATTCGCTATGGAATGCAAAAACAAATTAAATTTTAAAAAAATCCAAAAACTAGCTTCCAGCTGACTGGTAAAAATGACCTGGAATCTGGAATAACCATGGCACTGACTAGTTGGTGCCACTGATAATGTCTTTAAAAAATCTTTAATTCCTTAAAAGCTTATTTTTATTTTTAAAAAGGGTGAGAACTCTGCTCTATAATTTATTTAAGGTGGTTGCAATTATTAGCATATACTTGATTTGCTCTTTCAAGAAAAGTGTCTTACAATTTTTCAAAATTTCAATTAAAAAAAAATGTTCATGCCAATGAAGGGAAGGGTTTTATTAATGTGCTGTATCTTGGTAAAATAGACTTTTTATTAGATTAAGTAAATAATTTCTACCTAATTATTGTTAATAATTTCTTTTTAATGTACTCAAAGCTAAATTGATGTAATATATATATATTTATTTATTTATATATATATTTTTTATTTATATATATATATTTTATTTAAAAAAATATATTTTTAATAGCAATTATAATATTTGTTGCGCTTGAAATTCATAACTTATTGCTCAAACGTCGTTCGCGCAGTTTTCAGCTTTTTTGTCAATCTCATCCCTGCAATCAGGTGTGTCAAAAATGAAGTATTTCATCAATCACTTGTAGCAAAAAGATCGTTTTTTGCGCCAAAGAGTCGTCTAAGATAAACGCAAAATTTGCATATTAGTCGCGAAAAAAAATGCAGTTTTTCAGTCAATCGCGAAAATATATAGCAAAATTCATCAATTATACCCGGCAAAAAATCACAAACTTTGTCAATCAGCCGCGGCAAAAATAGCACATTTCACCAGACGATCGCTGAAAAAAATTGCAATTTTTGTGAATCAGTCGTAGAAATATACCTAGAAATTCGTCAATCGGTCGTTGGCAAAAAATGCAAATTTTATCAATCTGTTAGAGGAAAAACTCAGGATCTTATATAGGTCATTGAAAAAAATTACGAACTTTGTCAATCAGTCCCCCAAAAAATGCGAAATTCGTCATTCAGTTGCAGAAAAAAATCACGAAATTTGTCAATCGTTGTGGATAAAATCGCGAATTTGTCAATCACTCTTGGCAAAAACTCTCATATTTCGTTAGTCACTCGCTACTTAAAATCGGGAATTTCTCCAAATGGTAATTAAAAAGAGTGCAAAGTTTGTCAATCAGTCGCAGGAAGCTATTGCCAAATTTATTAATCAACTACAGGAAAATATTGCAAAACAAAATTTTTGCTGCTTCAAAAATTTTTTATTACTCCAAAAATAGATTTTTGCGGCTCCGAAGCTGTTCCAAAATGGCTTTAGTACACTTTGATCCCTAGTATGAACCCTGTTACAGAGTCCATTTTTAAAGTTAAATTGAGGACATTTGTGTGCATGGCTATTGAAATGATTTGGAATAGAACAGCTTTTATCAGTAAATGACTTGCATCATTTGTTATATTTTCTGATATTGAAATTTATCAGGTTATCGTGTCCTGAAATTTGGTTCAAAATATCATCTTTTACACCACTTTGACAGCACATTCTGAAAGATAGCCTTTTCTGAAAAATAGAAAAAATATTTGATTTCACAGTTTTTGAATAAGAACTACTGCAAATCTGACTCATGAATGATAAAAAATAATTTAATGAATGAGTCACAAAGTACTCAGTTTGGATTTGTGAACATCTTTAATAAGTTTCTGTCCAGGGAGCATGTCAATGCAGTTTATCCCCCACAGACATTTCGTCATGTGATGGAACATGAGTGGCACATCAACATCTAATGTGTCGCTCGAATACAGACCTCTACCTCGAATACAGCTATATGGTGTCTTCTGTGTGCAGTTGACTTAGATACTAGTTGTCCAGTGGCTCCAGTGAGGAACTATCTCAGCTATGTTAAAGATTCAGGTCAAATTCCTTCATGTATACAACTGCACATATGAGTAGGTTTTGCTCATGGAACCCAGTGTTACTCTTGGTTGATATTGATTCGGCCTTATGCACGTCAAATGGGAGAACTAAATTTGTTGTTTGTCTATGAACTAACACGATGTTTCTCATTTAATTATTTGTCCACCTCTGTCTAATGTCCCAAAAGTACTCCATCACAATTCTTTTCAAATGCTTCAAAATCACAACAATGAATTAATTGGCTATTCCTGATATATTTTTCAATATTGTTTTACTGGCCAAACATTTCTGTGCTTTCTTTTTCATTCATGGAATTGATTTTGAATGAGGTATGATTATTTGTGATTTTCCCTTCCGTAATTTTTGGAAATGAGTATACATTTATTACTATGTTAAAAAGTTATATGAATTCAATTTTCTATAGTGATTATAATTTATCATGTAAAGTTTATTTGCTTTTCAATATGTTTTCGATTACTTATGAAATATGTTAGATTAACATGATTGTATTTCTTACAGATGTGTAAAGCCATAAAGTTAGTTAAAGGAAAATGGTGAGTTTGATACCCATATATATCAATCAAAGTAGTGAAAAGTTTTTAAAGTATCAAATATGGAACAAAACATTTCTTTACAAGAACATCATGGAAAAGCATCTTCAGAGTTGTACCAAGAAAAAAAGTTTGTTTGTGCTGTTTGCAGAAAAGTGTTTTCTAAAAAGCATATTTTTTTTGCTCATATTCGCTATCATAATAGTGACAAAGGTTCAGTTTGTGAGACATGTAATAAGAAATTTGCATATAAATGTAATCTACGTACTCACCTCCGCATTCATACTGGTGAGAAACCTTTTATATGTGAGATCTGCAAGAAAAGATTTAGTCAGCAGAGTACATGGAAAATGCATCTTTTAACTCATACTGGTGAGAAACCTTTCGTTTGTGAGATCTGTAACAAAAAGTTTTCTCGCCGGGGTATCTGGAAAAAGCATCTTTTAACTCATACTGGTGAGAAACATTTTGTTTGTGAGACATGTAACAAGAAATTTTCTGACAAGAGTAACTTGAAATCTCATCTGTTAGTTCACACTGGCGAAAAACCTTTTCTTTGTAAGATATGCAACAAGAAATTTTCACGCAAGTGTTCTTTAAACAAGCATTCTTTAACACATACTGGTTAGAAACATTTTTTTGTTTGTGAGACATGCAATAAGAAATTTTTTAACAAAAAAATAATCAACAAAATCATATTCTCACTCATACTGGTCAGAAACCTGTTGTTTGTGATATCTGTAACAAGAAATATTCTGACACAAGTTCCTTCAAAAAGTATCTGTTAATTCATACCGACGAGAAACCTTAAGTTTGCTAGATATGCAATAAGAACTTTTCAGAAAACAGTAATTTAAGTAAACATCAGTGCTCTCATAATGTAAGGTTTGCTGTCAACTAATTTCTGTGCTCCATTTCTTAGGGGCCTTGACAGCTATTCTTTTATGAATGTAATTTCTTGACAAACATTATAAAGTGTCTCCAATCTCAGAAGATAATAAAGGAAAATTTTCTGAACTTATGCAGCTTGTTTATGTAGCGATATGTTATATATTTTGTACTATATCATTTTATGTTTTATATATATACTAGCTGACCCGCCCGGCGTTGCCCGAGCCCTTGTAATAAACTTAAATCTCTTAAAAAACGGAACTTTAGCCATGATCTACGATGGCTTCGGAACCGTATACCGGACATGCTCGTACGCTCTGGAAAATCTTTTATTTCCCCCTACCACCGCCAGGGGAGCATTCTGTTCTAAACATACCTCTTTCTGAACGAACTTCTGAGACAGGTCCCCGCTGCCTACGTTACTGTATAGTAGGCGCGCTACAAAATTGAGCTGGTTTCGAGAAGATTGGAACATTCTTAGCCCAGTTATTGTAATAAGGCATAGTTGGAGAAAATAACCTTGAGTAAGGTGCCTTAGGGAATAGTAGGTTTCGTAATTACATCCTGTGTGCAATTTTATGATTAAGTATTGTGAGTGGTCCCATTTTGTTCATTATGTATTGTAGATTAAGTAAAGTGATGGTGGACATCCGGGACCCGTGACTGGGGAGGGGTGGAGGGGAAAGGGCTAAAGGGAGGAAGAGAAAAAAATATTTTTTCTGTTTCAATAAAATATATGTATATATATTAAAGTTTAAAACTGTTTTATAGAATGAGAAAAGCGATGGTGGACATCCGTGACCCACGATTCGGACAGGGGGATGGAAGGGGAAAGGGTTGAAGGGGGGGGGGAAGAAAAAATTATTTTTTTCTGTTTCAATTAAACATATGTACATATATTAATGTTTAAAACTATTTTATAGAATGAGAAAATCGATGGTGGACATCTGGGACCCACGACTGGGGGGAGAGGGCAGGGGGAGGGGAGGGGAAAGAGTTGAAGGGAGGAAGAAAAAAATTTCTTTTTTCTGTTTCAATAAAATATGTGTATATATATATTAATGTTTAAAACTGTTTTATAGAATGAGAAAAGCGATGGTGGACATCCGGGACCCGCGATTTGGGAGGGAGTGGGGAGGGGAAATGGTTGAAGGGGGGAAAGAAAAAAATATTTTTTTCTGTTTCAATTAAACATATGTACATATATTAATGTTTAAAACTGTTTTATAGAATGAGAAAAGCGATGGTGAACATCCGGAACCCACGACTGGGGTTGGGGCTGGGGGAGGGATGGGGAAAGGGTTGAAGGGAGGAAGAAAAAAAAATTCTATATGAATAAAATATATGTATGTACATTAATGCTTAAAACTGTTTTACAGAATGAAAAAAGCGATGGTGGACATCCAGGACCTGCAACTGGGGCGGGGGAGGAGGAGAGAAAAGGGTTGAAAAGAAAAAAAATTATATTGATAAAATATATGTATATATATTAATGTTTAAAATTGTTTAATGAAATGAGAAAAGAGATGATGGACATCCGGCACCCGCTACTGGGGAAGGGGAGGGAAAAGTGTTGAAGGGAGGAAGAAAAAACTTTTTTTCTGTTTCAATGATATATATATATATATATAAATGATTAAAACTGTTTTATAGAATGAGAAAAGCAATGGTGGACATCCTGGACCTGCGACTGGGCAGAGGGAGGGTAAGGAAAAAAGGTTTAAGGGAGGAATTTTTTTTCTTTTTCTATAAAATATATGTACGTATATCAATGTTTAAAACTGTTTTATAGAATGAAAAAAGAAATGGTGGACATACCGGACACTCTACCGGGGTGGTAATCAGAGTGTTTGAAGGGAAGAAGCTAAAACCAAATATTTTGTTTTTGTTGAATGTATAGTTAATGTTTAAAATGTTTTAAAATTTAATTGATGGTACTGGACCCATAACAAGAGGGTTCAAGGGGAGTTTGGGTGGAGAGAGTCAATTTTTTTAAATAACCTTTACTGTTCCGTGAAGAGTATTCTGACTATCAGGAGTGTCTTCTTGAAAATCCCTGTTATCAATAGCAAAATGAGTGAAAGTACCTTACATCATGTCCGGTGGCAAGTAAAGTCCTTCATTAGCATTCATTTTAACAGCTACAGACTTAGCTATTCTATTTAATGTTTTCCAGATACAAGAGTAGTGTACAGAGAGGCCTAGTGAATGAATAAAATTCACAAGATTAGAACTACGAGTCACCTGATAAACTGATAAACCAGTTAAAACTTGCACTGGAAGTTCATGTGTATGCTTGCTTACTTTTGATTTGGATCTTGAAGCCTGGTAATCAGATAACCAGCCAAATATTAGTGTTTGAGACAAACGATTATTCCGATCATCAACTTCATTCACCTTTTCCAACCAGACACCATTTAATAATAATAGTCAATACTTCGGATTTTTGCTCAGTATCAACATTTAAATTTCCTTCAAATGTCCAGCGCTTTGCGTTCAAAGCTGCTTTTCTTAATATTTTGACTGCAGAAAGAAGTACCTTAAATTGTTCATCTGGGGTATCATCTTCCAGTTTACCAATAGCAATATTTTTAGTTTCTTTTTAAAATACACGTTCAGATTCATTTTTTCGTCTAGGCACAGAAAACTCAACACCGGGAACTTCTTCTTCAAGAAAAGTCTTTAATCTCCTTCTTGATTTAAGCCGTGTTGATCAATCAACGCCATTAAAAAACAAACATTAATGTAAGTGTTGTGCAAATCGGCCATACTTGTAACATTTCCTTGAGTAAGAAAATATTCCAACATACAGAGAAATTCAGTTTCTGACATTACAGTAGCTGCTAAACTTTCATTGTGTTGTTCATAGAATTTATTTCTGCGAATCACATGTGTAACATTTCTAGTCCAGCAGATTCTATGATACAA
This sequence comes from Maratus michaelseni, assembly GCA_963931845.1. NCBI lineage: Eukaryota > Metazoa > Arthropoda > Arachnida > Araneae > Salticidae > Maratus > Maratus michaelseni. Next base: position 28,049,246 of record OZ007588.1, on the reverse strand, counting down.
ATTGTCGATTGCATGGGCGTCATTTGGGTTGATACACTTGCTAAGCCTCGCACGCCAAGTATTATTTACACGTTGTTCGACAACTTCTCTCAAATTAAAAACTTCTGTAACATATGAGACATGATGAAGTGGATATTTTCTGGTTTCTGTTCAGACACAGAAAAAGCGAAGTTGTTTATCATATGTTGATGTGTGGTTTTCATACTTTGACAGTTTCAGGTCCCGAATGTCCACCATCACTTTTCTTAATCTACAATACATAAGGAAAAAAATGAGACCACTCACAATACTTAATCATAAAATTGCACGCGGGCATAAGAATAGTGGTAGTTAGAAAACCCACTAGGAGGGAATGTTCGAGTGTCCTTCAGAAAATGACTAATTAGGAGGCCCACTATGCATGTATAAATATTCGATCGTTTTGTTAAGCTAGGAACTTAATTACAAATTTGGCTTAAACTCTTATTCGGAAATAGTGGTAACCGCTACTCATAAATTTAATTTAATGTTATAAAGGGTGACTATTAAGTTAAATATAATGTTTGGAATCACTTGCGTTGAAATTGGAACGATAGTTGCTGATATATACAAATGGCCATAGTTAGAGAAAAACCTTGAAGGAGAGGCCGGGGAGGGAGGAGGGTCCATGTGCTCTTCAGCAAATGACTAATTAGGAGGACCACTATGCATCTTTCGAAATTCGTTTATTTACTTAAGCTAGGAATGTAATTACAAATTTGGCTTAAACTATTATTCGGAAATAGCGGTAACTGCTACTCATAAATTTAGTTTAATGTTATAGAGAGTGACTATTAATTTAATTATAATGTTTGGAATCACTTGTGTTGAAATCGGAAAAATAGTTGCTGAGATATGGAAACGGAGCATAGTTAGAGGAAAAACCTTGAAGGAGGTCCTGGGGGGGTGGGGATGTTCAAGTGCCCTTCAGCAAATGATTAATTAGGAGGACCAATATGCATCTTTCAAAATTAGTTCGTTTGCTTAAGCTAGGAACTTAATTACAAATTTGGCTTACACAATTATTCGGAAAAAGTGGGAACCGCTACTCATAAATTTAGTTTAATGTTATAAAGAGTGACTATTATGTTAATTATAATGTTTGGAATCACTTGCGTTGAAATCGGAAAAATAGTTGCTGAGATATGGAAACGGAGCATAGTTAGAGAGACAACCTTGAAGGAGGTCCCGGGGTGGGAGGGGATGTTCAACAGCCCTTCAGCAAATTACTAATTAGGAGGACCACTATGCATCTTTCGAAATTCGTTTGTTTACTTAAGCTAGGAATTTAATTACAAATTTGGCTTAAACTATTATTTGGAAATAGCTGTAACTGCTGCTCATAAATTTAGTTTAATGTTATAAAGAGTGACTATTAATTTAATTATAATGTTTGGAATCACTTGCGTTGAAATCGGAAAAATAGTTGCTGAGATATGGAAACGGAGCATAGTTAGAGAAAAAACCTTGAAGGAGGTCCCGGGGGGTGGGGATGTTCAAGTGCCCTTCAGCAAATGATTAATTAGGAGTGCCAATATGCATCTTTCAACATTCGTTCGTTTGCTTAAGCTAGGAACTTAATTACAAATTTGGCTTACACAATTATTCGGAAATAGTTGTAACCGCTACTCATAAATTTAGTTTAGTGTTATAAAGAGTGACTATTATGTTAATTATAATGCTTGGAATCACTTGCGTTGAAATCGGAAAAATAGTTGCTGAGATATGGAAACGGGGCATACTTAGAGAGAAAACCTTGAAGGAGGTCCCCGGGGGGGAGGGGATGTTCAAGTGCCCTTCAGCAAATGACTAATTAAGAGGAGCACTATACATCTTTCGAAATTCGTTCGTTTACTTAAGCTAGGAACTTAATTACAAATTTGGCTTACACAATTATTCGGAAATAGTGGTAACCACTACTCATAAATTTAGTTTAATGTTATAAAGAGTGACTATTAAGTTAATTATAATGTTTGGAATTACTTGCGTTGAAATCGGAAAAATAGTTGCTGAGATATGGAAACGGAGCATAGTTAGAGAAAAAACCTTGAAGGAGGCCCCGGGGGGAGAGGATGTTCAAGTGCCTTTCAGCAAATGACCAATTAGGAAGACCACTATGCATCTTTCAAAATTCGTTCGTTTCCTTAAGCTTTGAACTTGATTACAAATTTGGTTTAAACTATTATTCGTAAATAGTGGTAACCGCTACTCATAAATTTAGTTTAATGTTATAAAGAGTGACTATTAAGTTAATTATAATGTTTGGAACCACTTGCATTGAAATTGGAAAAATAGTTGCTGAGATATGGAAACGAAGCATAGTTAGAGAAAAAACCGTGAAGGAGGTCCCGGGGGGGGGGGCGGGAGGGGAGAGGAGATGTTCAAGAGCCCTTCAGCAAATGACTAATTGGACCACTATGCATCTTTCAAAATTCGTTTGTTTCCTTAAGCTTTGAACTTGCTTAAGCTTTGAACTTAATTACAAATTTTTTTAAAACTATTATTCCCAAATAGTGGTAACCGCTACTCATAAATTTAGTTTAATGTTATAAAGATGACTATTAAATTAATTATAATGCTTGAAATCACTTGCGTTGAAATCGGAAAGATAGTTGCTGAGATATGGAAACGGAGCAGAGTTAGAGAGAAAACCTTGAAGGAGGGGCCGGGAGGGGGAGTTGTTCAAGTGGCCTTCAGCAAATAACTAATTAGGAGGATCACAATACATTTTTAAAGATTGATTCATTTGGTTAAGCTGGGAACGTAATTTGAAATTTGGCTTAGACTATTATTCGGAAATTCTGGTAACTGCTTTCTAGAAATACACCTTGAAGGTTAAATGTAATTAGACCTTTGCCCCTTTTCATTCTCGCAAATATAAAAAAGAATCTGTTAAGTAAAGTTTTCTGTATTAACAATCTCTATCATAATAATATATGTCATGTAAAAAAAAAAAAAAAAAAAAAAAAAAAAAACTTGACTAATTGTCATGAAGAAAAATGTGCCTGGAAAATATTTCATATGTAATTTGTCATGTGCAGGTGGCGCGACTTTCGCATGGATCTACGCTAATAACTTCAATCCATATTGACACTATTTAGTTAGAAATCCTTATCAATGCATCGCTACTCTGGTTTATTTAATTACTTCTGTGAAGAATCAATGCAATCAACCAACCCAAGAGAAAAAAGCGTATTTTTGATGAGAGTTCTTTGTGAATATTAATTAATATTTCATTAAATATTTGAAATGTTAAAATTCTGAGACTCGTGTATACCAGGAGAGGGTTTGGACTACCTAAATCTAAATTTACAGACTTCTAGGTGCGCTAAATTTTCCTAGCCATTGCCAACAGACACACAGACACACAGAGCAAAACTTTCTTTTATTAGTATAGATATATTAATTAAATTGCATCTCAATGTATGTGTTAAATGATGTAAATTTTGAACAAATTGCTTGTGTTTTTAATACATTAATTGTTCTCTCATAAAGTAGTAATAGTTTTATGTTTTAAAATATAAATCAACAATGCTCGACAATGTTTGAAAATTTTACTTTTCTCATCAGACTTTGTTAAAAAATATGTCATGGTATGTGTGGTTATAAGTAGTAGGGAAATGGCAGTTCTGGGTCAGCCGTTGAATGTGCTGCACCGCCACTGCCACACACCTTTCCCCGGCACCACCACTGCCGAAGCCAATTCCAGCATCCCTAGGGGGAAAAAATGTAAGTTTTCAAGAAAAAAACAGGGTTTTTAACTCTAAGACGATGTTATATGGAAAAAATTATCATACTATAGGATGAATATTAAATGTATGTATTAATTTTGAATGACGAACACCTTAATGAGTATTAATAATTAAATAAAATAATGGTAAATATCAATTTATAAGGAAAAAGGCTGATTTCTTAAGACTTTTTCAAGTATAAGATTAAAATATCAATCCATAAGATGAAGATTAAATATATATGTTAGTTTTTGAACAATAAACACCTAAATGAATATTAATAATTAAGCAAAAGAAAATATCAATTTTCAAGAAAAAATGTTGACTTGATAAGCATTTTTCTACTATAAGATGATGTATTTAAATTTTTATTTTAGTTCTTGAACAACCATCACCTTAATGAGTATTATTAATTAGACAAAACAAAGGAAAAATATGAATTCTTAAGGAAAAATGTTGATTTCATAAAAAATTTTCAACTGTAAGATTAGGTATTCATTCGGTAAGAGGAAAATCAAGTTTATATTTTCGTTTTTGATCCGTGATACGTAGCAAATACTCAAAATTTGAATGATTTTTGACGAATTGATTTTTTTATGCAATAATAGGAGTTTAAAAACCAAATTACCTAATTTTACAAACTATTCTTGATTTAATTCTGTTTAGAATATGCTTAACATAACTTTATATTATTTAGATTCAATTTAGTCACTTATATTCAAAGTAAAACCACATGTTTTTCATTCTCAACATGCAGCATATAAGAGGGGAGGCAATAATTCCCCCCCCCCCCATTCAAAGAACAGGAGAGAAATCACAAAGGGAGTAGTGTTGTGAATTTTCTTTAAAGAGATGTAAATATCTTAAGTTATGAATGTTTGCAAAAAATTCATGTTCTGAGATATATATATGTGCTGTATTTTAATACAGTTTACCCTCCTTCATCATCTTAACGAGTATTAATAATTTTAAAAAACAGAGGGGGAAAAAATATTTTTAAAGAAAAAAGTTGTATTTTATGAGTTTTATACAAGTTTTTAGTGTGATTATACTGTAAGACGTATGATTTTATCCATTAGACGATCATAATACAGGGAAATGGTGAAAATAGTAATTTTTTAGATTACATTTGCATGAACATTTCATAGTAATTATATGAACTCATATTTACATCACTAATTTACATATAAATAACTAATCTTAGCTTGTACTTGGTAATTTTTATTCAATTTCAATAATTTTACGATGTTTTTCTTGAATTTTATACTCTTTTAACTTTTATATATTATAATTAGCGAATTTATATTAATTAACTTTAATCATTTTCCATGATAAGATTAATTTTTTTTTCACAGAAATATCATTATCTAAAATTTTGTTTAAACGCATATTCTAAGTATTGATATTCACTTGTTTTATTTTTTAATTTATATTTTAGTTTTTGAACAAGCAACAGTTTGAGTAATATTAATATTTTAAGCAAAGGGAAATATATCACAGAAACGAAAAAAATTGAATACAGACGTTGGTAAATGATATTTGAATTGTGTTTTCTACTCAAAGATTCGAATTTCAAGTTAAAATGTATGTTCTAACACTTATCAACTATATATCCCGCATAATTTTTAGCATAGAAACATCATAGAAATTAAATATACATTAAATGAAAATAATAAATTGTACCTATCTAAAAATATCAAACACAAAACCTATTAAACAAAAATTACAAAAGTTATAAAAATAAATTAATAGCAACAAATAAAATTTACAAAAACGTTTTTAAAAAAAATACCAAAAAATTACAAAAAATTTTTTACAAATTTTTTTAAAAAAATTAACAAAAAAGTTTATGCAAAAGTTTTAAAAAATATAACAAAAAAGTTTTACAAATTTCATGTTTAACTACTACCATTTTCTCTATCACATCTCAAATATAATAATCTACAATCTACTAGAAAAAATTTCATCTATTAGATCAAATTTTCAACAATTGAACAAAAAAAAAAAACCACACATAGTACACATGCACGGTTTGTCATGTGATCAACGCAATTGATGATACCATAATTTTTTAAAAAGGAATGCAGCGTTTCTCAATACCACTGTTAGACATTCGAGGAAGGGTGGCTGTATGTGTGCAGGTCTGATAATTTTTCAGATTTTAATTCAAGTGAGTAATCGATTTATTCAATAGTGAATAAAGTAAGTTTTAATATATCATTGTAAAAAATCAATAAAATATTATTTATGCATTAAATCTTTCTAAGTATATAATTATTTTGTTGTGTAGATATTACAACAGGACAACTCAAAACTGCAGACAGCCTTTATCAGAAATGGATGCTCTTAATGATTTGTCATTGACACATATAGAGTTAAAGAATAATAGACATGTGAGTACTTATATGTGAAATATTAGAATGCATACATTAAACATAATTAGAATAGATTTACACTAAAATATTTTACCTTATTCTTTAAGTGTTTTTTTATCTATAACATTAGAGTGAATTGAAATTGTTTACATTTATTTCTCTGACACATGTGTTCCATTTGCAACAAATACTTTTCATCTAAAGGAAATTTAAAAGGTCAAATGCAGATCCTTACAAATGAAAAAACATTTATTTGTGAGGATTGTGAAAAAAATGTTTACTTGGAAGCGTGAATCAAAAAAGCATACAGGGGCGTAGCTACCGTGGAGCAGTTGGAGCAAGCTGCTCCAAGCGCACGAATCCTAAGGGCGTAAAATTAGGAAGGATAAAATAAATATTTGTAAAAGTATTTTCATATTTTCTTCCTTTATTATTCAGATATTATGGATGGATCAGAAATATTAAACTCAGCATATTTCTATGATATTTTACCTTTTTTCCACCTCAGCTACTTCGACTTGAAATCTGTGTTTATACTCAATTAAAATAAATAAATTCTATTCGAACTTTTAATTTTATTTCATATCTTACCACAGCTTCAAGTAACTTCTCCAAAACTGTTTCAGCTTGCATGATGTTTTTTATACTTTGCTGTTGAGAACAATTGAAGTTTTTCAAATCTCAAAGTAATCAAAACATATTTACAGAGTTCTCTGCGGTCACATTATTGGCTATCACTATTTCCAAACAATAAGTTTCCTGGCATATTTTTATTGCAAATGTAGAAATATACGATGATGATGATTACTGTTTGGAAATATGCAAAAAAGTGACCACTGAGAAACATGTATTTAAGATGCAATATGTAACAACATTGCCGTAGAATTTTAGTTATTTTACCGATTAAAAAAAATAAAGTTTGGCAAATTGGACAAATTTATTGATTATTTTACAAACAAAAAAGTAAGAAGATGAAAATTTTGAAGGTTTTTTTTTTTCCTTTTGCGGAAATTAAACATCCATATACTTTGTCAATACAGATTACAAAATAAGTACTCATGGATGAAGTTAGGCATATGCCACAAGGGCCCACGGTGACAAAAATTTGAAATGGAAAATTAAATTGTGTTTTGAGATTTTGAAAATATGGCAAATTTCAAGTGCGGAATTGATAAGTATTTCCTTTAAAATCAGAGAAAAGTTAAGTATCAATATAAAACCATTGTTCCTTAGAAATTACTCAATTAATTATCGTCACATATGGTCATAATGAAATGTTCGTCTTCTGAAATGTTGGAAACTTTGTTTAGAGCTTATTGCAGAATTTGACCCTTTTTATCGAGATGGAAACCATGATTGCCTTAGCTATCATTCATATATATTATTTCTGATGTTAACATATCTTTTTCTATGCATATGCAAAACGCACAACGAAGAATGAGATATCATACGAAATATTTTCGAATAGGCTTTTGACATAATACACTAACATTTGATTAAAACACATTGTTTGATTAAAAACAGCAGTTAATTACGAAATTAATGAAAAAACGTATTAGTAAAACAATATCAAACACTGCAGCGCGAAAGCTTTGCACAGGTCTACTGGTCTTCTGCTATTTGTCAGGATCTAAGAAGTTATAGAAAATTTATCATTGACTCCATTTTTCAGAACGTTATTTATTAAAATGTTTTTTCATATTTTCAGATCCCCTCCCCACTTCCAATTTCACACATTAGTAATCAATAAACTTTTTATTATGAAATGTTAAAAATCTTGACAAACAGTATATAAGGGTGCCAGCTCTTACTGTTGTCCAATGGTTAATTTTTTAAACCATTAACCATTGCACTAGATTAATTTTGACACAATTATTCAAATTGGTAAAGAAATCATATGCAATGTAATCTTCCCTACTGAGCGAAAAAGTCCAAGCCAGAATGAAAAATGAGCGAAAAGTCTCGGGTTTGAATCCTGGCCCGGACTTTTTCGCTCAGTTAGGAAGATTACATCTCATACATTTACCATTAGCTTTAGAAGTATAGTTCCAATAGCAAAAACGTTTCAAAGTTATTCTTAATCGTATTAAAAGCTATTTATATCAAAATAGTTATTTTTAAAAATTACGAAATTTAATTTAATTTTTTTTTAAATGTCCATGTTTCTGAGCACTATATATTTAATGAAACATTCTCCGTGTCCTAGCAAGTAAAACAATGAAAGTTTCATTTTTGTACGACCAAAACTAATCGAATCATGAAAACTTGAATTTTATGAATTTTCAGCATTTTTTTGCTCTAAAAACGGAAAATCGCGTTTTATCCAAATATTACAAGTCAAAATTAAAAAATAAAAATTCCTCGTGCTTCTTTATTAGCATTCTATATTGCTTCGAAGACCTTGAAAGGAATTAAAGGAGATTGAGGCGGCAGATTACACTAGGGCCATTCAAAATCGGAAATCCCATACTGGTAGTAAATATTAGTAGATACCCCTACTTAAAGAATTATAGTTCATTTTAATATTTTATTTCTATTTATTACATTGAATATCTTATTGTCAAAACACTTTGACTTTTAAATCTAAATAAGAATATAATAAATGGTTTTTAAACGTCAGAAAAGTTTTATCAGAACTTTTCCACTGACAAGGGGGCGTACCAATTTTACTTGCTCCAGGGCGCTGAATGTGTAGCTACGCCACTGAAAGCATATGATGGTGATTAACCTGTTGTATGTGAAGTTTGCAAATTATCTTTTACCAGAAAATGTGCTCTAATGACTCACATGCAGATCCATGCCCAACCAAAAACTATTTGCATGTGAAAAACCGTTTACAAGAAATTGTGAACAAAAAAGCGTGTGATAGCTAATGATGGTGTATCACATGTTGTATGTGAAGTTTGCAAACTATCTTTTACTGTAAAATGTGTTCTAATAACTCATATGAAAATACATTCAGATATAAAATTGTTTAAATGGGAAAAGTATGAGAAAATCTTCAGTCATCATTATAGATTGAATGAACATATGGTAATTCACAATTGTCCACAATTAGCTTGTAATGCATGCGAGAAATCATTTTTAAGTAAATAATGATTGAAGGAACACTAGAATGTGCACCAAATCCTGAATCATCCAGAATTACCTTGTAATGAATTTCGGAAATCATTTTCAAGTGAAGGTAGATGGAACCGTCATTTGAAAGTACACCAAAACCTACATTGTACATGTCATCAGTGTCAAAAAATTTTAGTCGAAAATCAAATTTTAATCATTTACGTACACACCATAATAAAAAATGTCTTGTTCCTGCTAGAGATAAAATACCACTACCTTGTGTAGAGATTAATAGATTAAGACATCAAGCATCGGCTTTCAGTGTGTTTAAATTTCTAACATTTGATCCTGAGAAACATGAAGAATGATGCCTAATTATTTTTCAAGCTAATTTGAAACCTGAGTTTCAATACAATTTTCAAAGTGAAACAAGAGAGAAAAAGCAATTAAATGGTATATGATTACTAAAATCATGTTTCAGCGTGAAAGAGGTAAAGATGATATTAAAACAATCACATCTTATTTTAGAAGTGACTTTTATGTTAATCTTGTTGAAAATAGTATTGCAAATCATACTGATGAAGGATATTCAAAAATTAACCAGTTGTTTGAAGAATTTAACTGTCAAGGATCAGATTGAGTGCTTCGGAAAATTGAGTGTATAGAACTTAATATTTCAAAGCATAACCCCCTTAGCTAGAAATTGGTGCTACATGATGAAAAAGATATCTTCTTCCATCGCCAAATTAAAGTATTCAATTTATGTTTTTTAGAACATTTTCCCAAACTACTCACGCAACATTAAAAGTTGACATATGATCTCCAAAAGTGAAAATCTGTAAAAAGCTCTAAACTGTTGTAAAGAGTTTTGTTACTCATGATTTTCTAATTGATATAAATGTAGACAATATTCACAATGTATTGTTTAAATGACCATAATATTACAACATATAAACTGTTGTAAAGAATTTTATTACTAATGATTTTCTAATTGATATAAATGTAGACAATATTCACAATGTGCTGTTTAAATGACCATAATAAAAAAAATTATCTACACATATCATCGTGTTTATTTTTATAAAACATATTTCATTATAATGTACGATTTTTAACCTAAAATTTTTACATGCTAGCTAATAACAAATTTTACTTTATAATTTTACTTTATACTAGCCTTGGAATATACCTTTTAACTTTTTCAACGAAACAACATTTTCAACAATGAATATCCAATCTACACAGATACACATGAAAATAAACTTTTGATTATGAAATTTTGATTAGTGAATATATACAATTCAATAAAAAATGTAATCAAATCAGTAAAAAATTAAAAAATATTTACAAATTAACAAAAATTTTCAAAAAATATTTACAACTTAACAGAAATTTACAAAATAAAGCCTGGGCCAAACCTATGTCTACTATCAAAATTTTTCAATTTCCGTTGTTAAAAGTGTAGTAGTAGCATGGTGAAATACAAAATGGTACCTTCAAATGATGATCCTTGATTCAAATTGGAACCAATATCTAGTATACTAAGAATGATGTGTAATTCAGGCAAATTAAGTGTAGGTGAGAAAACAATTAATGTGACTGATGGGACTCATTTTCCTGATGTTATATGTCAATTAATCTGAAAATTACTAACAGTAAAAGTAATCAAAGACAAACAGAAGAACTTTGAGGGAATGTTGGGGGGAGGGGGGGGTTGGGAAACAAACAGATACAAGAAACAATTAAATCTGGCTAAAACAAATAATCTAAATAATGATATAACTGAACCAACTCAGAGTTTCCTTTAGGCTTACCTACTAAAGTGTGGATAAATGAAAACTTACCGCCAGATCGGAAGTGGCTACTTTAAAAGCAAGGGATAAAGATAAAGGTTATAGATGACTTTTAGTTTATGTTATCAATACAGTTCATTTCGGATAGATATGCATACAGTTTAATTGTATGTTAAGTTGGAATTGAATCGATAATTCGTATCAGAGTATAATTAAACATACCGGCTTACGACCTCAGAAATCAACAGCGTTCTACAACAAGTGATTTTGAATTACACAAGAAATAAATTATTTACATTAATGAAAGAAAAATGAAGCCCCATTCAGTTGTTTCAGATATCAAGGTTGATCATGTAATCAATGTTTAACAGCAGGACCAGATCCATATCTAGCATCGCATTTTTTCGACTATGTTTGTTAAAAGTGTTATTTTATAAGGTATTTTTAGGAAGCCCCATTCTTCTTCAACTGGGTCTTGCGGAGTGTTATCCGTTTTCCCTTTTCCACCCACACCAACTGGGTCTTGGTCAGGTATAGGTTGTAGTTGGAGGTTCAGTGAGGATCGATCTGCAATTAGACCAACACGCCCTTCTTGGTCGCCGACTTTATTCTGTGGATGTGGCCCTCGGTTAAGTACACCTTGTGTGGTATATAGTTACACATCTTCATTAGGGCACATCTTCACTTGAGATTGAACTTGGCATACAATCATCAACACAATGACTGATCTACTTTTTTTGGAGGGGGCGATCAAATGAAGGATTGGCTTGTGCTAATAAAGGGTGTGTAAACCAACATTAGAGGTCTGCAATGAAAGGCGTCTGGCCCGAAGCCTAATCCCGACTCACGGGTTGAACAAATTTTCATTCACGAGACTCGAGCTGGACCTCATCTTCACTCTTTCAGGGCCAGTCCTTACTTTTTCTTTACAAGTGATTTGGGTCTGACGAGACTTTTTATTTCTGGATTGAGCTTTGCCTGAACTTCATTCTTCCTAGGGAGGAACGGGCTTGCATGCACCGAAAATTCCAGGCCCAAGCCCATCTTGGAATAAAAGCTGAAAGTTCGTCACAGGTCTGACCCAGCTTGTATGAAAACCATTATTGGCCTGGTTTGTACAAAACACTAAATTCTTCTCCCGAGTCCATGTTGTGCTGCATTTTATTTACTTATTTTTATAAAAATTATAGAGATTTTGTACATTTGTTTACCGAAATCTGTAGAAATTTAATTTTGTTTAATAAATTATACAGATATATTTTTTAAAAAATCTACTTTTTTTTTTCTTTATAGAGTTTTAAAATTCGGATTTTCTTTTGTCATCTGTTTCCTTTCTAAGAAACGTCAACTTTCTGACTGAATTTTCGTTTGAATGTAATTGTCTGAGTCAACTTTTTTCATTATTGTTCATACATGTAATTTTTTAAGTAGTTATTATTATTGCTGTTATTCTTTATTCCATGAATGTTTGAACATAATCTAAAAATAAAATTTCTGCATAAGTATGTGTGCTTTATGAATAATTTTAATTGTAGTATAAAGTTGCTTCAGATATATCGGTATATTTTGTCGAAATTCAGTCGTGTCGGGCCATATAAATTAAGTTTTTGTACAGACTGCTCTTAAGTATTAGCTTTTATAGAGAGCCGGTCCAATAATTTTTTTGAATGGCTAGGCCAAACTTTTAGATTGTGTACCGTTCTGGATAAATAAATATTTCGTACAAGTCGGGCCACACCTATAAATTTCGGTTTGAGCTATTTAAGCTAGTTTTAATGTCTTTTAAGACTTCTTTCAGCCAGCATCCTCATGGTACTGAACGTATGTTTCTTTAATAAGTTTTAAAACATTCTGTACTGAATTACAACTCATCTTAGATATAAAAAACAAGCAGTATTGCACCCAGTTGGTCTTTTTGCATTATTCTGAAATCTGACGAGGCATCGAAACTTAAAATTGCCACTATGAGCATACTGAAGAGGAGTAATTGGCCTTCGAAAAATTGGGCTTTTGTGCTACATCCACGAGTGTCCTGAGATACACATTTCCTCTAAAAAAGGTTTTGTATGAACATTTTGTCTATTTGATTCCCTGCCGCTGTATAAAATAATTCTAAAAAAAATCCACACAACCATTTTACTAATACTGTTATGTTCTTCCCTATACACTAGAGTCTCGAAAATCTGGTGTAATTGTTACTGACACCACCTCGGATTACTAAAAACTCCAGAAAAAGTAAAAAATTCTTACCAATTATAATTTTACTCAATTAGGATGATGAAGAAACTTTGTAAGGATATACAGGATACTTTACAACGAAAAAAAAGTTTCTATTTTTTGCTGCTTTAACACATTACTTCTCTTTTTAGATGTAATATCTAGTCAACACTTAAAAAGCAGGAGTGGCTTCCTTTCGCTGTTCTATGTATTTTAAAGCCAGTTCTAAAGATGCAGAACCTTCACTATGAGAATTTTTTTTTTCAAATGGCAGAGAGTCGTTTTCTTCTGTATCATTACATTCCTCCTCATCTCCTATCATTTCTACAATAGTCGATTTAGGAATGTGAAACAAGCTAACTTTGAATAAATAAGTGTAACTTACAATGCAACTGGTCACAGAGTACAACCCCTAGCGCCTAAGGGAACTTAGGAAAAGAAAAATCTTGTAGAACTAGTTTAGAAACCCCTTTCAAACCAACCCCAACCCTTAGTCATTTGCCTGAACAAGAGAAAATTGGTGGTGGGTGACTGCAATTGACAATTGCATTGCTTCCAAGAAGAAACAAAAAGAACTGGCATTCTTTCGGCGAGGATAAAAAATAGGTAGATATTTAAATTTTTATTTTTGACACTTCAAATTAAGCAGAACCTCAGACTTCTGAGACTCGGATTTTCAAGACTACTGTAGTTTTATTACTGAGAGTTCATTGTTCCTTTGAGCGTTTTATTAAAATGGCCAATTCGTCCATTGTGCCATTGCCAATGTTACAGGGATGAGAGATCATCCTGTGTCATTCTACCCATCCTTAACTGTCTAGTTGGCAATAACTTTCAATTTCACATCCAGGTGAGATCAGATCTAATTCTGAGATAGCTGGCCCTTTGTTGTATTCTTTGATATGGAGTATCTTTTGTGATGCTGCCACAGAGGAGAGATATTTGTAACTGACATGGTTGTCAGTCATTGTCATACCTGAAATGTTTGTAATTTGCCCTGGGGCGATTTCGTTTTGATGATTTTGTATGCTGACCACACAGCTTTTGGAACAAGAAAGCCCAGAGAAATAATTTATGACTTCTTGTTACAGAATTTGTAAATGTTATCTGAACACACCTACGATCATCTTTACTAACTCCCACTCCCATCCTCCGTAGTTCACTTGCGATAAGTGAACATAAAATCAACTGATACAGCAATTGCCTACATATGCAAAGTGATAAATAATAGAGATTAGCATTCTACCAACAACAGATGAAAAAACAACGATCATTTTCTATAGAACAGAACTACAACAAGAAACAAAAACTTAAAGTAAATTGTGCAGCTTCCATTATATAAAAAATAGGCTTAAAATTTTGATAAAAAGGAAATAGGTAAGGACATTTCCAGCAGTTTGTTTATAGTTTTTATAAATGTTCTTAAGAACAAACTCGCTTTTCCCTGACACATTTACAAAAACATTGTTATTTATACATATATAAGAATACAAGAGTAGTGGCCTAGGCTAGGTTTTAAGCACCCAGGCAATTCCAAGTTTTCCTCAGGCTGTTGAATTTGTCTATTATTTAAAGGTGTGTGTACTATGCAGAGGCAAAAATTTGTTTTGGGATCAAAAGGTGTTCGCTATTCAGAAGTGTCCATATAGCCGAGGTAGCCACTATTTAGAGGTTTAAATATTTTAGACTTTCTTTTTAAAAATCGGGTCAACCCATAATCGACTTGCAAGAGAAGAGATTTAGCTGTAGAATTTGACCAACTGCTAAAAGAAAATATTGCTATAACAATATTTTATAATATAATATTGCAGCTATTAGAAATATCACTAAATAAATTTTCATATGTAACTTCATTTCAAAAACTAAGCTTTAATAATAAAGAATAATTTAAAAACAAAAGTACTACTCACATGTTGCCTTACTCCCCCCCATTATACTTATGTATTAACTTTAAAGAAAAAAGAATCTATTTTCAATTTTCTTATTTATTTCCACATTCACAGAATATCATAAATCTTGACATGTACAAACATAAACTTAACAGTTGATAGTGACATACTAATACAGTTCACAAGTTATGGTTTCAAAAATAGAAATTCATAAATCAAGAACAAAATTCAAGTAAGTCATTTTCTTGCAAATTATGCTTTCATCTTAATATGAAAGCCTTTAACTATATCATAAAAAAATCGCCAGCCGACCATGGGCGAAGATAGAAGAAAATAACAATATAAAACAAGAGCATCTGTATGCCCTGCAATCAATTATAAAATCCAAACTAAAACTAACTGACTCTACCAGAATTAAAAACATGCTACAGTTGCATAGTGGCACCATCTGTTATCTATCAGAGCAACTAAATTAAAAATTGAACCAAATTTCTCAAATATTAAATTCAAATTAATTGTACTGAACAGTATTTAAGGTTATCAACATGGGCTTGGGCAGTGCTGGGTCTATGAGCTAATAATAAATAAAGTAAGATAAATATCTATCAATATGGGTGCACATGAAAAAGTGAAATATAATTTTTTAAAATACAATTAAGAAAATAAAATCCCACGTAAGTTTGAAATACCATTCATTCTTTGGTATTAAACACCAAAGTGTGATTGATATTTATAGCACAGTTGAAGCCAGGTCAAACCAGATACCAAGAAAGAGATTATACTGATATTCAGAACGTCCAGAGCCAACTACCCATATTATTAACCAATATCAAACGTATACAATGTAATTTGAAAAATAAATTAAAATATAAATAAAAATAACAATGGCATATTAATACTTTTGAATGATGGGAAACAGAGATATTAAGAAAGTTAACTTATAAATTTAATAACTGACAACACCAGTTACCGAAAGAGGTGACTTAAGAATTTAAAGAATTGAAGACAGTTGTCATTAATAATAAGAAAATATATAGAAATGTCAAATCAATAAGAGAAAAAATTTCTTTATTAAACATTAATTATAATACAAAGTTCATAAAATTACATCAAAAGTATTAAATACAGTCTTTGTCAAAAGAATTCTATTTTCTTTTAACTCATAATGTGTACAAGGTATTAATTTTCTTATCTTCCATCCATGGTCAATGGATAGAAGGTTAAGAAGAATACATATCTCATTACACTAATACAATACCATTTGAGAGAGCAGCTAGTGTTGCACCTGCATATAATATTTAAGCATTAACATAATTGCTTAAATATAAATTTTGTCACAACCTCAAAATGAGAAACTTAAAACATAGCCACACATATTGCTAGTGACATGAGAATAAAATAAAGAGACTTCTTACATGGAAAAAAATTAAAATACTTTTTAGCAACCATTATTTATATTTTAAAAACTTGGACAGTTATCATGTTATGAAATAACAATGAATATATCAAACACACAGGCAATTTTTTTCAATATTTACAACATTTAATTCATACAGGGAGACAAATTATTTAATAACACATAAACAAAACATAAAATAACATAATAAAAAATATATCACATATTGTTACATAAATAAACTGTATAAAATTATAAATTTTTTCATTGAACATCTTTTCATTTTAATGGTCGCATGTTCGGCAAAAAATTGCATCTCTCAAAAGACAAACTTGAGCGAAGGCCCCTTTAAAAATGAAGTACCAAAGATAGTAGATAAAAAATCTTGAATTATGAGAGCACAGATGAGAAGTTAGATTATTCTTTTGTGAAAATTTCTTATTGCATATCTCAGAAACAAAAGATTTCTAACTTGTTTGAATTAATAGATGATTTTACAAGGTACTCTTATCAAAAAATTTCTTGATGCATATCTTAAAAACAAAAGGTTTCTCACCAATAAGAAATAAGAGATTCCTGTTTATATCGCTGTTTCAATATAAGATCTTGCTGAATTTCTCACAAGCAAAAGAATTCTCAGAAGTTTAAATCTCCCCTTTGAAAGAAAATTTTGTTCCATATCTCAAAAAAGGAATTTCTCACCAGAATGCAATAACAGATGAATTTTGAAATTACCCTTCTCAGAAAATTTGTTGTTGCATATCTCACACACAAAAGGTTTCTTACAAGTATGAACTGAAACATGCCTGTTTAAAACACTCTTATGACAGAATTGATTATGGCATATGTCACACGAAAGGTTTATCATCAGTTTCAGTGGGGAAGAGGCCCAGGAGCCTGGCAATGTGAGATGCTCTTCGACATGACAGGTGACGATAAGCTGTTGAATCACCACCTCAAGTGGAGGACATGTGGTAAAGTGATATTCGATTAGACGGTAATGCCAGAGGCGGGGGATGTCCACCCATATGACTCTGGATTATTCCCTCCTTTGAGTCTGTTCTAAGCTGCAGGAGGTTTGCGGCCCAAGGTTGTGTCCTTGAGGTTCACCACAGAGACTCATCTATCGTCAGTAATGTCCACCGACATGGGATTCAGGTTGGCATCTCTTGTGAGGACTTCGGGATGGCTGGGTGGTAAAAGGCATCGCATAGGCCAATCCCTTATGCCTAGGCACTTGGCAACTGCTAAGGATGGAGACACGAGGGCAACAGACTAGCGAACAGTGATAGGGCAGCTTCCTCATTTATCTAAGGCGAGGACGGACTCCGTAGGACAAGGAGCACAGGTGTTTCCATAGTGGCATCAGTTCGGTGCATGAGACAGCAAGCAGGAACCCTTGGTACTGACAGGTGGCAGAATGTAGACATGGATGGGAAGGAGTGAGTGTGTAGACGCACCCCAAGGAGACCTCCTTCTCGATCCTTCATCCCCTGCAATTCTCTCTGTAGCTGGAGTAGTTTTGTGCCGCCCTCAATTTTTAGTTGAAAAGAGAAGATGTCCTGTTTGACCAAGAGTGGTTCAAGTCATGGAGGAGTCCTTCAAGTCTGAGATCTGCCACTTGTATCACCTTCTCTGGGAAAGGGATGGATCCTCTTCTTGGACAGGCTGATTATGAGGACACGGGCTGGTGGCTCGTCAGTCAAGTGACAGCGTCTGGACCTAAGTCAAACCTTGGGTCAAAACAATTCCAGCATGTCTATACATAGCCAGAGTTTTCTGTGCCTGAAGGTTGGGACTAGCAGGAGACTTAAGAATAATTTTCATGAAACTAATCTCGTTAATGACTGCCTCCTTGGTGCTTTTCAAGGGAGTTTCCATGTCCTTCAGCGTCTGATAGTAATGTCTAACAGAACTTTCTGTTTTTATCTAACATTTGTTGTGTTTTTGTTTGTTTGTGTTGTTATTTATGTCATTTGTTTCTGAATGACCTTCATCTGAGTTGACCACATTCGTTGTTCTGCCAACAGTAGAAGTCAGAGGGGGTCATGTAGGAACAACTTAAAACAGGACATGTCTATGCATTCAAGGATGCTTTTTTCACCATCCCAGGTTGACAATAGGCTCCTCCTCCTTGCCACAGCTGATGAGATCAGTCATAGTCTTTATAGGTGCTCAATGATCAGAAGCTGTGGTAAAGCAAGAGTTTGTCAGGAACACGGCTTAAGGCCAAGGGCCTTGTTTCCTCTTTTGGTTTCTGGCTCTGAAGCTGTCAGGCAACTCAGGCAAACTCCCAAGTGTTTTCTGATGATGTCCTCTGAGTTTGAGCTCCACTGCATGTTGCAATGACCTCTGTCATCAATTCATTTGGGGTAGGGATATGGAGGTCGCATATGCTCTCCGGGCCGAAAAGCTCGCCTGTGAAAGTTTCTGGGTAAACCACCCCTCCCTGGCAAATCACTTGTATGGGTTCATGAGAACCTGGACTTGGTGGTGGAATACGTCTGCCTTCGGCAGTGTAGCTTGTCTTATCACCAGTATGAAGTAACTGATGCCTGTTTAATCCACCCCTTTTTAAGAAGTTCTTGTTGCATATCTCACAAACAAAAGGTTTCTCACCAGTATGAGACCGAAGATGAATACTTAGGCTACCCTTCTGTGAGAATTTTTTATGGCATATCTCACACACAAAAGGTTTCTCACCAGTATGAACTAATAGATGCCTGATTAAAACACTCTTGTTAGAATATTTCTTGTTGCATATATGACATACAAAAGGTTTCTCACCAGTATGAAATAACTGATGCCTGCTTAATCCATAACTTCGAGCAAAATTCTTGTTGCATATTTCACAAACAAAAGGTTTCTCACCAGTATGACACAGAAGATGAGCACGTAGTTGATACTGTTTTGAAAATGTTTTATTGCATGTTTCACAAACAAAAGGTTGCTCACCAGCATGAGACAGAATATGAGTATTCAGAGTACACTTTTGCGAGAATTTTTTATGGCATATCTCACACACAAAAGGTTTCTCACTAGTATGAAATACCTGATGCCTGTTTAAACCACTCTTGTCAGAATATCTCTTGTCACATATGTGACACACGAAAGGTTTCTCACCAGTATGAAGTACCTGATGCCTGATTAATCCACCCTTTTGAGAGAAATTTTTGTTGCATATCTCACAAACAAAAGGTTTTTCACCAGTATGAGTTAATAGATGTTGGCTTAAATGACTCTTACGAGAGAATTTCTTATTGCATTTATCACAAATATGAGGTTTCTCACTGTTATGAATTAACACATGCCTATTTAAATCAATCCTTTCACTGAAATCCTCGTTGCATATCTCCATCATTTCAGTGAAGACTATTGTCACAACCCGCTATGAACATTAAAATTTATCATATTTGAGGCTTAAATAATCACTATTCCTTTATCCTAATAAATAAATAAATAAATAAATAAATAAATAGATAAGATAGATAGATAGATAGATAGAGAGAGAGAGATAGAGAGAGAGTGAGAGACTTTTTTCATAATATGCAAGTATTTTTACCAGAACCAGAATTCCACACAATATTTAAACATTAATTAACAAGTGAGAAACAACCAAACATCAAAATTAAACAAATCAAACCAGAACAGAATAATGAATTTTACATGCAGAATGTTGAATCAATATTATCTAGGAGTAATACTGCTCCAAAATTAAAACAGACCAATATGAGCAGTTGGGCAGATGAAGGAATTTGAACCCCTTATGTAGCTGAAGGCTTTCCTCACCATAGCCAATGAAAGAATGTTATCAAAATAAACTACACACATAAGGCACCATGTCCAGGTAGGTGGTCTGCATTCAAGTGCCATATCAGCCCATGGTGTGCCAATCATCTTTCGCACATGGGGAAGTGTCTGAGGAGATATGCTATATTGACATGCCCATGGACATTAATTTAATAGAAGTTGTTCTGTTAAAGGATATTTTCAAATCCCAATTGGTTACTTTCTGACAAATTACTGAAATAATTTTCATTCGCTAGTAAATAAAATTGGCAGATACTTTTATTCATAACTGTGAAATCGGACAGTTTTCCTATTTTCCAGGAAAGGCAAAGGATTCTTCAGACAATGTTATCAAAGTTGACATTTTGAACCAAATATCAAGATATGGCAGCCTGACAAAGGTCGTTATCAGATAACGAGTTATAATTCAAGATTGAAATCGTATCTATATTTATAAAACAACAGGTCCTACTTATAAAACAACTGTTGCTCCTAGGAAAATGAAATTTGGAAGACATGTTCTTTATACAATGTAGGCATCCTCCAAGGGTGTTATATGAGGGGTAGAAAGTTTTAAGTCACTTCACCACATCTCAGTCGCAGTTTTAGGTAAGAGCAAGGAATTCAGGATAGAAAATCTACTAGAAAAAATAGTTAAACACATATTTCAGCAATTTTAGAAACTCAACCACTAAAGGGGTTAAATGGTGGTGTTAAAAGTTTTAGGTCACTTTGCCATATTTTAGTAGCAGTTTTAGGTAGGAGTGTGAAATTCAGAATAACATTTTTACTAAAAAAGTAGCTAAACTTGTACTTTAGCAATTTTGTCGACAACGTCGACTATAAATCAGATTGTGGAAGATTAAATGAATAAGACAACTATTGCAGATTTTTTATTAGATATTTTGCATGACATTTTTTCCAAGGAAAAGTTATTTTTTTAATTTCATATTTCATAAAATGTTTTCTAGCTTTTCTTCTTTAGTGATCAGATTTAAAATTTTATACAAAATATAGTACATTTCCTCTCCTTCTCAAAATGCATTTTCTGGAAGTAAAGATTTGCTATTTAAATACTGATGACCATATTTATGGGCTCAGGTAAGCACAATTCTTTGTTATAGTGATTGCCATATTATCAGTTTATAGGCGTGAAACCGACAGAGTTCTGTTAAAATGATTGTCATTTTATTGATTTATGCATGCAAAATTCATAGGGCCTTGTTATAGGGATTGCTGCATTAAAGATATATGGCTGAGAAGCACAGAAGGCCTAATTATTTTGATAACCGTATGAACAATTCATGGGCATAAAACCACAGTGCCCATTTACAATGATTGTCCTGTATTTTAGGCTATTTCATTTTTGTTCATTTTATCTGAAAGCGCTCCCTTTCCCACAGGCAGGGCCAAGCAGATATTTCTCATGTGGCATTTTTCTTTTGTGATTGCATTCACAAGTGTTCTAAATTTTTCCAAGATAAAATATATTTTAAAAGGTTTCAAAAAGGTTTAAACAATATTTAAAGTAATTTTTTTATAAAGTTATACTGTCCTTCTAAATTTATCATAATAAATTAATGTGTGTAAATCAAAGTGTAATATGTTAATTTTATTTCTTGTATGCTAATAGCGTATTTGTCTGTGATAAGTTGGTGCTGTTCCAGTATCATTTAAAAGGCCGGAAATTTCATTTGGGGTCATTCATTGGGGATAGTTGATGGTAGTTCTTGTAGCTTGTTTCAACATTTCAAGAAAGTTAGGTTCCAAAAAGGAACTTATGATGCTGAAAAGGCAATGTTAAGTTTATATTTAAGAGTGTATAAGTCTTATGCAGTAGAAGTTGTACAGATTTATAGGTTAAAGTTTAAAGTTCTTTTTTAAGGATAAATTGTGTGAAAGGTGACTTTGGTATGTCAATATTTAATGGTTATATATTGAGTTCATGGAAGCAAAATTTATTGTCAACCTCATATTATTTTGAACATCTTGTAGCTGCATTCATATGAATAAAATGAAGTTAAACCAGGAAACTTTGTGTCTACTATGTAAGTACAATTATTTACAAGTTACATCATATGAAATTTAGGTGCATATTATATATATTAACCACTTCTATATTTAAAATAGTCTCCATATCTTTAAGCATATTTATTCAATCAATGAGTAGTATATTATGACTCAGTTTTTGGTTTAAACTTGTGGTATCTTGCAATCAACCACACTTCACTCTACCATTCCAAACTCTGCTATAACACTATTTCTGGAGAAAGTAGCAGATGGTAAGAGGCGTTCCTTTCTAACCCACAGATTCATTACATATCATAGTTATATTTGAGGTTATTTTCGCGGGCCTGGGCTACTCTGTACAGTAAGACATTTGGAAAATCTGGACAGCCAAAATAATTTTTTGTGCTAAGCTAATTTAAATGAAATAGTTAATCAATAAATATCTTTTTAGCAAAAAAATATTGTTTTAATAAAAAGCAATTCATGCTTATATGAGAATACAGTGGAACTTCCTTTAACGAAGTTTTCTACTTAACGAATTTTTCTGCGGAAATTTGACTTTGAACACCATTAGCACGTAAATTAATCTCAATATTAAGAAATATATATTCTATATAATGAAGTTTATTCCACTTTTGTACCTGTACAGAATTCAAACTAAGTGATTGCTGTTATGATGGATATGCGAATTTATTTCAGTGGATTCGATTGTATGAAAATGAATACATTTAAATAATTTCCATTCTGCTTGGTGCTAAATAAAACAATTTTTTTTTTCACACTAAGAAAAACATTTGTTATTATTCTCCCACACCAAGAATCCAACACTGACAGTTAGGGGAAGTCAAAATCCCCTTTTTACATTCAATGATATAGAAGATGTAGTGATGCAATGGCATCAGATGTATTACAATAAAAAATATCAATTAGAATCAGAGAGCTACCATTCTGACTTTCCATTGCTGATAGACAATTGCTTTGTACATCCACAAGAACATGCTTCAAAATACAAATCGAAGAACATCAAAATTATTTTTGTTCCTGCCAATGCAGCTTCTAAACTTTAGCTCAGCCATTAATCTAAGGAATAATAAAAAATCTTTAAGTACATTATCGAAAAAGACAGAAAAAGACGATGTAGTGAAAACATTAGTTTGAGAATCTGTGTATCAGAGCTGATGAAAGCTTGGATATGTGACGTGATTTCATTGACCTTATGCAACTGTTTTGTAAAAGACGGCTTCATAATTAAAACTGAATCAAATGCTTCTGAATCCAATACCCGTTTATCATATCTGAAGGAAAAATTTCATGAATTTAAGTTGATTTCTATTTAACGAATTTTCTTCCTAACGAAGTTTTTAAGTGTAACAATGAGACTTCGTTAAATGGAAGTTCCACTGTAATTAAATGAGAATAAATAATAAAAAAATAAAACTAACATTTATTGGGAATTTGTTATTCTTAATAATTTATTAAAGACTGACTCATTTGCTTATAAGAATTAAAGCATGCTTTTCTCTTAACCTTGACTTTTATAAATATTCATCCAAATTAATTAACTCGTTGAACACCTGTTACTCCAACATGTGACTTTTGAATTGCCAGGATTGCAAAGTGTTAATAATTGTGTCACTGTGAAATTATGAAAATCTTGGACATTATTTCCTGCACAAGTTTCTGTATAACTATTTGTATTTAAATTTTATTTGTCTAACAGTTTATAAATTTTCCCTCTTTCAAACAAAAATGCATAATTTAACAAAATATAACTGCATTATTTGGAGAAGCTTGAGAGACAGAAATGTGATAGAAAAAGAGGAAAGAATACAAAATTATAGAGGAATTAGTAAGAAAATGATTGTAGTAAAAAATATTGTTACAATAATTGAGCCAGTTAAAACTAGAGATGTAAATCCCATTTTCTTAAATAATGTTAAAAAATAAAGGATTTACTTGAAGAATTACAATGGATTCCTATGTTGTGGTATATCTTTTTAGATATGCTATCTATAAAGATATATATTTTTAACTATAGCCTATATTGTAATCCCTGAAAAAATAGTTTGATATTTTAAGCTACTCTACATGCACTTAACTCCAATTTTCAAAATTCCTGCTTAACACTATGACTTTAACAGGCTCAATTACATACACACACACAGACATGTATTATATATACATCAATTAATAGCAATACGATCTTAATATTATTTGCTAATGAAAATCATAATTACTCAGTATGATGAATTATTCTCATTATTGCACCTTAGGAAGATGTATTGGAATATACAAAGGGAGAAAGCACAGCATTATCTCTCAGCCTGACACATGAGACAAATGTTGTGTCAATCATAACATCTGTGAAATAAGCAGACCATATTGATCTGTGTTGTGATAAGACACCAATCTTTATGACGAACTCTTAATATCCACAACTGTCTTGGTGTAGAATCTTTTGAAAAACTACAAATAAATTAAAAAATGTAAACAAAAATATTGCTACTATTTTATTTTATTTTTTCTTTTTTTAAGACTCTTAACACAGAACTAAAGGAACAGATTTGAGACAAGAGATCAATTAGAAGGAAATTTCGGTCCATTTTACAGGCCATTCATAAACATATATTCCATAAAAATGGCTTCTTTATATAATTTTATGCTGAAAATATACTTTTCAAACACACACACAAAAAAGGATATGAATTGTAAATTTTCAGAATTTTAACAAATTACGGTGCTATTTAACTATCAAAAGGAACTGATTGGCAATATTTAAAGAGCATTGGCCAACCTTGGTTTTTATCAGGATTGATCATTCTCAAATTTACCAAACTATAAATAAAATAAAACAAATAATAAAGGTTATTAAAAAGTAACACTGGAGATCATTTTCCTTATAAAATTGTATAATTAAGAAAAAAAAAATTAGTTTTCCCCATCCCCAAGAGAAAAAAACTGCATCAATACTTGGATACAGATGGGTACATGCCCGGATAGTGACAATTCATAAACCAATGATGCATGGAGATTTTAAGTACACATTCCTATCACAATCAAGATGCCCACATTGGAACTTTTTTCAGTTGTTTTCCATGTGATTAAAAAATTTACTTTTAATACAGAGTTTCTCCATAGGTTTTAAAAAGGGCTGTGTGCTGTTGGTAGAAAAAAAGCCACTTTATATTCTTATGAGTATTCTTTAAAGCACGTCAGGGCAATATTTTAAAACACAGTTTTTTTTTTAACTATACAAACATTTTTTAATACAAAAAGCACTAAAAAGGTCCATGTTTTTGACTGTGTCAAGAAGGATGTTATTATTCAGATTGAAATTAAAAAGGATGCTTTTTTTAAAAATTAAACGGCATGCAGGATGCAGAAAGCTCCTGAAACTGTTTGGGTGAAATTCTGTTTACAAACAAGAAGCTAGTCTCTTTTCAGGAATCTATAAATTGACACATTTTGCATTTAAAACTTTATATTTTGCTGCATATTAGCATAAAAAGAAAATAGCTGTTTTCAAAAATAGTTTTGTTTACTCAGAAATATAACAATATTTGATGTTGGTTTGAGATGAAGCATTTTTGACGATATTTTATTTAACTTAACTTGGTTCATATATTTTAAAGATGGGATTTTATAAAAGACTGAGAGTTACAAAAATTATACATGGGTGTCTTTTTGGTAATAATCCAAAATTTTAATATTTTTAAAACTTAATTAAAAATTAACAAGATAATTGTGATGTATTTTTCCGTTAGTTGTGTATGGATATCACAAAATATATTTAATGGTCGAAATTGTATATGAGTAACAAAATAGAAAAAGAAAATAAACAATACATATTTATTTTAAGGCCTCTTGAAAGAATCATCTTTTATAATAAATTTGTCTCTTTTCTTTTCCCATGAAATAATGTAATGAGTGATTGACTTTAAAATGACATTAAACTATCTGGACTTCAATATAATTTGCCTGACTTTTTCCTGTACTAATAAATTCACCAAATTTCCTGGATCAGTCACATATTTTTATTACATTGTTTTTGGACACTTTGTCTATACAATAATATGAGTACAGTTATAAATTGTCTTTCACTTGGCATCTTTTTCTGAATCCTACACAACAATACTGTGTTTAGGGGAGAGTGCAGGCTAATGGGACAGTGGCCAAATTTTATAGAAAATATTATTTTTAAGAAAACATTATGCTACACATAAATGGCAACACCAAAGCTGCTAACTTCAATAACAACAAGTCAGTCATTTGCAATTGTTTGAAAGATTGCATGATGAAAGTTTGTTTTCAACTAAAAAAAGTAAGTTTGATTTGTTTTACTTAAATGACATTTACAATTCATCATTGTCTGAAATTGTTCATGAGGCTACTAATTAATATAACACAAATATTCCATTTTATATTAAACTTAGTTAAATTATCTTTGGATAAACATGTGCTATGTAGAATAGAAAAACATAAAATATCAGGATATGGGGACTAATGGGACAACTGAATTGGTGACGCATAGGTACTTATTGTTAATGATAGGTAAGCATGATTTATTTGAAAGATTCTGTTATTGAAAAGTTTTATAAAAACAATTCTTTTACTATTTGTATGATGCCAAAGAATATTCTAGCTGATTTTTCAAAAAGCGGAATTTTTCCGTAAAATGCAAATAATTTTACAGAAATGGACTTCCTCTCCTCTCATGTGTCGAACCATCCAGAACCAGCAACAACAAGTGAAGTTGATACTTAAGATGTTGATATTTTAAAGGTTTCAACAAATGACATGAGTTTGACAACTATACAGGCATATATATAGCTCTGCTGGATCATCCTCTGTACCAGTTACACCATTTCCAAAAGCTCTCCCTCCAAAATTTGATACCAAACAAGGAAAAAAAAAGAGAACAACAAGAATTTTGACAAAAACACCAGAAAAAGTAGTGGATAATACTAAAATAACTCAGAAAAATATCTCAAAAATACCTAAATAAATATAAAAAAATAAGCGTATTTCCTTTCCAGAAAGTTCTGTACTACATGATTCTTCAAGTAATGAAGACTTTATAGAAAGAATTGATGTTGAAGAAAAGAAACCTGAAAAAGAGGAAAAATACTGGACTGAAATTAAAAACATTGTAATGAAATTACCTCAGCCTACAATCGATCAGAAAACTATTCATTCATCAACTTTAATGTATGTTTGATTTTAATTTTTCAAATTTTAATATGCAATAATTATTACTATACTGTTTATGTACATTGTATTTTGAAGTAAAATGTATAAAAAATATAGCTAAGAATTTGTAAAATTGGGAATATCCGGAGGAAAAAAATAGTTAAAAATTTGTAAAAATGGAATATCCGAAGGAAAAAATACTTAAAAATTTGCAAAAATAGAAAAATTCGGAGGAAAAACTGATAAAAGTTTGTAAAAATTGAAATATCCGGGGAAAAAAATTGTTAAAAGTTTGTAAAAACCGAAAAATCTGGAGGAAAATATTGCTCAAAGTTTGTAAAAATCGAAAAATACCGAAGAGAAACTTACTAAAACTTTATAAATGGTCACAAAACTGAATAAAATCAATGTTTACTTTGTGAAAGAGATTGCTGCGGAAAGTATGTGTAGTAGAGACGTGGAAAGCACGCGATCTGATCGTGTAGAATTTGGAGGTTGCCGATCATTCGGTTGGCGCGCGTCTAAAAAATCGCCAAATCGTGTGTCTGGCTTGTTCTAAGAATTTGTCAAAATATGATACCACTGCAAAACAGTCTTAATACATGTGCAAAATTACCATTTTAGTTTAAAGTAATATTATATTAAAATAATAATAATAAATAAATATGCATCAACACAATAGGTAAATAGGTAGAAATTAACAAAATCAAATCCTAACATTCTTCAATGTATTTTTCATAAAAGAAAAGTTTAAATACCGAGAAAATGTGGCAAAACAAAGACGTTGGTTAAATAATTATCAGTCAAAAATTTAATTAATTTCTCAAAGTCTTTAAGATTTACTGTAACCTAAGATAGTGCAACATGCGACGCTTAGGATAGTTAAGATCTGGTGGAGCAAATAGTTTATATTTCATCCGATAGGAGCTCACCGTTTATGGGCAAAACCAGCATTGAAATTAAATTACATTTGCTGTGAATTCGTTTTAGTATTGTGCAGATGCTTTTTTTAGCTGTGTTTATGTTAATAATTGTTTTATTTATTTGAAATTGACCTCTTTTATTAAAGGAAGGTATGTATTACTAATAAAAAAGCTTGATGTCCGTATAGTGTAAATGTGTCAGTAATCCAAAGTTATATTAATAAAGAAAAAAAAATGAAAATTCAGCTTTTATTATATTTTTCATTACTCTGCCTTGCATGTTTTATAATTATGGGTTATTGTTGACAAACTTAATCAAACCAATCAGGAAACAGAAAACAACGGGGAGGGGGTGGGGGTTGATGAGTTATTGATAGCTAGTCCAGCACTCTCTCTTATTAGAATCCCTGGTTAATCGAATCAGACTTTTTAATAAATCCTTTTAAATAATCATAATGCTACTTTTTTCAGTTCATTAGAATCAGATACTGTGTTAGACGTGATTCAGTTAAAAAGCATTTGCTATCTTAGAGTTACAAAATGTAAAATGTACCAATCAAATAAAATAAAGCTGACATTTATAGAAATTGTTTCCACAAATATGAGACAAACTTTGAGGGATGGAAAAACAGATTCAGGAAATAATTTTTGTGTAGGAAACCAGGATTGTAATCCATTTCTTCAATAAAAAATAAAGGGTGTTTCTTTCCGAACCGAACACAAATTTTTGTTCATTAGTTTAACAATAATGAAGCTATTTCAACATAAATTTTCAATAGACTTTATGTGAAATGCAATGGTATCACAAAAACTCATGGAAGTTATTATCATTTGCGTCCAAACAGCACTGAACTAGGTACTCCTTATGTCAGAGTGAAGTAAAAATTCCATACGATACTGCTTACTGAATTACTGTGCATTTCCAGCACTTTTCATGATAGGGTGAGCAAGGTAAGTTTGTTGAAAATTCCATTAAAATAGCTTCATTAATGTTAAACGTCTTCATAAATATCTCAGGGATCGGCTTGAAGTAGGTACTTTATATTTTTGTTTGATTAAATTGACTGTGACCCTGGTTTCCTAGGCAAAAAATGTTTGCTGTATTTTGCTCTACCAGCTCTTATAGTGTTCCTTTTTTTTTTTTTTTTTAACAGCCTGTATGTTACAAATATTTTATTTTTTCCCTTAGAAAAAATAAAATAAAATATTTGTGATTCTATGACTGCATATTTAATAGCACATACTGTACCATTTTATAACTGCACAATGCCATTTTTGTGTGGTGCTTTTAATTTTTGAGTATGCTCTGCTGCTTTTTTTTCTCAGAATAAACACTAAATGTTTCTGGTTGTCAGAAGAAGAGGTCTGCACGGACACAAATTTCTAAGGCCAGTCCGACTCATCCCAGACCATTAAAAAAGATAAAAGTTTAGCCCAGACCTCTTACAAAATCTTTATTGTCTGTTCTTGGTTTGTACCAAAAGCTAAATATTCAATCCGGTTCCAGTTTGTGCTGTTTATATTCTTGTAGTTTATGGGCTCGATCCGACCCAATTTCTAGAAAACATGTCAATATTTTTTAGCCAATATTATCCTATAATTACAGTTTTTTTAACAGAATATTGCATACATATGAATGTAAACAGTTTAAAGTACAGCAGATTATACCTCCGCAGTCTATAAAATATGGAATAACAATATTAATGATCCTTTAGAGACATTGACTTTGATGAATACGCATTGAAAAATTAATGTAGTTTAAAACGAAAGAAAAAGTTGGTTCATAAATTTAAATCACCTGTTTAAAGCTCTATATAAAAAAAAGACACTTGACACTTGTGGTTTAAACATTTCTCCACTATTCTTTAAACCAAATTAAATTTCTATAGATTTTTTAAACAAATGTACACTATCATTATTATTTTTACAAGAAAACTGCCATAGCGACACAAGATCGTACAAATTTTGTTTCATTTGACTAGACCCCAGGCCTGAAAAGAATAAAGTCCAGTTTCAAACCGGCCCAAGACTAGAAAAAAATAAGAACCAGTCTTGGTTTAAAATATATAGCAGAAAAGGAAGATGGTATCCCACTGCTGAGTCCAATAAAAGAAAATTTTCCCTAGAGATAACAATATTACAGGTAGTTCTCAAATGACCTGCTCAACAATGCAAAATTTTCTGACTCATTTTCTAACGCAAAGTCATAAAAGTGGCAGGCCTGACTATTGAAACTATTTGGAATCGAAATGAGTTTTCCATTTTTTGATAAATATATTACTTATCAAATTATAAATATTCCTGTCATGTGATGACACGTTTCTAACTTTACTGGTGATGTAGCGTTGGACATTTGGTTCAAAATGCCACCTTTCGCCTTTGACATTATTTTCTGAAAGATCTTAAAAAATGGAAAACGTATTTCGATTACATAGTTTCTGAATAAGAACATCTGCCATTTTCATGTGTTTCTACACAAAAATGAATTCAGAAATGTTTCAAAAAGTAGTTGTTTTGAATTTGAAAACAACCTTAAGCCTATGAAAACAGAATCTATAAGGATCAAGGGAAAAAAAAATGTTTCATCTTAGTGTGTATAATTGTATGTTTTTTTCCATCAGGATCATAAGTTATTACCAGTTATTTCAATTTAAGACATGATTCCGTTATAGACAGGTTCTGTTTTGACAGGGTTTCCTTTATTTAGAGCAACTTTCCCCAGCTTTAACAAGTAAAGCAGTTCAAATTCCATTTCGGTACATTCAATATTTGTCATGCCTATTTGCATTTTTTTTTCTCGTGGAATTTAATCCTTTAGTCTCATTTCAGAATAAGAAGAAAAGAATCAAAAATTGGTTAAAAGACTTGCCACTATAGGAGGGTGATAGGATGCGAACACTGCTGTTTTACAAAATAAGTGTTTAGCTTTAACAGGTATCTATTCTGCATTTTCTTCCTTAAGTATGATAATTGCTGTTTTAATGAATCACGTTTGTTGAATGGAATTTGATTAAGGAAAGTGCAGTGCATTCAGACTAAGATGAAAATTCTAGTGCTGTTTTTTGTTTTCTGGATTCCTAAAAGTGGTTTATTTGATAAACCAATGATTCATATAAGTGGCAATAACTATCATTTAGCACTGGGAGGAGTTTTAACCCTGAATCCCCCCCCCCTTCTTCCCTCCTTCACTGGTTTCACAGTTCCACTATTTTTCAGTGAAAATTTTACTGAACAAGCTATGGCCTGGTTTTATATAATTAATTAATATTTTCTTGCAAAAACTGTATATTTCTGTTTTGATTGTAATTGAAATCTTTAAAACTTATATACAAATGACCATTTACAAAATTTCTTTTATTTTAAGTCTTTAGGACCAATTTCCAGCATTGGAATGTTGAATGCTTAATGAGTAATCCCATATGGACACATGTAGACACCCCATGTGGGCATCAGTAAAACTGTAATTTAAAATAATATATAATTGCCCATTAGACTGGCTTATTTTAATTTTGTTATCACAAAATCTTCCATCTAAACAACTTTGTCACAATCTATTTAGCCTGAGCACACCTCTTTTGTCATTAGAGTGAATTCATGTTTACCAGATTGGCTTCTTTATCACACTTGATTTCATTGCCTAGTACCTTTGTACCTATACAATTTGTTAAAATGAAAAATCGGCACAGATGTCATATATGCACCACATTGGCACGATCCCCCCCCCCCCCGCCAATTTGGCGAAAACTTTGTTTTTTAATATTAGTTTACTATATTTTCTTGAATGTTTTTGACTAAAATGACCAAAATGATGAAAACAAGCAATAACTCTTCCTCCATTTTAGGAGTTGAGCATGTATGATGTACTTTACTTGATAAGATCATGTTGGTCATGAATTTTAGTATGCATTTCTCTATGCATCATTAACTATTTAAATATAATTTATCTTCTGAAATAAGCATGTGATAACATTTAAATAAAGCTTACAAAGTACTTAAAAAAACTCCATATCTCCTTGAAAATAAAACAATTTTTAGTCATATATCATGGGAATGTATATCATTTGAATTATATTTAAGAAAAATATCTGAAATCAAATATTTAAAATGCAGATTTATGAAAAAAAATACTAACAATTCAAATTTAAATTTAATATTGTATAACAAGTCTCCATCAAATGTTATATTGTACATTACAAGTACAGTAGGCTCCTTTAAAACCGCATAGCTTAAAACCAGAGGTTGTGCAGATTTTAGAATTTTACAGATTTCTGGTCACTGTTTTGTTTACATTTTTTAAGCAATAATGTGATTTTAATAATGCACTCGAAATTATAATGAATGTTTACAATAAAGTAAAATAATAAAAAATTAAGAAAATTTAAAAAACATTTAAAATATTAAAAGTAAAGATCAAATAAGTAATTAAGTATGCATAACTAAATATGCATATTAAGTATGAGATAACTTTTTCTTGAATTATTCAGTGAAACTCACCTTATAAATGTACACTAATAGTTCACATCAAAATCTTAATGTAACAAAGTTTTATATCATGTTTAGCCATACTTAATAACCAAAAAAGCTTGATTGATACATAAATTATTTGCTAAAAGTATCGCAATTGCCACTGATATCAGCACTATCTTGAAATTTTTACAAAAATTAATTTATACTTCCTTTATGAGAAAACATAAGTTGAATCAGAATTACTGATTAAAATACCTACAAAATGATATCAAAATAAAAAAAACTTGAATTTTCTCCCTATATCTCAAATATAAGTTTCATTGTTTACATCAGAAATAATGTGCAGATTTTAGGTATTTGTGGATTTTAGGATGGCAGATTTGAAAGAGTCTACTTTATATCTTAAATTATCATAATTGTTTTCTAATGTGCTTGTGAAATTTTCAAAGCTATTTAGTGTACAGCAGAGTAGCACACCAATCTACAAACCTCTATGATTAATTTTAGATTTAGAGAGAATCTAGGTCAACATAAAAGTTGCAAATTTATGCTACCAATTCCACTTTTCAGTTTTTCTGCCATCTTCATTCATTTTAAATGATATAAACTGTTTTTTGCATATCAAACTAACGATTGTCTACTTAGCTTGTGATGATTGTTGCCAAGTCATTCCAAGTCATTCCAATTTACACATGCTTTTATCTATTTTCAGTCTCTGTTAATTTTGAATGTACTTTTATTCAGTTGTTCTTAATCTTTCTGCATCCATCCCCCTTACTAGAAGGATAACTTACAGTGTCACCTTCTTTTTTCTCCCCAGCATCCATGTAGGTGTTTTTTTTTTTTTTTTTTTTTTTCAAGAATCAGTAGTTATTTGCTTTTCTTTCTATTGATATTGATACTGATAGGGCTTTTTTAAACATAATAAGCAAAAATTTATTACCTATATATACAGCATTTTGTACAAATAAAGAACATAATATCTGAACAGAATACTTTATCAGATATTTATTTCTTCTTAATAAATTCAATAATAATGGAGATTGAGTTTTTAGGTGCGTTCGTAATTATATAAATACGTAGCACCTATAGTCGTCGTTTGGTCCGTCCGTCTGTCTGTCTGTCTGTCTGTTCATCCGTCTGTCTGTCTGTCCGCATATAACAACGCAAAAACTACCCAACCAAATGGTTTGCAATTTAAAATATATTATCTTTGCAGAATTTTGTCGAGACATTTCAAATTTTATTAAAATCGAATCAAAACTTTAGGAGATATTAATAAAAATATTTATTAAGAAATTTGATTTTTTTTTTTTAAATCGGTGCTTTTTTGTTATAGGAGCTTCCGAAGTTTAATCGTCAAGCGACCGAGATACTTATTTTATGACAGAAATTAATCTGCAGACGATATAATTCATTTCACAGAATTAAAAATCATCAAGATCTGAATATTTATATAACTAGCTGATACATATATATCTGAATATTTATATAACTAGTTAAGATATTTGTATGAACAGTGTCATAAAATATATACTTAACTAGCTGTTTAACCCGTTCTACGCATGGGATATCATGAATTTAATTCTAAAACGTGCGTACGAACGCACCTCGTTTGTAACGTTTGACGTACAATTTCCAACTTGTTTTAAAGTATAATTATATGTGGGAAACTTGTGCTTGCTTTGATGTGCTATAAATAATCAATGTTTGGTTTTAACTGTGTTAGTCTGATACGCAAATCCCATCAGGAAGATACAAAAGATCTATAAGTCTATATACATGTATAAATATTAGTAAACCAGTAGCCAAGCTTGATTTTATTTTTTAATCTATCCCTAACAATGTACTTGAAGCTTTTTAAATTCCATAAGTGGTTCATCATTAGTTATATAATTTTTGTAAATATTTGCTAACTGTTCAGCCTCTACATATAGCTTTTCTTTTGACTTCTTTTGAAAATTATTCCCATGGATTGTTCTCACTAAGATTTTGAATGGTTTCAAATTTGCTTCTTAATTCAGAGACAGTTTTTACCATCACTTAGCTGATTATTAATGTAGAATGTACAGGAATCTGTATTCTGTGTAAAATATTTTAAGAAAAAAAAATATTTAATATATATTGTGGCCAAAATTTTACTTTGTGATGTTAGAAAAATTGCTTCTTTATTCAGCTTGCAAGGTGATTTTAAATTAGAAAATAATAATGATAATGAAGATATGCATATTTGCGTAAGGCTTTTGCATTTTTATTAGTGAAATAATTAAATAAAATTTCATTTTAATATTATATTTTACATTTTTCTACTTTGAGTAGGTTCATAATTTTAGTAACTCCAACACCTTCAAATTCTGCATTTCCTTAACTTGAGTTACTTACAAATGTTGACAGTGCTGCACTTCCAAGCATGACTATTGAAATGATTTGTAGTTGAACAATTTTTTGTAATAAATAAATGAATTCAATGTTGAATTATAACCGATTATCTAATAACATTTGACAGGATGCCATCTCTGGAAATTTTGTTCTAAATGCCAACTTTGACAGTGGGTTCTAAAAGATCCTCTGCCTTTTCTAAATAATAGAAAAACTGTTTGATTTCACAGCTTATGAATAAAAGCATCTACTATTCTTATGAATTAATGGACAAGAATTCAGTAAAGTGTCTGAAAGAAAATATTTTGCTTTTAAAAAAATCCCTAAAACCCCAGCCTCTATTATGCTGTTCACAGAGCATGTCAACATAGCAGGTGCGGATCCACGGGGGGGGGGGGCGATCGCCCCCCCAAAATTGTTTTTACTCGCCTGTTTTTATAGTATATTATTGTTATAATGAAAAGCAATTACATTTTTTTTCATGGAACTTTTGTGAAATGTTTAAGAAAAAGTAACATGAAAGAGTCAAAATATGCCATTCTTTTCAATTGTCAGTATCATAGTGCAGTATTTTCAGAGCCTAATAGATTGCTGAAAGATCCATCATTCCACAATAACCCTCCTAAACAACCGCCTCCGCCCCAATGAATTAAACCCTTTTCCTTCTTTCGAAAAATCATCTCCAAGAACATACATGGTAGTGTAAAATGGGTTACACACAAGAAGCCAGATTAGTTAAAAGAACTTTTGTGTTGACATTTTCTTTTCTTGATACTAATTTGCTTAAGCTTACCCTTTCCCTCTTCCAGCTAAGCTTTTGTGACAGGTTTGTTTTCTTTCTGAGACAACATTGAAATACAGTAAAACCCGTGAAAGTGTAACCAGTCTGTGATAGAATTCTTTCTTAAACAGAAATGTTTCATGATCCTAACGAATGGAATGCCATACAAGTATATTTGCTAAAGTAGAGGGGTATCTTTCGATCCCTAACGATTCCGTTTTGGCAGATTTTATTGTCATGTGTAATAACCAAAGTAAGTCAAAGCTGAGATCTGCACGGGCCGGGATTTCCTGGTTCGGGCCCGGCCCGATCCGTTCAAAAAATTATTGGCCCGGCCTGGCCCGGTATAAAAGTTAAAATTTAGGCCCGAGTCCGGCCCGGCCCATGCAAAAACGTGATAGGCCCGGTATAAAAGCTAAAAAGTTCGGCCCGAGCCTGGCCCATGTAAAACAAGTGATTGGCCCGCCCCGGCCCGGTATAAAATCTGAAAATTCGGCCTGAGTCTGGCCCGGCCTATGAAAACAGATCATTGGCCCGGCCCGATATAAAAGTTAAAAGTATGGTCCAATTCTGGCCCAGCCCGGTATAAAAGCTAAAAGTTCTGTCCCAGCCTCAGAGTAACCATACTTAGAGAGCGCATCCCCTTTGCTTTTGCCGGCGAGAAGTCGGGTCAGGATGACCCACGTGACAGTTGGCATTTGGCGGTAAAAGGTTACTAGAAGCAATGCAAGTTTTGGTGCTTTATCTCAGCTCTTGGCAAGCATGCAATATTTTTAAGCTGCGATTCAGAAACTTCAGAACTTAACAGATACACACTCAGTAGCAAAATAAAGGGGAAGGTTCACCAGATGTTTCCTATTGTTTATTTATTTTATGCTCTATTTCTTCCATCATTCAAAGAATGGATCATTAGTAATAAATAAATAAAATAAATTATTAAATTTTTATTTAGATTTTTTAAAAAAGCAAAAAAAAAAAATGATATATTATTTGAATAATTTATCCCAGTTTTAAAACTTTCACATGGTTTTATTTATATTTAATTTCATTATATACTTTTTTTTTTAAATACAAAGTAACAAATGGAACAGAGAAAGTAAAAAAATTAGTTTTTAAGGCTGTTCTCAAATACAAAAGAGCTACTTTCTGACACATTTCTGAATTCATTCATTTTTCAGAAACTCATGAAATTGGCAGGTGTTCTCATTCAGAGACTATGTCATCGAAATATGTTTTTTTTTTTTTTTAATCTTTTGGCAAAGGCAGTAGATTTTTCAGAAAATAAGTCAAAGTGGGCGTTTTGTACCGAATTCTTGATGCAGCATAAAGGAAAATGCCGAAAAACATGTCGTCACGTGACACGAATAGCTTATAACTCGATAAGTAATTTATTTATCAAAAAATAAAAACTTATTTCGATTCCAAATCGCTTCACCAGTCAGACCTGGCAATTTTATGCTTTTGCGTTTGAAAATTATTCAGAAAACGCGTCAGAAAATTTCGTGTTCTTGACCAGGTCATTTGAGAACCATCTTAAAGAACCCCTTTTTAAGCAATTAGTTTCTAAGCAATTTGATTTTATGTACTGGAACGTCAGGAGAAGGGGAGGGGGAGGTAGAAATTTTGAGGGAAAGGAAATTTAGGTGATTAATTATTAATTTATTACTGCTACAAATTAACAACCAGTTGGAAATTATTTTTGTAAATTAAAAAGTGTACTGATCTTCTTTTTTTGGGGGGGGTTCTTTCTTCATTTAGCTTTCCCCTATTTCTAGGTTCTAGTTAAAATCCTGACCTCTGTGGTCTGGTACGGGGCCCGTTGAAGCTTTTGTTTCCAAAATTGTCAATAAAGTTGCCCCCTTTTAATCCGATCGTCCTCGTTTTTGGGGCCTTTTCTCCATTTAGGTATTCCTCCATTTCTATACTCCAGTTAAAACCCTAGGACCCGATGTGAGGCCCCTTGATCTTTTTGTGCGCCTTGCATTTTTCACCACTCTAACTGTCTCATCCTCCCAATACATGCATCACTTTAAATTTGAGTCTTTGACTCCGTTCCCCAGGCCACCACCGTTCTATTTTTATTGGTGCCCTACAGCTCTTTTTATGTATTTCTTTAAAATATTATTCTAATGATTAATTCATACCCTATTGCTTAATTTCGACTAATTGAAGATTTAAGCGCTAAGCACTAGGACCACTTAAGATGTTTTCATCTTAGGGCTGTGTTCAAAACTATCAGTTGGCCTTCTTTTGGGCCCCTACTATAGCTCCCTTAAAAATCGTCCGATTGACTAGCTTTTTTTCTAACAACTTCTTAGGTCCTCCAGCTACTACATAAACGACAAAAAAAAAAAAAAAAATCTGACCTCAGCTACCACAAATTTTGAACCCTTTTGAGATTCCTACTATAACTCTCTTAAAAATTGTCCGATTCACTAGCTTTTTTTTTTCTAACAAATTTTTAAATCCTCCAGCTACTACATGAACGACAAAAAAATTTCTCGGACCTCAGCTACCACCAATTTTGAATATTAATATCCTTCCTGGGGCCCTTGGTGCAGCTTCTTTAAAAATGATCCAATTATAATTCAAATTTCTTAAACATAGCTGAAGGGTGTTCCTGCTACTTTATAAACTACTAAAAATTTCCTTAAACCCCAAAATCGGGTTAACGATACAAAATCATACAAACTTGAGGTTTGTTTTAATTTGTTATCACGGGCCCGGGGAACGCCGGACGGGTGCGCTACTTAATAATAAACTACTACAATTATAGTAAAAACTCATGAAAACGATTCAGCTATGAGCTGAAAAAAAATTATTTTATACAGGTTTCCATTGTAGAGGATAGATTTGTATAGTATTCCTTCCACCAAGAATATAAACTTTTTTCCATTTAAGATTGAATTCCGGTATAGGCAGGTTCTGTTCTTAGAGGTTTTACTGTATGAACTAACCAACAGGAATTTTGATTAATAAATAATTGTAAACAATAAATCACTGTATTCTTTTACATACAGCAAATCCTGTAAAAACGAAATCGTAATAATTCCGTTTTAGACAGGTTTTTGCTTTGTTGGCATGTTTGTATGGTGTTTCTTCCTTCGAAATCATGGAATTTTTCCGTTACAGACAGGTTCCATTTTCAAAGGTTTTACTGTACTATATTATGCCCATTATATGTAACAATGTATCGCCCCCTCCCCCCCCAAAAGGACACTCTGGATCCGCCCCTGCGACATAGCATATCCTACCAGACACTTCCTTGACTGACAAAGGGTGTGTGGCACACTAGTGGTTCATATGTCAATCTAATGCAGTCCACCTACATGGTGCTTTTTGTGTGCCATTGACTTTGATACCATTCTTCCAGTGGCCACGCCCAGGAAATCTTTTTGCTACATTAGAGACATTATTTGCTACATTAAATATGCAAAACTGCCTACAGATTTACTAATGGAAATCAGTGTTGTTTTGGGTAATATTGATGCAACCTTCTGCATGTCAAATCTGTGATTTCAAATTGTTGTCAGAGTCTATGGGCAACACAAGGATTCATATTTAATAATCTGTCCATCTCTGTCTGATTCGTTCCTGTATCATGTGCTAAAAGTCATCCATTAAAATTCTTTTGTAATACATCAAAACCACTATAATGAATTGACTGTCACAGGGTTTTTTTTCTCTGTGAGTTCTTCTGTTTTACTCTTCAGTTATTTTTTATGTTGTTTCTGTATATTAATTGAATTGTTTTTGAATGATATATTATTCTTTGTGATTATTTTTCCTTCTAATTTTTGGAAATGAGTGTAATTTTTAATACTTTGTTAGGAAATTTATTTGAATTCAGTTTTCTACAGTGATTTTAATTTCTCACAAGAAGCTCTTTTGCACTTATATATGTTTTTAATTAATTCTAAAATATGATACCCTAACATAATCTTATTTATTGCAGATGTATAAAGCCATAAAATCAGTTAAAGAGAAAAAAATCACATAAAAGTCTCTATCACTCAAAGCAGAAAAAATATTTAAAGTATGAAATATGGAACAAAACATTTCTGTACAAGAGTTTCCTGGGAAAAGATCTTCTAATTTTTACCAAGGAAAATCGTTTGTTTGTGAGGTATGCAAAAAGAAATTCTCTCAAAAGTGCCATTTAATCCAGCATCTGATAATTCATACTGGTGAGAAAACATTCGTTTGTGATGTATGCAACAATACTTTTTCTCAAAAGGGTCATTTAAGCAGGCATCTGTTAATCCACACTGGTGAGAAGCCTTTTGTGTGTGAGACATGCAACAAGAACTTTTCTCAAAAAAGTGGTTTAAACAAGCATCTGTTAATTCATACTAGTGAGAAGCGTTTTGTGTGTGAGATATGCAACAAAAAATTCTTTGAAAAGAATCATTTAAATACTCACATTCGTTCGCATACTGGTGAAAAACCTTTTATATGTGAGATATGTGACAGGAAATTTTCTAAAAAGAACAGTTTAATGAAGCATCTGTTAATTCATACTGGTGAGAAACCTTTTGTTTGTGAGAGATGCAACAAGAAATTCGCTCGAAAGAGTGCGTTAAATAGCCATCTGTTAATTCATACTGGTGCAAAACCTTTTGGGTGTGAAATATGCAACAAGAAATTCTGTCAAAAGAGTAATTTAAACAGGCATCTCTTAATTCATACTGGAAAGAAATTTTTTGTTTGTGAGATATGCAACAAGAAATTCTCTCATAATGA
Source organism: Maratus michaelseni (assembly GCA_963931845.1). Lineage (NCBI taxonomy): Eukaryota > Metazoa > Arthropoda > Arachnida > Araneae > Salticidae > Maratus > Maratus michaelseni. Next base: position 28,008,485 of record OZ007588.1, on the reverse strand, counting down.
TAATTTAAGCAAGCATCTGTTAATTCATACCATTTAGAAACCTTTTATTTGTCACACATGCAAGAAGAAATTTCCCCACAATTAAGAATTGCAAAAGCATTTATTAATTCAAACAAGTGAGAAATATTTTATTTTTGAAACATGCATTAAGAAATTTTCACAAAAGGGTTGTCTAAGTGCTCATCTATGCTCTCATAAGGTTTTTCTGCTATGAACTAACTTCAGTACGTACTTCTGTTTTTTAAAAGGGGCTTTGGCATAAGTTTGTGTTATGAGAATGTGATTTCTTGCCAGACATAAACATCACCGTACTAAAATTGTTGTCAATGACAAAATTTCAGATTTTATATTTCTTATTTTTGTAACAATATATTATATATTTTGTATGTTTCATTTATGTATATATTAAATAATGTGTGTCTCAATATATAAATAAAATGGTATAAATATTGAACTGATTACCTGTGTGTTTGGTACATTGATTGTTATTTTATGAGATCATAAAAAAACCTTGCGAGGTTTTAAAATGTAAATAAAGGTTGATAGCAAAATATTTTTTTTATTTTTCTTTTCTCGTCACTTTTTTCTAAAAATGGCAGTACCCTAATTTCTTATAATGTCTCTACTAATATGTGTGTGTATGTTTTAAGTTTCTTATTTTTAAATTGTAGCAGCATTTATAGTCAAGCAATTATTCTAATGTTTAAATGACCTAAAAATTGTATGCAATGCAGTAGCTATTCTGCAGATTTGTATTGAATTAGTGAAATAAGATATTGTATGAAAAATGGGTGAAAGATTAAGAAAGAAAGATAATATTGAGCAACGTGCTCATTTTTTAAAAGTATTAGTAACCCCGTGTCCAATAAAATTTAGCAATAAGTATAATTCTTTAGAAAATTTTATACATTATTGATTTACTTTTGAAAACTTTGCTCTACACTTAAAGTTTAATAAAGAAATATTTTTTAATTTCATTGAAAAGACATTTCTATATGTGTATTCATTTTTAATTACAACTGCTTTGTATAGTTTTTCATATTACATATTGTATATTGTTAGTAATAATATGTATAATTGGGTTTGTTACCATTGGGTATCAGTAGAATCTCTCTTCTGGTGTCAAGTTTCACCTAGGTTTTAACCTCAGAGTAAATGTCTGGTCCCTTTGTCACTTTATGCCAAAAGATGAGTGGCATTTCAAACTTTGGAGTCAATTTTTGTCTTTTAATATTTACATCAATGCAGTAGTTCCAAACCATTTTCACCCACAAAGAATTTTTATGACTGAGTCTCTTAAGCCAAGCATAAACCATACCCTATCTTCACAATGTAATGACTTTTAGCTACATTGCTACTGAGCAGAGGAAGAGGGAATGGATAGTGATTGAAACAGTTGTGCATTGTCTCAAGAATAAAATTAAGATTTGGAATTTTTACCGTATTGCTCAATTTACTTTCAATTAACGTCAATAGATACAGATGATGATGTCAAAAGTTCGCCATACTTAAAAAATTCTCCAAATTTTAAAAAATCATAATATTGTCATTACAATAATTTTTACAATGTTAGTTTGAAGAACAATAACAGATAAACGTTTATGTAAAATCTGTGATTAGAATTTTCAGCACAATAATCTGAGTTCTAGTCCAATTGCTGATAATTATATGCAAATATCCGATTCTGTATTCCGTTTTGGTTGCTGTGTAAGCAGAGAATTGTGCTTCACAAAGACATGTTGTTGAAAAAGACAGCAAAACTAACTTTTCTTTTCCGAGCAGTTTCGAATTCATCTTACAAATAACATTAACTTCAAAACACTGATAGACTTTGTTTTTGAAAGTGATATTTAACTTGCTGTGAGTCATCCAATAAAATGGCATTAAATTTAAAGTTATCCAATGCTCTGGGTATGCACATAAGATGTTAATTAGTAACTACAACTTCTGATTGTTATTGTTTTCATTCTTTGCTGTGTGTTAAATAAATAAACAATAAAATGGATCATTTAAAAGAGCTGATTAATTAGTTGTAGAACTCAACTCGAAATATAAGAAAAGTTTCAAATTAAACAAAAAATAATTCAGAAAGCTGAGTTGCACTCAACTCTAGTTAAGAGAGTATCGGAAGTTAAGTGAGTTTGAGAAACTTCCTCAGGTTGAAAATCTTGATTCTGTGTAATCCGTTTCAGAAAACCTCAAGTTAAGTGATGTATCAATCATAAGCTGAACGCAATACTATGTTTAAAACTTGAAAACTCCTTTTTCCTCCCTACATGTTTTCTTTCTGTTTTACCAATGAATGCATTTTTCTAAACATGGCATTTTCTTGGATGGTAGCATTTGACTTTTTAAAGATTTATGCCTCAATTTCAGCACCAGTAAAAAAAAAAAATGTTAAATACATCATTTTATAAATGCCTGTCATTTGAAGATTTGGGATTTAATTTCAGAATGCCAGATCACTTCTATCGGTAAAAAGTAAAGTCACGAACTTCCATTTTATCACAGTACTCAGAAATGTTTTTATAACTGTGTCAAAATACTGCAATTCTTCACAAAGTTATGAGTATGAATTATGGTTAGAATAGATTATTGTAAATGAGTAAATGCAAATTATTGTGCATGTAAAAAAACATATAAAAAAACCTACTGTGTTTTATCAGAAGAACAGTAATTATAAGGCCCAGTTGTATACAGTCAAGTCTCTCTATAACGAAACTCCATACATTGAATTTCTCTATATAACGAATTTTTAGTAGGAACGGTCCCTTTTTACCATGATCTCATTAAAAATAGTCTCCATATAGCAAATTATCTATCTCCATATAACGAATTTTTTTCATAAAATGTTCTTTATTTATTCAATTTTAAAAAGCTTCCAAATCACATAGAATCAATTTTCCATCACTGATTCCTGATTTATCGTTCAGTGCTAAGTTTTTTTTCTTACTTTTCTACCTTGAATTTCTTTTTTCTTTAATGTCCAACAAATTCATCTCCTCCCCCCCCCTCCCTCATACCTTCCAACATCCTTCTCCCATAACTCCGGAGATCCACTGGCATGACACGTGACTTGATGCGTGCCAGAAAAAACGGGCGGGAAAAAAAGCGCAAGCACGCTATTGGTCTAATGGAAATTTTCCCTCGACCGCTGCAGCAACGAGAGCAGATAATTCTCACCATTCAAAACACGTTTTCATCTATCCAAACTAAAGCTCTCAACCCTTACTGTTAGAGTAGATGTTTATTGTTTCTGAATTTCTATACCGTGAAAGATTCACAAAACTTGTGCAGTTTTTTTTACTGCTTTTGAAAAAAATGTCTTTTAGGAACTGCATAACTCTCTGTGATAAAGTAAAGATTTTGAAAGAAATCGATAAGGGATTGAAAAAAAAGATGTGGCAAAAAAGTTTGGGATTCCGGCAAGTACTCTGTCAACAATCATAAAAAATAGAGAGGCAATCACCGAACAGAATTCGGATCTTCGTTCGACGCGAAAAAGAAAGAGGACGTGCCAATATGAGGACTTAGACGAAGCAATGTTTAAGTGGATTAAAGGGATAAGGGAATGAAATCTACCACTTTCGGGACCAATGATTCTAGAAAAGGCCCTAGAATATGCTTCATCTCTTGGGCACTCTGACTTCCAAGCCAGCATTGGTTGGCTTGAAAAGTTCAAAAAGAGACATGGGTTATCCCAGAAAACTATCTTCGGTGAAAGTGCGGATGCTCTGGTGACAGCATGTGAGAACTGGAGTCTTAAAGTAGCAGAAATTCTAAAAAAATTCGCTCCTGAAAACATTTTCAATGCTGACGAAACAGGTCTCTTTTACAAGTGTCTCCCAAACAAGACTCTGGCATTTAAAGAAGATAAATGTTTTGGCGGCAAACAAAGCATTACTATTCTGTTGTGTGCTAACATGACAGGGAAAGAAAAATTAAAGATGTTAGTCATTGGGAAAAGTAAATCTGCTCCTCGGTGTTTTAAAGGCGTGAAGTCCTTAGAAGTGGACTATGACTTTAATAAAAAGTCCTGGATGACCACTGAAATTTTTGACAAATGGTTAAAAGCACTTGACAGTCAAATGAGAAAACAACACCGAAAAATTGCTCTGCTTATTGATAATTGCCCAGCTGACTCACAAAACTGTGGACAAAAACTGCAAAATGTTGAGGTTATTTTCTTACCACCCAATTGCACATCAAAACTGCAGCCCCTGGACTTGGGAATAATAAAAAATCTAAAGGTGCATTATAAGAAAGAAAAGAATTTTTAAAAAGCTGATCATAGCTACTGAAAAAAATGATTCCACCCAAGACATCATTAGTCTTAGAAAGTGCATTGCGGAACTTTATAAAGCTTGGAGATTTGATGTAACTGAAAAAACAATTTACAATTGCTTCAAAAAGGCTGGCTTTTCTGAACTGGAGAACAATGCAGATTCTGAGGACGAAGAAGATGTGGCTCTAGCAGACTTAAAAGAGAAATGGAAATTAATTAAGGAACGTGGAAATGTCAAAGAAAATGTTACTCTCTCAGATTTTTTGGAAGTGGATGACAATCTCACTATTGCGGAGTATCCTACTGACAGTGATATTTTAAGCAGCGTTATGAACGATGATGGTGAGAGTGACAATGAGCATGAAAACGAAAACATACTACAAGAGAAAAAACCATCGCGCAGTGAAATGATGAGTTCTTTTGATCTTATAAGGCGAGGACTTCAAATAGAGGAAAATGTTCCCGATACAATTTTTCATTCCTTGCTAAAGTGTGAACATTTTTTCGAGAGTGTAACAATTTTTAAATCAAAACAGCGAAAAATTACAGATTTCTTCGTCTAAAAGTACTGTAAGTTTTCCTTATGTGATTTTTATTATGCTTTCAAATAAATGTATGTTCTCCTTTTTTAAACTATTTAAATATGTAATTAAGAAATACAATATTAGGTTAATATTTATACTTAAACATTTCAAATTCTTAATTTAACACTTCAAAAATAATTTTTGTTCAAAATTTACACATTAAATAGGAATTTTTACTCATTCTCTATATAACGAATTTTTTACTGGAACAATGAATTTCGTTATATAGAGACTCGACTGTATTTCGTAAAAACGTGATATATTGTTTTTACATGGAAATATAACATCATATAAAGAACGAGAATTTTCATTTATAAATTAAACTTTTATATTTCATGTTTATTTCTTTTCTTAAGTACTTTCATAAAAGCATGTTTTTTCCAAATTACAGAGTGATTATAAAAAAACTATCCCGATATATGAGTCCTTAACTATCACACCGTTCGCAGAAACTGACTGAAATTTTGGTTTTAAGTATTTTGAGATATGCGCTCAAGAATCGTATGAAAAACAACAGTTAAACTCTAACAGTTACGGTTACAGTGACAAGATTTTAAAAATTTCAAATGGCAAAACCTATTTTTTTTATTGGAATGTGATCTTCATAGTGAAAAACCATAAAAAGCGTTGAAACAGTACCTGTAACACGCAAAAATTGCCGGCGCTACAGAGACTAAGAAGAAAAGCGAAAACAACCAATAAAGGACAGAGAAGCAACAGAAAGTAAAACATGTTATTATTCAGTGCTATCCACCATCTGCTGCATGCAACGTGTCTTTGTGTGTGACATGGAAAATTTGTGAAACACAATAAAATGTTTTGTTTTCTGTTGATTCTCTGTCCTTATTCGTTGTTTCCACTTTTCTTCTTAGTCTGTCTAGCGCCGGCAATTTTCGTGCTACAGGTACCGTTCCAACGCTTTTTATGGTTTTTCACTATGAAGATCACATTCCAAAAAAAAAAAAAAATAGGTGTTGCCATTTGAAATTTTCAAAATTTTGTCACTGTAACCGTAACTGTTAGAGTTTAACTGTTGTTTTTCATACGATTCTTGAGCGCATACCTCAAAATACTTAAAACCAAAATTTCAGTCTGTTTCTGTGAACGGTGTGATAGTTAAGGACTCATATATCGGGATAGTTTTTTTATAATCACCCTGTATTTTTCCTTTAATTATTTCCCTTATAGTGTGAGCTGAAAAATTGCATTCTTCCCACTTGGTAGCTAGTTTATAATTTGGCATGAAAATGAGTAATAAATGAAACACATATTGTAGGGTATGTCGCAGGCCCGTAGCTAGGTGGGGGCCAGGTCGGGCAAAGCCCGACCTGCAAAAGATTTTGCCCGACCTAGCGTGAAACTTTACATCCCGATTAAAACAACATTAAATTTCTATTATTTTTTTTAATAATTTTTTGTCTAATCTAGTGTGAGACTGGACATTCCGATCACTTTATCAGCCACTATTTCACTTTAAATTCCCAATTTTTTCCATCTTCTTGCCAGATCTAAGCAAAGAGGACCCCCCCCCCTCCTCCTCCCAATTTCGTTTTTAAACTGGAAACAAAACCAGAAAAAATTTCATCTATAAACCTTCTTTTTTCTCTATTTCTTTAACATACAGCAGACTGTCGGGGATTGTCCCATAGGACATTCCCCGCTTTGTTGCTTTGTAGAAATTACACCGTACCGCAGGATATTCCTGCCCGTACCGACCCAGCAACAATTCTGTATTGACTGATATCCATAAAGCTTACTTTCTTTGTAAAATTGTCACCATGTGAAATTTATCTTAAGAAAGCGGTGTTGAAACCAAAGGCTTCTGAATCTGAAAATAAAGCGAAACAGCCTAAAATAATGTTTTTGAATTTGTCGTACATGACAAGTTTGCTGCTTCTTTCATGGAACTGGTTCCAATTCCATGAAACAGATTGTTATGTTTACTTGTTTGCTTTGGGAAGAGGGGACTAATGTCTTTCATTCTTCTGATCTTTCCTTACATATTAGTGAATGATAAAAATTTGTGAAACCTATGTCACAATAAAAAAAATTACAGGAGGAGTTTTTCAGCGTAAAGAAGAAATGGAATTACAATGAAAATATCATCTTTAACCAATAGAATATAAAATTTGTTTTAATTAAATGATATAAATTTAATTTATAAATAAGAAATTTACAGAATTATCTGTGAATTGTTTTTAATATACATGTGTCTTAAGTTATGTATATATATATATATATTTATTTTTTTTCCCACGGGTTTTACAAGTAGTGGTTAGTAGAGGAAATTATTACCGCGTTACACGTTTGAATGTATTTCACTTTAAATAACTTTCATGTAACATAACATAAATAACTTTTCATCTTAAAGTACAAAATCTTCAAGGAATGAAATAATATCAATCAATAATAAATCAAGGAACAAAAAGAAAAATGTAACGATATGATATTGTTAAGTTGTTAAGTATACTTAGATTTTATAAAATGTTTTATTTCGCGTAAAATATATTCTTTAAAGGAATTTATTTGCAGATATCGAAATAATATGATAAAAGTAGCTTAAAAAAGTTCATACTTTTGCTTACGGCTTGAAAATATTTATAATAATGAACAAGATAACAAATTAAATCCATCATAGGCGCCAACTACAAGGCCATAGAAATTCTCTGGAAATTTTCACAGGGGCATCGCCCACCCCCCTCTGGAAATAAAAATTAATAGAAGGTCTGTCCCTTTATCTGTTCAATCTACTCTTCCCCGACGCAGTTGGCACCTCTGAAATAAACCAATCATTATTTCAAATTTAAAGAATAAAAAAGGCCGGGCTACTTACGATTTTACATATCCAAATTAGTTATCTTCTGACACATTCACAAAGTCATTCACTATTCTTAAATTCGAAAAATTTTCAGGTCCTCTTATTAAAAACAAATAAATTAAATAGTGTTTTCCATTTTTTTGTAAAAGCAAATCAGTTTTCAGAAAATAACCGTAAAGTTAACGATATAAACCAATTTTCTGGACATAACAGTCTGATAAAGTTCATAAGAGAGAAATCGATTACAACTCAAAATCTATAGAAAAGTGAAAAACGTTATTCGATTCTAAATCACTTTAGTAGTTAAAACTTGTAAATTTCATGCTTTTATGTATAAAAATGACAGTGCGAATATAGCAAAAAAGTTCCGTGTTGTTCAGCCGGAAAAAATTGTATATATATATATACACAATTAATATACATACATATATATATATATATATATATATATATATATAACCATTAATGAAACATTACCGAAACACCAACTGAAACTTGAAATTATGATTTAGGAAGTAATAATTTATTGACATATATATATACACAATTAATATACGTATATATATATATTTTTTTTTGGAACCTCATGGAGGATATCTGATATGGTATTTAATTACGGGTAAATGTGACCTTAATATCATAACAGTCTTAAGCATAAACAATATGTATAGCTCTTTTCAAAAAATATACGGCGATTGAAGAAATAGCGATGCTTTATAGAAAATGGACAGTGAAATAAATAAATTAAAAAAAATTATATTTGCACAGACTCTTCGACACTAAACATTCTGCATAAATAGTGTTTATTATTATTATTTTTAATGTAGCAAGCAACAAACAAATAAGTTGGAAATGTACATTAAACGTGTCAAATGAGGTGCAACCGTACTATAACTAGTTTTACAATGTAAAAAAATTATCTTTATTATTTCTGTGAAATGAATTATATCGTCTGTTACGAGCGAAATGAGCATGCTTTTTTTTCTTATTAGTGATGCCACGTTTACAGATGCGAATTTTTTTTCGACACCCGACAGCGCTGCAAAATTCAATATGAGATATTGTTTTACGAATGATTACCTCCATGGTTTAATATTTCTATGACTCATGATGAACGAATCTCTTGTGTTTATTTACTTTAATGGTTTGAGATATTCGGCTATTAACCTAATTTCTACTGAAGTTATCTCAGAATCTATACATTTTTTAATGTAACTCATCTCTCAAGCAAACAATTTTTTTGAATGATCTTTCTAAAAATGTAACTTTTATGAAATTTTATTCGAAGAAATAATGTTGAATAAAAATGACCGCTTGGCATGTGAAAAAAGAAGTGGTTAGCAGGTTAGCCCGTAATCTTTTTCCTCACTCACATGACTTGCGCTTTTATTATATAGATTACGTATGATAGGATTTAATAGAATAAAGAAAACTTTTTAAAAATCTTTTAAAGTTGTGATTCGATTTTCACAAAATTTTATAACGATTCTATATATTAAATTTTAAACCATTCGGTTGGGTAGTTTGTTTTTTGCAGACGGACCAGACGACGACTATAGGTGCTACGCATTTATATAAATTACAAACGCACCTAAACTGGGATTGTTTTGTCTGAAACTGAGACAGCACTGGGTTGTGCTAATTAGATCTTGAATAATCTATTTTTAATACTTTAACCATAAATGATTCCGTGTTATTGTAGCAAGTGTTGATGCAGTGTAATTTACCATAGAGTGTTAACAATATTTACATTAATTCTGTATTAATCTTAATAATCTCTCATAAAAATTCATTTAAAAAAATTATGAAAATATACTGTTTTTATGCTATTTTTCCCATAATTTACGGCTTTTTCAGAATTCGACACAGAATAACATATAACAACAGAAGCGGGAGAATTTTAAGACTAGTGTCTGAATTTATCTGTTTGAAAAACCAGAGCGTCCGTATGCAATTTTGAATTTTCTGCCTCTTACAAGTTCCTTTTATTATTATTATTTCTTCATTTTTTTTTCATTTGTAATGCTTATAGTTAGGACTGCACGAAAAGTTTTTAACTTGACTTCAAGACTACTATTATATCGCCTGTCACAAACAAGCACCATCAAAGCAGCCGAATTGCTCAGCACCCTTTAGTACTTAAGTGTTTTTTGACTTTGACTTTCTGACACATCACTGCTCACTGGACCACCTGTGGTGTGAAAATGTGTTACCGTCCTCTGAAATATAAATAGAGAAGTATAGTATGAACTATTTTCTGAAAGAAAGATTTTGACAATTTTACAATGGGACGATATAGGTGCAATTTGTCGCTCCTGTGATTGTGCCGACAGCGGGCCTGTGTTTATGCAGGACCACCCGGATGTTTTTGTGTCCCGTTCAACGATTTCGAGGAATAGATTTAGTGACTCTTGAAAATCCGCTTGGGAAAATAATGCATTCTGCCTTACAGCTTTGTTTAACCGTCGTGGTTTCCAGATGCCAGTGCCGAAACTAGCCTTTTTTGCGCCCGGGGCAAACATGGATTTTGGCGCCCCCCCCCCCCAAGTAAATTTACAAAAATAAATTTACTAAGTTTCTAATAGCTGACTTATTCTAAATTTAAAATATGTAATCACAAAATACGTAATACTGAACTACGTAATCAGCTTTGTCAAATATTGATCAATTACTTTCTGAAGTGCTAACCAATAGATTATTTACTACTATTGTTACTAAATAGGAAATTATGTATACAATTTCTCGTGTTAAAATTAAATATGGCGTGCAAATATAAATAAATAAAATGTTTTTTTTTGTGAATGAAGAAGAAAGTAAGAAATCTGTAGTTCCGTAGTGCCTATGTACAACCTGGCCCTGGTTTTGAAATCTAGGCATGTATGCATTTCTTACCTAAGCTATTTAATTGAATAATGACTCGGGGAAATTTAAGAATTTATAAATGTGTCTCTCGAGCATGAAAGATTGAATTGTCAGGATTAGGATTTGTTATGGTGTTAAAATAAAATTTGGATGCTTCTAAATTATGGTAGAGATGAAAATAGTCTATTTTTAGAAAGACAATTAAACAAAGTTTAAAAATTCAATAAATTAAAATTATAACATTTTTTATATTTTAACTTCCAAAACCGTTTAACTTAAAACTATTCTCGAAATCATAAATGATTACTTTCTGGTACATCGAAGATGTAATTTTCATTCAAAAATGTGACATTCTATTTTAAATACCAAAAAATTGAATAGTGTTTTTCATTTTAGAAAATATTGTTATAAAGCAATAATAAAGACGCAGAACGCGATATATCGTGAATAATCAATCAACAATCTATTACAATTCAAAATGGATGGCCGTTTCTACCATTAAGCAAAACTACGCGGACATCTAGGGCTGAAAATGACATATTTTAGAGGAAGATAGGCTTCTTTACTAGCCATAGCGTCCCGGGAGAGATTTTTTCTGAACTCCTAGAAATCACTTTTAAAAAAGAAAAAAAAAAGGCTTTTACTATTTTATCTTGCATATAATTCACCCCTTAGTTTTTAGTATCGTTGGCTCCCATTAAGGCCAGATCTGTCTGTAAAAAAATAATTGTAGTAAAAAGCATGAGTGGATTTTTCAGTTGTCACCTCCCTAGAAATGGCAAAAGGACGAAAAAATAATTTGACAGATTAAAGGTAAGGGCGGCTTTTCTAGCCATGGCACCCTGAGTGAGATTTTTTTTTTCTGCATCTCTACAAATGATGTATCCGAAAAAAAAAGTTTTACTAAGTATTTTATTTTGCGTATATTTTTCACCCTTTTGTTTTTAGTATCCTGAATAGTCGTCCGACTTCTTCCTGTGTAAACCTGGATTTGGTTGCAAAAAATAATAGCAACAAAAGGAATGGGGTGGCATTTTTTAGTTGCCGCCTATGACGGCAAAACACAGAAATGACAAAAAAGACGAGAAAAAATAATTTTGGAGATAAAGGCAGGGGCGGCTTTACTAGCCATGGCGCCCTGTGCGAGCTTCTTTTCTGCACCTCTGCAAATGGTATATTCTTTAAAAAAAGGTTTTATTATTTATTTTACATTTATTTCACCTCTTAGTTTTTAGTGTCGCGCCCTTTCAGGCCGGATCTGTATGTAAAAAGGAATTGTAGTAAAAGACATGGGCCGCATTTTTTGGTTGTCACCTGCTAGAAATGGCAAAAGGATTTTAAAAAAAAATTTAAAAAATTGGGAGGATACAGGCAGGGGCGAATTACTAGTCATGGCACCCTGGGCGGAATTTTTTGCGTACCCCCACAAATGATATGTTAAAAAATAAAATAAATAAAAGGTTTTACTAAGTATTTTATTTTGTGTATATTTTCCACAACTTTGTTTTTAGTATCCCGAGAAGTCGCCTGATCTCACCTCTTCTAAGCTCCAAGGCTGGATCTGGATGCAAAAAAATATTTCCAGCAAAAGTAATGGGGGTGGAATTTTTCATTTGTCGCCTAGGGCGGCAAAACACATAGAAATGGTAAAAAGAGGAGAAAAAATAATATTGGAGGATAAAGTCTTTAAGCCATGGCGCCCTTACTGTACCTCTAACAAATGCTATACTCTTTTTAGATAATGAATGATTTTACTTCGTATTTTACTTTATGCGTTTCCTTTTATTTTTATTGTCCTGGGCAGTCGCTCGACCCCACCCATAGCAAAACGGGGGAAACGAAAGCTCCACGCTGCTCAGCGAGAAAGAAAGAAAAAATAGAACACCCTTCTTAGAATTTTTTCACAGGGAATCGCTGGACAATTATCTTTGTTGGACACTGGACAGCGACACAGAGACATGAGACTGACCTTGAAAAATGTTAGGGATCCTTACTACACGGAAAAGTGATTTCCCCGATAGATAGGAGACATAGGACATGGTGTATTTGGAATGGGATAAAAATAAACTAAGAGAACAGTTCTTTCGTCTTATTCATTTTCTATCTAGTACTTTAGACAAATCTTTTTATCTATTTGTCAAATTTAATGCATTTAATTCAGTTTTTTTTCCGATTACGAAACATTTGTATCCAAATTTCACATATATATACATTTTTGTATTAAACGACGAACGAGATCTTCATTTTGCCGCCCCCTTCGGGTGGCGCCCGGGGCACATGCCCCCTCTGCCCCCCCCCCCCCCTTAGTTTCGGCCCTGCCAGATGCTAATCAGTTTTTAGTGACAGTGAAAAAAAAAAGGTTCTTGTTTTAAAAGCTGTATATATTATATTTGGATAAGTATGTATCTGTGAACGGAACGGATTACTTTATCTGTGAATACAAGCTATATTTGAAAATATGGATATCCGTTCATTTATGTATAAGAAGCGTTGACTAGAACAGAAAATAGAGTCCTGCTCCTGAATATTGTGCAAATAGTAATGATAAAAATTCATTATCATTAACTGGACCTACTACAAGTAAACCAGATATTCTCGATCTCGATTTGCCTAAAAGAGACGAGCCAATTCAACAAATTATTTTGAAGGAATTCCCACGAAAAAATCAACGTTCTTTTCGAGCTGCATGGTATAAGCAATTTGAATGGCTGTAGTATTCTGTGGCAAAGGACGCAGCATTCTGTTATGCATGTAGACATTTTAACCGGTTCGGATCCAAAGAAGCCGCACACACCGAACATGGTTTTAAAACTTGTAAAAATGCTTTAGACAATGGCCACGGTTTTCCAAAACACGAAAAATCAGAAGCTCACATCCAAGCCATGGCAAAGTGAAAAGAAAAACAGATTCGAGTTAATTCCTCTACATCTGTACCGACTTTAATCAATGAAAATGTATTGGAAAAACATCAATGAAATGAAAATTAAAAAAAATATTTTTTCATTATCGGTAAAGACATCCTTGTTACTTGTTCTATTCATTTTATTCATTCTGTTTTTTCTTTCTCATATCTTTATTGCGTGATGTAAATATAACGAAACATCATTTAATAAATTGTACTTGAATGCATCTATTAATATAAACGAACATAAAACCTATATGAATTTAAATTACTTAATTAAAAGGGAACAACTTACTTACGTTATGTAAATGTAAATATTTTATTTATGTGTCTTTGATATATTTTTATTGTGTCTTGGAACAAACATTAAAAATTTCATTCTGGCTTTGGAGAGCTCTTACGTTTTAAATGAGAAAAAAATTACATTAAAAGTACAGTACATATTTTTCAAGGTATAAGAGACGTGAAAAAAAATTAAGAAATAATCTGCCCCCCCTGAAAAAATATTTGCCCCACCTAGAAGTAAGGTCTAGCTACGGGCCTGCGTGTGACAAGCTCACCCTTCTAAAATTGTTACACTAGCAAGAACCAGGAGTGTAGCTAAAACTTTCTTTTGGAGAAAGCTTAATCCCCAATGTTTGTGCAGTTCAAAAGTTAAGTCGTAGCTGTCAAACCTTCTGATATTTTATTACCACTAGTTACAAACAATAATTTTCGTCTTGTTCAATGACAAATTTTTATCATTAAGTAAAGAATTTATTTATTTTTGTAAATAGTGATGCTAAATAATCTGGAGGTTTGGCAACTATGCTGAGATTGGAATCATATACTTCCTGTCACAACTTGCATAATGTTTCTCTGGAATCATATCTTTATAAGAATATATATGGCATATCTGCCAACTTTGAATCAAGTAAATATATTTTGAACCAGAAGTTCTACTTAATAATTGAAACCGAATAAAAACTACATAGATGTAAGACATATTTTATTAAATAAATTTTCTGTATTTATTTGATTGGAAAAAAATGATGAAAACTGAAGCTATAATGCAATACCTCATCAAAAGTATCCTGACACAGTCTATTTTAGACGTTTTCTAGAACGTCTAGAGAAATACTTGACAAATTCTTCAGGGAACATTAGGAATGTAAAAACATGTTTGATGTCATACTTTTTGGCAAAACTTAGTCAAAAGTGCAATTAGGGGATCAACACTAAATGGAATAAAAAATAACATTTTTGATCACCATCTAAAGCATAGTGCTCAAAATGAATTGTAGCCATACCATATGGCTATGTGAGTCATTACAACATTTGTGTAATAGCACATATATTTTTACAATATACTTAAAAGTTTCTTGAAAAAACTTTTTTTTAAAGTCCCACTTGTTTTTTGTTTATACAATGCATAGTCTTCAAACAAATTTAATGCCATTTTTGGGAAATTTGACCGAGTGTGCTAAATACAGTATACTGCAAATATAGTATAATTGTATTAAATATTGGATGAAATATGAGCATTTGTAAGAAATAATTTTTGACTATGCATGCACGAAAGATAATTTATTTATTAGTCAATTATATAAGGCGACTAGTATAAAAAGGCCAGTTGAATATCGTGAAAAATTAGAAAGATGTTCACAATATAGTGAGCTGAATTTGAGTTGTTTTTCTAAAAGTAACTATGTCATAAGGGATTTTTTACAAATTGTCATCTTTTATTAACTGACTTCCAACAAAGGAGTGAGTAATTTTAACACATGTCCATACATAGATTTTAAGAAGATGCTAATTTTGATATTTGTTTTCTTTTGTTTTTGAATGGATTCGTTCTGATTGATTTGCAAAGACATCTAAAACACCAATAAAAAATGACAATTTGTGGAAAATCCCTTATTAACCAACTACTTTTAGAAAACAACCAAAATTCAGCTCCCAATATCGCTGATATCTTTCTGAAATTTGGGTATATTGGACTAGCTTTTTTGTATCAGTTGACCTATATAGTTGATTATTAAATTATGAAAAAAGAAATTGTCATTTGTGCATGCGTATTTAACAAATATTTCGTATAAATGCTCATATTTCATCAAATATTCTAATATTATATAGCTAGTATAGTAGCAGCTAGGAGTATATAGCTTTTACTTAACTTTTTAATGTTGAATGAGAAAAACTCTGCATGCGATAAACCAAAAATATGCTGAATTTTTTTAAAGGAACCTTTATATTTCCATGAATATATGGGAGCAAGTCAAAACAGATTTTCATTTAGGTTAATGACTTTTAACATATTCTCCTACTTTTGTTACAGATATTAGTTGAAAGAAAATTCTTTTTTATTGGTTTATATTTCTGTTTCCATCAAATTATTCCTCATTGGGAGTTTCAAAACATTTTTAGTAATATAAGTAGATGTATACAAGATCACATGACATCTCAAACTTTCCTATAAATGCTTTGTAAGAAATTAAATATATATACTTTTTTAGTAATTTTAAGAAATAACTAATAACTAATAATTATAATAAATAATAGATAATTATAAGTCATAAATCATAACTTCTTCAAAAATTGATGCACTACATATAAGTTAATATGCACATAAATTAGCCATATAAGCTTATTATTATTGTATATATATGTATAATAATTATCTTTACTTAGATGAATAGTGTCTAATAATGACCTACTTTTGAAACTAAACTTGTGTTCTATACATAATAAAAAATGAAATTACTATAAAAATCGGAAATCGAAAAGCATTTTAAAAGATAAATAAGGATCACTTTAAAAATTACCTAAATTATTTTTTTCATACAAAAACAACATTATATATAAATAAGAGTCTTTTAGTTTTTTATAAGACTAACCATTGTTATATTTTAACAACATTATAGTTTCTACATTACTTTTTTAAATACAAATAATTCTAAAGTAATAATTGTGGATTTCCTTATAAAGTTTCTGATTAGCAATATAAATAGATTTTAATATGAAATACCTCTAAAGAAATTTTCTCTATTGCAAAACTTCTATATAAATTTTTCTAAACAATTTTGTTTGGAAAATATTGTTTTTACGAATGTAAATAGATATCCCTCCCTGACTGCTGTAATAGTAATATCATTTCTACTACATTGACCAATGTATATGAAACATTAAAAATAAGGCATAAAAAATCAAGTTTTTTAAAAACGACAAATACAGGGTAGGCCAAAAGTCCCACATGATAGAGGTTTTTAATATTTTTTTTATTTACTTTTGAATTTTTTTTTAATTTGTAGGTGAAAATGCTGACTACTGAAGAGCGTGTAGAGTTTGCTGTATGGGGTTACCTTAAATCGAAAGTTTACAGTGAGAAGATAAGGGATAAAAACCATTTGTGTGAGCAAATTGCTACTGAGTGCCATGCCATAACGCCAATCTTAGTGGCCAACATTATGAGGAACATGAACGATCGCTTGCAGTTGTGTTTTGCAACGAAGGCAATCATATTGAAAACATATTCTAACAATACACTTGTTTCCTATGATGCAGGACTTTTGGCCCACCCTGTATAGTAAATTTTATTGGTTAGTATACTATTTCTGTAATATAATGTTATAAATAATGCGAAAAAGTCTTTTGCGAATGCTCTTATTTAAAACACTAATTATAAGTTAAATCAGTGAATATCGGCAGATGTTGTAAATTTGACATACAACATTCAGCGATTTTTGAAACATTGGCTGATACTTTTCTGTTATCTGGGTATTGTGTCCTTTGACTTGAGACATTGATATCAAGATTATTTTTAATTTGTCTTATAGACCAGTTTTGGGTAGTATGGGAAAAAATGGTAGTTTGGAAGTTTAACTCAATCCTGTAACACAATAAACCAAACTTGAGTTTACTACACAAGAGTGATGTGTTGGTGAAATAACATAATTCACTTCAGGAAAAATATCAAATCAATAACCTGTGTTAAAAGAAAAATGTTTTTTTCAATTAAAAATTTAAAAGGTGAATTTGAATACTTGAAAAGTAACATTTAGCATGCTAAATAAGTAGTGAAGACAAAATATTTCCATGATATAAAACATTTATTTATGAAGACGAAAGACATACTTGACGTACATGACTTACAAAACAGGTGATTTCATAACTAAAAGAAGAAAACTTGAAACTTGCAATTTTTAAATATGTTAGCACAAATGACAAAGTTTTGAATTTTTAAAGAAAATTTCTAACAGTAAGCACCCACCTACATTGACATGACACTATCAATAATTTAATATCATAGCATATGCCAAATAAGCCAATAGAAATGACTTTCATAATAGCATAATTAAATTAAACTTACAAATTTAAATTTTTAACCCATATTTTACTATGCTTCCTATATGCATTACCAAATCTGGCAGATTTTTTATTCAGAAATTCCGAATTCTCTCTAGAAAGTTTGATTAGTTTTTATTGCTTTATATATTAATGGCTATTTCGTGAATAAAATAAAATAAAATAATTATTCAAAATTTTCTAATCTGAAATAGGATTTCTGAATAAAAAATCTATTAGATTTAGAATCCTATATATAAGACGATGATAAAATATCGGTTAAAAAAACTTTCCGGAACATTATAAAATATTATGTAATCTATAAAAATATACCGAAATTAATTATTTTTTTATCTTAAATGTCATCTAACATACTTAAAAAAAATACATGCAACATATCGTAATTTACAGTCAGAGATTACAGAAAATAGCTGAATTTGAACTCGGAGTTGCAAAAAAAGTCAATTTAACATTTAAAACCAAAAGAAAGATGGATGCAATTTGAATGCACGCATGGGCATTTTAATTTTAAGTATATAAATTAAATGCTATATAGCAAAAAATATTTTTTTTTTTTAAATTTAGAATATTATTATTTTTTTAAGTTGGAAAATTAAGTAAATTTGTTCCATAGTTTTAACACAAACTTTCCAAATTTTTTTATGAGTGTGAACACGTATTACATAATCAAATTTTGTCTTTGAATCAAAATTATTATTTCAAACAAGAATTTCCTGTATTCCTCAGTTTGAATGTTTTAAAATTTTTGAAATTTCAATAAGTCTTTCCTTTTGATTTCATCTTTAATATTTCCTGTTTTGTGAATTCTATAGCCTTCTAAATCTTAAATAACCAACGGAAGTTATATATTTGTTACTATACTGCAAACAATTGGTTGGTCGGTTGAAACTAATCCAATATTTGTTAATATTTGCATAATATAGTAGACTCCTTTAAATCCACAATTTCCTAAAATCCACACATTGTTTCAGATGTAAACAGTGAAACTTACAATTAAGATATAGCAGGAAAATTCAACATCTTTTTATTTTTATATCATTCCGTACACATTTTATTATGTAATTCGGGTTAATGTCATCGAACTCTTGCTTTCTTATAAAGGAAGTACAAATTTATTTCTGAAAAAATTCAAGATAGCACTGATATTAGTGGTGATTGTGATCTTTTTATCAAATATATTTATGTACCTATTAATCAAGCTTTTTTGGTTATTAAATCTGGCCAAACATCAAATAAAATTTTGTAATTTTATGGTTTTGATGTAAATTACTAGTGTACGTTTATATGAGGTGAATTTTATTGAATAATTCAAGAAAAAATTATCTCATCATTATTAATCAGACCTGCCAACCTTTAAAAATGAGAAATAGTAGCACACCAAATTCAAATTTATCTGGAGGTTGGTTGGTTGGTTGGCGGCTGTTTTTTATGCTGCAAATTTTAAGCGAACAAATATTAATCAATTAAACGCATATGTATATGCATCAGGGGCGATTCTGAGTAAAAAAAAAAAAATTCAGAAATTTTTTTCTGAAAGGTTACAACAAGGGGGGGGGGGGGGAATCCACTCCCAGTGCTAACTACGTGTTATTTTTCTGCATCCCTTTGACGATATATGCGTTGTTCCCCGATCTTTTGATGAAATTTGTCGTTTATTCGCGATCCTTTGACGAAATTTGCCGTTTTTTCGCAATCTTTTGACGAAATATGTGGTTTATTTGCGATCCTTAGACGAAATTTGCCGTTTTATCACAATCTTTTGACGAAATATATGGTTTTTTACCAATCCTTTGATGCAATTTGAGGTTTTTCGTGATCTTTTGAGAAATTTACCGTTTTTTCGTGATTTTTTTTGACGAAATTTGCCGTTTTCGCGATCCTTTGACGAAATATGCGGTTTTTTTCGCGATCCTTTGACGAAATTTGACGTTTTTTCCCGATCTTTTGACGAAATATACGCTTTTTTTTACGCTCCTTTGACAAAATTTGAGGTTTTTCGTGATCTTTTGACGAAATTTACCGTTTTTTCATGATTTTTTTGACGAAATTTGCCGTTTTCGCGATCCTTTGACGAAATATGCGGTTTTTTCGCGATCCTTTGACGAAATTTGCCGTTTTTTCACGATCTTTTGACGAAATATATGACTTTTTTACGATCCTTTGACAAAATTTGAGGTTTTTCGTGATCTTTTGACGAAATTTACCGTTTTTTCGTGATTTTTTGACGAAATTTGCCGTTTTGCGATCTTTTGACGAAATATGCGGTTTTTTCGTGATCTTTTGACGAAATTTGCCGTTTTTTCGCGATGTTTTAACGAATTTTATCGTTTTTCGCGATTTTTTGACGAAATATGCAGTTTTTTCGCGATCCTTTGACGAAATCCGCGTTTCTTTGCGCGATCCTGTGACGAAATTTGTGTGATCATGTGACAAAATTCGCGTTTTTTCAAGCGATTCTGTGACGAAATTCACGTTTTTTCTCTTTTTGCAGAAAATCGTAGTTTTAGACAGATTTTCGTAGCATCGTAGTTTTTGGCTCAAAATCGTAGCAACTACGATTTTTTCGTAGCAGTTGGCAGCTCAGTATTATGCATATTTAGTCATACATTATTAACTATTTATGTTACCTTTACTTTTAATATTTTAAACATATTTTTAATTTTCTTAACTTTTATTATTTTCCTTAATAATTTTAATATTTTACTTTATTGTAAGCATTCAAGATAATTTTGAGTGCATTATTACATTCAAATTACTGTTTAAAAACTGTAAACAAAACTGTGACCAGAAATCTGCAAATTTCTAAAATCTGCACAAACTCTGCTCCCAAGGATTTGAGGGAGTCTACTGTATAAAAAAAAATGAGATTTTTTTTAAACAAAAATACAGAAAGGAGTATTTTTAACACAAATAATGCTGAAGTAACAAACAGTTCTAATATCTCTACTATGTTTCATCTCAATTACATTTTGAATATTTATTAAGAAAATATTCCATAAATTTCTCCTACCAATTTTATTTTCATATTTCCTTTTCTGCTTAAACTTTTGGGGGAGATTGTATTAATAACGGATTTAACATTACGAGTTTAAAACTTTAAATGGGCATAATTTTTCGAAACTTCTTCACCAAATAACTTCTTTTTTGGTATCCTAAGGCAAAATGCACTAAAAACCAAATACAGTAGAGTCTCGATTGTTCGAGTTTCCCGTAAATCCGAGTTAGTGAAAAAAATCAGTTTAGCTTCCAAATAATGACGAACATATACGCAACACATGAAAGAATTATTTCGCACCACAAAATTCAAGTATCTGGTTTTTATTATTGTTCGACGGGTCATATGTCAACTGCGCACCTCGAAGCCACTCTCTTAAAAAAACGGGTGTATTCTTCCTATAAGTGCAGGGGATCCCGCCGGGTGAAATTGGAGAGAATCAGAGAATAGTTGTTCAATGAGCTCCCGCCCCACTCACTCTTTATGTCTACTGCGAAAGTATCAGAACAGAAGTAAACTAGAAGCTTTTTCTACTAACAACTGCTCTGATTTATCCTTGGACAGAAAATCCTTAAAAAAGTCCGAGTATGAAAAAACTGGTGAGCCACTTTGTATGTGGATTACACAGCAAAGTATAAAAGTATGCCCTCTTTCAGGTCCGATTCTGCAAGAAAAAGCTTTGCTGTTTCGAAAAGAATTTGAAGAAAGTGATGAAAACTTCACTGCTAGTGTAGGCTGGTTTGAAAAAATATATCGTATCCGGCAACTAGACATCTGTCGAGAGAGGCTATCTGAAAATTCTGAGGTCGTCGCCGTGCAATTTTGCAAGAAATTGCAGGAAGCCATGACAAATGAAAACCTTACGAACGACCAGCTTTATAATTTCAATGAAGCTGGCCCTAATTTCAAAATGCTACCATCTAAAACAATCGCGTCAAGCTAAGAGAAAAGTACTCCGGGTCTCACATAAAAGCAAAGATAGGTTAACACTTCTTGCTGCATCAAATGCTTTAGGAAATCACAAGATTAAATTTGTTGTTATCAGAAAAGCTGCAAAGCCAAAAAAGAGCATTTAAGCATGTCTCGATATCTTCACTGTTGGTTACTTATATGAAACAAAAAGTGCTTGGATGACTCAAGAAATATTAATTTTTTTTTTTTTTTTTTTTTTTTTTTACGATTTTGTGCCAGAAGTTATAGAGGAATGGATAAATAGTCACGAACAACTAGAATTTACGTATTCTGCCAGAATCAGACAGATTCCACACCACTAATGAGTCACAGCAAGAGGCTGTCTGCTGCGCTAGAATCCGCCATGCTATACGTAGAGCAATAGACTGAGTCAACTCCAGCCGACAATATGCTGCTTTGACGATGGCGTGATATTGCTACACGGAAACGAGACAATGTGTCAAAAAAAAACAATTGACAATTATTTTAAGATATAATTAACCTGTTGCTATATGCAGTAATGTAATAATTTATAAGTACATTTTTCATTTAAATATACACTGAAATTTAAAAATTGCTTTATCTTCATTTATTTATTAATTAAATTTTATGATTTCGATATTTCGAGTTTTCGATAGTTCGAGGTAAGCCCGGTCCCGTCCACCTCGAATTATCGAGACTCTACTGTATGACGTCTAATCTAAGTATTCACATTAAAAATTTTAAAGTTTGTTATAATTTCAGCATGAAGACAACCTAGTAAGTTTTTTTAACATGAATTGAAAGCAGACATAGTTTCCAGTCAAATGGCTATTTTCGTTTTTTCTAGGACAATTGGTGAGCAAAATGTGCTGCTTTTAGACAACTGTAAAATTGGCAAAAAAAAGAATAAAGAACACGCCAACTGAGTCGCAAATCATTGTATAAGAATGTGACCAGTACCAAAAAATTTAAATAAGATTTTTTCTTAATCTTGATTAAGTAATCTTTTCAGATTAGTTACAATGAAAATTTATTATTAAAAACAAAAAAATAAACTTAAATGTCAATGTTTTGATCCGACTATACAGTTGATCTTACTTACTTCTATTCAAGAGATCATCCTAAATTCCTTTATTCTCTACTGCAAATAATTTGAATTTATATTCTTTAAAAGAACAATATCCTTGAAATCTACACAATTACAAGACTTAGAAAAGATATTCATGCATCATGTTCAAAAGAAAGGCAAAGTTTTATTATAGCATTTTCTGAAAACATCTAATTAAACGTAAAGTTTAGAAATAAAAACATATATGGTAAACAAATATATCATAATTTTTTTTACTATATAATATACAAATATATAACACTGGGGGGGGGGGCTCAGCCCCCTACAAACTATGTTCATCAATCTCTACAATCTAATTTGCTCTATTTTAAAAAGACTGCCAGAATACGGAAGATTGAATGATATCATTACAATCAGTGGTGATTTTCTATAATCAGGTTTCCATGTATTTCTCAGTTCCCAAGGCTGCATACACTGCTGTCCTGACAGCTGGCGACTGTTTTCATGATTGATTAAGCAAGATCTATCAAACCTTTGAAAATCAGCTTGTATAAAATGGTTAATTAAAAAATGTGGCTGCTTCCCAGACATTTATAATAAAGTTTTCTTTTAGACAGTATTAGAAAATAGTTTTATATATGACATATGCTTTTCATACTTAATAATTTAATTGTAAAATTTTCTTACTGTTTCAATATTATTAAATATATTTTTCAACAGACAAGTGTTTGAAAATATTATCAGGGATTCTTAAATATACAGAATTATCCACATTAAATGCTTTTTGCACATAATTATTTAAAACTTTTCTTTCTTTTCAATATTCACGTGTAAATATATTTTTCAATTTAAAAATGTTTGTAAATATTATTATTTTGGCTTTTTAAAATCTGACAACATTAACTAAAAAAGTGCTTAATCGAAAAAGGAAATAAATCTCTATTGAGATAATAAAATTTTGAATTAAAAAATTAAAAAATAATAAAAAAAAATTATTAGACACTACACACTACAATCTTGATACGCATATGCCTGAAAACAATTGTTAAATTGCTATGCATATTTGCTTTTTATAATTGCTATGTATCCTATAAAACATTTTTGACCGATTTCAACATTACGTTGCACTAAAAATAATTCTCCAATTTAAGAATTGTTCAATTCTACATGTTTATCATACATTTCTCATGTTTTTATATACAATAGTTTTTTAATATAAGCCGAGAAATAGCCAGGGTATCAATAAATTCATTTCTGGCAGCAACAGCAGCAGAAGCTGTTTTTGGAATAGAGAGAAATATATATATTTAAAATTTTCGTGAAATATTAAAAATATGTTTATAAGAATTATGGCCTTTTAATGCATAGAATATACAATAATGCATGTGCAAAATTAAATTAATATAATAGGTTGATCTCTCATTTATACAACTCTCACTGATCTATATCATGTATAGATCATAGAATCTTGCAGGCTCCTATTCTTATAATTGGCGATTTTTATTTGATGAAAAAATGTACTGTTTTTGAGTCAGTAATAGATTCATCCCTTCTTGTCCTTGACTGGGAACTAGTGTAAAACAACCCTCAAATGTAGAGTGAAAAAAATGACCAACTGGGTAATTTATTATCATAGAAAAACCCTCATATTCTGCATAGGTCAACTGCCTATTCTATTTGAAGCAAGTGTAGTAGTGACATAATATTGGAATTTGGGTATTTCTTTTTTAAGAGCCTTCACACAATAGAGAAATTCGAAAGAAAAATCAAGCATAGACTGTGAAATATGGCCAGCAATTACAGAATATGTTAACGAAAGTTTGCCATTTAATAAAGTGAAAAAAGAATATCTAAGTAAACAATTTACAACATGCTTAACATATTTGAAAACCAGATTTCAGGATTTGCCATCCACAGTCATAAAGGTACCCAAATTCTTTTGTGCAATCCTGTTTATGATCTATGATTTCTATACATATTCTATATACTATGCTATCATTTAGTTAAGTTGGAAAACATAACACAGTTGAAAATTCCCTTTTAGAAATTTCTGGCAATAGACAACTATATGTAGACAACTAGACCAGACCAAAAAACTTTTTGTATGGATTGGGCTGGTCCTGGGCTTGGAAATTTTGGCCTGTGCAGACCTCTAGGCTAAACTCTATAGATCATATACAGGTCTGCCAAAAAGAATTAGAATATATTACCATTTATGGTTAAAATTGCTCAAAAGGCATTTTCATTTCATGTATTTTTACACTGAACTAAATTTTATGAGACCAAATAACATGAATATAATGAAAATAACTCTATATACAGCAAAGTAGAAAAGGATGTGGATACAGAACTTTTGATTTAAGGAAAAGCAATATTAGCTGTTAAGCATTAAGATATTAAGTGTTTACATAATATACAGCACAGTACAAAAGATTTCGAACATCTTACTAACTATGAGAAAGAATCGATGAAAATGTGTTTTCAACTGCATACATGAGTTTTTCTGATGAAGTAAAATTTACTATACTAAGTGATGTAAACATAAGATAAATAGATATAATATATTATAAATTAAACATGAAATATTTATATACAGGGTGATACAAAAGGATAGGGATACATTGCTTTCTGTAGGTAAATATTTCAAGATAAGTGTTTTCAAGCTTAATTAACCTTTAATATACAATTTGATGTGTATGAAAATTTATAGATGATATACAAGGCTACACTGAAATATCTGAATACATGATTCTCTATGGTAATCTGTTTTACACCAGATTTTATCCAACTTCTGAAAATGATTAAGATGTTTTGTGGTTGGCAGGTAAGTAAATATCTTCATTAGGATGGGATAAGATATTTTAGAAGGTGATGCTTATCTAATTAAACCAAACAGCAAAGTACATCTGTTGATATATTAAAATCTAGAAATAGCAAAAATAATTCAAATTGGAAATGTAAAATTAATCAGACAACGTAGCGTTCAGGAGAGCAGCGCACTTCCTAAGGAAATGTATTTCTTATCTTAAAACTTTTTAAAGTCTATCTTCAAAAGAAAGTCAGTTTCACAGTCAAAGAACATCATTTCTTGATAACAGGTTTAACATAACACGTTTTTAATTTAAATTTCCTCAATCACCAGAAAACCTTACACACTTATAAATACACATAATGTAAATAAATAATAATAAATTCAGAATTTTGACAATTATTATATTATATAAAGCGAGATCAAAATAAAAATGTGTTAGGCACAATTGATGTTGAGACATCAGATTGGGTAATTTTCTAGTTTAAATTGTACATAAATAAGCCTTATAATAATACAGTACAAAAACTATGACATATGGCTAAATAAATAAGCTGTATAAGATTAGAAATTTTTTCATTTGCTGCTGTTTCATTTTAGTGAGTGTTTGAAAATTTTGTAACAAATCCTACTTTTTTAAGACTAAAATATGCCTCTGCCACTATAAAAAGAAGTAACAAAATGAGTCAGTAGCAAACAACAACTTATGAAAGTGAGAATGAGCCTCTAGATTACAATTTTGTGAAAATTTCTTGTAAATCTCGGAAAAAAAAGATTCTGATCAAATTAAGTTAACAGACACTTGATTAAATAATGCTTTTATAAAAAATCTTTGTTGCAGAATTCTCACACAAGACATAAAAGGTTTCTAACGAGAATGAGTACTAAGATGAACATTTAAATTGCTCTTTTGAAATATTTTCTTATTGCATATCTCACACACAAAATTGATTCTCAATTTATGAATTAATAAATGCCTGCTTAAATGACTTTTACAAGAGAATTTCTTGCTGCATATCTCACATACAAAAGGTTTCTTGCCAGTAGTAATTAATACAAGATTGTTGAAATTACCTTTTAGTGAAAATTTCTAGTGTCACACCTCACACACAAAAGGTTTCTCACCAGAATGAGTTATTAGATGCCTGCTTAAATCAGACTTTTGGGAGAATTTCTTGTTGCATACCTCACATACAAAAGGTTTCCCACCAGTATGAATTAACAAATGCCTGCTTAAATTACACTTATAAGAGAATTCCTTGTTGCATATCTCACATACAAAAAGTTTCTCGCCATTATGACTTAATAGATGATTGTTTAAATGAGTTTTTTGTAAAAATTTCTTGTTGCATATCTCACATACAAAAGGTTTCTCACCAGTATGAGTTATTAGATGCCTGCTTAAATCAGACTTTTGGGAGAATTTCTTGTTGCATACCTCACATACAAAAGGTTTCTCACCAGTATGTATTAACAAATGCCTGCTTAAATTACACTTATAAGAGAATTCTTTGTTGCATATCTCACATATAAAAGGTTTCTCACCATTATGACTTAATAAATGACTGTTTAAATGACTTTTTTGTAAAAATTTCTTGTTGCATATCTCACACACAAATGTTTTTTCACCAGTATGAAAAAATTGATGTTTCCTTAATTCAGAATTTTGTGAGAATTTCTTTTTGCATATCTCACACACAAAAGGTTTCTCACCAGTATGACTTAGTAGATGAATGTTGAAATGACCTTTTTGTGAAAATTTCTTGTTGCATACCTCACACATGAAAGATTTCTCACCAGTATGAATTAACCGATGTCTGCTTAAAACAGTTTTACGAGAGAATTTCTTGTTGCATATCTCACACACAAAAGGTTTCTCACCAGTATGAATTAATAGATGCTCTTTTAAGGTACTCTTGGCAGAAAATTTCTTGTTGCATATTTCACACACAAAAGGTTTATTACCAGTATGACTGCAAACATGGGCATTTAAATTAAGCTTTTGAGAAAATCCTTCATTGCATATTTCACAAAAAAACAATTTTCCTTGCTGTGAGTCAGAAGTTGCTTCTCCACAAACATCCTGTAAAGAAATGTTTTGTTGCATATTTCACAATTTAAAGACACTTTTGAGTGATGTGATGGGTATCTACATTTATGACTTTATGCACCTGCAACAAATAGTTTTAATATATCACTTCTTAGGATGAATTAAAAACTTGAAAAAATTAAACTTTTGACGAAAAATTAAAATCAATGTAGAAAACTGAATTCAAATAAAATCTGTATCATGGTTAAAAACTACAGTAGAGCCCCAAATGTCTGACACTCATAGAACCAGGGGTATGTCAGAAAATTATCAGATACATTTTGCAAGTGTACAAATATTAAACTATAAATAATAAAATAAATAGTATAAATAGCTACAATCATAAATTAAGATGAATAACTTACCATATAGAAAATATTATAAATAAAAAATTAAGCAAATTTAAGCAGAAAACTTTATTACATAATTTCTGCAAAAACAATGAAACATTTTAAAAGCATTGAGAAGTAAAGAGAAATTATAATATACAGATGCGTTTAGTCAGAACTTCTCCAGATTTCTCAAATTTCTTGATTGAATATCAATGTTATTAGTGACAAAATTCTACATTGTATTAAAGAATTTAACACAATTTTAATAATTTATTAATATTTTTACCACTCTTTAAGCCTTGTATAATTAATTATAAGTAAATCAAAATGCATTTTCTTTCAGAAATTTGGAATACAGCCAGTAACATCCTTAGATATAACCATACAAGTTAAATGAAGAAATGTGTGAGTGTCATTCAAGAGAGTTTGTCTCATAAGAGAGTGTCAGATAATCAGGAGTCTACTGTATCTTCATTTCTAAAATTTACGGCAGAAAAAAATCGCACAAATAGTAATATTTTACTCAAAAACAAATCAAACAAGAAAACTGAATATGTGAAATAAAAATTATCAAAACAGTAAAATGAAAATTAGTGGTGTTAAGCAGCAAAAAACTATCCATTTAAGAATAGGATTGTAGTACAGTAGACTCTCTTAAATCAGACTAAATTATAAGATACTTAAACATGAATCAAATTCCTAAAATCTGCACATCGTTTCACATATAAACAATGAAAGTTGCAGTTAAGATGTAGGTGAAATTTTTTTTTTTTTTTTTTATCATTCTGTACACATTTTAATATGGTTGAACTCATGTTTTCTCTTGGAGAAAGCATAAATTTATTTCTAAAAAATTTCAAGATAATGGTGATATCAATGGTGATCACGATCTTTTTACAAAGTACATTTATGTATTAATCAAGCTTTTTGGTTATTAAGTATTTCTAAACATGAAATAAAACTTTGTTATTTTAAGATTTTGGTGTGAATTATTAATGTATATTAATAAGAAGAGTTTCTCTGAATAATTCAAGAAAAATTTATTATGCATTAATTATATTCTTGACCTTTACTTCAATTTTTTTTTTTAAATTTCTTAATTATTATTATTTTACATTATTGTAAGCATTCATTATAATTTCGAGTGCATTATTAAATTCAAATTACTGTTTAAAAATATAAACAAAACAGTGACCAGAAATCCACAAAAATCTAAAATCTGCACAACCTCTGGTTTTGAGGTACGTGGATTTAAGGGAGTCTACTCTATTCTCTAAGAAAGTAGGAAAATAAATCTTGAATAACTAATTTGTATAGTTATTTTGAAACATTACAAAAGATAGGGCAGTTACAAATATTTTATGTTACAATTCCCTCATAATTCCAGCTCAGCTTTAAAATAATAAAATTTTAATAGGTAATTATTTTTGCAATACTACTCTGATACATAATCATTATTTAAAGTGGATATGAAAAAAATCAGACTAAACTGTAAGATATTTAAATATGAATTAAATAAATAATGTAAAAAAATTTCATTTTCGTAGATAGTTATACTTTAAAAATCAATTTATTGTAACCAAAAAAAGGACCTTAGTATTTGTTTCGCACACATGTATTACTTACCTTTTATTTGTAAAAGTTAAGTTTGCTATGTTAAATCATAACATGCAACAAGATTTTTGTATTTGTTATTACTAACTATTATGGAAGAGGGTGCATTGCAATTTTTTCTTGTAAAGGGTTCAGAAAAGGTTGGGAACCTATGATCTATATTATGCAAAAGTTTATAATCTGTGCAACTTTTTTGTCCCAAAGAATGTAATATAAAGATCTTCTACTGTATATTGATATGTTCCAGACATTGCCCTGTTTACAGAGTAAATTTTAATGATGTATCAAATTATCTACATGGCACAAAACATTACGTTTTTAGGTTTGCGTTATAAAGTATATGTTTTGACTAAATGAGTCATAGTGACTCATAAAATTTTAAGTGAAATTCATTAGCTTCAGAATTAGTTGCTAGTAAAAAACACAATTACTCATTAAGATTAATTTTTCTCATTATCTCACCTTTGGGACATGCACTGGAATATACGACTATAGTAGGCACTGCATTATCTCTCAGATTGAGAAATGAGACAGATGTCTGGTCAATTATTATCCTCTGTGAAATAAGCAGAGCATAGAAAACTACGATGCAATAGACTTGTATCTTTTCAACAAATGGCTAATATCCACAAGTTTCTTCATATAGGATCTTTTGGAAATCTATAAGCAAATTAAGAAATATAAATAAAAATAATAACATTTATTTGAGAATCTTCACACAAAACTAAAGGAACAGATTTGATGCCAGGGATCAATCCCGGGAAAAATTAAGTTCATTTTACACAAAATTACATTCTGTAAAAATAGCCTTTTTGTTAAATTTTATGTTGAAAATATACTTTTCAAGCACACAAAAAGTACATAAATTGTTATTTTTCAGTATTATAATAAATTGTAGAATTTGAGTATTAAAGGGAATAGAATATCTGCCAATTTTAAGATAAAGATTGTTTTAAATAAACAAGGAATTCTTACATTTACTAAAATGAAAAATATATATATAACAAGTAATATTAAAAAAAAAAAATTAAGTCAATTCCTACTTAGGTCAAAAAGAAAAATTTTTCCAGCAATCTACACGCTTCGCCACTGACGGTATTTATTCCTAAATTTATATCCTGCTAAATATCTTATACAAGAGAAATTTTTTTCTCCCATATAAAACTAAAATTAATTAAACATATAAACATTCATGAATTAATATTTGAAAAAACTGTATTAACATCAAGTGTCATCCACTGCAAGTTTTAAAAAATGTGGGAATATATGTATATCACTATAAAAAAAATTTCCTGAAAAAAAAACGGAAATTGTACTGGAAATTATACTGGGATGCCAGTACTATTTCCGTATTTTAGTTGAAAAAATTCCGTAAATTCCAGGAAATTTTCCTTGATTTCTGACATATCCAATTTTAAATTTCCGTTTTATAACAGATCTCTTCTGTATTTTTTAGAAATTTTTATCATGTTAAAATAAACATTATAGGACCAAAAAAAAAAAAAAGACTGACTTCTCAAAAACAACCATATGTACAACCTAGATATATTTCTGCTTTTTCTTTTTTCGCATTTCTGAGTGAGTTTTGTGTAAATAACAAAACCGTGGCACGATGAGAATCGAACCCGCAATCTTCCGTATACTAAACTGGAGGTCCCCACCACTACGTCATGACTAGATATTCTGCTGTCTTAAGTGTTGCTACTTATTTTAATCCCTTTTTATGATGCAAAAACTAAAATTAATTAATTAAATTTCATCTACTATATATATAAAACACAAACGGAAATTTCGTTCCGTTCCTGTATAACTCGAGTTCTGCTGAATGGAATTTGACGGAACTTGCACTGTTGGATAGATAATTTTTCAGGGAAGGTTTTAGTATATAACACATAGTTCTACGTATATTAGTTATAGAATTATTGTGGAAAGTTCTGTTATTTTGGACGATAAGGTTACCATAGGTCGTTTTTTTTTTTGGCGACCATTAACGTTGGCGAAAGAATTGAAACGGCTATATCAGAAAATAATGCAAACACATAGAAAAATAAAAGAAAAATTCTGTTATTATTTTTATTTAAAATCCCCCCCCCCCCCCACCAAAAAAAAAAAAAAAAAAAAAAAAAAAAAGTTTTATTGAGGCATAATATTTAATTTAAACCCCAAAGGAATGTTTGTAATGCTTAAAAATATTTGCAATGCATGAGATTGCAATTCATATTAATTCAATATATTTGGCGATTTATCGTTTGCGTCAGGTTAACAAAGATGCATCTGATAATTTGATTTAATAAAATATGAGTAATTTTTTTTTCTTTTTTTGTTTATGTAACTCCCCTATCATGTGTCTTACAGGGAGAACTAGCAGATGTAATAGTAAAAATAACTGCATTTATGAGTTACATGTTATATGTTTGTTTACGGTTTTGATTTTACTTTTGTCGCCAAGCAATGAGATTTTAAGCCAAAAATGCATAAGCGTGACATTAGCTTGAGCGATATTAGCAATAATAGTGTTTTTTCGTGTATACAAGATCCTTTTTGGAGTAAATTTTTATATTCAAATACAAATTATATAAATAGCACTTATTGTTATGAATATGGGATCAAATATTTAAATTTTAGTGAATGTCTGCCACTCAAACAATTATTGTAAAATAATTAAATTTTAGACATTTAAAAATTTACTACGGAAACATACCGGTTTGTTTTCAGTTTTCACCAAACATATTATTTTTATAGCCTCTAACTCAGATCAGTGAATATTGTCTATTCTTTTAATTTAATTTAATTATTTTTTTAATATATTGCCAATTTCACTTATAGAAATATTCACTGTTTCAAAAGTTAGGAACCAAAGAATATTCTTAAGGAGATGTGTGCATTTATGCGTTATTACTATCACAAAAGGCTACATTTTTCAATAAAAATTGTTTGCTGAAATAAATTTTTGATGCTCTTTTTGATTTGTCGTTTCTTTTTAGTTTTTTCTGCATATCTTCCCTTCTTTGAGGAAGGTTTTTAAAAGACATTGGACTAATTGTCTGTATTCCGGTCACCTGCCAGTTGGCATTCTTGCTATATTGTTGGATGTTTCGTTTATGTTTGAAGGTAACTCTGGACAACGATTCAGATTACAGAAGATTACACGACTTTTGAAATTAGCGATTACTAAATGTATGGGTTTTTTCATTATGAAGCAAAGTTTTACCAAAAAAGCAATGCTCCAATGTACGGTTGGTTGATTTTATGACGACCGATTATCTACACGAGGGATATAGACCCTGGGAGGCATGCCCTCCATGGGGGTCTTTCTAAGGGATCCTAACCCGTATTTACGGCAAGGTTCGAAGAAAACCACGGAAAACTCCGAACGCTTAGGTATATGAGCGCGACAGGGATTTGAACCCAGCATTTCCCGTATGCCAGCTTTGAGAGTATAACATCTCAGCCACTGTTTTGGCACTTCCAATGTACGGAAAAACTTTGTAATGTCAATTGTGGCGAATGGAATAAATAATATTTGTCGATTTATCATTTCATGCTGGATAAGATAAAACGAGTACCTGAAATTCTGATTGGATAATTTTTCGATCATTATAAAGCCTTTTCGACCTACACACAGCCCTAGCAGCTAAACATAGTGAGAAATGAATTTATTTCTGTGTGTTATTATGCTCTTTTGAGAAATGCAAAAAAAATCTTTGGTTTAAGTATTCACCAAAAATAATATTACGAAACATTTTGCATAACTAACTTTATCATTGTCAGTTTTATTTAAGGTAGGGAATTTTGTTAATGAAATATCTATAATTGAATTAACAGTAATTTCAACAGTAACATTATTTAATGGAACATAGCTTGGCGCGTAAATAACTTTGTTTTGTAACTAACTCTGGTACATTAGTAACCATATCGTTTCAAGCACGTCTAATATTTGACGTCAAATTTGGATATCGGCAAGATTATGAAAGCTTAGGAAGATTTTATTGGATACAAACTAGAGGTTTATTCTTCTACCAGAGTTAATCATTGGGGTTTTTTTCAGATTAACGGTTATACGAATGCAACTGGTCTAAAAAATGGAAAGACAGTGAAAATGGCGTCATTTTAATTTTATTCATATTCAGCTTTAAAAATGCACTTTTTTATGTTTCACCATTTTTTTATATATGAAAGCTAAACACCGTTCTTTATGTGCAAACAATTTATTACAATTTTCACTGTATTTACTCTGCTGGAATCGAAAGATGAAAAACCATAGTAGACTTTCCAGAAGAGGACGTATATTGCGAAATATAACGTAACATAGAGTGAGATTGTACTTACGTTAGAAGAATCTTACATGGAGACAAGAAAGAGGGACCGAGTTCAAGAACTTACAGACGAAAATGAATCACCCGAACATTATTTAAGTTCAATGGTTAATCTATGCAATCATTGCAATGCTTTCTCTTTTAGTAGTATGTTGACTAGAGATCACTTTAGTTCCTGTTGTCATAATCTCATAATAGCCTCATTTCCCTACCAAACTCTACTATAAATGATCAACTAAATGAGTTGCTTCTTTTAGCCCAAATTTTGTCCAATGTATGATATAATATAGCGCAATGTCGTTCACATCGTTTACAGCAGACTTGCCAAGTCTCCGGCTTTTTGCACACCAGTATTATCTTTAAGAAAATGTTGTTCTTTGAAATCGCAGAATGTTCCGATTACATAAAACAACATTTTCTGTACTAAAATACCAGTATCCAAAAAGCCGGATACTTGGCAACTCTGGTTTACAGCAATATTGAAGGAAAATCCAGGTGAACGTCCCTATTGCTTTAAAATACATGCTCGAATCCATTGATATAATTCGTTTGATTCAAGGTTCGTTTGAAAATATTTACTGAAGTAGCATCTGTAGGTGAAGATCCACATTCCTTTAAAATACATGCTCAAATCCATTGATACAATTCGTTTGATTCAAGGTTCGTTTGAAAATATTTACTAAGGTAGCATCTGTAGGTGAAGATCCACATTCATTTAAAATACAATTCGTTTGATTTAAGGTACATTTAGAAAAATGGCCCAGCGAAGCGGGCGTAGCATGCTAGTTAATGAATAAATATTTGAAAGAACTGCATTAACATCAAGTGTCATCCACTACAAGTTCAAAAAGATGTATTTGAACTTTAGTGGACAAATAAAAAGTATTTTATTAACGATTGAAAATTTGAACAAGATATATAAATATATATATAGGGAGAGTGTGAACTAATAGTAGGAATTGAATAATAGATTATCAAAAAGTAAAACTGGATGTGATTTTCCTTTAAAAAAAATTTTTATTCACAAAAATAACGAAACTACAATATTTTTTACACCCAAGAGAAAACTGCATCAACCGCTAAATACTGTTATATGCATGCCCGATTACAATTCACTAGCCAAATGGGGATTTCAGGGGATCCTTCCTGTCTAAATCACAGTGGCCAGCATTTGAAGTTTTTTAGGTCATTTTTCTGACCTTTTCCAACCAATTGAACAATTTTACTTTTAATACAGAGTTTTCCATAGTTTTAAAATAAGAGTTGGGTGCTATTGGTGGGGAAAACCTCCATTTTCTTATGGTTTTTCTGTAAGACATTTTTACTATTTAAAAATTAGGGCATTTTTTAAAGACACAGCAGTAATAAGATAAGAGTTCTTCCATTATTCCCCACCTTTTTCTTGTTTATAATTGTTTTTTATTTAAGTTGCATTTTTTAAAGACTTGCACTTTAAAGTTCTATTATGCCCCACCCTTTTTTTTTTTTACAATTGTTTTTTATTTAAGTTTTGTTTCTTTTTATTTACTCAATAAATCAATAAACACATGTAGTATATGAAATTCTGAATAATCAATGTCATAAAGCATTATTGCCTTTTCTTCCAAAACTAAAATATCATTTTGAACACAGTAGGATTTTTCATCAAAACAAATTGTAACAAAATTACCATTCAGCAATTCTATGTGTTTTTATGAATACATTCTTATTTTAGAAAAAGAAGAAAAAAATTTAATTTCTAATTTTACATTGTGTTGGTGACGAACATGATTTTATTTTATAATTGTTTATGAGCAAATCGAGTTTTCTCAGACCTTACAAAATAGAATTTTCTTTCTTACCCTTTTTTTCAGCTAAGAATAAAGGACATCATTTAAAAAGTTGGTTAAATTTTTATCAAAAAGTAATTTGGAGGGTCATAGAGAAGCTTATGCTAGATAGACTATTATTATTGAAGAAATGATAAGTTTTTGCATACGACTTAGTTTTTTTCCATAATGTATAAGTGAGCCCAGGAACTTTTGGATGGAAATAGATGAAAGTTGTTCCCCTTTAGTGCTTATATCCATTTTCATTCATAAGTGTCAGGGTTCATGCATGCATTATGGCAAATAAACTTAAGTCGCAAGCTGAAACATATCGTTTAACCAATATAAACACAAGATGACGCTAGCTTTCAAAAAGAGTCATTCCATGTCGAATCAACAAAGCCACAACCTGACCACCTCTACCACTGGATGTTAAATCTCAAACCAAAATTTAGGCTTTTAGATTCAGTTTGAAATCTAAACAAAAACTAAAAACTGCAGATTTAACTTACATTTTACTTGTGTTTTGATTTAACTGATATTTTCTTGCACATAACCTTATGCTACAAAAAGCAAACCTCTTGCATTTTTAGAAAAGAATAGTTTGATGGAGATGTATATTTAAAAATTATAATGGATTTTTAAATAAAATTTAAATGAGCTTAATTAATTTAAAATTGCGGAAATCATCAGGAAGAATTATTATTAAATGATCAAAACTTATGGATGGTTTTGAAAAAGAATTTCATAGCATAAATGTAAAAGCTGAAAAGCAAAGCATAATAAAAAATATACAATGAAAAACAGTACAGGTAAAACAAAACAAATTAAACAAATAAAATCATAGGACCGGAATTCATTAAATTTCCAGCTTGAAATTTTGGAACTAAATACATTAATGGTCAACTAATATCATACAAAAAAATTAAAGGAAAAAAAGGGGAATTTTTTTAAACATT
Source organism: Maratus michaelseni (assembly GCA_963931845.1). Taxonomy (NCBI): domain Eukaryota; kingdom Metazoa; phylum Arthropoda; class Arachnida; order Araneae; family Salticidae; genus Maratus; species Maratus michaelseni. The sequence continues at coordinate 27,971,766 of OZ007588.1, read as the reverse complement.
CAAGGTCAAAGGTCAATTCATGTGACCTTGAAAGTTAAGAAATTTTAAATTATAGACAAGTGATATATAGGTAGAAATGTCTAGAAAGGTCCTTTTACTATCTTTAAAATGAGTCCAAAATTAATATTGTATCTTAATTATGTCACAAGTTATGACTTTTTAAAATAAGGAGAAAATGACAAAAAAATGACTTTTTTTTTTCATTTAAAAAAAATAATAATAATATTAAAAAAAAAAATTTACCTACAGAGTTAAAAATTGTGCAGAAATACTTATGGTTATTCACTAAATTTGATTAATATCTAAAGGGGTCAGGTTGAAAAATTTCCCCTTCTTGTGTTGATTTGACATGGAATGACTCAAAAATCTCGCTTTCGCCAAGATTGGCGAAAAAAAATATTCAAGATGTACGCCTTTTTAGGTGCGTTCGTAATTATATAAATACGTAGCACCTATTGTCGTCGCTTGGTCCGTCCGTCCGCATATAACAACGCAAAAACTACCCAACCGAATGGTTTGAGATTTAAGATATATTATCTTTGCAGAATTTTGGCGCGACATTTCAAATTTTATTAAAATCGAATCAAAACTTTAGGAGATATTAATAAAAATATTTATTAAGAAATTTGAATTTTTTTTTTTTTTTTTTAAATCGGTGCTTTCTTGTTAGAGGAGCTTCTTATGGATGTTAAATCGTCAAGCGACCGAGACACTTATTTTATGACAGAAATTAATCTGCAGACGATATAATTCATTTCACAGAATTAAAAATCATCTAGGTATGAATATTTATATAACTAGCTACAGTACGAACGCACCTCGTTTGTCACGTTTGACGTACAATTTCCAACTTGTTTTAATTAGTTTTTTTACTATTTATAATGTATAAATGCTTCTTTTACACGGATTTTTCAATTAGAAAAAAAAAAAAAGTGTCTCTAATGTAGTTGCGCATGTTAAAACGTGCAGATGCTGAAATGATTTTACTTGCAAGTCGCAGGCAAATCGGATCCATTCAAAGTTTACTTTGAAAAAAGGCATTAGCATTGGATCTGTCTAATTAATGAATCGTCTGCCGTAGAACATGTGATCAGAGAAGGAAAAGGGGAAACCTCATTTTAGGGGAAGTATTTTAGTTTGAGTGCATGTAATTAAAATTGCACATTACATAAAGGTAACATTTTTTATACTGTTAGTACAATCGTAAGCCAAAGATAACGATATTTGAAAAACTAGGACCTATCTATATTAAACGAATGAACAAATACCTGTTTTAATTACAAGAATAGCTATTTTCTCATCAACCATAGACCTAATCATGAACTCATGGATCTAATAAATCTTCTTATCTTTGCTCTGAGTCATCAACAGAACCAGATCCAGATGTTGCCAAATCGAAATAGCAAAGTACGTAAGTAGTCATGTCATATGGCCGTGTTGATGAGGAAACTATTATTTTATTTTTCTAAATTTATGTCATATAAATCACTTGCTGCAAAAAAGATTTCTCAAAAACACAACAATAGGAATAAACCGATTAAATTAACCAATCAAAAAAGCGTAATCTTTTCCGCAGGCGTGGTCATAGGATTCCTAATTAAAGCCTATACCAGAAAAGAAGGTCTTATCTCCTATTCCATTTCGCCAAATGTTGCTGTCCACAAAATAGTGTTTCTTATAACCCCCTTATTAATACTACATAATGCATTATATTATACTATTGTATGATATAATGTACTTTAATAATTTTAATTGTACATAATATTATATAATATTATACTACAATAGAAGTAAGTTATAATTTTATTATTTTATAAAAGAATTGAGACATTGTAAAATCTTGTATGCTTACCTATCTTCACTTTATTATTGTTACTAATTTTTATTATCACTTTATTATTTTACCATTGTTTAGGCCTATACACTTACAAGGTAAGACTGAAAATTAAAAAGGTTGAGTTATTAAGCCTTTATCCAAACAGGGTGTCTAGCCACCTGGATAACCTGGAAAAGTCAGGAAAATTTATATGGACTGGAAAAGTCAGGGAAATTTGAAAATTCTGAGAAAAAATTAGAAAATTTCGAACTTTCAAGAGAAAAAATAGGAAAATGTTTCTAACAAAACTAAGGATTTGAAGTTGCAGCACCATTAAAATCAAACATTGCTTTTCATAAGTACTGTAAAGAGTATTTCAACATCTCATACAAATCATTTTGTCTACCCCCGTTCAGTCCTTTGTAATCAGAGATTTACAGTTCAAATCTCACTCTGCTTACTTATCTTTGTTTGATTATTGAACATTTGTTAGCTTAATTTATTGAAAATTTATTATTTGTATTAGAATATGTCAAAGCAATCTGTATTTAACTGTGACTGGTGTGATAAAGAATTTCATTCTGATTGGACAAAATGGATAGAACTTGATGCTAAAAGTGTGTATCTGCAAAATGTTTAGCATGTAGAATGTTCAACAATTTGTAAATTTAGCAAAGAGTTATGTAACAAATCAGTAATTTGTGCATCAGAATCAGTTGTGAATGTTCCACTCTCAAATTCACAACTTTTAAGATTTTTTGTGTGCAACATCACAAAATCTCGATACCTGGAATTTTTATTTAATGGTATGGAAAACCTGAAAAAGTCAGGGAAATACGTTTCTGATCTGGAATAGACACCCTGTCCAAAGATCTGAAATAGAAATTTCTTTCCACTTTTTTTGTGTGTGCATGTCTTTTAGCACAAAGTCCTTTACAGAAGACAAGTTTTCAGTTTTGTTCTTTGTGTCAGCATTGATTTTTAACTTAGGCTACAGCTGCATAGCAGTTTTTGAATGTACAGTAGAAGATCTTTACATAGTTGCCAACCTCCTGATTTTTTTCATACCAGTATTTTTAAGAAAAAGAATTTGTATTCTTTAATCGTGCAATTTCTGCTATTTAATAAACTGAAAATTTCTGTATGATTTTACTGGTATCCAAAAAATCGGGAGGTTGGCAACTATGTCTTTATAACGCAAACCTAAAAACGCTAGGTTGTGCGTTATATAGAATTTTGCATTATATAGATCACATTTCACACATCATTAAATTTAGCTTGTAAAACAGGGCCAAATAGGTGTGAAACATACCACAATACATTAGAGTATCTTTATATTGCATTCTTTATTACCAGGAGTTGTGCAGATTATAATTTTTTGCATAATATAGATCATTCCCCACATTGTTAAATTTACTTTATAAACATTGTCCAAACATACCTGTATCAAATCATAGCAATTTTTTCAGTAATAAACTCTGAATTAAGGAGATAAAGTTGAATTAATGTATCAAATTTAGTGCTCTAGAGAATAACTATTTATAATGTGGGAATGCATGTGTTTCTTAACTGTAAAATTCATTGTTTACATCTGAGAAGTTGTGCGTTATATGGAGAATTGTGTTATAAAGATCTTCTACTGTATTATAAACAATGTAAAAATTAGCTGAAAAAATGGATTGTATGTTAATAACCTGGGTATAATTATCGATTTTAGAGGAGAGACCCATATGGTTTGGCCACAAAAGAAATGGATGTGTCATTTGATTGTCTAATCACACTTGCTTTTAAATTAGCTGATATATCTCTTTTTTACACTTCTAGTATCTGTTGTTTTTATTATAGAATGTGATTTTATTATTTTTTTAATTGAGTCATCAGATTGAAATATAGAGCATTTGAATAGTGAATTTATTATTTCTGCATTAATATTATATCACATTTCTCCATTATACAGATGGTGCTGATGAATTCTTTAAATTCTGCTTTCTGTTTTTGCATTAGACAAATTCCGCTTTATGCAAAAAAGTTAACAAGAAATTTCTCATTTTGGACCATTAAATGAGTCCAATTTAGATAAGTTTCTGCATTATCTCTGTTTCGATTTGTATCAGTTATACTGTATCTTTAACTTCTAAAAGAAAATAAAAAATTTTAAGATTATTAAGTTATTAAGAATTTTATAGATTCAAGCATGAAAATTATTTTGTTTTGTAATCTCTGAAAGGCACAAGTTTTTATTTGGGGACAGTTTTAAGCATGTCAGTTCAGAAAATGTAAAATTGAATAAGTGTGCTAAATCAATTTGTTTTGTTTTTCTTTCCTTGACTTTGTTTGCTATTGCTTACATGAACTTGGTTGTCATGGCAGGAAAAATGCTTTTCTTGTAATTGAGGCAGGCATTTTTTCTTTATTAACATAGATAGGTGCTAAGTTTTCATAATGTGTCAAGATAAGTTGACTTATGGTTGTGGCTGACAATCTGAAAAAAATCCCTGATGGCTCGGACTACTGGCAGAGGTAGATTTTCGAAGACGCAGACCGGGAGGTGCCTGGTTTTTGGGAATTGCAGAAGAAATTACCATTTTGCCATGATGCAGCAGTTGGGACCACCCACGTCGAAATCTACCTGTGTCTGTTTGAGCCTGCAGAATTTTTTTGTTTTTAATTTTTGTTTACTGTAAGGGTTAGTCCTATAAAAAACTTGTCAATATAAAAGTTGTAGATAATATTAAGAGGATTTATAATAAATTTGATATCTTGTGAATGGACAAAGTTATGAATTTTTTTCTTCTAAAACCCCTATTGTTTCCTCCCCTTGAGGCCATTTTTAATTATATCAAAAATCTGTCATACATAAATCTTCGGCCTTTTTCCTAGAAGTAATAATAACTTTAAACGGATTCAATACATATCATAATTAAGAAGTTACTATGGGTTTTTTCTGTTTTTACAAAAAGCACCCCATTTCCTCCTGCCCCCTTGGTTTGATTTTGCCGATTAATGAACTTGACTGAGATTTTATGCCCCTTGATTTTATGTATCAGTTTGGAAGTGATTTGTGCAGAATGTTTGAAGTTATAGTGTTCATAAAGAAGTTATATAGATCAGGGGTTCTCAAACTATGGTACGCGTACCAGTACTGGTACATGAAGCTCTGGCTACTGGTACGCAGAAATCCGATACTGGTACGTGGAATAAAATACAAAAATCAGCATATTATTATGGGATCAAAAACGGCTTGTCTTCATTAACTTGGAAATTTTCAAAAAAATTTTGAACGTGATATAGGATCTGTAAACGTTTTTTCTATTTTCTTGTTATGAGAAATGTTTGTTACACCAGACTTGCTGAAATTCGCACTCAACGCTTATGATACAATCAGTTTTCCAGAATTAAAAACACAATTATTAGATTTATATAGATAAAAATTGAATTTTTAATAAAGACCTAATTTTAAAATTATGGAATGAATGAAGTACTTTTAATTAGTGGAAGAACTGTTTTTAAACATGCTTTACAAATTGAATTATCTGAAGGTAAAGTCTGAATGCTTGGAAGTAGGAGGAGCGTGTGTGAGTAGGAGGAGTTAAAACAAAACAACATTCCAAGTGTAATTTATAAATTACCAGTGGCGTAGCCAGGGTGGGGGTCCAGATGCTTTTGATACCACTAATAAAGTTTTCTTTGCCTTATGTAATCGGAGAACTTTCTGTGATAATCAAGATGGAGGAAACTTTACAATTTTACTGGCACCCAGAGCATTTGGACCCCCTCCCTGGCTACACCACTGTAAATTACACTTGAAATGTTGTTTTATTACCCATTGTTCTTTTTGTACTAGAAGAGCGTCTAGGAGGTGTTGAAATAAAAGCCTTATTTCAAACATAACTCATAAATTGATTCATTGTGTTGATTGAAATATTTTTCTTCTTTTGTACAAAAAGTGTTATAGTTTCCTCCTATTTCATGCAAATCAGTTTTTAAGAGACTAAGGTTATTTAAAATGGCCAAGAGAGTAAGATTATTCAAATCAAACAAAAACTATGGTCATATGCAGTGGTATATATATAAATGTATGAAGAAACTTGCAAGTGTTTGCCTACTGAGTGACATTACTATCGCATTTAAAGGTATCCAGATAATTAATACGGTTGTATTGAGCCTATGTTAAATGCGCTAACTAAGCTTTAGATAAGAAATTCGCAGGACCTGATTAATGCAGATGCCAACTAGGTCATGGCCTATGGTCCACCACTGATGGAGGGCCGCAAAACAAATAAAATTGTTTACAAAAAGTTTATTAAAAATGCAGTTTTTTCCAATTATTTCTCCCAAAACCAAAAAAGATTTTGATTAACTTGGTAACCATGTCATAATATTTAAGGATAACCACCGAATACTCCCTCCAAAAATTTATACCTATTATCTTGGTTTGAAACTGGCTCTAAAAAGGTACTGGGTCTTGAGCTCCACATGACCTTAATCGGGCTCTGGAAATTAGTTTCTCATTTGAAGACTGCCACTGTTTCTCACCAGAGAGGAAAGAAATTAACTTATTCAGCTCTCCTCTCCTGTGATGGATTACTGGAGTCCACATTCAAAAGGATAAATGTAACATAATTTTTGCTGACAAGAATATCAGACTACCGTCTGATATCGTCAAAGTCTGTTTGTGTTTAGCACAACATACCTCTGTGAATGTGCTTCCCCCTCCCCCTTTGTTATATGAAAAACAAATACAGAAATAAACTAAACGTCGAATCTGACTTATGACTAAAACTTCCGAATATTGAGCCAGACATGAGGAAGTTGTGCTTGATAAAACAAGACCACCCTTTTCATTAGCCTACTACAGAATCAGTGTGCGCCAATATGTCTTTAAGTATTGTGGCTTTCTTACTACACCAAAATACTGTATTTTGATATTGTATGCATTTTTAAAACTTAATGATGATACTACTTTATATTTGAATGTTATTGCAAAGCAATCAATTTAGTAATATCATCCATTTTTAAATGCAATAAAACCTGCTATGACCGAAATACAAAAGACCGGAGAGATATTTCGTTTTAGACAGGTTTTTCTACGTTAGCTTTACGTTTATTACCAGGTGGTACGCGGAAGTATGAACTTCGATTTAGTGGTACGTCGGTCTAAAAGTTTGAGAACCCCTGATATAGATAGATAGATATATGAAGTTTTGAACTGGGGGTGGTTTTGGGTTCTGGGAGTCATGATCGGTGTAGATCTGCAAAAATTTTCAAGAAAATCCAACATAGGAGAGAATGTAATGGGTAGTATTTCTTACGAAATTTACCTAAAAAATGTTTCATCAGTAGGTTATTATTTCCATAAATCTAAAGAAACTTTTATGCTATCTGTCATAATATTAAATGTAAAATAACTTGAATCATTATTCAAAATTATTATTAGACACAGTTTAGAATGTACTTTATAACCACCAACCCCTTACACACTAAATGCAGGCATATGTTGTATGTGGAATTTTTTTAAGCAGCCTTTGGTATTGTTTTTTTTCTGGTTCAGCTCTCGTTTTTTACTTTTTCTGTCCACAGCTTTGGAATAACCAAAACCAGGGTTTGGAAAATTTCAGAAAATCCTTTCAGCATAGGATTTATTTTACCAGCTAGCAAGATGCAACATAAGGTTTAAAATTTATGACAACAATTTAAAAATGAATTACAACAGAGAAAAGCTTCCTGTAAAATAGAATTTTCTACCATTTTTACATCATGATAGTTGGGAGAGTTCTAAAATATGGCTAACAAATAAAAGTATATATAAAGACGTTTTGGTTTATTTTGTATAGCCTGTGGGTTTTAAAAATCTCTTTAAAATTCACTCAGACAGTCAGAAAATCTATTTGCATGTGGTGAGTAAAATTATATAATTCCCCATCTCTCTGACGAACACAACAAAATCAAAGGCTATTCTTGGACATTGGTTTGCAGCAAGAATAGAATTAAAATAGTTTTTGAGATTCTTGTACTGATTTTTTTGTTGTCATTTTGTTTTTATGATGTACATGAGGCTTTTCTGAATAATAAAAACTTTCTTTAAAAAAAAAAATAGCTTTCTGCAAATTAAGTGAGTTAAATCCATTGATAGTCCAATTTAATATTAAAGACTGCATTTCTTTTGCAAAAAAAAAATATTTCTTTTTCTTTAATCTTAGTGGAGCCTCTTTTTGACTCATTTTCTGGTATTAAATTTTTATATCATTCTGTACACATTTTAATGTGAAATTCTGGTTAATCGGATTGAACTCATGTCTTTCATGAAGGAAGCATACATTTATTTCAGAAAATTTTCAAGACAGCACTGATATCAGTGGCGATCATGATCTTTTTGCCAAATACATTTCTGTATTAATGAAGCTTTTTGTTATTAAGTATGGCTGAACATGAAATAAAACTTCGTTAATTTAAGATTTTGATGTGAATTATGAGTGTACATTTACAAGGAGAGTTCAACTGAATAATTCAAGAAAAAATTATCTCATCATTATGCATATTTAGTTATGCATTATTAATTATTTACTTAACCTTTACTTTTAATATTTACAAAAAAAAAAAATCTCAATTTTTATTATTTTACTTTATTGTAAGCATACATTATAATTTCAAGTACATTGTTACATTCAAATTACTGCTTAAAAATGTAAACAGAATAGTGACCAGAAATCTGCAAAATTCTAAAAATCCGCAAAACCTCTGGTTTTAAGCTATGCGGATTTAAAGAAGTCTACTGTGTAATAACTTGTGGATTCATGTGAGTGTTTTGCACTGTAATCTTTGAGATTATTTATTGATACATTTTTTAAAATTAATTTTGAATTAACTGCCTTTTTAAATCAAAATGTGTGTGTAGTTTGTGAAAATCCTATTAAAAAACTTTTCATATGATACTGAATTCATAGTTGTGGACTTTGTATGTGCATAGAATTGAAATCAGACACAATACAGTAGAATACCACTAACTGTGCAGCTTGATTCCATGAATTTGAGACTTTTTGTGGATTACAGCTCATGTCTATTTAAATTCTTTGTTTACTGTTTTTTAAATGCATATTTTTGACTATAATAGTATATTGACAGTATTATACTATTAAATGTAGTGTACAGCTGCAACTCATATTATATTAAAATTATACATTTCTGATAATTAAAAAAAATTAAAACAGGAGCAGAAATCAAAATATGCATAAGTCAGTTGTACATATTCAGCTAACCAAACTCATAAAGCATTATTACCAAATATAATTTTTAAAAATCCATATTTTCACCAGTAGAGAGAGAGAACAATTATGTAACTAGTCTTTGGGGGCCACCGTAATACTTACCCATCATGGATATGCATAATATAAAATATGAAAATAAAACATGTGTAAACTATTTATAAAATGCATTGCAATTCGAACAAAATCGTGGTTTCATGACGTCATAAACTTTAAATGCTCTATTACTGAATTGTGTAAAAGAAACATCTTTATAACTCTAAAATTAATAATCATATTAACTAATGGTTTACTGCGTCGGATTAATCATCTCATTTCCAATTAAAATATATCTTTGAATTGAAATTGGAATGAAATACAGGGTCATGAAAAATCGAAGAGTTTGTAAAATATAATTACAAATATCTTGGCAACTAATTATTCGATGGACTTCATTCTTTATACAAAATTTGTTTTTTTTATTGTCTTGTATATTCACTCCTTAAAATAAACAATTTCGAAAAATTTTATATACCTTTTATCAGAACGAATATTTCGAGAGTCCGAAAAAAATAGTTCTGGATAATCAAGATTACTGAAATTCAATAAGCTTCTTCCCATTATTACATACTAAGTACATACCAAATTTCAAGTCTTTATCTCAATTTGTTCAGAGTTAGAGCATTTACAGACACACAGACAGACAGACGGCAACATTTTTTTCTATAAATATGTTTTTTCAGAATCTCTAGTGTTTGAAACGTGTAAATCCGTCAAATTTGTTTTTTTCAATTTTCAAAACGATTACAAGACTTACCCTATACTATGTACGATGGGTAAGTAAAAGTGCAGTTAAACTGATTCACTAGATGTGTGTAAAAAATCTGGAGTGACTCTACTCTACTTTCCAAACGCTTTACAATAGAATTCTATGCACTTAAATATATAGTAATATGTAAATTAAAAAACTTAGATCCGAATTTTAGAAATGTGAAATGTTTTCACTGGGGAAAATGAGCTTTTGTTCTAAAGAAAATGAACATTTTCATTCATAAATCTGAAATAATTTTTCTAAACTGTGATATAACTTTCAATGAATTTTCATTCTACCTGTGCTGAGATTAAAACCTGTAAATTAAAATATATTGAAATTGAATTTACGTAGTCAAGCTAATGAAAGTGTTAAATTGTTTTAAAAGCAATTATTTTGCCAGTTTTGTTCAACGAAATGTGATACTTTAATTTCCATACAAGCATTTATCACATGAATAAAACTTGGTAAAAAATTTTTACCTTTATATTTAAAAAAAAAAACTTTTGCTAAATTAAGTTATGGTTAGGTGAAACATGATTGGTGTATCATATTTCTGCCGTTGATTACTTTTTCGATTTTCTTTACGGATTTTTTTTAGGACAATACTTTCACTTTCAAAACCGGTTCTGAACCGCTTCAAAACTTCTCAAACCCCTTTCGAACTGTGTCATCTGAAGAGAACTTTGTCCATATACAGAACAAATTTTACAAGCAGTGTGACTAACATTTTTACCTTTCTTGAAATAAAAGAACATAATATGACGAAAATGAGGTTTTTGGTTCTCCATTCTTAGCACTGCACTGAAACAAAATTATGCCACAACACAAGCTAGAATTATACAGTGCAAGCAGAATTGATTGAATGTACATATCTGGGTCATTCAAGGTTACTCGTAATCAGCAGTAGCAAAATAATTACATGAAACTGTGCTTTGCTTTGAAAGACCACAGAACTTTCCAAATGACCCAATATATAAGATCAAAAAGTTTCAGAAGTATCATTGTTTTGTAGAAGATATGTAATTATAGAATTTTCCCCTTAAATTTGCTTTATTTATTATTTATATTTTCTTTATGATAAATTGTATATTTTATATTTTATTATAGTAGTTTTTTATTTTCTTTATTGCAATTTTATTCATTGTTTAATCTTTGTTCAGTTAGAAAATACATCGGATAATTTTCTGAGAAAACCTTTCTTTGAGTATTAGATAATTAGTAGTTTACTGTAGTTTTTTTTTATACCAGGGTGAAATTTTATTTAAATGTAGTTTTGTACATTGATTTCATTTTTTCATGGGAAGTTTTTCTCTTAAATTGGTTTTTAAAACTTCATAAAAAGTGATATATTGATTTAATTATATTTATTGCAGGCACACAAAGAAATAAATTTAGATAAATGTGACATCATACAAAGCATTTTGAAGTATGCAGCAAAATATTCCTTGTCAAGAGGTTTATAGAAAAGCACCTTCCGACTCATACCAAGGGAAAAAATCGTTTGTTTGCAAAGTATGCAGGAAAGGATTTTCTCGAAAGTCTAATTTAAATACCCATTTTCACTGTCTAACTGGTGTGAAACCTTTTGAGTGTGAGATATGCAATAAGAAATTTTCTCTCAAGAGTCATTTGAAAAGTCATCTGTTAGTTCATACTGGTGACAAACCTTTTGTGTGTGAGATATGCAATAAGGCATTTTCTCATAAAAATACTTTGAAAAGGCATATGTTAATTCATACTGGTGAGAAACTTTTTATGTGTGAGATATGTAACAAGAAATTCTCTTGTAAGAGTAATTTAAGTACACATCTGTTAACTCATACTGGTGAGAAACCTTTTGTGTGTGAGGTATGCAACAAGAAATTCTCACACATTAGTCATAGAAACAGGCATCTTTTAATTCATTCTAGTGAAAAACCATTTGTGTGTGAGATATGTAAAAAGGCATTTTCTGATAAACGTACTTTGAAAAACCATCTGTTAATTCATACTGGGGAGAAACCTTTTATATGTGAGATATGCAATAAGAAATTCTCACGTAAGGGTACTTTAAGCAAGCATCTAATAATTCATACAGGTGAGAAACCTTTCATGTGAGATGTATACTATAAAAAATTCTCCAATAAGCATGTTTCAAGCAACCTTTCATACTGGTGAAAACATTTTTGTGTGTGAGATATGCAACAGAAATTTCTTTCAAAAGAGTAGTTTTGACAGGCATGTGCTAATACATACTGGTAAGAAACTTTTTGTGTGTGAGGAATGTGGCATGAAATTTTCACATAAGAGCCATTTCATCAGCCTTATATTAATTCATACTGGTGAAAACCTTCTGTGTGAGATATACAAGAAGAAAGTGTTACACAAAGTTACTAAGTGCTAAATTTGCTTTCATAATTTATTGTTTGATATTAACTAACCTTGATACTTCATTTTCATATGAAGCTTGGTATATTTTAGTATTAAGAAAGTGAGATTTCTTGTCAAATAAAAGAAACAGTGACCGAAATGAAACAACGACCAATGAAATGTTACAGTCTTATATGGCTTATTTATGTAGCCATGTGTCATATATTTTGTTTTACAATTTTATAAGGCTTATTTATGTATAATTGAAACTAGTAAATTAGAAGATCAGGAACATCAAATCAGCTGCACTGAAAGCATTTTTATTTTAATCTCACTTTATATTATATTCAAAATCTGACTATCCCCATATTTTCCATTTTTTTTCCTTTATGTAGATTTATAAGCCTATAAGATTTTCTAAACATTATGGAAATTCAAATTCAAAAACATAAAACAAGTTTGTTGAAAAATTTTTAGCAGAGCATAACCATAAGTTTCTGATATTTTCCAGAGTTATAAGAGTTGCTCTTGTGTTGCCTGTCTCAAGCATACCTTGTGAAAGAACCTTCAGTACATAAAATCGAATAAACTCTAAATTCAGACATTCATTTAACAACCCAAATGTTAAGAGTCCAGAACATTTGGTGAAAGTTGAAAAATAGATGTTGTATATATAAAGCTGACTTTCTTCCCTTCTTTATAATAAAAATAAACATTTTGTACATTTTCTGATTAGTTCTTGATACTTTTTTCAATGGCCTTTTGTCATGCTTGTATTAATGTAATTCTTTAAATAGCACATAAAATAAAAAAGAGAAAAGTGTTAAAGAAAAAGGATTTAAAGAGATTTTTAAATAAAAGTAAACATTTTTGCATAATTATTCGAGTTCTTGATTTAAATTTTTTCAATGGTATTTTGTCATGCCTGTATTAATGTAATTCTTTAAATGGTATCTCAAATAATAGTAGGATTTAAAGAGATTTCTTCTCCCTCCCAAACAATTCAACTCTCCTCCATTTATAAATGTTGGGAGGGAAACTCACTTCCTAGAAAAAATTGAATTTCAAGCCCACTATATTAGGTAGCTTTCAATACAAAAAAGTATAAAGCTACCTATTGCAACCGTTCGGAGGAAAGCAGTTCCAGAAAATTTCGATATATTTTCACCGATCATGACCCCCAGACCCCAAAACCACCCTCCGTTCAAATGTTGATTTATATATATATATCCACATATATATATATATATATATATATATATCTGACCTATGTCATACGATAACGTTCGTATTTATAAATCAATTTGGATGAAACTAATTGTGTGTATTAAGCTCACCCATGTCTCGACCGAGTTCGTTGGCCAGCTTGGTCCGCCATCTTGTTTCAAGATGGCGGCCACTTAAAGATTTAATAAATATTTAAAACTAAAATAAATATACAAAAAAAATAGAAATTCAAATTTATTTTTTAATTAAGTGTTAGGCCTTGATACAAGGATTCCAGAGCATTTTTTGTTTTACCTCTATCTTAAAAAATGGCTGAGATAGAGCAGGTTGAAATTCTAGGGTGGCTGACATTTTGAAACAAGACAACACATTACAAAAATTTTCATTGTTGTAATCATTTTCCCAATCATACGCATAAAACTATATATTCATATCCGTTAGCGCCAAACTTGGCGAATCATCGCCAAATTTGGCAACCAAAATAAGTCTTCAATAATAAAGCCAATTTGGCTATAGCTCAATAATTTGGCAAATTTCTTATTCTAATTCAGTATTAACGAATCTTTTGTAAACGTTTTCTTTGCATTTTAGCTTGCTGCTTTCGTGTAACATTAGCTAAAATTTTAAAACGAAGATGTAGGAAAGCTACCTTTTCCTCCCGGTAAAGGCCGGAAGGACTTTTAAAATTTAGCTCAGTTGAAAAACACATAATACAATTTAAAGTACATTTTGAACAATTCTTAATCATAGATGTTAATCTATTCGAATTCTTCTAAGCAGCCCTATATATGACATATAGAATTTAGACATCATGATCTATAGCATATACATCGCTAAAATTTCATTAAGCTGGAAAATTCATAACACAATTGAAAAAATATTTTCTGTGAGTATTGTTTATTGACAGAATTAAACTGTGTAGTCCTCTAAAAAAAGTAATGTTATATGCATAGTTTACTGTAGAAAAAAAATTTAAATAGGTCAAATAAAATATTTCAATTGCATTATGCTAAAGATAACGCAACATCATTAAAGTTTACTTTAAGCAATTTTTCCTACAGACAGCTGGTATACCAGATCTTTTGTATGTCCCTGTAAGTGAACAATAAATGCCATACCATTTTTTGTACAAAGCCTGTTGTACATATCAATAACAGATATCAGTTTTTTAAGTAGTATCATCACTGTAGTTAAAACAATTAACCTCAGATTAACCATAAATCGCAATATATCCAAATTCTTTTGTGTGTCCATATAAACTAAGTCTAAATTAAACCAGTAACTTTATAGCTAATTCGGTATACGGTATACCTCACAAATATTTCCCATAAATTGAAACCTAATTGCGATTCTTTTTGCGGCAGTTCTTACCAGTAGGTAGACATACATAACAGACACCCAAAAATTCTTTGGGTGTCCACAGTGAAATCTCAATTGCATTTCACCAATAAACTGTTCCTTGTCGTAGGTATTAAATGGTGTAAATATTGAACAAATTGTTTGTGTGTTTTATGCACTGTTTGTTATTTCCTAAATAAATAAAAATCTGATGAGATTTCAAAATGTCAAATAAAGATTCTTAGAAAGTGTTTGAAAATTTTGCTTTTCTCATAAATCCAATCTCTCTTTTTAACACTTACCACCATACTTGGAAAGTGTTCATGACTTCAGTTTGTCTGTCTCCCATCTGTCTGTGCTCTAACTCTCGTAAATTTATCCGTTTGTCATAGTATATATTACTGAGGTTTACTGTGGCCTATTTGTTATTGAAAAGAAGTATGTAGCATAGTCAGTTATGGTATAAGTTTTTGTGAACTACATGATGTGTATAAATTCTATAGATGGTACTATTGGCTACACAAAAGAATTTGTAAGCATTACTGAGTATGGGTCTGAATTGCTTATAGGGTGTTTTTAATTGATTTATGCATTTTTCAGTTCAATATATTTTGTATACTAAGAAGTGTTTCTAGAATATAAATCAATTTATATATAGGCTATGCAAAGAACTAGATACATTGCCATCTTTCGATAACAATGACAGAAATATGTTTTTAGCTGTTCTATACCGCTTTTGTTTGAATTACATTTTAGCCTTATATGTGGCATCTATAAAAATCTGTAGATAATATATAGGGCCATTCAAGAGAATGCAAGTCCATTTCTGTACTTTTTCAGAAATTACTGAAGTAAATTTTCAATTGCTTTATGCATTTTCTAACAAAACTAAACTGTAGCATAATATGTAGAATATATATAAATCTATAGATCATATACGGGGATTCCCAAAACATTTTGAGTACCTTTCCGACTATGGATGATAATTGCTAAAATCTGGTTTTCAAATATTTCATGCATGTTCTAAATCGTAGATACTTTCTTTCACTTTATTAAATGATGAAATTTTGTTAAAATATTCTGGAAGGTGTTGGTAGGTGTTTTATTATCTATACTCCATCCAGGAATTTTTTTTTCTCTATTGTGTCAAAACTCTTAAAAGAAATGCCCAAATTTCAATTTGATGTCACTACTAGTATGTGTTGTTATGTCTTAAGTTATTTATTTTTAGTCTGTGACAACATTTATATTTGAGTAATTATGCTAATGTTTGTATATCATAAAAATCATTTGCAATGCAATCATAGCTGCTCCCCTGCAGAATTGTATTGAAATGTGATTGGTACAAACAGTGTAAAGAACTTATTTTGCCATAGAGATACTCAGAATGCTTGTCGAAAACTTTTAATTGTTAGAATTCCCCCTTTGATATTAATTGAGAGATTTTATCTTTTATTAAAATTTGTAATAGTTTTCTTGACAATGCATAAAAAAATTATAATATATTTTAATACATTGCACTATTAGTAATAGTGATTGATTGTCCATTTGATTTAAATACCTTCTTTCAATTTATCTCTTTATTTAAAAAAAAAGAGTAACAAATGCTGCTGCCGTAAATAATTATTTTAGTGACCGGAGGTCTTTCTTGGCTTACATTAAGACAGCTAATGCATATAAAAAAGAAAAAAATGGTAGTTTTATAGAGAAATGTTCGATAAACACGCTGAAGCAGGTAGTTTTTAAATCAAAGCCCTATTCGAAGTGCTATTTAATGTTGAATTTGGTAAAAGTATTTAAAAAATATATAACAATCTATAGCACCTTATAATAATATATTTATTTTAAATGCTAAAAGATGTAAACTAACAACATGATATACAGTAAAATAACTTTTATTAGATTGTTGACATGTTTTGGCTCACTATGAGCCATTATCAAAAACAAACGAGAATATTCTATATGGAGATATCTTCTATTTCGAGAATATTCCAGATCTCCATGTTTTCATACTTTTGGGTGCAGGAAAACGCAATGGTAAACCTACGAATCAACCACTAAAATTGGGTTTTCACGTGTTTTCCACCAAGATATGACTTGGCAGACCGATTGCGTTTTAATATGTGAATCGAGTTTTAACTAATTCTGGAATTTCAGCTGTGAACTCGATGAGGTGGTTGTCTGTGCTGCCGCCTCCCGGTCTAATACGCAGGGACATCATGGTGCTGAAGGGGTTAAGCAGATATTGAAACGTTTAAGGCTGTATTTTAATTTTTCAAAAAAGCTTGGATAATATTGAAGAGCATAAAGTTTGTATTCTTCCGAATCAACTTTGTTTTCTAGTTTCTTATTATTGGCGATATCCACGGTTATTTTAATTACATTAATTGGTTCAGTTTAATAGGTTTTATAGGATCAAAAACAATGCATAGCAATTTAGAGATAGCAATAAAAAGAAAACCTTCAAAAGAGCTTTTTGCATTACTTATGACATAATAGTACAGAAATGGTATTCTAAACAATAAAATTTAATAATTTTGTAATTTTTAAAAAACTTAACTTTTTAATGCCTTATTTTTAATATTTGGTTACATTGGCCAATGTTGTAAAAATGATATTGCTATTACAACATTCATGCATATCTATCGACATAAAAACAATATCATTTTTCGGACATTTCAAGATATCTGTCGACATTCAGCATATCTGTCGAAGTTTGTAATCTTAACCGAAGTGAACGGAAAGTTCTAAAGGACCGCCCATTTGTGTAGTTTTCGTCAATGTGCATTTGACGGAGGCGTCGGGTGTGAAACTCGCACAGAAAGAAAAAGTCTATGTATAATAATTTTCTGTAGGAATGTATAGTTAATGTTATATATAAGAAAAGCATGTGAAAATTTGTGTTTTATAAAGAAAACTAAAGATGTTTTTATACTATTTTTATACTATGTATTTTATACTATTTTTAACAATGTTTTTACAAGAAAAAAATTCAATTTATGTAAATTTTAAATGGATGCTAGTTGATCGTTTTAAAATGCTTTCGGACGTTGTGGAGCTCCCGGTTGTAACTCTCTGTTATTTCCTTGTACGATCTTGTCTAGAAGATTTATGTAATTGTCAAAGTCATGTATGTGTTTATGTGAATAAAAAAATATGGATTATTCGCGACAAACAGCCTTGTAGCTTATAGGTCTCAAAGCAATCTCCGTCAAATGTCAAATGTTAAATGCTTTTGAATTTCCGACTTTTATAAGAATTTTATTTTTTACTATTGAAAGAATACTAGTTTAGTTTCAAAAGTAGGTCACTGATTTTTTAATTAGACACTATTAATAATATATATTTTATATAATTAATCTAAGTAATTATTATTATAATTTTATAATAATAAGCTTTTAGGGATAATTTATGTGTGTGTTAACTTTTGTGTAGTGCATCAATTTTTGAAAAAAATGTACACATATTGATGACTTAAAATAAATACTATATATATATATATATATATATATATATATATATATATATATATATATATTGAATTTGTCACAAAGCAAAATTCAAAGTAAAGGGGTTGTTAACATTTTCTTTATAGTTTTATGCAAGGGGAACACATGATTTTTAAAACAGAAAGTTCTAAAATTTCTTATTTCCTTTAAATTTCTTACTAATTTTTAAATAATTTTTTTACAAAATTTCCAACAAACTCAATAATATAAAGTTATATTTAAATAAATCTCTGTTAAAAGAACGTAAAAAAAAAATGTCGTTTGTGATGGAAAAATACGAGATGATTAAATGATAGTTTTATCAGAATTTTTTTACGCCAGTAACAGAAAAATCTACTCCCACCAGTTTTCTTAAAAGCTTTTTATAACATGTTTTCCCCCTCATTTCTGCTTGATCATACTTGCAGAGTACCAGGGTTTCCTTGTCTCTTCTTCAGAGAACTCTCGTTTTACAATGAGGGATTTCTGTCCGTTACATCTGAGGTGCAAAAAAGAGGTTTCGCGATAGTAATGAAGATAATAAGTCATTTAATATCCAAAAAATGTTATTCAGGAATGTTAGAAATATATATCGCTCAATATCAAATTATGATATTCAGCAGTGACAGAAAAAGATATTACTTAATGTCAAAAAATGATATTCAGAGATGTTGGAAAATGTTGACCAACATTCACAGGTGTCAAAAACTAATATTCACAAATATTTTAGGGGGGAGCGAAATTACATTTTGATATTGTCCAATATCTTTATGCTACCTGGGTAGTTAGTCAAATCATAAATTATAAATTCCTGGTCTCAGTAGTTTTCTGGCGCTCTTTACAATTCAATTTTGTATGTGAAGAACTTCACAATGATACCATGGATGTTGCTGCAGAACTTTCTGTTTTCCAAAAGCCTTGAAAACACTAAAGGTTACACAGAGTAAAAGTTTTGACTTTATTGCTGCTAGTAATGAACTTACCAAAGACCTACAATGTTAAACTTTTTGTGGTAGGTCGAACCAAATTTTGGTGCTGCATTTATACGATAGCGAAATCTTGCTCCAACATTTGGAGCTCTGATTGAATCATATGGTTCAATAAGATTTCATCATCTTATGATCAAACTGCAGCACCGAAAGTTTATTCAACCCAGAGCAGAAATTTTAACAGTGTAGATACTGAAACGGTATTAAAGACGAGAGTACGTGCTTATGCAAAAGAAATATTATTTCATTATAAATCTGAAAATCAAACTTTGGCAAATAAAAAAACAGCCTTTTGAATGCAATACTTAATCAAGTTGTAGATAAAGCAAGCAGTATCAAGTTTTATCTGTAATTTTCTCAAAATTTCAGGATCTTTACACGGATACCATAAGAAAATGTCAATCTCATTTGAAAGTGGGATTGACATAGTGGAGCAGTCCCCTAAAAAGATCACAAAACTGTTTGATGTAACTTGAAACAATAAATTTACCACATTTCGAAAATTATTTATTTCTGTTGGGATTTTCTTGTAATCTTAAGTGTGTATGACATTTTGAGAAAAGAGTTTTTTAACTATCAAAACTTGTTCGAGATCAACAATATAGCAAGAATGTTTGAAAAGCTCAACTGTTATGCCTGTTAAATCTTCAATTAGCAGCCATTGAAACTTTGACAAAATTCTAAAAAAATTTTCAGTGGAAAAGAAAAAAAAAAATTCTCATAATAAAAAACTATAGTAATAGCTCATTTTTCATTTATATTTTTGGAATAGTGAGTGAATTTAAAAGTCCATTACCAATACATTATTTCCAACAAAACACTTAAAATTCTATTTTTTTCCCTAAATAAAATAAATTAATATTTTTAATAAATCACACTCTATAGTTACTATGGTGGTGACTTCACACAAATGGTATTAAAACTATGTAACTTTTAAAGGTGATATAAAAATTTTTTGCTTGATATTTGTAAGCTTAGATGTATGCAATTTGTTATTAAGATGCAGCTTACATATGTTTGGTGTATCAGGTTGTATCAATTTTCAAGTGCACATTTTGATTGCTTTCTAATCTACTACTGAAAAATGGTCTATATCATTGCCATATATCATGTAATTTTTAATAATTATATTATTATACGAACATAGGTGTATGTTAAAGGCAGAAAACTAACGTTAAAAATGCACAAATAATAAACAAAAAATCATCAAACAGATGTTTCGAATCCACAAGCGAGATTCTTCTTCCATGTGACAAAGGGAAAAGCACAGCGTGCCAGAAAAAGCAAACAGTCTTGCTTTTTCTAGCATGCTGTGCTTTGCTCTTTGTCGCACTGAAGAAGAATCTCGCTTGTGGATTCGAAACAGCTGTTTGATGATTTTTTGTTTATTATTTGTGCATTTTTAACGTTGGTTTTCTGCCTTTTAATATTCTTGCACAAAGGTTTTATTTTCTATTTTTATAGGTGTATGTTGACTGGTGTTGTTAAGATGCATAAAACAGAAGTGCCAATTTCGAATACCAATATTTTTGAATAGAAATCTTTGCAGAATTATTCAATTAAATAAAACAAATATTACTATTTGAAAATAGTGGTTAGGAAAAATAAGCATCTGTATGTATCCTGGACCAACCAAAAACTTTCTTAATCATCTCTCCGAGGCCAGCTCTGAATAAGGTTATATTAATTGCTTCTCAGATGTGCACATGCACAACCCAATCAAATAACATTTTTGCATCCCCTCTCAAGAAAGTTCTGAAATGGCACCCTGCATTGGCAGTTAATGGTCTTGAGGTTACTCTAGAATCTGGCAAAAG